>OY728161.1:1504339687-1509339687 GCA_963277665.1 Viscum album
TCCAAAGAAGTACTCTAATGTAAATTTTTTACAATTCTGTGAAAAATTACTTAAATTCAATAATGAAATTTTTTGATCTCATAAATATAAATTGTATAAACTAGAATATTTCAATTTTATTGATATCCTAAAACAAAATTCATGTCAATGAAATGAGTTAAACATCATATAATGCACTATATACATGAAAATATATTTTTATGTAATTTTAAAAGAATTACACAATGATTCGATTAATTTCCCACTAATTACATTATGGAGAATCATGACCCTATCAAAATGAATTTAAATAGAAAACTGAAATCAAGGGATTTCAAGATATAATATATACAACTAAGATCTTATCATATTTGAGGAAACATTTAACTGATTAAATTTGATCAATGTATCTTCAAGATAGAAAACACCTTCATTCAAATCCTATATTTTCTAATGGGTTTATAAGAATAAATAATAAAATTCCATATAATTACCATATCACTTGACTATCACGACCCATCCCCCGAGTCTCGTTCATTGACTACCCCAAGCCCGCCTTCCATAGGACAAGGGCTGGCGACTAGAACCAAAGTCCTAAATCACTAAAACTAGGAAGGAATTTCCTTTATATCTGGAAAACACACACAATAATGTAAAAGATGGAAGCAAAAAAATAGGTAAAATTGTTTAAAAAAGTGTGATGAAATGTTAAAGGGGCCGAAAATACAAGCCCAAATAGAAAGTACAAGTACAAATAAAAAGGACAAAATAGATGAAAGGTGAAAAGCAGCTCTTGTATCATCCACCACGGATCAAACATGAAGGGTAAGTACATGTATCCTTCTCAGTACTCCACATCTGTGAGTCTCCTCTGGGTTCCAACTCATCGTGAGGTCCATCTCTGGGTACCGCCCACTCGTCGTACACGCAGCCTCGATTAGAGATGTTTGTCTTCTCCATCCAACATAATGAGGTGCGGACATATCCCGTGCTGGGGTGAGTATAATGATACTCAGTAGTGACCCCGAGACCCTCACGGTCACAAAATATCCAACAAGGATAAACCCAAAATTATGAAGTCAAAAGATAACTCCCCTTAGATATATGAACAAACATATACCTATATAATCATGTAATCTAACAAAATAATGGGGAAAACATAAATATACTGACTCAGCTCACACAGGTATACAACTTTTAAAGAGAGATATAGATGAACAGAGGTGGCCACTGAATCACCTATTCTGTCGAACCGACACATGATCCAGGAACAAAAATAAGAACCGTCAAACCCACATAGGATCCATGAATAGCTATTCTATCAAACCCACATTGGATCCGAGAATAGAAGTCAGAATTTTCGAACCCACATAGGTTCTAGGAATAGTCGTCAGAGATGTTGAATCCGTATAGGATCTAGGAACAGTCTGCAGTGCTGTCGAACCCACATAGGATCCAAGAACAGTTTTCAGTGTTATTGAACCCACATAATATCTAGGAATAGTCATCGGTGCTATCGAACCCACCCAGGATCTTGGAATAGTTATCGGCGTTGTCAAACCCACACAGGATCCAGGAACAGTCGTTAGTGCACAACCAGCCGCATAGTTCCACATGAAGTATGATTGATTCCGAGAGGGTCTGCACCATAAGTCGTGTATTGATACTTCAACTACCACGAAGTCCCATGAAGAAGTGTCTCAATGGTCCGCCACATCATAAGGGTCTCAACACAATAAACGGTGTGTCAATAGGACCCCGATCTGTGAGATATTAGACTTTTTGTCCTGGTGGAATGGTTGGATTCGTGTACAATCCTACCTGACTATATCTTAATTAAACCCAGAACCCTAGTGGGGTATACACAAAGGAATGGCTATGCTCTATGATTTATTTCACTTTGGACGGAGTTCCAAATGGATGTTCGGTTCCGAAGATATGGCCAAAGAAATTATAGGGGATTGTAGTTAGCACGGGTCCTGTCCGACATAGTTGGACCTACCTGAACTAACTTAATAAGGGCTGACCCAATTCGGGACAACCCGTGCTGAACTGATGGTTCTGGCCTGGCCCATTGGTTTATTCCCGACACACTCGCCTTGCCCAACATGCTTCAAGGGCGTTTCAGCCCAGGCTCAGGTCCAGTTCGTCCCCGACCGTCACAAGGGTTCGGCCTAGTGTGAATCAGTCCTGAGGGCACTATCAGGCTGGTTCATCTTGGACATCACGGGGGGGCCAGGACCTCGGATCGGTAGGGAGGCCACTAGAAAGTCTGGAGGCCACAAATGGGCTAGCTCGTGGAGATAGGTGGGGCACACATGGATGCCGTATGGGGGGCCGGTTAGGGGAGGGTGCGGCCAGGCAGGCAGAATCGGTTTGGGTAGGGAACGACCAGTTGGGTCGACGGGCGGCTGGTTCGGTAGGGCGGGGCCAGGCAGGCCTGCGGGAGGCTAGTTCGGTAGGGAGTGGCCAGCACAGGCTAGCGTGGGTCGGGGAGGGCGTGGCCATGTGACCGACGTGGTTTGGGTAGGGTGAGATAAGAGCGGGCTGGCATGGGTGAGCAAGGAGGTGCGCGGGCAGGTAGGCCGGCAGCCGGGAGGCGCCCGTCCAGTCGAACCTGCGGGTTGGCCAGGCGGGCCGACGAGCTCCCGGGAGGCCGGCGACGGCCGACAGCCAGGCGGTGCGGGCTGGCAGCAGTGCGACTAGGGTGGCTCGGTCAGGGGACTGCGGTTTGGCCCAAAGCACCAGAGCACCGTGGGGGTGGCATGGTTCGTAGAGGCCGCGGGTAGCACGGCCATGTTGATGCCACCTTCATCACCTCGTTTCTCGTATCCATGTAGAAAATTCAACATAAACAAGATCGGTGGAGGGGGTTGGTCCATGATTGTTTGGTCATCACCCTCCGTGTTTAGGGTGGTATCAATTGGTTCATCAAAGATGTACAGTGTACATCAATTATTTTACAACCACACAAAGAATTATTTCTATCCAATGAAAAGGAATAGAAAATTAAATAAAACACAAAAGTAAACCCCCTACCTTTAGTCATACTTTGTATTTCGTTGATGGGGTCTTGGAATATAGACAAAGATGATCGTCATTCATCGCGTCCACCACATAATTCCAAACCTAAGTTGTGTCTTCTAGTTGACGATGATATGGAAGTCGGTCATCTAAGATGTCCCATGACAGTTGTAGCTTCAAGGAAGGAGTCGAAGAAGGTTGGAATTCTTCGTTCTTAGTTCTTAGTTGGAAGATTTATCCCCATAATCCTTTCTTCAAGCTCCCTCAAAAATGAATATCCCAATGAACTAATAGATTGGAATATCCTATTAATTTTTTTCCTTGATTTTCAAATTGGACTAATTAATAAGGTAGTCTCCCCTTAATTAATTCAAGGGGTTGGCACAAGGAATTAATTATGGGAGGTGAATAGGCGCTCCCATATTAATTAGTAGCATTAGATTTTCTCTACAATAATGGGGATTTTCAAGGGGTTAAAATCCCGGGTGATCCCCACAACATTTAACATGAAGAGATGGTTGGGTTCAATTGGGCCCCACCACCACAACCTCTCATGGGAGGTTAAGGTGTGGTGGTACCACCTCCAACCTTCATGAGGAGGTTTTAACCACCAAAAATTCACATGGAGGATCAAATAAAATAAACTGTCACCCACTTTATTTTATTTTTTTCCCTTGAAAACTCAGAAACAAACTTTTATTCTCAACCAACTGCCTTCAAGGTGAAAGTCTTCATAAGATAATATTGGCACTGTGAGTTCAACGGTGCCATCAGATTTCAATTCCGAGCATTGGTTCAAAATTGATAAAAAACAACTTGTATGTTTACTAAACGTATCCAAACAGAACTTCATAAATTGATTATGGCCACACTGGGCCTCAGAATCAAGCACCGTCAATTTTTTTAGACTCGTAAAATTAGCATGCATTTAAGAAAAAAAATTCCACAGAAATTCCAAGTCATTAAATTCTCCCCACCTCTAGGATTTAAGTCCCCATATGCTACAACATGAACTAAGGAATCAGATGGGGGTAATGAGAACACATATGAATATCCCGATCCCATGTGCACTCTTGGAGGATCTCATGCTGCCAATGAACATGCACTAGATGTATCGACCCCCATGAAGGACCCGCTCATATTGATCCACAATCTCCACTAGAACCTCCGTAAAAGTCACCACATCATTGATGTCCACCTCTACATGGTCAATGATGTGAGAAGGGTTATGCACATATCTCATCAGATGTGATACGTGGAGAACGTCGTGCACCAGGTGAAACTAAGGTGGAAGGGACAAGTTGTAAGCTACCTCGCCTACTCTATTGAGGATCTGGAAAAGTCCGATGAATCACAGAGATAACTTTCCACCTCTGATAAATCTCCGTAGACCTCATCGAGATGAGACCCGTAGGAAGACGTGGTCACCATCCTTGAACACAATATGTATCTATCTCCTATCATCATATGAATTTTGTCTACTATGTGCAGTCTTCATCCACTCCTGGATGCTCTGCACCTTCTCTATGGTATCCCGTACCATATCTGGTCCCACCATTGCTGACTCCCCTGGGTCTATCCAGCAAAAGGTTGATCTTTGTGTTTGCCCTTATAACGCTTTTAAAGGGTCCAACTAAATGGTGGAGTGATAGATATTGTTTTAGGAAAACTACACAAAAGGTAAGTGATCCTCCCAACTGTGATCGAAGTCAAGGGCAGAAGCATGCAACATGTCCACTAGGATCTGAATGGTCCGCCCATTCTGGCCATCCATATGAGGATGGAAGGCAGTTCGCAAATGAATCTGCATCCTGAAACCCTATTGCAACCCCTTCCAAAGTTGGGAAGTAAACTGTGCATCATGATCAGAGATGATAGAAGAATTTAATCTATATAACCGCACAATCTCTTGCACATAGAGGCATTCCAAGATCTCTACTGAACATTACTCTCTGATCTGTAGGAAGTGGGCCGACTTGGTGAGTCGGTCAATTATCACCGAAATCGAGTCTTGACCCCTAGATGTACGTGGAAGACCTGTCATGAAGTCCATGTATATCCCATCCACTTACACTATGGACCCTCTAAAGGCTTAACCTATCCTACTGGTACCTGATGCTCTGCCTTCACTTGTTGACAAGTGAGCCACCAAGAGACAATCTCTGCTAATTCCTTCTTCATAAATGGCAACTAGTGTTGTTATCAAATGTATTGGTATATCTTCACCACTCTTGGATGTACCACTTGAGGGGATGTGTGGAACTCTCTCAACACATACTCTTAAAGTGACACTGTAACCACAGTACGTCCTCTAAAGAGTATGAAATTCTCCTCACCATCAGAAAATCCATCAGGTTCTTGCCCTGAAGATATCTGAGCATGTCATGTCATGTAGTTAGTGTCTCCACACTGTGCCTCCCTGACTCATTGAATAAGTATAGGAGTGACAGTAAGAGACAGAAGGAAAGATACTCCATCCCAGTCCACAAAGGATATATGCAAAGCAGGCAGCTAGTCTGTCGCCACACCTAGGAGCTCTATACCAGATCCCATACTGAGTGCATCTGCTAAAATTTTCCCCTTCCCAGGAGTATAGAATATATATAAGTAATATTTTTTGGAGGAACATAATATATCCCCACTGTCTTATGTTCAGGTTCATCTGAGAGATTATATACCTAAGGCTCTGGTTCTCAGACTAGACTGTGAAACGTTCACTCATCAGATAGTGCCACCACATCTTCAAGGTGAAGAAGACTGCTTCTAACTCCAGTTCATGTGTATCATAGTTCTACTCATGTTGTCTCAGTTGAAAAAAACCATAAGAGACCACATATAGATCCTATATCAGGACACACCAGAGTCTGGTCCCTAATGTTTTCCAGTGGACTATGTACCCTAAGCCCTCCTCTGAAAGTCTCAAGATGGGGGAACTAGTCAGCCACTACCTCAGATTATAAAAGCTTTGCTGGAATATCCATGACCACACGAAGGGTTCCCCGTTCTTCTAAAATGATGATAATGGTGCTACAACACTAGAAAAATCAGGTACGAACCTCAAAATGTAGCCAGCCAAACCCAGGAATCTCCATACATCTGATACACTCTTGGGTGGCTCCCAAGAAAATACCGCCTCAATCTTCACTGGATCCACTGATAATCCATCCTCTTAGATGACATGTCCCAGAAAGTGAACTTCTCGGATCCAAAATTTACACTTCGAGGGATTACCATTAAGCTCGTGCTCTCAGAGGGTGTCTAGTACTTACTGCAAATGGTAGGAATGCTCCGCCCCAGTAGTCGAGTAGATCTGAATGTCGTCGATGAAGACTATGACAAAGAAATAAAGGTAAGACGGAAAGATGTTGTTCATGAGTCCCATGAAATTTTTTGGAGAGTTGCTAATGTTCAAATCCATATCCAAGAGAATGTAGTGGTCGTACCAACATCTAAATCCTGTCTTCTGCATATCCTCTTCTCGAACACTGAGATGGTGATAGCCTGATCTGAGGACTATCTTTCAGAACCATCGGGTTCCCTATAGTTGATCAAAGAGTTTTTCAATCCTCAGTAGAGTGTACATCTTCTTCACGCTCACCTGGTTTAGGCAATGGAAGTTGAAAAAAAACCTCAAGCTCTCATCCTCCATGGTGAATAGAATCACGGCTGCCCAGGGAGAAACATTGGGCTAGATGAATCCCTTTTCCTGCAGGTCCTCTAGTTGTACCTAAAGCTCACCAAACATCACAAGATACATCTGACACTCTTGTTTAGAAATCGGTTCCATCCCAGAGTATATATCAATGTAGTAGTCCACATCAATGTGAGTAGGTAGTTCTAGGACATCGTTAGGAGAAACATCCGCGTACTGGTTCACCACTATAGGATAAGTCAGACTCTCCACATCAACTGCTCTGAGAGTAAGGCAAGCTAGCTGATGTGTGATCGACTACACCCTCCTCCGAGTACGTATTTCAAGCACTACAAAGGCTCCCTTAGCGCTGGTGAAGGTGAACATGGTCACATATGTGCGGACACACTGCACTTTGCGCCTAATAAATTCGATCTGAGCATGGACTATAGATAACCAATACATACCCAAGATGACGTCGTAAGGCCTAGACGGCACTATTAGGAGATCCCAGCCGAATCTCTCGCCTCCTAAAGTATGCTCACACTACCGGCACTAGTGAGTAATCGTCGAGTCTTCTCCCGTAGGACTCTCTAGCCATAAGGATTGAGCCAACGTATCTGTCGGAATCTCCGAACTTTGAACGAGGGCAGTGCCAATTAAAGTGTGAATAGAACTTGTGTCTATAAGAATTGTAGCTATGGCGGAGTAGACACAGATCGTACCTTGAATCATCAATGGAGTGTTTTGATCATAATCCTCAGCTGCCTAGGGCTGAGCTCTCTCTAGTCCACTTGCTCCCTACAGTCGAGGTGGACCTCCTTGTGGTGGTGGTGGTAACACTTCAAAATGTCATTCACTGCCTACTACACAGCCAGCTCCTCTGCCACGTCTTCCTGATCTCTATAGAATACCTCAATAAATCTTATTCCTAGGTTGCCCCTAACTGTCTGTTGATCGTCTGAAAGGCAGGTTGGACAGTCACGAGCAACGTGACCCTGCCCGCTTCATGTGAAGCACTACATTTTCCTCGAATGTCTAGATCTGTCTAGTGTGCCTTACAAAACCAAACCTTTGTCATGAGGTCATCCACTAGATAGTATGGTCCTCTTGGACCTCTATGACATATGTCTTCTGCCAGCTGTAGAAGACTTTCTTACATGACGCCCGGGGAAGGGTCTCGCTACTGGTGAATACTCATCAAGGTAACTCTCCACTATGAGGGCTCTCTCCAACACCCATGCCTGCATTTGGATGCAGATAGAGATCATCAAATCCATGATCTCCCTCTTGAGCCCCTACTCAAATGTTCGGGCCCTGAATAATGGGTCTCGTTCCATATCTGTGGAGTAGCGTGAGAGGTTGGTGAACCTCACTGAGTACTGAGCTACCATCATGCTACCATATTGTAGATGTATTACCTCTTGTATCCACACCGCACGTTGGGTGGCTAGAACTATCTATGCCCAAAAAAGGCTCTTGAAGTCTGCCAAGAGAAGCGTCGCCGCGTTGTGCACCAGAAGCATCAGTCCCCACCATCTTCCTACTGCTTCCTAAAGGAGACTCGTGGCAAGGATCACCATAATGTATGCCGGTGTCCCTACCAGTCTAAAAACTCCCACCACTGCCTCCATCCATTCATCAGATGCATGAGGGTCCATCTCGCCCCTATACCTGGGTGGTCTCTGGTGCTGGAATTCATGAAACATGCTCAGGCAGTGTGCACTCTCTACTGCTGGGGCTGGTGGCATCGGTGGCTCAATGCGTAGTAGTACCACTATAGCCTCCACTTTAATAGGGCCCTGCACTGAGGCCTCGTTTCACAGTGAGCTAACATCACATAAAACTCTCGAAAACAAGGCTAGTTGTCTTCATGGAGGCATCCTATAATGAAACATGTGCGCCACGATCAATAAGTTATCCCTAGTGAGCAGACTCAAATAGATCATAAATAAAACTCCGAAAACATAAACACAATCAGTGTTTTTGTGCACTGATTCAAAAATTAGATGTTGGGGTCCTGGAGTATGGATACGTCGGCTACCGCACCAACACTGGACTCCCTAAACTAAAAACCACACTCGGTACCCTTAACACTGTTGTTTCACAAAAAAGATTAAAGACCTATGTTCTGCGGTAGATTCGACTCATTTGATACCAATAATTCACGACATGTCCCTTGGGGACCCTGTCGTGACAAACCCAAACCCTCCTTCCATAGTCCAGTAGCTGGAGACAAGCACTAAAGGCATAAATCCCTAAAACTGGGAAGACATTGCCTTTATATCCTGAAAATGCACACAACAAAGTACAAGCAGTAAGCAAAACACTAATTAAAACTGTATAACAAAAGAGTGCTTAAAAGTAAAAGGGGCTGGAAATACAAGGCCAAATGTAAAGTAAAACCACAACTGAAAAGGGAAAAGTAACTGAAAGGTGAAAATACGCTCCTGGAGCATTCACCACAGATCCAACCTCATGGGTAGTTACAGATAGCCTCCTCAGAACTCCACGTCTGTCAGTCTCCTCCGGGTACCAACTCGTTGTGAGGTCCACCTCTGGGTACAGTCTAGTCCTCGTACACTCAGCCTCAGTCAGTGCAACCCATCATCTGTATCCAACACAATGAGGTGCAGGCATAGCCCATTCAACGGTGTGTATTACGATACTCAGTAGGGACACCGAGACACTCAAGGTCTCACAAAATTCCACAAGGATAAACCAGAAAATATGAAATCAACAAATAACTCAACTTAGGTATATTCCTATACATATACCAATTTTATCAAGTAATCAATCATAATCATGTGGAAAACAAAAAGTTGCTGACTCATCCCACACATGTATAAAACTTTTGAATAGATATAAAGATGATCAGATGTGGCCACCAAATCATCTATTCTATCGAACCCACACAGGATCCAGGAACTGAAATCAGAACTGTCGAACCCACACAAGATCCAGGAATAATTATTCTGTCGAACCCACATAGGATCCAAGAACAGAACCCACATAGGATCCAGGAATAGTAGTCAGCGATATCAAATCCATACAGGATCAAGGAACAATCGTCTGTGTTGTCGAACCCACACATGATCCGGGAATAGTAGTCAGTGTTGTCAAACCCACTAACGATCCCAAAAAAATCATAGATGTTATCAAACCCACACAAGATCCATGAATAGTCATCGACGTTGTCAAAACCACACAGGATCTAGGAATAGTCATCAGTGCGTAGCTAGACAAAGGGTTCTGCATGAAGAATTCTATAATCCAAGAGGGTCCGCTCCTCAAGCCGAGTGTCGATACTTCAACTACCTTGATGTCCCAAGAAGAAGAATCTAAAAGGACCACCATGTCATATGGGTCTAATATAAGACATGTGAATCGGAAGTCGGGTCTATGAGTTATTAGCCTTTTGGTCCTGAGGGCTCGGTTGGATTCGTGTATGATCCAAACTGACCGTATATCAACTAATCCTAAAACTCTAGTTGGGTAAACAAAAAGGTATGTCTATGCTACAGGATTTCCAGAGCCACTGATGGATCGTCAAACGGACGTCTGGTGCCAATGATATGGTCAAATAATGTAAAGGGTTTGGTAGTGGTCCCAGGTCCGATCCGACCTAAGAGGACCAACCCAACCTGGTTCCGGACAACCCATGATGACCCGATGGGTCTAGCCTAGCCTGTTGGATTTGGCCCAACCCCCTGGGCCCAGCCCTGCAGGACGCGAGGGTGTTTCATCCCGGGCTCGGGGACGGTTCGACCTAGAGCGTCACAATGGCGCACCCCGACGTGGTTCGGTCTGAAGGGTGCGGCCAGGCTGGTTTTTCCAGTGCACCGTGAGGTGTGCTGGGATTCCAGAAAGGCCTAGAGGCCATGAGGAATTCGGGTCACTGGCTCGGCCAAGAGGCTGCAAGGGGGCCATCTTTGGGAGACGTGTGGGGCGTGCACGAAGGCTGGAAGGTGGGACGGTTCGGCCAGGGTATGGACAGGTGGGGCGTTGTGGTATTGGAAGGGCATGGCCACGTGGGTCGATAGGCGCCCGGTTCAGATGGACATGGACAGGCGGGCCGCGGGCAGCCGGTTCGGCATGGTGAGGCCAGCATAGGCTGGCGCAGTTCTGGTAGGGCAGAATCAGGTGGCCGATGCTGTTCGGGCAGGGCGCGACCAGTGCGGGCAGGCACAGGCGAGCGAGGAGGTGCGTGGCCCGGTAGCCCGGTGGCGGGGAGAATGTGGCCGGGCTGGCCGGTGGCTTCGCCAGGCGGGCCGACGGGCTCCCGAGAGGCCAGCTGCGGCCAGGAGCCGGGCAGCAGTGCGACTGGGGTGGGTCAGATGGAGGATCGCGGTTCAGCCCGGAGCAACTAAACGTTGCAGGGGCGGTGTGGTGAACGGAGGCCCCGGGTAGCGTGGCCTTTATCTTTGTCGCCCTCATCGCCCCGTTTCTCTCTACCGTGCCTAAAATTCAACATCAACAATTGGCGGAGGGTTCGGGCCATGTTGGTTTCACCCGCACCCTCCGCGTTTATGGTGGTATGAATTGGTTCATCAATGATGTACAATGTACAATAATTATTTTACAACTACATGAAGATTTCTTTATTTTACAAAAAGTGGAAGAGAAAATAGAATAAAACCCAAAAGTAAACCCCCTACCTTTTATTTTCTTTTGTAGTTCGTTGACGGAGTCATGAATGAAATATGAAGATGATCATCATTCGTCGCACCCGCCTCATACTTCCAAACCCGAGATGCGTCAGGTCATTAACGACGATGCGAAAGTCAGTCATCTAAGACATCTCAGGATGGTTGATGCTTAAAGGTAGGTTTTGAAGAAGGTCGGTGTTCTTTGTTCATCGTTCATAGTTGGATGATTTCTCCCAGTAATACTCCCCAAAAGATCCCACCAAAATGAATATTCCATTGAAATAATAGATTGTAATGTCCTATTAATTTTGTTTCCATAATTTTCAAAATGGAACAATTAATTAGGTAGGCCCCCTTTAATTAATTCAATGTATTGGCATAAGAAATTAATTAGGGTATGTGATGAGGCTGTCCCCTATTAATTTGGAGCATGGGAGTTTCTCCACATTAATGGGGAGTTTCAAGGGGTTAAAAGCATGGGTGGTCCCCACAACAATTAACATGAAGAGAAGGATGGGTTCAGGTGGGTCCCACCACCATAACCTCTCGTGGGAGGTTAAGGAGTGGTGGTCCTGCCTCTAACCTCCACGGGGAGGTTTTAACCACCAATCATTTACATGGAGTCTCAAATAAAATAAAGTGTTTCTCACTATATTTTATTATTATTTACCGTGAAAACTCAAAAACAATATTTTATTCTCGACCAACTATCTTCGAGATGAATGTCTTATTAAGCGAATAATTGCACTATGAGTTCAACGATTCCCTCAAATTTCAATTCTGAGCATCTGTGAAAATGTTATAAAAACTCACTCCTTTGTTTTCTGAACGTATATTAACAAAACTTCAGAAATCGATTCCACGAACACTAGGCATCAGAAACAAGAACCGTTAATTTTTGTGGACTCATAAAAATATGATGCATTTATGTAATAATTTTCCTCCTTTCAATATACAAGGGGGGGGGGGGTGAATTGAACACATTAAAAATTTCCTTAAATAAGGAAAGATATAAGTTTACCAAAGATAAACTAAGAAAATTTACAACACCTCTAACACTAATTTAATGATTGGGACAAAGTACAAAGTTACAAACTTCTCGTTTTATACACTTGCTTATATCAGGAAAGTGATTCCAAAAAACAGGTTCCGGAAACATGGATCCAGAAATTGAAACTTAACCAAAGTTTACAATAAGATATTTTACCTTAAAGCATATATAATCTAAATTAACCAGATTACATGTGTATGGAAATATAAGAAGATTATACTTTCCTTACAATACGAAAAGTAGCGTAAAACAAGTAGTAAAACTACAAGTAATGAGATATAAACCTTTTAACCCAAAGAGAAGGGTATCCAACAACTGTGGATAAAGGTCCCTTGATTTATACTTTCAAGAAAGTATGTCTTACCCACACCAGTGTAAGCCCTCGATATGAAGATCATAGTATCTGTCTTGCTATCCCCCGATGCCCTCAACATCAAGGTAGTTGGAACCTCTATCTTCCTCTGCAAGGAAGCCCACGAACATCAAGGAAGTCAGCACCTCTGTCATCCTATCGCCAAAAGCCACCAACTTCAAGGTAGTTGGAACCTCTGTCTTCCTATCCATAGAATCCCTCAAATGTAATTAGCAAAATTTAGAGTCGCACGAAGAAATCGGAATGAGCAGTTCAGTATGCACAAAGCATGAAAAGATTATCTTTCTAGAAATCACCTTAACAGTGTGTGGTCTCTAGAGTTATCAACTTGTTCAATTGTTGTGAGCTATTTCAAATGAGCTCCTATTTATTGGCTCAGTTTGAATAGTCTGCTCCCTCCTCCAATGGTCATATTTTCCATAAATTTCAGAGGGACCTGTACACGTGTCCCTAAACAAAAGTTTAGTTAGAAATAGAATGGACGACATTATTTTATAACAAAACATGTGTAACTGAAATCATGACATTGTTTTATAATGAAATGAGTGTAAGCATAAGAAAAAATGTAGTTTAGAATGTTAGCAAATAAAAGATCAGAGTCTAACCAAAAATGAAATTCAATGTCTATAATAAAGAGATATTCAGATTCTGTTTTATAGAAATTCAGAACCTGAATTCTGTAGAAAACCGGAGTATTAATTTCTACGGAAATTCAGAGTCTCGTTTCACCAGAGTTCAAAATCTGATCTTATAGAATTTGGAGATGAACTCATAAAAGATTGGAGTCAAACTAGTAAAAGTTTGTAGTCAAACTCATAAAAGTTTAGAGTCGAACTAGTAAATGTTTGGAGTCGAACTAGTAGAAGTTCGGAGTCGAACATTATAAGAGTTCGTATCCAGAATTCAGAATGGAACTATATGAGAGTTTGTATCCAGAATTTGGAATGGATCTATATGAGAGTTCGTATCCAGATTTTGGAGTTGAACTATATGAGAGTTCGTATCCAGAATTAGGGATGGAACTTCATTAGAGTTCGTATCCAGAATTCGGAGTGGAACATCATTACAGTTCATATCTGGAATAAAGAGTGGAACTTCCTTAAAGTTCATATATGGAATTAGGAATGGAACTTTTTTAGAGTTCATATCTAGACTTCGGAGTGGAACATTATTACAGTTCATATCCAGAATTTGGAGTGGAACTTTATTACAGTTCATATCCTGTATTTGGATCCTAAAATAGAATGCTTCATATCTAAGTATTATATGATTTTGAGGTTTTGGTTATGAATCCGATTTTTATGTTTAAGGAAAATATTGATATGAAAAATTAAAATATTGAAGGGGTAAATTCCTTTGAGAAGGAAATTTCCGATATATAAGTAAAATGAATATTTTCAAAAGTATAGGGTGTTTGTGATTTTCATAACAAGAAGGAAGGGAAATGTCATAAGGAAAACCTTATTGACTCAACAATCACCCCCTTATTGGAAATCACAAACATCCTTACAAATAAGATTATAAGGAAATTGAAAATTTTAATTATACTTTGAAATTAAAACTTATCTTCCTTTATTCATGAATGATAGTGAATAAAACTAACTCCCCCTTAGGCATTGAACCTCTAAGGATTGTATTCTGGATATCCGGAATGGAGTTTTCATTATCATGAGAATAAAAAACTTCTTAATGAGAAACTCCCCTTACATTAAGGATATCTTCACTTAGAAATTTTTCCTTCTCCATTTAAAAATTTTCTTTCTCCCCATTTAAGTAGTTCTTTTTCCTTCTCCCCCTTTGTGATTTTAAAAAATAATTCAAGGGAATGGAAAAGAAATATTGTACCTGAAACATTAGTATATAACAACACAAGATACAACCAACCAAAATTTGATTAGAGTTGAAAAAAAATTACAAGGACTGAAAAATGCAACAAAAGATCAAATATTTCTATTTGTCCTAGTTTTCCTTTGGAATAAGCTTCTTCAACAAGATTTTCAGCTTCTTCATGTCTTTTTAATCCTCCTCATCTTGCTTCTCCAAAGCTGGGATCCTTTCTTGTTGAGCTTTCAATACATCTTCCTGAGCCTTGATGGGCTCTTCCTACATCTTTAGTAACTCATCTTACATTACAAGTTTTTCTTGGAGCTCAATCCAATGATCTTTATCCCTTTTAAAATATTGAGCAAGAGAGTTAATCATATTATTCAATTCCTTCACTAGTTGACTCTGAGAACTTTGATCAATGATCATCTCATCCTGAAGATTCATAATCATGGAATCCTCAGTATTAAAGGCATCATTAACATCATTCTGAAAACAATCAAACTCATCCATGTCTTCTTCAACATTATTATACCACAAAGGGATTTTTCTTCATGATTTCCTGTGTACATCATAGTTGATAAGGAAATTTATATGGTCAGCTTCAATCATCACATACTTATTCATCACTATGGATATGGATTCTGATTTCAGGTTTAGAATATGTTATAGAATCTGGAATCTGCAGTCAATAGTGGGACTAATTAAAATGGTGTCCACCAACTTTTTCAACGATTCAACAAGAAAATCATGATAGTGTGCTGATGAATACGAATCAGACACTTTTCTTGGGGATTGTTCTTCTTCAATTTGCACCATCTTCCTTTTAGAAGAACCACCAACTTCATTCTTCCTGATGATATCTTTTGTTAATGTAGCCATTAGAAATTTATTTCCTTTATCAATTTTTGAAATGGATTGATCATCTAGAGATTCTTCATCACTTTCTGATAGTTGAACAATCTGGTCTTCATCTATTTTCTCCTTTTGTGCTCCTTCTTCTAGAGAAATCTTCTCATAGGATTCTTCCTCATCATAATATTTTTTTTCCTTCTCTTCCTCATGCTTATCATCAACCTTCCTACTTTCCTTATGAACTCCCTTTCCCGAAGTGGATAATTTTTATGATTCCTACTTTTCTTGATAATCTTCTACTTGTTTGATTAGGTCATCAAGATCATCACATCCTTCTTCTTCTTCCTCTTCCTCAACTAATTCTTCTTCTACTACTTCAGCAACTATTTTCACTACTTCTTCAACAACTTCTTTACCCTTAAACTTTTCCGGAGTGATATAATTCTTTCCTGGAGTCTCTGGTAATGGTTCGGTAAGGAATGTTTTCGGAACCGGAATCTACTCAGATGTTATCTTTGTTGTTTTCAAAAGATATTGAACAATCTCTTCTTTTGACATCATCCTCTTCATCTTTTTCTATTTTGCTTGCTTTTCAAACTCATCAGCAGCTATCTCTTTTATGGATTTAGCTTCCGTAGGGTCCAATCTGAACTGTGTATCCCCTTCTTTTTTTTTTCTCCTTGTCTTCTCTCCATTTAGAAGCCACTTCATTTGGATATTATTGTAGTTTTTTCTCCTTGGGTGATGCGGATTTGGTTTCCTTAGCTTTGGGGGTTTTGTCTTCAGCAACCACTTCATTAGTCGTTCTCTTCATAGTCACTTTCTTCACCAGTTCATCCTTGTCTTCATTTTCCGGAATGGTTTCAGCCTCTTCGTCTGGTAATAGGTAGAATTATCCAGATCCATTAAAAAAACTCATATTCAACCTCTTTAATGTATCATCACTAACTATCATTACCTTGAAATTTATTTTCATGGAAGTGCAATAAACTTTATAGAATCAATACATCTGATGATAAGTTTAGAAAACAAGGCCAGATACTTTATGATCTGAGCTTTCAGATTCCCTTATTTAATATTCTTAACTGTATTCAAAACATTCCTCATAAAATTTATCTTCCTTCGATTTACCATGAAATCATGGATGTATATATGACTCTTCTTGCGATTATCCTTGTCACCCCTTCTTGGTATGAGAAATCCGTGTACCTATAGCTATAGAATTCGATTGTTTGAAGAGAGATGAGAAATATTAGTTGTCATGACAACTTTAAGTACAAGGCATTTCAATTCCATCACTTTGTGGAAACTTCCTTGCTCATCCAGAAGCTTACGTGAAAAAAACTCAACTTCACCATTATAAGATAAACCCACTAATCGTGCAGCCTTGGGGTAAAATAATTTTTAAGTCTTCCCATAAGACTTGAAAGAAAATAACTCTCTACCATCTTCCTTAAGGAAGGAAACAAACTCATAGAACTCAACAAGAAAACCTGTATAAACCGGATCCTATTTCTATGGCTTTGATAAGAAAACCTCCTCCCATCAATTCAATATGATATTCTTAGATATAATAGAAACATACATGTAGAAAGTTGGATTCACTAACCTCTCCCTGAACACTAACCACATTAAGATTGGCTTCGTAGTTGATATATACTGACAGGTTGCTTCAGCAGACATTCGGAATTATGTGCTTTGGAAGATTCAGAATGGCCTTTAACAACTGATACAGAGCATCGACAGGCGAGAGCTTGAAAAACCGATGTGGGATGACCACCAGGGTTCCTCTTTATAAAGGTGATGGAGTTGACCTTTGAACATACAAAGACCATCTAATGGTTGAAAACCCCATTGATGTGATCTGACAGTTGAAAACCTATCCACAAGGAAATCGTGATTCTGATCTTTTTATGTTTTAAGAAAAAACTATTGCATTTAAGAAAACTAGAATTCGCAAATTTTAAAACTTATGGGAAAAAACCAGTAAGAAAAAAAATATGAGTTCAAAAACAAAAGTGAGGAAATCATTCCTTTTGGATTGGCCAGGAAGTTTGTTCGTAATAGGAGATATTCTTCTTGAAGAAAAATTAGACTACAAAAAAAACTAACTACAAAAAAAACTCGCTATGAAAAATATGAGTACGAAAATTCTCATTTCAAAAATTTCCACTATGAAAATTCTCAATATGAATATTCTCATTACGAAAATTATTTTTACGAAAATTCTCATTACCAAAATTCTCATTAGGAAAAAGTGAGTACGAAAAATTTCATTACGAAAAGATTGAGTACGAGAATTTTATTACGAAAATTATGAAAAATTTCATTATGAAAGATTCAGTACAAAAATTTCATTATGAAATTATCAGTTTGAAAAGTTTGAGTACGAAAATTCCCATTACAAAGGATCCTGTACAGAAAATTTCATTACAAAAATTGTATTTCCGAAAACTTCATTATGAAAATTTTACTTACAAATGTTTGAAAACTATTTACTAAAAATTTTGATTATGAAAGTCTAAAAAAATTGTCTACGAAATGTTTTGATTATGAAAATAAGAAAATGTACCCCCACCCTTTGAAAAGGAGTTTATTATTGTGAGTAGAATTGTTCGACAAGAAGTTAATAAAGAAAGATTACCTCAAGGTTATCATTCCTATATTATATTTAATGTAATAAAACTTATCGGAGAGTAATGAATTTGTTAAAATGTCAACAAGTTGATCTTGTGGTCCGAAAAATTGAAGAATGATATCTACTTTTTGTGTGTGATCCCTAAGAAAGTGATGCCTAATATCTATGTAATTTGCACGAGAGTGATGTGCAATGTTTTTACTAAGGGAAATGGCACTTGTGTTATCACAAAAATTTTGATTCTTTGTAAAACTCAAGACACAATCTTTGTGTCTGTGTTTCATCCACAACACTTGAGCACAACAACCTCTAGCTACTACATATCCAGCTTCAACTGTGGAGAGTGCTACAAAATTTTACTTCTTGCATGACCAAGAATCTAATTAATCTCCTAAGAAATGACACGTTCAGGATGTACTTTTTCTATACATTCTACACCCACTAAAGTCAGCATCCGAAAATCATTTTAAGATAAAATCATTTTCAGAAGTATAAAATAATCCTAGATCCATGGTTCCCTTTATGTAGAGAAAATTATCTTCACTACCTTTAAATGAGATTCATTTAGATACGATTGATATCATGTACATAATCATATAGAAAACATCAAGTCTGGTCGACTAGCTATCATGTAAAGTATACTTCCTATCATACCTCTAAAATATGTTTGATCTACTGGTATCCCAGCTTCATTAAGATCAAGTTTGTTTGAGGTACCAATAGGAGTACTTATACTCTTAGTGTTGTCATAACCATACTTTTTAAGAAGTTCTTTAATATACATATGTTGGGATATGTAGATTCTTTTAGGTTTTTGAGAAATTTGAAAACCAAGGGAAAATGTTAACTCACCCATAATATTCAATTCAAAATTAGATTTCATTAGATTTCCAAAATAATCAGTTAAATATTGCTGAGTTGAACCAAATATAATGAAATCAACAAAAATTTTAACAATCAAAACATTTTTCGTATAATTTTTTATAAAAAGGGTTGGATATGCATTTCCCTTAACATAGTTATTTTGAATCAAAAATCATGTAAGTCTATCATACTAAGCTCGTGGGGTTTTTTTAAGCCCATACAATGCTTTGGTACGTCTAAAAACATGATTATGATGTATTGTATCTTCAATGCTTGGAGGGTTTTCAACAAAAACATCCTCTTGTACATAACCATTAAGAAAAGCACATTTTACATCCATTTTAAAAAGTTTAAAATTGAAGAAGGCTGCAAAGGAAAGTAGAATACGAATAGATTCAAGTCTAGCTACTGGAGCATTGGTTTCTTCGTAGTCTATTCCTTCTTGTAGATTATATCCTTTAGCAACAAGTCTAGATTTATTTCTAACTTTGACACAATTTTCTTCACACTTGTTTCTGAAGACCCACTTTACTCCAATAACAGAAGTTTCCTTAGGTCTTTTATCCAATATCCAGACATTATTCCTTTCAAATTCATTTAGTTCATCTAGCATGGCTTTGATCCAATCATCATCACCTAATGCTTCATCAGTGATTTTTGGTTCCAATTGGGAAGGAAATGCTAGATGTTCTACTCCATTTCTCAAGGAACATCTAGACTTTATAGGTTGATTGACATCACCAATGATACAATCACTGGGATGATTCTTTAGAAACACCTGACATGGGTTATGTAAAACTTTTTCATCAACATATGGTAGAAATTATTCTGGGTTAAATGTTTCAGAAGTATATTCATGAACATTTTCCTTATTAGAAGTATCTTCTATCAAAGGTTCATAATCAGTATTTGAAAACACATCTGAGGATGTTGGTTGGGATGGTTTAAAAATAAAAGGATCAGTTTCATAAAATTTTACATGTACTGTTTCCTCAATAGTACAAGTGTTTTTATTGAAAACACTATAAGACTTAGAAGTTGTGGAGTAGACTAAGAAAATTCATTCATCATATTTTGGTGCGAATTTTTGTAGATTATCTTTAGTATTCAGGATGAATACTTTGCACCCAAAAACCATGAATTAGGAAAGTCTGGGTTTTCTACCATTCCATAACTCATAAATAGTTTTATTAAGAAAAGGTCTAATCAAAACTCGATTTATAGTATAATAAGAAGTATTTACAACATCAGCCCAAAAATGTCTTGCTATATAATACTCACTCAACATGGTTCTAGTTATTTATTAAAGAATTATATTTCTTCTTTCAACTACACCATCATGTTGAGGAGTTCTGGGTGCTGAAAAATTGTGAGTAATAACTTTTCTATTACAAAACGTTTCAAAATATGAATTTTGAAATTCTCCTCCATGATCACTATGAATATTTTTCATTTGAAGGTTTTTCTCATTTTTAACATGGGCACTAAAACTTTTGAAATAAGAAAAACAACATTCTTCTTTTCTAGAAAATAAACCCATGTAAATCTAGTCTAATCATCAACTGGAACAAACACAAATTATTTTCCTCCAATGCTTCCAGTTAGTGTTGGACCAAAAAGTTCCATGTGTACCAACTGTAATGCATCAGTTTTTTAGACTTAACTATTTTATTTAAAACTAGATTTATTTTGATTTCCATATTGACAGGGATCACTAACATTATAACAATCAAATCTATGCTCTGGTAGATCCTTAACTAGTTTCTTCTTAGAGAGTTTACAAAAGATCCAAAGGTTATAATGACCTATTATTCTATTCCATAACTAATAATGATCCTCCATTGCACTTAGGAAAGGTATATCTTGGCTCCTAAGTTCTTCTATGTTCCAAGTGTAAACATTCTATTCCCTATGGGAAGAAAGAATAAACTCTTCCTTGTAATTGTGTACTAAGAAATTATCATTCCTAAAATTCACAATGTATACATCATCACATAATTGAATTATTCTAATGAGGTTGTGATTAAGACCATTTACAAACAAAACATTTGAAATCATGGTTTTACCAAGAAGAACAATATTGCATATACCAACATTTTCTCCCTGAGCATTCTCTCCAAAAGTTACATTTCCTTCTTTTGTCTTGATAATCTTTTCAAAATAGCTTTTGTTACCAGTCATGTTCCAGGAACATCCACTATCCATGTACCAAGTATTGTTGTTGGTCCTTCCTTTAAATTCATGGAAATAAGAAAATAATTAGAAATTCAGAATCCAAACTTGTTTGGATCCGAGACTTTCATATAAAATTTTTTTGGGTATCCACATTTTATTAGAGAAATATACCTTATGAAACCCAAGAGATTGAACTCTATTTAATGAAATGTTTTTCTTTCAATGCCCACCACTTTGACACTTTGTGAAAAAAGGGGATCTAGAAGGAACAAAATAGTTTTTTTTGAAAACTAGATTTTTGTGAGTATAACCTACTCCCGTAGTGTTTCAATGAGGTTTAATTTGAGAATATATATTGTCCAAATTTTCCTTCCCAGAGGTAAAATTTTCAAGAAGCTTCTTAAGTGAAATGTAACACCCCGACCCTAGTTACCCATAGTCGGTACATTATTACATAACATTGGCATGATCACAAGAAAGATCAAATCTCGAAAGAACGATTGGTTTAGTAGCCTTGGAAACACTAGATATATTCATAAGTTTTACATTACATCATAAAATGAAAAACTACTACAACAACATAATGTCTCCATAATCCACACTCATATCCCCACATAATATCCCTGCAGGTCATTCATAACTTACTTCTTCACATCCTGGGGAAAATAAATCATAGAAAAGGGGTGAGCTCAAATGCCCAGTAAGGATAACAATATAGCGGAACATTCAAAATAAGCATAAACATTTAAGGCAATGCATTACTAAAACAAAAGCCTTTTAAACTTGAACTTCAACATAGTATGGCAAAAGTAAAATGAAATACTGCCATTTACTTATTCACATGGATATTCTACTAATCGAATAATCACATGAAAAATCAATAACCACTTTCATAATGATGGAATGCATAATGCTAAACATTAATTTCTTTGTCAAGGCCTCGTCCCAAGACCATGGGGCTAATTGTAACCGGAACCCAACCCGGAGTGCCTCTAATAACCGGACACCAACCCGGAGTGCCTCTAATAACCGGACACCAACCCGGAGTGCCTCTAATAACCGGAGACCAAACCGGAGGGCTTACTTTTACCAGTCCCTAACCTGGAGGGCTTACTTTTACCAGTCCCCAACCTGGAGGGCTTACTTTAACCAGTCCCCAACCTAGAGTATACTTGTCCAACACATTCATATGAAGTAAAGGTTGAAATATAACATAAACATTCTTATTGGAACTAGCATACGAAATGTCAATACTTTACTCATAAACCATGAATTCTATATAAATGACACATCTACAGTCAAACATATCACAAAACTTCATTACAATATGGAAGTTTTAAATCATAATAAATCAACTTCAAATAATCTAAAAATCCATCAAAAGATGTTTACATAGTTGAAAATGTTTTTTTTAAATTATTGAGAGAAATATCCGTTTTTCATGAAAACATTTTAATGATACACAATTTATAAAGTAAGGCATTTAAATACATTTTTGAATCAAAGTGTCCCATACCACTTTGAAACTTTGGAATGGAATTAACACTTTTAAAACATTCATTTTCATATAAATAAATCCTTACAAACCATTTTGAAAACGTGGACATAAATGAGGATGATTTAGAAGAATAAATATTTAAAACATTTAAAATGATGTTTTAGTAAAAGTTCCCTTAGAAATAATCCCTTTGAAAACTCTTTTATGAAATATGGACATGGATAGTAAATATGTCCCTGTAGATACATACGTAAAGACAACCTCGGATATTAAAGAGATTGTGAAGTAAACCCTTATCAATTTGGTAACTTATGAAACATACAACCCATGAAAGAGGTATCATACAATGAAAATGTAAACACACATAAGGTAAAGTGTATTACACAAAGAATACAATTATGGGCTGTACATACACCACACAAAAGATAATAGTGGGAATATGGCATGAATCTCACGGAAATAAAGAGTGAGATGAAACCCCCTTACCACGTTAATCAACTGAGTCGTATGGACAAAAGTTAATAACCACCAAATGATTTCCAGAATAAAATGAATATAAAGAGAATCATGATAATATATATCAAATGGCAGTACACAATACACCACTTTCAATAATTTAGTGGCTAACAATGAAAATCTCACGGAATTGAAAGTGAGATAAGAAAATCCCTTACCTTGTACTTTTACTTGGTTGGGGTAGGTTAACCTCCTCTTCTTCGGGTTCTTCCTTTTGATTTGATCAAAAGGGCTCCATAGGTTGGCTTTATGATAAAACTAAGGCCTCTAGGTTGTAGTGAGGGATGTTGGGAGAGTATTTGGCAGATTTTGGCCGAACCAAAAGGCTTGGAAGGTGTGAAGAAATGATAAGGAGGAGTTCCCTTTTATAAGAGGTGTGAGGGGCACCTTTGGAAAAGCTCGAAATATTAATTTATAATAAATTCATAATCGGTTTCCAATGGCTCCAAAGTTGAATATTCAAAGGTTAAGGTGGGTATGGGTCGAGAAAAACTCAACCAATAAAATTTAGACAGGTTGGGGTACTTATATTAACCTTATCTTTAAGTATTAACTCTAAGTTAATTAGTTTCACTTTTACAATGTCTCTTTGTATTTTTATATAATATGGTTAATAAACTTACTATATACATCCAAGCGACCCCCAAGTGGTCCATTAATGATGAAAATATCATGATATAAGTCTCTTGGCCGAACCTTAGATTTTTAGGAATTTAATATCAATTAATAATATAATATTTGTTTTAAGAACTCTTTTATGTCAATTTTGACACTATTCAATAGTTGGTTTTTTTGAAACTCATAACAGATTGATTAATTCGAAAAAAGTCAATTAAATCAATCCTAATATATCATATTATCGTAGAAAATTAGTTTAATTCATTAAAAGTTTCATATTATATTTATTTATGTATTTATAATATCAATTATTTTAATTTTTCACTATTTTAGTAATTACTGCATCATCATTGTGTCATAAATAAAATATATTATTTAATGTCTAAAAATTATAAATAAAATATAATTATGTAGGAAATCTTTTTATATTTCTTATGAATATTTATAATCTAAAATCCAACATATATAACCCTATGTAACAATTGTTTTTCTAAAAGATATATGCTTGTGTAATTTTTGTATTCATTTTAACTTAATTAAAATAAAGTTTCATTATCACTTAGAAGTGGAACCATGGGGTCCCAATATCGACCCAAAGATGCCTATGGTCGAACATGTATCAACCAATAAGGCTAGAACACGTTTTAGGGTAATTTATTATTATTATAATATTATTTTTTAACCCTTATTTACCGGATTTACCCTTAACCATGGTAAATAAAATATTTACCGCAGTAATTATTCAAAATGTCTAAAAATAAAAGTTACCTATTTACACAATGTGAAGATCCTGATTCCAAATATGGAATCCATTTTTCTAAATTCAAAACACGGAAGTGGCAGAAATTAATTTAAAATTAATTCCCGCTGTCAAAACAAAAAGCGTGTTTTTAAGAGATAATAACTATCAAAAGATTGACACTTGTTTACGTTCGGTTTAATTGTAAAATTATGTCCAATAACCAAAATTATATTAAATGGTAAAAATATATTCTAAATATACTTTAAAACCACTCAAATTCATAATTTATCACTATTAATTATTTTTATTAAAAAAGTTTTTTTAATTAAAATTTAGTAATTTTCACTATTCATCAAAATATGAAAGTTATCCGAAATGTACCAAAATTTCACCTTAGGATAAATTCGATATTCCGAATCCAAAAATGAAGTCCATTTTGAAATATAAAATATATATAATTTCAAAAAGTAGGTATTACTATTCATAACGGCTAGTTTGATTGGTTATGGTGTGTTAGAACTCGATGTTGCGTACAACACACGCTATCATATTATTCAAAGAGAAGCATACCGTAGAATCTTGGGGTGTTACATTATCCTCTCCTTCAATAAATTGCGTCCTCGCAATTTGAAATTGTTCTTCGAAAATATAAGGTTGAAAGTAGATAATATATTTGTGGGAAAACCCACATCGGAAATCGGGTTACTAAAATTTAGTCTTAATATGAGGAAAAGTGAAATCAAAGGGTTACCACCAAATTATGATCTCGATTAGGAGAAAATTGGTGGCAATTAGAGACATATAATTGGAGGAAAACGTAAATATTTATAGGTAGTGATTGAGGTCATCAATCACAAACAAGTGTAAAATTTAGGTCCTTAAATTCATCAATCTATGATGATTTGAAATACCATCGGTTCAACAAAACATAGGGTATTAGGATAACACATTTTTGATGTTTCAAAATATCTTAGTTGAAATCCCACATCAAAAAATGAATTAATGAGGCCTCTATTTAAAATAAAGGGTCGAAAGTATGAAGATTACTGAAAATAACACATACTAGGGTTCCATGTATGAAAATATGGATATGGAAGAAAAATCTAACCATCAATTATCTGATGGAGATTGGTAGAGAACATGGCTATGAAAAGGCCAACAATCCCAAAGCCATAATTTAGTGATGATTTAAGGTATCATCTAGGAAAACATTTTTGTTCTAAGTTTCTTTTCTTAATGTTGAGGAATTTATTTATGAGATTGGATAAGATCATAAGGAGATATACTTACTTTATAATTCGTGTTTTATCCATTAATAAATTTCTACCACAAACTCATCTTTCACTCTAAAAGATAATAGAATGTAAAAAAATTCTATTTACACTATTCGTATAGGGTTCCAAAATAAACAAATTTATAATTCATCTACAAGATCTTTTAATAAAAACTACATTATTTAATCCAGGACATCTCGTGGGCCAGTGGTCGGTGATACACCCTTGTCGCCCTTCGGTTGCGGGTTCATGTCTCGCAGCCTTGCCGAACGCGACGGGTTGCCGCCCGACCTCCGGGTTGTCCTTTTATGGCAATCCAAAATAATCCAAACTAGAACTATCCAAAATACTTCTGTCCAAACTCACAATCCAACATTTATAAGGAAGGTAAACATAATATAGATCCTTTTACCCCGTAATAGCATATGAATACCTGCATCATGTATTACCATATTCCTTATTGATTACATTCATGCTTCCTTATTCCATATAGAATGCTGGATATACTTCATTAATCCAAAAATGTTTTAGACCCCAACAATGATGGAATATACAAATCATTAATCAGTTCTAAGGTAGTCAAAAATATCCAATATAATTTATCCAAAACAATCACATATTATTCCAAAATCACTACCTTAGTATCAGAACTGTATTATGATTTATCATTCTCTTAACCATATATTTTCCAAAAATTTATCCTGCTATTGAGTCACTTTTCTTTGTTCCACACAATCTCAAGTCCTTAATGAAATAGTACTGCAGTACAATCCTTATATACTCCATAATTATTATAACAAGTACATTGTTGATACAACACTCAATTGACATAATCAACATAAGAACTCTAATCATTCCTCTTCATCTGTGGTAGTATCATAACTTTATTATTATCCATAACATCATTTGCGGAATAGTCTGATGACTGGGACATAGGTTCGCGTAGTGTCCAAACTCCTTGCAAATGAAGCATTGTACATTTGAAACCATTTTCTTACCCTTGCAGTCACGTACTTTGTGCCCTTTTCCTCCACACTTATAACAAACACCCATTCCTTTCAGGCAAGTTCCAGGGTGTTTCTTTCCACAGTTACCACATATGGGAAAATTCTTCTTTTCCCTCTTCCCTTTATCCATATTTCTCTCTTCCACCCTTTTCTTCTCTTGCTTCCCTTCAAAGCCATAGGACTCAGTAAACTCTTTACTTATCTTATCAACACATGATATTATTTCTTCATATGATGATAATACATGCGAGACTATTTCTCTTGTAAATTCTAGCTTAAGACCATAAAATATATGATCCTTCTTTCTCTTTGTATCATGTGCATTGTTGGAGTTCTCATTCCTTATACTAGGCGCCATTTCTAAACATTGGCATACCCTAGATTAGTTTATGAATAACAATACCCAATCCCAAACTTTTAAAACACATAGCATAAATTAAATTGTTTATGGATATAATCCATAATCATGAAAATGTCTCCTTTGAGGAAGTATATACTCATAAACCCTTCATAATGATTTGTAAAGAAAATGAGAGTTATCCTAAGCATATCCCCCGGGAGTGTCGTAACCAAGAGTGCAGCAAGGCCCGTTGTCGTGCACCAGTTCCCGTTCGAGTCTAGCTCAAAGTGGTGTTTTCGGGTTTTACCCCTAGGTACATCTGTGCCAGAGCCGCCTCTACCTGCTCGTATCCAGACATGGATTTATTGCTCGGAAAACTCACAAAATCCCTACAATACCAAAATTCTAGTAAGTTATTCTATACTAATCCTCAAATTTCATCTTAGGTCTACGTGCTCTAATCAGAGTTTATCTAAATCTAGTTTCCAAGGTTTGTACTAAACTTCCTCTGATACCAATTGTAACACCCCGACCCTAGTTACCCAGAGTCGGTGCATTATTACATAACATTGGCATGATCACAAGAAAGATCAAATCTCGAAAGACCGATTGGTTTAGTAGCCTTGGAAACACTAGATATATTCATAAGTTTTACATTACATCACAAAATGAAAAACTACTACAACAACATAATGTCTCCATAATCCACACTCATATCCCCACATAATATCCCTGCAGGTCATTCATAACTTACTTCTTCACATCCTGGGGAAAATAAAACATAGAAAAGGGGTGAGCTCAAATGCCCAGTAAGGATAACAATATAGCGGAACATTCAAAATAAGCATAAACATTTAAGGCAATGCATTACTAAAACAAAAACCTTTTAAACATGAACTTCAACATAGTATGGCAAAAGTAAAATGAAATAATGCCATTTACTTATTCACATGGATATTATACTAATCGAATAATCACATGCAAAATCAATAACCACTTTCATAATGATGGAATGCATAATGCTAAACTTTAATTTCTTTGTCAAGGCCTCGTCCCAAGACCTTGGGGCTAACTGTAACCGGAACCCAACACGGAGTGCCTCTAATAACCGGACACCAACCCGGAGTGCCTCTAATAACCGGACACCAACCCGGAGTGCCTGTAATAACCGGAGACCAAACCGGAGGGCTTACTTTTACCAGTCCCTAACCTGGAGGTCTTACTTTTACCAGTCCCCAACCTGGAGGGCTTACTTTAACCAGTCCCCAACCTGGAGTATACTTGTCCAACACATTCATATGAAGTAAAGGTTAAAATATAACATAAACATTCTTATTGGAACTAGCATACGAAATGTCAATACTTTACTCATAAACCATGAATTCTATATAAATGACACATCTACAGTAAAACATATCACAAAACTTCATTACAATATGGAAGTTTTAAATCATAATAAATCAACTTCAAATAATCTAAAAATCCATCAAAGGATGTTTACATAGATGAAAATATTTTTTTTTAAATTATTGAGAGAAATATCCCTTTTTCATGAAAACATTTTAATGTTACACAATTTAGAAAGTAAGGCATTTAAATACATTTTTTAATCAAAGTGTCCCATACCACTTTGAAACTTTTGAATGGAATTAACACTTTTAAAACATTCATTTTCATATAAATAAATCCTTACAAACCATTTTGAAAACGTGGACATAAATGAGGATGATTTAGAAGAATAAATATTTAAAACATTTAAATTGATGTTTTAGTAAAAGTTCCCTTAGAAATAATCCCTTTGAAAACTCTTTTATGAAATATGGAAATGGATAGTAAATATTTCCCTATAGATACTTACGTAAAGACAGCCTCGGATATTAAAGAGATTGTGAAGTAAACCCTTATCAATTTGGTAACTTATGAAACATACAACCCATGAAAGAGGTATCATACAATGAAAATGTAAACACACATAAGGTAAAGTGTATTACACAAAGAATACAATTATGGGAAGTACATACACCACACAAAAGATAATAGTGGAAATATGGCATGAATCTCACGGAAATAAAGAGTGAGATGAAAACCCCTTACCACGTTAATCAACTGAGTCGTATGGACAAAAGTTAATAACCACCAAATGATTTCCAGAATAAAATGAATATAAAGAGAATCATGATAATATATATAAAATGGAAGTACACAATACACCACTTTCAATAATTTAGTGGCTAACAATGGAAATCTCACGGAATTGAAAGTGAGATATGAAAATCCCTTACCTTGTACTTTTACTTGGTTGGGGTAGGTTAACCTCCTATTCTTCGGGTTCTTCCTTTTGATTTGATCAAAAGGGCTCCTTAGGTTGGCTTTGTGATCAAACTAAGGCATCTAGGATGTAGTGAGGGAAGTTGGGAGAGTATTTGGGCAGATTTTGGCCGAACCAAAAGGCTTGGAAGGTGTGAAGAAATGATAAGGAGGAGTGCCCTTTTATAAGAGGGGTGAGGGGCACCTTTGGAAAAGCTAGAAATATTAATTTATAATAAATTCATAATCGGTTTAAAATGCCTCCAAAGTTTAATATTCAAAGGTTAAGGTGGGTATGGGTCGAAAACAACTCAACCAATAGAATTTAGACAGGTTGGGGTACTTATATTAACCTTATCTTTAAGTATTAACTCTAAGTTAATTAGTTTCACTTTTACAATGTCTCTTTGTATTTTTATATAATATGGTTAATAAACATACTATATACATCCAAGAGACCCCCAAGTGGTCCATTAATGATGAAATAATCATGATATAAGTCTCTTGGCCGAACCTTAGATTTTTAGGAATTTAATATCAATTAATAATATAATATTTGTTTTAAGAACTATTTTATGTCAATTTTGACACTATTCAATAGTTGATTTTTTTGAAACTCATAACAGATTGATTACTTCGAACAAAGTCAATTAAATCAATCCTAATATATCATATTATCCTAGAAAATTAGTTTAATTCATTAAAAGTTTCATATTATATTTATTTGGGTATTTATAATATCAATTATTTTAATTTTTCACTATTTTAGTAATTACTGCATCATCATTGTGTCATAAATAAAATATATTATTTAATGTCTAAAAATTATAAATAAAATATAATTATGTATGAAATCTTTTTATATTTCTAATGAATATTTATAATCTAAAATCCAACATATATAACCCTATGTAACAATTGTTTTTCTAAAAGATATATGCTTGTGTCATTTTTGTATTCATTTTAACTTAATTAAAATAAAGTGTCATTATCACTTACAAGTGGAACCATGGGGTCCCAAAATCTACCCAAAGATTCCTATGGTCGAACATGTATCAACCAATAAGGCTAGGACACGTTTTAGGGTAATTTAATATTATTATAATAATATTTTTTAACACTTATTTACTGGATTTACCCTTAACCATGGTAAATAAAATATTTACCGCAGTAATTATTCAAAATGTCTAAAAATAAAAGTTACCTATTTACACAATTTGAACATACTGATTCCAAATATGGAATAAATTTTTCTAAATTCAAAACACGGAAGTGGCAGAAATTAATTTAAAATTAATTCCCGCTGTCAAAACAAAAAGCGTGTTTTTAAGAGATAATAACTATCAAAAGATTGACACTTGTTTATGTTCGGTTTAATTGTAAAATTATGTCCAATGACCAAAATTATATTAAATGGTAAAAATATATTCTAAATATACTTTAAAACCACTCAAATTCATAATTTATCACTATTAATTATTTTGATTAAAAAGTTGTTTTTAATTAGAATTTAGTAATTTTCACTATTCATCAAAATATGAAAGTTATCCGAAATGTACCAAAATTTCACCTTAGGCTAAATTCGATATTCCGAATCCAAAAATGTAGTCCATTTTGAAATTTAAAATATATATAATTTCAAAAAGTAGGTATTACTATTCATAACGGCTAGTTTGATTGGTTATGGTGTGTTAGAACTCGGTGTTGCGTACAACACACGCTATCATATTATTCAAAGAGAAGTGTACCGTAGAATCTTGGGGTGTTACATGAAAAAATTTCAGATTTTAGTCTAACGAATAAATTACATTCCTCAATTATTATTTCCTTAGAGTTAGATTTTTCCTTAAGAATGTTTAATTTTAAAATAGCATTCTTAAGATCTTTAGAATGTTCTTCCTTATCAGAATTTGCTTTCTCAAGGTCTTTAGAATGTTTTTCAAAAGATCTTATTTATCATTAAGATATGAATAATGGTCTGAAATCTCTTTTGTAAGAAATTATTCCCTAGTATTATCCTTTTCTAATTTCTTATTGATTTTATAATTTTTTTCTTCAAGTAACATGGAAAATCTAAATACTTCTTCATATGAAGGTTTTCCATTTTCTGAGGATGAATTATCTTCTTTATAAGTACTATTTTCCGAATAGAAATTATTATCAAGAGATAAATTTTCTAAAGCCTCGTCAGAGTGTACCTTATCCATAAGACATGTATGTGGGAAAGAAGTATAAGTATTGAATCCCATATTATTCAGAGCTGATGAATCATATTCTGATGATTCACTTTCTGAAGAGTATCCACAGCTAGTACTCCAAGTAGTGTTATCTTTTAGACTTTTCGTAGCTTTAGCTTTGAAAAACTTCTTCCTATTCCTTTCATAATTCATCTCTATTCATTCTTTCTTTTTAAGCATAGGAAAATCAGGTCGTATGTGTCCAGTTATCTTGCATTCATAGCATGTGACCTCTGAATCATTATTTTCTTTCCTTTCCTTCTTCTTATACCTGGACTGAAAACTTATTTGACCAGCTATCTTGTTCATCCTTTGAGAAAGATTAGCTAAATCGTTTTCTGAGAATTCACTCTCACTAGATTTGGATTGGATAGTAAAATTATTAGACATGGATCTAGTTATTCACTAAAGAGTCTTTTCTTTCATGTGATTTGATGTTGTAGTAAAATCAATAGTACCATTCCCATTATTCTTTTTGATGTTGTTCTTATATCTCTTCATCCTTGATTCAAGTTGAAAAAGAGTTACAAATAGTTCATCAAGATAAATTTGAGTTACCTTTCTGTTCACATCAATAGCTGTTCTCTTTGATTCCAACTCATTGGGAATAATATCAATAATCATATATGCAATAGATTCATCATCTAAACCTTTGTCTCCCGTATATTTTAATCTATTCATGATAGTCATAAACCATTGTTGTATTTTGCATATAGGCTCTCCATAAGGAAAATTAAAACCATGATACTCAGCTCTCAACATAGCTCTTCTGGTCTCAATCACTTTGGATGTACCAGAATGCGTAACTTCATTTTTCTTCCATATATAGTTAGTTGTTGCACTTGAAGAAATTTGGCAATATATGTTCATAGTCATTGAACATAGTAGAGTATTGCGTACCTTATAGTTTAATTGATAGTCATGCTTCTCGTGGTTTGTGAAAGAACTAACTTCCTTATCAGGTATTTGGTAACCTCGAGTAAGAATAACAATGTTATCTACTCCAGTGGTGATAACGAAAGTCTTCATTCGATCTCTCCAAAACGCCAAATAATTGCCATAAAAAATGGTGGTCATTTAGGATTTAGGTTGTCGATGAAACCAACATTTAAACCTATCATCTTAAAGAAAATCTTTCGACACAATAACTTGTTAAAAACAAAATTTCGAATTCATGGAAAATATTCCTACGAAAAGAAAATATAGAACAATGAAAACCTGAGCAAGAAAAACATATATGTGAGTATAAGTATTTTAGAGACCCTATCTAATACCAAATGTAAGATTGGTATAGATTATGAGGTTTCCAACCTCTAATACCAATTGTATGATTGAAATATGATGTAGATGCTCAATATACAAGAGGGGGTTGAATTGTACACATTAATAATTTCCTTAAACAAAGAAAGATCTTTGTTGAACAAAGCTAAACTAAGCGAATTCACAACACATCTAACACCAATTAAAATATTAGAACAAAGTATGAAGTTACAAAATTCTTGTTCTAGCACTTGCTTATATCTAGAAAGTGATTCCGAAAAACAGGTTCCAGAAATATAGATCTGGAAATTGAAACATAACCAAAGTTTAGAATATGAGATTCTACATTAAAGCGTATAGAATCTAAATGAATTAGAGTACAAGTGTAAGTAAATATAAGAAGATTATACTTTCCTTAAAATATTAAAAGCATCGGAAAAACTAGTAGTAAAACTACAAGTAACAAGATATAAATATTTTAACCCAAAGAGAAGGGTATCCAACAACCTTGGATAGAGGTCATTTGATTTATAATTTCAAGCAAGTTTTTCTTACCCACACTAGGGTAAGAACTTGATACGAAGATCGATGTCTCTGTCTTGCTATCCCCGCAATCCCTCATCTTCATGGTAGTTGGAACCTCTGTCTTCATCATAAGGAATCCCTCGAACATCAAGGAAGTCGGCACCTCTGTCTTCCTATCCCAAGAAGACGTCAACTTCAAGGTATTTGGAAACTCTATCTTCCTGTCCCCGGAAGCCCTCAAATGTAATCACCAACATTCGGAGTCACACGAACCAATCTAAATGAGCAGTTCAGTACACATAAGTCATGGAAACCTTCTCTCTCTAGAAATCTCCTTAACAGCATGTGGTCTCTAGAGTGATCAACTTGTTCAATGGTTGTGAGCTCTTTCAAATGAGCTCTTATTTATAGGCTCGGTTGGAATGGTCGGCTCCCTCCTTCAATGGTCATATTTTACTTAAATTTTAGAGGGACCTGTACATGTTTCACTAAACCAACTGCTAGTTAGAAACAGAATGGATGACATGGTTTTATAAAAAACATGTGTAACTAAAAGCACACCATCATTTAATATTGAAATGTTTTTAAGCATAAGAAAAACAGTTGTTCGGAATGTAAGAAAATAAATGTTCGGAGTCTAAACAATAATGAAATTCGGATCTGTAATAAAAAGATATTCAGATTCTATTTTATAGAAATTCGGAACCTGAATTCTGTAGAAATTTGGAGTCTGAATTTCTAAGGAAATTCGGAGTATGGTTTCACCGGAGTTCAAAATCTGAACATACAGAATTCAGAGTCGAACTCATAAATGTTCGGGGTCAGACTAGTAAATGCATGGAGTGAAACTCATAAATGTTTGGAGTCTAACTAGTAAAATTTTGGAGTTGAACTCATAAATGTTCGTAGTCGAACTAGTAAAAGTTTGGAGTCTAACTAGTAAAAGTTTGGAGTATAGCTTTGTTAGATTTCATATCTAGAATTCGGAATGGAACTATATGAGTGTTCGTATCCATAATTTGGAATGGAACTATATGAGAGTTCTTATCCAAAATTTGGAGTCGATCTATATGAGGGTTTGTATCCAGAATTCAGAATGGAACTTCATTAGAGTTTGTATCCAGAATTCAGAGTAGATCTTCATTACAATTCCTATCCAGAATTTAGAGTGGAACTTCATTACAGTTCATATCTGGAATTCGGAATAGAACTTTATTAGATTTCATATTCGGAATTCAGAGTGGATCTTTATTACAGTTCATATCCATAATTCGTAGTGGAACATTCTTACAGTTCATATCTAGAATTTAGATCCCAAAACAGAATGAATAATATCTATGTATTATATGATTACGAGGTTTTTGTTATGAATCCGATTTTTATGTTTAAAGAAAATATTAATATGAACAATGAATACATGGGAGGGTTAAATTCCTTTGATAAGAAAATTTTCCTTATATAATTAAAATGCATATTTTTTTAAGTATAGTGAGTTTGTGATTTTCAAAACAAGAAGGAATGGAAAAGTCATAAGGAAAACATTATTAACTCAACATTTACATTCTCCCCACCTCAGGGCTTTATGTCCTCGTAATCTAAAACCTAACTAAGGAATCTAATGGGGGTAATCAGCATGCACATGAGCCTCCCTATCCTTTGTGCTCTCATGGAGGATCCCATGCTGCCAATGAACATGCACTAGAGGTATCAATCGTCTATGAAGGACCCGCTCCTGTCGATCTATAATCTCTAAAGAAACCTCCAAAAAGTCACCCCATCACCTACGTCTAGCTATCCATGGTCAATGATGTGAGAAGGTTCATGTAAATATCTCCTCAACTGGGATACGTGGAAGACGTCATGATCCCGGTGCAATTGAGATTGAAGATCTAGGAGGCATGCCACCTCACCTATTATACTGATGACCTGGAAAGGTCTGATGAATCATAGAGATAACTTACAATTTTAGAAAATATCTGTACACTCATCGAGGTGAGATCCATAGGAAGAAATGGTCTCCATCCTCAAACTCCAGAGGTCCTTCACTCCTATCAGCATATGACTTTTTTCTGCTCAGTGCAGTCTCTATCTGCTCTTGGATGATCTGCACATTCTCTGTGGTAGCTCGTACCATCTCTAGTCCCAGAAGTGTTGTTTCCCATGGGACTTTCTAGCACAAGGTTGATCTGCAAGGTCGCCAGTATAATGTTTCAAAAGTTTCCATCCCAATGGTGGAGTGATAGCTATTGTTGTAGAAAAAATTGACCAACGTTAGGTGATCTTCCCAAATGCAATCGAAGTTGAGGACATAGGAATGCAGCATGTCCTTGAGGGTCTGAATGGTCCGCTATGTATGGCCATCCGTATGAGGATGGAAGGTGGTGCTTAGATGATGTTGCGTACTGAAAGCCTCATAAACCCCTTCCATTTCCGGGATGTAAAATGTGTCTCAAGATCGGAGATGATAGAAGAAGGTACTCAATGTAGCCGCACAATCTCCTGGAAATAGAGGCATCCCAAGATATATACTGAACAATGCTCTCTGATCAGTAGGAAGTCGGTTGACTTGGTGAGTCAGTCAATGATCACCCAAATCAAGTCATGACACCTAGATGTACGTGTAAGACCCATCACGAATTCCATGTATATCCCATCCAATACAGCTCTGGAACCTCTAAAGTCTTAACCAAGCCTACTGGTACCTGATTTTCCACCTTCACTTGCTGACAACTTAGGCACCAAGAGACTATCTCTGCTACTACCTTCCTCATACCTGGACACCAGTGCTGTCGTCGAAGGTCTTGGTACATCTTAATCAGTCCTAGATTTTCCACTAGAGGGGATGCGTGGTACTCCTTCAACACTTCCTCCTGAAGTGACACTGGAACCATAGTACGTCCTCTAAAGAGGATGACGTGCTCCCCACCATCATAAAATCCATCAGGTGTCTACCATGTGGATATCTGAGAATATCAAGTCTCGCAGTCAGCGTCTCCACGTTATGCCTTCCTGACTCACTGATGAAGTACATGTGTGAATGTAAGAGATTGATGGAAAGATACTCCATCATGGTTCACAAAGGATATCTACAAAGTAGGAAGCTGCACTATCGCCTCAACTAACATATGTATACCAGATCTCTTGCTGAGTGCATCTACTACAACGACCCCCTTCCTAGGAGTATAGACTATCTCGAAGTCATATTACTGGAGTAACATTAGCCATCCCCGATGTCTTAGGTTCAAGTCCTTCTGAGAGAAGATATACCTAAGGCTCTGGTGCTTAGAGTAGACTGTGAAATGCTGGCCCATTAGATAGTGCCTCTACATCTTCAAGATGAACACCACTACTGCAAACTCAGGTCATGGGTAGCATATTTCTACTCATGTTCTCTCAGCTGATGAGAACCAAAAGCGATCCCATCTCGCTCCGGAATCTAGACACTCCAGAGTCTGGTCCCTGATGTGTCGTAGTAGACTACGTACCCTACCCCCTCCTCAAAAAAGTCTCAAGATGGGTCATTAGTCACCCTCTACCTCAGCTCCTAAAAGATTTTCTGGCATCTCTCTGACCACACGAAGGGTTCCCCCCATCTTCTTCAAGGCTGATAGTGGTGCTGCAACTCTGTAAAATTCTGATACGAACCTCTAGTAGTAACCAGCCAAACCCAGGAAACTCTGTATATCCGTTACACACCTGGGTGGCTCCCAAACAAGTACCACCTCAATCTACCATGGATCCACTGCTACTCCAGCCTCTAAGATGACATGTCCCAAAAAGTGAACCACTCTAATCCAAAATTTACACTTCGATGTCTTACCATTAAGATGGTGCTCTTGGAGTGTGTACAGTACTAACTAAAAATGGTATGCATGCTCCTCCTCAATAGTCAAGTTGATCATAATTTCATTAATGAAAACTTCAACAAAGTGATCGAGTTTAGGTAGGAAGATCCTTTTCATGAGTCCCATGAAAATTTTTGGAGTGTTGGTTATCCCAAATTGAAAATCCAAGAACTCATAGTTCCCGTACTGACATCTGAAGGTCATATTTTCCACTTCCTCACCTCGAACTCTGATCTGGTGATAGCTTGATCTGAGGCCTATCTTCGAGAACCAACTTGATCCCTCCAACAGATCAAAGAAGTTGTCAATCCTCGGGAGTGGGTACTTGTTCTTCATGTTCACCTGGTTTAGGAGAAGGTAGTCGACATAAAGCCTTAGGCTCCAATCTGCCTTCTTGGTGGATAGAATTGGGGATGCCCAAGGAGAAACACTGGGCTAGATGAATCCCTTCTCCTGCAGGTCCTCTCGCTCTACCAACAGCTCGCAAAGCCCCACGAGAACCATCCGATATTCTAGTGTAGATATTGGTGCTGCCTCGGAGTATAGATCAATGTATAAGTCCACCTATCTGCAAGTAGGTTATCCTAGAACATCATAAGGGGAAAAATATGTGTACTGATCCACTAGTACAGGATAAGTCAGACTCTCCACATCAACTTCTCCCAGAGTAAGGCAAGCCAACTAATGTGTGATCAGCTGCACCCTCCTCTGAGTAAGTCTATCATGCACTACAAAGGCTCACTTCTCACTGGTGAAGGTGAACATGGTCCCAACTATGCGAACAAACAACACTTTGTGCCTAATATTGTTGATCTAAGCATGGACTGTAGATAACCAGTTCATACCCAAGATGAAATTGTAAGGCCTCAACACCACTACGAGGAGATACCAACTGAATATCTCACCTCATATAGTAATCTCACACTGCTGAAACCAGTTCGTAATCATCGAGTCTGATTCCGTAGGAGTATCTAGCCAAAAAGATCGATCCTACCACTCCGTCAGAATCTATGACCTCTGAATGAGGGTAGTGGCAATGAATGTGTGAGTGACACCTATGTCTATAAGAACTGTAGCTCTGGTAACGTAGAAACAGATCGTACCCCGAATCATCTATGGACTATTGTGATAGTATGCCTCAGCTTCCTTGAGCTGAGCTCTCCCCAGTCCACCTACTCCTTTAAGTCTAGGTGGACCTCCTGGTGGTGGTGGTAATAACACCCGAAAGGTCGTCCACTGCCAGCTGCACAGCTAGCTCCTCTGCCACGTCTGTCTTCTCTATACGAACTACCTTGATCGAATATTTGACTCTTCCTGGGAGGTCCCTCAACTGTCTTCTGATCATCCGAATGGCTGTTCGGATAGTCACAATCCATGTGACCCAACCCCCCGCATGTGAAACACTTCCTTTTCTTCAAATGACTGGCTCTGTCTTGTGTGCCTCGCACAGCTGAACCTATGTCTTGAGGTTTTCCACCATATGGTCTGTTCCGCTTTGACCTCTGTGACATATATCTGTTTTCATCTATATAAGGTTTTTCTATGTGAAGCCCTGTGGTGGGTCTCGATGCTAGTTACTACTCAGCAAGGAAACTCTCTACTAGGATGTCTCGCTCCAACACCCCCGTTTGCGTTGGTATGCTGATGGAGATCATCGAAGAAATAATCTCTCTCCTGAACCCCTACTCGAAGGTCTGAGCCCTGAAAAATTGATCTTGAACTATATCTGTGGAGTAGCGCGAGAGGTCAGTGTACCTCGCTGAGTACTGAGTTACCGTCATGCTACACTATTGTAGATTCAATGGCTCATGTATCTGCACCGCATGTAGGGTGGGTGGGACAAACTCTGTCCGAAACAGGCTCTCGAAGTCCTCCCAGAGAAGTGTTGCCTCATCATGCACCTGAAGCATTAGGATCCCCCATATGCCTGCTACATCCTGAAGGAGACTCATGGCAAGGATCACCATAAGGTCTACTGGTGTCCCTACCAGCTAAAAACTCTCACCACAGCCTCCAACCAATCCATAGCTACCTGCGGGTCCATCTCGCCCCTGTATATGGGTTGTCTCTGGTGCAGGAACTCATGCAATGTGCTCAGGTGGCAGGCACTCTCTACTGTTGGGGCTTGTGGAATCTGTGGCTCAACAGGTAGTGGTACCAATGGGGCCTCCGTTGTAATAGGGCCCTACACTGGGTCCTCGTTGCTCAGTGGTCTACCATCTCATATAACTCTTGGAACTCTAGCTGGCTGTCTGCATGGAGGCATCCTGTAATGAAACAGGTGTGGCACGATCAATAATTTATACATGTTGAGCTGACTCAATGAATTCAGAAGGAAAACTCTTGATACACACATGCAATCTATGTTTTCGTGAACTAGGTCAGATATGAGAAGTCAGGGTCCTGGTGTATGGATATGTCGGCCAACACACCAACACTGGACTCCATGAACTGAAAACCACACTCAGTACCCTTAACACTTTATCTTCACCGAAACAATCAAAGTCTTATGTTCTGTGGTAGAAATGACTCATTTGATTCCAATTTGTCACGACCAGTCCCCCGGGGCCCGTGTCGTGACTATCCTAAGCCCACCTCCAATAGGATAGTGGTTGGAGACTATCACCAAAGGGGAAAATCCCTAAAACTGGGATGGCATTGCATTTATATCATTAAAATGCACACAAAAAAGTACAATCTGTAAGAAAAATACTAAGTAAAACTTTATAACAAAAGAGTGCTTAAATGTAAAAGGGGCCAGAAATACAAGCCCCATTATAAAGTACAAGTATATCTAAATAGGAAAAAACAACTAAAAGGTGAAAAGAATATCTTGGATCATCCACCACCGATCCTACTTGAAGTGTAGGAACAGATAGCCTCCTCAGCACTCCACATCTGTCAGTCACCTATGGGTACCGACTCATCGTGAGGCCTACCTCTGGGTACCATCCAGTACTTGTACGCTCAGGCTCGTTCAGCGTTGTCCATCGTCTGCATCCAACATAACGAGGTGCAGGCATATCCCATGCAGGGGTGAGTATAACGATACTCAGTATGGATACTGAGTCCCGCAAGGTCTCAAAAAATACAAAAATGATAAACCACAAATTATGAAATCAACAAATAACTCTACTTAGGTATATGCCCATACATATACCTATGTTATAATGTAATCAATCACAACTATAATGAAAACACAAAGTTACTGACTTATCTCACACAGGTATAAATCATTGGAAGAGAGATAGAGATGATCATATGTAGCCACTGAATCATCTATTCTGTCGAACCCACACAAGATCCCAGAATAGAAATCATAACTGTCAAACCCACACAGGATCCCAGAATATTAATTTTTTCGAACCCACAAAGGATCCAAGAATAGATGTTAGAACTATCAAACACACATAGGATCCATGAATTGTAGTAAGAGCTATCAAATACATACGGGATCCAGGAACAGTTTTCAGTGTTGTCGAACCCACATTAGATCCTGGAAGAGTAGTCAGTGCTGTCAAACCCACAAAGGATCCAAGAAAATTCATCGATCTATCGAACCAACACACGATCTAGGAACATTCATCTGTGCTGTCAAACCCATAGAGGATCCAAGAACAGTCATCAGTGCATAGCTAGCCACAAGGTTCCATACGAAGCATTCTTGAATCCAGAAGGGTCTAATCCTCTAGCTGAGTGTTGATAATCAACTTCCATGAAGTCCCAATAAAAAGAATCTCAATGGTCTGCCACGACATAGGGGTTTCAAGGAAATAGACGATATGTAAATCGATTGCACCGTCTGTGAGTTGATATCCTTTTAGTCCAAGGGGCCCGATTAGATTTGTGTACGATCCAAGCTGGCCATATATCAACTAAACCCCGAACTCTAGCGAGGTATACACAAAGGGATGTCATTTCTCCATCATTTCCAGCACCACCGATAGATCATGAAACGGACGTCCGGTGCTTATGATATGGTCAAAAAATAGTAAAGTAGTCGGTAGTGGGCCCACGTCTGGTCCGACCAAGATAGACTGACCCGACTCGAATTAGTCTAGGCCGACCCGAGTCGGGTCGACCCGTATTGACCCGAGGGGTCCGAACTGGCCCATTAGGTTTTCCCAACCAGCTGGTCCCAACATAGTAGGCCACGAGGTCATTTCAGCCCCATATTGGGGTCGTTTCGTCCTAGAGTGACGTGAGGGCGCGTCCCGACAAGGCTCAATCTAGATAGTTTGGCCAGGACGCTGTGAAGGGGGCCAGGACGTCGCTCGTCCAGGAGGCTGTGAGGGAGCCGGGTCACCGGCTCTCCCTGGAGGATGCAAGGGGGCCATATTAGGGAGATGCATGGGGTGAGCATGGAGGACAGTAGGCGGTCCGGTTCTGGTAGGGCGTGGCCAGGCGGGACAACACGGTTTATGCAGGGCGCGGCCAGGCGGGCCAGGAGGCGGCAGGTTCTACAGGGCGCTGCCAGGCGGGCGGGTGTGCAGCCGGTTCGGTAGGGGTGCAGCCTGTGTGGGCTGGCGTAGTTCGGGCATGGAGCATCCAGACAATCAGCATGGTTCGGGTAGGGCGCGACCAGTTTGGACTAGCACGAGTGAGCCAAGAGGCATGCGGCCAGGCCGGACAGCGGCCAGGAGGCGCACGACCACATGGGATGGTGATGCATCCAGGCGGGTTGACATGCAGTTGGGAGGCTGGGAGGCCGGTGGCGATTGGGAGCCAGGTTGTGCAGGCTGGTGACGGTGCGGGTGGGGGGTCAGCCAGAGGACCGCGTTTCAGCCCAGAGCACCGGATTTCCATGGGGGTGATGCGGTTCGTGGAGGTCGCGGGTAGCGTGGCCTTTGATGTTACCACATTCATCACCTCATTGCTCATTGCCATGCTGAAAATTCAACATAAACAAGATAGGTAAATGGGTCTGTCCATGATGGTTCGGCCCACACCGTCTGCATTTAGGGTGGTATCAATTGGTTCATCAAAGATGTATGATGTACAAAAATTATTTTACAAACACACAAATAATTATTTCTATAAGAATAAGAGGAAGAGAAAAAGGTATAAAACACAAATGTAAACCCCCTACATTTGATCGTCATTCTTCATTTGTTGATATAGTTGCGAAAGATAGATAAAGATGATTGTCATTCATCGCATCTGCCACACACATTCAAACCCGAGGTATGTCGGCTCATTGACGATGATGCGGAAGTCGGTCATCGAAGACGTCTCATGATGGCTGAAGCTTTGAGGAAGGAGTTGAAGAAGGTCGATGTTCTTCGTTCTTAATTCATACTTGGAAGATTTCTCCTAATAATCCTCCTCTCAAGAACCATCCAAAATGAATATGCCAACAAAATAATATATTGGAATATCCTTTTAATTTTGATGGCATGATTTTCAAATTAGGCTAATTAATTAGGTAGGTTCCCCTTAAATATTTCAAGGGGGTAGAATAATGAATTAATTATGGGAGGTGAAGAGGCTCTCCCCTATTAATTTGGATCATGAGAGTTTCTCCACATTAAGGGGTAGTTTCATGGGGTTAAAAGCCTGGGTGGTCCCCAAAACAATTAACATGAAGAGAAGGTTGGATTTGGGTGGGCCCCCACCAGAACCTATCATGGGAGGTTAAGGTGTCGTGGTCTTACCTACAACCTCCATGAGAAGGTTTCAACCATCAAACATTTACATGGAGGCTTAAATAAAATAATGTGTCTCCCACTTTATTTTATTATTTTTTTCTATGGTAACAGAAGAACACACATTTATTCTTGACCAACTGTTGTTGAGATGAAAGTATTCTTAAGAGAATTTCAGCACTGTGAGTTCAACGGTGCCCCCAGATTTCAATTCTGAGCACCAGTTACAAATTTATAAAAACATACTCGTACGTTTACTGAACGTACCCGAAAAAAAATCAGAAAATGATTCTGGGTACACCGGGCCTCAGAATCAAGCACCGTCAATTTTTGCAGGCTTATAAAATTCCTATACATTTATGGAATTTTTTTTATATAATTTCAGGGTCATTACGTTGAGCATCTATAAAACATCAAATGTGTAATTTATATAATGAATAATTTTTCCATATCATGATAATAATAGGAAAAATATCAGTAATTACATTACATGATGATTCACATTATGTCGCTATGTTTCATGACAAGAGTCCTTCTAAAGGCTCACATTTGTTAAATGATCCCTTCTTGATTAACTCAATCATTCAACTAGATCACCAAAAACCTCATGAATTGAATAAAAACTAAAAAGTATTTACTAAAATCTTTATAATAAGGACCTATAGTGAAATTAAAAAATAAACTGTTCAACTAAATAGAATAGTTCATTTTCTTATGGTCATCCAACGAATAATTTTAGGGTCCATTAAAATATACATATCACAATGTTTCACATCTGGAATAAATTTTTCTAGCACATTAACCACATCACTCAATCATATAAAATCTCTAAACACACGTATTTCTCCCCATCCAAACAGTTTAAACTAACTCCCCACTATTATTTTTATTTTATATCTAATTCCAATCACAATAACACTACCAATAACTAAGGAATAACACCATAAGATTATGTATTATCTTATTTCAACAAAAAAGAACACTACGATGATTATCTCTTCACCCATATCATCTTATTTTATGTTGTTTATTCCACTCGGTTTTCTGAATAATATTGAATCCACCCTTAAAAAGTACAATTTCCAAGGATAATTTTCATACCATGGTACCTTCCACTGTTAAAATCTACTACTAATATTTTTAACTAGTGGTATATGGACCTAATAAAAAGTCAAAATGGATTTACATTACCATTTCACTATTAATCATATTATAATAGAAGAAGTAATTCCATTTAGATGAACGCCACTATGTTTTTCAAAAACCTTGGACTCCCAAATTATGCATCAAAAATATATATTTCTAAAAATGACATGGTATTCGAAAAAAGACCACCCAAGTTATCCCCACTAATATTATAATACATATATGTAGATCCAAATTATATTTCATGAATTTCCATCCCCAAAAGAAAATCCATTATAATTTTTCAAATGATTCTCCAAATAGACACAATAGAAAATTGGATTTCCCTACTTGAATCATGTAACAGAATATTTAATCACATGAATAACACAATAAAACCTTTTTTGAATCTTATATTCATCTTCATTAAATGTTTCATTAAACACATATGAAATTAATTTGTCAAAAACATGATTCATATACATAAACTAATAAATTAGTATCTGTTGAAAATAGATAACTCAGGACAAGAGACCATTGAAAAACCTCAGGAATGAATCTAAAACAAATAAATCATATATAGTAGGGTGAGATTAATAAATATAAAATACACAAAAAAATAGGGTGACTAAAAATAAAAAGTATTAATATGGAATTTTTTCCCCATATAAATGAATCTGGCTAAAAGAACAAACACTCCAAGAAGCTGTAGATTATTATTAGAAAATATATGTACAATTTCTAATACAATAAAACATATTAACAATATTCTAATGAATTTAATTTATTTTGATTTGTGTGTTCCAATTTTATTTATTATAATCATGTATCTCAAACATGAATCAACATACAATTAATGTAACTATATATCAGTTCGTAGATATCATCTCTAGTATTTAAAACCAATATATATTAAACATTTATTGAAAATAATAAATAAAAAATCTATAATTCTTCAATAAAATAGACAATTTATATACTATAAAAATCATTATTCTATAGTAATTGTGACTTCTATTCCATTTCTATTTCAAATACTTTATCCCATCCCCCATTTTTTCATTTGACAAAAAAAATTAAGATTATTTTTTTGATAGAAGTGCACTAATTTTCAACATGAAATTATCATCATGATATTCAAATATGGAAAAAATTAATATATAATCCAAATGAAATAATGTAACCAAATGTAAAATATATTCCCAAAAAAATACTATGATGATCACAAACCTATATTTTTCTTAACAAAATTCTATACATGTAAAAATCATACTCCTTATGTGTATCTATTTTCTGTGGTTTATGTGTTCATTATGGGAACTATCTATGTTAGTCTCATTCCCCTATAGAAGACCTAAATTCATACTCTTATTTCTAAAATAATTACAATATCATATGTAATTAGATAAATTTACCATGATAAATTTCATATTTTGTTCCTATCCATGAATTTTAAATCTCCCAAAATAACCTTCAGAAGGTTAATCAATGTTATATTTACCTGAAACCCAATGTATGTTAATAAAAATTTATACCTTAAACCCAATTTTAATTATCATGAAGTGATTATATCATGTATGTTTATCTGTAGAGACAAATAATTCTCAATAGTCCTCCAACCACCCCACAACAAAAAATAAATAAATTTTCTGTGAAATAATATGTACAAATTCTCATTAATTATTGATTTTTTATCATCAAAAAAATTAATCCTCCATATATTCATGTATACTAATTCACACGCATCACAATCATCTGGTCTAGGAATCACTTTCTTTATAATATATTCATAGAATGAGTACATAAATATCAACAAAATATGGGTATTATAATATCACCAATATAGATGACTAATTAATTTTCACATATTATGACATGATTTTTTGCATAAATAACCATTATATTATATACACAAAATCATGAGCGATAATTTCATTAGATTTTTATATACAATAATACTCATATAATGTCTAAAATAAATATTATTTATTTTTTTATATATAATGAAATTTTAAATACATTAATTTTCTATAAATGACATGTAATATACATGGTAATACCTATAATAACATTGTTAGATAAGATTCCTCCATGGGAATACACATAAAAATTAATTATATCTTGTGTGATAAAATTATATCACGATAATAATATATTAAGGATTAATCAGTTATTAAATGTAATTGGAATATATAGACCATTGTACCATAATATCATGAAATCCTTGGAAATGCGAATCCTTATATAACACAAAATAAACACAAGGAAGAAGTAATTTTTTTGACAATATCACATGGTGAAAAATCCATATAATGGATTATGTTTATTCCATATTTTATCATGTGTTACATCATATAAAAACATTCATAACTCAATTAATTATAGTGATATCTAATATCACTAATAATTAAATCTAAATTATTTTTTTATCCCCAATGGGATATAATTTATAGGTAATATACATAGAAATCCCCAATAAAGATAAAATTGGAATCATAATCTATTCATATTTCATAATAAAATTATATTTCATAATTAATCCATTTAATTAGTGAAAATAAATAATCTATTAGAAAAAAAATTTGGACAATAATCTATTTATATGTGTTGGATACATATATAGATAGTATAGTAGTAATATATAACAAAAAAGGTTATCATTGTTGAAAATTTCACAAAAAAATTAAATGAAATATTTCATAATAAAACAATCATTTTAAATATGATATAGATAATCATTATCCTAATATTTTAAATAAAAATTACATAATAAAATTGCATAAAAATAATTATGGGTTTATAAAAAATATTCTTCAATTAATATAGTGGCCTTGATAGTAGGTAATTATACACATGTCATAGATGATTAAAAATATTCATTTCACATTATTATAAAATGTAAAAAAATGTATACTTAAAAATAATAAAATTGGATTTCATTAAAATATTATTCTAAACATTCAATCATTTGAAAAAATATTATTAATAAATATGATTAAGAATTATAAAAAATCATACGGTTTTTTATAAAACAAGGATATGGAAGAAGAATGATATTAGACCGAATAGAGAAACGATTCCTACTTTTATATAAAACATTCCATCATTCATATTCTATAATAAAGAGTGAGTAATGGTACTATTACATGAAAATTCATGAATATCCATAGGATATTAAAATTAATGGTTTTTATAATAAAATTAATAAATAATTTATAAAATATAAATTACATGAAATACAACCTAAATTAATCAATCATTGAAATAGAAACTCCTACAACATTTTTTAAATTGGAATCATATCATTTGTGATTAATTTTAATTAATTATAACCTAAAATAACATGAATTATGTAGGATTTATGACATAATACATAAAATCGTTATTGTATAAATATTTTATATGAAATGTAATGCATTGAAGAATACTTGTCCAAATGAAATACATTTTTCAAATAAACCAGAAAATCAAGTCCATAAATTACCATTTGAGTATTTGATTTATTACATAAAAATATTATACAAATTATTTTATTTCATATGATAACTTTCACAATTTAATATATTAACCCAAAACTCTATATGAGATTTATATTAATTATGAATTTAATTTCATAATATGTTATTTCCATTTCAATAATTTCTAGGATTCTCAAAAAAAATTATCAAACCACATCAATAGAGACATTGTCAAAGGGTTCATTATTATATAAGATGTACAATAAATATCATCAAATAATTATCATTATTATAAATAATTTATTCTTATAAAAATTTCCATGATTTATTTTTGAGAAAATGAACACTATTATAATAATGAAGATGATATTACATTCGTAGTAATGTGTATCACTTAAATTTTTAAATGACCCTAATGGATAAAAGGTAATTGTAATTTTATATCTCTATATTGTCCCAAATTTAATATATATAAATTTATTTTTTTTAATAACCTTATGTGTTCCAGAACACATGGTTTTTGTTTTGTATCCGTACATACTATATTTCATGTATATAAATTAAAATGGATATAGTTTGGAGTGTTTTTTGATCTTTTTGAGTGTTTTGGGGATTTTATACTTGTGAAAAGATGGATCTTGGATTGTATAAAACGTGAAACATAAGAAACACAATGTGAATAGAATTATAGAAGAAAAATGGGATACCCATAGGTTGTGCGCAATTTTTCCAAACCATGTAAAATCCATGTAGTAATTATTCACATTAAAAGTTCATTTTTGACAAAATGCAGTTGGGGATTTGGCATGGTTGGAACAATATATTAGAGACCATGTGTGGTGATCAATTGAAATTCATCCTCAAGGATGTGTCTAATGAATGGATAGCACATGATTTGTCAAACCATGTGACTAAACCATTCACATGGTCAATCATAGATCTTTAAAAAAGTGGATTTAGGGTGACAAATGGGATTCACTGCTAGTTTTCATCCAAAAATGGATCTAACAAGGGATTTACATTCACCAATGGTAAATTAGTGTTTATTAATAAATTAAATGATGATCTTAATTCTTCCCATTTAAATTTGAAGCTTATTTTTCACAGTAAGTATAAGGCCCCAGCCTTAAACCTTACTTAATCTTGAGTTATTACATGATTACACATTGAGGATCTTTTCTGGTTTAGAGTTTTAGAGAATTAGATCATGAAACATGCATTACATTCCACATTTAAACAAAGTGGTTACATAAAAGACAATATTCATTCTTCCCATCAGCGGAAACATATTTAAAATATAACACGGATTCTTTCTTGACACATCCTTGACACTATCATCACATCATGTACCTTTCCCTTGACCTGTGAAAAACATTTCAAAAACATGGGATGAGCATAAAAAGCACTTTAAGAGTTATAAAAATATGGAAATGAAACATGAGTTCATATATACATTAGAATGAAATCACACTTTACCCATAAAACATAGGCATATCAAATCATGAATAAAACATAGAAAACATAAGAAATAAAGGTAACTTGAGGCATTCATAACATTCTTACGTAGGGAGTAACCCTCTTGGTTACGTTTGGAATACCCATCACAGAATATTCCCTAAAATCTCTTCGGAGAAACCATAACGTTTCACTCCTTCGCGTTACCCAATGCATTGGAGAGCTATATCGGGCTCACCCGCCCTTTGTTTATCACGGAACCACCCGTTTTCATAACAATGCCCAAGAAACATAACATAAATGTATCACATAAAACATGAATAAAGGAAACATAACATATCCACATTTCAATCACAATATAACACTTTAGTATATTGAAATAATGAATCCATTCAAAAAGAAACCATTTGCAAAACCATTAAAAACATTTAATAAAGAGATTTTTGAATCAAAGTGTCCCATACCACCTTGAAGCTTAAAATTTTAAACCATTAATATCCATATAAATAAATCCTTAAAACCACTTTGAAAACATGGATATTAATAAGAACAAATAATTAAAACATTTAAAACGATATTTTGGTTAAAGGGGTTTTACCAAAATTAGAGACACTTGAATACAATAATATTGTAATAAAATTTAGTCAGAACATTATAATATCATGAGAATAAATGGATTCATGATATAATACTGCAATGGATAGTATATACACCATATAATAGTGAATTGGTGCATAACAACAATGAACCCTCAATAGAAATGTCAAATGTGATGAAATCCCTTATAAAGAAGGTATCCTTAAATTAAGGACAAATCAATCTCAAAAATATGTGTGACAAATATAAATACACCCAATATAAGTGGATATTAAGTTTAAAACAATAAAAGGTCATTCAAACATATTCAATGGATGACATATTCAATGACTACATGTTGAACCCAAAGAAATCGAAATTGGGTTAAAAAGTTCCCTTGACAGCCTAACGGCATCACATCAAAATGAGTTGATGAGAGATAAAAAGTGTATCTCATCACTTGGACATAAAATTTACATAAATAAGGATATATGAGAACATATCCCAACATAAAAATAAGTAAATTAAAATACCCAACAAAAGAAGTCTTTTTAAAAAAAAGGAGGGTGAAAGGTTCCCTTACCGACTTTGGTATCATTCAAAACATACACCCCATGAAAGAAGGACAATAGATCATTGATGTAAATACTCATAAACGAAATTATATTACACAAAGATTAGAATAATTGGCAGTTCATACACTACTCAATGGAATTTGTGGCAAATGTAGCATAAATCTCACGGGAATAAAAGTGAGATGAAAAATCACTTACGAAAACTCGGCAGCCTTACGGCGCCACATAAAACTTCCGAATATGGATTGATGAGATAAAATAGGGTATCTCATCAAATTAAAATAAAATTTACAGAAATAGGAATATAAGAGAACATCCCCCAACATTACAAATAGGAGCTTAAAAGAAGTGACACAAATGAGAGTACTTAAAAAGAAAGAGAGAGGTTATATCTCTTACGAAAGTTCGGCAGCCTAACGGCGCCACTCAAAACTTCCAAAATTGATTGATGAGAGAGAATAGGGTCTCTCATAACATGAACATAAAAATTATAGTAGGAGTAATATAAAATAACATTTCAATCATAAGAAAGATGATCTGAAAAGAAATGACATAAAAGAGTGTACATAAAAAGAAAGAGAGTTGTAGGATCCCTTACCTCGGGTCCGACTTGACTCGATCATTCTTTAACTTCCTGAATAATAAACATGAGTTAATTTCTATTTTCGTAAGAACATTTTTCAACTTCATTATTCCTTTTATATCACTTATTTCTATGTTATAAACATTATGTAACCATTTAAGTTAATAATGTTTGTTTTGCCGATATTTGGTTCTTAAGTCGAAAGTGGACTTCTTACAATTACATGTTGTTCGTGTGGACAAATGTTTATTATATCCAGAATTGTATTCATGATGTAGATATCATATATGTCATATATATCCAGTACATGTATGTATTTATAACATTACATAATCATTTAGAGGTAAGAAATGAAATGCACCGTTCATGGAGACGGTAAGCCGTACGTACGCATGAACGCTACTTTCATTTCTAATTTGTATTTTATAGAATGGAATAATAATGATATAAAGGTATATTATAATTCCAGTATAATATCATATATAATATCATAGTTCCATCCTTTATACGTCCCACATATTGTATTTAACGAATCAAATCACTTTGAGGGGGCGGTAGTCCGCACTTCCTTAAATGAAGATATCGCGTTTACCCATAATGGAAACCATAAAGGTATGCCCAAAATGAAGAAAAACAGAAGTTGAAGGAAAACATAAACATATTATATATCATATATAAAAATAGTTACATCATAATGGCCACATTTGAAGGTGTTAAATGAGTATTGAACAATCATCGTTTCGGGAGGCAGAATTTCGCCATCCACGGAAACCGTATGTTCTTTAACCATTTGATGTAGTTGTGTGAGAGTGTATCTCGAATAAATCTTATAAAAACATCCTATTATAATGAAGATACTGGTGTTGTTTCAAAATAAGTAAATAAAGAGAGTTTAGGGGGTTGGAGAAGCAAAATAAAAGAAATGATCATGAGAGAATGAATTACCTTTAATAGTGTAACTCCTTTTGATTTGAGCCTAAATGCTTCCATTGAAAGGATTCTGCCCAAAGGGAATCCTCTAGGATGAGGAGAGGTATCTGTAGAGAGTAAATGGGCAGGGGTTTGCCGAGCCAAAGGTTTGAGGAGTGTGTGAAATGAGGTAGAGGTGGGGGCCTTTTATAAGAGGAGAGGAGGGGCACTTTTGGAAAGTAAGAAATATTACTTTATTTGAAAATGTGTTTCAGTTTTAAAAGGTCCCACACTGATATCATTCGTGGATAAGGTGATAAGGGTTTGAAATCCACCCATCCAATAAGTTTTGTACATGTGTAGGTCATATATTTTACATTATCTTTTCATTTTATTTAAATCGTCAAATAATGATGTCATCGCTGCATCATTATTATGTCATAACTAATTTCATTTAGGTAATGTCTAAAAATTATAAAAATAATACTATGATTTATGAAATCTTTTTATAATTCCAATGACTATTTATAATAAAAAATCTGACTTGTATAACCCCACTTAAAAATTGTTTTAGTAAAACATATCATGTTTGTGTCATTTTTTACATTTACATTAAATAAAAAGTTATTTATGTCATTTTCCAACCAAAGTGGCTCCATGGGGTCCCCAAGTTGACCCATGGCTTGTCTTGGTCGGCCATGACACAACCAATGATGGTAGGACATGCGTCAAGTTCATCTTATTTTATTAATGCATTATTTTTACCTTAAACTACACTAATTACCACTAATCGCGATTAAAAACATAATAAGTTACTATTCACCAAAAAATTATTTTTATCCTATTGAACCAAATTTTACATATTAATGACAACCATGTTTGTTGGATTTTTGAAATTCAAAACACAGAAGTTGTAAAATTTCATTTAAACGAAAAATCAGTTTTTATAAGTACCACTTAGTGGTTTCACTATTCATCAAAAATTTAAGTTTTTCAGAAAAATACCATAAATTCACCCTAAGCTATATTTGATATTCTGAATTCAAAAATGAAGACTATTTTACAAAATTCAAAACATATAACTCACATTAATTAATTTAATAATTAATTCCCGCTGTCAGAGCAAATAGCGTGTTTTTATGAAACAATAAGTATCAAAAGATTGACACTAGTTTAAGACCGATTTCAATGTGAAATTAATTCCAACGACCACTATTGGATTTAATGGTAAAAATATATTCTAATTTCACTTTAAAAACAATTAAAAAGATAATCTAATCATATAAATAAATTATATTAAAACGAGGTTTTGAATTAAAATACCACATTTTACACTATTCATAAAAAAATGAACTTTATCAGAAAGATACCAAAAATTTACAAAAAGTAAATTTTGATGTCCCGATTCTAACGTAGAGTTTTATTTGGTCCAATAGATTGTATAAGAGTTAACAAAACTATATTTAATGATGGTTCACCATCAAAAGGTGATAAGTGAACCTTTAGTGAAAACTAGGGCATATACGCCTAAAATTTAATTCATTCCGTATTTTATGCCTTTATCTTTTATTGGATAAATGTAAAAACATTTAAAGACATTTATAATCATATTTTAGTTATTTCTATCCATTTCCGCCAATACAACGGCTATATGTTAACTACCATATAAAATAATATTATTTTATTATTAGAGTGCAACATAAGATTCCCAAGAAACTCGTTGTTGCGTGTTGGGTACACCATCGAGCATAGCGTCCCCTTTAAATTCATATTAATATTTGATTAAAAAACATGGATAAATATAATTATGTCATATTCTTTATTTACCTGGGGTGTTACATCCTTCCTCCGTTTTGGGAATTGCGTCCTCGCAATTTTAAAATTGGGCTTGGAAACATCCTTGAAAGTCCCACATCGGAAGAAGAGTCGGTAAAACAATCACTTTAAAATAAATAAAGATATGTACAAAGGTCACCCAAGTTAACACATACTTGGATTCCAAGTATGAAAACATGGACATGGAGGAGAGAACATAGGTTCATGTTTTGATGGAGAGTGATAGAAAACATGTTTAGGAGAAAGTTAACCACAAGAAAATCACAAACTTGTGATGGGTTAAACAGTGTTGGGTTCCCCAGTAGGAAACGTTAATAGACAAGATATTTGTTTTGTGTTACTTTTTATGGAGGAATTTATTCATAAGGAAACATAATCACTTATCATGTTGACTTTCAACTTTTACTAGATTCCTTAATCAAACTCATCTTTTTTTCCAAAAGACGTGTATTTAGGAAGACTTGTTCGCATTAAGAGTATTATAAACAACTTCTTAGAGGAGAACCTAATCCACAAAAAAAGAACTATACAATTCCCATGTCTTTAAACCTTAACCAAAACTAATACAAAAAAGGTTAATACAAGATCAGATAATCCAGAAAAGGATATCCCTTTATAAAAAGAAAATCTATTCTTAATCTCAAAAATTTGTCCATCAAAACCCAAATTTCAACGAGGACCATATGATAAACAATTTGTCCATAAAATTCTTCAATGTAAACCAATATATGATTGAAACCCAAATATTTGAAGGATTTAGTCACATATTCTTCCAAGATAAATCGTAACATTTATATCCAAACAACATCAGTCGCTCCTAAAGTCTCGCATTGAAAAGTAATTAACCTAATCACATATCCTCCATGATAGGTTAATCATTTTCATAAATAACCGAAAATAAACTTACTCTTAATTGAAAAAATCATATAACTAGAAAGAATCAGTCAAACTGACCAGTGACTTCACGTAGTCCAGTGGTAGGCGATAAATACCAGTCGCACATTGGTTGTGGGTTCGATTCCCACAACTTTGTCCGACGCGACAGGTAGTAAGACGGTCTGTGTGTTGTCCTTTTTCCAAAACTATATAATTCTTAAAACATTCCCCAAAATGAGATAAAATCTTCAAAGATGATCATAACATATTTTAACCTCAAGTTTATCTCATGCCTTTCATTTTCCATCATAACATATAATAACCCATAATTACCTCAAAAGTAAGGATCATATAAACCCTAATGGTTACCTTAATAATTATTACCTGAATTTCCACATCGAGTTGGCCATCCCGTACATGATGCATTAGAGAACTCACCAAGGTTGAAGTGGTTGATCATGACTCCTTGATAGTTGGTTTTGAATAACCATGAGATTCCTCATTGAATACCCCATCTCATCCAGTCTCTTAATCAGAGAACCACCACAGTTTCCTTCAAACCCATTTTCACTTTGGTGCCTGCTAGATCCAGCCATTTACTAAAACCAAAAAGGTCAGTGTGAGTATATCAACATAACCATCATGTACTAATGAGGAAGATAAACACTAAGATATAATTACTCATTCACTTTATCTAAAAATATGACTCTTTCTGAAATCCTAACCATTATGGTAATGTCACTTATGCTTAGAGAATACCCTAACCTCTAAAGTTATCTAAACTAACCTTTGATACCAACTATAAGGCCCCAGTCTTAAACCTTACTTAATCTTGAGTTATTACAAGATTACACATTGAGGATCTTTTCAGGTTTAGAGTTTTAGAGAATTAGATCATGAAACTTTCATTACATTCCACATTTAAACAAAGTGGTTACATAAAAGACAGTATTCATTCTTCCCATCAGCGGAAACATATTTAAAATATAACACAGATTCTTTCTTGACACATCCTTGACACTATCATCACATCATGTACGTTTCCCTTGACCTGTGAAAAACATTTCAAAAACATGGGATGAGCATAAAAAGCTCAGTAAGAATTATAAAAATATGGAAAGGAAACATGAGTTCATATATACATTAGAATGAAATCACACATTACCCATAAAACATAGGCATATCAAATCATGAATAAATCATAGAAAACATAAGACATAAATGTAACTTGAGGCATTCATAACATTCTTACGTAGGGAGTAACCCTCTTGGTTACGTTTGGAATACCCATCACAGTATATTCCCTATAATATCTTCGGCGAAACCTTAACGTTTCACTTCTTCACGTTACCCAATTCATTGGAGAGCTATATCGGGCTTACCCGCCCTTAGTTTATCACGGAACCACCCGTTTTCATAACAATGCCCAAGAACCATAACATAAATGTATCACATAAAACATTCATAAAGGAAAAATAACATTTCCCCATTTCAATCACAATATAACACTTTAGTATATTGAAATAATGAATCCATTCAAAAAGAAACCATTTCCAAAACCATTAAAAACATTTAATAAAGAGATTTTTGAATCAAAGTGTCCCATACCACCTTGAAGAATAAAATATTAAACCACTAATATCCATATAAATAAATCCTTAAAACCATTTTGAAAACATGGATATTAATTAGAACAAATAATTAAAACATTTAAAACGATATTTTAGTTAAAGGGGTTTTACCAAAATTATAGACACTTGAATACAATAATTGAGTAATAACATTTAGTCAGAACTTTATAATATCATGAGAATAAATGGATTCATGATATAATACTCCAAAGGATAGTATATACACCATATAAGAGTGAATTGGTGCATAACAACAATGAACCCTCAATAGAAATGTCAAATGTGATGAAATCCCATATAAAGAAGGTATCCTTAAATTAAGGACAAATCAATCTCAAAAATATGTGTGACAAATATAAATACATCCAATATAAGTGGATATTAAGTTTAAAACAATAAAAGGTCATTCACACATATTCAATGGATGACATATTCAATGACTACATGTTGAACCCAAAGAAATCGAAATTGGGTTAAAAAGTTCCCTTGACAGCCTAACGGCATCACATCAAAATGAGTTGATGAGAGATAAAAAGTGTATCTCATCACTTGGACATAAAATTTACATCAATAAGGATATATGAGAACATATCACAACATAACAATATTTAAATTAAAAGTCCCAACAAAAGAAGTCTTTTTAAAAAAAAGGAGGAGGGTGAAAGGTTCCCTTACCGACTTGAGTATCTTTCAAAACATACACCCCATGACAGAAGGACAATAGATAATTGATGTAAATATTAATAAACGAAAGTATATTACACAAAGAGTAGAATAATGGGAAGTACATACACCACTCAATGGAATTTGTGGCAAATGTAGCATAAATCTCACGGGAATAAAAGTGAGATGAAATATCCCTTACGAAAACTCGGCAGCCTAACGACGCCACATAAAACTTCCGAATATGGATTGAAGAGATAAAATAGGGTATCTCATCACATTACAATAAAATGTACAGAAAGAGGAATATAAGATAAAATCCCCCAACATTACAAAGAGGAGATTAAAAGAAGTGACATAAATGAGAGTACTTAAAAAGAAAGAGAGAGGTTAGATCTCTTACGAAAGTTCGGTAGCCTAACGACACCACTCAAAACTTCCAAAATGGATTGATGAGAGAGAATAGGGTCTCTAATAACATGAACATATAAATTACAGTAGTAGTAATATAAAAGAACATCCCAATCATAAGAAATATGAGCTTAAAAGAAATGACATAAAAGAGTGTACTTAAAAAGAAAGAGAGTTGTAGGATCCCATACCTCGGGTCCGACTTGACTCGATCGATCTTTAACGTCCTGAATAATAAATTTGAGTTAATTTATATATTCTTAAGAACCTTTTTCAAGTTCATTATTCCTTTTATATCACTTATTTCCATGTTATAAACATTATGTAAATATTTAAGTTAATAATGTTTGTTTTGCCGATATTTGGTTCTTAAGTCGAAAGCGGACTTCTTACAATTACATGTTGTTCGTGTGGCCAAATGTTTATTATATCCATAATTGTATTCATGATTTAGATATCATATATGTCATATATATCCAGTACATGTATGCATTTATAACATTACATAATCATTTAGAGGTAAGAAATGAAATGCACCGTTCATGGAGACGGTAAGCCGTACGTACGCATGAAGGCTACTTTCATTTCTATTTTCTATTTTATAGAATGGAATAATAATGATATAAAGGTATATTATAAATCCAGTATAATATCATATATAATATCATAGTTCCATCCTTTATACTTCCCACATATGGTATTTAACGAATCAAATCACTTTGAGGGGGCGGTAGTCCGCACTTCCTTAAATAAAGATATCGCGTTTACCCATAATGGAAACCATAAAGGTATGACCAAAATGAAAAAAACAGAAGCTTAAGGAAAACATAAACATATTATATATCATATATAAAAACAGTAACATCATAATGGCCACCTTTGAAGGTGTTAAATGAGTATTGAACAATCATCATTTCAAGAGGCAGAATTTCACCATCCACAGAAACCGTATGTTCTTTAACCATTTGATGTAGTTGTGTGAGCGTGTAGCTCGAATAAATCTGATAAAAACATCCTACTATATTGAAGATACTGGTGTTGTTACAAAATAAGTAAATAAAAATAGTTTAGGGGGTTGGAGAAGCAAAATAAAACAAATGAACATGAGAGAATGAATTACCTTTAAAAGTTTAACTCCTTTTGATTTGAGCCTAAAGGCTTCCTTTGAAAGGATTATGCCCAAAGAGAATCATCTAGGATTAGGTGAGGGATGTGGAGAGAGTAAATGGGCAGGGTTTGGCCGAGCCAAATTCTTGAGGAGTGTGTGAAATGAGGTAGAGGTGGGGGCCTTTTATAATAGGAGAGGAGGGGCACTTTTGGAAAGTAAGAAATATTACTTTATTTGAAAATGTGTTTCGGTTTTAAAAGGTCCCACATTGATATAATTCATGGATAAGGTGATAAGGGTTCTAAATCCACCCATCCAATATGTTTTGGACATGTTTAGGTCATACATTTTACATTATCTTTCCATTTTATTTAAATCGTCAAATAATGATGTCATCGCTGTACCATTATTATGTCATAACTAATTTAATTTATATAATGTCTAAAAATTATAAAAAAATACTATGAGGTAGTAAATCGTTCTATCTTTCCAATGACTTTTTATAATATAAAATATGACTTGTATAACCCCACTTAAAAATTGTTTTAGTAAAACATATCATGTTTGTGTCATTTTTTACTTTTACATTAAATAAAAAGTTATTTATGTCATTTTCCATCCAAAGTGGCTCCATGGGGTCCCCAAGTTCACCCATGGCTTGTATTGGTCGGACATGACAGAACCAATGAGGGTAGGACATGTGTGAAGCTCATCTTATTTTATTAAAGCATTATTTTTCCCTTAAACAACACTAATTACCATTAATCACGATTAAAAACTTAATAAGTTACTATTCACCGAAAAATTATTTTTTTCCTATTGAACCACATTTTACTTCTTAATGACAAATATGTATGTCAGATTTTTGAAATTCAAAACACAGAAGTGGTAAAATTTCATTTAAACGAAAAATCAGTTTTTATAAGTACCACTTAGTGGTTTCACTATTCATCAAAAATTGATATTTTTCAGAAAAATCCCAAAAATTAACCCTAAGATATATTTGATATTCCGAATTCAAAAATGAATACTATTTTAAAATATTCAAAACATATAAGTCACATTAATTAATTTAATAGTTAATTTCCGCTGTCAGAGCAAATAGCGTGTTTTTGTGAAACAATAAGTATCAAAAGATTGACACTAGTTTAAGTCCGATTTCAATGTGAAATTAATTCCAACGACCAATATTGGATTTAATGGTAAAAATATATTCTAATTTCACTTAAAAAAAATTAAAAAGATAATCTAATGATATAAATAAATTATATTAAAAAGGGGGTTTGAATTAAAATACCACATTTTACACTATTCATAAAAAAATGAACTTTATCGGAAAGATACCAAAAATTTACACAAAGTAAATTTTGATATCCTGATTCTAAAGAAGAGTTTTATTTGGTACAATAGAATGTATAAGAGTTAAAAAAACTATATTTAATGACGGTTCTCCATCAAAAGGCGATAAGTGAACCTTTAGTGAAAACTAGGGCATATACGCCTAAAATTGTATTCTTTCCGTATTTTATGCCTTTATCTTTTATTGGATAAATGTAAAAACATTTAAAAACATTTATAATAATATTTTATTTATTTCTATCCATTCCCGCCAATACAACGGCTACATGTTAACTACCATATAAAATAATATTATTTTATTATTAGAGTACAATGTAAGATTCCCAAGAAACTCGTTGTTGCGTGTTGGGTACACCATCGAGCATAGCGTCCCCTTTAAATTAATATTAATATTTGATTCACAAACATGGATAAATATAAAGATGTCATATTATTTATTTACCTGGGGTGTTACTGTAAGTGTTAGTTCAATATCATTCTTGGTTGATTTCATAGATCTACATAATTTCTCTTCTATGATTTTTGATGTCTGACTGATGTGGGAATATTTACTACTTTGGATTATAAATATGTTTATAATTGTCTTATTTAATGATATGAGAATAGATCTATAGTGCGATCTTCGATATTCCTCTGGTTTTTGTGACTTTTTTTCATTCCGTATATCATTTTCACAAAAACTCATGAGGTACATGGCTTCAAAATAGGCTCGTACAACTAAAATTAATTTTATTGATTTAAATTTATTTATTTTTAGTGAAATTTGTTTTTAATAGGATGTGTAATGAATTTTCAAAACCCTATTTTGTGACTATTTGTGGAAAAATCAGAACTAGGTGTTCATACAAATGTGATTTGGATCTAGAATTTAAAATGTTGATTTAAAATTGATTATTTTTCTAGAATTTTGTTAAATGAAATAATTAATAGTTATATAATAGAAGGTACTATTTTATTGAAATGAAATGGGGATATATTATTTTAATTTGTTTTTTTTTGTTTTTCATTAAATTAATTTTTATATTAGAAATGATGAAATTGTTTTTTTAATTGATATTGGGTATAATTTTAATGTGTGTTCATTTCAATGTGGGATAGATTATTTTATGTAGTATTACAAAAAATTATAGTCGTAGATATGGGTTAGAGTTCTTGTTAATAATAATAGTTCACTAGGTAACATCTTATTGAAAGCATGACTCACTACTCGAGAGTATAAGGAGGTATAGGTTACCTGCATGATTGGATTTTTCAATTAGTGGAATATGATTGTTATTCGAAATGGATATTAAGAATGGTATTTTGTGATTTTTCTGGTTTTATTCATGAAAAATATATTATTCATAAAAATTAGGTGACATCGATCATGTTTTTATTTAGTTATAAAATATTTTTAGACATTTTTATATCTTGTTATAAAATATATTGAAAATTAATTTATATAAATGGTTTCACTTAAATGTTTCTGAAATTTCTACCATAGTTTCCATAGTAGTTAATTCATTGGGGAAAATATACTATGTTTGATACTGACCCCAGATTTGGAACTTTTCTACTCTTTTAGAAGTCTTCTGTCACAGACATGACCAATGGTAAAATATCACATGTCATTAGCAATAAATTGTGATAGTTGGGATATTTGGTAATGTTGGAGCCTAGATCTTGTGATGAATGGATTTTTATGATCATCTTAGTGTTTTAGTTTTATTCTGATTTTTACATCGATGTTAATTTGTCTTCTACTGTCATAAACATTGGTTCATTTTTATATAAAAGAAATGGTAGAGTTTATTTCTTCCTATCAAGAATAATAATTTGGTTTTCAGTTTATTGTATTGGTTTTTTTATTCTTTAATGGAAAATAATCTACAAAATTTATTGAAAAAATTTGGAATTTATTTCTAGGATTTTCAACATGGGGATGATGATTAATTCCTAGTAAATACTCAGTGCATTTTGAAGCCAATGAGATGTAAGTATGTTAAAAATCATTTCAGTTTTGATTTTCAAAAAGCCTATTTGATATCAATGGTATTAGTAGTACTCCATTTTCATGGTCTTGTTTTTTAATTAAATTTTTTCTATTCCTTGGGTTGTGGTCATATAATGAGGTTTGATTTTCAGGACATAAAATGTAGATCATGGAAAGGCATTGTTATCCTTTTTATGTTGAACATCATGTCACATAGGATTTGGGTACCTAAGGGTTTTGGAGTCACCTATAGGATACCATAATATCATGGTAATGGGTTTAGCCAATGATACCATCTGCAAATGAAATAGTGAATCCACGTATGAGTATGATTACATATTTAATTTTGAGTAATGAAATAAAATTTCATTCACTTTGTTTATTTTGTAAAATGGTTGCTAATTTTATCCATCGAATGGAATTGAAAATAGAATATTTTTTCTATATAGAAAAAGGTTTGATTTTTAAATGAGTTTATCAAATATTTAATAGATTGCATAATGTGTAAAAGGATGATTTTCGAAAAAAAATCATTGCGATTGTTGATGCAATAGAATTTGAAATTATAAGGCTTGAATTTTGGGAGAGTAATAAATTTGGAGTTTGTTTTATATTTTAAAAATGGATCCTAATAGGTACAATAGAAACAAACCTGATGAAGCTAAAGAGAATGTGGTTCCACCTGATCAATATGGGAACCCACAACTGGTTTAGTGTTTTTGACATGTATTTCTAGCTATAGAAATTAGGAACATGAGGTATGAATAATGAAAAGTGGATCATTCAATCCAATTACATATGTGGATTCTAGTGATATTCACAAGTGATTATGAACAAAAAGGTGATCAAGAATGGTAGAAAAGAATAAATTGTATCTTTTATTTCATCATCACACTAGTAGAGAAAAAAAATCAAGTTGGTGACATATATGATCTATAATCCTGCATACTAGTGGTTGGATGTAGCGGTATTTTATTAACTAGTTCAAGGACTTGGTTCATATGATTTATAGATATTATTGAAAAAAATTCTAAACTCGTACCTTCATGATTATGAGATCTACAAACATATCCATCCCGAAGATGGAAAATTAATCTGTAATAGAATATATAGATAAATTCATGAATTAATTCCACTTTACACCAGAGGTTGTGGCTAGAGCTTCCTTGAGTGAACACATTAGTAAATCAGGGTTAAGAATGAACATTTGAATGATGATTTCAATGAAGATTATTAGAAATTATAAAAAGATGAGGAATAGAGAGACAATGTTGAATAAAAAAAATCTCAAGCACTATCTAAGGAGGAATTATTATTATACATACAAGATATGATGGAAACTATAATGTTATAGGAAAGTGAAAGAGGGACACAATAATCCATGGCGGGAGAAAGAATCAAAATCAAATAGTTGGATCATTGAATCATCCTCCAAAACCAAAGCACCATCATGAATGATTTCAATGTGGTTTGATCGTCAACATGATTCGACAGTGTTAAACCCCACCTAGATAATTCCACAAATGAAACCATATGGAACATATTTAGAGTTATTTTCATAATTCTTTGAGTCTTGGTGCTTGGGACACATCCCAGGTGTCAGAAGGATCATATGATTCAACACAGTGAGGATAAAAATATTTGTCTCATCAACAAGGTATATCTATACATGGAGATTATATAATTCCATGATTCCTTACCAAGGGAAATATCAACAAAAAATCATGTTCTACAATTCAGTGACAGTGAGATTATATGAATCTTAGAAGTTGATTTTGGATGATCATGAATGACCATCTACATTGATGCATGTGATTATTTTTAATTATACCATTATGAAAGTGTTTTTTGATATATGTGCATCAAATTCCAACATTTATTCTCATGTTATTTATATATTATGTTTGAATCATGCGGTGATGACTTCTCTGGTAAAAAATAAAAATCCCATAGGTCAAAAAAGAATATCATGTCTTTCTGTGTAGTGAATTTTATATTATTGTTGATATATTGAAGATGGTGAGGGATTTCTCAGTGTTTGTGATGGTTGTTTATGAAGTAATCCAAGGAATGGATTGAATGGAATGGTTCATGTATCACATCTAATATTATTGTACAGCTATTAGTATCATGAATGTGGACAACACCAATTATCTCTCCATAGGATTAAATTATTATAATGAAAGGTCATTGGGTATGTTGGAGCCATCAATGGGAACTATCTCATTTGAGTTGTCAAATTTTTCATTTGAAAAAATGAAAGAGATCATGGATAAATGATTCCGGCATCTCTAGATAAATATCAAAACATTTTCTCAATAATATATCAATGTTAACACCCATAAAGTGTGTGAAATTAATATTTTATCTCTTCTCAGAGACCAGAACAATTTAAATTCTATATTATAGGACGGAACAAATATAATGAAGGGATCTAAAGTATAGTTGGAAGAACAAGAATGTAATGGGTTTATTCCACCAAGATAGTCTCCATGGGTGACACCTATTTTTTTGGAGAATTTAGATTGAACACTATGGATTAGTGTTGGTTACCATAAGATTATCCATGTTATGATAAGTAATAGATATCAACTTCCACACATTGATGATCTATTTGATCAATAGATGAGAGATCTTTCATTATCTAAAATTGAATTGCGATCAGGATATCACCAATTTTGATTGTCGAAGAGTGATATTTCGATAATAGCATTCAAAATTACATAGAAGCATTATGAATATATGGTAATTCCATTCGATCATAAAAAATCAGCAATAGTAAGTATGTTATTGATGAATCATATATTATATATATATATATATTTATTCCTTCATTATTTTGTCTATGGATGAAATACATGTGTATCCAAGTACGACAGATGAGAACAAACAACCAATAGTGAAAATGTTGGAAATCATGATATATCATCATTTTTATGAAAAATTATCTTTGTGAGATATTTAGAAACAAGAGGTATTTGTTCTAGGAAATATAATTTTTTAATAAGGTGTTTCAGTGAATCTTATTATGATTAAAGTAGTTAACTCATGGAATATAAAAATGAAAATATATCATAGAATATTTTCTTCTTATCTCTATTGATATTATTGATGTTTTGTTCATGAAATCTCAGAACTACTGTTGCCTATGGAATCTTTAAAAAAGTGGAACATTCCAGTCTAATGGAATGGGGACTACAAGAATACTTTCTAAGAGATTAATGTTCATATAACATGAGCACCAATCATGATTTCCCCTAAATCCAAAAGTGGTATGTGGTTTATTATGATCCATCAGGATCATGGATTATATGAATTCTCTTACAATGAAACCATGATTTTTCAATGGGATCAAGGATATTGAGTGGGAAAGAGATGAGTTACATATCACATGATTTATATTTAGTTCTAGTTATCCATTCCCTAAATACATGCTGCCATTATCTCATTGGTGATAAATTTATATTGTTCAAAAGTCATAAGATCATGAAACCTATTTTATACAAATTAGATTTGAATTTGTCAAAATGAATATGGATGGAGAATCTCAAAATGTTTGACATTGACATACTGTATACTTCCGGAAAAAGCAATTATGTATGCAATGCATTAACTTGAAATTATTAGGCTATGTTGAAAAAATATTTTTTAAAAAGTTGTAATTGATGTCATTCCTAGACGATATGAATTTGGAATATGAAGACCATGGTGATGTTGTAGTTTAATTTTCAGTTTTTTATGAAATTGATAAGGATAATTAAGGACGCACGGACTTCAAATGATGAATTATATACAATAAGTTTAATACTCAATTCTATGGAGTCCATAAATAGTAAAAAAATTATAGCAGTTATGTTTTATTGATTAAAAATAATATAATTGTACTTATTTCTAGTCAAGAACAACTTCTTCAAGCTTATCACCATTATTGATTGTCTATTTATCCTATAATATAACGATATATAATGTGTTGAAGGTACAATTTTGGTGTAGCTACATTAAAAGGATGGTGGATGAGTTTGTCATAATATGAATAACTTTTTATCATTCTTAGGAAAAACATTAGATAACAACATATATGTTGAGGAATTCACCTATTCCAGTGAGGAAATGGGAACATATTTCTATGAATTATGTTACAGGTCTCCCTCTAAGGTTATAAAACTAAATGCAGGATTATTGATAGTGGTATAGCTTACCAATTCATTGAATTACATTCCTATTTGTGAAAATCATATGGTAAATGGTCAATCCAAAATATATATCCAAGACATGGAAAAGTGACAAGACATGCAAGTCTTGATTGTCTGAGAGAAATATCTGAGGTTCACATATAATTTCAGGAAAACCAAAGAGAAATACCATTGGTCTTAGTTGACTATAAGTATAACATATCATTCAATGATAGATTTTAAATCCAAAATGGAAATACAGTTGTTGGAAATCATGTTTTAGGGCTTATGTAATAGATTTTTGTGTCTCATGGGATGATCATGTTACTTTAGTGGTGTTATCGTATAATAACATCTTTTGGGACTCAATACATATGGAACCGTTTGAAGCATTGTATGACGTTCCTTTTCAATCTCCATGGAGTTGGGTGGAAACTAAAGAGACTCTACTAGTTGGTCCGAGCCATTCCATGAAAAAAATAAGAAGAATAAATTTATCAAGAAGAGGATAGAGACAACTTAAATTAATATGAAATAATATGAGTATAATCATCATTGTTTGTTTTCATTCATGGTGGGTGATCATGTGTAATTAAAAATCTCTCCAAGGACTTGAAATCATCATTTTGGGAAATAGGGAATGTTTTTCCCTCGATACATTGTCCTTTTTATGATACAGGAATAGGTTGGGGAGATGGAATATCAGTGGTTATTTCCACCATAATTTATTTTGGTGGATAATGTGTCACATGTATCGTAGTTAAAAAGTATTGGACAGATTCTAACTTGTTGATCAAATAGGATCACATTGACCTAGAGTTGGATTCATCAATAGTATATATCCTTGTTTCGATTTTGGATATAAAATATAATTTATTTGGCGGAATATCATTGGAATAGTTTTGGGATTATGGAAAAATGGTCATATTTTGTAAGAGACTTTGGAATTCTATAATGTAATGAAAGATACATGGTAGGAACTCTTTCAAAGAAATATTTGTTTTGTATTTACCAGTGATGGAAAAAAATATGGAGAGAATTTAGCACCCCTTTTTTGGTAAGTAACCCTAATTTATGATTTTAAATTATATAAATTATAAGGGTGAAGGGATTGATAGTTTAGAAAATTTATGATTGTTTTTGGGGATTTTTTACTGGTAGACGAGTGTTGAATGGTTTTTAGAAACTATGAAACACATTCATGAATCCTTAAATAGTATTTCTGATGCTAATGGGGTTGTGTACATGTTGTGAACAATTTTACAAAACAATGTTAAACTCTAGTTGTAACTATTCTATGTGAATGATGATTTTGGGATAAATAATACAGTGGAATTGGAATGGTTCGCCCCTAGTTTTGTAGATAGTGTGAAGGACATCCTCAATGCAGTGGCTAAACCATTGTTAGTGCATATATTTTAATATTGTTTGACTAAACAAAACATGTAGTCAAACATTGATCCTTAAAAAGTGGATCTAATACATCTTACGGTTCTAACAAATTGTTTTCCAAAAAATGTCTATAACTCATTATGTTTCATCCCCATTGATTAAAGAATGTTCTTTCATTAACATGATAGAGATCTGAAGGATTCCCTAGTAAACATTATGTTGATTAGTCATGGTAACTATTTTTTCTTCATCATTCTAGATCTGTTTCTTAGATCTCCATAATTTATCTTTTTGGATTCATAGATATATTTCCATTGTGCATAGATATAAATTTTTGGATTCCAAAATATTTTTTTTTTCATGGATTATGATAGGGTAATAGATCTATGATGGGTATGAAGAGATATTACCCTTTTTGAAGATATTTTTAGGCTATTTATTATTTTATCCAAAACTCTTGAGGTAGTTTTATTCACTCTCGACTCAACTTTATATAAAATATTGGATTGATTTAGAATTGATTATTTTTTTCGGAATTTTATTCCGAATTTCATTTATTTATTTTTCAAACCCCACTTGATTTATTGTATCTAGAAAATAAGGAATTTGATATTCTTAAATTAGTTCATTGGTTATTGGTTTTAAAAAATTTATTTTAAATTTATAACTTTTGTGAAATTATTGTAAAGGGATTAATGAGAATATTTTCAATAAAATTTATGATTATATTATAATTAAATGGGTATGGTTTAGTTGATTTAGTTTATTTAAATGTCTTCAGTAAAAGAATAATATTTCTGAAATTATTGAAATGGTTGTTTTTTACATTGTTTATTAGCATAATGGTTTTATTGGTTCATGTGTATTCAGTAGAAATAAGGGTAAATATTATCCTCTATATTTAGTAGGATGGATAAGGGTTATGGATCTTACCAATGAAAATTGTTAACTACATGATTTTACAGTGAATGGATGACTCACCGCTCGTGAGTTTAGGGAGATCCTTGATTCATTCATGGTGGGTTGTGTGGATAGGAATAATGAAATGGTTATGAAAAAATTGATATTTATAAATAGATTTAATTCATTGGTTTTTGTCTTCATGGAAAAAACAATTCCTAGAAAATTTGATGTTGTGTAACCTGTCAGAATTAATTTATACTTTTTATGAAATTTGTTCTATATTTTTTTATAAACAGTTTTGGGAATGGGTAAATATAAATTTATTTATATAAATAAATCTAACATTTGTACCCTATTGGGTTGATTAGTGAATTAATTGGGGAAACACTGTATAGAATAATAATCACCCCTACATTGGAAATTCGGTTCTATTAGAAATTTCATATCTTACGACATGGGAAACAGTAATTTATTAAATGTATTTAGTACTATCTCGTGAAAAAAGGACTTTTTGGTGATAATTGAAAATTGATATTGTGGAGAATTGAGTATGGTGAACATCATAGAGTTTTATTAGTTATCTCCATATGTTTATAGTTATGTTAGATTGGTTTATACTATAGTACAACTAGGTTGGTTTGATATAAAATAGAGGTTTGTGTTTTCAATCATTTATGATGCATCAGAGAGTGTAATGGTTTTATTCGATTAGTTGTTTTCTCATAAATGGTAATTCGTCCCCAATATGTATTGAAACCCATAAAAACTTATTCAATTCTTTTAGCATCTTACCAATTTTTCATAAGTGCATATACTGGATCACCTCCCTCTCAAGAAAATGATAATGTGGGATGAAACATTTATACCATCGATTTTATGACATAATGGAAAACAAATCACATAACTTCATAAACCTGTATTGCACCATAGACATGAATAATGTTACAATTTTTTAATGGATGGAATTGTAAGAGTGTATGTGACATATTAATCTTCTAAAATGACTACTAGTTGATGAATATATTATAATAATTTTTTAACTGTCATCCTAAATATCCTAGCTATTGGAATATGTTAAAAATTACTTTAGTTTGCAAGGATGTATTAAACCATGCATAAGATTGATGGTTTTTCATTTCATATGACTGAAGAGGAGATGGATAAATATTATTCCATAAACATAAAAATAAGGAATTATATAATATATAATTGATTAATTATATTTCAATTTTTAATGAGTAATGTAATGTGGAAAACGAAGATATAAAAATAATTATATTAGTTAAGATGAACACCTTATCTAAGGGAAACAACCCATGGATATTCTATTCATGGCCCTAATGATGATATTTTAGGATTAAAAAAAATTACAACACAATGGATAAGTATTTTGATGATAGATTTTGGGAGTGTTAAATTGAAACAAATATTTTTAGAACTGTTATTAATGTATGGGATGTGATCCATTTTATAATTGTGGAGTGAAATTTTAATAAATACACAAAAAAATTAAACAAAATTAAGCGATAGTAATGACAAGTAACTAAAAAATTTCAAAAAAATAATAATAGGATTTATTAGGCAGATATATACCTATTTCAATAAAAATGAACATGTTATACCAAATTTATCCACAATATTTCTAAGGATACTCCTAATTACTATTTAAATATTTTTATCATGGTATGGATATTTTTATAGAATTTTTATATTTTTTTCTTGAAAAAAGAGGTGAAAATTATTATATAATATAAAAACAATATAATTTGAGATATGGAAATAATTTTATAAAATTATGCTAATAGATGTGGAAGAATAATATTTTTTTAAAATAACATCAAGGAAAAAGTGGTTCTTAAAAATAATTATTCAAGTAAATGATGGATTTACATTAACATTATAATATAAAATTTTTTATTTATTTTCATAAATTTTCATCTAAATAAATAAAATCTTATTGATATATTGTGAAACATGTAACCCCAATTCTAAATTATATTAAGTTAACATTATATTTCAATAACACTAGAATGTAATGAACATTGTAATAAATTAAGTGATAAATATATAAATTTGATATGATAAAAATATATTTTTAAAATACCTTCTCAAATTAATCCTTGAATGAATTATAGAAATTTTCCCCTAGAAATAATTTTTTCTGTACGTTAGAGAATAATTCATTAATAAATTCCACATTTGGTTTTATAATGTATCATAAAATGTCTAAAAAGAAATTATTTAACTGTAAATTTGATATAAATACATATATGGTCAACTATAGGTAAATGGTATATTTTTTAGAGAACATATTATTTTAAGAAAAACATATGTGTTTAAACACATAAAATCTTTCAAATTTATTTAATTAACATAATATTTAATGACATCTGATTATATATATATATTTGATATATATATATATATATATTAATATAGTTATTATTACTATTAAATTTTTTTATATAATATGATCATATGATTGGACATTTAATATCTTGAAAACCTTTTTTTGATACTTTTTATTGGATAAATTAAAAATGTTTTCTCTTAATTGTTGAGTCAAAATTTAAAAAATGATACCATATTTGAGATAATAATAATTAATATTAGTTATATGTATAAATATTTTTTTAATATTAATTTTTAATCAATATTAGTTACACAGATAAAGAGAAAACAATGGTTTTTTCTTTACATGTTCTTTTGTTAAGTGTACTTTTATACACATGTCGAATATTCATTTGAAAAATATTATAGGAATTTTAAAAGCTTTGAATATAATGTATATTATATGGATTATTTTCTTTAAAAATTATGTATAAGTCACCTAGGTTACAAAAACTTCTCACCACAGCGAAAATGAAAATTATAAAAGTAAGTGAGCGTAGAACATAAGGGAAGAATATATTTTAAAAATGTTTTTAGGTGGTGAGGGTTTTTATTTACATTTCATTTCCTTAATTATATAATTTAAATATTTATTAGGATAATATGGGTTTCAATTAATTCCTATTATTTAATACTATTGGGTATTTAAAAAAATGGCACTCATTCTCGATTATAAAAGAGAACTCCATCTAGTACCATTTTTAGAAATATAAATGCATTTCTGTAAACCAAACCCAATAAAACAATCTCCCAAGAATAAATAATAACAACATATATTTTTTATTCCAAAAGAATAATCTTATAGAGCATAACATGTGATACAAAATATTTTGTTTTTGAAAATAACATAATCATCCGACCAATGTAATTTAATTTTTTTTATAATTATACATTCTTCGACATGTTTTAACACATCCAATAAAAATCACGTCTATTTCCCATATAAACTGATTTTATTATGTTTATGTAATAATATTTATCAATATCCTTCTCCATCAAATTGAAATGAAAAACATATCACATGTATACGGTAGGATACAACATTACAAAGCAATATAATTTATTTATCAAGGAATCACTTGGATATTAATAATGATGGAAATACCGAATACATAAAATACTTTTGAAATGATATTTATCATACTAATTTAATATAAAACGATATTATTTACACATTAATCCATTAAAGGACTGTTATTAAATACTTTACACAAGTACGACCGACCTACTTCACGAAGAGATATGATTTATATCCCATATATATCTTAGAATAATGGTTATAATAAGGATCATTATTATTATATATGATATTCATTGTCGTATTAGTATTACATATATTATGTATCAATATCCAATTTAGAAAATTAAAATATTCTTGAGAAAAAATACATGTGAAAATAAGGAATTTTAAAAAGGAAACAATTAAAATATTGAAATATAATTAGCAATTTTTTAAAAAAAATTAAAAATAATCACATATGAAATTATAAATTTTAATAAAATTATATTATAAGTTATTAAATTTCAGAAAACTATTTTATAGGAGGTTAAATCGAATTTCATCAATGGGAAGAGTGAGGAATGGGATATTATTTCAATTTTCCTTTTTCAAAGTACATTTTAATGTTCTAAACCAAATTTTTATTATATTGTGTATATTATACAAATTTTAAATGGAACAATATGACTAATTTATGAATAATTTTTATTAATGTTTAAATATAAATTATTTCATCTAATGGGATTGATTTTAGAATTAAAAAGTAGTAAATAATTTTTTAATTCAATTTTTCTTCATTGGATATTATTACTTCCACATTTTCATAGATATTATAAGTATATTAGTGTAGTGAAATATGATTATGTTACATTCAATTTCAATTTTATGATGACTTATATATGATACACATAATATAATAATGTATTACTTTTCAATTCAATGTAATACCACTAAATTTTATTCTCATAACAAATTGCCTTTTATGTGTTTTATTTCATGTCATACAGATTTAAAATTGTGTTGTATCTACTTTGACATTGAAATATTATACAATTAATTTCTATATATATCTTTTATTTAATGTTTCATTATATTTTACTTCACTGATAAGGCTTATTATTCAAAATTAACCAAATATCTTGGATATTTTTTAAATTATAATTTAATCTGGAATGATTATACGTGAATTACCATTACTTAAATCTTATTATAATTATCTAGATAAATAAGATTAAAAATTATTCTTCTCTGATTTTTCATTGTTTTTTCATGTAATAATAATGTTTTCCTCTAATTAGTAAATAAAATTATTTATATTATTATATTAAAAAATATAATCCAATTTCACTTTTGAGTCGAATATTCTTCTATTCCAAATTCATTAATTATTCAAATCATTTATATTTTATAATATTTTTTTAATAAAATTTACTTATACTTTGGTAGTATAAAAAAATTATAAGGAATCATTGAATTATTTTCATGAAAATTTATAAATGAAATTTATTACTAAAATTTAAAATGATCCATTATTTTAATGTGCTCAGAAAAAATTTAAAACCATCACCATCATAACCGCTCATTTCATTGAACCATCCATTACATTTATTTATATATATTATAAATATATTTGTTTCCCATGGTTCAGAATGATTATTGTTTTTAAAATTGATTTAGAATCTTAAAATTATATTTTCATTAATAATTTTTTTAATGATCTATTACAGTATTTATATTCATCAATAATAATAACCAATTTTATTACAAATAATATAGAACAATAAAATTTGTATAACACTTTACCTAATCTTTATATTGATTTTATAAAATATGTATGACCAATGAATGATTTTAAAATATCATTCTTCATTAATATCTTTTATCATTGTCTTCCCCATGAAATAATCAAATTATTATGGTCATATGACATTAACATTATCTTATATATACATATTATTTTTATTGGATATCCATTTAACATTAATTATTTATTTTTTATAACTATGTCATTTTATATTGAATGTTATATGACTTATTAGGGAAATATTAATATTAATATTTTTTATTCAATGTCAAAAACATTATACGAAAAATTAAAGAGAATTAAATTGATAAATTTATATATGATAAATTGTTTGTACATGATGTGATTATTGTGGAATATAATTATATATTCCCTCAACTAATTGGAATACCTAATGAGAATAATTTATTGTAAAAATTAAATAAATTTTTACCCATAGTTATAAATCAACGGTTAAAATGCCCAAACACTATGGATACCATAACATATGAGATCATGTCATCAATTACTAACCATATCCTTTAATATTAATTTTATTATCATTATCCATGTGGATACTTCATTTATATTTTACATGTATGATTTTTTGTTATAAATTTATTAATTAAATTCTATGTGTTTTTAGTTATTTAACATTACATATTTATTATTCCATATGTAATTATGATAATCATGAAATTTATTGAATAGAATTTGTTTTCAGTTATTGAACATTCCATATTGATTAATTTTTTCTCATAGATGATATCATTCATTGAATTTATCCATTACTATGAATTTTTTGGAGGACCCTGAACACACACTTCTAGATTCAGTTAAGAAACATGTTGTGTATTATTCTATAAAGGATAAAAGAAAAATACATAGTATATTTTATCTTCATATATGTTTTCCGGAACAGGTTATGGTGGATTGAAAAATTCATACATAACTTTTACATCATATAACATAAACATTTATTTATATCATTTTTATCTAGATTCTTTTGACCACAAGGGTTCTCTGAAGAACACCTAATCACCTAAAGATATACATCAAAAATAGGAGAAATAATAGGCTAGTAAGATGATAGATAAGAACATGTTACAATTTTATATGTGGTGAAAATAATTATTATCATCATAACATAGGAACAAGATCATAATTCCGAGAGGAAACATTATGGAAAGGCTTAGAATAAGAAAATGTAGAAAAATGATACATTATGTCTTAATGGTTTACTACTACACATAGTTGTATAAATTGATACCACCATGTCTATTCATAATTTAACAATTTCTCATGAGATTTATCTCATTATACAATTAATTGGAGAACTGTATATTTCAATGATCACTCATCACATCATAACATTCATATTGTACTATATAATTTCGGGCAAACCTGTTACTTCATATCATTTACGTTATCATGCATGCCACATCGAACATATGTCAAACATGAACCTAAAATAACCTACTGGAAGGAATGTGTATAAAATCATAAAAATTAATTAATAAGCATTTTGATCACAAAATATAGAGTGGAAAACTTTCATTATTTAGGAAAATCAATGATGAGTGAAGTAGAAACAATCTTTGAGAAGTAAAAGGGTGGTCTTTATTTTTAAGAAGAGTTGTTTGAGAAGAAAATTGTGAATTTCATAAAATTATTTAGAATATATATATATATCTCAGAAAAGGTAAGATGTGGATGAATAATTGATTATTAAGAATATCTATTCTGAAAATGGGTTTAATGTCGGATATCCAAATGTATGAGAGTTGGGTACGAGAATTTTATGTTACCTTGTATCTGAACACTTTCTTCAATTTTATGTCCAGTATAACAAAATTACATTAATTAATTAAACATTACAGAACCATTAATACATTAATAATATAAATTAATGTTACATTTTGTTCATCTATGTTATTATGGATTAGTTATAGTATTTAAATTCATTGTTCTGGAATGATCGTTTGTGTAGTTTTCTTGAACAGTTCACTTAAATTCATGTGTAGAAGATCATTTGAAACGTGGATAGACATACATAATTTTAATTATATGTTAATTTTTATATTATATATCTTGAAATTATAAAATATATAAATATTATATATACTATGACAATGAATCAATATATAAGAATTTAATGAGGATTGTTTGGGTTAATTCAGGCGGTTTTTCGACCACAACGAACATGTTTTGTTTAATAATTTCGTAATATATAAGTAAAATCGATACATAACATTAAATATTGTATAGATAATATAAAATAATCATTTTCAGCCATAAAAATGTTCTATTGACCAGATATTAAGTAGTTAATCAGAAAATATAAACATGTCATTCTTGAAGATGATAAATTTCACCACACGAAAAACAGTTTTCATTCTAAAATAAAAAAAGAGGAGAAGGGGGTTGTATGACATATTATCACATTATTATATTAAAATGAAATTATATTTAGTATAATAAACTCACCATACCAAATGGATGAGGATATGTGGGGAGATATTAATGATATAACATTAAATTGTAATGAAATTAAAGAAAAAGAGAGATAGGAGAATAGCGTCTTGAATCCTACTTAATGAACCTTGTATTGATATTTTGATGAGACAAGAAGCTATTGGATGTGTAGAATGGTCTGGGAATTATTTTTGGGAAGAGTTTATAGTTTCGTTGAATGATTTTTGTTGTGAAAAATGAGGGTGTGAAGGGTGGTGTTTATAGTGAAGGGAGAATATGTTTTCAATATTATATTCATTAATTTATTATTTCTACACAACACAATAAATAGTGTTGATTAGATTATAAAAAACAATAATGTGTTCATGTGTGTTAGATATAATGGTCTTATATAATCCATACATCCACTGATTATATCATAATTTAAATATTTATCATTTATCGTAAATTATTGTATTTTACTATTCACTGAAAATTCTTGTATTTCTGGTATATGGAAAAAATTCACCCTAATCAATATTCTACATGAATAATTAACTGAATGAACACAATTTTTTGAAAATAATCATATATACATGACTATTTTAATTTTTAGATAATATTAATATTTACTTGAAATTGGAATTTTAAAATTAAAAGTAATTTTCTAACACATTGAAAAATTACTTAATGACTTTTAGAATTATCATATTATCATTAGTGATAAAAATAATTATTTTTGAATAAATTTTATAAAAATAAATATGCATTAAAATTATTATATTAATAATAAAATTGTAATATATATGACTTAAAAAAGAACCAAATATTGAATTATAATTATTAAAAATTTTATTTACTGATAAATATTTCATATTGTCACTTATAAGATGGATAATTTTTTTTATTTGTTATTTTACTATTCATCAGTGTATATGACTATTCATATGGTTCAAGTTAGTATTTATAAGGGCTCACTAATATTCATTAGGTACAAGTTACTATTTATACAGGTACATAACTATTCATAATTGTCATGTTTCTCTTTATAATGGCACATTGCTATACTTAATGGTCATGTTACTATTCATATTGATATGTTACGTTTCATAGGGGATGGTTACTATTCACCAAAAAAAAAATTTGTTCTATCAGACGAAAAATAATAAACTGATCGCAAACATGTATGTATGTTTTTTAAAATTCAAAACAAAGAAGTTGAAAAAATATGATTAAAGGTTAATTTATAATGTTAATTTTTTAGTATTTCATTTAATCATATTTTGTATCCTTTTAAAATCTTAGGACGTTAAATTATATCACCATAATTGAGTTGCGACCTCTCAATTTGTTCATTTTTCATTTATATTTTATATAGAGAATTAGGATAACCAATTCTTATATGTACTTAATCAGTTCTATGTTTAAATGTAAACAATATTACATAAATTTTTCTATAATGTGAAAACATCTAATATCCAAAGTTTTCTAGACTGTTCCTCTAATATCAACTGTGAGGACCTTGAACCTGCACATTTATAATAAGTACGAAAACATGCTATGTATTTTTTTATAAATGAAAAATGAAAAAAATGTGTATTATACATTTGAAGAGATTTTATAGTCTAGATTCTGTAGGATTATAAAAATAAAACATTACTTAAATATCATAAATAATAACCATTTATTTAATTCCATATTCTCTTTCATCTTATTTCTCCTTGAGATCACTTTATTACACGAAATCTCATGAAGTTATACATAAAAAATTGGAGAGCTAAACCCCTAGGAAAACGATAGATACGAACATTAAACAATGTTACATGTGTTTGGAATAGTCATTATCATCATAATATAGGCACGAGATCAAAATCATGAGAGGAACTAATTTTAAAATACATGGAATGTGGAAATGCATAAAAATGATACATCATATCTTAGTGGTTAACTATCACACATAATTGTAACCACATCTTCCATCATGTTAACACAACATATCCATTTGAATCATGATATTCATTACATAACCCAATTCATTATAAATATTTATAATTCAAGGTTCACATGTCACCTCATAACATTTATATTTCACTATATAATTCCAAGCACACCAGTGAGATCCTAACTTTTACATTATCAGGAATGCCACATAGAATATATACCAAACGTAATCATAAAAATCCCATGGAATGTAATGAGTTTCAAATCATAATGAATACATTCATAAACTTTTGGCTCCCAAAATATTTATGGGATAACATTTTTGACATACAACAATCAATGATGAGCAATGTAGAAATAATCATTGAGAAGTTAAAAAAGATGATTTTTATTTGTCCAAAGAGTTATTTTGGTAGAACATTTGGTCTATAATAAACTCAATTCGAAAATATTTATATTCAATAATAGGTAATAAGATGATGAAACAAATGATGCTTATGGAATATAGAAACTGAAAATTTGTTGAAATAAGGAAATCCCAAACTATGAGAGTTGGGTTTGAGAATTTCATCTTAGATTATATATGAACACTTTCATCATGTTATATTCATGTATAACAATATTAGATTAATTAATTAAAAATTCTACAACATTATATATATTAATAAGAATTATTATATTTTATTAAATTCATTTATTGGATTTTGGATGAGGTATAGAGTTTAAATTCACTATTCTGAATTGTTCTTTTTAATGTTTTCAGGAATGGTTCAATTGTATTCAAGAGTGGTAGTTCATTTAAAATGTGGACAAACATAGAAAATTTTAATTATATGTTTTTTATTATGTTACATAACATTAAATGATCTTATAAATGATTTTTTATATACCATCAGAATGCATCATTAGAAAAGAATATAATTAATAACATTTGGGTTAATTATGGCGGGGTTTCGACCACAATGAACTTTTTTTGTTTAATTATTTTTTAATATGTAAGAAATTTATTTATAGAAAATTTAATAAGATATAACACATATAAAATAATATGTTTCTACCATAAAATTTGTTTCATGACAATATCTAATGTTGGTAAAGGAAAATAAAAAGAATGTCGTTCTTGAAGGTGATAAATAAACACCTCAGAAAAAATATTTTTCATTTTAAAATTATCATAAGGGGAGAAAGGGGTTGGATGATATATTATCCAATTATTATTATAATATTATATTACTTTTAATATACTCAATATACCATATAATGTGTATGATGTTAAGTGGGTAGAGATTAATTAATGAACTTGGATGTGAATGAAAATTAATGGGAAATAGAGAGGGGGGGATTACCTCTTGAATACCCCTTAAAGAAATCTTGGATTTGTATATTTATGAGACTAGAAGATATTTGAAGTGTATTGAGGTCTAGTAATGTTTTCTGGGTAGATTTTAGACAAGTAATGAAGCTTGGGAGGCTTGAGGAAATGAGTGTGTGAAGTGTGGTATTTATAGTGAATGGAAGAGGGGTTTTCTCAATATTATATTAATTAATTTGTTATTTTTCCACCTGATAAGAAATAGTGGTGATCACATTACCAAAAATAGCAATGTTTTCATGTGAGTTCTATATAATGGACTTCAATTAGCCATACATTAGAAACTGACATCAAAAAATAATATATTTAGAATTATTCAGGAATTATCATATTTTACTATTAACCAAACAATCATGTATTTTAGAAAAAACCCAAAAATGCACACTAACAAATTTTCAGCATGTAGAATCCAAAAAAAAAATATCATTTTTGAAAATAAATTTATTAAAAATATTAATATAATTTTTAAATAAAATTCTAATTTACATTAAAAATACAATTTAAAAATTAATGTAGATTTTATATGACTATGAAAAATTACCTAAAGTCTCTTAAAATTTTCTTATAATCAGAAGTAACAAAAATAATTATTAATGTATAAATATTTTAGAAAATTATATTAAATTTTCATTATTAAATTAATAGTATGTTTTAATATATGTGAGTTACAATAATAACCACAACTGATCAATAAAATTTTAATTATTAATTTACATATAATTATATATTATTGATTCATATAAGATGGATAATTTTTATATAAAATTTAATTATTGAATTAAATACCAATATGTTTAGATTTTTGTTAATAAGTTTAGTGTTACTATACATTAGGGTACATTATGATTCATTAAGGTCATTTTACTATTAATAAGGGTAAATTACTATTCTTAAGGTTAATGATACTATTCGTAAAGGAACATTACTATTATTAAGGGTCTTGTTACTATAAATAAGGACATGTTACATTTCATAAGTGATGGTTACTATTCACAAAAAATTATGTTCATTCTATCAGACTCCAAAAAACATTCATTTCGCAATTGTGTATGTCTGTTTCTCAAAATTCCAAAAACAGAAGTGGAAAATTTTTGTTAGATGGTTAGATTATAAAGGTAACAATATATTTAGTTGTTCATTTATGAAAATAGTGTTACCTTTTTAAAATATCTAGTTTTTACATTAACCCCCCCCCATTAAAATAAATGTTCCCTCACAATTCATTCATTGTACTTATATGTCTGAATATCAATAATTTGGAAAAAAATTCGTATGTGTACTTAATTAATAAGATGTTTAAATGTAATCACTATCACTTAAAATTTTATAAAAAAATGTCAACATATAATCTATAATGTTTTCTAGACCATTCCTCTAATACCAACTATGAGGTTCTTGAACCCACTCATCCGAATTTAGCACTAAAACATATAATGCATTTTTTATAAAGGATGAATGAAAAATACACATTATTTTATTCATTCGAGGACCTTTTCCTCTCCCACTACCACAAAACTGGGTTTCCACTACGCCAACCTTAATCACGGATAAAAAAGTTCTAATAAAGGGGAGCATTTATCAGCTCAAAAAAGCGCTGATATTATGTATTTTTAACAGTTCTAAAAAATATCACATTAAAACATGACCCATTATCTATTATTTTTTTAGTGTTAATAAATCCCAACCTTTTATCAGCTATTTTTTAGTGCTGTTAAAGTTATCCCCATTATCATGGCTTTTTTAGTTGGGCTGATAAAGGTGTTTCTTTGTCAATACCTTTTCCTATCACTGATAAATTTACAAAAAAAATCATGAAAAATAATATATTGTTATATAAGTATATTTATATTTATATAAATTTTATATGTACTTTTTAAATAGATTTCTGATATTTATAAATAGACTATTAAAATTAATATATATTATATTGAGTGAAATAGATTTACACTATTTTTAAAAATATTATTAATTAATAATTTTATAATTTTCATCGATTAATAATCACTTAAGAACAACATGAATACAAAAAATAGAAAAAAATTAATAAATGATCAAGAATAAGTTTAAACTGTAACCCATAGTTCAAACAATATTAACTTTAGATCTGTATATTTTTTAAACTTTATATAATATCAAAAAAATTATTGAGATGAGATCTACGTGATAGTGACCAAAGGGAACAATCTCTCACAATTTTCGAGGCTAAAAATGCATAGAATGCCTCCAAAAAAGAGTTTTTAATTAGGATACCCCGATTTTGTAACATTCAAACGGGTATAACTTCTGATCAATATGTCCTCTAATCTAGTACCATATATCATATCAAATATTGTTTAATTTTCTTTTATTTTAAGGGTTTTTCTATTGAAAAAGACTTATGAATTTAAGTTATAGTTTTTTCCATTCAATGCATTTTAAGATACACAAATATATGCATTTACTACAAAAAATATTTATGTGTGTGTTTGGGTCTGTGTGTCTGTTTATGTGTGTGTGAATATTGTATATATGTTTATATGTAAGTAAGTAAGTTTTTATTTATTTATAAATAGAAATAATAAAACATATTTTATAAATTGTTTTTAATCTAATCATATAAATATATATTAATATACAAAGAACTATAAAGATAAAAAATTATAACTATATATATATATATATATTAATATATGGATAAATATATATTTATTAATATAACTGAATATATTTACATTAATTTAAATTTAAATTAATATACGAATATATATAACTATATATATAGAGAGAGATATATATCATTAAATTGAGAAAAAAATAAATGGCATAGTGGTAAAGGTGCAGGCTCGCAATGGGGGGTGGTCTCAGGTTTGAAATGTGGTGGTTGCATGGTTCATAGGAGCCTGTGGAATGAGATTGCGTGGGAAAAGGTAGCGTACAGTGAGAGGGAGGGGGCTCCCCAAGCACTGACAAAATGGGGGTGGTAGTCAAGCGCTATTTATCATTTTTAATTTTTTTTGAATTTTTAATTAACTTTTATAAGCACTTAAAAATGGGACTCTTAAATGGTTTGATTTATCAGTGCTAAAAAAAGCACGGATAAAGAACATTTTTTCATTGATTTTTAGTTCTAATAAAAGGTCCTCCCACTTATCTTCACCCCGATTAACAATTATTTTTCTAGCATTGTTAATGCACCTTTCTAGCACTGATTAAAGCCATATTTATAGTAGTGTCTACGTTCTTGAGGAATATACAAACACTAGATTAATTTTATATCATAAATCATAAACATTTGTTTAATTACCTTTTCTCTAGCTTCTTATTTCACTTTCAGTTCTCATTAGTATATGAAATATCCAAATTATATACATCAAAAAGGGTTGTTCTAAAATCCCATTAAGAATATAGATAATAACATGATAAAATGTATCATGGGTTGAGAATAATCATTATTGTGATAACATCTTCACGTGATCATTATAATGTGAAGAACCATTAAGATAATACTTTGAATGTGGCAATGTTTATACTGAATCATTATGTCTTAGTGGTTAACTACCACCACTTGTTGTGACCAATGCTATCATCATGTTCCGGAATCATTTCCTATTGATTCATAAGATTCATCACTTTAACCAATGCGTTGGAGTTCTATATAATTCTGGTAAAACCCGTCACATCATAACATTAATATTGCACTATTTAATTTGGTGCTTACCCATTTCATCATAACGTTCAAATTATCATGCATGGCACAATGAAATATGTCATACATAAAAATAATATAACTCATTTAATGGAATGTGTTTCTCCTAAGGAATAATACATTCATATAAAATTTATATTTCTAAATGAAGAGGGGATACATGTAGAAACATAAATCTTGATGTACATAGACCTTACATTGCTTTTGTGGAATACTTAATACATAACTAAATCAGACACCAAAGGACCATAATAGTTTAGTGTCTTTGAAAACTCATAATATAATCTTCTAATCTTGTTGAAAGATCTTCAACATCTCCCATAAATATCATCCAATTTTTTTCTTACCTTAAACCTTTCTTTATATCCTGGAGAAAATAAAACATATAAAGGATGAGCTCAAATGCTCAGTAATGGTATGTATGGAGAAAATAAAACAAACCATATACATTTCAACTTCAAAACATGAACATAATATTTAAACATCAAAATATTGGGAAATGACCTAAAACATGGCAGTATGTAAGTCATAGATCATAATGGATCACCAATCATGATAAAATATCATGGGAATAAAGCATGTAATTTTGGAAACCATTAAGCCCATGATATGATTTCCATAGTAGCCAAGGCATTGCTTCCAAGACCATCTTAGTGGACAAAGTCTCCTTCTGAATCGTGTCTACTCCTCATTCCAGTCATGTCTCACTAAACATGATTAACTTAACATTTTATCCAGGTCTGTCTCATGAGATATAAAGCATTACCCAATTCATTGGAGGGAGATATAGGTCCAAACAATCTCATAATGAAATTATTCTTACTTATGCCACAAAAAACATAAAACATTCATCATAACTGAAAGAATAAAATGGGTACATAAACATCATCCCATCATCACATAATCAATGTAAAACAAATGGATATTTCATCATAAGAAAATTTAAACCATATAAATCATAGAGACATTATACATGAAACATACACTTATGAAATAATGTCCTCTTAGAAGGAAAATGGTTTTGATAAAACACTTGTAATGAATTCTTGAGGAAAATGTCTTTTCTTCTTAAAAATCATTTTATTTTCACAAAATTACATGATATTTTAAAAGAAAATTATTTTGTTGAAAATATTCATTAAATATTGTAGAGTACTCTTCATGAAAATGAGGCGTTATGAAACCGTAAAATTCCGTTCATGCGGTATAAGTTAAAAAATAAAATTCTTCATGTACATTTGTTGGAAAAGTCAAAAAGTTACCCTGTGTTGTAAAAAAAGTAAGATTCCTTTCATAACATGTGGTAAATTTCAAAAATGGGTAAAACGGACTTTAAAAATACATGAAAACATTTTTATAAAACATGGGCATGGATGATAACAATAACCCCAGTTAATACTTAAGAATAACAATCTCGGATAAGAACAAGATTGGAATAGTTTTCCCCTGCCTTAAGTATGATATGCTTCATACGTGTCCAAACCTCCTGTATAATGATTTAAATAATTTCATTGTCTTATTAGAAAATCATATTCATTGTAACGATATCATATATGGTTCAATTATTACTTTATATTACCTGTTCTACTGTAATTTCCATGTTAATGTAGCGTTTTGGGTAAAATCGTTTCATTTATCGTTCAAGTTGTTCATGATATTTATACATATATCCTAATTTACATAATTCTTGAATGTAAATCATGATTTATATATAATATGTATTCACTATATAAAAATATATGATAGATTGATAAATGGAATGAAATACACAGTTTATGGAGACGGTAGGTCGTGCCTACGCATGAACGCTGTTTTTGTTTCATTATTGAATTAAATGGAATTGAGTAAATGAAACATATATGTACATAAATCCAGTATCATTATTATGTAATAACTATAATGATTATTTATTATATATACTTTATAATCATACTTGAATGGTTAATCAAGGAAAATGAATCTCATCGCCTTCGTGGAGACAGTAGTCTGTACGTACGCACGAGCGATGATATCATTTCCATGATCGTGCTATTTTATGGAAGTGTATGTATAATATTTCAGAGTCAATATCACTTTAAAATAATCATATATAGTTCTTTATTTACACCATTATACCCATCCAAGTATGGTGATGGTGGAAAATAGATTACACCACTGTGTGGAGACGGTATTCCGTACGTACGCATGTGCAGTGATTTCATTTTCCTTAGGATGGATAGAAGATGAAATTGGGTTGTTTAATATTTATAATAACATTTTAGTATATGAGTGATACTGATGTCATAAATTTATGATGAAACAAATAAATAATAATAAGTATAAGAAGAAATAATTCGGAAAGAATTAATAAAGGATATTACCTCTTCTCTGACGCGCCTCGTCTCATCCTCCTATTATGGCACTAGGGTTGTTTTTTTGAGGAGACCAGAACCTCTATATTGATTCTAGGGAACATGATATGTGAAATGGTCAGGGTTTTTATGAGTTTCAAGGCTCAAAAGGGAGTGAAGAGAAGAGGCAAGGGTGCCCTTTTATAAGGGAGGAGAGGGGAACCTTGGAAAAAACATAAAATATTATTTTATAATAAAGTCATATTCGATTTATAATAGCTCCAAAATGATTTATTTCTAAGATAAAGTGGGGATGGGTCGAAATACTCTCAAAAAATAGGTTTTAGACATGTTTATGTTACTATTTTAACCTTATGATTTACATTTAACTCTAAGTTAAATAATTTATCTTTTATTGTGTCTTCCTGTTTTCTTACACTATATGGTTTATAAACATACTATAACAATCCAAACAAACCTCAGGTTGTTAATTAATAATATATATAACCTTTTATAAGTCATTTTTCTGATCCTTAGATTTTTAAGAATATAATAACAATTAATAATATAATATTTTTTTAAAAGCAATTTCATATCAATTTTGACACTTTTGGTAATTGATTTTTTTCAAAATCATAACAACATTATATGTTAGAAAAAAGTAAATTGAATCAATAATAACATGTCATATTATCCTATAAAATTAGTATAATTCATAAAAATTCTAAAATTACATTTATTTGGGTATTTATAACATCAATTATGTTAATATTTCATTAATACGATAATTACTGTATCATCATTGTGACATAAATAAATTAAATTATTTAATGTATAAAAATTATAAATAAAATACCATTATGTAGGAAAAAGCGTTTTAGTTTTCTAATGAATATTTATTGTCTAATTTATCTTATGTATAACCCAATATTAAAAATGTTTTAGTTATTAAACTTGGTTTTTTACTATTTTAACACTTTTTTAAAATAAAATAGTAATAAGTGTCCTAATCCAATAAAAGTGGACCTAAAGGGTAATATATTCTTCCTAAGGTTTTTTTTATCGAAGTACACTTATCCAATACAAATAGGACATGTTTTTGGGTAATAATAATATCATTTTTACACTTAATTACCCTATTTACTTTTAATCGTGGTAAATAAAAGTAAAAAGATACTATTCATAAAAAATTGTTTTTATCTTATTGAAACACATTTTACTCTTTGATATTAACTGTGTCCCTCATATTTTCACAATTCCACTCACAGAAGCATTAATATTAGGTTTTATGTAAATTTTCAAATTCTCCTAGGTGGTGGGTAAAAGACGGTGAAAAGTTCTAAAAAAATTTTATATATATGAAATTATAATAAAATGACTCTAATTAATTACATTGAAATTATATAGGGATTATGTATCAATTTTGACTTAAAATAAATTTAAATAAAAAAATAATTATTTAAATAAAACGTTTGTTTTTATATAGGAACCCAGTGTTTTCACTATTTATCAAAAATTGAACCTTTTCAGAAAAATACCAAAAATTCCTCCTAGGATAATTTCGATATTCCTAATCCAAATATAAAGACTATTTTGAATGATATAATTTATATAATTTCTAAAAGTGTGTATTACTATTCGTAAAGGCTAGTTTATATAATATTTTTATTACATATCATTGTTTAGGGAAACTCGATATTGCGTACAAAACACGCTATCGTGGAAGGTCGTGATTGCGTGTAATGAAAGCCAAGTTAGGTTTGTGTGTGGTGAAATATTCATTTTTTGTTGCGTATAATATAATCCAACCATATTTCATATATACATTGAATATATATATATATACACACACTCAATGTTGTATAAAATAACTTTTATAAAACGAACTTGAAATTGTGTGTAACAAGATCCAAGATTAGTGTTGTGTATGTTGAAAGCTAATACGGTGTTGTGTATAATGCAATATAATCTTGGTTTTTCATAAAACAAAAGTTTAAAAAGAATATATCTTATAAAATCTCGGGGTGTTACATTTACACCCTTTAAAATGAATTTCGCCCTCGAAATTCATCGGGGTTATAAATGTTTTGTTACATGAGAGTTTCTTTCATAGAAACCCACATTGTAAAAAGGAATACCAAAACTAATCTTTAAAAACTAAATTATGATACTTAATAGTTACCCACATTAACTAATCAATGGGTTTCAACATAGGATAACATAGGTGAAAATATGGATATGGAAGAGAAATATAACCATCAAGTTCTGATAGAGAGTGGTAGAGGACATGGCTATGATAAAGCCAACATTCAGAAAGCCATAAATTTGTAATGATATAAGGTACCATCTTATTTATCAGATATGAGGGCACTAGGACAAAATTTTTGGTTTTCAAGATCATTTCCCTAATGTTGAATATTTTTTTAATGAAAAGAAATACTAACTTGATTTTGGTATAATCTCACTTTTGTTTGTGCCTTGAAAAATTTCCACTTCATCTCTTAAAGAAATGAAGTTGAATTTGTCTTCTATTAAGTGTTAGCTAATCATGCGATAGAATGATAGGTCATTCTATCTATCTCAATCATAAGGCTATAAAAAGTTATCAAATATACATAAGTCTATAATGGTGAGGTTAATTATATATGATTCCAAAAATGGAATTATACTTCATCTATCATACAACTTAATATAATAAATCTAGTTTCTACTAACCAGATACTTCTTGTAGGCCAGTGGTATGCAATAAAGGCCTATCGTACATCAGTTGTGGGGTCAATTCCCATAGCCTTGTCCGACGCGACGGGTTGTCGGCCACCCTGCAGGTTGTCCTTTTTGTAAAACTATATTATTATGACATTCCATAAATAATATCAAAAAATCTTCTAGACTTAAACAATAATGACTTATTTCCAACATAATCCATTCCAATATTTAGGCTTATCCAAAATACTTCTGTCCAAGCTCATTGTATAAAGAAAACTATTATTAAAAATTTCATCTGTCGAGCATGGGAATACCATCACTTATCCCCATATATCATACGATATATCTTGTTGGAAAAATTACAAACATGTGAATATCTTAATCATGTATTCTCTTGAAAAATGAATGCCCATTGACACTTAGTAAAAACATGAATGCTGTCAAAATTTAACACTTTCCACATACCAAAATCCCAAAATTTATATATACTCAAACCATGATATAAATTTTTCCTTATATCAGTTAGGAGCTCATTTCATTTTTTTGATTATCCCTTCATTATGCACATATAATCTTATTTCCAAAAATATTTCAATCACATTTCATGGTTACCAATACCATATAATTATTTAAAATCAATACATAGATATTCCAAAATTCCACGATTCCATAAATGAGATTCCTTGATAATATTTTGAAATCCCATTACATAATCACTTAATCATTACACAACATCATTGTCATGCTCATCATCTCAAATACTGATCGCATGTGACTTCCCTTTATCCTTTGACTTAATAGGTTTCTCACGTTGATCATCATTAACCCTTGGATTAGGTTATTGATTAGCATAATGCCCCATTTCCTTGCACTTGTAGCATTGAAGTGTTATTGGAGCATTCTCTATTTTATTTTCACTATTCATGTCATAAGAAACCTTTTTCCCATTACATGGGTACTCAGCTACTCAATGAACTTCATTTCCACACTGGAAACAATTTCTAGTACCTTTTAGACAATCTCCACCATGCTTCTTTCCACACATTGAGCATAAAGAAACATTCATCTTATTTTCATCATTTCTTTGAGATTTCTCCTTGAACACCATCTTTCGTTTCCTGTCAAAACCATGAGATAGATATGTAACACCAACATCTAGTTCTACATTGATAGCATAACCCACAATTTCTTCATTGCTACTGAAGTCTCTTATAGTGAATTCCCTTCAAGACTTGGTTTTAAGCCACTAAATAATCGATCAACTTTACTTTCAGGTTGGATGATAATTCCAGATGCATACCTTGCAGGACTTGAAAAATTCGCTTCGTATCTACCAAAAGATTCATCATCCTTCTTATTAAGCTCAAGTAACTCCTTTTCCAAATTTTTTTGTAGAATACGAGGGAAGTACTTTCTAAAAAACAAGTTCTATAACTCAAACCATTCTATGGATTCAATTTCATCACAGGGCCTCGTATTCTTAATTACACTCCACCATTGATTTGATTCACCTTCTAAATGGTAAACAGCCAGAATGAATTTTTCATGTTCTAAACAGCGAAGTATGGAAAATAACTTTATAATGGTAGTAATCCATTGTTCAGCAACAAGTGGATCAAAAGACCCACTGAAAGAAGGTGGACGTTTCCTCATGGACTCATTAGAATATTGTTCCCTTACCAGCTCATTTAGAAGTCCAAAATGATTCATAGCTTCCGTATGTATAGAAATAATATTTTTCACTCCATCTCCAATAACATAGGTTTGTTCAGGAAGAAAATCATTTAATTGTCCATTACATTGATCATCATGGTTTCTTCGGGTTCCATCCATCGTCTAAAACCCAAAAAGAATAGTGTGAGTGGAAGAAATCATGCTAGGGAAAAACATAATAAATGGGGAGTAACTTAAATAAATGAAATATTAGGGTTAATTCTAATATTTTTACCATAATTCTAGGACTATAACCTATACTTATTCTTAACCATAGGGATATCCCTAGAAATACCTTAGAAATATCTCTAGGGATTTCACTAAAGTTTTCATATTCTAGTTTCCAAAGGTTAACTAATCATTTCCTCTAATACAAACTATAGAGACCCAAAGGTTAACATACATAGACATTACATTACTTTTGTAGAATTCTTAATACATATCAAAATCAGAAACCAAACGACTGTAATAGTTTAGTGTCTTTGAAAACTCGGAATATAATCTTCTAATCTTGGTGAATGATCTTCAACATCTTCCATAATGATCTTCATTTATTAATACTTATATCCATTCTTTATATCATGGGGAAAAGAAAACATATAAAGGGTGAGCTCAAATCCTCAGTAAGGGTATGCAAGGAGAAAATAAAACAAACCACATACATTTGAACTTCAAAACATGAACATAATATTTAAACATCAAAATCTTGATCAATGCATAAAACATGGAAGTACGTAAGGAATAGATCATAATGGATCATAAATCATGATAAAATAGCATGGGAATAAATAATGTAATTTTGGAAACCATTAAGCACATGATGTGATTTCCATTGCAGCCAAGGCATTGCTGCAAAGACCTTCTTAGTGGAGAAAGTACCTTTCTTAATTGAGTTTAATCCATGTTCCAATCCTATATCACTGATCCAGATTAAATTACCATTTAAGCCATGCCAATCTCATGAGATATAAATTTTTACCCAATTCATTGGAGGGATATATAGGTCCCACCCATATCATAATGAAATCATTTTCACTTATTCCACAAAATAAACTTAATATATTCATTATAACCCCAAGAATAAAATGGGTTTCATAAACATCATCCCATCATCACAGAATCCATGTAAAACAAATGGATATTTTATCATAAAAAAAGTTAATCCTTGTAAATCATATAGACATTATAATTGAAACATACAGATATGAAATAATTTCATCTTAGATGGAAAATGGTTTTGATAAAACACTTCTAATGAATTCTTGAGAAGAATATACTTTCTTCTTCAAAATCATTTTCTTTTCACAAAATGCCATGAAATTTTAAATGAAATTTATTTTGTTGAAAATAGTCATTAAATCTTATAGTGTATGCTTCATGAAAATGAGGCATTATGAAACCGTAAAAGACTGTTCATGCCGTATAAGTTAAAAATAACATTCTCCATGTACTATTGTCAAAAAAATCCAAATGTTTCAACGTGTGGTAAACAAAAGGAAGATTCCTTTCATAACATGTGGTAAATTTCAGAAATGGGTAAAACGGACATTAAAAATACATGAATACATTTTTAGAAAACATGGGCATGGATGATAACAACAACCCCAGTAAATACTTACGAATAACAATCTTGGATAAGAATGATATTGGAATAGTTTTCCCTTACCTTAGGTCTGATATGCTTCGTACGTATCTGAACCTCTTTTATAATGATCTAAATAATGTTATTGACTTATTATAGAATCATATTCATTGTTATGATATCATATATGGTTCACTTATGACTTTATATTACCTATTTTTTTTGTAAATTCAATGTTAAAGCAGCGTTTTGGGTAAAATCGTTTCATTTATTATTCATGTTGTTCTTGAAATTATTACTTATATCCTGATTTACATAATTCCAGAATATAAAAAATGATTTATATATAATATATATTCAGTATAAAAATATACATGATAGATCGATAAATGGAATGAAATACACCATTTATGGAGACCGTAGGCTGTGCGTACGCATGAACGCTTTTTTCGTTTCGTTATTGAATTAAATGGAATTAAATAAATGAAAAATATATGTACATAAATAAAATATCATTATTATGTAATATAATTCATGATTATTTATTTTATATAATTTATAATCATACATGAATGGTTAATCATGGAAAATGAATCTCATTGCATTCGTGGAGACGGTAGTCCGTACGTACGCACGAGCGATGATATCATTTCCATGATCATGGAATAGTATTTAAGTTTACGTATAATATTTCATAATCGATACCACTTTAATATAATCATATATAGTTATTTATTTACACCATTATATCTATCCATGTAAGGTGGTGGTGGAAAACAGATTACACCACGGCGTGGAGAAGGTATTTCGTATGTACGCACGCGTGGTGATTTCATTTTCCATTTGATGGATAGAAGATGAAATTGGGTTGTTTCATATTTATAATAACATATCAGTATATGAGTGATACTTATGTTATTAATTTATGATGAAACAAATAATTAAGAAGAAGTAGAAGAAGAAATAAATTGGAAATAATCGGTATAGGATATTACCACTTCTTTGACGCACCTCTTCTTATCCTCCTCTTAAGGCACTAGGGTTGGACTTTTGAGGAGACCAGAACCACTATAATGTTTCTAGGGAATATTATAAGGGAAATTTTCAGGAGTTTTCCAAGCATCATGGATCAAAATGGTGCGATGAGAAGAGGGAATGGGTGCCCTTTTTATAAGGGAGGAGAGGGCCACCTTTGGAAAAACTTAATATATTATTTTATAATAAAGTCATAATCGGTTTATAATAGCTCCAAATTGATATATTTCTAAGATAAAGTGGTTATGGATCGAAATAATCTCATCCAATAGGTTTTAGTCACGTTTGGTTAATATTTTAACCATATCATTTAGATTTAACTCTTCGTTAAATAATTTATCTTTTACAATGTCTTCTTGTTTTCTTACAATATATGGTTAATAAAATTACTATAATAAGCCAAACTAACCCCAAGTGGTTAATTTTTAATATATATAACATTTTCTAAGTCATTTGACCAATACATAAATTTTTATGAATATAATATCAATTAATAATATAATATTCGTTTTAAAAACCATTTTATGTTAATTTTGACACTATATGGTAATTGATTTTTTTTAAATCATAAAAAATGATTAGTTCGAATAAAGTTATATTAATCAATAATAACATGTCATATTAACCTATAAAAGTTTTGGAATTGATAAAATGTATAAAATTACATTTATTTGGTTATTAATAACATCAATTATGTTAATATTTCATTAATATGTTAATTACTACATCATCATTGTGTCATAAATAAATTAAATTATATAATGTCTAAAAAATATAAATAAAATACAATTATGTAGGAAATATTTTTATATTTATAATGAATATTTATAGTAGAATTTATATTATGTATAACCCTACATTAAAAATGTTTTATTTATTAAACATTGAATTTTATTATTTTAACTCATTTTTAAGTAAAATAATAATAAGTGTCCTAATCTAATCCAAGTGGACATAAATGGAATTATTTCATTCCTAAGGTTGTTTTTTGTCTAATTACACATATCCAATTAAATTATGACATGTGTTAGGGTAATAATAATATCATTTTAACCCTTAATTACCAAATTTACTTTTAACCGTTGTAAATAAAAGTAAAACATTACTATTCAAAAAAAATTATCATATTGAACCACATTTTACTCCTTGATATTAACTATGTCTCTTGGATTTTCAAAATTCCACTCACAAAAGAGGTAAAATTATGTTTTATTTAAATTTTTAAATTCTCCTAGGAGGTAGTTAAAAGACGGTGAAAAGTTCCATAAATTGATTATATATCTAAAATTATTATAAAATGACCCAAATGAATAAAATTTAAATTATATAGGTATTATGTATCAATTTTTATCTAAAATAAATTTAAATCAAATAAATTATTATTTAAATAAAAAGTCTGTTTTTAAATAGTAACCTAGTGTATTTACTATTCATCAATAATTGAACGTTTTCAGAAAAATACAAAAAAATCAACCTAGGGTAATTTTGATATTCCAAATCCAAAAATGAAGTCCATTTTGATTGATAAAATTTATAAAATTTAAAAAATTAGGTATTACTATTCATAACGGCTAGTTTAAATAATATTTTAATAACATATCCTTGTTTAGTGAAACTCTATATTGCGTACAACACATGTTATCGTGGAAGGTCGTGATTGCGTGTAATGAAAGCCAAGTCAGGGTTCTGTGTAGTGAAATATTCATTTTTTGTTTCATATTATATAATACAACCATATTTCATTTATACATTGAATATATATATATATATATACACTCAATGTTGCGTAAAATAACTTGTATAAAACAGACACGAAATTGTGTGTAACACGATCCAAGATTAGTGTTGTGTATACTGCCAACTAATACGGTGTTTCATATAAAGCAAGATAATCCTGGTGTATCATACAACATAAGATTAAAAAAATATCTTATTAAATATTGGGGTGTTACAATACAATTTGTGATATAAATAATCAATGGTGAGTGAAGTAGAAACAATCCATGAGATGTAAAGAGAGGGTGTTTATTTGCAGGAAGAGTTCTTTTGGAAGAACATTGGGTGTTTCAAAAACACAAATTTAAATCAGGTATAACCCAAAATAGGTATGTTGAGGATTAATAAATTTCTATTAAGGCATATACATACCAAATTTAGGTTGAATGAGGGAAAACCCATAGTATGAGAGTTAGGTTGGAGATTTTCCCCTTACCAATCATGTAAATGATTTATTTACATTAATGTCCTGTATAAGCACATTATATTCATTAATTAAAAATTACAGGAACTTTTATAAATTATTGTAATTTATTATGGTATTATTATCAACATTTATGGGCTTTTGGATGAATTATTGTGTATAAATTCATTATTTGGGATTGTTCATGTTTATAGTTTTCTTAAACGGTTCAACTCTATTCACGGGGGGAAATTCATTTAAAACGAGGATAAAAATCTAGTGTTGTAATTATATTTCATTGATGATGATAAATAACTTTAAATGATGTTATAAATAATTTTTCTATATACAAATAAATGAATCATTCAATAAGAATTTAAGGATGATTGTTTGGGTTAATTTGGTCGGTATTTAGACAACACCGAACTGCTTTTGATTAATAATTTAGTAAAATATACAATAGTTTGTTCCAGAAAATTAAATAGGATATAAAACATATTACAACATTTTCTTCAAAAATAATAATTGTGTCATGGCCAGATCTGATTTCATTAATGGTAAATAAAAAGATGTTATTCTTGAATGTGATAAATGAAAACCTCACAGACAATGTTTTCCATTCTAAAATAAAAAGAATATGAGAAGAAAGCTTAATGATATATTATACCATTATTATCATAAGATTTCATAATATTTACTATACTGGAGTTAACATACCATGTGGATGAGGATATGTGGGGAGAGGCTAAAACAATTACATGAAATTGAATGGAAATTAAAGGAAAAGAGAGGGAGAGGGAAGTTACCTCTTTAATACTCATTAAAGAACCTTGGATTGGTATTTTGATGATACTAAAAGATCATGGACGTGAGGGTTAGATCGAGGAATGTTGGTTAAGATAATTCTATAGAATGTTTGAATCTTGTGAGGTGTGATAAATTGTGGGTGTGAAGGGCGGTAATTATAGTAGAGGGGAGAGGGGTTTTCTAAATATTATTTTCATTAATTTGTCATTTATCCAAAAGATAAGAAATAGTAATGCTTACATGAACAAAAAAAATTAATGTGTGCATTTGATTTTGAGATAATGGCATTACATCATCCATACATCTACTTATGACATCAAAATTCATATATTTTGTATTTGTAATAAATTTTCATATTTTACTATTCACAAAAATACATGTATTTTATAAAAAACACAAAAAATCACCCTAACCATTTTTCATGGTGTATAATTCAAAAATTAACAAAATTTTTTTGTAAATAGATCTATAAATATGATTAATATAATTTATAAATAAAATTATAACGTACCTGGAAATTAAAAATTTAATAATAAAAATGTTTTTCAAAAAATTTGAGAAATTACTTAAAGTATCTTAAATGTATCTTATCATAATAATCCATTCAAATAATTATTTTTGGATACAGATTTTGAAAATATTTTTTCATTTAAATTATTAAATTTTTACAAAATTAGTTATATATATGATGTGCAAAAATACCAACTCTAGATCAATAATTTTAAAAATATTTTTTTACTTAGAATCATATCTTATTGAAACGTGTGAGGTGGATAATATTTATTTATAATTATATTAGTGAATTTACTATTTATAAGGGTATATTTCTATTTATAATGTTCATGTTAGTAATCATAGGGTTATATTAGTATTCATTATGTTCAAGTTACTAATCATAACGGTACAATACTATTCATAAGGGTCATGTTACTATTCATAAGGGAACATTATTATTCATAAGGGTCATGTTAATAATCATAATGGTATGATACTATTAATAAGGGATAGATATTATAGAACAAAAAAAATTGTTCTATCATAATCCATAAAACATACTGATCACAACAATATATGTATTTTTTTAGAAATTCAATACACTAATGTGGGAAATTTATGTTTAATGGATAGTTTATATATGTAACATAGTATTTAGTTGTTCATTTAAGCACATAGGTATTCCTTTTAGAATATTTAGTGGTTGAAATTCTCCCTCAATATTTTATTTTTTCATCTCCCCATGATATTTTTAGAAGTTATATGCATGAGATGAAGGATGTCATTTTTTATCAATTTATATGTTTTGGTTTTTTATAGCCAATATTAAATAGTTATTATTTAGTTACATGGAATTAATATACCAATAAAATGATAGTTAATTTTTTATTTTAATTCCAATATCAACAACATCTTAAAAATATATACATGAGATATTTGATACGAGATTCAGGTTTTTTATTGTTGGTAAAAGAGATTTTTTATTGGATTCCTTAGTAATTAGATTAATAAAATCATATATCAGGGAACATAAAAGTAGTTTAAAAATATGAGGATATGTTTATAAGAAATTAAAAATGTTTTTGTAAGGTATATATTATAGATATTATCCAAGAAATGCATCATATTCCAGATATTACAGGTAATTTTCATTTGAGAGAATTTAAATCTTAGAGAAATTGCCTTAAAATAGTTATTTGAGTATATCTCAGGTGAATGATGAGTGTTACCATACTACCTACCTAGTTGGAATATTATAGTGGATATACAAGGGTGATTTTCAATTTAGATAAATAATATTATGAATTATTGGAATAGAATATCTCAATTGAATCCTTATATGTTATTCTAAGATTAAATATAAATATATTGATAATTTTTATGAGGGTTTCACCAAATTAAAAATTATACATTAATATTTTCATTTAATTATTTAATAAACTGATAAAATATATTTGGTTTTTTATAAATAACATCGTAATGATATTTGTGTATCATAACTAATAGAAAAAATATATATCCTGATATATAAATATAATATAACTACTTATTGAACTATGACTATAAAGGGTGGATTAGAATATCTAAATCATGTAATGAAAAATACAAGTTACTAAAATGATAAACCTATTATTCCATAGTGTGATTATTCTATGATGGATCTATTAATGATATAGAATAACTCTTAATTTAGTGGGACTAAAAATATAATGGTATATGAGCAATTCATTCTATCTAATGAGAATAAAATTATGTTCCTGGGATGTGATGAAAAGGAAAATTTATTTATTTTTATTTTCTCAATTTAAAATATCATAAATAGTTTTCATTTATCAATAATCTGATATAGGTTGAATAAAATGAATTTGTAAAAAATTATGATTTTAATGGAACCTTCATTTGAAATTTTTCCCCATAGTTGTAATGAAAAGAAATGAAAATAATGGTCAATAATATTAATATAACTGAAGAAGAAAATATTGGGGAGTATTAGGACCTATTTACATGATTTCGGTTGTATTCTATCTATTTTATAATGAATATGGATTATATTATATATAATTTCATTGTTCTCTTTATGCCATGTGTCTAATGTTTGATGTTTTATTTAAACATATCATTATATGATGGAATAGATTTACACAACGTAAAAATCAGAGAAAAAATTTCTTAGATCCTTTAAATTCAAGGGGAAATAAGTGTATAAAAATACAAAATAAAAGAAAATTTATAATTTTTATATGAGAGAAAAATATCATCAAACATGTTTTAACTGTGAAAAAAAAACAGTAATACATTCTTGAAGGCAATGGGGGTTTTCATCATGTGTAAAGAGAAATTCATTGAGGGATGATAATTAAACTTTATGAATGAAACATTTAATGATTACTATTTTAGATGTAATCATGTATGAACTATGAAAATAAATTCCCAAAACATCAAAAAAATTAAAAAAAATGTCTAGGAATCAAATTCAAGCTTATTATATTACTACATTCAAAATTGAATGATTAATTTTATTGTGTAAATGGATTATATAAAAATTTCATAGATGAAATTTTTCAATTATGTCATGGTTATATAACCATTAAATATATTACGGGTTCACTATATTATTTTTTCATTATCGACTTGAATATATAAATTGAATTGTAATAATATTCAATAAATTTGATTTAATATTAAAGTGATATTTTTTAAGAATATACAATTGAGATAAATAAGAACCTAAATTGTTCCAAATGATGTGTTAATTATGTTTATATATGATTGGAAGTAGTTATGTTAATGGGATTGTATTGATGGCCTACTAAATAAATAGTATTTATATAATGATTTTGGTTTTATTATGTTTGATTAAGTTTACAACATTTTTTGATTGATTGAATATGATAAATAATATTGTATTAAATTTATTTAATGCATTGTAAGATAATTCTTCATAGAATACATGTTTTTATTAGGGATATATAGTATTTCATGTTATATTTAATTATTTAGTGTAATATATAATCAATGTATTCACATATTTGGTACATGAATATATGATATACTTTATATTTTATTGTGATTAATGTTTGATTATATATTTCATATTTATGGGGTTTGAATATAATAATAAATAACTTTAATGATTTTTAATTATTAATATGGAAATGTGGGAGAATTTTAATGTGAGTGATAAAATTCCAAAAAATTTAATGATGAGTTTTGTGAAAGGAATCTTGTAGTCATATAACATGTTAAAAAGACAAAACAATTGTGAAATCTATTTTCTTCACATTAATTGAGATCAATGTGGGGAAAACAGTAATGAATAAAATCATATAATGAATTTAGAATCACATGTGGTGGACCGAGTGTTATTAAAATTATATACCAAGAAGAGTTTCAGAAGTATTTTTATGTTGGGAAAACTGAGACCCATGTACATCAGAGAGTTTCGATTTTTGGAATGGATTGGAGATGTCTCTTACAAGATTATAATTCCACTAGGCCAATCTATATTACATGATGTGATACATATATCATCACTATGGAAGTATATTGTAGAATAAAATATAATCAAATTTAATGAAATAGTATTGTAACTTGTTTTATCTTACATTCATGTTCACATCTAGGATTTTTATTATAGAGAGTGCGTATTGAGGAATCATATTACTCGACTAGTAAACATACACTAAATAAGTCCAAAAATTGAAGAAGGAACAGGTGAAACCAAAATCTAAACTGAATAATAAAATCAATAAATTGTTTAGAAGGAAATATTGACGAATAGTTTTGGTTGATATTTTTTATTATCAGATATTTTAATACCACAAGAATTTGTGGTATATATAATTTTGAATTAATCTAATTTCTTCAATATTTTTCAAAACGTGAAACCCCATTACGCAATTTAAGTATGTGGAATGTATTTTTTAACTATAATAAGATATATATTTAAATTTTACTTTTTAAAAACACTCTAATTACATATAATAAATATGAATATTGAACATAATTGGTCAATATATTCTTTGAAAAAAATTTATTTTCCTAAATAAATATGATTCAAGGATTAATAAAATATTTAGAATTATATAAATATATATTTTATATATAATAATGGATTTATATATATTTAAAAAAAATTATAGACACATTTTATTTCATAAATTTTGACAGGATCTTTTGGATGTAAAAGAGATATAACTATAGAAACATAATATTTTTCAAAAATATTGTTTAAAGGAATAGTGTCAATATTTTTATATTAATTAAAATAACGATAAATTATTAAATATTTCATTGATATTTATAAATTATATATATACATATAATAATTTAAAACCTTATAAGTACTATTAATACTCATATATTTAATAGAATATTATTTCATTACTGGAAATGTATTTCATTAAAACATGTGTCTCAACGCATTTTGCGGTTTCATTTGAAATAAAATATTTCCACTTATTTGAAATTAATTTAATGAAATTTGTTTTTTATTTCTATTTATGATAATTAGTAAATAAGTTAATTCAAATTGGGATCATAATTATTATTAAATATATTAAAAATGATCAATGTGGTTATGATTTAATTATGATTTGGATCATCTCATATACATCTGTAAAAATGAATATTCAATAGACATAGAATTTAAATTTCATAAATATGATTAATAATTTATAACATGTCTATTAAAAATATCTAATAGTGGTTATTTTATTTTAGTGTAAATTGATAAATTACAAAGTTAAAATCTTGGTGCATAGTTGAAAAAATATAAAATTATGCATACAAATAGTATATGGTACGAAATTTTATAAAATGAGTTCCATTATTGTGGTGGTTAAGTGGATATATCCAAATTTCAATGAAATGCAATATTTCTAAATTTATGAGTAACATTTTGTATGATTTACCGCACAATATTAATTTTTTTGTACTTGCATAAAAGTTTCTCCTCTAATATTATATTTAAGAACTCCCTCCCAACACTTTTTTTACTTGATTCAATAACTTTTTCTCAGAAAACACTAAAATATCTATCTTGAATCATTATTTAAATTTTATAGGTTTTGTTCATCCCAATAAATCACCCCTAGTGTTCTTATAATTATTTCCAAAGGGGGAATATATAATGGAAGATATTCATCACAAAAATTCACATTATTTTTCATTACAATTTTCCATCCTTCATTTTTGTGTTAAAAATTAAAATATAAAAGAAACTCTTTCCCCTATAATTATTTGTTATTAATTTTATTGAACATTATATATTCATCATCTTCTAAAAAATGTGAAAAAAATCACTCATGTGTGCGTATGACAATACACTAGCAAAATGATGCAAATTGTTTCGCATCACTAAATAACATGTATAGTCCACGTGTTGGATTAAGTTATAAATATAATTATTATTAAATAATATTTAATAATTTCAATTAATATATCATCCACTACCTTAATCATTAACCCATTAGGTCAATGATATCATTTCTCTTTCCGACCTATAAATTATAATCTCCAGGAAGTGACACAATTAATTTTCTTGGCAGAAAAATAAATAATTTAAATGTTAATATAGAATTTTTTATTATATTTATAAAATTATTAAAATTAAATAAATAATGAAAGAAAATCATTTATAGATGAACCATTACTTTTATGATAATAATTGGTGAAAAAATAAATAAATATACGCTTGATACAATTAAAATAATGATATATTAGTATCAAACCGGTGGTATGTTCAAAATATGATCATATATTATATTAAAAATATGAATATGTGGTTTTAATAAATTAATAACATTATATAAAACTGTATAAAATATTTTAATTTAATTTTTATAAAATAGAAGAGCTAGTTATGGGGCTCCATCTTAATATCACTTCATTGAGGACACATTTTATGTTATTCCCCTAATTTCTTCTATATGGTGTATATAATGAATGTTTCACATGTTATATAATGAATAATTCCTAATTCATGGTATTATATGTTCCAATATTATATAATTCATCAGAAGGGATATTATTTTAAAATTTATCTGTGGTAGATAATATCATAACTACATTTTTTTTATTACTCTATATTTCTCTATGATTCCATTTGATACTATAAATTTATGTGAATAAATATTATTGATTATATTATATTATAATAAATATAAAATAGTATGGGTTTAAAATTTATCAAAATAAAAGATTCATTTCAAAATTAAACAATAAACATTTGACCATTATAAGTGTTTCTTGTATTAAATTTTCCTCATTAGAAAAAATGTAATATTATACAACTATCTCATTTTATAATGTTTATCTACTACCACTTTGATATGTTATATAATTAAAATCTATTTATTCATTGTATTTAATGTATCAATTAATTTTTTTCCATTAACTATTCTTTTGATTCTGTAGTTACCAAATTTTTTATAGATTTATCTTAAAATATTAATTTATAATGGATTGCAAAGAATAGATTTTCCACTGATTGGAATTATATAATAATATTGTAATAAATATATTTTTACCAATCCTATGGTTATTAACGATGTTTTCATTTAAAAATTCCATTTTCTTCTAATTGGTAAAAAATGATTGACAAAATGTTTTTAATAAAATCATAATTCACTTCTCTCTTCAGTTCAAAATCCATTAATTCAAAATCCATGATTTGTACAAATGATTCAAAGTATTATATACTATGATTATTTATCATAATTTTAAACCATAATTTTATTCTTACAAAATGATTCAAAATGAATATTTTGGTTAATTTTTGTGATGACCCAGACTCTCTTGGTCCTTCCCTTTGCCAAAATCTGGGTTCTTAAGGAGCGGCCTCTCGGTGATACCGATCGGTGAGACCGATCGGTGAGACCGATCGGTGGGACCGATCAGTGGGACCGATCAGCGAGACCGGTCGGTGAGACCGATCGGTGAGACCGATCGGTGTGACCGATCGGCAAGACCGATCCTTGTGAACGATCGGGGAGACCGATCGGTGAGACCGATCGGCGAAACCCGACCTTGTCAAGTTGTCTCCATTAGCGCTCCTTTGCGCAAATAGGGTTTTAAACCCTATTCTGACTCGTTTATGCGTGTTTTTAAGACCCGTAACACGCATAAGAGCTTTAATTAAATACATAATCAATTCATGAGTCGGCTTAAACCACCCTGCCCCTTTTTGTGATGAGTGGAACAGCATGGTCAACCCATGACCCCCGCGCCTTACGCGGTTTCACGTTTTCACCTCAACCTTCCCCAGCTCTTATAAACTAATGTTTAGCCGTGGTTTCTCTTTTCTCGGTCGTGGATTTTCACAAACAGCTTCTGGTTCATCGGGACCACCGCATCGTTATCCGTAAAGTTCCATGCCCCCGGCCGAAAACGTCGATCATCTATCAACAAGTATGGATTTTCTCCTCCGTCTCTCTCTTTTGTGTATCATGCGGGGTGGGTGTGCTTTTTATTTCTGTAGAATTGGGTAAACCAGACCTAATGAAAGATAATGAATGAATTTTATAAAGAAAGAAGAAGGGGGGAACTGTGATCATTATGGTGTTTTATATTTTGATTATGTTTATTCTATGACCATCTTGTTGAGTTGTGTTGGCTTATGCCTCCTGAAAATCGAGGCCATTGGTGGTCGTTGTTTGTGCACTAATGAAACCTGCTGATGTTTTAAATGGCTTGTTTGTGGTTGTAAACTCATTCTGTGAAAAGTGAATTGGTTAGTCACGTATATCCGGCTGAATAAATTGAAAGCACCAAGATCAACCCTTCTGTGATAGCTCCCGGTTAGAACACACGGAAATTTGAATCATGGAGTGTTTTAAGTCGTTTAAATCTGAAAATACCTCCAAGGCCCTACTTGTGTTGATGGTGGTAGTTGGTTGTTTTCCTTTCGGGCCGATTGCTGGAGATGTGGGAGGGGATGGGCTCCCCTGTTCTTTTATATTGTCGGTGGTTGTGTGAATTTGGGGGATGGGATCTCCTGTTGGTATGGTTTGGTGGTCGTGAGTTTTAAATCTGGGTGGTTACTTGTTTATAAAATGAATTGAGGTGGAATCCTCTGTTGTTGAGAACCGGGTGTGGACGTTTTTGTTGTTGTTTGACTGTTTACTTTCCTGGATTTATGCCTATGCCTACTAGTTTCCCAGTAGTGCTTAAACATAAACATTATTACTGAACGTGAAATAAGAAAGGGGAAAAATGGGTTGTTAGCTTGAGTCGTGACTCGGACCCGAGTGTTGTTTTGATCTATAGGATGTCTGAAGAAAAACCATGCTTTGGGTGAGTGCTTGTTACCTATATATATATCTGTAGCTTTGTGTTTTTTATTCGCGCCCCACCCAAGTTGAGCACTTAGTGTCGATCATCCCCATTTCATGGGGGAGGGTGTTTTTCCCAACACTATTCTTAGTGGTTGGTTATTAGCTCCTTTTCTGCTCCCTTTCCTGGATAGCCCAAGTATCTTCGGGCGGGCTGTGATGGCCTGAAGTCCATTATTAGCCCAAGAACCATCGGGCTGGGTAGTGTGGTGGTTGGCCAGGTGTGTGCGGCAGGTGGTTTTCCAAGTGTCTTCGGGATGAGGCCCAGGTGTCTTCGGGCGTGGCAGTGTATTTTCCAGCCCAGGTATCTTCGGGCGTGGTGGTGGTTGTTTTGGACTAGGTGTTTGTAGGCATGGTTACGTGTGACAGTTGTGGCCCAGGTGTGTGCGGGCGGGATTTCGGCAATGGGACTGCGTGTGGTTATGGCCCAGGTGTGTGCGGGCGAGTGTGGCAGTGGGACTACGGTGAGAATGGCGGGATTGGTCCGATGCGTAGGATGTCTCAATAACCAGTGGTAAAGTGGCGCGGGGTACCCAAAAATTGATGTGCTCTTATTATATATATTACTTGAATTACGTTATTTGGGGAGTGTGCCTTGGTGAGTCCTAGGGTGTATAGTTTACCTTGATAGTTTTTTGGTTTACTTTTTTTCTCACGGGACTTTAGTACGTTCCCCCACTTGTGCACAAGAGTCTTTGGTTTTCCCTACTGAGTGTACTTGTATGATCACCCTACGTATATAAAACTTCATTCAGGCTTCCAGAAGGACTTCGGGGATCACGCAAGACCTTACTATCTCAGACCTTTGGAGAAGTTGCAGTTGTTGTTTTTTCCCTCTTTAGTACATACCCTGTAGTCACCTTTTGCACTTTGTGGCTTTTACTTTTGAAACATGCATGTGGGAATGGTTTACTTTTGGCTTTACTTTTATTTCTGCATTGGTGTTGTTGGGTTTTCTTCTCCTTATCTCTCGAGCCTATAAAATAAAAAGGGTAATGCCTTCCATTTGTGAGAAATTCTATACTCTTGGTGCTAGTCGCCACTCCGGGACCTATTGAATGTGGCTATCAGGGGTCATTATATCTCCTTCAACATAAAGAAGGAAGGGCCTGGAAATCTGCCGACCCTTCCCTCCTTTTGGTGAAGGCGGGTCATGACAGAATGGTATCAGAGGGATGGTTGAGAGATAGGATGGAGTCTGGAGTTAGGAATGGTGAGGATTGCATGGGATGGTAAGGCAACAGTGTTGGGTGACCTTGGCGCGTGATTTAGGCTAGGGAAGACCGGATAGGACACGAGATTTTAGGGCCCCCCATGATCTGATGCGAGGACTCTGGACCTACCGAACGACGAAGTGAGGCCACCCTGATTGCAGGGTAGAGACCCTAGGAAAGGTACATGCATCATAATGACTTGTGTTCTTGTGTTTCTAGGATGTCTTGGGAATTAAGAATAAATAAAATTTTAAGAAGTTTTAAGAACGATATTATGCACTACTTGGGCTTAGGAATTCCTTGTTTACCTTGCAGCTATGGCACCTGGAAGGCGACCACATGTGGTACAGGCGGTGGAGGCCCCGGAGACTACTTTGGCCAATTGGTAGAAAGATGATCGAGAGGAAGAGGATGACCAGTGGAAAAAGACTCTTCAAGCCTTCTAGCGATAGGCCCTCGAGAAGTATGAGGCCAGCACCTCCGATATGAAGACGGAAGGCTGGCTAGAGGAGCTAGTTATAGCCTTTGGCCTGATTCCGGCCCCGACCGAGTACTGGGTTCCTCTGGCCATTAGCCAGATGTGGGGAGTGGCACGTCAGTGGTGGATGCTTTACCTGGGGGGAGATGACAGAGTCTGAGGTGGCCTGGGTTGATTTCGAGAAGGCGTTCTGGGCGGAATTCCTCTCCTCGACAATGAAGGCAGAAAAGAGGCAGGAACTACTCTCCCTCCAGCAGGGGAGTATGTCTGTGAGGGAGCTAGGGATCAAGTTCAAGGACCTCCTACGTTTTTCTCCGGACCTCTTTCCCGACAAGGAGTCTCCGGAAAGACGTTTAGAGGAGGTACTTTGACCCTCCCTCCAGTATGCTGTTACCCCCTTTACCCTGCCGACGTACAGGGAGGTCCAGAAAAAGGCAGAAGTGGTGGAGCAGATGCATGCTCTAGGGGGAGTTTCGCGAGAGGGGATCCAGCTGGGACCACCAAAGGGGAAGGTCGTCAGCACCAGGCCTCCAGCGTCAGGACCCTCTAGGTTTTGACCCGCAGGGAGCAGACCGCATCAGTTTCAGTTATGATCCCCCGACCCTCGCCCTTTTCCTATGGGCCCGGGACCGTGATGCTTCATCTATGGGAGCCCTAGGCATCTACAAAGCCAGTACCCAGACCGGATGCAGTACAACAGTGGTAGTCAGCCCCAACACCCTCCCCAGCAGCAGCTTCCAGCCAGACCCTTCCAGCATCAGCAGCAGGGACAGCGAGCTCCCTCTCTTCCGAGGGCAGACGTATGAGGAGGCCAACCTCATGGAACTTCACAGGGACCTCGACCAGGGCGTGGTCGGGGAGGTGGCCGATAGCCGAGGGGCAGGTAAGATGGGCGTGGACAGTTTCACGCTGCAGAGGCAGCAGTTCCAGCAGGGCTAGAGGTTGTTCGAGGTACGATCAGTCTGTTTATCACTCTTGCTTATGCTTTGTTCGATACAGGAGCTTCACACTCCTTCATTGCACCCAGTCTAGCCCGTGCGTTGGGTCTAGAAACCGAGAGACTTCCATTTCCCCTGGTGATGAGCACACCAGTTGGAGGTCAGACTGACTTATCGTTTGTTTGTCGGGGATGTAGACTGATGATAGGGCCACATTAGTCGGTTCGAGATCTTCTTCTGCTACAGATTCATCCATACGATGTCATCCTAGGCATCGACTGACTATTTTCTGTGTGCGCCGTCATCAACTGTTTTCGAATAAGGGTGGTGTTCTCAGACTTGGACAGCCGACATGTTACCTTCACCAGAGAGCGGAGCAGTCCGAAGGGAAACAGGAGAGAGGAACCTCTCCTCTCCTTGTTGACCGAGCTAACAGTAGAATCAGTAGATGCTGAAATGGTGGAAGTACCAGAGATCGTCCGTGAGTTTATGGACATCATTCCTTAGGTGGTGACGACTCTACCCCCCTCGATGTGATATCGAGTTCGGGATAGACTTGTAGCCTGGCGCTTGTCCAATCTCGATGGCTCCTTACCGGATGGCACATTCGGAGCTACGGGAGTTGCGGATACAGATTGATGATCTGATGAATAGGGGTTATGTTCGCCCAAGTGCGTCACCGTGGGGTAATGAGGTCTTGTTTGAAAAGAAGTAAGATGGTGGTCTTAGGTTGTGCATAGCCTACAGGAGGTTCAATCAGGTGACGATCAAGAATCGCTACCCTCTCCCAAGGATAGATGATCTTTTTGACCAGCTGAAAGGGGCAGGATAGTTCTCGAAGATCGACCTGTGGTCTGGGTACCACTAGCTGAGAGTGAAAGAGAGCGACATCCCAAAGACAGCGTTCAGGTGCAGGTATGGACACTTCGAGTTCGTAGTCATTCCCTTCAGTGTTACGAACGCCCCTGCTGGGTTCATGGGGATTATGAACTCCATCTTCTGGGAGTACCTAGATCGGTTCGTGGTTGTGTTCATCGACGACATCCTGGTCTACTCTAGATCAGAGGAGGACAATGCATAGCACATGAGGACAGTTTTGGAGGTCTTCCGACAACACCAGCTCTATGGGAAGTTGTCAAAATGCAAGTTCTCGACACGAGAAGTGCGCTTCCTCGGTCATGTAGTGTTTGAGCAGAGGTAGCGGTCGACACATCAAAGGTTGAGACGGTTGTTTCTTGGGAAGCACCCAAGAATGTGGCAGAAGTCCGAAGTTTCCTCGGGCTGGAGGGTTACTACCGGAGTTTCGTACCCAACTTCTCCCGAGTAGCAGCCCCTCTGACAGCTCTGACCAAGAAAGACCAGGCTTTCATATGGATTGAGCAGTGCTAGTCATCCTTTAGCTATCTGAAGGAGAAGTTGGTCAGTGCCCCAGTGGTGAGATTACCAGAAGAAGGGGCGGCTTATGAGGTGATCTGTGATGCTTAGGGACAAGGCCTGGGATGCGTGTTGATGCAGCAACAAGGGGTGATCTCTTATGGGTCCAGGGAGATGCGTTCCCATGAGCGTAATTATGCCACCCATGACCTAGAGCTTGCAGCGGTCATTTTCACGCTAATGTTATGGCGGCACTTCCTCATCGGAGAATGCTTCATGGTCTTCACGGATCACAAAAGTTTGAGGTATATCTTCTCCCAGCGGGACATAAACTTGCGACAGCAGAGATGGGTGGAGTTCTTCCAGGATTACAACTTCGAGATCTCTTATACTGAGGGAAAGGGCAATGTGGTGGCCAATGTCTTGAGCAGGAGCACGCAGAAGGATGTCGTCCGAGAGTCGGCGGACACCTGGAAAGCGATGGGAGATTTGGCTACCTTGAACCTAGATGCGAGGGTGGATGGTGATAGGGGTTTCCTATACCAGATGATAGTGCAGTCATCCCTGTTTTAGCAAGTGGAGGAGTCTCAGTGGGGAGACGTAGAGTGTGAAGTGGTGCATGACCATGTTGACCAGGGTAAGGCTCCGGAAGGATGGACCGAGTATGGTCAGAACCGGATGCTTTTCTAGGTAAGGTTGTTTGTCCCAGAGGTGATGCATGGAAAGGTTCTCAGTGAGATCCATAACTCACCCCTGGAAGTACACCCAGGAGTTTCCAAGATGTACCAGGGTTTGAAGAGGCAGTTTTGGTGGCCCGGAGTTAAGCGAGCAGTGGCAGAGGTTGTGGCCATGTGCCTAGTGTGTCAGCAAGTGAAGGCTGAACACCGAGTACCAGGCGGCCTACTACAGCCCCTATATGTCCCCGAGTGGAATTGGGATGAGATCTCAATGGATTTTGTCACAGTACTACCCAAGTCCCATGGAGGGTACGACGCAATCTGGGTGGTAGTGGACATGTTGATGAAATCGGCTCACTTTCTGGCGATCAGGGAGTCGAGTGCTGTGGATGCTTTGGCACGAAAGTACGTGGATGAGGTGGTGCAGTTGCATGTAGTCCCAAGGTCTATAGTCTTGGATAGGGATGCACAGTTTACCTCGTGAGTCTGGAGAGGATTGAAACATGCGTTTGGCACCCAGTTACATCTTAGCACTGCTTTCCATCCCCGAACGGATGGACAAACAGAGCGCACATTCGAGACCTTGGAGGATATGCTGCGAGCATGTGTTCTGGACTTAGGTGGATCATGGGTGAAATAATTGACTCTAGTATAGTTTTCCTACAACAATAGCTACCACTCTAGCATTATCATGGCCTCATTTGAATCTTTGTACAGGAGGCCATGTCGTTCGCCTGTATGTTGGACCGAAGTAGGAGAGGCAGGCATCCATGTTACGGAGGTGGTGCAGAACACGACATAGAAGGTTCAGGTCATACGGAAAAGGTTGAAGGCGGCCCAAGACCGACAGAAGTCTTATGTTGATACCAGGAGGAGGCCCTTGGAGTTTGAGGTTGGGGACCACGTGTTCTTAAAGGTCTCCCCTCGGCGTGGGCAGCGGAGGTTCGACAAAGGGAGTAAGCTTTCTCCCAGATTCATCGGACCCTTCCAAGTGTTGCGGCGGGTCGGCGAAGTGGCTTACCAGCTAGCGTTGCCACCGCCGCACCTAAGGATACATGATGTCTTTCATGTGTCCCAGCTCCGTCAGTATCTGCACGATGATTCACACGTTCTTGATTGTGGTGATCTAGACATCAAGGACGATGTGACCATTGTGGAGAGACTAGTGGTGATCGAGGATCGCAAGGAAAAGTTTCTTCGTGGGAGAACCATTCCCTTGGTTCGCGAGTTGTGGAGACATGGTGGGATTGAGGAGAGTACATGGGAGAGGGATGCACAGATGCGTACCCAGTACCCAGAGTTGTTTAAATTTTTGTTCCTTGTTGTACCTATTGCGATAGGACATTTTGTCTTTTGGCTATGAAATGTACTGGTTTTCTTCCTCTTATTCTGTGTGAAAAGCCCTGACTATGGGGAAAGAGAGAACCCGACCCCTAATCAAGATGCATTAAGGTGGATGCGATTAAACCCATACGGGAGAGTCAGTGCTGACCGAAGAGGATAATATCGTGACATGGGGGAGGAGAATCCCCAACCCACATGCCCGGGTTGCTTAGCATGGTATGTTGCTTGGTTCGTGACAGGAAGGTGTTCTTAGTTAATGACGAGGTTTACTCTTGAGAGGTATCTTTTGGGGTGGTTGTTCAGACCCGCCCTTTCCATCTGGGTTGTTTAAATTCTCGGGGACGAGAATATTTTGAGAGGTATCTGATGTGATGACCAATACTCTCATGGTCCTTCCCTTTTCCAAAATCCGGGATCTTAAGGAGTGGCATCTCGGTGAGACCGATCGGTGAGAAAGATCGGTGGGACCAATCGGGGAGACCGATCAGTGAGACCGATCGACGAGACCGGTCGGTGAGACCGATCGGTGAGACCGATCAGCGACACCCGGCCTTGTCATGTTGTCTCCAGTAGCGCTCCTTTGTGAAAATAGGGTTTTAAACCCTATTCTCACTCGTTTAAGCATGTTTTTAAGAACCGTAATGCGCATAAGAGCTTTAATTAAATACTTAATCAATTCATGAGTCGGCTTAAACCACCCGACCCCTTTTTGTTATGAGTGGAGCCGCGTGGTCAACCCACGACCCCTGCGCCTTATGCGGTTTCGTGTTTTCACCTCAACCGTCCCTGGCTCTTATAAACTAAGGGTTAGCAATGGTTTCTCTTTTCTCGATCGTGGCTTTTCAGAAACAGCTTATGGTGCATCGGGACCGCCGCATCGTTATCCGTAAAGTTCCATGCCCCCGGCCTAAAACGTCGATCATCTATCAACAAGTAGGGATTTTCTCCTTAGTTTCTCTCTTTTGTGTATCATGCGGGGTGGGCGTGCTTTTGATTTTTTTAGAATTGGGTAAACCAGACCTAATGAAAGATAATAAAAAAAAATTCTTTAAAGAAAGAAGAGGGGGTGGGGGACTGTGATCGTTGGTGGTGTTTTATATTTTGATGTTGTTTCTTCTATGACCATCTTGTTGAGTTGTGTTGGCTTATGCCTCCTAAAAATCGAGGTCGTTGGTGGTTGTTGTTTGTGAACTAATCAACCCTACTGATGTTTTAAATGGCATGTTTGTGGTTGTAAACTCCTTCTGTGAAAAGTGAATTAGTTAATCATGTATATCCGGCTGAATAAATTGAAAGCACTAGGATCAACCCTTCTGGGATAGATCCCATTTAGAACACACGAAAATTTAAATCATGGTGTCTGTTAATTCGTTTAAATCTGAAAATACCCACAAGGCCCTGCTTGTGTTGATGGTGGTAGTTGGTTGTTTTCCTTTTTGGCTGATTTCTGGAGATGTGGGAGGGGATGGGATCCCCTGTTCATTTATACTCTCAGTGGTTGTGTGAATTTGTGGGATGGGATCTCCTGTTGGTATGGTTCGGTGGTTGTGAGTTTTAAATCCGGGTGGTTACTTGTTTATATCACGAATTGAGGTGGAATCCTCTGTTGTTGAGAACCGGGTGTGGATTTTTTGGTTGTTGTTTGACTATTTACTTTCTTGGATTTATGTCTATGCCTACTAGTTTCCTAGTAGTGCTTAAACATAAACATTATTACTGAACGTGAAATAAGAAAGGGTACAAATGGGTTGTTAGTGTGAGTAGTGACTCAGACTTTAGTGTTGTTGTGATCTGTAGGTTGTCTGAAGAAAAACCTAACTTTGGGTGAGTGCTTGTTACCTATATATATATCTGTAGCTTTGTGTTTCTTATTCGTGCCCAACCCAAGTTGAGAACTTAGTGCCGAACACCACCATTTCATGGGGGATGGTGTTTTTCCCAACACTATTCTTAGTGGCCGTTTATTAGCTCCTTTTCTTCTCCCTTTCCCAGATAGCACAAGTATCTTCGGGTGGTCTGTGATGGCCTGAAGTCCATTATTAGCCCATGAACCTTCGGGTTGGGTAGTGTGGTGGTTGGCTAGGTGTGGGCGGCAGGTGGTTTCCCAAGTGTCTTTGGGATGAGGCCCAGGTGTCTTCGAGCGTGGCTGTGTATTTTCTAGCCCAGCTGTCTTCGGGCGAGGTGGTTGTTGTTTTGGCCTAGGTGTTTGCAGGCATGATTACGTGTGAGAGTTGTGTCCTAGGTGTGTGCGGGCGGGATTTCGGCAGTGGGACTACGTGTGGTTGTGGCCCAGGTGTGTGCAGGCGGGATTTCGGCAGTGGGAGTCCCTGTGGTTGTGGCCCATGCGTGTGCGGGCGGGTGTGGCAGTGGGACTGCAGTGAGAATTGCGGGATTGGTCCGATGCATAGGAAGTCTCAATAACAAGTGGGAAAGTGGCGCGGGGTACCCAAACATCGATGTGCTCTTATTATATATATTACTTGACCTACGTTATTTGGGGAGTGTGCCTTGGTGAGGCCTGGGGTGGATAGTTTACCTTGATAGTTGTTTGGTTTACTCCTTTTCTCACATGACTTTAGTACGTTACCCCACTTTTGCATGAGAGTCTTTGGTTTTCCCTTCTGAGTGTACTTGTGTGCTCACCCTACGTATATAAAACTGCTTTCAGGCTTCCAGGAGGACTTTAGGGATCACGCAGGACCTTACTAGATCGGACCTTTTGAGCAGTTGCAGTTGTTGTTTTCTTTTCCACTTTGGTACTTACCTTGTAGTCACCTTTTGCACTTTGTGTCTTTTACTTTTGAAACATTCATGTGAGAATGGTTTACTTTCGGCTTTACTTTTATTTCTGCCTTGGTGTAGTTGGGTTTTATTCTCCTTATCTCTCGATCCTATAAAATAAAAAGGGTAATGCCTTCCATTTGTGAGAAATTCTATACCCTTGGTGCTAGTCGCCACTACGGGACCTATTGAAGGGGGATTTCGGGGGTCATTATCTCTCCTTCAACTTAAAGAAGGAAGGGCCAGGAAATCTGCTGACCCTTCCCTCCTTTTGGTGAAGGCAGGTCGTGACAATTTTTAATCATGTTACTTTAGGATTTTCATAATAAAATGTGAAAGAATCATTTTTTTATAATATCTACAAGAATGAATCCTTCCCAACACCATGAAAATTAATTTCCCTATAGATTCTATTACATAGTTAAATAAATATTTTTTAACGACTTTTTTCACTATTATTTTTCATACATATATATTTTTATCATGATTTTGAATGTTAAAATGATATTTTCTCTCAGTTTTTTTAATGATCATTAATAGAATTTATTTTTATATTTCAATATGCATATTTATTAGAAAATTGAATTGATGTTTTATTAGATTGGTAAATTTATATATTTTATTTTTTTGAAATTAAATTATTTATTCTGAACAAATTTATATACCCCATGATGCATCAATAGGTCTAATTACAAAAATATGTTTTCCAACGTAAATTGTATTTAACCAATAGTTATAACATATGACCTTGGAATCATTTTTTCCTATAGGATGAACATAATTTAGCCACTTATTATTAACTAGACTATTATTTTTTATTTATCAATTAGATACATTGAGGTTTATTTTCCCCCAAATAAAAATATTCTAGTTCCCTTAATTAATTTTCCATTTCATCACATGCAACCTATTTTATATTTATGAAATATAATATTATTTTTTTAATAATATATAACACATGAACATCCATGATTTTGAATCATTATTTTTATTTACGGGTTTAACAATCCCTCGATGTTATTATTGTCCATCATAATTAATTTAATCCCATTTCACATTATCATAAGATTCTTAAATAATGTTCTTATTAGGATAAGCTTCTGTATAGGGAAAAAATTACATTGGCTATAACATAGGTTGTTGGTATGATTTCTCTAATTTAACACTATTAAATAAATATGACTGAAGAAACTATATGAGATTACACTAATATAACTAACAAAATACATATAAACCTATTGAGAATAAAAATTAAATGATATTTATATCTTCATGTATGAGCCACATTATTTTATTCTGAATTATGCATGGTAATATTTCCAATTGGGATTTCTAATCTAACAACTTATTCACATCTTGAAAATTTCCTATATTTTGTTTGTATAAATTTCCAAACCTATCCCAATTTGAGTTCAAAACTTATTATGTATCATGTCATGTTTTAATTAACTAGGGGAAAATCCATTCGTTGTCAATATTCCATTTTTAGGTCTATTAAATCGAAATAAAAATATTATAGATCCACAACCAATTTTATTATTCTCTCAATGATGTATTTTTTTAACCCACTGTATTTATACATCACCAAAATTGTTGAGTATTTTCCATCACATAGTCTTATCCTTATATTTTCCAATATAATTGTCCCTAGGGTTACCAAAAAGTTTTTCTCATACCAGTCAACAAAGGTAAACTGAACAATCACCCATATAATAATTTATGTGACCTATACCTTTTAAAATTATTATTACCTATTGTTAACATAAATATCCATTATATTGAAAACCACTATTTATGAGGACATGTATCTTTATAAGAATAGATTCATAATATATCATATAAAGTATATAGTATAAATTTCTAATTTTATTCTCTATATTGAGATCCTAATTCATTTTGAAATTCTATCATAGAAATGGATGTCCTACGTAATATATTGAAAGAAATTGTGATCATAAAACATGTATTGGAACAAAAATGATATGATCAACCTATTCATCAAATCTATTCTCGGATATTAAAAATATTAGTAAAATGTGTAATAAAATATATTTATAACAAATATATCCTGGTATCATAATATCATGGAATCACAGTAAATTGGTATTCAATATATACCATTAACAAAAGGCTAACTGAACAGTAAATATCACTCGGTTGACCTAGTTCCAAAATGGATTACGTGTACTACATATTCCCACAAAATACACCTATTCAAAATTGTAATTTGATGAATTCATTAGAGTTATATCTATGTAGACATTGTCACGACCCACCTCCCCGTGCCATGAACCTTATCATCTGACCCCATGGGTCTCTTGTAATACCTTGGTTGCCTTCCCCGAACACCATAGGCTATTACTTACTTGGGTTTCTTATCAGACTAATGATTTTCCCCACAAGCCAACACATGTTCATTTAGTGTGTTTTGTCCTCACTAACACACCCCCTAGGAAACATCCCAGAAGGTCACCAATCCTTACTACTACTCCATGCCAAGCATGCTTAACTGCACAGTTCTAATCAGATTGGCTCTCATAAAAATGTACACCTTTTTTACATGGGTAGTAATATAAAACCTTCTAATTCTCACTTTTATAGATGTGTTACATTATCCACCTCTTCAAAGCACAACACCGTCATTGTAGACCCCAAGCCTAAAACCGAGGCAGTGCCTATGAACTTCCAGCTGGGTATTGTCTCTGATACCATTTGTTATGACCCACCTCCCTTAGACATGATGCTAATTCCTTTTGAAATTCTATCATGGAAATGTATATCCTACGTAATACATTGAAAAAGTGGTAATCATAAGACATTTATTTGAACAAAAATGATATTATTAACCTAATCGTCAAATGTATAATGTGATATTAAAAATAGTAGTAAAATGTGTAATCTAATATATCTATAACATATATATCATGGTATCAAAATATCATGGAATCATAGTAAATTGGATTTCAATATATACTATTAACAAAAGGCTAACTGAACAGAAAATATCACCTTGTTGACCTTGTTCCAAAATGGAATATGTGTACTACATATTACAATAAAATACACCTAATGAAAATAGTACATTAACGAATTCATTGTAGCGATATCTATGTAGAAACTATCACGACCCTCCTCCCCGAGCCATGAACCTTGTCATATGACCCCATTGGTCTCCTGTAATACCTTGGTTGCCTTCCCATCACTACATATGCTATTACTCACTAGTGTTGCTTATCAGACTAATAACTGTCTCCACAGGCCAACACATGTTATTTCAGTGTGTTTTGTCTTCACTAACACACACCCTGGGAATCATCCCAGAAGGTCACCCGTCCTGATAACTACTCCATGAAAAGCATGCTTAACTGTGGAGTTCTATTAGGATAGGCTCCCGAAAAAAAGGTACACCTTGTGGACATGGGTAGTAACATTATGAATTTTATGTCTTACTTTTCTATAGATGTTACATAATCCACCTCTTTAAAGAAAAACGCCCTCATTGTAGACCCCAAGCCTAAAACCCAGGCATTGCCTAAGCACTTCTGGCTGGGTATTTGATCTGATACCATTTGTCACGACCCACCTCCCCGGGCCATGAAACATGTCATCTGACCCCATGGGTCTTCTGTAATACCTTTTTTTCCTTCCCAGCCCACCATAGGATATTACTCACTTGGGTTTCTTATCAGACTAATGACTATCCCCACAGGCCAACACATGTTCTTTTAGTGTGTTTTCCCACACTAACACACACCTTGAGAAACATCCCAGAAAGTCACCAATCATGAGAACTGATCCATGCAAAGAATGCTTAACTATGGATTTCTAATCAGATACGCTCCCGAAAAGAAAGGTGGAGCTTGTTGACATGCATTGTAACATTAATCCTTTTAAGTCTCACTTTTCTCGAGGTGTTACATTAAGACCTAGTAGCTGGCGGAGACCTAATGACTGCTTGTCTGATTCGTTTCAGAGAGACTTGATTAGCCGAGTGAAGAGAAATACTTTTCGAGGTGGTAGACCCATGGCGGAGGAGTGCTACTATGTGAGGGGTTATACCCGTGGTACTCGATAGAAGAATTACCTCTATAAGCTATTAGGGGGAGCACTACTTTGTGAGGCGACAGACCCATGGCAGGAAGTGCTACTGAGTGAGGCCGTAGACCCATGGTACTCAACAGGAGGAGTACCTCAGTAGTCTGTAGTTAGTGAGTAGCGCCTCAGAGTGACGACAGGAATACAATTCTCAACATAGGAGGAGTTCCCCAGTAGCCGTGGTTTCAACATCATGAATAAAATCCGAGTTTGAGCTGAGTCAGTGAACTTTATGTTTTCCTCATGATTAAGATGGGTTACTTATAACTTCAGTATTTTTTTGGGCATATCCCTAAGTAATTGTTATCTGTTGAAATCATACTTTGTGGTTTATCCTTATTGTATATTGTTAGACCTTGAGGGTCTCGGGGTCCCTAATGAGTATCGTTATACTCACCCCTGCATGGGCTATTCCCGCACTACGTTCTGTTAGATTCAGACGACAGATAGCACTGATCGAGATAAAGACTTGTGGAGATGGACAGTACCCGTAGGTGGACCACTTGGCGAGACGTACACGGAGCATATGGTCGGACCTGAAGTGTTGTGGTGGCCATATGTACCCACCTTTAAGGTGGGATTCCTGGAGGGAGACTTAGTGGTTGTTGTTTACTTTACTGCTGTTGTACTAGTTTTTCAGTTGTAATGTACTTACTGTTGGGCTTGTATTTCCGACCCCATTCCTTTCAACTCATACATTGGTATTCAGTATTACTTATTTTTTTCTTCTGTTTCCTACTCTGTTGTGTTTTTTTACTTTTATAAAGGAAATTCCTTCCATTGTTATATGAATTTACACCTTTGGTGCTAGTCACCAGCCCCAGGCCTATTGAAGGTAGGCTTGGGGTAGTCACAGCATGGGCACTGAGGATAATTCTGGACAAATTGGTATGAAAGGGAGGTTCTACCACAGAACTCTAGACTCTGATCTTTCTTTCTATGAAGCAATAATGTTATTATTATCGAGTGTGGTTTTTAGTTCGGGGAGTCTAGTGTTGGTGCGGCGACCGACGTATCCGTACACCCGGTCCCTAACTACTGATTTCTGACATAGTGCACGAAAGCACTGATAGTATGTTTGTATCAAAATTTTTCCTTTCAGTCAGCTCAAACCAGGTCAACTCACTAGGTATAATCTATTTATCATGGAACACCTGTTTCTTTTTCAGGATGTCTTCAACCAGTCAGTCAACGAAGGTTCTGAGTGGAGATCGTGATGGTAGCCCACCGAGCAGTGAGGCCACGGTGCATGGCCCCAACACAGTGGAGGCACCAGTTGTACCACTAACCACTGGGCTACCGTTGACACCAGCCCCAGTAGTATAGGGTGTGTGCCACTTGAGCGCGTTGCACAGGTTCCTGCGATATAGGCCTCTAGGTTTTCAAGGTGAGATAGATTTTCAGATGGCCGGGTACTGGCTGGAAGTTGTAGCATGAGTTTTTCACATAGTTGGGACACCCGCTGACTTGATGGTGTACCTAGCAGTTAGTCTCTTTCACGGAGCATCTTAGAGGTGGTGGAGCCTGATGCTCCAGTTTTACAATGAGGAGACCCTCACCTGGAACGACATCGAGGGTCTCTTCAGGGTGGTGATTGTACCACTAACTCCATGCTCTGTGTGGGATCAAGAGTTACTTCTCATTCCGTAGTACATTCCGACCATAGTAGAGTATTCTAAAGCCGCTAGTAGATAGATGACACAGAAGTCCAAGCGGACTAGGCCAACAAGTGGGAGACCTCTGGATACAGGTTTGGTTGTGGGAGGCGCACGAAACAGAGCCAACTATTCGAGGATCATGAAGTGTTATGCATGCAGTAGGCTGGGTCACATGGCTCGAGACTGCCCGACCCCTCCAGCAGATGAAAAGGAAATAGTATAGGAAACTTTCATGAAGAGGCATAGGTTTGACAATGGTGGTCCTCCTGGAGCGGGCGGATGTGGCAGACGAGATGATTGAGAATCAAGTGGATAGGAGCAGGACTAGCTTCTTTGTAGTCTTTGTTTGTGGATGATTTCTGTCTTTGTACTTTGAGCTGTAGTAATAAAAGATACTTGTTCGTGTGATGTTTTCTTCCCCATCCTTTTTGATTGGTTGATACCGAGAGGTTCCGGTTAAAACCGTTGACTTGACCCTCACTTTCAAGATTCTTACTAGAGGATACCCATTGACCACACACTGATCCTGACAGTGTGACTCATCCATTAGAGGTGAGAGAAAAGTTTTGATCTCTTAGTAGTAGTGTCAAGGCCTTACGATGTCATCCATGGCATGATTATCACCGTTCATGTCAGGATTGTCTGTATTAGGCAATGGGAATGGTTTATCTAATGGATGAGTCCGAATTTCTCTTTTCGGAAAAGGAGAAATCATAGTAGATCTTGTAGGACATACTATGGTACCATTTTCACTACATGAGGAGGTGTTGTGGTAGTTCCACACATCCCCTCTAGCAGTACATCCATGAGTGGAGAAAATGTATCAGGACCACAGAAGGCAGCATTGGTGGCCGGGTATGATGAAGGTTGTAGGAGAGTGTGTATCATGATGCCTCACTTGTCATCATGTGGAGGCAGGGCACCAAGTACCAGCAGGATTGGTACAACCATTAGAGGTCCCAGAGTGAATGTGGTAAGGGATATCCCTGGATTTCATGATGGGGCTTCAACGTACAACCAGAGGACACGACTCTATCTTGGATATTGTCGAATGACTCACCAATTCGGCCCACATCCTATCGATCAGAGAGAAAGGCTCAGTAGAGAGCCTGAGATTCCCTTACGTTCAGTAGATCGTACGACTTCATGGTGTGACATCGACTATTGTCTCTAATCGAGATGCATGTTTCACTTCCCAGCGTTGGAAGGGGTTATATCAGGCTTTTGGGACATGGCTTCGCTTGAGCACCACCTTCCATCCTCATATGAATGGCCCAACTGAGAGGAACATATGGACTATCGAGTTCATGCTTCATGCATGTTTCCTTTACTTTGGTTCCATCTGGGAGGATCACTTACCATTCATGGATTTTGCGTACAACAACAGCTACTAGTCCACCATCAGGATGGAACCATTCGAGGCACTGAACAACCGACCTTGCAGATCACCTCTAGGCCAGACTGATCTTGGCGAGTCAGCAGTTTTATGGCCATAGATGGTTCAGGCTATGACGGAGAAGGTGTAGATCATCCAATAGCGGATGAAGACTGTACAGAGCATGCATAATTCCTATGCTGATAGGAGACAGACACCACTAGAGTTTGAGGATGGGGACTATGTCTTTTTACATGTCTCACCACGACAGGGTCTACGGAGATTTGGTCAGGGCGGCAAGTTATCTTCGCGCTTCATTGGACCTTTCTAGGTCCCCAGTAGAGTAGGTGAGGTGGCTTACCACCTGACCCATCCAACTCAGATGCATCGTGTGCGTGACATATTCCACATATCTCAGCTGAGGAGATATGTGCACAACATGTCCCACATCATCGACAAATGAAATAAGGACATCGCTGATGGGGAAACATTTTCGGAGGTCCCGGTGAAGATTGTGGATCGACAGGATTAGGTCCTACGTGGGTGGTCGATTCCTCGGGTGCGCATTTGCTTGCAGAATTGGAACCTCCGGGAGAGCACATCGGAGAGGGAGGCTCAGATTCGTGTACATTACCACCTTTTGTTTCCCTAGTGTGTGTTGCAGCTTTATGGTAACATAAATCCCTAAGGTGCGAGTAATTTAAAGAACCGAAAATTTCCAGGAATTTTTTTTTCGTAAATGTTTAGGAATTTTACGAGTATGTGGTTTCTAACGGCACTTGATTCCGAGGCCCGGTGTTCCCGAAGTCAATTTCAGATGTTTTCTTGGGTATGTTCTATAAGATTATGTGTGGGTTTTTCTATCTCTTGAACTGATGCTCAGAATTTATATCTGAGGACACCGATGAACTCACAGTGCTAGTATTTGCATAAAGGGACCTTTATCGCAGTTGTGTTTCATGCGGGTTGAAAGTTAATTTTTGTGGTTTAATAAAAAAGTCAAATAAAATTGTTGTTAACAATTTTATTTATCTTGGGTAGTTAAACCCAACATGGGGAAGTAATTAGTGGGTCACACATCCACATAACCTCTAATGAGAGGATACTTGTGAGGTGGGGCCCACATGATCCCTAACATTTCATCTCCCCATAACTCCCTCAACTACCTTAATCCCCCATTTATTAATTTGTTAACTCCCCCTCATTTAATAAGAGGAGCCCCTCCACTTCACTCCCATTAAGATTGACAACACATTTTAATTAATTAAATGTGACTCTCTAATTAATTAATTAGAGTGTTTGTTTTTTTTGTAATTGGTGTGTGAATAAAATAATAGAATTAACTATTATTTAGGGATGCATCTGTTGTGTTGGGGAAAACATGGGAAGCTCTAGAGAATTAGAAAAGAAAAGTGTTCTTCTCCTGACGAAGAAAACCTCCATCGAAGAACGTCATACTCTCTCAGAGAAAAACACTCCATGACATCACCTACCTTCCTCCGTATCAAGGGAGAAGACACCTCTCACTAGAGGCATCACCTACATCAATGACTCCTCCTCCAACATTGGTAGGACGACACCATTCATCCACGACACCTGACTACCGCGACGATCGTTTTCTACGGCTCGATGACGTGTGACATCAATTTTCGAGGTAGGCTGATTTTTATAATTTCTTTTATGTGATTTATACCCTTGAACATGGGAGTTTATTTGTTGGGTGTTTGTTTGAACCACTAACGTAGTGGGTATGATCTAACAAAGAAGTTCGGACCCTCCTCAATCTTGTTTGTGATGCGTTGAATGTTTTCCGACAGATGAACAAAAGTGCAATGTGGATATGAGGTCATCGCAGTGTAGTGTGAGGCCCGAGGAGGCCGTAGGTGTAGATGGGAGCAAAAATGGAACACCGAAATGATTTTGGTGGCCCTAGGAATCTCGCGGCGGAACGGGTCGCCGACAAAAGACCACCGCCGCCCTGGCCGCGGCGTCGTGGAGCAGATGCTGCGCCGCGTGGTATCTAGGAAGACATGTGGTGCCAACCTGGCGTCGCCGTTACGCGGAACCAGCCCCCCTCCCCCACCCGCTCAGCTGGCCGTGGGCCAGGCCGTGCCCTACCGGGCTAGACTTGGACCCGGTTTGGGCCAACCCAGAGTGGGTTGGACCGGGTCCGACGGGGCCCAAACCCCCCTCTTCGGACCATTTTCGGTTAATCTCCCATAACATGAGCTATTAAACTCCGATCGACGCATGGTTATTTGTGTAAAAATCCTCAGATCGAGACAGTCATTTTGGTAGATTACACTCATGGTTTTTGGAAAAGTTGGGTATGGCCGTGTTGGTTCGAACAAGAAACCAACTGGGCCCTCGGAGTGGAAATGCATATAACTTAAGGGCCGAACGTCCGATTTCCATTCCCTCAACTATGTTGGATTTTTTTGATGAGACGTTTCTTTTAGCATACTCCACTTGAGGTGTGGATGCATTTGGAGAATGTCCAGGTTAGTTTAATTTAGAAAACAACTGGGCCCCTAGAACGGAAAAGCCAATAACTCTCAGACCGGACGTCCGTGTGACGAACCGTCAGCGGTGTTGGTTTTCTCATTGTGAAATGGTCCCTTTGGGTAAACCCCATTTTTGTTTGGGGTATATTTGAGTTACGGTCAGGTTGGTTCATACACGAAACCAACCGGGCCCCCAGGACAAAAAGGATAATAACTCACAGACCGGGCGTCCGATTGATGCGTTGTCTGTTGCGTTGAGACCACAATGACATGGAGGACCATTCAGATACTTCTTCATGGTAATTAGAGACACTTAGAGTATCGACTAGTAGATCATAGAGAGGATCCTCCTGGAGACGAGCATATGGAGTATAGAGACCTAGTAGCTAGCTGAGACCTGATGGCTGCTTGTCCGAATCATTTCGGAGGGAATTGACTAACCCAGTGGGGAGCACTACTTTGTGAGGTGGCAGACCCATGGAGGAAGGGTGATACTATGTGAGGAAGCAAATCCATAGTACTCGACTGAAGGAGTACCACTGTAGGCTATTAGGGGGAGCGCCACTGTGTGAGGCGGAAGACCCGTGGTAGGACGCACTACTGAGTGTGGCGGCAGAACTGTGGTACTCGACCGGAGGAGTACCTCAGTAGTCTAAGGTTAGTGAGTAGCACCTCGTAGTTGCGACAGGACTACTATGCTTGACAGAGGAGGAGTTCTCCAGTAGTTGTGGTTTGACATCATGAATAAAATCCTAGTTTGAGCTGAGTCAGTGACCTTTGTGTTTTCCTCATGATTGATATGGGTTACTTGATAACTTTGTTATATGTATGGGAATATACCTAAGTAATGGATATCGACTGAAATCAGACATTTTCGTTTATCCTTGTTGGATTTTGTGTGACCTTGGGGGTCTCGGGGTACCTACTAAGTATCGTTATACTCACATCTGCATGGGCTATGCCCGCACTACGTTGTGCTGGATGCAGATGACAGACATCACTGATCGAGATGGAGACTTATGGAGCTTGATGGTACCTGGATGTGGACCACTTGGCGAGACGTACACAGAGCATACGGTCGGACCTAAGGTGCTGTGGTGTCCATCTGTACCCACTGTTTAGGTGGGATTCCAAGAGGACAACTCATTGGTTGCTGTTTACTTTACAACTATTGTACTAGTTTTTCAGTTGTATTGTACTTACTGTTGGGCTTGTATTTCTGGCCACTTTCCATTCAGTACTTAATTTTTTATTTATTATTACTTAGTGTTGTCTTTTTTACAGTACTATACTATGTTTATTTTCTTTTATAAATGCAATGCCTTTCCTTTTTATCAGGATCTATTCCTTTGGAGCAAGTCGCCATCCCATAGCCTATGGATGGCGGGCTTGGGGTTGTCATGGCACGGGCCTCGAGGACGGGTCCTGACAGACACATCAAAACATGTTCATTTTTATATGATCTATAAAGAAAACAATCATTCATAACATATAAAAATATGAATTCATTTGAATTGAGTTTGGGTTATATAATTTTTTTATTCTCACATTCAATGGAAATTTCTTAATGAAGGAATTAAATTTATGAAATTAAATAATTTATTACCACACAAAATTAAGGGATAATAATCTAGATATATACATTGGTGAATAATATACATTATTTATATGAAATAAATATCATCAAATGTTTTCATTTTTAATGAACATTTTTTTAAAAATCACCTAGAATATTTCATTAGAAAATACCCATTCAAATTAAAATTATTTTTCAAAAAATAAAATATAATTGATATGAGATAAATAAATTCATAAAAATTTACCATAGAAACTTAAATTTAATTAATCAATTAATTAAATTCTATTATAGGTGGGTTATTTCATACATGTACTATCTTCCAATAAACATTCCATTTGTCCAATTGAATAATAGATTAGAAGTACCACATTCAAAAATTGAATGGATAATTCTTTCAAAATATTTTGTTAATTATAAATCATGGGTAAATAACAATGTGACCAATCAGATATAGAATTTGATAAATAGTATTGATTTTTTAAATTTATATACCTTAAAAGTGATTTTCGATCGAAGAGATAATAATGATAAGTTTTATTGGAAATATCTTCACATAAATTTTTAAAACCACATATATTATAATGGAAAAAGTAAATGATATTAAATAAAACATAAGAGGATATTAAAATTAATGGGATTTATTATCCAATGCTCAAATAATTTCCCACAGTCGAAATTCAACCATAATTAACACATATTAAAATTACATTGATGCATGAACCCTTAACTATATTTTTTTATTTCAATAATAACTCCCATAAATTTATTAAATTTATTGGATGGTAATATTTAATAAATTATTATGGTTTAATAATATAATATGTAAATGGGATTTATACATTCCAATTTAAATTATTTAGGCGTATAAAAAAATATTTGTCTCAATGAATGATGTTTGGAGATGAAACCCTTAAGTGGAGTCCATAAATTGTGAGATATGTATTTCACCTATTGTATAATAAACATAATTCATTTAGTTCAATTTTTTTTATAGTTTTAGTCCCTTATAGATAAACTATTTGATTGTCTTTTTTGGCTCTTCAATTTAATTAAATAATCAATTATTTTGACATTGGGTTTTTTAGGATGCTATGTTATTAATTTAACAATGTAATATATTTTCTGAATATGGACCAATGGGCGATTGTTAAATCCTATAGAAAATAATAATTTGGAAATAATTTTCATTTTTATACAAATATTATTATAATTAAAAAACAATTAATTGGATTTATGCAAAATAAAAACTATTTCAACAATGGAGATGGTAGGTTGTACATATACTTGTGTACAATTACCCTATCTCGAAGATAATGAATTAAAGGGAGAAAATAATATTTACTCACTCTATAATTATCATAACAACATTAATATAATATTATTTTTTTAAATAATGTTTTATAATTCCTCAATTTTATATGGTAACAAAAACATATCACATTACTTCATGAGGCCATTATTTGACATATACACTATTGACATTATCATTTTTTCCATCGATTGTAAGATTAAACAAGATTTAGTTTATTAATTTTATATATTACATTATATTTCAGGAATTAGATATATATATATATATATATATAATATTTTATCATAAATAAACATGTTTGTTTATGCTAGAAATGATTTTCATCGGTTATCGATTTGTAGTATGTCTAAATGTGAAAAATAGTTTTCTTTTTCATTTGATTGAAGAGGAAATGTAAACATATTATGTCATAAAAATTCCAATATTTTATAAAATAAGTGATTAAATGTTTCTTATATTGAAATTTTTAATTCATAATTGAGATTTGGAAATGATGAAGATAAAAGAAAAAGATTTATGATAATGATATACTTTTCTTAGAGGAACATCATTTGGATATCATATTAAGGATGCAATGGTTGTTATTTTGGGAATAATAGAATCTATATAATATGAATATATACATGGGGATATAATTTTACTATTTTCTAGTATAAAAATGACTTGAGTGGTGTGATTAATTGATGAATAGGGTACATTTTATAATTGAGGCTTGAAATTTTTTTAAATACAAAAAATTATCAATTCATTGGATATTACATTCAATTCAGGTTCCTAAACAATTTAAAAACAATTTAGTGGAGGACATATATTGTGTAAATGGATTATATAATAATCTCATAGATGAAATTTATCAATCATTTCTTGGTTATAATAAACATTATATGCATTATGGGTTCACTATATTATTTATTCATAATCGATTTTAATATATAAATTGAATTTTAATAATAAACAAAACATTTGGTTTACTATTAAGGTGATATTTTTTAAGAGTAAATAAATGAGAAAAATATGAACCTAAATTATTCCAAATGATGTGTTAATTATGTTTATAAATGATTGGCAGTAGTTATCTGAATGAGATTGTATTGATGACCTACTAACTAATAAGTATTTATATAATGATTTTGGTTTTATATGTTTGGGGGAGTTTACAAAATTTTTTGATTGATTAAATATGATAAATAATATTGTATTAAATTTATTTAATACATTGTAAGATAATTATTCATAGAATACATGTTTTCATTATGTATATATTGTATTTGAGGTTATTTTTTATTGTTCACTTTAATATATAATCAATGTATTCACATATTTGGTATGTGAATATATGATATACTATATATTTTATTGTGATAAATGTTTTTTATATATGTCATATTTATGGGGTTTGATTATAATAATTAATTATTTTATGGATTTGTAATTTTTAATATGGAGATGTGTGAGAATTTTAATGTGGGTGATAAAATTCAAAAACATTTTATGATGAGTTTTGTGAAAGGAATCTTGTAGTCATAGAACATGTTAAAAAGACAAAAAAATGGTAAAATCTATTTTCCCCACATTCATTGAGATCAATGTGGGGAAAATAGTAATTAATAAAATCATAAAATGAATTTAGAATCACATGTGGTTGACCAAGTGTTATTAAAATTATATCCCAAGAAGAGTTTGAGAGGTATTTTTATGTAGGGAGAATTGAGACCCATGTACATGTGAGAGTTTCAATTTAGGAAACAGATTGGAGATGTCTCTTACAAGATTAAAATTCCACCATGCCAATCTATATAACATGATGTGATACATATATCATGTCTATTTAAGTATATTCTAGAAAAGAATCCAGTCAAATATAATGAAATAGTATCGTAACTTGTTTTATATTACATTGAAGTTCACATATAGGATTTTTATTATAGAGTGTGTGTATTGAGGAATCATTTGACTCATATAGTAAACATACACTAAATAAATACAAAAACTAATGAAGGAACATGGGAAACCAATATATGAAATGAAGAATAAAATCAATCAATATTTCAGAGGGAAATATTGATGAATCGTTTTGGTTGATATTTTTTATTATGGAATAATTTAAAAAAACAAGGATTTACAGTATATATAATTTTCTATTAATTCAATTTCTTTAATATTTTTAAAAACATGAAACCCCGTTACACAATTAAAGTAGGTGGAATGTATTTTTTTTAAATATAACAAATTTTTTATTTAAATATTACATTTTAAAAACAATCTAATTACATTTAATAAATATGAATATTGAATATACTTGGTAGATATATTCATTGAAAAAATTGATTTTTCAATTGGAATATGCTTCATGGATTAATAGAATATATAGAAATATATAAATATATATAATATATATAATAATGTATTTATATATATTAAATAAAATTATGGACTAAATTTATTTCTTAAATAATGAAAAGATCATTTTGAGGTAAAAGAGATATAACTATAGAAACAAACTATTTTTCGAAAATATTGGTTAATGGAATAATCCCAATCATTATTTATTAATTAAAATTATGAAAAATTATTTAATATTTAATTGATATTTATAAATTATATATATATATATATATATAATAATTTAAAACCTTATAAGTATTATTACTACTCATATATTTAATAGAATATTATTTCACTACTGGAAATGCATTTCATTAAAACATGTGTGCCAACACATTTTGTGGTATCATTTGAAATAAAATATTTCCACTTATATGAGATTAATTTAATGTAATTTGTTTTTTATTTATAAATAAAATAATTTATAAGTAAGTTAATTAAAATTTGGGTTCATAATTATTATTAAATATAGTAAAAAATTATTAATGTGGTTATGATTTAAATATGATTTTATCATGTCATGCACATCTGTAAAAATGAATACTCAAAAGACATAGAATTTAAATTTCATAAACATGATTAAATATTTATAACATGTATATTAAAATTTTCTGATAGTGGTTATTTTATTTTAGTGTAAATTCATAAATTACTTGTTAAAATCATGGTATCTAGTTGAAAAAATATAAAAGTATGCATACAAAGAGTATATGGTAAAAATAAATAATAAAATTAGTTCCCTTTTTGTGGTGGTTAAGTGGATATATCCAAATTTAAATGAAATACAATATTTCTAAATTTATGAGTTACATTTTGTATGATTGACTACACAATATTGATTTTTTTTATACTTACATAAAATTATGTCCTCCAATATTATATTCAAGAACTCCCTCCCGATAAGTTTTCACTTGATGCAATTCATTTAACTCAAACAAAAACACTAAAATATCTATCTAGAATCATTATTTAAATTTTATAGGTTTTGGTCTTCCCAATAAATCATCCCTAGTGTCCTTATGATTATTTCCAAAGGAGGATTATATAATGGAACATATTCATCATAAAAATTCACATTATTTTTCATTACTATTTTTCATTATTCATTTAATTTATTAAAAATTTAAATATTAAAGAAAATATTTCCCCAATAAATCATCCCTAGTGTCCTTATGAAATAAATCGCTCTTGTGTGCAGATGACTATAGCCTAGCAAAACGATGTAAATTGTTTCACATCACTAAATAACATGTATGGTCCTCATGATTATATTAAGTTTTATATATAATTCATATTAAATAATAATTTTTCATTTATATTAATATATCACCCACTACCTTACCCATTAACCCATTATGTCAATGATATCATTTCACTTTCACACATATAGATTATATTCTCCATGAAGTGAAACAATTAAATTTCCATACAGAACGATAAATAATTTAAATATTACTAATGAATTTTTTTATATATTTATAAAATTATTAAAATTATATAGATAATGAAAAAAAACATTTATATGAGATCTATTATTTTTATGAAAATAATACATAAAAAAATAAATAAATGTATGCTTGATAAAATGAAAATAATGATATATTAGTATCAAACTGGTGGTATGTTCAAAATATGATCATATATTATATTACAAATATGAATATGAAGTTTTAATGAATTAATAAATATTTTTAAAACTCTATAAAATATTGTATTTTAATTTTTAAAAATTAGAATAACTAGTTATGGGGATCCATATTAATATCACTTCATTGAGGACACATTTTATATTATTCACCTAATTTCTTCTATATGGTGTATATAATAAATGTTTCACTTATAATATAATGAATAATTCTTAATTCATGATATTATATGTTCCTATTTGATATAATTCATCAAAAGGGATTTTATTTTAAAATTTATCTATGGTAGAAAATATTGTAACAAATTTTTTTAATTAATTTATATTTCTCAATGATTCTATTTGATATTATAAATTTTTGTGAGTAAAAATTATTGATTAAATTATATTATAATAAATATAAAATAGTATTGGTTTAAAATTTATGAAAATATACGATTCATGTCAAATTTCTACAATCAAAATTTGACCATTATAAGGGTTTCATGTATGAAATTTTCCTCAATAGAAAAAATGTAATATTATACACATATCTTATATTATAAGGTTTATCTACTACCAATTTGATATGTTATATAATAAATATATCTTTATTCATCATATTTAATGTTTTATTTAATTTTATTACATTAACTATTCTTACGATTCTATAGTTACCAAAATGGTTATAGATTTATCTTAAAATCTCAATTTATAATGGAATGCATATAGAGGATTTTCCATAGATTGGACTTATATAATAATAATGTAATAAATACATTTATACAAATCATATGGTTATTATCGATGTTTTCATGTAAAAGTTCCATTTTCATCCAATTGGAAAATAATATGATTGATAAAATGTTTTTAATAAAATCATAATTCACTTCTCTCTTCAGTACAAAATCATTTAATTCAAAAACCATGATTCGTACAAATGATTAAAAGTATTATATACTATGATTAATTAACATAATTATAAAAAATAATTTTATTCTTACAAAATGATTCAAAATTAATCTTTTGGTTAATTCTTAATCAAGGTACATTAGGATTTTCATAACAGAATGTGAAAGAATTATTATTTTTATAATATCTTCTAGATTAAATCCTTCCCACAACCATGAAAATTAATTTCCCTATATATTCGATTACATAGTTAAATGAATATTTTTAATGATTTTTTTCACTATTATTATTGATACATATATATTTTTAACATGATTCTGAATGCTAAAATTATATTTTCTCTCAGTTTTTGTTAATGATCCTTTATATAATTTATTTTCATTTGTCAATAAGAATATTTATTGGAAAATTAAATTGATGATTAATTTGATTGATAGTTTTATATATAATATTTTTTTTATAAATTCAATTATTTTTGCGGAAGAAAATTATATACCCCATGATGCATTAATAGGTCTAATTACAAAATTATATTTTCCAATGTAAATATGTTTTAACCAATAGTTATAACATATGACCTTGGAATCTTTTTTACCTATAGGATGAACATAATTTACCCACTTCTTATTAACGAGACTCTTAATTTTTATTTAGAAATTATATACATCGATGTTTCATTTACCACACATAAAAGTATTCTAGTTACCTTAATAAATTTTCCATTTCACCACATGAAACTTATTTTATATTTATGATAGATACTATTATTTTATATATTATATATAACACATGAACATCCATGATTTTAAATCATTATCATTATTTATGGGTTTAACAGTCCCATCATGTTCTCATTGCCCATCATAATTAATTTTATCCCTTTTCACATTATCATGAGTATGTTAACTGATATTCTTATTAGGTTAAGAATCTGTATAGGGAAAAAATTACATTGGATATAACGTAGGTTGTTGGTATGATTTATGTAATTTCACTCCATTAAATAAAAATTATGGAAGAAACTATATGATATTACAGTAATATAACTAACAAAAAACATATAAACCTATTGAGAATAAAAATGAAATGATACGTATATCTTCATGTATGAGCCACATTATATTAATCTAAATTATCAATGGTAATACTTTTAATAAATATTTCTAAACTAATATCATGACCCCCCCCCCCCACAAAGTGTAACCCTCCTGGGCCTGCAATGTGAGATGGGAGATAATGACCCCAGAGTCCCACCTCTAGTAGGCCTCGGGTTAGCGACTAGCACAGAGGGTATAGTAACACATGAATGGGAGGCATTACCCTCTAGGAGAACACATGCAGAAGAGAGATATAAGATAGACACCAAACAACTCCAACTCAGAACTGAAATATAAAAGAATCCCAAATTCAAATATGTAATGCCACGAAAATGTAATACAACTGAAAGGGGAAAAACTACAAGTACCCAAAAGAATATAAAATAGCTGCAACCACAATCCCGAACAGCTCCTCCAAACCCAAGCTAGTAGAAACCAGCTTGATCTCCAACCTTCTCCAAGTGACTTGAAAAATAGATTATAAAAACATATGGTGAGTATAAAAGTATATTCCGTTAGATCCTCCCCGAAGCCACTCATGAAAAAGTAAAGAAGGCATGCTAAAGCCCAGTGAACAACAAGTCAATCCAACTCATCACTTATAAAGGTATACTAAGTTCTCATCCTCACCATGGCTATTCTCACCAAGTAAAGCATAGAAGAATATATCACATAGTAAAGAATATCAAGGGTACCCCGCTACTACTTCCCCACTGGTTTGCTTCTTTTCTCCAATGACATACGTCATGTGGATCTCTCTCTAGAGGATTACCCACAGACACCTAGGATAAGATCTATAATCTGCAACACATGCACAACAAAGTCTTTCCCGCAGACACCTGAGCGAAGCACCACACCATCCTCACAACCAAAAGTAACCAGTTAGTTTCCAGGAGCCACCACAGCTCCCAAAATGTGTATCATTCATCGGGTATTATACCTCAATCCATTATAGCCAATACACTGAGTAAGGATCCTCTAGCCATCACAGCCAATACACGTTACACCTATAGTAATCCATAAAATACTATATCCAGAATATATGTGTGGGAATAACCACAACCCATTATATCCCTCTACACACATATATGGGAAAAACTAACCGTTGTGCTTAAAGGCACTAGTATCTACCAAGAGAAGAGAGCGGGGTTAATGGGGGTAGTCCGCCATTCATCCTCCCACCGGAATGTTGGGGAAAACACCCCATGGGCTTAGAATCCTTAGGGTGCCAGTTTCACTTACTGATTGGGTGGAGTAGCATATAGAATAACAAAAGGTTTAGATTATACTATAACTCACAACCACACTATGGGAATAACCTAGTCATAGACACCACTGCAGCTAACGTCTCACCGATTCTGGGCTTCCAATTATAATAATAGGTATCCTATAAGCCCAGAACCATTTAAAGTCTTTGTTTGATTACTTTATTCCATTTTTTATCAATTACTTTGTACATTAATTAATTCTTCAAACATTAATTTACCGTGAACAATTACACATTAAATTACATTAACACCACATCCAAAAATTTCACTATCCCTTCAAATGTTCTCAAGCTCATCATAAAATTCAACGAACTGCAACCCCGTGGGTTAACATCATTTTTTCAAACATTCATTATAGACTTAATTTCCCATATTTCCAGTAATTTTGGAAAAGCATCATATTCTACTAAACACAAGGGGATCAACATGGTGAGTGGATGTACTACCCATCGAGTCTTTGCCTCCTTTAGAAAGAGTGTAGACCCATTCTCCTTTGAGAGGCTAAACACTGAAAGCACATGGCATACCCCGCGTGTTTTTTCCACTTTTAGAAGAAGGGTAAGCAAGACCAGCTGCCATGAGATCTGGGGAAATATAAGGTAGATAAACAACCAAAGAATAAACAAGAATACAACAATCAGTTTCATTCCATTCCATCATCCCTGGTGTCCTCCTCGACACCCTCAATCATAAACAGATGCATCTAGGAACTCTAGGTATCATCCGCTACCACAACCAAAAGGCCACTACGCCTCCACATATCACAAAACCCCTCCAGGGTCACATCACAACACAAGCAACAGGAAATCAAACATCACATCAATTGGGCTATGGTCCTTTCAACAAACAAGAGGGTAACTCAGAACCCTTAAAGGAATTATCAAAAAATCAACTCTTTAATCCATATTGAATTAACATATTTAATTCGTCGGTTCCAAAACCAGGAAACCCAATCAGTAAGATATCACAAATTAATTAAACAATTAATTTGACATGCCTTCAAACAACTAGATCCAACATGTTACAGATTTACCAAACAACAAAATTAAACAAGCACGTCAGCATCAATTGGATTACCATCAAATTAGAACACCATCAACAACTAGATTCATTTACATGTCTCTTTATATTTAGATAATTAATTATAAAATTATTTCGGCTGTATATTCTTTATCAATTTCATCAAGAAAAACTTGTTATAAAGTAAGGAATATATATCACACTATCTAGAAACAATCATGAGGCGAACCGTTATCACGTTGCATAGAAACAACATGTGATCAAACTAATTCTTTTAATCCATTTCAAGTATTTAATTAGGTCAATTTCATTATTATCCAAAGGGATAAATCATATTAACTCTACGATTGATCATGAACAATTAGAGAAGTAATGAATCCCATACTCAAGGTTTTTGGAAAAAAATCAAACAACAAAGAACGCACAAGAAAGCTATGTTGATTTTCCAAAAAGCCACCTTAGATCAACCCTCCTAGCAAGATCAAGACCAAATCTCAACATAATGGGAATCTTCACACTTAGATCTACCCATATCGACTGTAGATATATGAAACTGAGGGAAGAGGAGAATTAGATCTATGTGGATCTAATAAAACAAACAAGAATGTTCACATACCTCAAGAAACCGGCTTCGATTCGCCAAGAGAAGCCTTAGGATCACCTCCAAAATGCATGAAAGATGTTCTCTTACCTACAAGGAAGGGTAATCCTGAGTTATGGCCACTTAAGAACATTAATGAACCAATTACTGGAAAAACGATTTAGATCCACAATTTTAGGATCTAAGATTATGTGCCCGCACGGTGAGTTTGCACGGTTTGACAAACTGTGTGCTAACCGTGCATTAGCTACTTCCTCTCAAAACACTCCTCACATGGTTAGTCCACACGGTTAGTCAAACCATGCACTAAACGTGTGTTAGCCATTGCCTCTAACACCAACCTCGCACGGTTTGGCCGCACAGTTTAGAAAAGTCCACCCAAACGCACCCCCCAAGTCAGCTTGACCTTCCAAAACACCTCTAACACTACATTTTTACAATGTAAGGGGATGGGGAGGTCCAGGAAATTACATCTAACAAATTATTCACGTCCTCGAAAAATTCGTATATTTTGTTTAAATAAATTTCCAAACCTATCCCAATTAGATTTCACAACTTATTATGTAGAATGTCATGTTTTAATTCACTGGGGAAAAATCCATTTGTTCTCAATATTCCATTTTTAAGGCTATTACATCAAAATAAATATATTATAGATCCACATCAAATTTTCTTATTCTGTCAAGGTTATATTTTGTTACCCAACCTTATTTATACATCACCAAAATCGTTTAGTATCGTTCATCACATAGTCGTATCCTTATATTTGTTCATATTATTGTCCCTTGGGTTACCAAAAATCATTTCTCATACAAGTCTACAAAGGAAAACTGAAAAATCACCCAGATAATAATTTATGTGACCTATGCCTTTTAAAAGTTTTATTACCTTTTGTTAACATAAATATCCATTATATCGAAAACCACAATTTATGAGGACATGTCTCTTTATAGGAATAGGATCATCATATATCATATTAAGTATATAGTATAAATTTATAATTTTATTCATATATTGAGATCCTAATTCCTTTTTAAATTCTATCATGGAAATGGATATCCTACATAATACATTGAAAAAAGTGGTAATCGTAAAACATGTATTGAAATAAAAATGATATGAATAACCTATTCATCAAATGTATAATGTGATGTAAAAAATAGTAGTAAAATGTGTAATAAAATATATTTATAAAATATATATAATAGTATCATAATATCATGGAATCATAATAAATTAGTACTCAATATATAATGTTAAAAAAGTCAAACTGAACACAAAATAACACAAGGTTGACCTAGTTCCAAAAATAATTACGTGCACTACATATTCACATAACATACACCTCATGAAAATAATACATTAACCAATTTATTGGAGTGATATCTATGTAGACACATCATAACATGTTCATTATTATATGATCTACATGGAAAAAATCATTCAAAACATATAAAAAAAGGAATTAATTTGAATTGAGTTTGGGTTATATTTTTTTTATTCTCACAATCAAAGGAAATTTCTTAATGAAGGAATTTAATTTATGAAATTAAATAGATTATTGCAACATAAAATTTAGGGATAATAATATAGTTATATCAATGGGTGAATAATATACACAATTTATAAGAAATCAATATAGTCAAATGTTTTCATTTGTAATGAAATTTTTTTAAAAATCACCTGGAATATTTCATTAGAAAATAGCAATTCAAATTAAATTTATATTTCAAAAAATAAAATATAATTGATATGGAAAAAATAAAATTCATAACAATTAACAATCGAAAATTATATTTAATTATTAAATTAATTTGACTCTATTACAGGTGGGTTGTTACATACATGTACTGGGTGCTAATAATCATTCCATTCATCCTATTGAATAATAGATTAGAATTACCACATTCAAAAATAGAATTAATAATTCTTTAAAAATATTTTTCAAATTATAAGTCTTGTGTAAATAAAAATGTAACCAATCAGATATATAATTTGATAAATATTCTTGATTTTTTAATTTTATATACATTAAAAATGATTTTCGATTGAAGAGATAATTATGATATGTTTTATTGAAAGAATATTCTCAGAAATTTGAAATACCACATATATTATAATGGTAAAAGTACATAAAATTTAATAAAATATAAGAGGATATTAAAATTAATGGGATTTATTATCCACTGCTCAAATAATTTCCAACAGTCTAAATTCATCCATAATCTAAACATATTAAAATTACATTGATACATGACCCCTTACCTATATTCTTGTATTTCAATAATAACTCCCATAAATATATTAAATTTATTGGATAGTAAAATTTAAAAAATTATGATGGTTTCATAATATAATAAGTAAATGGGATTTATATATTCCAATTTAAGTAATTTAGGTGTATAAAATAATATTTGTCTCAATGAATGATGTTTGGTGATGAAACCCATAAGTGGAGTCCATAAAATGTGAGATATGTATTTTACCTATTGTATAATAATCATAATTAATTTAGTTCAAATTTTTTATAGTTTTTTCCTTTATAGATAATCCATTTTATTAATTTTTTGGCTCTTAAATTTAATTAAATAATCAATTATTTCAATATTGGGTTTTTGGGTGTTTTGTTAATAATTTAACAATTGAATCAATTTTCTGACTAATGTTTACTGGGAGATTGTTAAATCCTATAACAAATACTAATTAGGTAATAACTTTCCTTTTTATACCTATATTATTATAATTAAAAAACAATTACTTAAATTTATGAAAAATAAAAACTATTTCAATAATGGAGATGGTAGGTTGTACATATACATGTGTACCATTACCCTTTCTCGAAGATAATGAATGAAAGGGACAAAATAATATTTAATCACTCTATAATTAACATAAAATCATAAATATAATATTAGTTATTTAAATAATGTTTCAAAATTCCTCAATTTTATACGGTAACAAAAACATATCACATTACTTCATGAGGCTGTCATTTGACATATACACTATAGACATTTTTATTTTTTCCGTGGATTGTAAGATTAGAATATATTTAATTTATTAATTTTTTATATTCCATACTATTTTATGAATTTAATATATATATATATATATTATTTTATCATAAATAAACATGTGTTTTTTTGGTGGAAATGATTTTCATCGATTATCGATGTGTAGTATGTCTACACATAAAAAATAGATTTCTTTTCCATTTGATTGAAGAGGAAATGGAAAAATATTATGTTATTAACATTACAATTTATTATAAAATAAGATATTGAATGTTTCTTATATAGAAATTTTTTATTCATAATCAAGGTTTGAAAAGGATGAAGATAAATAAAAGAGATTTATGAAGATGATTTAATTTTCTTATAGGAACATCAATTGGATATCATATTATGGATTTAATGGTTAGTATTTCAGGAATAATAGAATCTATATTATGTGAACACATACATTGGCATATAATTTTACTATTTTGAAGTATAAAAATGAATTTAGTGGTGTGATTAATTAATAGGATTGGGTATATTTTATAATTGAGGCAAGAAATTTTTGTAAATACTAAAAATTATCATTTCATTGGCTATTAAATTCAAGTTAGGTTCCTAAAAAATTGAAAAATAAATCAGTGGAGGGCTTATATTAATAATGTATACATCCACCACTAAAATGAATCGTGGTTAAAACATGTAAAATCATTTAACTATAATAGTAATAAATTTAATGATTGTAATATTTTTACCATTGACACTTGTTCTTTAATATTAATACTATTAATTATGAAAAAATGTTTGGCAGAACATATTATATTATATAAATTAAAATGAATATATATATATAATACATTTAATAAAAATCAATTCATCGAAGTATAAAAAGTAATTTAAAATAAATCCTGAAATGTAATAAAAAATGTGTACCAAAAAAATAAAATTTTCATGAGATAGAATATTTTTCATTAACAAAATTATTAGTAATATTAAATACCTGAAATGATTTTCTTAAATATTTTTTTTTTTTTTAAAAAATCACCTAAATCATTCTTTTATATATATTATTCTATCAAACATAAATTTAAAAATAATATTGACATTTAAATAGTTTTCATATAAATTTTTTATTAACAATGAAAATATTTACACTAAAATATGGTATATATATTATTATAGTGTAATTAATTGGATTAATGATAAAACAATGAAAAATTATGTTACTATAAAATGATATTGAATCATTAATGGGATGTATAAATTACATAATTTTATACATAAGAAATGATATTTAACAAAAATTAGTATTTTTCATTATTTAAAAAATCATCAATATTTATTTAAATTCACCATAATTTTTCCCAATATAAATTTAAAAATATAATTAAAAAATAATTTATATTTTTTAAAATATATTTTTAAATTATTAACTACTATAAATATATTATTTTCTCAAAAAATCATAAATAAAATTTCTAAATGAAACATTTTTTTGTAGAATTAAATATTTATTTTAAATCGTGTGTATAAAGTAAACAAATTGTAAATAATATTATATAGGGTAGTTATGAAAGTTTAATAAATCATTTATTTATGTTAATAAATGATTCTTTAACATCTAGGATTAATTTATTATATTTTTATAAAAATGAATTAATATTGTAACACAATTCATTTAAACATTTTTTTCTATTAACTACACTGTTGAACATAATTTTATTTTAATATCATGACGCATAACATCAATTATAGGATGTAAAATACGTATATAAACGTTAATTCCTTTTTATCATGTTTCATCATGCACCAATATTCATATGGCTGTCAATGGTTTCTCTTTGCTGCCTCTTAATTTTATAACACTCCACGTACCAATTATATAAGATTTAACTAGTCATTTAACTAAAGTATAATTATATAACATTGAGATAGAAAAACATTATTCAAACCATTAATTGATCATGAACATTGATATCCAACACAGATATGTTTCAATAGTATAAACAATCATGGTTCTTAATTACATACATTGCATTAAATGTCATAAGACCTTACATTAAGACTTTTAAGGTAATTATCAGACAATATAATTTTAATAAATTAAAACATGCCCTTTGATAGTAACCATTAATATTCCTTTAAACATAATATAATTACATTGGTCAATCAAAATTAGTATGGGGTACCAAAATTTTGGAAACCAGAGTTACAATTTTGGATATAATGTCTTCTCCAAACCACATAATATGGTACCACTAGTATGAAAAAACATATTAAACAATAAAAAACATATATCCTTCTGTTGGAAGACATATTATGAATTATTCAATCCAAATTATGTGTTCGTTTTCTCTAGATTTTTTATAATATAATAAAACATTTTTATTTTTAGAAAACATGATATATATGATTGTAGTTACCATTATTAAAAGATCCATACTAATAGGTACACACATAATGTTATATACTATTTTTCCCAATGAGTAACAATGATCAAATAATCACAATACACTACATATGTATTTATGGAATGTAAAAATGGAATGTATTGAATAAATATTTATTCATTTTTATTATATTTAATTTTATACAATAAATCTTTATGAAAATATTATGTTATTTTGAGAAAAAAAAGATGTAGTTTTAACTAATTTATATTCTTGTAAAAAATATATAATTTAAATGAAAAATTATTTTAGGAATTTTAATTCACATAAAATATGTATTTTTTATATATTTAAATGATATAATTACTTTTTATTAAAATCCTTATATAGTGTAAATATGTTTTTTGGTTTAAAAATAGGTTTTTATAAAAATTATATTAACATAAATAATGTTTCTCAATTTATTTAATGAATATAAAAACAAATGTGATTTTTTTATAAAATTTATATATTAAAATTCAATAAATACAAAATTGTATTCACAAAATTATTATTTTTATTCTTAAATTTAATATAAAACTATCTTTTTCTAAAAAAAATAATCATCTAGAAAACTGGCTTTTTTGTCACATTTATATGTTATGTTTTAAATATTAATTTCCCATATTATGTGAACTGAATTTTGAAAAATATATAAATAAGTTGATATAAGTTTATATTATAATTTATAATTAAGTATAATTTTCTTAACCAAAATGTTTAATGAAAAAGTTAAAATTAATTACCTTGATTAAGGAAAAAATTGATTTGGAAAAGGGTTTAATGTAGATGATAATGGTTTAGAAGAACTAAAAATTACACTAAAACCTATTTTGTGAAATTATTAATACTTCATACCTGCTATTATCTTCCATTGTTTACTATTTGAGCCTTTTAACCTAACAAAAGCATGGGAAGAAATCATTATGTTAAAAAATTACAAGTGATTATTCACCGCACTAATAATATGCCTCCAATATCATCTTATTTTCACACCTTCATGACCAACCGATTATTACATAACATTATCAAATAGAATTCATACATAAAACCTTTCATTTTATAATACATGTTTTTTTATAAATATAACCATTCATGGCCTTTGTTGAAAACCCAATGAAGTTACCCCTATAATATGTAACATTATTCAACGAGAATTTTTATTTTATTTATTAATCCAGCTACTTTATTTTTAAATAAAAAATTATTATATATTATCATATTTATCATGAGTATAATGATATTTTTTTAATATTATTAAATTTTTTGTGATTATGATTTATATGATTCCAATGTGATAATGGTATTTTCCTTTAAAAATTTATCTTTTAATGATTTTCCTTCCAGATTTCTCTCTCTTCAATGTCTACTTTTTTGAATTATTTTATCAATGTTTTATATTTAAATAAAAAAAATTAATGGAAAATTAATTTAAATTTAACTTTATTTAAATCTGTTTCCAATTTATTCTTCTTAAGTTTTTTATAAGTATTTTTTTAGAAAATTCTAAATGAAATTAGCAATTTAAATGTTTAATGTGAAAAAAAAATTATTCCACAACCATGATTGTTAATTTTTTAGATTTATTTTTAAATTATATTTATTAATCCTAAAAAAAATTTCCCTATTATTGGTATTTTATATTGATTATTATGTTTTAAAATAAAATAATACTTTGAAATCTGCCAGATATTTTCATTCATGTTTAAAAAAATTTAAAAATGTTTTATGATGGAAAAAAATAATAAAATCTTTTTAAATGATATAGTAGATTATAATTATAAAATGGATACATGACCACCCTAATAGTATCAGGTGATATTATTATGTTTTATATGATTGGTGCACCCAAATAGATTCAAGTGTGCTTGTCACATCTTATACAATGGGTTTCGCAAGAATGTGAATAGTTATCCCTTTATATATTAAATTATGGGATATCCCATATACATATTCATGGAATTGGGCAATGTTCCATAACATAACATTACATAGGGGGAAGTTACTAAATATTTTCTCCGTTGTATTATACTAGGATTGAGTTACATCTAACATAGGTATAAAAATTGATTTCATTGTGATTCTATATATTAATAAAATAATTTTTTAATTTCATGATATTGGTTTTTTAATAGACATTAATTGAGCATAATGTTTCTATTATATCATCTATTTTTTTATTTCATATGGTGAATACAAATTTGTGAAAAATATTGAATTTAAAATATTTTTCATGTTTTTAGCAGAATAACAATTTTCATTATCATTAAATCAATTAATGAGATTTTTTAACTCTTTCAATATTTTAAAAAATCATAGGATTTATTTATGGATAAGGAAAAAAAATTTGGAAACTCATAGTGAGGAATATTATACATGTAAATAAATAATTATTTATTTTTAAAGATAATTATTATCTGAAAAATTGATATTAAACTCTGGTGTCTATGTTTTATTATACAGTTTTGTTATGTATGAGTTATTACATAATTTTCTAAAACAAAAAAAATGAAAATATCATCCAATATAAGATAATTAAATAATCAGTTAAAACTATATATTTATATTTTTTATGTTTGGGACCTTATAGTTGGTATAAGATGTGGATTTAGATAAACATAGAGTTTAATATAACAATAACAATATTCCTTTGAAATAATTAAATTTTGGGTAATAATGAAATGATGTAGAATGTAATGATTATAATGTCTCTTTATATATTTATTCTATTTATAATTTATTTCAGATGAGGATGAAGGATAGTTATTGTTGTAATATTGTAAGAAAAAATATCCCACCAAAACAGCATATTTATTTATATAGAATTGGAACAAAAACGCTTATTATAGCATTGGATCTTTTGAAACAAGAATTTAATTATGGTGTTATCCATGATATAAAAAAATATGACCAAAATTAAATATTAATCTTAATAAAATATAATTTTACAAGACATAATTCCCATTGAGTTATTGGATTATTATAATCGAAGATTGTTTAATGGTTGATTAATGCCTTGTGGATGATAGTTTATGTTTTGGGACCTCTCAATCATCAAAAGGTAACTCATTTTCATTATTGTTTTAAAGGTGAAGCTGGTTGATAGTGTTCTTTGGATAAGAACCACTGGGAAAGAAGATCTTTATTAAATTACATTAATATTCTTTATATTATTGTTCGATTAGGTATGGAAAAAATTTCCTTGTATTGAGGAAAAAAGTTATTGATTATATAGATTCATATGAAGAAAATATCATAGGATTGGACATAGATTAATTTTTTTATCATGTTAATTGGAGGTTTTAGAATTAAATAATTATCATAATATGGTTCATTGTGATGAGTTAGTTTTGATTGATATTTCTAACTCATATTTTACTTGAGAAAAATTTGTATGATAGTTAATGTGGTTGGAAATGGAGAAGAAACCAACTAATAATTCAATAGGTAACCCATAAAATTTATAATTTGTGGAAAATTATGTTTCAAGAAAATGATTAACAGGTTCTGGAAAGTGTTTTTGATGTGGTCATTTAGTTTAATGAATTGTGTCTATGAGGAAAAAATTTCCTGAACAACCAAAGAAATGGGTAAATGATAACCATCCAATAGATAAGTGTTTTAGATTAAATGAGTTAGGTTTTAATGCTAATTGTTTTTGAAGATATTGTTAGAGGATGAAAATCATCATGATAGGAAATGTTAATTTGTTTCAAAGGTATTTCTTATTACTAAAAAGAGGTTGTAGTGTATAATGAAGTGGTGTTTGGTGTGTAACTTGTGTATTAAAATTATTTCAATACTATAATTGACTCTGGATCTTCACATTATATCAAATATAATAAACTTGACATAAATCATTAATACCAACATTTGAAAAGAAGATAAAAATATTAGTGAATACTCCGGGTGGAAATAGTAAAGCTACAAATTTTATTAAGAATCAATCTATTATTATCAATGCGGAGATATGTCCAAAAATTCATGTGGAACTATCCATAGATTATATTGATATAATTCATGGTATAGATTGACATTAAAAGTATCCTAATAAAATTTATTGAAGATCCCTAAATATTGTGTTCAAATATATCATTCCATTGAAAAATTAACAGGTATATGATAAATTGATTAGAGGTGGATGTAAATGGAATATATCTTATATTGATGATATTTTAATAAGTAGTTTTAATTAGCGATGTGCTTATAGTAAATGAATACAGGGATATATTTCCTAATCATTTTACATGTGTTATTCTTTTTGGATATATGGAGCATATTTTTAATATAGTATATAATTTTATGCCCATTTATAGATTACTTGTTGAAATGATCAATTAGATCATTTATAATTGATAATTAAATTAATGGAGTTCATATATAATGGTTTTATTTAATATATCACATCACTGTGTTATGGTCATTGATTTTTAAAGAAACATTTTTCTATGAGACAATTCATAGTTTAACCAGCCTTTGTAAAAATCATTGTTAATAACAAGTATATGTTTCCTCATATTGATGATTTTTTATCATCGCCATTGAGAATCGTATATTCAATAAGGTGGGCTAAGGATGAAGTTACCATTAGTTGATAGTAAATTGTGTATACATTCTGATTACAATATTTTGGAATACATATGGGAAGTATGAGTTTTTAGTTATTCCATTTGGGTTTTAGTATTTACATACTCTATTTATGAACCTTATGAATATATATTTCAAGGAGTTAGTTAACAATCTTTGGGTTTTTTTTATTGATTTCATTTTAGAATATTATAAAAGTCTATAAGAACAGTATATACTTGTATATAATGTTTTTCAAACCATAAAATAATATAATATATCGGATATTTAGTAGTTGTAAATTTTGGTTGAATATAATTTCAATCATAAGACAAATTTTTTCTTAATATTTGAAAACTATTGACCATTATAAAACAAAATGTGTTGCAGAATGTCCCTGAACAAAAAATAACACATATATTCATAATTTTCATGGATTTTTGGGTTACTTAAGAATGTTTATTTTTATTATTGATTTGGATTTATATCCCAAAAAATATGTTAATAGAAAACTGAGTTATATTCATCCTGATGAAGAATGTGATGATTATATTTACGAAATAAAAATACTATTTGTTTCTGATTTGTATTAACCCAGCCATTCAGAAATAGTGAATTAGTCAACTATATTTATGCATCAGTGAATTGAATGGCTTGTATCTTAATGTAGAATTATTATTAAATTTCTTATGCTTTACATCATTTCGAACCTCATGAGTTATATTACCCTATAAATTATTTACCATTACCTACTATGGAATTTTTATTTAATAATTTTGAAAAGATTGTATTATGAAGAAAAATCTGAAATAAATATTCATATAATTTTTTTTACAAATTTAATCACTTTTAATGATTTGAAAATCGGATCTGGAAAATAGCTGGAACTGATCATGGATTTTGACTTCATGATTCAATAAAATATTATAACGGAAAGAAATTAGCCAATGCTTTGATATTGAAAAATAATGTTTTAAAATTATTTTTACAATTGGAATGTGACTATTTTCAAAATGATTTGGTCAATTGTTTCCTTCATATTTTGGATATAAGGAAATCATCTATTTTTTTAGGATATGTTACAATCATCATTTATGACAAAATTAATAAAGATCAGGTGAATGGTCAATATTTAATGGGAAATTTAGAATAAATTATGTAGTATAAGTTTATAAATTTTAATATCGACAAATAACATGTTTTATTATTCATGAAATGATTATGTTTGACTTTTGTGTCCTAGTTTGAAAAATATGTTGAGTGAATCTCATTATTATACATTTTTAGATCATCTAATAATCACAATGATATACAACCTCATTTAGGATTATGAGTTTTGTTACAAGATAAAATGATATGTTGATGACATAATGATGAATTGAGAGATATGTTAGAACTTTAGTGTCAATTTGTAGTAAAAAACAGGATTTTCCAACATGTAATAGTTATAGAGTAAAAATGGGAAATTGTATCCTTGGATTTTGTAGTTTGATTTCCAATTACGTATCATTTTAATAATTTTATTTGGGTTTCCACTTTGGGGGAGACATAGTAGTTCACGGTTGAAGACAATATCCACAACATTTACTAATGTATAGGGTTCGATTCCTAGGATCCCACTATTGGGGGAATTTCCACAACTAATACTATGTTTTCCAGGACTTTTCTCCCAATGTATCATCAGGTTGGGTGAAATGGCACAAACCACCTCGTTGAAAAATTATTTTGTAGAACCATCACTAATGAGACTATTACCCCATGGGACACTCATCTGTCTCAGCTGGGAATTTTTCATTCCTAACATGGTATTCTTAGGATGACCTCTTAATGGATAGGGGGATTCATGGTTTGGGGGTGTGAGAAGCCCACTCTTATTCACTCTCTTTTTATGAAAAGGCGAATAATGTGATTTGGGTTATTATTTATTTATTAACTAAATCTCCAAATTTCCTTCACATTTGTAATATAATTTCATTATATGATTTATATGAAATTAAATTTAAAGTATATAATAAGTTTACATGGAGTTACTTACTCTATTATATCAGTATAGGATACTATAATGAAATATAATATTTAGATTGGACATCAAAATTCATTGAGTATTATACTAAATTACATTTTAACATTTCATTATCAATATTAAGGGAAATATGTGAAATGATTCACTCCATGTATGATATACTTCTATCATGATCAATGGATTACCTGAAAAGTTTTTATTACATATTTGATTTATTTTGATTTTAATAATAATTATATTTTTTAAAATATAATGATGTAATAATTTCATTTATTATTTTTAATGTAGTTCAAGAAACCCTTTTTTCGATGATTTAGGATAAAAAATTTAATGGTTCTAAATTTATAAAAAAAAGGAATATAGGGTGATGTTGATTTAGAAACATATCACATAGGATCAGAGAAAGAAGAATATTTATTCTTAAACTAGAAGAAGGATTATTCATTCATTATAAGAGATAATTCATTTATCAAAGATTCATTAAAGAAAAAATGCTATAACTTTTTGTAAAGATTTAATCTAAGGATAAAATTAATTGGACAATATGATATCCTTGATAATTTTGGATCATTTTCATATATATGGTATTTATCTCTTTGTTTATATTATGTTGAAAATTTATTTAATGTTTCAGTGTTATAAAAATATTTGGTGGATTCTTCTAATTCCATGAGACTTCATGTAGTTTATATTTAAATTTATATTTTATATTTGGAATAGTAATTTCAGATTATTGAACCTAAATAATTTTATTGTGGAATAATGTAATACACCTAGTTATGGTTTTATTGAAATACCAAATTATTTTAGAGGCAAAATAGGAATATGAAAATACTATGATTGAAATATATAATCATATATTTAATAAATGAAATAAATTGAGAAGATGGTATTAATAATAAGGGGGGAGAATGTAATAACCCATTTAATGATAGATAAAATTATATTCATATTTATTATTATGAATTTAAATATTATATTCATTATAAATATATTATAGTATTTTTAGATCAGAAAATATATTTTTAATGTAAAATCAATTATATAGTAATTTCATTTAGCCGTCTAATTTAGGAAATTTATAGTTTTTGATTAAAAATAATAATATGATTTTTAATTTAGAATGTAAAAATATACCTATACTGAAATTTTGATATTCTTTAAAAAGTATTTATTTATATTTGAATAATTTTAAATATTTTGTTTTAACATAATTATTTTCATTTTACTAATTTTTTTTATCATTGACACTTTTTTTAGTATTATTTTATGTATTATAGGTACTATTTAGGTTTTTTAGTTAACATAACTACTTATTAATCAACTAACTTATTTTATTTTAAGTTTCTTTCTATCATTATAACATGGTTTTCTAAAATCATTTTTCACATCAATGTTTTCTAATAATTTTATTTATTTTTAACAATACATATATTAAATGTATATATTTTATATAATTAAATTTTTAGTTAGTTTCATTTAATTAATATGATTAGAAATGGATTTAATATAAAATAATATTTTTTATGAACAAACACTTCTTGAAAACAATATTTTTCATTCAGTTAGTAGGTTTTGTTTTAAATGGATTGATTCTATTTTGATTCTATTTTGATGAAATTATTTTTTTTACAATGTATTATATATTATATATCCAAATAATTCCTATTATCTAATATATGCAACATAATATTTGACCACAATTAATACTAAAAAGTGTAAAAAGTAATTACTGATGTTGAGGTAAGATATATTTATCATGGGTGGGGGAAACTAAAAAGATAATGTTTTAAATGACCATAAAAAAAATTAAAATATATTTTTGTAGCCATATTTTAACAATAACACTTTTTGGATTCATAATGGTCATTAATGGATCCTTTAAATAGGAAAGAACAAGTGTTATAAGTGTTCCATTAAGGAAACCCCGTCTCATATAACATTATAACCCTAGAAACCCATTTCAATCAATATTTAGTATCAAAATAACTTCTATAAATATCTATGATTAACAAAAAAAATTAATTTATGAATAAACCCAACAATCCAAGGCCTTTGGGTTAATCCAAATGAAGTTACCCAAGGAAGAAAAAACATATTACAACAATATTTTTTATTTTATTTCTTCCTCTACATCATTATATTATTCGTAAAATATTATTATATGGTTATAATGGTATCATCAATATAATATAAATTTAATTATGGTAATTTAATAATAGAAATTATTATCCTCTTCCATTACAATAGTTACAAAATCATCATTCATGTGTCTGGTGGAAACTAGCCTATCAATAAATTTCATTCATTTCCCATTTGGAATACCATGGACGTGTATAATGACGTATTTATAGTATATATATTATATTTATATCATTTTTATTTATATTATGTTTTTATATAATATATAACTTTTTTTAAATTTCTATTTTGTATGGGAATAACATCATTATTGTGTGGAATAGACTAGAAACTCAATATGAGATGGGATTCATTTTCAATAATGATTTACATGGAAGGTGAAATAATTATATAAAATAAATAAATTATAAATATGACACTAAATTATTTCACATTGTATGAAAATATTAACATGGGAAACAACCGTGTTTGAGAGTTAATGAATCCCTGAGAACTATAAAGGATAACTCTCCAAAACTAGCATGCATGCACTATACCAATGCTCCATAAGTCATTTTGCAGAATACCTTTTGAAAATTAAATATAAAACAAACCTACATGGGGTATATGTTTTAGATACCTACATTAGAAACATGTGTTGAAAAAATCCGTTGACTATGGTCATATTTATCTTATCAATATATCTCTGGTTCTCTATATTTGATGTACTTGTAAAATATATGAAGTCTCTAAGATTGGTTGTGTAGCCCTCCACCAATGTTATAAAAATTCATTTCGGATGAATTATTATACCTGATAGAAGATATAATTAATGGGGGGTAGGGGGATCAATGTTTTTCGAACTTCTAAATGGCAAGGAAATTACAAAAGGACCCCTTTCTAACTATTCGAAAAGAAATAGCATGAAGGTGCCTTACAAAATAAAAGGCATGGGAGAGACCGCTCTAGTGTATCCTAAGGAATAATATGCTGCATATAGAATGAAATATTCTTTATTTTGTAGCATAGTTTTTACATTTCCAATGGATTCTCCAACTCGTGTTGGCCTACCTTGTGTAACGAAATTATAACACCGCACAGGTCATCATACATGAAGAAAAATATGCTCATCGTGACTTGGTCTATATGTGACACATTCAATGACCTCATCAAGCCACTGGTGGTTGGGATCCCCTTAAATTTTATTCCTCATAAAATGGAGACCAAATTCAATCCTCTACCGAATAATCCAAATTTTCATTACCTTTGTGAGAGACACAACATTTTCTCTACAATTAGTAATGTATTCAATTTGTCTGAGGTGTGATGCATTTTTTCAACCAGATGGGTTGTTCCCATTAGGGTGATCAAAAATATGTATCTTAGTGTTCATGGTAAATAAAACCATGGGAGTAGTTCCTTCGACATATTGGTCCCATGCATTATGGATATGACCATGTCATTCCCTATTTATCTCTTTGAATAGGGACCCCTTGTGTTCTGGTCTGGGAGGAAGATGACCATTCATGATTTGTAATTTGAGGGTTTATAATATATCATCCACACTTCTTTAGAACCAATATCAGTGAATCCCTATGAGATTAGTCCCATGGAAAGTTCATATGAGTCATACCCATATAGGTTTTTTAATATGACTAACTTAGATTTTAAATTACTGAGGGAACCAAGAGATCAATTCCCATTATTATTCAATAATTGAACTGGTTTATTTACCATATATAATAGGGATCATTTAATTTTCTAGATCATTTTATTTATCTTCTTTCTCACATCTATATGTTTCTCTTGTGGTCTTAGTGAATTGTGATGATCATGAAATCCTGAAAATCAAATGCATGTCTTGGGAGAGATTTTTTTTCTCATCTACCTCTCAAATTCATTCATATATTCTCCATATGTTGGGAACCAAAATACATGTATTAGACTTCCAATTCATCTTAATATATTGTGTATCTAAAAAATCACTACATGATGATAAAAATTAATAATATTTATGATGATTCATGTCAAAGGGAATCTTACTTGGTGTAAGTCCATATTAAGCCTCTAGATCTCTATATGTCAAGACATTCCATAAAGACTAAATCACATGAGAATCCTAAAAAATGTTTTATACACCAAAATCATCCACAATAATATCACAAAAAGCATTCCCCTCAGTGAAAAAACATTATATGGTACCCGAATTCATACATATTAACAAATTATATAGGCGGGCTTTGATTTCCATCTGAATGGATACGTAGGAATACTCCATGAATTTTAATCCCAACACCCCAAATATAGGGAATAATATTAGCTGTAATCACAAAAATGGCCACCAAATTACAATGAGTTTATAAATTCATAAGCGCCCCACTATAAAAGGAATATTTTTAATCAAATGTAATCTCTAATATCATTCCATATGTCTATAAATGGGTATAATCCCCTTTGTGAAAAAGTACCATAAGGGACCCATAGTCATGGTCCTCACGAATCTAATATGCATGGATTGATTTCCATCTATATGGGATACATATGAACACACCTTGATATATAATCCCAACACCCAAAATCTACCTAATCACATTTGGGTCATATTCCCAGCAGGGTTATAGGTGACTGTGAAGCCCGTATCACTTCCTTATTATTTGGGATGATTAAGACTATATCCCACACCAAATATTTACTATGAAAATTCTTCCATCATGTAATAGTATGGTAAACTATATGATTTTTTCCTTATCTCATTACCATAAATGGTATGACATTCCCCATTTATTGGAACCAAACTACATAGGTTCTGATTCCAGTCACAATGATATATAGAATAGAAATTGTATGGGCGATTTACTAACATGAAAAAACTACCATATCAAGGGATGATTATAAACTTCATAAAACTATACTATGTGGCTTATATATAGAATCATAATAATAAATGAAAAAGAATCATTATTACTTACATAAAGGATTTCATTAATGGAAAACCTAAAATTCATTAATAAATCCCAATCGATGAAGAAATTTAATATATATAGATGATTCTAAATTTCATAAATTGAAATAATATATTTTTAATGCAATAGTGGTGTATTTCAAAAATTGAAATTAACTATGGATTTGAAATTATATCATAAATCTATAAGTGACTCCTGGATTAAGAATTACCTCAAACAAAAAGGGTCAGAAGACATCAACCACTTACTCCCTAATCAAATGTGAGATATTATGTATTGTTACCTTCTTCCCCATCGATCTCCTTCCATTGGAACATAGATCCTTTATTAATGATAGATATTTGGTATTTCGGGGGTTTCTAACTCAACTCAAATACCCAATTGGAATCCATTAATAGTGTATTTGTCTAATTATGTGTGACATAATGGTTATCCCACTAACACAAAAACACTATTCCATTCAAATATGGTATTTGAGAAAAAATATAATGGTGAACCCTACATGAAGGATTGTAAACTATTCAATCCACCACAATCATTAATACATGGTCCATGATTTTTCCTTGGAAATAATAATGGGTATACTAATTGTAATCCTACACTATGATGATTATGTCACCCATATGAAGGCCCCTTTCGATCTCTAAATAAATGATGTCCATAAAGGAGAACAATTATTCATGTGTTCATTTATTGGGATGTTTCATTTATGGGGCGTTTTTATTCTTTTTAACTGAAATATGTAGGAGCCTTTAATAATAGATCACATTTATGAAAATGGAATCAAAGTAGTTTGTATCAATTTATTCCTTGACTACCAGTAATGTTGGGTCCTATTCTTTGAAGAGGACACAAATTCCATCCAAACGTTTTATATATTGTGACTCAAATGAAATTCCCTTGGGGTCATAAAAATATGGTAACCTATCAACCATGAATTCTAATTAATTGTTCTTCCAACTCATTAATCCCTGTCGATATCTGAACCAATGTGGGATACTGGTCCATAATTAGGTGACAATTATCGTAGTCTCCAACAATTTAGGGAGCTTCTCCCAAAAACATAATAGTCAAATCCAACGATACCATAAAGAGTTTGATAAAGAGTCCATAAATTTCCTCACCAATAAGAAAAATTGTTCCTTTCAAAGGGTTACTGTCAGAATTAATCACCACCAATTATATAATATAGTAAACCCCCATTGTGATGTGGGCGATACCTTCAAGATTTCTTATATGGCCATACCAACTCGAGAATGAATGGTTACACACTATGGGTAGAGACTACTCAATATGGGATAAAGATACACCCCTATCACCTTTGGAGAATCACTTTAGTGAAATAAGGAGGAAATTAGTGATTATACAATCACACATTTATGATGTAATCATGAAATAAAAATATTATTAAAAAATATTCTGAAAATTACACCAAAAGATGATGATGGAAATTAATGGACAAATCCAAACACCTATATGTTTCTAGAAATATAGCCTACAAAATTTTTCATCCAAGAACTATTAGTTACAATCACTTATCCAAATATATTATGATTTACATAATCATCATTTGTTATTACCTAGATATGTTCTCTGACATATCCTAGAATCAATCATAGTGACCCAAATATCAACCCCTACACCTGATTACTTTCAGTATTAATATAGAGGATATTGAGGATAGGGGAAGGAAGGGACCCATGCTACAACCATAGAATGTGAATATATCATAGTTCATGGGGTTGATGTTAAACTTTCTATCATTATAATGATTAATGAGAAGAAGAAAATTCTATCCCACATCTTAAAAACCTATCATTATGTTGTAAATAAAGTTGAATTAATAGATGGTCAGACACACAACACTATTTCCTCAAGTGGGGTGACTCATCATCTTGTACCTATGAGCAGTATCACACATCTCTTCCTATCCATGATGTTAATGGGCCATTTTACACCATGATATATATAAAATATGATCATGTCTCTACCCCCATTCGGAATAGTGGTCCTTTTCCTTTTCCAATTGCTACTCCATTGAAGGTAAAATACCCTTCCAATGTCCGAAAAAAATGTCATCCACTTCGAGCTGTGACATTGGATCTTGTCAAACAAATATAAATACATGAAAATTATTTTCTCAGTAGGTGGCCCGAGTCACTCACATGACGGAATCCCGAAATAATAATAATCAGAGATAATTATAAAATGAATAGTCAATCGATGATTTAAAAATTATCAATTTTGAATATGATAAAGCACTCATAAAAATGTAAATAGTCTCTCAAGATACAACCTTCCCATTATAAATTTATGGTGAATAATAGAAGTATATCCTGAGGTACAAAATATACACAACACCATGAAGTCATTTTTTATAACCACAATTTGATCATACGTAAGAGACAATGTCATTATTGGATCCAAAAATTCATCTGCTTGAATATAATATAAAAAAGGAAGAATGTATTCTCATTTTTTATTCATTTTTAATGGTCTTACCTAGGGTATAAGGTGTCAGAACACTCGTTGGAGTCAGAAAACATGATATTATTGTTTTCCTCCCCATAATGTAATATATCATCAACATGAAGGCCCCCTACTAAAATTTTAGGATGATAACACCCTCCTACTATTATGAATGTGTCAACATGTGGCTAGACATGTATGTTGACTAGTAATTGAAAAATTAATTTTGTTCTTAGGTAAAAGTCATTCCCATGTGATGATCACACTCAAAACAACCCTTGTATCTTCATCTACCAAACGTGAAACTGGAATCCAAGACAAATGTTATATTTATAATATTGTAGTAGAGAATCATCCTCATTTGTAAGAATAGGTTTATACTTCTCGGTAAAAATATAATGAATACATGATAAACATTTGGATATAGTTGGATAAAGATGAAATAAAATTTATATTATAGCTTTTAGAATCTACCATTTCAACAATCTAGATGCATTTTTTGACGATTTTGTGCATGATTTCCACCCAAATATATTGAACACTCTTCATCCACTATGTGTAATTTTATTAAATTACATAGAATATCTAGATGAAAACAATGTATTAGTTGTGTTACACCACAAAAATTTATGTGGAATATCTTCTAGGTGTACAATATCAGTAATTGGAAATATAGAAAGGATCCCTTCAGTGTGCATTTCATGATGTATTGTATTGATTGTGCCAGTATATTGTAGAATCCCCATATAGGGTTTATATAAGGGTATCAGTTGAACTTGAATATTTTTATTTCACCATGCTCCCAAATCAAAAATTCTACTCAATGTGACATCATACAATATCATATCCACATACAAACTCCATCATATAGTAACAATACACAACATTTGATATGGTAAAAAAATAGGCCTTTACAAACTCTCACTAACATTGGTCCATAATAGAAAAATCCATTGAAATAATTTTTCATCATGAATCCAAAAATTATGGGAAGGCCTCCAGCATAATCTATAAAAATCATCAGATAGTGATAATGTCAGAAATAGAACAAATTTATTCAGAAATAGGTTTTTCAGGTGCCAACGAAATAAGTAGCCAAACATATTCATGATCATGTTATTGTAAATCATGAAGGAAAACACGTCACTATAATCCAAATCAATCCTTAAGAAACTGTATAACATAGTACTGGATTTTTTTTAAAAAAACCTATTATATCCTGAAACTAGTATTGAGAGGTCATAAAAATGGAATACAAACATCCCCATCTCACTGGTCTGTAGTATTATCCATCTTAACAACCTAATCCCCATTAGGATTATTTATTCAATTAGTAATGGTGAACACCATAGTATTTATAAAAATAGATCATCTTATCCTGTTATTTAGTATCCACATTACAAACCCACATGAAAAAATTATTTATAGATTCCCCTCATATTACAGTCCACCAGATTGATCCTATAGAATCGTCAATTTAGTGGATAATTCCACATTTACAGTTGAAAAAAGAAACTATCAAAATTAGAATGAACAAATTTGTGTAATTTAATATGAATAGATGAATGTCATTAACATCAACTAGACAACCCTACAAAAATTAGGGCCAATACATAGGGAAAATAGGATGATGTCTCAGCTCAAAAAAGTGTTTGTACAAAAATTATTGATAGAAGTTTTCATACATATAGAAATGGGATTTCTCTTAATTTGGGAATTTTATAAATTACTTATGTACAGCCTCCTCATGGAGAATACACTATCAAGAAGGGTAATTGAAGGGTTGTGACTCACCCACACTTAATCATTTTGAATCCCTTACACATAAGGAATGATTTTCAATGAATGATAAATAGATGAAATATTTGTGATGTATCAGTGCCTAAATTTTTGGGGGAAACATTCTGAAAAATATAATCTAAAAATAGAGGCTCAATATATATAACCAACTAATGTACCTCAACAAATATAGTTCACCACAACAATAAAAATGGAGACAGAAAATCATCTCAATGTGGGTTAATTGAATACAATATATTTTGATCCAATAGTAGGAGACTCGGAGTTCTATAAATTGTTTACAATACATTTATTGATAAACGTGCTTCCTCATAGGCCCTACCTTAGAGGTTGTCTATGACATATACTGGATGGTCCATCATTAATGGCCCTACCTGTTGTGTCCCCTATTCAAGTTCCTCTTAATCCAGACCATCCTATAGAGTAAACAAATACAATGTGGTTTATAATTTCATATTCAAAGATATTGAGAATGGGTTTGCACCAGTATAGTCAAAATATAACCCATACCCCAAATGGATTGATTCAACCCTTCCCCACCAATGATTTGTAACCATACATTTCAAATATTAAATATATGGTAGAACTTGGAATGTTAATTAATACATTATATTTATGGTTGTGATCCCATTATGGGGATCCTTAGAATGAAAGAATCATTTTATCCAAAGTGCATTGTGCAATCCCAACATGAAAATTAATTTGTATGTTATACCATATCAATGAAGATTTAATTACATTATTGGATTATCGTAATCATTAGATTATATTTCAATTAAGATCAATGATACAAAAGAATACTATCATCAACCACTAAAACTAAAATTAGAGGGTGAATGTGAGTTTATCATATTTCATTACTACTTGGATGGTATTTAAATAGTACCTAAGCCTATAGCTTCTTCGTGATTATTTTTTGTACATATGACTTGAGATTCATCCGGAGAAGTTCTTCACATGAATCACTATAGAGAAATATACAGTTGGTTTTCTATATCATTCAATAATTTATGAATCAATGTAATGAATGATAATAAATTAATAATAATGGTACACATGTGTTATATGAATGTTTGGTAAAAATGATCAACTGGACTCATTATAAATTTTGAGCATAGTTGAAACATCCATATATGACCCTAACTGCTTCCTCTATGACACAAATTACTTCATCATCACCACATTCGTTTGAAATCCATTCTTCCATGAAACAACATGCCATGAAGAGATGAAATCCATAATAGGAATAAGAACCTATACTAAATATGATGTTGGATTTAACTCTATTGAACTGCATACCATTATTCCTTGAATCACATGTGTCTCCCCTACAAAACAACATAACAAGAGTAAAAATGCTAGATATAGTCGTCGTCATACGTGGTATTGAACATTGTTTTCTTTAATTTTATTAATATAATCGACCACATATCAGATTTTTAGTGTGACTATGAAACTGAATTCAATACATATAATTATGTAATATGGAGAATGGTCCTAGATGTCCAAGGATGTATATGAATAAGTGTTCATACAGGAAAGAACTAATCTTTGAACTTCCCTTCTTGAATAATATATTGGAACGAAACTCATTTAATATACCATCAACAATCTCATCAATAGAAATGGAGTCCCAAAAAAGGTGTTTGGAATTTACATCACACAAACATCATGGAATATTAACTATCATATTTTCGATCACTTTATTCGCCTCTGTGAGTAGGAAAACCTAATTGAAACAACCTGGGAAGGATAGAAGTTCATCAAAATCCTATTCTAGGGTTCGATCGACCTATATCAATTACTTCAACTAGTACAATCAACTGTAAAAATTAATATGCACACTGAGAGGCATAATTATTTAGACCAAAAGTATGAATTTTTTATTCAATTATCGTTGCTCCATGAGTTTTTTTTTGGTCGTTTACACCCTGAGAATATTTGGAGACCTTAGGTAACCATTTGTTATATATTTTCTATTCCACCAAGTGTTTTAAATTGATTTTCCTACCGAAATGGCCTTTCTTATATAGATAGATATTTTAGAGTGTTACAAATTTTTCTCATATATAGATCAATATTATGTTTTTATTATATATGGTAAAATTACAACCTTGTATATGTCTTGTAGGATAAATTTAATGGATGTATTTTGTGCTTTCATTGATTATAAGTTAAAATTTAATATCATTGTATTACTGAAACATCACTGGTTGGACTACATCATAGCTTACCTAATGCCTTATACTCTGATTCTATATGGATATAATCAAGTAGAAAAAAATACATTACTCCACGTAAATATTAGGTCCCTTTTTGGGACCTCATGTCTGACTAAACAATTATAGTTATTAAGGAATATCTGTCCATCAATGTTTTATTGGGATGAGAATAGTTTCACCCACATGAAAAAATACCCACATCTTATCAAAAATGCGTCAAATATTTCATTAATTGGAAAATAGTTGCCTTTTATATTTACAATGATCCATTAGAATATATTTAATATTAGTAAATTGATGTAGGGTTCTAATATAAGGGATGGAAGAAACCCATGAAAAACTATGTTGCATTGGTCGTGACCCTAAATATTCATAAAAATAACATGAAAATACATAACGAATCCCAATTTAGAGTCATAATTACCATCCATGAGATTAAATAAGTTATTCATAACTCAGTAACACATTCAATGACATTAAATATATCAATCGGGAAAAATGATCCCGACAGTGCTGGAGTTGCATTTGACTCTCCAAAATTTAATAAAATCCTAAGAAAAAACTAATTCATTCCATTCAATGTGTTTCAAAAAAGATCAGGTTCATTAGATTTGACTGAAGAAACTGTAACATCACTAACGTAAAATGATGATTATCGTTATCGGTCCGTTTCTAGTGATTTAGATATTCATGTTTTTAGGCATCATAATTTTGTTCGGATGAAGTTTCTTTAAATCCATATATTTTAATTTTTTCCCCTCTCATATCCCTAATAAATTTCATTCACCATCAACGACCTCTACGAATAAACAATATTTAAAGAAGGATGAGATGAAGGGATATAGAGAGGGGGATTCTTCAAGGATGTCCCTAAATCATTTCATGAAGGTGTCTCTACAATAGTTTATTAACATAGAAAAAAATTCTGGGTACAAAAGAAGACACATTACAACCTTAATCTGTGTATCTATGTCTTCCACTAACCATGATTTAGAAACCTCTTTACAAAAGTGACATAACAACTTTTTTTAATTGATTTAAAATGAGATTTGTGACATTATTTTGTTGCTTCTACTAACCACTTGGGATTTTATAAAAACCATCATGTATATTAACAGGCATCTGTAAGGAAACACCTGACTCATGACTCCCTAATTAATGATGAAATGGAACAGAATATCCTAGATGATTTCATTAGGGATGTTTAGTATAAAAAATTGGTGGTGATATTTCTTTGATAAAAATATAAAGGGAAATATAGGGGCTTCGACATTATTAGAGATCTCAACCAGCACTATCTCGATGATGGATTCCAAATTCAAATCACAGAGTCTACTTATTGATGAAACAACATATTATCAACACTTCTCCGTGATGAATTTCTATTCAGTATAAAACTATATTATGATGGATCAGAAGATGAATATGACATTGCCTTCAGGTCCCTCAATGAGTACCCTACTATAGGGTAATGAAATTTGGATTAAAGAACGTCGACACCAAATACCTATTTTCATTGCATCAAATATTCAAACCCTTATTGGGGTAGTTTAACAAATGATATATTGATGGTATGATTGTTAATTCAAAATTGATTCGTGACCACTCAAATGATCTAGATAGGTCTTAAACAATCGATGATATCACATGTTTTTGATGAACCCCTTGAAATGTTCTTTTTGGGGTAACATTGGGAATATTTATCAGATTTTTCATATGGAATAGTTGTATTGATGTCACCCCTGAAGAGAAAATGATTATCATTTATAATTTTGCATCTCAGAATAATAATATTTTGGGTGGTTTAAATTGAATCATTTTTGACTTCCAGTTCCTTATATCCATCTTTTAAGGGAAGTGTTTTCCAGTCAATAGGATGATGATAATTTGTGACATATATCAATGCTACACTTATAGTTATGAATCATTATACAATATCAGTAAATATATTTTGAGACCTCTCGTGTTAGAACAAACTATTTAAAGCAATCTAATAATTTTGTAAATGAATAACCTATAGAAGTCACAGGGTGATTTTCTCACTCAATCGTATGAAACTGGTAATGAAAAATGAATTTTCTATCTTGTTTTACCCACACTCAACACTAAAGATCCCAATTGAAATATCAAGAGAACTGTAGTGGTGATAGTTTCAATAGTTTAAAAAACATAGTAACTTCTTTCACCATAATGAGGTCTATTTGGTCACTTAAAATTCCTTTTTCAAACACATTATCAGTTTTCAAATATTAACATGAAATTTGGCGTGGTGGGATGTTATCCTATTGTATTTTGACAATTAATTGAACCCTTTGAGTGAACTAAAATCCAGGAATATGATTATTTTCTTATAAAACCAAAATATATAGAAACGACATTGTTATATATTCAATCTCTAGTTGAAAAATATTTTCTATCAATGAATACCCCTAGATATGGGAATGATATTTTCATAGTGCATCCATAATTAAAATATGTAAGAAAATTAAATACCTCAAACTCAAAAATTCATGCAAGGAGTTGTGATTGTCTAATTAAAAAATATTGAATTTCTTTTATCCTTCAAATTTCTAGAATGTTGTATGAACAACGAGGCTGAATATTAGATCATCATCAGAGGAATAGAATTAGAACTTCATGTACCATGGGACCACCTATTGTTGAGAGGTAACTCAAGGAAGGCAGTAAAATAAATAAATATGGATTTTGACATTAAAAAAAAGATATGATTCTCCTAATAGACTATTTTTTGGATAAATGGGAGAATTATACTTTCTTCCATCTTTTACTCATATCCCATGATCAAAAAATGTACACATATATGTGTGGGATAACACAGCTGCCTATTTTGTTGATCAAAAATGAGATGCAACTGTAATCAATGTCTCACACATCAAATGATTTCATATTTTTTACATTTTATTAGGGATGATATCAATGAGCTCAACCATATCACTAAAATAGATTTTCCCCAGACATGATGGATTATACCCATTATGTATTACAATGAAAATTTGGTTCAATCCTTAGGAAAATCTAGAAAAGAGAATACCCAATGAAAAATTATCATCTTAACACTTTATGTTGTCACTAGTCTCTAAAATTTATTTTATGTTCAAAAAATATTTGAGTCCTCCTAAAATAAAAAGATGATAAAGGAAAAACATCTTCAGTTAAAAATTACATGTCAACTCCCATGTTTTGTACAAATTATTTTTTTATCTCTATAATAAAATATGAATTCATTGATACTTTTGGCTTTTACAAAGATGATATTGGATACTGTTTTCTAGTAATTTTAATTCCTCCCATTTTCATTTAAACATAATCCATCAACCCATAAAGATTCATTATTTATCAACATATTCATGGCCATTTCACTTATGGAGAGTTAATTATGTTTGACGATATCCTCCAAATACAAAAGTGAAATTAGTATATATTTAACTGTAGAGGACTACATTTCCAAATTGGTTGATGTAATACCACTCAAATAAGTAGGGATCAAAATAATTTAATGCTTTGTGGAATCCAAATTCCATACTATGATGGGTATCCCTCATACATTGCAGAATAAAAATGGATCCAATTTCTATTTTTTGGGTTAAAGAATCCATATGAAGAGTAAAATATTAATTCCTACAACTCATTTCTCTATCATTTAGTATCCAATAGAAATATAGTTTCTTTTAAAATACCCTATCAATCATAATATTGATGGTGCTGGAGAAATATAAAATTTCATGGCATATAAAGATATTTCATTCCATGTGGTCCTATCAGACTACCACCTATTATTCCACATAGAATATCCCATACTCACACATATGAATAATTGAAGAAGATATTCCTATATTTTTTCAATATCCTTCACTCCCCATTTTTGTAGGTTATTTGTTATCTGTAATTTAGAAAAAGTAGAAATTGTTGAATAAATGGATATACTGGATGAAGAAAATTCTACATACCTTACATCACATTGAGGTCCATCAAAATATGATATCACAGGATGTCAATAAGTGGTTGTTCGTACATTCATTCAGAAAAAGGTAATTGATACTAGTCCCATATACTCCAATCATATGAGTGTGGAATCCTAGAAAACAAGAGCCAATTTGGGAGAGAATATATTCCATACATAGTATCCACCCAAAAGAAAATATTCAATGGTCAGTATAAATATAGAACACAATAATTCCCCTTCCAATATAAGGATTCTAAAAAAGTAAATTTTCTGAAAAAAGAGAGAAACAAATCAATTACATAATGATTAAATGCATAGTCGATCTTTCTCACCAGACATTAAAAATAATGATATTTTATCCATGTATTATGTTGATAAATAGTCTTACAAGAGCACCCATGTTTCATGAAATTAAATAGAATATCTTCATGGTTTTATATGAATGAACATAAAAGGAACATTATATGGTAAAAGTCATAAGACAAAAAATATCATTTTATCACAATCTAAACTATAATAAATTAATCTACGAAGCCCAACATTATTTTTTTGATGATTTTAATATGTAAAACAATTTAATTTCAACATGATGTGAAGTTACAGGGTTTATATCCTTGATGGTTGTCGAAATACTAAAAAAAATTCAATCTGTTTAGGAGAGGATCACAATATTTGATTCAAGTATCACAACACACCATTTGAAGATCTAAATAAGGATTGATTCATTTCATCATAGGATATGTAGTGATTCCCAATGAACTATTCTTGGGAAATGTTAAACCGTATGAAAAATTCTCCCTTCCATGTGAATGGGACTTATATGTAAAAGGATCCTTTTTAATAAAAAACTTTTTCCTTATTATCATTCAAATGTTATTCAAAGTGATGCATGTATCTTATATCCAGGTCTAGCCACCTAAAAAATGCCCATTTTCATTCATTTGTAACTCATTTTTGTGCTGGGAGAAACCAATGCCACACTTTATTTTTCACACTAATCACAAATAATATACTATTATGAGAAATAGTAATGGATTCCACATGTGATTAAGGCATGTCAATTCAAATAATGTCCACTACTGTCTGAGTTACAAGACCTGAAAGGGAAGAATATATGTATTTTTATTTTGAAATGAATGTATCTGGAGCTATAAGAACTACATATATATTGATTCTCATTCCCATGATAGATGTAGTGATTCACAGGTCTAGCCAGCTCAAAATCAGAATGCCCATTATCCTTTATTTTCATCTCATTTTTTTTGTTGGGATAAAATAGTTCCACATATTTTTTTCACTTTGATGATAAATAATATCATATTACGAGGATTAGTAAAGGATTCCACATCTGATCAAGGCATGTCAATTAACATCATGTCCACTACTGTCCGAGTCACATGACACAAAAGGGGAGAATAAATGTATTTTCTTTATAAATTTATTATATATGGAGCCATAATAACTAAATATGAATTGATACTGATTTCCATGAGATATGTAGTGATTCCCCATTCCCAAAACCTCTCCAAACAAAAATAATTAAAATCCATACCACTCTTATGTATTTTTTGAATCAATAAAATAGGATCCAATATGGGTTAAAAATCCAATTGAGGGAACTTTTTCAATATGAATCCATTTATCCAAATACAAATTCTACCAATATAGGTAATATTATTATAGAACATTGTATGGATTGATTCTTTGTCTAAAATAATATTGTTGATGTTGTGGTCATATACCATAATCCCTCCACAATATTTCTTTTTTCACATTGAATATCATTTAAAAATGCAGTATAAATATAATCTTCATGAATTATGATATACTATAAACATATTTATTTATCCTGAATATTCATTCCACACCTTATTCAACAAACATTATACATTTTTGTGTCTTCATACTCATTCTCTTGCTACCAGAATATCTGATACATATGAAATCCATTTTCAAAATATGTAGAAATACGACCATGTTAGATTTTTATAATTCACCCACAAAAATGGTATGTCGTCTGAATGATTCCATTACATGACAATTCAATAATAGGTCCTCATTATTATTTTCATAAACTCTCCCCAAAAGGGGTTTCAACTAGTGAGATATTCACCCACACTATAAGACTATTTTATCTCTGTATGAAAAAATTACACCTTTTTAGAACCCTCAACTCGACAGTGGTATATGGTCATCCCTTGAATTATTTTATCATATCAATACACCTTATCATAATACCAAAAGATTATTGTTTATGTTTCCACCATCATTATTGATGTATACTAAAACAACCTTGGTTAGGTAGGCCTCATATTATACATTGCTTCCATAATATTATAGTCCTAGTTACATGACATAAACATATATGAATTTTATTTTCTTCATTTCATGAAGTTAATATGAATGATAAGTCAGAAAAGAAATATTTTATACTGAATAGTTTCCCCAACCAATGTTTTTCATGATTCTCATTCAAATGAGATATGTTGAAAAAACTATATCTAATGAATGGAGCCCATAATCAATAAAACCACCTCTAATTTTGTTCATTTATTTAAAACCTATATATAAAATGTTTCCCTTGTTATCTATAATTTTCAATTGAAATTAAAATTCCATATTCAGTCAGATTCATTGAAAAAAACAAAACACCTTGTCGTGAAAAATAAAAATCTCTATAATGTTCCTCTGAACATTAGCAATATAATTTATGTATTCTAAGGAAACTATTTTCTTGATATTTATTAATAACTCAAATTTTAATTTCATAATTCACCAATAAAAATTAATGTCAACCCTAACAAGAAACTATTTTACTATATAGAAATACAACCTAATTGGATTTTTAAAATGTCACCGATAAAAGAAAAATCAACCTGATTCGAATTATATCCCAGGTGGTACCTCTATTGTAACCATAATACCATTCCTCTATATCACTTTTCATGTATAGAGGCCGAAATACTGTATGTTGTAGCCTTTTCCCTTCATACCTAAAAATGACTACACAGTCATGGATAGTGAGGCCATTTCCCTGGGGAAGTCTGGTGGTGTGAGTAAACAACCCTTGGACTTTCTTTTGAGTTTAGAGGAGGAAGTGGACGACCAGTTATGTTACTCAACACCATTGAGGAGGAATCTACTAAAATGATGTTGAGGAATCTAAGGGTACCTCTAAACAAGAATCTATACAATTGTATTGATATGTAGGATCTGATTCTCATTGTGGGCTTCAACTATGGGATGATCAGCCTAGAAGAATATATCTGGTTTTCGGATTAGGTAGCCTATGCTATTTAAGAGTGGATAAGGGATAAACCAAACACTTAGGTATCATTTATATGTTATAATTTTTTAGATAGATTCACCATAGTCATCTTAAAATCCATTTAATGGCTCTATTATATCCTTCTATGGTTAAACGAATGGTTTCTAACTTTTTTCCTTAAACGTTTTTTAATAACAAAAATATTATTTTCTATTATTAAGTGAAATATGATGGTCCTTGGTGTGAGGTCAATCTTAAAATCCACTTATTTGGTTGGTGGAAACACTGAGTAATTTTATTAAAATACATCTAAAAACCTATCAACAATTTCTTGAAATCCACACCTCTCAATATGATCCACGAATTCCATGGTGAACGTTGTTGATCAGTATGATATTATTACAACTACATATGGAAAAATATCTGATTCACCTTCCATTACAATTTTTTCTACTCTAAATAGTTTTTGGATGCCATCATTTGTTCTAAAATTAACCCTTCGGTTATATAAATTGATGTGATATCTAAATACTTTCCACTAATCCCAACCCATGATAATTTTATATACATCCTTATAACTAATAGATAAATTCCATATAAACTGAAGCCATTAATAATTACAGAACATGATATCAACATAAAAGGTTAAATTAATAATTTTAAATTATTATTTTTATCTTTCAGAATAGGAGGAATCAGGTCAACATGGATCATATATTATGCCCATTATGAGATTCCATAATAAATGTTATAAATCTATATTTACGGAAGAATTCATAAGGGTATAGTTCAAAATAATTGAATGATTCAGGATCTATATTCTTGAATATTCATCCAAAATCATATTATCAGCTCCATATTATTTCATACTCAATGCACTGTGTTCTTAATTTCCTTGTTTATGTTTCCCCTGATGATGATTCATGGTATTGAGACAATCAACATGGTTTCACAGGTTATACTTAATAGATAAATATTTTTTCACTTTTCCCGTTGATGAATATACTATTTTTGAAACCTGAGATATGTCCTGATCACCCAAACATGTATAAATATAGAAACAACACTGATGATGACCCACTCAGTTGAAATAATGAAATTATATAGGTGGTGTTTTCCAATATATCATGATATGTTCAAAATAACCACAATAAAAAATATAGATTTCACTTTTCTTTTGTTGGATGATTCATTGATCCATCCAGCTAACTCTAACTTATTCCACTACCTTGGATATTGGTTTCCCACTCCAACTTATGCACAAAATCATAGTTCCAACAATTTTATATTGGTATAAAAACACTTACTCCACCATTAGTTCCTATTATATCCCTTTCATCCAACGTCTCAATATTTACCATCTTGGTATAATTCATTATATAGTGTAAAAAATAATTTAATATATTCTTATCCTTAACAGTAATTATAAAATGGATTCCTCCATAGAGATATTTTCCTCAAAATCAGTTGAAAACATGAAAAATACATAAATTTATTTGCATACTATATTAATAAATGATTCTCTATAATGAAGATGAAAATAATTTCCATTCTAGAAAATTATAATATGTGTGGTTATAAATTTTCAATTGAAAAATTATAATAAATCAACCAATAAAATTAAATCTTCCATCTTTTCATAAACACATACATCCCACCATTAGTATGTTAGACCCCCCATCATGTAAATTGAAAATATGAATTTAATCTCTTTTGGTGTTCTAAGGAAATTAAAATTTTCATTCTTTTTATTCGACCACACCACTTCATTATTAATTTCAAAATAACCATGAAATATGGTTGGAAATTCTATTTTAAAAAAATTGAATTACCCACTTTCATTGTTATATTCCTTTGGTTCCCTTTTTCCATGGATTGAAATAACCTTAAATTTATTTAAACTTGTTGTTTGTTCAATTGTAGCTCATGTGTAACCAAATAGTCAAAATATTCTACTAGTTTGTTTAAAAAATTCCTAAAAGGATGCATTATCAAAAAACAAATCAAACTAAATTTTTAATAAATCAATAGTAACTAATGGTTTATATATTTTTAATTTACCACAGTTTACAGATCACACTAATTCATTAAAAAAATTATCATTTTTCAACTTTGAAACCATTTTTCAGAATTACACAACCATTTTTAAAATCAATATTTTTCAAAATACCATCAATATTCCATTACAAAATATAAAATTTTTAATAAAATATCAAATATTTTCAAAATTTGTTATTCAGAATAAAATCATAAATCATTACAAAAAATTAACGATTCTCACCTAGTGGGATGTCATTTATAATAAGGAATTTCTTGAACTTAATTGGTGAAACCCGTGAAAATATGTTACAAAATATAATAGATTTCTAAAAAATTTCTTCAGCACAACACTCTTATACGATGTGTTAAAATAAGAGGATATTTATGCCTTCTATAATCTACATGTTGGGATGGGAAGATCCTATCTCTTTGATACCAACCCAAATCAAGGTCTACAAAAATGAATTTATGATTCCTCACAGAAAAATTCCATTGTTTAAAATATTAATGTAATATGATCCAAGATTGATACCATTTGTAACATCCCACCCACTTTATTGTCTTGGAAATGTAGTAGGACACTACTATGCCATAAGAGAATTCACTAGCATACTAAAGGCTGTCAATAAATTTTATGTTATTTGTTAATTTTTTGGGTTTTGATTTTCCATTTTGAAAAATACAATGAATCCAAATAACTATAAAACGATTACCACTATATAATTCATGAGTACAATGTAATAAAACAAAAAAGTAACCAAACAAAAAACATACCATACCAACTTACAATACGCAAAAAAAAATCATATGTAATTAGAAGAAGTCAAAACCAATAAAACTCAAACACCCTAAGGACATAATATTCAAAGATTCCAATGAGCTATATTAACCAACAAGAAAATACATACTAATTTTATCATGATCCATAACTAAAAATTGGTATGATTTTCCATTACATATTTCATTGAATACAACATCTACAAATTATCTAATGTTACCATGATGGGGGTGAGTATAAAAAAATCAATGTTTCAACCTAATGACATATCTAATCATTTCACATGGATATACCATTTCAAACTTTTATATAAAACAATTATATATAAATTTTTTGAACTTTTATATCAAAACACAAATCATGGATATGGAAATAAAATTTCAATGGAAATCTACTGAAAAATTCATTCAAACAATTCCTCAAATTCAATTTTCATAACCCATTTCATTTCACAAAACCACACACGTGCACAAAAGTGTTGTTAATATTTCATGTATAACATCATGACCATACTATAACCCTTTTATGATGGTATATAACGACCATTATCTATCCCATTCAAATCACTTTGAACAATTATTTACAAAAATCATTTATAAAAAAACGGTATAACTAACATAATCCTTTTATTGAAAATTAAATAAATAAATCATATAATAAACCAGAAAAACATTTTAAAATCACCATTTTGAAATCCATATAACCAATGTCACATTCAAAAAACAACCAATTTACCAAATTCAAAAAAACAGCACTAAATATGGTTTCTAACAATATTTTAAAATATATTATAAAATTTGATAAAAGAAAATCAATAAATTTGAAATCAACCCATCATGTTATAGTAAAAGGATTATAGGTTGAGTCCACCTATGTTATAAAAATATGTGAAATGGTGAATAACATAAATTCATTTAAAAATCAATTCAAAACCACAAAACACACCTCAGATCATTTTGAATACAATAAAAAATTATATATCATCATGATCATCAGTAAAAATCTTGAATCCATCCCTTAACGGATTAGATCCCAAAATAAATGATATGGAAAAAGATAAAAACTAAGGAATCCTACCTGAAATGAGAACTTACAACAAATCTATCCCTCCAACACCAAAATATTAAAAAGTGCTTTTTCTAGGGTAAAGAGGAAGGGTCTTCGCAACCATTTTGTGGAGAGGTATTCATGTTAGGGTCTAATTAGGGGATGAAGATCAATTAAGGTTTAAAAAAGTAATTAGATCCATAATATATTTATCTTTTTTATAATGGTCAATGGTTGGGGTGTAGAATTAGGAAAACAATGTGAAAACTATATTCCATTTTCTACCTCCATAAACCCCTTGATTATCATTCATTAATGGTCCTAAAAACGATCTTCCAATGATTAATAACCCATATTTTCTATGTTTAATAGCTACCCAAGGGGGTCATATAGTTTTTCAAAACTGTGAACCGAACCATGCACCTAGTAAGGGACCACTATTTATGTTTCAGAATTTTCTATAAGGTGATGTAAAATTTTTACTATCCATGATAAAATCATGTACATCTATAAAATTTCCATAAACCTATCAAAATTCATTCAAACCATCCAAATAATAACACAATACCATTAATAACATAGAAAAATAAAAACAATGCGTTGATTACATTTAATATGGTGTTATATAAAATAATAATTTATATATAAGTGGAAAGGAAATACATATTATTAATAAAATGATTATAAATTCTCAATTATTTCAGGGTAATCATATTGTAAAAAAACTTTTGATTGAAATATTTTAACGATCTATTTACATAAATCCATCAGCACCCTATACACTAAACACAAAATGCATAAATCAGGTCTGTATGATATGGGGTGCACATTTTGTAATTGATTCATTAAACTCACCCACTAATGAAATATCATTAATTAATGAGTTAATAATTGTATAATGATGAAATATTGGGATATTTGTGAACAAAATGATTGTCTTTAGATTCATAGAATTATTATGTAAATAAATATGATAGTGAAATGCATATTAAGTAAATTTTATTTTATAAATTTGTGTATATGCACTGTGGGAATGAACTAATGGAAATATAAAATATTTTTTCAATGTTAAAATATTGTATATAAATATTATATAAAATACACAAATCTGGATTTCATTGGACATAGGGAATGAAAAAAATAATTCTTCATGAGGTATCAATACTTGTTAAAATATCATAATATTTGGAAAATTTTCATTGACAAAATCAATGAACAAATTCAACGTCTCCTGAAGGATCATATGAATAAAATTTTCAAATACCATGTGATCTCATGGATCACTAGGCCACTGAAACTAAAAATATTTGTTTTGAAAATGATTTGTATTGAGGAACACTAATGATTGAGCCAATAATTGTGAGTGTTTCATCGATATCTTGTTGTCTAATAAATATTTTCATTTAGAATTTATTGACCATCAAATCACTATAAATGTGACTAAATCATTAATTATAAATTAGTACTTATATGCTAGTCATTATTTATTTAATAACTACATTCAATATTTAATACATATTATAAATCGTTTAGAAATATTTAATGTGAATGAAGATACATATTATTTCAATAAATAGAGTGGGGGATTTTGGGTGAAGGTAATCACCATTTATATCATCTTATATTATTATATCACTTTATGGTTGATATTAGACATTATCTAAAATAAAATTATATAATTTTTATTATGAAAATTAATACCAATTGGCATTTTCTCAATGAATCAGATAATAAAATACTAGTATTAGTGATACAACTATAATGAAAGTTATATATTATTGTATTTATAAAATTGTCGTTACAGAGAAATGATTAAAATTTAATGGACATGATTTATTTATGATTTAAGTTATTGTAAATGCCTAAACTATAATTATTAATATATAATAAATAAATAAAATAATAGTTGAAAATACTACATGAAACACCAAAATAATGAAATTTTTTTACATTAGAATAAAATTATTAAATTTTAAAAATATTATATAGTCTTCAAATTATCCAAAAAAACAATGTAATCATACAAAAAAATAATGATGAAATATGAAACAAATTAATGTGGGTATTTGAATTCAACTTTTTCGAAGTTAGGTTGTTAGAGCATTAAAAGGATGACCCCTCACAAGGTATTTTACTAAAATAAAACAAATACTGACTCATATGATTATTGTATGAAAATGTATTTACTAGAGTTGGTCATTAATTATTAAATTTCAAAAGCCTTTATGTTAGATACTTCCATGATTTCTACTACATGATTTAATATTCATTGATCTTATGAAAATATATTTTGTGGTTTAATGTAGTAATTAATTTTATAACAATATAATATTATTAATGTAATTAATTATAATAATAGTTTTTTAATATATATATATATATTTAAAATATATACTATGAATGAAAAATAAATTTAATTTTTAATACTAATGTTTTGGTAATGAAAATTAATATATCAAACTAACTTATAAGTTTATTAAATTTTTACAAATTATTTTAAATTATAGACTCATTTTTATAACATAAAAATTTATATCTAATGTAAAAAACTAGAATTTATTAATAGAATATATATGTGAATAACAAATTAATATTAGTTTAACTGATTGTTAATATGTATAAAATTCAGGCATATAAAAATATGTATTTTAAAATAACAATTTTTTATGTTATTGTATTCTTAGATATAAAAATTAAATTCCTAACAAATGTAATTTGTATTTCAAAATGTGAAATTAATTTTTTTGAATTATATTTTCAATAATAGACTGTGGCTATTTTTAGGTATTTTCTTGAAACAAATAATTTTTGGGTGAGTAGTAAAGAATACTGTTTGAAGTGATATTGTTTTATTATTAATATTATATATTTACAAATGAATGAAAACATTTATAAAATATTTTTCCTACCAATATTTTTTCTATGGATAATAAGTATTCAATTATAAATACTAAATATTATATTGAAAATCCATGTTTAAGATATTAAATCATATGTAGTAATTTATTTTAAAAATTCACTATTATAAATATATTTCTATTATTATTTATCGTAGAAGAAAAAATTAAATGAATCATTTCTATTAAATCCAGAATTCACAATATAAAAATATAATAATCCAATAAACATCTTACAAATACCCATCAATTTCAATTTTATACTATTTTGAATTTGTAGAGATAAAATTTTATTTTTTCTAAAAAATGGTTTTTAAGAGTTATGTTCCCTAATATTTCAATTAATTTTTATAGATAAAATAAATTTTATTATATAAATTTTATTATATTATTTTAATCATCAAATATAGATTAATAAATAAAAAAAATCCTATTATTCATTAATTATACAATAATTATGTAAAAAATATCACCATGTAAAAAACTATAAATTGACAAATTGACAAATATTTAAATAATTGAATTAAAAATATCTAAAAAATTATTACAAAGTAAATTTTTATAGGGATTATCAACATTAAGTTATCCCCCAATCTTGTACATTCATCATATTATCCACAAACCATGTCATACATGTCAACATTTGATATTATGATTATATATTTTAAAAACATGTGTCCTCTTCAATTATTAATGGAAAACACTTCCCACACCCATTTATCAAATATTTATATAGAAATATATCAAAAATATAATCACAATGATCACCTAATATCTCTCCCTATGTCTTATAATCCATATCATTGTTAGATGACCAACATATAAAGAAATTGATATTACTTATGGGAGAACATCCAAAAGAGATGTCAATCATTTTAAATCAACCCCTATTGATTATCTTTATTTAATACCCCGGGAAACAATTTCAATAACTGAAATTATTATAACATTATAATAAATATTATTATTATATCTTATAATATGAATAAAATATCAATTTGATAACTTACTCAAAAACCTTTTGAACAATGAAGACGTCATCATTTATAGGTGCATACTAATTCTTCCATGAACAACATCATTTTTTTATAACGACCATAAAAAATTGTTTCTGAGGTATATTTAAAGGATTAATAAGACATTTATAAAATTATGGCGATTCTTAATATATAAGGCATTTCCCATCACTCATTAATATATTTAAAAATAAATTTTAGTGTCGTGCATAAATATCGATTACTGGCTCATTGAAGTTGATGTATTTTTCAATTCAATATATTTTTCCTTCATTAAAAGTATATATGAAATTAAATTACACCACATTAATAAAAAATATATAACATCATCATTATTATTAATATTTTTGAAATGAATCACTTTAATAACTTTATTGTCCCAAAAGATCAAACCTGTGGTTTTTATATCAGTGTAAATAGGATGTTATAAATTGTATTGATAAGTATGATTTAAAAATGTGTATTTATATTCATTCCACATTGCGTGTTTTCCAAAAATAATTAAAACGTATTATTTATATATGTGAACATCCTTATTAATCATTTAGATACATAGAAGATATATTATTATGCTACTATAATCATTTTGTATCTATTTTAATATTATATATTATTCACTTGAATATTATATATTACCTGTTACATTTCCAAAGGATAATTTGGGGTTTCTAGTGTTCAAAATACGTTTGTTATGATTGCACATATATATGTAGATAATAATGATAATGTACATGAAATATTACACTTTTATGGTGTAAAATAAGTATTATTGTAGTTGTCATTTGGATCATTAAATATTTGAAATCTATATCAAATTATTCTGAAAATATGAAAATGGGTTTATTATTTTTCAATAATGTCCATAGAGTAGGTAATTAAAATATATTTTTAATGAAATGATGTTAATATATAATTAATACATGTAAAATAGTTTAATATTAAATCATTGTGGTATTTTTTTAAATATAATTTAATACATTAATATTCAAGAATTAAAAATCACTTATCTAAGGACCCGACATTAAGTGTTACATAATCATTAGTTTTAGGTTAATAATTAATTATAATTCAATTGAGGTCCATTTTAGGATTATATTCTTAGAGAATATTATCAAAACTCATATATAATAAACCATTATATAAAAATGGACACAACCAATTAGTATAAATTTTCTTATTATATAACACTTTTATAATAATGCTGTATTTATTTACATGGAAAATATCCATGACTATCAATATGATTAATTTATTCCATTACCCATTGGTAAACCGTTAAATTTTTTTAATGTGTGAGGACCACAAAAACATCATCAAAGGAAATTTAAATCAAACATAAACATGCATCTAGTAAAAACTAAGAGAACTCAAATAAACTTTTCCTTTATAATCAAAGTTATTTTACTGTATAATATAATTTGTTTTCAAATGAAAAATAGACACATATTTTACGATTATAAGTCATTTAAAACACAGATAACGTAATAAAGAACTACATTTTGGTGACATATGGAATCATCTATCAAAAACCATTTCAAAAGAAATTAATTTAGAATAAAAATAAATCCGAATTAATATATAATCATTAATGAATGTAATGTATATATATGATGGATAACACCATTTTTTGAATATATATTAGAAATACCGATATTCATGATATATAATGGTTCTCAACGTTTCATATAAGCTATATAGGGAAACCCTATAAGCTATTACAGAGAACATCAATTCAAATATGTTGTATTAGGACAACATGTTTAATTTAATGATCATGTACAATATCACGAATAAATAAAATTTCTTATAAATCCCAACGAAACACACATTAATACCCATTTGAAAAATATTATTGATAAATATTTTATTTTCTCCTAAAAACAATTTTATGTGCAAAAATTCTAAAAAAAATAATGATGGGGCTTACATTGAAGAAAACATTAAATAATGTAAATGAATCTTGGAATGAAGTAGTGTCCATTAAGGAATAAAATTTTTTATCATAATGATTGTTAATAATAGAATATTACTTTTTATTTTTTTGAGACGTTCTATATAATACACATAAATAGATTCCTTTGGAAAACCATTAAAAATAAATAAAAAATTGCATAGATTATTATTTATAAATATTTAGGGTCTATATAATTTTTTATTTTAAAATCATTATAAAAACATTTAAATGTAAAATAATGAGTATGAAGTGAAAATAAAAAATATAATTTTGTAATTTAACACCCCTTATGACTTTCGAAATATTTCAATCGTAATACCCATGAAATAATAAGATCAAAATATACTATTAATACCATTTTAATTGATAAAATCATGATAGAATTATTCAATGGGGGATTATAAATGCCTCACACAATATTATATAAGTAAAATATCAAAATATTACTCAATGAATGGAAATTGAGACGGAGTCCCTTACCTTGAGTCTAATTTGTCATGTATTCCTTTATCAACATAAATAATAAAATAATTTTAATTAATTATTTATATGATAACCTTTTGGGATTTATTATTAATTTTATTTCAAATTTTAAAATGTTATATGTATATTTTCTTATTCAATGAATTTTACATCATATGATTTGATCATATTAGGAATATATGTCAAAAATGCCTGTGTTTGTTTGAATATGATCAAAGAGGTTATTATTTAAACATATTTATAATAATAATAATGAACTAATTTTTTTTAATTTATAAATAAATTATAAATTAAAACCCTTTTATTTTTTTTAGTATAAAAATAATGTTCATTAGGATCATAGAGACAGTTATTCATTACTTATGGATGATTAACATTTCCATTTTTCATCAATAATTCTTACAATGATGTCAAAAATATTTTATCTTTAATGAATTAAAATAATATCATATATACCATATTATTTTAAAAAATATACATCTATATGTCATCCATGTGGTGTCGTGATGGAAATAGATCCACATTGCTTCAGGAAAGCGGTAGTCCACACGTACACGAACCATGTAAACAATGATTTATATATTTAGAATATGATAAATAAAATGACATATTATTCATTAAGAATGATTAATATGCTATAAATTTTATAATTTTTTCATGTATATCACATATGTTAATTATATTTTTAAATTGTTTCTTCTGTTTAAAAAATTGTTTAAAATGAATCACATCTCTTTGCGAGGAAATATTCTATTGTACATTTGAATAATATTTGTATATCCCGTACAAAATTATGATTTAAAAGTTAATAATGATATAATTATTGTATGTTTAAAATATTTTATAAATATAATATATTTACATTATATCATTCATCGAATCTAAATGTGTTATTTGTAATTTGAAATACACATAACAATGGTTCGAGAGGGGGTAGTCTGTTGTACACATGAAAATTGACTTCAAAATCCATTTAATTGAATTTTAGATTGTTTTAAGTCATGACCATATTATGATAACATATTTTTTAATGAACCATGAAATCCATCTTCTTGGGATTTTCCAATGCATAGTTGAATCCTTTTTGGCCAACAACAAGACCAAATATTGAACTTTATTATGTGTTATGAAATTACCATTTCACAAAATTTTTTATATGTTCTCCCATATTTTCCTCCTTCCACCCATATTTTTAATGACTCCTATGGTCTCATTCATCAACTCCTCTATCCATGGAGAGATCTCAATCACCTAAACTCTTTTTTACCATTATTTCTCACACTGGAATACCCATAGTGATTCTGTGAGTTCTCATTATTCCATTATTAATTTCTATCAACATTTTAAATGTTATCATGTAGAGAGATATTTTTTTCTATTTTTTTAATTTGTATTTTTTTTATTTCCCTCAAAAAGACATGAATACAGAGTGTATTTTTTATGAGTAGAAAATTATTTATAATGTTGGTGGTTTAATTCTTTTTCCATTATTTCGTTGACCATTTATAAATGAATCTGTGATATCAGACAACATAATATCTATGTGCTTCCTTGAATAATTTGAAATTAGTTATGTAATATCATGTGACATAAATAATAATGTCATTTTTTTTATATCAAATCGTTTTAGAATGATCACCTCAGCCTGAACTGCTCATTGGGGTGAGGCATATATACGCCTTGACACTTGTACCTCCTTATGTAATTTAAATGCACTCTTTTGGTGGTATTATAAATATTATAATCCTAATTATTTTAATTGGTATATCATTAACTTTTTATTAGTTCTTTATAAATTATAGTACATGAGATGTTTAAAATAAACTAAATTTTTTATTCCATGGAAAGAAAGTCATGACAAACATCATAACAAACCAGAATTTTAATGTTTTATTTCTTCTTAAATTAAACGGGACATTTAATAGTGATTTTAAAATAATTAATCTATTTTTTATGTATGTGTACTAACCATATATATTTAAATTTAATTAATAGAAATGAAAAAAAATTCACAATAGTTGTGTTGGGTTGTTTATGAATGTGGCCTCTTATGGGTGTTGAATATAAATGATTATAGTATTTTATCTATCTTATAATGGAACATGGATTACTAATCATGAATTACATAAAAGAACAAATATTGAGATTATGTCTATTTTTCCATGAGTGATACTCGAATTCCCATATATGAATTCCATGGAAAGGTTCATAAGCTTCCTGAAATTATTATCCATATGCGAAACTGATAAAACCTAGGAGAGAAACCACGGAAAAGAATGGAGGGAATAACCATATACCATTCCACTATAAATACTCTATCCTCTATGTGATATTCTTAGGATGAGTGTAGATGGTTATTCCTATAAGCCATATAGAGAGTGAAATTTGGAATTCCTCTTTACATCTTTCCTTGGACATATTCTCATAGGGATGGGTAACTATACTTATCGTTGTTTGATACATAGGATAACTCATTAATGAATTTTTTTTATAGGGCTAGTATGACTTATAATTAATAATAATATTTACCCATGTAATGATTTATTAAATTATAGGTAATTAGTTTATTGGATGTGTTCCCTATTACAAAGAAAATCCTTTTATTAGTTATGTGATTATATTCAACCATTATGTCTAGCCCAATTATGATACATTGTGAATAAAAATTGTAATTATAAATATATATTATTCTTACATTGGTAGAAATCTATTTTGAGATATCCATCATAGAACAAATATTGTATTGTCTGTTTGGTTTTTCATAGGAACATGCATCTAACATTACTAAATTTTTTAATTAATTACATCATAACTAGTTATTCATGAACATTGTCGTACATATATTCATAGATTATATTATTCTTAGAAACTATTATTGTTATCCTACAGAGTATTTTTCACACCTTCTATAGACCTCCATTTTACTTGTGTACACAAATTGATATCATTTCTTGGAGGACTATAAGGCTTTAATTGTGATATCTTTTTTGTACCTAGGATTTAGGAGAATGTCAATGAAAAAGTGCATATGATGGTCATGTACATAGAACATGGTTCATTTGTTATTTCATATAGATGTATTTTTTTGAACATCCATTCCAAGATTCTTGTATTAGTTTTTTAGCCATATATGGGAATTATTTTATCATTGAATACTGACAATAACTATTCATTATATGTTTCATCAAATTTATGTATCATAAACTAATCTTTCGATTATTCAATCCTGTTATATTTTTTAATTGTTTTATTTATTACTTCTATTACAATTTTTGTACATTGATCATATGGGTTTAGTCTCCCCACCATACCATACTTCGGACATTACTCTTATTCATCACTCTATGGATTATGAAGAGTTGTGAATGATGTCATGTGACTATCCAGATTTTTTATTTGTTTCAATGGATCTTCGTTCAGTATATTAGAAAGTTGTAATAGAGCTATTTATTTTCGAATAAAATAATATTTGGGCTGGAAAATAGATGTCACAAAATTTGTTGGGACTGTGTAAATTGTTTTCTTGAATTGATCAACCCATGCACGAGGAATAGTCAACATGCTAATGGATGGTATTTTTTTATATTATTCATTATTATATTTAATTTTGATATCACCATTATTGAATGGTTTATTTTTAATATGGATTGTTTTATGATATTTTCAGTAATTACTCTTTCCCTTGTATGTAATGAATGTTTCATTACATGCATAATTATAGTTACATTGATAATCACATGAAATCATATATCAATATATATATATCTATATATTTAATTAAATGATAATGATATATATTGATCATTTCTTTTAGTGTTATGCCAAGAAACTATAATTTATTTTTTAGGAATTCTTGTACAACCTTTTTCTATGATTATATGACATTATATTGGATTTTTTCCAATTCCTTTCATATGTACCACTTTTCATTGGTGTCCTTTATATATATTTGAATTCAATTCTACATGTGATATTATTCCTTGTTATAATTTTAGTATACTATTGGTTAAAAATGATTCCATATCAAACAATTTAGTGGTACCCTTCATATACTTATTTTTCCACCTAACATACCGATCATGTCATGTTTGATCCATATACCCTAGGTTTCTTAGGTAGAATAATATTAGTTGTGATTAAATGGTATCCAATTTATTTTTTATAAAGTGTCGAGGATCATTATAAATTCAAAAATGGTGACCCATATAATCCAACCATTGTATTTTAGTTTGATATCACATGATATGTTTATATAAATAAAAATACTTTTGAAATTTTATTTTAAATGAAGTTAATGCTTATGAATCTTATATAAGACTATAACCTTATTGGTCTATCTAGAGTTATTATAGTTACATAATAGACTATTCACAACCTAATTTTCCCAACCATGGTGCCAAATTCATACCAGATGAACCCAATGATTTTTTTTTATAATTTATAAATGTTATTAAATGTTTTATAATTTATTTATATGAATGAAAAAGGCATTAACCGGACCCTGATAGGTATCATTTACATTATATTTCATTATTATTACACACCCTAATATGGGTATGTGTATTTTAAATATAGATGATTATTTAATATGTCTCCGATAAATTATTTGGGTTAATATAAAGGCATACATTGAAATATTCTTTAAAATGTAACAACATAAATTAATAAAATACATGTTATCTTGTTTTTTGATTTATTATTTGTGTTGCCTATATGGATTAAATTTCCAATTATAACCTATTGGTGTTTTTTTCCAACAAATTCAATAATGTCAATTTTATTTTTCATTGCTAATGCTGACAACCATATGGATAAATAAAATAGTTCAAATGATTTTTTTTGATAAATTGCCTAAATATAACTAGATTTTAAATAAATTAATATATCTTGAAGGTATTTTTGAAAATTATATCATGTGTGCATTGGGGTTTTAGTTAAATATAATACATCGATTTTTTACATTGTGAGTAAGGAGTTATATCCATTTCAAAATGCGCCATTAAAATATATTTGTATATTATATGAAAAAATAATGTTGGTCAAATTAGTCCATAAATGTGTGCATATATTTATCCTCATGTAATTATAGATGAATATTTTTGCTTTAATATTTTATTTTGAATGGGAACTTGAGGGTTACATATATTTCCTTTCTTATATAACTAAAAATATAATTATTGTGACATAATCCATGTTATTTTTTAGTAATGACCCCCTTTTAGGATCAATGTTTTGTTTTTTGGAAAGGGAATTTCCTAATTTAAGTAGCATCCTCAGTACCATAAAAATGTTACTAATATTATTATAAATATTTTTGGACATGATGTGTCATTCTCATTATCTTTACCCCAAGTTTGACTCATTGATTATAATGTAACACCCATGATAAGTCTTTTTTTATTTCCTAGTTTGACCCTTGTTATAAGTTTTGGAATCACGTAATTATGGGCTTTCATTGGTTACAAATTCATAGAGCATGGTTGGGTGCCTAGTTGGTTGTGAGACACATCCTCTTCATTATCACTATTGTATTACTCATGAGGTCATCAACATATTATAATATTTTATTCCATAATATTAGAATTGTGAGAGTACTTTTTTGGTTATTATGTATTGAGATGTATATGGATGCTACACCTATTGATAGAAACAATGATGTTCAATTTTTTTCACATGAAATATCTAGGTAGAATGAATTGATATATGGAACACCCATCAGGTTTCTGAAATTGTATAATTAATAATATGTGTTCGGTTTTACCTAATAAATACATGATATGTTACTCTAAATTAATAAGTCAACTGTATAGAAGATGTGCATGAGTTTCATATGAAACAAGACTCGTCCCAATGTTTCATATAACATCATAAAAGTTTTGAGATTTCTAAAACTACTATCAGGTTGGGTTTTGAGACAATATGAATAATCTTATGGTTTATATAAACAATATTAGTGATGATTTTTTCATGTATTTATAAATTAATTCATGTCTACTTTTCTCGTAAGAGGAAATTCTATATCTAAATTCATGTTTAGTCTTGATAAAATCATTTTAGCTGCATATATCTCAAACAATCATGGGTTGATGGAAAATAATCCTTGTAATAATATATATTTTTATTTAATTATGATCATGAAACTCCAAATGTTGGGATAATTGCATGAAACCTAGAAAATATGTTTCCTTTCTTGTCAAATGTACACAAGCATGATTGTAATTTTGATAATTTTCATTACTTCAGTGGAATACACTAGTGGATAGAACGATTTCAAATTATTTTGTACTTGAAATCAAGAACATTGATGAATTTGTTGGCAGAATATGCCACATATAATAATTTTTTTTGTTAAGGATAGAAATCAGTGGTTATTCTTGAGTGATCATAGAGTTAATATAGTGTTTATGAAATTGAGGATGGATTATGAGGAAATATCAATATTTATATCCATGATTTTATAAAAATATCCATCTAAGATGATTTCATTGTTTCTCTTCTTATAATATAGTTATAATTGGATTAGAACCATAATGAGAACAAAATATTGAACATAATGTCAATCTCACAGTTATTCAACAAAAATCTTTATACTTATTAGTGTATGGATTTCATATAAATGATCATACCCCTTGTCTTGAAATCATCCATGATACACTAGAAGAGTATAAAATTTATTCCATGAAATTAAAACAAATAAAACAGCCATATGTTTTTATAAATATACTCTATGGGGGTTGCATCTTTAAGGAGTTGATTCTATTAATACAATGTTAATTACTGAGATATATGTGGATTCCTGATGAGAGAATAATTTGACGAACTGATAGACACATTGTATGCCTTGAAATAACTACCATTGTGTCTAACCACCAATTTAATGAGTGGAACAGTAAACTATAGACCAATATATCAATTGGAAGTGCTAGATTATGATCTAAATTTAATAATCTTATTGGACATCATTTGATGATTTTGGTGGTTTTTGTGTACTTCCATTTGTCATGGATGGGTTGTTTTTATGGGATATGAATAATGTATAATGGATCATGTTTACATCGATTTTTGTGCTAAGGCACAAAAAATGAAGGTACGGGCTTGAGAAAATGTGTTAATAAAAATTAAATGATTCATTAGGGGTGGGAATAATGTGTTGAGTTTTGATACACTAATAGTCTAATCCATAAATTTTGATAATTGGTTATGGATGTTTCCTAGAATTTTTTTATTTGGAATCATTAAATGCATCTTATAAGTAACATCTTTATTGGATTCCATCTGGTTGAGTTCTGTGTAATTTGTGAATGGTTTGGTTTTTCTTGAGAATATTTTTAATCTACACTAAATGTTATCAATTGTGGATAAATTTTTTAGTCTATATGAATATCATTTTGATGAATTTTTAGTACATCATAATGGATGTTTGTTTGACAATTTCGATGGTGGAGTTTATATGATTCGAATTTTGATTCATAAATATAAAACATGTGGTTTGTAGAAAAATAGTATACATTTTTAATATGATTATGATGATATCATTTATTAGGATAAATAGACTTAGGAAAGTGTATTCTCAATAATTATGTTTTAGAGTATGTTTGATGGACCATGTTTCACCGGATTACATGATGCATGCATAATGTGATGTTTGGAGGTGCATAAGGAGATATACAATGAAATTAAGTTATTTATGTGAAATATTATGTTTCTATTAGGTTGAGTTTTGTTTATATATTTCACCAATATATTATTTTGGTTTATAAGATCTATGGTTGGGAGGTTGTAATTTCCCCAATTTTTGAAACAATTAATTTTTTTTCTATAGGAACATGTGGTATCCCCTTGGGGGAAGGGCCAAATAATAAAAGGATATTATAAACATAATTCCTAGATTTTTAATTATTAAATATGTTCTTTGGATGTTTTTCATGATTAATTAATTTCTTGGGTCTTTAATTTGGTTACTACATTAAAAAACCTTTAAAATCAAATTCAGTGGAAGTTAATAGAGGTAGAAGGTTTGTCAGAATTCATTTAGAAATCCTGGTGAAATGGTTCATCCTTTTCAAGGGGATGGTTTTGTTTTTAGTTTTATTATAATCAAGTTTTCTTTTATGAAAATCCATTCACTTATTATATGGTTTTCAATAGAGGATAAAAGCACTATTGGACCATGGTTTCTCAAACCATGCACATGAATCGTGTAAACCCCCTTCTTAGTCAGTAGCCCATGTACGAATGGAACACAGTTTGGCCAACCATATAGACAAATGAGGAACATAATTGTGCGAGGTGAAATTTATATTTTCCCATATTTTTTTATTAATATCAACTCCCAGAATTTTGATCATTATAACCAAATGCAATAAGCCCTCGGTGGGATCCATCCTCATCTCTTACTTCCATAAAGAGATATCCCTAATATCAACTCATTTTCAACCATCATTGACAAATTTTGAAGCCCATCAATGATTCTATAACAATTTATTCACCATTTATCAATTTATTTCCCTATATTAAATTTTATCTTATTATGATATAGATAACATTGTTTTTAGTATGTATTTATGTATCTATGATTTCTATCAAACCAGATCAATTCAATCCTTGATAATTTATTGTTGGACCATCCATGGTATTAGGTCGGTGGTCTAATGGATTTTCCCAATAATTATTATCATTTAAAAATTATAATTTTCATCTACACCTAATACAATATTTGTGTTTCAATTAAAATAAAAAATTAGTTATTAATGGCATACTTCCATAAATTATATTTTCATAATGAACAGAATTAAACTATTGTAGGATGTTAACCTCAACCATAACAACCCATTGTAATGAGTTATTTATACGTATTGACCCTTATACAAACATAAATAATCAAACAACAATATTTGGGTGTCATTATAATATATAAGACCATAATTAATTTATTTAGAATCTCATCCACCATTTTGGTTCACATGAATGATTATAGTAAATGAAATTTTTTAAATAAAATAAATATATTATATAATAACATGAAAAATATTTCCAATTACTAATAAAGAAAATTTATAAGGTGAACTTTATTCTCAAATAAAAAATGTAAATTTGATAGTGTTTTCTGAAATGATAAAAGGAATTCTTAAGTACATGTAATTTTATATTACAATAGAAATGAATAATGGGAGTGGAATTATTTCATATAAATTTTTTATGCCATCATGTTTATCATTATAGTATCATATAGTACATAAACATCAATTATCAATTGAATTATATCAAACCATGATTAATTCATGAACTCTTCTGAAGTAATTCATTGGACTGACTTAGTGTGTGAGTGTTTTTGTATTCATTGAGTGATACTCAGCTTCACATGTGAGGATTTATGGCCTCAGAAGTTGGTTGATGTTACTAACCACATGAGTGATACTGGCATACATGAGAATATAAATTTGACTAACTCAATGTAAATATGGTTATACCATACCATGAGTATTAAATGTTACACAATTTTAGATACTGGGTTTAGGCTCTATGGGTTATTCCATTATATCATATCAATAATGTTTCTTGGGTTATTATTTAAAGACCACCATGCACAAACTGATAAGGTGATGGGTAATAATTGTTCTTCTAGTGAGATACATGGGAATCCTTTTTATGGATCAACATTTAAATTCCTTTTGTGTATCTAATGAAGAACATTAATTCATTTTGTAATGCTCTATATAATTATCAGTTATCAGATTAACTAATGTGCCCACTAACAGAATAACATTATTAGGTTCTGTCCAACAATTTATTATGTAATTATGATAGGTTTAATTATGTTTACACGATATTAAACATGTTAATTATAATTATTTTTTATATATCCATAGGTTTGTATCAATTTTGATATATCAGGATAAGGGTAATTCATGTATTGTAGGTCATAACATTTGTAGGAAATATAGTCAGACATGTTTTATGATGAATATATATTCAATTTTTATTTGATATAACTATAATGGATTTTATTTATATTCATAGATAAAACTAATATTTAGAATCATTTTATGATGGCGTAATGAGTACATATCACACCTTCTTAGGGCCTCTAATGCACTTGGGGACCCAAATAGAACCACTAGGATAAAGGATCATGATGCTTCTAATGTGTATTCTTTCTTATAATAGGTAGTTAGGATAACATGAATGATACAAATCCTATTATTCTAATGTGTATGTATTTTATTCATTATTATATATATATTATTAATTCTCTATGTTTTATGTTTTTGTTTTGTTTAATCGTGTGGACATGAATGCATCATTTTAATGGAATTGACCATTTCTTATTTTTGATAGAATTTTTATTTACCTATAATTCTATGTCCCTTTTATAATTATTATTCTATTGAATATTTTACTAATTAACTATTCTACCACTATGTTAATTTAATCATGTGGTTATAGATTCCCTAACTGAACTATTGTTTTACCCTCCCTATTATTTAGAATCCTCTCATATACTCGGAGGCATGTTTGAGGCCATGTGAATAAATGGATCATTGATTCGATCCAGTGGCTAATTTGTAAGGATGTTAAAAACTCTAATTCCAAATATAATTTAACATTTTAAAAAACATAATCAAAAAAGGTAAGTTTCAATTGAAATTTAATATTTTTCATTACACATCAGAAAATGATCCTTAAATTTTTTTAAAACTCACCCTAGGTTAATTTTTATACTATTAATTTAAAAATGGATTTTTTTTGAAAAATAAATTTAATAAATATGGAAAAAATTATATATTTATTTTGAGAACAATGAACAACTAAACATCATTTTAAATAAAATACAACATTTCAGAGAACGATTTGTTCCTTGGATGGTTTTGATCATATTAATAATAAATAAATTAATATAAAATGTGTGTAAACTATATATTTTAAAACATTATATATTCATTATCATACCATCCAATATAAATAATGTGTGATAAATTTAATTTTAAATAATATTAATTTATTAATATATCATATATCATGAAAAATCTATGATTCACGTATTTCATGTTGAACATAGAATTTTATGAAATGAATGATATTAAATTTATTATATAACTAATTTCATAAAATATATGGTTTTTAATCCTCCATTTATTAATAATTTTTTCTCTCATAATTTGAACATTATCTCGGTAATAAATGGATGGAAATTTGAAAATACTTTTGTTTTAATACCATAGTGTAAAAAATTGTTAACAAATCATCTTCTTAATAAGAGGGATAGTTTAGTGGAAAGTTAATGTGGAATAAAAAATTACATGGATTCTATGTATGATAACATTAGATGAAGGTGAAGATATAAAAATGGATGAATACTCAAAATAGATATAGAGTGGGATTGTAGTAACTGATTAATGAAAGTAAATAATAAATGGAATATTAAGGGCCTCAAAACCATACATCTACGATAGGTTAAAATAGAATATTATTTATCTGATATAAATTTTATATGGCTTTATTTTTTTCAATATACTTTTTATAAGGATTATTAAATCATTTAATTTCATTGAATATAAGGAAATTAACAATCATTATACATTTCTATTTTATTATAAGAATTACCCATTTGGTTCTCCTCCATTCAGTTTGAATTTTGTAATGAACCAGTGTTTTATAAATAGAATTTCCCTTCTTATAATTCTTTATTATAATAATATTAAATTACCACTCAATGAACTACGAATTTTTATGTCACCTTTAAACATAATATTTTAACCATTCTTATTTTAGTTTAAAAATATGACATATATAGTTTCGTTCATGATGTTTCTTGGGGTCTGATGGGAAAAAAATTTATTGACTACTAACCCACCCTTCTGAATAGTAACCCACCATTTTGAATAGTAATATGACCCTTTGGATTGTTAAATCATCCAAAAGAATAGTAACCTCTCCCTTTAATGTATAAATAAAATTTAGGAATCTTATAAGTGATAATATGATCATAGTAAATGTATTAATATTTTCTTCAGTCTTAAATAATTAATTACATTTTGTTAATTAATTTAAAAGAAAATTTATTTTCTTAAAATTTATTCAAAATTTGACATTTTTTTGTCTCATGGTTTTATGATAATTATATACGAGCGTATGTTATTTTTGAAAGAATTCTTAAATATGTTATAGTTTAAAAATATTTTTTCTCAAGTAAATTATGATTTAAATTAACAAAAAATTAATCATATCTAAAAAATTATTTTCAAAAAATTTAGTTTATTTTTAGATACAAAAAAATAAAAAATGGATAGGGTAAATATTTGATATTTTTCTGAAATCTTGATGTTTTTTGGAAAAGTAAAATACATTAATTTACCATGTAAATAAATTATAATTTAAATCCTCTATTTCTTGCATCATAAGTGATGTGAGAACCGAAATATTTCACTCACATGAATTTATTAGAATTTCCGGTCATGTAATCATCACTATTTCCATATATCAATGAAATTAATAAACCATGAAATTAAATACTAAGAAAACCCTCTTCTCCGCCAGTATAAAAACCACACACATTTCTCTCTTCTATTAACTCCTATCAAGTCTTGTTCCTTGCCTATTTTTTAACTTACTCCCCAAGATCCTCCCCCACGTCCAATATCCATTGGCTTCTTAAAAATACTAAATCCTTACCCATTATGTGGCTCTTAAATGAGATAAACACATGAGGAAAATTCCACTTTTTGATTCTTTTATTTTCATTCATGTTCTTTTCATTTCTTGCCTCTTTAATTGCTTCCATACACCCAAATGGTATTATAACTCTAGTAAAATATATATAATTTAATTTTATTAATATTATATGATTTCTATATTATAATCTCTCCCACCCCCACATTTAATACCATAAATGAAATTATTGTCTGAGATTTGTTGACTTATCATATTCAAGGATGAAAATTATTCATTTCTCATTACCATCTCCTAGATTGGTCATGAAAAAAAATTAATGGTTAAAAATAATATAATATATATATTTTATCATATTTGATGTTTTTTAATTTTGTTAGACACATTATTTAATGTAATAATACCAATCAAATTAATATTGAGGAAAATCAGAAAATTAATCCATGTATTTATCAGTAATGTTTTATATAATGGTTGAACTTCACTCCAAGCAACCAAATTAAATTTAAAACCATGTAGTGACATGATTTTTCATTAATAAAATATAAATCCAGTTATGTAAAACCATCCCCATTTTACAATATTATCCATTAAGGAAAACAATTAAACTTATCATATTGACTAGGAAAACAAACGGACACGAACAATGAAATTGAACCACATAACCCATAAAAAAGCACAAGAATTAACATAAAAAGGTTAAAATAAATCTTTTAAATAAATAATAGGCCTTGTAATTATTAATAAATAAACCTAATTTTATTATTAAAATAATTAATATCAAGTGAAGAACACCATCAAACATAAGGTAAGGGATCCTCTCTATTCCATTTTTATTCAAGAATATCTTTTATACTATGCCTTTTTATGGGTAATACCTAAGAATGGGGTTTTTAATTCACACATACATACCTACCTCATAATATATAGGTGATTATAAACCCCTTTATCTCTCATTAGTCCCAATAAAATACACATGATATAAGGCCAATAATCTATACGGGATTCTACCCGTACCTCCTTTGTTCATTCAGGTTGCATTATCCTTCTTTTACCAAAATAAAGTAATCATTTTTTTTTTGAATATTATAAATTCAATTTTAATGTTCCAAATTCATTTATCAACACATTATCATCATCCAATTTTGATTATATACATGTTTTTAAGTGATTCTCTCCTTGATACATACCAATAAGAGACCATACTTTGAGGGAACTTCACGAATTGTTACCTGATTTCAAGTGAACACTATATTCAATTTTAATCAATCATTGATGTCATAAAATTCAGTTGCTTTTATGAAAAACCTGTATGGTTTACATTTGTTTTTATATAAATTATTTTTCTCTTTTCTATTTTAAAAGATCTTGAGTGTTTTCCATAAAACTGCACAAAAAAATTTAAAGATAAAATTTATTCAATACTATTATTAAATTTTTTCAAATCTACTTGAAATATCATACCATGATACATGATAATTTTACTATATCAACTTCCATGTATATTTTAGTTCCTTTCTTCATGGACACTTTTACGATATGCCCATTTTATATCATTAATGACATGATTATTTTACCTGATTCTTTCTATGTGTATCCCTTGTGTTTATGTTAGATTGATTTTGAATAATTATTTATATAGAAAAAATATTAATGAAATTATATGATTAGTCTACCTAGATATCTCAATATTCATTGGGTGATGTTGAGTCTCCTGAGATGTTAGGTGTGACAGTCTTGGTGGGTATCCTTGGCTTCTTCTACCATGTCTAATGATCTTTTTAGTTAGCCTTAAATAATTCCAGTGACATGTTTCATGAAGCTTCCACATTAATATATTATTATATGATATTATGTAATTTTCCCATATGTTACATGACATTTTATATCATTAGGCCATACCTTCTATCCCACTTTCTAATGATTTGTTCGTATAGTTATTCTTTTGCTGGGATATATCGCTCAACCCTTTTTTTCTTGTTTTCTCTAGGGTACCCTATGCAGATGTTTGAAAAAAAATGAAAGGTTGGATCTTAATTTGAAGATCAAATAAATACTTTTTTTAGGTCAATGTTTTTATATTTCTGAACCTAGTCTTCCATGGAATTAGACATTACAATCCTTGTTTTGTAATGAGGAATAATTATTCTTAAATTCATTTAATGTGATATATATATATATGTATAGGGTCAATATAGATCGTATAAGAGGATTTTCTAGTTATTTTTTAGAGATTATCAATAGGGCACATTAGTAAGAACCATAATGATGGGAATAAGTATATTGAAACACAAAAAAATGTAGGTACGCCTAGAGTAAGTGGATTATTAATAAAATAAATACTTATTTGGGTACATACATGAAGATGTGGAACTATAAAAAATGTTTCTATGGGTAAATTCCAAAAATAATTCGTCTAGCTAGATTCGAATGAGAACTAGTGCACAACATTGGTTCTTTCTGCACTATTGGTTTGACATGCCTGGAAGATATGCTTGGGTAAATTCATTAGGTTAGTACATATTATTATTATTAAGGGAATTTAAAAATATCCCCAAAGAATATAACCTAAAAATAGATCAATTATTACCAAGATTTGAACCATTAGAATCAAAAGTTTGGTTACACGTATCCTTTTAAATTTTATCCTTTTAGGTTTAAAGTTTCATTTTCATGCTCAATAAATATAAATTCAAGACCAATAATTGTATATTAATTTTATTTTTTAATGGTATGAAATAAAAAAACATGTTCCAACAATAAATGTTATATAGATTGTAATGAATTTCCTATGGATATGCCTAATATGATCGGTATGGGTGACCAAAACTTCATGACTGTACTTGTTCATTTGGCTCATATTATGAGTAATAACTATAAAAATGGGGAATCCCATCATCCTATAAGAAAAAAAGATTTTTATTTTATCTTGAATACAAATAATTCCTTCCATTATTATTGGATCTTCTGATCCCCTCATTGTGGGATAGTGTATTAACTATAATGAAATGATATTCTATGTCATCTAGTGATCAATAGAAGAGATATTCATATGGTCGTGCTACCTTTTTTGTAGTGAAACTGTTCAATAGTTGACATTGATCATGAAAACAAGGCCCTAGGATGAAAATAATATCATGGATTGGGATGAATTCAAGATAATTTTTATCAATAAATATTTTTTTAGAACCCTAAATCCCAAGATGGAAAGAGATTTACTCAAACTCAAGAAGAAATAAGATGAATCCATCAGGGTTTATGAGGTAAAAATTAAAATGATTTCATGGTACTCTTATAGAATTTTCATGAACACGAATATCAATGTGGACTAATTTTTTAGAAGACTAAAGGCGAGTGTACAAAAAGCATTGGATATTTGATAATTTGATATATATGTATATATTGTCTATTATGCCCTTATGGTTGAAATGGATATCAGAGACTCTTTATGGAATCATGGGCCCAAAAAAATATGAAAATGAAATCAAATGTGGGAGGTCTCACTAATATATTCCATGATGGGAGAAACCTGGTCATCCAATTTCTAAAAATTTTGGGAAGAAGTATCATGGGAATTTACTAAAGGGAACCATAATTTCATAAAATGTCCAATGATGGGAGATCTGGCTACAAACTACTGAGTGATATGAATAATCCCTCTAATGTAGAAGATGAAAAGAAGGTTCAGATCAACAATCATCCTGAATTGAAGTGCTAAAACTTCATGGAGCATGGGAAATATGAGACCAATTTCATTATGTTTTGGGTTGTAATAGGAAATCAACAATAACCTCTAAGGAGACAATGGCTGGATTATGTTATCACCACTACTGAGGTGGATCCGAACAACAATGTGGTGATAGGTATACTAGTTTTTCATTCTACCATAGCTAACATATTATTTGATTCTGGTTCTTCACAATCATTTATATCTTGAAGATTAGTAGAGCTATTCAAACACAACATCACAATTTGCCGGACCTGTTATCTGTGAGAACAATGAATGTGGAGAATATAGAATCCATTGTTTATAAATGTTCCCCATATAATATTTGTGTATATAATCCCCTAGAAAATATCATCATACATCTTTTAGTGGAGTTAAACTCTCTCTTGAGCATGGATTGGTTATCTTTATACAAATCCAACATCAACTATAAGGAATGGTATATCACTCTTCACATCCTAAAGAACTATCCAATTCATTACATGTGTAAGGACGAATATGAATATCCTTTAGAATTTGTGTCTCATGTGTAGATATTATTTCCATATGATAATCATGTCTAGATCAAATGACTGAGACAAAGGATAGAATCATGTTTAAAGATATTCCAAATGTGAGGGATTACATTGATGTATTCAATAATGTGTTTCCTGGTCATCCTACTGACTGGGAGGCCTATTTCTCAATTTTACACATCCCATGACCTCAACATATATTTATAACTCCTTCCATAATGGCCACCATTGAGCTAGATGAGTAGAAGAAGCAGTTAAAAGAGAATCTAGGGAAGGGTTTTATAATCCCAAGTACTTCACCATGGGGGTTTCTAGTACTCTTCATCAAGAAGAAGGATTTATAAATGCTCCTCTACATTAATTATCATGATCTCAATAAAATAACGATAAATACCAAGTACCCCTTCTTATGATAGATGACTTGTTTTATTAGCTTCGTGGGGACAACTATTTCTCTAATGTGGTCCTTCTGTCGGGATATCATTAATTAATTATGAAGAAAAAATATATTCCCATGATTTCCTTTTGAACAAGGTATATAGAAAATGAGTTTAGAGTTATTACATTTAGAATCACTAATTCTCAAGAAATTATACTCGATTCAATGAATAAGTACTTTAGAGATTTCATCTATTAACTTTTGGAAGTCTCAATCGATGATATTCTAATATACTCCAAGATCATGTAGAAACATGATAAAAATTGGATTATTGTGTAAAAGGCATTGTGAAGTGATAATCTACATGAAAATTCCTATAAATGTGTGTTCTTGGTGAAGGATGTATCATTATTGGGGAATGATATCACCAAAAAAGGAATATTGGTAGACCCTTCCAAGACAATGAAGATTGAAGTGTGGCCCATGTAAACATCTATAACAGAGATTTTTAGATTTCATGGTATATCTAGGATTTATCAACAATTTTTAGAGAACATTTCATGACATTCAAACCCAATTATCAAGAAAAAATGTAAGGGAGTAATGATCATTTGGACTCAGAAATTTGAAGACTATTTTATGGAGTTGAAAAAGAGGATAATAATTGTGACAGTACTCACACTACCAACAACTGGTGAACTATATAAGGTGATAATGATTCTTAAAATCAAGTCTTAGGTTTTGTGTTGATGCATATTTATAAATTGATGGCCAATTAATCATAGAATCCTACTATCCATGAGAGAAACTATCCAATGTATTATCTACGATAGGCACTTGGGAACATTGCATCAATAATCTGGAAGCATAATCTCTCTGGGAAGAAGATTAACTTATATACAGATTAAAAGAGTCTCAAATATATATTTACAAAAAAAGATATATATATATATATATGTTACATTGAATATGGATAGATCCCAATATTGATTACACTTGATCAATCCACAACAATCTTGGTAGAAAAAATAAGGTGTCAAATTCTCTATGTAGAAGGGATCCTACATCTTTATCAATCAGGAGAATTAAAAAGGATATGATCTTATTAGGTTTGAAGAGGGTGAACATAAGAATAATTAAGGGTTTAATATCATTAATACATTATCAAATGATTTCTGAAATATCCCTCATGGGGAAAAGAAAGTATTCTCAATGAAACGATGTTGAAATTATGAAAAGGGTGGAAGCTATTAAAAATGGGAAATCCATTGAGTACAATATTGACATGTATGGAGTGATAATGTTTGGGTTAAAATTTTGTGTAAAATTTGATCCAGAGATAATGAAGACACTTTTTCATGACACTCATAGCTCAACCTTCTCTATTCACCTATGGATCCTAAATATGTATTGATATCTCTTAGAGATCATTTTGTGGGACAATATAAACATGAATATTTCTGTGTATAGATCAATGTTCCTGGTATGTCAACAAGAGAATTATGAAAGACCTATCTCTAAGGGGATAATGCAACCACCACTAATATAAATATGGAATAAGGGGGATCATCACCAGAGATGTTTCCACCGAAATTCAATGTATATCAAGAGGAAAAAATGATATATGGGTAATTATGGATCATCATACCAAAAAAAACTCACTTTATTACAATTAAAGAGAAATTTTCATTGGATCAATGGATATGGATATATATAAAATATGTGGTAAGGATGCAAGTATTAACAATATATATTGTATCTGATTTAGATATAGGATTCATCATTTTGTTATGGATAAGTCTCAAACAAGATCTAAGAACTGAACTGATCATTAGTAGGGCCTATCATCCTTAAACTGATGGCCAATATGAGAGAACTATTCTGAAACTGGAAGATATGTTGAGATCATGTTCTGTTAATTTCAACGGATGATGGGGCCCTCATTTTCCACAGGTTTAGTTCTCCTACAATAATATTTTCCACTAAACAATCCAAAAAGAACCATTAAAATCTATTTTTTGGAAGTGTGAAAAACTCCGGAATGTTGGGATGAAATCTGTTAGTGTAAGCTGCTATGACCAGAAATGGTCGATGAAATGGTGAAGAAGGTGAAAACCATTCAGCAGTACATCAAGGCATCCCAATGTAGAAAAACGATTTACGCAGACAATCATGGATGAGACCTTGAGATCAATGTTTAAGACCTTGTATTTCTATGCATATCTCTGTGTATGAAGGACTTGATGTTTGGGAAGAAATTAAAGCTAAGTCCTAGGTACATCATCCCCATAGAGAACATTGATTGAGTCGAAGGTGCTACCTATCGACTGGAACATCCAGCTACCATATATAATGTACATGATGACTTCCTTGTAACCCTCTTAAAGAAGTACATACGAAACTCTTCACATGTACTAATATTTTTATGTGGAGTTTCCATTGAAGATAATGGATAATAGAGATAATGTTCAATGCAACAAGATTAATCACCTGGTCAATGTACTGTGGCAGAACTAGAAGTACGATGAAGAATTATAGGAACTATAGGAGGAAATTACAAAAATGTACACGCACCTGTATATAGATTATAATGCAAAATGAAATTTTGAGGGAGAAATATCATAATGGGGGAATAATTTAATGACCCAATGTTTTAACAATGGAATTTAACATCTTATAATTATATCATATAATCACATGAAATTAAAACACAATAAACTATGAAATGTTATGTGACCTTTAAACATAATATTGTCACCTCTATGATTTGAATTTTGAAAATCTTACATACAATGTTGCGTTCATGATGTTTTTTGGGGTATGATGGAACAATCATAATTTTTTGATGAATAGTAATTTACCTTTGTGAATAGTATCTCACTCTTATGAACAATATTTTTAGCTTGATAAATAGTAAGTCATATAAAATAATAGTATCCTCAGCCTTGATTGTATAAAAAAATTTAGGAATTTTTTGAGTGATAATATGACCACATTGAAAGTATATGTCTTTTTAAATAACAAATAATAAATTACAATTAATTAATTAATTAAAAAGAAAATTAATTTTACTAATATTTATTCATAAATTATAAATTATATTTCATATTGTTTTAACATAATTTTATAGGACCCTAGGTAATATTATAAACCACTATAAAATCAGTTATAGTTTTTAAATCTGTATTTTTTTAGTAAATTTTGAATTTAAATATAAATTAAATTAATCATATTTTGAAAATTAAATTTGAAAAAAATTAGATATTTTTTTAGTTATACATGTCAGAAAATGGTTAGGATGATTTTTTTTATTTTTCTGAAATACTTGAATGTTTTTTTAAAAGTATAAAAAGTAATTTATCGTATAAATAAATTATAATTTAAATCCACAATACCTGACATCATAAGTGATGTAAGCTCCAAATTATCTAAATAATCATTAATTATAAATATTTGTGTACATGTAATGGTCACTATTTCTAGACTATATGTAAATTAATAATCTGAAGAATTAAATATTAAGAAAACAGTCCTCCCCTCCACTAAAAAAACACCCACGCCCACATATTCACTTCCTTGCTCTCAAGCCTTTTTCCTTGCCATAGATATTACAAATAACTCTCCAATCACATCCCCAATATAAAAAGTCCTTTATTATTATAAAAATTCAAAATCGTATCCCCATAAGAGTCTATCAAAGGAGATGAACTCAATATTTAAATTACTCTTTCTGATTGTTTTATTTTCCTTCAAGTTCTTTTCTTTTACTTTTTCTTTTTCGAACATACTTAACTGAAATGGTATGATAAATCCATTAAAATACAAGTAATGTAATTAAATTATTCGAATGGAATAATTTATTATAATCTCTACGACCCCTCCTTTTACACTACAATTTATAATACCATCCGAGATGTGTAAATTAATCACATTCAGGGACAACGCGTTATTAATTTGCATTATAATCATCTAGATTGGTCAAGAATCCATTTTAATGGTTTTACCAGATAATTATATAATTATATATTATCATATTTTATGTTCATTAATTATTTTTCTCATATGATGTAATATAATAATACAAAACATTTTAATTATGAGAAAAATCATCAAATTAATCAATGTGATTGTCATTAATATTTTATATAATCATTAAAAATCACTCCATCTAACCAAATTAAATGTACTAAAATGAAACCATATAGATGATAAATAATAAAATATAACTCCAATACAAAAAAATATCCCCATCTTACATTCTTTTCCATTCATAAAAATAAGTAAACTAATCATAAAGACCAAGAAAACAAAAGGACTCGAATAATGAAATTGACCCATTTAAACAATCATAAAGGTCAAAATAGAACATACCAAGGTTAAACTAAATTTTTTAAATATATAAGAGTTTATCTGATTACTAATTAATGAACCTCATGTGATTATTATGGCCCTTAATATAAAGATAATAACACCATATTACTTAATGTAAGGGATCCTCTCTATTACACTATTATTCAAGAATGTCCACTATGTTTTCCATTTTTATGTGTAATTATTAATTATGGCGTTTGATTTCACACCCACATTATTCCCTAACTAATTTTAAGTGATGAAACAACCTTTGTATCAAATTAATCCCTATTATGTACACTTGATACAATGCCGATAATTTATAAGGGATTCAGTCCAAACAATCTTTGTTCTTTCAAGCATCCATATCATTATTTTACCAAAATTAAGATAGATTTTAATTTTATGAGAATCATATAAATTATGATTACACATACCAAATTAATTTATCATGTTCCTTTAATCAATCTCTTTTAGGGATATACATGTTTTTATGTGATTCCCCCCTCAATTCTTCCCGATAATATAACCAATTTTGAGGAAACATCCTGAATTCATTATTTATTTCAATTGCAAAGTATCTTCTATTTTAATGCATCGGTGTCCCAATAAAATCAGAAATTTTTTATGAAAACCTATTTGTTACACTTCTCATTTTAAATAAAGTATTTTCCCCATCACTATTTGAATGGATCTATATTATTTTCTGAAATACTGTAAAAAATGTTTTAATGGTAATATTTCATAAATAATTTTCATACCAGTTCTCAATTCAATGTGTCATAAAATTCCATGATACATTCATATTTTCACTTATTAAGGTCCATTTATTATTTTTTTCCTTTTTTATGGTATATTTTATGATATGTCCATTTCTTAGGCTTAATGTCATGATTATGGTACTCGATTCTTTTCCTGCATAACCCTTATGTTTATGTAAAATTGATTGTGTATAAATATTTATGTGGAAAACATATTCATTAAAATTATGACAGTTGTTGCAAGATAGAGCTCAAATGTATTGGGTAATGTTGAGAATCATGAGATGTTATGTGTGGCAGTCTTGGTGGTTAGCCTTGGCTTCTGCTACCATGTGCAATAGTCTTGGAGTTTAGCCTTGAATCATTCTAATGTCATGTTTTATGTTAGTTCCACGTTAATATATGATTACATGATTATATGTTATGATTTCATATGTTACATTACTTTTTATATCACTATTTTGTGCCTTATATCCTATTTTTTAATGCATTATTCAAATGGTTATTCTCTTACTGGGCTATTTATATCATCCCTTTGTTCGTGTATTCCCCTGGCTACCCTTTGCATATGTTTGAGCAAAATGGGATTTAGAGCTCAAGTATGTGATTAAATAAATGAATTTTTATTTAATTCCTTGTTTTCTATTTATGTACTTATTCTTCAAATACATAATAAATAACTATCCATGGCGTGTACAATGATGTATAATTATCCATAAAATCATGTAATTGCATATGTATAAGTCTAGGGTTGAAATATAATACATAAACTTCTCCATTAAATGAATATCAAAAAATAAAATTATTATTCATGGAGCACGAATACTAAATTTGTATGGATCATTAGAAAAATAAAACATGGAAATTTCAATCCTTCTATCTAAAACTATTTTACCAACCTAAGAGTTTAGCACATGTTATCCAATATAATTATAATTTCTCAAAACTATAAAAGTAACACCAGTAGTTAATCATTAATATTAGTCTATTTCATTTTATTACTATGAAATTATTATATCCATGACATTATGTAGGCCGATTGTTGTTATTAAATCTGTATCATCTGTATGTCATGGATCCAAGACCACTATCATTGCTGGATGCAATGATTATTCACCCCACATGTGGCTTGGCCTATTACTAAACAATGATAATATAATTCCTATAAAATTACATAAAATATTATAGATATACATTGTATTTAATTAATAATTTTTTATTATTTTAAATATTGTTTTCTCTAGGTCCATTTTTCAACAAAGTGTAAAAATATTATTTTAATATTACTAAAATGAAACTATTGATCACATTAATGATAACGTGTATCAATATAATGAATCATATGTCTATAAATTTAAATTTATTATTCCTCGAATAAAATTTTTATTATAAAATATACTATTGATATAAATAATAACTCAATAAACGTTTTCCATATTATATCTGTTACATATTACATAAGAATACGTCTTCAAAATATATTGAGATTATGAACAAACATAAAAAACACCAACCTGGTGGTTGATGTCACCACTTCACCGGATGACACATGATCAATTTTAGATATATAAAATGAAGTTTTAAACCCTATTTTAATCTGATTAGGGCCATTTCTATTGTATGCATTTAATTTTGGAGACAAATTATTATAATTTAAAAACTCATTATTTCTAAAACAACTCAATTTTTTATAGGAATTGCATTTCCTATTTTATATATTGTGTATGAGTCTTATCCTTGCAATCACAAAATATGTTTCCAAACATAAACCACAAGTAAAAGACTTTATATAATGAATTAAATTCCCCAGAATGAATATAACTACAATTGGATCATTTATGGGTCCTAAATCAATGCTTTATAAGTTTTTGATTTTCCATCTCCTTCAATTTTGATCATTCATGATCATTTCATATCATGTAATATACGGGTCATGAAACAGCACATCATTTTTCTTGGTACCACAAACATATTTCACATGAAATATAAATTCATATGTTTCCAAATTCATATTTGATTTCAATTCATTGATCGATGAGAAAGTCAAAACCTCATTACTGTTCCAGGGTAATGAGACTAACCCTGGATACATTTTCATAAAGGTGTGTTATTTGATAGTCTTAAATAATGATAAATTACAATATAATTTATTTAATTATTGAATTATACAACTTAATTCATTTCCAGCAATCACGATATTCAATCACCCCATGATGAATAGTATTTCATCACACCTAAGATAAAAATTTCATTCCAAAATAAATTGTGGTGTCATAATTATGAAAAAATATTCCATTTATGAGATATTACATATTTTATAAAATAGCATGTGAATAAATCAAAATAATTTCATTATTTTTTTAAAAAATACTAGTTACATTGGACCACAGAATCGCAATACATCGTAGTAGTTGGCTCCATATAAATATATAAATAAATATATATATTTATATAAATGTATTATAAGGAAATAACAGGGTCTCTATGTTAATCCCTCATTCCTAGTTTTGATATCAAAAGGGAAAACTATATAAGTTTAGGATAATAATCATGTACCAGCCTATCTTACTCCTAGATTCTCTCCTGAAAACTCCTGTAATTCGAAAATAAACAAAGGGGATTGTCTATCCATGGAGAGTCCTCTCCATCATATCATTATTCACCACTAGGTACTCTCTAAATTTGTGTCCATCCTTGATTTCCATTTTTTACTAGTTAATCATGTGTATAGCTTCATGATTTTATATTCTAATTTTTGACACTTAGAATACATCCTTCACTTGTTTCAATTGTGGGGGTAGGGTGAGGTGGAAGGAAACCATGAAAATATGGTCTCCCTAGGTGAACTCCAAAATCATGTGATATCAATATACATTATATTTCCTCATAATCTAGGCTATGATCACCTATTCACTAAAGATATGAACATTCTTCTTCATCATATGAACCATCTGTGGACTGACAAGAGATTCCCCACTAGTCAATGTCCCTGAAAAAAGTGACCTATATTGTCTCCCATGTAGGGAGAAAGAATGTTCCATGGAGATAATATATTATTAACACTACTGGAAATGGAATTTTTACCCACGGTTCATTACCAATGGTTTGGTTAAGCCATTGGTAACGATGGTTTAGGGAACACTTTCCCAACGGTTCACTAGAACCATTGGGATAGGGGTGTTTAAGTCACCCTTCCCCAACGGTTTTATGAAACCGTTGGGAAAGGGTGGCCTCAAGAACCCTTTTCCAACGGTTTTTAAAAATCATTGGTAAAGGGTTTCCCCAAAACTAGTCGGTCCGTTTCTCTTCCCCATTCTTCACAGCACCATAACTTCAATCGGTGCTCTGCTCCTATCGTGAAGTCCCCCATCCGAACACGTGAAAAACAATCACAATCATCTCAAATCAGGTATTTTATTCTTTATACACATATCCTACCTTGTTTTTATTGTTATTGATCTAATATTTTAGTTTTATGTTAGAATTTTGATTTGATTTTACCATGAAAAATAGGGAAATGAACCAATATTTTGTTAATTAATTAGTTTCCCCTGTAATATCCTTTGTGTTATAATGTCAATGCTAAAACCATAACGTGGTTTTCATTGTTTTGACCTTCATTTAAGGTATGATTAAATTCTTATATAGGTATGTTTATCAACCTAATAACATAAAATTATTTCTAATTCTATATGAATATTTTCAACATATACGTGTCATTATGATACCATTCATACCATGTGGGAGTTCTTTCTTATAAAATGACACCAATGATTTATGGGTCCTCATTTTATAAATTGAAACTACATAAGGGTTATAGCTTCAAGTAAATCATTGATTTTGTGAGTTATACATTCCTAAGGAAGGGTTGAAAACATAGAAGGTTACATAAACCGTATTATTAATCATTTATCGATGAATGAAGAAGTCATTAGAAAGATTAATAGTTATAAGAGTTAAGCAAAATCTATAGAAAATTACTTGTATGGGATATTATATACTTATTATCATAGGGATGATGATCCAATAGAATGTACTAATTGGTGTGAAACTATGATAGTGAAATATAGATCTAGAACACATTTGTTCATGTGGAACCTATCATGTTGTTAAGCTATTGAAATGAATTATATTTGTTTCGTAGAATTTTTTAATATGTGAGATGTAAAATGACATTCATGGGTTATTTATAGTTTATAACGGCCTAAATGTATAAATAATACATATCTTTTTTGGTATAGGGGGATTACATTACAAAAGGACCATGTCATTTAACACCAATCATTAATCTATTTTTTAGATAATATTACTATTTCCAATGAATTGTGTGACTGTGACTAGAGAGATCATCACACATACATCTATTGTAAATCAATTTTAAAATAATTTCAAGTTGTTTCATTCTCCTCTATATTCATTTTGGTGCCCGGTAAATGTATTTTTTGGCTACATCTACAACTCGTCTTCAATAGTGCATTGAGTGTGTGCCTTGGGATGAGTTATCCTCCCTAGTAAATGAAGAACAAGTCACCTATAATATAGGGAATATTCTATAGAATGTGTACTATGGAATCATTTCATTTGAGAGATCATAACCAAAAAATATATTGATTATGGTTAAAACATTTTATTATAGCTCGTGATGATATCAGTTAGGAATCCAATTCATTCAGACTATGATGATGATAAAACTTGTTTATAGGTTGTCGTTGATCCCCAAAAATATTATAAGGATTTGAGTTTGTGATATACCCATAGGTAATAACACTTCTGAAGCATATCATTACTATAAATTATGTATAATTTTTTAATATCATGATACTTAAAACAATTAAAAATAATTCAATAATTAGGATTGAATTCCCTGATTTATCTAGATTTATCATAGGGTTTTGTGGTAGTAGAAAATTATGTTTGGTTAATGCTGACATGACAGTAGGAGAATATTTTCTATTTCAAAAGAAGTCATCTATTAAAGGTTTAAAAATTCCCCTTGGACAGCCTATAACCCCAAGACATCCCCCACCCTTGTTGACAGCCCGCCCACCCCACCCCCGGACACCCACCCACCACCCCCGGACACACCCATTCACCCAAACGCCCCCACCCCTTGGAAATCCCCCCCCCCCCACACCCTTGAAACCCCCGACCCCACTGGACAGAATTTCCACCCCCGCGGACAGCCCAACCACCCCCCCGTGGACAGCCCGCACACCCCCTGGACTTCCCGCCCACCCCCTAGACACCCCAGACCCCCTGGATAGCCCCGCCACCCCCATGGGTAGACCTCCCACCTCCTAGACACACCGTACCCCCCAGAAAGCCCCACCCACCCCCTAGACACTCCACTCACCTCCTTGGACAACCCACCCACCCCATGGACTCCCTCTACCCCCTTGGAAAGCCTGACCACCCCCATGGACAGCCCATCCAACTAGACACCCGACCCCCAAGACAATTGTTATTTACATAAATATTTTTTTGATTAAACTTAAATATTATTTAATTGCTTTGATATGACTTATTGCAATTTTTTTACAGAATGGATATATGTTGGATGTATGAAACTGATCGGATTTCGACCGATTGTCAAAAATAATTTGAACAACATTCTAGATTTTGCATTTGACAAGGCTTCAGATATTGGTCGCATACACTACCCATGTTTTAATTGTGTTGGAAGACCTTGGATGAGTCGTGAAGCAGTTAGCTATCATATAACCAAATATGGTTTCCAAACAAACTATTATGTGTTATATCACAATGGAGAGAAAATGGAATTTCAAAATGTTGATGATTCAAATGATAGGACTGAATTAGAGAGTTTGATATATGATCGGTTTCCATTTATTCTGCATCATGATAAGGAAAGGATGTCCATCCAACAAGATTTTGATACAAGCACACAAGATGCGTCCAATGAAAATGATGATATTGATAGGGTGAAGAAATTGAATGATGTTGCGATGACTCCAGTATATCTGCAATGTGGTAAAATGAAAAAGAGGGAATTTTTAATCCGATTGTTTCATGGGAAAACTATGTATGGGATTTCAAATACTGCAATTGATTACATTCTTACCTTCTTGGAGGGCTTACTTCCAGATGATGCAGATATTCCCTCAAACCACTATATGGCATGGATGTTAGTTGATGAACTTGGATTCTCAAAAAAAAAATTCATGGTTTCCTGAATGATTGCAGCTTATTTTGGGAAGAAACTGCTGAAATAAATGATTGTATCAAATGTGGAACCTCCCGATGGAAGCCAAAAGATGATGGAACACCATCTCGTGTTCCACAAAAAGTAATGTGGAACTTTCTATTGATCCCCAGATTACAGAACCATTTCATGTCTGATGAAATATCCGTAAAAATGCGATGGCATGACACTGAGAGAAAAAAAGAATAATGAAGAGTTGGTTCACCCTGCAGATGGATTTTCATGGAAGAGTTTTGATGCTCAATATCCTGAATTTGCAGTTGACGTGCGTAATGTGAGACTGGGTATTTCATGTGACGGTTTTAATCCATTTGGGCATATTCTTACTTCGCACAGTAGATGGACGGTTTTCATACACATTTATAACCTTCCCCCTTGGTTGTGTATGAAAAATCCTTACACTTTTTTTGAGTATACTGATATCTGGTCGTTCTGATCCTGGAAATGATATAGATGTATACATTCAACCATTAATAAAAGAGTTGAAGCTTATTTATGATGTGGGTGTTCCCACATACTATGCATGTTCGAAAGACATATTTCAGATGCGTGTTGCGCTTATGTGGACAATCAATGATTTTCCTTCTTGTGCAATGATGTCTGGATGGAGAAAAAAAGGAAAATTGTCATGTCCTGTTTGTAAGAAGAATACTCGATCGAGAAGACTTAAATGTCGTCGTAGTTTTAGTTTTATGGGACATCGACAATTCTTTCCAATGAACCATCCATATAGAAACACTCATCGAAGATTTGACAATACCATGGAGAATGATGATCCACCTCAGCGTATGTCTGGAACTGATGTGCTTAATGAATTGAAATAATTCAGTTATTCATTTGGGAAGGGTGTAATGAAATCAAAAAAGAGGAAAAAAGTTTCCAATGATACCTGTTACAATTGGAAGAAGAAGAGTATATTCTTTGAGTTGTCGTATTGGTCAACCAACTTGTTATTTCATTGCTTAGACATAATGCACATTTAAAATAATATATGTGAAATTTTTCTTTCGATTCATCTAAATGTCAAGGGGAAGACAAAAATGATTTACGATCTCAGCATGACTTGGTAGATTGGGGGATCAGACCAGAATTGCATCATGTCTTTATCAGTGAAAATAAATGGAAAGTTCCATATGCTTCTTATGTGATGACACCTGCTGAAAAAAAATCAATTTTTGGAAGTGCTAGAGACTATTAATGTTCTTGATGGCTATTCAAGCAATATATGAAAATGGGTCAACAGAATAGAGTTGATGATAAAATCTTTGAAGACTCATGATTATCACATCCTTTTTCATGAGTTGATTCCAATAGCAATCTGTCATCTCTTGTCCAACAATGTTAGAGTCTCCGTTATTCGATTTTGCTATTTGTTTAGAGATCTTTGTGCTAAGAGGATTTCCAAATCCTTCTTGCAAAAATTGTTGGCAGATGCACCCATAATTTTGTGTGAGTTTTAGAGAATAGTCCCTCCATCATTTTTTACATGCATGTTGCATCTGACTATCCGTCTTCTGACCGAAATACTTCTTGGAGGACACGATGGATTCTGTTGGATGTATCCAACTGAAAGAAACATGTGCAAATTGAAATCATATGTTCGGAATAGTAATTACCCGAAGGTTCCATTGTGAACGGTTACATGGCTCAAGAATGTATGGATTTCTGCGCAATGTATTTTTTTGATCTTACTACGAGAATAAACAGATCAATGAGAAATGAAGAAGAACAATATGGGAAAATTGAACCCAGTTTTCCATCACTTATTCAGCTAACAGGAATTACGAGATCATATACATTGACGACATTAAGCCTTGAAGAGCGAGAGATGGCACATCGCACAGTGTTCTTCAATTGTGATTTGTTCGATAAGTATATCAAGTAAGTAAATTGTACATGTATCTCTTATCTTATCTTTTTTAATTTGAAATATTTTTTAAACTATTATTATTTTTATATACAAGGAACATAATGAATTGATATATAGAAATCATCGATCTTTATCATTGAGAAGGAAAGATACTTTGCATAGAAAAGGTTTTTCTTCTTGGTTGAAATTGAGGGTAAAAATATTTCTGTAATAACTAAATAAAAATAATATTTAATTAACTTTACTATTTTTTTATATTTCAGGTATCGAGTTTTCCTGCAGACTCTACATCTGAGGAAATAAGAGCTTTGACTTTTGGTCCTAATACCATGGTTCGTGCTTGTAAATCACTTGTGATCAATGGATACAAATTTATTATCACTGAATGAGAAAGAAACCTGAGAACACAACATAATGGTGTTATGCTAACTACCACAATAGACTGTTATGCAGGCTCCTCGGATACTAGAACTCATTCTAAAAATTTTACTTATTATAGAGTCGTGGATAAAATAATAATTTTGGATTATTACTCGCATGGCCGAGTCACGATGATGAAATGTCAATGGTTTGATTCAATGACGAGGAAAGGCACCATTATTGATGATTGTGGATTTCGAGTTATTGACATGACTCACACGCTTGCCACCGATGAACCATATGTATTGGCATCAATGTTGAAATAATTTTTGTATGTCAAAGATCATCGTCATCCTAAATTCGGTGTAATTATTGAAGTAAATCCCAGACATGTTTTTGATGATGTTGATGATGAAGTTGAAACTATCCCTACTGCAATTGGAAGCAATCCGTTTATTACTTATGGTGACGCCAACACCTCAATTGTCAGAGTTCATTGTGAACCCAAAGTTGTGGTGGGAAATATATAGAATCATACAGTTGTGTTCTCACCTACATGTTTCACCTACATCATTCAGAGTGTGTATCCCAATATTTACCTTTAAACAACCATAATGGTTATTTTAATCTATGTTTTTTTATTAGAATGGGTTTTCTATATTTTTTTTGGGTTACACATTAGTTTTATATTTCTAATTACTTCCATATTTGTTTTCATTGTAGTAAATGACACCCATTGAAGAGAGGCGATGAAAAAAGATGACAGATAATAATCGTCACATGGTATAGATGGGTGTTCCTCCACTCATCCCTATGGTGAGTATTTTATTTCAAATATAAATATTTCAATTAACTTATAATATCATGTTTTTACTTTTGTGTTAATCTATCTTAGGATGGACCCCCTAGATGAAAGATATCTGACGAGGAGCCTGATATTACTCCTAGTAGAGAGGCTGGTGGTAGGGAGTGGTGTCAGAGATAGAAGACCATCTAGTGGTCCCGGTACAGAGGCACGTGGTATGAGGTCTCGTGGGGTGAGAGTTAGACGATCCACTACCACAGACGTATATTCTTCGCCCCATTTTGATCCTGGCATGTCTTCAGGGACACACGGGATATTTAGACCTCCGATGTTTACACTACTAGTTGGCCAGACGTCTATTCCATCATCTTTTGCTTCTGGTTCATTATCTCTGAGATATTATATTCCACCTTCTTTGACTCCTGTTGCGACATAGTATGTGGCTGAGGAGCGTACACTGGGGGACACTCCACCTATACAGGATATTCCTTCACCTTCTGCACATCCAGTGACACCCATTGATCCGACTACCATAGGTATATTTATATAATATCAAATTTTTATACTATAATTTATTTTATTTTAACTTGTACTGATATTATTTTTCTTTAATAACAGATTCATATACAGATTGGTGGTGGGGGAGGGGGCGTACTTTATTGTGTGCGGTGTAGAATTGCCAGACACAGTTGATGGTTGAATACAATGTTGATGGAAAAATGATTGAGAAATCCAGGTAGGAATGTCGGGGTTTTTTAGCGACTCTAGAAAAATACTCCGATATCATTCTGATCAGTCCAGCCCTCTCTCTTAAAGACATCTGCCACACGAAGTCAAAGATAATGTATGGGCACAAATATGGGTAACAAATCTATTGGATTTAATGTAGTATTTTTTTTGTATTTATATGAACTAAACTATTGGGTTTCAGCTTCGGATTAACTTTCCTGAAGGCGAAGGTGCACGACCAGTGCATTTAAAAGAGTTAGGAGAGATTTGGAGAGCTTATAAGAATGACCTGTATGTTGGCTGGTGTGAGAGAGTGGGAACAGAGTTAGAGACCTTACCTATCGTGGATGACTGCCCGATTGAGAAATATCACCAAATGATTACCCATTGGGCGACTGCCAAATTTAAGGTATTAATCTCATTTTAGTTATTTAAATGAGAGTTTTCATATTTTTCATTAATATATTAATATTTATTATTAAACATTATTTAGGAATATTCTGAAAAAAACAAAAAAAAAACATTGATTCAAAGCAATACCTCCAAACTTTGGGGCGCACAACTATGTCAGATCATGACAAGCAGCTGGTACGATGTAGTTGTTTATAATTTTTTTGGACTTTCCCTTCTTATTGTTTCCTACTAAAATTATGTGATTTATTGAATATTTAATATATTATTATACTTTCACTTTTTATTGTTTCAATGTCATTATAGAATCACAAGTTGAATATTGAAGGACGTTTCCCTCAAGCAAAATTGTTTTGCTCAAGTAGAAGAAAAAAATATTGAACTGCAGTAAATGAATCAACCCAAGAAAAGATTGTAAGTTTTTATTTGTTTATTTAAAAGTTTAATATTTATTTTGAATGTTATAAATCTATTAATATTTTCAACAGGCTTCTTTAGAGGCTCTTGGTGCCCAGGAGGCTGACAATTTTGGGCCACACGATCATTTATATCAGGTTTTGGGAGAGGAGCACTCTGGTCAAGTACGCTGCCAACATGGTAAGAATATAGTCCCAATGAGGTATTGGTCCTCTCTAGGTATCCATTCTAGTACCACTGAGTTCGAACAGGTCAATTAGCATCCAAGACAGTCTGATAAAAGGTTCACAGAGTTGGAAGTACATGTTCAAATGAGGGACAAAGAATTTATGAAACTGATGAAAGATTTATCTTCATCACTTCCACCAGAGGCTAGCGCGGTTTGTGATACAATTATGACGTCGATGGGTGCATTATCCAATACACCAGGCGGCAGCTCTAGTAGAGGTGGAGATGATGACCTTCCTTGTGATGATGAGGATGATAAAGAGGAAGAGGGCGAGGATGAGGATGTGGACGAGGACGAGGATGGGGCCAAGGGAGAGGATGAGGCTGAGGGTGAGGATGGGGTTGAGGGTGAGGATTGGGCCGAGAACAAGGAGGGGGTCGATGATGAGCATGGGGACGATGATGAGGATGACGACGAGGACAAAGATGGCAGCAAGGATGAGGTCGATAATGACAGTGGTGATGGTGAGGGTGATCAGGGGAAGATTGATCCATTACATTTTTGAATTCTGTATAACTCTATATTTTTGTACCTGGTTTTCCAATCTAGGGTTTTCCTCTGCTTCATAGGGATGTTGTTATTAGATCTCTTTTTTGCACTTGATTCTTATTGTATGATTAGTCTACTACCTAGACCTTTAGTATTCCTTGGTACCCTGATACCCATTTTTCAATTTTGAATTACTTATCTTTCTTATTTAGCCATGTATTTCATGTTTATGTAATTTTCCCATAGAACTGCATTTTATGTCATTTATGGCTGATAGTTTTATGCCTGATAGTAACATGCGTGGAATAATCACATGAAAATAAATGTGATTTTGCATGTAGTAATTGTACATTATTTATTATGTTATAATTTTTGTGATTTTTATGTGAATCGTGCTATTTTTGAATTTCCATTCTGTTCAGGGGATGATTTTTGTTTTAGTAATCGTGGATCTTCTGGGGGGGAAGAGGATGGGAATGGGGGAGGGGAGGGGGCTGCTGGGTGAAAAGGGTGGGCAGGAGGGTAGGGGCAGGGGGCTGCTGGAGGAAAAGTGTTGGTAGGGGGGAGGGGAGGGGATGTAAGGGGAGGGGGAGGGGAGGGGAGGTGGCTTCTGGGTGAAATGGGTGGGCAGGAGGGGTGGGGCGGAGGGCTGCTGGAGTAAAAGGGTGGGCAGGGGGGAGGGGAGGGGAGGGGAGGGGAGGGGAGGGGAGGGGAGGGTGGAGGGGAGGGGAGGAGGATCTTGGTGAAAAGGGTGGGCAGGAGGGGGAAGGGGAGGTGGGGAGGGGAGGGGCTGGGGGGAGGGGAGGGGTTGGTGCTGGGCAGGTTGGAGGGGAGGGTAGGGAAGGAAGGGGAGGGGAGGGGAGGGGAGGGGGCTGCTGGGTGAAAAGGGTGGGTAGGAGGGGAGGGGATTGGGGGAGGGGAGGGGAAAGGGCTGGGCTGGTTGGAGGGGAGGGTAGGGAAGGGGAGGGGAGGGTGTATTCGTTGAGGATGCATTTGGTTCTCAAAGTGTCTTTTTTTTTTTGTTTAAAATGGATGTGATTTTTAAGTAAAATAAACGACATACGGAATAAAGACCAAACACATTTAGATTGTATTGATACTTTAGTAAAACGATCCAAGGGTCATATGTGACATGTATGAGTCAACCACGCCTCAATCCGAGGTGTGGTGTGGACGGAACCGCTCAAAGTGTCTTTATTTTGTTTAAAATTGATGCGCTTTTATGTAAAATAAACGACATATGGAAAATGGACCAAACGCTTTCGGATTCTGTTGATACTTTAGAAAAAGTATCCATGGGTCATTTTTGATGTGTATGAGTCAACCTCGCCTCAATCCGAGGCACGATGTGGCCGGCACCACTTAAAGTGTCTCACATTTCTTTGAAATGGACAACAGTTTAAGTCAAAATAACTACAGGCATCCGGAAAACAGACCAAACCCATTATGATTTTGTTGAAACATTACAAAAACGATCCATGGGTCATTTTTGACATGTACGAGTCAACCCCACCTCAATACGAGGAGCGGTGTGGCCGACACCACTCAAAGTGTCTCACTTTTCATTGAAATGGACAAAAGTGTAAGTCAAAACGACAACTGACATACAGAAAACAGACCAAACGCATTTGGATTCTATTGAAACTTTAGGAAAACGAACCATGGGTCATTTTTGACATGTACGAGTCAACCATGTCTCAATCCGAGGAGAGTTGTGGCTGACACCACTCAAAGTGTCTCACTTTTCATTGAAATGGACAACAGTTTAAGTCAAAACAACAACTGACATACGGAAAATGGACCATACACATTCGGATTCTGTTGATACTTTAGGAAAAGTATCCAAGGGCCATTTGTGATGTGTACGAGTCATTACTACCTCAATTTGAGGCACAGTGTGGCCGGTACCACTCAAATTGTCTAACTTTTATTTGAAATGGATAGGATTTTTAGTGAAAACAACTACTGACATACGAAAAACTGACCAAACGCATTCTTATTCTGTTGAAACTTTACGAAAACGATCCATGGGTCATATGTGACGTTTAAGAGTCAACCCTACCTCAATAAGAGTGCGGTGTGGATGGAACCACTCAAAGTGTCTATCTTTTGTTAAAAAAGGATGCGCTTTTATGTAAAATAAAAAACATACGGAAAACAGACCAAACACATTATTATTCTATTTATACTTTAGGAAAATAATCCACGGGTCATTTGTGACGTGCACGAGTCAACCCCACCTCAATCCAAGGCGCGGTGTGGCCGGAACCACTCAATGTGTCTCACTTTTCTTTGAAATGGACAAAAGTTTAAGTCAAAACAACTACTGGAATATGGAAAACATAACAAACGCATTCGGATTCGGTTGAAACATTAGGAAAATGATCCATGGGACATTTGTGACGTGTAAGATTCAAAATCGCCTCTATCCGAGGAGTGGTGTAGTCGACACCACTCAAAGTGTCTCACTTTTCGTTGAAATGGACAATAGCTTAAGTCAAAAAAACAACTGGCATATGGAAAACAGACCATACGCATTCAGAATCTATTGAAACGTTAGGAAAACGATCCATGGTTCATTTGTGACGTGTAAGAGTCAACCCCACCTCAATCCGAGGAGCGGTGTGGCCGAAACCACTCAAAGTGTCTCACTTTTCTTTGAAATAGACAACAATTTAAGAAAAAACAACAACTGACATACGGAAAATAGACCAAACACATTCGGATTCTGTTGATACTTTAGGAAAAGTATACATGGGTCATTTTTGACATGTACGAGTCAACCCCGACTCAATATGAGGCAGAATGTGGCCGGTACCACTCAAACTGTCTCACTTTTATTTGAAATGGACAGGATTTTATGAAAAAACAACTACCGACATACGAAAAACTGACCAATGCATTCAGATTCTATGGAAACTTTTGTAAAACTATCCATGGGTCATATGTGACATGTAAGAGTCAACTCTGCCTCAATCTGTGTTGCGGTGTGGACGGAACCACTCAAAGTGTCTTTCTTTTGATTAAAATGGATGTGATTTTAAGTAAAATAAACGACATATAGAAAACGGACCAAAAGCATTCGAATTCTGTTGATACATTAGGAAGACTATCCATGGGTCATTTGTGATGTGTACGAGTCAACCCTACCTCAATCCAAGGTGCAGTGTGGCCGACACCACTCAAAGTGTCTCACTTTTCTTTGAAATGGACATCAGTTTAAGTAAAAACAATTACTACCATGCGGAAAACAGACCAAACACATTCGGGTTATGTTGAAACATTAGGAAAATGATCCATGGGTCATTTTTGACGTGTACGAGTCTACCCCGACTCAATCTGAGGAGCGGTGTGGCCGACACCACTCAAAGTGTCTCACATTTCTTTGAAATGGACAACAGTTTAAGTCAAAACAACAACTGACAAACATAAAATAGACCAAATGCATTCAGATTCTATTGAAACTCTAGGAAAATGATCCATGGGACATTTGTGACATGTGCGAGTCAACGCCGCCTCAATCCGAGGAGCAGTGTCGCCGAAACCAGTCAAAGTGTCTCACTTTTCTTTGAAATGGACAACAGTTTAAGTCAAAAAAAATGACATATGGAAAATGGACCAAACACATTTAGATTCTATTGATACATTATGAAAACTATCCATGCATCATTTTTGACGTGTATGAGTCAACCCTACCTCAATCCGAGGAGCAGTGTGTCCGACACCACTCAAAGTGTCACTCTTTTCTTTGAAATGGACAACAGTTTAAGTCAAAACAATAGCTGACATATGGAAAATGGACCAAACGCATTTGGATTCTGTTGATACATTAGGAAAAGTATCCATGGGTCATTTGTAATTTTTACAAGTCAATTTCACCTCATATGAGGCACCGTGTGGCCGGTACCACTCAAACCGTCTCAATTTTATTTGAAATGGACATTATTTTAAGTGAAAACAACTACCGGCATACAAAAAATCAACCAAACGCATTAGGATTCTGTTGAAACTTTAGGAAAACGATCCATGTGTCATATTTGACGTGTAAGAGTCAACCCCGCCTCAATCTGAGGCGTGGTGTGGATGAAACGACTCAATGTTCCTTTCTTTTGTTTAAAATGGTTGCACTTTTAAGTAAAATAAACGACATACGGAAAACAGACCAAACACATTCAGGTTGTGTTGATACATTAGGAAAATGATCCATCGGTCATTTTTGACGTGTACGAGTCAACCCCGCCTCAATATGAGGCGTGGTGTGGCCGGCACCACTCAAAGTGTCTCAATTTTCTATGAAATGGACAACAGTTTAATTAAAAACAACAACCGACATACGGAAAACGGACCAAACGCATTCAGATTCTGTTGATACTGTAGGAAAATTATCCATGGGTCATTTCTGACATGTACGAGTCAACCCCGCCTCAATCAGAGGCATGGTGTGGCCGTTACCTCTCAAACTGTCATAATTTTATTTGAAATGGAAAGGATTTTAAGTGAAAACAACTACTGGCATAAGGAAAACTGACCAAACGCATTTGGATTCTGTTGAAACATTAAGAAAATTATCCATGGGTCCTATGTGACATGTACGAGTCTACCATGCCTCAATCCGAGGTGTGGTGTGGATGAAACCACTCAAAGTCTCTCTTTTGCTTGAAAATGACCTCATTTTAAGTGAATACAACTGAACTTTACACTCATCAACGATAGTCGCAAACTCTTTTTCATGAGTTGGGTAGTTTCACTCATGGGGTCATAAGTTAAGAGACTCCTAAGAAAATACCTTTTCAACATATATTATAAACAATACCTGTTCAATGCAAAATTCATCTCTAATCATTACATACCCAAATCTATGATCAGAAAACAAAAGGGATATGAGCCAATTTCAAACTCTTATTCAACTCTTATATGTATTTTTCATACAATTCATCCTATTAGAATTTGATGGGTAGGTGGGGGGCTATGCTGGTTGGGGGGTTTTGCAGGGGTGAGGTGAATCACTATCGGATTATTGTTGTCATTTGAAGATTGAAATAGGGAATTGTAGTACATGCCATGGTTGGAATAATTTGATGGTTTTATGTGTTTTTTGTGCTATTTTAGGTGTTTGTTATACTATTTTATGTTTTTATGTGGTTTTTGTGATATTTTTTATGCATGTGTAGGTGTATAGTGGAGGGGCTACTGGAGGGGCTGTTGTGCAGCAGTTCGGGGAAAACTCAATACCAACGGTTATAAACTGTTGGTATAAGAGTGCTGGAATTCTGGAAAAACATTTATACCAACGGTTTAGAACTGTTGGTTTATGTGTTCTGGAAAAACACAATACCAATGGTTCAGAACCATTGGTTTATGTGTTCTATAATTCTGGAAAAACACAATACCAACAGTTTTGAACTGTTGGTATTGGTGTTCTGAAAATCACATTACCAACGGTTTAGAACCGTTGGTATAACAATTAACAAAAATGCATTACCAATGGTTATAAACCGTTGGTATACATTGAGAGAAATTTTATAAAACAATATACCAGCAGTTCAAATAAAACCATTGGTATAAGGCTTTCCTCACGGGTTACTAACCAACGGTTTGGAAAACCGTTGGTATAGGCTATACAAACGGTTTTCCAGCCTATACCAACAGTTTAAAACTGTTGGTATACCCATCATTTCTAGTAGTGTTACAATTATTTCACATAAAAATTACCCAATCAATGTTATATTATTATCTTTGAAAAATGTTTAACACACAATCCCCCAATATATCTTCCAACACTGAGATAGTGTTTTCAATCATTGTATTTGTTTATGGCTAAATGGATATAATCATTTTCTTATGGGTCCTGAATGCCACTGTGAGAGAAAATAGTCGAGGAAACCATGTGATGTAGAAAAATATTCCATAAATATATTTAACCCAAGGCCTCCACCGAAATATTCTACATGATATAATTAATATGTTATAACTTTTTGAGTCATTCAAATATCACCCATAATGCGTCAGATCCCTTCAAAAAATGTGGAAGACATGTCACAATGTCCATTGATATGGAAACCCATTTCCACTAATGTAGAGACCCAATCTTGACGTACATGGGAATTACATTACTTTTTCAGAATACTTAATACATAACAAAAATAGACACCCAATGAACGTAATAGTTTAGTGTCTTAGGAAACTTGGAACTTAATCTTCTTATCATGGCGAAAGATATTCAACATCACCCATTAAGATCTTCCCCTTTTGTTATCTTACCGAAAAATAGTTCTTTATATCCTGGGGAAAAGAAAACATATAATGGGTGATCTTGAATGCTCAGTAATGGTAAACATGGAGAACATAATGAAATCCATATACATTTGAATGAGAAAACATGAACATAAAATCTAAACATCAAAATCATGAGCAACGACATAAAACATTACTGTATACAAGAATATATCATAAATGAACATTTATCATGATAAAGTATCATGGTGATAAAACATGTAATTGTGGAATCCATTATGCACATTTGATGATTTCCAAAGTTGCCAAGAAATTTCTTCTATGAACATCACAGTAAACAATGTCCATTATTGAACCGATTTTACTTTCCGTTCTAGCCCAAAATTACTGAACCAGATTAACTTCTCATTCCATCCATGTCTATCTCATGAGATATAAATCATTTCCCAATGCATTTAAAGGATATATAGGTTCCTCCCAAATCATAATGAAATCATTCTTTCGTGTGCCACAAAATAATCATAAATCATTTTCATAACCCAATGAATAAAATGGGTTTCATATAGGTCATCCGATCATAAAATAATCTATATAAAATATATATATATAATTTCATAATAAACAAAATAAAACCATGTAAATAATGGGGAAATTATGCATGAAGAATATCCCTATTAATGATTGTCATTATAGATGTAAAATTGTTGGGATAAAATACTTGATATGAATTCTTTTATAAAATAACTTTTATTCTTGAAAATCATTTTCTTTTCTCAAAATGCCTTGCGATTTTAAAAGAAAATAATTTTATTGACAATAATCAAGAAATTTTTTAGAGTAATATTCATGGAAATAAGGCGTTTTGAAACAATAAAAATCCATTCACGCCGTATAAGTTAAAAACCATTCTTCTTGTACTTTTTCTGAAAACGTCGTAAAGTACCTCGTATGGAAAAAAAATATTCCTTCCATACTACATAGTAAAAGTCAAAAAGGGGTAAATATGAAATTAAACATACATATAAGATTACTAAATTATTTATGAAATAAATTCTCTAAAACATGGAAATTGATGATAAATATAACCCAAGTAAATACTTACTAATAAAGAATCTAAGATAAAAATTAGATTCCAAAATTATCTCTTACCTAAAGTCCAATTTCATTAATATGTGTCTAAAACTATTGTATAGTGGGTTTAAACATATTATTAACTTGTAACAGAACCATAATGATATTAACTATATCATATATGATTCACTTATGACTTTATATTACCCGTTCATTTATCATTTCTATGCTAAAGTAGTGTTTTTGGTGAAATCGATTCATTTATCATACATGATTGGGCTTGTTGTTCTTGATATTATTAATTATAACCTAATTTCATTAATTCAAGAATGTAAAACATGATTTATATATAATATATATTAATCATATAAATATATATGATAGATTGATAAAAGGAATTAATTACACCGTTCATGGAGATGATAGGCCGTACGTACACATGAACACTGTTTTCGTTTCCTTTTTTAATTGAATGTAATTAAGTAAATGAAACATATATGTACATAATTCATTTATAGTTATTATATCATACCTTTCATGATTATTTATTATATATTCTTTATAATCATTTTTGAATGGTTATCATGGAGAATGAATCTCATCGCGTCATGGAGATAGTGATCTGTACGTACGCACGAGCGACGATATCGGTCCCATAATTGTTGAATGGAATTAAAGTGGATGATATAATATATCATAATTATTAAAATTTTATAATTATAATATATAGTTATTATTTTCACCATTATACCCATCCATGTATGGTGGTGGTGGAAAAACAGATTACACCCCGACGTGGAGACGGTATTCCATTCGTACGCACGTGCGGTGATTTCTTTTTTTTTGGATATATAGAAGCTGAAATAGGTTTGTTTTATATTTATAATAACATATCAGTATATTTTTGAAACTTATGTTCTTTTTTTTACTGAAACAACTAAACAAGATGGAATAGAAGAAGAATGAAACTTGAAACAATAAGTAGAAGAGATTACCACTTCCTCAATGCACCTCCTCTAAATTTCCTATTAAGTGACTCGAGTTGGTGTTTAGAGAATACCAGAACCACTAGAATGTTACTAGGGATGTTTAGAAGAGTAATGGGTAGGGGTTGGCCGAGATTTAAGGCCCAATGTTGTGTGAATAGGTGAGGGATGAGGATCTCTTTTATAAGAGAATAGAGGGGCACTTTTGGAATCCTCAAAAATATAAATTAATAATAAAATCAAACCCCCCATAAAAACCAAATCAAAATCACTCAATTATGAGATGAGATGAGATAGAGTTTTAATCTCATCAACCAATAAATATTAGACATGTTTTATGTTTATTTTAAACCTTATAATTTTTATTTATCCTTATTTAATCTATTTAATTTTTTTACGGTAATAATACTATAATTTTTAAATTGTTGTTAATACCTATATATTTGTTTTGAATTTTCCATAATTAAATAAATTATTACATTTTAGACCATTTAATTTTAAATTTGTAATTTTTATATATTTTTGTGATTTTTAAACAATTTAAAAATATGTTATTTTTATAAAATATAAATAGTGTCAATTTTGACATTATTCAATTATTTGAACATTAATTAAATCCATAAAAAATATATATTCCAACCAAAATATTAAATATATTCATAACATGTCATGTTCATCAAAAAAATCATGGAGAACATTATTTTGTTGATATAATATTTATTTTAATAATTTAAAAAAAAAATATTTGATACTTAAATCAATATAATAATTTATACATCACTATTGTGTCACCATTAATTATAATTATTAATTACGTAAAAATTTTAAATAAATTTACATGATGTGGGTAATTTTATAAGATTTATGTTGACTATTTATTCTTGATGTTTTATGATTTTTATCACTAAATTAAAATTATTACACTAATAAAATATAAGTGAGTGACATGTTGTCACTTTTTTGGTTTTAATAATAAGTTCATCCATTTCATAGTCAAAATTTCCTGAAATGAATCTATTCTGACCCTTAGGTGATATGGGACGAGTTTTATTCATCCAATATAATTTAGGAAGGTGTTAGGTTAATTTTATAATCGTATTTTTACCCTTAATTACTCGATTTACTTTATACTGTAGTAAATAAAATTTACCGTAGTTACTATTCATAATATCTAAAAATAATAAGTAGCCTATTATCATATTTTTCACCTACTTATTCCAAATATGGAATCATTTTTCAAAATTCAAAACACATAATTGGAATTATTTAATTTAAAATTAATCCTGGTGTTCAGAAAATAGGTTTTAAAAGTTAAAACATTTCAAAACATTGAAATGTTTTTTCTTATGAATTGAATGTAAAATTAATGATAATGACTTGAAATATATTAAATGGTAAAAATTTATTCTATTTATAATTTAAAACCATTAAATAATTTAATTTAACAATAAAAATTATTTTTATGAAAAAAGTTTCTTAAAATTAAAATTTAGCGTATTTTTAATATTCATCAAAATGTGAAGGTTATCAGAATATTGTCAAACATTTATCAAACATAAATATTAATATCCTATTTTAAAATAAGAAGTTTAATTTTTAAAATTTTACTTATAAACTTGTCAAAAATTAGATTTAAAATTTGTGTTCCATCAAAAGAAAACCAAACCATATTTTTTTGAAAAATTATTCTTTTACCCGAAAAATTAATTTTGTTCTCCTACAATGTTCTAGAAAATGTTTAAGATGAATTATAATGTTATTAAATTAAAAATTTGGTTAATAATATTTATAATGGCTAGTTCATAATAGTATTATAACAATATATAATTGTTTAGTGAAACTCAGTATTGCGTACAACAGATGCTATTGAGAAATTTTCTCATACATGCAACACAATCCAAGAATAGTTTTTTCATATAATCAAAGCTAATACAGTGTTGTGTATAGAACAAGATACTTGTTTTTGTAACATAAAACACAATACATCAATGAATATAAAATGAAGAATTCTCATAAAATCTCATGGTGTCACATTCTATCCCCTTAAAATGAGGTTCACCCTTAAAATTCATCACGGTAATAAATGGTTCACTACATGAATGTTTATTTTATAAAAAACCCACATTGTAAAAATAAATACTAGAGCCTAATTTTAGAAATGAATTTTAGAAACATAATGATCAACCAATGTAACTCAACATTGGATTTCCACAAAAGATAATATAGGTGAAAATATGGATAAGGAAGAGAAATATAACCACCATGTTCTGATGAAGAGTGGTTGAGAACATGGCTATGAAAAATCCAACAATCACAATGCCATAAATTTGTGATGACTTAAGGTACCATCTAATTCATAAGAAATTAGGACACTAGGACAACATTTTTGGTTTTCAAGATCATTTCCCTAATGTTTATGAATTTGAATTAGAAGAAATACTTAGGTGATTTTGGTACAATCTCACCATTGGTCATTTCTTGAACAATTTCCACTTCATATCTTAATGAAATGATGTTGAATTTTTTATTTGTATAGTGTTAGCAGATCGTGTGATAGAATGATGGTTCATTCCATCTATCTCAAACAAAATGTTATCCTATGTTATTAAATATACAGAAGTCCATATATGGAGATATTAATCGTATATTGCTCCAAAAATAGACTTATACTTCATACATCACACCACATAATAAAATAAAATTAATTTATACAAATCAGGGACTTTCTGTTGTCCAGTTTTAGGCGATAAAAGCATGTCGTACATTGGTTGTGTGTTCGATTCCTGTAACCTTGTCTCACGCGACGGGTTGTTGCCCATCCTATAGGTTTTCCTTTTTCTAAAACTATACTATTAGAACATTTCAGAAATAATATCAAAAAGTAATAGACTTAAACAATACTATTTGATGTTCAATATAATCCATTAAATTCTTTACGCTTATAAAAAATACTTATGTCCAGTCTCATAGTATAAAGAATGAGATTAATAGAGTGGTCATATACCAAAAATGTGATTACCATAATTTATCCAAGATATATCACAAGACATATCTTGCTGGAAGAAATCCAAACAATTTAATACCTTAATCAACATTTATATTGAAACATAAATTACCATAGAAACTTAGTGAAAACATGAATGTTTTCAAAAGATAACTCTTTCCACATACCAAAATCCTAAAAATTATTTATACCCTATCTATGATATCACTATTACCATTTATCAGTAATGATCTCATTAATATTATAAAAATATTCATTATCTCTTTATCCCTTCATTATGCACATATTAGGTGCTTTCCAAAAAAATTTCAATCACTTTTCATCGTTACCGGTACCATAAAATTATTGAAAACCTCAATAATCTAAAATATAGATTATCAAATATTTTACATTACTAAAAATAAGATTCCACGACACTAATTTGGAATCATGTTACATATACACTTAAACATTCCATCACATCATTGTCAAAATCAAAATCACCAATAGTGATCGCATGTGACTTTATTTTGTCCTTTTCCTTATGAGGTTATTGATGTCGATCATCATTGACCGTTATAATAGGTAATTGGTTAGCATAATTCCCCATTGCCCTACACATGTATCATTGAAGTATTGGTGGTTCGTTCTCTACAGTTTTTCTCCATTCACATCATTTTCTAACTTTTTTCCATTACATTGGCACTCAGTAGCTTGATGACATTCTTTTACACACTTAAAAAAATTTCTAGTCCCTTTAAGATCATCTCCACCATGCTTTTTTCCAAACTTTGAGTATAATGAAACATTTGTCTTCTTTTCAAAATATTTTTGATATTTTTCCTTGAACTCCATATTTCATTTCTTTTAATGACCATGACATGGATATGTAATGCCAAATTCAATTTATACATTTATATCACAATGCACAATCTTTTTATAGCTACTGAAGTCTCCTATAGAGAATGCCTTACGATGTCTGGGTTTTAAGCCATTGAAGAATTGATCAACTTTACATTCAATATGTATGATAAATCCCAATGTATACCATGCAAGACTTGTAAAATTCACTTCATATATACCAATAGATTCATCATAATTTTTTTTATGCTCAATAAACTTCTTTTCCATCTTCTTTCGAAGAATACAAGGAATGTACTTATTGAAAAAAAAGTTCATGAACTCATCCCATTCCATGGATTTAATTTCATCTTATGGCCTTGTATTATTTATTATAATCCACCACTAGTCTACTTCACCTTAAAAACAGTAAAGTAACAAAATGAATTTTTCATGTTCAAAACAGTGAATTATGGAAAAATTCTTTTCAATTGTACTGATATATTGTTCAGCAATAAGTGGATCAGATGACCCACTAAAATAATATGGGTGTTGCCTCATGAAGGACTCAATAGAATATTGTTCGCTTCTATGCTCATTTAGAAGCCCAGAATGATTCATAGCTTTTGTTATTATAGAAATTAGATTTTTCACAACATTTCCCATACCATTTGGGTTTTTTGAATGACAATCATTGCATTTACCATTACATTGATCAACACGGTTCCATCAGCTTCCCGCCGTCATCTAAAAACCAAAAAGAATAGTGTGACAGTCAAAAATAATGATAGGAAAAAAACATAATAAAGTCGAAGTACCTTATTTATATGACATATTAGAAATAATTATAAGATTTTTACCACAATTCATGGACTATAACCTATGTTTAGACATATCCCTAGGGTCATCCCAAGATATAACTTAGAAATATCTATAGGGATCTCTCTAATTTTTTCACATCCTAGTTTCCAAATGTTAACTAAACCTTTAATATGATACCAAATGTAGAGAACCATGCTTGACATACATGGACATTCCATTAATTTTTAAAAATACATAATAAATAACAAAAAAAGACACCCAAGGACCGTAAAAATTTAGTTTCTTTAGAAACATGGAACACAATCTTCTAATCATGGTGAAAGATCTTCAACATCTTCCACAAAGATCTTCCCTGTTTGTTTTCTAACCTAAAAATTATCTTTATATCCTGGGTAAAAGAAAACATAGAAAGGTTTAGATCTAATTCTCATTAAGGGTAAATACGGAGAACCAAAAACAATCCATAAACATTTGAATGTAAAAACATGAACATAAAATCTAAACATCAAAATCATGAGCAATGACATAAAACATGGCAGTACACAAGGAATATATCATAAATGAACATTTATCATGATAAAGTATCATGGGGATAAAATGTGTAATTGTGGTATCCATTAATCACATGTTATGATTTTTATAGTAGACAAGGCATTGCTACCAAGACCATCATAGTGGAAAAATTTCATTAGAGAACTGGGTTTACTTGCCGTTCTTGCCCTGTGTTACTTAACCAGATTCACTTTATGTTACAGCCATGTCAATATCATGAGATATAAATCTTTACCCAATTAATTAGAGAGAGATATATGTCCCACCAATAAAAAAAATTAAATCATTCATTCGTGATCCACAAAATAAACATAAATCATTCATCATAACGCAAAGAATAAAATGAGTTTCATATATGTCATCCCATCATAACATAATCCATATAAAAAATGGATATAATTTGAACATAAAAAAATATAAAACCATGTAAATAATATGTAAATTATATATAAATCATATCCATATTAAAAAAAATGACATCATAAATTGAAAATAGTTTGGATAAAACACTTGAAATGAATGCTTGAAAAAATTATCCTTTTTCTTCAAAATCATTTTTTTCTCAAAATTCCATGAGATTTTAAAAGAAATTAATTTTGTTGAAAATAATCATGAAATATTATAGAGGAATATTCATGGAAATAAGGAATTATGAAACAGTAAAAATCTATTCATGTTGTATATGTTAAAAATATTATTCTTTTACTTTTTCCAGAAAAGTATAAAAATACCTCGTATGGTAGACAAAATAAATATTCCTTCCATACTACATAGTAAAAGTAAAAAAGGGGTAAACATGACATTAAACTTAAATGGAACAATAGTAAATACTTTCTGAAACTATTTCTCTAAAACATGGAAATGGATGACAAATATAACCACAGTGAATACTTTAGAATAAACAATCTAGAATAAAAATGATATTGCAAAATTATCCCTTACTTTAGGTCCAATTTCTTACGTACTAGTATTAAACTCTCGTATAGTGTGTTTATATATATTATTAACTTGTAATAGAACCATAATAATATTTATGATATCAAATATTCTTCACTAATGATATTATATTACCCGTTATTTTCCCAATTCCTTGTTAAAGCACTGTTTTGGGTAAAATCGGTTAAGTTATCATACATGTTTGGACTTGTTGTTCTTGATATTAATACTCTTAACCAGATTTACATAATTATAATATTTAATGAATCATTTTTATATAATATATATTTATCATATAAATATATATGATTGATCAATAAATGGAATGAAATACACCGTTCATGGAGAAGGTATGTCATACGTACGCATGAACACTGTTTTCATTTTCTAATTGAATTGAATTGAATTAAGTAAATGAAAAATAGAATGACATAAATACAGTATAATTATTATGTTATATACTTCATGATTATTTCTTATATATACTTTATATCCATTCTTTACTGGTTATCATGGTGAATGAAACTCATCTCATTGTGGAGACGGTAATCCGTACGTACGGACGAGCGACGATATCATTTCCATAATTGTTGGATGGAATTGGAGTGAATGATATAATATCTGATAATTAGTATCATGTTATAATAATAATATGTAGTTATTATTTCCACCATTATACCCATCCATTAAATGTGGTCGTGAAAAAAAAAAATTACACCACGGCATGGAGACGGTATTCTGTACATATGCACATGAGGTGATTTCTTTTTCTATAGGATGGATAGAAGGTGAAATAGGGTTGTTTCATATTTATAAAAACATATCAGTATATTAGAGATACTTATGTCATTAAATTATAATGAATCAACTAAATAAGTTGATGTATAAAGAGAAAAAAAAACTTGAATGAATCGGTAGAAGAGATTACCTCTTCCTCGACGCAGCTCATTTAAACTTCCTCTTAAGGGACTAGAGGAGGTCTTCTGAGAAGTCATGATCCTCCAGAATGTTAATATTAATGTTTAGAAGAGTAATGGGTGTGGGTTGACAGATATTTAAGGCCAACTTTTGTGTGAATATGAGAGGGATGAGGTGCCCCTTTATAAAAGAAGAGAGGGGCACTTTTGGAAACCTCAAAAATATTAATTAATAATAAAATCAAACACAACATAAAATCAACTAAAAATAAATCAATTAGGATATGAGATGAGATAGGGTTGTAATATTATAAACCAGTATATATGAGACATGTTTTATGTTTATTTTAAACCTTTTCATTTTTATTTATCCTTATTTAATCTATTTAATTTTATTTTCTGTAATAATATTCTAATTTTTAAATTGTTATAAATACAAAAAAATGTGTTTTTAATTTTACTTAATTAAATACATTATTACATTTTAGACCCTATAATTTTATATTTGTAATTTTTAAATATTTTCGTGATTTTTAAACAATTTAATTGTGTGTTATTTTTATAAAATATCTATAGTGTATATTTTGACCCTATTAAATTATTTTAATTTTAAATAAAATCCAAAAAGAATATATATTTGAACCAAAAAATTAAATAGATTCCTAACATGTCATATCCATAAATAAATTTCATTAAAAACATTAATTTTTTGATATAATGTAAATTTTTATTTTTTTAACACCATTTATTTGATATTTCAATCAATAATATAATTTCAAAATTACTATTGTGTCTCCATTAATGATAATTATTTAATCCATAAAAACTCTAAATAAATTCACATGATGTATATAATTTTATTAGTCTTCTAGTGACTATTTATTTTCGATGTTTTTCTGATGTTTATGACTAAATTAAAATTATTACACTTATAATATACAAGAGAGTGACATGTTATCACTTTCTTTGGTTTTAATAATAATTACATCCTTTTCATGGTCATATGTCAATTAAATGAATCTATTATTACCATTAGGTTATATGGGTCTACTTTTATTCATCAAATAATATTTTGGCAGATGTTAAGGTAATATTATAATCTTATTTTTACCCTTAATTACCTGATTTACCTTTAATTGTATTAAATAAAATTAAACGTAGTTACTATTCATAATTTCTAAAAATAAAAAGTAACCTATTATAATTATTTGTACCTACTGATTCCAAATAAGGATCCATTTATCCAAATTCAAATGATATAATTGGAAGAATTTAATTTAAAATTATTTCTGCTATTGAGAAAACTGGTTTTAAAAGTTAAAATAATGCAAAAGATTGAAATGTTTTTACCTATGAATTCGATTTAAAATTAATGATAATGACTTTAATTATATTAAAAGGTAAAATTATATTATATTTATACTTTTAAACCATTGAATATTATAATTTAACCATATAAATTATCTTGATGAAAAAAATTGTTTTAAATTAAAATTTAGCGTATTTTTACTATTCATCAAAATGTGAAGATTATCAGAATAATGTAAAAAACTTATCCAACATAAATTTTTATGTCCTGATTCAAAATATGAATATTAATTCATCAAATTTAACTTATAAACATGTCAAAAATTATATTTAAAATGGGTGTTCTATCAAAAGATGACAAAACTGCAATTTATTGAAAAATACATTCCTATTCAGAAAAATTAATTTTGTTCTCATACCGTGTTCTATAAAATGTTTAAGATGAATTAGGATTTTATAAAATTAAAAATGAGGTTAATAATATTAATAACGTCTAATTAATAATTATATTATAACAGCATAACGTTGTTTTGTGTAACTCAGCATTACGTACAACACAAGATATTGAGAAAGGATGCTCTTGCGTGCAACACAATCCAAGAATAGTGTTTGCGTATAATAAAATCCAATACGATGTTTCGTATAGCACAAGCTATTTTTTGTGTAGCATACAACATAACACATCAGTGAAATTAAAAATAATATTTCTCATAAAATCTCAGGGTGTTACAACAAAAGTATCCAAAGGGGGCGTAACAAACCTACAGTGACCATTTGCTCATCCTATACCTATTGTTAGGTGTGGCTCTGTGAGATGAACATAGCCATTATCCATCTCATTCCATCCTATTAAAACTATAGATAAATATCTCTTTAAAACATACCCACAACTAGATGTACCACTAGTGGAGAATTTGGAAACTTTCTCATCACCACCTACTACATTAGGCCTGGGACCACTATCCATCCTTGAAAAATTAATGAAATGATTTCTTCCATTAGAAAATACGTTTATGTGAGTATATTGACTATATATTGTCATGAAATAACTCATAGTATATATCTGCATCTATAACTAACTCAAACGTTACTGCAGTGGTTGAATCAATACCTTCAACTAAAGGGAAATTTCTCCCTCCTTATCAACTAGGGTACGTTTTAAATAAACATACTACTCAAAATCCCCCTATACCAAATGATCCTATGGTATCATACTATGGAAATTTGCTACAAGTTTTAATTTCCAATGTTTATGTACTATATTTATGCCATAATGATTCATGAACTCAAATCATTGTCAATATCTATGGATCAAGTCTCTCTATGTGAATAAATACCTATGACTCTGAGGGTATGAGTAATCCACTATTCATTTTCCCATATGATAGTTCACCCACATCCTCAAAGATAAGGATATAATTCTTAGATCTTTGTAATATGTCTTTTATTTCTTCATCTGGGGTATCAACTACATTAAACCCTATTTGATGACTATCCATCTATAATTCATCACATTGCTGAGAATATTTACTATGGAATTACAATAAAATATGTACTCCACAACATACATTGGTAGTATAAAAAATTGAGAAATCAAAATCCTCGACCTTAACTCTTATAAGGTCGTATAGAAATACCCAATCTAGTTAATAGGTTCTTTATTTGCATTAGGTTTTTCTTGTAATGGCCCCGACCTCTCTGACCCATTCCTTTGTCAAAAAGAGGGTCATGAAGTGTTCTGGATGGTAAAATGGACTTTTCCCTCAATTTTCAGAATTTTGTAAGTACACACCGTGTAGTGTGAGTACACGCCGTGTACCACCTTTCTGGGTATACCCCATTTTGAGGGTCATGTACTTGCCATGTGAAATTAATGAGTACATGCTATGTATACAAAACTACATGCCGTGTAGTCCCTCCCCGCGAATGCCATACCCTCAAACTATGTGTTGACCAGTCAACAACCGAGTGCCATGTTGGAGCTGTGTCCTTGCCATGTGAAATAAATGAGTACATTCCATGTACCCCAAAATACACGCCGTGTAGTCCCTCCCCGCATACGCGTTACCCTCAAACCGTGTGTTGATTAGTCCACGGTCACGTGCCACTATGAAGGCCATGTTGGAAGCCGCGTGGTGACTGTGTGAAATGGTCGAGTACACGTCGTGTACCATAATGTAAATTCCGTGTACTTTTTTTCCCTTGCATATAAACGAAGGGGTCCCCTCCCCCTTTTCAACTCACTCCTCTCCTCCTCATTCCTCAGAGCAGTGCTCTCCCAAGAGACTCGAACGGTCTTTTTATTCAATAACTTCTCCATCTGAGCTCCGATTTATGATCTGTCTACGGCCACGGGATCATAATGATGAGGTAGAACTTCTAATCTTAGATCCATTGACTTTACTTTGGGCTTTCAATTATAATTTCTACCCTAGGAGGTTTTTCCAGGACTTGACGGAAGTGAGGGACACTGACAAACGTCTTCTAATGCTGATGTGGGGGAGCGTTGTGATTAGAACCTATTGAGGTAGGGATCTTGCCTTCATCTCTCTAATTTTTTCAACATGAGGGGTGGGTGTCCTCTTGTTTACGTGAAACAATTTTGAACAGGTTTAATAAAGATAATAATTGTCTTATATAATGGGGGTTGGAAGTTGTGATTACTGTTACATTATTTATATCATGTGATATTATGTTGGGAATTGAATAGGCTTATGCCTACTGAAAATCATGGTCGTTGGGGGCCTTTGCATGTGAAATTAAATTATGCCCTATCTTTATAAAATTTTTATGGATGGAAACTTTACGGAATGTGGAAATTGGTTTATCCCGTAAATTTGGCTGATTAATTGAATGTCTGGAACCCTTGTGTGATCACCCTAGTTGAACAAAACAGAAATAAAAAACATGTGGGTGCTGTTTGGGGTTAATTTATGTGAAAGGGGTGTTTTGTGGGTTGTTCTAGATCGGGTGAGCAGAGGGGCTGCGGTTGGCTTGTTTGTGGGTTGGTATGAATGCTATGATGGTGATGGGCAGTGGGGTTGTGATAAATTGTATCAAGGGATGATGATATACAGTGTGGTTGTGGTTATTGTGGTTGGAATCGGGGCTACAGGGTTGGTTTTGAATGTGAACAAACAATGGTTTGTGAATAATAAATAAAAATTTGAAGAGTTAATAAATGGTGGGGCATGGTAAGGGAACGGGAATAATAGTCAATGGGTTGGTTGGTTAATAAGAAGGGACTTGTTGTGCTACTTGTGTTTTCCTAACTTGATTTGTGGATGGCTGGGATATGCTTCATGAAAGTTTGATATGGTTGGTTTCGGTTTATTGCCCATTAGATAAGAGAATAAATAAACAAAGTCTACTGAAACGTGAAAACATAAATAGGGTTGGGGTTGTTTGTTGTATGCATGATTCATAGTATCAGTGTCGAGGCATCACCTCAGTTTCTCTGTTTAGAGGCCATAGGTTGGGATGTTTGTTTCGTATACCTATATGTATTTGTATCATTGTATTTTGTCGCACCCCACCCATGTTTAGCACATAGTACCGAACACTACCATTTCATGGGAGAGGGTGTTTTCCCCTTAGTTACTAGCTCCTTCCTGATCCTTCTTCCCTAGGCTCTGATGGCTTGAGGCGACCATACACCTAAGACCCTTTAGGTAGGTTTTGATAAGGCTGTTTTTGGCCCAAGACTCTTCGGGCAGGTTTCTTTTCCCAAGAATCTTCGTGATGAGACCTAGGTGTGTGCGGTCGGGATACGTGGTTGTGAGTCCCAGGCGTGTGTCGTCGGGATACGTGGTTGTCAGGCTCAGGTGTGTGTGGGTAGGATGTGTGGTTGTGAGGCCCAGGTGTCTGTGGGAGGGATATGTAGTTCTTGACGCCTAGGTGTGTGTGGGCAGGAAGAGTGTGGCAGCGTCAGGACGTTCTCCATTAGGAAAAGTAGATAACTAATGGGAAATGGTGCAGGGTACCCAATACACTTGATCTTATATACTACTACCTATTGTGATTTTGTTTTTGGTGAGTGTGGCTGGTGAGGTTGGGTGGATAGAATTCCTTTCTAGGTTTCTTTTGTTGTTCTCACGTGACATTTGGATGTCTCCCCACTTGTGCACGAGTGCTTTAGGTTTCCCTACTGAGTATACTTGTATGTTCAACCTACGTTTACTTTCAGGTTTCCAGGAAGACTACTAGGGCTGTGCGGGACCCTACTAGTCGGGATAGTTGGAGTTGTTGCAGTTTGTTGTACTCTTGTTTCTTTTGGTATTGTACCTTTTGAGCTTTCTTGTACTTGTACCTTGTTTCAGAACTACGTAAACATGCATGTGGGATTGGTTGGCGATTATTTCTAACACTTGTTCTTTTCCTTTTTGTTGACTTGTCCTATTTCCGGATCTGAAATAATAAAAAGTGTAATACCTCCCATATTTTTGAAAACCCATACCCTTGGTGCTATTCGCCACCCCAGGGCCTACAGGAGGCGGGACTCAGGGGGTCATTAACTCCCATTAACCATTTCCAACTCAGGAGGGGCATCATTGGTGTGAGGGGGTCGTGATAGAATGGTATCAGAGCTGATGGTTGAGAGATAGGATGGAGACTAGAGTTAGGCACTGTGAGGATTGAATAAGATGGTAGGGAAACAATGTTGGTTAATCTTGGTGCGTGACATAGGCCAGGGTAGACCGGTGAGGACATGCGATTTTAGGGCCCCCTGTGATCCAATGCAAGGAATCTGAGCCTACCGAACGACCATGTGAGAATACATTGATTGCAGGGTAGAGACCCTAGAGAAGGTACATGCATCATCATGATTGTGTTTTATTGATTTCGGTGTTCTAGGAAAGAAATTGAAATAAAATGATAAAATTAAACCCTGAGAAATTTTCATACTACATGGTCTTATGCGATATTTGTTTACCATACATCTATGGGACCTAGACATCGTCCCTGGGTGGCTCAGATGGCCGAGGACCAGTAGATTCCGGCGGTCGATCAGTTGTGGATTGACAGAGCGGAGGAAGCTGACCAGTGGTAGAAGACTCTATGATCTTTCCTATGATAGACCCTCAACAATTATGAGGGTAGTACTCCATATATGGATACATAGGGGTGTCTTGAGGAGCTAGGGATCACTTTTACTTTAATTAGTGCTTCGAGGGGGTACTGGGTTCCCCTAGCAGTCAGTCAGCTGAGAGGAGAGGCACGTTAGTGGTGGTCACACTACCTTGGAGAGAGGACAGAGAAAGAGGTTCCATGGGCTGACATTGAGAAGGAATCCCGAGAGTTATTCCTTTCTTCCATGATCAAGGCAGAGAAGCAGCAGGAGTTACTCTCCCTTCAGTATGTGATTATGTCAGTACGATAGTTGGGGATCAATTTCAAGGATCTCCTGCGGTTTTCTCCGGATCTCTTTCCGGATGAGGAGTCTCGGGCAAGACGATTGGAGGAGGCACTTCATCCTTTGCTCCATTATGAATTCACCCCCTTCATCCTTCTGATGTACTTGAAAAAACAAAAGATGGAAGAGGTTGTAGAGAGGATGCACTCGCAGGGAGGTGCATCACATGGGGGGATCCAGCCAGGTTCGTCGAAGGGGAAGCCAGTCAGCAGCAGGTCTCCTACAACAGGAACTTCCAAGTTCAGGCTAGTGGGGAGCATGCCCCAGCAGTTCCTGTTTAGATCTTCAGGTCCTCGTCCTTTTTTCAAGAGCACAATACCAAAGTTTTTTTCTTGAGTAGGTTTCGGGAACATTCGGAGTCAGTGCCTGACCCGAGCTCTGTACAGTGGAGGTGGGCAGGTTCAGCGCCCACCTCAGCAGCACCAGTTTCCGGCGAGGCCCTTCCAGTAGCAGCAGGACCATGCTCCTCTGAGGGTAGACCTTGCGGTAGGAGGCCGACCTCAGGGTGCTCCTCAGGGACCTCGACCAGGGTGTGATCAGGGAGGTGGTCGACATTAAAGAGGCAGAGGAGCTGGGCATGGAAAATTGCATGTAGCAGAGTTGACAGCTTCAGCAGGACCAGAGGTGGTGTGAGGTAAGATTTGATTGTTCATCACTCTATTTTCTTCTTTGTTCGATTCGGGAGCTTTGCAGTCCTTTGTTTCACCTTGTATAGCCCATTCTTTGGGACTAGACGTAGAGAGATTTTCCATACCACTGTTGTTGAGTACACCAGTTGGAGGCCAGAACAACATATCTTGGGTATGCTAGGGATGTGGGATGATGTTGGGACCACATCAATATAATGGTGATATTATTTTTCTACAGATGCACCCATACGATGTCATCCTTGGCATCAACTGGTTGTTTTCTGTTAGTGCCATTATTGACTGCTTATGAAGAAGAGTCGTGTTCTCCGACGTGGATGAGAAGAGTGTATCTTTTGTTGGTGAAAGGAGCTATCAAGTGGGAAGTCGGCATGTGAAGCCTATCCTTTCCATTTTAGGTGGGTTATCAATGGTTTCAGCTGATGCAGGGATGATGGATGTTCCAGAGGTTGTTGGGGAATTCCTCGAGGTTTTTCCCAAGGAAGTTTTGACTCTACCCCCCCCCCCCCATGTGACGTTGAGTTTGGGATAGACTTACATCCTGGTGGAATTTCGATTTCGATGGCCCCTTATTGGATGACAGCTTCAGAGTTTTAGGAGTTGCAGATTCAAATTGACGATCTGATGGAGAAGGGTTTTGTTCGACCCAGCGTGTCGCCATGGGGTGCTCCAGTTTTGTTCGTGATGAAGGCAGATGGTGGTTTCAGGTTATGCATAGACTACCGAAGGTTGAACCAGGTAACTGTCAAGAACCTTTACCCCCTTCATAGGATAGATGATCTCTTCGACCATATGAGGGGAGCAGGTTGGTTTTCTAATATTGATCTATTATCTGGATATCATCAGCTGAGGGTGAAGGACAATGACATCTCTAAGATGGATTTTAGCTGCAGGTATGGGTACATCGAGTATGTAGTGATGCCGTTTGGAGTGGCGAATGTGTCGGCTGTGTTCATGGGACTTATGAACTTTGTCTTCTGAGAGTTTCTAGACAATTTCATCATTGTGTTTATCGATGAAATCTTGATCAACTCAAGATCAAAAGAAGAGCACGTCGAGCATATTATGCAAGTCTTGAATTCCTTCGACACCACAAGATTTTTGGGAAATTGTTGAAGTGTATGTTCTTGAGGCAAGAAGTACACTTCCTTGGGCATGTGGTGTCTCAGCATGGAGTGTCAGTAGACCCGTCGAAGGTGGAGGCAGTTTTTCTTGGGCCGCACCCAAGAGCGTGGCAGAATTTTGTAGTTTCCTAGGGTTGGCAGGTTACTATCAGATGTTTGTTTCAGACTTCTCTCGAGTTTCTGCTCCATTGACATCTTTGACTAGGAAGAACCAAGTCTTCCTATGGAGCGAGAATTTCCAGAAAGCTTTCGACTACCTAAAGGAGAAGTTGGTCAGTGCTCCCGTACATAGGTTTCTAGAGGAAGGGTTGTCGTATGAGGTGTTTTGTGATTCTTCTGGCCTTGGTCTGGGGTGCGTGCTGATGTAGAAGAAGGGAGTGATCTGTTATGGGTCTAGGAAGTTACACCCTCACAAGTGTAACTATGCCACCCATGACCTAGAGATGGCAGCAGTACTATTCGAACTAAAGTTGTGGTGAAATTACCACTTTGGGGAAAGCTTTGTGGTCTTCTCAGATCACAAGAGCCTGGGTTATATCTTCTCTCAGCGTGACCTGAACATACGACAATGGAGATTGGTTGAGTTCCACCAAGACTATGACTTCGAGATCTCTTACACTGAATGTAAGGGAAACATTATGGTCGATGCCATGATTAGGAAGTCGCATAAGGAATTGGTTCGCAAATCCACTGATGATTGGAAAGTGATGGGAGAGTTGGCCACCTAGTACATGGATGCAAGGGTATAAGGTGTTAGAGTTTGTTTGTTTCAGATGACGGTGCAGTCCTCTTTATTGCAGAAAGTGGAAGTGTCTCAGTGGGGGGACTCCAAGGTAGAAGTGATGTCAGATCGTATCTATCAGGGGAATTCTCCAAAAGGATGGTCATAAGATAGCCGACATCGGATGATTTTTCATGGAAGGTTGTTTGTTACGGAGGTGATGCGTGAGGGAGTTCTCCGGGAGTTTCATAGATCAACCTTGGCAATACATCTAGGAGTTTCAAAAAATCTACCAAGGTTTGAGGGAATAGTTTTGGTGGCCCGAGGTGAAATGGGCAGTGGCTGAGTTTGTAGCTAAACAACTTGTGTTTCAGCAAGTGAAGGTTGAACACCATGTTCCCAGTGGTTTATTGCATCCTTTAGATATCCCTGAGTGGAAGTGGGATGAAATCTCAATGGACTTCGTCAGAGGACTAGCCAGAGCACAAGGTGGTTATGATGCTATCTGGGTAGTGGTGGATCGACTGAAAAAATCATCTCAGTTCTTAGAAATTAAAGAGTCAGGACCGACAAGTACCTAAGCACAGAGGTACGTAGACGAGGTGGTGTGTTTTCATTGAGTTCTGAAGACTATAGTCTCAGATCGGGATACTCGGCTTACCTCATGAGTCTGGAGGGGGTTACAACATGCTTTTGGCACCCAGCTACGCCTTAGCACTGATTTCCACCCCCAGACCGATGGCCAGACAGAGCGGACTATCCATATGTTAGAGGACATGCTATAGGCCTGCGTTCTGGATTTTGGAGGAACATGGGAATGCCACTTGCGTTTAGAAGAGTATGCCTACAACAACAGCTTCCACTCTACTATTGTCATGGCACCGTTTGAGACTTTGTATGGAAGCCCATTTCGTTCACTAATTTTTTGGGTAGAGGTTGGTGAGATAGGTGCTCTTGGACCAGAAGTAGTAAAGATCACCACAGAGAAAGTTCAACTTGTGCGTTAGAGGATGAAAGTAGCTCAAGACCGACAGAAGTCTTATGCAGATTGTCGGAGGAGGCCCTTGGATTACGGGGTGGGAGATCATGTGTTCTTGACGGTTTCACATTGACAGGGGTAGCGGAGGTTTGGGAAGGGGAGTAAGCTCTCCCCTAGGTTCATCGGACCTACCAAGGTGCTGAGGCGAGTCAGCGAGGTGGCATATCAGCTGGCCATGCCACCTCAATTGGAGAAGGTTCACGATGTCTTCCACATCTCCCAGCTTCGTCGGTACTTACATGACGACTCTCACATTATCGACTGGGGAGAGTTAGTTATGGGAGACAACACGACCACCGAGGAACAACTATTCAGAATCAAGGATCGTAAAGAGAAGGTGCTTCATGGACGAACCATTCCCTTGGTTCATGTGTTGAGGAGGCATGGTGTCCTCGAGGAGAGCACATGGGAGTAAGAGGCTCAGATGCATGCTCTGTACCTGGAGTTGTTTTGAATTTTTTTTTCATTGTTCTTTTGGGCTTTTTTGATGTTATACTCTGTAACTTTGATATATGGAATGTTTTTTTGGTCAGTTATGAGACATTTTTCCTTGTTCTCTGGAAGTGTGTAGCATGTCCGGATGTGTGGGGAAAGGGAAAAACATGACACTTAATCGAGACGCATTAATGGGGATGTGATTGAACCCGTGCAGGCAAGTCAGTGCTGCCTTAAGCGGATAATATCTCAACATATGAGAAGGAATTTTCCCCAAACCACGTGTTCGTGCAATGTGTGGGTGGAACGGTGTTGGGGGAAGTGTAAGTTGGAAAATACTAATATATGGAAGTGGGAAGACCCAATCCTTATTCAAGACTCATTAATGCCGATGCCATTAAACCAGTGCAGGCAAGTCAGTGTCGCCTAAAGCAGATAATATCTCGACATATGAGAGGGAATTCTTAACACCTATGATTAGGGTTGTCGGTTGTGTTCCTTTTATAACAAGAACCTTAATATGTTTATTGATTGGTTCCTATTGGTTGGTTTTTGAATTCTCGGGGATGAGAATGTTTTAATAGGTATCGGATGTAATGTCATGGACCTCTCCGGCCCATTCCTTTATCAAAAAGAGGGTCATGAAGTGTTCTAGAGGGTAAAATGGACTTTTCCCACAATTTTAAGAATTTTGTAAGTACACGTCGTGTACCACCTTTCCGGGTATACCCCGTGTTGAAGGCCATGTCCTTTCCATGAGAAATAAATGAGTACACACCATGTATCCAAAAATAAATGCCGTGTAGTCCCTCCCCATGTACGTGTTACCCTCAAATCATGTGTTGACCAGTCAATGGCCACGTGCCGCGTTGAAGGCCGTGTTGGAAGCCGCATGGTGACCATGTGAAATGGCTGAGTACATGCCATGTACCATAAAGTAAACGATGTGTACTTTTGTTTTTCTCACCTATAAAAGGAAGGGCCCCCTCCTCCTTTAAAAATCGGTCTTCTCCTACCCATTCCTCTGAGCAGAGCTCTCCCAAGAGACTCGAAGGCTCTTTTTCTTCCATAACATCTTCGTTTGAGCTCTGATTTATGATCCGTCAGCGACCACGGGATTGTAACGACGAAGCAGAACTTATGAGCTTGGATCCGTTGTCTTTTCTTCGGCCTTTCCTTTCATAATTCCACTCAAGGAGGTTTTTCTAGGATTTGGCAGATGTGACGTATGCCAATGGACGTCTTCTAAAGCTGATCCAGGGGAGCGTTGTGATCAGAACCTGTTGTGGTAGGGATCATACCATTGTCTCTCTAATTTGTGCAACATGCGGGGTGGGTGTACTCTTGTTTAGGTGAAGCACTTTTGAACCAGTTTAATAAAGAAAATAATTGGCTTATATAATGGGGTTGGGAAGTTGTGATTACTATTACTTTATTTATATCCAGTGATATTATATTATGAATTGAATAGGCTTACGGCTACTAAAAATCACTGTCATTTGGGGCCTTTTCTTGTGTAATCAAATGCTGCCCTATCTTTCTACACTGTTTATGGATAGAAACATTATCGAATGTGGAAATTGGTTAATCACATAATGTTGGATGATTAAATGAAAGTATGGAACACTTGTGTGATCACCCCGGTTGAACAAAACTAAAATAATAAACATGTGGGTGATGTTTGGGGTTAATTTATGTTAAGGGGGTGTTTTGTGGGTTGTTGTGGATCGGGTGAGCAGCGGGGATGTGGATGGCTTGTTTGTGGGTTGGTATGAATGTTATGTTGGTGATGGTCATCAGGGATGCGATAAATTGTATCAAGGGATGATGATGTATGGTGTGGTTGTGGTTATGGTGGTTGGCAGCGGGGCTGCAGGGTTGGGTTTGAATGTGAACGAACATTGGTTGTGAATTATAAATAAAAAGTGGAAGTGTTAATAAATTGTGGGGCATGGTAATGGAATGGGAATAATAATCAATGGGTTGGTTGGTTAATAAGAAGGTACTTTTTGTGATCCTTGTGTTTTCCGAACTTGATTTGGGGTTGGCTGGGATATGTTTCATGAACGTTTGATATTGTTGGTTGCTTTTATTGGCCCAGTAGATAAGGGACTAAATATACAAATTCTGCTGAAACATGAAAACCTAAATGGGGTTGGGGTTTTTGTTTTATGCATGCTTCGTAGTAGCAGTGTCGAGGCATGTGTTGAGTTTCTCTGTTTAGAATCCATAGGTTGGGCTGTGTGATTGGTATACATATATGTATCTGGATCATTGTGTTTTGTCACACCCCACCCATGTTGAGAACATAGTGTTGAAAACTCCCATTTAATGGGAGAGGGTGTTTTCCACTTAGTTACTAGCTCCTTTCTGCTCCATCTTCCCCATGATGTGATGGCTTAAGGAGACCTTACACCTAAGACCCTTCAGGCAGGTTTCAATTAGTGTGGTTTTGGCCCAAGACTCTTCAGGCAGGTTTCTTTTCCCATGAATAATCGGAATGAGGCCCAGATGTGTGCAGGCGAGATACGTGGTTGTGAGGCCCAAGTTTGTGCGAGCGGGATAAATGGTTGTGAGTCCCAGGTGTGTGCGGGCGGGATGTGTGGTTTTGAGGCCCATGTGTGTGCAGACGGGATATGTGGATCTTGAGGCCCTGGTGTGTATGGGCGGGAAGAGTGTGGTAGCGTCAGGACATTCGCTATTAGGAAAATAAGCTAACTAGTGGGAAATGGTGCGGGGTACCAAATACTCTTGTTCACATATACTGCTACCTGTTGTGATTGTGTTATTGGTGAATGTGGCTGGTGAGGTTGGGTGGAGGGAATTCTTTTCTAGGTTTCTTATGTTGTTCTCACTGGACATTAGGATGCCTCCCCACTTATGCATGAGAGCATTAGGTTTCCCAACTGAGAATACTTGTATTCTCACCCTACATTTACTTTCACATTTCCAGGAGGACTACCAGGGCTGTGCGGGACCCTACTAGTCAGGACAATTTGAGTTATTGCAGTTTGTTGTAGTCTTGTTTCTTTTGGTATTGTACCTTTTGAGATTTCTTGTACATGTACCTTGTTTTAGAACTATTAAAACATCTATGTGGGATTGGTGTGGGTTTATTTCTATACACTTATTCTTTTCCTTTTTGTTGACTTGTCCTATTTCCCGATCTTAAATAATAAAAAGGTTAATGCCTCCCATATTTGTGAGAACTCATACCCCTGGTGCTAGTCACCACCCTGAGAAGTACTGGTGGTGGTACTCGGGGGTCATTATCTCTCTTTAACCATTGACAGCTCAGGAGGGGCATCTTCGGTGGGAGGGGTTCATGAAATGTCTGTGGGAAAAAATCCCCGAAAAAACTTCCAAAATCATCTTTTGGTACCCTTCATAGCCATGAATACACCACACCTCTAACATGACATTGGTTGGGCCCCATGAAATCATTTCAATAATATTCTCTAACTCTGTGACTAAAACCTGATTATAAATTACATTCCCTATATTGTGAAACATGGGAATTTAGATCTAGCGCATTGAGAGCATAACAAAGTGATAGTTCTCTAAAATAAAATCATGGACCATATCCATGTTCATTTCATTATCCTCCTTAGAATTAGTGTATATGAATATCTATTTGATGAAGATAACCAAAAAATAATTAAAATACAGTTGGATGATATACATCATCAATGCTACATACATGTTGGGTAATTTCTCAAACCAAATGGAATCCCTAGGAACTCAATTATTTTATAGTGACATTAGAATTCTAGATTTGGAATATCTATATCCGGAACACTCATCTTGTGGTATCCAGACCTATGATCGATATTCAAGAACAATATATTGTCTAAAAATTGATAAATTTTTTCATTAATCATTGGAAATTGGTACCTTTTATTTATTATGGCCATGATCAGGTGATAATAATTCATTACAACTAGATATCCCAAATCCTTATTTTTCATAAACAATATTAAATCTCCCCAAGCGGATATAATGGGTCTGATAAAAACACTTATCTTGAAGCTATTAATACTAAAACCACATCTCATGTTTATTTTTAGGTTCTATCAGTTATTCACTTGAATACATAGGTGTGGTATAAAAATAAAAGGAAACAAAATATTCTATCTCCCAAGTCTTGGGTATTATCAAAACATCCTCGAGAAATACATACATAAAAAATCCATAATTAATTGAATCGAGATTCTTGAAAGGCCTACTTTACAAATTGATACTCTAGACAATTTATGGGTGGTTGGATTCATTCTCCTAATAAAAAACCCACTAATTCTTAAATTACATCTATCTCAATCTGAAATAATAATCTAATTTTAAAAGTGACATGGAATATGACATTATTGTTGTGATAGTTAGTTTGGGATTGGAGGATCGAAACCCCATAAATACCTAGGATTATGTCTTTGGGTTCCCTTATGAATAATAAACTTTTCCCTGTGAAACTATTTCCCTTAATAAATATCTTTCACTTCCAAAAAATAAAATATATTTAAGAAGTGTTCTTGTATGAACCACTAAAAAAATCTGCTTGGCTACTTAATTAAATTGTATCTCCAACTAACACACTAGAATGAAATATATATTATTAAATAACTTGTTCCTATTTATATTAATACTGTAGAAATAGTTCATTAAACACTAATTGATCAACTAGTCAAATCGCTTGTTTGGGGGTCATATGCCTCCACACCCTATAGTTGTCTGGGACCCCGACTACTTTCTCCATGAGCCAAACCTACGAAACTTTATGGTTAAGGAGGATGAACCTCATAGTGTCTTCCACCACCAAAAGAATAATAATATTTGAGCTCTTATTTCTCATCAATGAGCTCCTCCTCCCAAGGGGCCTCCCTAGCATCACATGAGAGATATTTTCTTACAGTGATGCCAATACTACGGTCATCAATAATCTACCAGACTTCCCCCTTCAATAATTTAGACAGGGAATTTATTCACCATGTGAACATTCCTATAAAATGTAATGGACCTACTATATATGGTTACACAAGGTTCTACCCAAGGTCCCTATATTGCATTAGCACATGATTGACTCTGATAATGGTGTGATATCCTATACTATGATTTATAATATCATGTCTACAAGATATTTTAGATAGATTAGCCCTATAACATAGAATTATTGCTCATATTACTAAGTATCCCTCTGACAGAAATATCATCATCAAAAATTCTTGCTCCAATATCCTATAACAGGTCGGGATGCACATGGATATTACACTATCATGGATTTCTTTGAAATTCCCTGGCCAAAAATCCATGCTCAATAAAGAATTCATGGATTATTTAATAGATGTTCCACATATGGCAGGTGAACCTCGTAAAATACTATGAATCATTCATCCTACCTATTAAAACATTAAATTATCTTGAATCCATGAAAAATTATAATAGGATAGGTATTACTCATACAGATGAAATTTATACAAGTAGATCGAAGAGGGTGTCGCCTCATTGTGTATTTGGGTATGATGGATCCACCAGCAGCCATCATCTATGTAGAAAAAGATATATTCCACTGAAATCACCTGATACATCAGTGTTTGGAAAATTATGAAATCAAGGGCCACCAACTCTTCAAAATCCACATATTCATGGGGATATGGATCACCACTGAAAGAAATTTTCCTATTCTGTAGAAAATATAATAGTGTTCTAATCCTACATACATTATTATCCTACAATAAAATTATTATTCTCTAACATAGAGGTGGGGGTTCTTCCACGTGTCGAGCTGATGGAAGGATAACCATGGACAGACCCCAAATTGAGCCCTCATCTTTCTTCATATTATTATTATGATCTATAATTGGTAACAAAGATATCTGCTATCTTGAAGAAATATTGAAAATTTAATCATGATGCACCACTACAGAAAGAATATATATATATATATATATATATATATATATATATATATATGATATATGAATATTGACAGAAATTAAAAAATAAATCATATATGATGCATATACCATTTGAACATTTCATCCAGTGTCTCTGTATTCTATATTTACATGTAAGAAGTCAATGTCATATTGAATGGATATGTCTTCTATCATACCAACCCTGTGTTCCATGGATTCAGATCCACAATAGAGAGAGATTGACACTAATGTCATCAATCCATACCACATCCCAATTAAGGGGAAAATCTAACCATCATCCCATGGTTTGAGGAACATTTGATACCAATCATTAATGACTCGGCCCAATGGGTCTCAGGCCGAAACTACCCAAAGACCTCATCCATAGACTAGCTGAAGTTGAACTCTACAAAAAAGAATACCTATGATGGGATGATTTTTACAAATTTACGTCTTTGCACAAACCTAACCTCTTCACTGAAAAGAGAAATGTAATAATAATAACAATATGAATCATTTTTAATGTAACAATTCAAATTAAAACATTCTGTGTGATTAATATAATGATAGTGAAACTAAATGTAAAGAGTTAAATACATATCCATCCAAAATTATGTCAGAAAAATAGAAAACTATAAAATAAATATTCTGATATAATCAGGATATGGATGTCCAACGTTAACCATAGTACATTTTATAATACACCTCGTGTCTGATATCTATCATGTAATCATTGTCGACATGTCCTTTATCTTTATAATACATGAAATGTGTGGGAAAATACGATTAATAGTTGGGTATATACATACCATGCAGGTCACCATGAATGTTGTAGGGGTTTTCTATGAAACAGAATAGTAATCCATAGTAGAAAACTCAATATTTGGAAATAGAGAAAAAAATCCATCGACATTGATGTAGATATAAATATATACATTTGAATACTAAAACCATAGAAACCCAAATGATATAGAATTAGATCTATATATCAAATCCCAAACCAAGAATAGTGTAATATAAGTTCCAAAATTCAATCATTGATTCCCAATATCTTTTGAGTTAGTCCAATGTAACCATGTTGAGGAACCACACCTCACCACTGTGTCACACAATTGAGTTGAATCAATCCCTAATTAGAGGAACCATTCCCTAATGCATCAAGGGTGCGGGGGGAATCACTTTTTTGTGGAAGAAAACCCTATTATATTTGGTTGGTAAAACTATATAGGTATAATACAGTCACCCTAAATAAATAGTGGGGCACCACTCCAATGATAGAGGATTTTCCCTATAAAGATATAAGGGGTACCACTAAGAATGAATAGAATGTGTACCCTGGCCCTATATGAGGGTAAATATTAGTCTATTTATAGTAGATCCGCACCCTAATTTTATATGGGCATATATCTGTTTTGGTAAAGGATACTCACCCTAATTCCATAGTTGGAAACCACTCTATAATTATTGCACTGATGCCCAGATATTTCTACGGGGTTGAACTAATTAAACAGACAGAGGACCCATGAAAAAAATACAATGTCTGATACCACTTATTTTTAGGGGTACACAATTACTACAAGATTGATGGGTTCTACTAAATTGTAAAAAGTTTACCCATGACTCAGTCCATCGAGTGGGTACCACTATAATGATCATGAATGGTCAAAGTCTTCACTGAGCGATGCCCAAGTAAGAGTTAGACCAAGAACATCTTATAACATATCTATAAATCCATTATCGATGAATCAATAAGTATTTACATGGAGGCACACTAATGTTAAGATACTCAAGAGATTATATTTGTTTCCAAACAATGGATATAATATTTATGAATGACACATTGAAATCCCAAATCATGATGGTAACTTGTGGCATACATAACATGGTTACATTGTATCTTTCTTAGTTTTTCATGAAATTATGTTAGGAATACCCATAAAATTATATTAACTAAATCTATTAGGAGAAACATTAACATTTTCCTATGTCACCTAACCCAATTCATTAAAGAGCTATCTCGGGCTCACCCACTATTGGATTAGATCGAACCACCCATATATGTAAACAATTCCCATGAACAATAACACATAAAACAAGAATAATGGAAAGATAACACTTCCACATTATAATAACAATATATCATTTTAGTGTATTGAAATAATAAATGCTTCTAAAAACCATTTTCAACGCCAAAATAATTAAAATTGGTAAATTGTATTTATTTTTATTTTAAAAACACTACATCTTATTAATGAATCCAATTATCAAATTATTCAAACAGTTCCAGAATGGTCGTTGTCACTGTGTATGTTAAAAATAACATTACTTTTGTCATTTAGTAAAATTCACCATTGAAAATTATTCCATTTCTCTTAAATTAAATGGAAATTGTGTTTATATACCATAGAAAATAAAGTCATGTATATATAAAAATATTTCGCAATGAATGGATATTGAGATGATGTCCCTTACAAAAATACGGCAACCTTACAGCGTCTGTTAAAAATTTATAAAATGAGTTTACAAAAGAAGAAAAGGGTATCTAATCACATGAACATAAAATTTACAACAATAATTATATTAATAAAATGTATCCCAACATAATAAAATAGAAATTAAAATACATGACATAAAAGAAGTATTTCACTAAAAGAGGTGGGTGAAAGGTTCCCTTACAAAGATCATTTGGTAAATAAATTAGACCGATTATGTGTAATCACTACAAGGAAACATATATGATGTATAAATACTATATAGGATAGAAAAATTAATTTCCCAAATTATCATAGAATGGAATAATCATGAATTATATGATTAACCAAATGAATGAAAATTGTTTTAAGTGGTTCCCTTACCTTTAGTCTAAATCGTCACGTACATTTCTATTTTCTGCGAAAAAATAAACATCAGTTACTATAAACTTTCTATGAACCAATTTTCAAGTTTATCATTAATTTTTTATCGCTTATTATTTTGGTTTAACATGAATTGATCATATAGGTCATTTTGTCGATGTTTGGTACATCAGTCATAAATGAATTTGTTTTAATTACAAATTGAACATGTGGAAAAAGTTATATTATCTCTAGATTAATATTCAAGATATATATATATTATATATATAATATATATGTAGTATATATTTATTTATAATATTCCATATCATTTGGATATAAGAAATGAAAAGCATCATTCTAAGACATTTAAAGTCATACGTACACAATTACTTTACATTAATTTTTTCATGTTTATTGAAATGAAATATAATTGTTAAATAATTATATTATAATTGTAGTTTAATATCATAATTTATATATGTTAAATAATTTCATAAACTCTTTCATTTTTTACATTCCATTTATTTCATGAACGAGTCATATCACTTTGAGGCGATGGTAGTCTGCAGTTCCTAAAATGAAATTATCATATATATATAACATGAAAAGCATAAAGTTATTATCTAAATGAGGATTAATGAATTTTTGAGATAAGTGAAATATAATTAATATCATATATAATTATAGTTCCATTACAATTTCCACCAGATGATATGATAGTGGAAATATAATCATCATTGTTTCATGATGCAATAGTTTGAACTCCACAATAAATAATATGTTCTAAATCCATTAGATAGAGGTGTGTGTATGTGTAGTTTCAATATATATCATAAAAAATCCTTGTATATTTATTATAAAATTTTTGTAATATTAAAAAAAATTGATTATAATACAGAGTGAAGAAGTAGAATAATGGAAAAGAATTTTATAGAAGACGTTTCCTCTTAAAATGTGTAACTCTATTTGATTTGATACAAAAGGATTCCATGGATTCACTTATTCCATGGGGGAAGACTCTATTACTAATAGGGGGATATTGGGAGATTCATGGAGCATAATATTTACAAGGAATGGTGCATGAGAGATGTGTGTAATAGGTTAGAGGTGGTTTTCTTTTTCTAAGAGGGTGGCAGGGATCTTTAGGAATGTTTGAAATAGTATTTTATTATAAAATAAAATTCACTTTAAAAATTACCTTAATAATTAAATTCTATGGATATATTTATAGAAGTCAAAATAAAATCTTCCAATAATAATCTGAATATTTTTGGATATTTTTTTACCTGTATGTTTTTTATTTAACCCTTTTTACTCGTACTATTTTATCAAGCATTTAACACATTGGGACTCAAAATAGTTACCAAAACCTTAAAAATATTCAATTAAAGAGTCATTAATAATATTTTAGACTTATTCTCTCCATTTGGACCTATATTTGATTTTTATGATTTTATAACATTTAATGAAATATTTTATATTTTAAAATATGAATTATTTCAATTTTGAGACTATTCATATCAGGAATTTTATTAAAATAAAAACAACATGATAACTTCTAAAAAACATCATTAATACAAAGATAAAAGGTATCTATAATCCAAAAAATTCTTGTATGACATCCAAATAATCAAATTTAATTTAGTTTATCCTTTATAATATCACTTATTTGAATCTATTTTTAATAATGAAATCACTACATCATCATTATGTAATAATTAAATTTATTTATATAATTTTTAATTTTTTAAAATAAAATATCATGATTTAGGAAATCATTTTATCGTTCTAATTATTATTTATAGTCGAAAATATCCCATTATATAACCCTCCTTAAATTTTTTTTACTAAAAGATATATGTTTATTACACATTTCATTAACATTAAATTATTTTATATAACATGTCAGTTTCACATTAAAGTGGCCCCATGGGGTCCCAAAATCGAGCCAAGGATGACCATCAATCATCCAATATGGTTAGAACATGTGTTAAAATAATTGAATATTATTATAAAATTATTTTTACCTTTAATTACAAGATTTACCATTTAACCATGGAAAATAAAATATTCACTGAGTTTACTATACATAATTTCTAAAAATAAAAGTTATCAATTTACCCAATTTTGATCTCCTGATTGAAAATATGGAAGCCTTTTTTTGATATTCAAAACACATATTTTTCTTAAAAAATATTTTAAAATTAATTTTTTTTTCAAAACCAAAAAATATGTTTTTATGAAAGAATAATTATCAAATGATTGACAATAGTTTATGTGAAAAATATCATAGTGAAATTACATCGAGTTACCAAAATTGTTTTATATGGTAAAAATATACCCAAATACACATTAAAACAAATTAAATAGAAAATGTAGGTATATAAATATATTATATTAAAAGGAAGTTTTGACATAAAATGCAGAATTTTTCACTATTCATTAAAAATGAACTTTATCAGAAAAAAACTAATATTTTACCCAATGTAAATTTTGTTTTCATTATTAGTAAGATGGTGTTTAATTTCTCAAATAGAATATATAAAAGTGGAAGAAACGTTATTTAAAAACATTTCTACTTCAAAATGTGGTAAAACTGCATTTTTAGATATATAATTCATTTATCTGAAAAAATGAATTTGATCATATATATATCTAGAAAAAACATATAAGATAAATTTAAAAAAACAAAGAATATATATCAAATTTTTGTTATTAAATAAAATTCTATAAAGAAAGTTATGAAAACCACATTAGTCTCTTTTAAATTGGTTTTAATAAAAACACACCCATTATAATAAATGGAGTTTCATTCCATATTTATTAAATTTTCTAACCACTGAATAATCATATAAACTTGTGTAAACAATATTTTAAAACTCAACTAATAATATTAATTTTTTTCCTTTCCAATTTCTATGCGTGATATACAGATTATAATAATATTATTATTATGGAATTATTTTTTATGTATAACTCAGTGTTTTGTGTGATGTTAGATTTCAGAGAAGCCTGTTGTTACGTGTCGATTACACTATCAAAAAAATCATCCCCTTAAAATTAAAATTAATAACATGTTTATCATAATAAATAGAATTCAAATAGTATTATTTTATAAATACCTTTTTTGCCACATCCTTCCCCCCTTTTGGAAATTTTGTCCTCACAATTTTAAAATTGGGCACAAAAGCGTCACTGACTGCCCCACATCAAATAATGTGTCAATAAAAAATCACTTTAAAATAATTAAAATATTTTATAATGGTATCTTAGGAAAACACATACAATGATTCCTTGTATGAAAAAATTTATATAGAATAGAAACTAACTCTCACGGTTTAATAGGGAGTGATAGTGAACATGATCACAAAAGCATAACCACCACAATACCATAAATTTGTGGATTGGTAAAAGAATTATGACAAAATTAGAAGTATAACATTTTCCTTCATGACCATTATCATATAGTTGAAATATTTTATTATCATCTAGAAATATACCTATTTAAAATGTAGTGTTTCATCCATTAATCAAATTTCAACCACAATCACATCTTTTCTCTAAATTTTCATTATTAATGATGTCTAGCTCAAATATGATATGCTAGAATCAACTTCAAAAGAATAACAAAATTAAAAAATTTAACTATATATTTACACTTTCATTAGATTTTAAACATAACCAATATGGTTAGTATGTGATTTGATAATCCCCAAAAAAATATTTTAATAAACCAATAGTACACATAATCTCCATTATTTGACAAACAATACCCAAAGTTCTATAAAGACCATTCAATAAACATCTGTCCTTAAAACTCCTCAAAGTAATTCAAACTATGATTCACACCCAAAACATAGAAGGATTTAATCACATATACATATAGAATAAATCATTACATTTCCTTCCAAATATTATTTATAACTCTTTAATTCTCATACTGAAGGTTAATAACCAAATCATATATTCTCAATGATAAAATAATTGTTTCCATAAATAAACTAAATCACTATATGTCCAAAGTAAAAATTTATTCTTCTAAAATATAATATCAACAATTACTCTACAAATTATATCCCATAGTATTTTATTTTCTTTATGCATATAGTGATCCCAAAAGGACGAATGTATTCAAAAAGATCATTTATCACTTAATCACAAAATAATTTTCTAATACTAAGGATACACATTTTTTGAAACACATGTTCACAAAATAAACATATTCTTTATCAAGAAAATCATTTTACAAAATATAAAAAGTCAAACTACCTAGAGACTTCATGTAGGCCAGTGGTAGGTGATTAATCCCAATCACACTTTGGTTGTGTCTTTGATTACTGCATCATTTTCCAATATGGTGAGTTGTCCCATGGTTGGTGTGTTTTACTTTTTCAAAAACTATATAATTTTATAACATTTCCAATATTTTAAATGAATATTCCAAAAAGAAGAATAAAATATTTTAAATTCAAACGTTATCTCATACATTTCATTTTTATCGCAAAAATTAAAAACCTGCAATTTCTACAAATTCAAGAATCATATAATACCAAATGGTTCATTATAACAATATTTAAAAAAGAAAAGATAATTATTTATTGAATAAAATTTTAACATATCAAACATCAGGGTTACACAAATAAGATGAATTCAACCAATGTAATATAATCATTAATATAGTTAAAAATTTCATCATCCATAGATCCAACAGAACTCTTAAATTCATAAAATATTTACATCCTAATCATAAAACATTCTTAATGATACTTTACCCATGTTTTTTCATGGAATTATTTTATAATTATTTCCTAAAAAATCATGCATAATTTTATAGGATTATAGTACTGTCAAAACATGAGCTATAAAATAATCCATACCTTTCATATGTCATTTTTAGTTTCCTCATCCTCAATTGGAATTGAATTATTTAATGGAAAACATATATTTATATTGTCTTTATGATCCCATACCTGAATCTTTTTCATAGGACATATATTTAAGTGATGATCATGCACACCCCATATAAAACATGCAATTGATACATTAGAAATCACATCATTTCCTTTCTTGAAGTCAACTAGATTATTCCCTTTTATAGGGTAGGTTATTGCTTTATTACCATCATTACAACATCAAAAATATCTTCCATTACCTATAAAATAATTTCTTATGTGCTTATTTCCACATACATGACTCATAGGATTTTAAAAATACATACCTTTATTATTATACCATAACATCTATTAATATTCATTTCTCTAATATATGATTCCTTAAAAGTCACCTTGGATAAAGTGGTAATCCGTGACTCCAAATAGTAGTTTAAGAATAACCACAAGAAATATCATTATATCACTCTTTTCATTGTATTTCTCATTCAAAAAACAACCATTGTTTCCATCACATTAATTGTTACTTTGGTGACTGTTGGATCCATCCATTTACTAAAACCTAAATTGTCAGCGTGAATATATCATAAAAATCATCATATAATAACTTATGTTGAGCGTAAAGAGTAAGATATACTCATTCATGTTATCTTAAAATAATTTAATATATTTAAAATAAATATGACTCTTTCCAATATGATAACCATTATAGTTATTTCAAATATGCTTAATTAACACCCTCACCTCTAATGTAATCTAAACCAACCTCTAGTACCAAAAATTATGACCCAACATTAAACATCACGTAATCATGAATTAATTTACTAATTAACATTGAGGATATATTCATGTTTATTGTTATATAAAAATATATCGTTACTTATACATAACAAACTACATATTAAAAATTAAACCCTTCTTCTGAATATCTACATTTCATAAAATAAAAAAAATAAATTAGAAAACATGAATTATTTTCTTGATATTAATATTCTTGAATTATTGTATTCTATTTCCATTACTTATACCCTTTGTAAAACATTAAAAAAACCTGGGATGAGCATAAAAATCTCAATAAGGGTAATAATATAAAGAATGAATGCATTATCCCATCAATATATACAAATAGATGATATCATACTTTTCAATTATAAAACATATGATCTTTAATATACCTCATGAAATCATAATATTTATTAATAACACAAAGAAATCATAAATCATAATGGTAACTTATGTAATCCATAACATTCTTACATTGTACATTTCACAACTACGTAGGGAGTGACATTTATAATTCCCATCACAATATATTCCCTAAATTTCATTGGAGAAAAATTAACATTTACCTCCATCATGTTACCTTAGGCATTAGAGAGTGATCTCGAGCTCACCCAACCTAGTTTTATCATGGAATTACCATATATGTAAAAAAAATCCAATGATACACAACACATAAAACAGACATAAATGATTGATAAAATTTAAACATTTAAATCACAATATATCTTTCAATGATATTGAAATAATCAATGATTTCTCAAAACATTTTTCAATTCCAAAATAACAAAAGCATATATTTTATTTAGATTCCTACTTAAGTACATAGATCTTATTAGGGAATCCAATTATTAAATAATTCTCAAGATGGTAGAAAGTTCATTATCACAACTTACCTTAAAAACAAAACATTTTTCATTCTGTAAAATGATTTGTAGAAAAATATTCCCTTTTAATTAAAGAGAATTAAACGTGCTTTATACACCTTATAAAATAAAATCATGTATCAATTATAATATTAATAAATGAAAATAGATTGAGACGATGCCCCTTATGAAAATTTGGAAGCTTAACGACATAACATAAAATATTTGAAAATGAGATGAAGAGAGAAAATGTATCTTTCATCACATGAACATAAAATTAATATAAATAAAGATACATAATAATAAATCCCAACATAATAAAAATGAAATTATGAGGCAAGACAAAAAAGAAGTCATTTATTAAAAGAGAATAGTGAAAGGGTCTCTTTCAAATATCATTTTGTAAATTAAATAGATCAATTAATTTTATTCACTATAAGTACACAGAAAAAAATTGTAAATAAAATTTAGGATATTAAATTTAATTTCCTATATAATTAAATTATTTCATCATCATGATTTTTAAATTAACCCAAAAAATTGAAAATTAGATTAAGAGGTTATCTTACATTGAGTCTGAATCTTCAGGTATGTTCCTTGTTCATCCTAAATAATAAACTTATTTAAATTTATACATTCTTCAGATGCATTTTAAAATTTTTTCTATTTAATATCACATATTAAATTTCTTTTATAATTATCTAATTATTCATGTTCATATCAATGGTTTTTTTGATGTTCGGTACGTGAGTCAAAAAATGAACTTGTAATAATCACAAAATGTCCCCATAGTCAAATGTATATTATCTCTAGAAAGATATTTATGATTTATATATCTTATATATCATATATATCTTGTATATATTTATTTATAATAGTCCATAACATTTTTATATAACAAATTAAAAGCAAAATTCATGGAGATGGTAAGCCATACATATGCATGAACACAACTTTCATTTCATTTTCATTTTTAATGTTATGAAAATTAAATGATACTTATGAATATTATAATTACTATATAATATCATATTTTGAATTAAAATTTAAAAGTTCATTAACTCCTTCCATTATAGATTACATGTATGGAATGAACGATTCATATCACAAGGAGGGGATGGTAGTCCACACTTCCTCAAATATAATTATCGTAAATGAACAACTCGAAAAGACTAATGGTATATTCCTAATGATAATTAAAGAAGTTTAGAGATAAAATACATAATGTATATATAATATATAATTATAGTTCCATCATAATGACCACCATGATAGGTGGTAGGGGAAATCAAAAAATCATCATTTCATGAGGCAATATATTGTCATCCATAAAAACAATATGTTCTAAATAATTAAATAGATGTGTGTGTAAGTGTATTTTGAATAAATCTCATAAAAAATCATTCTATATTGAGGATACTAATGTTTCTTTTGTAATCAATAAAAAATAAAAAAATAGGGAGTGATGAATTAGAATATTTGAAAGGAATTTATGAGAAGTCACAACCTCATAAAACGCGTACCACTTTTTTATTTGAGAAAAACTGATTTCTAGGATTTATTTATGACTTGGTAATAGATTATAATAGGAAGAGGGTGATGTTGGGAGATTATTTGAGAATTTTATGGATGATTCAAGAATATTTACAGGTGTTTTTAATGGGTTAGATGTGGTGGATTTTTATAAGAGGGAGGAGGGGATCTTTAGGTATGTTTGAAAGTATTATTTTATAATAAAATAAATTATGGTTTATAAATGTCCAAAATGAATTAAATTAGAATATATAATAAACATAAGTCGAAATAAAATCATCTAAAAAGTATTTCACTGGTCTTCGATATTTTTTAATCTTTACCTGTTTTATTGAACATTTTTACTCTTACCATTTTTTCAAGCTTTTATCATTTTGAGAATCAAAATAGCTTCCAAAGTATCCCACATATCCATATAAAGAGTCATTAAAAAATTATACATATTATTACTATTTTGATGAATTTTTTGTTTTTCGGAATTTTTTAATATCAAATAATATATTTTAAATTTTAAAATATGAGTTTTGTCAATTTCGACACTATTTATATCATGACATTTTTAAATATACATAATAAATTATTTACTTATAAAAAACCATTAATAAAAATATAACATGTAAATAACATCCCAAAATCAAGGATTTCATCATAAAAACTAAATTAAATTTATTTTTTACCTTTTATAATATCAATTATTTGAATCCTTTATTAATAAAACAATCACTGAATCATCCTTGTGTCATAATTAAATTTATTGATATAATGTCTAGAAATTATAAATAAAATTCCATGATCTATGAATCATTTTTGATTTGCAGTGAGAACTTATAGTTTAATAGAGTGATTATATAAACCTATATTATAATTGTTTTACTAAATGATATATATTTATGTTATATTTTCTATAACTTGAGATTAATTTTTATAAAATGTCATTTTCACATACAAGTGTCTCCATGGGGTCCCAAAATCAACTTAGTGATTCCCATGGTAAGAAATGTGTCATAAAATAGGGTTAGGACACAATTTTGGGCTATTTAATAATAATATTATATTATTTTTACCTTTATTTACCTGATGCACACTTTAACAATGGTAAATAAATTATTTATTGAGGTTACTATTATTAATGACTAAAAATTAAAGTTAAATATTTATAAAATTTGGACCTCAAGATTACAAAAATGGAATACATTTTTCAAATTCAATATATAGATGTTTTAGATATTAATTTCATATTAATTTTCATTGTCAAAACCAAAAACTATGTTTTTAAGAAATAATACCTATCAAAAGATTGACATGTGTTTATGACAAATTTCAATGTCAAATTACATCCAATATCCAAAAAATTCATTATATGATAAAAATATAATCTAATTAAACATTTAATCCAACTAAAAGTAAAATATACCTATAAAAAGAAATTATATTAAAAGATAGTTTTGACATAAAATGCATTATTTTTTATTATTCATTCGAAAATGAATTTTATCAGAAAAATTACAAAATTTAATCGAAAGTAAATTTAAATATTCCAATCCTAAAGAAGATGTATAATATTTTACATATAACATATAAATGTTTCAAAACTATATTTAAAATGGGGTTTTCATTAAATTCTGTTAAAACTACATTTTTAGAAAAAAAATTCTTTTATTTGAAAAAATGAATTCATTATTATATCATGTCATGAATAAATATAAGATGAATTTAAAAAATTACATTGAATATATGTCATTTAATTTTAATTAAATAAAAATCCATAAATAGTGATATGGAAACACAATTATCCACTTTCATATTGGTTTTCATAAAATCACATCCATTATATTCCAGTGGAATTTATTTCCATTTATAATAAATTTGGTAACCAATGAAACATAATTTAAACATGCACAAACCATATTTAAAAATTCAGTTTATACTATTTATTCATGTATTCCAATGGAAATGCGTTAACTAAAATTTAAAATAATAATATTTTTATTGTATTATATTTCAATATTCCTCAATGTTTTGTGCAATTTCTGATTTCGGTGATGCCCATAATTTCATGATGAGTACAACATAAAAAATTATACCATTTAACATAAATTTAATGTATTAAAATAATAATAAATAGTAATCAACTAATATTATTCTATAAATACCTGGGTCATTACATAAATTTGTAGGGTCATTATTGTTGGTATTTGAGGATGATCTAGTTATTTTTGTAGATTTTGAATAGAGCACATTAGTTAGAACGTTAATGATGTAATAAAGTATAAGAGAACATCACTATTTTTTTAAGTATACAGTAATTTTTTTATCAAGAAAAAATATCACTATAAGTATACAAATAGGTATAGGTGGATCTGGAACTTATGAATCTATAGGTAAAACACAAAAACACCGCTTTGTGCTAGACTCGAACGAGAACTACTACATGATATTGGGATTTGCATCACTATTGGTTTGACAATCCTAGGAGATATGAATTTTTAAATCAATCAACATAGTACAAACCATTTGTAAGGGAATAAAAAACACCCAATAGAATATAAGATAAAAAATAATGCAGGGATAACCTAGATTAAAACATAGGGAATCACAAGTTAGGATATACTTCTCCTTTAAAAGTATACCTTCTTATGCTCAACGTTTACTATTTTATGGTCAATATATAACAATTAAAACACTATAATTTTAATTTATATTTCATAGTTAATATAAGTAAATTGATAAAAATGTGCCAACAACCTATGTGATAGATAATGTTAGGAGTTTCTTAAAGATATGATTTATTTTATGGTAATAGGTGCTGAAAACATCATGAAAATATTTCCTCAGTTGGCTCATGTTATTAATAATAACATTAACCACGTGGAACACCCTACTCAATAAATGATTGAAAATGTTTTTTTAGAATCCTTCATGTGGTTACAGCCACCCATGTTTAGCGAAACTTCTATTCCCCACCTTGAAAAATAGTAGATTAAAACCATTGAAAATATTATCTCCATTATCTAATGCTTATAGGAAGAGAAATTTTTACTGGAAGTCTATCATTTTGATGGAGAAGCTGATTCATGGTGGAAAATAACCATGACTAAAATATCATAAGAGGATGTTTTTTATAGAATTGGAGGAATTCAAGAATACATCTTTCAATAAATATTTTCCTCGAACCCTCCATCTCATGATGGAATGTGTAATGAACCAGTTATTTATAGAATAATACTTTCTTATTTATATTAATACTTATGAATAAGATATTTATTTTATGTTAAAATGTATACTTTGTTGATAGTGAACTCGACACACAATAACGGGTTTCTCTGAAATCTTACATAGCACACAACATCGAGTTATTCTGAAAAATAATACAATAATATTTTTATTATTTCAAATGGTAGTTAACCTGCAGGCATTGGAATTGCGAAAATATATAGTATCAAATGAATTGTGAAATATGTTTTACACATGTTTAAATGATGATTTATTTTTTACCAAATTTATTAGAAATCATAAATAAATACCGATTGAATATAAATGATTTGTTTTTATGAAAAACCTAATTAAAAGTGAATAATTCTGCTATCATATCACACATTATAGATTTTTTAATTAATTATATATGATATATATTCAATTTATTGTCTAAAATTCATCATATATGATTTCTATATATGATAAAAGAACAAATTTATTTTTTCGGTTAAGTGAAGTATTTTTCTTGAAAATGATGTTTTTCCACAGTTTGATGGAGAATATTTTTAAATTCATGTTTTGAATCTATTATATGTTATATTTCAAAAAATAAACTTCTTATTTATAATTTTTACTTCAAATTTTATTAGGAGTAGTATTTTAGAATTATTTTGATAAAAATGTTTTTAATTATTAGTGAAAAATAGTTCGTTTTAAGTCAAAGTTGTCATTTAATGTAATTTATTTATATATATTGATTTTACATTTAATTTGTTATAAAGTGTAATTAATGTTATATTTTTCATTTAATTTAATTTTGTTCTTTTATGTAATTTCATTTTGAAATTGGACATAAACGCATGTCAATATTTTTAAAGTTATAATTTCTTAAAAACACGCGTTTTGGTTTTCCCAAAAAAAATTAATTTTAAATTAATTTCTAAAAATTATATGTTTTGATATTGTAAAAATGGATTCCCTATTTGGAATCAGGAGGACGAAATTTTTTAAATAAGTTAATTTTACTTTTAAGCATTTTTAAGAGTGGTATGTGTAAATATTTTATTTACAGTGGTGAAAGGGTAAATCTAGTAAACATGGGTAAAATATAATATTATAATAATATTAAATTATAATAACACATTTCCTAACCATTTTTTATGATACATTTCCAACCATGGGAATCCTTGGCTATATTATTTAGACCCAATAATTCAACATGTAAGTGAGAATAATATTTTATAAAATCTAATTTAATATTAAAGAACATGTATCATAAACATATATCTCATAGAAAATAATTTTATTTAGGGGTTATATAAGTGATATATTATACAATAAATATTCATGGATAAAATAAATATATTTCCTACAACATGTTTTTATTTATAATTTTTATGTATTATATAAAGAAATATAATTTTGACTCAATAATGATGCAATTATTTATTATTAGTAAATGATTCGAATAAATGTTATTATAAAAGTTAAATTAATTATTATTTTGTTATTTTGATGTCATAAAATAATTTTATGAATAATATTGTCTTGTTATATTTCTATTAATGAATTTTTTTCATTCTAAATAATGTTTTTTTAAGTTTTTTAATAATCATGAAATGAATAGAGTCAAAATTGGAATAATTCATATTTTAAAATATAAAATAGTTTATTAAATATTATAAAATTTAAAAATTATAATATTTTCCAAATTCTTATAATAAGTCTAAAAATTTATTAATAACTCTTTAATCGGATATTTATCATGTTTTCGTAACTATTTGGATTCTCAAAGTGATAAATGATTGATAAAACCTTCAGTGTATTAAAGGGTTAAAAAAAGATAAGGATTAAAAAATATCAAAAAACTGTCAAATTACTATTAGATGATTTTATTTCGAATTATATTCATATAATCCTATAATTTATTGAGTTATAGACCTTTTAATACTGAAATCCATTTTATAAAAACTAATACGTTCAAACATTCTTAAATAGCCCTTCCTCCATCTTATAAGAGGCCGCCACATCTAACCCTTTACACACAACACTCAAGCCACATTGATCTCCCAAACATTGTACCATGAATCCCCTAAAATACCCATCTTCCTCTAAGAATATTTCTTCATGGTATAAGGCAATCCAATAAAATCCTTTCGGCTCAAATCAAATAGGGTTATATGTTTTAAGAGGTAGCGTGATCTCTAATATTCAATTCCATTATTCTACTTCTTCACTCCATATTATATTTTTTTCATAGATTAAATAACAACCCCAATACCCTCAATAAAATAGGATGATGTTATGACACTTATTGAGACAAAAAATACACATAGCTATATTTAATGGACTTAGAACATACTCTTCCTATGGACGGTGATGTACTACCTCATTAAATGATGATTGCTCGATTTCACCAACCACCTCTTATGGTGTCCATTATGATGGAAATATAATTATATATTATATATAGAAATTTTTTTCATTTATATATTTATTTAATTATCATTTAGATCATACTGTTAAACATTTCATGTTTTATATATCTGATATTTTTATTAGAAATAAGTTCAGAAAACCGCCCCCATAGTGTATTATGACTCGTTCAATCCATACAAGGATCGTATAAAGGAATGAATTAGTTAAAATATGTAATTTATATAAAATATTATATTATATTGTAATTATAATATTCCTATTTATCATTTTGTTTTCATTCCATTAAATATAAAAAATAAATGAATGTCACGTTTATGTGTATGCACGACATACCATCTCCATGTATGGTGCATTTAATTCCATATATCCAAATGTAATGGACTATTATAAATACATATATAATAGATATATATGATATATATGATATATAAAACATGAATATCATTCAGGAGATAATTTAATTTTTACTCAATTGAAAATTTGAAATTATTACATGTTCATTTTTGACTCACATACCAAACATCGACGAAACGGCTGATATTAACTTGAATATTTATACGATTGTTATAGTATGGTAATAATTGATATAAATGAAATAATAAATTTTAAAATGGTTCTGAAGCATGTATAAATTAACTTATGTTCATTATTAATGATGGAAAAGAAACATACAAGACGATTCAGACTCAATGTAAGGAAACTTCGTAACCAAATTTTCATTCATTGGGTTAATCTTATAATAATTGATTATGTCTTTCTATGATTATGTGGGAAATAAATTTTCAAATCTGATCTTGTATTTGTTATTTATTTCATTATACATATAATGAATACACATAATCAATCTATTTTCTTTACAAAATTATCTTTGTAAGGGAACCATTCACCCGCCTCTTTTAGTCAAAGACTTATTTTATTTCAAGTATTTTAATTTACATTTACTTATGTTGGCATATGTTCTTCTATATCCTTATGGATCTAAAAAAATTCATGTGTTGAGAGACCATTTTTTCTCTCATCATTAGGTTTTGTGAATTTTTATGTGACATTGTTATGCTTCCGAATTTTTGTAAAGGACTTTGTCTCAGTCTCTTTTCATTGTGCAATAGATTAATTTATACTTGTATTTTATTTTATAGATTTTAAAATCTGAATCTAATTTTCATTTCATTCAAATGGAATAATTTTTTATGAAGTGTTTTATTAAATGACAAAATAAATGTCCATTTTAACGTCTGTGGTGACAATGACCATTCCTCCACCACGAGTATTATTTGATAATTGGTTTCCATAACATGTCATGGAGTTTTCAAAAGAAAAATAAGTAAAATATACCCTTTTCCATATTTTGGTATTGATAATGGTTTTTAGAAAGCATTGATTATTTGAATATATATAAATTATATATTGTGATTATAATGTAGAAATTTTATCTTTCATTATTCTTATTTTATGTGTTATAGTTATTGGGAATTCATTACATATATGGATGGCTCTGTGATAATCCTATGGTGGGTGAGCTCGAGATAGATCAGAAATTAATTGGGTAAAGTAATAGAGGTAAACCTTAATGTTTCTCCAAAATGATTTAGTTAATATAATGTGATGAGTAATCAAAATGTAACTCCCTACGTAGTTGTGAATTCTATAATGTATTTATGTTATAGATTTCCTAAGTTACCATTATGATTTCTTATTTCTATATGTTATTCATAAATCCTGTGATTTATTGAGGTATGTTAGAGAGAATATTTTTTATTATTGAAAAGTATGATCTCATTGGATTGTATGTATTAATGGGATAATGTTTTCTTTATTTATTTTATAACCCATACTGAGCTTTTTATGCTCTTAGCATGTTTTTGAAATATTTTTTCACAAGGTATAAGGAAGGGTAAGAGAAAGAAATAATTCAAAAATATTTATATGAAGAATAAAATTCATGTTTTCTTCTAAGATTTTTTATTTTATGAATAAAATTGATACTATGTAGAATTTTCTAATTTATAATATTTGAGAAGTTATGTATATGTTATAACATAATTCTAAAAATCTATATTCTTGAAATGATCATCGGTTTGAGTTATTAACTTAATTAAATATTATGTAATGTATATGGATGTGTCCTTGTAGATGGTTTCATAGGTTGGTTTAGATAACTATAAAGGATATTGTGTTATTTGAGCATAAGATACATAACCATAAAGGATGACATATTATAAAGTTTCATAGTTATTTTAGATCAATCAAATTATATTTTGATAACACTAATAAATATTTTTTGTGTTTACCATCATCTTTAGATATTATATGATTATTTTCTGATATAACCACACTGACCTATTTGGTTTTAGTAAATTGCTAGATCTAGAAGGTAGTAATGTATAAATGGATGTGAAGGAAAATTTGGTAGTGTTCTAAATGAGAAACCGAATGAAATGAGTGCTACACTGAGAATTGTTGTGGTTATTCACAAAGAAGTATCTAGATTCATTATTAACCACTTGAGCCTTTGTGATTTTTCAATGGAATCATATATGCGATAAATGAATCATAGTGGATGTTCATGTAATAATGGTAAAGGAATGTATATTAAAAAACAAATGTGTCATGGATGTGGAAAGGAACACATTTGAAAAGACTTTAAATGTATAGGAAGATGTTTCAGATGTAGAAATGAAGGTCATAATGAAATAAACTGCTCTGATAAAAGGAATCGTCCAATTTACTCCAGGAGAGGGAATGATCTTCATTCTAAAAGATCAATTAAATTTTATAAATGTGGTCTGAAAATTATTACAAAAATAGACTTCCAACAAATAAGGTTAGTTAATGGGATTAGTAGGATCATATAGATATATGTTTACCACTACCTATTTCAATTCCAATTGAGGATGAAGAAAACATAAAATAACCCATGAATGGTATAGATTAATTTTTAGCTCAAGTTTGACTTTACTGAAATCATATAAAGTTCTGTATTATTTTGTCTCTAAGAAATAATTAGTACATAATTAGATGAAAAAATTTATAAATTTTCATGAAGAATGTTCGATGATTTTGATGTTTACATTTTAGGAAATGAAGTGATTTGTTTGATCTATGGATGAAGATATGTTTAAATGTATTAATGATATAATTACTTTGGGAGACTATTCTATTATGTGTAACCTTGCTGTTTGATATATGAAAATGTTATTCCAGGAATAATTATCATTTCTTTTGTGAATATAATTATAGGGAACGAGTAGGGTTTAATAATAATTGAATTTGATGTAATTACAGGTTATTACATTATATGATGAAAATGTGAAGCATGGGATAAAAGTTGTGGATAAAATATGTTATGGTGCTTATTGGGGTATTTATATCAATATTTTGTAATGTTATTAAATTATATAGTTTTTGAAAAAGGACAACACACAATCTGTGTGACAACCCATCGCCTCAGAAAAAGCAGCTGGAATTGAATCCACAACCAAAGTGCGACTAGGATATATCTTCTACCACTGGCCTACATGAATTCCCTAGATAGTATAACTTATTCCTTATAGTTAAATGATATAAGGGACACATAATATGTTTATTATGGAAAATTATTTTTTAACCAGTGTATATCTTTATCTTAGGAAAATGATTTTGTGATTAACTAAAAAATATTATTTGGGAATACATTCACTATTTTGGAAACAATATATAATTAAATAAAATATAATACTATGGGATAAAATTTGTGTAATAATGAATGAAATTTTATTTTGGAAGAATATATTATTTTTATTACAGACATCTGGTTATTTGGGTTATTTAGTAAAATGATTAACATTTTATGGAGAATATTTTATTAGGTTAATTACGCTTCAGTATGAGACTTTAAGAGTAGTCGATATTATTTCCAAACAAATATTAAAATTTAATGTAGAAGAATATATGACTAAATAATTATGATTTTTGGGTTTATATCTTATTTTGATTTACATTGATTAATTTTAAGGATAGTTATTTATTAAAATTCATTTTTTAGACTTTGTGTATTGTTTATCGAATTTTGGAGGCTAAGAGTGGTATTTCTTTTAATAAAAGTTTATCCTTTTGGGGATTATATGCTCAAGAAACCCCCATTTTGGGTTTGTTTAATTTATAAACATAGGGAAAATATATAGTTAATTTTTTGGATTATGTGATCCTCTAGACGTTTATTCAATAACTTTAGATGTGAGAAAGTCATCTTTAATACTCATTGTTCGGAAAAAGATGAGCTTGCAAGAGAAATTTGATTAAAAGATGAAACAATTCCTTTCAAGTAAGTATATTTAATTATGATTTTAATATATGTTGTAATAAACCTCATCAACTCTATTAAAATGATCATGATAGAAAAATTTATATGCTTCATTTTATCATCAGACATTTACCGATCAGATTTTGTTTGGTGTTGTGGTGGATAACTTTCTGCGATCAAGTTATTTATCACTCTCTATTAATATATGAGACTTTGATTCTCTTCCATATCCATTTTTTCTAATATAAAATCCTAATATGTGTTATCTCATGTGAACATTACAGTAAAATTTATTTCCATTGATGTTTTAGTTTTATCATCTCTTTTTCCAATTTGGGTCCTTTAATGATATTTCTAAGCCAAAATTTAAAATAGTGAGGGCACACTTTCCAAAAGGGGTGAAGCATATAACAACCCAGGTATTTATAGAATAATAATTTTTTTTTCAATCAATACTTATGTATATGGTATTAATTTTAAGTTAAGGGGGATGTTTTAATATAGTGTACATGACACACAACCACGTGCTTCTCTGAAATCATAAATTTTCACCCAACATTGACTTATAATGAAAACTCAGACAATAATAATATTATTATTTTAATTATTATAAACCCTTGGCCATTCAAATCGTGGGAATGAATAGTATCAAAAGAATTTTTAAATATGGTTTACACATGTTTAAATGGTGATCCATTGGTTACAAAATTTATTAGAAATGGAATTAAAAACCCATTGAATATAATCAATGTGTTTTTATAGAATCCTATTTAAAATAGAATAATTATTCTTTAGAATCACTTTTTATGGATTTTAATTAAACAAAAAATATATGATATATATTAAATTTAATTCATTAAATTTATAATATTTGTTTTATAGTTATGATATATGAACTAATTCATTTATTTTGATAATGGATGAATATTTCGGAAAACGGTGTTTTCTTACATTTTGATGGAGACCCATATTTAATTATAATTTTTGAGACTTTCATATGTTCTATTTTACAAAATAAACTTATTATAGAAAATAGGGACATCAAAATTTACTTTGGGAAAAAATATGGTATTTTTCTGATAAAGTTTATTTTTTAATGAATAGTGAAAATTAATGCATTTTATGTCAAATTATAATCATTTAACCTAATTCGTTTATGTAGTTATATTTTTTTATTTATTGTTTTTAATGATTAAATGGATTATAGTTATATCATTTAATCCAATATTGGCCATTGTAAGTATGTTATTTTAAAATTTGATATAACCACATGTCAATATTTTGATAGTTATTATTTCATATAAACACATTTTTTGGTTTTGACCATGGGAGGTAATTTTAAATTATTTTCTGAAACATTATAGTTTTTATTTTTTAAAAAAAATGGACTCCATATTTGGAATATGGAGGTCCAAATTATATAAATATTAAACTTTTATTTTTAAAAATTATGAATGGTATCTAAGTAAATATTTTATTTACAATGGTTAAAAGGTAAAGCTGGTAAATAAGGGTATAAAATAATATTATAATAATATTAAATTACCCTACCATGAGTCCAAAACTTATTGGATGATACATGTATAACCATGTAAATCATTAGTTTGATTTTGGGACACGATGTAGCCACATTATGTTAAAACTTTATTTTATAAAAAAATCATTTATAGTTAAGGAAAATGTATCATAAACATATATACTTTAGTATAAATCTTTTTATATTGGGTTATATAAGTGATCCTTTCGACTATAGATAATCCATGGAAAGGTCAAACGATTTTCTACATCATGGAATCTTATTTATTATTTTTTGACGTTAAATAAATAAATTTTATTATGTCACTACAATGATGTAGGGATTTCTTCATTAATAATGGATTCTCATAAAAGATATTATAAATGTTAAAATTATTGGAATTTGTAAATGTCATTGTCATAAAAGTATTTTTTTTTATTATAGAAACGTGTTATATTTGTATTAATGATGTTTTTTAAGTAATATTTTTTTTTGGAAAAAGTTGTGATATGAATAGTGTCAAAATGACATATTTGATATTTTAAAATATAATATATTTTATTAAAAATTAGGAAATTCAAAAAAATATAATATTCATAAAATTGGATATAATAAGTGTAAATTATTATTAATGAATCTTTAATGGTATATTTTTCATGTTTTGTAAATTTTTTTATTCTCAAAGTGTTAAATTCCTAATAAAAGGGTAAGATGGAAAAAAGATTAAATAAAAATAATAATGATTAAACATTATCGAAAACCTATCCAAATTTAATTGGATGATTTTATTTGGACTTATATTAATCTTATAAACTATTTTAATGATATTTGAAACTTTTTTAAACTAAAAATAGCTATATAATAAAATAATTTCTTAAAAAGTTCTTAAAGAGAACATCCTCCCTCTTATAATAGGCAACCACCTCGAACCCATTACAATCACCTCTCAAGCCTCTAAGATCGCCCAAAATATGATCCAAGAATCTACCAACATCCCACAATACCTCCAATAATATTTCTTCTAGGATGATGTCAATCCCATAAATCCATATGGGTCAAGTCAATGAGATTTACATGTTTTAAGAGGTTGCGTCATCTCTAAAATTCCTTTCCAATATTATACTAATTCATTGCATATTATATAATATTTCATTGATTAAATAAAAACACCAGTATCCGATATATACTATTATTTTTTTATAATAAGGATTTAAACTACACATACACACACCTCCATCTAATGGATCTATAACATACTGTTTCTGTGGACGGTGAACTAATACCTTATGAAATGATGATTGATTGATTTCAGCTACCACCTCTTATGGTGGAAATTATGATGGAAATATAATTATATATGATATTTATTATATTTTTTTATCTATATACTTATCTAATACAAATTTATAAAATACCTTTATTCTTTTCATCTTGTATATATATGATAATTTCATTTGAAAAGTGCAGACTACCACCACTTCAATGTGATATGACTCATTCATGCCATAAATGGGATATATAAAGTAAGATGTTAATTAACATATGAATGGTATATGAAATATGATACTATACCGGAATTATAATATACCTATGTATCATTTAGTTTTTATTATTTTAAATATGAAAAATAAATGAAAATAGTGTTTATGCATACGTACTGATTACCATCTCCATGAATGGTTCTTTTCATTTCTTATATCCAAATTTTATGGAAAATTTTAAATACATATATACATTATATATAATATATATATGATATAAAAATCATGAATATAAATATGGGGACATTATAATATTGACCACATGGACAATTTGTAATTATAACAAGTTTTTTTTTACTCAGATATCGAACATCGTCCAAACGACCAATATGAACATTAATAATTATATGGTTATTATAGAAAAGTATATAGGTAGATAAAAGGAAAAAATAATCTTGTAAATGGTTCTGAAGAAATTATAAATTAACTTATGTTTATTATTAAGGATGAATAAGGAACATAGGTGATGATTAAGACACAAGGTAGGGGAACATCATAACCAAATTTTGATTCATTTGGTTAATCTTCTACTTCATGATTATGTCATTCAATTATTTTGTGGGAAATAAATTTTAATATCATAGCCTCTATTTATACATGATTTATGTGTAAATATAGTTTATTCACATAATCAATCTAGTTTATCAACAAAATGATATTTTTAAGGGAACCTTTACAGTCCTATTTTAGTTAAAGACATCTTTTATGTAATATCTTTTAAGTTTCATTTTCCTATTTTTTGGATTTTTTCTTCTATATCTTTATTGATGTTAATATTATGTTCAAGTGATGATTGATCCTTTTTTATCTCATTAACTAATTTTATGAATTTATACGTTACATCATTAGGATGTCAAATATTCATAAGGGTCTGCATCTCAATATCCTTTCTTTGAGGAATATTTGGATTTTTAAATGAATTTATTTTATTTGGTGAATAAACCCCTTTTCATTTTAATTTCATCGAAATAGAATAATTTTCTATGATTCGTTTACTAAATGAATAGAGGAATGTTCTTTTAAATGTAACTGGTCACAATGACCTTTCGGCCGCTATTATTATTATTGGATAATTCTTTTACCTAACAATCTATAGTGTGATTAAAATTAAAAATAAATACAATATACCATTTTATGTATTTTATTATTGAAAATGGTTTTGATAAATCATGGATTTTTTAAATATCATTACATTATATATTGTGATTGTAATGTGGAAATTTTTTCTTTCTTTTATACATGTTTTATTTGTTATGGTTCTTGAGAAATTTTTACATTTACAAGTGGTTCCATGATAAACCTTTTATGTGTGATCCTGATATAGCACTCTAATTCATTGGGTAATGTGACAGTGGTAAATGTTAATGGTTCTTCAATGAGATTTAGGAAATATATTATGATGGGTCTTCCAATTGTAACTCCATACGTACCTGTGAAAGTTAAAATATATGCATGTTATGCATTACATATAATACCATTATAATTTTTGATTTATATGTGTTATTCATAAACCTTATGATTTCATGAGGGGCATTAAAGAGAATATGTTTTATGATTTAAAAGTATAATCTCATTGATTTCTATGTATATATGGGCTCATGTTGTCATTCATTATTTTAAAACCCTTACAGTGATTTTTATGCTCATCCTATGTTTTTGAAATTTTCTTTCAAGTTTATAAGGAAGGGTTAGAGAAATGGATAACTCAAAAAAATTATATCAAGAAACCAATTATTAAATTCATTTAAGAGTTTATATTTTATGAAAAAATGGATACTGAGTAGAATATTCATCTTTGTAAACTTTGGGATGTTATATATATAATTTATGAATAATTATATAAACCTCATAACATAAAAATATCCTCAATATGAATTATTAATGTAATTCATGATTACGTAATGATTAATGCAAGGTTCTTATAGAAAGTGTGCTCCTCATACTAAATCAGAAGGAAGATATGCCCATCAGGGCATATGAAGAAATAATTACAAGGATTTCAATGTTATCTTATGGATTTTTCATGAAAAATGAAATCAAGGTGGATCACTTCATTAGAGGATTAATGTTTAGTCTACAAAATTTATTAGTGATTCTATATATTGAAACTTATTAATAGATATTTCGTTGTGACCTCAAGGTTTAAATAAAGATTGGATAATTTCAGTGGTCTCGTGGGACTAATGAAATGATGAAAAATATGGAGAACAACATGGATGATTCAAAAAAAATAAATCCTATAATGGATAGAATCCTGACTATCCCACTTGTAAAAATTGTGGCAATGAAGCATCTTGTGAGTTGTCTAAAGGGAACCAAGAATTTCTTCAAATGTTTATGAATGGGACATCTGGACAAGTACTAGTGAAGGAATATGATGAACTCAACTAATGTTGAAGAATAGAGGATGGTTCATATCAACAATAATCCTTTAGTGTTATTTTAAAACTACAAAGAGCAATGGAATTATGAGAATAATTTCATTATGATAGTGTTTGTTTGAGGAAATAAACAATAAACTCCAAGGAAACCTGGAAGAAATTATTCTATCACTCTTGCTGAGGTGGAGGAAAAAAACAATGTGGTGAAATGTATTCTTGTTATTCATTTATTTGTAATGAACGTTCTATTTGATTAAGGTTCTACCCATTTTTTCATATCACTCATATATAGTATAACTATTCAAACACCACATTATATTTTGGAGGAATGTTATATGTGAGAATAGTGAATGGGTAAATTATTGTGTCTGTGGTTTATAACTCCGACCTAGTTAATGTTTGTGGACTGAACCTCCCAGCAAATGTTTTCATAAATTATTTAGTCGAGTTTGATGTTATCATGGTCATTGATTGTATATATTTATATAAATCCAATGTCAACTATCTAGAAATAAAGATCACTCTTCACATCATAGATAATCCTACAATTCTCTACAAGTGTTAGGAGGAATATGAATCTCTTTTTGAATCATTTTCTCACATGGGGATATCAATTCATTAAGAGTTATCCTATCTAGCTCAAATGGTTGAGAGAATGTATAAAATCATGATTTAGGAAATTCCCATTGTGAGGGATTACACTATTGTATTAAATGAATAGCCTCCTTGCCTCCCACTTAATCGATAAGTTGAGTTCTTAGTTGAACATATTACTCGATCTATGGAAATATCAAATACACATTATTGAATGTCCATTATAGGGATGGTTGAGATGAAAAAGTAGATACAATAGAATTAGGAGAAGGGTTTTATATTCTAGAGTGCCTCTATAGGGGGTGTTCCGGTCCATTTCATTAGGAATAAGGATGGTTGAATTTTCCTATCGATTGAATAACATTAGATTAATGAAATCATGATAAAAAAAGACGTATCCCCTTCCTTAAATAGATTAATTGTTCGAAAAGCTTCGTGGGGACAATTATTTCTCTATGTCGGACCATCAATTATGATTTCACTAATTAATGGTTATGAATGAAGAAAATTCCAAGACTACCTTTTGAAAGAGTCATAGAATCTTTGAGTACATTGTGATTCCCTTAGGACTCACAAAGGTTCCATAAATTTTAATAGATTTAATAAAAAGTGTATTTAGGGAATATCACAACAGTGTAGTGGTAGTCTATATCGATTATATTCTGATATACACAAAGAGAAAGAGGGAATATGAAGATCATTTGAATACTATGATAGAGACATTTTGAATAGAGAATCTATTTTCGGAATAACATTAAATATGAGTTTTTGATGGAATAAGTACCATTCTTGGGGAATTTTATCACCAACAATGGGATATATGTAGAACATTCCATGAAAAAGGTGATTAAAGAGTGGCCCATGTCAACATCTGTAATGGTGATCTGCAACATTCTGGGTATAGCTAAGAATTATCAATGATTTGTGAAGAACCATTCATGATTTTCAAACCAAATGACCAAGCTAACATAGAAGGGAGTAATGTTATCCTAAACTCCGGAATGTGGAGACTGTTTTAAGGAGTTCAAAATGCGGCTTATTGTTATGGAAATACTCACTCTCCCAACATGTAGATAACTATTTGTGTGGTACAATAATTCATTTAAGATGGTATTAGGTTGTGTGCTGATGGTAAATGATAATGTAATAACCTACACTTCATGGAAACAAAAAATACAAGAGCAAAACTATCATAGACATGATCTGGATCTGGTGGTAGTGATCTTTGCATTAAAAGTAAGGAAGATGAGTCTCTATTGGGATAAGTGTGAGATATATACTGACCACTAGAGTCTCAAATATATATTGACAAATAGATATATTAATATGCACTTTTACAAATGGATAGACCTCATTAATGATTATGAATTCTCAATCCACAACCATCCCAGTAATGCAATCAACGTCGCAGATGCTCTAAGACGATAGGATTCTCATATTTATCAATGAAGATAATTGAAAAGGATATATTCTTCTTATATTATTAAAGGATAGAAATGGGAATCATTAATGGAGGGGCATCATCAATAATTTCTCAAATGATATCTTAGTAATCCCTAGTATTGAAAATAAAGTTTTCTCAATGAAAAGAAGTGGATGTTTAAAAATTGGGTGAAGCTATATGAAATGGGAAATCCATCGATTTAAAAATTTACATGGATATAGTTTTATTAAATAAGTCATAATTATGTGTACCATCTGATGTAGAGATAAAGAAGGATCTTTTGAATGATGCACATAACTCGACCTTGTCTTTTCACCCAGCTATCACAAAGTTTTATCGAGATATATGAGGGAAATTTTGGTAGGGAAAATATGAAGAAAAAGATTCTTGAATATTCACCAATGTTTGTGGTATGTCAACAAGTGATGGCTGATTGAAAAAGGTATAAGGGGATGATGAAACCACCACCCATACCAACATGGATGTTGGAGAATATCCCCATGGGAAATGTCACTGGACATCCAAGGACATCTAGAGGAATAAATGATTTATGGATAATTATGGATCATCTTACAATGAAATATCACATTTCTCAATTCTTGAAGACTTCTAATTTGATCAACATGCACTGATATATATCCAAAAAGTGGTAAGGCTACATGTAATAGCACTATATATTATATCGGATCAAGATTCATGATTTTCTTCAATGTTCTAGAAAAGATTCCAACATGCTCTATGAACTGAATGAAACATATGTATGACCTACCATCCTTTAAATGATGTAAAATCTATGAAATCTATTAAGACACTCAATGATCTATTGTGATAATGTTATATGGAAATCTATGGGGGATGGGTCCAATATCTTCCATTGGTTTAATTCTCATACAACAAAATTATCCACTGGAGAATATGAGTTTCACTATAAGAATCCCTCTATGGGAAAAGTATTATAACACCGTCGTGTTATGATGTTGTCAGTGAGTGTATGATGCAAGGACTATAAATTATCGAGGAAATGGCGGTGAAGGTGAAAAAAATTTAAAACTGCATCAATGAAACCCAGAGTAAACAAAAGAGTAATGCATAAAATCATCGATGAGACCATGAGTTACAAGATGGAGACATGGTATTTATATGCATATCTATATGGAAGAAGGGCATGGGGGTTGGTAAGAACCGAAATCAAAGTACCATGTACATCATCCCCTTTGGGATTCTTGATTGTGTTAGGGTTGTGGCCTATGAACATGAACATCCATCTACCTTGTCCAATGTATATGAAGTTTTTACTCTATCCCACATAAGGAAATACATAGCAGACCCTTCACATGTACTATCATCAGATGTGGTATATTTTGATGATAATCTTTCTTATAAGGATCATGGAGTGAAGTCATTGGATCATAGAGATATTGTTCATTGTAACAATACTACTTACCTAGTCTAGGTACTATGGTTGAATCATATGTACAAAGAGGAAAAATGGGAACTGGAGAATGCAATGAAGGAAAAGTACCTTGACTTTTTAATTTCCTAAAATCTAAATGAACCTTCAAGGGTGAAATATCTTATAGTGGAAGCATGTAATGACCAAATGTTTTTCAATGGAAATTTTCGTCTTATGAATGTGAAATATAATTAAATAAAAAAACTAGAGAACGAACTATTATGTACTATGTTACATTTAAACAAATGTTTTACACATTGGTGTTCGAAATGTTGATAATCTGACTTTCATAGTGGCAATCAGTAAGATATTTGGAGTCTAATAAGACAATCATAATTTTTGGTGATTAGTAGCATACCCTTATGAATAGTAACTTAATTTTACTCGAGTCCTGCCTATGTTATTTCCAAATCACTCCCCAAGTTCCTCAAACACGTTTAATAGCCCTTTGTCTCCCTAAATACCAAATCCACTATCATTAATAGGCCCTCAAAGAAGATAAATCCTTGAGGTAAATTCTTATTTCTGATTCTATAATTTTTTTCAATATCATTTATTTTCTTTTTCTTTCACCTCCATTCACTGAAATGGTATGATAACTCCAGTAAAATAAATTTTCAATAATTATATTATGCTAATAGTATATTTTATGTTAATCTTATCCCCTCAATTTATACTATAAATGAAAATAGAGTCTGAGATGTGTTGATTTATCACACTCAAGGATGATGAGTTTTAGATTTTAATTATCATCCTCTATACTAGTCATTGAACCTTTTTAATGGTTTATCAGCATCATTCTATATTTAATTTATCTAATGTGATGTTCTAGAAACCATTTTCACACATTATGTAAAATTATAATACAAAAGAAGATTATTATGAGCAAAATCTCCATTCTAATACAAGTGTTTGTCATTAATGATTTATACAATGATTAAAATTCACTACAAGTAACAAAATTAAATTTACAACCATTTATATATATTTTTTTTAAATAAAAAAATATAAATACAATTATGGACATCCAAACCCATGTTACATGATACTATGTTAATCAAAATAAGTGAACCAATCATTAGAACCGAGGAAACAAATGAACCCAAACAATGAAATTGAGCATCATAAACGATAAAATAGGTTGTGAATAAACAATAAATGTTTACAATAAAACATATAATTATATAGTAGGTTTTATAATTACATAATAGTTAACATAATTTGATTATTAAGAACATTAATATCATGAAAAGATAAAAACTGGGATTATGGTAAGGGATACTATTTTTTTAATTCAATTTATGATTTTCTTCAATGTTATGCCCTTTTATATGTAATTACTAGTGGAGAGGAATGATACATCACCTCTACCATAATTTCCATGTGATGAAAAAATGATTTGAACCCACTTTTATATCCCAATAATTTTTTTTAAGTACACATGTTATCAAGCCAATATTCCGTAAGGGATTGGCTAGGAACATCATTTATTCCTTCAAGTTTCATTATATTTCTATTTAATAAATTTACATTATCTACTACACTTATGATAATATTATAAATTATATTTGAATGTTCTATATTAATGTATCATGTTCCATCCATCATTATCTTTTGAGGATTTACATGTTTTTACTGGACTCCATACCCAATACTTCCTGATAAGAAAACTTATTTTAACGGAGATTCCCAAATTCATAAATTATTTCTTGTTCTCTATATATTATATATTAAGCAACCAATTTATTTATAAAATCATTCATTTTTTAATATCATTCTTGGTTCAATTATTCTTTTATATAAATGATTACTATCTTTTCTATATTAAAGGCTCTGTAGTATTTTTTTTAAAATAACACAAAAATGTTCTAACGCTAAAATTTAATAAATAAATTTTGACATGTTTTCACTTTTACATTACATCACTTACATGGAATCATTCATATTTTCTCTTATGAATGACACCGTATATTTTAGTTCATTTTGATCATGGACACTTTTATGATACACCTATTTTTTAATTCTATATTACATGATTGTGGTATGAAATTGTTTCCATGGGTAACCCTTATGATTATATAAGTTTGATTTTGTATGATTAAATATATGGAAAACATATTCATGAAAAGTTAATATTGGTTCACCCATATAGAGCACCAATGCATTGCTTAATGTTATGTATCATGATATGTTATGTGGGATGGTCTTGGATGTCAGCCTTGGCTTGGGCTACTATATGTGATGGTCTCGGTGGTTAGCCTTCACCTGTGCTACTATGTGAAACAATATTTTCAGTTATCCTTGACCCATAATAATGTATTGTTTTATGTTTCTGTTACATATCTATGAATATATTTATATATTCTTCAATTTTTATATTTTAATGTTTCCTTTATTACATGCCTTTTTATTTCATCAGGTAATGCCTTCAATTCCTTGTGTTAATCCAATGTTCTTATGGTTATTTCCATACTGTGCTATTTAGCTCATCCCATTGTTAATTTGTTCCCCATGTTATCCAATAAATATATTTGAGAATAATGGATGTTAGGATATAAAATTTAATATTAAATATGTATGTTTTTTTAGTCCCATGTTTCTATTTTTATGTCCCTAGTCTTCAATGTCATTAGACTATACGATCCTTGGCTGGTACTTTGATGTATATTTAATCTTAAAATCATGTTATGTTATGTATAAAAGGCTAGGTTCATGAAAATTAATATATTTATATGTTGGTTACCATTTTCAAAATTATGAAATCAATGTGTATTTAGGAAGAGAAAATTAATAAGTCAAAATATTAATGAAAATACAAAGAAGTTATTAAATAAAACAGTATTTTGACATTGAATTGCTAACAAATTGGAAATATAAGATGATAAGAAAACTTTATATGAAATATTATATATGAATATGGAAATAAATATTATTTAAATTAATATTATATTTTTATATTTTAGTTTTGAACATGTACAGATGATGTCAAGACCTAATGTAAAAGACTTCTACTCAATATTTTATATCAAGGAGAAATATTCAAATTTACCACCATTTTTCATTCATATATTGTATATACATCCCCATTGACATTGTATATCATGATTTTCATTCTATAAATTATTTTTAATTTTTAATTTGACAATTATTTTTTATTCTTGATAATTATTCATGATATTACTAATGTGTTATGACATTTCTATACACCCTTTTATTTAACAGTTAATAATGAAAAATAAGGACTCCATTATTTTGGGTGGCATATGTATATCCCATTTTATAAGACATATCATGAACACCATTACATTAATGATATTTAATTATTTATTTTTTTGTTATTATTTAATAAAATTTATAATTCAAATGTTTAATAATGATGTAAGGGATTACTAGATATTCTTTAATTAATGTGAGACATATAAAACTTCACTAACATTTTATTTTGTGTTGCGTCTATATTTATTATATGAAAATTTATATAATAAATCCCCAAACTTTTATTATACTTTGTTTTTCATTTTCTGTTATTATTTATATGAAATTATGATTCAAATGATTACTAAGGTGGTATGGTATTTTTATCTATTTATTATTATTTATGAAATTTGTTATGTTATGGACCTATAATATTTATAGATATGTATATGTAGGCAATTTAACAAGTCATATAATTAATTTATAAATACTAAATACTTTTTATGTTCCATTGTGTATTATTCCTTTATTGGGATTATGTTTCAAATACAAAAAATATGAAATAATTTTATGTTACATTATAATCAATTTTTGGGATTGTATAAGATTATGTATTTTATGAAAAAAACATTATCATGAATCTATCAAGAAAATCATTAATTTTATTAATCTATAGTTATTCAGTATATTTTCATTTAATATTACCTCTTTAGAATTTATTGAAACATATAATTATTGATGTATTTGTTTTTGGAAAATCACACTTTATTTTGATCTTTGGTCGAATCTCCATTTTTACCGGGGATTCTAAAAATGTTATAAATTATGTTTTATTATTATAATATGATTTTTAGAGATAATGTTTTACCAATTTTGGACATTGAATAAAATAATTTGGATGTAATTATCCATTTTTTCCACAAATTCGATGATTGTATTTAATGAAAAATATGAATAGAATAATCGATTTTTTAATACATTACATGAAAATTATTTCCCAATTTCATGATTTTACAGTAGTTTCAAAATATTAATATAGGATTTGAGCTTATTTTTAAATGAATTTTTTTCCATAACATTTTGTACACATTTAGAGTTTTAATAAATGATTTTAATGTGAAAAGTGATTTGGAAAATGGTTTGAAAATTTGGTTTTTATGGATGAAAGGAACATTTTCATCATGAAATGTTTTTAATGGTTTTTAAAATATTCCATTAAAATATTTAAAATATATTTTCAATGAAATGTATTTTCAAAAAGGTATTGAGTTTTCATAATAATTTTCAATGATATTTAATTTTCAACATTAGATGATTAAAATAATTAATCAAAATCATTTTCCATATAAGATTGTATTCGTCGATATTATCTAAGAATTAATGGGGATATGATCCAATGATACCAATAATATTATTTATGATAAAGGATTATGTTTTAGATGGATTGTTATTTATGTGAACTGTTTCTCTTCCACATGTTATAATATGAAAAGATTATTATGAAGATAACTTATTCTCCCACGAGTTATGCAATGATGATAGTTAATCATGATTATTTTATTATTTTAATGATATGATGATATGTTTGTGAAATCAATATTTTTTAATTGGTTATGATACATTTAATGTTTTATGCACTTATTTCACATTTAGTTATTATTTTCATTATTCGATGGAAGGGACCTATATCATCATCATATTCCTTTGGATACGATAACTGTTCGATAAGATAAATGGATAAAAAAGTGATTATCTGATGAATTAAATGGATGGTACACTAGAGGATAGACCAGACCCAAAATGTTGATTACATGGATGGTTAGAACAAGATCAAATGTGGTTACATGTGAGTTCATCTCAATCACAAATCCAGTACACTGGCTGTTTGGACATGAACAATTTTCTATTAATTTATTTTGGGTATCGTTTAAACAATATTTTTTATGCAATATGTGTGGAACTAATTTCTATCATATTCCATTTTTATTATATCATGTATATGATTCATTGATTCCATTGTGATTCATGTCTTATGTACATCTAATGTATCTTTCTGAAATTGAGATTAATATATTTGATATCCAAGTAATGGTTTACAAATTTTATTCTCATCTTATCAAACCCTTATGGTCATATTATACTTACATATATCCTTTTTAATTTTTTATGGACCTTCTGAGCATGAAATGTATGATGTTTCATTATTTCATGTTATGATGATAGTTTTATTGTATGATGTCTATGATGGTTGAAAAATGTGAATTTATTTGGGAGAACAAATTAAATATCATTTCTCAAAATTGATGATGTCACGACCCGCCTTCACCAAATGGAGGGAAGGGTTAGAAGATTGTCAGGCCCTTGCTTCTTTATGTTGAAGAGAGATAATGACTCCCGAGACCCGCCTTCAATAGGTCCCAGAGTGGCGACTTGCACCAAGGGTATATAAATTTCTCAAAAAATGGAAGGCATTACCCCTTTTTGTTTTATAGGATCAGGAGATAAGATGATGAAACCCAACAACACCAAGGTAAAAGAAAAGTAAAACCAAAAGTAAACCATTCTCACATGCATGTTTCAAAAGTAAATGCCACAAAGTACAGAAGGTGACTACAAAGGTAAGTACCAAAGAAAGAAAACAACAACTGCAACTGCCCCAAGGGTAAGAGCTAGTATAGTCCCGCGCGATCCCCGAAGTCCTCCTTGATACCTAAAAGCAATTTTATATACGTAGGGTGAGCATACAAGTACACTCTGTAGGGAAAACCGAAGATTCTCATGCACAAGTGGGGGAAACGTGTTAAAGACTCATGAGAAAAGGAGTAAACCAAACGCCTATCAAGGTAAAATATCCACCCAAGCCTCACTAGGGCACACTACCCAAATAACGCAAATCAAGTAATATATATAATAGGAGAACATCGATGTTTTGGGTACCCCACGCCACATTCCCGCTGGTTATTGAGACATCCTACGCATCAAGCCAATCCCTCCATTATCACCATAGTCCCACTGCCAAACCCGCCCACACACACCTGGGTTACAACCACACGCAGTCCCACTGCCGAATCCCTCCCACACACACCTGGGCCACAACTGTATCACGAAACCACTCCTGAAAACACCTGGTCTAGAAGACCAACTACCACACACAAAGACACCTAGGCCTCATCCCGAATACACTTGGGAAACCACCTGTCCAACGACCACACCACCATGCCCGAAGGTTCTTGGGCTAATAATGGACCTCATGCCATCACATCATGCCCGAAGATAATTGGGATATCCAGGAAAGAGAGAAGAAAAGGAGCTAATAACCAGCCACTAAGAATAGTGTTGGGAAAACACCCTCCCCCATTAAATGGGGGTGTTCGGCACTAAGTGCTCAACTTGGGTGGGGAGAGAATAAGAAACACAAAACTACAAGTATAGATATATGTAACAAACACTCACCCAAAGCCTAGGTTTTTCTAACCAGCCTAAAAAACACAACACCACTACGTCCAAGTCACAAGTCACGACTTTCACCAACTAAACCCATTTTTCCCATTCCTGTTTCAAGTTTAGTGATAATTTATAATTAAGTTTAAGCACTACTGGGCAACTAGTAAGAATATGCACAAGTCCAGGAAAGTAAACAGTCAAGCATCAACCATAACGCCCACACCCGGTTCTCAACAACAGAGGATCCCACCCCAATTCGTGATATAAACAAGTAACCATCAGGTCTTAAAACTCACAACCACCGAAATTCATAAAAATAATAGTGGATCCCATCCCCTCCCACATCTCCAGAAATCGTCCCCAAAAAGGAAACAACTAAACCACTACCACTGATACAAGGCATGCCATACGGGTAAATTCATATTTAAACGATTTAACACACTCCATGATTGCCATTTCCATGTGCATTAACAGGGAGTTATCACAGAAGGGTTGACCCTAGTGCTTTTATATTATTCTACCGGGTATACGTGATTAACCAATTTCACAGGAGGAGTTCACAATTACAGTCAAGCCATTTATAATACAGGACGGGTTCATTAGTGCACAGAGAAAGACCACCAACGACCATGAATTTTCAGAAGGCATAAGCCAGCACAACTCAACAAGATGGTCATAATAAAAACAACATTAATGATCACAGCCCCCCCCCTCTTTTTATTTATAGAAACCAGTTCAATATCTTTATTTATGTCTGGTATTTCAAATTATATAAAATAGAAACATGCCCACCCCGCATGATACACAAGAGAGAGAGACGAAGGATAAATTCCCTACTTGTTGATAGATGATCGACGTTTAGGCTAGGCGTTGAACTTTACGGATAACGATGCAGAGTGCCTAATGCACCAGAAGCTGTTTGTGAAATGCCGTGATCGAGGAAAGGAGATAACACAGCTAACCTTTAGTTTATAAGAGCCGTGGACGGTTGAGGTGAAAATGCGAAACTGCATAAGGCGCGGGGGTCGTGGGTTGACCACGCGGCTCCACTCATCATTAAAGAGGGTCTGGTGGTTTAAATCGAATCATTAATCGATTAAGTATTTAATTAAAACTCTTATGCGCGTTACGAGTCATTAAAACACGCTCAAACATTTTAAAATAGGGTTTAAAACCCGATTTGATACTGGAAATAACCCACAGGGTAGGCCAGAGCCAACGGTAGCTGAGAGCTACCGGTGAGTGATAGCTATCGGTAGGCCAAGCTACCGGTAGGATGCATCTACCGGTAGGCCGAGCTACCAGTAGGCTGTAGCTACCGGTAGGCCGAGCAACCGTTAGGCTGCAGCTACCGGTAGGCCGAGCTACCTGTAGACAGAGCTACTGGTAGCTGCAGCTACCGGTTGACCGAGCTACCAGTAGAAAGAGCTACTGGTAGGCTGCGGCCACTGGTAGACCGAGCTACCGGTCGGCCTGTTACTGGTGGCTAAGGCTACCAGTAGGCCTACACCACCATGATTCCCATACCCGAAAACCCAAAACGAGATTTTCACCAAGGAATGGACCCCAAAAACCGAGGCCATTACATCACATACCTCTTAAACGATTCTCGTCCTCGAGAATCAAAACAAACCAGAAGGGAAGAGAGGGTCCGAACAACCACCTTGAAAGATACCTCTTAGGAACAAACCCATGCTAACTAAAACATTTCCCTACCAAGAACCAAGAAACATATCATGCCAAACTGCCCAGTCATGTGGGTTGGGGAGTCTTCTCCCCCATGTCAAGATATTATCCGATTTGGGTTCCACTGACTCGCCCGCATGGGTTTAATCACATCCACCTTAATGTGCCTTGATTAGGGGTCGAGTTCTCTCCTCCCCCATAGCCAGGGCTTTTCACACACAACCAGGGAAAGAAAACCAGTACATTTCATAGCCAAAAGTCAAAGAATTCTACCACAATAGGTACAACAAGGAACAAACTCAAAAAAACACTGGGTACTGGGCACGCATCTGTGCTTCCCTCTCCCATGTACTCTCCTCAAGCGCCCCATGTCTCCACAACACACAAACCAAGGGAATGGTTCACCCACGAAGCACCTTCTCCTTGAGATCCTCGATAATCACTGGTCTCTCCACAAAGGTCAAGTCTTCCTCGATGTCCAATTCACCCCAATCAAGGATGTTTGAATCGTCGTGTAGATACTAACGGAGCTGGGACACATGAAAGAAATCATATATCCTTAGTAGCGGCGGTGGTAATGCTAGCTGATAAGACACTTCCCCAACCCATCACAACACTTAAAAGGGTCCAACAAACATTGGAGAGAGTATGCTCCACTTACCGAACCTCCGCTTCCCACGCCGAGGGGATACCTTCAAGAACACGTGGTCTCCAACCTCAAACTCCAAGGGCCTCCTCCTGGTATCTGCATACGTCTTCTGTCGGTCTTGGGCCACTTTCATCCTTTCCCGTACGAGATGAACCTTCTCTGCCGTGCTCTGCACTAGCTCCGGGACAAGGATGTCTGCCTCTCCTACTTCGGTCCAACACAAAGGTGAACAACATGGCCTCCCATACAAAGACTCAAAAGGGGCCATACCGATGGTAGAGTCGTAGCTATTATTGTTGGAAAATTCCACCATAGGTAAGTATCGCACCCATGATTCCCCTGAGTCCAGAACACATGCCCGTAGCAATTCCTCCAAGGTCTGGATGGTGCGCTCTGTTTTTTCATCTGTGTGGGGATGGAAAGCAGTGCTAAGGCGTAACTGAGTGCCAAAAGCATGCTGAAAACCTCTTCAGACTCACATGGTAAATCGTGCATCCCTATCTGAGACTATAGACCTCGGAACTCCATGCAACCACACCACCTCATCCACATACTTTCGTGCCAAAGCATCTACTGCACTCAACTCCCTGATTTCCATAAAGTGAGATGATTTTGTCAAACTATCCACTACTACCCATATGGCGTCTTATCCCCCTTGGACCTTGGGTAGTCCCGTGACAAAATCCATCGAGATGTCATCCCACTTCCACTCGGGGACATATAGAGACTGCAGTAGGCCGCCTGGAACTCAGTGTTCAGCCTTCACTTGCTGACACACTAAGCACTTGGCCACAAACTCTGCCACTTCTCGCTTCACTCTGGGCCACCAAAACTATCCTTTCAGTCCCTAGTACATTTTTGAAGCTCCTGGGTGTACCACCAGGGGTGAGTTGTGGAACTCACTAAGATACTTTCCGTGCATCACTCCAGGAACAAACAACCTTTTTTGGAAGAACATCTGGTTCATACCATCCTCTGTCCATCCTTCTGGAGCATTTCCCTGGTCAACCCGGTCACGCATCACTTCGCACTTCGGGTCTCCCCACTGATACTCCTCTACTTGTCGAAACAGAGATGATTGCACTATCATCTGATATAGGCATCCTCTGCCGCTATCCATATTCGCATCTAGGTGTAAGGCATCCAACTCTTCCATTGCCTTCCAAGCGACCGCCGATTCTCGGACCGCATCCTTCTGCGTCCTCCTGCTCAAGGCATTGGCCACCACATTGCCCTTTCCCTCAGTATAAGAGATCTCGAAGTCGTAATCCTGGAAGAACTCCACCCATCTCCGATGTCGCAAGTTTATGTCCCGCTGGGAGAAGATATACCTCAAGATTTTGAGATCCGTGAAGACCACAAATCGTTCCCCGATGAGGTAGTGCTGCTATAAATTTAGCGCAAAAATGACCGATGTAAGCTCCAGGTCGTGGGTGGTGTAATTATGCTCATGGGGGTGTAGCTGCCTAGACCCATAAGATATCACCCCTTGTCGCTGCATAAACACACATCATAGACCCTGTCCTGAAGCATTACATAACACCTTATAGTCCCCCCCTTATTTTGGTAATCTCACCACTGGGGCACTAACCAACTTCTCTTTCAGATAGTGGAAGGCTGACTTGCAAAGCGCACTCCATACGAAAGCCTGGTCCATCTTGGTCAGAGAAGTCAAAGGGGCTGCTACTCAATAGAAGTTGGGTACGAATCTCTAGTAGTATCCTGCCAGCCCGAGGAAACTTCGGTCTTCCGCCACATTCATGGGTGCTTCCCAAGAAACGACTGCCTCAACCTTTGATTGGTCAACCGCTACCCCCTGCTCAGACACTGCGTGCCCAAGAAAGTGCACTTCTCATGTCCAGAACTTGCATTTAGAAAACATCCCTTAGAGCTGATGCTGTCAGAGGACCTCCAAAACTGTCCTCAGGTGCTCTACATGTTCCTCTTCTGACCTCGAATAGATCAGGATATCGTCGATTAACACAACCACGAACCGATCCAAGTACTCCCGAATGATGGAGTTCATAAGCCCCATGAACATAGTCGGGTCGTTTGTAACACCGAAGGGCATGACTACGAACTCAAAGTGTTCATACCTGCATCTAAACGCTGTCTTTGGGATGTCGTTCTCTTTCACTATCAGCTGGTGGTACCCAGACCGCAGGTCGATCTTCGAGAACCATCATGCCCCTTTCAGCTGGTCGAAAAGAAAATCTATCCTCGGAAGAGGGTTGCGATTCTTGATCGTTACCTGATTCAGCCTCCTGTAGTGTATGCACAACCTGAGACCCCCATCTTCCTTCTTTGTGAACAAGACTGGAGCACCCCACGGTGACGCACTCAGGCGAACATAACCCCTCTTCATCAGATCTTCAATCTGTATCTACAAATCTCATAGCTCCGAAGGTGCCATCCTATAAGGAGCCATTGAGATTGGATGAGTGCTGGGTTGTAGGTCTATCCCAAACTCGATATCATGCCGAGGGGGTAGAGTCATCACCTCCTCAGGGAAGACGTCCATAAACTCACAGAAAATCTCTCCACTGTCAGCTCAGCCAACAAGGAGAGGAGGGGTTCCTCTCGCCTATTTACCTTCTGACTGCTCCACTCGCCAGTGAAGGTAACATGCCGAGCGTCCAAGTCCGAGAACACAACCCTTATTTCGAAATAGTCAATGATGGAACACATAGAAAATATCCAGTCGAGGCCTAGGATGACATCGTAAGGCTGAATCTGTAGCAGAAGAAGATCCATAACTGATTGATGTGGCCCTATCATTAGTCTACATCCTCGACAAACCAAAAACAAGCTGGTCTGACCTCCGACTGGTGTGCCCAACACCAGGGGAACTGGAAGTATCTCTTCATCTAAACCCAAGTCATGGGCTAGACTGGGTGCAACAAAGTAGTGCGAAGCTCTGGAATCGAACAAGGCATAATGAAGAGTGATAAACAGACTGACCGTACATCGAACAACCTCTGGCCCTGCTAAAACTGCTGCCTCTGTGGCGTGTAACTGTCCACACCTAGATCCCCTACCCCTCGGCTATCGGCCACCTCCCCGACCACCCACTGCTCGAGGTCCCTGTGGAGTGCCCTGAGGTCGGCCTCCTCCTCCTACGTCTGCCCTCGGAGGAGCGGGAGCTCGCTGTCCTTTCTGCTGCTGCTGGAAAAGTCTGGCTGGAAGCTGCTGCTGGGGCGGATGGTGGAGTTGTCCACCACCGCCGTACTACACCCAGTCCGGGCACTGACTCGGGAGATGTCCAGGGCTCCCACAGATGAAGCACCGTGGTCCCGGGCCCGAAGGAAAAGGGCGAGGGCCGGGGGATCGAAACTGAAACTGTTGCGGTTTGCTCCCTGTGGGTCGGAACCTAGAGGGTCCTGATGCTCGAGGCCTGGTGCTGATGGCCTTCTCCTTTGATGGTCCCTGATGGATCCCCTCTCGTGACACATCTCCTAGAGCGAGCATTTTCTCCACCACTTCATCCTTCTTCTGGACCTCCATGTACGTCGTCAGGGTAAAGGGAGTAACAGCGTACTAGAGGGAGGGTCGGAGCGCCTCCTCCAAACGTCTCTCCCGAGACTCCTCGTCGGGAAATAGGTCTAGAGAAAAACATAGGAGGTCCTTTAACTTGATCCCTAGATCCCTCACAGATATACTCCTCTGTTGGAGGTAGAGTAGCTCCTTTCTCTTTTCTGCCTTCATCGTCGAAGAGAGGAATTCGGCCCGGAACACCCTCTCAAAATCCTCCCAAATGACCTCAACCTCTCTCCTCTCTCCTAGGTAAAGCATCCACCACTGACGCACCGCTCCCAGCATCTGGATGACGGCCAGAGGAACCCAGTACTCGGTCGGGGCCCGAATATGGCCGAAGGCTATAACTAGATCCTCTATCTAGCACTACGTCTTCATATCAGAGTTGCTGCCCTCATACTTCTCAAGGGCTTGTTGCTGGAATGCCCAAAGAGTATTCTACCACTAGTCGCCCTCTTCCTCTCGACCAGCTCTCTGCTGATCAGCCAATGTAGTCTCCAGGGCCTCGATCACCTGTACCACACGTGGTCGCCTTCCAGGTGCCATAGCTGTAAGGTAAACAAGGAATGCCTAAGCCCATGTAGTGCAGAATATCGTTCTTAAAACTTCATAAAATTTTAAATTTATTCTTAATTCCAAAGACATCCCAGAAAGACAAGAACACAAGCCATTATGATTCATGTACCTTTCCTAGGGTCTCTACCCTGCAATCAGTGTGGCCTCACTTGGTCGTTCGGTATGTCCAGAGTCCTTGCATCAGATCACGGGGGCCCTAAAATCCCATTTCCTAGCCGATCTTCCCCGGCCTAATTCATGCGCCACGGTCACCCAACACTATTGACTTACCATCCCATGCAATCCTCACTGTTCCTAACTCCAGACTCCATCCTATCTCTCAACCTCACCCTCTGATACCATTCTATCACGACCCGCCTTCACCAAAAGGGGGGAAGGGTCAGCAGATTGCCAAGCCCTTCCTTCATTAAGTTGAAGGAAAGATAATGACCCCAGAGACCCACCATCAATATGTCCCGGACTGGCGACTAGCACAAAGGGTATAGAAATTTCTCAAAAAATGGAAGGCATTAACCCTTTTTGTTTTATAGGATCGAGAGATAAGACGATGAAACCCAACAACACCAAGGTAAAAGAAAAGTAAAACCAAAAGTAAACCATTCCCACATACATGTTTAAAAAAGTAAAAGCCACAAAGTACAAGAGGTGACTACAGAGGCAAGTACCAAAGAAGGAAAACAGCAACTGCAACTGCCCCGAGGGTCCGAGCTAGTATAGTCCTTCGCGATCCCAGAAGTCCTCCGGGAAACCTTAATGTAGTTTTATATATGTAGGGTGAGCATACAAGTACACTCAGTAGGGAAAACCAAAGACTCTCGTGCACAAGTGGGGGAAACGTGATAAAGTCCCGTGGGAAAAGGAGTAAACCAAAGGCCGGTCAATGTAAAATATCCACCCAAGCCTCACTAGGGCACACTTCCCAAATAACAAAAATCAAGTAATATATATATTAGGAGCACATCGATGTTTCGGGTACCCCGCGCCACTTTCCCACTAGTTATTGAGACATCCTACCCATCGGACCAATCCCACCATTCTCACCGCAGTCCCACCACCACACATGCCCGCACACACCTGGGCCACAATTGTCTCACGGAACCACGCCCGAAAACACCTGGGCTAGAAGACCAACTGCCACGCCCGAAGACACCTGGGCCTCATCCCGAAGACACTTGGGGAACCTACCGCACACACCTGGCCAACCACCTCACCACCCCGCCCGAAGGTTCTTGGGCTAATAATGGACCTCAGACCACCACATCCTGCATGAAGATACTTGGGCTATCCGAGAAAGGGAGCATAAAAAGTGCTAATAACCAGCCACTAAGAATAGTGTTGGGAAAAACACCCTCCCCCATGAAATGGGGGTGTTCAGCAATATGTGCTCAACTTGGGTGGGGCGCGAATAAGAAACACAAAAGTACAAGTATAGATATAGGTAACAAGCACTCACCCAAAGCCTAGGTTTTTCTCTCCAGCCTACAGAACACAACACCACTGCGTCCAAGTCACATGTCACGACTATCTTTTAGTTTATAAGATCTGCGGAAGGCTGAGGTGAAAATGTGAAACTGCTTAAGGCGCGGGGGTCGTGGGTTGACCACATGGCTCCAATCATCATTAAAGGGGGTCTGGTGGTTTTAACTGAATCATTAAATGATTAAGTATCTAATTAAAACTATTATGCGCGTTAAGGGTCATTAAAACACGCTCAAACAGGTTAAAATAGGGTCTAAAACCTTATTTGCTACGGGAAATATCCCGCGGGGTAGCCAAGAGCCACCGGTAGCTGAGAGCTACCTGTGAGTGATAACTACCTGTAGGATGCAGCTACCAGTAGGCCGAGCAACCGGTAAGCTGTAGCTACTAGTAGGCCGAGCTACCAGTAGGCAGAGCAACCGGTAGCTGTAGCTACTGGTAGACCGAGCTATCGATAGACAGAGCTATGGGTAGGCTGCGGCCACCGATAGACCAAGCTACCGGTAGGCCTACTACAGGTGGCTAAGGCTACCGGTAGGCCTACACCACCGTGATTCTCATACTAGAAAACCCAAAATGAGATTTTCACAAAGTAATGGACCCCAAAATCCTGGGCCATTACAGATGATTATTTTCCTGATATTCAAATATAATAAACAATTTATGTCCTCGTCTAGGTTTTATTTTTCGTGTTAAATATTAATCAAAAAATTGATATATCTATGTATGAAAATCATGAGTAATAGTGGTGGGTATTAGAGAAAAGGTTTAGTAATCATTTTAAATCCTGATTGAGATAATATTATTGAGATACCTTTGGAAATTTCAATGGGTATTATTAGTGTTGTATCTAAGGATATGTCTAAGGATTGGCCTATATATAAGAAAATGTCCATGAATTTCGGTAATGGATATATTGTGTGGTTTCATTGAAATTACTTACTTCTATGGATATTAAAAGTGGATGTGGGTATTGTAAAATGTACCTAGGGGTAGTAACATAGAAATTGTAACATTGAGATGGGTTGATAATCACCTAGTGTATGGACACTAGACTTACAAGAACCCTATTCAAAACCCTTAGGGAAATGATTTGGAAACTAAAAAACATGATATGATCCATCATATAGGATTTAGAATTTTTATTAATATGAATAAAATAGGATAAACCTAATAATTAATATATTAAAATGATGTTTACCTGATTTTTACAACCTAAAAGATATTTTCATTATTATTTGGTCTCTAATTATGCTTATACTTTCTCACCATATTTATCACTTTTTGGTAAATTGAGATAACTAGATGGAAGTGGATTAACATCTAATTTGATGTCATAATTGATGATGATCAGCTAAAGGGAATTATAATTGGACTAAAGAAAATTGTGATTATGTGAAATTAGTTATCCGAAAATGTGATTATTAATGTTTTCCAAAACCAACTCTCCAACTCACAAAAGTAGATACAGATAGATATTGGTGAGATTTATGGTAGTGTAGATTAGGGAAGAACGAAGATACAGTTTCATATATGTTAAAAATGTAGAAATACAAACTCTATTGAATGCCATAATAGTAAGAGAATTAGTTTTATCTATGGAGATAATGGAAATATAGTAACATGATTCTAAGGTAAAAAAATACTATCTTCCAAAATTGATGATAATATTATACTTACTAATGTATTCTTATTTATGAAAATACTAGATTTCAAATGTGTTGAAATTATTAAAATTTATTTTATAGGGGGAATGAAAATGTAGAGAATTAGCAATGTGGTTTCAGAAATGATGACAATGATTATGATAATGAAACTACGAATGACATTAGAATGGAATGAGTTATAATCGAATACAATGTGTAAGCTTATTTAATGGATAAACGATGATGTGGAATATTTTAGGTGTTCGTGTATTTCAATTCAAAGATTTTATTATATAAATCAAGAAGTATAGTAAATATTATCGATTAAGTATTTTATAAAATATGTTAAAAGGTAATGATATAATATAATATTGATATAAAAAAAATAAGATATTTAATGAAAAAACATGATTAAGGAATATTTTAACCATAATATATTTTTTCATTTTGAGTGAATTATTTTTCTATAATATGATGATTTCCATGAATTTTTCTTTTACTACTGATATCATTGGAACTGATTAATGATTTTTTATAAAAAAATGGTATACTATTATGGATGGTGATTTTAACATTTTTTCATTTATAGAATATAACCAATAATTTGTGTTTCATGTAACAAATTTTGAATCATTCATGTTATTGATATGTTTTTTGGTAATTAATATTATTTAAATGTGTAATTATATTACATGATGAAGGTATTTACATGATTGGGGTGTGGAATTCTTGAGTCACTTTATAGTATCCATGGGATTAATGTAAAATACATCTGTGAGTTTCTTTAAAAATAATTGATTTTTGAATGGTTTTATGGTTAAAATCATATTTAATGAGTTATGTTAATTTTGTGATGAGGTTTTAGATATTAACGTATTACATAACCATATCAATATATATCCATATCAGATTAAAATTTAAATTTTTTTACCATACTTATAATGAATAAATGGTCATTATATTATAGATAACATTTAGAGATTAAAAGTTGAAATAAATTCACCTCTGATTGTATGAAATGAATTTTTAATTTATAAAATAAAAAATAATTTATGAAAATGTTACATTGAAAATATATCAATTAAGAACATTTTCATATGTACTTGTTGTAGATGAAAAATAAATATCCCAACATTAAGAAAATGACAGTGTACAAAAAAAATTCCTTCTTATCAACTATTTTATTATATTAGTGCCCTTATATAGGAAATTATTATACATTTTTTCTTGTTATCCATCTATAAAACACCCAAATTTTTAACCAATGTTCTCTATAAATCTCTATAATTATTTAATTGTTAGTTTTATCTTCTATGTCCTTATTTTTAAGTCCCACTTATTTTTAAATTTTTTGAAACCTAGTACGTATTATTATAAATTAAATTCACATATATATTTTTAATTTTCAATATTATTTGTCACCAGAACTTTATCTTATGTATATTTCTAATATAGAAATCATAAATGTTAAATATTTTTTGACTGAGGTAAATGTTAAATGATAAATTAATCGTTTATGGGGAAAAATGTAAAACCCCGAGATTTTTTCATGTTTCATTAAAAAATATTTATATTCCATTTTATTGTTTATAGTTCATGAAATATTGATTTTATGTTTTTTACCCACAACACTATATTTGGAATTAATTACATTTTCATTGGTAAATATACTAAATTATTTGGTAACAAAATAATTTTAAAAGAAAATAAAATCATTTTTAAAATAAAAGAAATTATGTTCTGAAAAATAATTTTGTTTCAAATAACATCATTTTACATCAAAAAATTATTCAAATCAATTTATTAAATATTTTATAGATATTTATATATTTTATTTTCATTAAATTTTTTAATATTCATCTTAAGTATTTATTAATAAGAGATAATCATAAATCCAATTTTATGCTTCAATATATATTTTTCTACAATATTGTGTTGTTGATTTTGTCACACTTATATTATAATTAAATATTTCCACATTTAAGAAATAAATATGACAAAAATAATTTTCTAATATCATAATGTAAATTTTATAATATGGTGATTTTTTTGTAATTTTTTGGAATGAATCAATATTTGATGAATTGTTAAAAATATTGTATTTCAATTGCGAACCACATTTTTATTCAATATATTCATAAATTTATAATATATTTTAATATTGAATAAATATAACAGGGGATAAATTATAAATCATTTATTCCCATTTTTTCAATATAATTAATGTCATATTTAGTTTTGATATTAATTTTTTAAAAACATTTGATTAATTTCTCTTTAAAATCCCATATTTTTTATTGAATCTAAATGATTAGAATTGCATTAAAATTTTCCACTCAATTTTATTTATTTTAAAAAATTGTAGTCCAAATTTTTAGTCAGATTAACTCATATTATCTATTATGTTCATTTCAACTTTTAACTAAAATTAACAGATAAAATAGTAAGAAATATTTATTGTTGTTAAGGTAAAATTGTATTTACCCGGGGTGGGACTTATAAAATAAGGTAGGGGAAAATGACACAAATAATTTAAAACACATATTTTCTATCCATATCTATACTTTATCTCTTCTATGTTTGAAAATGGAACGTTATTGGCTCATTATGACATGAAAAAATCATATATGGAAGTCTTTCTTTTAAAAAAAATTCCTTTTGCACCACTCACCTCAGAAATAAACGGCCATCAATTATCCTCTATTGTTCACTTAATAAAACCCTTTATGATTTGAAAATATCAACATAATTAAACTACCCACAAATATTATCTCATCATAGAGTCCTTATTTTTTGTAGAAATCCATACATGGATGGATTTTTAAGAAAACCAAAGGAGGATAACAATAAATAGGTACCCCCCCCCCCACTAATAAGAGTTTTTTTATTTCATCTAAAACATCCTGCAATTCATAAAACCCATGATTACATAATAACCATAGTATCCATTATATAATTATATTTTTTAATTTTAACAAATTGACCTACAACTATCTCATCTTCCATCACACAACTTATGAAATCAATGTTCGTATATACGACAAACTACCACCTCGCAAACCAGTGTCATTTGTTTTTCAATTACAAAAAATAATGATTGTACATAATGATAGATGTATAGATTATATATTATTTTTATTATATTATTATCCTTCAAGAATTTTCATGACACCCATATTATTATTATTTCGTTTTGGGGTAATATGGGAACTACACTCATCTGTAAGTTGGAGTACCACCTCGTGGGGTGAGGTGACTTATTCATGATTTTGATGTAATTTAAAAAGAATAAAATTAATGATAATATGAAATATATATGACAAAAAATTATTATTTAATGATAATATACATACACTATATTTTTCTTTCCATTAATTCAATATTAATATGAAAAAAAATTTCAATCATAAATATTTCCAACAATCCCCATGAATGGTTTATTTCTATTTTTTTAAAAAATATAGATTAAAGTAAATACATTAATACTGAACATATATGTTATTTTATATCAATGTAAACTTTATATAGATGATTAATCAACTATTTATGTAATATAAAAATACAACATATCAAAACACACATGAATAAACAATGATAATAGTTCCTGAAACATGAATTGGACAAGGCATAGTAAATAATTTGGTAATTAAAGGTAATAAAATCACCATATATGAAATTATATATATGAATAGTTTTCATTAATTGAAATTTAATAAACATATATTTATAATAAACAAATTTAACTGTTCAATGGAATTCTAGACCTAATGTAGGGCATATATAGTCACACTTCTATTTTTTGAGGACATTTCAAAATTTACCCCTAGTATATTTGGTGTGTTTTATATTCCTACCATTTAAAAAGGTGTATCATGTATAATATTACATTACTTAAATATATTGTTTAATTTTTTCTCAATATTTTTTTGTATTATGATTCCAAATAAGAAAAATGTGCTAAGGTATTTTCAATATCAATTTTATATCATGAAGACAAATCAAAATTCATCATACATTTCTTTTTTAAGGGCTCAATACAACCACTTTAATGTGTTAAAATTGATTCCAATTAATTTAATTATATTTAATTTTTAATTTTATGTTATTCATTATAGGGAAATACAATTTAAATGATTAAAAATATAGAAATGGATTTTTGGACTCACATGGATTTCTGGGATACATATGAAAAATCAAATCCTATTCTTTTGTGCAGTGTATATACTACTCTAAAAAATGAAATATCAAATGTAATATTTCATTAAAGATATTTATTTATAACTTTTATGATATTTCATATAATGTATTACTATTTGGAAGAACAATTTCATGAACTAGCCTATGTACACTAATAAACTGATTAATGATATGACATTGAAATGGGATGAATAGATTTCATGATCCCTGTAGATTGGTGACTAGAACATGTAATCATACAAAATGAAAGTTTAAATGAATTTTCCGAAAATATTTTCTACAAAAGATAAAAAATATAAATGTATAAAATAATACTCAATTGGTAGAGGTGCACTATAAATCCATTTTTTATAAGCTATCCAACGTACTACAATGATGTACTAATAAAATGAAGTAAAATAATCCATTTCCAAAAATGACACAATAATCCAATAAAATGGACCAAAATCTAGAACTACCAATATCTGGTTCATTACCCCAACTAAAACATGGAACAATATAATATTCAAACACCTGAACACATATGTAGGTTGTGATATAAAATCCAAGAAGTTTCTCATCCTAGATTCGATAATAAAAGGCCACAATTTAATTGATCAAATAAAGAGCCTTCAATTTACAAATACTACTTTGTAATTTCAAAATCATATATAGAAAAATCATTCATTACATTCTAAAAGTTAAAAATAATTTAAACAATTGGATTAATTAATGATTTTAATATAAACTAGTTTATATTTATTTAGAAGTCATGTAAAATAGTTTAAAATCATTGGAATACATCGACATCTCAAATGTAACCAAGGAAGAATCATCGTCATCTACCAATAGGTATGATAGTTATAGGTTATTGTATCCTTACACAATTATCTATTTATAATTGCAGTTTTTACACACATCCCTCAGTACTATAAATAGAATACTCTTCGACAACCTACTAAGGAATACAATGTTCTAAATAATATTCATTTTTGAGTTGAAAATTTCTATATAGAGATAGATAATTTCCAATATATTGTGTTTCTACAAGTTAACTCATTGATTTATTAGTCATTATTTTTCAATAATACCAATCAATAATTGGAAATTTATTTTATGAAGCGTTAAAATACAATTAATTCCATTCTCCCATTTAATATATTTTAATTTTTATTTATTAAATATGTTTTTTAATCAAGTAATTCTTTTTCTAAGATAAATAAACAGGGTTTCTATGAATATAAAATATTCAAATTTTTAGACGTAATAATATTAAATCAATTTAAAAATCAATTATACAATTCAAATCCAATAATTAAATTAAAAATAATAATTTAAACTATTCCCATAAATTTAAAAATTTAAAGTAAAAATCATAAATTCCACTAAAATTCCTCAATTTATAAAATATAAACGAATTAAATGGAATTATGGTTTCTCCCAAATTCATGTATAAATAAATTTTAAAAAATAAAACCCTTGATTCAAGAGAAATTTTGTTTTAAAAAAATTTAAATTCATGAGAATAAAATCCAATGAATTCGATTGAAATAAATTTAATAAAATCAAGAAATGTTGTGTTACATATATTTAACAATATAAAAGGACTACCTATCTAGGGTTCATGGTACCTTGAAACTGAAAAAAATAATTGGGATTTTCCAATGATGATTGAAAAAAATGATATCTGAGATTTACACATATATCAATGATATAAAATTAGTTTTTTAGTGTAACATAGTATCCTCAATAACTACTTTATTATTTAAATTTATTTTCCTTTAGTCATTTGGTCGATTCATTGGTATGAGTAAAGGGATGAATATTGTGTTTTGGGGGGTTTCATGTGGGTTTCCCATTTGGATATAATTACATCACAATTTGTAGAAACTGTATAGCACAATATTTTGATAGGTCTAGGGTTGGGTAAAACTAAACACATGGAATGTGTAATGTTGTTTTTTTGATCCATGGTTAACATGCATCAATATTTTATTAGGAAGATAACTCTACATGGTTACTGTACGATTTGGAAAACTGTGCATCCAAACCGTATGGTCGTTCCTGGTCATTAAAAAATTAACATGTATTTTTAAAAAATCCACCCTTTATCACTAAATTTATCTCTTCTCCTATCTCACTTTTGTTGTGAAAATGGGGTCCCATGACCCCTTATCACATAGATATCCTCCCATAATGGTTCAATATTTATCTTTCCAAGGTATATTTTTAGTGTTTTTAGTTTTTATACTCTACTTTCTCTCTTCCACTCTCATTTTAATGGTTTTTTGGTGTATTCTTCCCGTGGATGAATCCAAATGTCTAGAGTTTATTTGTGGTTTATTTTTTCATAGTTCTAGGGTGTGATGTTGGTTTTTGGGTCATTTATCTACTTCCGGTTGATGCTTCATTCCATCCACACATGGTAGAGTGAGGTGTATCTATCTTTCATTCATTCTGGAACCATCCATGGTAATTTTTGGGATTTCAATGAATTTTTAAATTTCATTTTAATATCTATAATAATTATAGAATTATGTATATGGTGAATTTATTTGTGTATATTTCACTATTGGTTTTCAAAAATACTTGTTTGAAATTTTATAATCTTGTGTATTTTAACTGGACTAAAAAAGGGTTTTGATCTTTATCATTTACTGGATGAGTTTTATTTAAATACACACATTAGGACAATATTATGAGAGTTGGAACATTTTAAATTAGTTATTTTGTGCTATGGATAAGGATAATTAGTATTACTGGGTGGTTCGATGTGTTTTAAGAGCACCCGACCTGGAACAGTCTTATTTTAAGAAGCATCATATGGTGCACAATTTGCACATAGTCTGCCAAACTGTGAAGCCCATTGTAGGTAACCGTGTGATCCTTTTTTAAAAGAGGAAGTGGACTTTCTCATGGCCTACACATGATTTTCAATACCATGTTCCTCACACCATACAGATTGTAGACATCACATGGTTTTCTCCTGTTTTAGAAAACCTAGCTAGTCAAACCGTGTTGACGAGTTATTTTAAATAATTATATCGTATAGAAATAAAATTAAACTAAAAACCTAAAACACCCTCTCACCCTTTACCTCAAAAGTGTTGCTCCCAGCCTAAACGGTGTTCCCCCTTCGACGCATGCAGCTCCTCTTTCAACCTCCTCTACCATGTTCCCTCCTGACAAAATTTCTTCCGATTTCTTAAAAAAATCCTTCACAGTGAGTCCTATCTCCATTTTCCTCTTGGTTCTCGGATTTTCATCCATATATTTGCTTCCTCATATGGTTTTATGAATCCTATATTCCATGGGATGACTGGATTTTGGATTCCCTTAAATCATAGGATGCTTTAATGATAAATATCTGTCTGTTGGAGCGTGTTCCAGTAACCACTACTAATGGCGAGGCAGTTCGGTGTGTTTTTATCAGTTGGTTTTTCTATAAAGTGTGTTTTTTACCTACATAAAACTTCGAAATTTAAGGAATTTATATGTTTTTTACTCCCTATTTATTAACCGATATGGAATTGATATGTTAAAGGTGTTTTGGCTTCATTTTGGTTTAATGTAGGCACATGAGTTAAGTGTTTAAAACCATTGTTTGTTCTCACACCATCCGTTTCATAATTGTTATGTGTTATAAGGTTACTTTAATTTGTTGTGTAGTGCATTGGGTTGTTACATGCGGTTTCAAATAACCATGATAGGGTCTAATCGCCTGTGTTTCCATTGTTAAGTAAATATATGAACGTCGGTTCCTACATTACATTTTTTAATATCAATCGTAGTGATTACCCACATTTGGGGATATGTGTGCCAATGTATATATATATATATATATATGAATTTGTCAGTGAGTGGTGACTGGTATTTTCCTACAAGAATATGTGTAATGATCTATATTCCCATTCCCATGGCCATGCAGGTGTGTGCATAGAGGCTAACATCCCTTGCATGTGTGTGACTGTGCACAAACATTATGGGTGAAAACTGATCTTAGTTAGAATGTGTTAAGATCTGGAGTGGACGACTTAGTTCCACTTGATTTAGGGTCTCATTCCATCTCATGAGTCTTTAAAAATGCGTTAATAATGTTTCTTACTCCACTTTTTTTATAAATTAATTCATGAATCATAGTATTATGTACAATGCAAATTAAATTTGAATTTAGCATGTACAGTAATTTAAAGTTAAATTTATTATATTTTTTTTGATAATAAAATATAAGGATTGAATAATAAACCCCCACAATCATGGTATGCTACCTTCAATCTAAAAATTAGTGGTTAAACCTTTATTTCTTGACATGTTGTGTTTATAATTCTTATGCCCTAATGTATGGTTGAAATATTACATCATTAGGACATGGGACTAATGGTTATAGAAAAATAGAGTTACCTTATTAAAATAATAAAAATGGTCTAGGTTCCTCCTAAGTTCTTGTTCTAGTTTTAAATCTTATTTAACATTGTGTGATGTTTTCAATAATTGTCATTTAGTGTTTTGACACATTCGGGCCACCAATCGTGTGTTCCATGGAATGACCATTATAAATTTAAGTCCTTTTATATCAAATGGTTGATTAATCATATTAATACAATCATGGATAGTATCATGTATTCTCATCACTTTACCCACCTATGATAAGTTATTTAAATTGACAGTTAAATGAGAAATGTAAATTGGAATTATAAAATGTATATCACATGGCATTATTATCAGTAATTGAATAAATGTAGCTCGTCTATAGCACCCATTTTCTATATTTATGGAAGGTAATGGGGAAGACCATAATTAATGAATATACCTTGACAAATTCGAATAAATTGTTGGAATACTACGTAAAATTTACACACTAATAAAAGCCATGACATGAAATAGTAAAACAATGGATGCAGGGATACACGATCATTCAAAACTAATTGGTGGAAATGTTGGACCAAAATTAATAATTACAATACTGATTTATTAAATAAAAATTTATAGACTTGATCTAGGAGTGGTTTTAGTGTGGGGAATATCATTTTTACACATGTACCCCGTTCCAAATTCACAGATGATTGCAATGGTTCAGAATCACATAGATCATTTTCCATGTATTCTCATTGGATAAATGATATACTTCTGTTAGGTCCCCCATGTATTACTATAGGATTCCTTGGATACACTCCTTGAATCCCACTTTTTCAAGTAAGTTCCTTGGATACCCTTCTAGGACCCAGTACTTGCTCATCCATATTTTATCAGGGATTCATTCCTTAAAATCAATAGGTCCCCATCATAAAATGACTTGGAATACATCCATAGATTACACCATTACCCTTTATCTAGACCCAAATACTATTGAGTTATCATTCCATGACATCTATATTAGCTTGGTTATTACACTGGATCTTCATCACCATATATCCTTGACAGGTATCCTTGTCACATGATGGGTCTGTCACTACATATATTATCAGGAGATAGTTTCATTTCTTATTACCGTGGGACATTTTTAATAAACGCTATCACATTAAACTATGGATAAAATCCATTGGTACATCATTGACATTCATGATCCATGGTTAAATCTCATCAGGCCCAATCATTGCATATCCAATCTTACATTGGAGAAAAATCATAGGACTCTATAGGTGAAATGATCACGTGTGACCTATGAATTAATGGGTAATAGTTTTTTAATGAACATGTTACATATTCAAACACCAGTTGAGGGAAGAAGCAGGTACATGAGTTTTTAGTTACATTGTACTACTTATTTATTATCCTTGCATAGAAAATGTTTCATTTTTATTACACTACCAATATTGGGTTAGACACTAGTGGTGCTGGCCTACTATGATTTATATCTCAAACCCTACTCAGGACCCCATTTCACATGGTTACTGGAGTTGAATTTCTTTTTCATAGGGCCTTTGACATTGTTGTTTGCTAGTTTATTTTACCCAGATGCTCAGATAAAAAGATTGAGATAGAGCCCAGGATGAATATAGATATTTCCTTTGGTATTTTAGTAAATTTCATTACTTGAGATATATATATTATTGTATTTAAAAAATCATGTTCTACTATTTAATTCTCCCTGTCATGCAATAATCTATCTTAAAATTTGGAATTGGCCACTTTTGTTCATGTAAAAGAAATCTATCTTCTTTTTTTATTAATACTATTCAGTACTTCTAATATTGATGTTTATTTATTCTATTATACCACTGAGAAACTCAGATAAGTTGTTATAGTCTCCCCCACTTACTATCGTTACCCCTTCACTAATTGTCAGAAGCCCCTCGCGAATGAGGAGGCATGCCTAAGGACATGTGGTGACCAGTCCTATTACCGTCATAGTGGTGAGTCAGTTCATTAGGTTACAAAGTGGTATCATTAGTGGTATTAATGATTTTTCATACTAATATTGGTTGGTATCATGAGTCTAGGAATGTTTTTGTGATGGCTAATAGCCATTCTTGGGACTAATCACCCCATGTACGTGAAATGACAATGTGGCCTATGATGTGATAGATGTTTATGTTGTTTTATATTTTAATTTATATGATTTCCCCTAGAGTTATGAGTTTAAATTATTCTACTTATGATTTATGGAATTTTTAATATTATCCTTGGCATGTTATGGTAAGGATGAAACATACGTGCTTTACATTAGGAACTTACATATTCACATTCCATGAATTTATGCTAGGCATGGTAGTTGCATCAGAAGGTTGTATGATATGTATGATTCGGTGCCTTATTTATATTCTATTATTAAAATTATACATGGGTAGGTAATAAATTAGTGTTCCTTATATTCTTATTTCTCATTATAGTATACCTTTGTGATTAAAATTCCATACTTCTGTGATTTCAGCCTGTAGTTATGTGCCTGCTACTAGTAGGGACATGCAAGCTTACATTGATACCAATAAATGGATTCATGGGATATGTTAATTGGATGTGGTTATGAAAAGAGATAATTTTTGGTTGTAAGGTTCATGTTCTCATTATAGCATGAATAAGGTAGCCCATGTAATTGAGCCATTGTAAAAGGTTTCTAAATTCTATTATTACATGATGTAGGTTTTAACTAAAGGGAGCCAAATACCAAACTATAAATAATAATGGATCTTTTTAGATTATTTTATGTCTATTCATAATATATGGACCATTTTGTTTGACCATGTAAAATTCATAATTTACATTACAATCAATTAATGTGAGACAACATTTAAACCATGAAGTGTATATGAGAATCATGAATAGGGATTTAAAAACACATATTAAATGAAATAGAATAAGGCATTGTAAAATTCTTATATGTGATAAAGATGTTTTGTTTTTATCTGAAATCAATATGGTTACATTTTACAATGAAAATGGACCCACATAGGCCAGTTTAGGAATTTTTTTAGGAGATGACACGTCTAGGTGATTTAATTTTTAACAATTTTTCTGATTGCTATTTTTTCTCTATAGAACCCTGGTTGGTTAAAATGGTACCCTATTATGTTGCTTTATCGTCTTGAGAGGAAATTATTTTGTTATGTTTTCTAAAAATTATAGGAGGTCGACTAATAAATTTTTTTATAAAGGACGTGATTAGCCAATAAATGAGGCTAATATTATTTGTTAATATATATAATTTTCATGTTCTTTATTAGTTATAAACACCATTTTAGTGAATTTTACACTTTGAACATCACTTCACATTACGATTGTAATACTTTCTTAAAATGCACTATTATGTGGTACATATTTGAACATCATTTGTCGAACCCAACGATTTATCTAATTATACATATTTTAAATTTAATTTTTTAGAAATTTATCTACACTCCAATACGAACATGATTCATTCATGGATCAATGGAGAATTCATGGAGGATGATGGAGATATTTGGCAATAAAAGGAGGCAATTCTTGAGAAGGCAGATTGGATACCAGCCAACTAATGAAACGGCGGGGCCCAACATAGAGGCCCAATGAATCCAACGTTTCGTGGGATGATAGAATACATGTCTATGAATAAATAACTCTATAGGATTCAATGCTAATACGGTCTCCATGGTGTCCATTTAGGCGGCCCAATTTAGAGATAAAATTCTGGGCCACATTCTGTGGCCTAGAAAAACAGCCTATGAATTAAATCATATCTTGAAACCCATAACTACTAATGGTCCCAAAGTTTACAGTGGGTTATAAGACATAGTTAGATCCATTTTCTTCATATATGGCCCACTCTTATTTGTCCATCTATAAGGTCATCCAAACGCGTCCGTTCGGTGGATGAAAGCTGGCTGCCACCTCGGGTCAAATGTGGAAATGTCCAAATTCCACAAGCTTTCCACCACCTATGGCCTACCAAAATTAATTGAGATGCTTTATACTGTTGTAGGCTCTACCCAAGGGCTAAAAAATTCTTATTTAAGGTAGTGGTGTTGGAGGATTTAGGAATCTTTGTGCTTGTTTTCATCTTAATGTTATGCTGCCAATTTCTCTTTGTAATGTTCTTCCTTCACATGTAAGTTGTTTTAATTCATCCTTGTTTCTTAATAAAAGTATTTCTTCTCTTGTTATTCTGTTCTTCTTTTTAACACTTTGATACCGTTGGTTCATGGTGTGAACTTTTTCATACCAAACCTTGTGAGATTATCACACAATGGTGGAGTGATTGTTATTTTATTGCGTTTTTTTACTTCTCCATTTCCTCCCTCATGAGTCTACTTTCCGCTTCCATTGAAATGATAGAATAAATGGACTGATAAAACACATATGGGTTAATCCATGGGAGTATAAATGGGATGGATGGGATGTTATTTATCACCTCATTAATGTATACTCACTTCTTTAATTGAGACTTTTATTTTATGATTTCTAAACTCCATCGTCCTTGTTGAATTTAAGGTCACACACATCAAGTGCTAATACGAACCTTTACCATCATGTGCTCAAAACATTGATACATCAAGTGTATAGGTGACTAGTATGAAAGGGTGAAGGCATTAAACCAATAAGTGATGATGTTTTTTTATCTCCTTAAATGAACCCATCTCAAATTTTATAAATTGAAATCATTAAAAAGAAAATACGTCCAATCCACCCTGAGAGATAACCTATGATCAACTCATTCTTTTAAATTGAATTCACTTAAGTCTCTTATAGTTACTTTAAACCCATCCAAAATCAACCCATGTTGGCCACATCATAGCCAAAAACACTCCATATAATGTACTTGTCTATAGGATACTTCTTAGGTATTTGAAGATTCAACAACCCAAGTTAAACTACAAGGACTGTCTTACCTTATTCTCTTGGGTAAATTTGAGAGAGAATAAAATTTTGGCACCATTTCCGGGGACCTAAGTAAGTTATAATAGACACTATCCTTATTTTTTTCATCCCACTTCTCTTATATCATCCCCAATTTCATTCCTATGTAAAAACCTTTTGAACAAATCCAAACATTGGGAACCTCTCTTTACTTTGATCACTCAAACCCATTTATGATTTACAGTGACCATCCTAATTCCTACTTGTGGGATCATCAAAAACCTACTGAACCACAATGTTTTTACTCCTTTGATCCACAAAACATTCCAAAATATAATGAGTTTCAATCCTCACAATTCTAATTTGTTCATCCTCCTATGGAATTCCAACAACATAATTATCCACCTGGAATTGAACATCTTTCTCTACACCTTATCCATCCCAATCCACAACCATTACTTGAAAAATTGTCACAACAAATGGAGATAATGAATTTTGAGGTTTCATCATTGAGGATAGAACTCCAAAGCATTAAAAATTTTGAGGAACCCATCCCTACACAAACTGTCTCTTCCATTACCTTATGTGAAGTGTCTAGTTTCTCACAAACCCCACATGAATTTATTGAAAAACAAAACTTTCGATTTGGGATAGATGAATAAGATTAAGGAATTGTTTAAGGGTCTTTAAATCAAGAGGGAATTGACTTTTTGGATTCAAAAGCAGAGAATTTGACATCATGGATTGAGTATCATGAATATAAATCCATTGATGATTTTTCAAAAACTCAAATCACTGAACCATTAAGAGAAATTACAAAATTTGAGTCCATACCCATTCCTGAAACTAGTCTCTCCAATTTTGTGGTAGAATCTTCTATTCAAAATGAACCAATTATATTGAGAAATTTTGAAAATGAAACTGAGTTCAATTCAAAGTCCCAACCTATGATTGAAAGTTTTAGCCTACCTGAACATGAACAAAAGGGCATTCCATCCACCCTTAAGTTTCCATTCATTTGGGATAGCCAAAAACTTTTAATTTTCGAAATTTCTTATATTGAAATCAATAAAGTGGTAATGATTCTTAATGTCTTAGAAAACACTACAAAAGAAATTGAATCTTTCATTTCAGATATTCCTTGGATTTACCTGTTCATTTTAAAACATAGGTTTGTGCATGAAACAAACTCTAAATATAGAATCAATTTCAACCTAGTAGAAGTGGTGAAACATGTGGTCCTTAAAATGTTTGAAGTTGGTATTGGATAAGTTGGGGGGTTCAAGTCAAGCTAATGACGTTAAAAAAAGTGATGCATGGGAAGCAACCAATGGTTTTTCAAGTTTCCTATCATTTTGTTGTTTTAATAAAGTTTATATATTAATTAATCAATTTATATTTAAAAATAAAAAAGGTTGTTGACCTACTCTTCTATTATGATTATTTATGGGTATGAAAGGGGGCACCATTTTCATCTGTGTCCCGTGGTGTGATCCTTGAGTAATGCCAGACCGAGAAATTTGAATAGAAGACAATGTATCATCAGTTTATTTTATTTTATATATATACTTATATTTTACTTATATATATATATACTCTTTTGTTTTGGTTTTGTTTTTTCCTTTTTCCAATAGGGAACTATGCAAGTGACATGGATATCAAAGGACTAAATTGGAGCAGCAAGAATTTCAACTTCAACCACAAGGTGACTTCATTCCATGATACTCATTTTCGATTTCCTTTTTGAACTTTCATTCTCTATCTCTACCCCATTCTAAATTTTCATTTGTTTAAACACTGGGGACAATGTTATTTTATGTTGGGGGGTGATAAAATAAAAAATTCTTTTGTGTCAAAAAAATAGAAAAATTATTTGGAAAGAAAATTGTGAAAATGGAATGAAAAATTCCTTTAACATTGAACATGGTAATACACATTGCACACTTTGAAACTGAATATCAAATAATTTAGCAAACCCTGATTTTGATTTTAATCCTTGTATAATTTCATGAGCATTGATTTTGGAAAGTATGGTTTTCCAATGTGATATTTCATCGTTAATATTTTCATCCAAATAAAAAAAAATATCACAATGCAGGTCCTTTGGATAGTGGGGTATTAGTTTGAGTTCATGGGGTACCCTAAATAAATAGCATAGGTTTGGTGATCATTTTAGTTTAATATGAGTATTAAAAAACAATTATTAAAAAAAATTGCGCGTAGAGCAATGAAATGACCTCTTTCGTGGCTTTCAGGACATGGGGATCGTGACTCCATGGTTGTATGGTCTAGAGTTAGTAATTGTATCTATACTTATGGTAATTTGAATTAGTTTTTGATTGAGTTAAATTGAGATGATTCCCGAGTATGTGGGCTTCACTTGGTGCCCTAAGGTCTTTGAGCCTGGGAGTAATCGTCAAAGTCTCGCTACAGGGGTTGACTCTTTTCAGTGCAATTTCATTTACCATGGAAAAATTGAAAAAAAAAAAAAAACAAAAAAATTAATAATACAAAAAAAATGAATACTCATATTAATATTGAAATGTGATTCCACCTAGCGCTTCCGTAATTTCCCCCTTGAATTAAGATGAACCCCCATGTCTATTGTGATGCACAACACATTCACATCCTCATACTTAATTGATATTGGATGAAATATGGAAATGAATTTGAACAAAGTAATGGGATTGGGATTGGGATCTTCTTATGAATCTATCTTGTATTAAAATATTTTGATGGGTTTCATGATTTTTTGGTATAAGGTTTTTTGGTGATCATTTTTTATTAAAATGTTTTTGGAAAAGGGAATTCGAATTTCATATTGTTGAGATATATTTTTCTAAGGACTAGAAAAACTCAAGTTGGGGTGTGATTAGCAAATAAATGAGGCTAATATTCATTGTTAATATATATAATATTCGTGTTATTTATTATTCATAAACACCATTTTAGTGCATTTTACACTTTGAACATCATTTCACATTATGATTGAAATACCTTCATAAAATGCACTATTATGTGGTACATTTTTGAACATAATTTGAAGCACTCAATGATTCATATAATTATATATATTTTAATTTGATATTTCTAGAAATTTATCTACACTCCAGTATGAACATGTTTAATTCAGGGATCAATGGAGAATTCATGGAGGATGATGGAGATATTTGGCAATGAAAGGAAGCAATTCCGGAGAAGGCGGATTGGACACCAGCCCACTGATGAGATAGTGGGGCCCAACATAGAGGCTCAATGATTATCAAATTTCGTGGGACACAAGAAGACATGTCGAGTAACAAATCACGCTTCAGGATACAATGCTAATTCGGCCTCCATGGTGTCCATTTATGCGGCCCAAGTAAGAGATAAAATTATGGTCCTGATTCTGTGGCCCAGAAAAAGATCCCACCAATTAAAAAATATCTCAAAAACCATTACTCCTAATACGCCCAAATTTTACAGGAGGTTATAATACATCTCTAGCGCCATTTTCTTATTCTATGTCCCACTTTGATTCGACCATCTAGAAGGTCATCTAAACACGTCTGTTCGGTGGATGAAAGCTGGATTCCACCTCGGGTCAAATGTGGAAAAGTCCAAATTCCAAAAGCATTCCACCACCTATGGCCTACCAAAATTAATTGAGATTCTTTGTACTGTTGGAGGCTCGACCCAATGGCTCAAAAATGCCTATTTAAGGCAGTGGTTTTGGAGGATTTAGGAATCTTTGAGCTTGTTTTCATCTTAATGTTATGCTTCCAAATTGTCTTTCTAATGTTCTTCCTTCAGCTGTACGTTGTTTTAATTCATCCTTGTTTATTAATAAAAGTTTTTCTTCTCTTATTATTATATTCTTCTTCTTATTACTTTGATACCGTTGGTTCAAGGTGTGAACTTGTTCATACCAAAACTTGTGAGATTATCACACAATGGTGGAGTGATTGTTATTTTATTGTGTTTTTTTACTTCTCCATTTCCTCCCTATTGAGTCTACGTTGTGCTTCCATTGAAACCATAGAATCAATGGAGGGCTAACCCACATATGGGTTGATCCAAAGGAGTTGAAATGTTCTGGATTTGATGTTATTTATCACCTAATTAATGTATAATCACTTCTTTAATTGAGATTTTTATTTTATGAATTTTAAACACCATCTTCCTTGTTGAATTTAAGGTCACACACTTCAAGTGCTAATACGAGCCTTTACCTTGAAGTGCTCAAAACAGTAATCCTTCAAGTGTATAGGTGATTAGTAGTAAAGGGTTTAGGCAATAAACCAGTAAGTGATGATGTTGTTTTATCTCCTTAAATGAACCCATCTCAAATTTAAGAAATTGAAATCATAAAAAAAAAACGTCCAATCCACCCTGAGTGATAACCTAGGATAAACTCATTCCTTTAAATTGAATTCACTTAAGTCTCTTAGAGTTCCTTTAAAACCATATAAAATCAACCCATGTTGGCCACTTCATATCCAAAAACATTCCATAGAATGTACGTGTCTATAGGTTACTTCTTAGGTCTCTGAGGATTCGACAACCCAAGCTGAACTACAAGGATCGCCTTAACTTCTTCTCTTGGGTAAATTTGAGTGGGAATCGAATTTTGGCGTCATTTCTGGGGACCTAAGTATTTTATTTAAGACACTATCATTCTTTTTTTTATACCACATCTCTTATATCATCCCCAATTTCATTCCTATGGAAAACCCTTTTGAACAAATCCAAACATGGGGAACCTCTCCTTACTTTGATCACTCAACCCCATGTATGATTTACAATGACCATTCTAATTCCTACTTGTGGGATCATAAAAAACCAGTGAAACACAATTTTTTTACTCCTATGATCCACAAAACATTCCAAAATATAATGAGTTTCAATCCTCACAATATCAATTTGATCATCCTCCTATGGAATTCCAACAACATAATTATCCACCTAGAATTAAACATCTTTCTCTACCCCTTATCCATCCCAATCCACAACCATTACTTGAAAAATTGTGTCAAAGAATGGAGATAATGAATTTTGAGGTTTCATCATTGATGTTATAACTCCAAAGCATTAAAAATTGTGAGGAACCCATCCCTATACAAACTTTCTCTTCCATAACCTTATCTGAAGTGTCTAGTTTCCCACAAACCCCACATGAATTTATTGAAGAACAAACCATTGGATTTGGGATAGATGAAGAGGATCAGGAAATTTTTTAAGGGTCTTTAATTCAAGCGGAAATTGACTTTTTGGATTCAAAAGCGGAGAATTTGACATCATGGATTGAGTCCCATGAATATAACTCCATTGATGATTTTTCAAAAATGAAAATCACTGAACCATTAAGAGAAATCACAATATTTGAGTCCATACCCATTCTTGAAACTTGTCATTCCAATTTGGTGGTTGAATCTTCTATTCAAAATGAACCAATTCTATAGAGAAATTTTGAAAATGAAACTGAGTTCAATTCAAAGTCCCAACCTATGTTTGAAAGTATTAGCCTACCTGAACTTGAACAAAAGGACATTCCATCCACCCTTATGTTTCCAGTCATTGGAGATAGCCGAAAACTTCCAGTTCTTAACATTTCTTATATTGAAACCAATAAAGAGGTAATGATTCTTAATGTCTTAGAAAACACTACATAAGAAATTGAATCTATCATTTCTGATATTACTTGTATTTACCTGCTCATTTTAGAACAGAATTTTGTGCATGAAACAAATTATAAATATAGAATCAATTTCAACATAGTAGAAGTGGTGAAACATGTGGTCCATAAAATGTTGAATGTTGGTTTTGGATAAGTTGGGTGGTTCAAGTCATGCTAATGAAGTTAAACAAAGCGCTGCATGGGAGGCAACCCATGGTTTTTCAAGTACCCTATCATTTTGTTTTTTTTATTAAAATTTATTTATTAATTAATCATTTTTATATTTAAAAATAAAAAATAGACTGTTTACCTGCTCTTCTATTATGAGTATGGATGGGTATGAATGGGGAGAACCGTATTCATCCATGTCAGGTGGTGTGATCCTTGAGTAATGGCTTACCCAGAAATTAAAAAAGAAGACAATGTATCACAAGTTTATTTTATTTTATATATATACTTATATTTTACATATATATATATATATATACTCTTTGGTTTTGTTTTTTTTTGTTTTCCTTTTTCCACTAGGGAACTCTGCAAGTGACATGGATATCAAAGGACTAAATTGGAGCATCAAGAATTTCAACTTCAACCACAAGGTGACTTCATTCCATGATACTCATTTTCTATTTCCTTTTTGAACTTTCATTCTCTATCTCTACCCCCTTCTAAATTTTCATTTATTTAAACACTGGGGACATTGTTATTTTAAGTTGGGGGGGAGATGAAATAAAAAATTCTTTTGTATCAAAAATGAATGATAAATGATTTGAAAACAAAAAATTGTGAAAATGGAAGGAAAAAGTCCTTTAACTTTGAACATGGTAATACACATTGCACACTTTTAAACTGAATATCAAATTATTTATCATACCTTGATTCTGATTTTATTCCTTGTATAATTACATGAGCATTGATTTTGGAATGTATGGTTGTCCAATGTGATATTCCATCAATTATATTTTCATCCAAATAAAAAAAAGATCACAATGCATGTCCTTTGGATAGTGGGTTATTAGTTTGAGTTCATGGGGTACCCTAAATAAAAATCATAGGTTTGGTGATCATTTTAGTTTAATATGAGTATTCAAAAATAATTATTAAAAAAAATTGCGTGTAGAGCAATGAAATGACCTAATGCGTGGCTTTCGGCACTTGGGGATCGTGACTGCAGAGTTGTCTGGCCCAGAGTTAGTAATTTTATCACTATTTATGGTAATTTGATTTTTTTTTGATTGAGATAGCTTGAGATGATTCTCGAGTATGTGGGCTTCACTTGGTGCCCTAAGGTCTTTGATCCTGAGAGTCATCGGCAATGTATCGCTACAGGGGATGACTTTTTTTAGTGCAATTTCAATTACCATGGAAAAAATGAAAAAACAAGAAAAAATAATAATACAAATAATAAATTAATACTCATCTGAATATTGAAATTTTATTCCACCTATCGCTTCCGTAATTTCCCCCTTGAATAAAGATGAACCCACATGACTATTATGATGCACAACACATTCACATCCTCATACTTAATTGATATTGGATGAAATATGGCAATGAATTTGAACAAAGTAATGGGCTTGGTATTGTAATCTACATATGAATCAATCTTGTACGAATATATTTTGATCGGTTTCATGATTGTATGGTATAAGTTTTTTTGGTGATCATTGTGTATTAAAATGTTTTTGGAAAAGGGAATTCGAATTTTTTATTGTTGAGATATATTTTGCTTGGGACTAGCAAAACACAAGTTGGGGGGTGTGATTAGCCAATAAATGAGGCTAATAGTCATTTTTAATATATATAATATTCATGTTATTTATTATTCATAAACACCATTTTAGTTCATTTTACACTTTGAACATCATTTCACATTCTGATTGCAATACCTTCTTAAAATGCACTATTATGTGGTAGATTTTTTAACATCATTTGAAGCACCCAATGATTCATCTAATTATATATATTTTAATTTTATATTTTTTTAAATTTATCTACACTCCAATATGAAAATGTTTCATTTAGGGGTCAATGGAGAATTCATGGAGGATGATGGAGATATTTGGCAATGAATGGAAGCAATTCTGGAGAAGGAAGATTGGACACCAGCACATGGATGAGATTGTGGGGCCCAACATAGATGCCCAATGAATCCCACATTTCGTGTGATGATAGAATACATTTCTAGGAACAAATCACTCTTCATGATCCAATGCTAATCCGGCTTCCATGGTGTCCATTTAGGCGGACCAAATTAGAGATAAAATTCTGTGCCAGATTCTGCTGCCCAGAAAAACAGCCCACCAATTAAACTATATCTCAAAAACCATAACTCCTAATGGGACCACATTTTACAGGAGGTTATAAGACATCTGTAGCTCCATTTTATTATTCTATGTCTGACTCTGATTCGGCTATCTAGAAGGTCATCCAAACGTGTCTGTTCGTTGGATGACAGCTGGATGCCACCTCGGGTCAAATGTGGAAAAGTCCAAATTCCACAAGCTTTCCACCACCAATGGCCTACCAAAATTAATTGAGATTCTTTGTACTGTTGGAGGCTCGACCCAAGGGCTCCAAAATTCCTATTTAAGGAAGTGGTGTTGGAGGATTTAGGAATCTTTGAGCTCGTTTTCATCTTAATGTTATGCTGACAATTTCTCTTTGTAATGTTCTTCCTTCACATGTAAGTTGTTTTAATTCATCCTTGTTTCCTAATAAAAGTTTTTCTTATATTATTATTCTGTTCTTCTCCTTATCACTTTGATTCCGTTGGTTCAAGGTGTGAACTTGTTCATACCAAACATTGTGAGATTATCACACAATGGTGGATTGATTGTTATTTTATTGCGTTTTTTTACTTCTCCATTTCCTCCCCCATGAGTCTACTTTTTGCTTCCATTGAAACCATAGAATCAATGGAGGGATAACCCTATAATGACCTATACTTTACATAAATTTTTATTACTTCATAATTTATCCCCACTTATTACAACATATAACAAAACCAAGAAAGGACCGTATAGGTATAGAGTCTTTAGAAACTAGGAAACATAAACAACTGGTTCATAAAGCATCTACTTTGCCTCCCATTTATTTCATCATATCTAGATTCCCTTTTTGGCATATCCTACTTAATAACCTTCTTCCGGACCTAGGGAAATAAAATATACAAAAGGGTGAGCTCAAATGCTCAGTAAGGGTAAACAAAACAAATATCAATCACATCATATATATAAGAACATAACTTTTGGAAATCTTAACCTGCAAAAGAGATCATAATATCATAACATGGGATAAATCATAGAAGTGAAATGTAATCCCAATAATCATAACTTGAAACATGAAACTTTTTTTTATACACACATAATCATAGAGAATCATTTCCTGTTAGTCAACAATCATTTCCAAAACTATTTTAGTGGACAAAGTCCATTTCTGAACCGAGTTCACTCCTCGTTTCAGTCCTGTTTCACTGAATCGGTATAACCTACCATTCTAGCCATGTCAATCTCATGAGATATAAAATCTTTACCCAATGAATTGGAGGGAGATATAGGTCCCACCCATCTCATAATGAAACCATTCTTATGTGTGCCACAAAAATCATAAATCATACATCATTGCATAACCCATGTAATAAAAACAGAATTCTTAAACATCGTGACATCATGAAACAATTCATATAAGATAAAAGAATTAATAAAAAAAATATTTCCATCACAACATAATCAAATCCATGTAATAATATGGATAGAAACAGAACCCTTTATTATCAGAGTTGGAATATAATTTCGATAAAACACTTGAACTACATTCTTGAGGAAAATATCCTTTCTACTTCAAAAACACTTCTCCTTTCTTAACATGTCATACCATTCTAAACTAAAAGAAGTTGATTAAAAATAAATTTGAAAACTTTTAAAGTACGCTTCTTGGAAATAATGGTTTAAAAAAATCCATTCATTCCGTATAAGTGAAAAAAACATTCTTCTCGTACTTTTTTCGGAAAAGTCAAAAAAGTACCTCGTACGAAAAATGACAACAGATTCCTTTCATATCGTTTACTAAAAACTCACAGAAGGATAAAATTGGATTTAAAAAATTTTAGTTGGATGTAAATAATATTACATATTGAGTAAAGATGGATGTGGATGATAAAATACACCCTAGTAAATAGAAAGTATAAACAATCTCGGATAAAAATGAGATTGTGATATTTCCCTTACATTAGGTCCGATATGCTTTGTACGTGTCAGAACCTCCTGTATAATGATTTAAATAATGTTATTGAATTATTATAGAATCATAATTGTTTTTATGATATCATATATGGTCATATTCTTAGCTTCTTAGTAGTAATATTTCATTTCTACTTGTTATTCGGGTGTTTACAACTTTTTGTTCTTATGCGTGTTTTGTCGAATAAATTCTTATTCTTCTCTTTAGGTTATAGATAACTCATTTACATAATGGTATTAGTGTAATATATATCATATTCATTCATTAAATTAATTTATATAATCATTATGAAATGAAGATCATGTAGAACGAGTCGCATCACATCGGGATGACGGTATTCCGAACATACGCACGAGTGATGATATCGTTCCTAAGATCGTGGAATTGTATTGGAGTGTATGTATACTATTTCAGAATCAATATCACTTTATAATAGTCATATATAGTCATTATTTACACCATTATACCCATCCAAGTAAGGTGGTGGTGGAAAATATATTACACCACGGCGTGGAGATGGTATTCCGTACGTACGCACGCGCGGTGATTTCTTTTTCCGTAGGATGGATAGATGGTGAAATAGGGTTGTTTCATACTTATAATAACATATCAGTATATGAGTGATACTTATGTTATTACTTAATAATGAAACAACTAAAGAAGAATAAGTGTAAGAAGAAATAAAGATGAAAGAATCGGTAACGGACAATACTTCTTCTTTCAAATGCTTCTTTGAGACCTTCTTTTAGGGCACTAAAATTGGTCTTTAAAGAAGACCAGGACCTCTAGGATGTCCCTAGGGAAGTGGAGAGGAGAAAGTGTCAGGGGTTGGCCGTGCTTGAAGGCTCAATTTGGTGTGAGGAAGAGAGGGAGGAGGTGCCCTTTTATAAGGGAGGAGAGGGGCACCTTTGGAATAACTAAAACAATTATTTTATTATAAAGTCAGGTTCGGTTTTAAATAGCTCAAAATTGAGTTATTTATAAGATAAGGTGGGGATGGGTAGAAATCATCTCATACAATATAATTTAGACAAGTTTAGGTCATTATATTAACCTTATCTTTTAGTTTTAACTCTTAGTTAATTAGATTGACATTTACCATGTCACTTTGTATTTTTATATTATATAGTTAATAAACTTACCATATACATCCAAGCGACCCCAAAGTTGTGTTTTATTAATATATATAACCTTATCTAAGTCATTTGGCAGAACCATAGATTTTTAGGAATAAAATAACAATTAATAATATAATATTTGTTTTAAAAACTATTTTATGTCAATTTTGACACTATTCAATAGTTGATTTTTTTGAAACTCATAACAGAATGATTACTTAGACCAAAGTTGATTAAACCAATCCTAACATGTCATATTAAACTGGAAAATTAGTTTAATTCATAAAAAGTCTCAAATTATACTTATTTAGGTATTTATAATATCAATTATTCTAATTTTTCACTATTATGGTAATTATTGCATTACCATTGTGTCATAAATAAATTAAATTATTTAAAGTCTAAAAATTACAAATAAAAAATAATTATGTATGAAATCTTTTTAGATTTCTAATTAATATTTATAGTTGAATTTATCTTATGTATATCCTTATATTAAAAATGATTTAGTTATTAAACTTTGATTTTAACTATTTCATCCCTTCTTTAAATAAATTAATAATAAATGTACTAATCTAATCCAAGTGGGCCTAAATGGTCATATTTTATTTCTAAGGTTAGTTCTGGTCGAATTACACATGTCCAATAGAATTAGGACATGTGTTAGGGTAATTATAATATCATTATTACCCTTAATTACCGTATATACTTTTAACTGTGGTTAAAAAAGTAAAAAGCTACTATTCACCAAAAATTATTTTTATCTCATTGAACCACATTTTAGTCCTTGATATTAACCGTGTCTCTCGAATTTTCGAAATTACACTCACAGAAGCGGTAAAATTAAGTTTTATGAAAAATTCATATTTTTTAACAGCCACTTAGTAGTTTTACTATTCATCAAAAATTGAAAGTTTTTAGAAAAATACCAAAATTTCACCCTAGGCTAATTTCGATATTCCGAGTCCAAAAATGAAGTCCATTTTGAAAAATAAAATTTATAAAATTTCAAAAAGTGGTTATTACTATCCGTAACGGCTAGTTTTAATAATATTTTAATAGTATATCGTTGTTTAGTGAAACTCGGTATTGCGTACGACACAAGCTATCGAGGAAGCTCGTGATTTCGTGTAAAGCAAGCCAAGAAAGTGTTGTGTGTAAAAAAATATTCCTTCGATGATTTATATAACATAAAAGTCTCAGGTGTTACAAACCCACTTATGGGTTGATCCAAGGGAGTAGTAATGGGATGGATTGGATGTTATTTATCACCTCATTAATGTATAATCACATCATTAATTGAGATTTTTATTTTATGATTTTTAAACTCCATCGTCCTTTTTGAATTTAAGGTCACCCAATTCAAGTGATAATACGAACCTTTACCTTGAAGTGATCAAGGCTTTTATCCTTCAAGTGTATAGGTGATTAGTATTAAAGGGTGTAAGAATTAAACCAATAAGTGATGATGATGTTTTATCTCCTTAAATAAACCCATCTCAAATTTATGAAATTGAAATCATTAAGATGAAAATATGTCCAATCCACCCCGAGCGATAACCTAGGATCAACTCATTCTTTTAAATTGAATTCACTTATGTCTATTATAGTTTCTTTAAACCCATCTAAAATCAACCCATGTTGGCCACTTCGTAGCCAAAAACAGTCTGTAGAATGTACATGTCTATATGTTACTTCTTAGGTCTCTGAGGATTCGACAACCCAAGCTAAACTACAAGGACCATATTACCTTCTTCTCTTGGGTAAATTTGAACGAGAATCAGGACGTTTTATAAAACATTTATTTTTTCCCGTAGGGTATTAGTTGAAATCATGTACCTTGTGATTTGTTTTGAAAATGTTACTCTGATGTTTTTATTAAATATTTCTATGATTAAAAATTAAATGTTATTAAATATAAAAGTATTGTAAATAAAAACTTTAGCGGTGTCCACCGTTTAAAACCTATCATGTAAGGGTGGTTCATATTTCTCTTTATGATAGCTTGGAACACATGTGTGAGTAATTTTCATAAGCATTCATTTTTGTTGTAATTGATTTATGATCGACTATTGAGTCTAGTGAAAATATTTTATGTGACCCGATGTCAGGGATGAAACTTTTTCTTTTTAAGGGGAAACCCATTGTAGGTAGCATCCCCAGAACAAAAATTTCATGCCAGTGATATACCCTTTTTCTCATTTTGTATCATTTGGATGTCGTTTTCAAAGGTATGAAATTTTGTTTCCAAAATAAACCTTGTTCAGACAGGTGGTAATTTTTTTCTTGACCATGATATGAGATTATGAATTGATTATTCCTTGATTTAATCTCTCTTCTTCTTAGTGACAGATGATTTGGTATGCAATATTCTCATAAAATGTTCATATGAGGCAATACGACTTCGAAATAAATCCTCTTGTTCTATTGAGTATGGTCCTTGGACATCTCTAAATGGAGTGACTAGATAATTAATTAATTAGATTAATCGTAATAATCGGGATGGTTTTTGAGAGACTCATGAGTTATGACATGTTGGTCTCATTGATATAATCTATCATGATTTTGAGAAGTAAGTTCTCCTTCATTTTTGGATTTTGGAAATTCCAAAGGTGGGTAGTGTAATGTTAAACTGAGTAAATTTTTCCTTCCATATATAAGTAAAACAAAATATAAGGACCTTTGGGAAATTTTTGGGTTATCTTGAATACCACTAAGGCTTGTGGGTGTTTTTACATGGTGGTTCACACTCTACATCACGACATTGATCTAGTTTGAAAATTTTTTATTCCAATTTCTAGGTGTGTATAACTAGAATCCCCATCATAAATGATGTTTCTGTACTCTTCTTATGATATTTGAATTTCACCTATCTTGACATCATCAACTATTCACTATGAGTTTTTTCATCTTACACCCCACAAAAACTTTAAAAAGTCTTCAGCTTGTTGGATTGTCTTTCAAATGTTTCACGTTGAACCGTTTTGATTATCAAGGATTGGTATGTCCTGTGTGATTCATGGGTTCCCAAGCACGAATCCCTTGTTTGGACCCATAGACAGCAGTAATTACTTATTTTTGTGCCAAACACGTATGCTAGACATCGTTGAGATAATTCGGCCAAATGGCTCGACTCAATCACTTTCTTTTCCATTTGATTTTTATGATTGGTGATGAATCCATATTAAATCACACTACCTAGTAAAGTTATGTGTTCATTCAAGGTTAGGTGTATATTTTTAGAGATTTGGATCAACCAGTTCTATTAGGTTGATCATAATTTAACATTTCCCTTTATACGAAATCATGCTAGGAGTGTCAAAATTATAGTCAAATTTGTGCCTTGTGCTACATTAAGAATAGTGGAGGTACCGTGGAACATATTTTCCCCCAAATTAATTAATGACCTATAGATTTGAAAAAAATCAATCCATTTTTTATTTAGATAATGATGTGATTATTTATCTATCTAAATGGGGTCATGTATGCTTCAATTCTATGATTAGGTTAACCGTTGACCATCTGCTTGAGTTGTAAATGCTAAAGTACAGAATGCATTGAAAATGACTAAAGTGATTTGGGTGCCGGTAATGAAATTAAACAATTATAAAAACACTTGTCAAACATTATAGGTTTGGTGGTGTTTACATTTCTCCCAAGTGCTTCTTGAGGAAGGGATGTTTTTAAGGTGGGAAGATTGTAAAATCCCTTTTTTGAACCAGAATAGAAAAGAATGTTTTTTGTATTTTTTTCATTTACTAGATTTGTCTTTTTAAATCCATGAATTGGAAATTAATTCAGAGAGTATTAACTTCTCAAATTGGTGTTTTGGGTTTGAGCGAAGGATAGTTAGGTTTCTTGGATATTTTGTGGTTTTTTGGGAGCACAGGAAATAGAAATGTATTATTTTAAAAAGCATTTGAGGGCACACAGTTTGCACACAATTTTTTAAACCGTGCAGACCATTGAAGGTAATTTTGTGACCCTATTTTAGAAGGAGAGTGGCCTTGAACATTTCTTGAGAATGTATTCTTAAACCATGCACCAGTCCCCATGCGGGCAGTAGAATCAGCACATTTAGAAAACTGTTTGGAAAACTATGATGGTCAAATCGTGTGGAAAGGTTGTTTTAAATAATTAAATAATTTAAAAATAAAACGAAATTAGAAATCTAAAACTCACCGTCACCATTTCCCTCCTACATGAAAGACCCATCCCAAAGGGGCCATCCCTTCGATGCACCCCGCTCCTCCCTTGGCCACATCTCACTCCATCAATCTATCCAGAATTTCTTCTGATTTCTTGTCACAATCCATCATGGTGAGTCCTCTCTCTCTCTTCTATTCTTTGTTAAGGACTACTCATCAACCTATTCATCTCCCCATAGGGTTCGGTCGAACCCCACGTTCCTTATTATGAACAGGTTTTGGATTAATTTCAATCATAAGTGTTGTGAATGATCTCTACAGGTATGTTAGAGCATGTTTCAGAAACCACAACTAAAGGAAAGGTGATTTGATGTGTTTTTGAGTGATAGTATTCTTTTGAGGTGAGTTTTTGTAGTTGAATCCTATTTTTAACCTCTTTAATTAAGTCCTTTAAGTTTTCTTCACTCCATATTAATTAATATATATGGTGTTGATATATTCTGGGTGGGTTGGTTTCGTTTTGGATTATCATCGACCCCCAAGGTAAGATTTTAGGACCAATGTTGGTGTTTGTACCATATGTTGTTTTTCTATGTAGGTTTAATAAGGTTCCTCTTATTTTAATGTTATTAAATTTGGCTGTAACATGTGGATTCAATTATCCATGTAAAGGGAGACTCTCCCTCTTTTATATATGTTTGTAAATATATGTATATATGTTCCCCAGATATGTGTGTAAATTTCCATGAAAATGATTACACATGTGTGGGGCTAGGTGTGCCCATTTATATAAAAATTCATGTGTAGGCGTGTGGCGATAGGTATATGAATATAATCATATCTGCATCGATCCTCTTAATCATGTCAATGTCTATGCAGGTGTATGAATATAAGCTAGTTGTCCTTGAATGTTTATGAATGTTCATATAATCAATGGGGTAGTAGTTTCACATAGTTAGAATTTATTATGAACTGGAGTGGATGGATCAATTTCACATGTGGTAGGGCCCCCTTCCAAGACATCAATCATTACAAATTCATTAATAATAGTTCTTGCTGCACTTTTGTTATAAATTAATTCATGCAATGAAGTATTATGTCAAATTGGAATTAAATGTGAATTTAGGATGTTCATGATTTGAATGTTAAATGTAGTAAATGATTTGTTGATAAAAACTATCATTTTTTAATAATAAAAAACCTCTATTTATGTGTGCTTCCTTTAAGGTAAAATGTAGTTGTCAGACAATTCATGATTGACTTGTTGTGTTTATAATTCTTTTACATTTGTGTTAGGTAAAAATATGGAATGTTTAGGAAAATAACATAATGGTATTGGAAAAATAGAGTTACCTTATTAGAATACATAAAAGGTCCAAGTAACCACTTATGTGCTTGAACATGTTTTTAATTGGATTTTACAATGTGTGAAGTTTTCCATAATTTTTGCTTAGTGATTTGACACATTTAGGCCACCGCATGGGTGAGCCTTGTCTTATCCTTTATAATTTTAAGATCATATATATCAAATGATAGAGATATCATATGAATTGAATCATGATAATCACAATGTATTTTCATCATATAACCCACCTAAGGCAATTTTTTGAATTGATAATTAAACGTGAAATGTAAATTGGAAGGAATAGTAAGTATATCAATTGGCCATATTATGAGTAATTGAATAAAGGTTTCATGCCCATAACAACCATTTCCATTTTGATAGTATGTAATATAGTGAAACATAATTAATTAATATGCTTTAATGTATTCTAATAAATTGTTACATTGCTACATGAAATTTCCTCACTAATGTAAGGCTCGATTTGAACCAATAAATAAATGGTAGCATTAATAAATGAACATTACACACTAATGGATAGAAATTAATGAACCAAAATGAATCAATACATGAACTATTAATTAAATATAAATTTTATGACTCATGATTTTCATGGTTTCTAGGTAGAGAATAACGTGAGACCTCGTGGGTGTTCCGAACACCAAAAACCATCACTGTGTGTGCTGTTTTGGGTATGTTCAATGGTTTGGATTTGGACTAATGGTAGTTTTTCACCACACCATAATTTTATGTTAGGAAGCAATTGTATGTATTCAAATTATTCTTCATCCGATGGTTCATACCTGATGAGGTGAAGATGAAGATAAGGGAATATATCATGCATATTCAATAAATATAATTGATGGTGAAGGCCTATGATGTCCATTTCAACATGCCTGATTCCATTTATACAAAGTTGATGTTGTACGATCTGATGAAGACTAAATTTTCCATGGAGTTATTCTACTAGATATTATAGAGTGGGTCCCTTCATCTAATTTCAATTGTTTTTAGTAGATCATGGATGAAGAATACCAAGACAAGTTAGTTCCAGGTGCACAGATGGTTGGTAATCTCTTGAATCTTGTCATTCCTGATGTTTTCCCATCTAGCGAGGAGCGTATACCATATGAACATGTTCATATGTATCCATCGTCATTGTTTTTGGCATCTAGTTCTTCATAATACTATTTTTAGTTTCATCAATGTTGTCGTTCTGGCCCTCCATTGCCATCATTTTGCATCACTCTAAAGGCCTTCTGTTGATGTGGCTATTTCGGTCATCTAGTGGACTTCTATAGATATCATTGCATGAATAAGGGGTCCTAATAGGTGATGGTAAAGATTTATTGTGATGTAGAAGAAGATCCATCCATCAGATCCCTAGCCACATGTATCATGGTTAATCTCAAGAAAAATCAGGACTTGTAGGGGTTGTGAATCCTTGGCTAATTTTTGTTCCCTAGTTTGGGATGGAAATACAATAAACCTAATTGTTTATTTTTTATAATGTTGTATTTTTTATTATACTTTATTGATGTGATGAATTTTTTTAATTACAATAAAATTAGTTTCATCCATCTATATTTTACTATTGATTCAATAGTTTTTATAAAGGGTGTTCATCTCCAATATGGTTATTTTTTTGTTTTTGTTTCAACTATGGTCATTTTGAGATATTTTTAATATTTGATATCGGTTTATGGTGTTTCTAGTTCATTGATTAGTTTGATTCCTATTGGGTGTTATCCCTAGTGTTTGGGTAAATTCAGCTGGGGTAGAGAATTTTTAATTTTGGTGGTGATGTTGTTCACCCATGTGGAGAGAGTTGTTAGTTCCTGTATGATGTTTCCCAATCATGGAATCCTGGTATGTTGGTTATTTATAAGTATATTTATTATGAGTCTTATTGGAAGAAAAATTTTTTCTTGTTCAATGGGATGTGGATAAGTTCAGGTTAACTGTACTATAGTTTATTTTTTTTGTAAAACATTTTTTTGGTTACTGTGATGAAGTTAGATAAATTAATGATGGAAATTCTTGCCCTGGCCCTCTCCATTGGGTTGCGTTTTTTAGTTTAAAATTCTTGATTTAGTGGAATAATTGTGGTGGGTAGAACCCTCCCATATTCTCAAACTCAATATTGGGGCCTCATTTTCTTCAATAGTAGGTTGTTTATGACATGTGAGTAAAAATATCATCCTGTAATTCATGGTTTAATTGGTTTTGTCTTTGCGTGGAAATAGGTTTTTGTTAACTACCAGCTTGGGGAATTTCTGGTGGAAGAAATTTTTCTGAGTGTGGATATTTGTCACACCCCAACCTCAAACACTCTATTATTTTATATTTTTAATATTCTCCTGTCCATTGTTTAGGGTTTTTGTTTGAGTTTCGGTCGAAATATTTGGTTTATGGTGTTTTTAGGTGGGCTTCTCATGTAGAAAATGGTTACCAAAAGGTTAGTAGAAACCATGAGGCACAGTCATGTGTTATGTCCATATTGATAAAAAACACACGACATGGCTAGCGCATAACCGTCTAGTAGATCATAGTTTACGGTGCATCTGTACTTTTGTGGGAACAGATCTCTTCACAGATACTGCACTATTTGGTGAAATGTGCGACAAATTCATCCAGTTACGCCTGGTTATTAAAAAAACTATATATTTCTATATCTCCTCAATTTAACCCTAAATCACACCCCTTTCAACCCTATAATATTTTTGAATAAGGGAACCCAATACCCCTTTTCTATTTTGTCTTCACCCTTCAGGGCTAAATCTTCAATCTTCCAATGTATGTTTTTATGGATTCAATACATTTTACACTCTATTATATCATCCATTGTAATTTTATTTCTTTTGATTCGATAATTCTTACATAGGAATAACCCTAATGTTTATGGTTTATATTGGGTTTAAATTTCCTTGGTTCTAGGGTGTATGGATGGTCTATGGGGGCTTGTTCTACCTCCTACTGAAGCATTGTTTTACAATCACATGGTTGAGTTAAATATTTCCAAATTTTTTTTTCTAGCACAATCCATGGACACTTCTATGTTTTCAATATTTTTTTAATGTCATTCCGATATCTATAATACCTCTGTCTAGATGTAAGTGGTGATTTCATATTGATATATTTCATAAAAAAGGGTTTTAATTATATTTTAGTGAAATGTCCATGATTATGGTATCTATAGTGTTTTTTGAAATTTCATTATTCTGTTATATTAAAATTACGGGCTTTATAATATTGTTTAGACTTATTTGTTATTGTAATGGTATGTTTTTATATGATATTATTCTTTTGAATAAATTGGTAATGTGATGTCTTTTTGGTTGTGTAAATACACCATGGAATGTATTTTAAGGGATTATGTTGATGGTTTTAGTTTTTTAAATAAATTATGTGGAATGATTTTTTTTCAAATCATGTAGTTGTTTTGTAAAAATAGGTAGGAGATTCATCATGTTTGTTAGGTTTTCCACTGAATCTTTTCACATCCATGGGTGTAAAAGCTGCAAACATGCAAGTTCCCTAAAATGATGATTAAAAAATTGAAATGATTCTTTCGTAAAACATTGGGTTTATGAATGGTTGTTTGGTTTATAAGGAATATTGGTTATCAGTTGTGTATTCAAAAAAATTATTTAAAAATGATGTCACAATGGGTATTCCCGTTTGGACCATTGTGTGTGTTTTGGTGAATGTCTGGTTGATTCCTAAGATTTTGTATTATTTTGTATGTTTTAAATCTTTTACCAAAAATGCATAGGAGACATTGGATTTATTAGTCGGTTTTTCAAGTCAAGCATAATATTTATGTCTGTGTTTTTTTTAAAAGAGTGTGGTTTGTAAAAACTATGTCATTGATTAAAAACATGATGATTTTTATAAAATGGATTGAATATTCATTTGGTATGACTGACCGATTGGTATCGTGTGTGATGTAAAATTTATATATATGTAAATGGGGAACCTCAATATAAGGGATTTTCATTTATGTGTTATCATATATTGGTTTTTGTATTTTTGGATGGAAATTATGGTGAGTACATGTATGATTAGTGATGTGTGCGTTGGCCTCTTACTAACATAGTCTGACAACGACCATGTGTGTCTATGTATATTTTTGTTGATTGAGTAAAGGTAGCATAACACCCCCAATTATATTGGTTGGTAACACCTGGAGTTTTAGAGAGGCAATGAGGGTTGTGAAACTCATGAGTCTATGATAGAGAATCATGTTGGTTTTTTTACTTATGGGTTTCACGATACGCCGGCAGGTCGTTCCGAAAAGATTACATCCAAGGGGGTTTTTAGGTTATTTAGGATCACCTATGGTTATTAGATATATTTCTTATTGATGTTCTTCAATAATTTTTACCAATTTTTTTATCATATTTCTGGAAGAAATTATCATGGATATTGTTTGTAAAATGGAAATTGGTTTTGGAAATAATTTGTGGAATGTGTTGTTTAAAAAAATGCAAAACCCCTATTTAAAAGTATTTTTCAAACTAGTTTTATTGGATTATTTTGATAATGGAAACACTTGGATTATGTGATTATTTCATACTGAGGTGTTAGATGATAGCCTAATTGTAACATTCTATGTTGGTAGAGTCGATATTATTTGTATGTTTTCTTCTATTTTGGGTTCTTTGATTCGATTTGGCACATGGGGTTGTTTGTTATTGATTTTGGAGGTTACAAAGATTTCACATTGAGTTCTGGTCTATTTGGTTCAGTTTTTTTCTATTTAATTATGCATTTTTCATGTTTCGTAACTAAATATGGTATGGAATTTATATTCTATGATTCAGGTTATTCTATTTATTTATCTTGTCCAATTTGTTTAATTGGGACTACAATCTTTCCATATTGTATATCATTATTCCTAGAACAAGGTGCCTGCCCATTGGGATCGGGATCCCCCTTCAGGACATGTCATGGACTTGGTCTATTGTCAGTTTTAGTTGACATCCCAGGTTGGTTCATGATAATTACATCTTATATTTCAATAAGGATATCTTCGAAACCCTATGTTTGAATGGGGATATAATTAGAGATATTGAACAGTATAATTAAACTAACTAGGAGGATATAAAATAGAATTATCCAAGGTTCATTCAACATCCAAGAGAGTGTCGAGGGAAAAAACTACTCATGGGATATCTCTTGGAATTAGAAATATATTGTTGTTTTATAAGTCTGTCAGGTACCTTAAAAGGGGATTGTAGTTTGATAAATAATTTTTCGAATTAAAAATATTGTATGCACTATTACATGGGAATAGTTTTATAATTTAGAAAAATAATGCTCCCTAGTCATGTTAACATTTTAATGGGTTTCATTCTTTCTTCTTAGTGGGACACTATTTTTTAAACCGTAATCTAGCCATTGAAAACCCCATTGTTTGTCTTTTATTGATTTCCAATAAATGTGAGCACTAATTAAGAAAACCAGGCATCAACCACACACTAGTCCACAAATATTCAGATCATTCTAAATTTTACATCAAGTTACCTTAAATGAAAACCACTTAATGATTGATTAATATTGGGATTTATTAATTCCCTCGCTCTCCGTGGGAACTGACCCAGGCTCGAGTCCCGCCAGACTCGGACACTGTGTGTATTATGCACAGGGTGATTCAAATCCATTTGCCTATTCGGGGAACATGTGGTGCGCTCTGGCATGGCGGGGCCCCCAGTGGGAGAGGAGTATTACCCTTACACACGTTTTGTAGTTGGGGTTTGGTTTAGTGGTAAGAACCCCATAATTCAACATGGAAAATGGGGGTTCAAAACCCATTGGGCGCAGATTACTGTAGCAGCGGTAGCGCTACTATAGGAGCCGAGATACTGTTGAAATAGAGGCATTGTAACGGTGGCAGCGGTACTGTAGCGGTGGCAGGGGCACTGTAGCAGCGGCGGGTTCTGTAGCAGTGCAGGTACAGTAGCAGTACTATTCACAGAATGGGCTTTGGGCCAAAAAATTAGGCCTATGGGCTATGTAATGGGCTAAATGCCCACTGGGCCTTCGGGCTATGTAATGGGTCTCCCCCTACCCAGTTAAAGAGGTCTTTTCTTTGATTCAATAATAAAAATGAGGCTTCGGCCCCATCTTTAAAAAAAAAAAATTGGGATTTATTAATACCTAAAAGTAGTAAAGGATGATATAACATCTAAATATGTAAGGGATTTTTGTATCGATTTTTCTCCTTTGAGAAATATGTTATGTTATGACCCTGTATTATTTCATTATATACATATAAAAAACTATTTACATGTAATTTCATGAGTTTATTTATCATTATGATATTTTATGTTCCATTATATTGTATTAATTCATGGGTATAATGATTTAATGAAATGTTTTATAATGATTTCATTTTACAATATCATTATATATTATAATTACTTATGATTATGTTTTTTTTTTGATAAAATCATAAAAACCGTATATCATCAATCTAATGAATTTTTATCCACTCTAGTTATTCATGACATTATTATGCAGTAGTCCCATTTTTAAACTATATGTTACAAAAAATGAAATATTTTAAGAAAATATGACATTATTTCTTACTTTGATAGGATTTTTTTTACAGAACAATATGTTCCAAACACTATTTTATATATGTATTAGTTTTATTATATTATTTCTAAAATAAATATTTTTTCATTATTTACATTTTATAAACATGTATTAGGATGAATATTAATGGCATTTTCAAAAAAAATCTACATTGGATTTTACTAAAAATTGGAAATGAATAGTTTTTTCATTATGAATCGAATTGATTGATTCTTATACTATCATTAGAATTCAATGTTATCAAGAGCCCACTACATGTTTTAATTGTAAATTTCAATGATTTATTTTTATAAAAAATTATGAATTTTTATAATTTAAATAAATTATTTAATTTAGATAAGGGATTTTAATTAGGTTATAATTTTTTTTCCAAATCAGAATGGTTATTTTGATACATTCATTTTAAATTATTTTTAATTTATTCATTTATAAGTATCAAGAATATTATTGTTTTAATGTATTTTCTATTATGTTCTTTTTTTAAATAAATATGGATAATTAAAATTCACATGAAATGTTTTTCATGCTCAATCAAAATAATTTACATTTATGATTACAACTATTGATGTTAAATAAGCCTTACATAGGATACGATACAAGGGTAATATTCTCATTATTTCATGGAATGGTTTATTTTCATGATTAAATGATGTTTATGAAACCAATTTATCACCCTTGGGTGAATCCCTAAAAATATTCACATGAAATAGGATTATCCTTCCATGGGTTAAGTGATGAAAACAATGAAATATATTTCTTTTCCTAAGGTAATAATATGGTGTAATATTTTTTAAACTCATTATTTTTCAGGGATTATGATATGATGAATATATTAATATATTTTATCACACATTTTTATGACTTTTATTATGTAAAATTAAGACATATATCTCCATGAACTGAATTGGTTCATGACAAATTCTCTATAAGATCAGTTGATACACTTGTGGTTAGCAGAAGACAGAAATGGATGTTACATATATGTTTAAAATATAAAAAAAGTGTGTATCTAGATGGTTTCCCAAAGTAATAACGATGGATTATGGTTGGTCTAACAATGAACTTATATGATTCATGGGTGGTTATTCTAATCATATTAGGTTATGAAAGCCTATCATTAGAGGTTTTCACAAACTCTCATGATACTCATGTTCTCACACAATTTTTATCATGTTATCATATACTATATCCTTTTTATACATACTAATAATATAAGATTAAGGATTCTTTTGTATCCTTTCACTAGCATAAGAATAATGGTTTTACGTTGGGTATGTCTATAAGGAGTACAAAATGGGATGATCTTTGTGGGAATCATTGAATATATGTCACCAAAAAAAGTTAAATTTTATCATATCCTCTAAATACAATAAGAAAATATGATTCTCAATCAGGTATTATTGTAACGTATGGTATATTAATCTAAAATGTTGTAAAACATATGTATACAATTCCTAGGTCTATATAAAAGAGTATTATTAAAATATTTTTGGAATTCATAATATAGATATATAGAAATATTGAATTCAAATGTAAGGGTTTCAATACTATATAATTACAATAGTTAATTCCAAGGTCTCTAAATAAGTATGTGTATCTAGAGTTCCTCTCCTAGGATAAGTGACAAAATTTAGTGTTTGTGTACATCAATCGAGTTGAGGATCAAGTAAATCTATCTATGGAAGTAGTAAAGAATAATTATATTAATGTTCAGATGTTCCTTCATGTTTTGTGAACGGTTATCAGATCCATGTATTTATGATAATGTATATAATTATTAAGATATGGTAAACATGTAAATGATGAATTATATTTATATATAAAAAATGCTAGGTTTTTATATCCCTTCGCTTACACCTAATGGAAGATTATGTGGAACCCATAAGAGGTTGATGAAGTGAAATTATAATTATTGGATTAGTGGTGGGGATTATCAAATGTGGGAATCCTATTAACTATAATTATATCCTTTAATATTCTCAAACCCTTCAAAAAATGTGGCATGGTTTGGAGCAACCCATGTTCTTCTTCTACACCAATAAATATTTTTAACAGTATTGTGCACTATGAAATTTTTTTTTATGTATGTTAGTCTATGTCTAGCCATGATTACTGTAGAGGATTGATGAAATAAAAGACTTTTACAGTGTAGTAAGATGATTCAATTAATACATGTCTTTATCCATATGCATCAGATGTGATGAAGCAGTACTTATTGGATGAGTTCTCAACGGTGCTATATACTGGTATATTGAGTCTAAGGGGTAATATATTTATTTCATATTAAGTATTAAATACATTATTTGGAATAATATGTTCCAAATAATTAATATATTGAAATTTTATTGAAATTATTAAACATTTAATGAATCTCATGTATTCTACATGGATTTATAGAATCACAAGGTAATATAGAAAGAGTATGGGATTCTATGTTCTTATTGTTTGTTTTCGATAACACACATAATGCTTTTATAGGATTTCATTATTCTCAATAAATACTTTTTCTAATGGAATCATAATAATGGACTGTTTTATATCTCATCATGATTTTGTTTATCATTCTTATCAGTGTTCCACATTTCTGGTGCCCGATGAAAGCTGTTTGGTTTTTAATGGAGAGTTAGATCAAGATATAGTCATGAATGGAATGTTTACCCAGTCCTCATGAGTTTCTTATTAATAATAATAGATGAAACCAAGGAATTATATTCAATTTTTTCATACCATTGTTTATTATTCTTTCCGTACATTATCCTTGATGAAATTTTTTTCTCCTACTAGAGATTTATGCAATGTTGTTGATTTATATGGCTCGAGCTGTGAATTCATTCTGGGTACAGTATTACTTCATGCCACCAGAGGATATAAGAGATCTAATTTTAAGTTTATTTATCTGAACAAAAATTAAATTCTATATCCTAGTGTTTCACCTCTATTAACATATATCCTTTTTTACAGTAAGGTAGATAGTTCACATTAATTATGTTTTTACTATATGAAATTCAACTAGGTACCAACTATGAATAAATATCATTTTTCTTTATGTGGATGATTTTACTACCAGTTATAGTGGGAAAAGTGGGGCTTTATTATTGATCATTATTTTTTATCATCATCCTATAGTTTGGTAGTATGATATATTGAATATGGATTTTAGGAGTAAGTATGGTCATTAAAAATAACATTTAATGTTGTTTTCCCTTGATGGTGCCCCTATAGTTTTTATGTATTTTATGAATTAGATATTCCATGTGTATCTCGACACATGTTTTGTAGTGTTCATATATTATTATCTTGTATATTTTATATATGTACACATGGAAGGGTATTATTTGACAATGGGTATGGGAATCCATGGTCATCACAGGCTTTTTAGAAATATATCAAAACGAAACGTCTAGATCAATAAACTAATGTTCCTCATGAATTTTATCTTTGACCATCCCCTATCAATTTATTCTAATAAGGTGAAGGATATCATAAATCTGTATGATGAATAAATTCTTTTAGATTCAGAGCATCCATTGACTTTTTATGTGATATCAAAATTTCATCATGATTTTTTCAATGTTGTTGTAAAAAATTAAATAACTTATCATGAACTGGTTGATAATAAAATTTGTTTAAAATTATTTATATTATATTAATATGATAAAATGGTTCTTAAATCAACTCTTATTCTAATTTTACCTAAGATGGATATTGGGTGTGTGATTTTATGTTATTATTATTGTGCTTGTTTGGGTAGTTTTTCCATGGATGACAATCACATGTAGACATATTCCCTCACCAACATCGACATCAAGAGAATCGATACTGCATTCATGATTTATAGATTATTTCATTTATAATGCACTTAAATTTTGAAAACAATATCTTTTTTGGGTAGGGGTACACTACCTTATATAAAAATATTATTTTTATCTATATATTATAATATAAATACCTGAATCATAAGAAACATATGTTCATGGAATATATTCATAAAATTATATAAGACATATCCTAGCCCTAAAGAATGGGGAATGTCCTGGGATAGTCATCCAGTAGGAATTTACCATCATAATATTATTGGGGATAGAATGTAGAGTTGAACCATATTGGACTATATTCTTAGTTTCACATGTATTATTATGAGGATTTTTCAGTTAATATTATGACAATTGAACATGTATCTTAAACTATAGTAATTTTTTTAAAGATTAAACGTAGAATGATATTTTGGGGGAAATTTATAATCCCATTAAGGTGTAGAGATAATATCTATTTAGTAACTCTCATTATATGGTATTCTCTATTTTGGGGATCATATTTCCAAACTTGTGTCTGTGAGTTTATCATTATTTCTTATCATTAAAATATATTCATTGTATATTCATCGAATAACTAAGTAGATATGTTATAACATGAGACTATAATTATAATGTACATGTACAAACCATGACAATAAATATAATGTATCCCTATATTACACCTATTTATAGGTATAGTAAAAAATCTAAAAACTTTTGGGATTATCCAACATATTTAGGTTCTATTATGTAAATGGAGCAACATTTAGATAATCATTGTTCATGGAAGACCATAGATTCCCCAATAGAGGAATTTTCTCTAGGAGGTGAATGATTGGCTTATAATTCATGTCAATTTATTCTAATTATATAGAGAACTATTATTAATTTCCTATAAAAGATATATGCACAAAAGGTTATAAGGACACATGGAATTCCATATGACATTATATTAATATTGGATCATAGAGTATCATCACAGTTCTTCAAGAGTTTTATAGAGGTGATGATGGATCCGGTTTGTTTGTATATAGATTAAAATCCCCTGATATATTGACATATAGAGTCTTTAGTTTAGATACTATAATATATTCCCTATATCTCCATCTTGGATTTCAATGGATCATAGTATATCCAACTGGGATTGGATGTTTTTATTAATAACCAATGATTTAATTCATCAATTTTAATGGAACACTTTATATCATTGTAATTTGTACAATGCAGGTATACTATTTTTTAAAAGATTTGATAGAGGACTCATTTGTATAAATGAGTCTCTTATAAGATACATTACAGAGTATTAAGGATATACATCAACAAATTATTATAACTCAACGATTTATTAAGTCATGTGAGGTTCATTTGAATTTTCCTTCACATGTCCCAATTTATACCCACGTTTTAATGAAATAATCTCCCCATTGGGTCAATTTGAACTTAAAAATTAGTGATTGTTTTCTATGAGATTTTTTAGACCATTTGATGTCACTGATTATATTTTGATGGCTTCTTATCAGTCAAAATGTATAATTCATTTGAAATATATTCACTATGATATCAACATTTTATATCCCATGAAGTACAATCATGACCCCCTCACATTATTAGATCATAATAGATCAAGTTAGATACAAAACTGTTTTATAGATATTTTAGTATTGAATGTTGACTTAAAGGTGATAGTATTTCAAGGGTTGTAAATTCCATTTTTTATAGAGTAATTTAGACATTGAATATATTCTCACAAAACATGCAATAAAATGTCTATAATGAAGGATTAGTTTCTTAAACATTCTTCAAACATGATTCTTCCACATAACATCTCTGTGGCAAAAAGGCATATGGAGAGAAGTTTGTAACATTATACAATATCCATTTATTTATTTATCATATTTAAATTTATTTAACTCATTATATGGGTGTGTATGATAGATATAATTGAAGAAGAGTGTTTTTAGGGAAGCTAAACTAAATTTATATGATGTATTGTATTTGGAATTAAATAATTTTTGGTAGAAAACTGTTAGAGGATTTTTATTTTTATCCTAGATTTCAAAGAATAATAGAGATTATATGTTTTATTTCTTCATAATATTTATTATTAAAAAACATTGTGATAGATTAAATGTTCTATACCGGTTGTTGAAAATATCACATGATTTTTTTTGAGTAAATATATTATATACCACGTATTAGGAACACACAATGAAATGGTCGATGAAAGTATTTTAAAACTGATCCAATTTTTTTTTGTTTCAATTTTGAATTAATTAATTCAAATCAATAAATGGATTGAGATCAAAAATAATTCAAGGTCAGCGAGTTATATTGTAACTAATAGATTAATATTATTTAAATTCTTATGCATCATTATCTCCCTTCTAAAAAAGATAAATAGATGATGACACTGGGGATCTATTCTAATTAAACATAATATATTATAGACAGATCTTCACTATGCATGTTGTATATATCTCCTATTAAGTGATATTGATTCTTATTCATTAATACAAAAAAAATCATTTTAATACATTTTCATATATGCTAGTCATTTAGTATTGATACACTTGATCCTTCCATTATCAAATTTTTGATCTTACCTGGGAGCTTAAATTTTGTTTATTGTAGTGGTGCATCATTAAATTTTATTGATTAATGTGTTGTTTTATCCTCTCCACTGATTGATTTTTTTGTATTGATTCTGGTATGTATGGATTGATTCTAGGGCCTCCATTTTTCCCATTTCCTAATTTTGTGCTGGTGAATCCTGTTATAATCTTGTGTGACCCAATATTGAGGTTGGTGGTTCCATATCAGGACAAAGATGGTTGATCTATATTTTTATACATTAAAAAATTATTTTATAAATAAATTTTAATGATTAAATTGTGTGTGTAAAAATGGATTTTTAAACAAAGATATATTTTTGTGATAGATAATGTATTTTCAAAGAAAATTAAAATTCATTTATTAAATGGTTTTAAAATCATTGTTTTGTTAAAATTGATTGGAAAATTTCACTTAGGTGAATCCATGTGTACATTGGTACCTGATTTAGTAATATTACTTATTTATTGATAATATTGTGGGGTTCACTAATGGGGTGTTCTTATACATCTTAGGTTCATGCGGTCCGGACTTTTTAACCAGTTGGGATGTTTAAATTTTGGTGTCTATTTATTTTATCTATATTTGATAGATATATCAATATAATTGATTTTCTAATTCTTATATTACAGGGGAGGAGTGACATAACTAGGAAAACATATTTTGGTTCATGAATATATCTAACCCCTAATTTTTATTAAATTTTTTTGATATTAAATGTTAAACATCTACTAATTTGATTGTTCTGATGTGTATCAAATACATTTAATGTATCATTATAGGATAATTTGGAAAAAATAAAATTGAGGAAAATTTTTGATCTTGATTCTAATATAAAAAATGATTAAATAATTATCATACATTCTTTTTATTAATGTTGAGAATATTCAGCTAATTGTACAAATACCTTATATGGACAACATTAAAGGATCCTACTGAGCCTATTTCTATCAAATACTTTTCAACACATCAGTTACTAATAGACCTATTTATGTATTTTAATGAAATAAAATTAAATGTGTTTTATTATCATGGTGTATTTTTTAGAGGTTTTGGGATAGTTGGTGATAAGGTGGTGAGTGTTTTACCATGGAATCAAAAGTTGTAGCTATTTTAGATTTTAATTTATTATTTTAGACATGTTACTTTGAGTTTTAAATAAAATTTTATGATGTATCATACTTGAATATATTTTTTATAGGACATATATTTATTTCATAACTCTTAAACATGTTATTCACCTGTGTGTGTGTGTGTGGGTGTGTGTGTGCCATGTTTTCTACTTTATGTTTCGATAAATCATTCTCTCGTATTTTGTTATTCTAGGGTGCTACTCTCTATCTTGTGGAGTTTAGGGAAACCCATCTAGTATGGGATGGTATGGGTGAATAAATATTTTTTGGGGTTATTTGGGTCAGGGTTATCACATTGTTCCCATGAAAAGAGGAGTAGTGAGGGATTTATTTAATTAGTGAGAGAAGTGGAATCTTGGTAAAACGTAATGTACTATAAAAAGAAATTGGATACAAAATATACTATTTATTACAATAATTGAACATTATATTTCAATATATTATATATATTTTAAAATACTCCATTTCCAAAAGTGAAAAAATAATTTTTATAAAATAATTATAAAATTAATTAAAATCATTTTCATTTAAAATATATATTGCTTCCAAGGTTTCAGGAGTATTAAAATAATTTAATCAAAATATTTATAAAATAATATTTTAATTTGTATTTATAATATATGGAAAACAATTTACACAATTTTTTTATTAGATTCATTATAGAAATTATATCATAAAAGTAAAAATATTTTTTTAAAAAAGCTTGATATTATTGACATAAGATTTGTTATTTTAATAAAAGTGACACTATTTTGTCATAATATAATATTTTAATTCTATGTAATAAAACCAAATTTATTTTTTCAGAAATAAACTGTTACATTTATAAATATACCTTTTAAATGGAAATATTAAAAAAATATTTTTATTGGAAAATGACTAAAACAAATTTTAGTTCTTTGGATTCATATATACAATCAATTATGAAGAAAAATATTTTAAAAATATTATTAAATTAAAAAATATACTTTATCATCATTAAACCATTAGATATTTAGTTTCGTAATAGATTGTTGCATGTATAATTTTTTTAGTCAAATTCATTTTTATTGATAATTTTTTTATCCTAAATTCTATTCTTGTAATACTTCATGGAAGAATAAAATTTTATTTATTTAAATATATATTTAATATATTTAATCAAAATAATCATTCTGTGTATATTTATAAAAATTTATATTTCAAAAAACAACTCTTCTAAAAAATAATTTTTATAGAAAATGACCTTAACCAAAAACCATTAAATTCTATATTTTATATTCATACAATTATATATTTTCAATTAATTGAAATTAAAATAATTCATTAAATTTCACCAATTCTCCGAATTAATTGATTTCTTTTAGGTTTATATAAATATATTTATAGTAAAAACATTAAATTATATTAAATTATACATTTTCATTAATTTTTATGAAATATTATATTTATATTTTTAAAAAACTAATTCAATTAATTTTAGTAACAATTAGATACATGTATATTTGATGATCATATCTCCTATGAACCTATTTCCATTGGTCATACTTCCAAAAAACACATATTGATTATAATGTTTATAACATTTAGATTTTATTCCCATATATAGAATGAAATGATTAATTGATTAAATTATCACATCTTATGTAACTCTAACTTTCCATAATAATTATTATATCATAACTCATAAAACATTATTGATTTATTTGTAATTTTAGGATATGTTACACTAATTTTTAATCTCATTAGGGATGTTGATCTAATGAATCACATATAATTAAAAATATTATTTTTAGACGTTTTAGAATAGTTTAATTTATTTACTTTTAATATATTTTAACATCCATTGTATGTTATACACATTTTATTGAAAACCATTTATAATGTTTATTTATAATTAAATATATCATGATCATATATATAATATTATTACATGTCAAAAACATAAATAAAAATAATATATAGTTATATGATTAATTAATAAAATATTATAGTGTTTTCCACATCCTCCACCCTAAATATATTTTTTCTCTCATGGTTTTTATTTTATATCACTATTAAATTTAACCAATGGTATCCATTTGAAAAAATGAATGAAATAAACAATCTCTAAATGCGAATATACGTCATTTTACAAGGTATAAACATTGAATCATATTTATTCCATCTTAAGATGTACTTATTTAGATTCATAACCATTTCATCAAAATAATTGTCTTGTTATTGAAAAATATATATATTATTTCTTGAGATATTCCTCTCAAAACAACTAATTCATGATCATATATGAAACATAATTTTAAAATACATTTTTTATAATATCCAATAAATTGTTTGTTAAAAATCAAATTAATATAAAAATACAATAATAAGAAATTTTATCTAATGAATCCCTCACATCAACCTATGATACATTGGGTACTATTATTATTGAATTCCATCCAATTATAAATACGTAATATTAATATATGTTTTCGTTGTATTTCATCTTATTATATTCAATAAAATGTACGGTTTTATATAAATGTATATTTCTATAGATAATAATGTTATTTTGAAGAGAATATGAACTAAAAATATCATATAACCTGGGAGTGTCAATTTTTTTTTGAAATTAGGCGACCTTTTTTCACCTCTTAAATATCAAATTAACAAGGGACATATTTTTTATTATTTTATTACACCTATGTGATATTTGTTTTTATCTTGTATCAAATTACCTATACCCAAAAAAGAATTCATTTAAATTAAATGAAAATTCAATAGATTTCTAACTCAATAATATGTTTTCAATTATTTATAATTATCCACAAAGGTTTATCTAATTTTCTATAGTCTTAATCATAAAAAATAACAAAAATAACAATAAAAATATCTAAATCATGTTATTATAAAAAATTATGTGACCATGACGAAGAATATCATAATTTTAATTATTAACATTAATTAAAATTTTATCACAGAATTAATTACCCATAAGATCCCAAATATTTACCATTATTTGTAACGCCCCGACCCCAGTTACCCAGAGTCGGTGCATTATTACATAACATTGGCATGATCACAATAAAGATCAAATCTTGAAAGACCGATTGGTTTAGTAGTCTTGGAAACACTAGATATATTCATAAGTCTTACATTACATCATAAAAGGAAAAACTACTACAAAAACATATTGTCTCCATAGTCCACACTCATATCACCACATAATATCCCTGCAGGTCATTCATAATTTACTTCTTCACTTCCTGGAAAAAATAAAACATAGAAAAGGCATGAGCTCAAATGCCCAGTAAGGATAACAATATAGCGGAAACATTCATAAATAAGAATAAACATTTAAGGCAATGTATAACTAAAACAAAAGCCTTTTAAACTTGAACTTTTAACATAGTATGACATAAATAAAATGAAATAATTCCATTTACTTATTCACATGGTTATTCTACTAATCTAATAATCACATGCAAAATCAATAACCACTTTCATAATGATGGAATGCATAATGCCAGACTATCATAACCACATAGCCAAGGCCTCGTGCCAAGACTACAAATAAGATTTTTTCAAGGCCTTGTGCCAAGAAACTAGTTTGTCTCATGAGACCTACCGATGCATCGCAGAGCTATAGCGGGCTCCACCCGTCACATATTAAGTCCAATGCATTCCCATATGAAAAGGTTTAAACATAACATAAACATTCGTATTAAAACTAGCATACGAAATGTCAATAATTTCACCATAAACTATGAATGGTATAAAAATAGTACATCCACAGTCAAACATATCACAAAACCTTCAATAAAATATATAAGTTTTGTATCATAATAAATCAACTTCAAATAAGCGTAAAATCCATCAAAGGATGTTGACATAGATGAAATCAAAACGCTTTTTAGAGAAATATCTCTTTTATTTTTTTGAAATAATTTAAGATCCATATAAAATAAAACATTTTCTTTGAAAATATACTTATAAGATTGTAAGGAAAGCTTTTAAGATTTTATAACGGCGGAAAATAGCCACACCCGCCGTATAAGTTAAAAAAAACATTCTTACCTTAATTCTGTCGAAAAGGTTAAAAAGGACCTTGTTTTAAAAACGACGGAATGATTCCTTTATAAACCTCTTATAAAAAGTCAAACAAGGGTATAACTGACTTTAACCCATATTCTTGTAAATAATAAATATTTTTTGAAATACATTTCGAAGAAACATGGATGTGGATGATAAAGAAATCCCAGTAGATTATTACGTATAAACAACCTCAGATAATGAAGAGATTGTGAAATAACCCTTAACTTGTACTTTTCCTTGGTTGGGGTAGGTTAACCTCCTGTATAATGGTGAAATAATTGTTATTAAATTATACAGGAATCATATACATTAATATGATATCATATATGATCTTTTAACATTGATTTGATAATAATATCTTAGTATTATCGTTGTTTCGGCTGTTAACTTACTTGTTTTATTTTATATGTTTTGTTACGTAAGACATGTTTATAAAGGATAGGTTGTATATTATTCATATCCAGAATGATATCAAGTCCTTAAACATTATTTTTTAAATCATCAAATGATAATTATACTTGAATGGATACGATGGAGAACGAATCTCATCGTGTTCGTGGAGACGGTAGTCCGTACGTACGCACGAGCGACAATATAATTCTTTTAAAATAATATATAAATGGATGTTATATCATATATACAGAATCATTAACATGTTATATTTATTATTTACATGAGTTACATATCATTATTATACCCATCTAAATAATAATATATTGAATAACAATTACACCACGACGTGGAGACGGTAAGCCGTACATACACACGTATGGTGACATGTTATTCAAAGGGTGGATAGAATACTGAATATGGTTGTACCATATTTATAATAAAATCACAGTATAGTGGAGATACTGGAGTTATTATTTTATAATGGTAATAACAAAGAAAGAAGAAGTGGAAGAAGAAAGGAACTTGGAAAAGGGTGGTGAAATCATTACCTCTTCTTCGGGTTCTTCCTTTTGATTTGATCAAAAGGGCTCCTTAAGTTGGCTTTCTGATCAAACCAGGGCCTCTAGGTTGTAGTGAGGGAAGTTGGGAGAGTATTTGGGCAGAGTTTGGACGATAAAAAAGGCTTTGAATGTGTGAAGAAATGAGAAGCAGGAGTGACCTTTTATAAGAGGGGTGAGGGGCACCTTTGGAAAAGCTAGAGATATTAGTTTATAATAAATTCATATTCGGTTTCCAATGGCTCAAAAGTTGACTATTCAAAGGTTAAGGTGGGGATGGGTCGAAAAAAACTCAACCAATAGAATTTAAACAGGTTTTTGAACTTATATTAACCTTATCTTTAAGTATTAACTCTAAGTTAATTAGTTTCACTTTTACAATGTCACTTTGTATTTTTATATAATATGGTTAATAAACCTACTATATACATCCAAGAGACCCACAAGTGGTCCATTAATGATGAACCTATCATGATATAAGTCTCTTGGCCGAACCGTAGATTTTTAGGAATTTAATATCAATTAATAATATAATATTTGTTTTAAGAACTCTTTTATGTCAGTTTTGACACTATTCAATAGTTGATTTTTGTGAAACTCATAACAGATTTATTACTTCGAAAAAAGTAAATTAAATCAATCCTAATATATCATAGTATCCTAGAAAATTAGTTTAATTCATTAAAAGTTTCATATTATATTTATTTGGGTATTTATAATATCAATTATTTTAATTTTTCACTATTATAGTAATGAATTCATCATCATTATGTCATAAATAAATTAAATTATTTATTGTCTAAAAATTATAAATGAACTATCACTATGTATGAAATCTTTTTATATTTATAATTATCATTTATAATCTAAAATACAACATATATATCCCAATGTAAAAATTGTTTTGCTAAAAGATATATGCTTGTGTCATTTTTGTATTCATTTTAACATAATTAAAATAAAGTGTCCCTATCACCTACAAGTGGCACCATGGGGTCCCAAAATCGACCCAAAGATGCCTATGGTCGAACATGTATCAACCAATAAATCTAGGACACGTTTTAGGGTAATTTAGTATTATTATAATATTATTTTTTAACCCTTATTTACCGGATTTACCCTTAACCATGGTAAATAAAATATTTACCGCATAATTATTCAAAATGTCTAAAAATAAAATTTGCCTATTTACACAATTTGAACATCCTGATTCCAAATTTGGAATCCATTTTTCTAAATTCAAAACACAGAAGTGGCAGAAATTAATTTAAAATTAATTTCCATTGTTAAAACAAAAAGCGTGTTTTTAAGAGATAATAACTATCAAAAGATTGACACTTGTTTATGTCTGGTTTAAATGTGAAATTATGTCCAATGACCAAAATTATATTAAATGGTAAAAATATATTATAAATATACTTTAAACCCACTCAAATTCATAATTTATCATTATTAATTATTTTGATTAAAAAAGGTGTTTTTAATTAAAATTTAGTAATTTTCACTATTCATCAAAATATGAAAGTTATCCGAAAAGTACCAAAATTTCATCTTAGGCTAAATTCGATATTCCGAATCCAAAAATGAAGTCCATTTTAAAATATAAAATATATATAATCAAAAGTAGGTATTACTATTCATAACGGCAAGTTTGATTGGTTATGGTGTGTTAAACTCGGTGTTGCGTACAACACACGCTATCACATTATTCAAAGAGAAGCGTATCATAGAAGCTTGGGGTGTTACATTCTCCTCTCCTTCAAATAATTTCGTTCTCGAAATTTCTATAATACTTATCACATGAAAAGGCTCGGGTGGTTTTTCATCATAAGTTCCTCGGGTTCCCACGTTGCCTCTTCCATCTTATGGTTTCTTCACAAAAATTTTACCAGACGCGTCGTCCGGTTTCTCAATACTTGTTCTCTCGTATCAAGAATCTTGACGGGATCTTCGATATAGGAAAGATCGGGTTCCAGTTCTAATTCCTCATAGGTGAGTACATGCATTGGGTCAGGCATGTATTTCCTCAACAGAGATACGTGGAACACATCGTGAACTTTGAAAAGACTTGGTGGCATTGCCAATCGGTAAGCCACAACCCCAATTAGTTCTAGAATTTCGAAAGGTCCGATGTACCTGGGACTCAATTTATCTTTCTTACCAAAACGTATGACTCCCTTCCATGGAGATACCTTCAGGAAAACATGATCACCGACTTGAAATTCCAAATCCTTCTTTCGATTATCAGCATAGCTCTTCTGCCTACTTTGAGCTGCTTTGATGTGATTTTGGATTACCTTCACCTTTTCCACCATTTCCTCCACCAGTTCTGGGCCTACATGTTTTCTTTCACCAACGTCATCCCAACAGGTTGGTGTACGACATCTCTTTCTGTATAACGCTTCATATGGTGCCATCTGAGTACTCGAATGGAAGCTATTATTATAAGAAAATTCTACCAGCGGTAAATATTGATCCCACATACCCTGAAAGTCATGTGAGCAAGATCTCAACATGTATTCTAAGGTCTGAATGGTCCGTTCTGATTGTCCGTCTGTCTGAGGGTGGTAAGCAGTGCTCAAATGAAGTTCAGTATCCAGGGATTTCTGAAGACTTTTCCAAAATCTTGAAGTAAAATGGGGATCACGATCAGAAACAATTGATAGGGGTACTCCATGAAGTCTCACAACTTCATTAATATATATTCTTGCTAGACGTTCCAGGGGTAGATATTCTCTTATAGCAAGAAAATGTGCTGACTTGGTAAGACGATCAACAATAACCCATATTGCATCGTTCCTTCTAGGAGTCTTTGGTAGCCCCATGAAAAAGTCCATAATAATATTGTCCCATTTCCACTCCGGTATGGGAAGAGGTTGCATGACTCCTCCAGGCTGTTGCCTTCCAGCTTTCACTTGTTGACAAACCATACATCTTGACACAAAATCAGCAATCTCTCTTTTCATGTTGTCCCACCAAAAATGTTCCTTCAAATCTCTATACATTTTGGTGCTCCTAGGGTGTATAGGGAAATTGGAACTATGAGCATCATCCAACAATTCCCTTTTTAGATCAGGTATATCGGGAACACAAAGTCTCTTCCTGAATTTCAAAATTCCATCTTCATACACAAAGTCTCTCAATCTCCCATCATTCACAGCATTAATCTTCTTTTGAAATTATTCATCATCTGTCTGAGAACTCTTAATCCTTTCTAGTAAAGATGGCTTGGCAACCATTTGAAAAAGCATTGATGATTCACCTTCCCTGGTTATTCCCATGTCCATCTTTACTAGATCCATGAAAATTAGATCCCTTTCAATTCTCATATTGTTCAAAACTCCATGGTCTTTTCTACTCAAAGCATCTGCCACCTTGTTTTCTTTCCCCGGGTGGTAGTGTATCATGCAATCATAATCCTTGAGTAATTCAAGCCATCTCCTTTGCCTCATGTTGAGTTCTTTTTGTGAGAACATATACTTCAAACTCTTGTGATCAGTATAAATCTCACATTTTTCACCATAGAGGTAGTGCCTCCATATCTTCAAAGAAAAGATCACAGCTGCTAACTCGAGATCATGAGTAGGATAGTTTTGTTCATGAATTTTCAACTGTCATGATGCATAGGCAATAACTCTATCATTCTTCATAAGGACACAACCAAGTCCTTTCTTTGATGCATCACTATAAATAACGAACCCATCATTCCCCGATGGTAGAGTCAATATAGGAGCATTGACTAATATTCTCTTCAGTTCTTTGAAACATTCTTCACACTCTTTTGTCCAAACAAATTTAACCCCTTTACGTGTGAGCTTCGTTAATGGGTTAGCCAATCGGGCAAAATTCTGGGCGAAACGTCGATAATAACCTACCAAACCAATAAAACTACGTACCTCAGTTATACTCGTAGGTGTTGGCCATTCATGGATTTCCTTGGTCTTAGAAGGATAAAAAGAGATTCCATCTTTAGAGACAATATGGCCAAGAAAATAAATCTCATGAAGCCAGAATTCACACTTGCTAAACATTCCATATAATTCATGCCTCCTCAGAGTCTTTAAGATAATGCGAAACTGATTTTCATGATCTTCGTAGGTTTTAGAGTATACCAAGATATCATCAATAAATACCACCAAAAATTCATCGAGATACTCTTTGAAAACTCTATTCATCAGATCCATGAATACAGAGGGTGCATTAGTAAATCCAAACGGCATTACAGTAAACTCGTAATGCCCATACCTGGTTCGAAATGCTGTCTTCAGAATGTCTTCCTTCCTCACACACAACTGATGGTATCCAGATCGAAGGTCAATCTTTGAAAAGTATTGAGCTCCATGCAGTTGGTCAAATAAATCATCAATGCGTGGTAGGGGATACTTGTTCTTTATTGTTATAGCATTGATCTCCCTGTAGTCGATACATAACCTCATAGATCCATCTTTCTTTTTAACAAAAAGAACAGGGGCTCCCCATGGAGAAACACTAGGGAGAATAAATACCTTATTACTCAATTTCTCTAGTTTTTTCTTTAGTTCTACTAACTCTACAGTAGCCATTCTGTAAGGGGTCTTCGATATAGGCCTTGATCCAGGAATTAAATCAATGGAAAACTCAACTTCTCATTCTGGAGGATGTCCAGGTAAATCTTCCAGAAATACATCTACAAATTCTTTCAAAACAGGTACATCCTCTATTTGAACATTCCTTTCCTCACCCGTACTTATTTCATTCTCTTCCTCCCCAATAATTGAATTTAGTTGAGCTATTGAGGGTGGATCTAAATAAGAATTAGGTGGTGACGATTCTGCTCTAAAGATAAGGTTTTCCTTATCATTATCATCAAGAATCGTAACCTCTTTCTTCTTACAATAATTCTTCGCATTATAGTCCGAAATCCAGTCCATGCCGAGGATTATATCAAACTCAATCATAGGTATGACGATGAGATCAGAAGATAAAGAACATTTATGTGCTCTAATGGGGACTGATTTACAATACTTTGTTGCAATGATACTTCCCTTAGGAGTTTTAACTGACAACTCCCTTGTTAAATCAAATTAGTAATATCTAATTTTCTTAGCAAACTGGGAAGAAATGAAACAATGCGATGATCCAGAATCAAATAATGCATTTTCTAAACTTGAGGAAACCATTAAATTACCTGTCACAACGTCTTTCAGAGCTTCTACCTCAGCAGTAGTGATAGAATAAGCCTGGCCTTGATCCCTTGGCCTTTTCTAAGGTAAGTTCTCCTGACGCTTAGGACATTCATTTTCATAATGCCCCATCTCCCAGCAATTATAGCACTGAACGTTGGTGGCTTCCTTCTTTCCCTTGCAATCACGAGCTTGGTGGCCTTTTTCACCACATTTGTAACAGACGCCCATTCCCTTCAAGCAAGTACCGGGGTGTTTCTTCCCACATTTACCACAGGATGGATATTAAACCTTTCCCTTCTTCCCCTTATTTCCATTAGCAGATTGATCGGCAGGTCTCTTCTTCTCTTGATTTTCTTTAAAGTCATAAGACTTAGAGAATTCCTTTTCGGTCTTGATAGGACATGAGACAATGTCTTCGTATGACGAGAAGGATTGTGAGACTAATGCTTGACGGAGAAATGGTTTTAACCCATCAAAGAAACGATCAATCTTACTTCTTGGGTTACGTATATAATCTCCATCATACCTTTCTAACCTTGTAAAATTTTCCTTATACTTTGCGACATTCTCATCCTCCTTCTGTCTCAGACTCAGAAATTGCCTTTCCATCTCTACTCGATGGTTGTGAGGAAAGTATTTTTCTAAAAACAGATCTTTGAACTCCCTTCATTCCATATTTGATACTTCATCATCTTCCTTAGTATTTTGAATCAATGACCACCATTGGTCATCATCTCCAGTGAGGCGGTAAACTGCCATGATAACTTTTCCCTTTCACTACTCCCCAAAGAATGAAATATTTTCTCTAGGGAAAATATCCATTGCTCAGCTACTAAGGGACGTGTACTCCCATTGAATGTTGGTGGTTTTTTGCCTCATGAATCGATCTAACATTGATCCTCCATGCTGCGGATCAGGGTGCTCCATACGGGTAAGGTTATTATTCATAACCTGAGTAAGTTGTCCTAGTATGGTGATTAGCTAATCGGCACCAGTTTCATCACAAGATCTACTATAATTATCTTAATCAGGAGGGGAATCCCTACACGGAGTGCGTTCATTGATACGGTTTCCATTTCTTCCACTAGGCGCCATTTCTAAACAATGGCATAAACTAGATCAGTTTATGAATCAAAATACGTAATCCCATACTTATAAAACACTTAACATAAATTGAACTATTTATGGATATAATCCATAATCATAAGAATGTTTTCTTTGAAGGATTATATACTCATAATCCCTTCAAAATGATTTGTAAAGAAAATCAGAGTTATCCTAAGCATATCCCCTGGGAGTGTCGTAACCATGAGTGCATAAAGGCTCGTTGTCGTGCACTAGTTCCCGTTCGAGTCTAGCTCAAAGCGGTGTTTTCGGGTTTTACCCCTAGGTACATATGTGCCAGAGCCGCCTGTACCTGGTCGTATCCAGACAGAGATGTATTGCTCGGAAAACTCACAAAATCTCTACAATACCAAAATTCTAGGAAGTTCTTCTATAATAATCCTCAAAGTTCATCTTAGGTCTACGTGCTCTAATCAGAGTTTATCTAAATCTAGCTTCCAAGGTTTGTACTAAACTTCCTCTGATACAAACTATAATGCCCGACCCTAGTTACCCAGAGTCGGTTCATTATTACATAACATTTGCATGATCACAAGAAAGATCAAATCTCGAAAGACCGATTGGTTTAGTAGTCTTGGAAACAGTAGATATATTCATAAGTCTTAAATTACATCATAAAATGAAAAACTACTACAACAACATATTGTCTCCCTAATCCACACTCATATCCCCACATAATATCCCTACAGGTCATTCATAATTTAATTCTTCACTTCCTGTGAAAAATAAAACATAGAAAAGGGGTGAGCTAAAATGCCCAGTAAGGATAACAATATAGTGGAAACTTTCATAAATAAGAATAAACATTTAAGGCAATGTATAACTAAAACAAAAGCCTTTTAAACTTGAACTTTTAACATAGTGGGGCATAAATAAAATGAAATAATTCCATTTACTTATTCACATGGTTATTCTACTAATCGAATAATCACATGCAAAATCAATAACCACTTTCATAATGATGGAATGCATAATGCCAGACTATCATAACCACATAGCCAAGGCCTCGTGCCAAGACTACAAATAAGATTTTGTCAAGGACTTATGCCAAGACACTAGTTTGTCTCATGAGACCTACCAATGCATCGAGGAGCTATAGCGGGCTCCACCCGTCACATATTAAGTCCAATTCATTCTCATATGAAAAGGATTAAACATAACATAAACATTCGTATTAAAAATAGCATATGAAATGTCAATAATTTCACCATAAACTATGAATGGTATAAAAATAGCACATCCACAGTCAAACATATCACAAAACCTTCAATACAATATAGAAGTTTTGTATCATAATAAATCAACTTCAAATAAGCGTAAAATCCATCAAAGGATGTTGACATAGATGAAATCAAAATTCTTTTTAGAGTAATATCTCTTTTGTTTTTTTGAAATCATTTAAGAGCCATATAAAATAAAACATTTTCTTTGAAAATATTCTTATAATCTTGTAAGGAAAGCTTTGAAGATTTTATAATGGCAGAAAATAGCCGCACCCACCGTATAAGTTAAAAAAACATTCTTACCTTAATTCTGTCGAAAAGGATAAAATGGACCTTGTTTTGAAAACGACTGAAAGATTCCTTTATAAACCTCATATAAAAAGTAAAACAAGGGTATAAATGACTTTAACCCATATTCTTGTAAATAATAAATATGTTTTGAAATACATTTCGAAGAAACATGGATGTGGATGATAAAGAAATCCCAGTAGATTATTACATATAAACAACCTCGGATAATGAAGAGATTGTGAAATAACCTTTACCTTGTACTTTTCCATGGTTGGGGTATGTTAACCTACTGTATAATGGTGAAAGAATTGTTATTAAATTATACAGGAATCATATACATTAATATGATATCATATATGATCTTTTAATATTGATTTGATAATAATATCTTAGTATTATCGTTGTTTCGGGTGTTAACTTACTTGTTTTCTTTTAAATGTTTTGTTACGTAAGACATGTTTATAAATGATAGGTTGTATATTATTCATATCCAGAATGATATCAAGTCCTTAAACATTATTTTTTAAATCATCAAATGATAATTATACTTGAATGGATACGATGGAGAATGAATCTCATCGCGTTCGTGGAGACGGTAGTCCGTACGTACGCACGAGCGACAATATCATTCTTTTAAAATAATATATAAATGGATGGTATATCATATATACAGAATCATTAACATGTCATATTTGTTATTTACATGAGTTACATATCATTATTATACCCTTCCAAATAATAATATATTGAATAACAATTACACCATGACGTGGAGACGGTAAGCCGTACGTACGCACGTATGGTGACATGTTATTCAAAGGGTGGATAGAATACTGAATATGGTTGTACCATATTTATAATAACAACACAGTATATGTGAGATACTGGAGTTATTATTTTAGAATGGTAAGAACAAATAAAGAAGAAGTGGAAGAAGAAAGGAACTTGGAAAAGGGTGGTGAAATCATTACCTCTTCTTCGGGTTCTTCCTTTTGATTTGATCAAAAGGGCTACTTAGGTTGGCTTTCTGATCAAACTAGGGCCTCAAGGTTGTAGTGAGGGAAGTTGGGAGAGTATTTGGGAAGAGTTTGGCCGAACCAAAAGGCTTTGAATGTGTGAAGAAATGAGAAGGAGGAGTGCCCTTTTATAAGAGGGGTGAGAGGCACCTTTGGAAAAGCTAGAGATATTAGTTTATAATAAATTCATATTCAGTTTCCAATGGCTCCAAAGTTGACTATTCAAATTTTAAGGTGGGGATGGGTCGAAAACAACTCAACCAATAGAATTTAGACAGGTTTGGGTACTTATATTAACCTTATCGTTAAGTATTAACTCTAAGTTAATTTGTTTCACTTTTACAATGTCTCTTTGTATTTTTATATAATATGGTTAATAAACTAGCTATATACATCCAAGAGACCCCCAATTGGTCCATTAATGATGAACCTATCATGATATAAGTCTCTTGGACAAACCTTAGAATTTTAGGAATTTAATATCAATTAATAATATAATATTTGTTTTAAGAACTCTTCTATGTCAATTTTGACACTATTCAATAGTTGATTTTTGTGCAACTCATAACAGATTGATTACTTCGAAAAAAGTCAATTAAATCAATCCTAATATATCATATTATCCTAGAAAATTAGTTTAATTCATTAAAAGTTTCATATTATATTTATTTGGGTATTTATAATATCAATTATTTTAATTTTTCACTATTATAGTAATTAATTCATCATCACTGTGTCATAAATAAATTAAATTATTTAATGTCTAAAAATTATAAATGAACTATCACTATGTAGGAAATCTTTTTATCTTTCTAATTAATATTTATAATCTAAAATACAACATATATAACCTTATGTAAAAATTGTTTTTCTAAAAGATATATGCTTGTGTAATTTTTGTATTCATTTTAACATAATTAAAATAAAGTGTCCCTATCACCTACAAGTGGCACCATTATAAGGCCCCAGCCTTAAAACTTACTTAATCTTGAGTTATTAAAAGATTACACATTGAGGATCTTCTCGGGTTTAGAGTTTTGGAGAATTAGATCATAAAACTTGCATTACATTCCACATATAAACAAAGTGGTTACATAAAGATAGTATTCTTCATTCCCATCAATGGAAACACATTTAAAATAAAACATGGATTAATTCTTGACACATCCTTGACTCTATCATATTATCATGTACCTTTCCCTTGACCTATGAAAAACATTTCAAAAACTTGGGATGAGCATAAAAACTCAGTATGGGTTATAAAAAAAACATGGAAAGGAAACATGAGTTCATATATACATAAGAATGAAATCATACTTTACCCATAAAACATTGGCACGTTATCATACCTCATAAAATCATGAATAAATCATAGAAATCATAAGACATAAAGGTAACTTGAGGAATTCATAACATTCTTACGTAGGGAGTAACCCTCCTGGTTACGTTTGGAATACCCATCACAGTATATTCCCTAAAATCTCTTCGGAGAAACCTTAACGTTTCACTACTTCGCGTTACCCAATGCATTGGAGAGCTATAACGGGCTCACCCACCCTTAGTTTATCATGGAACCACTCGTCTTCATAATAATTCCCATGAACCATAACATAATCATATCACATAAAACATGCATAAAGGAAACATAACATTTCTAAATATCAATCACGAGATATCAATACAACACATTGATATAATAAAAACATTTTGAAAACCATTTTCAATACCAAAGGAAAACATGGTATTTATTTTTCGTTTTAAAAATATGGTATGGCTTGTAGAGGAAGCTGAAACTCAAATAACGGTCATGACGGCGAAGAAGTCGTTGTCGCCGCATACATACAACAAAAACATTCTCTTTTGTCATTTAGTAAACGCTTCGTATAAAAAAGATTCCTTTTGAATAAATGTAAAAGTCAAAGGGGTTTCTACACCGTATAAAAGAAAGTTGTGTATAAAATAAAATATGCCTCAATGAATGGAGATTGAGAAGAAGTCCCATACCTCGTATCCGACTTGACCCGACCGTTCTTTAATCTCCTGAATAATAAACATGAGTTAATCTCTACTTTCATATGAATCTTTTTCAAGTTCATTATTCCTTTTATACCATGTTATGAACATCATGTAATCAGTTAAGTTAAAAATGTTCATTTTGTCGGTATTTGGTTCTTAAGTCAAAAATAGACTTCTTACACTTACATGTTGTTAATTTGGTCAAAGGTTCATTATATCCAGAATTATATTCATGATGTAGATATCATATATGTCATATATATCTAGTACATACTTGCATTTATAATAGTACATAATCATTTAGAGGTAAGAAATGAAATGCACCGTTCATGGAGATGGTAAGCCGTACGTACGGATGAACGCTACTTTCATTTCTATTTCGTATTTTATAGAATGTAATCATAATTATATAAAGGTATATTATAATTCCAGTATAATATCATATATAATACCATAGTTACATCCTTTATATGTCCCACATATGTTATTTAACGAATCAAATCACTTTGAGGGGGCGGTAGTCCGCACTTCCTAAAATGAAGATATCGTGTTTACCCATAATGGAAACCATAATGGTATGCCCAAAATGAAAAAAACAGAAGCTTAAGGAAAACATAAACATATTATATATCATATATAAAAATAGTGACATCATAATGGCCACCATTGATGGTGTTAAATGAGTATTGAACAATCATCATTTCGGGAGGCAGAATTTCGCCATCCACGGAAACCGTATGTTCTTTAACCATTTGATGTAGTTGTGTGAGTGTGTAGCTCAAATATATCTTATAACAACATCCTAGTACATTGAAGATACTGGTGTTGTTACAAAAGATGTAAATAAAAAGAGTTTAGGGGGTTGGAGAAGCAAAATAAAACAAATGAACATGAGAGAATGAATTACCTTTAAAAGTGTAACTACTTTTGATTTGAGCCTAAAGGCTTCCTTTGAAAGGATTATGCCCAATGGGAATCTTCTAGGATGGTGAGAGGGATGTGGAGAGAGTAAATGGGCAGTTTTTGGCCGATCCAAAGGCTTGAAGAGTGTGTGAAATGAGGTAGAGGTGGGGGCCTTTTATAAGAGGAGAGGAGGGGCACTTTTGGAAAGTAAAGAAACATTACTTTATTTGAAAATGTGTTTCGGTTTTAAAAGGTCCCACATTGATATAATTAGTGGATAAGGTGTTAAGGGTTCGAAATCCACTCTTCCAATTGGTTTTGGCCATGTGTAGGTTTTAGATTTTTCATTATCATTCCATTTTATTTAAATCGTCAAATAATGATGTCATCGCTGCATCATTATTATGTCATAAATAATTTAATTTATATAATGTCTAAAAATTATAAAAAAAAATACTATGATATCGGAAATCTTTTTATCTTTCCAATGACTATTTATAATCAAAATTTGGACTTGTATAACCCCACTTAAAAATTGTTTTCGTAAAACATATTATGTTTGTGTCATTTTCACTTTAACATTAAATAAAAAGTAATTTATGTCATTTCCCAACAAAAGTGGATTCATGGGGTCCCCAAGTTGACCCATGGCATGTCATGGTCGGCCATGACACAACCAATGAGGTTGGGACATGTTTCTATGTCATTTAATATTATTAAAGCCTTATTTAGACCTTAAACTACCCTAATTACCACTAATCGCGATTAAGAACTTAATATGTAACTATTCACCAAAAAATTATTTTAATCTCATTGAACCACATTTTACTTCTTAATGACAACCATGTATGTCGGATTTTCAAAATTCATTACACATTAGTGGTAAACTTTCATTTAACTGAAAAATCAGTTTGCTTGATTACCACTTAGTGGTTTCACTATTCATCAAAAATTGAAGTTTTTCAGAAAATTACCAAAAAATCACCCTAAGCTATATTTGATATTCCAAATTCAAAAATGAAGTCTATTTTACAAAATTCAAATCATATAAGTCACATTACTTAATTTAATAATTAATTCCCGCTGCCAGAGCAAATAGCATGTTTTTACAAAACAATAAGTATCAAAAGATTGACACCAGTTTAAGTCTAATTTCAAAGTGAAATTGATTCCAATGACCACCATTGGATAAAATGGTAAAAATATATTCTAATTTCACTTCAAAACCAATTAAAAACACAATCTAATAATATAAATAAATTAGATTAAAAAGCAGTTTTGATGTAAAATGCAGTATTTTTCACTATTCATTAAAAAATGAACATTGTCAGAAAAATACCAAAAACTCACACAAGGTAAATTTTGATGTCCCAATCATAAAGAATAAGTTTATTTTGACAAAAATAGTTTATAAAATTGTCAAAATATAGATTCAAAAATGGTTTTCCATCAAAAGGCAGTAAAATAATCTTTTAAGAATATTAGTTTATTCTATGCATAAGATTGTATTTATTTTCATTTTAAGCCTCTAAAACACTATCTTAATCATTAATAGACATGGATAAAAATATCTATTATTCATTACTTACTTGGGATGTTACATCCTTTCCCCCTTTAGAAAATTTCGTCCCCGCAATTTATTTACTTATCAAATAAATGAGGGTACTTATCCCTCATTGCATTTTCGGATTCCCATGTTGCCTCTTCAATCATGTGGTTTTTCCACAAAACATTTACCTGCTTAATCACCTTATTCTGTAACACTTGCTCCCTGTGGTCAAGAATCTGGACCGGTTGTTCCTCATAAGATAGGTTCTCTTCCAGCTGAACTACCTCTGGACTCAAAACATGAGATGGATCTGGCATATACTTTCTCAACATCGAAATGTGAAAAATATTGTGTACCTGAGAAAAACTCGGAGGTAAATCCACTCGGTATGCAACTGATCCAACTCTCTCCAGAATTTCGTATGGTCCAATGAACCTTGGACTCAACTTTCCTTTCTTAACAAATCTCATCACAGTTTTCCAAGGAGAAACCTTGAGAAAAACATGATCACCTACCTTGAATGATAGATCCTTCCTCCGGTTATCCGCATAACTCTTTTGCCTGCTCTGAGTTGTTCTCATGTGTTTCTGAATCAGCTGAACTTGTTCTGCCATCTCTTCTACCAATTCTGGTCCCATCAACTTCCATTCACCCACTTCATCCCAGAATGCTGGAGTTCGACACCGATTCCCATATAATGCCTGAAATGGTGCCATCTGTATACTGGAATGAAAACTGTTATTATATGAAAACTCAACCAAAGAAAGATGTTGGTCCCAACTTCCCTGATAATCCATAGAACAAGCTCGTAGCATATCCTCCAATGTCTGAATTGTTCGTTCTGACTGCCCATCTGATTGAGGATGAAAAGTTGTACTAAAATTTAATTCAGTACCCAACGACTTCTGAAGGCCTTTCCAAATGTTATAAGTAAACCTGGGATCACGATCTGATACAATGGAGAGAGGAACTCCATGTAACCTGACTATCTCTTTAAGATACAAACGAGAAAGTTGATCAAGAGAGAAAGTATCTCATATAGCAAGGAAATGAGAAGATTTGGTCAAGCGATCAACAATAACCCAGATTGCATTATTACCTCGAGATGTCTTCGGTAATCCAACAACAAAGTCCATGGATATATTCTCCCATTTCCACTCTGGAACTGGTAAAGGCTAAAGCATCCCTTTCGGTAACTGCCGCTCTGCTTTAACCTGCTGACAAGTCAAACACTTCACAGTAAAATCAGTAATATCTCTTTTCATTCCATCCCACCAGTAATACTCCCACAAATCTCTATACATCTTAGTACTGCCCGGATGAACTGAAAACGGAGAACTATGAGCTTCACATAACAACTCTCTCTTCAACTGTGAATCACAAGGCACACACAGTCTCTTCCCAAATCTCAAAACACAATCATTATCAATGTTGAATTCAGGCAACTTACCTTTCTGAACCAGCTCTACCTTTTTCTGCAACTCACTGTCTTGCTTCTGTGCTTGCCTGATTCTATCTGATAGAGAAGATCTCACTGATACTTGAAACAAAACAGATGGACTTCATGCACCAACAACTTCTATGCCAAAGTTCATCAAATCCTTAACCAAAGGATCACGTTCCAAACACAAAATTGTTAACGAAGCATTACTTTTTCGACTCAAAGCATCAGCCACTTTATTTTCTTTTCCCGGATGGTAATGAATTGTACAATCATAATCTTTGATTAATTCCAACCATCTCCTTTGTCTCATGTTTAACTCTTTCTGAGTGAATATATACTTTAAACTTTTATGATCGGTATATATTTCACACTTTACTCCATACAAATGATGCCTCCAAATTTTTAAAGCAAAAACAACAGCAGCTAATTCCAAATCATGTGTAGGGTAATTTACCTCATGAGTTTTCAACTGTCGTGAAGCATAAGCAATTACCTGATCATTCTGCATTAGGACGCAACCATGTCCTTCAAATGAAGCATCACCGTATATAACAAACTCTCCATTCCTGGAAGGTAGTGCCAAAACTGGAGCATTCACCAATCTTCTTTTCAATTCCTAAAAACAATCATCACATTCTTTTGTCCAGATAAACTTAACACCCTTCCGAGTTAGCTTAGTCATTGGACTAGATAACCATGAAAAATTTCTAACAAACCTTCCGTAATAGCCCTCCAAACCAAGAAAGCTATGAATCTCGGTTACATTTGTGGGTCTTGGCCATTCTTCGACAACTTTTGTTTTTGTAGGATCAACAGTTTTTCCATCATTAGAAACAATGTGACCAAGGAAAGAAATTTGTTGCAACCAAAACTCACACTTGCTGAATTTCCCATACAGTTTCTTTTCTTTTAAGGTTTTCAAGATAACCCTTAAATGTTTTTCATGCTCCTCTTTACTTTTAGAAAACACCAAAATATCATCAATGAAAACCACCACAAACTTATCCAAGAACTCATGGAAAATTATATTCATTAAGTCCATGAATACAGCAGGTGCATTGGTTAGCCCAAAAGGCATTACTACAAATTCATAATGTCCATATCTCGTACGGAACGCGGTCTTCAGAATATCTGCCTCCTTTACCTTCAGCTGATGGTACCGCGATCTCAAGTCAATCTTTGAAAAAAACCGAGCTCCCTGGAGCTGATCAAACAAATCATCGATATGAGGCAAAGGATATTTGTTCTTAACAGTGATATTATTCGAGGCTCTATAATCAATGCAAAGTCTCATAGAACAATCTTTCTTTTTAACAAATAAAACAGGAGCACCCCATGGTGATGTGCTAGGTCTAATGAAACCTTTCTCTAATAAATCTTGCAATTGCTCCTTCAACTCTAAAAGTTCAATTTGTGCTATTTGATAAGGGGGTTTTGAAATTGGCTTAGCATCAGGAACTAAGTCAACAGTAAACTCAACTTCCCGATCTGGTATTATTCCAGGCAACTCATCAGGAAAAACATCCGGATACTCATTTACCACCGGCATATCATTAATCTGAACAGTTCCTTTATTTTCAACGACATGTGCAAGGTAACATTCATTTCCATCTTTCACAAGTTTCTCGGCCTCTTGATATGTTATCAAAAGTAAGGGTTCATTCTTGTAAACAAACTGAAAGTCTTTCTGAAAAGAAACTTATTTAGCTCTACAGTCAATCTTAGAATTGTAAATAGAGAGCCAATCCATACCCAGGATAACATCAAACTCTCCTAGAGGTAGAACAATAAGGTTTGCAAGTAGGTTCTTTCCACAGATAAGGATAGGAAGATTCTTATAAATTCTTTTTGCCTCAACATTTCCCCCAGGTGTTTTTACCAAAAGTTCAAGAGTCATTTCTTGAGATGGTATTTCCATTTTACTAGAAAAGGTTTCAGAGATGAAAGAATGTGTAGACCCCGAATCAAACAACACACTGGCATAATCTGAATAAACAAACAAAGTACCTGATACAACTTCATTTGATGGCCTGAAATCTGCTGAAGTAGTTGCAAATGATTTCACCACCCCTTTCTGCTTGCAGTCTAACTGCTTCTCATCACTCAAGATCTTTGTCGGACACTTGTTTGCATAGTGACCCTCTCATTGCACTTATAACATTTCACGAACTGTAAATCAAATTTGTTCTTACCTTCATCTTGATCCTTTTCAGTGCAATCACGAGCCTTATGTCCCATCTTACCACATCGGTAGCACTTCCCAGAATTCAGAAGACATTCCCCATCATGCCTTTTGAGACAATTATCACAAATTGGAAACTTAGTTCTCTTACCATCAGACTTTTTTGAAGAATTCTTACCTTTCTCCTGCCACCTCGGTCTCTTCTTCTATTGGTTGTTATAGAACACTTGGTCATCGGTAAACTCCATTTCCACCTTCTCATCACATCGAACAAGCTTTTCATAACTTTTAAACTCACGAGAAGCTAATTCCCTTCGATACTTTGGCTTTAATCCTGAGTAAAAACGATTGATTTTACAATCAAGGTCTCGAATAAAATTTGGAGCATACCTTGCCAATCGAGTGAATCTTTTTTCATAGGTAGCCACTGAGTCTTCCTCTTGCCTCAATTCCAAGAATAGCTTTTCCATCCTAAGTCGAACAGCCTTAGGAAAATACTTCTCAAGAAACATACCTTTGAATTCATCCCAGTCAAGAGCATCAATCTCATCGGCGTCCCTGATATTTTTAACCATAGACCACCACTGATCTGCTTCACCCTCTAAACGGTAAATAACAAGACTAACCTTTTGATTGTCTGAACACGCCATGACATCAAAAAACCTCTCCAGAGCATTAATCCACCCTTCAGCTAGCACTGGGTCAGACGATCCTATGAATGATGGTGGATGTTGCCTCATGAAATGTTCAACCACTGACATGTTCCTCTGCGGTTGTTCTGGATGATCTCGTGCATGGATACCACCGCCATTTATCGCTTGAGTCAACTGCGCCATTACTGCAACAAACTGTTTAGTTCCAATTCCGACCATTTCTGGATGCTGATTCGGAAGGTTATTTCCTTTTGTATGCCTTCCTAGCACTGCTTCCCTGTTTCCTATGTGGAAAACCATTCTGAACAAACATGTCTTAGATGAAGCAACATGGTAATCTTTAAATGCTATATCATTTCAAAAAAAATATTTTTGGATAATCATTTAATAGAATTCTAACTCCTAAAGTTATCTAAACCGACCTCTGATACCAACTATAAGGCCACAGCCTTAAACCTTACTTAATCTTGAGTTATTACAAGATTACACATTGAGGATCTTTTCGGGATTAGAGTTTTAGAGAATTAGATCATAAAACTTGCATTACATTCCACATATAATCAAAGTGGTTACATAAAGATATTATTCTTTATTCCCATAAATGGAAACACATTTAAAATAAAACATGGATTAATTCTTGACACATACTTGACTCTATCATCTTATCATGTACCTTTCCCTTGACCTGTGAAAAACATTTCAAAAACTTGGGATGAGCATAAAAACTCAGTATGGGTTATAAAAAAAACATGGAAAGGAAACATTTGTTCATATATACATAAGAATGAAATCATACTTTGCCCATAAAACATTGGCAGTTTAACATACCTCATAAAATCACGAATAAATCATAGAAATCATAAGACATAAAGGTAACTTGAGACATTCATAACATTCTTACGTAGGGAGTAACCCTCTTGGTTACGTTTGGAATACCCATCACAGTATATTCCCTAAAATCTCTTCGGAGAAACCTTAACATTTCACTCCTTCGCGTTACCCAATGCATTGGAGAGCTATAACGGGCTCACCCGCCCTTAGTTTATCACGGAACCACCCGTCTTCATAATAATGCCCATGAACCATAACATAATCATATCACATAAAACATGCATAAAGGAAACATAACATTTCCAAATTTCAATCACGAGATATCAATACAACACATTGATATAATAAAAACATTATGAAAACCATTTTCAATACCAAAGTAAAACATGGTATTTATTTTTCATTTAAAAAAAAGGTATGGCTTGTAGAGGAAGCCGAAACTCAAATAACGGTCATGACGGCGAAGAAGTCGTTGTCGCCGCATACGTACAACAAAAACATTCCCTTTTGTCGTTTAGTAAACGCTTCGTATAAAAAAGATTCCTTTTTAATAAATGTAAAAGTCAAAGGGGTTTATACACCGTATAAAATAAAGTTGTGTATAAAATAAAATATGCCTCAATGAAAGGAGATTGAGACGAAGTCCCATACCTCGTATCCGACTTGACCCGACCGTTCTTTAATCTCCTGAATAATAAACTTGGGCTAATCTCTACTTTCTTATGAATCTTTTTCAAGTTCATTATTCCTTTTATACCATGTTATGAACATCATTTAATCAGTTATGTTAATAATGTTCATTTTGTTGGTATTTGGTTCTTAAGTCAAAAATAGACTTCTTACACTTACATGTTGTTAATTTGGTCAAAGGTTCATTATATACAGAATGGTATTCATGATGTAGATATCATATATGTCATATATATCCAGTACATACTTGCATTTATAATATTACATAATCATTTAGAGGTATGAAATGAAATGCACCGTTCATGGAGATAGTAAGCCGTACGTACGCATGAACGCTACTTTCATTTCTATTTCATATTTTATAGAATGTAATCATAAGGATATAAAGGTATATTATAATTCCAGTATAATATAATATATAATACCATAGTTCCATCCTTTATATGTCCCACATATGGTATTTAACGAATCAAATCACTTTGAGGGGGCGGTAGTCCGCACTTCCTAAAATGAAGATATCGTGTTTACCCATAATGGAAACCATAAAGGTATGCCCAAAATGAAAAAAACAGAAGCTTAAAGAAAACATAAACATATTATATATCATATATAAAAATAGTGACATCATAATGGCCACCTTTGAAGGTGTTAAATGAGTATTGAACAATCATCGTTTCGGGAGGCAGAATTTCGCCATCCACGGAAACTGTATGTTCTTTAACCATTTGATGTAGTTGTGTGAGTGTGTAGCTAACATATATATTATAAAAACATCATAGTACATTGATGATACTGGTGTTGTTACAAAAGAAGTAAATAAAAAGAGTTTAGGGGGTTGGAGAAGCAAAATAAAACAAATGAACATGAGAGAATGAATTACCTTTAAAAGTGTAACTCCTTTTGATTTGAGCCTAAAGGCTTCCTTTGAAAGGATTCTGCCCAAAGGGAATCCTCTAGGATTAGGAGAGGGATGTGGAGAGAGTAAATTGACAGGGTTTGGCCGAGCCAAAGGCATGAATAGTGTGTGAAATGAGGTAGAGGTGGGGGCCTTTTATAAGAGGAGAGGAGGGGCACTTTTGGAAAGTAAAGAAACATTACTTTATTTGAAAATGTGTTTCGGTTTTAAAAGGTCCCACATTGAAATAATTCTTGGATATGTTGATAAGGGTTCGAAATCCACTATTCCAATTGGTTTTGGCCATGTGTAGGTTTTAGATTTTTCATTATCATTCCATTTTATTTAAATCGTCAAATAATGATGTCATCGCTGCATCATTATTATGTCATAAATAATTTAATTTATTTAATGTCTAAAAATTATAAAAAAAAAATACTATGATATGGGAAAGCTTTTTAGCTTTCCAATGACTATTTATAATCAAAATTTGGACTTGTATAACCCCACTTAAAAATTGTTTTCATAAAACATATTATGTTTGTGTCATTTTCAATTTAACATTAAATAAAAAGTAATTTATGTCATTTTCCAACAAAAGTGGATCCATGGGGTCCCCAAGTTGACCCATGGCATGTCATTATCGGCCATGACACAACAAATGATGTTGGGACATGTGTCTAGGTCATTTCATATTATTAAAGCCTTATTTAGACCTTAAACTACCCTAATTACCACTAATCGCGATTAAGAATTTAATAAGTTACTATTCACCAAAAAATTATTTTAATCTCATTGAATCACATTTTACTTCTTAATGACAACCATGTATGTCGGATTTTCAAAATTCAATACACATTAGTGGTAAACTTTCATTTAACTGAAAAATCAGTTTGCTTGATTACCACTTAGTGGTTTCACTATTCATCAAAAATTGATGTTTTTCAGAAAATTACCAAAAATTCACCCTAAGCTATATTTGATATTCCGAATTCAAAAATGAAGTCTATTTTACAAAATTCAAATCATATAAGTCACATTACTTAATTTAATAATTAATTCCCGTGCCAGAGAAAATACCGTGTTTTTACAAAACAATAAGTATCAAAAGATTGACACCAGTTTAAGTCTAATTTCAAAGTGAAATTGATTCCAATGACCACCATTGGATAAAATGGTAAAAATATATTCTGATTTCACTTCAAAACCAATTAAAAACATAATCTAATAATATAAATAAATTAGATTAAAAAGCAGTTTTGATGTAAAATGCAGTATTTTTCACTATTCATTAAAAAATGAACATTGTCAGAAAAATACCAAAAATTCACACAAGGTAAATTTTGATGTCCCAATCATAAAGAATAAGTTTATTTTGACAAACATAGTTTATAAAATTGTCAAAATATAGATTCAAAAATGGTTTGCCATCAAAAGGCAGTAAAACAATCTTTTAAAAATATTAGTTTATTCCATGCATAAGATTGTATTTATTTTCATTTTAAGCCTCTAAAACACTATCTTAATAATTAATAGACATGGAAAAAAATATCTATTATTCATTACTTACTTGGGTTGTTACAACCATGGGGTCCCAAAATCGACCCAAAGATGCCTATGGTCGAACATGTATCAACGAATAAGGCTAGGACACGTTTTAGGGTAATTTAGTATTATTATAATATTATTTTTTAACCCTTATTTACCGGATTTACCCTTAACCATGGTAAATAAAATATTTACCGCAGTAATTATTCAAAATGTCTAAAAATAAAATTTACCTATTTACACAATTTGAACATCCTGATTCCAAATATGGAATCCGTTTTTCTAAATTCAAAACACAGAAGTGGCAGAAATTAATTTAAAATTAATTCCCGTTGTTAAAACAAAAAGCGTGTTTTTAAGAGATAATAACTATCAAAAGATTGACACTTGTTTATGTCTGGTTTAAATGTGAAATTATGTCCAATGACCAAAATTATATTAAATGGTAAAAATATATTCTAAATATACTTTAAAACCACTCAAATTCATAATTTATCACTATTAATTATTTTTATTAAAAAAGTTGTTTTTAATTAAAATTTAGTAATTTTCACTATTCATCAAAATATGAAAGTTATCCGAAAAGTACCAAAATTTCACCTTAGGCTAAATTCGATATTCGGAATCCAATAATGAATTCCATTTTAAAATATAAAATATATATAATCAAAAAGTAGGTATTACTATTCATAACGGCTAGTTTGATTGGTTATGGTGTGTTAGAACTCGGTGTTGCGTACAACACACGCTATCACATTATTCAAAGAGAAGCGTATCGTAGAAGCTTGGGGTGTTACATTATTAGAGACTACATATATAAAAAAATTCATTATATAATATTTCCATAATCTATAATATAATTTCATCTCCAATTATAATTTTTTTTAAAATTCAATATTTATAATATTCTTCGTATACATGATTAGGTTAAAAATTAATAGGTGAGATTATATTATTAGTAATTATTAAAAAATATGGTCAATAATAGAGAATAATACAATAATATTAGTATTAAAACATAATGAAAGCCTAAAAATATTTTATTATTACATTAATTACCAAGAAACATTGATGTATACATAAAATATATAAGATATAGACAAATAATAATGGAAAATAAATAATAATAGTTATATATTTAACAAAATTACAAATATATGTCTAGATATTAAATAATATGTTTAGGAATCGGGATATATTTACTGTAACATACTAGATCATGAATCTGTATGATCATCCCTTTACATAGTTAATATAAAAAATTACTTGTCCCATTGTAGATAGTGAATAAATCTTCAATTCCCAAAAATATTCCATGATATATAAAACACATCCCAATCATTTTGAGTTCTAAATTATTATTGGCATGTAAATCTACTATTGACAATGAAATTAATGTGTGACACAAGATTGTAGAAAATAATTTTAAAAACAAAATTTTATTGACTAATTAAAATTGTTTTTGTTTATGTTAAAAACTAATACATCTTATTATTTTAAATATAGAGAATTATGGATGATGTTGGGATAATAACTCCTTCCTTGTTACAAATTTTGAATATTATAAGATGTTTCCAAATGTTAAATATTATAAATTTGGGTTAAGTTATATATAAAATATGATGTAATACCACTTTTCCTTCAAAATTCACTATAAATTTACAATAATTGGAAAACAATTTTATATCATGAAATTTAATATTCATAAAATCAAATGGTTTTAATAGAATTTATTTGTCGAAAAAAACTTAAAAGTTATTGTTTCCTCTCATTTGATAGAAATATATATTGAAAACATCAAATGTATCTTTTAAATCATTTAAAATGTCCGTAAATATAAAATTATATAAAATTAATTAATATTATAAATATATACAGATGTTTATAAAATCATATATCAATTTCGGTATAGCTGATGATGATACCCTATATAAAACAAGAGGTAGTTTCATTTTTATTATCATGTTCCACATTATAAATAATAATTTTACAACATAAATAAAATAGAGGTAGTATGTTATCCTAAATAACTAAAGGGGATGGAAAAAATTAATTATCTGTAAAAATTTCCATAGAAATTTAACAATATAAATAATAACTTAAAAAATTTCAATATGAAATTGTATTTTGATATAAACCCTTACTGCATTTCTAAATGATGAATTAAACCCATATAAAAGAGATTACATTATATGAAAATGTAAATCACAACATATTCATGAATATTGTAATAAGAATATTCCATTAAATGTTATATTTACCCCCCAAAAAATTATTTATTTGTAAATATGACTAATGTGTCATTGAATGGTTATTGAGATGAGGTTCTCTTACTTTAATGTTAGTATCCACAAAAATTCAAAACATAATTCATAAAAAAAGTCATATATATATAGAATATATATCATATGTACCCATATATATATATATATATATAAAATATTCCATAATTTAATTGTAATCATAAATTATATAATATTTTGTTAGATAATTTCTTTAGCATCATCATCTATTTGTAATTTTGTTTGTTTCTCCAATATTACATAATAGTGATGTCAAACACCATTTTTTAATTCATTTATAATAATTTATATATTATGAATGTAATTTAAATAATTATTCATCATGATTTGTGATGTATCATGTTATTTGTAGTGATCAAATATTAAACGGTCTACTGAATAAGACACATAATGAAGGTGAATTTTATAATGTACCAATATAATCCTATTAAATTATAATGATGAAATATTATCTTACAATATTGTTTGAACCATATTAATGATAAATATAACTATGTAATAAATATATATTATTTAAATCTATAATATAACTATCCTTGAATGGTTTTTGTGGAAAGGACGCACGACATCATTGTATGTGATTGTTTACAAGCACACATGAAAAACACTTTCATTTACATAAAAATGACTGTGAATAATTGTATAAAATGATTTACCAATCATGAATCAATAACATATATTAATTATAAAATTAATTCATTGAATAAATTCTTTTGATCGACCATGTTTTGTAGTGGTGAAAAAATTAATCTCCATATGATGGGGGAGGTAGTGTGAACATTCCCATGAAAGACATTTTCATTAATCAAATCATTGAGAACCACATAGAGAATTATTATTATAATAAAATAATAACATAAGAGTAATAATTTAACAAATATTAATTTTTTTGTGTTTGTTAGTATTGACTAGGAAATATATTATGAAAAATTAATATAATTAAAATGAATAACTATTTATTAATTAATCTTCTGCAAATTATACTATGGACTTACACATTTTAATTATTAATTCTAAAGAGGATAATTTTATAAGTATGTTTGGAAAATTAAATGTGGTTGGTTCCCTGTTATGAATTATTGTTGATATTGGAGAGGTAATTTGGATTTTAATGTTAGGGTATAACTAGTAGTGAATTAATAATTTTATGAGTGGGTGGTGATAAATTTATATAAAAAAATATAAATAATTAAATGAATATTCATCTAAACCTGGTAAATAATTTATAATGGTTACGTGTTGGTCGTGAATCCCCTAATTAACTAATTTATCCAATAATGAAGGAGATATATGAGGTTTTTTATTGATTTAATATTTTATAACAATAACACATTTTTTTCCATTACATTTTATTTATATTTCTATGAAAAAATTCTATATATCTCAATTAACCATATTTCATATGAACATATTCCAAATAACTAACTTTATAATCACTGAATTTCTAACCAATATATTTCATTCCAATTTCTAGGAATCATGAAAAACAATTTTCAATATAGTTTATATAATTTACAAATCATCCCTTCTAATCTCACATCTTATGTAACACATCACCTTCCATATTTATGATTTAGGATAATTCATTATGTTTTTTATTATTTAATTTCCTATTAATATTTATTTATGAATGGCTATTCTAGGTTTTGAAAATTCTTTTTGTTATCACCTAGTATTAATTAAATTATTTATTTATATTTATTTATTCATTTATATAATTAACATTTAATATATTTTACAAACCATGGCAATAAATAAATCATTTTATTGTCTTTTTATTGAAAATTTCTATCACAAATAAAATGTACCACCCTTCACTTTTTTAACACCAGGATATTGGTTGAAATTTTTCTCATCAACAAAATTTAATATCATTTATGTCTATAAATACTGAAAACCCCAATTCGTGATCAATAATTATATATAATATTGTTATAAAATCTGTCTTAAATATTAATATTTAAATGGAAACCCAAATTTTTATAAATATATATAATTTATTTGTTAATTTTTTTGAATTAACATGTACTAAACTATTAGTAATGTACTTATATGCTTCAAAAATACATTTCTCATTGACATTTAATTTTCATGGTTATTTTGAAAAAATAATATAATTAATTTTTTAGACATTTAGAAATTATTTTCCAAAAAATTCATTTTTTACAATCATGCCACAAATTCTTATATGGTGAATACTTTATAATTTTTTGGAAAAAATAGATTAATAGTGAAAATCGATTACTTTTATGGAAAACAATATTTTGTTTTTTATAATAAAAAAGTTTTAATACTATTATAAAATATTTGAGATTAATATTTAGCTCAAATATTTTTTTAATAATACAATTTCATTCATTGGAAAAATCATATTTTTGAATTTATTGAAAAATTTATAATTAAAAATGTATTTCTTAAAAAACTAATTTTCACAGAATTTTATATTTTTTCAGTAATTTATTATAACAATTGATGAAAATTATTCAAGAAAACCATATCCATATTTTGAAATTAGATGTCCAATTTTGGTATGTAGGACCATTTTATTATATTTTATCTGTAATATTTACCATAAAAAATTTATGTTTCCACTTCAAAATTAAAATCAGTTATGTAATGTTAAAAAAATTTGAAAAGGAATAAATTCAATAAAAAATATCCCATATTTCATTACATGAGTCAAATTTAAGCATAATAATCCATAATTAAAAAATATATCCCTTTATTTCCATTTTACATTTATATTTACATTTAAAATATATATGAAAATGATAAATTCCAAAATAATATGATCATTATTTTGATATTAGTAATATTTTTGTAAATAGATAAAACTTTTATCTTCTAATATAAATGGTTATTATAAATATTAATTTATAATTTTATCATTTTTAATTATTATTTATTCATGATGTAATTTTTATAATTTCATGCATAATCAAAACATAGTGTTTGTGCACATAGTAGTTAATTCAATAAAATAATATTTATATCCATAAATGTTATTTTTATTTAGTGGTTTATATTTATCAAATAATTATATTGGTAAATTATTGAATATTATGTATGTTTCAATGGTACACATTGGAATTAATTTACACTCTTTTAGTTTACAATCTGAAACTAAATGAGTAGTACCAAATATGAAATTATTAATATTTTAAAATAAATTATAATTTATTAAATGATTTTAAATTTATATATATTCAATAATCATGCATGTGAATGGGATATTTTTGGATATATAATCTAATATCCATTGTGTATTAACCAATATTTTTATGTGGATATTTATAATTTTTTATTTTTAGAAAACCATAATAATGCGATTATTATTAGAAGGGATAATAAGGGCTTAAAAGTATGAGATAATAGTAATACAAATATAATAAAAACTATAATATATTATATTATTTAAACTCATACAAATATTATATTATAATAATATTAGTTTGGACCCATTTTCACTAATAACTAATATATATTATTTCATTACATTATATAATTCCAATAGAATCCGTTAACTCACTTATAAAAGGTCACCTAATATCCATAATTATTAAAAATATACACATAAATTATTAAATAAATATTATAATATAATCATAGAAATTTTCAAAACATACTAGATCTTATGGTTTTCCAAAATTGAATCCTTATAGGGATTAATGTGTAATTGAAAAATGGATTCACAAAGAAGATGAATAACACTTATTTGATAATATCAATTTTCTAGTATTTTACCTCTAAATATATGATATAAATATAAGATAATTTGAAATATATATTCAATATATAGATATTTTTTTACGATGATGTATCAACCATTATTCAAATTCTTACCATCCATTGGAAAATGACAACATTTCTCATGAATACATGTGCAGTACCACCTCCCTGTTGTTATGATAATGATTTTAAATATCAATTTTCAGGGATGGAAAATTATATTAAATTTATAAATATATATGAAATATTATATATATAATATATTAAAAAAACATTATATCATTACTTGACTCCATTTGACAAAAATTTGAAATAGTGTTCAGGTGTACGTATAACATATAGTGGCCATGAATAGTTGAATTCATTTTTCTATCGATTAATTTTATGGATGAATTTAAATACATATATAATGAATATTAATTATGTTAATATCAGTTTTCTAATTAAAATTATAATATTTCCATAGTCATTATTTTTTAAAAAGGTTTTTTGAATAAAATTATGTATAAAAAATAAAGTTATTATCATCTAGAACAATATTATTAAAAATAAATTTAGAATTAAGGAGTTATAAGATGTTATAATTAAATCATATAAGGAACTATTTACAATATTATGGTTTTATAATACTTCTATAATAAATACATATTTTTTATATAAGATGTTAACCAATGTATTATGATTTATTAGACGTGTGATATGGGATTTATATCTCAGTAACATTGTAACAACGATTATTTATTCCTGAATTTTAATTAAGGAATTAATATATGATTTAATAAATAAAACCAATTTTTATTATTATCCTATATTCACTTCATAAAAAAAGCATTTTTTTATTGCTATTTTCACTCTTTATAAATCAGTATTGTGTATAATTTGTTTTTAAGAATAGGTATCCTTATATGTCCTCTTTGGGTTAAAAAACTATTTCTTCCCAATGTGTATTATTTAATGTATAATTTTTTTGAATATTATGAAATGATTTTTTTTCGATTAAAAATTTAATACCATATTTGAAATTAATAAAAAATAATTCAATTATGTTGTGAATATTTTTCCTAATTTAGTACTTCTATCAAAATATTTGAATGAAATATTTGTTTTATCATACACTAAATGATATAAATTTCCTACCATCGTGAATATTAAATATTTTAATGTTTCATTTATAATTTTCAATTATTATTTCCTACAAAAATATTTTCATTATTATTTTAAAATTTTTTTAATATTAAATTGGTGAAATTCATATTAATTTTTTATTTCACTCATGAATATAAAAATGATATTTTAATTGAATTTTAATATATGAAAAAATACATGGATTTTAATTAAACATTATTGAAGAGATTTTCCAATGATAATTTATTTTTTTATTCTATGGATTTTTTGTTATTTTGAGTATTATATGTTTACAAATTACTCTATGTTTATTTTGGATGTGATATAATTAATTTATAATTATTTTGAGAGAAATGTTTTGTTTTCACGAGTTTTCATTTTATGATATGATGATAGTATTAGGATTTTATGGAACACAAATATATGATTTTCTTTATGTTATAATAGGGACCTAAATTATATATCCCTCTAATTCATAGTGAACTTTTTATAAATCATGACATAAATATAGAAATAATGTTGATGTGCTTGATCCAATATTGGATTCTGGTAGAGATGTCTGATGCACTATTTCATATAAGTAGTCATTCTTAATCTAATATGGAATGATTGTAATGATTATAAATAAATTAAGATATGAGAAATATGTGGGGATTATTGATACAAAATGTTTAGATAATTTAGGTTTTTAAAATTATATATGAAGTGCTTTCTATTATGATGATGTTTCCAAACATTGATGAAATCATTTTATGTTTATAAATTCAACATGTTCTTCATGATTGATTATTATTGTTTTCTCACTGTAATGATTCATGTCATTGAAAAAGATAATTATGGTTCTATGATTCATGTTTTTGATCCTTGATATATTGGTTATGAAATTTTTATGATGTGATTAATAGTTTTTAAATATAAGCATTCATATAATAAGAGATTAATATCTCTTATGACTACCCTTATTGTATATTTGATCTCATTATATCATATATTAAAAACTCCTCCTTTATAAAGAGTTTTTTTACGTACAAAATGTATAGAATCTCACAAACCAATAAGAACAATATTAGGGATGATAATGAAAATACCTAAATAATATGGTTTTTTTTAAAAAAAAAATACATTATACTATAATGGGAATAGTGGGGATTTTATTTTAATAGAAGTAATACTCATCTAAAATTATTTATAATTTATATAAATATTGATTTGGTTTCATAATTTTCTATTAGAAAATGGATTTTTAAATCATTGGATATTAGTGTTAGAGGACATTAATGAAATAACAATGAAAAATCTATTTATTGGATAAATTAATACTGTTCATGTAATTATCGTGAATAAACTATACTAAATATAGTTTTCAGTTGAATTAGAATAAGGATTAATGTTTTTGGAATCATATTAATGAAATATTATAGTTTTTTGAAAGATAAATATGAATACTAAAGTTTTATTATCATGTAAAACATTTTGTTATTATTATTGGATTGAAGAAAAATGATGATTTTGAGGATGTAATGTATATTGAAAAATATTATAGTATCATATTTGGAATTTGATATATATATATCTTGATAATATGAAATGCATTAAAGAATTTTATTTTAAATATTCAATTATTAAATTATGTGATATCATTAAAAACATATAATGGTATGATTCCTAAAAATTGGATGATTCCAAATTATATTTGAGTTGTATTTGAAGTTAATCATTTAAAGAGTATTTAATCATATAATAAAAATAGGTATTCATTAATATATTTGACATTTTATTTTGTCACCAATAATTGATTTTATATATAAAATATTCATACATTTAATGTTCAAAGGACATATGTTATTATTGAATGAAGTGTTTTAACTCTAAAAATTAAAGAATTGATCATCATTGATTCAGAAAATTGTTTTATTCAATTCCAAATTTATTATAATATTCTTTAAAGTAATAAAATTAAATTTTTATAATTTCAGTTAATAATTACACATAATGAATTTTTTTTGAAGTCCATGTAGATATTTAATTTATGGATGTTTTTTGATGTCCCAGGAAAAACAAAAAATAAATTTTATTTTCTCTGATGTTTTATATATATAATATGTATTAGATATGGATGGTAATAAGTAATGTTTACTATGTATTAATAATGTTATTTATTAAAAAATATTCTCACTGAGGTAAAACAAATATTGGCTAGCTCAACCACCTATGGTATCCATGTCTCAACCACATGGTAACCATGTCATGCCTTGAATCCATGGAATCTAGGAGGTTAAATATAAAAGTAAGGGGGTTTAGTGGGTATGAATGAGTATAAGATGGTGAATAGATCATTAAATGTGTCAATGGGTTGTGAAAAGAGTTCTTATGGACCACAAGTGATGAGAAAAATCTACCTATAGTGATGTGGGCCTAGGTGTTGTGTGTACAAACCCCACTATCAGTTCAAGTTACCTATGGCATGGATTGAATTATTATGTGTCCAACCATTTAGAAGTAGACTAATTTGAGTTGGAATTCACTATGTTCTATTACACTTAAAAAATCTATATATATTTATTTAGATGCATAAAAAATGATCATTTTTTGTTTATCCTTCCACGATCATCATCTTGATTCAAATTTCACCCTCTTGGGACAAGATCTCCATAATTACATTGATATAATTTCTTCAGTGTCCCATGATTTCTAGATATATATAATTTTATACCCAAATTGAATAATTTTTTTCTAATATCTTGTTACCATGAATTATATTATAAAAGATGAAATTTTATTATTTATTCAAAGTCTAATGTGAAAAATTTCCAGAACAACATTCAATAATATATAATGCATTTGAATGATAGTGTTCATATACAATATAATTCATGTGAGATAAAATAAATGAAAATATACTTTTCTAGAATAAAAGTAGATTCCAACATTTTTAATATCATGAACCTATACTATATAATGAATAGATAAGAAAATAAATTCTATGATATTTGGCTATATGAATGGTCATTTTCCACAACATTAAAAAAATATAAGAAAAAGAATTATATTTTCAAGAGATGACATTATTTATATATATAAATATGTAGTGACCCTTCCAGTTGAAAAAGCAGTAAAATATTCCAATCTTTTATTTTCGTATGAAAACATAGGAACTATTGTATTCCTCCACTATTCATCCAATGAAATAATAATCCATAGTTACTTAATAAATAAAGAGAGGGTTCAGGAATATATTGGGAAAAAGTAGAACCATTTTGAATTTATGGGTTGTGATGATTCTATATGTCACAAATGATATGAAGTTTAAATGTGGAAATAGAGGAAACTACATGTCTCTTAGCTTATGTGATGATAAAATTATTTTGTTCACAGTGTTGTTTAATGTCACGACCCATCCCCAAGGGCACGCATCATGACTACCCCAAGCCCGCCTTCCATAGGCTAGGGGCTGGAGACTAGAACCAAAGGCGGAATTAGCCATAAATAGGAAGGAGTTGCCTTTATATATCATAAACACACACAAACAGAGTAGAAGCATTGGCAAACACTAAGTTAAAGCTGTATAAAAAGTGAACTAAAAGGAAAGGGGGCCAGAATACAAGCCCAACTGAAAAGTAAAAATACAAATGAATGAAAGTATAACTATTAAGGGAAAAACAACTGAAAGGTGAAAGCTGATCCTGGATCATCCTTCAGGGTTCCTGCCTGATGGGTATGTATAGATGGCCACCTCTGCAGAGCACGTCTGTCAGACTCCACCATGTACTGATATGTCAAAACTTCCTCCTCTAGGTACCGTCCAGTCCTAGCGCTCTCATCCTCCGTCAGTGTTGTCCATCATTTGCATCCAACACAACGAGGTGCGGGTATAGCCCATGCAAGGATTAGTATGATGATGTGTAATAGGGACCCCGAGACCCTCATGTTCTCAAAAAATCCAACAAGGATAAACCAAAAAGTAGGATTTCAACTGATAACTATTAATTCAGTATATACCCATACATATACCTATGTTATCAAGTAACACATCTCAATCATAAGGAAAACACAAAGGTCATTGACATAGCTCAAACTAGGATTTTTATTAACAAAACCATTGCTACTGGATAACTCCTCCTCTATCAAGTACAGTGGCCCTATTTTGACTCTGAGGTGCTAATCACTTTCCTTAGACTGATGAGGTAAACCTCTTGTCATGTACCATGGGTCTGCTTCCAAACCGGGCACTCCTTCGTTGTGGATCTACCGCCAAACCAGGTGCTCCTCCTAATAGCCATCAGAGGTACTTCTCCTATCGAGTACTGTGGTTATACTTCCAAAATAGGTGATCCATCTGTCGTGGGTCTGTTTCAAAACTGGGCTCTCCGTCCACTTGGCTAGTGGAATCACTTTGAGTCGAATCGGTCAAACAGTCGTCAGGTCTACAACTACTAGGTCTCTGCACTCCGTAAGCTCATCTCTGGGAGGATCTGTTCCACAGGATAATGTTTTATAATCCACATGTCGTGAAGTCTTGAGTGGGAGTATCTCAAAGGACCTCCATGTCATATGGGTATCAACGCAACCGACACCATGTCAATTAGACGCCCGATCTGGGAGTTATTAGAATTTTAGTCCCTAGGGCCCTGTTGGATTCGTGTACAAACCATCCTAACTGTGACTCATATATACCCCGAACCTAGAGGGGTATACTCAAAGGGACGGATATGCTCCAAGAATACTTGCACTGCTGATGTTTCTTCAAATGGATGTATGGTGCCGATGATATGGCCCATGAATGTAAATGAAGCGGTATGTGCCCGGGTCCGGTCTGACCTATTAGGACCGACTCAACCCAATCCAATCTGGGTAAACTAGATCTGAGTCGACACAGAATGACTTTATGGGTCTGACCTGGCCCGTTGTGTGGTTCAGTCCACACAGTTCGGCCCAATCTACTGGGCTTGGCCCAGTGGACTGCGTGGAAAATTCGGGCCGAAAGTCACCACCGGGGCGACTCGGCCCGAAGGCCAGTGGCAGGTTAGGCCGACACTGCGAGGGGAGAAGCTCGACCCAAGATGCCAGCGCAAGACTGTGGGGCACGGGAAGGCCATGAGTAGGCCGTGGGTAGGCTTCAGGTATGAAGTGGGTAGGCCGCGAGGTGGCGGGCAGGGCGCCGGGATGAGCTGGGCAGGGCGACCTGGGCGCGGGGCATCGAGCAGGTGGCCTGGGCATTGGGGGTGCTAAGCAGGCGGCCAGGGCATCGGGCAGGGTGTCGGGAAAGCAGCATGGGCCCCAGGCAGGGCGCTGGGCAGGCGTCCTGGGCGCCGGGCCAGACATTGAGTAGGCGGCCTGGGTGCCAGGCAGGGCGCCGAGCATGTAGCCAGGGTGCCCAGCATGGTGTTGGGCTGGCGTCGGGCATACCAACAGTGTGCGGGGCTCACCGGCAGTAAGCACGGCGCGCGGGCAAGGTGGTGGCAGGACGGGCAGGCTGTGCTTTCTGACGGGGTGCGTGCTGTGCTTCGCGCGTTTAGGCTGGTTGGGCACCGCACGGCTGGAGGTGCTATTCGTGGGGGTTGCGGGTAGCATGTCCTCTATTCATCGTCTTCGTCTCCATCACCTCATTTCCATGATGTCGTTACATCGACATTGACTTAAGATTCTGAAACCTCCGAGGGTGCGGAGGGGTCAGTCCGTGTTCGTTCGGCCTGAACCCTCCATGATAGAATGATATCAAAAGGTTCATGAAGTTGATTCAATGTGAGAGGGAAAAGAATTAAAAAACATATACCACAGCCCCACCTTTTTAATTATCAGGCATTCATTCGTCGTAGGGGAAGACGATGTTGTCGTTGTTCTCCGTACGCTTCCACTTCCGAGCTCGTGCCTCGGTCTGTTGATGATTAAGAGGAAGGAAGAAGGGTCGTTTCCGAGATCCCATGTTAGAAGGCGGGGTTCCGAGGAAGAAGTCAAAGAACAGAGGACATCATTGGAGTTCTTCACGTTCATTGTTCGAAGGAAGAGGAGTTCATCGTGTTCTTTGTCCAAAACCCAAAGCTCCCCAAAGAGAATCACCAACCACAATAAAATAATTTCTTCTCTATTATTTAACTGTTGCAATGCATTCCCAATGGAATTCAAAATATTTAAAAATAAATTAATCTGCTTTACTACATTAATTATTTAAGTTGTCATAATTAATTAAGGGAAGGAAGGTGAAGAATTTAATTAATCCATTATGTGAAGGCACGTTAATGATTGGGAGGTGGAAAGTTAACATCCTCATTAATTGGGAGTTCATGGAGTTGAAGGGATGTTTAAGGGGTTTGGTGTTTGTGTGTTCCCCACCAAACAATATCCTCCCATGGGAGGTTATGTGGGGGGTGGGACCCACCTCCAACTTCTCTTTGGAGATAAAAACCACCACTCTGAATAAAAATGTGTTACACACACATTGTTATTTAATCCATAAATATTAATTAGCAACCCCATTTTATAACTTCCATCAACAATGAAATGAAACTGCGGTAAGGGTCTCCTTAAGCGAACTGGGGCCGCAAGTTCAACAGGGCCCTCAGATTTCAATTCATAGAACTGGTTCAAAAGATAGAAAAACTCGCATGTATGTTCACTGAACGTACCCGAACAAAACTTCAGAAGATGATTCTAGGAACACAGGGACTCGGAATCAGTTGTCGTTAGAAACTACAGACTCGTAAAATTAAAAATAATATGAAAAAAAATTTCTTTGAAATTTTCAGGTCTTTACATTACCTCCACCTCAAGGATTTACATCCTCGTAAAGCTACAAGACACACTAGGGAAACTAAAGGGGGTACTGATTATCCATCTGAGCCTCCCGCTCACATATGATCTCCTAGAGGTTCCCATGCTGCCATCGAATGCGCACCAGAGGAATCGACCATCCATGAAGGACTCGCTCTTGTCAATCCTAAAATTACACTTGAACCAACATGAAATTTTCCCAATCATCAATGTATAGCTCCCTGTGGTCGATGATGTGGGATGGGTCGTGCACGCATATCCTCAACTAAGATACGTGGAAGATGTTGTGCACCTGATGCAACTGATGTGGAAGGGCTAGGTGGTAAGCCACCTCACCTACTCTGTTGAAGAAGTGTAGAAGTGACTGTAAGAGACTCTAGATAAGTTACACCATTTCTATCCAGAAAGGATATAAGAAAGGCAGCCAGTTGTTCCATCACCTCTCCTAAAAGATGAATACCAGTCCTCCTGATAAGCATATCTGCAAAAACGTTCCCCTTCCTAGGAGTATTTTCTATCTCGTAGTCATAATCCCGGAGGAACTCAAGACAACGCCGTTATCTCAGGTTCATATCGTTCTGAAAGAAGACACACCTCAGAATAATGATATTGGAGTAAACCGCAAACTGTTCGCTCAACGAAGAATGGGTGAGACTAGCCAATTGTAAGAACTCGACTTCACCATTCTTCGCATGTGTTCTACAAGAGCTGCTATGATTTCTCCTTTTCCAAAAAGGGAAATCAATTCTCATCCCCAAGATGAACCACATCCTTTTCCTAATATAATAAATCCTAACATGAACAATACTAATTAATTCCATGGACTACGTCGTAAGGCCTCGACGCTACTACCAATAGATCCAACAGTTACTCTTGCCTCCAATGGTTGAGTCACACTGTCGGCATCAGTGTGTGGTTCCTGGGTCTCCTCTAGTAGAAATATCAAAAGTGAGGGTCAAGTAAATAGTTTTAGCCATAACTGCATAGTATTAATCAATCAAAAAGGCAGGAAAGAAAAATTCATGAGGACATGTGTCTTTTATTACTGCATCTCAAAGTACAACAACACAAACCAACCACAAACAATGACATAAACAAATCTAGACGAATCATGAACAAATTACACTAAGCAAAAAACTAGTCTCGCTCCTGTATACCATCTTCTGGAGCTCCATGGTCGTATGATTCAGATGCCAAAAGATGTGCTCTCCAATGTCCACTCATTCCCTGCAGTCGGGGTGGACCTCTGGGTGGTGGTGGTGGAAACACCTCGAAGTGTCGTCCACCACCATTCACACAACCGTCTCCCCTTCCATGTCTACCTTCTCCCAGAAAACCGTCTCGATCAAACCTATGTCCCTGCTTGGGAGGTCCATCATCTATCTTCTGATCATCTGTACGATGGTTTGGAGAGTCACGTGCCATGTGACCAAGACCACTGTAGGAGTAACATTGTCTGTTCCTAGTATGCATGGATCTATATCCACTCTGGGTGCCCCTAACAACCGATCCTGAGTGGTGTGGTCGTTAAACTGTAGGTCTGGTCCTCTTCGACCTCTGCGTCATCTCTCTACTGGCTGCTGCAGAAGACTCCGCTACATGTCAGAAATTGGTGGGTCTCACAGCTGGAGACCACTCAACAAAGTATCTCTCTACTAAGAGGTTTCGCTCCAACACCCCCATCTGTGTTAGGATGCTGTGGGAGACAACTGGAGCTCTAATCTCCAACTTGAGTCCTTGATCGAAGATCTGAGCCCTGAAGAATGGGTCTCGTACCATATCTGTGGAGTAGTGCGAGAGGTCGGTGAGCCTCGCTGATTACTGTTCCACCATCATATTACCCTGTTGTGGATTCCGTAGCTCCTGTATATGAACCTCTCGAAGGGTGGCTGGTAAAAACTACGCTCAGAATAGGGTCTTGAATTCTGCCCTTAGAAGTGACACCTCATCATGCATCTGGAGAAAGTGGCTCCACCATCTGCCTACTACTTCCTGAAGGAGGCCGGCAATAAGGGTCACGATGAAGACGGCTGGTGTCCCTACCGGTCTGAAGACTCTCACCACAACCTCCAGCCAATCCTCAGCCACATGCGGGTCCGTGTTTCCCCTAAACCTGGGTGGCCTCTAATACTAGAACTCATACAACGCGCTCAAGTGGTGTGCAATCTCTGATTCTGGGGCTGGTGGCATCGGTGGGAAAATGGGAAGTGGTACGGTTAGTGCCTCAACTCGAAAAGGGCTATGTTTTGAAGAATCATCGCTCGGTGGGATTTAAGTACATATAACTCTCAGGGCTCTAGCTGGTCGTCCGTGGGGAGGCATCCTGATAGAAACATATGTGACATAGTTAAAATACTATACATGGTGATCTGACCTGGTTTTAGATGACTTAAGGAAAACTTTTGAAAACAAACACGTAATCAGTGTTTTCGGGCATTGAGTCGGAAATCAGAAGTCAGGCTCTTGGTGTATGGATACGTCGTCTGCCCACACCAACACTGGACTCCCAGAACTGAAAACCACACATAATACCATTAAAACTATTTCTTCATAGAAAATAAATATCAGAGTCCTATGTTATATGGTAGAACTGACTCCTTTGATTCCAATTTTTCATGACCCATCCCCCAGGGCCAGCATCATAACTACCCCAAGCCCGCCTTCCATAGGCCAGGGGCTGGCTACTAGCACCAAAGGTGTAATTTCAAATAACTGGGAAGGTGCTGCCTTTATAAATCATAAAAACACACAACCAGAGTACAATCGGAAGAAAAAAATAAGTAAAAGCTTTATAACAAGTGTACTGAAAGGAAAGGGGGCAGAATACAAGCTCAATTGTAAAGTACAAATAAAACTAAAAGAATGTACAACTAATAATGGAAAAACAACTGAAAGGTGAAACCATCTCCTAGATCATCCTCCAGGGTTCCTACCTAAAGGGTAGTTATAGATGGCCTTCTCAGCACTCCACGTCCATCAGACTCCACCGTGTACAGAAACGTTGAAAGGTCCTCCTCCGGGTACCGTCTAGTCCTGGCACTGTCAGCCTCCGTGAGCACTGTCTGTCATCAATAACCAACACAACGAGTTGTGGGCATAACCCATGCAGGGGTGAGTATAAAGATATTCAGTAGGGACCCTATGACCCTCAAGGTCTCACAAAATACAACAAGGATAAATCAAAAATTAGGATTTCAACGGATAACCATTACTTTTATATATGCCCATATATATACCTATGTTATCATGTAACCCATCTCAATCATGATGAAAACAAAAAGGTCATTGAGTCAGCTCAAACCCAGATTTTCATTAACTAAACCATGGCTAATGGAGAAGTCCACCATTGTCTAGTCCAGTGGCCCTATCATGACTCTAAGGTGCTACTCATTAACCTTAGACTACTTAGGTACTCCTCCTGTCGAGTACTATGGGTCTACTGCCAAACCAAGCACTCCTCCGTTGTGGGTCTTCCACCAAACTGGGTCCTCCTCCTAATAGTCATCATAGGTACACTTCTTGTCGAGTACCGAGGGTCTTATGCTAAACTGGGCACTCCGTCCGCCATGGGTCTGCCACCAAACTAGGCGCTCCATCCACTGGGCTAGATGAATCACTCCGAGTCAAATCGGTCAAGCATTCGTTAGTTATACAACTACTAGGTCTCTAGCCTCCGTAAGCATTTCTCTGGAAGCATTCATTCAACGAGCTACTGGTCGATACTCCAACTGTCACGAAGACATAGGTGGATGTATATCAAAGGACCACCACGTCATAGGGGTCTCAACTTAACAAACATCACGTTAATCTGATGCCTGGTCTATGAGTTATTATCATTTAAGTCACGGGGTCCTGGTTGGATTTGTGTACGAACCAACTTGACCGTGACTCAACTATACCCCGAACCGAGAGGGGTATACTCAATGAGTGTACTATGCTCCAAGAATATTAGCGCTGCTAAGGGTTTGTCAAAAGGACATCTGCTGCGGAGGATATGGCCCAAGAAAGTAATGGAAGCGGTATGGGCCCGGGTCCGGTCCGACCCAGTCGGACAGACTCGACCCAACCTAGTTTGTGTCAACCTAGTCTGGGTTGACCTAGATAGACTTTTCGGGTCGTACATGGCCCATTGGGTGGGTCTGTCTACTCAGTTCAGCCCAGTCCACTGGGATCGGCCCAGCGGACTGCGTGGACAAATCCGGCCAAAAGTCCCCACGTGGGAGACTCGGCCCGAAGGCTAGTTGAAGGTTCGGTTGGTGTTGAGAGGGGCGCATCTCAGGCGACTAAGCCCGAGAAGCCAGTGGGAGGTCACATGGGGCGTGGGAAAAATGTTGGGACGTGCCAGATAGGGTGGCCTGGGTGTGGGGGAATCGGGCAGGCAGCCTAGGTGATGGGCAGGTGGCCCGGGCACCAGGTAAGGCGTCGGGCAGGCAGCACCGGCAACGGGGGCGTCGGGCAGGCGACCTGGATTCCAGGAAGGGCGCCGAGCAGGCGCAGAGCGCACCTACAGCGCGCGGGGCGTGCGTTCAGGGTACTGGCGGGAGGGGAAGGCCACTATTTCTGCCGGGGCGTGCACTGGGCAGCGCGTGTGTAGGCTGGTCGGGTGCCGCTCGGCCGGTGTCATGGTTCATGGAGGCAGCATGGAGCGTGACCTGTATTTTCCGTCTTCTTTGCCATCACCTTATTGCCATGCTATCTAAACATCGTCGTTGACGCAGGGTTCTGAAACCACAAAGGTTACAGAGGGGTCAGGCCGTGTTCATTGGGCTCAAACCCACCATGTTTGAATAATAGCAAGCGGTTCATGAAGTTGACTCAAAGTGAGAGGATAAAGCATTAATGATCATTAAATACACCCCTACCTTTTTAATTTCCAGGCATTCATTCATCGCAAGGGAAGATGATGTAGTCATCGTCCGTCATACGCTTCCACTTCTGAGATCGTGTGTTGTTTTGTTGATGGCAAATTGGATCGAATAAGGGACATTGAAGAGATCCCACATCGGAAGAGGGGGTTCCGATGAAGAATTTGAAGAACGAAGGATGTCACTGACGTTATTCAGGTTCTTCATTCGAAGGAAGAGGCGTTCTTCGTGTTCTTTTTCATAAACCCAAATCTCCCCAAAGAGAATCACCAACCACAATAAAATAATATCTTCTCTATTATTTAATTGTTTCCCTTCATTCCCAATGGAATTTAAAAAGTTTCTAAATAAATTAATCCACTACACTAAATTATTGAGTGAAGTTGTCTTAATTAATTAGGGGAATGAAGGTGAAGAATTTAATTAATCCATTAAGTGAAGGCACATTAATGGGAGGGAGGTGGAAAGTTAACATCCTATTTAATTGGGAGTTCATGGAGTTAAAGGAATGTTTAAGTGGTTTGGTGTTCAGGTGGGCCCCACTACACAATATTCTCCCATGGGAGGTTATGTTAGGGGTGGGCCCCACCTCCAACTTCCCTTTGGAGACAAAACCCTCCACTCTGAATAAAAATGTGTTGCACACAAATTTTTATTTAATATTTAAATTTTTGTTAGGAACCCCAATTTATAACAACCATCCACGATGAAACACAACTGTGATAAAGGTATCCTTATGATAATACCATCGCTGCGAGTTCAACGGTGCCCTCCGATTTCAATTCTGAGTAAGGGTTCAAAAGATAGAGAAACCCACATGTACGTTCACTGAACGTACCTGAATAAAACTTCATAAGTTTAATCCTTGGACACTGGGCCTCGGAATCAGTCACCGTCAGAAATTGGGGACTCGTAAAATTTGAAAGAATTTAAAAAAAATTCCTTGAAATCTCTAGGTCTTTACATTTAATGACATACTCCCTTGTTATTTCATAACATAAGGGATAATGAGAACCCTTGAAGATTTTTCCCCCACAAATAAAAATAAGATTCCAAATTTTTTACTTATGAGATACCTATTTCCCAAAGTATCCATGAAATTATATATATATACACAGAATAATTTTTCCTATATAGTTATATTGAGAAGGAAAACACAATGTGTTTTTCATGGATAATTATAATGATTCTTGAAATGTTTTCATGGAGGACTTCATTCAATACACCTAAACTAATTACTATATATAAATTATAAAATAATAATTAATAATATTATTTATTTTCATAGGATATAATCATAATTGCATGCATGTAATCAATTAAATGCTTGCATAAATCCACATTTAGACTCGGACAGTTAAAAGATTTTCAATTATTACATGGAGAAAAAGATCATAGTAATCATATTTTATGAAGATTATAATTTTGGTAAAAAAAATTGTGATATCTATACCAATAAATTAGGAAATCTTTATTAATGAATAGTTTGTAGAGAATGATATTTATTAATTTATATTGGAGACAACAAATTTATTTCTATATTAATGTCTAATATTTAATTGAAAACCGAGAAGGATGTTTAATAAAGTAATTCATGTCTACCAAATCAAACATGTTTTGTATTACAGATCACATCTATGGGATCATGACAACATCAATCATTTATACTAGAAATAAATATATTTCATTAAACATGAGACATATTTAAAGAATGAGTACATGTTCGTATTGTTACTCAGGATTTATTGCATATTAGAAAGAATGATATGTGTGGAGGATAATAACCACCATCCAATATGGGATAGTCATTCATGGTGATATGTATCATTAAAACCCCATATTTTTCAATTATGAATCACTATATTTTTATCAAATATTCTAAATAAATGTGAATAATAAAATAGTATCATTCAATAAATAAGTGACTAAGGTATTATGATGTAATAAAATATACATCAATTAAAAACTCATCCCACATTAATTCACCACAAAATGTAGTCGTCAAAAAAAGGGACCTAAGAATATAAATTTTATAGTTCCACTCGTATTGAATTTTATAGTATTGTATATCATGGGAATCATATGATTTTTTCACTAGTTTAAATTTATGTGATCATACTCATGGAATGTATTTATTTTTTTGAACCCAAAATAAATTCCAATGGATTGAAATTAACTTTTAATATTCTAAATTATGTTATGATCATTTAATAATGTGATGATTAATAATAATTTTGTATTGAAATTAATTATAAGATTTGTGTCTTAATTCATAAACATTAATGTTTTCATATTAGTTGGTGGTAGTGAAATTCAACATTGTGAATATTCATATTATACTCAATTTTTTTTTATTTCATTCAACTAGAGATACATATTTTTCATATGAATAATGATGTGTTGATATCAATATAACTCACACCTAGTGTTACACATATTTCTATATTTTATTTTATAATATCGAAAATTGAGAAAATGGAATTGAAAAAAATAATGTAAAATCATTACAAGGGATTCATATGCACGATTATGTCACCATGGGTTTACTAGTTCTTTTTGAAAAGATGATAAATAGTTCAACATTCCAATGTAATGATTTTTTGGAAGATAAGCGAATAAATAGAAAGAACAATTGTCCAATACCATGTGTCCTAGTTTTTTTAGCACAAAAGAGTTCAACATTTTCCTATGATTGAAATTCATTATGGATGTAATAAAATGAGTGATAAAAGTAAGATATATCAAGGATGAATATCAATATGTTATATGAGAGTTAATAATTTATATTTATACTAGATAAATAGATTAATTCACCATTATCCATTGGGGATTAAATTAATTGAGTGTTTAAATATTACCATTATAAAATTTTGGTAGTCTTTATTGATGATATACCCTTATATTATATAATTAATTAATATAATTTAAATCATTTTAGAATTAATTATAATAACACAAGATAATGGATTTAGTTTGAAGTATTTTTAATTCCGGAAATTTGGTTTCATAAATTTTCATTATTTTGTCATATAATCTATTGTTAGAGTATTTTATTGGATCCTTTAAGGGTATTTTTTTAAAATGTTATAAGACAGTCATAGGTAAAGATATATATTTTATATTTATGATATATGGATATTAAAAACACTTGATGATAGATTTATCATGGTTATATAATATATTAACCAAGTAAATGAAGAATTTGGTTATGTTATTTTGATAATTTATCTAAATTTAATTTAAAATAAAAATGAATATAAGGTTTGTATATGCCATAATGCTCAAATTAACCTTTATTTTTGAAGTGTTTGTGATCTCCAATTATGAAAATAATATTGGAATGTGTTTTTATGAAAACATAAAATGTATGAGAATATTTTTCATTCAACATTAAAACAATGATATAAAATTAATTATCTAGGGATTTCAAGTGTTTTGTTATAGTTTTGAATGAGGTACATATATCCATGAATGTTGTAAAGAAATATATGAAAAATATATGGATCATAAAATAATTCTATATATATTATAACAATATGAATAATATATTTACTATATAATATGATTCAATTTGATTAGGTATTTTTATTAATAATTATACTACCTATTTAGAGAGAAAATATTGTTCATGATCCTCTGAGATAAAAAGAACATAATAGTTTGGCCCTGATTATGATATAATAGAATAGAATACCATTAGAATTCATGATTAAAGAACATAAAACCCTATGTAAATGGGACAACCCATATTATTCTCAGATGAATTCTCAACTATCTATCCATGTGATGATTATTTTGGTCGATAGGGAATATATAGAACTACATATGAAATTAATTATTTATTGTGATTGAATTAGGATTTTAATAGAATTATATTGTATGGGAAATTAATATGTGTCTTATAAATAGCATAAAAAAATATCAAGATTAATAAGACAAATAATTATTCTCTATTAATACATGAAGTAAATTGATGTACATATGTGTGAAAATGTATCTCTAAAAGGAAAAATGACATGGGGAGTTTCATAATATGTATCGTAATCCAAGTTCTATAAGAAATATACACTAGATAGGCTAATCTCTATAGAAGTGTCACAAATGATAACCATACCTAAATTGTAATGGATAAAAATCACCATATATTTCATCATTATACTCCGAAAACATTTAAATGGACAAATGTTATTTTGGTTTTAGTATATCACCATAACAACTCCAAAAAAAATAATTTCAATGTTAGATTATATCACTATTTACAAATAGGACAACATAAACATTGTTTATGTGGTGATATTTCATAGTGTACAAATCAAAATTTAATTTGATCGGGATTTAATGTTATGTTTGTATTGAACATATAATCATCAATCATATGGTTAGTCTAAGAGGAAAATTCATACTCTATAATACTTGTTGGGATCTTCATCTCAAAATTTTAATGTTGTGTGGGTCCATAATCATTCTTTCATTGAATTTTTATATGATAATTCCTTTCACTATTGAGTTCATATGGATCCTTATGAATCCCAAAACTATAAGATGTGTAGAACTCAATCATTCTGGGGTAATATTGGAGAACGATTACTATTTTGAACTAATATATAATCGAATATAATAGAATATTTTTTAGCCATTAAAAAATATATAATATAATCCATTGGTTGAAAAAGAAATTATTCATCCTATCATTATATAAATAGAGAGTATGATGTTTTTATAAGGTATTATGAAAAATATCCCCTTGAATAATTGTTTTCATAATTAAATACATGTTTAAGACAACACTATATATATTGTTCCCTTTGTATTTAATGGTCACGTGGATATTTTTTCATATTTTATAGCAATTATCCCAAATTTGTAAAAAGATTGTTATGTGTTCCATTTATCTCTCATGCATTAGTATATATATAATCATTCACATGTACAGAACTCAAAAGTTTTTCCAATATAAAATGTCCCACCCTATTAAAAACTCTAATGGATATAATGGATATTAGTGCTAATGGTCTTCCAAATAAGACAACTCACCGAGTATATTTTAGTTTTGGAGAAACCATAAATTATAAGAATCTATATGGGTACTATTGAGTGTGATTAAATAGATATATACTAAGTATTTTTATATTAATGTGATAGAATATTGAGGGATGAATAATTATTAATGGTGGTATAGTGTTACTCCATGCAATTTCCTGATATTTTTTACTTAATAATAATTTAATATCATTGATAACATGTGATAAAATATTATTTAAGTTTAACTGAAACTTCATTACATAAATAATTATGACCTATACATTAAATTTCAAATATTAATAGGAATAACCATATTTTCAAACATGTTTCTAATGTTTTTATAAAAATTAAATATATTGATAACTATGTGCTCTATTTTTTGATAAATACATTATATGCTTCGAAATACATTTTACCTTGGAATGGATTAGAGATTTTTCTTGGGAAGCTATATAATTAAAAAAATTCACTTAGGTAATAGTTATTTTATTAACATATTTTTGGAAATAATCATGATACTATTATCTTAGAATGAATTGTTTAAATTTTATCAAAATAGGTATATATAAATGAATTTTAAAAATATATATATTTTTAGAATGAATTCATTTTCCAGAAAATAATTTAAAATGTTTAATTTTTTTGTAAAATTGTCTCAACCTATTATTATTTATATTATATTATGAAAAATTAAAATAATTACTTTGAAATAAGTTTTATTTATGAATTATCAATTATTCATTTTCATAAATAAATAAATAAATCCCAATAATTTCTTTTTTCAGTTTTTTATCTTAAATTTATTTTAACTATTTCTAGAAAAATAATTTTTAGTAATAGAATCATAATTTTTATTAATTATATACATATTTTTAAAATATAACCCATTTATTTTTTTTCAAAATTTATTCTAACTGTAGTAAATATTTGTTACCATGGTTAAAGTAAAATGGGTTATGTAATGTTAAAGATAATATGATTTGTCTTAAAATTCATTCAAATTTTCTAAAATTATACTATTTTTAAACATTAATTCATAAATAATATTAAAAAATCATAATATAACACATTTTTTCAATTAACAATGATTGTATTCTTTATATTACACATTTAATAGATAATGCTAAAATGGTCAAAATATTTCCTTTAATATCAATAATATTTTATTATTTTTATGGCTTCAAAATATATTTAGCTAAAAATGGTTTTTTGAATTATAATTCATTTATTTTCCATGGGAATTTTTTTAAAATGTCTGTAATGAATAGATTACCATAAATGCCGACACAATTGTGAGATAGATGATGTTAATACAATAGATAAATGATGACTATTTTTAAATGTCAAATTCAATTTTTATGGGTGAAATATAGTATCCCATGATTTTCATAGATATATATAAAAAATTATAATATAACATATTTTGTTAAAATTTTAATTTCAAATTCATTTCATTTTTTGTAAATTAATGTTAATGATTGTTTCAAATATGACACTAATGGTATTTTATAATGAATAATATTTCCGTAAATGGTTAAAATTTATGTTAATCATATCCTCATACAAAATAATCTTATAAGGTATAATATATCAATTGTTTTCAATTTATGAACCGAATTTCATATTAATGTAACATTGTTAACCGATTGATTTTATAAAACATTTATATTTCAGTAATTGTTATGCAAGTAAACATTGGATAAAAATAAGAAATACTACCAATAGAAGAAAAAAACATGTTCAAATTTTATTTTATGAGAGGATATAAAATCATAATAATATTATAAAAAATAAATATCAATTCTAAGGAACATATTCTAAAAAATTAGTATAATTATTTTAACACTTTAGCTCATTTCAAGATAAACACTCCCCTCACTTATTACATGGAACCAAATCTACTTTATAATTCAAACTGTATGATCATTATAGATCTTCCAATTCCCGCAATAAAATAATAATATATTCCATCATCACATCATATTGCTTCATTTATATCAATGCATCCATCTTTTGAATGATTTTGGTCTCATACAAATATGGTTTATTGATAGTGAGATGTAACTCTTAACCAAGAGATTTAAATTTCAATTATTAAAATAATCATCAAAATGTAATATTTCTAATTTAAAATAATTTTTTCACCATTATCAATCTGTGTTATTTAAATTATGATGAAGGGTCAAATATTGTCGAAATTATTCTCATCCTTTAAAAATTGATAACTTTGCATGTGTGCACAAGTAGAGTACCACTTATAAAAGCAATTATATTGATTTAATAATATATATTTAAAAGGATTGTAATATAAATTGATTTAATGAATTTTAAGGATGTTTGTGACTCAATATTTTTTGATTAATTTTAAATTATTATTTAGATTTTTTCTATTTGATATGTTAATATGTGAAAATAGTATTCAAGAAAATGATAACCTTATCATTTCAATCAATGGTGTAATTCATTTATATATATATAAATATATATATATATATAACAAGTCTGTATAATATATATATATATATAAAGAAAATATATTTTATTTATATCATATTAAACATTCCAAAAATTATTTTTCAATTATAAATGTACATTAATATGAAATACCAAACTGAAATAATCATGAGAAACAATGAATATATAACAAGGAAGACTGATTTTTATAAACAATTGTTAATAAAGGGGTGAGGAGATGTTATAAATAAATAAAATGTAGTATGATATATAAAAATATTTTTAAGAACCAAGAATAAATATTTTATAAATATATATTTATTATTCGTCAGATTTAAAAATATACTATTAATGAAAACACATGATACAATTTATATAGATACAAATTAAAATTTTATCAATTGTTTTAATGATTATTTTGGATTTAGTTATTTATATTTTAATTATCTAAAAATATTATTCAATTATTCTTATACCCTATTCATTTCTGACATATTTATATTATTCTTCCAATAATCATCTCATTGATTGTCAAAAAAATTACAGAATAGAATTTTGTATATACAATATTATTTCTCCAATAATTGTAGGTAATCAATATTCTTAAAAATCATTATTTTATAAATGTTTAAATAATTTTTAGACAATTACAAAATATTTTCATAAATAACATAATATTTCTAAAGCATTAAAATCAATATAAATGTTTTAAAAAAAATTCTATCATTGTCTGAATGAGGTGATTTTTCTAAAAAAATTAAAATTAGACTTTGTTCTAACACACACGACATGTACAAATATTCCACCTATATAACCACTCACTTTTTTAAATGTTATTTAATAAATTCATTCGTTACATTCAATGATAATGTATTCATTAATATGTAAGAAAATTTTCAGATTTATATGTGTGATTTTAGAAAAAAATGTGTATTTATTAATATATATTAATCAGTGATATCTTTGTAATATCACAGGTATTTATAAAATAATAAATTTTCTTAAATATTAATATTTATGAGTGTAATATTAATTTTATATTAAACTAGATTCCTGCTTCGATAGCATACTTGACATTCAATAATACGATTCTCTAAAATCTTAAGTAGCACAGAAAACTGCGCAATACTGAAAAGTAAAGAACAATTAATACATATATTTTGAATGGTAGTTAATTCCAATCTATTGTATCAGCTAGACTGTATAGAAATACATATAATATTATTACACAAGTGTGATAAATATTTTTACATTTATAAAATAAATTCTAGATGCTTAATGTAACCACCTGATATTTAATGAGAAATATTATTTTTAATTTATTTGATGTCTTTTGTTCTACGCTACACCAAGATTAGCCTGCACTATACGCAACACCGTATTATCTTGCAGTATATGCAACAACATACGTGGCTTGAGTTACACGCAAGAGCGACCTTCATCGATAGCTTGCATGGTACGCAATATCGAGATTCACTAAACAATGATATATTATAATATTATTATGAACTAGACATTATAAATAATATAAAATAGATTTTGAATTTTATAAAATTATAATTCATTTTACACATTTTCTAGAACATGGTATGTGATGAAAATTAATTTTTCGGATAAAAGATGTATTTTTCAAAAAAATGCAGTTTTGTCCCATTTCGGTGGAACACCTATTCTAAATATAATTTTTGACAAGTTTATAATTTCATTATGACCAATTAAACTTTCTCTATTGAATAAGTATATAAAAATTTACATTGGATAAAATTTTGACATTATTTTGATATCCTTCAAATTTTTATGAATAATAAAAATACAGTAGATTTTAATTAATTTTTTTTTTCATCGATATAATTTAAATAGTTAAATTATAATATTGGATGTTTTTAAAGTATAAATAGAATATAGTTTTACCATTTAATATAATATATTTCATTATCATTAATTTTACATTGAATTCATAGGTAAAAACATTTCAATCATTTGTAATGTTTTAACTTTTAAAACCCATTTTCTCAACAGCAGGATTAATTTTAAATTAAATAGTACATCCTATGTGATTTGAATTTGGAAAAATGGATTCCCCATATGGATTCAGTAGGTCCAAATTATTTTAATAGGAATTTTTTTAATTTTAGGCATTATGAATAGTAACTACAGTAAATTTTATTTACAAAGTAAAAGGTAAATCATGTAATTAAGGGTAAAATTAACATTATAAAATTACCCTAAAACTTGTATTAATATAATTGGAAGATTATATTTTGTCCTAAAATAGACTTGGGTAGAAATTTTATCTTTTGTAACCATCTTTTATTTTATTGAGAGATTTAATTTATTTTATTTAAAGAAAGTGAAATATATCTCACTCAAACATTAATAATTAATGTATTTTTACTATAAGGTTATACAAAATTTAAAATCGGTTATAAATACTCATTTTAAAGATACTAAGTTTTTCTTTATCATGGTAATTTATTTGTGATATTTAAGAAATATATAATTAATTTAATATCTCATACATTAATGATCCAGAAATTATTTAATTAGCAAAAAATCAATAATATAGTCTTTATTATAATAATAATACCAATAAAAAATCATAAACCTGACCAAAACATATTGTACGTGTACATATAAACCATAATAATCAAATGGTATAATTTTTGACTATTTAGATCCTTATAAATTCTATTATGACACTTATATTATTGTATTTTAAATGATGTCAAAGTTGACACCTTCATACATTAATAAATATAACAATTTAAATGTTGTGATTTTAAGATGATAAATTTGAGTAAAAGTATTATTATAGTGGATATAAGATTTATCTGCATCATAGAATTTTATTATTAAATTTTATGCAACAAATACGTATATTAAATAATAATACAAAAATATTGTAGTAATTAATTTATTAAAATAAATATCAAATAAATGTTATTCAAAATATTAAAATAAATATTAAATGAACAAATTAATATTCTCCATGAACTATTTTTATGAATATGATATGTTAGGAATCTATTAAATATTTTGGATTGAATATATCTTCTATATAGAATTTATTTAATTTCAAATAATTTAAAAGTTTCAAAATTGACATTATTGATTTTTTATAGAAATGACATATTAATAAATTGTTTAAATATCACAAAAATATTTAAAAAATAAAATTTTAAAATTATATAGTCTAAAATGTAATAATGTATCTAATTGTGGAAAATTAACAACACATAAGTATGTATCTATAACAAATTTAAAAAGTAGAATATTATTATCGAAAAAAAATTACTTAGATTAAATAAGGATAAATCAAAATGATAAGGTTTAAAATAAACATTATACATGTCTAAATATTATTGGTCAATGATACTATGACCCTATCTCATTTCATATTCTAATTTATTGTGTATTGGTGTTTTTTAAGTGGGTTTTCAATTTAATATTCATTAATATTTTTGAGGAATCCAAAATTTCCCTCTCTTCTCATATTAAAAGGAATCTCATTCCTATACTCTTCAAAAACATTTGATCTTTCATGATCTACCAAAACCTTTCCATTTATATTCTCCACTTACCTAGAAAAATACTACAGGTCCTGGTCTTCTTCAAATACCAACATTAGTGTCCTAAGTGGAGGTTTCGAAGAGGCGTGTCAGGGAAGAGTTAATCACATCTACCGATTCTTTAATGTTTATTTATTCTTATACTTCATCTTATTTAGTTATTTAATTATAATGTAATAACATAAGTATAAATAATTTACTAATATATACTTATTAATATTTAACAACCCTATTTCACCTTCTATCTATCCTATGAAAAAATGAAATCACCACGCGTGCGTACGTACGACTTACCGTCTCCAAGCCGTGGTGTAATCTATTTTTCCACAACCTCCATTGTTGGATGTATATAATTGTTGATATAATAATTGAATATGATTTTTATAACATAATACTGATTTATAGATATTATATCATCCACATCAATTCCACTCAACAATTATGAGAACGATATCATTGCTCGCGAATATGTACGGATTACCGTCTCCACGACGTGATGAGATTCATTCTCCATGTTAAACATTAAAGAATGATAATAAAGTATATATAATAAATAATCATGAAATATATTACATAATAATGATACTATATTTATATATATTCTCTTTACTTACTTCCATTGAATTTAATAAGGAAACGTAAATATCGTTCATCTGTATGTATGGCCTACCATCTCCATGAAAGATGTATTTTATTTCATTTATTAATCTACTATATATATTTATACCCTAAATATATAATATATATAAATAATGTTTTACATTATGGAATTAATTAATAATTATTTAGGTAATAATATGAATAATTACATGTCAGAACAAGTACGATAAATTAAATGATTTTACCCAAAATGGTGCTTTAACATGGAATTGGCAAATGAATGGGTAATATAAAGTTGTAATTGAATCATATATGATATAATAAATATTATTATGGTTTCATTACAAGTTAATAATATGTTTAAACTCATTATACAAGAGTCTCAAACATATATGGAAGAAATTGGACATAATTTAAGGGATAATAATTCTAATCTCGTTCTAATCTGGGATTATTTATTCGTAAGTACTTACTAGGGTTATCATTATCAACCATGACCATGTTTTCAAAAAAATGTTGTCATAAAATGTTTACTATTATTCCAATTATGTTTGAATTCATTTTTACCCTTTTTTACTTCAACCTCATGGTATGGAAGGAATATTTATTTTGTTTACAAAATGAATAACTTTTTTACTTTTCCGACAAAAGTACGAGGTGAGTTTTTTTAACTTATACGAGATGAACAGATTTTTACGATTTCATAACCCCTTATTTTCATGACGCTTCCAAAATAGTATTCATGTTTATTTTCAACAAAAATAATTTTATTTTAATGTTGCAAGGAATTTTGTGAAATGAAAATGATTTTGAAAATGGAAGGATGGTTCCTCCAAGAATTCATTTCAGGTGTTTTATAAAAACTATTTTTAATATAAGATGACATTATTTAGTATGATTATGTTTCAATTATAATGTCTCTATTATTTAACTGCTTTTATTTTTCTTATGATGAAATGATATCAATTTGTTTTATATGGATTATGTTATCATGGGATGATGATTATGAAACCGATATTATTCTTTGGGGATAGATGAATGATTTTTGTTTATTATGTGGCACATGAAAGAAGGATTTCATTAAGAGATGGGTGGAACCTATATCTCCCTACAATTCATTGGTTAATGATTTATATCTCTTGAGATAGAAATGGCTGGAACAGCAAGTCAATCTGGTTCAGTAACACAGGGCTGGAATGACAAATAAACCTGATTCAGTAATGGACATTATCCACTTTGATGGTCTTGGCAGCAATGTCTTGGATACTATTGAAATCATAACATATTCTTAATGGTTTTCCACAATAACATGTTTTATTCACATGTTATTTTATCATGATTAATGTTCCTTTATTATCTATGTCTTACTTACTGCCAAGATTTATTTCACAACTCATGATTTTGATGTTTAAACATTTTGTTCATGTTTTTTAGTTCAAATGTATATGGTTTGTTTTTTTTTCTCCATGCATACCCTTATTGAGCATTTGATCTCACCCTTTTTATGTATTCTTTTCCCCAGGATATAAATATATATTTTCGGTATGGAAACAAAGTGGAATTATATATATGAGAGGTGTTGATGAGCTTTCACCATGAATAGATTATTATGTTCCATGTTTCCAAAGACACTAAACTATTATGGTCCTTGGGTGTATGTTTTTGTTATGTATTAAGTATTTCGAAAAAGAAATTTAATGTCCATGTACGTCATGCTTGGGTCTTTACAGTTGGTATAAGAGGGATGTTTAGTTAACCTTAGGAAACTAGGATTTGAAATATTTAGAGAGATCCATAGATATATTTATAAGATATTTATATGGATGTCCCTAAGGATAAGTATAAGTATAGGTTACAATCCTAGAATTATGATAACGATCATGAATAACCTAGGATTAAACCTATTATGGTAGAGTCAGAATGTACTCTGCCTTCATTATGTAGTTTTCCTACTAATATTTTAGTCTCTCAAACTATTATTTTTGGGTTTTAGAAAATTGCTGGAAACATGAAGATTCATGTTAATGGAGAATATGGAGGATAATGGAATGATATTATTCATGATCAACAAAATGAAATGTGATTTGGAAGTATAAACATTGTTATTATGACCAATCAACAATATCATAATTTGATCAATAATCACAACTTTGGTATGTTTCCCAACTCAGCTAATAAGAGAAAGATGGAGTTTTATGATGATCATAGAGGAAAGATAGTTCATCTTCCGTCATGTAAATCATGTGGGAAGAGGCATTAGGGGGAATGTATCAAAGGAACTGGAAGATAATTTGAGTGTGGAAAAGGACACAAAGATAGAAATTGTAATGTAAAAGGATCGGTTAACAGTATAAAAAAGGATAATAGTATTTCTAAGACATCAAAAATGGTTAAATGGTTTAAATTTGGAATTTACAGGCATTATACAAACCAATGCCCTAAGGTAAAATCTCATAACGAGAATCAGTATGGTCATATGGGTAGTATTTATATTGATGATGATGAAGAGACTACAAATGATATATGGGATGAAATAAGTGTTGAAAAATAAAATTGTAAAGCTCTGTCAATTGTTTATGAAGGTAGTAGAATTATTGCATGTTTATCAAGAAAAATATATGTTACTATGGAATAAAGAAGCAATTAAGGATTGATAGACTATTGTTTTTCTTTGATTATTTGAAAGTGTATGTTAAATGGTTATGTTATCAATGAGAAGTGATTAATATATTTTTGGAAAGTAGATGATATACACATAATGAAATGATAAGAAAAAATTATATGTGTGATAGTATTAATGAACTCATAATTGATATAAGGACAAAGTGATATCATAGTTTGAGTATATAGACTTTTTTGGATTTTGGTATGTGGAAAGAGTTAACTATTGACAACATTCATGTTTTCAATATGGTTCTATGGTAACTCAGGTTTCAAGAGACTATAAGATTAAGGTATTCAACTGTTTGAAATCTGACCAACAAGATATATCTTATGATTTACAGGGGATAAATGATGGTATTCACATGCTAGGTAGACGACCTTTGTAGTAGTCATTTTACATATACTGTGAGATTGGACAGAAGTATTTTTGATAAGCCAATAGGTTGAAAGGAATTATTTAGGACATCAGATAGTATTTTTTATGGATAATTTTTTAGTATGTTATAATAATATAGTTTTAAAAAAAGGACAACCTGCGGGATGTGCGACAACCCATCGCACCGGAGAAGGATGCATGAATCAAACCCAAAACCAAGGAACGACATGCATTTATCGCCTATCACTGGACTAAGGAGAGTCCCTATTTAGTAGAAATTATTTTTATTTTATTAAGTGGTATGATAAATGATGTATAAGTCCATTTTTGGAATCATATATGATTAACCTCACCATTTATGGACTTATGTATTTTTAATATCTTATGCTAACATATTTTGTGATAGAGACAGATGGAATGACCTGTCATTATATTGTATGATCTGCTAATACTTAATCAATGACTAATTCAACGCAATTTCTTTAAATAATTTATTAAGTGGAAATTTTCATGGAATGACCAATAATTATATTACTCTAAATTCAAGTAAGTATTCATCCTCATGAAAAAAATTCGACATCTTTAGGGAAATGATCTTGAAAACAAAAAATAATTTTTCCTAGTGCCCTCATATCTGATGAATCATATGGTACATTAGATCATCACAAATTTATGGCTTTGTGATTGTTTGATTTTTCATTTCCACGTTCTCTACCACTCTTCAACAGAAAATGATGGTTAGATTTCTCTTCCATATCCATATTGTCACCTATATTGTATAATGTGGAAACCCAATGTTAAGTGACTTTGGGTGACCATTATGTTTCTAAATTTCCTATTTAAAATTCATATATAGTATTCCTTTTTACGATGTGGGTTTCTATGATATATAACTTCAAGTAGTAAACCATTTATAACCTGGATGAATTTTGAGGGCAAAATTCATTTTAAAGGGTGTAAAATGTAACACCCCGAGATTTTATAAGAAATCTTATTATAAATTTCATTGATGTCTTGTGTTTTATGCTACTCCAAGATTAGCTTGTGCTATACACAACACCATATTACCTTTTAGTATACACAAAAATGTACTTGGCTTGAGTTATAGGCAAGAGAGACCTTCCTCGATAGCTTGCATGATACATAATACCTTATTTTCCTAAACAATGATATATTATAATATTATTATGAACAACCTTTTTAAGAATAGTTTTAAACACATTTTGAATTTTATAATTTAATAATTCATCTTAAACATTCTCTAGTACATGGTATGAGAACAAAATTAATTGTTCGGATAAAAGAATTATTTCTCCAAAAAATTATGTTTTGTCGACTTTTGGTGGAACACCCATTTTAAATCTAATATTTGAGAAGTTTATAAGTTCAATTTTACAAATTAAACTTTTTATTTTGAATCATGATATTAAATTTTACGTCGGATATATTTTTAACATTATTCTGATATCCTTCACATTTTTAAGAATAGTAAAATTACGCTAAATTTTAATTAAAAACAAATATTTTCATTGAGGTAATTTATATGGTTAAATTATAATATTTTATTTTTTTAAAATTATAAATAGAATATATTTTTACCATTTAATATAATGTAATTTATTATCATTAATTTTACATTGAATTCATAGGTAAAAACAATTCAATCTTTTGCAATGTTTTAATTATAAAAACTAGTTTTCTCCACAGCGGTATTAATTTTAAATTAAATACTGCAACATTTTTGTTTTCAATTTGGTAAAAAAATTTCAATATTTTTAATTAGTAGGTCCAAATTATGTAAATTGGATACCTTTTATTTTTAGGAATTATGAATAGAAAATACGGAAAAATTTATTTTCTACAGTTAAAGGTAAATCATGTAATTAAGGGTAAAAATAATATTATAAAATTACACTAACACTTGTATTGATATAATTGGATGACTATATTTCGTCTTAAAATATACTTGGGTCAAAATTGTATCTTTTGGAACGGACATGATTTTGATTAAGACAATTAATTTATTTTATTTAATGAAAGAGAAATATGTCTCACTCAAACATTAACATTTAGTGTATTTTTAATATAATGATATACATAATATAAATTCTATTATAAATAATCATTTGAAATATAAAATGTTTTTAATCATTATGGTTATTTATTTGTTATTTTTAATAAATATATAAATACTTTTATAGCTTATAAATTAATGATGCAAAAATTATTTATTTAGTTAAAAATCCATAATATAGTTTTTTTAAAAATAATCATACCCATCAAAAGGACCATAAACTTGACCAAACCTTATTGGTCGAGTAAATATTAACCATAATCATCCAATGGACTAATTGTTGACCATTTGGAGCATAATGAAAGCAATTATGACAATTATATTATTTTCTTTTAAATGGTGTCAAAGTTGTCACCTTCATACTTTAATAAATATAAAAATTTAAATATTGTGATTTTAAGATGATAAATTCTGGTAATAGTATTTTTATGGAATATATTTGATTTATATGAACAATATTATTTTATTTTTAATTTTTATTAGACAAATAAATATATTAATTAATTATACAAAAATGTTGTAGTAATTAATTTATTAAGATAAATATCAAATAAATGGTTTTAAAAGTATTGAAAATATATATTATCTGAAAAAATTAACATGTTCCCTGAATTTTTTAGATGCATATTACATGTGATGAATCTATTAAATATTTTGGATAGAATATATATTCTGTTTATATTTTATTTAAATTCAAATAATTTAATAGTGTCAAAATTTACACTATTGATATTTTATAAAAATGACATATTTATAAATTGTCTCTAAATCACCAAAATATTTTAAAATTTCAAATTTAAAATTAAAATGGATATAATCTAATAATACTTCTAATTAAGGAAAATTAACAACACATAATTAAGTATTTATAAAAATTTAAAAATTAGAATATTATTACCGCAAATAAAATTAAATAGATTAAATTAGGATAAATCAAAATGATAAGGTGTAAAATAAACATAAAACATGTCTAATTTTTTTTGGGGTGATGAGATTATGACCCTATATTATATCAGATTTTAATTTACTGATTTTTGGTGGTTTTTACGTGGTGTTTCATTTTATTTTTAATTAATATTTTTGAGGTTTCCCAAAGTGTCCCTCTCTTCTATTATAAAAGGGCACCTCATACCTCTCCTCCTCACATAATTATGATCTTTAATGCTCACCCAAACCTTTTCCAGTTCTCTTCTACACATCCTTAGAAACATACTAGAGGTCCTTTTACTCTTTAAAGACTAACTTTAGTTCCATAAGAGGAGGTTTAGAAGAGGATAATCGAGGAATATGTCTCTTCTATAAATCCTTTCAAGTTTATTTATTCTTCTACTTCCACTTCATATGTTCATTCATTATAAAGTAATAAAATCAGCATAAATAGCATAATTATATGCTATTATAAATATTAAACAACCCTATTTCACCTTCTATACATCTTATGAAAAAATGAAATCACCGCGCATGCGTTCGTACGACTTACAGTCTCCACGACATGGTGTAATCTATTTTTCCACCACCACCATACATGGATGGATATAATTGAGGAAATAATAAATTCTTATGATTATTATAACATCTTACTGATTCTGATATATTATATCATCCACTTCAATTCCATTCAATAATTATGATAAGGATATCATTGCTCGTGCGTACATACGGATTACCGTCTCCACAACGCGATGAGATTTATTCTCCCTATTAATCATTAAAGAATGATTAAAAACTATATATTATAAATAATAATGAAGTATATGACACAATAATGATACTATATTTATGTATATGTTATTTACTCACTTCCATTCAATTTAATTAGGTATCAAAAACCACCATTCATGCGTACGTATGGACGACCGTCTCCATGAATGGTGTATTAATTTTCAATTATTGATCTATTACATATATTTATATCCTGAATATATATTATATATAAATCATGTTTTATATTATAGAGTTAATTAATCATTATCTATGTAATCATATGAATAGTTACAAGTCAAGACATGTACGATAAATGAAACGATTTTACAAAAAACACTACTTTAACATGGAATTGTCAAATGAACGTGTAATATAAAGTCATAAGTGAATCATTTATGATATCATAAATATTGTTATGGTTATATTACAAGTTAATAATATTTTTAAACTCACTATAAAGGAGTCTCAGACACATATGAAATAAATTGTACAAAAGGTAAGGGATAATTATTCCAATCCCATTCTCATCCAGGATTGTTTATTCGTAAGAACTTACTAGGGTTATGTTTATCATCAATGTCCATGTTTTCTAAAAATTGTTTTCGTAAATTTTTTATTATTCTTCCATTTATGTTTAAATTCATTTTTACCCTTTTGACTTCTACCACATGTTATGGAAGGAATTTTTCATTTGATTACCAAATGAGGAACTTTTTGACTTTTCCGGCAAAATTACGAGGAGAATGTTTTTTTACTTTTACTACATGAACAGATTTTTACAGTTTCATAATTCCTTATTTTCATGAATCTTCCTCTAAAAGGTTTTATTATTATTTAAAAAAAATCATTCTCTTTTAATGTTGTATGGAATTTTGTGAAATGAAAAATTATTTTGAATAAGAAAGGATATTTTTCTCAAGAATTCAATTCAAGTGTTTTATCAAAACTATTTTTCATCTAAGATGACATTATTTATTTTGTTTATTTATACATTATAATGTCTCTATAATTTACATGGTTTTATTTTTCATATGATTAAATTATATCAATTTTTTAAATGGATTATGTTATGATGGGATGATGATTAAGAAACCCATATTATTATTTGGGTTTTGATGAATGATTTATGTTTATTTTGTCAGACATGATATAATTATTTCATTATGAGATGGTTGGGACCTATATCACCCTCCAATTAATTGGGTAAATATTTATATCTCATGAGATATACATGTCTGGAATGGATGGTGAATCTGGTTCAGCAATACAGGGTTGGAACAGCATGTAAACTCGGTTAAGAAATGGACTTTGTCCACTATGATGGTCTTGGCAGCAATGCCTTGGCTACAATGGAAATCATAACATGTGATTAATTATTTTCCACAATTACATTTTTTATTCCCATGATGTTTTATCATTATTATTTTTAGTTTATGATCTATTCCTTACGTACTGCCATGATTTATTTCAAAACTTAAGATTTTGATGTTTAAACATTATGATCATGTTTTTAAGTTCAAATGTATATGGTTTGTTTTAATTTCTCCATTATTACCCATAATGATCATTTGAGCTAGCCCTTTTTTTAATTTATTTTCCCCAGGATATAAATAAATATTTCATGTATGAAAACAAAAGGGAATGATCTTTATGGGATATGTTGAATATCTTTCCCCACTATTAGAAGATTTTGTTCCAGGTTTCCTAATACACTAAACTATTTTAGTCTTTGGGTGTCTATTTTTTATATATATTAAGTATTACATAAAATTAATTTAATGTTCATGTATGTCAATCTTGGGTCGCTACACATAAAATGAGTATGAATCCATTTTAATCATAAAATACTCCAATAGTATTAAAAGGTCGTTTTACCGCTATTTGATGATGAAATTTTTTATCTACTTTTGGATTATTTTATATGTTATAGATGACTATATATACTTATTATATTAAAATTTTACTATAAATTTTACTTTGGTTGAAATTTTGGTATATTTATGATAAAATTCATATTTTAATGAATATTGAAATATACATCATTTTTAATTCATGGAAACATTTTTGTATAATTTTTTTATTGATAGATTATCATTATAATTGTATTTAATTTATTTTTAGATTATTTTTTTAAAATTTTATCTAATTTTGTCCATTGTAGATAATTTAACAATTAAATTGGACCTAAATAAATGTCAATCTTTGGATAGTTTTTACATCTTAAAATCGAACTCTTCAGTTTTAACAATTTTAATAATGATTAAATTAATTAATCAAACGTTTTTATTTTGAATTTAGAAAAATTTATTTCATACTTTCCATGTAATGGTCTAAATTATGAAAATTTTAACTTCTATTTTTGTACATGATGAATACCATCTTCAGAAATTATTTTTATTTACCACGATTAAAGGTAAATTATGTAAATAAAGTTACTCATAATATTATAACAATATAAAAATACATTAATACAAGTACTATTTTGGTTTATGAGTCATGGATGAAAAAAAAGCTTTACGATTAACATTTTTCATTCATGTGCCACTTAGGTATGATAATGTCATTATTTAATAATTAATTTAGAGTAAAGAGAAATAAAAAATAAACATGTATCTTTCAACATCACCAATGTTAATATTGGTTTATATAAATTATATCTTGGACAATAAATATTCATTAGAAATGTTAATATATTTCTTAAAAAAATGTATTTTATTTATAGTTTTTCGATAATAAATAAATAAATATTTTTTATAACACAATGACGATGTAATGATCACCTTATAAATGATGGGTTCAAATAAATGATATTATAAATATTCAAATATATGTACTTTGAAAATTTTGATGTCATCACAAAATTTTATAGATTATTATTACATGTTATATTTTAGTAAATTTAGTTTTTTTAAATAATCATGTTTTTATGACTTTAAAAAATCAATAACAAAATTGTGTCAAAATTGACATAAATGAGTTTTAAAAACAACTGTTATTTTATTAAATTATATAATTTGAAAAAAAATTATTATTAATCCAAATGACTTGTATAATGTTTAAAATTAAATAAATTATCTACATGAGGTTCTCATGTCAATTTTTAGAGATAATATTAACCATGTAGTGTAAAAATTAAAGAGGGAATGATAAGAGATAATTTATTTAAATAAGGGTTATAACCAAAAGATAAGGGTAAGTATGTGGCCCAAGCTTGTCTAAAACCTATTTGTTTAGTGTATTTATTCTAATAAGCTTCTTATCCATGCAATATATTACTTCACATCTATTACAGTTCTAAAATAAATTTATAATAATATAATATCTCCCTACTTTCATAAATTGTCCCTCCTCCCGCATATAAAATGCCACAACATCTACCCACTTAATCACACTTATAAAGCCACTAGGATGGTCCAAATTATACTTAAATAAAATATAAAATACATCCCTTCCTCCTAAAATCTATATCATTTGATTAAGGTAATTTAATAAATCTTATTGGATTTAATAAAATGTAGTTACTCGATTTATAGATAACATCTTCTACCGTGTTGCTTTTCCTTTATTTTTCCCATATCCAACCCTACAGTCTATTTCTTCTATTATATTATATAATTACCAGTATATAAAATATAAAATTATGTTTTTATTAGATGTTTTTGACAAACAATTACCCTCACCTCCCAGTAATGGATATAAAAATTATTTTTTATGTGTACAGTGAACTTCTCCCTTATTAAATGATGATTGTTAATTTTCCTCATTACACCCTTAATTGGGGACATTATAATAAAATAATATTTATATATGATATATATAATATTTATATTTACTCTATTATTAAAAAATTTTAATTACATCTTAACTTTATTCCTTTTAAAATGTCAGAATATGATAATTTCAATTGAGGAATTGTGGACTACTACCCCCTCTAGGTAATATGAATCATTCATGACATACATGGAATGTATGAAGGATGCCTTTTATGAAATTATGTGACATGCTTAACATATATGTTATCTGGAAATTATAATATACTTATAAATCATTTATTTATATTCTTATAATTTAAAAAAAATTATGGAAGTAGCATTCATGCATATGTATGACCTACCGTCTCCAAGAACGATGAATTTAATTTATTATCTCCAAATATTTTTAATATTATAAACACGTATATACTATATATATATTTTCTGTTAATAATGAATAATATTATATTGGTTTACTTTTTAACACGTAGAAAATTTATATCATAGAGAGTTTAACATGTTCATTTTCGACATAAGTACCGAATGTCGACCAAAAGTCTGATATGAAATAAAATATTTATTTAATTTTTATAACATTTTAATAAGTGGTATAAAAAGGTTATTAAAAATAAAAATGATCATGTGAAAGTATATATTAACCTATAATGGTTATTCAAGAACATAAGGATTGTACGTGATGATTCTGACTCAAGGTAATTTATTTTTTCTCAATATCCTTTCATTGGGGCATATTTTTGGTAATATTCCCCTACATATATTATTAGTGTATAATCATCCCTTTTAATTTTAATTTCATTCAAAAATATTTAAAAGGAATCTATTTATATGAATCTATTCCCAAAATTAAAAATGGAATGTTTTAATGTATGCAACAACAATAAATTATCCACCACCGTAACCATTATTTGATTTTGGGGTTCCTATAAAAGAAGTAATGTTTATTTTTAAGAATAATAAATACCATATAAAATTTTCATGTATAATTTTATTGAAATTTTATTTGATAAAATATTTTTTATGTCAATATCATTAAATTAGATATTCTGATTACAATGTGGCAATGTTAATTTCCTGTAATAATTTTTTCTTGTGTTATAATTATATATTGGTACATGTAAATTTGAGAGGATATTATGTGATACACTAATAATGGGTGGTTATGTGATAATGCAATGATGGGTGTTTCCCTGATAAACCAAGGATGGGTTGTTATGTTATAACTTATAATTCATTTGGTATAGATGTCGTTCGTATGGCTATTCCATTTAGTGATATGTGTGGAAGTTGACTGTATGTTTATTCCATTTAAGTATTTTTATGTCCAAAGATACCATTTTTATTGTATGTATTCTTTATATGGGTTCTGGGGTAATGTTTTGGTTAAAAATGGTATGAAATTTTATTATATTTGGTGAATAGTGTTTAATAGTTCATAAAAGTGAAATTTATTACTTTATGATATTTTATTCATGATTTACATTTTTTCACAAATATAACAGATTTCCTTATTTGTTTATCCCTTATAGATTCTTTTATGCTAATATTATTTTTTAAAATGTGTTCCATAGGATTTAATGTATTATAGAGTAATGTATGGGATATTGGAAAAGTTATGATGTTTATGTGTGATACGAATCCCTGTTTTGTTTAATTGCTTTTATGAAAAACATGATTATGAGTAGAAGTTCCTAATTTATAAAAATAATGTTGATATGTATAATTTATAGCCTAATTATAAAATTATATATCTCAAATAAGATCCTTGATGTGATTGAATTTAAAATTATTGACTTATCTCATGATTAAGAAATGTTTTAGAATAGAATGTTATAGTTTGTATCAAAGGCCAGTTTTGATTACATCATGGGTTTGAATATTATTAATAGAATATTCATAAATTTTTTTAATTTATGGTATAATAGAAATGATATATAATTGAATGATTAAATTATTTCTTCATCTATGATATTTCTGTTCAGAATGGTTTTCCATAGTGGAAATAGGGTAGTTTTGCTAGATCTACAGACATCGGAAAGCAACCTTTCTAATCAGCTATAAGCATCCGGCCATAAAACATTACATAATATTAAATTAAATGAATAATTGTCATTGAGTATCTTTTCAGGATTAGTGTTTTAGACAATTAGGCCATAACTATTACATAAAAACTTGAATATTACATGTAGACACTACTACCCCATATCAATTTTTTCATAAAATAAAAACTCTTAAAAAACATGTATAGTTCCTTATTTTAGACAGCATGACTCTTCCTTGAACCCATAAATGACCCTATTCATCTTTACATCCTGTGGAAGACATTTCAAAAACATGGTATGATCATAAAATGCTTAGAAAGGGTTATAAAATAAGGAAGGAAAATATTATCACATCAATAAATAAAAATTCATGAAACCATACTTTTTGATCATAACATACCTTAAAAAATCATAAGATTTATGAATTACACACACAAATATGAAATCATAAATGTTAATTATGGAATCCATATCAAACAAAAATTATAGTTTTCACAACTACATTGGTAGTTACACTTGGAATATCCATCATAGTATATTATCTAAATCTATTTGGAGAAACATCAGGTTTACCTCTGTCATGTTACCCAATGCATAGGAGAGTTATCTCAGGCTCACCTGCCCTAGGTTTATCGTGAAACCACCCATAGACATAAACAATTCCAAATTACTATAACATAATCATAACACAAAACACATGTATAAAGGGAACATCACATTTCCACATTCCAATATATCAAATCATGATGTTGAAAAAATAAATGTTTTATAAAATTATTTTCAAAACCATTTAAAAAGTTATTTTTTAATCAAAGTGTCCCATACCACTATAATGCTTTAAGATGAATTATCATTTGAAAACATTATTTTCCATATAAATAAATCCTAAAACCCATTTTTAAAAAATGTAAATTAATTAGAAATGTTTAGAATAATAAATATTTCAAAAAATTAAAATGATATTTTAGTTAAAGAGTTTTTTTTAATAAAAAGTAGAAACATGAATACAAATAATTGAGGGATAACATTTAATCGCAACTTCATAATATCCTGATAATAATGGGATTCATGATATAATATGTCAAAGGACAGTATATACACAATATAAGAGTGAATTCGTGCATAACAACAATGATGTCTCAATGGAAATGTAAATTTAGATGAAATCCCTTATAATGATTAGTCCTTAAATTGATGATAAACCAATCACATAATTATGTGTGACAAATATAAATACCCTTAATATAATTTTAAATTAATATTAATAAAATCAATGTTCATTCACACATATTAATTGGATGACATATTATAGAAGTAAATGTTAAACCCAATGAAATGAAATTTGGTTAAGAGGTTCCCTTGTAAAAATTCAACAGTCTAACAGTGTCACTTTAAAATTCAAAAAATGGGTTGATGAGATAAAATGGTATCTCATCCCTTATACATATTTTTTACATCAATAAGGATATATATGAACAAATCCCAAAATAATAATATGTAAATTTAAAGACATAACAAAAAGAAGCCTTTTAAAAAGGAGAGGGTGAAAGGTTCCCTTACCAATTTGGTAACATACGAAATATACACCCCATGAAAGACAGATCATATAATAAAGAAGTAAATACTAATTAATGAAATTATATTACAAAAAGTGTATAGTCATGGGATTTACATACACAACACATATATAAATAGTGGAAAATATAGCATGAATCTCATGGGAATACATAGTGAGATGAAACCCTTTACCACATTGTAATCAACTGGGTCTTATAACCAAAAGTTAATAACCACCAAAGGAATCACAAAATACCATGAATATAATGATAATCATGATAATATATATCAAATATCAATACACTATAAATCACATGAAATGAATAAGTGGTGAATTTTGGAAATCTCAAAGAATTAAAAGTGAGATAAGAAAATCACTTAACTCGTGTCCAACATGACTCGTTTGTTCCTTGTTCTTCCTAAATAATAAAATAAATTAATTTATACTAGCTTAGAATCCTTTTTCAAGTTTATTATTCATTCTATATCCCTTATTACCATGTTATATATGTTATGCAATCATATTACATAATAATGGTCATTTTTTCGATATTTTGTACTTGAGGAAAAAAAGAACACCTTATAATTACAAGTTTTCTATGTGGTAAAAAGTCCATTATCTACAGAATTATATTCAAGATATAGATATCATAGATATCATATATATCTATTATATATATGAATTTATAATCATTCATAACATTTGATGATAAGAAATGAAATGCATTGTTCCTGGGGATGGTAAGCTGTATGTACGCATGAACGCTACATTCAATTATATTTCGTAATTTAATTGAATGAAAACATAATGTTAAATAGTTATATTATAATTAAAGTATAATATCACATTTAATTTCAATTACTCAATCCTATATATTTCTAATGTATGGTATGAACGAGTCATATCACTTTGAGGGGGTGGTAGTCCGCACTTTCTCCAATTATATTATCATGGTTACCCAAAATGGAAACCATAAAGGTATGTTGTAAATAGAATATTCAGAAGTATAAAGAAAAAATCAAAAAATTATATATCATATATAATTATAGTTCCATCATAATGGCCACCATGATAGGTGCTGGGAGATAATTGAAATAACATCGTTTCGCGAGGAGTTAGTTTGACATCCATATAAAAATTATGTTCTTCACCCATTAGATGGAGGTGTGTGTAAGTTTAGTTAAATTAATTTTCATAATAACATCCTAATATATTGAGGATAATGTTTTTGTTATAAATTAATTGAATAAAAAGAGTTTAGGGGTAGGATATGTAAAATAAATGAAAATAAGTTAAGAGGAAACATTACCTTTAATTTGGGTAACGTCATTTGGTTTGAACAAAAATGACATCGTTATGTGCCTTTTCCTAAGGTAAGGCTTCTATGAGGAGGAGGCGGATTTAGGGAGATTAATTGGGAATATATTGGATGAAAAAATGGCTTACAAGGTTTGAGTAATTCGTTATTAGTGGAGACCTTTTATAAGGGGGGAGGGGCTCTTTAGGAAAGTGTGAAAATCTTATTTTATTATATAATTATATTCATTTTCTAAAGGTCCAAAACCCATTAATTTTAAATATATGTTGACTCATTGTCAAAATAAAATCATCCAAAAATAACTGGGAAGGTCTTCTGTGTTATTTTAATATTTATAATCTAATTTATTTTAATCATTTATAAATGAGATATATAATACATCATTATTGTGTCATAAATAATTTAATATATTTGTTCTATAATATTTTAAAATAAACTAAAATTATGTATGAAATATTTGTAGCTTTACAATTCAAATTTATAGTCCAAATATAACTTATATAACCCTATAAAAAATTAATTTACTTAAAGATATTTGTTTGTGTCATTTTTGCCATTACAATATTTTAATTAATCTAAAGTGTCATTATCACTCTTACGTGGCTCCATGGGGTCCCAGAATCAACCCAAAGATGCCCATGGTCGAAAATGACTCATAAAAAAAAGGAAAGGACAACTATTAAAGTAATTTGGTATAATTATGTAAGTTTTTTACCTTGAATTACCATATTTACCATTAACCGCGGTAAATAAAAGTCAAAACATACTATTCATTGAAAATTATTTTTATCTTATTGAACCACATTTTACATACTAATAATAACCATGTATGTTGGATTTTATTAATTCAATTCACAAAAGTGGTAAAATTTCATTTAAATAAAAAAGATGATTTCTTAACTACTACCAAGTGGTTTCTCTATTTATCAAAAATTGATGTTTTTCAGAAAAAAAACCAAAAAATAAGCCTAAGATATATTTGATATTCCGAATTCAAAAATAATGTCTATTTTTCAAAATTCAAAACATAGAATTTCCATTAATTATTTTAAAATTAATTTCCATTTTCAGAACAAATAGAGTGTTTTTAAGAAAAAAAATGATCAAAATATTGACACTTGTTTATATACAATTTCAAAATGATATTATTTCCAATAACCAACATTAGATTTAAAGGTAAAATTATATTCTAATTACAGTTTACAACCAATAAAAAAGATAATATAAACTTATAAATAAATTAGATTAAAAGGCACTTTTGAATTAAAATACAGTATTTCACACTATTTATTAAAAAATATACATTATCAGAAAAATACCCAAAATTTACCCCAAATAAATTTCAATGTCCTAAATATAAAGAAGAATTTTGTTTTGCCTAATATAACATAAAAAATGACCAAAACTAGATTGAAATAGGGTTCCCCATAGAAAGGCGGAAAATCGATCTTTTACTAAATGTTAGAGTATTCATACTTAATATTAGATTCATTTATATTTTAAGCCCATAACTTTTATTGGTTAATTGTAAAAACATTTAACAAACAAATATAGTAATATATTATTTAGTTCTATTCATTCCTACTAATACAATTCCTAGGCATTAAGTACCATTTAAAATAATAATATTATATTATTAGTGTGCAACGTAATATTTTCATATAAACCCGTTCTTGGGTATCTAGTACGACATCGATCAGAGAGTCCCCTATAATGTAAAAATTATATTTAATTCACTAATATTAATAAATATTAAATAAAAATTCCTTATTTATCTGGGATGTTACATCCATCCCCACTTTTGGAAATTACATCTTCGCGATTTTAAAACTAGGCTTGAAAACATAATTGAATGTCCCACATTTGAAAAAGAGTCAATATATATATCAAATTAAAATAAATAAATGGAAGTAAATAAGGTCTTATGAGATAAAAAATACTAGGATTCAATGAAATCATGGATGTGGAAGAGAAAAAAAACCATCATGTTCTGATGGAGAGTGATAGAAAATATGATTAAGAGAATGTTATCCACCAGAAAATTTCAAACTTGTGACGGGTTAAATAGTCATTGATTCCCCAATAGGAAAAGATAACAGATAACATTTTCGTTTTAAGTTACTTTTCATTGAAAATATATCTATGTGATTAATTAAAAAAATAAGGAATCATACATACTTTTCATGTAGACATTAATTCTTTACTATATTTCTATCATAAAGTCATATTTCATTCAAAAAATGAGTATTCAGGATAACTTTTTCACATTAAAAGTGCTATAATAAAATTTGAGAAAATAGAATAATCCAAAAAAGATGAGCTATATATTTTCCTTGTCTTTAGACATTATCTAAAACCAAAATGGTTAATACAAGATTTGATGATACCCAAAAAAGAATAATCCATTATTAAAATAAATACTACTCATAATATCCAAAAATTAACAAAAAACACCCTAAGCTTAATAAAGATAATTCAATATACAATTGTCCTTAGAATTCTTCAAAATAATAAAAATTAATATTGAATCCCAAAACTCATAAGGATTTTAATCATATAGTCCTCCACAGTAAATATTAATATTTATCCACAAAACATCAGCTGCTCTTAAAGTTGCATACTGAAGTGTAATTAACCTAATAACATATTCTCTATGATAGGTTAATCATTTCCTTAAATAACTCAAATAACTGTTTATCCACAATAAAAACATATATTCTTCCTTAATAACATTACAACCATTACTCCATAATTTAAATCCAATGGTATCCTATTTCACTTAAGCATATAGTGTTACCAAAAGAGAGAATGTCGTCCAAAATAATATTTATCACATAATCACCAAATCATTTTCCTATACTATTAATGTCTATATAATAAAACATATAATCCCAAATAAACTTATTCTTGATCAAAAAAATAATTTAACAAAAAAGAATTAGTCATACTATCAAAGGACTTCACGTAGTCCAGTGGTAGGCGATAAATACCAATTGCACACTGGTTTTAGGTTCGATTCCCACAGCTTTGTCTAAAGCAATGGGGTGTCACATGGTCTGTAATTTATCCTTTTTAAAAAACTATACAATTTCATAAAATTCCTAAAAAGGACAAATTGAGTCAAAAATAACCATAACATAATTTATACTCAAAGGTTATCTAATACCTTTCATTTTTCTCCCCAAAATATAATTACCAATTTTCACTTCTAAAATAACTATGAATCTTAGTATTATATTAACCATTATGGTTCTGTCACTTATGATTAAATTACACCCAAACCTCTAATATTATTTAAACCATCCTCTTATACAAATTATAAGGACCTGGCCATAAAACATAACATAATATTGAATTAAATGAATAATTCACATTGAGGATCTTTTCATGTTTAGAGTTTTAGAGAATTACGCCATAACTATTACATAACAACTTGAATATTACATGTCGACACTACTACTAAGTATACATGTTTTTCATTTAATAAAAACACTTAAAATAAAACATGTCTAATTATTTGTTTTAGATAGCATTACATTTCCCTGATCCCATCCTTGGCCCGATTCATCTTTACATCCTATGGAAAACATTTCAAAAACATGGGATGAGCATAAAAAGCTCAGTAAGGGTTATAAAATAAGTAAAAAAACATTATCCTATGAATAAATACAACTCAATGAAACTATACTATTCAATCCGAACATAACTTACAAATTCATAAGATTTATGAATAACACACAAAAATCATATATCATAAAGGTTACTTATGAAATCCATATTAAACATACATTGTATATATCACATCTACATAGGTAGTCACACTTGGAATACCCATTACAGTTTATTCCATAAATATCTTAGGAAAAAAATCACGTTAACCTCCGTCATGTTACCTGGTGCATTGGAGAGCTATCTCAGGCTCACCAACCCTCGGATTATCATGGAACCACCCATATACGTACAAAATTCCTAATAACCATAAAATAATCATAACTTATAACACAATTATAATGTAAAGATAATATTTCTACATTAAAATATATCAAATCAAGACATTTAAATAAACAATGCTTTATCATATCATTTTCAAATCCATTTAAAAAGAGATTTTTTAATCAAAGTGTCCCATAACACTTTGAATCTTTTAGATAAATTATCATATGAAAACATTAATTTCCATATAAATAAATCCTAAAACACATATTAAAACACGTATATATTTTAGTAATATTTAAAAAAATAAATCTTCAAAACATTTAAAACGATATTTTAGTTAGAGAGTTTTCTTTTGACAAAAAGAGACACACTTGAATACAAATAATTGAGTGATAAAATTTTAACAGAAAATTACAAAACCATGATAATAATTGTATTTATGATATAATATGTCAAAGGATAGTATATACACCATATAAGTGATAATTGTTTCATAAAAACAATGAAATCACAATGGAAATGTAATTTGAGATGAAATCCCTTATAAAGATGGTATCATTAAATTAAAGTTAAATCAATCACATAATTATGTATGAAAAATATAAATACACCATATATTAGTGTATATTATGTTTTCAAAAATCTGAGGTCATTCACACATATTCATAGGATGACAAATTCAATAAGTACAAGTTGAACCCAAAGAATTTAAAATGGGTTAAGAGGTTCCCTTGTAAAAATTCGACAGCCAAATGACGTCACATTAAAAATCAGAAAATGAGTTGATGAGATTAAAAGTGTATCATATCACTTTTACATAATTTATGCATCAATAAGGATATATAATAACATATCCAAACATAATAATATGTAAATTAAAAGACATACCAAAAAAGAAGTCTTGTAAAAAGGGGATTGTGAAATGTTCCCTTACTGATTTGGTAACTCGCGAAATATACAACCCATGAAAGACAGATCATAAAATTAAGATGTAAATACTCATAAATGAATGTAAATTACACAAGGTGTAAAATCATGGGCCATACATACATCACACAAAAGGAAATAGTGTCAAATATAGCATGAATCTCATGGGAATAAAAAGTGAGATGAAACATTTTGCCACATTGTAATCAACTGAGTCGTATGACCAGAAGTTTATATACACCAAATGAATCACATAATATAATGAATATAATGAGAATAATTATAATATATATCAAATTTCAGTACACAATACACCATATTACCTGAATAAGTGGAAAACAATGGAAGCCTCGCTGAATTAAAAGTGAGATAAGAAAATCCCTTACCTCATGTCCGACTTGACTTGTTTGTTCCCTGTTCATCCTAAATAAAAAACTAAAGTTGATTTATACTTGATTAATAACCATTTTAAATTTTATTATAATTTTGATATCACTTATTAACATGTTATATATAATATGAAATAATTTAATTTAATAATGGTCGTTTTGTCGATATTTGGAACTTGAGTCAAAAATGAACACATTATAATTAAATGTTGTCTATGTGGTCAAAATTCCATTATATCCATAATTATATTCAATATTTTGATATAATATATATAATATATATCCATTATATATATGTATTTATAATATTATATATCATTTGGAGATAAGAAATGAAATGCACCATTCATGGAGATGGTTTTCTGTACGTACTCAAGAACACTACTTTCATTTCAATTTTGTATTTTAATTGAATGAAAAAAATGATACATAGTTGTATTATAATTGAATTATAATATCATATTTAATTTCAATAACTCCATCCTTCATAAGTCTTGCATATTGTATGAACGAGTCATATCACATTGAGGGGGCGGTAGTCCGCACTTCCTCAAATGAAATTATCGTGTTTACACATAATGGAAATAATTAAGGTACCCTATAAATACAAAATACATAACCATAAAGAAAAAATAAACATAATATAAATCATATATAAATATAGTTCCATAATAATGGCCACCATGAGGGGTGGTAGGAGATATTTGAACAATCATCGTTTCGTGAGGCGTTAGTTCTCCATGCATAGAAACAGTTTGTTCTTCACCCATTAGATGGAGGTGTGTGTAATTATAGTTAAAAGAATTTACCTAACAACATCCTATTATATTAAGGATAAATTTTTTGTTATAAAATAATGGAATAAAAATATTTTAGAGGTTGGAGATGTAATATAAAAGAAAAGAAGTAAAGAGGAACTGTTACCATTACTTTGTGTACCTTTTTTTGTTTGAACCAAATTGTCTTCTTGAAGTGACTTATGCCTAAGTTAAAGCTACTAGGAGGAGGAGGGGGGTATAGGGAGATTAATTGGGAAGAGTCTGTATGAGCCAAAAGGCTTGAGTGGTTTGAGTAATTGGTTAGATGTGGTGTACTTTTCTATGGTGGGGGGCTCTTTAGGAAAGGGTAAAAATATTATTTTATTATATAATGATATTCGGTATCTAAAGGAAAAAACTCATTAATATCTAATATAATATGACTCATAGTCGAAATAAAATCATATAATAAGAATTGGACTGCTTTTTTTGTTATTTTAGTGTTTATAATCTTATTTATTATAATCGGTTATTAATGAGGTATATACTACATCATTATTGGGTCGTAATTAATTTAAATTATTTGTTGTCTAAATATTATAAATATATACCATGATGTATGAAATATTTTTTTTAAAGGTTGGGGTCGAAGCCTCATTTTTATTATTAAAGAAAAGAAAATATCTCTTTAACTGGGTAGAGGGACACCCAATACATAGCCCGACGGCCCAGTGGGCATTTAGCCCATTACATGACCCGTAGGCCCATTTTTTTACCCTGAATTGCCCTATTTAACTTTAACTGTGGTAAATAAAAGTCACATGTTACTATTCACCAAAAAGTATTCTGTCTTATTGAACCCCATTTTACATACCAATAATAACAGGGTATGTGAAATTTTATAAATTCAATTCTTAGAAGCAATAAAATTACATTTAAATGAAAAATTTAATTTTGTAACTACAACTAAGGGGTTTCACAATTCTAAAAAAATTGATGTTTTTCAAAAAAATATCAAAAATTCTACCTAAGATATATTTGATATTCCGAATTAAAAAATTATTTCTATTCTAATAAATTATTAACATATAGGATTCATTAATTAATATATAATTAATTCCCATTTTCAAAAAAATACAGTGTTTTTAAGAAATAATAACAATCAAAACATTGAAAATTGTTTATGTCCTATTTCAAAATGAAATTATTTAAAATGGCCAACATTAGATTAAATGGTAAAAATAAATTCTAAATAAATTTTAAAACCAATTGAAAACATAATATAACCATATAATTAAATTATATTAAAAGGAACTTTCAAATTAAAAAACAGTATTTTTCATTATTCATTAAAAAAATAACTTTATCAAGAAAAATACCATAAATTAACCCAATGTAAATATGGATTTCCAAAATCTAAAGAAGAATTATATTTTTTTCAAATAGAACATATAAAAATGACTAAACTATATTTAAAAATCTTTCACCATCCAAAGGCGGTAAATCGACCTTTTAAGGAATATTAGTGTATTAATGCTTAAAATTAGATTCATTCATATTTTAACCCCCTAACATTTATTGGATAATTATTAAAACATTTAAAAACATATATAATAATATTTTAGTTATTTAAATTCATTACCACTAATACAACGACTATTCATTAACTACCATTTTAAATAATAATATTATATTATTAGTGTACAACATATGATTTTCAAAGAAACCCGTTATTTCATTCCGGTTATGCCATAAAACATTCAGTCAACTTTAATGGAAAATTAATATTTCATTCAAAATATTAATAAATATGAAAAGTGTCTTATTTCGTATTTATCTAGAATGTTACATGATCATCAAAATATGATAGAAAAAATGACTAGTTTTTGGAAATGATTGATACATTGACATAGGTGATAAATGGTGGTTGTGTCTATAAATGATATTTTGGAATATTCTAAAATTGGAAAGGAAGATGAAAGAAACATAAGGATTGATTTAAAATTCAAAAATGAAAAAAAAAATTTATAGAATTTCATGTAAGAGTTACTTTTTGTTGTAAAAATAATTTATTACTTCGATATACTATTTTTAAATAGAAATTTAGTATTTACCATTCAAAATAACTAGTTGATGAACAATATTAAAGAACTTCTAATATCATAGGGTTTATTATTTTTCGTGGATCTATGGGTTTTTACCAAAGGATTTCTAAAAAAAATTCTCTGTTATATTTCCAACAATCTACGATAACATTTAAGGGAGTTATGTTTTTTTTGACAAAAGAATCCAATTAATTTTTTCAGAAACTGAAAAGAAGATTGGTAAATTCATCAATTTTGTCCATGAATTCTGGGAATAATTATAATGAACCATACTTTACATACATTGTTATTACATCAAAATTGAAGAACACTTATTACAACATATAACAAAACCAAGAAAGGACCGTATAGGTATAGTGTCTTTAGAAACTGGGAAACATAAACAACTGGTTCATAAAGCATCTACTTTGCCTCTCATTTATTTCATCATATTTAGAGTCCCTTTTTGGAATACTCTACTTAATAACCTTCTTCCTGACCTGGGGAAATAAAACATACAAAATGGTGAGATCAAATTCTCAGTAAGGGTAAACAAAATAAATATCAATCACATCATATACATAAGAACATAACTTTTGGAAATCTTATCCTGCAAAAGAGATCATAATATCATAACATGGGATAATCATAGTAGTGAAATGTAATCCCAATAATCATAACATAAAACATGAAACTTTGTGTCATACACACATAATCATAGAGAATGATTTCTTATTAGTCAAGACTCATTGCCAAGACTATCTTAGTGGACAATTTCCCTTTCTGAACAGAGTTCACTCCTCGTTTCAGTCCTTTTTCACTGAACCGGTATAACCTAACATTACAGCCATGTCTATCTCATGAGATATAAAATCATTACCCAATGCATTTTAGGGAGATATAGGTCCCACCCATATCATAATGATACCATTCTTATATGTGTCACAAAATCATAAACCATACATCATAACACGACCAATGTAATAAAAATGGAAATCTTAAACATCAGGACATCATAAAACAATTCATATAATATAAAGGAATTCATACCAATAATTCCATAACAACATAATCAATTTAATGTAAAATAGGGATAAAAAACAAAACCATTTATTATCTTAGATGGAAAATAATTTTGATAAAACACTTGAACTCCATTCTTGAGGAAAATATTCTTTCTTCTTCAAAAACACTTTTCCTTTCATAACATTTCGTACAATTCTAAACTAAAAGAATTTGATTAAAAATAAACCTGAAAACTTTTAATGGAAGCATCTTGGAAATAGTGTTTTAAAAATCCATTCTTGCCGTATAAGTTAAAAAACATTCTTCGTACTTTTGTCGGAAAACTCAAAAAGTACCTCGTACAAAAAACGACAAATGATTCCTTTCATATCTTTTACTAAAAACTCAACAAAGGGTAAAATTGGATATAAACTATTGTATAAGGATATAAATATTCCATATTGAGGAAACATGGATGTGGATGATAAAATACACCCCAGTAAATACCAAAGTATAAACAATCTTAGATAAAAATGTGATTGTGATATTTTCCCTTACCTTAGGTCCGACTTGCTTTGTAAGTGTCCGAACCTCCTGTATAATGATTTAAATAATGTTATTGACTTATTCCAGAATCATACTTATTTTTATTATATCATATATGGTCATATTTTTAGCTTCTTAGTAGTAATATTTCATTGCTACTTGTTATTCGGGTGTTTATAACTTTTTGTTCTTATGCGTGTTTTGTCGAATAAATTCTTATTCTTATCTTTATGTTATAGATACCTCATTTCCAGAATGGTATTAGTGTAATATATATCATATTATTTCATTCAATTCATTTATATTATCATTATGAAATGAAGATCATGTAGAACGAGTCGCATCACATCGTGGAGACGGTATTCCGTACGTACGCACGAGTGATGATATCGTTCCTATGATCATGTAATTGTATTGGAGTGTATGTATACTATTTCAGAATCAATATCACTTTATAATAGTCCTATATATTCATTATTTACACCATTATACCCATCCAAGTAACGTGGTGGGGGATAATAGATTACACCACGGCGTGGAGACAATATTCCGTACATACGCACACGTGATGATTTCATTTTCTGTAGGATGGATAGATGATTAAATAGAGTTGTTTCATACTTATAATAACATATCATTATATGAGTGATACTGATGTTATTACTTCATAATGAAACAACTAAATAAGAATATTTTTAAGAAGAAAGAAATTGGAAAGGTTCGGTAATGGATATTACCTCTTCTTTGAAGTGCTTCTTTGAGACCTCCTTTTATGGAACTAAAATTGGTCTTTTAAGAAGTACAGGACCTCTAGGATGTCTCTAGGGAAGTGTAGAGGAGACAATTACAGGGGTTGGACGAATTTGAAGGCTCAAAGTGTTGTGAGGAAGAGAGGGAGGAGGTGCCCTTTTATAAGGGAGGAGAGGGGCACCTTTGGAATAACTAAAAATATTATTTTATTATAAAGTCAAGATCGGTTTTAAATAGCTCCAAATTGATTTATTTCGAGGCTAAGGTGGTGATGGATCTAAATCTTTTCATCCAATGGAATTTAGACAAGTTTAGGTCATTATATTAACCTTATCTTTTAATTTTAACTCTTAGATAATTAGATTGACATTTACCATGTCACTTTGTATTTTTATATTATATAGTTAAGAAACATACCATATACAACCAAGCGACCCCCAAGTTCTGTTTTATTATTATATATAACCTTATCGAAGTCATTTGGCCGAACCTTAGATTTTTAAGAATAAAATAACAATTAATAATATAATATTTGTTTTAAACACTATTTTATGTAAATTTGGACACTATTTAGTAATTGATTTTTGTGAAAATCATAAAAGAATAATAAGTTGACAAAAGGTTAATTAAATAAATACTAACATGTCATATTAACCTATGAAATTAGTGGAATTTTTAAAAAGTATCAAATTATATTTATTTGGGTATTTATAACATCAATTATGTCAATATTTCATTAATAAGATAATTACTGCATCATCGTTGTGTCATAAATAAATTAAATTATTTAAAGAATAAAAATTACAAATAAAATATCATTATGTAGGAAATCGTTTTATCTTTCTAATTAATATTTATAGTCGAATTTATCTTATGTATAACCTTATAATAAAAATGATTTATTTATTAAACTTTGATTTTAACTATTTTAACCCTTCTTTAAATAAATTAATATTAAATGTCCTATTCTAATCCAAGTGGGCCTAAATGGTAATATTTTATTCCTAAGTTTGTTTTTGGTAGAATTAATCTTGTCCAATAGAATTAGGGCATGTGTTAGTGTAATAATAATATCATTTTTACCCTTAATTACCCTATTTTCTTTTAACCGTGGTAAAAAAAAGTAAAAACATACTATTCACCAAAAAATTATTTTCATCTCATTGAACCAAATTTCACTTACTGACATCAACCGTGTCTCTAGGAATTTTGAAATTCCACTCACAGAAGCGGTAAAATTAAGTTTTATGAAAATTTCAGTTTTTTTAACAGCCACTTAGTACTTTCACTATTCATCAAAATTTGAAAGTTTTCATAAAAATACCAAAATTTCACCCTAGGCTAATTTCGATATTCCGAGCCCAAAAATGAAGTCCATTTTGAAAAATGAAATTTATAAAATTTCAAAAATTGGTTATTACTATTCATAACGGCTACTTTTAATAATATTTTAATAGCATATCATTGTTTAGTGAAACTCGGTATTGCGTACGACGCAAGCTATCGAGGAAGGTCGTGATTTACTGTAAAGCAAGCCAAGCAAGTGTTGTGTGTAGAAAAATATTCCTTCGATGATTTATATAATATAAAAGTCTCGGGTGTTAAATTCTACCCCCCTTAAAATTAATTTCTCCCTCGAAATTTGTCACTTTGTAACAAACAGATGAGGATACTTCTCCCTCATCATATCCTCAAGCTCCCATATAGCTTCTTCTAATTGGTGGTTCCTCCATAAAACTTTCACCAATCGAGTGGTCTTGCTTTTTAGGACTTTTTCGCTACGATCCAGAATCTCTATCTGTTTTTCTTCATAAGAAAGAACTTTCTCCAGCGGTACAACTTCTGAGTTGAGTACATATGAAGGATCAGGTATGTACTTTCTCAGGAGCGATACATGGAACACATCGTGAACTTGAGAGAGATTCGGTGGAAGTTCCAATCGGTAAGATACCTTCCCAACATGATCCAGTATTTCGAAAGGACCGATATATCTAGGGCTCAACTTCCCCTTCTTTCCAAATCTCATAACCCTCTTCCAGGGAGATATTCGTAAGAACACTGTATCACCCACTTCAAACTCTAGGTCTTTTCGTCGGTTGTCGGCATAACTTTTATGTCGACTCTGAGCTGCTCTTATGTGTTGTTGAATAGATCTGACCTTTTCTGTTATTTCATCAATGAGATCAGGTCCTAATAGCTTTCTTTCCCCAACTTCATCCCAGCAAGTTGGAGTCCTGCATTTCTTTCCATAGAGAGCTTCATAAGGAGCCGTCTGAATACTGGAGTGAAAGCTATTATTATAAGAAATTTCCACCAAAGGTAGGTGTTGATCCCAACCACCTTTGAAATCCATAGAGAAAGCTCTCAACATATCTTCTAGAGTTTGAATTGTTCTCTCAGACTGACTGTCTGTCTGAGGATGATAAGAAGTGCTGAAACTCAACTTTGTATCCAGAGTATGCTGAAGACTTCGCCAAAACTTCGAGGTAAATCTCAGATCCCGATCAGATATAATAGAAATTGGTACTCCATGAAATCGTACCACTTCCTTTACATATATCCTGGCAAGCTGATCCAGAGAGAAATCCTCTCTAATAGCAATGAAGTGTGCAGATTTTGTTAGACGATCAACTATGACCCAGATAGCGTTATTGCCTTTGGATGTTTTAGGAAGTCCTTTGACAAATTCCATAGTGATGTTTTCCCATTTCCATTCGGGTATGGGTAATGGTTGTAACATCCCCATAGACTTCTGTATCTCAGCTTTAACTTGCTGACAAACCAAGCATCAAGAGACATATTCAGCAACATCTCTTTTCATGCCATCCCAGCAGAAGTACTCTTTCAGGTCCCTATACATCTTCATGCTTCCAGGATGAATATAGAATGAAGAACTATGAGCCTCATCCAGCAGGTCCTTCATTAATTCAATGATGTGAGGAACACAAACCCGATTCCTAAACATTATTATCCCATCACATTCAAGGTTGAATTCAGTAACATTTCTCACCTTTTTTTGTAACTCGACATCTTCTTTTTGTGCCTCTTTAATCTTCACATGTATAGATGGTTGAACATTCATTTGAGAAAGATGCAATTTTTCCCCTTTCATTATAATTCCAAGATCCATCCTTTGTAAATCCATAAATATTGGATCTTTTGTGATCCTCATCATGGATAAACTAGCATGGTCTTGTCGAATTAATGCATCTACCACCTTGTTTGCTTTCCCAGGGTGGTAATGGATTGAGCAGTCATAATCCTTAATCATCTCCAACCATCTTCTTTGGTGCATATTCAGCTCCTTTTGTGTGATAATATACTTTAAACTTTTATGATCAGTATAAATATCACACCTTTCACCATAATGTTAATGCCTCCAAATCATTAATGCAAAGATTACCGCAGCTAACTCCAAATCATGTGTTGGGTTATTTTGCTAATGGATTTTCAACTGTCATGAGGCATAAGCTATCACCATATCATTTTGCATAAGAACACACCCCAATCCCTTCTTGGATGAATCACTGTAGATCACAAACCTTTCTCCACTACAAGGAAGTGTGAGCACAAGTGCACTGGATAACCTTCTTTTCAACTACTTGATATTCTCTTCACATTCCTCCATCCAAATAGACTTAACTCCTTTCCGAGTCAACTTGGTTAGTGGATTAGATAATCGTGAAAAATCTTTCAGAAAACGTCGATAATATCCAGACAAACCAAGAAAACTTGGGATCTTAGTCACTTTTGTTGGTCTCGACCATCTTTCGATAACCTCTGTTTTTGCTGGATCCACAGATATCCCCTCTTTTGAGATTATGTGACCCAAAAATGAAACTTTTTGAAGCCAATATTCACACTTGGTAAATTTGGCATAAAGCTTCTCTTTTCTTAGTGTCATCAATATAATTCTCAAGTGATATTTATGTTCTTCCTTGCTCATTGAATATACAAGAATATCGTCTATAAAGACTACCACAAACTGATCAAGATAGTCTCTAAAGACTCTATTCATCAGATCCATGAAGATAGCAGGGGCATTAGTAAGACCAAATGGCATCACTATAAATTCATAGTGTCTATACCTTGTACGGAAATCCGTCTTTGGTATATCCTCCATTTTGACCCTTAATTGATGATACCCTGAATGAAGATCAATCTTGGAAAAGTATTGAACTCCGTGTAGTTGGTCAAATAGGTCATCAATGCACGGGAGAGGATATTTGTTCTTGATAGTGATCTTGTTAAATTCTCGATAATCAATGCAGAGTCTCATTGATCCTTCTTTCTTATTAAAAAACAGAACAAGTGCTCCCCAAGGTGACGCACTTGGGCGTATGAATCCCTTATCAAGATTCTCTTGGAGTTGCTTCTTCAATTCCTGGAACACAATTGGAGCCATTCTATAAGGTGTCTTTGAAATAGGCAAAGCACCCGGTACGAGTTCTATTGAAAACTCAAATTCACGATTCGGTGGAAGACCCGGTAATTCCTCTGGAAAGTCATCATAAAACTCCTGTACAATGGGAATATTCTTAATTATGAGTTTCTCACCAACCATTTGAGATAAATAACCTTCATTTAGTGGAATCAAGACCCATAAGATGGAAGGAATTTCCATTGGAAGGTTATGTTCATCCTTGCATCGATAGACGATCATAGATTGATATGGAATATGAAATGTGACTTCCCTTCTTTGGAAATTGATATGAGCTCCATGTAGAGAAAGCCAATCCATGCCAAGAATCACATCAAATTCCACTATAGAAAGGATCACAAGATTTGCAGGAATCACTTTCCCATAAACTTCAATCGGAGAAGAATTATAAACTTTTGATGCGAATGTTGTGCCATTATGTGTTGTCATAGCTAACTCAACATCTAATTGTTGAGGTAATACAGTGATACCCTTAGAAAATTATTTAGAAATAAAAGAGTGGGTGGATCCAGAATCAAATATCACATTTGCTACTTTAGAGTTGATGGTAAGTGTACCTTTCACCACATCGTTATCGTACTCCACATCACTGATAGAAATTGCATGTGACATTCCTTTGTCCTTAGCCTTAAGAGTTTGTTGAGCACGACCATCATCATCAACCCTTGGATTTGGGCATTGATTGGCATAATTCCCCATATCATTTCACTTGAAACATTGAAGTGTAGTAGGGTCATTTTGTGTATCCCTTACTTTTTTTGCATCATTAGACATCTTCTTCCCATCATCGCGACATTAAAATGCCAGATGACCTTCCTTTCCACATTTGAAACATTTACTTGTCCCTTTAAGACAACTCCCTCCATGTTTCGTTCCACACTTTGAGAATAAGGGAAAGCTCATCTTCTTTTCAGTGTTCTCTTTAGATTTTCCATTGAATTCCATTTTCCTCTTCTTATCAAACCCATATGACTGATGGGTTACTCTAATTTCCATCTCATCTTTGAGAGCACATTGAATGATTTCCTCGTTTCTATTGAAGTCCCTTATGGCTAAGGCCCTTCGAAGACTTGGTTTTAAGCCACTAAAGAATCGATCGATCTTACTCTCAGGTTGGATAATAATACCAGAAGCGTACCTTGCAAGTCTTGTAAAATTTTCTTCATAGGTACTAATAGATTCCTCATCCTTTTGCTTCAGTTCAAGAAACTCTTTCTCCAACTTTGTTCGGAGAATACGAGGGAAGTACTTATTGAAAAATAAGTTCGTGAACTTGTCCCATTCCATGGACTCAATTTCATCACTTTTCCTCGTATTCTTAATAATATTCCACCATTTATCAGCATCACCCTCCAAACGATACACTGCTACGATGACTTTATCATGCTCAGAACATTGAAGAACTGAAAATATCTTTTCAGTAGTACTAATCCATTATTCAGCAACTAATGGATCAGTAGACCTGCTGAATGAAGGTGGACACTGTCTCATGAAGGATTCAACAGAATGTTGCTCCTTACATTGCTCGTTTGGAAGTCCTGCATGATTCATATCTTGAGAAAGTTGTGTGAGGATGGCTACAAGATTTTTCATTCTAGCCCCCATAACATTTGGTTGCTCAGGGGGACAATCATTGCATTGCCTTTCTCATTCCTCATTAACACGGTTCCTTCGGGATCCATCCATTGACTAAAACCAAGAAGAATAGTGTGAGCAACACAAATTATAATACTAAAACCATATAATAAAGAATAAAATTTCACACATAAGGTCTTATCCTAGGTTATTCATGGCCATTTCTAAAACACTATGATTGTGTTCTATGCTTAGACTTATCCTTAGGGTTCTTACTAAGGCTTTTACATCCTATTTTCCAAAGGTTGACTATACCTTTCCTCTGATACCAACTATAACGACTCATACTTTACATACATTGTTAATTATTAAAAATTGAAGCACACTTATTACAACATATAACAAAACCAAGAAAGGGCCGTATAGGTAAAGTGTCTTTAGAAACTGGGAAACATAAACAACTGGTTCATAAAGCATCTACTTTGCCTCCCACTTATTTCATCATATCTAGAGTCCCTTTTTGGCATATTCTACTTAATAACATTCTTCCTGACCTTTGGAAATAAAACATACAAAAGGGTGAGCTCAAATTCTCAGTAAGGGTAAACAAAATAAATATCAATCACATCATATACATAAGAACATAACTTTTGGAAATCATATCCTGCAAAAGATATCATAATATCATAACATGGGATAAATCATAGTAGTGAAATGTAATCCCAATAATCATAACATAAAACATGAAACTTTGTGGCATACACACATAATCATAGAGAATCATTTCTTATTATTCAAGACTCATTGCCAAGAATATCTTTGTGGACAAAGTCCCTTTCTGAACTGAGTTCACTCCTCGTTTCAGTCTTGTTTCACTGAACCGGTATAACCTACCGTTACAGCCATGTATATCTCATGAGATATAAAATCTTTACCCAATGCATTGGAGGGAGATATAGGTCCCACCCATATCATAATGATACCATTCTTATGTGTGTCACAAAATCATAAACCATACATCATAACATAACCCATGTAATAAAAATAGGAATCTTAAACATCGTGACATCATAAAACAATTCATATAATATAAAGGAATTCCTTAAAATAATTCCATCACAACATAATAAAATCAATGCAATAATAGGGATAAAAAATAAAACTCTTAATTATCTTAGATGGAAAATAATTTTGATAAAACACTTGAACTCCATTCTTGAGGAAAATATCCTTTCTGCTTCAAAAACACTTTTCCTTTCTTAACATGTCATACAATTCTAAACTAAAAGAATTTGATTAAAAATAAACTTGAAAACTTGTAATGGAATCTTCATGGAAATAATGTTTTAAAAATCCATTAATGCTGTATAAGTTAAAAAAACATTCTTCGTACTTTTTTCGGAAAAGTCAAAAAGTGCCTCGTATGAAAAACGACAAAAGATTCCTTTCATATCTTTTACTAAAACGTACAGAAGGGTAAAATTCAATATAAACTATTTTATAAGGATATAAGTATTAAATATTGAGGAAACATGGATGTGTATGTCAAAATTCAACCCATTAAAAACCAAAGTATAAACAATCTCGGATAAAAATGAGATTGTGATATTCTCCCTTACCTTAGGTCCGACTTGCTTTGTAAGTGTCCGAACCTCTTGTATAATGATTTAAACAATGTTATTGAATTATTCCAGAATAATAATTATTTTTATGATATCATATATGGCCATATTCTTAGCTTTATAGTAGTAATATTTCATTTCTACTTGTTATTCGGGTGTTTATAACTTTTTGTTCTTATCCATGTTTTGTCGAATAACTTCTTATTCTTCTCGTTAGGTTATAGATACCTCATTTCCATAATGTTTTTAGTGTAATATATATCATATTCATTCATTCAAAACATTTATATAATCATTATGAAATTAAGATCATGTAGAACCAGTCGCATCACATCGTGGAGACGGTATTCCGTACGTACGCACGAGTGATGATATTATTCATGTGATCGTGGAATTGTATTGGAGTGTATGTATACTATTTAAGAATCGATATCACTTTATAATAGTCATATATAGTCATTATTTACACCATTATACCCATCCAATTAAGGTGGTGGTGGAAAATAGTTTGCACCATGGCGTGGAGACGGTATTCCGTAAGTACGCACGCGCGGTGATTTCATTTTCCGTAGGATGGATAGATGGATAAATATGGTTGTTTCATACTTATAATAACATATCAGTATATGATTGATACTGATTTTATTACTTCATAATGAAACAACTAAAGAAGAATAATTTGAAGAAGAAAGAAATTGGAAAGGATCGGTAATGGATATTACCTCTTCTTTGAAGTGCTTCTTTGAGACCTCCTTTTAGGGCACTAAAATTGGTCTTTTAAGAATACCAGGACCTCTATGATGTCTCTAGGGATGTGTAGAGGAGAAAATGGTAGGGTTTGGCCGAGCATGAAGGCTCAAAGTGGTGTGAGGAAGAGCGGGAGGAGGTTCCCTTTTATAAGGGAGGAGAGGGGCACCTTTGGAATAACTAAAAATATTATTATATTATAAAGTCATGTTCGGTTTTAGATATCTCCAAATTGATTTATTTCGAGCCTAAGGTCGGTATGCGTCGAAATCCTCTCATCCAATTGAATTTAGACAAGTTTATGTCGTTATATTAACCTTATCATTTAATTTAACTCTTAGTTAATTAGATTGACATTTACCATGTAACTTTTTATTTTTAAATTATATAGTTAATAAACATACCATATACATCCAAGAGATCCCCAAGTTGTGTTTAATTAATATATATAACCTTATATAAGTCATTTGGCCGAACCTTAGATTTTTAGGAATAAAATAACAATTAATAATATAATATTTGTTTTAAAAACTATTTTATGTCAATTTTGACACTATTTAGTAATTGATTTTTTTGAAAATCATAACAGAATGATAAGTACGAAAAAAGTTAATTAAATCAATAATAACATGTCATATTAACCTTAAAAATTAGTTTAATTCATAACATGTCTCAAATTATATTTATTTGGGTATTTATAACATCAATTATGTCAATATTTCATTAATAAGATAATTACTGCATCATCGTTGTGTCTTAAATAAATTAAATTATTTAAAGTCTAAAAATTATAAATAAAATATCATTATTTATTAAATCTTTATAGCTTTCTAATGAATTTTTATAGTCTAATTTATCTTATGTATAACCTTATATTAAAAAATTATTTAGTTATTAAACATTTATTTTAACTATTTTAACCCTTCTTTAAATAAATTAATAATAAATGTCCTAATCTAATCCAAGTGGGCCTAAATGGTCATATGTTATTCCTAAGTTTGTTTTTGGTCGAATTAATCTTGTCCAATATAATTAGGACATGTGTTAGGGTAATAATAATATCATTTTTACCCTTAATTACCCTATTTACTTTTAACCATGGTAAAAAAAAGTAAAAAGTTACTATTCACCAAAATATTATTTTCATCTCATTGAACCACATTTTACTTACTAACATCAACCGTGTCTCTCGAAAATTTTAAATTCCACTCACTGAAGTGGTAAAATTATGTTTTATGAAAAAATCAGTTTTTTTAACAGCCACTTAGTAGATTCACTATTCATCAAAATTTGAATGTTTTCAGAAAAATACCAAAATTTCACCCGAGGATAATTTCGATATTCCGAGTCCAAAAAATGAAGTCCATTTTGAAAAATAAAATTTATAAAATTGAAAAAAGTGGTTATTACTATTCATAATGGCTGGTTTTAATAATATTTTAATAACATATCATTGTTTAGTGAAACTCGGTATTGCGTACGACACAAGCTATCGAGGAAGGTCGCAATTTCGTGTAAAGCAAGCCAAGAAAGTGTTGTGTGTAGAAAAAGATTCCTTCATTGATTTATATAACATAAAAGTCTCTGGTGTTACAATGATGTTTTTTTATCTACAATGATTCTTCATTGAAAGGACATGGTTTTTATATCATGCTGAATTATCGGGTAATTGATAAAGCTTCACATCAGTTGAAACCTCATGAGTAAAATAAACCTATTAATGATTTGTAAGAATCTTATATTCTTTTTGATATAAATATTTGGATGAATCCATTCATTAGTGTAAAGTGTAAAATAGGTATTGATAAAAATAGATTGATGTATATATTCACTCAGAAATAATTTAACAAAAGACATAGTAGATGTCTAGAATTAATAATGGATTATTATTGCATCACTTATTTATGTCCATGAAAATTAATTAATGTTCTTGATGAATTTATTTGAATATGTAATGTTATATTAACCATTAAATGTTTGTTACAAGATCCACTAGTTAATGATATAATGAATTTTTCCTTAGATGTTGTTGGTGTAGAAAATTCATCTTTTTTGTATCAACTTTCTGTGAAATTATCTCTATCATAAATAATTATGCACGAAAAAAACAATGGATGTACGTTGCAGAGAAAGGATGAATTGGTTCAGAATGGTAGGTTTCCTAAATTAATCATTGATAATGATTGTGTGTTGGGATTTGGGAAGATATTGTGTGTTCCTTGTGATTCAAAATTGATTAATATTTTTTATTTGATGCTCAATGTTATACTTTTTATGTTTATCCTAGATGTACTAGTACTTATAGAGGTCTTGAAATGTATTAGTGTTGGGAGGGAATTAAAATGAATATTTCTGAATTCACCTATAGGAGTTTTATTTGTCAACTGATTAAAGAAGAGAAGTAGTAACAGAAATGCATTATTCATCCTTTTCAAGTGATAAATTAAAAATGGGATAATATATCCTTTAACTCTATTATGATAGTACCAAAGACATCTTGATGTAACAATGCAATTAGGGTTATTTTTGATTGATTGATTAAGTATTCACATTGTCGTTCATTTCATGATAATCTATCTGTAGATCTACATTCAATATTGTATATTAAAGGGAAAGTAATGTTACACAGAGTTAACCTCTCCATTGTATTATATTGTGAACAATTTTTCCCTTCGATATTTCTGAATGGTCTTTAGAAGACAGTGGGTACATATTTAAATTTCATATACATGGGAATATCTTCCATATATTGGGCAGTAATAATTAACAATTTAGACAATTTATGATATTTTATGTGTTTTTTCAAGGGATTACAGTGGATGATGTGGTCCAAATAATTCATTCATTATGTTTTCTTATAATAATAGTTTTCATTCTAGTATACGTTTGGAACTATTTAAGGAATTTTATTGGAAGAGGGGTCTCTGTCTAGCCTTGTGGGATATATTTGGTGAAATTATTGTGATTGGACATGCATAGGTACAAGTGATGGATGAAAATTCAAGTTGATTTAGATGAAAATAAGTATATCTCTGAGTATCTAGAAACATTATGCAGATAACTGGGAAATGATTTTTCATTCGAGTTAGATGTTCCTTTCTTCACAATGATTCACTATGGAAATGTGCCATGCATTATGGTAATAAATGGATGATGTGTCATAGGTTTATTGGACCCTATGAAATATTATTGAATGTTTGGTTAGTTACATATCGTGTGTCTTTACCTCCAGGTTTATACTCACTACACAATTTTTTTAATTTTTTAATGTTATGAAATTAGATTCCAGATCCATGACATGTTTTCAGTCCAATGGTTGTTCAGTTGGAAGAGAATTATTCTTATAAGGAACTGCATGTACAGAATATTGACTATAGAGAGAAATTGATGAGGAATATTGTGATTCATCAGGTAATGGTTATGTGGATAACCTATTTTTTTGAAGAGTCCACATTGGAATATGAAAATTTTGTGATGGAAATATTCCCCAACTTACATTATATGTAAATAAAATTATAGGGACACAGTTTCCAAATGTGGGGAAGGATGTAACATCACATGTATATATAGAATAATATATATTTATATATATTAATATTTATGAATAAGATATTTATTTTATGTTAGATGGGATTCTATCTTCAATAGAGTATTCAACACACAATAATGGTTTTCTTTGAAATCTTATGTTGCATACGAGACCAAGTTATAGTAAATAATAATTCAGTATTAACAATATTATTTTAAATGTTATTTATAACATATTCTTGGTATTGGTGGGAAATCAATAGAACTAACTATAACATGACTACACATTTTTTATGAATGTCTTTATATTTACCAAAAAATATTTAGAGTCTCGAAATGATGATGAATCCAATATTAACAATAAAAACTATAATATTTTTAAAATGTTTTATTACAACATTTTGATGTAGAGAAATTTTAAAATATAGTTTTTCCACTTTTATATTTTATATTTGGAAAAATAAACATCTTATTTGGAATCCATATATAAAAATTTAAATTGGTAAAAATTAATTATTTTTTTTGGAAAAATGCATATATTAATGTATAGTTAAAAATGCAGCATTTTTAATTTAAAACAACAATTTAATCTAATTTATTTATTATTATATTTTATCATTCGAATTGGATGTAAATTAAATTTTTATTATGTTTTCATAATATTATGATATTTTCATCATTCAAGGTAATTTTAAATTTTAATTCGGAAAAAACACATGTCAATATTTTAGTAATTTTTTTTATTTATACCGTGAATTCTAGTTTTTATAATTATAATTAATTTTAAATTAATTCATTAAACATATATGAGTTTAATTTGGAAAAATGGATTCCAAATTTGGAATCTAGAGGTCCATATTATATAGAAGGGTAACTTGTTAGAATATTATGAATAGCTACTTCTATAATTTTTTAATTTCAACATAGTTTGTAACATCCCAAGTAAGTAAAGAATTATAGTTTTTCATGTCTATGTCTATTTATGAATTAGATAGTGTTTTAGAGGATTAAAATGAGAATAAATCCAATATTAAGCATATAATACTCTAATATTTTTTTAAACGATTGTTTTACAACCTTTTGATAAAGAACCATTTTTAAATCTATCTTATGAAAATTTTATAAGATCTATTTGTCAAAATGAACTTATTATTCTTAGTTTGGACATTGTAATTTACATTGGATAAATTTTTGGTATTTTTCTGACAATGTTTATTTTTTAATGAATAGTGAAAAATACTGCATTTTACTTCAAAACTGCTTTTTCATCAAATTTAATTATATGGTTAGATTATCTTTATAATTGGGTTTCAAGTGTAATTATAATATATTTTTACCCTTTAATCCAATAGTGGTCATTATAATTAATTTCACTTTGAAATTGGACATAAACAATTGTCAATATTTTGATAGATATTGTTTCATTAAAACACACTATTTTTTTTTTGAAAACGGGAATTATTTTTAAATTAATTACTGAAATATATTTGTTTGTAATTTGGTAAAATGTATACCATATTTGGAATCATAAGATAAAAATTATGTAATTAAGACTCATTTGTTTTTGGACATTATGAATAGTAATGATTGTAATTATCTTTAATTATCGTTATTAATTATAAATCTGGTAGTTAAGGGTAATAAAATAATTTAATAATAATATAAAATGACCCCAAAATGTGTCTTAATTCTATTGGTTATGTAATTTCCGACCGTGGGATGCCTTGTTCCAACTTAGGGACCCCATGGAATAACTTTTGTGTGATAGTGACATTTTATCATTTTACTTTTTATGAAAGGAAAATATAACAAAAGTATATAACACCTAAGTAAAACAATTTTAATTTTGTATAAATAAATGATCTATTAAATATAAATAGTAATTTTAAATCTAATATTATTTTCTACATCATGGTATTTTTTTATAATTTTTAGACAACAAATAAAAAAATTATTTATGACACCATAATGATGCAGTGATTACCTCATTAATTAACGATTTAAATAAAATGAAATGATAATGTAAAATCTAAGACATAAACTTTACAAAACATATTGTATGGGTTTATTTATAACCCTTATCACCTTATCCTCGAAATATATCATTGTGGGACCTTTAAAATCCAAGAGGCATTTTATAATAAAGTATCATTTCAAGATATTCCAAGAGTTCCCCTCCTCCCTCTTATAAAAGGTCCCCACATCTACCCCCTTACCCACACCTCTAAAGCCATTGTAATGGACAAAATATGATAATTTTATCTCTCCACATCCCTCTCTTCATCATATAATCTTTACCTTTGGCAGAAATCTCTTCAATAAACCCTTTTGGTTCAAACCAAGGGGAGTTACCTGATTTAAAGGTAATGTATTCTCTTATGTCCTTTTGATTTATTTTTCTTCCCAAACCCGCTAAACATTTTTATTCCTATATTTTGTAACAAAATAAGTATCTTCAATATACAAATATGTTTGTTTTTGAAAAGTATTCGATTTACACTTTCACACACCTCCGTCTAATGGTTAATGAATATACTGTTTCTGTGAGTGGCGAATTACTGCATCACGAAATGATGATTGTTCAATCTTCATTTAACACCATTAATGGTGGACATTAAGATGTCACTATACTTATATACGATATATATTATGTTTATTTTTCCCTATTATTCTGTATTTTTCATTTATGGAATACCATTATGGTTTCTATTATGGGTAAACACGATAATTTTATTTTAGGATGTGCAGACTATCGCCCCCTCAAAGTGATTTTATTCGTTAATTCCATATGTGGGACATATAAAGGAGGGAGTTAATGATTTTATATATTATATTATACTATAATTATATTATACCTTTATATCATTATGATTCCTTTCCATTAAATATGAAATAGAAATGAAAGTGGCGTTCATGCGTACGTAGGGCTTACCGTCTCCACAAACGGAGAATTTCATTTCATAACTCAAAATGTTATGTAATATTATAAATTCGTATATATAATGGATATATATTATATATATGATAAATACATCATGAATATAATTTTGGATATAATGGATATTTTACCACATGAACAACTTGTAATTATAGGAAGTTTATTTTGGGCTCAAGTACCAATGATTGGAAAAATGACCGTTATTAACTTAAATAATTAAATAATGTTCATAACATGGTAATAAGTTATATAAAATGAATAATGAACTTGAAAAATGATCTCAAGCAAGTTGAAATTAACTCTATTTTATTATTCAAGAGATTAAATAACGATCAAGTCAAGTCCGACGTGTGGTAAGGGACTTCATCTCTATCTCCTTTCATTGAGGAATATTTTGTTTTGTACAGAACTTTCTTTTATACGGTGTATAAACCCCCTTTAATTTTACTTTTATTCAAATGAAATCTTTTTCTACGAAGTGTTTGACTAAATGACAAAAGGGAATGTTTTTGTCTTACGTATGTGGCGATAACGACTTCTCCGCTGTCATGACCAATATTTGAGATTCGACTTCCTCTAAAGGCCATAACTTTTTTAACTAAAAAATAAATACCATGTTTTAATTTTCTTTTATTTTGGTATTGATAATTTTTTTGATAATTTTTATATTATATCAATGTATTTTTGATATCTTGTGATTGAAATGTGGAAATATTATGTTTCCTTTTTTCATGTTTTATGTGATATGATTATGTTATGGTTCTTGGGAATTGTTTTTGAAGATGGGTGGTTCTGTGATAAAATAAGGGTAGGTGAGCCAGATATAGCTCTCTAATGCATTGGGTAATGCGGAGTTAAAAGCTATGGTTTCTCTGAAGAGATTTAGTGAATATACTATGATGAGTATTCCAAACATAACCTTGAGGGTTACTCCCTACGTAAGAATGTTATGAATGACTCAAGTTTACATTATGTCTTATGATTTCTATGAGTTATTAATAAATATTATGATTTCATGAGGTATGTTAATGTGATTATGTTTTATTAGTAAAGTATGATTTCAATGATTCTTATGTATACATGGGCTAAGGTTTTATTTCTGTATTTATTATATCCCATAATTAGTTTTTTTATACTCATCCCATTTTTTAACATGTTTTTCACATGTCATCAGAAAGGTACATGATGTGATGATAGTGTCGGGGAAGTGTCAAGAGAGAATCCATGTTTTATTTTAAATATGTTTCCTTGATGGAAGAAAATTAATACTGTCTTTTATGTAACCACCTTGTATAAATGTGGAATTTAATGGATGATTTATGATCTAATTCTATAAAACACTAAACCCGATAACATCCTCAATGTGTATTCTTGTAAAAACACAAGATTAAGTAATTTTTAAGGTCGATGCCTTATAATTTGTTTCAGAGGTCGGTTTAGATAACTTTAAGAGTTAGAATTATATTAAATAATTATGCAAAAATATTTTTTATGGTAAAATTGTAATGATATAGCATTTGGAGATTACCATGTTGCTTAATATAAGACATGTTTGTTCAGAATGGTTTTCCACAGAGAAAATAGGGAAGCAGTGCTAGGAAGGCATACAGAATGAAATGACCTTCCTAATCAGCATCCTTAGATGGTCGGAATTGGAATTGAACAGTTTATTGTAGTAATGGAGCAGTTGACTCAAGCGACAAATGGAGGTGGTATCTATGCACGAGATCAACCAGATCAACCGCAGAGGAACATGTTAGTGGTGGAATATTTAATAAGGAAACATCCCCCATCATTCAGGGTATCATCTAACATTGTGCAAGCTGAAGGGTGGATTAAAGAACAAGAGAAGAATTTCGATGTCATGGGGTGTTCAGACAATCAAAAGGTTAGTCTTGTTGTTTACCTTTTAGAGGGTGAAGTAGATCAGTGGTGGTCGATGGTTAAAAATATCAGGGATGTAGATGAGATTGATTCTCTTGACTGGGATGAATTAAAAGGTATGTTTCTTGAGAAATATTTTCATAAAGCTTTTCGACATAGGATGGAAAAACAATTCTTGGAATTGAGGCAAGAGGTTGTCTCAGGGGCTTCTTATGAAGAAAGGTTCACTTGATTGGCAAGGTATTCTCTAAATTTTATCCAAGACCATGATAGTAAAATCAATCATTTTTACTCAATATTAAAGCCAAAATATCAAAGGTCATTAGCTTCTCGTGAGTTCAAATGTTATGAAAATCTTGTTCGATGTACTGAGAAGGTGGAGATAGAGATTTCCGATGATCAAGTGTTCTATAACAACCAACAGAAGAAGAGACTGAGGTGGCATGATAAATGGAAGAAGCCTTCAAAAAGTTCTTATGGTAAGAAAAATATGATTTTAGTTTGTGATAAATTTTGTAAAAATCATTATAGAGAATGTATTTTGAATTCTGCAAAGTGATACCGATGTGGTAATATGGTACATAAGGCTCGTGATTGCACTGAAAAAGATCAGGGTGAAGTAAAGAACAAATTTGATTTATAGTTAGTGAAATTTTTCAAGTGAAATGAGATGGGTAATTATGAAAACGAGTGTTCAACAAAGTGCTCGAATGATGGGTAGCAGTCAAACTACAAGAAGAAAGGTGTGGTGAAATCTTTTTCAACTACTTCAGCAGATGTTGGGACATCAAATGAAGTGATATCAGGTACTTTTTTTTAGATTATGGCAATGTGTTGGTTGATTCAGGGTCTATACATTCATTCATCTGTGAAATATTTTCTAGTAAATTTGGAATTCCATCTCAAGAAATGACTCATGAACTTGTGGTAAATACACCAAGGGGAAATGTTGAGGTAAAAATAATTTTTAATAACCTTTTTATCCTTATCCGTGGAAAGAACCTACTTGAAAACCTTATTGTTTTACCTCTAGTAGAGTTTGATGTTATCCTGGGTATGGATTTTCTCTCTGTTACCATGATAAGATTAATTGTAGAGCTAAAGAATTTTATTTTGATAAAGGCTTTCCATTTGTGTACAAGAATGAACCCTTATTATTGATATCATATTAAGTGGCTGAGAAACATGTAAAAGATGGAAATGAATGTTACCTTGCACATATTTTTGAAAACAATGTAACCATTCATATTAATGAGGTGTCAATGGTAAATGAGTATTCTGATGTTTTTCCTGTTGAGTTTCCTGGGATAATACCAGATCGATAAGATAAATTTACTGTTGACTTAGTTCCTGAGGCTAAGCAAATTTCAAAACCCCTTATATAATGGCTCAAATTGAAATTTCAGAATTGAAGGAGAAATTGCAAGATTTATTATAGAATGGTTTCATTCGACCTAGCACATCACCATGGGGTGCTCCTGTCTTATTTGTTAAAAATAAAGATAGTTCAATGAGAATTTTCATTAATTATAGAGCCTTGAATAACATCACTATTAAGAAAAAATATCATTTCCCTCATATCAATGATTTGTTTGATTAGCTCCAGGTAGCTCAGTATTTTTCAATGATTGACCTGAGATTGGGGTACCATCAGTTGAAGGTAAAGTAAATAGATTTTCTGAATACTGCATTTTGTACAAGATATGGCAATTATGAATTTTTAGTAATGCCTTTTGGGTTATCCAATGCACCCGTTGTATTCATGGAACTTATGAAATAATTTTCCATGGGTTCTTGGATAAGTTTCTAGTTATTTACATGGATAATATTTTGGTGTTTTATAAATGTAATGAGGAGCACTAATGTCATTTAAGGGTTATTTTATCAAACCTTAAAAGAAAAGAAATTGTATGGGAAATTCAGAAAGTGTGAGTTTTGGTTGCAACAAATTTATTTCCTTGGTCACATTGTTTCAAAAGATGGAATAATTGTTGATCCTACAAAAACAAATTTTGTTGAATAATGCCCAAGAACCACAAATGTAACATTGATTCATAGTTTTCTTTGTTTTCCAGGCTATTACTGAAGGTTTGTTAGAAATTTTGCATGGTTTTCCAACCCATTGACTAAGCTAACTCAGAAAGGTTTTAGGTTCATCTGGACAAAAGAATGTGATGATTGTTTTCAGGAATTGAAATGAGGATTGGTGAATGCTCCAGTTTTGGCACTACATTCAAGGAATGGTGAGTTTTTTATCTACAGTAATTCTTCATTAACCATGTTACGTTTGGAACGTGATACTTTGGTTATGGATTTGATGATCTTTGGCATAGAAGTTGTTGGTGCAAGATGTTCTTTTGTTTTGTTTCAGATATCACTGAAATATTCTCTAAGAGACATAATTATGAAATCTCAGAAGCAAGATAATGAGTTGCATAAAAGGGTAGAGCTGGTTCATAAAGGTAAGTTTCATGAAATCAACATTGATAATGATTGTGTTTTGAGATTTGGGATGAGATTGTGTGTGCCTTGTGATTCACAGTTGAAGAGAGAGTTGTTATGTGAATCTCATACTTCTCCATTTTAAGTTCATCCAGGAATTACTAAGATGTATAGAGATCTTTGGGAGTATGACTGGTGTGACAGAATGAAAAGAGATATTGCTGATTTTAGTGTGAAGTTTTTGAATTTTCATAGGTTAATTCAGAGAAATAGTAAAAGAAAGGTATGCTTTAGCTTTTACCAGTGCCAGAGTGGAAATAGGGGAATATATCCATGGTCTTCATTGTGGGGTTACCGTAGAAACCTCGAGGTAATAATGAAATCTGGGTTATTGCTGATCGCTTGAATAAATCTACTCATTTCTTTACTATACGAGATACTTTCTCCCTAGATCAAATTTATAGTTTGTATCATAAAGAGATAATTTGGTTACATGGAGTTTCCCTCTCCATTGTATCTGACCGTGATCCCAGGTTCACTTCTAACTTTTGGAAAATCCTTCAGAAGTCATTGGGTACTGAATTAAATTTTAGTACATATTTTCATCCTCAATTAAATGGGCAGTCAAAATGAACAATTCAGACATTGGAGGATATGTTATGTGCTTGTTCAATGGATTATCAGGGAATTTGGTACCAATATAATTCTTTGGTTGAATTTTCTTATAATAACAATTTTCATTCCACTGTACAGATGGCACCATTTGAGGCATTATATGGGAAGAGGTGTCGAACTCCAGCTTTTTAGGATAAATAAGGTGAAAGGAAGATTATGTGACCATAATTGGTAGAAGGAGTTGGAAGAAAAAGTTCAACTGATACATAAACACATGAGAACAGCTCAGAGCAGGCAGAAACATTATGAAGACAATAGGAGGAAGGATTTATCTTTTGAGGTAGGTGATAATGTCTTCCTCAAAGTTTTACCATTGAAGAAATGCTATTTGGTAAGAAAGGAAAGCTGAGTCCAAGGTTCATTGGACCATATGAAATTCTAGAGAGAGTTGGATTAGTTTCATACCGAGTGTCATTACCTCTGAGTTTCTCTGAGGTAAAAAATGTTCTTCATGTTTCAATGTTATGAAAATGCATGCTAGATCCATCTCATAATTTGAGTCTAGAGGTAGTTCAGCTAGAATAGAATATATCATACGAGGAACAATCGGTCTGGATTCTTGACCATAGGGATTAGGTGTTTTAGAATAAGGTGATTCATCATGTAAATTTTTTGTGAAAAAAACAACATTATTGAAGAGGCAACATGGGATTCTGAAAATGCAATGAGGGATAAAAACACCCACTTATTTGATAAGTAAATAAATTACGGGGATGCAATTTTATAAAGGGGGGAGGGATGTAACATCCCAATTATAGAATATTGTATTTTCATATCTATGTCTATTTATGAATTAGATAGTGTTTTAGAGGCTAAAAATGAGAATAAATCCAATCTTAAGCATAGAATACTCTAATATTTTTTTAATGATTGTTTTACCGCCTTTTGATGGAGAACCATTTTTTAATCTATATTTTGACACATTTATAAGCTCTATTTGTCAATATAATCTAATTATTTATATTTGGGACACTGAAATTAACTTTGGATCAATTTTTGGTATTTTTCTGACAATGTTCATTTTTAATGAATAGTGAAAAATACTGCATTTTACATCATAACTGTTTCTTCATATAATATAATTATATGGTCAGATTATCTTTATAATTGGTTTCCAAGTGTAATTAGAATATAAATTTTTCATTTAATCCAATGGTGGTCATTATAATTAATTTCAAATTTATATTGGACAAAAACAAATGTCAATTGTTTGATAGGTATTGGTTCTTAAAAAACGCTATTTGTTTTGACAATGGGAATTAATTTTAAATTAATTACTTCAATTTTTGTGTTTGGAATTTGGTAAAATAGATTCCATATTTGGAATCATAAGGTCCAAATTATTAAATTAATACTCTTTTGTTTTTGGACATTATGTATAGTCACGACATTAATTATCTTTAATTATTGTGATTAATTAGTAATCAGGTAGTTAAGGGTAATAAAATAATATTATTATAATATAAAATGACCCCAAAATGTGTCCAAAATTCTACTAGTTGTGTCATGACCGAACATGGTATGCATTGTGTCAACTTAGGGACCCCATGGAATCACTTTTGTGTGATAGTGACATTTTATCATTTTATTTTTAAAGAATGGAAAATTAAACAAAAGTATATAAAACCTAAGTAAAACAATTTTACTTTTGTCTAAATAAATGATCACTTAATCTATAAATATTCATTTGAAAGCTAAAAATATTTCCTACATCATGGTATTTTTTTATAACTTTTATACATTAAATATATAAATTTATTTATGACACTATGATGATGCAGGGATTACCTCATTAATGAACGATTTTAATAAAATGAACATATATACTAAAATATAAGACTTACACTTGCCTAAAACCTATTTTATGGGTATATTTCTATCCCTTATTACCTTATACTAGAAATATATCATTTTGGGACTTTAAAAATCCGAAAATAATGTTATAATAAAGTATCATTTCAAGACATTCCATGAGTGCCCCTCATCCCTCTTATAAAAGGCACCCATCTCTACCCCCTTACCCACACCTATCAAGCCATTTTATCGGAACAAATCTACTAATGTTATTTCTCCACATCCCTATCTTAATCATATAATCCTTACCTTAGGTAGAAAGATCTTCAAGAAACCCTTTTGGTTCAAACCAAGGGGAGTTTCCTGATTTAAAGGTAATGTCTTCTCTTATGTCCTTTTATTTTATTTTTCATCCCAAACCCCCTAACCACTTTTTATTACTATAATTTGTAACAAAATAAGTATCTAATATATACTAGGATGTTTTTATGAGAATTATTTTATTTAAACTTACAAACACCTCCATCTAATGGTTTAAAAACATATTGTTTATGTGAGTGGTGAATTACTGTCTCACGAAACGATGATTGTTCAATCATATTTTAAAACCTTTCATGATGGCCATTAATATGTCACTATATTTATATATGATATATATTATGTTTATATTTTCATTATGATTATTTATTTTTTATTTATGGCATACCTTTACGGTTTCAATTATGGGTAAATGTGATAATTTCATTTTCGGAAGTGCAGACTACCGCCCCCTCAAAGTGTTTTTATTCATTATTTCCATATGTGGGACGTATAAAGGATGAAGTTAATGATTTTATATATTATATTATACTTGAATTATAATATACCTTTATATCATTATTATTTCATCCCATTAAATACGAAATAGAAATGAAAGTGGCGTCCATGAGTACGTACGGCTTACCGTCTCCATGAACGGTGAATTTCATTTGATAGCTCTAAATGTTATCTAATATTATAAATACATGTATATACTGGATATAAATTATATATAAGATATTTACATCATGAATATAATTTGGGATATAATGGATATTTTACGACATGAACAACTTGTAATTATAAGAAGTTGATTTTTGTCTCAAGTACCAAAGATCGAAAAAACCACCGTTATTATCATAAATAATTAAATAATGTTCATAACATGGTAATAAGTGATATAAAGAAATAATGAAATTGAAAAAGGTTCTAAAGAAATTAGAAATTAACTCTATTTTATTATTCAGGAGATTAAAGAATGATCGAGTCAAGTCGGACATGAGGTAAGGGACTTCGTCTCAATCTCATTTCATTGAGGAATATTTTGTTTTATACAAAACTTTATATTATACTATGTATACAACACTTTGAATTTTACTTTTATTCAATAGGAATATTTTTATATGAAGTGATTTACTAAATAACTAAAGGGAATTTTGTTGTCTTATGTATGTGGCGACAACGACTCCGCCTTCGTGACCATTATTTTAGTTTCGGCTACCTCTACAAGCCATTAATTTTTTTAAATGAAAATAAATATCATGTTTTAATTTTCTTTAATTTTGGTATTGAATATGGTTTTGATAACGTTTTGATTATTTCATTTTGTTTTTGAAATCTTGTGATTGAAATGTGGAAATGTTAGGTTTTCTTTATGCATGTTTTATGTGATATGATTATGTTATGGTTCTTGGTCATTGTTTATGAAGACGGGTGGTTTCGTGATAAAATAAGGGAGGGTGAGCCCGATATAGCTCTCCAATGCATTGGGTAATGTTAATGATTTAAACTCTAAGGTTTCTCCGAAGAGATTTAGGGTATATACTGTGTTGGGTATTCCAAACGTAACCATGATGGTTACTCACTACATAAAAATGATATGATTGCCTAAAGATAACTTTATGTCTTATGATTTATATGATATATTCATAAATATTATGATTTCATGAGGTATGTAAAAGTTATTATGTTTTATGAGGAATGTATGATTTCAATGTTTCTTATGTATACATGGGCTAAGGTTTTCATTCCATATTTTTTATATCACTTACTGAGCTTTTTTATGCTCATCCCATGTTTTTAAAATGTTTTTCATAGGTCAAGGGAAAGGTACATGATGTTATGATTGTGTCAAGAATATGTCAAGAACGAATCCCGGATTTATTTTAATTATCTTTCCTTGATGGTATAAAATAAATACTATCTTTTATGTAACCACCTTGTTTAAATGTGGAATGAAATGCATAATTTATGATCTAATTCTCTAAAACTCTAAACCTAAAAAGATCCTCAATTTTTATTATTGTAATAACTCATGATCAAGTAATGTTTAAGGACGGGGAATTATACGGTTAAAGGGTAAACTAAGAAAATAAATCTAAAAAGAATATTATAATAATATTTAAATACCCTAAAAAGTGACATAAATTTATTGGATGACTCATGGGTGAGAAAAAAATGTCCTTATGACTGAATTTTTCCATTCGGGATCCCCTTGAGTGTGATAATGACATCTTATAATAATTAATTTAAAGTAAAGAAAAATATAACACCAACACGTATCTTTTGACTAAAACAATTTCAATATAGTTCTATATAACATATATTTTTGACTATAAATATTCATAAAAAATAAAAAACTACACTACATTATAATATTTTATTTATAATTTCTAGAAATTAAGTAATTTAATTTACTTATGACACAAAAATGATACAATGATTAAATTATTAATGAAATATTCATATAAACAATATTATAAATATAAAAATATATTTAATTTGAAAATTTTGATTCCATAAAAAAATTGGTGGCTTATGGAATGTTATCATTATGATAATTTAGTTTTTTGTATGAATCAAGTTATTATGACTTTAAAAAATCATTTAATTAATAGAGTCAATATTTTAGTAAATTATTTTTAGAAACAAATACTATTTTATTAAATGATATATTCATCAGAGAAATATTTTATTCAGACAAATTGTCTTAGATTATTTTAAAATTCATAATTGATGATCCACTTGAGGTTCTCTTGTCATTTTATTTTAACTTTATTAACCAAATAATGTAAAAATACAAGAATACATGGTTAGAGATAATTTATCTAAGGATTATATCCAAAAGATAAGATTAAATTTCTAAAACTAAAATTTTCTAAATCCTATTGGTTTTTAGGATTTATAATCATCCTCATTTGATCCTAAAAATATATAACTATAGTGTAATAATAATTCTAAAATTAATTTATAATAAAATAATATCTCAAGACATTCAAAAAGTGTCGCTCCTCCTTCTTATAAAACACCACCACCTCTTCCCACTTACTCAACCACCTCAAACCACCTGAATCATACAAATTCTTCTCAAATATGATCCCATTATCCCTGAAATCCACCTATAACTCTTCCCTTGGGTTGAGATAAATTCATGGAAGCCATTGGCTGAGATAAAAATGAATTATCTGATTTAGAGGTAATATCTTCTCTCAAGATATATTCAATTATTTTATTCCTTACACAACCCATATCCGATTTTTATTCCTTAATTTTATAATAACAACGGTATCATTAATATAAAAATATGTTTTTATGCTAATTTTTAAACCTACCCTTACTCATATTTCAATATAATGGATATAGAAGATAACTTTTCTATGCACAACGAACTATTGCTTCACAAAAAGATGAGTGTACAATTTTCTACTACCACCTCACATGGTTCCCATTATGATATAACATTATTATTATAAAATATATATTGTATTCATATTTTATCTATGATTCTATATTTTATATTAAAACATCTAATTATTCTTTCCATAATGTGTCAATACAATAATTTATTTTTGGAATGTGTGGAATACCACCCCATCAAAATGATATGACTAATTGATGCCACAAATAGAACATATATAAGTTGTATTTAAAGAAAATATGTAAAATATAAAACATATATATAATATTGTAATTGTTATATAACTATCTATCATGTATTTTTATTCCATTAATATGACAATGAAATGGGTGTAGCGTTCATGTGTACGTATGGACTACCGTCTCCATGAATGGAGATTTTATTTTCACATATAAAAATATTGTAGATGTTATAAATAAATATATACTTTATGTATTTCCTATTTAAATCATGAATAGTATTATGGACATGTATTGTTTACCACATGGACAATTTATATACAAACAACTTAAACAATATCATTTTTACCTCAAGTGCAGAATATCTACAAAATGTCCGATATAAAATTAATTAATTTTAAATTTTTTATTATATGGTAGTAAGTGATATCAAATGAATAATAACTTAGAAAATGATATAAATCAAGAAATAATTAACCAATATTTATTATTCAAGAACATAATGATTGTTCGTGACGAGTCAGAATCAAGGTAAGGGACTTTGTCACTACCTCCTTTCATTGAGGAATATTTTAATAATATACACCTCATTATATTATAATGTGAATAAAAATCCATTTTATTTTTATATCATTAAACAAATTTCAAATGGATTATTTTTTTAATAATGTTTTCACTAAATGAAAAAAGAAATGTTTTTAACTTATGCGATGATAATGACTTCTCCTCTACCACAAACATTACTTGATATTTGTATTTCACTACATGTCGTGATAATTTTCAAAATAAAAAATAAATACCATAAACCCTTTTCCTGCATTTTGGTATTTAAAATGGATTTTAAAAAGGATGGATTCTTTCAATATCATGAAAATTGTCTTCTGTGATTGTAATGTGGAAATGAAATCTTTTTTCTATGCTTTTTTGATGTGTTATGGTTATATAATTGTACATTGACATTTTACATGTGGTTACGTGATAAATAAATGATGGGTGGTTACATGCTATACCATATATGAGTTGTTTTATTCTAAACAAATGATGGTAGGTTATGTTATTACCTCCAGTTAATTTACAATATAATTTGGCCATATGCTTATTCCATTTAGTGATATATGTGGTTGTGAACATTATAGTTATTCAATTTATGTGTTTTTAGTCCCATGGGACCTATAATTTGTTTTTTGCTCTTTATAAGGGTTTTATGGTATTATTTTTGTTAAATAGTATAATTATTGAGCATATATTCAGTGAAGAGTATTTATTACATAATAAAGGTGAAATGTAATACTTAATTTTAATGTATTCATGGTATACATGTTTTCTAAAAGATAGTAGTTTTTCATTCTTTATGTAACCATTACTGAGATTTTTATGATCATCCCTTGTTTTGAAAATTATTAATATTGATTTAAAGTAGAATATACTGATATATGGGATCATAGAAAAGTTATCATTTTTATGTGTGAATCAAAACCAATTCATGTTTAATATTTTTTGTTTTATATAGAAAATAGAGATGGAGTAAAAATATATACATTGTAATAATAAATTTGAAATGTATAAGTTATTGAATAATTATCTAATTCTCTAAACCGAAAACAACATCAATGCGATTGAATGTAAAATTATTGACTAATCTGAAGAGTAAGTAATGATTATGGATGTGGCCTTATAATCTTAATGAAATTTTCTACTATTATTACATAATTTTATTTTATTTATTTTTTATTAATTATATGATACAATAATACCATCCTTATTCTTTCCCTATGATGTTTAATAGTATATGGATGGGTTTTTGGATAAAATAACATTTTTCCATGACTATGTTATTATGATATTTCTAATTTTTTATGAACAATGTTTTCTGTCATGGGTTATGATACGATGACATGATTAATGTTTAATACTATTTGGACACACATATATAGGTTTTTCAATGTTTGATTGGGGTGACTTTAATAGTGAAGACCTCTGGTGCATTTCTTAATGTTTTATATATCATTAGACTCTTATTGTAATCATATTGACGTTCTCAATATAGTATGATAAATAGGTATGGTTTTAAGAACAATTATGGAAAATTGGTGGACATGTATAATCCACTAGGAGATACTTCAGCAGACTCGAAGTTTGTTCTTATATTGGAAATATGTTTTCATTCATTATTATATTTGATTTAATGGTTTCCTCACCATATCATAACATATGAAATTATTGTTTTATATTTGATGGTACCATGGATTTATGAAATGTATTTATGATTATTATTCAATCACATAAATCAAGATTGATTAGTGATGTATTGACACTATTATGATTCTTGTCTTATTAAATGATAAATTTTTTCTCCATACCTCTTGATTATAATCAATGATTGATTTTTAATGAACATTATTTTTATGATAGATAAATCATGCCCTTATTCTGATATTATTATTTTTAATGATAATTTATTTATATGTCCAAATTTTCCCCTTACTAATCATCTTATATAAATCATTGTTATTTAATGTTCCCAATGATATGAATAAATGTATTAATTTTGGTTTCTCAACAATGGTATAAATTTATATTTACATTATAAGATATGATAATGAATTTATTGAAATAGTATACTTCTGTGTCAATTATTTAAAGACAATAAACCATTACATTTAGGGGGTTGATAATTTTATTATTAATCAAATATTATTATAAAATTGAATTATTATTTTGTGAAATATTTGGGTCACTATTATTTTATATTATTGTTATGAGTATAAAAAGATATTAATAATAATATTTAATTAAATGAAAATTAAATGTAAATATTTTTTAATTGTAGGTCATACATAAATATTACTATATTAATTATCAATCTAAAAAATGTTTGGTTCACTATGGTTAACACATAGTTACTTCCTATAAGATGATGTCATTTATCATCATATATTTTTTATTATAATCAAGAACCTGATTTAATATTTGAGCTCTATTATATATTATGTAATGTAAAATTGATCTTTATTTAATATTATGCATGATTTTTGTTTTATAGTCATTCATTCCTAGTATCAAGGACATTTATATTGATTATTTATCCTTATTATGTGTTACTCGATCTTTATAAAAAATATATAATGAATCATATAAATCATGGATTATTATTGTAATATATGGATGTATTAAAATGAACTAATAATTACTAAATATAGTTTAAATGTTGTTTTTTATAATTCTATAAAATATATAATATCATAAGACACGATATAGATAATTATATGAAACTAGTCATACAATGTAATATATTACAGAGGTTTTGCATTGGACTACTCCCTCGATTAATATCATAGGGTATATTTATGAAATTAGTTTTGGTTACATGACACGACATGCTTATAATTATTTCAATTAATGGTTTCATTGGATTCTAATCAGCTATAAGGGAAAATATTTACATTGACTATGTATATTGCTATTTAATATATATATATATAGTTTTATTTTTAATTTATTAATATAACATGTGATTTTTATGTAATAATTACACCATAATGTTTTTTTCATATATTTATGGGCTGGATAGAAATTTCATTGCAATCTAAATAATAATAATAAATCATACATGTAAATGGAAATAATTTTTATCCTATGAAACTATTTTAATCACACTATATTAATGGGGATACTACTTGTTTAAAAAACAATAAAAAACATTACATCCTCAATAATAAAAGCTATTTGAAATAATATTATTTCTTAATTATAGTATAATACATGCTTAATATAATAATAATGACATCAGTAATAGAATAATAGAATATTAATGACTAATGAAAAAATTTAAGATATATTGAATAAAAAGAGCTATCATTATTTTATATTTAGATACAATATAATATGAATAACTAAAATATAAAATGCATAATAATGATTTTATAATCATATAGCCCTTAATATGTATTATTAAAAAAATCATTATTTGAAATGAAAATTTTTAGAGGATATTGAACGTAATATAATCAATAAAACTATCAGAAACACATTTAAGAAAACCATTGAATATCCAATAAGGTAAAAATATTGGATGGTGTCACATATATACATTGGAATATCATTATGTCCATCTTGAAGGAAACCATCGATCATCCCAAACGGATATTCACTACTTCTATAAATATGATTCTATGCTATATCTTCCACATCATGAAGCCCATGATCAGAAAAATCAGATTAAAAATAATTACAGTTAGAAAAAATATGATATATTCCAAAGAAAGAATATATAAATTATCTTACACAAAAAAATACTAACAGTCTAATGTGCACAAAATTACATGTAATAGAATGAATCAATTGATATCATATTTTCAGAGTATTCCAATTCATTAATTTCATCATCATAGAATGAATATATTTGTAGTAATGCCTTGGAAGGCCCAAGAACTAACTTTCCGGGCCCTTTTCATGTTTAATAATCTCTTAATATTTTAAGTTACCATGTCAAGGGTCTAATGTGGCTTGGATTCTAAAAGATGGAATTATGAAGAGTTTCAACATCACAACACTCTCCTATAGAATGAATTTATTTGTAGTAATTCCTTGGAAGGCGCTAGAACTATCTAGCCTGGCCCTTTTCATGTTTAATAATATCTTAATGTTTTAAGTTACCATGTCAAGGGTCTAATGTGGCTTGGATTCTAAAATATGGAATTATGAAGAGTTTCAACATCACAACACCCTCCTATAAAGTGATATTAATAAGGATAGAGATAGATATAATGACCTTGAGACCCACCTGAAATAGACCACTCTATGGAGACTAGAACCAACTATATAGAAATATCCATAAATGTGTGGAATTTCCCTTATTAGTAATATATTAAGAGGATAAAAGATGAATCAACAACAATAAACTATACAAAATAATATAAAAAACAATACTATCTAATAATAAATTATAAAAAATGTGACAAATAACCATCTATAATGTAAATACCCAAAAAAATATAATGAAGTGAAACATAAATTTGAAAACGTCCAATCATATAATTCCCAAATCGGTACTTGGAACCATTATAGAAAAAAAAATATTCTTAGGGTCAGCATAGAAGTACACACAGTTGGAAACAAAAGTCTCCCATGAAAATATGGAAACAGAAAAACCACACAATAATATTAGAGGTATATTAACCCAATATATCTTCAGAAAGGCACACTCACCAATGAATCCATACCATGTAATATTAAAAAATAAGAATCACATCAATATTAGTACCCACACAACTTATTCATTAGTGTTATAATATACTACCCTAATTTCATACATCATGGATATCACATATCATATTTATACCTCACCTCCCCACACGAATGTTTACATCACATATCTCTTATTGAATCCAAGGCCACTATCGTAGATTAAAGGTCATATCACATCTCAACCGTATACATCTTATTAATCACATCACAACTGAAAACACATGGGTTATCACATTACAACAAAATTCATAACTAATGACGAAGTCTATCATGATCTTGTATGAAATCATACCTATTTCCTCCATCTTCGATGAAGTTCCCCAACATATACCTCAAACAATAATAAACATATCAAATCATCCTAAAAAACTATTGGTCTTCCACAACACAAGCATAAGTACATCTCAGTTAGAAACACATGGGACACCACATCTACCCCAAAAACACATGGGATATCAAAAACCCCATCTAATTCACTATTATACCTCTACCAATCACATCTAGATAAATTAATACCTCTCTTGGATGGGATAGTAGAAAAGAGATGGTACCCATCCATCAATCTTACTTTCCAGATGTCGGAAAAAACACCCCAATATGAATATATGGATATCCGAACATAGAGCTCAATTTGGCTTGGTGTGACTATAGAAATCTCAAGGAATATACATTTATATATATATATATATATATCTACATTTGACCCAAAAAAATCGGTCTCCATTGAACACTAACTAACCCAAACCATCAACACATTTACAGAAATATCTAAATGTATAACACCACACATAAGGCACACAATTAAGTTATTATTTCCTACTAATTTAATTTATTCATCTGAATAGTTTCATTATTTACAAATATCAACATTTAACCACACCACACACCATTTAATTATTCATCATCAATTTCCTATCCGTTAACAAAATCAACACCTGATAATTCAATAATTAATAAATAAGTCATTCAATCCATCATTTCATGAGTATCCTACCCTAATAAACAACACATCATAAGAAGCTTAACATTCCCATAAAAGAATCGCTCATCTAACAAAAAATCATTGTCAAATAACCATATCATCACCCCAAAAGAACAACTAAACAAAAATAAAATTTCCACCCCAAAAGTATGGCCAAACAAAAAACACCTCACCGACTAGAATGTAAGGACAACCCACCAATATTACCACATGCCCAAACCACACATCACCAGTCCACAAGAACCTCTACAAATTAAAACACATCAATATAATTTTATATTTTCACAATGGGGACTCTATCACATTCCACACTAATATTGGAGAGTTAACACACAATTCATAATCCTGGGGAAGCCATTTAATTATCCAATATATATTTGGTTAATAAATATCTTATTTATAATGATATTACAAAAATTACGTAAGGAATAAAAGACCCAACACAGATCTCATGTGAAAACAAATCCTTTAATGATAAAATTTTTTTGGGGGCATCAAAACCAGACAATCACAATATCAAAATAGTAAAAATGATGGAAACCATGTGAATCAAACATATTTTACAATAAATTTCATTCATCCAATGATTTATCTTCCATTAATGTATTACAACATTACCTATGGATAAAAATTTAATCCATTAATTCATAAAACACAACAAAAATATTGAGGGATTCCCTAACATATAGATTCCTCGATGACTCCATTTTCAATGTAAGATGAAAAAGAACTCCTACAAACCAAGACTATAAATAAAATAAATAAGAAAAAATTCTACACCGCAACCAAAGATCATAAAAAATTATCCCAAAAAACACAAAAAACTAAATCATTGTCACCCAAATGATTCAATGAAATAATAATAGAGGAATCCAACCAATAAAGGCAAGAGAGCCTACCATAGTCTTCCAATAGAGATACCTTGAATCCCATTGATCAAAGTAGAATAAATAGGTATTAAAAAACACCATGAGGAATCGAGGGAACATTCAAAAAAATCGATAAGGGGGATGATTAATTGAAAAAATATGGTTGAGAAATGGACATAAACAAGGAATACCACATATTTCAAATCATGTAGCCATTATATTGTGTGTAATTTGTGGGATTCATAAAACTACATTTTTCCCAAATAAAACAACACCTCCATAGATTAGACACAAGAATTAATTAAATATCAAGTATCCCTTTTACACTATGTGTACTGTTTCCATGGACTACCCCTTAGAAACATACATTTTTATAACCACCTGGCCAAACTAGCCATAAAACACCATTACACATCTCCTAATACATTTACATGATATGTATTTCCTCATGTAGCTCAATTGAAACTACATACTACATCAAAAACTTCCTCAAAAACCTCAAACCACAACAATGTAAAGTGATTGACTATGATGGATCAAACCATTATAGTAGAAACCAATAAAAAGATGTCACCCTTTAGAATTAGAACTTAACCAATAATGTACTCAGTTTGAACAACCACCCTACAAGATACCTCCCATGGATCATTTCACAGTTCAAAAAGTACCACAAATAAAAACATGAAAAAACAAAATAAAACTAACATCTCACACAACCTCAACACCACACATCCATAGCAGAAAAAATATCCCACACAATATATAACCCAAGCCAATAACCATCGTAACCAACCAACCACACATCCTCAAACACACAGACTAGGGAATTCCATCATCCATGTCATAGTACTAAACAATCTGGATGACACTAAATTTAAAAAATCGGTTTAATCACTACACTCTTAATATTCCTCTAATAGGAATCAGGTTTTACAATTTCTATTTTTCTTAATTTTATCACATATCACACTAAATACATCACATCAATAGAAAAAATCTCATAAAACAGAAGGATCTAAAATTCTCTCCATAATAGAAAACATAGAAAATAAAAACTCAAAGAATCTCTAGATATTGGGAAATCATATGAATCTCTCACTCCCATGTAGTTTTATCCAGGTCAACATCCCTCCAGAACACATAAACCAATATAATGGTATACCCTAGAAACACAATTTCTTTGTGATCAAGGATATCTAATACAAGATCAATGAACATCATGTTATCCTCAATATCCAATTATCCATCGTCAATGACATGAGGTTTATCTAGAAGATACATAAACAATGAGAGATGTCGAATATTGTGTGGCTCCTCTCCACCCATGGTGGAAATATTAACTGATACACAACATCACTAACTCATCACAACACCCATATTGTCCCAACAAAACAGTTTTAAAATTTACTCCATCATCCATATCTCCACATACAACATTGGGGAAAAACATTCAAGAACACAAGTTGTCCAATCTCATACCACAACGTACTTCCTGTACAACCCTTGGTTTGAGTGTAAGTTTTTGAATGATTTGTTCTATATAAATTCAAAATAAAAATAAATTATATACAAAAGATAGAAATATTAAATATTTATTTATCCATCTCTAATACATCACTACATACAATAAATAACCCATTAAACCCACTGATATTGAAAATAAAACAACTGTAATTCCTTCAAGAAACTGAACAAGTCCAGTTGGGTAGTTCTCATCTCGTGGATCTATAATAATGAAATAAGTTATACCAATTGTAATAGGAACAAAACAATGAATTGAAGGAAAATATAACAAAATATTCAAAGTTGTAAAATGATTGTTGAAGAATTTTACTTACATTTAATACACATGAATGAATATATATATATACTATTTTTTGTTACTATTATAAATTTTTCAATTATGAACTATTTTTATGTTGAAAATGAAATATGATAACTATATATATATATATATCTGTGTGTATAAAAAATAGTGATTATATATTGTTATTAAAATGTTATTTGTTTTTTAAAAATAGCAATGGTTTATGTTTATAATAATATGAATCATTTAACTAAATGTATATTTTATGTCTTGTTATAAGATAAATTTAATTTAAAATATCTATTTATCATATGAAATATCAAAAAAGTCATATAAAATTAAAAAAAAAATATTTTATTAAAATATTAAAAATCAATTAATAATCAATACATATCGAGTTTTTTCCAACTAATCTTCCCCTACCTCATCATCCATCTGATTCAGTGGACCAACCAATCCATGTCGTCAATCACTTCTCCTACGAACCCCAATCTCGGATCACACTATGTATGTGGCTGCATTTTTTTACGCAGTTGATCTCATAAAATATATGAAATACCACCGAAGAAAATTGATTTAAAACATAGATATGATCTTACACATAGATAGTTCTAATCAAAATAATTTATTTTTCTTCGTAACATCACATCATCTTCAACAGTACATGAACCAGAGGAAAACCCTTGTGGATGAATATTCTTGTGTCTTCATAAACCCGGGGGATCACCATAATAAATGAAATCAAAATGTAAGATCATACCCTAAATCATCATAATGAAATACTAATAACATCATATGGGAAACACTATGATATTTAACCAAGATAATAATCTAGATTAAACAAGTATATATTAATCAACATCATGTATTTTTTTGCTACCTCATTTAATCAATTGCATCTACATTGTACAAAATATGAATCAATCCATCCATCATCGCTGAATTTTTCCATCACCATAGGATCTGTTAGGATATGTTATAGCCTCTTTACACATACAAACCCTATAGAATATACTTTTGATTAAGATAGAATAACACATTAAGTTTCATGTCATCAATTTTTCATAAGATATAGAGAATAGTCCAAAAAAAACATTTATCCAGCCAATAAAAATGTGATAAAATAATTCATATAAATAGGATCTAAAAATTTAATTTTGAAATACTCAATACCTTACGTTGTACCCCCAATTGTTTCCTCCGTTTTCAATTAATCACGGTATGCGACATTTCCTCATTTCAAGTTATAATCCTTATTATTATTCTATGATAATGAAATTAATATTTTCATAAAAAATTTTGGTTATTGATAAGGTGACCCATATATATGTGCATTTATATGTGCATGTACACACAGACACACTGATAGAGTGATATATATATATATATATATATATATATCAATTTCAAATAAATATGAGATGGAATTCTTCTCTTAAATATTTTATTTTTTAACGACCATAGAAGGGATTACATGATTATTTTTATTTCTATTAGAAATGTCCATAGTAATTTACAGGTGTGTGTTTTAAATTTTGAATATAATTTTTTGTGTTTATTATTATTTAATCTTAAAAACCTAGAACACCTTTATTTTATGTGATATATCACAAATAGTTTTTATTACATTATCAATTATATCTAGAACCATGTCAATTATTTACATTATAATATATAAACATTTCATATAATATGTTACATATCAGGCATGTATAAATGATGATCAAAAAAATTGGTACGTTTTGTAAATAAATGTTCTTTTGTAGTTTTGATAATGAGAAATGTGATTGATAATTGTTCAAATATCATGAAAATACATATCTGAATGTGATATTATTATTAAAATAATTAAAATAATTAGTGAAATAATATATATATATATATATATGTTTATATATATATAAGTACTAAAAAAACATTTTCATTGCTTTAAATTAGGTATTACTAGGGAAAAATATGTATCTATATATAGCATGCATAAAATGATTTTTATAAAACATAACACTTGAATGTTGTAAATAGGGTAGGGAATTGGGGAGTGATCTCTTACCTTGATAAGTGGGTAGGTCCATGATAGCCTTCAATGTCACATGTTCTCCAATTATTTAGTTTAACAATAATTATTAATATTTTTTGAAACACACTAGAATTTTTTAAAAGGATCATCAGAGTAAAACATTTAACAAATTTCAAAAAAAATATCAATGTGTAATTATGTTCAATGTATTCTTATTTGAAAAATATATCCATGATGATTTTGTAAAAAAATCAAGTTTATTTATGAAAAAATTGCATTCAGAATAATGTTTTTTCCAAAAATGGTATTTCAACAGTTCTAAAAACCACATATTGGACAATTAAATGCTCGTTTGATAATTTAATAATGTTTTTCAAAGGTATCATTATTATTTTGGAGACAAAACATTTATAAACATTTGGGCCACCCTTATTCCAGTTTTATTTTACTTTAATAAATTGAAAAATGTAAACCAATATCTCTGGAACAAATAATAGTAAAAAACAACATTTGTTTAATAGTTTTGGAATTATTCAGTTTTATTGAAAACAATTACACATCATTTTTATTCTCTTAGTCTGGAAGAGCGGGATCCATGTTTTATAATTAGTATCAAAGAAATTATAATGATAATTTGGGGAAATTAGAATATTTTGTTAGATTATGTATCCTTCTTAGCCAACATTTTCTCCTTATAATTTCAAATGTAAGGAAAGATAACACGAACAAGAGTCTTATGTCTTCCAAAAAAAATAATTTTTACAATCATCATAAAATCATACGATAGTTAATCTCAACCCTATAATTCCATGTGTCATTCTTTTAAATGACTTTACACCATATTATGTACCACTGATATAATTATTCATCATTGTGGTTGGGTTTTTTTCAAATAAATCAAGCTGAAACAATTTTTCTTCTATAAACTCCATGGATTGTATCTTAAAGTCCTTTTATGGTTATTTACCCTATAAGGGAAACTTGAATCAATCTAAGCCTTTTATAGAGCTAATTAAAGAAGAAATCCACATACAATGTATATGTTCCAACTCTTATGTTTTTGTTTCATGAGGAGAATTTATGAAGACTTTGAAATAATCAATGATGAATAAACTGGACTTTCACATAGAAATTTGATTCAATACTACCACCTAAAATACTATATTGATTATCCTTCTTTAAGGACTATTTTTAGTGCTTTCATCCATATTACATTTCTTGGACAAGTAGAATGTTGGAAAATGAAGTGGAGAAATTTCAAGCCTCCTTGAACATTAATCTCATAGGGAGATATGAAGGTAATTGAAGTAGTCGAAATTAGAAACCAAATGGTTTGGGTCCTAGATATTAAGCCAGACTAAGGGCTGATTCAAACTATAGTTGATGAGTGATAGTTAGTAGAGAGTTTGAATTAAAATAAAAGGGGGAGATTATGACACCCAACTTATCAATGTTAATTTTATAATATAATGTATGCTACATAAATGAACAAAATAATTATATTTTTGAACATAAAGGAAAAAATACCAAAAAATATATATCTGGATTTTTAATAAACCACTCCATACATGAAATAACCCATCAAACACACTACTAGTAATAATAAAATAATTGGAATTCATCCATGAAACATAATGAGTATGATTTTGTAGTTCACATATCTTGATTAAATTATAAGGAAATATGTTAAAGGAAAAGAAATAGAATAAAAACTAAGAATAAGGGTAAAATATAATAGTATTTCAAATACAGTAGAATAAGAATCAAACAATTTTATATTTGTTAAATACACTGAAATGTAAATATATTTAATCATTTTTTTTACAATTATAATTTTTTCTTTTAGATCAATTTTGTATATTTAATTTTCATATGATATCATTTTTTATATATATATATATTTATTTATTTAAAAAAATAGAGATTTTATATTTTTATTTCAATTTTATTTGTTATTAAATCAATTAACTAATTTTTTATGTTTTCAATTAAAATATTATTTGAACTATGAGTATATTTAATGTATTATTATAAGATGTATGTAATAATAAATATTAATTTATTATATGAAAATTTAAAAAAATATATATATAATTTTAAGTAATATTTAATGAATATATTGAAATTTTACCAATGATCAATGCAGATCATGTTTTTTCAAACCAATACACCCCAACCTCCTCATTTGTCTCATTCAGTAGACCACACAATCTATGATGTCCATCCCTTCCATATAGAACCTGAATCCAACATCGTGTTGCAAACAAGGTTTTGTTCATTTCATCCATCGATCAGGTACGTGATCGATCATACCACGATGGACCGTTGATTTAAGTCATTGATATTGTCTCACACATGGACATATCAAATCTAACCATTGATTTCTATTTGAAACAACCCATTGTCTTAAACCATACTCAAACTTCTGGAAATCCCTCCTAGATGCATACACTGGTGTCTTCAGCACCCCTATGGACCACAATATTAAATGAAAAAATCAAGATCATCCCATCAAATAGTATAATAAATAATAATAATTTTATACACGAATCACTATGATATTCGTCCTATATAATAATCTAGAATTTTCAAATATATATGAACCTTCACTATGTATGGTTTTTCATTATAAAACACAAACATCTATCAGTGTCCAAAATAAGAAAAAAACCATCAATCAACAATGAACTTTTCCATAACTATAGTATCTATCAGGATAATCGTGTTAATAGTTTGGAAAAAACTAATATATAATATACATTTATTTTAGATAAAAAATTGCATTCAGTTGTTTGTCGTCAATTTTTCGTTGTAGATAGAGTTGAGTATAAACAAACCATTAATCCAGGTTATTAAATAAGAGATTAAATCCTATCAATAAATAAGACCTAAAAATATTCTTTTTATATACAAACTACCTCCGGCTTTTCCCACATGTTATTCATACTTTCTCAAAAAATCAATCTAAGAGATGTCAGTCAATTTCATGTTACAGTCCTTATTATTGTTATCAGGTAAAAGATTTAATATTTACAAAATTAATTTATTATGATTATTGATAGATTGGCCTATATATAAATGAATATATAGGTGCACACACACACACATCTATATCGATTACCAAAAATTATGGCAAGGTTTTCCTAATTTAAATATTTTTTTCTAAATAAATTAGATGAGATTAATTGTGTATATTTATTTATATTCCCAAATGATTTTTTACATTAAAATGAAAATTATATTTTTTTTTAAATTATTATTTGGGTTTACATTTCTTTGATCTTACACACATAAAAAGCCTCTATTTTATGTGATTTTTCATAATCATTTGTAATCATTTTATTAGACTTATCTTCACTCATGAATGTCAATTACATGATAATATATTCCCATTTACAATAATATGTCTCATTTCATGCATGAATATTGTTTATTTGTAATTTATATGTATTTTATATGAATAAACATTCTTTTTTGTATAAGGTTATATGTGAATAACAATTACTCGCATGTCCTGCAAATATATGTCGACGTCAGATTCGATTTCTTCAAATATAGAAAAAGACTTCTTATTGAATGTATATATATTTATATGTTTATATATATATATATATAATTACTATAAAATGATTTCATTGTTTTAGTTTATGTATTTCATGTGAAAAAATATGCATATACATAAAGTAATCATAAAATGATTTTTATAAAACCTCAAACATGTATGTTTTAAATGTGATAGAAAATTGGGGCGTTAATCGATCCCTCAATAATTGGGTAGTCCCAATATAGCCATTAACATTACAAGTTGAATGAGTATTTTATTTTCCAATATAGATTAATATTTTTGGAAGCTCACTAGAATATTTTAAAATCTTATTTATGGTTTATGTTATTTTTAGTGAAAATATTTTGAATGACTAAAAATGTTCATTGTATTACTATTTTAATTTTATTTCCATGATTATTTATATAAAACAATCAAGTTTATTTAACCAAATATTGTTTTCAATAGTATTAATTTTCTATAAGTAATTTCAACAATTATAATGACAACTTATTGGGAAATTAAATTATCATCCTGTTAGTTTAAAATGTTTTCACATGTATCCAAATACAAATGGTGTTATCGCTCACAAAAGCATAGTGGGATTACTTATATAAATTTTATGTTATTATATTAAATTTTAAAATGTAGTCTAATTTCTCCAGAACCTAGACTATTAAAATGTCCTCATTTGTGCAGTCTATTTTGTAATTATTAAATTTTATTTATAAAGAAAATACTATAAATTTTTAAGCACCATGTCAAGAAACATGTGCTCATGGTATTATAATCCCCATGGTATTGGAATAAATAATATACTTATCTTATAATACATTAAAACAACCATAAAGAATTATTATCCCTTTCGATTATTCTCTGCACTAAATTGGTATAATGAATTTATTTCTCCCCAACTTACATCTAACAAAAAAAAAAGAACAACATAGATTACTATTTAAAGCCTCTTAAGGATCCATGATAGTAGAATAGTTATAGCTATTATTGTAATAAAAATAATCTATGTGAATGTTTTATACTGAAGGTCGACTAAATTACATGCTGAATTCCTGCCACCTATCCTCTAGAAACCAGATACTTCATTCAGTCTAGAAAACTCTTTAGAGGTGGAATGGTCTAAATCATAATCAAGTGAAAAATGGATATTGTAATCCCCTCCAAACTCATGACGTTAATGTTTTTTCATTTTCCAAGATAAGGGATATTTAATACTGATTAAACTACACAAAAAACTCCACATGCATTTACATTAAATAATTCATTCATAAATAAGTATATTTTATTTTTATACATTATGAACACTAAATTCAGTAATTATTTTTATTTACCACTATTAAAATGTAAATCTAGAAAATAATGGTTACAAATAAAATTATAATAAAGTAAAAATACCCTATAATAGTCTTTAATCTTTTTTATGAGATATGTATGTCCATTGGTATCCTTAGATTGATTTTTGGACCTCATGGCGCCATGTGTGTGTGATAATGACATGTTATAAGGGTTAATTTAATGTGATGAGAAATATGACATGAAAATGTATCTAATACTAATGTTTATCTAGTATATGGTAATATAAATGATATATTTGACTATAAATTATAATTATATATGTAAAAATATTTTCTAAATCATTGAGTTTTATTTATAATTTTTATACATTTAATATTTGAATTTACTTGTGACACAATTTTGATGTAGTGATTACCTTATTAATGAATGATTCAACTTAATAATATTATAAATAATAAAAATAATGTATTTTTAACATTTTTATTCCATCCTAGAATTTTATGGATGAATAATACATATTAGTGTTGAGTCAATGCATTAGGTTATAGGGAATCCAGATTTTATGACTTTAATAAAAATTCAATTAATAAATAGTGTCAAAATTGACATAAATGAGTTTTTAAGATAAATAAAATTATTTAATATGATATACTAGTCCTAAAAATCAATGATTTGGAAAACATACATATATAATGTTAAAAATGTCATTAATTTTCCATATGTTGTTCTATTGGAATTTTATATTAACTATAGTAATCGTATATTATGAAAATATATGAAGACACAGTAAGAGTTGATGGTTGTAACTAGGGGTTAAACCTAGATTATAAGGTTAATTTGGTGTCCTAAACGTATCTATAACCTATTTCATTGGTAAATTTTGACCCATTTTCATATTATCCCATAAATATATCACATTAAATCAATTGGAATTCTAAAATTAATTTATAACCATATAATATTTCAAAACATTCAAAAAGTTCCTCTCCTCCCTTTGTAAATATAAAAAACATATGAAAACTTACTCCCACCTATCAAGTCCCTTGGATCATGATTATTATTCTAAAATAATTTAAAAATATCCCATCATTTCTCGTATATTCCTTAACATGGGAATAAGGCAATTCAAGAAATCCCTTTGGCTCAAATAAAAATAATTTACCCAATTTAGAGGTAATGAAATCTCTCAAGTTTCTATTTCTATTTTAAATCTTTACTAACTATGATATTGTTATTATATTATTATATAAAAAATTATAATCAATATAATCTGGTGTTTTTATGAATATTATTTGAACTACACTTACACAAATCATTATTTAATGGATACAAAAAAATTGTTTCTGTGTAGGACAAACTACTACATTGAGAAACTATGATTGGTCAATTTTATTCTAAGACATCTCATTGTTTCAATTGTGATGGAACATTATATATCTATATATGATATATATTTTATTTTATTTTATGTAATTTTTTGTATTTTTTTATTTAAATCATACATTTATGATGTCTGTAATTTGTAATTGTGAACATTTCCTTTATAGAAGTATAGAATACCTCCCCCTAAATGTTATATGACTCATTTATTCAATATATGATACATATAAATGTAAAATTAATGAAAATATGTAACATATATAACATAGATATAATACTTCAATTATATCATACATATGTCTCATTTAATTTTCATTCCTTTAATAGTACAATGAAATCAATGTTCCGTTAATGCTAACGTAGGTTCTACCGTCTCCATGAATGACGTATTTCTTTGATTATCTTCAAATGTTATGGAATATTATTAAAACATATATAAATTAAATATATGATATTTAAATAAAGAATAAAATTTTGGAGATTATTTACTTTTTACTACATGGACAATTTATATCAAAACAAGTTAATTTTTGACACATGTACTGAATATCCTGAAAGTAATAGATATGAACATGGATAATTATGATATTTTTATATGAAGATAATATTTAATATAAAAGGAATAATAAAACTGATAAGGGTTCTCAAAAAATTATAAATTCTCTTATGTCTAATATTTAGGAAGAATAAGTAACATCTGTAATAATTTTCACTTAAGGTAAAGGACTTCGTCTCAATCTTCATTCATTGAGGAAAATTTCAGTGTATACATGGATTTATTTTATATAGTATATAATCAGCCAATTTGGAATTTAATTTTCCAAAATGGTTAAAAAAAATCTTTTCCCACAGAATATCAATACTAAACCACAAAAATCATGTTTCTTTTTAACATAGGTGGTGACAATGACCTTTCACCCGCAATGAGTGTTATTTGATATATGGATTCATATACAAGTTATAATGATATTATGTTGATAAGTAAATAACATATTATTTGATATGTTATTCTTTTATTAAACATGGATTTTATAATAGATGTATTATTTCAATATCTTTAACTGATATATTTTTATTGAAATGTGGAAATTATATATTTTATTTATGCTTGTTTTATGTTTTATTATTATGTTATGTTTGTTGGGAATTGGATTCATATACAGGTGGTTCCAGGATTAATCATGGGTAGGTGATCCTGATATAGAACTCCAATGCACTGGGTTACATTATATATGTAAAAATTAAGTGTTCTCCTAATATATTTATGGAATATTAACTGATGGGTATTCCAAACATAACCAAGATGTTTCTCCATGTGTATCTGTGAAAGCTATAAATAAAATTTTTTAGGTATTCTACAAGATACCATTGGAATTTATTATTTCTACAATTATTCATCAATCCTATAATTTAATGATCTATCTTAAATAACTTTGGTTTGAAGAGTAAAAAGTATGATTTCATTTATTTGTGTGTATTCGTGGAATGATTCTTTCATTCATTATATCATAGAACATATTGAGTTGTTTATGCTCATACATCATTTTTTTGAAATATTTGTTCCCATGGTGTAAGGAAGGGTTAGTGAAAAGAATAATTTAAGAAATTTTATATCATGAAAATAATTCTTGTTTTATTAAAGGAGTTTTTTTTGTGATGAATTGGAAAGAGTCGAGGTTTCTCCTTTTTAATATTAGAGATGTAATGTAGTAGTTATGGACTAACTATCTAAAAATTAAATACTAAAAATATGATCAATATTAATTAATGTCAAATTATTGAATATTACAAAGGATGAGTAATTTTTTAAGGATACGGACTTATATTTGGTATCAGAGGATTATTTAGATAAATTTTGGAGTTAGGATATTGTTAAATGAATTTCAATAAATTATTATTTACATTATTTTAATAATTTAATGATACCACATTTAATGAGTATGAATTTTTCCCTATGATATTTCAGTATTTATAATGGTTTTATTTATATGAAACAAGACATCTATAATGGGAAAAATCCAAAGGAAAACAACCTAACATATCAGCAAGAAGAAATGATCAACATTGGAACTGAACTATTTCTTGCATTGATGTCACAATATACACATGCTATAAATCGGGTGAAATACATCAATGATATTTGCCATATCAACCACAACGTAACATTTAAATAGTGTAAAATTCATGAGTCAATGTCGCCATTGATTCAAAAGATCATCCTACACTATTATAGATTAGAGGTAGATTAAAGCTGTGGAATAGATTTTCGATTTCATGGGGTTTTCAAAAAAAAGATTTCATTGTGATTTACCACTTTGAAGGAGATGTTGATAAGTGGTGTTAAACGATTAGAAATATCTGGGATAGTGAGGTGGATAATTCTCACGATTGGGATGAATTCAAAGGTATGTACCTTGAGGAATATTTTCCAATGTTGGTTTGACATATGATATAAACAATATTTGGAATTGAGGCTAGAGGATGACTCAGTCGCTGCATATGAAGAAAACTTTCCTCAACTAGAAATTTATGCTTCAAATTTCATAGAGTATCTTGATAGATAAATTGAAAAATTTTACTCAGGGTTAACAAATATTTATCAATACCAATTAAAATGTATTAAGTTCAAAAGTTATGAAAAACTTATTCTATTAGTGGAGAAGGTGGAAATGGAGTTTTTTTGTAGATAAGTTCTTCTTTGAAAAAAAACAAAATAAGTGGTTGGGGAGGAAAATAAATTGGAATAACTCTTCATAAAAGTGTGATGGTAAGAAAATTATGTTTACAATTTGAAAAAAATTTGGTAAAATGCACACGGGGGAATTCATTTTGAATTCTGGTATGTTCATTTAATGTGAAGAAATAGTACATAAGGCTCATTTTTTCACTATAAATTATCATGATATATGCAAAAAAAATATATTTCGAATTTATTCAAATGAATTAGTTGTGATAAAATTAGACATTATGTTAATGAGTGTCTGACAATGGAATCAAATTATGGAATGATGTTGAAATATGATAAGAATTGGGTGGTGAAATCTTACATAACTACTTGTGTAGAAGTGAGCACATCAAATGAAGTAGTATCATGTACATTTGATGTTTATTCATATTATGGAAATGAATTGTTGGATTCTAGGTCTACACATTCTTTCATTTCAAAAAAAAATTGTAGTAAATTTTTAATTTCATATAAATATATTATTCATGATCTTGATGTAAAAATACATGGTGGAAATGCTGAGAAAAAAAAATTATAACAACCATCATTCCTTGTGGATGGAAATCATCAATCTAAAAACCTTATTTCTTTTACTCTAGTAGAGTTTGATGTTATTTGGTGTATGTATTGACATTCAATTTATCATAATATGTTTAACTATAGGGAAAAAGTAGTATATTTTAAGAAAGAAATTCAGTTTGTGTAGAAGATTGAACACTTAATTTTAATAACATATCAGGAAGATAAGAAACTAGTAAAATATGGAAATGATTTTTACCATGAAAATATTGTTGATAATAAATGAACTTTTCAAATTAATGATGTACCAGTGGTCAATGAGTATCTTGATGTTTTTCGAGATGAGTTACCCATTATAATAACTAAATAGGAAGTTGAATTTTTGGTTAACATTTTTTATGATAATCAAATTTCAAATACTTTTAATAGAGTTACTCAAATTGAACATTTAGAGATAAAGGATAAATTGGATGAATTATTTGATAATGGTTTCATTCAACAAATAACGTCATCCTGGGCTGATCCTAGGTTATTTTTAAAAAAACAATGGTTTAATGAGACTTTGCAATGATTATAGTGCCTTGGATAGCATCACTGTTATGAACATGTATAATTTTCCTCATACTGATGATTTGTTTTATTAGCCCAATAGAGCTCAATATTTTACAATGATTGACATTAGTTTGGGGTACCATCAATTTAATGTAAAGGAATAAGATATTCTTATGTCCACATTTTTTACTAGATATGACGATTATGTGTTTGTAGTTATGACTTTTAGGGTAACTAATGCATCTGATGTATTCATGGATCATATAAAGAGAGTGGTCAATGAGCTCTTGAATAAGTTTATGTTTGTGTTTATTGATGATATTTTGGTTTATTCTAAATATAAATTGGAGCATGAAATTAATTTAAGTGTTTTAATACAAACCTTAAATGAAAATAAACCATATATGATATCAACAAATGTGACTTTTGGTTACAAAAAATTTCAATAATTTTTCACATTGTTTCATAAGATGGCAAAATTTTTTATCTTTCAAAAACAAAATTTGTTTAATATTGAACAAGACTCAAATATAACCACGAATTATAGTTTATAGGGATTAAAAGTTTATTATTAGAGGTTTGTTAAAAATATATAATGGTTATCTTTCCCTCATACTTCATTAACTCAATAGGTAATAAGTTCGTCGAGTCAAAATAATGTAACAACTATTTTTAGGAATTGAAAAGAAGATTGGTGATTCTCCAATTTTGGAACTACCTTCCACAAATGGTGAATTTATTATCTAGATTGATGTTTTTTTTAATTGATGTGTCTGTTTCTATGTGAAGAATGATAATTTAATTACTAATACTTAACTTTAGTTGAAAACTCGTGAGTTAAATAATGATGCACATAAATTTAAAGTAGCTACTGTTGTTTTTTATTATTAAATTTATAGGAATCATCTGTATGGAATGACGTTTGAAATACTTACTTATCAAAAATGGATGAGGTATATATTTACTAAGATATAATTTCACGTGAGAAAAAGGAGATGGGAATAATTAATCAAAGATTAGGGTTACACAATTCATTACCCTCTATGAAATTAAAATAAATTAAATGATGCTTTGAGTCGAATGAGTAATGCTATATTAACCATGCAATTTATGGAATAAGGTCCTTTTGTATTTGTTTCGAAATCATTTTCATTTCAAGATGATGGGGTCGGAATTAATCTATTTTGTTTAAGTTGGTATTGAAATCATCTCAATCAGAGAGTATTATGAAAGAGCTTAATTATGAAAATAAGCTGAAGAAAATGGTCAAAACTGTTCGAAAGGATATATTACCTTATTTTAACATGGATAAATGATATTTTTTGTATGGAAAGAGTATATGTTTCCCTTATGATTAACAGTTGATGAAAGAGTTATTATGTGAAGCACAAAGTTCTTCATTTTATGTTGACACTTGTACTACTAATATGTATATATATTTTTAGGAGTATTATGGGTGAGATGGAATGAAAAGAGATATTTTTGAATTTACCAGGAGATGTTTGATTTTTATATAGGTTAATGTAGAGAGGTATTTACCTAAATGCATGTTGTATACTGTTCTAGTTAAAAATAAGAAAAGGAAAAATCTTTCAATGGATTTCGTAGGGTTATTACCAAATATATCTTTGATGTAGTAGTGAAGTCTAGTTTTTTTACAGATTCACAAAATTTGGTCATTTTAATTCAATTTGATATATTGTGTATCCTGGTCAACATTTTCAATTGTATATTAAACAGATAGTTATCATTCATGGAGTTCCCCTATCCATTGTATTTGAAAATGATCTTGGGTTCACTTCTAAATTTTGGATGTTCCTTTAGTAGATGTTGGGTACTAAATTAAATTCCAGTTCATCTTTTAATCTATTATCATATGGGCAGTCAGAATGGATAATTAAATAATCAGAAGATATGATATGTGATTGTTCAATGGATGACAAAGGATGTTGGTACCAATATCGTTCTTTGGGTTATTTTACATTTAATAATAGTTTTCATTCCTCTATACAATTTTCATCATTTGAATAATTATATGTAAAAGGTTCCATACTCCTACTTTTTTGGACGATGTATTGGAAAGGAAGCTGCTAATAATATGAATAGTACATGAGATTGTAGAAAAGGTTTAGTTGATTCAGAATCACATGCGAATATATTAGTGGAGGCATGAATGTTATATAGATAACCGGAGGATGGATCTTTCTTTTGAGGTAGGTGACCATGTCTTTCTCAAATGTTATCCATAGAAAAGTGTGATGAGTTTTGGTAAGAAGTGAAAGCTGAGTTAAGAGTTCATTGGACCATGTAAAATAATGGAGAATGATGGATATATTTCCTACAATGTTTTTTCACAACCATGTTTATCCCACTCAGATAATTGTTTTCATGTTTCAATTTTATTAATGTATATTCTGAATCAATCTAATGTTTTTTGTCAAGAGATATACCAGTTGGAAGATAATTTTTCTTATGTGGAATTTCTAGTCCTGATTTTTGACCATTGATAGAATGTGTTGTGGTATAACATAATTCAACAGGTAGTGTTATTGCAAGAAACCTATGGTTAAATAGGAAACGTATGAATCTGAATATGAAATGAGGCATAAATACACCGAATTATTTGATATGTAAATAAATATTGTGGGGAGAAAATTTCCAAAATAGGGGAATGATTTTGGATCCTAGTTATTTGTAGATTAATACTTTTTCATATTTCATAATATTTATGAAAAATATATTAATTTTAAATTAATGGGGATACTTTTTCTAAGAGCGTACTCGATATATAACAACTGGTTCCTCCAAAATTATATGTCACACAAAACAATGAGTTATACCAAAAAATAATATATTATTATTATTATTTTACACGATATTTCATTCCTAGATATCATATTAGAAGGAAATATAATTTCTAACTACAATAAGATTATACATGTTTTTTAGCTATTTTTACATTTACCCAATAAATTTTAGATGCATAAAATGAGGAGTAATCGAATTTTAAGTATAAAATACTCTAATATTTGTAAAAGGAATTTTAACCACCATTTGAAGGTTAACCCATTATAAATATAGTTATGTCACTTTTATATGTTTTATTTGACCAAATATAATTCATATATAAAATCTGGATGTCAATTTTTACTTTGGTTGAATTGTTGGTAAATTTCAAATAATGTTCATTTCTAAAGAATAGTAAAAAATATGACAGTTTAATTCAAAAATTCCATTTAATCTAAATTATTTATATAGTTGATTTATTATTTTAATTTCCTTTATAATTTAATTTTATTATGTTATTATAATTTCATATTATTTTGTTCATTTTATGTAATTTTAATTTTAAATTGGACATAATCACATGTTTATCTTTTGATAGTTTTTATTTCAAAAAAACTCAATTTTTTTCTTTGAAGACATGAAATAATTTGGAAATAATTTCTACGTGTTCAATGTTTTGAATTTGGAACAATAGATTCCATATTGGAAAACAGAACATCTAAATTGTGTTTATAATGACCTTTTATTTTTAAACATTATGAATTGTATTTTAAGTAATTATTTTATTTACCATGGTTTAACGGTAAATCTAGTAAATAATGGTAAAATAAAATATTACAGTAATGTAAAACTATCCTAACACATGTACTAATCTTATTAGTTGAGATATTTTAGACCATGGATATCATCGGTCATTTTTAGGACCCTAGGTATCCACTCGGGTGTGATAATGAAATTTTATAAGAATTAATTTAACGTAACGAGAAGTATAACATAAACATGAATCTTTTACCAATATAATTTTAATATTGTGTTTTATAACCAATCAATGTTAATATAAATAGTAATTGGAAATATAAAAACTTTCCCCAAACATGGTATTTTATTTATATTTAGTAAACATTAAATAAATAAAAAAGTATATGTGAAACAATGATGATGCAATGATTACCTTATCAATATAAGATTTAAATAAATGATACTATAAATATTAAAACAAACATAATTCGAAAATTTTGTTTCCATTAAATAATTTTACGGATTATAATGAAATATTATATTTAATTTTATGCCTTTTATTAAAATGAATCCAGTTATTAGTACAATAATTAACCAATCACTAAATAATGTCAAAATTGACATAATTAAGTTTAAAAAAATAATATTTTATTAAATGATATATTAAACCATAAATCAATGATTCCATCAACTAACATATAATGGGTGACAAATGGATTTTTTTATCAAATTATGGTTATTTTGACCATTTATTGTAACTATAGTAACCATATATTAAAAAAATACAAAATAAATGGTAAGAGTGAATGTTTTCAACTAAGGGGTATAGGTAGAATATAAGGTCAATTTTGTGACCTAAACTTGTTTAAAAACCTATTGTTTTATATTATATCAAACCCTTATCTTCTTATACTAGAAATGTATAACATTGGAACTATTATAAATCAAAATTCATTTTTTTAAAAAAAATTCAAGACATTATTAAGGTGACCCTCCTCCCACTTATAAAAGGAAACCACCTCTATCCACATACATACAACTCTCAATAGCCTTGGATCACCAGAATTATACTAAAACAGTCTACCAAAATACTTCCTTTCATTCAAGAATCCTTAAACTGTGCAGATGGAATTTCAAGAATTCCTTTCGGCTCCAAACAAAAGATAATACCTGATTTAGAGGTAATGTCTTCTCTCCAGTTATTTTATTTTATTTTCCTTATCAACTCCCAATGATATTGTTATTATATGATTACATAAAAAAAATATCTTAAAAATACTAGGATGTTGTTATGATAATTATTCATACTACCCTTACCATCACTTTAATCTACTTAATACAAGCATACTCTTTCTATGTATGGTAAACTAGTGACTCACGAAACAATGATTGTTCAATTTTCTCCTATGACCTGTAATAGAGCCCATTATAATGACCCTATATTTATATATGATATATATTATAATTATATTGCCTCTATTATTCTGTATTTTTTATTTAAATCATACCTTTATGTATTCCATAATATGTAAATACAATAATTTAATATGAGGAAGTGCGGACTATGACCCTCTCAATGTGATATAATTTGTTCATTCCTAACATGTAACATATAATGGATTGAATTAATAAAAATATGTAACATATATAACAAATATATTATAATTTTTAATAAAATGCCAATGTATCATTTAGTTTTTGTTCCTTTAATATGAAAAATAAATTAATTTAGCATTCATTAGTACGTACGGCCTACCGTGTCCATGAATGGTGAATATCATTACATATATAAAAATATCATGGACTATTATAAAAACATATATATTTGATATATGTCATATTTAAATCCTTAATATCTATATGGATATTATTTACTTTTTTCTACATGAAAAATTTAAATCATAAACTAGTTCATTTGAAAACATAACTATCAAAAATTAGCAAAACGACCTATGTCAAATGGGATAATTAGGTGACTGTTATCATAATGTAATTAGTTATATAAAAGGGACAATAAACATTGAAATTGTTCTCTAAAAATTATAAACTAACTTAATTTTATTATTTTTGAATAACAAGGAACATACGTGTTGATTTGAACCCAATGTAAGGGACTTCTTTTCAATCTCCTTTCATTGAGGAATATTTTGATTTATAAATCACTTCATTTCATACGGAATATAATCTACCCATTTGAATATTAATTTTAATAATTTTTTTTAAAAAATTATGTATTTATACAAATAATTCTTTGAAAAGAAAAAACTAATGTAACTCTTTAACATAAACTGCGATAATGGCTTTTCCACCACCGCATGAATTATTTTATATTTGGATTCCATTAAAAGCCGTAATGTTTCTAAAAATAAATTTCAATACCATATTATTTTTATGGTATTTGTTTATTGAAAATGGTTTTGATAATGGATTGATTATTTAAATATGTTCAATGGATATGTAGTGATTTCAATTTGGAAATTATTTCTCAGCATTATGATTGTTTTATGTGTAATGATTATCTTATGGTTATTGTGAATTTTTATGTATATGGGATGTTCTATGATAAACTGAGTGCCGGTGAGCCCGAGATAACTCTCCAATTAATTGGGTAACATAACTGAGGAAAACATTACGGTTTATCTCATGATATTAACTGTATATACTGTGATGGTTATTCAAAATATAACTATGAAGGTTACTCCCTATGTAGCATTTAATGTAAAAAAGTAAGTTTTTTATGGATTCCATATGTTACCTTTTTGATTTTTGATTTCTATGAGTTATTATTAAATATTATAAATTCATGAGGTATCTTAAAGAGATTATGAATCATGAGTAAAAAGTATGATTTTATTTATTTGTATATATTCATGGACTTATGTTTTTTTTTCTTATATTATATACCATGAAATGATTTTTATGATCGTCCAATGTTTTTTCGATATTTGTTTCACAGCTTATAAGGAAGGGTATTGGAAATGAATAATTGAATAATATTTTTATCAAAAAATTATTTCTAGTTTTATTTATGGAATTTTATTTTATTGAGTAGGTAGATGGAGAAGAAGTGTCTACATTTTAATATTTGTGATGTAATTTAATTTTTTTGGCTTAATTCTTCAAAATTGTAAACCTATAAAAGATCCTCAATGTTAGTAAATGTCAAATTATATATTGATCACGTAATATAGTAATGTTTTAATGATTGGGCCACATAATATGTCCGAGAATAACAATAAATGATAGAGTATGTATTTGAACTGTGATTATATCCATGTATGGATACTAAAAATAAAGGGGGATCTAGATCATATGTTCATTGGAGTAACAACACATAAATTTTTTTATTCATATATGCTTGATTAGTAATAGATCCATGAAAATGTGGATTGATGCACACCGAAGTGGAAATTGTCCGGGGATATAATTTTTAAATTGAAAAACTCATTAAGAAAAATGATCATGTATTTAAATAAATGATTACTATGAATGACATTGGATAAACCCAAGGTGTTCTAAATTAATTAAGATGTAATAATTTAAGCTTATCATAAGTTACATTCTTGATTATTTGGCTTCCCATTATGAATAGTTTCGCCTAAACTATGCTTCATATCTTTAGATAATTTTTTGTTTAGATGAAACTAGGTTAACATTATATGTGATAGACAGTTTTTTGTTCACAGATAAATGGGATTGTGTATGAAGTAAATGATGTATAGATTAGGCCGAACTAGATTATTCAGAACATGATTAACAGTATTTACCATAAACAAGTATCAAGCTAACCATTAAAGCGAAGGACTGTGTTTACTAATAGTTTGTGTGATAGAAACCGTAGAGGAAAAAATATTCAGTTTCCAATTTGTTGAGAATGTCAGAAGAAACACTAATGAGTTTATCTTGAATTATTGATAATTTCGCTTATGTGTGGTGAATAAAGAAGAAATGTATTTAATTTATATATAAGATTGATTAGTTATTTTAACGTAATCAATGTGAATATATTTCCACCTAATTTATTATAAAAAATTTAATGTTTTAAATATGAAAAGAATGTGAATTATTCAAATCTATGTCCTCAGTGGAGAGATCATGAAGAGAATCATCATGGTTATACAAGAAATGGATATATTTTTTTTGATTATGAGATTATAAATGACATATGCATGGTAAGAGGAATTAAGGAATACGATTTTTATCCCATATCACTACTTATGGATGAGATTAAATAATTTATGTGTTGATATAACAGAATTAAAAAATTAAAAAATCAATAATATTTTGTGTGGAAATTTTCCATTATTAATTTCAATTATTTGTTTAATGGTACTAATAAAATAGAAAATATATATATTAATTAAGTTAATATTACTCTCCATATGTCTTATATGTTGATATAAAGATGATAGAATAATGAAATGTTGAATATGTATAAATTAAATTAGATATTACTGATTACCTTGGTATTTTTAATGATAAGTTAAAAATGTCATTTATTCCATAATTGATGGTGTTTAATTTTTTTGATTTATCCAATATATCCAATAATCTGTGTTTTATGTAAGGAATGAATATGTATATAAATATTTAATAATTTTTTACTATAACATAGGTAATTTCCATGTTTCAAGAGAATTAATGATGAATGTAATCACATGATTGATATGAATCAATAATTAGATAATATTTGATATTTGTGGGTTCATTATTATGTATATTTTGATAAATTGGGTGATCTAACTCATTAATTTTTTTTGGAAGGTAAAAAAGTCTACTACATTAATAAATTATATTTTTTATTTAATGATGTTTTAGAGATTAATTTTTTAATTAGACATACATAAATTTTATCATATTGGATAACAAAGGATAAATAATTTTTTATAATAACTAATGATATATATAATGACATATCATTAGGTCTACATAAATTATGATCCATCAGAGACATAGTCATTAAAAAATTACCTTTCTTTATTGGATTAATTGATGATGTGAAAATTGATCAAGTCATAAAAATTGGGTGAGACTATTATTAAGAAATAAAATCAAGTTAATCAAGTATATATTCTCATGAAAAAACATTCATCAATATGAAAAAGACCAAAAATTAAATATTTTACATTTTACCATAATTTTAGGTAATATCAATGAAACATTTTACTTCTATGATGTTTATGGTTTCATTATTGTTAAATTTCTCTATAATATGATTCATATCACTATCCCATTATATGTGGTTGTTATTTTTCCTTTATATTTACATGTTTCACCTCTCATATACGTTATAATAATTATAAATTTTATTATATATTGATATTTCACATGGTTTTTGGTTTTTTAAAAGGATGAATTAGTTAATCATTTAATTGTGTGGGTTATTGTGAATTGATATTTAAATGTTGAAACATGGTTGACCAATATGAATTTTTTTACAGACATTCTTTTTATGGGTGGTAGAATGTGTCACCCAAAAAAATTATGAATTTTTATTAAAATATACTTTAATAATTTTTTTATTTTTATTTAAATTAAATATAATGTTTATATTTAGCCTCATGCAAAACTATGTATGGATTTCATTACATTCACCAGTGATCGTTGATTGCATTACATACAATTTTGAATTTAATTAAAATTCAGCATATTATTTATAAGTTATTATTTAATAAGAATGTATTTAGCTATACATGTGAATGTCAATTAAGATTAATATTATTAATAATATAAAAATATGATTTAAAAATTAATATAATATTACTTCCACAATGGAAAATTAATTAAAAATATTTATAAAACCCTTTTGAAAGTAAAATATAAATTTTATCTGAGAATGTTTTTTTTTCATGCATAGAAGTCTGTTTTATATGAATAAATTTCAAAATATCTCTTTTTTTACATAAATTTAAATATTATTTATTGAATTAAAATTCTAATATTCATCTATCATGTTTATTACACAAGGTATAGGATGAAATGGAATTTTATGATAAAAACAACATTTTTTTCTAAAATATAGTTCTCTCATCATTTATAAGAAGACATACATTAAATATAATTATTTTCTGTTTTATATAATATATATTTAAAAAAAATATTTTCATGAATTTGGAATATAAAAAATATATTTGGTTGATCTTTTTTCCCAAAAGTTTCTTTTTTTGATCAATAGTGATACAAAATTCAACTTTAAGTTTAATATTCCTTCTCACATGAATTTATATACATATAATTGTTATATTATGAATTTTAATTAATTCAAAATTTGATTAATTATAAATCATTTAATACAAATATGTACATTGAAAAATATTTTATATATGAAATTAATATTATAACACGGTAAAATATTGAACATTTTCAGTTATAAACATTACTTCTCATCACGTTTTGTTGTTTAATTTTAAATTAAACTCTACTAATTAAATGATTTGATTTTTTTAAATGGATTCATTATATTAAATCATAATAATTTATATTATCTAATAAGATCAACTTTATTTTTGACCACAATGGTAATTAAAAATAGTTAAAATTAGTTTCTATGATTAACCATAATATAGTGTTTTCTCAATTACATGCATGTGTATTGATATTTATTTTTATTAGAAATTGGTTATTTATTTAATTAATTTAAGTAAATATTTAAAAGAATAATTTTAATTTACCTAATAAAACTCATTTTAATTTAATTTTCAATTGATAAATTAAATTAATAAAAAAATATTCATGATGAAATGGTAAAAAAGAATAACGATAAAATTCAGTAAACTCAAGAAATAAAGAATCCCTATATAGAAAAATAATTTTGTTTATTTTTTGTTCAATTTTATAAAAAAATTAATACCACTATATATGTATTGAACTATTTTTTGGTAATTGAGTTATTAAAGACCTGTAAATACTAAATAATTTATATATTTCCAAGAATTCCACTCCTCAATTATAAAAGGGAACTCAGTCTCCCATAAACAAGACACAAGTGAATCCATTTTACATGAAAATATCCTAACAAATTCACACAAAAACATTCATAATCTCATGATAGAAGCCTTAATTTTAGAGAAAAACTCAATCTTTGTATTACTTTAGTGAATACCAAAAAATTATACTTGAAGTATAGGTAATGATCTCCAATGAATAGTTTTATATTATATACGTCTACATAATAATAAAATATTATTATTAAATTGCTTCATAATATATTATACATAATCTTTTCTATAAAAAAATTATCTCCAGGATACAACCCACAACATTAATATCTTTCTTCAAATCACTAATTATATAATCCTTCGTGTGTATGGTGGATTACCGCCTTGGGAATCGATGTCGTTCATTTTTTCATTTTCCACCATTGACGGTTAGGAGTAATTTTTTATTTTGGTCTTTATATATGATATTATCAATATTTATGATTACATAATAAGTCAATAATTACTATAACACACATTCCATCATGCTTTCCATTTTGTGGGTACACGGTAACATCATTTGTGTGTACTACAGACTACCACTACACGAACTGATGTTATTTGATCACTCATTTCATTGAATTTATTAAAGAAAAATTTAATAAAAATATGTAATATATGTTACATAAAAACGTATATTTAATGAAAATATATTTATATCATTAACATTTATTTCTTTAAATGTGACATGTATGCAAAAACAATGATCATGTGTACATTTGACTTTCCCACTCCAGGAATGGTGTATTTCATTTCTAATCACAAAATATTATGAAATAATATAAATAAATATATTTTTAATGTATATGAAATTTCTAACATGGTTTAATTTATATGTATTTTTAAACCCCAATTTATGTAGGAGTAACAATGAAATATGTCAAAACATATACAAAATGATGATTAGTTGTTACAAGATTCAGTGATTTGACATGGAATTGTAAATTAAATTGAAATAAAATTTCATATGAACATCAAATATGTTATGACAAATATTTATGTATTATTATTCAATATAACTAGAATTTAATTACATTTCATATATGGTTGGTTTGAATGAGTACAAAATAAGAATGACTTATTATAAGAGATTTCTATCTAACATTTAAATTATGTGAGACAAATTCCATATTTGAAACACGTTACTTCTATGTGATGTATATAATTGAAATTAATTTATTTTTAAATTATTATACATAATATTATTTATATTTTCTTATACATTTTATGATATCACATTCTTGGGGACTGGGACAGCTCATATTGGAGAAATCTCAGATAGTGGATTGACATCGATGTTCTGGTTGACGATAGTGAATAATTCTACATGTCTAGGTTTCAAAGTCTGGATATGAATTGAATAGAGATTTAGAAGTGTGATGAACTTATCTCCTTGGACTATCATTTACAAGATTCTCCAATGTAGGATCATATTGGTGGTGGAATAATGAAAAAAACATGGGGAAGAAATTTTTTTTTCTGACATCCTTTCCTCAAAGGTTATCCAGGACTACCCTCGTATTGTTTACACCAATTTGGGTTCCTAACAAGATGATTGTGGATCTTTTGCTATGACTGATGCATTGGGTATTCATTATTTTAGGCCACCATAACCATTTGTGAAATGTGCAATCCCCTTTTTTTAATAAAAATATCCACATTGATTAAAAAATTGTTGATAAAGGTATATTGGGTCGATAAATTATAGAGAATATGATGGATATGTTCATGTAATATACAAGATAAAACATTTATGGGGTTTACAGTTCAAAAGATACCAAATCAGTAATAGGGTTTTTTCGAAATTTTCCACCACTGAGGCTAAAATTTCATAATGAAAAAATATTCATTCGTGATGAGAATATACAGACACGTTGAAATGTAATATAAAGAACTTATTTATCCTAAATCTATTTTATGATATATTTTTTGTTATTAAATTTTTGGTATTATGATTTAATGTCACCATACATGTAATGATTTTCTGTTTTAATCTCATCATTTATCTAAATTTATTATGATTTTGTCTCCAATATCAATATTTGATGATATAGACCACAATAATTATTAAAACATTTAGTACCATATAGTTATAAATTATATCTTAATGTTGGTTAACCATTTTCCAACACTATGGTAAATAATTTAACATAGAAATTTTTTTAAGAATAATTTACATTATTTCCATTTTCGATCAAAAATAAGATTTCATTGAAATAGTATTTAAATAATTTATTAAAAAATTTACCCTAATTATCTATTATTATAATTTATAATGAAATTATTTTTAAATAGTTTTTTTCAAAAAGTCTTTAAATAATTTTTAAATAACCCTTTATATGTTTTTAAATGTTTTTTGAATGATAATGATTTTAAAATTAATTTTTTTGTAATATGTATTTTAATTGATTTTAAAAAATATATATATGTGTTTTTATATAGGTTATTTTGAAACAAATTAATTTAAAAAAAATTACATTTGAAAACTTATTCAAAATTATTTTAATATATCCTATATATGACTTCAATTTTATTTTCAATCAAAAGTGGTTTCAAAATTTTAGAAGTTTTAAAATGAATTTCTCAAAGGGAAAATAATATATACCTCATAAAGGTTTTAAATAATACTTTAAAAAGTATCTCCCATATAAGATGAAATCTCAAAGTGTTATATATTCCTTATGGTTGATATTATCCATGGATAAAATACAGATTCTTTCTTAGAATGGTTTCTATTTTGGTGTTACTATGTTTATGAAACCTATTTATTTTCAACAGCTCAAACATGTTTGAAGGGTATTGTAATGAAACATGATTTGATTTAGGGATTTTATCATGTTTCATGATATTTTTATGGTATATATTTACTTTAATTAATTAAATTGTGTGTATAAGATATTTACATTAGTCTAAATTATTTTCCTTTAACTATGCATGTTATAAAGGGAGGATAGGTTGTCATAAAGTGTTTTATAACGAAAGGTAATGAAATTTTACTTTAGTATTGTTATGATTCATGTAAATTAAATATACAATGAGGATGACTAGATAGTGTCATGCACTCGTGTCACAACTTATACAATGTTGTGTATTAGATATCATTATGTAATACCATTCTAGGTAACATGGTGGGGGTGCCTAGATAGTGCTGGAATGCACTGGGAAATATTAAAGGCTATATGTGATCAATGGGTACATGGAAAATTACCCCAATCCCAAAATGGTGGGTACATCAATGGTCTTTCGGGGATAAAATTTGAGAGAAATATTAATTTATAGACCAATATTATTGATGATGGTACATAGGTGGTAAAACCCAACCCAATGATAAGGGTATATGGGTGGTCAGCCCCTACCCAAAGAATAAGGAAAACTAGTGGTCATCCCATTCCAAAATCCTATATATGAGTTTTATCATAATCCGACCATGTTATAAATAAATTATTGCTATCCATGAGATAAATTTTTTTATTCTTATATATAGTACAAAAATTAAATTTTTATTAATAATGTAAATTCTCTAATAGATCACATTACTTAATTTAAATATGATTTATGTATTGTGAACATCCAATAATTTTTTTGTGATTCAATATTGTGATATTTAATATGTAGGGTATTATTTTTTTACACCCCCTAATTATATAGGGTTAAATGACTAAATGATATGGATCATGTCAACAAGGTACAGCTTCCTAATTAGAAATCCATAGTTAATCGTGATTGGCATGGAGTTGTGATCAGGATGGGGGACCATCATGGAAGTTTTCCAGGGTGTGTGAGAGTGAGGAAAAATCACATTGGACAGAACATGTGTTGGGCTATGGGGACTGTCATTACTTATATGACTTGTTCAGGCATGATGGTGGACCCTAGGGTGGAGACCATGTGTCTGTGGGAAACTGGTGGTACCTGGGGGGCTAAGACCTGATGGCCATGTCAAGGCGGGGTGGTTGTGTTGTCCTAAGGACCCAGTTGTTATATTTGGTATCATAGGTGGTACCCATCCTTATGTGTAGCACACTTACTGGGATGAGATGTAGGGCCCACAATTAGGATGTTGTGCCTTAAAGGGGGGGTGATTGTAACCCCCCCCCCAAATGATAGACAGTTAAACTACTAAAAGATATGGCTCATGTCAACAAGATTCACCTTCCTTTTTGGGAGCCTAACTTATTATAACTCCATATTTAATTGTTATTGGTCTGCAGTAGTGATCAAGAAGGGTTACCTAATGTGATGTTTCCCAGGGTGTGTGTGAGTGAGGAAAATGAAAACTAGAAAGGACATGTGTTGGCCAGTGGAGACTTTCAATAGTCAGAAAACATGTTTTGGAATGTGGGTGGTCCCCAAGGTGGGGACCATGTGTCATTGGGGATACTGGTGCTACCCGGTTGGCCAGGACCCAGCAGCTGTGTTAAGGCGGGGTGGCTGGGCATTTAGTGAGACCCATTTGATACACTTTTCAAATGACATCCTAATCATACCATGAACTTATGTTATATTTATGGTATTGTATCTCCCTTTTTTTATCATACTAATCACTTGAGATCATATATTATTATGTTTCCATTTCTTATGTTTTGATTAATGTTTTTATGTAGAGAATTTTTTTAAAGATTGGTAAGGGGATATCTTGACGTGGGGTCTCGATGATCTTTCACCATGTTGGAAGATTGGTGTTCATGATTCTGAAGGCACATAATCTTTTATGACCTTCATTATTGTACATTTTTTATGTTCTGAAAATTGAAGTAAAAAATATATAGTATAAATAAATTTTAACATATAGGTATTATGGTAAGTCCATATTAGATATTAAAGACTTGTTTCATTCACTTAAATGATTTTATTGGACAAATAATATAATAATTTTTTTGACTATGGGGATTGTCATTAGTTAGATGACATGTTCTTGAATGTGGGTGGACACCAGGGTGGGGACCACATGTTTTTGGGGCTACTAGTGGTACCTAATGGGCCAGGACCTGACAGCTATGTTAATGTGGGGTGGCTGGGCTATTAGTGGGACCCATTTTTACACTTTTCAAATTCTATCTTAATCATTGCATAACCATATGTTTTATTTATGGTATGGTATCTCCCGTTTTTGATCATACAAATCACCTGAGCTCATATAATATTATTTTTCCATTTCATGGGTTTAGATGAATTTTTTTATGTAGAAAATTATTTTAACGAGTGGTAAAGGGGAATGTCTTGATGTGGGGTCGTGATGATCTTTCACTATGTTGGATGATTGGTGTTCATGATTCCAAATGAACATAATATATTTCGACCCTCATTATTGTACATTTTTACTGTTATAAATATTGAACTAATAAAAAATAATATACATATATTTTAAAATATGGGTATTATAGAAAGTCCATTTTAGATATTAATGATATGTTTTTTTCTGTTAGGAGTTTTTAGTGGAAAAATAATATAATTATTATTTTGACATTGGGGAATAACATTAATTAGATGACCTGTTCTGGAATGTGGCTGGACCCTAGGGTGAAGACCACATGCCTTTAGGGCTACTGGTGGAATCTGGTGGGCCAGGACCCAAGGACTATTTTAATATGTGGTGGCTAGGCTGTTAGTGGGACCCATTAGTTACACATTTCAAATGTTATAATAATCATTCCATGAGATTATGTCATATTTATGGTATGTTGTTTTACTTTTTTGATCATACTAATCACCTAAGCTCATATATTATTATGTTTCCATTTCATAGGTTTTGATGAATGTTTTTATGTATAAATTTTTATAACGAGTGGTAAGGGGGAATATCTTGATGTGGGGTCTGGATGATCTTTCACTATGTAGGAAGATTTGTGTTCTCATTCCAAAGGCACATAATCTTTTATAACCCTCAATATTGTACATTTTTTATGTTTTGAATATTGATCTATAAATATTTAATATACATATATTTTTAGATTTGGTTATTTTAGTAAGACCATTTTAGACACTAATGATACGTTTCATTCAGTTATGTGTTTTTAGTGGAAAAATAATGTAATTATTTTTGGACTATTTTTATTTATTTTTTAATAAAATGAATTGCATTTTTTGAAATAAAAATTTCAAAATTTTACTATGGTCAAATTTTGGTATTTTCTCCAAAAAGAATAATTTCTCAAGTAATAATGAGAATCAATATATCTCGATGAATATTGAAAATCATGATATTAAAGGAAAAATTAAAATTCATTTAAAATAATTATATTTTAAAATATAATTAGATAATAATTTTAAATTTTAATATGTATATTTTTTTAAAAAAATAATACTTTTGGATTTAGGTGAATTTTATAGTATAATTTTTTAAAAATATTTTTACCGAAATTTTTCTAACAAACGATTTTCACTAGGATTATTTAGATTCATTTAATATTTAATCATATAATTTCTGTTTTAACTATTTTGAAAAATGGATTTGATATTTTTAATTGGGTGGAACATTTTATTTAAATATGAAATATTATACTTGTTCAAGTTGAATTATAACCTTAATACATTTTTATAAAAATTGAATTGTTTATAGGGAAATTAATGTAAAAAATGAAAACATATGGTCTTGAAAACGAAACTAAGACATGATTTTATTTAATTTGATGATTTTATTTCATTCATAACAATACTATGTATGGGTATTTGACCTATTGATTCCATGTTAATGGGATTATAAATTTTAAAATATTCTATTTAATGAAAAATGATGAATTGGGAACCCTTGTTTTTATCATATATGATATTCATAACAAGTGTCCAATAAGTGGATGAAATGGATTATACATTTCAATTTTTATATTCTATGATTTATATCCATTATGAAAACTTATATATAAATTTTTGTGATGATATATGAATATTATATTCTTACACAACACTAACACAATACTTTCTCAATTATATCGATAATAAATTTAATTCTATTATAAATATTAAAAGTATTATTGTTTTGATTCATTAAAATGATATATGAATTTTATACCTAAAAATAACATTTATCGAATCTATAAAAAATTATTCTAAATTATTGTGTTTTATTTTGTTTCGTAAATTCAGTTCAATTAAATAGTTCTAAAATTTACATTTTAGATATACACGTCACAATATATTTTGGTAAATGAAATATAATTGATTAGAAACATTTATTATAGAATTAATGACAAATATTGATCAACCACCCAATGGAGTGATTTCAATAATACATCCTCTACATCTAATATGTAATTATGTAAGACACTATCAATTGATTTTCTTTCTCTGTTTCTAGAATCAGTGTCAAATGTTGATCAACCAACCTATGGATTGACCTGACGTTTGGTAGTTCTACCAGGATTGGAAAAATTGTAGGTAATAATTGGGGTTTATTTTTATATGTTCTAGATTCATCGGTCTTTGTTCAAATGGGAATATATTGAGGCTATGTCGAACAAAATCCAAGGTTCATTCCTCGGGGAATTCATTCTTCTTTTATTACCCCCTTTATTGGTCATCTTGGTCGTTGGAACCTCATGGTTGTGGCTTTAATTATCATTAGGTTGTGAACATGATAAACCCACTAAAGTGACATCAAGATGAATCAGGTCCCAGTGTTCTTTAGAACGAGACCGAAGAATCAAAAAATTGGATTATTTTTGAAAATTAGTGAAATATAGAAATATTGAAGGCACACTAGAAGCAGGGGCCCCTACGTCTAGTGAGGGTAGTGGTGACTTGTGGCACATGGTGGCATGGTGCCCTGATGCATTGTATGATGTGTCTTAGATGATGATAAGGGATCTGCAAGGATTATTATGCCATAGGTAGGTGGAGCATGTGGGTTGCACTCCAACACAGATGGATAACTACATTGGAGGAATTTTCGAACCGCTTGGGCGAGAGGTGTACATTGTTGGGCTAAAATTCTTGTTGTGGATGTACAAGACCGCATGAATGTAGGACAAACAAGGGGAACTGGGTTACACCAGGTAGCCCTCTGGGACTTGAAATCTAGATTCGGTTGGTTCGGGTTGGCTGGCGGGTCGTTCTGTGTCCTATGTGTCAAATGATATTCGAATTGGCCCTCAGTCGGATCTTCATAGTAAAATGTTCATAACATTAACAAAACCATCCGTTTGAGACACCATCTGCAGATTTCGGACCCATTTGATGATATTTCCCTTATGAGACTAATGGTTGGTGTTATTTTAGATATATTTTCATTTACAATGTCCATTTAAACAAGAAATACCAGCAATCATAGGGTACGGTGGGTGTGACTTAAACTCATCGTAGTCCCTCCAATTTATATTTCAATTTATTCCCTCATCCATCAATTCATTGATGATTTTACTTATTTTTTAATCACTTTATAGTTTCCCAGATGGATTTTTTGTATCTTTTATTACTCAAAACATTTTTATCCTTTCTACAGGGCTTCCAGGATTGAGTTGATAGAATTCCCAAACAATCTTATACAAGATCCTCTATTCATTATTCATTCCTCCCATAGTGTCTTTGGTATTTACGTGACTAAATCCCCATGGAATTGATACTATTTATTGTGGGTTAATTTTTATGAGGTCATTAGTATATCCCCATGGACCATGCTGTGATCCTCCTAGGATGTATCATATCACTCTTTTGATATGTCATCGTATCTCTCTCATTATTGTTTTTCATCAATAGTACATCTTAGAAGGACGTCATTAGTACAATCGAATATAAGAGGGTGTTCACCCAGATATGTACTTTGTGGAATCTTTGGAATAAGCCCCTTGTGGCGTTGTGTAGTGTTTGTTGTTTTTTCTCAACTTCTTGTATTTTTTTGGTATATTTGAATATTCTAAATATATTCTGTAGATATATAATTGTATAGAGACGACTATGTTTTCCATCGAGTATTGTTGGGTAATTTCATGTGTCTTTTTCAGTATGGTTTTACTCAACCCTACACAGGATTTTCCAACATGTGTCATGTCTTGTGAAGCTGATAAACCATTCAATATAGTCAGGTGTGGATCAGTATCGTATAGATCCTTGTGATGTCATAAGGGATGAGGGGTTCTTAGGATATCAGTCAATATCCCTAATATCATGTCTTTAGGTCAGATCAGGTATAGTTTTTTATAGATGGGTTTCGGGAATTAATTTTTATACATTGTTTTAGGGTGATTTTACCTTGGATTAGTTTTCCTTGATGTACTATACATTCCAATCATACATTAGTTTGGTTATAGTGGTATTCGTGAATTTGGTTCTTAGTAGTTTTTAATTCTTAGCAATATGGGAATAGAGATGTGCGAGTTCTTCTATGTACTAAAACAATGCCTCAAATGATAGTTAAATGCCTAATTCGTGCATGTCACCATCCCTTGGCCTATTGGAGGAGGGTGTTGGGAGTTGAAACATGTGTCACATTAGGGAGGGTCAGGACAACATTGAATTAGATGGGAGGATGGTTTTACATTAGGATATGGATTCTATAATTTTTGTTTGAGGAAATATAGATATGTGTATTGAGATTGAATATTACGGTTCAGAATGCAATGTTGGTGCGGTGGCTGGAATATTGATAAACAGAAACACTGATAAACTATTTTATGACTTAGAATACGAGATATCTGGTTGTAGGGAAAATAATGGTACATGAGTCATATAGGAATTGGGTTTGATATGAATTTACTTAATTACACATATATAAAGATATACTCATTGACCGTTTTACTAATTTTTTTCTTATAGGATTTCACTGTGACACTTACCAAATGGGTCTAGTAGATTGATCATGAGGATGACCCCTCAGTTATGAGGCTTTAGTTTGGGGACCAGTTTCCCAGATGTTACCTTAATGTTGTGTACAATCTTTACCATCTATTGTAGATATACATGTGATACCTCTAGTAAAATGAAGTTAAGGAGAATAAGATGATCGTGCATCATTTGTTTTTTATACCGAGATACCTATGGATCTAGTGTGAGACGGACCCTAGGGCAGTTGAAAAATTTCATTAGGTGGTTACCTGAGTTTTCCATGTAGTCTGGATACTAGACGATTGCAAGGTGTTCTATCAGCGAGCCTTTTGTATAACTCAATAGGGATATAATTGTGTCTAGCTATTCAGAATCAAGATGTGATGAATCTCTCATATACATATTTCAATAATATTTAAGGATGTGTTTCCACTAGATACACTTAGAGATATTTCATTACAATAGCATCTTAATATCTACTAGGTCGTTATGATAGTAACTGATTATTCGTCGAGGATCACCATCATTTCTAGGAACATAATGGATATGGTGAGGGATCAATACTTCCTGGATGAAACCATTTAGAGAGATTTTTATAGAGACATATTAGTTAGTATTATCCCCCTAAGCATTCCAAATTATGCTGGGGTGCTTGATTGGGCTTTGTTGGTGGGGATCTTTCTGGTTGAGTAGAGAGAGCCAGTGATAGTCAACAGATGACATGAAATTTTAGAGACAACGAGAGTTGGTAGATTTTATATGTATTATCAATCTAAAAATAGGGAAAAATTATAATGAGTTACTAGGATAAATGATATGGTGTTCCATATTCACACGGTTGATCCAATCATCCTTTAAATAGGTGGCGTTACTCATGTGATGATAGGGGACATATTGCTTGAGATTTCCTATCATGTCATTTTGTTGATAGGGGGAGAGTGGATAGGCCATCTATGAATAGCTAGAGGTAGGATAAGTCGATTTAATAAGATGAAGGACATGGAAGTGGAGTTGGGAGAGTAGTGGGAGGTGGTCGATGTTTCAACATTATTCCACCACCACCACCAGGTGGTCTGCACCATGATCGGAGAGCTGGAGGACATGGGTGGTGACTTCTGGATGTATTCAAGGGTTTAGACCCAGGGGATTGAGGGATGATTCTATGTATGGTATTTTTATTTTCTACACTATCTTTCGTAATTATATATATGGTTTCTATTTATTCATTCTTCATGACATATATTGTTTTTAACCTTGATATTTCTATAGTACCATTGGATTGACCCTTAGACATGGAGATGCTGATTGGAGGAGAATTGATCAACACACATCTATGATTGTATTGTGACCTTATCCTTGTAGGTGAGAGTTTCATATGGAACCTTTTATTTCAAAATTCGATTCCATATGAAGCAATTATTGTTATCGATTTGTTATCGTCATTCCATACCGAGATTTAATATTTTAGGAGAAGGGTGTGGTGTTTCTGTTGTGATGGAAAAAGGTTTTAATTTTTCAAATAAAAGAAAACCTAGGAAGAACATGATTGAATAATTTATATGAGGGTGCAACCGATCACTCATCAAGTGGTTAGACTAACATATAGTGCAATATATGTTATAGGTTACACTTCCTAGAAGTAGTGTTAGAATAGGAGGACCTCATACCGAAATATGTTTCATGATTACGTCCCCACTGTGAGAGATAATTCTTCATCGACTTACAAACTATGATGGCACTGATATCCTCACCAGCATATTGGACATCATGCATAGTGCTTTGAAATTTGATGGTGCATGCAGAAGATATATAGAAGAAATTATTTGTGAGACCCATTTTTTCACACTGGGTGTCCCCAAGGATGTTTTCATAAAAGGAATGGGATAGATACAGGTTTTTTGATGATTATAGATCCTGAACCAGGTGAACATGAAGAAAAAGTATCATCTTCCATGGATCGATGACCTATTAGACCTTCTAAGAGGGGAACATTGGTTCTCAAAGGTTTACCTTCGATCAGGCTATCACAAGTAGATAGTATCTGATGACGATGTATCAAAGATGGCTGTCAGGTAACTCTAGGTCAACTATAAATATGTGGATATTCCCTTTGGCATGATGAATTCCCTCGAAATGTTTCTTGGAATCATGAAGCAGGTCTTCTGCCGCCACAACACTATTTCAGGCTGGTCTTCAATAATGATATCCTTATGTACTAAACGTCTGAGTTGGAGAACACAATACACTAATGTATGGTTCTAGGCATACTCTAAGAGAAATAGTATTATATAAAACTCTTAAATATCTAGTTCCGGGTTCATGTTGTCCACATTCTGGGACATGTTATATCAGAAAATGGAGTGGTTATGGAAGCTTCCACTATGAAAAAAGTTCCATTATGGGATCCACCTACGTGCATAACTATGGTTCGTAGCATATATGGGATGCCACGCATTTTAAAACTGATTTGGACTTGATTTCTCTAGGATATAGTCACTATTGATAGTATTGACCTTAAAGGGTCAAGAATTCAGGTTGATGGAAAAGAGTTAATAAGATTTCCAACAGTTGAGGTTGAGTTTTATAGGGGTCCAGATCTTGATATTTTCAATGGTGGGTATCGACTAAATTTATTACATTGATGCATCAAGTAGTTTTCTTGGTTCTGTCCTGATGAAGCTGTAAAGAGTGATTGCATATGGTCCATTAAAGTTGATACCACATGATAATAATAACCTAACCAATGATATTGAGTTAGCAGCAGTAGTTTTCCCATTAAAGATGTGGTTGAACTACATGATCGGTGAGCGTTTTATCATCTAATCTGATCAATAGAGTCTGATGTATATCATTTCTCCGAAGGATCTAAAATTAATATGGAGGTGGAGGCTAGATTTCCTTCCAGATTATAACATTGAGATCATCTAAACTCTTATGAAGGGGAACATGGTGGTGGATTTTCTCAGTTGCAGTTCATGTTTTTAGTATTTGGGTGAGTATTTAGAGAATTTGGACTTATTATAGTTATTATTTGAGGATGGATATGGGGTAGCTTACCTCCAGTAACTGGTTGTTTCCCCTACACCATTATTTAGAGTTAGGGAGAATCAACTTGTGGATAACGACTCTGAGACTCTAAATTCTCATTTATACATAGGGTATTCTCCTAATGGATTTTTAGATGTTTGGTAGCTTGTCTATGTTTTTTAAAGGGAACATGGTCAAACCATTGGAATTTATAGATGAGGTACTGAGGTAGTTCTACACATCCCCTTCTCTAGTATATCCAGGTGTGGTGAAAATGAACCAGGACTACCAACATCAGCTTTGGTGGCCCACAATCCATATGGGAGTTACTGAGTTCTTTTCTTGAAGTGTCACTTTTAAGAAATTGAATGATGAATACCATGATCTAGAAAGACTATCTATCCCCCTTGAGGATCCAAAATGGAAGTGGTATGGGATATCAAAGAACTTCATGAGAGGTTTAACAAGTAATTATTGGGGACTTCATTCAATATGCATGATTTTTTACAACTCACCATGTAATGCTTCTTATTATATATATGGGAGAAGATCTACTTATAGATCATTGGACCGCTCTACATGTAGGATATAGTTTGTCTTCATTGTGACCAATTTAATATATTTTTTGAATGTGCTTCTTTGTTTAACATCTCGAGTGTGTAAGGAATTGTAGGAGGCATTTGGGACTACGTTGTGCTTAAGCATGGTGGTTCATCCTCAGATGGATGGCATGACAAAGAGAACCATTTAGTTTTTTGGGGACAACTACTGGGTCTTCATCTAGGTCATCAGTCGTAGTTGGGAGGATCTCCTACCACTAGAGGTTTTTGCATACAACAACAACACCACTCCACCATTATTATGTTATAATAAGATTTTCTATATGAGTGACTATATAGGTCACCACATTGTTGGACTATATTAAGAGATTCAGCACTCATGAGACTAAAATTAGTATGATCTACCACTGGGAAGGTGAGATCATCCAGTTGTAGATGAAGACAATATATAGCTTCTTGAATTCGAATACGGATAGGATATAGAGGCCCTTTGATAGTGAGGAAAGGGAAATTGTGTTCCTTCGTGTCTCACCTAAATGGGGATTGTCGAGATTTGGTCAAGATGATAGGTGTCTATAATGTTCAGTAGCCATTTTCGAATACTGCATAGAGTGGTCTAGGTGGCCTAGTGCATAAATATACCTATATAGTTGCACTGGGTACACAACGTCTTCCATGTGTTGCCACTGAGGTGGTACATGAATGACCCATCAGACATAATCAACTGGGGAGAGTTGTAAATAAAATATGGAGAAACTTTTTCATAGTACCCAATGTAGATTGAGGATCGACATGGAATGATCCTTCATGATTGAGTGATTCCTTTGGTGTGTGTCTGGTGGTTGCAATAGAATCACCAATAGTGAACACGAGAGTGGGAGGCTCTAATTCATGGACAATAAACACATTTTTTGAGTAGTAGTGTTTTTAGATTTTTGTGTACATACATCCCTCTAGTGGGTATAATTTAATGTTCTATATTTTTATGTGTATTAATAATAAATATTATATTGAAGAATATGGAGAGTTATTACTGAGATGACATGAGATTCTGTCACCCAATGTGTCCGAAACAATTTCTGATAAATATTAAATTTTCAAAAAAAAGAATTATTGGTTTTCCTAAATAAGTTGAATAAAAAAAACATAATGAACTATTGAGTTTGGAAATGCAGGTTTACCCTAGGCATGGATTAACCATAGTCGGTGTGAGTATTTAGTGGAAAACCCTGAAATTGAAATAAGCGTTAATAATAAATTATTTAAAAAGTTATTTTGGTACATCAATGGTTTTTATTTTAAAAATTAATTTTACTAGAATTTAGGGTTAATATATAACCCTCGATTTCTTTTTTGTTAAGGAGACGTGTTTTTTTCTAATGAACACAGACGTATCATGGATCAATGATCAACAACAAACCTATATTCAATCAATATTCACTGATGAAGACGATGAAAAAAACACTTGGTCCGCGAATAATTCGAAACTATGTAGGGTATTGTTCATTGATTTTAATTCCCTATATCTAGAATAAAAGTAAAATGAGGATCGACCAACCAACTAGTTGACACACTGTTCGATTCTTCTTACATGATGTGCTTAATTGAAGTAAATCATTATTGTTTATTGTTGTATGTTCATTTTACATCATACTAAATTATAATTGTAATGGATTGTGGTTGATATGAAAAAAAAAGTTATAGGTTCAATTATTAAGGTGGTATTTATAATTTTCTCATACCCATTCTTGGTGTTCGTCGTCATTCAACCCACACAGTCACAACGCGACTTGTTGGGAGGCTCTAAATACGATCGAACCCCACGAGTAATGGATGATAAATTAGATCCCACGAAATGCAGAATGAGACTAGAGTATAATGGAAGAAAATTTGTTTCCCAAAATGGAGTGCTAAATAGAACTTTTACGGCCCAGAGAAAGAGATGTGCTGGAAGATAATGTAGGAGGCAGTGCACAGTGGCACTCCAAGCCTTTGAAATGACAGATGTGGCTCAAACTGTGAACAGGGATTGGACATGTAGAATGGGCCCTATGGTGGAAACAAGGATATTTAAAACATGAGAATATGGGGAATGAGAAAACATAGTGGATCGACCCCATGGGATGAAGCGTGGCACCATTTGCAGTGGACAAGCCAACCCACAGTCATGTGGGCCAGACCTGAAGAACCGAGAAATGCCATTTGCCTTAGCAGGCCTAGTCAACCGAACCAGGCCCAATGAGGTAGGATGGAGTTTGTCTAATAAGTCAAATCTGTTCTAGTGGGGATGATTGAACTGGGTCAGGTCAGTCAGAAAGTAGGCCTAGTTATGAAAAGTCGGATCGTTCCCGGATCGTACCCATGTCTGATATGTGTTTTAAAATGATCATAAAATTCAAAATGAGAATCCATTTGATGCACCATTAGTGGAGTTGTGACCACATAGTTGATATGATCTTTATTAGACTAATGGGGGGATTATCTTAGACATATTTTTTGTTACATTGTCTATTTTCACATGTAGTACCTATGGTCATGGGGAACGCCGGGTATGACTACCACTAACCGTGCACCCACTCTTTTCTTTGAGAATTGATTTCATCATCCACCTTATCGTGGAATATGTCCATTATGTGTTATTCCCTTTATCATTTCCCTAAATTTGCGTTTTTATACTTTATTACTCACAGTAGTATGATCTCTTCATAAGTATTTCCAGGATAGAGTTTTTGGAATCCCAAAAGAGGTGCGGAGCAGGTCTTATATTCCTTATTTATTCTGTTGGTTGAGTCTTTTGTATTGTGTGACCAACTACATAAGACATTTATCCTCTACAATTCTGGTTAATACAATTGGAATCCTTTGTATCACCCTATGTCATTGAATATTATCCTCTATTGACGTATCTTATATCTCTTTATATCAATCAGTGTATCCCTCTCATGAAGACATTTGATGAATATTATGTCTTGGTCTGACATCATCTGTACTATCAGACTCAATTGTATGTTCTCCCAGAGGAGTGCATTGTGGAATATTTATATTGAATCCTCAGTTGTGGTATGTGGTAGTTTTGGTTTTCATCGATTACATGTATTTTCCTGTGTATATCTAGTTATTCTCATTATATTTTGTAGACATATACTATCATAGAGATGAGGATACTTTTCCTTTGTTTATTGATGTGTGTGTTTTGATTCTCATACTATGTTTTATTATTTTCACCCCTACACTAGCATAGCTACCATGTGTCATTTATTATGCTAATGAGTGAATTTTCATCAAATTAAATGTTGGACAAGGATCAGAAATATAATTGTATGATCAAACGAGCTTAGGGTTTACAACATCCTATAGTGTCCCTAATACTGTGCATTAATGTTTTTATCAGGTATGGTTTTCTATTGATGAGTTTCATGAACTTGTTTTCATACATTATATATGGTGGGATTTTATTATAGCCCAATTTATATGACCTTAAATTACATTCCAATCGTTATATGGTTTATTTATAATAGTATGCATGCATTTGGATAATATTATTTTTTACTTTTTAGCAATGTGTTCTTTGATAAGTTTTCACATGTATGGGTACTGAGGCAGTGCCTCACATGGTTTATACACCCAAAAATATTGAAGAAAAACCCAAAAATGAACAATAACCCCAAGAGATCATGGTATAAAAGATCCCAAGGTCGATAATGACTAGAGGGGAAAATAAATCAAAGAAATAATGAATGGAGGAGGAAGGGGAGGAGAAATGTGAAGGAATCTCACCTTGGAAACTGGAACACTCTTCATCTTCTCTTTAATATTCACCTTTATATGAATGTTAATTGATTGAAAATCCTTGTAGAGCCAACTATGTTCTTAGAGTAATAAGAAAAATGAATTATGGAAAAAACATTACTAATTGAATGATTTAGGAATGAGACAAATTAACTGTGTAAAATATGGACAATTTGGAAATCATTAATTGTTTTACCCTAACCCAAAACTAAGATGATATCCTCATATGGAAAATGGAATATGGGGTGCGCCTAGGGTTTCAGCCCGAGTGGAATGTGGAATAACCATCAATTATAAAAATGATTAAGATATAGAAGAATTTTTTTTAAATAATGGAAATGGGATCATGTGTAGGTCCATTACCAGAATAAATTACCCAAATTCACAATGTTTATGAATTTTTGAGGGGTCAAAAAGATATGGAGGTTTGACTATGTCACTAGGGGAATGTGGGATGTGTAATGAGTGATAAATGTTTTAAAATTAGGGATTTAAAATAGAAACAAATATGGTTTTTAAATATGAAAATGTACTCATAGTTGTCCCAAAACATGAAGTAACAACCCTTTTCTCCAAAATTCCCATAAAAAGTTATAGGGAACCCATTGTATGATAATTTTTCAAATATTGTTGTAAAAAATAAAAATATTTGTCACCCAAAACACAAGAAAATTATTGGGATTTCCAATGAACCAAATTAATAATTATACATGAAAAGGAAAAAAATTGGGTGTGACAATTCTCCCCACAATTAAAGCTTTCTTCCCCAAAAAAAGACATAACAATTAGCAGTTGATAGAACAACACATAATGATTCCTTAGAAACAATATCCATAATAGAAAGCCATGGAAATAACATTCACCATAAATAAACATAATCCTTGTACCTCAACCATAACATGAACTCCCAACAAAATCACGAGAAACAACAGAAAGATCTAGTCACTACCTCCAAAAAAAACCAAGAACCAGATTCTTGGGGCTTATCCCAATAGACAAAATGAACAAAAAAAACAAATATTACACCTGAAATCCAAATATTACAGGGTAGTTTGAAATGGACTCCCCACCATTAAAAACAACTAGTACTCGACTAATTCTTCGGAGGAAACCCAATGAGACGTGTGGTGGTTCTCACCAGCATTCAGAACCAATGATCAATGAAAAAATGAGAATTCAACATGGACTAGGAATGGGTCTCTCCTAAACAAGCCCAATCAAACACTCCATCAACAACCTGCCAACCAATGTTTAGAGGAACAAAATATGTACAATTACCCCCTCCCCCCACTACCGAATTGAGGGGACACGAATACTGCCAAAAATTTATACATAAATACATACCTCTACCACTTCGGGGAGGGGGGAAATAATTAGGATAACGAAACCACAAATGAAAAATTGTTACTACCCAACACTCTCAATCTATGAATAGGTAAAATGATTGCCACTTTTTATTTACACAAGTGGTTTACACATAGACATTGATTGGAAGCCCACATCCATAAAGGCATACCATAGACACTATGTGAGTGGAATTTCCACCATGCTTGTTGCTACAATAATGAATTTTTAGTAATGAGGAACCATGATGGTGACCTAGAAACTACCTTACTACTACAGTGGACGTAGGATCCATGTTCTTATCCCTACACATTTTTCGATTTCATAACTGCATGAAAACAATCAATCGGAGGCTTATGGCTATCACATTGATTCTTGAACCCTTCTACTGCACCACAATATGGTTGTAAGGATAAAACAACTCTGAAAACGGACTTGATAGACAACACACAACTATCTTAATTAGATGTCATAGATAAATAAAAAAAAATCATTATCACTCCGAATTAATATCCTTATGGACTAGGAATATGTCTAAACACATCAACATCACTGAACAAAACTACAATGTCAAAAATAATTATCATATCATAGAAGCAATTTATGTCAATCCCAAACATTTTATATTCCAATAAATGGGACAAGGCATCATCTAAACAAGTGGATGTATGTCCCCAATGTTTTTAAAATATATATTTATGGAAATTTTATAATCCATCCATTAAACAAAAATTTCCTATAAGATTATTTGAATTTCCATAAATGGTCATCTAGAGTTGTGATCAGAAGGACATTTGGAGACTGATAGAACAATCTTGATTTTTGGTGAATAGTAAAAAACCCTTCTGAATAGTTATATGATTATTAATATGAACCTTATGAATAGTATATAATAATATTATTTTATTTTCTTATGTTGATTAAATAATTATATCCTAATTAATTTTTCACGGTGATATAAAACTAATTATACAATTAAAATTGTTACTTTCCAGATTAACTATGATTTTATTTAAAAATTAAAATAATAATATGTAGAGAATTATTTTTGAAAAATTGAGTTCATTTTTGATTTCTACACATTGAAAAATCGTAGGGGTTAATTTTTTGGTATTTTTCTAAAATTAAAGATTTTTAATGAATAGTGAACTATGGTAAAATATAGTATGTACAAATTATCAGTTAAATACACAATTTATTATATCATGAATGTTGTGAGGCCACATGGTTCAAAATCACATGAACATATTACTATTGGTGGTCACATGATCCAAAAATATTGAATTTCACGATGGAATTAATAAAATATTGAGTAAAATATTCATAACATACCCCTCACATCCACTATAAAATCCCCTCACCACTCTCTCTTTTCATTACTCTTATATGAAATTATATTCCACACTTTTCTGACCAAATACCATTCCTTAGTCAATCCCCACAACCAGGAAGATCTTGGTTTTAAAAAAGACCAAAATCACTTCTCTTATGGGGGTTCTCAAGGAAGTTATTTCAAGAGGTAAAGTGATTTTCTTTTTATTTAAGTTTTATTTGAATTTATTTTCTTATTTTTATCTTATCCTCACCTCCTCTGTACAAATTACCACGATAACACAATTATAATCTATATAATTGACATATATCATGTGAATGGATGACCATAATAAATATTATTACTCCCTCCATATTATTTTTATAAACGAAATCAAAATCTATGAGGTTCAAATATATATTCCTCGTGGACAACGAAGTTATGTTCTTCAATATCTTCTTAATTACTAGTAATGAAAAAATATTTATTGTTGAACCATACTATAATATATGTATTATATCCTTATTAATATTCATGAACTAGTATACTTACAAATTATTAATTTATATGACAATACTAGTTTATAAAAATCCAAATACCCCCAAATAATCGAAGTGGTTATCATCAAATGATTCATCCTCATTCCATGAAATGAAATAATGGAAATGAAAATTAATAGTTTTGGATGTTCATAAATAATATTTAATTTGAAATCTATAGATTTAAAACCATTACACATGAACTCCATTACTTAAAAACAAGTGAACTGATTAATAAAATCAAAAAAGAACTCGGGAACTATGTAATTCGATATTATAACTTATCAATAAAGACATAAATAAACTAAATAAATGTATTATAAACAAAAAGATGCATAATAAGGTCATTATTATGTTATTCATGAGTATAATTTCATATTCTAGTAACTTAATTTCATGAGTGGAACACATTCAGATTTAAGGTAAGGGTTTTCCACTTAAACATCCATTTTCATTCGGGTTAAAATAATTGTCTAATTACCTAAATGAAATTCATATGTAATATTATTTACTACTCATAAATTATGTTTTTGCACTATATAAATGTAAAACAACCATAATCCTTCAATATTTTATTTATAGTTACATTTTTTTAATAGAAACAATCAAAACAATTTCCAAAATACAAGACCGATTCACGGGAATTTCTCAAATTCTTATCTATTTTCATGGGCACCATATAATATCTTTTTCGAAACCATTATATATCTAAAATAAAAAAATTTATATTGAAAATACTATATTTCTTCACTTATCGTTTTATTCAAATATTTTTCCAAAAAAAAAACTTCTTTTATAAAATAGTATTCATCTCATTAATTTCATAATGATTTATTAGAGTATTTTCTTCTGATTCCACACTCTTGTTGTTTTTTATGTATTTTTGGGTTTAATACATTCCAATTTATTCTAAATATATATTAATGAATGGTTTATAAATAATATTATTTTTAATGAGCTATCCTAAAACCATTAACCATGTTAGTTTGACTGGTTAGTGTTTTATGTTCAATGATTGGGGAAAGTTAGTGACATTTCATATGATAGTTTCAATATGAATGTATATATTGATTACGTTTATCCCCGACCATATGAGGAATTCATTGAAATTATTATGTGATATGTGGGGCCCGCTATTTCTCCTCAAAGAATCTGTAGGTCTCATGAGACAAATAGAAGTGGAATTTGACGAGGCCTTTCCCAATGTGATATAGGGATTTTGGATTAGGCCTTAATAATTATACATCATTGATGAAGCCTTGAAAAAATGTTTCAAAATTTCTGGCATATGAACATCCATCATTTTGATACTAGTAAATGATGTTAATGTGGTTATTAGACTAGAAGAAATCCCAAGATTAAGTTTTATTATTACTTTTTTAACTCATCTCATATTCCTTCCATAATGTGATCATGTTTATTATTAAAGGATTGTGTTTTTAGTTATTCCACATGTATTTTTTTATGAAAACATCCATTTAATTTCATACCCTTACTAAACAATTGAGCTCACTAATTTCTATTGTTTCATTTTCCCAAGTTATTATGAAGTAAATTATCAATGACTTATAGGCATTAACTGGGAGACTTGGATGTTTATAATTGAATATATTAGTGTTTTTGTTTCCATCATAATTTTATGATGAACTTATATATGTATCTAATTACCAAAATATAAAAAACAACTTTTTACTTTAGGATAAATATTTTTTTTATATGCCAGTGTAATAAAATAAGGCACCGGCTCCATGAAACTTCGGTCAGGTCCATACAGTGGGTATCAAATGAAGTTATGTAGAAGATCTGGAAAAAAGATTTAGAGATTGTAGATTCGGAAATAAAATCCAAATTATAGTCATTGAGGATAATATTACATGAATTTCATGGTATTTTGGTAAGAATATTTTATGTGTATATTTAAAGAAAATACATCCCTTTCTTGACACAAACATCTAGAGGTGGCTCTGGCAAAGTATTACAAAAGAGTGAATGATATGTCAAGGGGCTTCGGGCCTGACCCAGGATTTCCTGACAAACAATAACGGTCCTTCCAATACTCTTGGCATAGAATCTCTTAAGGGATATGCTAATGTTAAATTACATTTTCATTAAAATATGTTAAGAATGATTTATATGTAAATTTTTTCTTAAAAATACCATTTTTTATTATTGGATTAGCATTGCATAGTATATAAATATTTGCTAAGTACTTTGTTAAGTTAATCCTATACATTATAATTCATACCCTAATCTAGTGTATTACATTATTTAGAAATGCTTCCTAGTGGGAGAAATGGAAACAACATGTTCATGTCTGTCCCTTGTAGGGATTTACCTTCGATTCAAGACAATGATGTTGGATCTGGTGTAGTGAATGGTGTAGAGAAACTTATATCTATACTAGGATGACATACTTAGGTAATGAATAAAAACCTTACATGTATAGATCATCCAGATCCTCCATGTGGAGGACCTATGTTAGATCATTTTTTCTTACAATATCCTCCATCGTGCATTGGGACTATAAACCCATTTGTAGCTGAGCTGTGGGTATGTTCCTTAGAGAAGATATTTCTCTTTTTATGATGTAATGAAAGAGAGAAGGTTAACATGGAAATTTATCATCTATCAAATGATGTGGTTTTGTGGTGGTCGTTAATCCAAAACAAAAAGGAGGAGGAAGAGGTATAAGAGATAGAATAAAGTGACTATATGGAAATATTCATAGATAAATAATTTATTCATGAATAGTGAGGACATATGGAATGTATGTTTTTCAATATGAATCAAAAGGAAGATGTTAATGGTTAAAAGTAAGATGATAACATCAGAAGGATAACAAGGAATGATCTAAACTATATACATAATCTGAGGACCATCATTGATTAATTCATTGATGGCCTAAAGACTTTCTGCCAGAGGGAACTATTGTAACACCCCAGGAAAATAAAGAATATGACATTTTAATATTCATCCATATTTGTGAATAAAATATTAATATGACTTTAAAGGGGACGCTATGCTCGATGGCATACCCAACACGCAACAACGAGTTTCTTGGGAATCTTACGTTACACTCTAATAATAAAATAATATTATCTTAAATGGTAGTTAACATGTAGTCGTTGTATTGGAGGGAATGGATAGAAATAACTAAAATATGATTATATATGTTTTTTTAATGTTTTTACATTTATCCAATAAAAGATAAAGGTATAAAATACAGAAATAATTCGATTTTAGGCGTATATGCCCTAGTTTTCACTAAAGGTTCACTTATCGCCTTTTGATGGAGAAACGTCATTAAATATAGTTTTGTTAACTCTTATACATCCTTTTGGACCAAATAATACTCTTCTTAAGAATTGGGACATCAAAATTTACTTTGTGTGAATTTTTGGTATATTTCTGATAAAGTACATTTTTAATGAATAGTGTAAAATGTGGTATTTTAATTCAAAACCTCTTTTTAATCTAATTTATTTATATGATTAGATTATCTTTTGAATTGTTTTTATAGTTAAATTACAATATATTTTTACCATTAAATTCAATAGTGGTCATTGGAATTAATTTCACTTTGAAATCAAACTTAAACTAGTGTCAATCTTTTGATACTTATTGTTTCATAAAAACAAGCTATTTGCTTTGACAGCGGGATTAATTATCAAATTAATTAATGTGACTTATATATTTTGAATTTTTTAAAATAGAATTCATTTTTTAATTCGGAATATCAAATATATCTTAGGGTAAATTTTTGGGATTTTTCTGAAAAACTTCAATTTTTGATGAATAGTGAAACCACTAAGTGGTACATATAAAAACAGTTTTTCTATTTAAATGAAATTTTGCCATCTTTGTGTTTTTAATTTCAAAAATCCGACATACATGGTTCTGATTAAGAAGTAAAATTTGGATCAATGGGATAAAAATAGTTTTTTTGGTGAATAGTAACTTATTAAGTTTTCAATCGCGATTAGAGGTAATTAGTGTAGTTTAAGGTAAAAATAATGTTTTAATAATATGAAATGAACTTGACACATCTCCTAACCTCATTGGATGAGTCATGGCCGACCATGAAAACCCATGGGTCAACATGGGGACTCAATGAAGCCACTTTGGTTGGAAAATGACATTAATAACTTTTTATTTAATGTTAAAGTAAAAAATGAGACAAACATGAAATGTTTTACTAAAACAATTTTTACATGGGGTTATACAAATCATATTTTTGACTATAAATATTTATTGGAAAGATAAAAAGATTTCCCAAATCATAGCATTTTTTTATAATTTTTAGAGATTAAATAAATTAAATTATTTATGACATCATGATGATGTAGCGATGACCTCATTATTTAACGATTTAAATAAAATGGAAAGATAATGTAATATCTAAGACCTACACATGTCCAAAACCTATTAGATGAGTGGATTTCGAACACTTATCAACTTATCCTAAAAAAAATAAATGTGGGACCTCTTAAATCGGAATACCATTTTAAAATAATGTGACTTTTTTTTACCTTCCAAGAGTGCCCCTACTCTCCTCTTATAAAAGGACCCCAACTCTACCTCCTTACCCAAACTCCCAAATCCTTTGGCTCGGCCAACCTCGGCCCATTTTGTCTCTCCAATTCCCTCTCTTACTCCTTGAAGCCTCACATTGGGCATAAGTCTTCCCAAGGAAGCCTTTGAGCTCAAACCAAAGGGAGTTACCCGATTTTAAGGAATATAAAGAAACGAACAAGACAAGTTGGACTTGAGGTAAGGAATTTTACTCCTCTCTATCTTTTTAAGTACACTCATTTATGTAATTCCCTCTAAAGCTCATCTTTCTTGTTATTGGGATGTTATTTTATATTAAACCTACTTTAATTTTTATGTTCATATGATGAGAGACCCTATTCTCTCTCATCAATCCATTTTGGAAGTTTTTAGTGGCCCCATTAGGCTGCCAAATTTTCGTAACAGATCTAACCTCTATCTTTCTTTTTAAGTACTCTCCTCTATGTCACTTCTTTTAAGCTCTTCTTTGTTATGTTGGGGAATGTTTTTTTATATTCCTCTTTCTATAATCTTTAAGTTAATATGATGAGATACCCTATTTTATCTCATCAATCCATTTTTGTAATTTTTATGTGGCGTCGTTAGGCTGCCGAGTTTTCGTAAGGGATTTTTCATCTCACTTGTATTCTCGTGAGATTTATGCTACATTTTAAACAATTTCCTTTGAGTGGTGTATGTAATTCCCATTATTCTACTCTTTGTGTAATATACTTTCGTTTATGAGTATTTACATCAATGATTTATTGTCCTTCTTTCTTGGGGTGTATGTTTTGAAAGATACCCAAGTCGGTAAGGGAACCTTTCACCCTACTCTTTTTTAAAAGACTTCCTTTGTTGGGTCTTTTAATTTACATATTGTTGTCTTGGGATATTTTATCATATATCCTTATTGATGTAAATTTAATGTCCAAGTGATGAGATACACTTTTTATCTCTCATCAACTCATTTTGATGTGACGCCGTTAGGCTGTCAAGGGAACTTCTTAAGACAATTTCGATTTCTTTGGGTTCAACATATTGTTATTGAATATGTCATCCTTTGAATATGTGTGAATGAACTTTGATTATTTTACAATTAATATCCACTTATATTTGGTGTATTCGTTTTTCACACATAATTATGTAATTGATTTATCCTTAAACCAAGGATACCGACTTTGTAAGGGAATTCATCTCAATCTCCTTTCATTGAGGAATATTATGTTTTATACACAACCTTCCTTTATATGGTGTATATAGCCCCTTTGACTATTACGTTTATTGAAACGGAATATTTCTTATATGAATCGTTTACTAAATGACAAAAGGAAATGTTTTTGTCGTACGTATGCGGCGACAACGACTTCTCTGCCTTCGTGACCACTATTTGAGTTTCGGCTTCCTATACAAGCCATACCTTCTTTTTAAAAGAAAAATAAATACCCTGTTTTTCTTTTCTTTTATCTTGGTATTGAAAATGGTTTTCATAATGTTTTTATATCAATGTGTTGTATTGATATCTTGTGATTGAAAGGTTGGAATGTTATGATTCCTTTATGCATTTTTTAGGTGATACGATTATGTTAAGGTTCTTGGACATTATTATGAAGATGGGTGGTTCTATGATAAACTAAGGGCGGGTGAGCCCGATATAGCTCTCCAATTCATTGGGTAACACTAAGGAGTGAAATGTTAGGGTTTCTATGAAGAGATTTAAGGAATATACTGTGATGGGTATTCCAAACATAACCAAGAGGGTTACTCCCTACGTAAGAATGTTATGAATGCCTCAAGTTACCTTTATATCTTATGAATTATATGATTTATTCATGATTTGATGTGGTATGTTAAAGTGCCTATGTTTTATGGGTAAAGTATGATTTCATTCTTATGTATATATGAACTCATGTTTCCTTTCCATATTTTTATAACCCTTACTGTGCTTTTTATGCTCATCCCAAGTTTTTGAAATGTTTTTCACAGGTCAAGGGAAAGGTACATGATGTGATGATAGTGTCAAGGATGAGTCAAGAAAGAATCCATGTTTTATTTTAAATATGTTTTCGTTTATGGGAAGAATGAATACTATATTTTATGTAACCCCTTTGTTTAAATGTGGAATGTAATGCAAGTTTCATGATCTAATTTTCTAAAACTCTAAACCTGAAAAGATCCCCAATGTGTAATCTTGTAATAACTCAAGATTAAGTAAGGTTTAAGGCTGGGGCCTTATAGTTGGTATCAAAGGTCGGTTTAGATAACTTTAGAGGTTGGGGTATTCTTTAAGAATAAGTGGCATTACCATAATGGTTAGGATTTCAGAAAGAGTCCTAGTTTTAGATAAAGTGAATGAGTAAGTGTATCTTAGTGTTTACCTTACTCATTAGAACATGATGGTTTTGTTGATACAATCACACTAACATTTCTGTTTTTAGTGAATGGATGGATCTAGCAGGCACCAAAGCGACAACAGGTTTGAATGAAACTGTGGTGGTTCTCTGATTAAGAGAGTAGATAAAATGGAGGATTCAATGAGGAAACTCGTGGTTGTTCTAAACCAAATATCAAGGAGTCATGATCAACCACTTGAACATTGGTATGTTCTGTAATGCATCATGTACGAGATGACCGATCTATGTGGATGTTCAGGTAATAATTATAAATGTAACCATTAGAGTTTATATGATCCTTACTTTTGAGGTAATTATGGGTTATTATATGATATGCTGGAAAATGAAAGGCATGAGATAAACTTGAGGTTAAAATATTTTATGATCATTTTTGATGATTTTATCTCTTTTTGGGGAATTATTTAAGAATTATATAGTTTTGGAAAAAGGAAAACACGCAGACCGTGTGACTACCCATAGCGTCAGACAAAGCTGGAGGAATCGAACCCACAACCAAATTGCGACTGGTATTTATCGCCTACCACCGGACTACATGAAGTACCTGGTTAGTTTGACTGATTATTTTTTGTTATATGATTTTATGAATAAAGAGTAAGTTGATTTTGGGTTATTTATGAAAATGATTAACCTATCATGGAGGACATGTGAATAGGTTAATTACTTTTCAATACGAGACTTTAGGAGAAACTGATGTTGTTTGGAGATAAATGTAATGATTTAAATTGGAAGACTATGTGACTAAATCCTTCAAATATTTGGGTTTCAAAATTAGATTGGTTTACTTTGAAGAATTTTATGGACAAATTGGTTATCGAATGGTCCTCGTTGAACATTGGGTTTTGTTGGATAAATTTTGAGATTAAGAATAGATTTTCTTTTTATAAAGGGTTATCCATTCTTGGATTATCTGAACTTGTACTAACCTTTCTGGTTATGGTTTTGGTTAAATCCTAAAGACATGGGATGTATATAGTTCTCTTTTTTGGATTAGGTGATTCTCTAGAATTTGATTATAGTACTCTTAATGCGAACAAGTCTCCCTAAATACTCGTCTTTTGGAAAAAATATGAGTTTGATTAAGGAATCTAGTAAAAGTTGAAAGTCAACATTATAAGTGATTATGTTTCCTTATGAAAAAATTCCTCAATAAAAAGTAACTTAAAACAAAAATGTTGTCTATTAACTTTTACTACTGGGGAACCCAACACCGTTTAACCTGTCACAAGTTTGGATTTTCTTATTGTTAACTTTATCCTAAACATGTTTTCTATCACTCTCCATCAGAACATGACCCTATATTTTCTCCTCCATGTCCATGTTTTCCTACATGGAGTCCTAGTATGGGTTAACTCGGGTGACCTCTGTACTTATCTTTCTTTATTTTAAAGTGATTGTTTTACCGACTCTTGTTCTGATGTGGGGCTTTCAAGGATGTTTCAAGCCCAATTTTAAAAATTGTGAGGACGCAATTCCCAAAAGGGGGGAAGGATGTTACACCCCAGGTAAATAAAGAATATGAAATTTTCATATTTATCCATATTTTTGAATAAAATATTAATATGACTTTAAAGGGGACGATATGCTCGATGGCGTACCCAACATGCATCAACGAGTTTCTTGGGAATCTTATGTTGCACTCTAATAATAAAATAATAGTATTTTAAATGGTAGTTAACATGTAGCTATTGTATTGGCTGGAATGGATAGAAATAACTAAAATATTATTATATATGTTTTTTAATGTTTTTAAATTTATCCAATAAAAGATAAAGGCATAAAATACGTAAATAATTTGATTTTAGGCGTATTTGCCCTAGTTTACACTAAAGGTTCACTTATCGCCTTTTGATGGAGAACCGTCATTAAATATAGTTTTGTTTACTCTTATACATCCTTTTTGACCAAATAAAACTCTTCTTAAGAATTGGGACATCAAAATTTACTTTTTGTAAATTTTTGGTCTCTTTCTGATAAAGTTCATTTTTTAATGAATAGTGTAAAATGTTGTATTTTAATTCAAAACTACTTTTTAATATAATTTATTTATATGATTATATTATCTTTTGAATTGGTTTTAAAGTGAAATTATAATATATTTTTACCATTAAATCCAATAGTGTTCATTGGAATTAATTTCACTTTGAAATCAGACTTAAACTAGTGTCAATCTTTTGATACTTATTGTTTCATAAAAACACGCTATTTTCTTTGACAGCGGGAATTAATTATTAAATTAATTAATGTGACTTATATGTTTTGAATTTTTTAAAATATAATTCATTTTTGAATTAGGAATATCAAATATATCTTAGGGTGAATTTTTGAGATTTTTCTGAAAAACATCAATTTTTGATGAATAGTGAAACCACTAAGTGGTACTTATAAAAACTGATTTTTCTGTTTAAATGAAAATTTTCTATCTTTTTGTTTTGAATTTAAAAAATCTGACATAAATGGTTGTCATTAAGAAGTAAAATGTGGTTCAATGGGATAAAAATAATTTTTTTGGTGAATAGTAACTTATTAAGTTTTTAATCGCGATTAGAGGTAATTACTGTAGTTTAAGGTAAAAATAATGTTTTAATAATATGAAATGAACATGAAACATGTCCTAACATCATTGGATGAGTCATGGACGACCAAGAAAACCCATGGGTAAACTTGGGGACCCCATGAAGCTACTTTGGTTTGAAAATGACATTAATATTTTTTTATTTAAAGTTAAAGTAAAAATGAGACAAACATGAAATGTTTTACTAAAACAATTTTTACATGAGGTTATACAAATCTGATTTTTGACTATAAATATTAATTATAAAGGTAAATATATATCCTACATCATAGTATTTTTTTTATAATTTTTAGACATTAAATAAATTACATTATTTATGACATCATGATGATGCAGCGATGACCTAATTATTTAACGATTTAAATAAAATGTAAAGATAATGTAATATCTAAGACCTACACATGTCCAAAACCTATTAGATGAGTGGATTTCGAACCCTTATCACCATATCCTCTAAAAACATCAATTTGGGACCTCTTAAATCCGAATACCATTTTAAAATAAAGTGACTTTTCATTACCTTCCAAGAGTGCCTCTCCTCTCCTCTTATAAAAGGCCCCCACCTCTACCTCTTTACTAACACTCCCAAAGCCTTTGGCTCGGCCAACCTCTACCCATTTTGTCTCTCCACTTCCCTCTCTTACTCCTTGAAGCCTCACTTGGGGAAGAAGTCTTCCCAAAGAAGCCTTTGAGCTTAAACCAAAGAGAGTTACCCGATTTTAAGGAATATAAAGAAACGAAGAAGACAAGTTGGACTTGAGGTAAGGGATTTTACTCCACTCTTTCTTTTTAAGTACACTCTTTTATGTCATTCCCTCTAAATATAATATTTCTTGTTATTGGGATGTTATTTTATATTACACTTACTGTAATTTTTATGTTCATGTGATGAGAGACCCTATTCTCTCTCATCAATCCATTTTGGAAGTTTTGAGTGGCGCCGTTAGGCTGCCGAATTTTCGTAAGAGATCTAACCTCTCTCTTTCTTTTTAAGTACTCTCCTTTATGTCACTTCTTTTAATATCCTCTTTTTTATGTTGGGTAATGTTATTTTATATTCCTCTTTCTATAAGCTTTAAGTTAATATGATGAGATGCCCTATTTGATCTCATCAATCCATTTTTGTAAGTTTTATGTGGCGCCGTTAGGCTGCCGAGTTTTTGTTAGGGAATTTTCATCTCACTTTTATTCCCGTGAGATTTATTCTAAATTTTCCACAATTTCCTTTTAGTGGATTATGTACTGCCCATTATTATACTCTTTTTGTAATATACTTTTGTTTATGAGTATTTACATCAATGATTTATTGTCCTTCTTTCTTAGGGTGTATGTTTTGAAAGATACCCAAGTCGGTAAGGGAACCTTTCACCCTCCTCTTTTTTAAAAGACTTATTTTTTTGGGACTTTTAATTTACATATTTTTATGTTGGGATATGTTCTCATATATCCTTATTGATGTAAATTTTATGTCCAAGTGATGAGATACAATTTTTATCTCTCATCAACTCATTTTGATGTGACGCCGTTAGGCTGTCAAGGGAACTTCTTAACCCAATTTCGATTTCTTTGGGTTCAACATGTAGTTTTTGAATATTTCATCCTTTCAATATGTGTGAATGACATTTGATTATTTTAAACTTAATATCTACTTATATTTGGTGTATTTGTTTTTCACACATAAGTATGTAATTGATTTGTCCATAAAAAAGGATACCGTCTTTTTAAGGGACTTCGTCTTAATCCCCTTTCATTGGGGCATATTCTGTTTTATACACAACCTTATTTTATATGGTGTATAAAACCCTTTGAATTTTACGTTTATTCAAAAGGAATATTTTTTATATAAAGCCTTTACTAAACGATAAAAGGGAATGTTTTTGTCGTACGTATGCGGCGACAACGACTTCTCTGCCGTCGTGACCATTATTTGAGTTTCTGCTTCCTCTACAAGCCATACCTTCTTTTTAAAAGAAAAATAAATACCATGTTTTACATTTCATTTATCTTGGTATTGAAAATGGTTTTCATAATGTTTTTTTATCAATGTGTTGTATTGATATCTTGTTATTGAAAGTTGGGAATTTTATGTTTCCTTTATGCATGTTTTATGTGATACCATTATGTTAATGTTTTTGGTCATTGTTATGAAGACGAGTGGTTCCGTGATAAACTAAGGGCAGGTGAGCCCGATATAGCTCTCCAATTCATTGGGTAACACGAAGGAGTGAAACTTTAAGGTTTCTACGAAGAGATTTCGGGAATATACTGTGATGGGTATTCCAAATGTAACCAAGAGAGTTACTCTCTACGTAAGAATGTTATGAATGCCTCAAGTTACCTTTATGTCTTATGATCTCTATGATTTATTCATGATTTGATGTGGTATGTTAAAGTGCCTATGTTTTATGGGTAAAGTATGATTTCATTCTTATGTATATATGAACTCATGTTTCCTTTCCATATTTTTATAACCCTTACTGAGCTTTTTATGCTCATCCCAAGTTTTTTAAATGTTTTTCATATGTCAAGGGAAAGGTACATGATGTGATGATAGTGTCAAGGATGTGTCAAGAAAGAATCCATGTTTTATTTTAAATATGTTTCCGTTGATGGGAAGAATGAATACTATCTTTTATGTAACCACTTTGTTTAAATGTGGAATGTAATGAAAGTTTCATGATCTAATTCTCTAAAACTCTAAACCTGAAAAGATCCTCAATGTGTAATCTTGTAATAACTCAAGATTAAGTAAGGTTTAAGGCTGGGGCCTTATAACTATTCTCCCAATGTTTTCATCAAATGAATAAACATTTTCATTTGTTATCAAGACATAAAATGAATTATGTATGTCTTATGACTTAAAGGGTAATATATAAAAGAAGAGGGATGTTGAATACTCTGGGATAGAAAATAAATAAATATGGAAGATTTGAATTTACAAGAATTGATAATAGTGGAAGGAAACACCATGGTGTGTCCTTAAATGTAAAAGAGGTTGCTAAAAATGTGGACAGAAAGGTCATCTTATTGGTGATTGAAAGAGGACGAAAGAAGATAATAATGTAAAATGAAATAATTATTTGTATATGGGGAACTATGGTAATGATTTTACAAAGCATCAAGGAAACATGTAATAGAAAAGGCCAAGGGATAAAGGCCATGCATAGGCAATCATAACTACATAGGATGAGGTTTTGAATGACATGGTCTCATGTGTTTTAGTCATTTCATAAAACATAGCCAGTAATTTATTTGATTCTAGATCGTCACATTCAATTATATCTTCCCAGTTTACCATGATTATAAGACATGTCAAACTTTATTTATTAAAGGCGTTAACAGTTAAAACACATAGTGAGTGTATCATTGCAAGAAAGTCATGTTGATTAGACCACCTCATGATGCATAAACATGATTTAGTTTCTAACATTATCATCATACAATGAGTGACATTGATATAATTCTTGGTATGAATTGGATATCATGTTATGAGTCAAAGATCTATTTTAAGAAGAGTGATGTTACAAATTTTTTAAATGGTGTAGAATAACTTATCATTAAAATAGAAACTTTTCCATCATATTCTCGACTAGATCCACCCCTTGTATATCAAATACATAAAATTTTTGGAGAGGAATGTAATGAAATAAATATGGGTAGGGAAAAGACTGTTCAAATATAATATTTACCTCTTGAGCAATATTATATTGACATCATCCTAGAGGATTTACCATGACATCCTCTAGAGATGGAAATTGAGTTTTTCATTGACATAATTCATTGATCAAGGTCCATATCAAAGACCACTTATATAATGTCCAATGTGATGGTAGTGGAAAGAAAAAAAACTAAAAGAATTTAGTAATAAAGGATATATTCCACCTAGTGTTTCTCCATGGAGAGCCCATGTCCTCTTTTTTGAGAAGAAATATGGATTCTTGAGGCTATGCATTGATTACAGTGAAATCAAGGCTATTACAATAAAGAATAATTATCCTCATCCATGAATTAATGATTTATTTGATCAAATTAATAGAGCCTAACATATTTTAGAGATTAATATTCTATATGGATATCATCGGTTGCTTGTGAGGAAGGAATACATTCCAAAAATAGCTTCTCGAACCAGGTATAGGCATTACGAGTTTACAGTAATGACTTTGGGACTAACTAACGCACCATATATTTTCATGGATCTATTGACCACAGTTCTCAAGGAATATCATGATGACATTATAGTGGTGTTAATGATGATATACTAGTATATTATAAAACCTATGACTATTAGGAAAACCACATGTGCACTATTCTATAGAATCATAGAATAAATGAATTATTTAGAATTTTTAGAAAGTGTGATTTTTTGCTACAATCAGTTTTTTTTCTTTCCCATGTTGTCTCTTAAGATGGAATCTCTATAGATCCAGTGAAGACAAAGGCTATGAATGAATGACCTACTATAACGAACATAATTGAGGTACATAATTTTATTGGTTTAGAAGGTTATTATAAGTGTTTCGTTCAAAACATCTCCCCTTTAGCCAACTCAATGACCATGCTTACAAGAATATATTTTAAGTTCTTATTTCAAATTTAATGTGAAGAATGTTTTAATGAATTGATGCAATGATTAGAGAATTCTCGATTTGTGACTCTACCGTTATGGAATGACAGATTTATGATATTTAACGATGCATCAATGAAGGGACATGGCTGTGTGCATATGCAGAATGATAGAGTATTTGCCTATACATCTAGGAAACATAAAATTTATGAACAGAACTATCTAACTAATGCTCACGAGTTAGCAGTGGTAGTATTTTCCCTGAAAATTTGTAGACATTACCTATATGGAATAAAATGTGAGATATATAAATATCATAAGATTTTGAAATATATCATCTCATAAAAAGAACTAAACACAATACAAATAAGATGGATTGTTCTACTCAAGGATTATTATTTCACAATATACTACCACCTGGGGAAGTTAAATAAGGTTTTAGACACATTTAGTAGAAAGAACCACAGAATTCAGAACTAGATGAGAGTTTAAAGGGAACCTTTTTTCATGGATCTGGTAATGATGGATATTACAATTATCAAGGAAGGTAACACATCACTACTTTTTGAAATGGATTCCAAACCATCTTCACTAGAATAGATAAAAACATTTCAGGATGATGATGATGTGTTTCATGTAAAAATTAATGTTGTAAATGATGGGATGTTTTTTAAATTCGTATATGAAGTTAACATTTTGAAATTTGGATGAATGATTTGTGTTTATACTATTCAGGAGCTAAAAACGGAACTATTGGATGATGCTTATGGCATCCCTGCTTTCATTACCAACATATTCAAGATTTATTACAAAAAACATCACTTGATAAAACAAATAACTTTGAGAGGTTTAGTGTCTTTGGGGCTTAGGGTAATTACGTAAAAACTTTAAACATTAAATACAACAACTTTATTGAAAACTTCCTTTACATGACCACTACATTTCATGGGATAACCAGAGGACATGCATAAAAAAAGGGTGAGCTATAAATCCCAGTAAGGAAATACACATGGAATAACATGAGGAGTAAAATACATGTTAGACATTAGGCATATCCATATATCACAAGAGAAACATGATCATAAAGGCATGATAAAGCATGATAATCATAACATTGAATTTGTGGCAACAACACTTAACATGGAATTAGCATGAGCCAAGGCTCATTGCACATGGAGCATGAGTAAACCCTCATTGCACATGAAGGACGAGTAAACCCTCATTTCACATGAAGTAGAATCAGTAAACACTCATTTCACATGATTTATCATGATAATATACTTTACCCAATTCATTGGAGCGCTATAATGGCGCACCCTTCTTAAACATTTCATTTCATGCATAAGTGTGCCACAAGGATCATAAAAAATGGATTCATAAAACATAATCATTTATTCCACGATAAATTAATGTTGAATTAATACATTAAAATTTATAATCAATAAGTAAATGTGCACAAAATTGTATACCCTTGATGGAGAAATGGGCATGGTATTCACTACACAATGGCATTGGCTTAGAAAATCGGTGCGATTTCGGCAGCGTAACGGCGCGACATAAGAATTCATAAAAATGTTGGATGAGAGAGAAAGGGGTTCCTCATAATATTTACATGTAATGGAAAGTAAGTAGGTCATATAAATACATGTCCAAACAATTGTAATGGAATTTAGATTCATGATACAAAAGTACTGCTTGAATGTAAATGAGGAGAGAGAAGTTCTTTTCCGAATTTCGGCATAGTGACCGGTGTTCATTGGAGGAATCTAATTATAGAGAAAGGGGAATCCCGTCATTCAATAATAAAAAGTGCAGTATGATGGAGGTTAGAAACCATACCCCAACATTCATAATTGAAATTAAATGTGAAAAATAACTTAAATAAAATTGGACAAAAATGAGAAAGGAAGAAAAAACCCTTACTTGGAAGTGTGCTTCCAAAGGAAACGGAGAGGCTTGTGAGAGGCTTTTTTGGAGCTTGAAGCACCTTGGGAGGATTCTAGAGAGAGTATGGTAGAAGTTTGATGAACTTAAAAGGCTATGAGTGGGGAGGAAGTGGGATCTTTGGTGGTTTTATATAGGAAAGGTGAGGGAATTCTTTATTATTTAGGTTCGGGTCCCCTTATATTAAATTAATCCAAACCACAAACCATCCCATGGTTTATGCCCATGGTTTTTGGAAAAGGGAATAGGTAAATAATATTTTATAAGGCCAAAGTCATAAGATCTTAAAATAATAGGGTTTCTTATGTGAAGGTGAGTCACACTCCCATGGAAATTAATTTAAAAAGACAAGGTGTTTAATAAGTCTTGAGGGGTCCATTAATATTTTGAAAAGTAAGTCAAACAAACCGAAAATCACATTATATTAATGGTAAAACATGTATTGGCCTATCATAAAGATTATAGTATTTCATTACATCACTATCGGGTCATTATGATTACATAAAACACATTATATATTTAAACGATATTTATTTTTTACCCAAAAATTTGACTGTCTCAGAAAATTTTGAAAAATTCATCGTTGGATATTTTCGACATCCTGATTCAAGAAATAACATTTTTTACCTAAATAATTTTCTTAAATATTTTAATTTTCACTTTTTAAAAAAACCGACATTTATAAAAAATTTACGGGGTTTGACAGAAATAGCTTTCAAAACATAATAAAAATTATAATTGCATTCATAAAATTATAAGATAATTTATATTTAATAAAAATTAATTTAATTATAATAATAATTTTTTTATGAAATATTATTTAATTCAAAAATCCCTTAATTTAAAAAAATATAATTCTTCATTAAAAAACACTATTTGTACTTTAAAACAATTTACAATGTATCGATAATGAAAAGAAGGTATATTTATTATTATATACAAAAATAATATACATGAACATAGTACTAGAGATTGGTTACATAACCCCTTAAAATAGCCGCATAAGACCTAAGGGTAAGGTGTGTGATCGTGAAAGACTCTTGGGGTGGCTCGGATAACATTGCTCAAGTGGTAATCTCTATAAACTTCCACTTTTACCTTATATGGTACCATTTGAGCATGAAATAATGAAGATCATATTGGGCTTGGTCAAGTGCGAAGCCCAAGAACACCACCAATTTTCCAATCTCTAACAAATGGGCTTCGTATGGAGCAATTCTTCTAGATGAGGCCATCGCTTCTTTTTTCTGAGTAAATTGGATTTGTTATAGCTCTATATTTATACTAATCATGTGATCACTGTTCAACAGATATATTAGCAATGGTAAAACTTTTTAACATAAAACCAAAGAAGTTGACATTTTATATAAACATACAGAGAAATTTAATTAGATCAAGAGGGATTTACATTAATGATTCTTTGGGTCGTTACAATATTCCCCCCTTAAGAAATCCCACCCTCGAAATATTCCTTCTCCCAGACTAAAACATATGTTGGTAACTCAGCTTCATCATTTCCACTGATTCCCAAGTCGCTTCTTCAAAATTGTGGTTTCTCCACAACACCTTGACGATGGGCATTGTCTTATTTCATATAACTTTTTCTCTTCGTTCTATGATCATCACTGGTTACTCCTCATAAGAAAGGTAATATTCCAATTGTACCACCTCAGAAGAGAGTACATTTGAAGGGTCCGGTATGTACTTCTTTAAGAGTGATACATGAAAGACGTCATGTACTTTGGACATGGTAGGTGGAAGTGATATTCGATAGGCCACAGCCCTGACATGATCAATAATATCAAAGGGGTTGATGTACCATGGACTTAACATACCACTCTTTCCAAACCTCATGACCTTATTCCATTGAAGTATGCATAGAAAAACCATGTCTCCATCTTTAAACTCAAGGTCTCGTCGACGATTATCTGTATAACACTTCTATCGACTCCGAGCTTCCTTGATATACTGCTGAATGGTTTTCACCTTCTTCACCATTTCTTCAACCATTTTTGGTCCAATCAGCTTACGTTCACTGACCTCATCCCAACATGTCGGTGTTCTGCAACTTTTCCCATACAGGGCTTCATATGGTGCCATTTGGATGCTCGAGTGGAAACTATTGTTATAAGAGAACTCAACTAGAGGAAGATATTGATGACATCCCCATTTAATGTCCATTGAGCATGCTCTCAAAACATCCTCAAGTGTTTGGATATTCTACTCAGTTAAGACATTGGTTTGAGGATGATAGGTTGTACATAAGTTTAGTTCCATATTCAGATCATGTTGATGAATCTTCCAAAACATAGAGGTGAATCTTGTATCTCAGTTAGACATAATAGATAGTGGTACTCCATTCAGCCTTACCACTTCCCTGATATATATTTTTGCGAGTTGATCTAAATAGAAATCCTCCCAAATAGAAATTAAGTGTACAGTCTTTGTAAGACGGTCCACAACAACCCAGATTGGATTGTTGCCTTTGGATGTCCTTGGATGTCCGGTTAAAAAGTCTATGGTGATTTTCTCCCACTTCAATTCGGGTATGGGCAATGGTTGCATCATCCCCTTAGACTCTTTCCTCTATTCCTTCACTTGATGACACACCATACACTTTGATGTATATTCAGCAATCTCTTTCTTCATATTATCCTAACAAAATTTCTCTCAGAGATCTCGATACATCTTTGGGCTCCGTGGGTGAATAGAGAAATTTGAACTATGTGCATTATCCAAAAGTTCATTCTTCAGCTTTGAACATGATGGAACACATTGTCTTTTCCCAAACCGCACAATTCTTTATTCATTAACATTAAACTTTGAGGATTTTCCTTTTTTGATAGCTTTTACCTTTTCTCGAATTCCCACATCATTCTTTTTATAATCCTTTATCCTTTCCAAAATAGACGGTTGAGTAATAATTTGTGAAAGGATTGATGATGTTCCCTTCTTTATGATTCTCATGTCCATTTTCATCACATCTATGAAGATTGGATCCTTCTCAATTCTCATCATTGATAGAATCACTGGGTCCGTTCAACTTAGGGCATCTGCCACCTTGTTCTCTTTCCCAGGGTGGTAATGTATTGAATAGTCATAATCCTTGATGAGCTATATCCATCTTCTCTGGTGTATATTAAGATCTTTCTGTGTGAATATATATTTAAGACTCTTGTTGTCAGTATATATCTCACATTTCTCCCCATAGAGATAATGCTTCCAGATTTTCATGGCAAGGATCACCGTCTCTAACTCCAAATCATGCATTGGATAGTTTTTCTCATGGACTTTCAACTGCCTTGAGGCATAGGATATCACTTTATCATTCTGCATCAGCACACAGCCTAATCCCTTTTTGAAGCATCACGGAATACCACAAATATTTCCCCACTTGTGGGTAATGTGAGCACGGGCGCAGTGATAAGCCTCCTTTTCAAATCCTTGAATCTTTCTTCACATTCATCACTCCATGAAAACTTTACTACCTTTAGAGATAGCTTGGTAAGAGGGTTGGACAATCGTGAGAAATTTCTCAAAAATCGTCGATAATATCCTACTAACCCCAAGAAACTATGGATATATGTTACCGATGTTGGCCTCATCCATCCCTCAATTGAATCTATTTTGGAGGGATCCACATATATCCCATTACTTGTAATGATATGGCCCAAGAATGAGACCTCCTTGAACTAGAAATCACACTTGTTGTACTTTGAATAGACCTTCTCCTTGCGCAAAGTCTCTAGTAATGTTCTCAAATGATCTTCATAATCCTCCTTGGTTTTGGAGTATATTAGAATATCATCTATAAAGACTACCACAAATTTCTAGAGGTAATCTCTAAAGACTCTATTCATTATGTCCATGAAGATTGATGGAGCATTAGTGAGTCTGAAAGTCATTACTATGAATTCATAGGGTATGTATCTTCTGTGAAAAGCAGTATTCAGGATATCTTCTTTCTTCACCCTTACTTGATAATATCCCTACTGAAATTCCACCTTGGAGATGTATTTTTCTCCACACAACTGATCGGACAACTCATCAATTCGTGGGAGAGGATACTTGTTCTTTATGTTTTATATGATACGATTATGTTAAGGTTTTTGGTCATTATTATGAAGACGGGTGGTTCCGTGATAAACTAAGGGTAGGTGAGCCCGATATAGCTCTCCAATTCATTGGGTAACACGAAGGAGTGAAACATTAAGGTTTCTCCAAAGAGATTTAGGGAATATACTGTGATGGGTATTCCAAATGTAACCAAGAGGGTTACTCCCTACGTAAGAATGTTATGAATGCCTCAAGTTACCTTTATGTCTTATGATCTCTATGATTTATTCATGATTTGATGTGGTATGTTAAAGTGCCTATGTTTTATGGGTAAAGTATGATTTCATTCTTATGTATATATGAACTCATGTTTCCTTTCCATATTTTTATAACCCTTACTGAGCTTTTTATGCTCATCCCATGTTTTTGAAATGTTTTTCATAGGTCAAGGGAAAGGCACATGATGTAATGATAGTGTCAAGGATGTGTCAAGAAAGAATCCATGTTTTATTTTAAATATGTTTCCATTGATGGGAAGAATGAATACTATCTTTTATGTAACCACTTTGTTTAAATGTGGAATGTAATGCAAGTTTCATGATCTAATTCACTAAAACTCTAAACCTGAAAGGATCCTCAATCTGTAATCTTGTAATAACTCAAGATTATGTAAGGTTTAAGGCTGGGGCCTTATAACTATTCGCCCAATGTTTTCATCAAATGAATAAACATTTTCATTTGTTATCAAGACATAAAATGAATTATGTATGTCTTATGACTTAAAGGGTAATATATAAAAGAAGAGGGCTGCTGAATACTCTGGGATAGAAAATAAATAAATATGGAAGATTTGAATTTACAAGAATTGATAATAGTGGAAGGAAACACCATGGCGTGTCCTTAAATATAAAAGAGGTTGCTAAAAATGTGGACAGAAAGGTCATCTTGTTGGTGATTGAAGAGGACGAAAGAAGATAATAATGTAAAATGAAATAATTATTGGTAGATGGGGAACTAGGGTAATGATTTTACAAAGCATCAAGGAAACATGTAATAGAAAAGGCCAAGGGATAAAGGCCATGCATAGGCAATCATAACTACATAGGATGAGGTTTTGAATGACATGGTCTCATGTGTTTTAGTCATTTCATAAAACATATCCAGTAATTTATTTGATTCTAGATCGTCACATTCAATTATATCTTCCCAGTTTACCATGATTATAAGACATGTCAAACTTTATTTATTAAAGGCGTTAACAGTTAAAACACATAGTGAGTGTATCATTGAAAGAAAGTCATCTTGATTAGACCACCTCATGATGCATAAACGTGATTTAGTTTCAAACATTATCATCATACAATGAGTGACATTGATATAATTCTTGGTATGAATTGGATATCATGTGATGAGTCAAAGATCTATTTTAAGAAGAGTGATGTTACAAATTTTTTAAATGGTGTAGAATAACTTATCATTACAATAGAAACTTTTCCATCATATTCTCAACTAGAGCCACCCCTTGTATATCAAATACATAAAATTTTTGGAAAGGAATGTAATGAAATAAATATGGGTAGGGAAAAGAATGTTCAAATATAATATTTACCTCTTGAGCAATATTATATTGATATCATCTTAGAGGATTTACCATGACATCCTCTAGAGATGGAAATTGAGTTTTTCATTGACATAATTCATTGATCAAGGTCCATATCAAAGACCACTTATATAATTTCCAATGTGATGGTAGTGGAAAGAAAAAAAACTAAAATAATTTAGTAATAAAGGATCTATTCCACCTAGTGTTTCTCCATGGAGAGCCCATGTCCTCTTTTTTTGAGAAGAAATATGGATTCTTGAGGCTATGCATTGATTACAGTGAAATCAAGGCTATTACAATAAAGAATAATTATCCTCATCCATGAATTAATGATTTATTTGATCAAATTAATAGATCCTAACATATTTTAGAGATTAATATTCTATATGGATATCATCGGTTTCTTGTGAGGAAGGAATACATTCCAAAAATAGCTTCTCGAACCAGGTATATGCATTACGAGTTTACAGTAATGACTTTGTGACTAACTAACACACCATATATTTTAATGGATCTATTGACCACCGTTCTCAAGGAATATCTGATGACATTATAGTGGTGTTAATGATGATATCCTAGTATATTATAAAACCTCTGACTATTAGGAAAACCACATGTGCACTATTCTATAGAATCTTAGAATAAAAGAATTATATAGAATTTATAGAAAGTGTGATTTTTTTCTACAATCAGTTTTTTTTCTTGCCCATGTTGTCTCTTAAGATGGAATCTCTATAGATCCAGTGAAGACAAAGGCTATGAATGAATGACCTACTATAACGAACATAATTGAGGTACATAATTTTATTGGTTTAGAAGGTTATTATAAGTGTTTCGTTCAGAACATCTCCCCTTTAGACAACTCAATGACCATGCTTACATGAATAGGTTTTAAGTTCTTATTTCAAATTTAATGTGAAGAATGTTTTAATGAATTGATGCAATGATTAGATCATTCTCCAGTTGTGACTCTACCATTACGGAATGACAGATTTATGATATTTAACGATGCATCAATGAATGGACATGGTTGTGTGCATATGCAGAATGATAGAGTATTTTCCTATACATCTAGGAAAGATAAAATTTATGAACAGAACTATCTAACTAATGCTCACGAGTTAGCAGTGGTAGTATTTTCCCTGAAAATTTGTAGACATTACCTATATGGAATAAAATGTCAGATATATAAATATCATAAGATTTTGAAATATATCATCTCATAAAAAGAACTAAACACAATACAAATAAGATGGATTGTTCTACTCAAGGATAATTATTTCACAATATACTACCACCTGGGGATGTTAAATAAGGTTTTAGACACATTTAGTAGAGAGAACCACAGAATTCAGAACTAGATGAGAGTTTAAAGGGATCCTTTTTTCATGGATCTGGTAATGATGGATATTACAATTATCAAGGAAGGTAACACATCACTACTTTTTGAAATGGATTCCAAACCATCTTCACTAGAATAGATAAAATGTTTTCAGGATGATGATGATGTGTTTCATGTAAAAATTAATGTTGTAAATGATGGGATGTTTTTTATATTCGTATATGAAGTTAACATTTTGAAATTTGGATGAATGATTTGTGTTTGTACTATTCAGGAGCTAAAGAGGGAATTATTTGATGATGCTTATGGCATCCCTGCTTTCATTAACAACATATTCAAGATTTATTACAAAAAACATCACTTGTTAAATCAAAGAACATTGAGAGGTTTAGTGTCTTTGGGGCTTAGGGTCATTACTTAAAAACTTTAAACATGAAATACAACAACTTTATTGAAAACTTCCTTTACATGACCACTACATTCCCTCGTACATAGCATTTCATGGGATAACCAGAGGACATGCATAAAAAAAGGGTGAGCTATAAATCCCAGTAAGGAAATACACATGGAATAACATGAGGAGTACAATACATGTTAGACATTAGGCATATCAATATATCACAAGAGAAACATGATCATAATGGCATGATAAAGCATGATAATCATAACATTGAAATGTGTCAACAACACTTAACATGGAATTAGCATGAGCCAAGGCTCATTGCACATAGAGCATGAGTAAAACCTCATTGCACATGAAGCACAAGTAAACCCTCATTTCACATGAATTACCATCAGTCAACACTCATTTTACATGATTTATCATGATAATATACCTTACCCAATTCATTGGAGCGCTATAAGGGCGCACCCTTCTTAAACATTTCATTTCATGCATAAGTGTGCCACAAGGATCATAAAAAATGGATTCATAAAACATAATCATTTATTCCACGATAAATTAATGTGGAATTAATACATGAAGCTTTATAATCAATAAGTAAATGTGCACAAAATTGAATACCCTTGATGGAGTAATGGGCATGATATTCACTACACAATGGCATTGGCTTAGAAAATCGGTGCGATTTCGGCAGCGTAACGGCGCGACATAAGAATTCATAAAAATGGTGGATGAAAGAGAAAGGGGTTCCTCATCATATTTACATGTAATGGACAGTAAGTAGGTCATATAAATACATTTCCCAACAATTTTAATGGAATTTAGATTCATGATACAAAAGTACTGCTTGAATGTAAATGAGGAGAGAGAAGTTCTTTTCCGAATTTTGGCATAGTAACTGGTGTTCATGGGAGGCATCTAATTATAGAGAAAGGGGAATCCCATCATTCAATAATAAAAATTTCAGTATGAGGGAGGTGAGAAACCATACCCCAACATTCATAATTGTAATAAAATGGGCAAAATAACTTAAATAAAATTGGACAAAAATGAGAAAGGAAGAAAAAACCCTTACTTGGAAGTGTGCTTCCAAAGGAAACAGAGAGGCTTGTGATAGGATTTTTGGGAGCTTGAAGCACCTTGGGAGGATTCTAGAGAGAGTAGGGTAGAGGTTTGATGAACTTCAAATTCTCTGAGTGGGGAGGAAGTGGGATCTTTGGTGGTTTTATATAGGAAAGGTGAGGGAATTCTTTATTATTTAGGTTTGGGTCCCCTTATATTAAATTAATCCAAACCACAAACCATCCCATGGTTTATGCCCATGGTTTTTGGAAAAGGAAATAGGTAAATAATATTTTATAAGGACAAAGTCAGAAGTTCTTAAAATAATAGGGTTGCTTATGTGAAGGTGAGTCAAACTCCCATGGAAATTAATTTAAAAAGACAAGGTGTTTAATAAGTCTTGAGGGGTCCATTAATATTTTGAAAAGTAAGTCAAAAAAACCAAAAATCAAATTATAGTAATGGTAAAACATGGATTGGCCTAACATAAAGATTATAGTATTTCATTACATCACTATTGGGTCATTATGATTACATAAAACACATTATATATTTAAACGGTATTTAATTTTTACCCAAAAATTTGACTGTCTCAGAAAATTTTGAACAAATCACCGTTGGATAATTTCGACATCCTGATCAAGAAATAACATTTTTTTACCTAAATAATTTTCTTAAATATTTTAATTTTCACTTTTAAAAAAAACTGACATTTATAAAAAATTTACGGGTTTTGACAGAAATAGCTTTCAAAACATAATAAAAATTATAATTGCATTCATAAAATTATAAGATAATTTATATTTAATAAAAATTAATTTAATTATAATAATAATATTTTATTGAAATATTATATAATTCAAAAATCCCTTAATTTAAAAAAATATAATTCTTCATTAAAAAACACTATTTGTACTTTAAAACAATTTACAATGTATCGATAATGACAAGAATGTATATTTATTATTATATACAAAAATAATATACATGAACATAGTACTAGAGATTGGTTACATAACCCCTTAAAACAGCCGCATAAGACCTAAGGGTAAGGTGTGTGATCGTGAAAGACTGTTGGGGTGGCTCGGATAACATTGCCCAAGTGGTAATCTCTATAAACTTCCACTTTTCCCTTAGATGGTCCCTTTTGAGCATGAAATAATGAAGCTCATATTGGGCTTGGTCAAGAGTGAAGCCCAAGGACACCACCAATTTTCCAATCTCTAACAAATGGGCTTCGTATGGAGCAATTCTTCTAGATGAGGCCATAACTTCTTTTTTCTGAGTAAATTGGATTTGTTATAGCTCTATATTTATACTAATCATGTGATCACTGTTCAACAGATATATTAGAAACGGTAAAATTTTTTAACATAAAACCAAAGAAGTTGACATTTTATATAAACATACAGAGAAATTTAATTAGATCAAGAGGGATTTACATTAATGATTCTTTGGGTCGTTCCAATATTCCCCCCTTAAGAAATTCCACCCTCGAAAGATTCCTTCTCCCAGACTAAAACATATGTTGGTTACTCAGCTTCATCATTTCCACTGATTCCCAAGTCGCTTCTTCAAAATTGTGGTTTCTCCACAACACCTTGACGATGGGCATTGTCTTATTTCATAGAACGTTTTCTCTTCGATCTATGATCATCACTAGTTACTCCTCACAAGAAAGGTAATCTTCCAATTGTACCACCTCAGAAGATAGTACATTTGAATGGTACGGTATGTACTTCTTTAAGAGTGATACATGAAAGACGTCATGTACTTTGGAAATGGTAGGTGGAAGTGATAGTCGATAGGCCACAACCCTGACATGATCAATAATATCAAAGGGACTGATGTACCATGGACTTAACTTACCTTTCTTTCCAAACCTCATGACCTTATTCCATTGAAGTATGCATAGAAAAACCATGTCTCCATCTTTAAACTCAACGTCTCGTCGACGATTATCTGTATAACTCTTCTATCGACTCCGAGATTCCTTGATATACTGCTGAATGGTTTTCACCTTCTCCATCATTTCTTCAACCATTTCTGGTCCAAGCAGCTTAGGTTCACTGACCTCATCCCAACATGTCGACGTTCTGCAACTTTTCCCATACAGGGCTTCATATGGTGCCATTTGGATGCTCGAGTGGAAACTATTGTTATAAGAGAACTCAACTAGAGGAAGTTATTGATGAAATCCCCATTTAATGTCCATTGAGCATGCTCTCAACATGTCCTCAAGTGTCTGGATATTCTGTTCAGTTAAGCCATTGGTTTGAGGATGATAGGTTGTACATAAGTTTAGTTCCGTATTCAGATCATGTTGAAGAATCTTCCAAAACATAGAGGTGAATCTTGGATCTCAGTTAGACATAATAGATAGTGGTACTCCATTCAGTCTTACCACTTCCCTGATATATATCTGTTCGAGTTGATCTAAATATAAATCCTCCCAAATAGAAATGAAGTGTACAGTCTTTGTAAGACGGTCCACAACATCCCAGATTGGATTGTTGCCTTTGTATGTCCTTGGAAGTCTGGTGAAAAAGTCTATGGTGATGTTCTCCCACTTCTATTCGGGTATGGGCAATGGGTGCATCATCCCCTTAGACTCTTTCCTCTCTTCCTTCACTTGATGACACACCAGACACTTTGATGTATATTCAGCAATCTCCTTCTTCATATTATCCCACCAAAAGATCTCTCAGAGATCTCGATACATCTTTGGGCTCCGTGGGTGAATAGAGAAATTTGAACTATGTGCATTATCCAAAAGTTCATTCTTCAGCTCTGAACATGATGGAACACATTGTCTTTTCCCAAACCGCACAATTCTTTCTTCATTAACATTAAACTTTGAGGATTTTCCTTTTTTGATAGCTTTTACCTTTTCTCGAATTCCCACATCATTCTTTTGAGAATCCTTTATCTTTCCCAAAAGAGACGGTTGAGTAATCATTTGTGAAAGGATTGATGATGTTTCCTTCTTTATGATTCTCATGTCCATTTTCATCACATCTATGAAGATTGGATCCTTCTCAATTCTCATCATTGATAGAATTACTGGGTCCTTTCAACTTAGGGCATCTGCCACCTTGGTCTCTTTCCCAGGGTGGTAATGAATTGAATAGTCATAATCCTTGATGAGCTATATCCATCTTCTCTGGCGTATATTAAGATATTTCTGTGTGAATATATATTTAAGACTCTTGTGGTCAGTATATATCTCACATTTCTCCACATATAGATAATGCTTCCATATTTGCATGGCAAGGATCACCATCGCTAACTCCAGATCATGCATTGGATAGTTTTTCTCATGGACTTTCAACTGCCTTGAGGCATAGGATATCACTTTATCATTCTGCATCAGCACACAGCCTACGCCCTTTTTGAAGCATCACGGAATACCACAAAAATTTCCCCACTTGTGGGTAAAGTGAGCACGAGCGCAGTGATAAGTCTCCTTTTCAAATCCTTGAAGCTTTCTTCACATTCATCACTCCAAGAAAACATTACTACCTTTATAGATAGCTTGGTAAGAGGGTTGGACAATCGTGAGAAATTTCTCAAAAATCATCGATAATATCCAGCTAACCCCGAGAAACTATAGATATATGTTACCGATGTTGGCCTCATCCATCCCTCAATTGCATCTATTTTGGAGGGATCCACAGATATCCCATTGCTTGTAATTATATGGCCCAAGAATGAGACCTCCTTGAATTAGAAATCACACTTGTTGTACTTTGAATAGACCTTCTCCTTGCAGAAAGTCTCTAGTAATGTTCTTAAATGCTCTTCATAATCCTCATTGGTTTTGGAGTATATTAGAATATCATCTATAAAGACTACCAAAAAATTCTAGAGGTAATCTCTAAAGACTCTATTCATAATGTCCATTAAGATTGATGGAGCATTAGTGAGTCTGAAAGTCATTATTATGAATTCATAGGGTCTGTATCATCTGTGAAAAGCCGTATTCAGGATATCTTCCTTCTTCACCCATACTTGATAATATCCCGACTGAAAGTCCACCTTGGAGATGTATTTTTCTCCACACAACTGATCGGACAACTCATCAATTCGTGGGAGAGGATACTTGTTCTTTATCGTGATTTTTTTGAGCTCTTGATAATCGATGCAAAGGCGCATTGACCCATCCTTCTTCTTGATGAATAGGACTGGTGCACCCCATGGTGAAGCACTTAGGAATATAAACCCTTTATCTAGATTCTCCTGTAGTTGTTTTTTTTCAGCTCTTCAAGCTCCACAACAGCCATTCTATCTGGAGTCTTGGATATTGGTTATTCCCCGGGTATAAGTTCAATTGAGAATTCAACATCTCTTCTAGGAGGAAGACGAGGTAGTTCCTCGGGAAACACTTCTGTGAATTCCCTCACAATAGGCATTTCTTCAAGGATGGTTTCTTCCTTGGACTCAATCATCTGAGCCAGATACACATGCTCAAAGGGCAGTAATATCGATGCTTGAAATGATGGATCTAGTGGAGATTCATCTTCCTCCTTACACTTGTAAGGAATTAGGGGTCAATTCTCCATATGGAGTGTGATTTCCCTCTCCCAACAATTTATGTTGGCTCTATATAAGGAAAGCCAATCCATTCCAATAATTGCATCAAATTCCACCAGAGAAATTATGAAGATGTTTTCCGGGAAATTCAATCCACATATTATAATACAGGAGGACTTATATTCATAGGATGCAATGATTTCCCCATTTTCTGTACTCACTAACATCTTTACTTCCATGATTTGTGGTGGTGCTATTATTGTTCTACAAATCTTTCGATATATAAAAGAATGTGTAGAACCTGAATCAAAAATTACATTCACTATTCTTGACTAAATAACTAGAATACCTATAACCACTTCATTGTTAGGGTTCACTCCGTCAGAGATGGTGGAAAAAGCTCTTCCTTGCTGCCTTGGAGGTTGTTGGTTGCCTCTGAAAACCCATGGATTAGAGCACTAATTTGCAAGATTCCCTGGTTCTTTTAATTTGTAGCAATGAACAATGCGTTGAGGTTCGAACAGAGTGTTTCTATCCTGTATCGTAGATGTGGGTCTTTCTTGATGGCAGTTAACAACTAGGTGCCCTTCTCTTCCACACCTGAATCATTTTCTCACCACCTTAAAAAAAATTCCAGGGTGTTTCTTTCCGCACTTTTGGCAAGTGGGGTGCTGAATCTTGTTATCACCATTGGATTTATCCATCAGACCACCATAATTGAATTCCACCTTATGCTTCTTATCCCCATGATACCCCTATGATTCTTCATTCTCCATTTCAACCTTGAGGGCACATCGGACAATTTCCACATAGCTATCAAAGTCACAGATCACCAATTCTTTCCACAGGATAGGATTCAGCCCACCGAAAAAGTGGTCAACTTTGCATTCTGGGGTAATTAAAATGCCAGAAGAATATAATACAAACCTTTTGATGTTTTCCTCGTACTCTCCAACAGTTTCATCGTCTTTTTACTTGAGGGAATGGAATTCCCTTTCCATCTTAAGCCGGAGGGTGCGTGGAAATTATTTATCGAAAAACATCTTCCGGAAATCCATCCATTCCAATGCTCGATCTCCTCCTCAGGCTTCATATTTTTTATCTACGTCCACCATTGATCAGCTTCACCCTTCATACGTTATGCATCCAGGAGAACTATATCTTGTTCAGAACATTGAAGGATGGAGAAGATCTTTTCAATGGAGTTGATCCATTGTTCAGTGATCGTGGGATCAGTTCATCCACTAAAAGTAGGAGGCCTTTGTCTCATGAATCTATAAATAGTGACTTGTTCTTTATTATGGGGGGTTGAATGTTCCTCTTGAACTTTTTTTCTATTCAAAACTTGACTTAGCTGAGAGAGATGCGTGACGAAGTTCACGATTCCCGTTCCCATTGGATTGGGAATCTCATTAGTACAGTCATCACACTGATCGTCACACCGGTTATTAGCCCGAGTCCGCCTATTATCGGCCATTGGCTATAATAAAAAGAATACTAGGGGGTAACACATAAAGGGTAATACAAAGACAAATGTAAATGACTTATAAATAAACTTTTATTTCCTTAACTCATGAGTCTATAGGCTTCAATCTAGGCTTTTTATGATCTACTTTATAACATATATTCATAGGGGCATTTTTTTAATTCCCTTAATAAGGGTTTATACTAAACATGTGAATTTATCAAAACATATCCCCTAGGAGTGTCGTAACCAAGAGTGCAGTAAGGCCCATTGCCATGTACTAGTTCCCGTTCAGTTCTAGATCAAAGTGGTGTTTTCGGGCTTTACCCCTAGGAAACATTTGTGCTAGAGCCGCCCATACCTGCTCGTATCCAGACATGGATGTATTTTCTTGATAGACCACTTAATCAATACACACCAAAACATAGGGACGTTTATATTGTACGTAGTCTTAACTCTAAGGCTTTACTAGGGTTTTCTAATCCTAATCCCAAAAATAACTAAACTTTCCCTCTGATACCAACTATGGAAACCTTCCTTTCATTACAAACATAAACATGATTTATTACATAAAACATCACATGATACAATAAAGAAGATCAATAGGTTTAGTGACTTTGGGGCTTAGGATCATTACATAAAAACATGAAACATGAAATACAACAACTTTATTGAAAACAACCTTTTCATGACCACTACATTCCCTCATACTTAGCATTGCATGGGATAACCTGAGGACATGCATAAGAAAAAGGTGAGTTATAAAGCCCATTAAGGGAATACACATGGAGTAACATGAGGAGTACAATACATGTTAGACATTAGGCATATCAATAGATCATAAGAGAAACAAGAACATAAAGGCATGATAAAGCATGATAATCATAACATGGAAATGTGGCAACAAAACATAACATGGAATTAGCATGAGCCAAGTCTCATTACACATGGAGCATCAGTAAACCCTCATTGCACATAAAGCACGAGTAATCCCTTGTTGAACTTGAATTATCATGAGTCAAAACTCATTGCACATGATGTATCATGATACTATACTTTAACCAATGCATTGGAGCGCTATAAGGGTGCACCCTTCTTAAACATTTCATTTCATGCATAAGTGTGCCACATGGATCATAAAACATGGATTCATAAAACATAATCATTTATTCCACGATAAAGGAATGTGGAATTCATACATGAAACATTATAATTAATATGTTAATGTTCATAAAGGTGAAAACCCTTGATGGCGAAATGGGCATGGTATTCACTACACAATGGTATTGGCTTAGAAAATCGGTGGGATTTCGGCAGCGTAACAGCGTGACATAAGAATTCATAAAAATGGTTGATGAGAGAGAAAGGGTTTACTCATAATATTTACATGTAATGTACATTAAGGATTTTATATAGATACTTGTACCATAAATTGTAATGGAATTCAGATTCATCATACAAAAGTATTGATTGAATGTAAATGAGGAGAGAGAAGTTCCATTCCGAATTTCGACATAGTAACGGGTGTACATGGGAGGCATCTAATGAGGGAGAAATGGGTCTCCCATCATTAAATCATATATAGGGCAGTATGAGGGAGGTTATAAACCATACCCCTACATTCTTAATTGATATTAAATGGGTAAAACAACTTAAATAAAATTTTACAAAAATGAGAAAGGAAGAAAAAACCCTTACTTGGAAGTGTGCTTCTAATGGCTAGAGAGAGGCTTGTGAGAGGCTTATTGGGAGATTGGGGAAGCTTGGAGGATTATATAGAGATTAGGGAGGAGGTTGGACGAACTCCAAAGGCTTCGTGTTAGGAGGAAGTGGGATTTTGTGTGGGTTTATATAAGAAATGTGAGGGAATTATTTATTCTTTATGTTTGGGTCCCCTGACATTAAATTAATCAAAACCACAAACCATCCCATGGTTTTTTCCCATGGTTTTTAGAAAAGGGAAGAGGAAAATAATATTTTAGAAGGTCAAAGTCTGAACGTCTTAATATAATATAGTTTCTTATGTGGAGGTGAGTCACACTACCATGGAAATTAATTTAAAAAGACAAGGTGTTTAATAAGTCTTGAGGGGTCGATTAATTCTTTGAAAAGTAAATCAAATAAACCCAAAATCACATCATTTTAATGGTAAAAAATATATTGGCTGAACATAATGATTATAGTATTATATTACATCACTATTCGGTCATTATGATGTCATAAAACACATTATATATTTAAACGGTATTTAATTTTTTCCCAAAAATATGACTGTCTCAGAAAATTATGAAAAAATCACCATTGGATAATTTTGAAATCCTGATTCAATAAATAACATTTATTTTATCTAAATAATTTTCTATATATGTTAATTTTCACTTTTAAAATAAAAACAGACATTTATTAAAAATTCACGGGTTTTGACAGAAATGGCTTTCAAACATTAATAAAAATTATAATTGCATTCATAAAATTATATGACCATTTATATTTAAAAATAATAATTTAATAATAATAATAATATTTTATTAAAATATTATTTAAATCAAAATCCCTTAATTTAAAAAAAATAGAATTATTAATTAAAAAACACAATTTGTACTGTTAAAAACTATTTAAAATGTATCGATAATGACTAGAAGGTATATTTATTATTATATAAAAATATAATATACATGAACATAGTGATATAGATTTGTTACATAACCCCTTAAAACAGCCGCATAAGACCTAAGGGTAAGGTATGCGACAGTGACACACTCTTGGGGTGGCTCGGATAACATTGCTTGAGTGGTAATCTCCAACAACTTCCACTTTTCCCATATATGGTCTCGTTCGATCATGACATGATGAAGCTCATCTTGGGCTTGGTCAAAAGTGATGCCCAAGGATGCCACCACTTTTCCGAGCACCAACAAATGGGCTTCGTATGGAGCACTTCTACTAGAGGAGGCCATCGCTTCTTTTTTCTGAGTAAATTGGATTTGTTAAAGATCTATATTTATACTAATCTTGTGATCACTGTTCAACAGCTATATTAGCAATGGTCAAAATTCTTAACATAAAACCAAAGAAGTTGACATTTTATATGAACATACAATGACATTTAATTATGTCAAGAGGGATTTCAATTAGTGAAACTTTGGGTCATTAAAATGCTCAAATTTCTAATTTCTCTATACTCCCAGGTAGAAAAAGTATGTATAGTGATCTAATGTAACATTTGTGGTTGAACACCATGAAGAGATAGATTGTGGATTATGCGTGTGGAGGTTCTATTTCTCAGCAGGTGAAGGATGGAATTCAACATCATGGAGGTGCCATGAAACCCCTTCTTATTTTTATGTGTATATGGGATGATATTACAATGGGCTTTGTCATGGGGATACTACAGACTGCAAGACATAATGATGCGATATGGGTCATTGTTGATCATCTTACAAAATCAGCACATTTCATACTATAAGAGAACATTTACCACTAATGAATTTCTGACCACAAAAAAATTGATGGAAAATCAGAACGGATTATTCAAACCTTGGAAGATATGTTGAGGTCGTGTTCACTTGAATTTCAAGGTATGTGGGATATGTATTTACCTCCTATAGAATTTTCATATAACAATAGCTTCCATTCAAGTATTCATATTTCACCTTATAAAGAATTATATGGAACGATATGACATACACCAAGATAATGGGATGATATTAGTGAGAGAAATCACGTAAGCCTATAACTTGTTGAGGAAACATCGAAAAAATGTGATGATTATCGAAACCCATATCCAAACAACAAAAAGAAGAAAAAAGATCTACGATTATAACCAAATGGCTGACTTGGAATTTCAATAAAGAGATCATGTTTCCATAAATGTATCTACATGGAAGGTATTATATGATTTGGTAAGAAGGGAAATTTAAGTCCATGGTACATTAGACCATTTGAAATTTTTAACAAAATTAGGTCTGTATAATACCATTTGGAAATGCCTCCAAGTCTCTCTAATATTCACAATGTGTTCAATGGGTCATTGATAAACAAACTCCTTCTAGACCCAACACATGTACTCACCTATTAAGAAATAGTACTTGAGATCGATCAATCTAATTGTGATGAACATATTAAGATTCTAGATACCAGAGAACAAGTGTTAAAAAATCAGATGACTTGTCTGGTAAATGTACATTATTGGATCCATAAGATGGAAGAAGCAATGTGGGAGCCTGATGACCATATGTTGAAGACATACCCTAATATTTTTAGGCAATATTTTGTAAATTTTGAGGAAAGTAATTTTGTAAGAAGGGGAGGATGTAACACCCAAGGATTTGAAAATAAATATTGATTTCAATTTTATTTTCTAGGCATTAAAAACAACTTTTCCCCCACTATTTTTTGAATTTAAAAAAATGTTTATATAGAGATGTGATAAGTTTGTCATTTAGAGTCTAATAAAACAAACATGATTTTTTTGAATAGTTAAATACCCTTACAAATAGTAATATGTCTTTTAATACGACCCATATGATTGTTAAATAATGATATTATTTTATTTTTTAAGGTAATAGGATAATGTTTTAATAAATAATTTTTCAATGGGATATAAAACTAATAATATAATTAAAATTTTTACTATTTTGAATAACTATGATTTTATATAAAAATTAAAATAAGAAAATTTAGAATCTTATATTTGAAAAATGTATTTCATTTATTAATTCTACATGTTGAGAAATTTTTGGGTTAAAATTTTTGGTTTTTTAAAAAATTGATTAATTTTTTATTAATAGTGAAATACGGTTAAATACCTTATATTCAGATTATCAATTAAATATACTATTTATGACATTATTATTTATACAAGGAAAATTTGTTCTAAATCACATGAACTTATTAATATTAGGAATCACATGAACCAACACTAGTGGTTGTCTTCATGGAATTAATAAAATATTGAATAAAATATTCAAAACATTCCCCTCTCTTCTAATATAAAAACCCCTCACTGCTCCATCCTTTCTATAGTCCTCTGATCCTTTAATCTCATAAATGTTCATCCCAAATACCCTTCCCTAGTCACTCTCCACTACAAATAAGATCTTGTTCATTCAAAAATACCAATATACATTCTCTTAAGGAGGTTCTCATATTTGTTATTTCAAAAGGTAAAGTACCATTATTTTTATTTTAGTTTCATTTGTATTTATCTTCTTTTGTTATTCTATCCTCACCTCATCTATATAAATTACAATGATAAATATAGTATCATCTATATACTAGAATTGTATCTTGTTAATGGAAGAAACATCATCAATTTTTTTACAACCACCCATTTATTTTTATAAACAAAATAAATGTTCATGAGGTTCCAATTTATAACCATTGTGGACAACGAAGTTTTTTTATTCATTATTTCATTAATTATAGGTCATGAAACCATATTTATTTTTGGAAAAGACTATAATATAGGCATTATAACCTAATTAATATTCATGAACCATTATAAGTTCATTTTATTAATTTATATGTTAAAACTAGTTCATAATAAAACAAATATCGCCAAATAATCATAGCGGTTGTCATCTAATTATTGATCCTCATTCCATGTTACCAAATGATACAAATGACCATTAAATATTATTTATTTTTATAAATATTATTTAATTCCAATTTGGTATAATTACTACCATTCCACATAAAAACATTACTTTAAAACAAGTGAACTAAAAATGAAAATCAAGAAAACAATCACTTCAGAATGACATAATTCTATATTTTAACTTATTAATAAGGACATAAATAAAAAAAATTAAGAAAATTTAATATGTTATTATTTATGTTATTACTGATTATAATTTGATATTCCAAAACCTTAATTTCACGAGGGAAACACATTCATATTTAAGGTACAAGTTTTGCACCCGAACATCCATTTTCATTCGGGTTACATTCATTGTCTAATTATCTCATTGATATTAGTATGTATTATTATGTAACCATCATAAATTATTTTTGAGTTTTATATACATGTAAAACATTAAGAATAAATCCTTATATGTTTTTAATATATTTTAAATATATTAAAACATTATAGATATTTTCATAATCTGTTTATCCTTAATCATACTATCCAAACCAATGATTTGGATATAACACCTATATTTAAATAAAAACATCTCCTCATTTGTTTAACATCATTATTGTTTGTTCATTACATTACACAAATTTCAAAAATAAAATATTTAATTTTATATGTTGGTTTATTATATAAATTCATCCTTACATAAATTTTTTCCACTCATTTTTAATTCCTAATTCCTAAAATGATTAAAACATTGTTATAAAATCAGTAATATATCATATCATGAGAATAAATTTTTATGATATGTCTATGAAACATGTTTTCCATGTATCCCTATATGAATCATATAGAAAATGTGTTATATAAAATTTTCCTTGTTTATTGATTATTACATTACTCATAATACCCGACGTAGTTATCATTATATTTCATGAGTTTTATAAATTCTTATACTATTGGAGAAAATATATGAAAAAATTTAAAATCATTGTTTTTACCCTTATCTATGAGTGATTTCATCGATTAATGCTAACCATCAAGATAAAAATGATATTTTCATTCATACAGAATTAAAATATAATTTAAATATATCATTATATCCATTATTGGTTTTTGTTCATTTCTTAATTTATGATTTTTGGTTTATTGGATCCTTCATCTTATATAAAATTATTAACATAAAATATAGTTATAAATAATAGTAAAAATTAATAAATTAAATAATATAATAAAATTGGTACCATAAAAATTCTAGTAATAATACACATTGTTCAAGATTAATCATTATATCCAAAATCATATCAAAAATAAATTAGATCATATTTCAATTCATCATAATATTATATTGAAAAATATATACTATATTCACCATTACATAAAAACAAATAATATAGATAATGGTTATAAAAGATGCGGTAGGTCCAACTTTTAAATAAAAAAATTACTATTCCGTCCATAATGAAAATATTTCAATTAAAATAATCATTCAATATTATAGATTCACATATTATAACCTTCATAAATTAATTTTATCCTCGGTGATAACCATTAATTCAATAAATACGACTCTAATTTACATATTAAAATATATAGTGTACAATGATAATCCCAAAAAATATAACAAGTCAATTATCATAGTAATTTTAGAGTCCTTGAGGATTAATTTTTATAGTTCCCCTTATGATAAATTTTTTGTTTTAAAATTTTCATTGATTTATTTATTTACTATATATTTATGATCAGTATTTACCCTATCAATATATTTGGAAAAACCATTACTTCTTATTAATAATTTAAATAGTTTCTTCATTCTGTTTATTTAATATTTTTTATATTATATCCTTCACATCATCTATTTTTTCATTAACAATTCCATCATAAATTATGATCCTTTTAATCTCATGATTCATGTTAAAATTATATGTATTGGCTATTTATTATTCAAACATAATGGAATATGATACCATATTATCATACAATGAAGAAAATTTTGAATGTAATGATCATTGAAGGATTAGGTTGTGGCCTTCAATGAATAACTAACTATTGCATTATACAAAATATATTGTTTTCATAACTACATATTCATAACATAGTCTTATCCACATGCATTCCTACAAATTATTTTTTTCATTTTGTATTAATCGCATTGATATCATTGCCATTTTTTTCAAATTTATCACAATGAAGGTATTTTTATTAAATATACACTTAATGTTTTTTGATTATAGATCTTCTATTTCATCATGTTATTAATAATTATGTAACAATTTAAAAAATTGATCACATATCCCTTTAGGGAATAAATATCAAAAAAACATTCTCCAATTAATTAAATTCTCTATGAATGAAATATATATCTATGGTTCATCATTTTTATTTATCGGTCATTGTAACACCCCTAAATGATAAATAGTTAAATGACTAAATGATATGACTCATTTCAAAAACGTGCACCTTCCTTTTTAGGAGCATGTTTTATTAGAACTCTATAGTTAAGTGTACTTGTCCTGGAGTAGTGATATGGATGGGTAACCTTTTGGGGTGTTTTCTAGGTTGTGTGTGAGTGAGGACAAAACTCACTAGAAAGGACATGTGTTGGCCTTTGGGGATAGTCATTAGTCATATGACCTGTTCGGGCACGTGGGTGGCCCCATGGTGGGGATTACGTGTCTGTGGGGCACCTGATGGTACCTGGTAGGATAGAACCTGACGAACATGTTCAGGCAGGGTGTCGGTGCAATCACCGGGACCCAGTTCATACATTTGGTATCGGAGGTGGTACCCAACCTTAAGTGTGGTGCACTGCCTGGGTTGAGATGTAGAGCCCAAAATAAGGACGTTGTGCTCTAAAGGGGGGAGGGTTGATTGTAACACCCCTAAATGATAGAGGGTTATATGACTAAATTATATGACTCATGTCATCAAGGTGCACCTTCCTTTTCCGGAGCCTGTCTGGTTAGAACTCCATAGTTAATCATGCTTGGCCAGAAGTAGGGATAAGGATGGGTGACCTATTAAGATGTTTCCTAGGGTGTGTGCTTGGCCTGAAGTATGGATAAGGATGGGTGACCTTCTAGTAAGATTACTAGGGTGTGTGTGAGTGAAGAAAAAACACACTGGAAGGACATTTATTGGCATGTGGGGATAGTCATTTGTCATATGACCCATTCTGGAATGTGGGTGGCCCCGTGGTGGGGACCACGAGTTTTCGGGGCAACTTGTTTTACCTGGAAGGCCAGGACTCGACGACCATGTTACGGTGGGGTATTTGTGTTGTCACCAGGACCCATTATTTACATTTGGTATTAGAGGAGTCGGTTCTACCGCAGAACTTTGGACTCTTATTTTTCATTTCTGTGAAGAAATATTTTTAAGCATACTAAGTGTGGTTTTCAGTTCAGTGAGACCAGTGTTGGTTCTAGAAAATGTCATATCCATACACCAGGAACATGACTTCTGGTTTCCGACTCAGTGCACGAAACCACATATTGCGTGTGTGTTTTAAAATTTTTTTTTAAGTCAGCTCAACTAGGTCACCTCACCATGTCTAATCTGTTGACTATGTCGCTTCTGTTACTTTCAGAATGCCTCCCAGGTGATGACTAGTTAGAGCCCTGAGGGTTGTACGCACTGATATCCCACGGACCGACGAGGCCTTAGTGTAGGGACCCTTTCCAGTGGATGTACCAGTGGTACCACTCCCTGTTGGGCCACCGAAGCCACTATCCCCAACAGTAGATGATGCACACTTCTTGAGCGCATTCCATGAGTTCCAGCACTAGATGCCACCCAGGTTCAGGGGAGAGATAGACCCACCTGCGGCTGAGGATTGGATGGAAGCTATGGTGAGAGTATTTAGGCTAGTAGGGAAACCAAAATACTTCATGGTGATCCTTGCTACCATCCTCCTTCAGGAAGCAGCAGGCAGATGGTGGATCCTAATGCTCCAGATCCATGACAAGGCGACACTACTACAGACAGACTTTGAGAGCCTGTTTTGGGTAGAGTTTGTCCCAGCCACCCTTCGAGAAATACAGATACAGGAGCTTCTGCATCGACACCAGGGTATCTTGACGGTGGTGCAGTACTCAGTGAGGTTGACCGACCTCTCACGCATCTCCAGTGATATTGTACGAGACCCATTCTTCAGATCCAGGACCTTCGAGCATGTGATCAGGTGAGAGATCAAATATTCTATGATCTCACTCATCATCTCGACATAGGTGCAGGTGAAAGATAAGGCCCTCTTAATGAAGAGTTTCTTTATTGAGTAGACTCCAGTAGCGAGACCATGTCTAATCTTTTGACCATGTCGCATATGTTTCTTTCATAATTCCTCCCAGTGGATGAACAGTTAGAACCATGAGAGTTGTACATACTGATAGCCCATAGAGCGACGAGGCCTCACTAAACTGGAAACCACAATTAGTACCCTTAACACTATTTCTTCACAGAAAAGAAAAATGCGGGTCCAAATTACTGTGGTGGAACCGTATCCCCTAATACCAAATGTAACAACTGGGTCTCGGTGACAACACATAAACCATGCCTTAACATGGTAGATGAGTCCTAGCCCTTCAGGTACCACCAGCTGCCCCGCAGACACATGGTCCCCACCATGGGGCCACCCACATGCTTGAATAGGTCATATAACTAATGAATATCCCCACATACCAACAAATTTCCTTATAGTGTGTTTTGTCCTCACTCACACACACCATATGAAACTTCCAAGAAGTTCATCAATCCTTATCACTACTCTAGGACAAGCATGCTTAACTATGGAGTTCTAATCAGACAGGCTCCTAAAAGGGCCCCTGAACTGAGGCCTTCTCGCTCGATCATCTCACCAGGTCTAATATTTTGACCGTGTCACATCTTTTTCATTCAGAATGCCTCCCATCATATGACCATTTAGAGCCCCAGGATTTGTACGCACTGATATCCCACTAAGGGACAAGGCCTTAGTGCAGGGCCCCTTTCTAGTAGAGGCACCAGTGGTACCACTCCCCGTTGGGCCACCGATGCCACTAAACCCAGTAGTATATGATTCACGCCACTTGAGCACATTGAACGAGTTCCAATGCCAGAGACCACCAAGTTTCAGGGGAGAGATAGAACAACATGCGGTTGGGGATTTGCTGGAAGATATGGTGAGAGTCTTCGGGCTAGTATGGACACCAGAAGACATCATGGTGATCCTTGCTACCAGCCTACTTCAGGCAGCATCATGTTGATTGTGGATCCTGAGCTCTAGGTGCATGAAAAGGCGATGCTACTACAGACAGACATCCAGAGACTATTTTGGGAAGAGTTTTTCCCAGCCACCCTTCGAGCGGTGCAGATACAGGAGCTACTGCATCTACCGCAGGTTATCATGACTATGGTGCAGTACTCAAAGAGGTTCACCAACCTCTCGTGCTACAGAGATGATATGGAATGGGACCCATTTTTAAGAGACCAGACCTTTTAGAAGGGGATCAGCTAAGAGATCAGATCATCGATGATCTCACTCAGCATCTCGACATAGGTGGGTGTGCAAGATAGAGCCCTTTTAATGAAGCGTTTCCTTACTGAGCAGTATCCAACAACGAGACCCACCACTAGCCGATGCATAGTGAAGTCTTAGGTAGTAGGCCGTACATAGATGTCATAGAGGTCGAAGAGGACTATCCAAACTAGTGGTCGACCACACGATCAATATCAGTGGTGTAGGGCACCCAAAGTGGATCCATATCCATACATACCACGAGATGACAGTGTTACTCATGCGGCGGGCTTGGTCACATGGCTCATGAATGTCTAACATGTCATTCTGGTGATCAGTAGACAGTTGAGGGACCTTCCATGCAGAGGCAGAGGTTCGATCAAGGTGGTCTGTAGGGAGCATGTGGACGTGGTAGAGGAGTTGGATGTGCAACTAGCCGTGGATGACATTTCAAGGTGTTTCCACCACCAACACCACCAAGAGGTCCACCCCGACCACAGGGAGAAGGTGGAAAGGGGAGATCTTAGCTTCAGGAAGCTGAGGCTTATGATCACGATGCTCCGGAGATAATTTGATGTACAATCTCTTTCTACTGCACCTTATCTAGAGTTCTTATAAACATAGGTGATAGTAACTTTTTCATTTCCACTTCCCTCGTTCAGATCTCAAGAAAATCCAACAGATCCGTTGGCTCGATTGTTATGGCTAGAGACTCCTATACGAGCATACTAGACGATTGTGCACTAGTGCCGGATGTGTGAGCTTACTCTAGGAGGCGAGAGCTTTGGCAGGGATCTCCTCGTAGCAGGGTCGAGGCCTTATGATGTCATGTTGGTTATGGACTAGCTATCTATAGTCCCTTCTCAGATCGACTATATTAGGTGCAAAGTGCGATGTGTCTGCATGGATAGGACCAGGTATACCTTCACCGGAAATAAGAGAACATTTACAGCATAAGACAGACTTACTCAGAGGAGGGTGTAGACAATCACTCACCAGTTGGCCTACCTTACCTTTGGAGTAGTTGATGTGGAGTATCTAACTTATCCTATAGTGGTGGACCAGTATGTGGATGTTTTCATTGACGTTGTTCCAATACATACACCTCACAGAAAGGCAGACTTCTACATTGACATGTACCCCGGGACGACACCGATATCTAGTCAAGAATATTGGATGGCTCCCGCTGTGCTTCGCAAGCTGCAGGTACGACAAGGGGTCTTTCAGGGAATGATATTCATCTAGCCTAGTGCTTCTCCCAGGGCAGCCTCAGTTCTATTCGCCAAGAATTTGGACAGGAGCATGAGGGTTTGGGTTGAGTACCATCGCATAAACAAGGTGACCTTAAAGAACAAGTACCCAATCCCAAGGATTGATGACCTCTTTGACCAACTGATGGGAGCTCAATAGTTCTTGAAGATAGACCATAGATCAGGCTATCACGAGCTCAGAGTTCAAGATGATGATGTGCAGAAGATGACCTTCAGGTGTCGGTACGACCACTAGGAGTTCTTGGTTATGCCCTTCGATGTAACCAACTCTCCATTAGTGTTCATGGGACTCAAGAAATGGATATTCTAGCCATACCTCGATCTCTTTGATGTAGTCTTCATCGACAACATTCTGATATACTCAACTACTAAGGATGAGCATTCCAACCCTTTCTAGGTAGTATTGGACACACTCCAAGAACATAAGATTTATGGTAAGCTATTGAAGTACCAGGTTTGGATTTGAGAGGTTCACTTCATGGGACACATCATCTCAGATGTTGGAGTTACAGTGCATCCAGCAAAGAATGAGGTGGTACTTTCTTGGGAGCCACCCAAGAGTGTGACGGAGGTACGAAGTTTCCTGATTTTTGCTGGATACTACCAGAGATTCATTCCAGACTTCTATATAGTTGCGTCACCACTATCAGCCTTGATGAAGAAGGGGAAACCATTATTGTGGTCGGAGAGATTCAGGTGTAGCTTTCTAGAGCTGAGGAAGAGGCATACTTGTGACCGCATATTGAGTCTTCAATAGGAAGGCGTATGGTACATAGTTTAGTGTGTCACATTAGGGACCAGACATGGGAGTGTCCTGATGCAATAGAAAGAAGTGATTGCTTATGGTTCTCGGAAGCTGAGACAACACAATCATAACTATGCTACCCACAGCCTAGAGTTAGTAGCATTGGACTTCACCTTAATGATGTGATGAAACTATTTTATGGGCAAGTGTTTAAACATGTACTATGATCAAAAGAGTCTTAGGTATATCTTCTATCAGAAGGACCTGAATCTGAGATAGCGATGTTGGCTTGAGTTCCTCTAGGACTATGACTTAGAGATAGTCTATACTCCTGTGAAGGAGAACATTGCTGCAGATGCGCTCAATAGTAGGACTGGTATACATCTATTATGAGAGGCTATAGAGCAGCTGGCTTCTTTACATAAATCCTTTGTGGAAAGATATGAAGGATCATTCCTGCAGTCTCTTACGGTCACTCCCCCACTTTTTTAGCGAGTCAGGGAGGCATAGCATGGGGACTCTGACTGCAAGACATGACGTGCTCAGATATCCATAGGGCAGCCACCTGATGGATTTTTTAATGTTGGGGAGCGCATCATCCTCTTTAGAGGACGTACCTTGGTTCCAATGGCACTTTAGGAGGAAGTTACAAGGGAGATACACACATCCACTCTAGCGGTACATCCAAGAGTGGCAAAGATGTACTAGGACCTTCGACGTTAGCACTGGTGACTAGGTATGAAGAAGGCAGTAGCATAGTTTGTCTCACGGTGCCTCACTTGTCAGCAAGTGAAGGTAGAGCACCAGGTATCTACATGCTTAGTTCAGCCTTTAGAGGACCCAGAGAGAAAGTGGAAAGGGATATACACATACTTTGTGACGGGTCTTCCACGTACATCCTGGGGTCACGAATCGATTTGGGTGATCATCGACCGACTCACCAAGTCGGCTCACATCCTACTGATCAGAGAGAAGGGTTCAGTAGAGAGCATGGGACAACACTATGTTTAAGCGATTGTTCTTTTTCATGGAGAAACTTTTTCTATTGTCTCTGTTTGTGAAACACGGTTTACTTCATGGATATGGAAGGGGTTGCCGGAGGCTTTCAGGACACATCTTCACTTGAGCACCGCCTTCCATCCTCAGACTGATGTCCAGAACAAGAGAACCATCAAGAACCTAGAGGACATGCTACATGCATGTGTCCTCGACCTCGGTTTCATCTGGGAGGATCACTTTCCTTTGTTGGAGTTTTCTTACAACAACAATTATCACTCCTCCATAAGGATGAAACCTTTTGAGGCCTTGTACAGGAAACCTTGCAGATCACCCTTGTGCTGGACTGACTCGGGGGCGTCAGCAAAAGGGGACTAGAGATAGTATAAGATACTACAGAAAAGTTTTAGATCATCCAGGAGAAGAGAAAGAATTCACAGAGAAGGTAGAAGTAATATGCTGACAAGATACGGAGACCTATGGAGTTTGAGGATGGAGACCACATCATTCTACGGGTCTCATCTCGATGGGGTCTACAGATATTTGGCTGAGGTGGCATGTTATCTCTGAGATTCAACGAACCATTCTAGGTCCTCAACAGAGTAGGTGTGGTGTCTTACTGATTAGCTCAACCACCTCTGTTGCACCGGGTGCACGACGTCTTCCACGTATCTCTGCTGAGAAGATATGTGCACAACCATTCCAACATCATCGACCATGGAGAGATGGATGTCGACGATGGGGTGACTTTAATGGAGGTTTGAGTGGAGATTGAGGATCGAAAAAATTAGGTCGTACGTGGATAGTTGATACCTCTGGTGTGTGTTCGCTGGAAGCATGAGGACCTCTAGGAGAGCACATGGATGCGGGTCGCTCAGATGCATGCTCAGTATCCGCATTTGTTACCATAGTTCGATTTGTAGCTTACAGGGACGTAAATCTATGAGGTGGGGAGAATTTAATGACCCAGAAATTCCACGGAAATTTTTCTTCATTAATAAATTAGATTTTTTATGAGTCTATGAAAATTTACTATGCTTGATTTTGATGCCCGGTGAGCTCGGAATCAATTTATGAAGTTTTGTTTAGGTACTTTTAGTAAACGTATGAGCGGGTTTTTTTATAACATTGGAACCAGTGATCGTAATTGAAATATAAGGTCACCATTGAACTCCTAGTGCCGATATTCTCTTAAGAATACTTTCACCTTGACGACATATGGTTGATAATGAAAGTTAGTTATGGGGTTTTAAGGAATTAATTAAATAAAAATAATGTGTGTAGCTTTTTTTTATTTGGTTGTTAAAACCTCTAAGTGAAGATTGGGGTTTAGGGCCACCACACCTTAACCTCCCATTAGAGGTTATGGTGGTGGGGCCCAACCGAGCATAACCTCCCTTGGGAGGAAAACTTTTGGTGGGGACTATAAGGCCCCATCCTTAAACATTACTTAATCTTGTCTAATTTCAAGAATACACATTGATGATCTTTTTAGGTTTAGAGTTTTAGATAATTAGATCATAAATCATTAATTACATTCAACATTTAAAGTAGGTGGTCACATAAAAGACAATATTCATTATTCCCATAAATGGGGACATATTCAAAATAAAACATGGATTCTTTCATGAAACGTCCTCGACACTATCATCACATCATGTACTTTTCCCTTGACCATTGAAAAACATTTCAAAAACATGGGATGTGCATAAATAGCTTAGTAAGGTATATAAGAATACAGAATGAAATAATTAGTTCATGTATACATAAGAATTAATGAAAACATACTTTATTCATAAAACATAAGCACCTTTTCATACCTCATTAAATCATAAGATTTATGAATAACTCATAGGAAACATAATACATAAAGGTAACTTGAGGCATTCATAACATTTTTACATAGGGAGTAACCCTCATGGTTATATTTGGAATACCCATCAAAATATATTCCCTAAATCTCTTCGAATAAACCTTAGGGTTTAACTCCTTCTCAATACCCAATGCATTGGAGATCTATCACGGGCTCACCCACCATTAGATTATCATGGAACCACCCGTCTTCATAAACAATTCCCAAGAACCATAACATAATCGTATCACATAAAACATGCATAAATGAAACATAACATTTCCACATTTCAATCACAAGATGTCAATACAACACATTGATATAATAAAAAAATTATAAATAGAATTTTCAATACAATAATAATAGAAAATTAAAACATTGTATTTATTTTTCATTTTAAAAAATTTATGGCCTGTAGAGGAAGCCAAAACTCATGTAATGGTCACGGCGGCAGAGAAGTCGTTGTCACCTCATACGTAAGACAAAAAAATTCTCTTTTTTCATTTACTAAAATGATTCGTATAAAAATATTCCTTTTGAATAAAAGTAAAATTCAAAGGGGTTTATACACCGTATAAAATAAAGTTGTTTATAAAACAAAATATGCCTCAATGAAAGGAGATTGAGACGAAGTCTCATACCTCATGTGCGACATGACTCGATCATTCTTTAATCCCCGGAATAATGAACTAGAATTAATTTTATACATTATTAAGAACATTTTATAGTTCTTTATTAATTTTATATCACTTATTACCATGTAATGAACATTATGTAATTATTTATGTTAATGGCGGTCGTTTTGTCGATCTTTGCTACATGAGCCAAAAATAAACTTCTTATAATTACAAGTTGTTCATATGGTAAAATATCCATTATATCTAGAATTATATTCATGATATAGATATCATATATATCATATATATCTAGAATATACATTCATTTATAATATAAAATAACATTTAGTGGTAAAAAATGAAATGCACCATTTAAGGAGACGGTAAGCCATACGTACGCATGAACACTACATTCATTTATATTTCATATTTAATGGAGAGAAATCATAATGATATAAATGTATATTATAATTATAGTATAATATCATATATAATATCATTAACTCCATCCTTTATACATCCCACATATGACATTAACGAATCAAATCACATTGTGGGGGCGGTAGTCCGCACTTCCTAAAATGAAGATATCCTGTTTACCCATTATGGAAACCATAAGGTATGCCATAAATGATAAATACAGAATCATAAGGAAAACATAGACATAATATATATCATATATAAATAGAGTTACATCTGAATGGACACCATGAATGGTGTTAAAATAAAATTGAACAATCATTGTTTCGTGAGGCAGAAATTCGCCAACCACAGAAAAAGTATTTTCTTTAACCATTAGACGGAGGTGTGTGTAATTGTAAATCTAATACTTCCCATAAAAAAATCCTAGTTTATTTAAGATAATTTTTTTGTTACAAATGAAATGAATAAAAAGAGTTTAGGTGGAAGGAGAAGAAAAATAATACAAAAGACCACAAGTGAAGACATTACATTTAAATCGGGTAACTCCTCTTGGTTTGAACCAAAAGGGTTTCTTGAAGAGATTTATGCCTAAGATAAGGTTCTAGGATTAAGAGAGGGATGTGGAGAGGTAAAATGAGCAGAGATTGGTTGAGGAAATGGCTTGAGAGCAGTGGGTAAGGTGGTAGAGGTGGGAGCCTTTTATAAGAGGGAGGAAGGGCAATCTTTGAAATTCAGGAAATATTACTTTATTATATAATGATTTTAAGATTTTAAAGGTCCCAAAATGATATATTTCTAGGAAAAGGTAATAAGGATTAAAAATACACCTATATAATATGTTTTTTTACAAGTTTAAGTCTTAGACTTTACATTATCTTTTCATTTTATTTAAATCGTCTATTAATGAGGTAATCGTTGCATCATCATGGTGTCATAAATAAATTACTTTATTTAATGTCTAAAAATTATAAAAAAAAGACCACGATGTAGGAAATATATTTATATTTCCATATAATATTTATACTCTAAGAGATCATTTATGTAGACAAAACTAATTTTCTTTACTTGGGTGATTCATACTTTGGTTTTACATTCCCTTTAAAAAACATAAAATGATAAAGTGTCACTATCACCCAAAAGTGATTGTAAGGGGTCCCAGAGTTTGCCTCAAGGCATCACAAGGTCGGTCATGACACAACTAGTATCATTGGGACAAATGTTGGGGTCATTTTTCATTATTATGATATTATTTTATAACCCTTAACTACCTGATTACTAATTAATCACGATAATTAAAGATAATTACTGTCGTTACTATTCATAATGTCCAAAAACAAAAGAGTCTTAATTACATAATTTGGACCTTATGATTACAAATATGGAATACATTTTACCAAATTCAAAACATAGAAATTCTAGTAATTAATTTAAAAATAATTTATGTTGTCAAAACAAATAACGAGTTTCTTAGAAACAAAATCTATCAAAAGTTTGACAATTGTTTATGTCCAATTTCAAAGTGAAATAAATTCCAATGACAAACATTAGATTAAATGGTAAATATATATTCTATTTACACATTAAAACTGATTAAAAAGATAATGTATCCATATAATTAAATTATATGTAAAAGTAGTTATAAAGTAAAATGGAGTATTTTTCAATATTTGTTAAAAATTGAACACTGTCAGAAAAATACCAAAAATTTATCCAAAGTAAATTTCAATGTCAAAATATTAAAGAATAAGTTTATTTTGACTAATAGAGATTATAAAAGTTTCAAAATAAATATTTAAAAATGGTTTTCTATCAAATGGTTATAAAACGATCTTTTAAAAATATTAGAGAATTCAATGCTTAAGATTAGATTTATTCTCATTTTATGCCTTTAAAACACTATCTAATTCATAAATATACATAGATATGAAAATACATAATTATTTAGTTACTTGGGATGTTACAACCTTCACCCTTTTGAAAATTTCATCCCCATAATTTTTTTACTTATCGAATTAGGGGGTGTATTTATCCCTCATTGCATTTTCAGATTCCCATATTGCCTCTTCGATCATGTGGTTTTTTTCACAAAACCTTTACTTGATGAATCACCTTATTGCACAATAATTGCTCCATGTGGTTAAGAATCTAGACCAGTTGTTCCTCATAAGATAGATTCTCTTCCATCTGAACTACCTCTAGACTCAAAACATGAGATGGATCTGGCATGTATTTCTTTAACATTGAAACCTGAAAAACATTGTGTACCTTAGATAAAATCAGAGGTAAAGCCACTCGGTATGCAATTGATCAAACTCTTTCCATAATTTCATATGGTCCAATGAACCTTGGACCCATCGTTCATTTCGTACCAAATCACATCACACTTTTCCATGGTGAAAATTTTAGGAAGACAAGATCACCTACCTCAAAAGAGAGATCCTTCCTCCTGTTGTCCGCATAGCTTTTCTTCCTGCTCTATGCTGTTCTCAACTGTTTCTATATTAGCTGACCTTTTTCTTCCAACTCCTGTACTAATTATAGTCCCATGAACTTCCTTTCACCCACTTCATCCAAAAAAGATGGACTTCAACAGCTCTTCCCATATAATGCCTCAAATGGTGCCATCTATATACTGGAATGAAAACTATTATTATAAGAAAACTCAACCAAATAAAGATGTTGGTCCCAACTTCCCTGATAATCCATCAAACAAGAACATAGAATATCCCCCAAAGTCTGAATTATTCGTTCTGACTTCCCATCTGATTGAGGATGAAAAGATGTACTAAAATTTAATTCAGTGCCCAACAACATCTAAAGGCCTTTCCAAAAGATAGAAGTAAACCTGGGATCATGATCAGTTACAATGGAGAGGGTAACTCCATGTAACATGACTATCTCATTAATATATAAATAAGAAAGTCGATCTAGGGATAAAGTATCTTGTATAACAAGGAAATGGGCATATTTAGTCAAACGATCAATAATAACCCAGATAGCATTATTACCTCGAGGTGTCTTCGGCAATCCCACAATGAAGTCCATGGATATATTCTCTCATTTCCACTCTGGCACTGGTAAAGGCTGAAGAATCCTTTTCGGTAACTACCACTTTGCTTTAATCTGTTCACAAGTCAAACACTTCACAGTAAAATAATCAATATTACTTTTTATCCATCCCACCCGTAAAACACACGACGATCTCTATACATTTTAGATCTTCTAGGATGAACTGAAAACAGAGAACTATGAGCTTCACATAACAACTCTCTCTCCAATTGTGAATCACATGGCACACACAATCTCATCCAAAATCTCAAAACACAATCATTATCAATGTTGAATTCAGGAAACTTACTCTTCTAATATGACTGTACATTTTTATGCAACTCACTCTCTTTCTTCTCAACTTGTTTAATTCTATAAGATAGAGATGATCTCGCTGACACCAAAAACAAAACAGAACAACTTCCCACAAAAACAAATTTTATGAAAAGGTTCATCAAATCCTTAACTAATGGATTATGTTCCAAACATAACATGATTAACGAAGTATTATTTTTTTAACTCAAAGCATCAGCCACTTTATTTTCATTTAGTAGATGGTAATGAATTGTACAATCATAATCCTTGATTAATTATAGCAATCTCCTCTATCTCATGTTCAATTCATTCTGAGTTAATGTATACATTAAAATATTGTGATCAGTATATATTTCACAATTTAATCCACAAAATAATGCCTCCAATTTTTTAAACCGAAAACAACAGCAGCTAATTCCAAATAATGTGTAGGGTAATTTAACTCATGAGTTTTCAACTGACGTGTTGCATAATCAATTCCCTGATCATTCTGCATTAGGATGCAACCAAGCCCTTTCAATGAAGCATCACTATAGATAACAAACTATTCATTCCTAGAAGGTAGTTCCAAAACTAGATAATTCACCAATCATCTTTTCAACTCCTGAAAAAAATCATCACATTATTTTGTCCAGATAAACTTTACACCCTTCCGAGTTATCTTAGTAATTGGACTAGATAACTGTGAAAATTTTCAATCAAACCTTTGTTAATAGCCTTCCTAACAAAAAAAAACATCGAATCTCAGTTACATTTGTGGGTCTTGTCCATTCCTCAACAACCTTTTTTTGTAGGATCAACAGTTAATCCTTCTTTAGAAACAATGTGACCAAGGAATGAAATTTATTGCAACCAAAAATCACACTTTCTAAATTTCCAATACAATTTCTTTTCCTTTAGGGTTTAAAAAATAACCCTTAAATGGATATCATGGGCCTCTTTACTTTTAGAAAACACCAAAATATGATCAATGAAAACATCCACAATCTTATCCAACAACTCATGGAAAATTCTATTCATAATGTCTATGAATACCGCAGGTGCATTTGTTAACCCAAAAGGAATTACTACAAATTCATAATGGCCATATCTTGTATGAAATGCGGTCTTCGAAACATCTTCTTCCTTTACCTTCAACTGATGGTACCCCGATATCATGTCAATCATTGAAAAATAATGAGCTCCCTAGAGATGATCAAAAAAATCATCGATATGAGGAAAATGATATTTGTTCTTAAAAGTGATGTTATTCAAGGCTCTATAATCAATGAAAAGTCTCATAGAACCATATTTCTTTTAACAAATAAGACAGTTGCACCCCATGGTGATGTGCTAGGTTGAATGAAACCTTTCTGAAATAAATATTGCAATTAATCCTCAACTCTAAATGATCTATTTGAGCCATTCGGTAAGGAGGTTTTGAAATTGGCTTAGCATTAAGAACTAAGTCAATAGTAAATTAAACTTCCCGATCTGGTATTATTACAGGAAACTTGTCAGGAAAAACATTAGGATACTCATTTACCACTGGCACATTATTAATCTGAACGGTTCCTTTGTTTTCAACAATATGTGAAAGGTAACATTCATTTCCATCTCTTACATGTTTTTTCAGCCTCTTGATATGTTATCAATAGTAAGGGTTCATTCTTGTACACAGACTGAAAGTCTTTCTGAAAATAATCTTCTTCAACTCTACCTTCAATCTTTCCATGGTAAATAGAGAGACAATCTATACCCAGGATAACATCATACTCTACCAGAGGTAAAACAATAAAGTTTTCATGTAGGTTCTTTCCACAGATAAGGATAAGAAGATTCTTATAAATTATTTTTGACAAAGAATTTCCCCCATGTGTTTTTACCACAAGTTCAGGAGTCATTTCTTGAGATGGAATTCCCAATTTACTAGAAAATTCGTTAGAGATGAAGAATTGTGTAGACCCCGAATCAAAAAACACGTTGGATTAATCTGAAAAAACAAACAAGGTACCTGATACCACTTCATTTGATGCCCCAACATATGCTTAAGTAGTTGCAAAGGATTTCACCACACATTTATTCTTGTAGTCTGACTACTTCCCATCTTTTGAGATCTTTGTCGAACACTCATTTGCATAATGACCCATCTCATTGCACTTGAAACATTTCAATAACTGTAAATAAAATTTGTTCTTACCATCACCCTGATAATTTTCAGTGTAATCACGAGCCTTATGTCCCATCTTACCACATCGGTTTAACATTACAGAATTCAGAAGACATTAACCAGCATAGCTTTTACCAAATTTATCACAAACTGAAAACATATTTTTCATACCATCGTACTTCATTGAGGAATTCTTCCCTTTCTCATGCCACCTCGGTCTCTTCTTCTATTGGTTGTTATAGAACACTTGATCATCGACAAACTCCATTTCCACCCTCTCATCAAATCAAAAAATATTTTCATAACATTTTGACTAACGAGAAGCTAATGAACTTTGATATTTTGTCTTTAAACCTGAGCAAAATGATTGATTTTACTATCAAGGTCTCGGATAAAATTCAGAGCATACCTTGTCGATTGAGTGAAGTTTCTTCATAAGCAGCCCCTGAGTCGTCCTCCTGCCCTAATTCCAAGAATTGTTTTTCCATCCTAAGTCGAATAACCATAGGAAAATATTTCTCACGAAACATACCTTTGAATTCATCACAGTCAATAGCATCAATCTCATCAGTGCCCCTGATATTTTTAAACATCGACCACCACTTCTCTGCTTCACCCTCCAAATAGTAAACAACAAGACTGACCTTTTGATTGTCTAAACACCCCATGAAATTGAAAATATTCTCCAGTACTTTAATCGACCCTTCAACTAGCACATGGTAAGATGATCCTATGAATGATGGGGGATGCTGCCTCATGAAATGTTCCAGCACTGACATGTTCCTATGCTGTTGATCAGGCTGATCTCTTGCATGGATACCACCACCATTTATCGCTTGATTCAACTGCTCCACTACTGCAACAAACTCTTTTGTTCCAATCCTGACCATCTCAGGATGCTGATTTGGAAGGTCATTTCCTTCTGTATGCCGTCCTAGAATTAATTTCCAGTTTCCTCTATGAAAAATCATTCTGAACAAACATTTCTTAGAAGAAGCAACATGGTAATCATCAAATGCTGAATCATTTCAATTTTACCATAAACAAATATTTTTTGGATAATAATTTAACAGAATTATAACTCCTAAGGTTACCTAAACCTCCCTATCATACCAACTATAAAGCCCCAACCTTAAACATTACTTAATCCTGAGTTATTTCACGAATACAAATTAAGGATCTTTTCAGGTTTAGAGTTTTAAGGAATTAGATAATAAATCATTCATTACATTCATCATTTAAACAAGGTGGTTAGATAAAAGACACTCTTCATTTTTCCCATAAATGGAGCCATATTCATAATAATAAAATGCATTCTTTCATGACAATTCTTCGACACTATCATCACATCATGTACTTTTCCCTTGACCTGTGAAAAACATTTAAAAAACCTGGGATAAGCATAAAAAGCACAGTAAGAGATATAAGAGTACGAAATGGAAACATTAGTCCATGAATACATAAGAATGAATGAAATCATACGTTATTCATTAAACATAAGCACTTTTTAATTTCTCGTGAAATCATAAGATTTATGAATAACTCATAGAAAACAAAAGCCATAAAGGTAACTTGAGGCATTCATAAAATTCTTATGTAGGGTGTAACCCTCATGGTTACATTTGGAATACCCATCACAATATATTCAAGAAATCCCTTTGGAGAAACCACAGAATTTAACTCCTTCATGATACCCAATGCATTAGAGAGATATAACAGGCTCACCCGCCCTTGTGTTATCATGGAACCACCCATCTTCATATACAATTCCAAAGAACCATATCATAATCGTATCACATAAAACATACATAAAAGAAACCTAATATATCCACATTTCAATCACAAGATATCAATACAACACATTGATATAATCAAAACATTATCAAAATCATTTTCAATACCAAAATAAAATAAAATTAAAACATGGTATTTATTATTCAATTAAAACAAGTTATGGCTTATAGAGGAATCCAAAACTCAAATAATGGTCACGACGACAGAGAAGTCGTTGTCGCCGCATACGTAAGACAAAAAGATTCCCTTTTGTCATTTATTAAAATTCATCGTATAAAAAGATTCATTTTTAATAAATTTAAAAGTAAAAGGGGTTTATACACCATATAAAATAAAATTGCGTATAAAACAAAATATTCCCCAATAAAAGGAGATTGAGACGAAGTCTCATACCTCATGTCTGACTTCACTCGATCATTCTTTAATCTCCTGAATAATAAACAATAGTTAATTTTCTACAATCTTATGAAAATTTTTAAAGTTCATTATTTCTTTTATATCACTTATTACCATGTTATGAACATTATGTAATTATTTAATTTAATAACGGTTGTTTTTTCGATCTTTGGTATTTCAGCCAAAAATAAACATCTTATAATTACATGGTGTTCATGTGGTAAAATATCCATTATATCCAGAATTATATTCATGATTTAAATATCATACATATAATATATATTTAGTATATACATTAATTTATTATGATACATAACATTTAGAGGTAAGAGATGAAATGCACCGTTCATGGAGACGGTAAGTCGTAAGTACGCATGAACACTACTTTTATTTATATTTTATATTTAATGGAGTGAAATCATAATGATATAAAGGTATATTGAAATTCTAGTATAATATCATATATAATATCATTAACTCCATCCTTTATACATCCCACATATGGAATTAACGTATCAAAACACATTGAGGGGGCGGTAGTCCGCACTTCCTAAAATGAAGATATCGAGTTTACCCATATTGAAAACCATAAGGTATGCCATAAATGAAAAATAAATAATCATAAGGAAATAACAGAAATAATATATATCATATATAAATAGAGTGACATCTTAACGACTACCATGAATGGTGTTAAAAGATGATTGAACAATCATCATTTTGTGAGGCTGAAATTCGCCAACCACAGAAACATTATGTTCTTTAACCATTAGACGAAGGTGTGTGTAATTGTAAATCAAATCCTTCTCATAACAAAATCCTATTATATTTAAGATACTGATTTTTTTACAAAATAATGGAATAAAAAGAGTTTAGGGGGTTTTAAGAATCAAAATAAAACAAAAGAACACAAATGAATACATATCTTTTAAATCGTGTAACTCCTCTTGGTTTGAACCAAAAGGGTTTCTTGAAGAGAATTATACCTATGGTAAGGGTTATATGATTTAGAGGGGGACGTTTAGAGATAAAGTGAGAAGGGTGTGGCGAAGAAAATGTCTTGAGAGGTGTGGGTAAGGTGGTAATGATGGGGGGCCTTTTATAAGAGGGAGGAGGGGCACTCTTGGAAATTCAAAAAATGTTACTTTATTATATAATGATTTTAGGATTTTAAAGGTCACATAATGAAATATTACGAGGATAAGGTTATAAGGGTCATAAATACACCCATCCAATAGGTTTTTGACAAGTATAATTCTTAGATTTTACATTATATTTTCATTTTATTTAAATCATCCATTAATGAGGCAATCGTTGAATCATCATGGTGTCATAAATAAATTAATTTATTTAATGTCTAAAAATTATAAAAAAATACCATAATGTAAGAAATCATCTTATATTTACAATTAATATTTATTGTCCAAGAGATCATTTACAAAAACAAAACTAAAATTGTTTTACTTGGGTGATACATACTTTGGTTATTCATTCCCATTAAGAAATATAAAAAGATAAAGTGTCACTATCACACAAAAGTGATTCCATGGGGTCCCAAAGATTGGAACAAGGCATCCCATGGTCGGGAATGACACAACCAGTAGAATTATGACACATGTTGGGGTAATTTGTTATTATTATGATATTAATTTATTACCCTTAACTACCCGATTACTAATTAATCACGATAATTAAACATAATGACTGCCATTACTATTCATAATGTCCAAAAACAAAAGAGTCATAATTACATTATTTGTACCTTATGATACAAAATATGGAATCCATTTTACAAAATTCTAAACACATAAATTTTAGTAATTAAGTTAAAACTAATTCTCGTTGTCAAAAAAAATAAAGGGTTTTGGGAACAAAATCTATCAAAGGTTTGACAATTGCTTATGTCCAATTTCAAAGTGAAATTAATTATAATGAAAAAAATTGGATTAAATGGTAATAATATATTAAATTTACACTTTTAAACCAATTAAAAAGTTAATCAATCCTTATAATTAAATTAGATGAAAAAGTAGTTTTGATGTAAAATGGAGTCTTTTTCACTATTCATTAAAAATGAACATTGTCAGAAAAATACCAAAAATTTATCCAAAGTAAATATCAATGTCCAAATACTATATAATAATTTATATTGGCAAATAAAGCTTATAAACTTATCAAAATATAGATTTAAAAATGGTTCTCCATCAAAGGGCGGTAAAATAGTCATTTAAAAATATTAGAGAATTCAATGCTTAAGATTGTATTTATTCTCAATTTAAGCCTTTAAAACAATATCTAATTCATAAATAGACATAGATATGAAAATAAATAATTCTTTACTTAATTGGTGTGTTATAGGTACCACCCGAGATTTTATCCTCTTTAACTCTCAATTTATGTGGAGAAATCACATGACCTTCTCCACTAATTAATTGAGCCAACTCCACCCCATTAATTAAGTGAGTTAACTCAATTAATTAAACTCCAAATTTTTAATTCATTTCAATAATTAAAATAATAGACAAACTATTATTTCATTTTGTTGGCATCAATATTTTATTGGAAGGAAGAGTTGGGGAGCTCTTAAAGATAGAACAACAAGGAAAAAAGAACTCTCCAACGAGGAACGACCACTGGAGAATGACAGACACCTTCTTCCTTTTTCAACTGAACAAAAGAGGGAGAACCATTCTTGTTGATCACTGATGATTTCATCATTGGATTATTCATTTTTGACGTCAACAAATTGACATCCACCTTTCAGCGACATCGTCAACAAACAACTAAATGTGGGAGGGGATTTGAGTTTGAAATTATTCTATTCAATGTCGATCAATCTTGGGTAATGTTTTTCCAATAGATATCCCAATAAAATGTAGGGCTTAGGCCTCATGAACACGTCCCAACACCTCCACTTTGTTTTTTCTTGCTTGATGATGATGGTGGTGGAGAAACAGCGGCCGTGAAAGAATCTGGAGTGAAGGAAATTAGCGGCGCAAGGCAGTTGGGTCGCTAGAAGGGCACGACACCATCATGTCGTGTGGAAGAAAGGGCTTCGGCCAGAATGGGCTGCACCTCATGGAGGTTAAGGGGTCCACGATGGATGGGTATGGTGCTATTTTGCTGTGTAGAGGCGGAGAGCTGCGGCCAGGGTGTGTTGTGGCTGAGGAACAAAGGCGGTCGGTTGGGTCGGCTGCCAGCGGTGCAGAACCGGCTGGCCGCTCGGCCATCAGGATAAGGCAGGACCCTCCCGGGTCCTATGGGTTAACAAATCGTCTCCTTTCACCAGTTCTATTCGGGAGACACGCCCCCCCCCCCCCATGTGGATAGGGAGGGCCCCGCAGGGTGCTACCAGCTGCTGACCAGCTGGGCCACGTGGGCCGCCACTTAGGCCACAATGGCCGCTGGGCTGCCAGGTCAGACCCAGCGTGGGCCGGACCCATTCCCTGCTAGACCATGCGTGGGCTAGACCCATTGCGGGCCGGAAACTATGTAGGCCAGACCCAGCTCATGTCGGGTTGCCCCCTCGGGCCGAGTCAAACCCGCAGATCGGGTCGGACCCCAGTCTAGACCTATTGACCCGAATACACCTTTTCGCCAATAACTTGGCCTACATGTGCCTGACTGACAAACCATATATAGGGATTGAAATCTTGGAGAAAGACGGTTCTTTTGGAATACCCTATTTTAGGTTTTAACGTAGTATGGAAATGGTCAGGTTGGGTTGAACACAAATCTAACCGGACCCCTGGAATGGTAATGCAAGTAACTCACAGACCGGGCGTCCGACTGACACGCCAGCTGTAGCGTTGAGACTCCTATGACACAGGGGAACATTGAGATTATTCTTCTGGGAACTTCGTGATAGTTGGAGTATTTCCCAGTAGCTCGTGAAGTGGATCCTTCTAGTGACTAGAAAACAGAGTGCAGAGACCTAGTAGCTGGCAGACCTGATGATAGCTTGACCGTTTTGACTCAGAGTGATTTGACTAGCCTAGTGGGGAGTTCCTGGTAGTTGGTGGCAGACCCACATTGTTGGAGGGCCTGGTATTTGGTGGAATACCCATGGTACTCGACAGGAAGATTACCTATGTAGTTTATTTTGGGAAGGACCTGGTACTTGGAGATAGACCCATATTGGAGGAGCGCCTGGTAGTTAGCAGCAAACCCGCAGTACACGCTAAGAGGAGTCCATCAGCAGTCCATGGTTAGTGAGAAGCTTCTTGATGTTGTGATAGACCCATTGTACTCAGCAGATAATGAGTACTCCAGTAGCCATGGTTTCAATAATTAAAATCCTTATTTGAGCTGAGTCTATGACATTTGTGTTTTTCTCATTATTGAGATGGGTTACTAGATAACATAAGTATATATATGGGAATATACCTAAGTAATGGTTATCTATTGTATTCATACATTGTAGTTTATCCTTGTTGTATTTTGTGAGACATTGAGGGTCTCGGGGTCCCTACTGAGTATCGTAATACTCACCACTGCACGGGCTATGCTCGCACCTCATTGTGTTGGTTGCAAATGACGGATATCGCTGACTAAGGCAGAGAGTAGTAGGACTGTATGGTACCCAGAGCTGGATCACTCGGTGTGATGGTGAACGAAGGATACAGACTGATGTGGAGTTTTGAGGAGGCCATCTCTACCTACCCTTTAGGTAGGAAACCGGTAGGATGACCCAGTTGATGAATTAATTTTCTTCAGTTGTGCTTACATTAAGTTATACTTTTACTTTCCTGTTGGGATTGTATTTCCGGCCTCTTTTACATTCCAACAATTCTTTTATATAAAAAATAAATTAGTGATCTACATCCAATTGTGTACTCTATTGTGTTTGTTTACAGTTATAAAGGTAATGCCTTCCTAGTTTTTGGATTTACGCCTTCGGTGCTAGTCGCTAGCCCCTGGCCTATGGTAGGCGGGCTTAGGGTAGTCACAATACGGGCCCTGGAAGACGGGTCATGACAATCAATGGCTCTGTTGTTACCCGAAATAGTGGAGGATTATTTTGAATAAAATAATAGAATATAATTTCATAAATCAATTAAATAAAAATATTATATTTCTAGGAAAGGGTACACATCATCACTTCATTCATCAACACAAGTATCACCATGTTTTACTCAACTATATCAACATATTATTTTAATTTCTCAAATTGAAAATTTTAAAATTCATTATGAGGGATGATATGATTTCAAATTCATAATATATGTGGTATATCTACATAATGATGCACCTTAATTATCTCTAAAAAATAATATATTTTTATATACAATTAAAAGTATAAATATTTTAATTATATTTAAAGTACACTTATTTAAAATCATAATTCCCATGTATGAATATTTATTTATAAAATATTTCCCCATGTATATATTTTAAATTCTCTGATACAATCTATAATACCACAATATAATAACCAGATCCATTTCATTCCAATTAAATTTCTTCAGGAAGCATGAGATATTAGATAATATTATAAATTAATTAAGATGTCTTATAGGAAAAATAAAATATAACATATCTACATTGCATAAGAAAATAAAAACATAGCCTGAAGAGAATAAATACATCAATGAAATTAATTCAATGATATCTCACTAAAAATAATATTATCAAAATGTTATCAAAGATGATCAATGAGTATTTCATATAGTAGAGTACATTATAAGTAAATAAGAAAAAATTAATATATGAGAATGAATAATCAGTAAACATTCCATTTTACCTATTGTTTCTATTCTATTTTTATAAAATTTTATGTCTGAAATATATATCACAAGGATAATATAATCTAAATTAAAGATAATGGAAACAAATAATTCTAGATGTTCGATATTATGAAATCTCATATATGTTATAATGAATCTTACAGCTAATTTTTATAACAATAAATATTAATTCATCCAAGCACTATCACCCATGAGATCAATGATTTATGGATTATTATACACTATACATAAAACTATTATTACATGTTTTATATTCTGTACTTATTAATCATGAAATCATATATTTTATCATGAATACAATTGATGTAATAATTGGATATCTATAATGATAAACCACAAGTAACATTCAAATCTATTTAATTACTCATTTTTTTAATAATCAATATAATTCATTGTCATAATATTTTATAATTCATCCTTTTTCCAAATTGAATCCAAAATACTGAACAACAATATATCTTTTAAGAATTAAATATCATTTTAATAATATTTATGAACCTAATATCATATATAGAAACAATATATTATTGAATAAATATTAATATAATGTACATTATTTCAAACTCATCAATGAAATTAATAATAAGGTAATTAAAGAGAGAAATTTTTTCCAATTAATAACAGAGAGTGATATAGATCAAGAACATGTGAATGTGAAATGTTTCAATCTAACATGTAATCCATTATCCGAAATTGAATACCATATTATCCTCAAAAATAAATTATTTTTTATAAATTATCCACTATAAATAATATATAATGATCATATAAAAATCATACTTTTTCACATAGTAATGTATTTATAAATTATTGTCCGATTTTTTTCATTATCTTATGAAAATTATACTTTTTCAATGCAATATAATTTTAATTAATTTTTTTTATTCATATAAAATAATTTAACAACGAAATAAAATTTAAATAATTTGAAATATTATTCAATTGAATCACTTTCTATGATTTTAGGAATATCCCTTCATGGTGGGAATGTAAAAATGAATTATTACACACTTTTGAAAATAAAAATTCTTTAGAATTTAATAAGAATATTAATTTTAAAATTTATAATAGAAAAAAAATTCAATATTAAATTATTAAATCTATTATCTGTTGTAAAAAATTTAAGAAGTTTTATATAGAATATACAAAAATTACAAAAATTGAGTTGGATATAAAACATCAAAACTAGATTTTTATTATAATGTCTTTTGGATATAACTTACATCATGAATCCTCATCCACCATATAATTAAATGAACATAAAATATGTAAAATCTAACATAACCAGGGGAAAATAAGATTGATTTATTATGGTTATTTTGAAATATTTAATTAAAAAAGCAATATGAATATAAGCCATACCCAAATTAAATGCGATTAGAATAGAAATACATTTCTAATTGGTCTTTTTTGAATCATAACACATTGGATGAAATGAAATGAAATTGAGATTAAAATATTAGGCTAACATAATTATTCATGATATAAAATCTCTAATTTTTAGTATGGTCAACTTTGAAAATATTATATTTACACAAAATAACATACATATGATAGAAGGAAAAATTTTATGTTAAAATCGTACCTCAAGATACAATTTCATTGCATGATCTCTTAAAATCCTGTATGATAAAATATAAATTATTATAGATATTTTAAAAAAATATTTACAACAATAATACCATATATTCTTCACATATAAAATTCTACTATTCTTCTATTAAAAATTTAATATTACTATCCTCATCCCTGGAGTGAACTTTTTGGTATTTCACACATGTGACGGATTGGTAGTGTTGGTCAATGCATAATATTCCTGATTTATTCATCACGTTGACATTATAAATGAATCAATTATAATTATTATTCATTAGAAATCAATATAAAATCATTCCTGAATGGAATAAAGGAAATATGAATCATGTCACATCATTGTTATGGTTGTAATTGTGTAAACTCAAACAGGATTATCATTTCCAGCATGTGTATTTTCAAGAAAGTAAGAAACATATTAAATATTCTTGTTATTTAAAATTTACAAAATATAAAATATATAAATAAAATTAAACATAACGACATCAATATTTGGTGTTAATATATATTAATTTATACTATTACATGTATTCATTTAGCAGAATATATGCATGGATGGAATTTTTTATTTTTTGGGGGATAAAAATGTGATAAATAAGACTTAGGAATCTAGGATAATAGAATAAATATATAATATGGAATGTAATGTTTTTATATGAGTTTTTTAACTATGATATTATGGATTTAAATATAAAGAAAAATTAAAATCTTAAGTTAATATGATTACATCTACATTGAAAAACATCCTATGTATCACTCCTTAAAAACTAAATGGATGGGCTTCTATGAAATCTGAATCAACTTGAATTTCTCTATAAAGGTGAAATTTTTTATTGGTATATTATTTGGAAAAATAGTCTAAATAAATTTTTCTTTTACAAGATAGGTGGTTTTCTTTTAATATATAAGGGGAGTGGTTCCATTAGAAATTAATAAATTAATATATTATAATTAAAAATTGTTTTTAATTAGGTGAAGAAAAACTAATATATTTAGAATATAGCTTGGTATTATGTCTAAATTATATCATCATATGTTTTAAATAAATCACATATATTTAATCCATTATCATGTAGATTTGATCCCCAATAAACCCATTTAAGGATAACCATGAATAAGAGTTCATTAAATATAAGGAGTTCTAATATATAAATAAATTGATATGTGATATATAAGTGTAAATATAGTGATATGAATGAAAATATTAAATATAAATTTCCAAATATAGTATATTCATTAAATAAAAATAATTTTTAAATCATTATTTATCCTAAAATGCAGTTAGATTAATAGTTGAGACTATTCACAAAACTTATATTAAAAAATATAAAAACAAAACATTGTTCAAATAAAATCTATTAAACATTAATAATAAATTACGTTTCTCTAAATTATTTTTCTGACACAATTAATCTTTCCAAATAATGAAATATAATGTTTTTCAATTTAATTTATATGATTTTTCTATATAATGGAGATGAACTATATCGACTTTCAGTAAGAATTTAAGATATTTATATTATCAGGAAATATTAGAAAATAGAGTAAAAGAATAAATAAAAATCATTTAAATCATTATCAAAATATACAACGTACCATTTCGTTTTTTTACTACTATTTAAATAATATTTAGTTATTAAAAGCATGTAAGTTACATTTCTAAAATGTATTACATTTAAAATTATATTATTTTAATTATCATGTACATATGTAATAAAATATAATTATTTTTTATGATTTGTTGTGTTTTTTGGAATACAATAATCCTAATAAATATAATATAGTTTAGGTATGACATATAATATTTATTTCATAGTATCAAACTTGTTCTGCAATACATACCCATATAATGGTGAGATCATTTTTACTAAGTTCATTAGTCATAATAGAAAAAAATAAAAAGATACTCTTTTCAAAATATGACCATAACGATTATATATAAATAATTAAATTGCTTTATTAAATTTCTTATAGTGGAAGAAAAAAAGTTAATATAAATTTATAATACACAATGAAAAAAAAATTTAGATAATTTTACTTTTAGAATAATAATTATATTATGAAAAAATTAATATAATATTAATTAAAATAGATTTATTTATATTTTGTTAAATAATAATTATATTAATTAATATTTATAAAAATATCAAAATAAAATGTTGAATTTTAATTTTAATTATTTTAATGAAAATTATTATCAAATTTTTAGTTAAAAAATTTAAATTTTCAGTTTTTTAAGATTATATTTTCATAAAAACCATGAAAATTACACAATTAAACTATTATTTTTTGGTAATTTAAAATATTATATCAATTTTATAAAATCAAATTACAAAACGTTTCATTAATTATTTATAATATGAAGATATAAATATCAATAAAAATGTTATTTCATGAATATTTATTTTTGAGTTATAAAATGAATTTACTGGAGATTGAGAAAATAAATATTATAAATCAATAAATAAATATTAAATATATAAACATTAAAAAAAATTGTTCATTTTTATTTTGCACCTAATAACCCCCATCCCATGGCTTATTAAGAAAAATGTATTTAAACGATATAATTTTTTGGGTTTTAATGATCGTTGTTGAATTTTGTGCAATTTTTCGAACATAGTTTTCATTTAAAAATTTTATGTAATATAAATTCTTAGGATCATACACTTTTAATCCAAATTGAACAATAAATACCCTAAAATAATCATTACATAATCTAGATAACACAAATTGAATTCAAGTTTATATATTCACAATGATATTTTTGGTTTAGAGTTTTAGGGAAATAAAATATATTTCAAACACAGATACCCACAAGAATAAAAATAGAAATCTACTATAACATTATATAGTTTTTCATAATACCAAAATATTTGATTTAATATAATTTTATTTTCACATAAAAACATCAAAAAATTCATCCTGGTTTCTTATTTTCTCTAACCCTTATTTAAAACATAAAAAAGTTTTTAATACATGGGATGAAAAATTAATTATTTGTATGGGAAATAAATATATAGAAATTTAATGTTATTCAATTAATATTTATAATCATGTGATCTCATTTTCACAAAGATAAACATATTGTACTTAAAGTATCATATACTTACAATGTGAAATCCTGGGTTTTAAAAAAAAATAGAAAACATAAAGAAACCATTTAGTTAAATATAGTAATAATTTTCCTACAATATATGTATATTATATTATCCCTAAAGGATCAATTATGATATGTAACCCTCACTGCCACCACACAATGTAACATTCCAGGATACATTATGATGTAACCATTGTAGTTTCATATAGAATAAACATAAATGTAAACATCCAACATAAACATACATAATCCATTAGAGGGGTATTTGGTGACCGCATATCCATATGAAAAATTCTGATTACTATAGCAGAATAATAAAACATGAAAGATTCAATAAAAAAATCCCTTTTAGAATTATCTAAAAATTGAAATGTAAGTGTATTTTTAAAGAAACATATATTTCCCCATGTTTAAAATCCATAAAATGTGTAAAATCAACATATAAATTGGATTAATGACTGTTATATATTTATTAATGAAATAAAATTAAATTTTTAATAGTTTATATAATATTTTCCTTTCATATTTTAACCCATTTATTAATAATATTTCATTATTTTTATTATTTTTGGTGATTTTAATTCATGGATTCCATGGTGGTTCATTTTGGATTTTTATTATCAAATGGAAAACAAAATCAATAAGTGGAATTAAATGGTATTAATATGATTCTACAATTTTAAATAATACCATATAATATTCTGTTTTATGATATGTGGGTGATTCAACAAATAAAAGAGTAATGAAATTGATTAAATTTATTTTTCTGGTTTTTACAACCATCACAACGTTGTATCATTTTATTTAATGTTATTTCTATAATGTAGCTTCATAATTGTTAAAAAGATATAATATAAAATTTTAAATATTTTTTAACTCATATAATTTTTTATGACCATCTCTGAAGACGAAAATGAAAAAGAAAATCATGTCATCCATGATGATGGTAAATTAACACATCACAATTAAAGTTAGGATTTTTATATTAATAAGATAATAAAATGGGGATGATTTTAGATGTTCCACTAATAAAATTAAATTATAGTTTATTTAATATACTTTAGTTATCATTGGAATTGGATATGGGAAGGTCAGGGTAAATAAAAAATGAACATAAATTGAAAATAAAACAAAATAAAATGAAATAAGATTTTAGATTTTGAAATGACCTCCTTGGGATCCTACATAGGGAAATTAGATTATTTCGATCATTAAGACCAAATGATCCATGATATATGGGATATTATTACTACTAATAATGGTTATAATGTTGACAAACAACAATGATTTATTTGTGTGTGGAGAAATGGTTGTTGGGGTGGTAATTATATTATTGGTGATGGTTGTTTTTTATTATATTCTCTATTTTTTGGATCAAAACAAAGAACTGTTGTTGGGAAATATTAATTGTTAGTCGAAATGGGACTAGGATCAGAAATAGAAGATCTCTGATCAGTAAAGTGATATGAGCCTTAAATATCAATATGAGTTTGATTATTTGTGTGTTTCACTCAAAATGAGAGTTCTCCTCCAAAGGGAACTCTCATTCCTTGATCTCTTGAATTCATAACGATTCATCAAAAGAGGGTGCTTCTTTTTTGGTATCTATATCTTGTTTTCAAGATATGAAAAATGCATATACATCCAATATATATAAAATAAACATGTTTTACAAGGGATGTTTCTCAATTTTGGAGATCCTAGTTGCCCATAAATAGTGATTCATGATGTGAAATGCATGATTAGAAACTTATCCAGATAGGAAAATGTATTCTCATCTTGTTTTCCTAAATAATAATTATATGTGTATAGTGATTATCTTGATTAACCCTTAGTTTAAACTGGAGATTCTTTGAATTTATCAATAATAGTATAACTTTAATCTTCTTACCTAGATTCAATCAATTCTCATTTTTTGGTTTTGTTACATTTTTTATGGTAGGTGAATTTGAATCATATGATCCATAATGAAATGGCTTCATGTATTGGGAATCAAATAAATATGGAAAAAATTACAATTAGTTGAGAATTTGTTATTTCTTCTAGGATCAAGGTAGATATTAACATGGAATCTAGATAAAAACATTTATTCAATCTATTTTCCATTAATAATATAAATGAGTTTAGGATTGAGTATGAAATGGTTCTTCTATTCTGTGACCATTGTAAGATAATGGTTCATTTGATTAATGTCAGCATAGTTGTTAAAAGGATTGTCATCGTATCCATCAAGACAAATGATTTTAGTGAAGAGAAAATTTACAATAAGAATGTTTTGTTTCTAATAAATAAAATTCCCTGAATTATGTGGATAAAAATCCACCCCTTCCTCCCATTACAAGATCTAAACCTAACAAATTTTGGAAAAACCTTACTGAAGAGGAGTAAATTCCTCATTAAGTGACTAGTTCTCCATATCCCTAAGGTGTGGATGAATTGATAGATAATGGCATTAATGTTTAAATCTCTCAAGATATCACTACATACGTTTATTCATTACAACTAGTTTTAGAAGATAAGGTGATTGATATTTATATAATATAGGAAATTGTTGATTTTTTTATTTTTTACAAAGGGGAACCTCTTCAAATGATCCAAATGATACTTAATTTATATCATTTCATTAGAACTATATGGAAGTATAGTAGAATTATATTTTGTGTTATAATGTTTCTTCTCATAAAGATATTATGTCCCATGATAGGTGTCTTGGTGCAACGCAGCCACAAACATCATGACCCAGTTGGATACTTAGGTACGTTTTACCTTGAATGAAGTCACAATGAGTTTTGTGTATAATAAATAGGATTCATTAAATATTTGGGACAATGTTTTTGAGAATTATAATCAATAAAATTGGGTTGATGATCCCAAAATCTAAACAAAGGAACCATATATTGAGATGATGGATACTCTTGTTAACACAAACTAAGAAGTCAATTAAGGAATATGGATCATTTTTTTCTTTCCCAATAAAGGATTGATAACTTCTCATCATGAGATGGAAACTATGGTTAATTAATCTTTTGAAGTATTAAATATGTTTCACCCCCTCCTTTAAGACCCACAAAAATTGATAGAAGACCTCTAATGTTGGGTAAAACACTTGGATGAGATGAATGTAAATGGGGTCTCTCTCCCACCCCCCCAAATCTCAATGAAGATTTTTTTATGGATCATACATGGGATGGACAGCAAGGAAACTAAATGTTCTCTTAATATTCATATAAAAAATTATAGGCCATGTTTTTTTGGATTAGTTGAACTAAAAATGATCTTCTCTTCCCTAGATAATATTCTAGATAATTTGGGATTTCATATGCATTGTACTAATTCTTTTCTGTCTAAGATTACAAATTTATTGGTGATGTATCACTCCTAATTAATGGATCATGTTCTATTTAGTTATTCAAATTAAAAGGATACTTCTTATTTTAAAAACATGTATACTCTTTATTTTAGGGTTCATTATTTATGCTTCCAATAGTTATCATGAACACAAGAATATTACGACAGATTTTGACTATCTTAGGTGTATCATTAATTTCCCTTGGACTATCCTTGAGGATTTTTATTCTATATTGAATAGTTATGAATGTTTTAGGTTTTTAGTAAAGTTATTTCATAAAATGAATTTAGGACCTTCATTTACTATAATGATATAATTGATGTAAATTTATTGGGATCCTAATTTACTTGGTATATAATGAATCCTAATGGTATAATGGCTAGAAAATTTGATAGATCCTTTATAAATGTGTATTCTCTAGATTGTGGGGATTCCATTTCATGCATGAAATTATATCTACATAATTTGGATCATCATCCAATCATGTTTCATGTCACTATAAGTGATTCTATCCTTCCCTTTTCACTTAGATTTTACAGTGCTTGGTTTTCTCACCCAGATCGTAGGAATATTTTACAAGATGATTGGGGTTCAAGAGGTAGCAGAAATGATTCTTATTCATAAATAATTAAACATAAATTAATCATGGTTAACTTGAAAATTTGTATAAAATAAAAACACATCCATATGGACAAAGATATTATTCTTATTTAGGCCTCTCTTAAATATATTTAGTAGAATATTACTTGTAATGATTATCATGATGTTGTTTTGGAGGATGTTGATATTGTGTACAAACTCAAAATCTTTCTTAATATAAAATATTCTTTGAAAATTGATTCTATCAAAATAATTTGGATTAATTATGTCGATATAAAATCAAATTTTTATGAATCCTTCAATAATCAAGAAATACCCTCATAAAATTTTCATTTCTCATCATCGGGGATCAAATTTTGGATAACAAGAATGTTATTTCCTTGCACATTATTTTATATTGTATGGATCATTCTAATTTCTCATCTTCTATTAATATCCTTGTGGAGGGTATAATTCCAAATCATATCTATAAAAAGGAAAATACATAGATTTCATTATCACCTTTTGAACCTAATATGAAGGATGTGGTTTTTGTACTCAAGAATAATAGATTTCATAGACTAGATGGTTTTAGAGACTTCTATTTTCTTACCTTGGGGCATACTATTCATGGTGATATTTTCAATATAGTTCTTTATTTCTATAAAAGGTGATATAATCCTAATTTATTTAATTATTTGTTTCTATTGATTATCCCAAATGTCGATGGTGATAATGAATTTTATTAGTTTAGGCCTTCTATATTGGTTAATACATCTTATAAAGTTATACCCACGATAATTGCTAATAGATTGACCTCTATATCAATCTGGATTATCTCTTATTTACAATTTGGTTTCATTAATTGAAGGAAAATTCCTGATATCCTTATCCATACCTTCAAATGTATCAATCTTTTGGACAACCCATTATAGGAGTGTTATTGAACTCAAATATGATATAAAAAATACTTTGAACACATTGTAAAGAGCTTTATTTGTATGATTCTTATTTACATCAATGTTGATGATGTTTTTATTAATTTTATTTAAAAAATCATAAGTTAATATTGCATATCCAAGATTAATAATTGATGTCATGAGGGATAATATTCTTGTTCAATAGGGATCATATTGGGTGAGCAATTATCTCAAATTACAAATTTCATAACTGGCGAATACCTAAGATGACTTGTTTCTATTATTGATGTTAATGTAAATTTGAATTATATTCATGATGGTGGAGTTATTTATACTCATACTCCCCATTTATATGAAAATTATGTTACTATATTCACGCGTGGAGATAATTGATATAATGGAATCATCATGAAGGCTCTCATTCATCATGATGATGTTCTAGGGAAACAAGTAAGTTTGAACTATTCATTTGTTTATATTGGTAATGGTATATATGCTATCAGAATAATTGATATCAATAATGAATAGGGTATTAATGAAAGTTTTCTTCCTTTTACAAATATTGGGGTTTTTTGGGGTATACCTTATTTATGTTACTTTTCATGCATTTTAAGTTAGGTTAGAGGAAAATTGTCTTCATGGAAAAGAAATTCAATTTCCATGATAGAGTGGGTCAATTTGGTTAAATTGACCATCATATATGTTTTTTTAATCTTTCGTGGATTCTGAAAGGACATTTTCAGTCATTTAATGTATTTTTGTGCTACTAAAAATTATATTTGGATTGGTATAATTTTGGGTCTAAAATTTTTAAATTACTTCTTGGGATTTATTTTGTAACCATGTTTTGATGGTGGGCCATAGTATTAAAAATATATCTTTTTTATTGGCCACATCAATAATCTATTGTTTAGAGACAATTGAATAGTAATTCTGAGGATCATTATTTTTTTTGGACTATATTGCTGATCAATATCAATTATTTTAACTAAAATCATTGTGATTCATTATTTTGGCCTACTATCAAATCTAGTTTCTATTTGGTGGATTCTCAATCTTGAGGTTCTATTTCTAATGTGTAATATATAAATATTTTTTTCAACATACTAGACTAGTTTTCATTAAATCTAATAACATTCTAATGATGATGTTAATTTTATTATATCGATATCTATTAATTATTATATTAATGACATTGAGTCTGTTCCAAAACACATAAATAATAGAATTCAATGTTACCTATTTTCTTCAAATGATGAGTTCTAAACATGGGGATTGGTTGTTAGTGGGATTCTTTCATAGAAATGATTTTATCAAAATTAAATTATTTTTGATTCGAGTATGAAGTGGATCTATAAATTCAATAGGAAAATAATATAACTGTAAAACATTAACATATAATGGAGTATAATTCATTACAAGCTTCCAACTAATTATTTTTTAATGTGGAATCTATTCGGGCTCGGGTTGTGTTCTACGTCACAAACATATGGAAGATTTAGATCACCTTTTATTGAGTCACCTTTCTACATCATCTATGTGGAAATCATTTGTGGATATTTTTTAGGGTCATATTTTTATCTATTCCACCATTCATAAATTTATCAAGAGTTGGTTGTAGCATAATCTATCTCAGAAACCTTTTCTATTGATTCAAGATGATGGTATGGAACTGGTGTACATATGTTGGTCTGTGTGAAACTTGTGGCTTCAAAATTTGGTTTAATTTATTTTACATACCTCTTTGGATAAATGATTAGATGCAATAAAGAATCATAACACTCTTAAAAAGGTTCATTTTTATTGTTATTTCCATGCTATTTTAGTTTTTATGTGGATTGGAATCAGATGTAATTTTTTGCCACCCTCTTTCACTATATAATTCCTACTACATCCTTCTTTTAGTGGTTCAATTAAAATAAATTATAATGGATCGTTAGGAGTAAATATATGTCCTTACGGCTATGGGGATATCTTTTGAGATTATCATGGTTATACAGTTGGATGCTCGAATGGTTCATGTGGAGATTATTATTCAATTGAAGCTTAGATGTTTTGTGTTACTATTTAAATTGACCATGCTATGTGAAGGTGTTGAATAAGATTTGGTCAGATTATGACAACAATATTGTTATTTTGTATATAAGTGTAGAATCTGATCATGTTCATTAGAAGATTCATTAAAGATCAATGTTTTTTTTTAATTTTACCTCATCTATAAATTATATTGTTACTCACATCAAGATGAAGTCAAATACTTTTTCGGATGGTCATTCCAATGATGTTCTATACGAAAAGGTGTTTCCCTAGTCTGAAAAAATTAATTTGGATGTTTATTATGATTTTTCAAATGGTTAAATGTTTTCATCCTGTTTTTATACTCTTATTGATCCTATGTCATTTTTTATAAATAAAGGTGTTATAATTTTCTATTCATGCAATCTTTTTATCCAAAAAAATTACTATGAATAGTGTGTATTCTTGTAAATAAATACTGTAAATAATGCATTTTGGTTTGAACCAAGGGATCTAATATCTTCCATACATCTTCCAAGATTCAATAATTCATGAATATATCTAATTAAAAAAAATTATACTTCCATATTCATTAAAATGTCAACAATTTCATAAAAATATAAACCATTCACCATAAAATTTTACAACATTTTGAAAAAATTGAACTCCTTTTTTGAATAAAATTATAAAACTATGAGAAATATAAATTTTTCATAAATTCATCATTTATGTAAAAAATACATATTCTAAAATTATAATTGATTTTATAATAATTTTAACAATTAATTAAGTGCTCAAAAAATTATATTATAATAATATGAAAAAAAATTAAATTATGAATATATTATATGATGATAAATTTTAGTTTAAATCAGTATATTTACTATAAAATTATAGATAAACATTAATGTTTCAAATATGATACCAACACATAATTTTTCATCTTAAAAAAATTATTTACATATAAAATAATATAAATATATCATATTTCCTTTTAAAAGATACATAAATTTTAATTATAATCTCATATGTAGTGTTTTTATTTTATATATTAGATCCCTTAATTACCTTAAATTCAAATTATTTCATTATATGTTGATAATGAATTTAAATATTTACATAATTAACGAAAATAAAATTATATGTATCTATGTTTTTTGATTATCCCCCATCTATAAACCACATCATAGAAATTTTCATTCACATATGTTATATGTGATGATTCCTTTCTGTAATTGTATATTCTGATTCCCATGAAGCTATTTCAATCAGGTAGTTTCTCTAAGAAAACATTAATATGGTGAATTGAAATATTATTAAACAATTTCTTTATACAATCAATCATTAGAACATGATTTTCCTCATACTGATGTATTTCTTCTATCTGAACAAATTAATGTTTGAAAAAAAGAGATTAATCAAGAATATACCTTTTTAATATAGAAACAAGAAAAAAATATTATACCTTGGACAAAACCAGGGTAATATCCACAAGGTCCAAAACAGATCTAATATTGTCAAACATTTCACATGTTTTAATGAACTACAATATCAACTTCCCATTCTTATAAATACATATTATACCTTTCAATGGATGAACTTTTAGAAATAAATGATCACCTACATCAAATGAAAGATCCATTATCTAGTTATTTACATAAAGTTTCTACCGATTCAATGTTATCCTCAATTATTAATAGATCATAATTAATTTCTCAATAACTTCACCTACTAATCAATTTCTATTAATATTATAGTACTATAATTAAGATACTTCAATAATCATTCCATCATACTGCTAATACTCTTTAAGGTTTAAATATATCATACTGATTCTATAATGAAATGAAAATATAGAACATTGTGATTCAAAGAAATATTATTTCCTTATGTTAGAATCAATAAGAACACCTAATCTCTTCGAAAATATCATTACGATATCATTATAAATGTAAAATAATAGAAACCTTTACTCTTTAAAAAATTCTACATTTTTTCATCCCGTTGTTAGCATTCTATGGTTTTTTAATTCAGTTTGATATAGATGACTATATTGACACCTGAAATAAAACATAGAAACTTCATCTAATAACATCATCTAGAAACAAATTCATCAACTCATTAAAAAAATATTTCTATTTCACAAGTAACATGATTAACAATAACTGGTGTTTTTAATAAATGAACCTTATATTTTTCTTTTCTTCTTTTATGGTAATTGAGCATGCAATGAAAATCAGTTATTTTTTTTAGCCATATTATATGTCTCATGTCTAAATAAAACCATGTGAATACAAACATCAGACATTTGTGGTATATATATAATTCTCATTGGGATCCATATAAATGATATCACAAATTTATAAAATAAAAACCCATAGATGAAAATTCAAAATAATGGCGTGGATGATTTGACTCATAATTTGTTATTTTTCTTGAATAATAAGCAATTTACAAGTCTTTATGCATTAGAAAACAATAATTTAAATTTAATGAATAATAATTATAATGAAAAAATATCCATTTCTAGAAGTGAGATCCAAAATTGAATAATTGACCCATAGTTTTTTCCATTCATTAAAAAACAACATAGTATTATCTCTAAATATATTTTACAATTTTCATGTTAAATTGGATAACATGATATATCACCCTAAAATATTTATATCATAACATCATTAATATCCTCACAAACCAGGAAAACTATGAGTCTTTTTAAAAAATTTAGGTCTTGGTCATGCAAGATTGTTTTGGAAGGATGAATTATTATATCATATTTATTTACAATGTTTCTATGAAAAGAAATATAATGCAATAAGAAAACATTTTACAATTATACCATATATATTTTTTAATTTAGTTGTAGAAATATCCTTAAATGTCTTTTTTAATCCTAATTTATTTTTGAATAAACTAAATTGTCATTAAAAACTCAATAAGATTCTAATCCAAATATTCATGGATGTTTTTTCATACGATCCATAAATACATCTGAGGAATTTATCAAATAAAAGGGAATATCAAAAAACTCATAACACACATATCTATTTCAAAATACTATTTTTTTGGGATGTTTTCCTTTTTCACATTTATTTTAATGTGACATGTTCAAAATTCAGTCTTGGGAAATTATTATTCTTCCTAGACCTGTTTAACAAATTCACTAAAATGAGGCAATTAATACTTATTCTTAATATTAATTTTATTTAATTCTAAAAAATATGTGAAATGCCTCCTGAAAACATATTTCTCATTAATTTAAAAAAAATAGGAGAACTAAACGGTGGAGTACTATAATGAAGAAAACCTTTATTGAAAAGACCCAAAAATTATATATAAATTTCTTTTATTTAAATGGGAAATTTATGAGTCTTCAAAATCAGATGGTGCATGTTTCTGAGGCCCGTAGTGCTCGAAATGATCCGTCAAAGTTTTGTTATGCTTAAATTAACGCTTATAAGCAGTTTTCATGAAAAAGTGTAATAACTCTCGAATAGTTACTCAGATTAAAAATACGAGGTCACAGTTGCACTCTGGATGGCAGTTTTACCCTAGGAGAGAATTAAGATTAGTCGGTGTGGGCCTCCAGTGAGAAATCCCAAAAATGGAAAAACCGTAAATAAAAAAAAAATATTTCATTTCTCAAATGCTTATAACACTCAAACGTAGCTTGGATTATAAATCTTTTACCACCGATGAAATTGTGAGGGCATTCTTTGTTTAATCAGATACTAACATTTGCGGGCGCGAGCTAGTAGAAACAGTTAGTTTTTGGCCGCGATTAAAATAATTAAGTGACAGTAATTGTTTTGTAAAATTCATAACATCAAAACAGTAACTCGAAATGAAAATATAAGAGTACTTTTTGGTTCTCTGGGGCATGTTTCACCTAGGGAGACCCTAACCTCGATCACAGTGGGTCAATGGTGACTGATATTAATTTACTGAACTTTTTTTCTGGTACGTTGAGTAAACGCACGAGCGGCATTTTGTAACTTTTGAACAGTTGCTCGGAATTGAAATCTGAGGACACCATTGAACTCGTAGTGCCAGTATTCTCTTAAGAGGACTTTCACCTCAACAGAAGACGATTCAGAATAAAAGTTAGTTTTTGTATTTTAAAAAAATAATAAAATAATGTTCAACACATTATTTGATTTTGTTTTAGCTTCCATGTGTGATTGGGGTAGTTGTAACATCCACTTGATAGTTGATGGTGGGACCACCACTTCCCATCCTCCCATGATAGGATATGGTGGTGGAATCCACACGAGCATAACCTCTCGCGAGGGGTTACGATGTGGGGACCACCCAAGATGCATAACCCCTCATTAATGAGGGGGGACCTCCTGACCTCCTCTGTGCAATTAACTGTTCCAACCCATGTGCCAGTATATTGTGCCAATGCACATTTAAATTAATTAAACCAACTCATGTTCCAATTAATTTCACCAAGACATGTAAATTAATTATAGGAAGCCTCTTAGCATCACCCAAATTATGTGTGCCACCTCTCATGCAATTATTTTACTGGAGCCTATTAATTTTTTCTCCCTTTTTAAATTATGTAACCACATCGTTGGAAATTAGGAAGGTTCCTAATAAATGAAACATCATAAATTCCACACTGGTTACTTACATCTCCCGCTCACCTATATAAAGTAAGCATGGAGAATGGTTTTGGGATGGCTTCATCAAGAGGTGAAACACTGGAAAAGAGATGCGATGACCAAACCTTGGAGAATTATTCCTCCAACGATGAATCGTTTCCCATGAAGAAAGAAGAATGAAGAACGCTATATTTATCCTTCCTCAACTGGGGAAAGAAAGGGAAGCACTGCCGTCCACAAAGAATATAATGACCCGACCTTTTCATCCATTACTATTACATCATTTCAAATATAAACAACATAATAGTATTACACATGGAGGATCCATAGGTTTAGTGTCTTGGGGAAACTAGGACCATACATAACAAATACAACATAAACCATAAAAAAAATTAATTTCTTCTTCTATAGCTTCTTAGTAGCACTTGTTCTCTACATAGTACATGTATCCACCTGAGGATATACATCAAATGGGGTGAGCTAAAATCCCAGTAAGAGGATAGATAAGAACAATATAGAATGGGGTGATCATAATCATAACATAAGCAAAAGATCATGAACATGAGAGGAGCATAAGTAAAAGACTTGAAATGTGGCGATGCATAAAAAATGAAACTTCATGTCTTAGTGGTTAACTACCACACATACTTGTGAACAAATCTATCATCATTTTCACACATCATTTCACATTTACTCATGAGATTCATCACTTTACCCAATGCATTGGAGCGCTATATAATTCCGGGCGCACCCGTCACATCATAACATTATCATTATCATGATTTCCACATAGAATACATATCAAATAGGTACATAAAAAACCCATGGAAAGGAATGGGTTTCATCTCATAATAACACATTCATAAGCTTTGGGTTCCCAAAAGAAACAGGGAACACCATACTTGATATAAGAACCATCAACCTTGAACAAGAGGTAAAAGGTGAGATCTTGAAAGAAGAGTTCTTTTGGAAATTTTTTTTGATGAAAATAAAAACTAGTGACAAACATGTTTGTCCCAGAAAAGTAAAGGAAATGATGAACAAATGATCTATTTGGAGTAACCGTATCAAAAATGGAGTGAAAGAGGGAGAACCCAAAGGAAGAAAATTGGGTTCTAGATTTCCCCTTACTTTGTACTCGAATGCCTCCTTCTCATTAATGTCCTCTATAATGAAATTATATTCATTAATTAGAAATTAAAAAACCTTTTATGCATTAATAGGTTTCATTCTGGTTTCATTATTTCATATTATGTTCCTTTGGATGACTTATAGAGTTTAAAAACATTGTTTGGAGATGTTCGTTTTTATGGTTTTCTTGAACGGTCCACTTGTATTCTTAATTTGATGTTTGGGTAGATCATGGGTAAACATCCAGACCTGATATTGCATATTATTTATGATATTACAGAAGCTTGAATGATTTTATAATGAGTTATATTAGATCCAAGTGGATGAATCATTAGATAAAAATTTAATGATGGTTATTTGGGTTAATTTCAGCGGTTTTTGGATCACAACGATCTTGTTTTAACATTTAACTTAGTAATAAGGCCATAGGTTATTTCAAGAACTTAAAATATAACATAATACATATAAAAATATTCTGGTTCAACCATAAAAATGGTTTCATGACCATATTGAAGGTATAAATGGAATGAGAGAGCATGTTGTTTTTGAAGGTGATAAATTAGCACCACATGAACAACGTTCTCTTTAATAAAATAAAAGGAATAAGGAAAGGGTGTGGGGAGATATAATATACCATTAGAATCATAATATTACATTATATGTATAATACTGGAGTTACAAAACAGTTTGAATGAATATAGGAAGGGAGATATCAAGAAAGGAACTTGAACTTTAAAGGAAATTAAAGGAGAAGAGGGAGAGAAATTACCTTTAGAATTCTCCTCTTGAGATCCTCATTAAGGAAGATAGGCTTGGTCTTTTGATGAGACCAGGAGCTGTTGGACTTGGGGGAGAGGCTAGGGAAGGTGTTTGGCCAGATTTTAGAGAAGGCTTGGTGCTTGAGATGTGTGAGGAAAAGAGGGAGTGAAGGGTGGCTTTTATAGTGGAGGGGAGAGGGGTTTCCTTAATATAAAATTGATTAGATTATTAATTTCACCAAAGACAAGGAATAATGAGTCTAGAACGACCAATAATAGTAATTTTATAATTTAATCCCGAAACAAGTGGGCTTACATCAGCAGAACATCATCGATGACTCAAATAATACATTATTTAGCTTTTATTGTGAATTATCGGATTCCACTATTCATAAAAAATTCATGTATCTCAGAAAATTCCCAAAAATTAACCCCAAAATTTTTTTGACGTGTAGAATCCAAAAATGAAGTCCATTTTTCAAAAATAATTTTCAAAATATTATTAATTTAATAATTAATAAAAACCATAATTTACTAAAAAATGTTTTTAAGATTAAAACTGAATTTATAGTTCATTAAAAAATTACGTAGGGTCTTATAAAATTATCTAAGAACTATTACACAATGATTCAATAATTTATGAATACATTACAGAAAAATATATATTCTTTTAAATTAATTAATTAATTATAATTAATTATTTATGACTTATAAAATACCAAAAATGTTTATTAAGGTCAAATTGTCACTTTCTAAGATGTCTAAATTCTATTTTATTATTCATAGGTAATGTTACTCTTATTTACTATTCATAAGGGTCATGTTACTATTCATAAGGGTAGGTTACTATTCATAAGGGTAGGTTACTATTCACCAAAAAATATTTTTGTTTCATTAGACTCCAAAAACTATCTTGAACACAACCGTGTATATTGGATTTTTAAAATTCCAAACATAGGGGTGACAATCATATGTTTACTTAGTAGTTCATTATTTAGTGTTTTAATGACATAAATATAAGAAGGAAATTTTCCATTGAAAATCTTTGGGTCGTTACATTCTTTCCCCCTTAAGAAATTTCGCCCCCGAAATTTCGCTTTACACAAACAGGTGAGGGTACTTCTCCTTCATTACATCTCCTGGTCCCCACCATTTTCTAAAATAGAAAAGGATACAACAAAACATAAGTAAACAAGTCATGAATAACTAATTCATTTAAACAATTATACCAACAACATAGCATATGGGATCCCTAGGTAAATATTCTTCTATATGTGTTTGTACTTATTCTTATGCTAGAGGTTTTCTCTAGGGTTTACTAATCCTAATTCCCAAATTAACTAAACCTTTCCTCTAATACCAACTATAGCGACCCGGACATTTCATTCATTACTATTACATCATTTCAAAGATAAACAACATAATAGTATTACACATGGAGGATCCAAAGGTTTAGTGTCTTGGGAAAACTAGTACCATACATAACACATACAACATCAACCATAAAAATTTATTTAATTTCTTCTTCTATAGCTTCTTAGTAGCACTTTTCCTCTCCTTAGTACATGTATCTACCTGGGGATATACATCAAAAGCGGTGAGCTAAATTCCCAGTAAGAGGATAGATAAGAACAATATAGCATGGGGTGAGCATAATCATCACATAGGCAAAAGATCATGAACATGAGAGGAGCATAAGTAAAAGACTTGAAATGTGGCAATGCATAAAAAATGAAACATCATGTCTTAGTGGTTAACTACCACACATACTTGTGAACAAAGTTGTCATCATGTTCACACATCATTTCACATTTACTGATGAGATTCATCACTTTACCCAATGCATTGGAGCGCTATATAATTCCGGGCGCACCTGTCACATTTAAATATTCATATTGCGCTATATAATTCTGGGCGCACCCATCACATCACAACATTATCATTATAATGATTTCCACATAGAAATCATATCAAACATGGACATAAATAACCCATGGAAATTAATGGGTTTCATCTCATAATAACACATTCATAAGCTTTGGGTTCCCAAAAGAAATAGGGAACAACATACTTGATATAAGAACCATCAACCTTGAATGAGAGGTAAAATGTGAGATCTTGAAAGAAGAGTTCTTTTGGAAAAATTTTTTGATGGACATAAAAACCAGTGAAAAACATGTATATCCCAGAAAATTATAGGAAATGATGAACAAATGATCTTTTAGGAGTAACCATATCAAAAATGGAGTGAAAGAGGGAGAACCCGAAGGAAGAAAATTGGGTTCGAGATTTCCCCTTACCTTGTACTCGAATGCCTCCTTCTCTTTAATGTCCTGTATAATGACATTATATTAATTAATTAGAAATTATATAACCTTTTATACATTAATATGGTTCATTATGGTTTCATTATTTCATATTATGTTCCTTTGGATGACTTATATAGTTTAAAAACATTGTTTGGGGATGTTAGTTTTTATGGTTTTCTTGAACGGTCCACTTGTATTCTTAATTTGATGTTTGGGTAGATCATGGTAAACATACAGAACTGATATTACATGTTATTAATGATATTACAGAAGCTTGAATGATTTTATAATGAGTTATATTATATCCATGTGGATGAATCATTAGATAAAAATTTAATGATGGTTATTTGGGTTAATTTGAGCGGTTTTTGGATCACAAAGATCTTATTTTAACATTTAACTTAGTAATAAGGACATAGGTTATTTCTAGAACTTAAAATAGAACAGAATACATATAAAAATATTCTGGTTCAACCATAAAAATGGTTTCTTTACCAGATTGAAGGTATAAATGGAAGAAGAGAGCATGTTGTTTTTGAAGGTGATAAATTATCACCACATGAACAACGTTCTCTTTAATAAAATAAAAGGAAGAGGTAAAGGGTGTGGGGTGATATAATATACCATTAGAATCATAATATTACATTATATGTATAATACTAGAGTTAAAAAACAGTTTTAATGAAGATTGGAAGGGAGTGATCAAGAAAGGAACTTGAACTTGAAAGGAAATTAAAGGAGAAGAGGGAGAGAAATTACCTTTAGAATTCTCCTCTTGAGATCCTCTTTAAGGAAGCTAGGCTTGGTCTTTTGATGATACCAGGAGCTCTTGTACATGGGGGAAATCCTAGGGAAGGTGTTCGGGCAGAGTCTAGATAAGGCTTGGAGCTTGAGAGGTTTGAGGAAAAGAGGGAGTGAAGGGTGGCTTTTATAGTGGAGGGGAGAGGGGTTTCCTTAATATAAAATTGATTATATTTTTAATTTCACCAAAGACAAGGAATAGTGAGTCTTGAACGACCAATAATAGTAATTTTATAATTTAATCCCGAACCAAGTGGGCTTACATTAGCATAACATCATCGATGACTCAATTAATACATTATTTAGCTTTTATTGTGAATTATCAGATTCCACTATTCATCAAAAATTCATGTATCTCAGAAAATTCCCAAAACAATACCCCAACCATTTTTCTATGTGTAGAATCCAAAAATGAAGTCCATTTTTCAAAAATAATTTTTGAAAAATTATTATTCAATAATTAATAAAAATCATAATTTACTAAAAAACAGTTTTTAAGATTAAAACGGAATTTATAGTTCATTCAAAAATTACATAGGGTCTTATAAAATTATATAAATACTATTAGACATTGATTCAATAATTTATGAATACATTACAGGAAAATAAATATTCTTTTAAATTAATTAATTAATTATAATAAATTATTTATGACTTATAAAATACCAAAAACGTTTACTAAGGTCAAATTGTCACTTTCTAAGATGTCTAAATTCTATTTTATTATTCATAGGTAATGTTACTATTATTTAAAATTCATAAGGGTCATGTTAATATTCATAAGGGTAGGTTACTATTCATAAGGGTAGGTTACTATTCACCGAAAACTATTTTTGTTTCATTAGACTCCAAAAACTATCTTAAACACAACCGTGTATGTTTGATTTTTAAAATTCCAAACATAAGGGTGACAAACTTATGTTTACTTAGTAGTTCATTATTTAGTGTTTTTATGACAAAAATATAAGAAAGAAATTTTCCATTGAGAAACTTTGGGTCGTTACATTCTTCCCCCCTTAAGAAATTTCGCCCCCGAAATTTCACTTTACACAAACAGGTGAGGGTACTTCTCCTTCATTACCACTCCTGGTTCCCACCATTTTCTAAAATAGATAAGGTTAGAACAAAACATAAGTAAACAAGTCTTGAATAACTTATTCATTTAAACAATTATACCAAAAACATAACATATGGGATCCCTAAGTAAATATTCTTGTGTATGTGTTTGTACTTATTCTTATGCTAGAGGTTTTCACTAGGGTTTACTAATCCTAATTCCCAAATTAACTAAACCTTTCCTCTGATACCAACTATAGCGACCCAAACTTTTCCTTCATTACTATTACATCATTTCAAAGATAAACAACATAATAGTATTACAAATAGAGGATCTAAAGGTTTAGTGTCTTGGGAAAACTAGGATGATACATAACAAATAAAACATCAACCATAAACATTTATTTAATTTCTTCTTCTATAGATTCTTAGTATCCCTTGTCCTATCCTTAGTACATGTACCCACCTGAGGATATACATCAAAAGGGGTGAGCTAAAATCCCAGTAAGAGGATAGATAATAACAATATAGCATGGGGTGAGCATAATCAAAACATAGGCAAAAAGATCATGAACATGAGAGGAGCATAAGTAAAAGAATTGAAATGTGGCAATGCATAAAAAATGAAACATCATGTCTTAGTTGTTAACTACCACACATACTTGTGAAAAAAGCTAGCATCATGTTCACAAATCATTTCACATTTACTCATGAGATTCATTACTTTACCCAATGCATTGGAGCGCTATATAATTCCGGGTGCACCTGTCAAATTTAAACATTCATATTGCGCTATATAATTCCAGGCGCACCCGTCACATCATAACATTATCATTATCATGATTGCCACATAGAACACTTATTAAACATGTACATAAATAACCCATGGATAGGAATGGGTTTCATCTCATAATAACACATTCATAAGCTTTGGGTTCCCAAAATAAAGAGGGAAAAACATACTTGATATAAAAACCATCAACCTTGAATGAGAGGTAAAAGGTGAGATCATGAAAGAAGAGTTATTTTGGAAAAAAAAATTTATGGGCACAAAAATCAGTGAAAAACATGTATATCCCAGAAAAGTAAAGGAAATGATGAACAAATGATCTTTCAGGAGTAACCATATCAAAAATGGAGTGAAAGAGTGAGAACATGAAGGAAGAAATTGTGTTCGAGATTTCCCCTTACCCTGTACTCGAATGCCTCCTTCTCTTTAATGTCTTATATAATGACATTATATTCAATACTTAGAAATTAAAGAACCTTTTATACATTAATAGGGTTCATTCTGGTTTCATTATTTCAGATTATTTTCCTTTGGATGACTTATAGAGTTTAAAACAATGTTTGGGGATGTTCGTTTTTATGGTTTTCTTGAACAGTCCACTTGTATTCTAAATTTGATGTTTGGGTAGATCATGCGTAAACATCCAGAACTGATATTAAATGTTATTAATGATATTAAAAAATCTTTAATGATTTTATAATGAGTTATATTAGATCCATGTGGATAAATCATTAGATAAAAATTTAATGATGGTTTTTTGGGTTAATTTGAGCGGTTTTTGGATCACAACGATCTTGTTTTAACATTTAATTTAGTAATAAGGCCATAGGTTATTTCCAGAACATAAAATAGAACATAATACATATAAAAATATTCTGTTTCAACCATAAAAATGGTTTCATGACCAGATTAAAGGTAGAAATTGAAGAAGAGAGCATGTTGTTATTGAAGGTGATAAATTATCACCACATGAACAACGTTCTCTTTAATAAAATAAAAGGAAGAGAGAAAGGGTGTGGGGTGATATAATATACCATTAGAATAATAATATTATAGTATATGTATAATACTGGAGTTACAAAATAGTTTGAATGAAGATAGGAAGGTAGAGATCAAGAAAGGAACTTGAACTTGAAAGGAAATTAAAGGAGAAGAGGGAGAGAAATTACCTTTAGAATTATCCTCTTGAGATCCTCTTTAAGGAAGCTAGGCTTGACTTTTGATGAGACCAAAAGCTCTTGGACGTGGGGGAAAGGATAGGGAAGGTGTTTGGGCAGAGTTTAGAGAAGGATTTGAGCTTGAGAGGTGTGCGGAAAAGAGGGAGTGAAGGGTGGCTTTTATAGTGGAGGGGAGAGGGGTTACCTTAATATAAAATTGATTAGTTTATTAATTTCACCAAAGACAAGGAATAGTGAGTCTTTCACGACCAAAAATAGTAATTTTATAATTTAATCACTAATCAAGTGGTCTTAAATCAGCAGAACATCATCGATGACTCAATTAATACATTATTTAGCTTTTATTGTGAATTATCAGATTCCACTATTCATCAAAAATTCAAGTCTCTCAGAAAATTCCCAAAAATATACCCCAACCATTTTTCAACGTGTAGAATCCTAAAATGAAGTCAATTTTTCAAAAAAAAATTCTATGTATTATTAATTTAATAATTAATCAAAATCATAATTTACTAAAAAAACAGTTTTAAGATTAAAACTGAATTTATAGTTCATTCGAAAATTACGTAGGGTCTTATAAAATTATCTAAAAACTATTAGACCTTGATTCAATAATTTATGAATACATTACAGAAAAATAAATAATCTTTTAAACTAATTAATTAATTATAATTATTTATTTATGAGTTAAAAAATACCAAAAATGTTTACTAAGGTCAAATTGTCACATTCTAAGATGTCTAAATTCTATTTTATTATTAATAGGTAATGTTACTATTATTTACTATTCATAAGGTTTATGTTACTATTCATAAGGGTAGGTTACTATTCATAAGGGTAGGTTACTATTCATCAAAACTTATTTTTGTTTCACTAGACTCCAAAAACTATCTTGAACACAACCGTGTATATAGGATTTTTAAAATTCCAAACATAGGGGTGACAAACTTATGTTTACATAGTAGTTCATTATTTAGTGTTTTTATGACATAAATATAAGAAGGAAATTTTCCATTGAAAAACTTTGGGTCGTTACAAAGAATGCCGACGTCGTCCTCTGATTCTTCTTTTCTGACGTCAACGGGATGACACCCGCATTCCGTGACTTCATCAGCAACGAACGGCATGTGAGGTAGGGTTTTTGTTCTATCATAATATCTTGTTCTTTTTCTCTTCTTTGGATTTAAATATATTTGATGAGTGGTTTTAAAAACAATTGAAAAACATATCCACCCTTCTTGTTGAGATAATTGTTATCACTTTAAACGCAGAGGATGTGGGCTGACCTAACACGGTCTGACATCCTCCGTCAAATTTCTCACTCTTATGGCATTCAACGACAAGGCATTGAGGCGACAACGATGATGGTCGTGCTACCCGCAGCCTCTGCAAATTGTGTTGCCCCCATGGCGCAATGATGCTCCTGACAAAACATCGTCGTCCAAGTGGCCCCCGACCCACCTACCTGCGGCATCCCCGACGCATTACCAGTGCCAAGTCGGTGCACTACCAGGTGCCCCCGCTTCCCACCGGCACCCCTGCGCCCTGCTGGAGGCCCCCCATGCACCCCCTCGCCCCACCGGAGGCCCGCTGGGTGCCCCGCACCCTACAGGTGGCCTGCACATCACCCCGACGCGCTACCCGGGGCCACCGTGCCCTGCCGACAGCCTGCCCGGCACCCCAGCGTGCTACCAAGCGCACCCGCTCCTAGCCGGCGGCCTTCGCGGCCCCTTCTGGCAGTTTTCTTGGCACCCCAACGCCTTGTAGGTGCCCCCGCGACCCCCTACCTTTTTCCGCCCGATGCCACGATGTGCTGCCCAGTCCCTTGTACGTTTCTCCGACGCGCTTCTCGGCTCCCCGACACACTGTCCGGTACACCTGTGGCCTGCTCGGAGTCCCACCGGCCTGCCCAAGCCCGGCGCGGCCTGCCCAATATTCTCTTGGATGTCGACCTCTCAACCCACACCCTTCGCTACACTGTCGAACTGGACCCAACTTTCAGGATGACGCCGCCTGCGTGGTGGCATCCTGCAGAACTGCCCTCATAGTCCGCTGGGCCCGGCCCAGTGGACCGGGTTGCAACATAGCGGGCTGACCCGCCCAATGGGCTGAGTCAGACCCAAGAAGTTTTACTGGATCAACCCATACCAGTTCAACACAGACTGGGTATGGTCGAGTCAGTCAGACCAGGTCGGACTGGAACCAGGCCCACTAATGACCCATTGCTTACATTGGTCATATCTTTGGCACCAAACGTCGGTTTGATGAACTGTCAGTGGAACTGGTAATCTAATTGAGAACATTCCCATCAAAAATACAACATGTTTGTTCAAGATATATTTGAGATACGGTCGGGTTGGTTCATACACGATACCAACCGGGCCCTTGGGATTTAATGGCTAATTACTCACAGACCGAGCGTCTGATTGATGTGCCGCCTATTGAGTTGAGACCCCTATGATGTGGCGGTCCTTGTGTTACTTCTATGTGATTTATCATGACACTTTGAGTATTGGAATGTGGCACGTGGATCGAACCCTTTCGGTGATGAGCGAGCAGATTGCAGAGACCTAGTAGCTGGCTGAGACTGGACAACTACTGATCGATCGACCAGAGTGATTTGGATGGACCAGTGGGCAGCGCATGGTTGTAGCAGCAGACCCATGGAGGAGGAGGGCTTGGTCGTAGTGGCAGACCCGCGGTACTCAACAGAAGGAGTATCTCTATAGGATATGAGGGGGAGTGCTTGGTTGTAGCAGCAGACCCATGGTGGGAAGCACTTGGTTGTAGTAGTAGGCCCACAATACTCGACAGGTGGAGTACATTAGAAGTCCAGGTTTAGTGGGAAGTGCTTGTTTGTAGCGTCAGGCTCACTATACTCGATAGAGGAGGAGTTATTCATCATCCATGGTTCTGACATCGTGAATAAAAAATCCTGGTTTGAGATGAGTCGATGCCCTTTGTGTTTTTCTCATGATTGAGATGGGTTGCTTTATAACGTAGGTATATGTATGGGAATATACCTAAGTAATGTTTATCCGTTAAAATCCTACTTTTTGATTTTGTGAGACCTTAAGGGTCTCAGGTTCCCTACATTGTATCGTTATAGTCACCCTTGCACTGGCTAAGCCTGCACCTCATTGTTTTGGATGCAGACGATGGATAGCACTGATAGAGTCTGAGAGCACCAGGACTGAACGGTACCGGGAGGAGGGCCTTACGATGTATCGGTAAACGGTGGAGTCTGATATACATGGAGAGCTAAGGAGGCCATCTGTACCTACCCTTCAGGTATGAACCTTAGAGGACGATCCAGGAGATGCTTTAACCTTTCTGTTATTTGTCCCTTTTAAATTGTACTTGATTTCCGTTGTATTTGTAATTTACAAATGGGAATGTATTCTAGCCCCCTTTTCTTTTAGTACACTTGTTATATATATTTTACATAGTTTTTTCTTCCCCTTGAACTATGGTTGTGTGTGTTTACGATTTATAAAGGCAACGCCTTCCCAGTTTTGGAAAATTACCCCTTTGGTGCTAGTCGTTATCCCCTTGCCTATGGATGGCAGGCTTAGGGTAGTAAGGATGTGGGCCCCAAGGGACGACTCGTGACATTCATCAAACAAATCTTTCGAATAAATATTTATTTAGAACTGATCCAAATAAATAAATTCAATAAAGGAGTTTTGATTTTGGATTAGCTTCAGGAATATTTTTTGTAGTAAATTTCACATCATGATCATGTATAAAATTAGGAACTCATTAAAAAAATTAAGGTATTCAATTATCATTAGAATATAATAATTCTAAATAGCTCTTTTATTTTTAGAAATATATTCTACATAACTTTGATTTCAATATTTTAGATGTTTTTAATCTTCCTAATATATTTTGAATGATTTGGGATCACTCTTCTATAAATGATAAAACTCATTATCAAAGAAAACATCTCTATAATCAATCATATCATTTTAAAAATATTTCCAATATAAACATAGAATAACATAAAAATATACTATGAGAAAAAGTTCTTTTAGAAATGTATTTTTAGATGGAATAATAATAATATTCATATAATTTCATTTTTTTCTTATTAATTCTCCTTGGTGTTTTTACCATAAGTTCTCGTTTCATTTCATGAGCTGAAATTTTAAACATACCATTAAAATTCACTGAAATAATGTAATGTGTATACCAAATATTAGATACAGAATTTTCAAAATCAGTGTAAACAAAAAATGAACATGATAACACAGAATTGAATGGAAAAATATATATAGGTATTCATAAAAGTTTTTAGAACACATTTCTTCTTAAATTACTACTGCATCCCATCATTAAAATCCTTCATTTGGCAGATATGTGAATAATTCTTCATCTCACCACATTTATAACACTTTTATTTTTTATTATGATCTTTAAACATCAAATATTTGTCATTGAAATCCGAGGCTATATGTCCAAACACAACACATCTTAATAAATTCCTAGATATGAATAGTTATTCCCTATTGTGCATTTTAACACACATTCCACAAATTAGAGACTCGGAAATTTTACCTTCATATTTATTTGATTTATACATTTATATTTCTTAATATAGGGTACATTTCTTATTAATTTATCAAAGTACATAGAATCATCAAAAAAATCTAATTCTACCCTCTATAAAAAACAATTTTTTCTAAACTTTTGAATCAATAGGAATCTAATTCCCTTCATTATATAAGACACAATCTTGTATAAAAATGAATTATTTTTATATTAAGATCCCAAAATAGATTTGTATCATAAAATTACAATCATGTTATGTTTTATGATTACATGATCACTGAATCCAATTATATTTTTTTCAATCCAATGAATATATTTTTTATCCTTTGTATAACCACTATATGAAAATATTTTTCAAAGAAACAGTTCTTAAATAATTCTCCTTCAATGTAATAAATATCATATCATTCTCGTATATTATTTACCATTAACCAATATTATTTGACATTACCTTACAAATGTTAAATAGAAAGGATATCCTTTGATTTTATTAACACCCCAATACATAAAAAATATTTTCAAGGGATTTATTTTAACATTTAGATGCCACTTGGTCAAAATATCCACTAAAAGCATGAGGGTGATCCAATATTTAATTTAATACACTCATCATGTTAATTTATTGTATATCTCAAATTTATCTTGAATTAATTTCACATCTATTTAATTCATTTATCAACTCATACATTAATCTCAAAATCAACTCAGTTCAAATTTCCATATTCTCTAATTGCAGATTCTGAATGGTATCCACTGTTATGTGCCTCTAAACATCCACTCCATTTTTTATTATGTGGAAAAACATTATGAACAAATATTTCCTAGATAATTAATCCTAATAATAATAAAATGGTATATCATCTCAAAATATGCATACGGTAAAAATCATATATCGTATTCTATAAAAAAAATTCCTAAATAATAAAATTATATATTGAGTGATTTGATTCCAACTTTATGGACCCAGACATAATCATTACATAAACTTAATAATTCATATACATTTCACATTCATAAATTAAAAATCATCTTTTCAATTTAGTGTTTTAAATAATTGGGTAATAATTCATACAAACAACCCATCCGAATACATAATTGATTCTTTTAAAATAATATATATATTAATTTCTTTATTTATAATATTGAATATTTTTATAAAAATATAATTTATAATTGTTAAAAATAGTCACTATAGTCAAAAAATATTATTCATTCCACATAAAGAACCTTAAACCCTGAAAAATATTATAAAATCTGAGATGATCAATAAATTCTAAAAAGGTACATCTGAACAGGGAAATGAAGCATTAGTATATGAATTATTATAATCATATGAAATAATTTTCAAAAATATATTCTCTTCACCCTTAGTGTATCATATATATACATTTTTAAATTATGAGTTCTCCATAAAACATAAAACACATAAAAACCCATTTAGGTATCTTGTGGCATCATTTTATTAACATGGTCACCTAGGGTTTTTACCATATGGATAACTTATGATTTTTTACCCTAATAGATACCTTAAAATGTATCCCTAATTGGTACCGTATGATTTAACCTTCATAGTCACAATATTATAATAATTATGATCAATTACCCACATAAACATACCCAATGAATTTTAGGGATTTTACTTACCCAGTGATCATTGTAAACAATTCCCATGAAATAGAACATAATCATAAACCATGAATTCTTTCAGCAAAATTCACTATTAAATGTTTCAAAATATTGAAATTTAAATCTCTATTTATTAAGACAAGTCCCATACCTCAATTTTTACATTCATAAAATGTGTTAAAACCTTCTGTATAATTGTCCAATTAGTGATATAATTTTTATACCGAACTACATTTATAGTTATAATCCCAAATATGATATTCTTATATCATCATTCAATCAATTTATTGCTAATATTTTGTTGTCATCCTTGTTTTAGGTGAAATTATTTTGTGGATTCCATGGTTTTTTTATTATGAATTTTTTGTTTGGAAATGAAATAAAAAAATAGAAGATGAATGAAAATGTTTTTATATGATTTAGAAATTTTAAATGATACCTTATTTCATTTTTTTTTATTAGGGTTATTTATTTGACAAAACATTTATGTAAATTATTTTATTTAAATCAGATTTTTTAAAGACCTTAACATACTTATATAATTTAATTGAATATTATTTATTTAAATTATATCCCAAAAATTAAAAATGTTATTATGTAATTATTAAAATATATTTTAACTGTAAATATGATTGTTTAACATACTTGAAGGTTGAATTGTTAATTTAAAACACATCATCTAGAATGATGGTCAATCCTCAAATCATAGAAGATGATTTAATTTTTAGAATAATAAGAGAAGAGAAGAGGATTTTTTATGGATATTTCATTATCACAATAAAATTTTATAATGTTAATGATGTTGGAGTTATCATGTCTCTTAGATCTGTGTATCTGTGGATAGAATAATATATTAAAAAAATTAAAAGATAAATTTTTTAAAGGAAATTAGATTTTACATCTTGTGTTATCTTCCATGGGAAATTCCTTAGGAAAATCATGTTTCAACTTTTGTTGTTACAAACGTATCCTGAACATAGAGGAGAGAATTGGGAATAATATTGTGTAGATTTTGTGAACACTTCAAGGATATAGTGGTTTTGGGAGAAAAGGTTGTTAAGGGTCGTATTTACAGTGGGGGTATGAATGATTTTTATTATATTAATTTTATCATTATTTTGGATGAAGGCATTGAATAGTGTAGATTTTCTGACAAAATACTGTAAAAATGTCATTTAGATCTAACCAATTCTTCATATATCATGCATTCCTCATGTGTGAATCAATAATTCCTTAATTTGTAATATGCCTAAAAGTACTGTATTTCACTATTTACAAAAAAAATTTAACTATATCACAAAAATTCAAAAAATTAATGAAAACCATTTCTCAATGTGAAGAATTTTATAATAAACCTCATTGTTTGAATAAAATTTTATTACTTTTAGAAATTTTATTTCCAATTCAATTATTCATTTATTAAAAAAATAGTGATGTTAATATTATAAAAGATATTATAAAAACATAAAAATTAGCTAAGGTATCATAAAATAATAATAAATTAATAAGAAAAAATTTATTAATCTATTATTTGATGTTATTTAGAAAAAAAATGTAATTCATTATATTAATTATATAAATGTAAATAAAGATATGTTTTTAAAAATAAATACCAATACTTATTTTATAATTTTTAGAATATTTATTTACATTTTCCAATATATAAAAATGACATATTTTCACTTATTTGTTTAATTAATATTATTTATACTCTCATAGTTAATGTTACTATTCTATTAGTATAGATTTCATAACTTTTATAAATATTGATTATTTTATTATACATTTATAATAAATTTAACAATTAAATTCCAAAATGAAAACAAATTATTTCATAAGTACCAAGGTCATTAAAAGAACCTTATGTGTGATGAAAATTAATTATAATTAAAATAAAAAAACATAATTTTATAATTAAAAATCAAGAAAATAGATCGAATAAAAATGAAAAATAAATATTTCAATATGTTTTCAAGAATGTATAAGAATGTCAATTCAATTTTGGAAATTAAAAAAATGTTATTTCCATCAATGGAAGCTTAAATATGAACTATGATTCTGGTAAAAATGAATGCATAACTATGAGAAATTTATAATAGATTCTATGTCTATATTAATCTGACATTTTTGATGTCTCCAAAACAATAGTTACTCATGATAGTTAAGAATTAAACAATATTTAGAACACTAAAAAATCAAAAAAATAATAAGGGATGTATATATAATATTTTTTTAAATATAGAGAACTATGAATTATTTTTTCTAATTTTCTCATTAATTCGAAGAAAACATGCATATCTCTTATTAAGTGGGATCCCCATTAGATGATCATCTCTATGTACATATATTATTGAAATTATTTAATATTTTATTCTCATAGTAATTGTATGTAATATATAATGAATGGAATATATTTAGAATATATAGTGTTTGTAATTTTAATATCAATATTCTTATTTAGGTTGACCCTTGCATTATAATTTTAGTTGTTAATTTGTTTAGAAAACATTCATTGTATATTTTCTTCTTTATATGCTATTAATTTACTCTTATTATTGATTTCATATTTAATTCACATTCAACTCAGACTTTATTATTACTATTGATCCTCAAATGAATGTAAAATTAAATCATCGCATTGTTAATACAATCTACTAACATGTTTGTGGATAATAGAGTTACTATGTAGGTCATCGTGCATTATTATCCTTCATCAATTAATATTAATGGTCTATAATTTCCATGTTCAATCAACTATTAGTTCATGATTTTTATCTAGATCAAGGTTGATGCTCTATTTATAATAATAGTCAATGAAACTCACAATTGACAATATATTTTTGGATCATTAATTCTAACACATGATTGTTCTAACTCATAGTTGATCCAAGTATTTTATATTAAAATGGATCATTCATTATGGTTGATCATTCCATTTTATGTTCGGTCAATAAATATCATTAATTATGGACGAATTTTAAATAAATGGGATACAATTTATCCCAATGATCAACTATAATGTTTCATAGAATTATGATGGGAAATAATTGCGAATAATAGAAAACAATACAAAATATACCAGTTCTTATAAATTAATAAAATATGAAGGGCCCTAGGATGAAACCCATAAATCACTATGTTTGTTAATCGAATTTTATGTGTATTTGTTACTTACCGTTCATATCTAAATATATCATCTAATTCCTCTAGAGTTCATTCAATCTACTGATTAACAACATTCATGGAAAATAATTTTCTATTAATATCTACCCAAATTTATATATCGTTATTAATTAGTTGTATTATTATTTTTAAAGGTCTAAAATTTTTATTAATTTACATTCCATAATGATTATATATCCTCAAAAAAAGTCACAAATTGAAAAAATATAAATATTTGATTCAAAATGATGGTGTTATGAATATTTATATTTTTCATCTAATATCAATGACTTCCCATTTTATTGCATTATAATTATATCTATATAACATAGAATTTGGATCCTTCAATCACTATTAAAATTGAAATGAAAAAATACAGGCTTTAAATAACCAGAAAAACATATATTGGTTCTTCATTCTTAAATTAAAGGATTTTCAATAATGATACCTAAATAAAAACATTATATTACTATATTTAAATAAATTCTTCTAGGTCTATAATAATTAAAATAATATTTATTAAAAATTAATTTTTTATAAACAATATATTCTCATAGATACTTATTTTAATTTTTTAATTGAAACAGATATATGATTCATATATCAAAGGGGAACTATTGTTCTCGTAATAAGGAAACATCTAATTATTAACATAAACATTATGATCTTTCAATTCCTTTAAAGGTTAAAAGTTCCTATGATGATATCCGTCTATATAATAAAAGTAGAAAATACAATATGTTTACTAAAATTCACCAAAATACTTATCATATCATTTTAAATTTCCAATTATATAATTAAATATAAATATAATCAAATAAGATTAAAAATTTTATAATCCTGATATGTTTGAAATGGAATCATAAAATCAATCCCCAAATAATAAATGAATTAAAAAACTAGAAATAAATATTTATGATGAACCACTTTCTTAAAAAAACATTCATGTAGTATTTTTCAAGAACCATACATTCTCTCCCAGAATCCATGGAAGTTTTATAAAAAAAAATTCAGGGTTGAATATGATTATGATATATTAACTATACCACATGGTGTCTTACCCATAGTAAAAAATTTATCCCCTTATATAATGGGCACCCTGACGTCCTCTATCACACTATATTTAAAATTCCATCAACACCATGTTAGAATAATATATCATTGTCCAAAAATTATTAATATTAGTGTATAATGATGTTAATTACCATATTAAGTGATTTATCCAATGGTTCATTCATAGAACAATAAAATTAACCAATATATTTTATATTTTTTTCTACGAAGCTACATGACAGTTCTCATCATCGAAATGGGAAATATATATGATGGGTAATCTATATTGACGTTATGTAAGTTGAACAAGTGTCTATATACCAAATATTTTTATCACATCATATAATTAATTATAAATCTATTTATTCCACTAAACTAAATCATTTCATAAGTTTTTTTGTTATCATTATTGGAAAGTTGGTACTTCTAGGAATAATGATATGTAAGAATAATCACCTTGGGGAAATTTAATATTTAAAAATATTTTCAAATTATTTATCAAATGATAGTAAAAAATAATCAATAGTTTTATAATCATTATGGGACACATATCATATATAAATAACATAGTACATGACAAGATTTCTCTTTATGTTCCTCTATCCAATAATAGCCGCCAATTAATCACTGGAACTGTTAGTTAATATAATTCAAATCTTACATTATTTTATAATGATAAAAGGTTATATGTTAAATTTATACATGATCAAATGGAATTATTTTAAATAAATATCATATGAAATCATTTTCAAAAATATATTCTCTTCACCCTTAGTGTATCATATATATACATTTTTAAATTATGAGTTCTCCATAAAACATAAAAAACATAAAAACCCATTTAGGTATCTTGTGGCATCATTTTATTAACATGGTCACCTAGGGTTTTTACCATATGGATAACTTATGATTTTTTACCCTAATAGATACCTTAAAATGTATCCCTAATTGGTACCGTATGATTTAACCTTCATAGTCACAATATTATAATAATTATGATCAATTACCCACATAAACATACCCAATGAATTTTAGGGATTTTACTTACCCAGTGATCATTGTAAACAATTCCCATGAAATAGAACATAATCATAAACCATGAATTCTTTCAGCAAAATTCACTATTAAATGTTTCAAAATATTGAAATTTAAATCTCTATTTATTAAGACAAGTCCCATACCTCAATTTTTACATTCATAAAATGTGTTAAAACCTTCTGTATAATTGTCCAATTAGTGATATAATTTTTATACCGAACTACATTTATAGTTATAATCCCAAATATGATATTCTTATATCATCATTCAATCAATTTATTGCTAATATTTTGTTTTCATCCTTGTTTTAGGTGAAATTATTTTGTGGATTCCATGGTTTTTTTATTATGAATTTTTTGTTTGGAAATGAAATAAAAAAATAGAAGATGAATGAAAATGTTTTTATATGATTTAGAAATTTTAAATGATACCTTATTTCATTTTTTTTATTAGGGTTATTTATTTGACAAAACATTTATGTAAATTATTTTATTTAAATCAGATTTTTTAAAGACCTTAACATACTTCTATAATTTAATTGAATATTATTTATTTAAATTATATCCCAAAAATTAAAAAAGTTATTATGTAATTATTAAAATATATTTTAACTGTAAATATGATTGTTTAACATACTTGAAGGTTGAATTGTTAATTTAAAACACATCATCTAGAATGATGGTCAATCCTCAAATCATAGAAGATGATTTAATTTTTAGAATAATAAGAGAAGAGAAGAGGATTTTTTATGGATATTTCATTATCACAATAAAATTTTATAATGTTAATGATGTTGGAGTTATCATGTCTCTTAGATCTGTGTATCTGTGGATAGAATAATATATTAAAAAAATTAAAAGATAAATTTTTTAAAGGAAATTAGATTTTACATCTTGTGTTATCTTCCATGGGAAATTCCTTAGGAAAATCATGTTTCAACTTTTGTTGTTACAAACGTATCCTGAACATAGAGGAGAGAATTGGGAATAATATTGTGTAGATTTTGTGAACACTTCAAGGATATAGTGGTTTTGGGAGAAAAGGTTGTTAAGGGTCGTATTTACAGTGGGGGTATGAATGATTTTTATTATATTAATTTTATCATTATTTTGGATGAAGGCATTGAATAGTGTAGATTTTCTGACAAAATACTGTAAAAATGTCATTTAGATCTAACCAATTCTTCATATATCAGGCATTCCTCATGTGTGAATCAATAATTCCTTAATTTGTAATATGCCTAAAAGTACTGTATTTCACTATTTAAAAAAAAATTTAACTATATCACAAAAATTCCAAAAATTAATGAAAACCATTTCTCAATGTGAAGAATTTTATAATAAACCTCATTGTTTGAATAAAATTTTATTACTTTTAGAAATTTTATTTCCAATTCAATTATTCATTTATTAAAAAAATAGTGATGTTAATATTATAAAAGATATTATAAAAACATAAAAATTAGCTAAGGTATCATAAAATAATAATAAATTAATAAGAAAATATTTATTAATCTATTATTTGATGTTATTTAGAAAAAAAATTTAATTCATTATATTAATTATATAAATGTAAATAAAGATATGTTTTTAAAAATAAATACCAATACTTATTTTATAATTTTTTGAATATTTATTTACATTTTCCAATATATAAAAATGACATATTTTCACTTATTTGTTTAATTAATATTATTTATACTCTCATAGTTAATGTTACTATTCTATTAGTATAGATTTCATAATTTTTATAAATATTGATTATTTTATTATACATTTATAATAAATTTAACAATTAAATTCCAAAATGAAAACAAATTATTTCATAAGTACCAAGGTCATTAAAAGAACCTTATGTGTGATGAAAATTAATTATAATTAAAATAAAAAAACATAATTTTATAATTAAAAATCAAGAAAATAGATCGAATAAAAATGAAAAATAAATATTTCAATATGTTTTCAAGAATGTATAAGAATGTCAATTCAATTTTGGAAATTAAAAAAATGTTATTTCCATCAATGGAAGCTTAAATATGAACTATGATTCTGGTAAAAATGAATGCATAACTATGAGAAATTTATAATAGATTCTATGTCTATATTAATCTGACATTTTTGATGTCTCCAAAACAATAGTTACTCATGATAGTTAAGAATTAAACAATATTTAGAACACTAAAAAATCAAAAAAAATAATAAGGGATGTATATATAATATTTTTTTTAAATATAGAGAACTATGAATTATTTTTTCTAATTTTCTCATTAATTCGAAGAAAACATGCATATCTCTTATTAAGTGGGATCCCCATTGGATGATCATCTCTATGTACATATATTATTGAAATTATTTAATATTTTATTCTCATAGTAATTGTATGTAATATATAATGAATGGAATATATTGAGAATATATATTGTTTGTAATTTTAATATCAATATTCTTATTTAGGTTGACCCTTGCATTATAATTTTAGTTGTTAATTTGTTTAGAAAACATTCATTGTATATTTTCTTCTTTATATGCTATTAATTTACTCTTATTATTGATTTCATATTTAATTCACATTCAACTCAGACTTTATTATTACTATTGATCCTCAAATGAATGTAAAATTAAATCATCGCATTGTTAATACAATCTACTAACATGTTTGTGGATAATAGAGTTACTATGTAGGTCATCGTGCATTATTATCCTTCATCAATTTATATTAATGGTCTATAATTTCCATGTTCAATCAACTATTAGTTCATGATTTTTATCTAGATCAAGGTTGATGCCCTATTTATAATAATAGTCAATGAAACTCACAATTGACAATATATTTTTGGATCATTAATTCTAACACATGATTGTTCTAACTCATAGTTGGTCCAAGTATTTTATATTAAAATGGATCATTCATTATGGTTGATCATTCCATTTTATGTTCGGTCAATAAATATCATTAATTATGGACGAATTTTAAATAAATGGGATACAATTTATCCCAATGATCAACTATAATGTTTCATAGAATTATGATGGGAAATAATTGCGAATAATAGAAAACAATAAAAAATATACCAGTTCTTATAAATGAATAAAATATGAAGGGCCCTAGGATGAAACCCATAAATCACTATGTTTGTTAATCGAATTTTATGTGTATTTGTTACTTACCGTTCATATCTAAATATATCATCTAATTCCTCTAGAGTTCATTCAATCTACTGATTAACAACATTCATGGAAAATAATTTTCTATTAATATCTACCCAAATTTATATATCGTTATTAATTAGTTGTATTATTATTTTTAAAGGTCTAAAATTTTTATTAATTTACTTTCCATAATGATTATATATCCTCAAAAAAAGTCACAAATTGAAAAAATATAAATATTTGATTCAAAATGATGGTGTTGTGAATATTTATATTTTTCATCTAATATCAATGACTTCCCATTTTATTGCATTATAATTATATCTATATAACATAGAATTTGGATCCTTCAATCACTATTAAAATTGAAATGAAAAAATACAGGCTTTAAATAACCAGAAAAACATATATTGGTTCTTCATTGTTAAATTAAAGGATTTTCAATAATGATACCTAAATAAAAACATTATATTACTATATTTAAATAAATTCTTCTAGGTCTATAATAATTAAAATAATATTTATTAAAAATTAATTTTTTATAAACAATATATTCTCTTAGATACTTATTTTAATTTTTTAATTGAAACAGATATATGATTCATATATCAAAGGGGAAATATTGTTCTCGTAATAAGGAAACATCTAATTATTAACATAAACATTATGATCTTTCAATTCCTTTAAAGGTTAAAAGTTCCTATGATGATATCCGTCTATATAATAAAAGTAGAAAATACAATATGTTTACTAAAATTCACCAAAATACTTATCATATCATTTTAAATTTCTAATTATATAATTAAATATAAATATAATCAAATAAGATTAGAAATTTTATAATCCTGATATGTTTGAAATGGAATCATAAAATCAATCCCCAAATAATAAATGAATTAAAAAACTAGAAATAAATATTTATGATGAACCACTTTCTTAAAAAAACATTCATGTAGTATTTTTCAAGAACCATACATTCTCTCCCAGAATCCATGGAAGTTTTATTAAAAAAAATTCAGGGTTGAATATGATTATGATATATTAACTATACCACATGGTGTCTTACCCATAGTAAAAAATTTATCCCCTTATATAATGGGCACCCTGACGTCCTCTATCACACTATATTTAAAATTCCATCAACACCATGTTAGAATAATATATCATTGTCCAAAAATTATTAATATTAGTGTATAATGATGTTAATTACCATATTAAGTGATTTATCCAATGGTTCATTCATAGAACAATAAAATTAACCAATATATTTTATATTTTTTTCTACGAAGCTACATGACAGTTCTCATCATCGAAATGGGAAATATATATGATGGGTAATCTATATTGACGTTATGTAAGTTGAACAAGTGTCTATATACCAAATATTTTTATCACATCATATAATTAATTATAAATCTATTTATTCCACTAAACTAAATCATTTCATAAGTTTTTTTGTTATCATTATTGGAAAGTTGGTACTTCTAGGAATAATGATATGTAAGAATAATCACCTTGGGAAAATTTAATATTTAAAAATATTTTCAAATTATTTATCAAATGATAGTAAAAAATAATCAATAGTTTTATAATCATTATGGGACACATCTCATATATAAATAACATAGTACATGACAAGATTTCTCTTTATGTTCCTCTATCCAATAATAGCCGCCAATTAATCACTGGAACTGTTAGTTAATATAATTCAAATCTTACATTATTTTATAATGATAAAAGGTTATATGTTAAATTTATACATGATCAAATGGAATTATTTTAAATAAATATTATAAATGATATTAGATATTCATTTAAAGTAATTAACAATGCTAACTAGGCTTCCATGGGATTTTTTTAAAATTCCATGATTGTAAGAGGCATGTTATATAATAATCCAATCCCATTGAATTTTTTCTAGAGGTTAAAATTTCTAATTAACATTATTTTTTCATTTTCAACCACAGTTTAAATTTTAGAAACATTATAATGAAGTCATACACAAAATTTTTCTATGTAATAACTATTTATCTAATTAAAACCCAAATAATTCTCTTGAATCCATTAAGACGCATGATATATATTTTTCATATATCATTCTATTGATCATTTAAAACTATATAATTAATCAATAAACACCTCTAATTTTTTTTAATCATGTATAAAAATCTCCACATTCTAATCTATTTTAATATTTATATGGGTCCAAATAAACCATAATCAACTATTTTCTTTGAAAATGGATAAAATGGCTTGTGATTATAGTTTCACTATTATCTTATATTCAAATTGTATTATTTTTGTAATTAGTATTACCATCTTAATCACATAGATGTCCATTACCATCAATCAACTAATTAATTTTTTTAAATTATGACAATGGGAAATATTCATTTCATGTTTCTATATTCACCATTTCAAAATTAATTAAAAAAATAATTTTATAATGTTCCTAATGTAAATTTACTCTTCTTTATTTTATTTTATGACAATGATTCAACATTTTCAATGACTACGTTGATATAGAAAAAAAATGGTTGTATTGTATGGCATAAAATATCATAGAATCAATAAATTTAAAAACAAATTCTAGGTAAACCACTTATATGTTTGGTTTAATCCACCATTGTCCCTCAAAAATCATATTATGACTATGTTCAGTTTGGACACTATGTAATTAAATTAAAATCATAATTATATTTATTTCTATTATATTCCATATAATAGATTATATGCCCATTTGAGAACAATAAATAACATTTTTTATGTTAGATGATATAATACGCATCTATCATGAACTGTATGATATAATCAAATATTTGATTTGAAATGGAAGTGGTTTGAGGTTGAATTGCTTTGTCTTTTGGTAGGATGGTTGAATTATGAGATTTAGATTCCTAATGACATCAATGTGTTTATTAAAAAAATAATTGGTGATAATAAAATCATCCACATAAATTTAATATATAATATGTATTTAATCCTATAAAAATTATATACCGTCTATTGAGTTGGTTTTGTCCTTAAATTTTATCGTGATTTTCCAAAAAAATCACCCTCTGAAACATATCATCGAACTATTTCATTACATTAAAATGTAACTACACATGATTTTTCTAGTATTGTTTAATTAGTAATCACTTAAATCATTCATAATATACATTCATCTTCATCGCCAATATAGTCCTCCAAATATAGTTGTTTACTTAATATTAATTCCTAATAAACATTGAGATTTTCATATAAGGTATCATTTTAAACATCCAATTGGTATGATAGATAACTCCACATGTATCAGTAGACAAGAAAAAAACCACTTAATATAAAAATTATTGTACAAAATTTCATTTTAAAATTTAAACCAAATAAAAGTTACCACTTTTTAAAATATATGTATAATGTAATTTATGTCATCATTTAATATGATAAAATAAAATGACTAATAAAAATAATCTTTATAGTCAAAATTTAATTTTTAAAAAGATAATTTTGATATGAAATTCATTATTAAATCATGAAGTATGGTATTTTTTATGATAAAAATATTTTTTTATGAATATTTTTTTAATACTAATTTAATTATTTAATGATATGAAATCTTAATGTGAATGGTTAATATTCCTAAAATTAATTTATATATGCAATTTTATTCATTATATAAAATATATTTTTTAAAATATAAATTTTCTATTGTTATAATTTTATTACGTACAATTTATCATTATACTTTGGAATCATCACTAAAATATTTATTTTTGATAAAATTTATATATTTTTTAAAAATGATTTATTTTGAGATGAATATATCTAAATATAATTTTTACAAATTACCACAAATTTAATATATCATTAGTATATAATTATGTGTTTGGAAATATTAAATAATTTTAAAAATAGAATATATTAATTATATATGTGACATTAGAACTTTAAAATTTAAGGATTAATTTACATAATAACAATTTTTTTAGTTAATACTTCTTATATATCAATATTATTTATTATATTACGTTATTCAATGAAAAATTTTTAATATATATATATATATATATTATAAACTAAATAAAATGAAATTCCATTTAAATTTATATATAGTATTTCCAAATTATGTAGTAAGGTCTATTTTTTTATTCATCAGAATAGAAAATTTATACTATTTGAAAACAAATTACAATAGATGAATAATGTCAAAAATATAATAATTGAAGGGAAAATGGGATGAATGTTGTTAAAAAATGTTAATAACATAGTTTTTGTGGGATTCATGTCCTATTATCACACAATAAAAAATATTTTTTATCCAAACGTCATATATTATAATAAGTATCTTAATATGTAGATTTCATATCTCCAAAAGTTAATTCTCATGACATATAAATGCTTACTATTAGCATAACATCAAATAAATCCTATAAAATTAGATTTCCTCTAGAATACCGAGCCTTTATCATTCTCAGAATAAATTCTCAAATATTTTCCATTTCTATGGGATCTTCCATTAAAATATCATACTTCTCAATATGTGTTACCATTATTTTGAAAAATAATTCATTAATATATTTTATTTAAATTTTTATATTTAAAGTCCCAATATAATGAAAAAATAATTGGTTTCAAAAAAAATACTATTCTATTAAAAATAATTTTAATCACAATACACTTTTTTCCTTAGTAAATGTGGAAATGAAATTTGTGTGTATGTGTGCTGAATATAACCTCAATTGAACATCATGTTTGTTTTCCATTCCCACCTTATTGATATGTTTGTTAGAGAAACTTTAAAATATATCAATGGAATATTTGAAATAATATATATTATGAGGTATTATAAACAATGATTCATTTAACCCATTTTGTTGAAAAAGAATACACAATGCATGTGACTATGAATACTACCACATCCATGGAATTGTGAATTTTGTTTTTATATAATCCAATCATGGATGAATATAAATATAAAAATGAAGGTTAAATACTTTTATTATGATATAATTAACATTATTATGAAAAAAATTATAACATATTAATGATATGTATAAAATATGGTTGTCATTATGTCAAAAATTTTAAATAAGAATACTAAGAGGTAAATGATTTCTTCCAAATAAAAAATTTTATAATATAAAATAATTATTCAATATAAATAAATAAATAAAATATATTTTAAAATAATAATAATTAATTATATAATTATTCTTATATTATTAGAATAATTCCACCTCGAAATCACCCACTATTCATGAGACGTTCATGTTTAGGTCGGTTTTATAACCAACAATATTAACACTAAGAATTTATATCATTGATGTCTTTGTGAAAATAATTACTTATATAATAAAATATGTATATTTAAATAAGTTTTTAATAGCTCTTAAGGTAATATCAAAAAATTTATCACAAAAAAAGTAAAAAAATTATAATTTGATCCTTCAAAGAATGAATGAAATTGATATCTTCCTAATGTATTATTATAAAAAATAACATGATAGGAAATAATATCCTTATAAAATAACATGAAACATCTATTTTATTACAATTTATGATAAAACATTGATAAACATTGGAACACAAATTGATACTAACACAACTACTTCAAACCTAATTCATATTGATGACAATTATATACACACAATGATAAATGTACATAAAACATTACTTATATATTTATTTTGGGAATGATTATAAAATATGGGTATAAATGTTTGTATTTATTTATATGGATAATTATTATTAAGTTTATGAAAATAATTTTATTACTAAGCAGGATTGATGCTACTGCATATCAATAGATGAACATGATATTGGTTTTCATAAAAATTCAATCACATTGTTAAATGTTATTATTATGGATATAATTTAACTATTTTGGTGTTATAAATACTATAAGTAAGATAATATTTTGAATGGAATTTTATAAATTTAATTTTTAGGAAAAAATATCATGATTTCATGGGATTTTAATAAGAATGTTACTATAGCCACTAGGGTTATTGGTATCAATCATTAATTTTATGATATATTTCATTTTAATACTCCATGATACACTTTTAATATTTTATTAATTTTAAATGGATGTATTATTTAAATATATAATACTTATATCTGTATGATCTAATAAAAATAATTTCCTTTTGGTCATATGTATTTTGAATTACTTATTTCCGAAAATGTAATGATTCTTTGTATCCTGACAAACATTCCTAGATGTATTAATAATTTCTCTTTTAATTATTTCATATATATTTTTGGTATATTATTGATTTTATTTATAGTATAATGTGTACCAATTTTTTTATTTATTTTTTTAAAACAATTTTATAAAATTTTCCTTTTATCATGATGTATGTCACGTATAAGTGATATTGATAACTAAATACACATTTAATTTAAATATATTATTTAATTGTGATCATTATTTTTCCATGATTGTGTTAATCTATAATAATTTTTTATTTTATGTAAATCTCCATTCCATTATTTAGAATGAAGATATTTTGATTAAATGATTGTTTTATTTCACTCTATAGTATATGTTTTTTAAAAATCTGTTTTATGTAAAGAATTAAAAGCAGTTTTCATTCACATACAGAGGATTCGAATTTATCCACTCAATCTTAAAAGATAATTATAAGGTATTTATAAGGATAAATACATACACATAATAAATACAAATAATGGTTTTATATTACTTTCACATCACCTATTCAAATTTTATCATTGAATTATATATGTAATTTCTTTATAAAAAATTTTATAATTATTTTTAAAACAAATTATATGTTTTCTCTTCAATATCCTTTTAATTATAAAACTTTAGTACCCTAATATGGTTTATTATTTATTATTTAAACTCATATATATATATATATATATATATATATTAGATTCACTTTATCAGGTGATTTTATTTTTCATCACTTATATATTTATAACATTCTGTAAATACTATTTTTAAAGTATTAATTCATTTATGACTACACCTATATATGTTTAAATTTAAAAAATTGGGGTATTTTTTAAACACTAACTTATTATCATTGGATTTCTTATGATAATGTTATTCACACATTGACATTACCCAATTACCATTACAAAATATGGTGTGGATATCTCTATTTTTAAAATGTAGATTTAAAAAATATTATATAGAATGAATGGTTAATAATTGGATTGGTAATTATTTATATTAATGATGATTATTTAATAATGGAATTTTTTTATTATGTATTGATATTTAAATTGTCCATTATAATAATAAACATCTATCTTATTATGGGGTTCATTACGGAAAGGTATGAAATGAAATGTACAATATATTTTTCAATGATCTATAATTATTGTAGTGATGATCAGATTTGGATATTATATACCCCCAATAAGTGTTAACAGATCTCTTGAGAACATATTATTTGAGTGATAATGTGATCATGGGGTATGTACTATTTTCAGTATGTTTATAGCTATCCAAATTCATCCTATGATAGGTCCATTCTTAATTGCCTGCTCGTTCTATGGCTTGTGTGATAAGGGAGTTGAGCAGATGAAAATGGAAATAATAATTCATTTAGATACATGGTGACTATAGAAATATAGTAACAATGCTAGATATTAAGGGATGGTCTCATCAAGTAGGGTCATTATTTCTCACACCAATAGCAACATCCTTGATCTTAATATATATATTATGGGTTAAAGAAAAGATTTATCAATCCAGCCTCTACGAATGGATTCTCAAGGTGTCTTAAACTATGCCTCCCATAGAAAATGGGACATTTGGCATCTTACTCCATCTGGAATGATGTTCAACTTAGAAGGATCTTTTAACATGGGTGACATGAATGGTGGATTCGATGTGCACGACTCCAAGGGCTCCTTAATTTTTGGGTTCATGGATTTCATTATAAAGTCTACCTATATCCTGGTGGTGCCCTTCCCTTAACTCAGGCCTCACCCCTATCTCTTTGGGGTAATTCAAATTGTTGAAGCTGAAACAAACTTAGAAATCCTATTCAATTTGTTGCATGATTTTAACCCAACCCCTGGACTATCTCATGCTGTATCATGAATATCTGGAGTATTATCTCTAATATATGGATGATGCACACATAGCATGAAGGGAACATGGTTTCTAACCACATGGTGTTGATCCTTGTTCTTGTAGTGTATACCTCGTGTTTCTACAATTTATATCAGATTAAACTGAAAGGGGTTAATCTAATGAGAGGGGATTACCTCAACATATATAATTTTCTCCCCTAATAGGCTCAATACATGTGAAATATTAGATTTTTCTTCCCCCACATTATTAATAAATATGATGATAATATCATGGCCATGGTTTACATGAATCCCAGTACTAGAATGAATTTTTAGAATAATGTCTTGACAGAAATGATTTCATGTATGTAATTATGTGTTCAATAATTATTTATTATCTATGATATATATTTTTTAATTCTTTTATTAACTGTAAAAATTTTCGGATAATTTTTTGATTGAATATTTTTTATAGAATCGATATTGTTTTTCTATAAATAATTTATATTATTACATTAATAAGTGTTTCGACTCACCTATTTTTATGTTTAAATTCCCCATTTTATGTAGAGTGGTAGTGAACATGACATTTTATTTTAGATAAAAATAATTATAGATTATGAGGGAAATGTTACTAATTCCTTATCTAATAAGTAGTTTTTATATATAAGGAATAATTTTTGGGTGATATAATTAAAATTATATTTTTGTAGTTATTTTTTGGTCCCCGTTCACCCAATAAAAAAACCTAAAAGTACATTTGAATATATATAGTGAAATATTATATTTTCTTCATATAATTATTATATTTTTGGGTATATGGATTATAGTCTCCATAGAATTCAATAAGAAATTTATATTTTATTCATAGAATATCTAGGAGTACAAGTCCTATGATTTAATAGATTGAATTATAAAAGGATTTATATTACTCATGATATTTTGAGGATCATCGATGATAATTTATGGGACGATAATATAAGGATGATAATAATTTCAATTGTAGATATAACTCTTTACGATATTATGGGGTTTTTAATTAGGGTTCTAATGCATATTTTATCATTGGATTTAGAAAATAAAGAATTATATAAAACATTACGGATTAGTCAAATACAAAATTATTAATCTATCATAACATTATTAGGTCATGTAAATATAGTGATTATGTCGTTCTCATTGAAATTTAATTATTCTAAAATAATTAAGAGAGGATTAGAATTTTTAATTAAGGTATATCTGGGTAATGAAACTAATTACAGTGGATTGGGTATTTAAATTATTGTTATCTTGTGTAAGAAAAATTTTCCTCATTAGACATTAAGTTTGACACTTCATGGGGATATTATTTTGTTGATGTTTTATCTTTCAGAAATAAAACATTCAATTAATTTCATAGTTACCTATGTGGATACTATGTAATGAATTGTGCTTTCTAAATATTATTTTTAAATATAACATGGAACCATTTTTAGACCAGGATTTGGGAAGTTGTGTGATTCTTAGGCATAAGGTTCCTAAAACAAATGATTGTAAAATATTAAAATATTAAATAGCACACATGCACAATTTTCTTGAAAAAGTGTAATAACATGAAAAACGATACTTAGATCATAAATATGAAGGAACGATTGAGTTCATAAGAACATTTTTACCCTAGGAATGTCATAATATAGGTTGGTTCAAGTCATTTGTTGAAATTCAGCACTAAGACAAAAATGAATAAAATAAATTACTAAAAATATTAATTTGTTTTATTTCATTATTGAAATGAAGAAACAATAGGTTCATCATTAAATAATACTTTTTTAATATCTCGGTTTACCCTCATAACCACAACATCCTATTGAAACCATGTTATGAGGGATATGGAGAATTCAATCTAGCATGTGTTGTGAGAACATCAAATTGGTGGTTGAGAAATACTGATCGTGATGGATCATGTATAAACCAGGAGCCTCATTTTTGGTCTGGATCTTTAATTCATGTTGTTTTTTATGATGTGAGATGAAATGGGAATATTAATTGTAAACATAGTGTTATAATGAGTACACACTATGTACCCAGGTACTGCGTACAACCACCTACTGGGTGGGTAACGACCAATATATGGTTGTGTGGTGACCTATTAGACCACATAAGAAGGGGGTCCATTGAGGTTAATAAACAACATGCACATTTAATGAACATGTCTTGTAATTTTCTTTTAATATTATATATCTGTATGGGGTCACCTCTAGAATCCAAAACTGTCTTCTTCTAACCATGGATCGTATAGGATAGTGAAAAGATGGACAAAAACTTCATACCCCTACTTATCCTCCATCTGAGCTCCGATTGAGTGGTGTTGAGTGTGTTGGAATCCCAGTAGTGATTTCTCAATACCTCTAGACCATTTCATCATGATTCCTCTTCTCTCATGAGTTATTCAAGGTTAGGAATTTTTAACCGTTTCGTAGATCTATGTCATTCTAATCAAGTCAAGAGATGATGTTCAGGATTATTGTTCATGTGGCATCTAGGTAGGTGTTTTTTTCCTTTCATTGTTATTAATTGGATTATATATTCTAAAATGGATTCATATCCATATTTGGGGTATTTCATGATTTTTAATTTTACCGTAATTAATATCGACTATGGTTTATTTGATTGATAAAGAATTATTTCTTAGGTGTATTGTTAGATAACTTATTTACAGGACAATAGATGGTTTTATTTCCATTGATGGACAATTTATGGACATTTGTTCTTGAATTATTGATAGGCGTACCTTGTTTTTTATGCCTTGTTTTGTTAGGATGGAGTTTCTGATTATATGTAATGCATATGGTATGCTTTGTGAATGTTTATCCATGTAGCAGTTACTAATTACATGTATTTCATTGAAATGATATGCATACTGGTTTTCCAATGGACCATGAGAGCCTTGGACAATGTGAACTATGGGGGTTTCCCAGTTTATTTACATAGGACCATGAGAGCCATGTTGTAGATATTGACCCTTGGGTATTGACCGTGAGGTCTACTCAAGAGGCCGTTTATGATTTGTTTATGATATATTGACCCAAGGTTATTGACAGGGAGAGCTACCCATCAAATCGTTTATTATGTGATTATTCTCTGTTGACCTATGTTTATTGACCATGGGAGCTAACAAGAAGACCATTTATTATTTTTTTTATCCAGAACTAGTGGTATTGATCATGAGAGCTACCCTAGAGGTCGTTTATAAGTTATTTATGCCTTATTGACCCAAGGGTACTGATCATGATATATTCCTAGGTGGAAGTTATTTAATGAATTGGTGTTGTGTTGATCAATGGGGATAGAACACAACAACATTCCAGATGGTTGTTTAAGAATGATTGATAGATTTTTGCGAGTCTTCCCAACCAAATCATGAGTTTGGACATGATCATACATTATTATTTATATAGTATTCTGATTTGTAGGGTGTTACTATTAAAAATTGGATATATAGATTATTCTTGATCCCACAGTTTACACGATTCAATTAATTGAAAAAAATGAAAATCAATGTTATTGTAAAGTGTTGGATTGATTACATATGTGTGCTTCCTAGTTTATTACTTAATTTATTTGTATTACATACTGTGTATATTAACTGACAATTGAGTACAAATATTTTTGTGTTTGCCTATTGGGTTCTTCTCACACACAAATTGTGTAATTATTTTGGACCCCAAAAGATTATATGGTTGCAGGTATAGATAAGGATAATCAACCTTATTCATTAGGTACATGTCTTCAATTAGAGATGAAGAGCATGAGACCATTCCGAGGATTGAGATGTTGTTGGAGTATTCAAACTTTCTATACATTGGATTCATTATTGAATTTTCGACATTGTGACTTGTTTGGATTATTTCCTAGACTCATGTGACAAGTGTCATATATATATATATATATATGTGTGTGTGTGTGTGTGTGTGCTCAAGTTGTTATATTACTATCAGTCTTCTACAGTTCATGTTTGTTGTATAGTATTACAGCTTCCATTATTGTTTAATATTCTCTTTCTAATGTGTATTATTTATTAAAGTGGGAATAGTTCCTCCATTAACAATACGTGGACCTCGCTGCTAGTCGATATACTCTAGTGTTTGGGGAAATGTGCATGAGGTCATGTTACCAACTGGGTTCAGGGATCCTTTGTTTAGCACCTAGTTATGGGATGTTACAAATTGGTATTATAGGAGTTATTTTATTATTTGACTTACTATTTGTACCTTATAGACTGGTATATGAAGTTATAGGTAGTTGTTAATAATATTTTCTCAGGAGTAGTTGACCCGTGTACAAGGAAAATCCATGTACCATCAAATAATGATATTTTTCTTGGTTTCACAATTATTACAGTTGAATTGATTTCACCATTGAGCAATACACATGTATTTCTCTGTTATCAAGGTTATTATTGATTTTTTATTTCTGTTCGAACATGTAGAAATGAGGGTAATTCATATAATGCATCATATATGCACTTATCATAGATCACATGTCCTACATTCTTGACATTCCATTTATGGTAAATTATTGATACAATGTTAATTTAATAGATTTTTTATTAGATATAAAATTTGTTGTGATAGATTTCATGAAATAAATAACTCATATTTTGATTAAGTATTGTAAAAATTAAGGTTTCATTTAGATGGACACCATGGTTTGGTCGCTGACTGGTTATGGGCCCACATGGATCGAAATTTAGTGGATAATGTTAGAACAGAACTTTATTTTTTTCTAGTTATGATAACAATATGGATACCAAAGTTTGACTTTTGGGTAGTATGGGATCTCATGGGTTTGGAATTTGTCATTCCTTGGAGAAAACATTATGTTTTTAAGGGTTTAAATTAAGTTTAGAGTCTTAGATTCCATAATCCCAGACAACATGATGCTTGATGTTATGAACACATGCCATGTGTTCTTCTTTTCTAGAAGAATCTACTTTTCATAAGTACACATCGTTTAATGTATGTACATGAAACCTATTTGTTAAATGTTTGAATGACTATGTGTTTAGAGACACGAGGTTGATAAAAGCTTGGTATAACATGTTGTGTACTATGATTACAGTCCATGCTGTAAGAGACCATGTATCCAGTTGTGTGAATAAGGGAATGGGTGGATGGAATTCAGGTGGTACATGTTGTTTCCAGCTTGAACACTTCATGTGGTACAGAATCATTTGTACGGCTATGTGACTAATAAAACTGGTGGATGAAACTTGTGTTTTACACACTGTGTCTCATTTATGCATTCCGTGTAGAAATAAACCATGTATCTGACAGCGTGTCTAATGACACATGTGGATGGAACTTATGTATTACACTCTATTTCTTTGATGAACATGTCATGCAGTGTTACACCATCAGAACCGTGTAGTTATATCCATATATATGTACTTGGGAAGGATAAAATATTCAATTAAACTCCATGTATCATAAGGATCACATCTTCTGTATGGGGTGTTACAAGACGAGGTTGGAAGATTACACACCCTTGTTATATTTTAAAGGGTACACATAGTGTAATTGTTCTTCACACCTTATAAAAATGTTTTAAAAAACATGATTGATTTCTTTACCATGTTCAACTCTTTCTCAAAAATGATTCTAGCCTAGATAATCTTCTACTGAGGTGTTTTCTTGGCCTTGCACAGTCATGCCATCCATATTTCTACTAGATGTTCCCATGGTACAATGCGATGATCAGACCCATGAAATGATATATCAGGGACTACTAGAAGATCCACTTATCGTGACTATCTTATAACAAACTGTTATATTGGACGTAGGTGGAGATGCATAGTTCAATGAAGGATTTACGAGGATGATGAAAACATTTCAGGGAGCACCACATTCTTCCCTATTTATGGAAGAGTGGAAGTGGGTGTTCTAGTAGTAGCACCCATCCACTTTTCCATGGGATGGATGGCCATAGGCTGTAGATTCATTGTTTGGGGCCATGATTTCTATTTTCGAGCATCAAGAGATTTTGCTGGAGTGGTTTTTGAAGCTCATGAAGAACATTTTATGGGAATTTTTCAACAGATGGTTGGATGTCATCACACTAGTGGGACATCATCAGGATATATCTTGGGAAGTGTTTTAGAGAACCATCTATGATTACATCTACCACATAATGTTGAGGGAAAACCAAGACTAGGAGTTCATGAACAACCTGTAGGGCGCTCTTCTAATGATGCATTATTCTTCTTTCTTCACGGAGTGTCATCGCTTCTCTCCAGTTTTGGGGGGCGAATACCTATCCCAAGCCCAGTGAAATTAGGATAGTATCTGGTATGACATCCGATCACATGGAAATATTTTTAGTCTGACTTCAACAACTGCTATAGTGAATCAGGTGATGATTACTAAGCACAATCTATGGAGGTTGGGAGGTGTGGGCTATGGTGGTTCTGAATATAGTGATTATACTACTTATTTTGATAGTAGGATGAAATGGAAGATCCTTCATGGAGTGATTCTAGTATTAATAATGGTCATTCATGTAACCGGGTGAAGTTCTACCAGTGTGAGAAGAGTGGGAACACAAGACCATAGTGCCTGAGTGACCATGTTTTGTGCAGATATTAATGAAGGATGGGACATATTGTGGGTTTATTCTTTTTTTTCTCAATATGATCTGGTGAGAGGGGATCTATTATGACTCCATGTTCATGAGAAATACCACTAGTTTTCCATCAGTCAGGGAACTGGAGTTCTTCAGGCCGTTCAGGCCAAGGAGGAGGTCATTTCTGTTGTATCTAGACAATAGTTTTTTAGTGACTATAGGGTTGATCAGCTCATTGTAGTCATGTAGGGTTGTAGTGTAGTGTTATAGTTTATTATTTTTTAATGGTACATACACTGCAATAGCAGGACCCCAGAACTTGTACAGTTAGATGTACAATTCTGGTTGCCTATGTTTTTGTTTTGGAAATTTTCAATATTGTGGCATCCCACAGTATTATATATGTTTCCATTGTGGATGGAATTGGGATCTATATCATCAATTCTATTTATTTCATGATTCTAGATAAATCTTTGGGGAGTATAACAACTTGTCTACATCAGTTCAACGAGTTCCCTCTTGAGGTTGGTTTATAACATCCCATCTCTTTTTTACAAACTTAAACAAGATTAATTACATAAACATTCACTTAATAAAACTATGAGGATCAATAGGTCTATTTTCTATGGAAAATTTCGATCATTATATAACATCATAGTACATAGAACACATAATATTCATTGAAAACATCATTTACATTGACCACGGCATTATTTTATTCATATTATTTCATGAGAAAACCCGATGAAAAGAATATGAAATGGGTGAGCTATAAAGTCTAATAAGGGATTAAGAAAGGTATAATGGGATTAATATAGTACATTTTAGGAAATTGTCATATCAATAGATAGTAAAATAAACATTATCATAATGGAATGATATTGTATGATTATCATAACATGGGAATGTGTCAACAACATTTAATATGTAATTAGCATGAGACAAGGAAAATTGCACATGTAAAATAAGTAAACCCTCATTGAACATGAATTTCCATGTGTAAAACCACATTACACATTACACATCAGGATAATATTCATTACCCAATGATTTAGAGTGATATTTGTTCCCACCCTTCTTAATCATTTCATCTCATGCATAAGTGTGCCACATAGATCAAACCACATGAATTCATCAAATTTCATAATTTATTCCCCAGATAAGATATGTGGAATACATAAACGTAATTAATCAATAAACATGTACATTTTCGTAAATGTGAATTCATATTATACATAAATTGGTATGGTATTAACTGAAACAATGACTTTTACATGGGAAGTTTTGGTGTAACGTCCGTAGCATAACGACGCCACATTGAAATCATAATGTGTGATCATAAGAGAGAAAGGGGTATCACAATATTTATATAAAAATATTATTTTAAGGGTGGTGGTTAATTTAACACTATATCCCAATTATGAAATGAAATTTAGATGCATAATATAAAATAATTGCTTGAATGTAAATTTGGAGAGGTAAATTCCTTACAGAAATTTGAAATGGTAATAGGGGTACCTTAGAGGAATAATTGGGAGATAAAGAGGCCTTTCATCAGGAAAAAATATTGAGGAAATTATGGTGGAGGTAATAAATCATTCCCCAACATTTATATTTGAGAACTCAAGGGGATAACAATATGAAGAAACATGGACCAAAATGAGAAAGGAATAAGTTCCTTTTATAGGTATGTAATCCCAAAGGCTTTAGAGAGTCTTGAGAGAGGATTCTTGGGAGAATTAGGATCCATTGATGGATTTTAGAGGCAGGAAAAAAGGTTTTGGTAGATCTTAAAATGGATTTAGTGATGAGTAATTGGATATTGAGTTGGATTATATATGAATGGAAGGAAATTATTTATTATTTAATTTTGGGACACCACACATTAAACTAATCAAAACCACAAACATCCCATGATTTTTTACCATGGTTTTTACCAATTTAGTATTTATGAAATTTTATTATATGTCCAATGTCACAATATATTAGAATATTATTCTTTCTTTTGTGGAGGTTAAATACACTCTAAAAGAAATCATTTTAAAAATATTATAATGTTTTATAATTCGTGGGGGTCCACTAAGGTTTGTAAAATTAACAAAATAATATAAAATAACACTGTTTTAATGGTAAATCATATTTTTTCTAAGAAACCCATTAATAGTTTTTTATTAAATCACTATTGGGTTTTTATGATGTCACAAAAGAGATTTTATATTTACATAGTATTTATTTTTTATAGATCAATTTGACTGTCAAAACAAAATTTAGAAAAATTCACAGGTGGATAATTTTAACGTCTGGAGTAAACAAATAATATTCATTTTATTTAAATAATTTTCTAAATATGTTATTTTCTAATTATATAATAGAAAATAGACATTTGTCGAAAATTAATGGGGTTTTAAAAAAACAGGTTTCAAAACACAATAAACATTACAATTGTATTCATAAAATTTATACGATCATTTGTATTTAATAAAATTTTATTTAGTAATAATATTTTATTAATATATTATTTAATTCAAAAATCCTTAATTCCTCACAATATATAATTAAATAAATATTCACAGAATATTTTGGGCTTTATGAACTCTTTACAATTTATCAATTGTATACTGAATGTGTATTATTTATTCTATAAGAAAATAATTAACACAATCATAGTGATATTGTCTTGTTACATTACCCATTATAACAATCACATAAGACCTATGGATAAGGCATGTTATGGTGACAGATTATTGTGGTGGATCAGATAACATCATTCAAGAGGTAATCTCTATTAACATATATTTCTCTCGTAGGTGGTTCCATTCAATCTTAACATGTTGAAGATTGACATTGGATTGGTCACATGTGAAGCCCAATACCATTACTTCCTTTCTATTCTCTGACTAATTTGCTTCGTATAGACCAATTCTATTGGATGAGGCTATCTCGTCCCTTATATGAGTAAATTATATTTGATATAGCCATATATTTATACTAATAATGTGATAACTGATCAACTGATATATTACCAACTATAAGAATTTCTAATGATAAATTAAAATTTGAAAACATAAAACCAAATAATGGAATAGGTTTTTTATATCTATTTTATATAATAATACATTTAATTATATCAAGAGTAATTTTAATTAATAATTTTTTGGTTCATTGTAATCATCCACCCTTAAGAAATTTTTCCCTTGAATGTTTCTTTTCACACACTAAAACATATGAGGGTAACTCTACTTCACCACGTCCTCTGATTCCCAACTTGCTTCTTCAAACTTGTTATTTCTCCAAAACACCTTGTGGAGGGGTATTGTCTTATATCATACATAATTTTCACTATGATCTAAGATATTAAATGTCTTCTCTTTATAGTAGAGGTATTTCTCCAATGGAACCACCTCAGGGTTCAGTACATAAGATTGGTTAGGTGTGTACCTTTTTCATGAGTTATACATCAAATGCACCATGTACTTAAGATAGATTCAGTGAGAGTGATAGTTGATAGGCCAATCCCCTAATGGGATCAAGGATATCAAAAGTGTTGATGTACCTTGGAATATGCTTTCCCTTCTTCCCAAATGCCTTGAATCTCTTCCAAATTGATATGTAGTGTAATACCCGTTCACCGAAACCAAACACTAGGTCTCGTTGATTATTATCACATAGATATTTTGTGGACTATAAGCAGCTTTAATTTGTTACTGGATGGTATAAACCTTCTCCATTATTTTTTTTCGACCATTTCTGGACCTAGGAGTTTATGCTCCCCAAATTCATCCCAACATGCATGTGTTCTGCACCAATTCTCATACATGGCTTCATAAGTATCCAATGGGGTGAATGACTGTAAACTATTATGATAAGAGAAATCAACTAGAGGAATTTTTTGATCAGATCCTCCTTTGAACTTCTTTGAGGAGGCTCTAAAGATTTCCTCAAGTGTTTGGATAGTTCTCATAGATTAGCCATCAATTTGTTGATGTTTAGGCATACTGATGATCATCTCAGTATTCAGATAATGTTATGACTATTCAAGATCATAGAGGTGAATCTTGGATCTTGATCGGATATAATAGATAGAGGTACTCCATACAGACTTATAACTTTTTTGATATATATTTATCTATTCTAGTTGATCAAATGATAAATCCTCTCAAATTACAAAGTAGTTTGTAGTCTTTAAAATAAGATACAAAACAACAGACATAGATTTTTTTTTTCATTTGGATGTCTTTAAAAGAATGGTTACAATGTCAATGGTGATATTATCCCATTTTAATTCGGGTATGGGTATTGGTTGAATCATCACCTTATATTTATACCTCTCAACCTTCACATGCAGACATAAATTTTTACATTGATGAAAACTCAGTGATATCCTTCTTCATGTTATCCCATAAATAAAGATATCAGAGATATCGAAACATCTTTCTGTTTCTAGGGAAAAAGGAAAAATTAAATCTATGTGCATTATCCCAAAGTCCATTCCATAACTTATGATTGGATTTAACATATAGTCTTGTCCCAAATCTCACAATTCATTCTTCATTAACATTGAAATACAATGATTTCTCTTTTTTTTATTGTTTCTAAATTTTTCTGAATTCCCACATCATCTCTTTGAGAATCTATTAACCATTCCAAAAGAGTTGTTTGAACATTAATTTGTAAATGTATTGATGATTTCCAATTTTTTATGATTCCCATTTCCCTCTTCAACCAACATGAGAAGATTGTATCATTTATAATTCTCATCAATGATATAATCATTGGGTCATTTCTACATACAACATCTTCCACCATGTTCACTTTCCCAAGGTGGTAATTTATTGAGAAGTAAATTTCTATATTTTCACTATCCTTATTCATTGTTTGATTTTAAACTCATTCTATGTGAATATATAATTTAGGATTTTATGATCTATATATATTTTACACTTATCCCATAATAGGTAATGTCACCAAATTTTTTAATATAATATTAGAATAGAAAACTCTATATCATGTGTTTAATAGGTTTTTCTCATGAAAATTCTATTCCCTTGACATAAGGGAATGAATTTAAATTTTTTATTAATGAAAAACCCAATCCCTTCTTCAAAGTATCACTAAATACCACAAAAATTTGTTCACTAGTGTGGAGTGTGAGAACATGCACAGTTATAAGACTCTTTCTGAAATCCTCCATTCAATCTTTGCATAGATCACTCAAGGAAAAAATGACTCCCTTCTATTTTATCATATTAAAAGGGTTTGAAAATCATGAGAAATTTCTCATAAATCAATGATAATATCTAGCTGGCCCATGGAAGCTACAGATATTCATCACCAATGTTGACCTCGGCCATCCCTTAATTGAAGTTTCCTTGGAGGGATGCATAGAAATATCATTTCATGGGTTGATATGACACATTAATAATACTTACTTCAACCATAACATGCATTTTCTTTGTACTTTTCATAGATATTATTCTTCTGTAAGGTCTCTAGTACAGTTATTAGATTCTCCTCATGCTTTTCCATGTTTCTTGACTGTATTATAATATTTTATATAATGAATAAAAATTAAATTTTGTAATCACTGAGAACTATTTTCCTCACGTCCATGAATATTCTTGGACCATAAGTGAGTCTGAATAAAATTACTCTACTTCATATTGACCATACCTTGTATGAAAAGAAGTCTTGTGGATATCCTCCTTCTTCACCATTGGTAATATCCCTACGAAATATCCACCATAGAAAAGTAATTTTCACTATATAGAAGATCATTAAACTTATCAATTTTGGGAAAAGGATATTTGTTCTTTATTGTGATTTTGTTGAGCTCACTATAATCAATAAAAGGTGCATTAACCCATATTTCTTCATAACGAAGTGGAATAGTGCTCCTCATGGTGAAGCACTTGGGTGTATAAACCCCTTTTTTATATTTTATTGTAGTTGTTTAATCACCTCCTCAAGAACCAAAATATCCATTGCATACATATTTTTAATATTTTCAACACCCCAGGTAAAAATCAATTGTTAATTTAATAAATATTCTGGGAGGAAGACCATGTAATTCCCCAAGAAACACATCAGAGAATTCCATCAAAATAGGCATGTATTCCAAGATGGATTCATCCATAGTCTTAACCATTTGAGAAACATATACATACTCATATTTAAGTAATATCCACACATGATATGATGGTGCTAAAGAAGATTCATCATCCTCCATGAACATGTATAGAATCATGGGTTGATTCTTCATATGGGGAGTGATTTTCCTCTCATTGAAATTTAAGATGGATCTATATAGGGAATGTAAATACATGACAATAATTACCTCAAATTCCACTAAATAGAGAATGATGAGGTTCACTGGGAAGTTAAAAACACATTTAATGACAGGGGAGGTGTTATATTAATGCGATGCAATGATTTCCCCAAGTTTCATTCCCACCGACATCCCAACATTCATGAATTGTGGTGATGTTGGGATAGTTATACTAAACATTTAGGATATAACATAATGTGTAAAATGAGAATAAAAAATATGTCCAATATTTCTTAATGAGTTACTCATGTACATATAACCACATTGATTTTGGGGTTCTCTTCGGTAGTAGAGATTGAAGAAGTTATCCCTTCAAAATTTTGAGGTTTTTGGATGCTTCATAAAACTCTTGGCTTAGGTCCCTAGTTTCCAGTGTGGCATGGTTTATTGTAGTTAAATAAATTAACAAGGAATTGAGGGTTGAATGGTTTGTTCATCTCTTCTATTTTAGTTTCATTTATTTTATGTTAGCAGTTAATATCCAGGAGCTCTTCCTTTTCACACCTAAAGCATTTCCTCATCCCCTTCAGTCAATTTTAGGGTTCTACCTTCTGCACCATTGGTAAGTGGAGTGATAGAATTTTTACCACCATTGTATTTTTTCATTGGACCACCAAAGTAAAATTATACCTTACGCTTTTTATCCCCAAGATACACATGAGATTCTCCAATCTCTATTTCAACATTGGGGGAACATCAGAAATTTTTATCTCACCCATTGAAGTCATTGATTACTAGGGATTTCCATAGGCTAGTATTCAGCCCACCAAAACAAAGGTCAACCAAAATTATGGGTAAATACAAATATAGAGTCATTTATTTCAATCCTTGTAAATTTTTCCTCATACGCTCTAATTGATTAGTTTTTTTTTCTTCTTGAGGACATGGAATACCCTTTACATATTATGTCAAAGGGTGTGAGGAAAATATTTATCGAAAAAAGTTTACAGAAATCCATCCATTCCATAACCTTGATCTCATCCTCAGTCATTGAATTTATGATCAATGATTACCATTGATCTACTTCCCACTCCATACGATAAGCAGCCAGATGTACCTTCATGTGTTCAGAATAGTGAATGATAGAGAAGATCTTCTCATTGTAGTTGATTCATTATTAACCTATTGAGGGATCACATGATCCAATAAAAGTAGGAGGCCTTTGTCTCTTGAATCTCTTGATTTTTGCCTGTTCTTTTTAGGGGGGATTAAGCCTTCATCTTGAGAAATGTTTCTAACAAAACATTAGTTAACTGAGATATTATCATGAAAATGATTGTGATAACTGCTCCCAACTGATTGGGCATCTCATTAGAACATTTATCACATTGATCATCAGATATGTTGATAGCTTGTGTCCTCTTATTAACATCCATTAGTTGGAATAAAAGGAATTTTAGGGGTTACAAATAAAGGTGAATCCAATGAAAAGATGGATATCATATAAATTACATTTATTTACTTAACATATACATGTAATCAATGATCTACATCACAATATATATTATTATGGGTATTTTTTAATTCTAATAAGAATGGTATGTAGTAAGATTATGAATTTACCAATTCATATCCCCAAGGAGGGTTGTAATCAAGAGTTCATCAAGCCATTTTTTCATGCACCAGTTCCTGTTCGAGTCTAGCTCAAATTATTATTTTTTTGGGTTTTACCCCTAGATGCATCTATCCTAGATCTACCCCTACCGACTCGTATCGGAAGACGGATATATTGGTTTGATAAAAAACATTCTAAATATGCACCATAATTTAATGAGTTTATTATTATACATAGTCTTATCTCTAAAGAATTCACTAGGGTACTCTAATACTAATCCTAAAAATGACTGAACCTTTCTATTGATACCAACTACAACAACCTTGCATTTTTTACCCAAATAAACAATATTGATTACATAAAAATGAAAATAAGAAAACATTTAGGATCAAGTGTTCTAGTTTATTGGGAAAATTAAGAACATTAAATAACTATGTAAAACATAAAACAAAAACATCTTTATTTAAAACTTCTTTTACATGACCACATCATTCTTTCATACTTAGCATTTCACATCATAAACTGACGAAATTCATAAGAAAAGAGTGATATATAAATACTTGTAATGGAGTAGGAAAAAAATCACATGAAAAATATAGATTATGTTTGGAAATAAGCATATAAATGGAGCATTATAGAAATGTTAACATAAATTCATGATATATAATGTTTATCACAACATTGTTATGTAGAAACAACATTAATCAAGTTATTAGATTGTGCCATTGATAATTGCACATGGAGCATGAGTGAACATTCATTAAACATGAATTACCATGAGTAAACACCCATTTCACATGAATTAGCACTATTATACCCTCCTTGGACATGGTGTATTATGATAGTATTCTTTAACCAATGTATTGTAGCACTATTAGAGCACACCCTTAATAACCATTTCATTTCACGTATAAGTCTTCCCCATATATCATACAACATGGATTCATTAAACATCACTAATTATTCCATGAATTAGAGATTTGGAATAAATAAAATTATTTCCAAAATAATTATGTACATGTGCATAATGGTGAATAACCCTGATAGAGAAATTTTTATGGTATTTTATTATAGGATAATTTTGGCATGCTAATTTGTTTTTGTTACTTTGGCAGCATAACGATGAAAAATAGAATTCGTAAAGTGGATGATGAAAGATAACATAGAAATTCGTCATTTAAATAAGAAAACTGATTGTAAGGGGTAAATGTAACAAAATATCCCAATATATTTAGTTGGATGTAGATGAATAATAGAAAACAATGTATTGAATGTAAATAAGAAAGGAAAATTCCATAGTAAATTTTGGCATTGTAACAAGTGTACATATGAGTCATTAATAAGAGATAAATAGGTATTTAATAAATAAAACTTAAGGATGGAAGTATGGGGGAGTTCAAAAATCATACCACAACAATTATAAATTAAATTACATGGTGATAACAATATAAAGAAAATTGGACAAAAATGAGAAGGAGAAATCCCTTACTAGGATTTGTGATCCCAATAGGAAGGGAGAGGCTTGAAAGAGGCTTCATGGGATCATTGGGAACCTTAGAAGAATTTTGGAGAGAGGAGGTAATGGGTTAGACAAGCTCTAAATGGTTTGAGTGAAGAGGGATGAGAGGTTGAGTTGGTTTATATTGGAGTGTTGATATACTTCTTTATTATTTATGTTTTAGATGACACACATTATACTAATCCAAAAGAAAAACCATCCAATTGTTTTCTCCAATGTGGAGTGAAAAAATTATTTTCATAAGTCCAATATATGAACATATTAGAATATTAGGCTTTCATATGTAGTGGTGAGTCACACTTTCAAGGATATCATTTAAAAACTGTTAAAATGTATCATTTGTCTTGTAAAGTCCACTAAAGCATTGTATAAAAAATCAAACAAATCTAAAATCATATTATTTTAAGGTTAAAAAATATATTAGTCGAACAACCCCTGTATAGTATTTTTTTAAATCACTATTGGGTCATTATGATGTTATAAAATACATTATAATACTTAAATGGAATTTAATTCTTACCCAAAAAAATCGTCTTTCCCAGAAAATAATGAAAATATCATCGTTGGATAATGTTGATTATCTGGTTCCAAAAATAAAATTAATTTTTCTAAATAATTATATATATATATTCAAAATTTGACTTTTAAAATAAGAACTTACCTTTATGAAAAAATCATGGGTTTTGACCAAAACAGTGTTCAAACCTTAATAAAAATTACCATTTTATTAATAAATATTTTATGATCAAATATATTTAACAAAATAAATTAATTAACAATATTTTATTAAAAAACTATTTATTCAATTATACATTAATTAATCAAAATTTCTTTATAATTGAATATTAAATAAAAAAGAGATTTTTGTTTCAAAACTATTTACAAATTAACAATAATAATATGAAAGTATATTCACTATTATGTAAAAAAATAATGCTCATATTAATAGTTATAACATATTGTTACATAACCATTTATTACACCAACATATCACATAAGGGTAAGGCGTGCAATGGTGACAAACTGTTGTAGTGGATCAGATAACATCGCTTGAACGGTAATCTTAATTAACTTCTACATCTCCTGTAGACAGTTCAATTCAAACATAACATTTTAAAAATGGTTTGGGCTTGGTCAAGAGAGAATCCAATGGATACTACATCCTTTCCAAGATTAGATAAATTGGATTTGTATGGAGAAATTTTACTAGATGAGTTAACTGCTTCCTTTGTCTGAATAAATTGGTTTTGTTAAAGTGTTATTATTATACTAATCAAGTGATCACTATTAAATATCTATATTAGTTATGGTAACAATTTATAATGGTATTTTAAAATCCAAAAACATAAGTACCAAGTAGTGAATATGTTTTATATAATTATTATACATAATAAGATATTTAGTTACATCATGATGAATTTACATTAATAAAAGATTAGGTCGTTACATGGTGGGTCTCACTTCTAGTGGGACCTCTATATCATTGAGATGATAGGCCTCAATGCCATTCTTGTATAGACTGGTTGGTCTTCTTTTAGGCCTTTTGTTTACTACTATTTCTGTAGGATGATTTTCATGTCACTAGAGGGTGAGTATTTTCTACACAATGTATAATGGTATAACAAGGTGAGCAGAGCTGGACCCAAGTATCATGGGTTAGGAGTAATTACATCAGAGACTACTAGATTATATTTAGATAACTAGGGGAATTCATAGATAAAAATTCTTCTAGTGGTGAATCTTTTTAGATATTTCACTTCCAAATGGATTTTCAGGTTTACATCTAATGTTATATGTAGATTATTCAATTATGATTATTCCAGGAGTGGCAGCGATGTCCATTAATCCCTATAGGATGGCTAAACCATAGTTATAGAAACAAAAGAATGATATAGAGGAGTTATAGGACAAATTTTTCATCTAACCAAGTACTTTTTCATGGGGTTCCACTGTCCTTTTATCGAAGAAGGAGGACAGTACCCATAAACATTGTGATTATTATCAGATTCTAAAATATTTTATGATAAATAATTGATATCCCATGATGAGGATTAATATTATCATTGATCCTATTAGAGGATATCGTGTGATCTTGATGATTTAATTGAGAACCACTTTTCATTAGTTTTGAATTAGATAATCATATATACCACTTAATGCATTTTAGAGAATGTATGGTCATTACTAGTATTTGGATATGTCCTTCGGTCTCATGAATCCACCAAAAAATTTCATGGAATAGATAAACTGAGTGTTCCATCTTTACTTGGATCATTTTTTGGTTCTCATAATGAATGATATCTGGTTTCACTCTCATACAAAAATGACCATTCCACCCATCGTGAGATCATATTGAGTACACTAAGAGAGAATTAGTTATAAGATAATCTATGAAATTGATAATTTAGATAGACCATATTTAATTCTTAGGTCATATCATCTCGTATATAGGAATATCAATATACCTAGAGAAAGAGAGAGCAGTAGTTTCCTGGGAGTATCTGAAGAGTTTCTTTGTGGTACGAAATGTTCTAGGGATTTCTTGTTATTATAGACAATTTATACATGACTTTTCAAACTTATCAGGGATAATAACAAAATTAAATAAGTATGGTCAGCAGTACTTTTGGATAGATTCTTTTAAATCATCATTTCAATAGATAAAAGAGAGGTTGAATTCATCTCTAAAACTAATTTTTCTTGAATTAGGCATGAATTTCAGCATTTTCTCTGATGTGTCGTGTATCAAGCTGGGAGCAATGCTTATGGAAGGGGAATGAGTTTATGAGTATGTGTCTTAGAAGATGAGGCCACAAGAGGGAAATTACCAAACAAAATTACTCGAGTTAGCTACAGTTTTTATGATTTATGTTTTATGGGAAATGATCATTTGGGAGAGAATTTTTTGGTGAACAGTGACAAAAAATCATCATGTATATCATTAATTAGTGTGAACCGAATTTGAGACACCAAAGGTGGGTTGAGTCCCTTCAGTATTTTGACATTATGAATTCCTACAATACTGGGAAGGGAATCGAAGTGGATGATTCATTGACAAGAATGACATGGATATAGAATGATCAGGAGGCCATAATTGAGTGGCATCTTATGGATATGTTCTATGCGATGCATATAGAGGTGCATGAGAGATAGGGTAAGATGTTATTCTCTTCAATTTATATTACCTCTACTGTACTGTATCATGTTCGAATGAGGTAGCTGTCAAATTATGATGGCCTTGTCCTACGGTAGAGTGTGTTTGGTGAATACCCAACTCATAGGGTGTCCCATAGTTGAGGATGATGTTCTATATATTAATTGGCTTGTATGGGGGTCAATAAACATAAACGAGGAGCTGAGGCAAGATTATCATTCCTTAGTTTGGGCAGTTCATCCAGTTGTCAACAAGATGTATAAATATTTATACAATAATTATTGGGGATAGGTATAAAGTAGGATGTAAATGTATTTTTTATGATATGTTCCACCTTTCATCAGGTGAATTTGGATCATTAGTGATCAGAATGGCTTTTACAGTAGTAAACCATTCCTATGTAGAAGTGGAATTTTGTTTCATTGGATTCCGTGATATGTTTACCACGGTCTTCTCGTGGAAATAATTCAATTTGGGTTGTTACCGATTGGATCACAATGTTTTCACACTTCCTACCGATTAATAAAACCTTCAGTGTTGATATGTTGGGATGGTTATACATCCATGTTATTGTATGTTTGAATGGGGTTTCGTACACTATCATTTCAAACAAGGATTCCCAGTTTACTTATCATGTATGGAAGGAAATACCATAGAGATTTGGGTAAACCTGTACTTCTAAAGACATCATACCATCCCTAGACAGTTTTTCAGTCTGAGAGCATGATTCTAGTTTTGACGGACATTATTTGAACATTTGTCTAAGATTTAGGGTGTTATTGAAATAGACACATACCTTTAGTGGAGTTTTCTAACAAAAATAGTTTTCAAGAAACTATATGTATGGAACCGTATCCGGTAATGTATGGTATTACGTGTACATCACCCCTATGTAGGCTAATGGTAGGAGTGGACATGATTCTTGGAGATTGTCCTATATAGGATACCACTAAGGAGGTGCAGTTGATTCCGAAGAATATTGATATTGGACAATATCATTAGAAATATTATGCTGATCAATGAGAATGACCAATGTAGTTTGAAGTCAGAGATTAGGTTTTCTTGTGTGTCACACATAGGTTGGGTCATAAAATAATTATGATATAGGGGAGGCTTTCACCAAGATACAAAGGGCCTTTTAAGTATTGAGAGAGTGTTGGGCCTATTTCCTATCAGTTTAAATTTCCACTATTGTGATGGGCTATGCCTGACGTCATTCATGATTCCCAACTATGATGTTACTTTTCAAACCCGACTAATGTTTTCAACCATAGGATGTTGAGTTGGATGTGGATGAATCTTTCGAGGAGAACCCAATTCGAATTGTGGATTGCATAAGGACTATTCTCTATGTCCATGTCACGACCCATCCCTCGGGGCCCTTGCCATACCTACCATAAGCCCACCTTCCATAGTACATGGGCTGGAGACAAGCACCAATGGCGTAAATCCCTAAAAATAGGAAGGCATTGTCTTTATAAAGTGTATTGACACACAATATAGTTCAAGATGGAAGTAAAAAACTAAGATAAAATGTATACCAAAGAGTGCTGAAAATTGAATGGGAATGGAAATACAAGCCCAACAAGATAGTACAAGTACAACTGAAAAAATATTACAACTGATGAAAAGGAAAAGCATCTATTGGGCCATCCTCCGGGGACTCCTACCTAAAGCGTAGGTACAGATTGCCTACTCAGCACTCCACGTCTGTCAGTCTCCACCGTGTACCGACTCATCATAAGGTCCAACTCTGGGTACCATCCAGTCCTGCTATTCTGATCCTTAGTCAGCGATATCTGTCTTCTACAACCAACACAACAAGGTACAGGAATAGCCTGTGATGTGGTGAGTATAACGATACTCAATTTGATCCCCGAGACCCTCTAGGTCTCACAAAATCCAACTAGGATAAACCAAAAATTATTAAATCAAGAGAAAACCACACTTAGGTATATGCTCGTACATTTACTTATGTTACCAAGTAATCCATCTCAATCATTAGGTAAACACATTAGTTGATAACTCAGCTCAACCAGGATTTTATTCTAGGGATATTATCAATTTGAACCCTCGTCTACTAGAGGACTTATCCTCTATCAAGTATAGTGGACCTACCTCGTCACATAGAGGTGCTTCCCACTGACCTTGGACTACTGAGGTACTCCTCCTGTCAAGTACAGTGGTTCTGTCGTGCACCCACAGAGGCGATCCCCACCATGGGTTTGCTGCGTCACACAGAGGTGCTCCCCCTCATAGCCTGTTGAGATACTCCTCCTATCGAGTACTATGGGTCTACTATGCTCACACAAACATGCTCCCCATTGTGGGTCTTTCGCGACAGCAAGGCGCTCCCCACTAGGCTAGTTGAATCACTCTGAGTCGAATTAGACAAAAGTCATTAGGCCTTAGACAGTTACTAGGTTCCCACACAAATCATTACTCATCTCTGAAATATCCGCTCCACAAGCTATTGGTCGATGCTTCAACTTCCACGAAGTCCCACGTAAAAGTATTTCAATGGTTTTCCACATCATAGAGGTATCAACGCAACTGAAGTCACGTCAATCGGACACCCGGTCTGTGAGTTGTTAGCCTTTTAGTCACGGGGGACTGGTTGGATTCGTGCACGATCCAACCTGACTGTATCTCAACATTACCCCAAACTCTAGTGGGTATAATTAAAGGTACCTTCATGCTCACAGAATTCATGCACTACTGAGGATTCATCAAACACACATATGGTGCCAACGATATGGCCAAAAGAAAGTAAACATTCATTGTGGGCCCGGGTCCGGTCCGACCCAGTCGGACTGACGAGGCCCAACCCGGTCTATGTCGACCAGGTCAAACCTGTTGGGTCTTGCCCGGCCCATTGAGCAGGCCATCCTAATAGGATCGGCCTGGGGCATTGGCAGCTCGACTGGGGTTTGGGGCCGGTTCGGCCCGGAGTGTCACGAGGGTGTGGCCTGGCGATGCTCGGCCAGAAGGGCGCAGTTGGGCCAGTTCATCCCATGCCCCGCGAGGGGGCTGGGACACCAGCTCGGCCAGGATGTCACAAGGCGGCCGGGACATTGGTGCAACATTGCCACCGTGAGGGAGCCTGGGCTCCGGCTCAGCCAGGAGGCCACGAGGAGGCCAGGACAACAGCTCGGTCAAGTGTCCACGAGGGAGCCGGGATGTTGGCTCAGCCGAGATGCCACGAGGAGGGCCGGCTCGGGGAGGCGGGTGAAAGCCAACATGAAGGCTGGTTCGGGAAGGCGTGCGGGGTGCGTGAGGAGGCCGATAAGCTGGCAGTCGGTGTTTGGCCGGGTAGGGTGCGGCTAGGTGGGCTAGCGGGAGGGAGGTGGCCGTACAGGCTGGTTTGGCACGGGTCGTGCTGGCGCGGGCCGTTGGTGTTTGACTGGAAGCACTGGAGCGCCACGGGGGTGGCACAATTTACAGAGGTCGCAGGTAGCACGACCTTTGCCATCGCCGCCTTTGTCATTCTGTCACCTCATCGCCATAACGATTTTTCTTCAAAAACAAGATCGGTGGAGGGGTCAGGCCATGTTGTTTGGCCTACACTCTCCGTGTTTAGGGTGGTTTCAATTGGTTCAACAAAGAATATGAATTATGAACCACTATTTTATTAAAACCACACATCGATTCCTTTCCAATTCGAAGAAAAAAAGGAAAGGAAGGTTACACAAAATAAACCCCCAACCTTTGATATTTGGTCATCATTTGTTGATGGATTCACTGAATGTAGATAGAGATAATCGCCATTCGTCACGTCTGCCATGCAATTCCAAACCTGAGCTGTGTCGGCTCATTGATGATGATGTGGAAGTCGGTAATCAAAGACGTCTCACGACATTTGAATCTTTGAGGAAGAGGTCAAAGATGGTCAGTGTTCTTCATTCATCATTCATCATATGGATATGGGGTTCTTCGTTGGGATCTTTCTCCCTATAATCCTCCCCTCAAAGATGCCACCAAAATGAACATGCCAAGGAAATAATAGATTTAAATATCAAATTAATTTGCTGGCACAATATTCAAATTGGACTAATTAATTAGGTAGGACCCCCTTAATTAATTCAAGGGGTTAGCACAAGGAATTAATTAGGGGAGGTAAGGAGGCTCTCCCTCATAAATGAGGTAGATTTGAGAGGTTTTACTCTCCTCTATCAATAGTGGGGTTATGACCAGTGTGGTCCCCAAGTAGTAACCTCTCGCGGAAGGTTATGTTCAAGTGGGCCACACCACAATTACCTCTCATGGGAGGTTATGGTGTGGTGGTGCACCCTCCAACTTCTACGAGGAGGTTTTAACCCCCAAACACCCACATGGCGGCTCAAATAAAAATGAAGTGATTCTCACTTTATTTTATAACTTTCCATGTAAACCCAAAAACTATCTTCCATTCTCGACTCACTATCATCCAAGTGAAAGTCATCATTATCGAAAACAGGCACTACGAGTTCAACAGTGCCCTCAGAATTCAATTTTGAGAACCGGTTCAAAAGATAAAAAAACTTTCTCATATGTTTACTAAACGTACCTGAACAAAATATCAATATTTGATTCTAGGAACACCGGGCCTCAAAATCATGCACAGTCAATTTTCGTGGACTTGTGAAATGAAAATGTATTTAGGAAAAAAAAATTCCATGGAAATTCTGGGTGATTACATTCTCCCCACCTCGGGTCTTTACATCCCTGTATGATACGACTCAAACTAAAGGGAACAAGTGGGGGTACTGAGCACGCATCTGAGCCTCCTCTCCCCATGTGCACTCTTGGAGGTTCCCGTTCTTCCAGAAAATGCACACCAGAGGTATCTATCGTCCACGTAAGACCCACTCCTTTTGATCCTTGATCTCCAATAGAACCTTTATAAATGTTTCCTCTTCATCTACATCCAGCTCTCTATGGTAGATGATGTGAGAAACGTCGTCCATGTATCTCCTCAACTATGATTCATGGGAGACATCGTGCACCCGGTGCAACTGAGGTGGAAGTGCTAAGAGGGAAACCATCTCTCCCACTTTGATGAGGACCTTAAAAGGACCGATGAATATCAAAGATATCTTTCCAGCTTGACTAGATATCTATAGACCTCGTTTAGGTGAGACCCGTAGAATAATGTAGTCGCCATCCTCGAACTCTAGAGGGATCTGTCTCCTGACAGCATACGACTTCTGCCAGCTCTGTGTAGTCTTCATCCGCTCTTGGATGATCTGCACCTTCTATGTGGTAGCTCGTACCATCTCTTGTCCCACTAGTACTAACACCCTAGGGTATGTCCAACACAAGGGTGATCTGCAAGGACGCCCGAATAACACCTCAAAAGGTGCCATCCCTATGGTGGATTGATAGCTATTGTTGTATGAAAACTGCACCAAAAATAAGTGATCCTCCCCATTGTGACCGATGTCGAGGACACAAACACATAGAATTTCCTTGTTGGTCTTAATGGTCCACTCAGTCAGACCATTCGTCTGAGGATGGAAGGCGGTCCTCAGAAAAAGTTATGTCCCTAAAGCATCCGGCAACACTTCCATAGTCGATAATTAAATTGTACATCATGATCAGAGACAATAGATGAAGGTACTATATGTAGCTGCAGAATATTCTCCACATAGAGGAGTCCCAATCTCTCTACTGAACCCTGCTCACGGATCGATAGGAAGTGGGCCGACATGGTGAGTCAGTCGACGATCACCCAAATCGAGTTATGACACTTAGATGTAAGGGGAAGTCCTCTCACAAAATCCAAGGATATCCCATCCCACCTCCACTCTAGGACCTCTACAGGATGATCCAAGCCTGCTTGTACATGGTGCTCGACCATAACTTGTTGACAAGTGAGGCATCGGGAGACAAACTCCACTACTACCTTATTCATACATGGCCATTAGTGCTGTCGTTAGAGAACCTGGTATATATTCCCCTCTCCTGGATGTACCAATAATGGGGATGTGTGGAAATCCATCAACACTTCCTCCAAAAGTGACATTGGTACCATGGCACATCCTCTGAAGAGGATGATGTGCTTCCCACATTTAGAAATTTCATTAAGTTCCCGCCATATGGATATTTTATCACGTCGTGTCTTGAAGTCAGCGTCCCCATGTTGTGCCTCCCATACTCACTGAAGAAGTGGATGAGTGATTGTAAGGGACTAAAGGAAAGTTTCTCCATATCTACCAACAAAAGATATCTACAAAGTGGTCTGCTGCTCTATCACCTCTCCTAGAATCTCTATACCAGATCTCCTGCTGAGTGAATTTTCTACAATGTTACCCTTCCTTAGAGTATAGATTATATCGATGTCATAGTCCAGGAGGAACTCAATCCATCACCACTATATTAGGTTCACGTCCTTTTGAGATAAGATATACCTGAGACTCTTGTAATCCGAGTACCTGGTAAAATGTTCTCCCATCGCATAGTGGTACCACATCTTCAAGGCGAAGACCACTACTTCTAACTCCAAGTCATGGGTAGAATAGTTCCATTCGTGATGCCTCAGTTGCTGAGAACCATATGTGATCACTACTGTCTCATGCAACAGGACACACCTGAGACTGGTCCCTGATGCGTCATAGTAGACTATGTACCCTATGCCTTCCTCTGGAAGCCTCAATATGGTCAACTAGTCGTCCTCTATCTTATCTCCAAAAAGCTCAGTTGGCATCTCTCTAACCACACGATGGGTTTTACCTTATTCGTCAAGAATGATAGTGGTGTTTCATCACTAGAAAAATCTTTCACAAATCTCCAATAGTAACCAGCCAAACCGAGAAAACATCATACCTCTTTCACACTTTTGGGTTGCTCCTAAGAAAGTATCTCCTCAATATTCACTTGATTCACTACAACTCCATCCTCTGAGATGACATTTCCCAAAATTGAACCTCTCAGATCCAAAACTGTAACTTTGAGAGCTTACCATAATGGTAGTGCTCTTAGAGTGTGTCCATTACTACCCACAAATGGTGGGAATTCTCCTCCTCAGTAGTCGAGTAGATCAGAATGTCATCGATGAAGACTATGATAGAGAGATTAAGGTTTGTCTAGAATATCATTTTCATGAGTCCCATGAACACTGTTGGAGCATTGGTTACACTGAAAGGCATAAAGAAGAACTCATAGTGGTTGTACTGACATCTGAAAATTGTCTTCTGCACATCCCCATCTCAAACTCTGAGCTGTTGATAGCCAGATCTGAGGTCTATCTTTGAGAACCAAAGTTCTACCATCAACTAATCAATGAGGTTATCAATCCTCGGGAGGGGGTACTTGTTCTTCCCGGTCATCTGGTTTCAGCGACGGTAGTTGACACAAAGCCTCATTCTCAAATTTTCCTTCCTGGAAAATAGAATTAGGGCTTCCCAGGGAGAAACACGAGGCTGGATAAATCCCTTCCCAAGCAAGTCCTATAGTTGTACCTGCAACTCATGAAGCCCTGTAGGAGCCATTTGATATGCTGGTGTAGATATCAGAGTCGTCCCAGGGTACAAGTCAATTCAGAAGTCCACCACTTTGTGAGGAGGTAGTTCTGAAACATCGTCAGGGAAAACATCTTCATACTGGTCCACCACTATAGGATAGCTCAGACTCTCCACATCAACTACTTCGAGGGTAAGGCATGCCCACTGATGAGTGATCTGGTTCACCCTCCGAGAAATTCCGTCTTGTGCTGCTAATGCTCGCTTCTTGAAGGTGAAGGTAAACCTAGTCCCATTCCTACAGACACACCACACATTGTGCCTAATACAGTTAATCTATGCCAGGACTCTAGATAACTAGTCCATACCCAAGATGAAGTCGTAAGGCCTCGACGCCGGTATGAGGAGATCCCAGTAGAAGCTCTTGCCTCCTAGAGTAGTCTCACAATGTCAGCACCATTGAGTAATCATTGAGTCTGCTATTGTAGGAGTCTCTAGCTATAAGAATCGAGAAAACAGCTCTGTTGGTATCTCCGAGCTCCGATCGAGGGTAGTGGTAATGAAAGAGTGAATGGAACCAGTGTCAATAAGAACTGCAACTAAGGTAGAGTAGACACAGATCGTACATCGAATCATCTCTGGAGCACCATGTTCATATGTTTTAGCTGCCTAAAGTTGAGCTCTCGCATGTCCACCTGCTCCCTGCGGTCGTGGTGGACTTCCTGGTGGCGGTGGCGGTAACACCTCGAAATGTCTCCCACAGCCAGCTTCTCGACCAGCTCTTCTGCCACATCTTCTTGAGTCCTACAGACCACCTCGATCAAATATCTGTCTTTGGATGGCTATTCATTCGATCGTCTGATGGACATCCTAACGACGGGTCAGACACTCACGAGCCATGTGACCATGCCCTCCACATGAGTAACATTACCCACTCCTGGTATGTGTGTCTCTACCCTGAGTGCCCTGTAAAACCGATCATGTTTCATGCGGTTTTCCACCCATGGGTTTGGTCTTCTTGGACCTCTGCGAAATCTATCTACTTCTAGTAGTAGAAGAGTCTTCTTCATGTCGCTAGTGAAGGGTATCGCTACTCGAGACAACTCAGTAAGGAAACTCATCATTCAGAAGGCTCGCTCCAACACCCCTGCATTTGTCAGGATGATGAGGGATATCATCGAAGCCCTGATCTCTCACATGAGCCCCTGCTCGAAGGTCTGGGTCCTGAAGATTGGGTCCCAAACAATATATATGGGGTAGCGGTAGAGGTTGGTGAACCTCGTTGAGTACTGTGCCACCGCCATGCTACCCTGATACAGATTAAGTAGCTCCTCAATCCGTACTGTACGTAGGGTGGCTGGGACAAACACCGCCTAAAATGGGCTTTCGAAGTCTATCAAGAGTAGCAATATATCATCGTGAACCAGGAGCATCAAACTCCACCATCTACACGCCGCTTCCTATAGAAGGCTGGTAGCAAGAATCACCATGAAGTCTATTGGTTTCCCTTCCAGTCAGAAGACTCACACCACAATCTCCATCCAATCCTCACCCGCCTGTGGGTCCATCACTCCCCTGAACATGGTTGTCCTCTAGCGTTATAACTCATGAAACGTGCTCAAGTGGATTACATCGTCTTCTGCTGGGGCTAGTGGCATCAGTTTCTCAACGGGGAGTGGTACCGTTGGGGCCTCCGCTGGAAAAGGGCCATGCATCGAGGCCTCATCGCTCGATGGGCTATCTATGCGTACAACTCTTAGGACTCTTGCTAGTCGTCTGTGGTGAGGCATCCTGAAAGAAATATATGTGACTTGGTCAAAGATTATACCTGGTGAGCTGACCTGGTTGAGCTAACCTAAAGAAATTTTTTTGAAAACACACATGTAATCAGTGTTTTCGTGCCCTGAGATGGAAATCAGTAGTCAGGGTCTTGGTGTATGGATATGTTGGCTACCGCACCAACACTGGTATCCCTAAACTAAAAACCACACTCGGTTCCTATAGCATTATTGCTTCACAAAAAATAAATATCATAGTCCTATGATTTTTAGTATAAATGACATCTCTGATACCAATTTTTCACGACATGTCCCTTCGGGCTTGTGCCATGACTACCCCAAGCCCGACTTCCATAGGCTAGGGACTAGAGACTAGCACAAAAGGAGTAAATCCCTAAAATAGGGAAGGCATTGCAGTTATAATGTGTATGAAAACACAACAGTGTACGAGTTGGAAGTAAAATACTACGCAAAACTGTATACAATAGAGTGTTGAAATGTAAAAGGTGCCAGAAATACAAGCCCAACAGGAAAGCACAAGTACAACTGAAAAAAAAATTACAAATGTAGAAAAGGTAAAGCAACTATTGGGTCATGATCTTGGGATTCTAACATGAAGGTCTGTTATAGATAGCCCTCTCTGCCCTCCATGTTCATCAGTCTCCTCTATGTACCAACTCGTCATAAGGTCCACCTCTGGGTACCATCTAGTCCTACTATTCAAATCCTTCGTCTGTGATGTATGTCGTATGCAACCAACACAATGAGGTGCAGGCATAGCCCATGCAGGGGTGAGTATAACAATACTCAGTAGGGACCCTGAGACCCTCAAGGTCTCATAAAATCTAACAAAGATAAACCACAAAGTATGAAATCAATAGACAACCTCACTTAAGTATATGCCCATATATATACCTATGTTACTATGTAATCCCTCTCAATCATGATGTAAACACAAAAGATGCTGACTCATCTTAATAAAGATTTTATTCTAGGGATAGTATTAATCTAATCCCTCGGCTGCTGGAGAAATCCTCCTCTATCAAGTACAGTGGGTGAGCCACATCACACAGAGGCGCTTCCCACTAACCTTGGACTGCTAAGGTACTCTCGTCGAGTAGCGTGGGTCTTCCACGATCACACATAGGTGATCCCCACCATGGTTCTATTGCACAACACTGAGGTACTCCCCCTCATAGCCAGCTAAGGTACTCCTCCTGTCGAATATCATGTCTCTGTTGCACTCACACATAGGCGCTCCCCACCGTGGGTGTACCGCGACAGTAAGGCGCTATCCACTCAGTTGGTCGAATCACACTGAGTCGAATCGGACAACAATCTAAGGTCTCATCCAGCTACTAGGTTCCCACACAAATGCTCACTCATATTTGGAATATCCGCTCCACAGGCTACTGGTCGATGCTCCAACTTCCACGGAGTCCAACGTAGAAGTATATCAAAGGTTCTCCATGTCATATAGGTCTCAACGCAACTGACGACCCGTCAATCGGACACCCTGTCTGTGAGTTATTAGCCTTTTAGTCCCAAGGGCCCGGTTGGATTCGCGCACAATCAAACATGATTGTATGTCAACATTACCCCAAACTCTAGTGGGGTATACTGAACGGTACCATCAAGCTCAATGAATAGAATTTCCACTAACGGTTCTCCAAATAGACATCTCATGCCCAAGATATGGCCAAAAGAAAGTAAAGGGTCCTGGTGGGCCTGGGTATAGTCCCACCCGGTCAGATCGACCCGGCCCAACCCATTCTGGGCCGACCCGATCGTGGACGCCCCGGTCAGACCTGTTGGGTCTGGCCCTACCCATTGAGCGAGTCAACCTGTTAGATTCGGCCTGGCCCATTGGGCCCAGCCCAGCAAGCTACGAGGGCGGCTCGACCCAAGTTTGGGGCCATTTCGGCCTGGAGTGTCACAAGGGAATGACCTGTAATGGCTCAGACCAGAGGGCGTGGTCGTTCCGGTTCGATGAGGGCGTTGTAGGGGACTGGGACACTGGCTCATCCGGGAGGCCGTGAGGAGGCCCGAACACTAGCTCGGTCGGGTGGTCGCGAGGGAGTTAGGGCATCGGCACAGCTGGGAGGCCGCGAGGAGGCTGGGACACCAGTGCGGATGGGTGGTCGCAAGGGAGCTTGGACGCCGGATCTGCTGTGAGGCTGCAAGGGGGGTCGTCTTGGGGAGGCGTGCAGGGCGCACACAGAAGCCGGGAGGCCGGGAGGTAGGACATTTCAGGGAGGCATGCGAGTGAGCACGGAGGCCAGCAGGTGAGCTGGTTTGGGAGGTGCATGGGGTGGATGGAAAGGCTGGTTGGCGGGCTGTTGTCATTCGGCCAGGCAGGGCATGACTATGCAGGTCAGCGGCCGAGAGGCGGCCGGGCTGGACGGTTTGACACGGATCGGGCCGGCGGTGTTTGGTTGAGAGGATAGGGGCACCACTAGGGCAGCATGGTTTGCAGAGGTCGCGGGTAGTGTGGCCTTGTTCTACACTGCCTTTGTTGTTCTGTCGTCTCATCGTCATGACGAATTTTATCATAAACAAGATCAGCAGAGGGGTCGGGCTATGTTGGTTTGGCCCACACCCTCAGAATTTAGGGTGGTATCAATTGGTTAATCAAAGAATAATAATTTTGAACATATATTGATTTCAAATTGTGCATCAATTCCTTTCTAATATGAAGAAAAAAGAAAAGGAAGGTTACACAATAGAAACTTCCTACCATTGATAGTCGTTCGTTGTTTATTGATGGATTCGCGGAAAGTAGACGAAGATGATCGTCATTTGTCGCATCCACCAATCACTTCCAAACTCAACCTGCATCAGCTTGTTGACGATGATGCGGAAGTCGGTTGTTGATGATATCTCACGACAGTTGAAGCTTTGAGAAAGAAGTCGAAGAAGGTCAGCGTTCTTCGTTCATCGTTCTTCATTGGGTGACGGGGTTCTTCATTGGAAGCTTCCTCCCAATAATTCTCCTCTCAATACTACCACCAAAATGAATATTCCAATGAAATAATAGATTGAAATATCTTATTAATTTGTTGGTACAATATTCAAATTTGACTAATTAATTACGTAGGATCCCCTTAATTAATTCAAGTGGATGGCACAAGGAATTAATTAGGGTGGGTGAAGAGACACTCCCTTCTTAATGAGGGGGAGTTGAGAGGCTTTACTCTCCTCCATCAATATGGGGTTAAGCCATGTATGGTCCCCACGTCGTAACCTCTGGTAGGAGGTTATGTTCAGGTGGGCCCCACCACCATAAACTCTCATGATAGGTTAAGGTTTGGTGGTCCCACCTCCCACTTCTATGAGAAGGTTTTAACCACCAAACAACCATATGGGGGATCAAATAAAGTTAAATTGATGATCACATTATTTTAATAATTTCCACAGAAACCCTAAAACTATATTCCATTCCCGACTCACTCTCGTCGATGTGAAATTATTCTTCAAAGAAAATCGGCGCTGTGAGTTCAACGGTGTCCTCAGATTCCAATTCCGAGCATCGGTTCAAAAGTTATAAAAACATTATCATACATTTACAAATGTACCCAAACAAAACATCACAATTTGATTCTAGGCACACCGGGCCTCAGAATCATGCATTGTAAATTTCTACTGACTCGTAAAATTCAAATGTATTTATGAAAAAAAAAATCCACGAAATTTCTAGTTCATTACAGTCCATTATTTTCCACTGGTATAGGTGTTATGGAAGCATCAACCAGTAATGGACAATACATGGGAGAGGGAGTCCGACGTAAGTTCACAGTAGACAAATTTTTTTGTAGTTTCTTCTTCACCACCCTTGGAAGGGAAAATCAGCAGTATGTTACATTAAGGGGGTGTCTTAAAAAATACGGATCTTCTTTTCACGTGTGGATAATAATTTTGTGTTATTTTTTATAAATAAAGGTGGAGTGATATTTTTTATAAGTACATGCCATGTATTACTAGTACACACCATGTAACCAGGTAAGGCATACATCCATGTACAGGACATTTAACAGACAAGTTCATGGATGTATAATGATGTGGCAGACAACTTATGTCAAGGGCCGATTAATGCTAGTACATATATTATAAATTTAATTAATAAAAAATGTACTTTTATTTTCTTTTCATTGCGAGGTCAGTCTCATGTCCAGAACCATCTTCTTCTCTACTTTCTTTCTATAAGAGAGCGACCAGATGACCGTGAACATTGATCCCCTACTGATTCTCCATATAAACTCTAATTGTGATTCCATTAGTGGCATTGGAATCCCATCGATGTGCTCTATATTCATCTAGATCCTTTCTTCCTAATTCCTCCTCTCTCATAAGTTATTCATTTTTTGGGTGTTTTTCACTGTTTGGTAGACCTATGCTATTTTTGACAGATCTGTGGGCCGATATTCAAGAGTATCAAACATCAGATATCGAGGTAGGTGGTTTGTGCCATTTTTTTTCATATTTGAATTATATATGATAAAATATCCTCATATCCACATTTTGAGTTATCGATTGATTTTGAATTTAACACAGGATAATACCTATTATGGTTTTTTTGATTGATAATGGTTTTTTGCTTAGGCATAGGGCTAAATACCATGTGTACAAAACAACCCATGGTTGTGTTTCACATGATCAACTATTTATGGTCATTTTGAATTTAATTCAAATTAGGCAAAACTTGTTTTCCATGAATTGTATTGTTAGGATGGAGTTTCTGATTATATGAAATGAATATGGTATGCATTATGAATGATTATCCATATAGTAGTTATTGATTACATGTGATGCTTTGATATGATATGTGAGTTGTTTTTCAAATGGACCGTGATATCCTTGGACCATGAAAAATGTGCGGGATACCATGTTTATTTACACTGGACAGTGAGATCCTTCGGTAGATATTCAACTAGGGGTAATGACCGTTAGAGCTATCTTAGAGGATTTTTATGATTTGTTTATTTTATTTTGACCTAGGGGTGTTGACCATGGGATCTACCTAGGATGTCTTATATGATTTGATTATTCTATGTTGACTTTGGAGTATTTACCCCGATATCTACCCCGAAGTATTTTAATGATTTGTTTTTTTCTATGCTAGCCCAAGGTTATTGAATGTGATAGTTACCTAGGAGTTCATTTATATGTTATTGATGCTATGTTGAACCATGGGTATTGACCATGAGATCATCCAAGGTTGTTGTTATTTAATGAACTATTGTTATGGTGAACCTAAGGGGTTAGACCAAGAGAGAATCCCCAGAGGGTTGTTTATGAATTATTGAATGATTATGATGAGTCTTCCAAGGAAAATTACATGCTTTAACTCAGTAATACATGATTGTTTAGATTGTCTTATGAGATTTATATTGATACTATTAAATAGTGGATATATAGCTTAGGATAGATCACTTGTTATACATGATTAAATGTATGTTTATGTACTGATGCGTGACTGTGTAGATGTGTGTATATGTGTATTGGGATTGATATACCATTTTATAATTAAGGAAATGTTTTGTGCACAAAATTTGGTTGTTTTCCATGGATATGGTGATGTTTAAGAAAACTATTTTACATTGTAACATGCTTATTTTTTGATATATACTATTTTATAACTTCATTTATATATACTAGTTTATATAAATGGGATATAAATTTCTATCATAGTGGAGTGATTAGGGAAGTCATTGGGAAAAATCTAATCAGTTTCATTACTCCCCCCTACATAGGAAATTTTCTTCTTTTGATTATATTGTTCATCAAAAAAATAGAAAAGGTAATGTATCAAACATCTTTAGAAATGCATTATGATAATTAAAATGTTGTGGAATATGAGAACAGAGAATTTCGAGAGATTGTTCTTATCATTGGATTCGTTAAGTATGGTCATCCACTGTTTACTTTTATATTACAGTCTTCTACTATGTTACATAGTTGTAGATTGAATTTTATATATGAAATTCACATTTGTATTAAATTATTATTAGGAATTATATAGTGGTTTGTTTATTAATGTAATTTTGGGTTATCAATTTTCTTATCCAAAGAAAAATCCCCCTCCCCCACATATATTGACTCCCTTCATCATCTATCATCACCCATTGGTGTCTTGGGGATGTCATTTTAGTCATAGTGATGTTCCTCCACCTTCCCATGGATAAGAGAATAAGAGGGATGTTACACCTTTCCGACATAATTCCTTGACTGAAACGAAATTATCCTATGTGGTTAAGGAATTTTACCTTGTATGGAAACTAGATTTTGTTTCTATTTAATTAAACTACATGGGATTATTATTCTATTTTAAATGTTATTTTTTAAAAAATTTATTCATGGTAACATTAAACTCTAAATTTTTTTTCTCAATGTTATAAATATTGGAGGATGGTCCTCTAATTTTGGGATTTTATATTGATTTAATTTTTTTATTATTTTTAAAAAAATTCTTCTATTAATGTATCATCTAAATAAAACAGACGAATAAGTGAGATATGTTCAATAACTAAACCCTATAGTTGACACTACATTAGTATAAGCCATTATCTTCACTAGTCAAACTATATGTCATGTGAGTGATAAGAACCCATTAAATGTGGTGTACCATGTTTTTAAATTTTTTAAGAGTCATTTTCATGTATTTTCTGTGACAAAGGATCCTATATTCCATGGAATTTATTTTTTGGAGAGAGTGGATCATTAACATCATGATTACTCAAGAAGACCTGATTGTTGATTGGGTCACATTTACACATGGGGAAGCATAAAAGAGATGATAAATCTACATTGTGAATATAATGAACCGGAAATCCCATGGAATTTTTTTAAATACATGGGAATTTTACGAGTCCGAAAAAATTTAGAGTGCTTGATTCCGAGGCTCGGTGTACCTAGAGTCAATTTCTGATTTTTGTTTGGGTACGTTCAGAAAACGTACGAGCAGGATTTTATAAATTTTGAATCGGTAATTGGAACTGAAATCTGAGGGCACCGTTAAACTCGCAGCGCCGATATTCACTTAAAAAGACTTTCACCTCGATGGATGTTGGTCGAGAATAAAAGTTAGATTTTGAATTTTTATAAAAAAATAATAAAATAAAGTGTACATTAGTTTATTTTATTTTAGGATTCCATGTGAGGGATTGTTGGTTAGAACATCCACTTGGGAGTGGTAGGTTGGACCACCACACCCTAACCTCCCAGGAGAGGTTATAGTGGTGGGTGCCTCCCATGAAAAACCACATATTATATGTAATAACATGGGGACCACACTAGACATAACCCACCAAATTAATGGGTAGGGAAATGAAACATCTCAACCCCCTCAATTAATTTTATGAGTCGACGTAAAATTAATTGCTTCAAATTTAATTTTATGTGTCAACGTAAAATTTAAATCTATCAATTAATTTTATGTGTCAATGTGAAATTAAAATATTCCAATTAATTTTATGTTTCAACATAAAATTAAAAATATCAATTAATTTCTAGAGAGAATATAAAATTAACTATTTTCAATTAGTTTTATTTTTCAACATAATATAAAATCCTTCCAATTGATTTGTTATTGGTTATTTCTTTTCCCTAAAGGTGGAATTGTGGAATGGCTAGGCTGTAATGAATTGGGAGGAGCTCGGGGAGAAAGCCTCTCCAATGAAGAATGATTCCTACATGAAGAATGTGAAGAACGTTGTCACTGTTTTCTTATTCGAATTCCTTCCTCATATCCTACCGACCTATAGCTTTGTCAACGAGTCGATGCAGCTCGGGATTTGAGATGTTCAGCGGACACAACGAACAACTTCCAACTAATCAAAGGTAGGGGGTTTATTTGATTAATGATATTATACCCATATTCTTATCTTCTTCATTAGATAAAAAGGGATTGTTGTGGACATGTTGTTGATCATATGATATTCTTGATGAGACAATTGATACCTCCCTAAACGTGGAGGGTGCGGGACAACTTATCAAGGCCCGACACCATCAATAGATTTTTCTTTATTGGTGTTCTGTGACATTGTGATGAGTCGAAGACGATGAAGGTGGAATTGATTAAGGCTACGCTACCCACAACCTCCGAGAATCGTGCAGCCCCCATGGCGCACCAATACTTCCAGCCAAACAACGCCGACCCGATCGGCGCCCGACCCACCTACCTGTGACCTCCTGGTGCCCTGCCTGGTGCGCAACCTGACGTCCCATGGCCTCTTGAGTCCCTGCTAGCACCCCTGAGCCCAGTCATGCCGTGTCGGCACCCTCGCGCTCTACTACACCCTGCCAGGTGCCCCCGCGCCCTCCCGCGCCGTGACGGCTCCCTCCCGCCATGTCACACCCTACCTGGCCACCGCTGCACCCTGTCCGGCACCCCTGAGCCCTTCCCGGATCCCTGTCGGTGCCCCCGTGTCCTTCCATGCACCCTGCATGTGCCCACGACGCCTACCCGTCCCCTTGTGTGCCTTACCCAGCGCACCTGTGGCCTTCCCGACATCCAGCTAGCCTGCCCGCGCCCCACGCGCTCTGCACGCTCCCCACGCGCTCTGCACGTGCCCTGCCCACTAGCCTCCCGACTGGCCTGACCTCTCGAGATGAGTCAAACGAGCGACACCCCTCGCGGTGATGGCCAAACCGGACCCGACCTTAGGGTAGAGTCACCTACGTGGTGACCTCCGGGACGGACCCCACTCGTAGTCCACTGGGACGGGCCCAATGGACCGGGCCACATTTAGCGGGATGACCTGCCCAACGGGCTGCGTCAGTCCCAACATGTTCGACTGGATCGACCCAGAACAGGTTGGCCCAGACTGGGTGGGGCTAAGTCTGTCCGACCGGGTTGGACTAGTCCCGGGCCCACTATTGACCCCATACCTTCTTGGGCCATAACTTTGACATAGGACGACCGTTTGAAGAACCGTCAGCAGCGCTGGTATTCAAGGAACATGACCGTCCTTTTGTGTTTACCCAACTGGAGTTCAGATTAATTTTGAGAAATAGTCAGGTTGGATCGTACAGTAATCCATCCAGGCCTCCGGGACTAAAAAGCTAATAACTCCCAGACCCGGAGTCCGATTGACGCGTCGTCGATTGAGTTGAGACCCCTATGATGAGAAGTACCATTGAGATATTACTTCATGGTACTTAGTGGTAGTTGACATATCTGCACATGGGTTGAGGAGCATACCCTCCCAGAATCTATCGTACGTTGTGAAAACCCTGCGACTGGATGTTCCTTTACGAATGTTCCTGGATCTTGTGTGGTTTTGACAGTTCTGACTTTTATTCCTGAATCCTGCATGGTTCTGACATTATAGATGGTCCTTGATCCTTTTTGGGTCCGACAACTTAGCTAGTTCTGAATCCTGTGTGGGTCCGACAGCTCCAACCACTATTCTTGGATCCTGTGTGGGTCCGACAGTTCCAACTGCAGGTCCTCGATGTTGTGTGGGTCCGACAGCTTATATGAATCAGTGACTACATTTGATCATCTCTATCACTGTACAAAAATTGTTTACCTTTATGAGCAGAGTCGGTAACTTCTGTGTTTTCCTCAGGATTGAGATGGGATACTTTCTAACATATGTATATGTATGGGAATATACCTATGTAATGACAATCCTTTGATTTCATACTCAGGGGTTTTTCCTCGTTGGATTTTGTGAGACCATGAGGGTCTCAAGGTCCCTACAGAGAATCAATATACTCACCACTTCATGGGCAATGCCTGTACATAATTATGTTGGATGCAGAAGAAGAATATCCCTGACGGAGGCTGACAATGCTAGGATTGGATTGTACCTGGAGGTGGTCCTTACGACTAGACGGTACACGGAGGATTCTAAAGGATGTGGAGTGCCAAAGAGGTTGTATGTACCTACCCATTAGGTAGGATCTGTGGTGGATGAATCAAGAGATTCATCCACATTTCAGTTGTTTTATCCCTTGTTAGTTATACTTGTACTCTATAGTTGGACTTGTATTTCCTTCCCCTTTTACTTTCCATCACATCTTTTGTATACAACTTTACATAGTGTTTACTTCTAGCTCGAACTCTATTGTTTTTGTTTTCAGTTTATAAAGGAATTTCCTTCCTAGTTTTTATGGATTTGACGCCTTTTTTGTTAGTCGCCTGCCCCTGGAATATAGAATGCGGGAATGGGGAAGTCACGACACGGGCCTCGGGGGTCGGGTCGTCAAAAATTGGTATTAGAGGAGTTAGTTCTACCACAGAACATATGTCTCTGATCTTTCTTTCTGTGAAGTAATAGTGTTAAGGGTACTGATTGTGGTTTTTAGTTCAGGGAGTCCAGTGTTGGTACATCGGCCAACGTATCTATACACCAGGACCCTGACTTATGTTTTCTGACTCAGTTCACAAAAACACTTATTGCGTGTGTGTTTTCAAGAGTTTTTCTTTGATATCTTGATTCAACTCACCAGGTATAGTTTATTGACCGTGGCACACCTGTTTCTTTTTAGGATGACTCTACACATACATCCATCAAGGGTTACGAGAGTTTTATGGGATGGCCGTCCACTGAGCGATGAGGCCTTAGTTCAGGGCCCCATAACAGCGGAGGCTCCAGCGGTACCACTACCCATTGGGCCACCGATACCACCATCCCTAGAAGCAGATGATGCATGCAGCATGAGCGTATTGAACGAGTTCCAGCACTAGAGGATGCCCAGGTTTTGGGGTGATATGGACCCGCTGGGAGTTGAGGATTGGCTGGAGGCTGTGGTGAGAGTCCTCAGGCTAGTAGGGACACCAACAGACATCATGATGATCCTTGTTGCGAGTCTCTTTTAGGCGGAAGCAGGTAGATGGTGGATCCTGATCCTCCAGGTGCATGACGTGGTGACAAAACTCTGGGCAGACTTCGATATCTTGTTCTAGGCAGTGTCTGTCCATGCCACCCTTCGGGTGGTGAGGATACAAGAGAAACTTCATCTGAATCATGGCAGCATGACAGTAGCGCATTACTTAGCGATGTTCACCGACCTCTAGCGCTACTCCACAGATATAGTGTAGGAACCATTCTTCAAGGCACGTACCTTCGAGTAGGGTCTCAGGTGGGAGATCAGAGCTTTGATGATCTCCCTTAGCCTCCTGATGTTGGAAGGGGTGTTGGAGAGATCCCACTTAGTGGAGAGTTTCCATGCTGAGGAGTCACTAGCAGCGAGACCCACAACCGGGCATCACGTAGCGAAGTCTTCTACAGTAGGTAGTAGACAGATGTCGGAGAGGTCCAAGTGGACTTGACCATCCGGTGGATGACCTTAGGAAATGGGTTCAGTTGTGTGGGGCACACGAGACAAATCCAGTCATGTGAGGGACTTGCAGTGTTTATCATGTGGTGAGGAGGGTCACATGGCTCGTGACCGTCTGACCTGCAGAACTGAAGATCAATAGACGGTTGAAGGACCACTGAGGCAGAGCTATATATTTGATCAAGGCGGTCAGTAGGGAGCAGGCATACCAGGTAGAGAAGATGGTGTAACACCCCTAGCTTCCACAGTACGCTTCTCTTTGAATAATACAGTAGTGTGTGTTGTACGTAACTTCGAGTTCTAACGCACAACACAACCAATCGAACTAACTGTTATGAATAGTAATACCCACTTTTTGAAATTTTATACATTTTATCATTCAAAATGGACATAATTTTTGGATTCGGGATATCGAAATTACCATAGGGTGAATTTTTGTAAATTTTTGGATAAATTTCATATTTTGATGAATATTTTAAATTACTAAATTTTAATTAAAAGCAACATTGTTAATGGAAATAATTAATATTGATAAATTATGAATTTGAGTTATTTTAGAGTATAATTAGGTTATATTATTACCATTTAATCCAATGTTGGTCATTGGACATAATTTCATATTTAAACTAGAAATAAGCAAGTGCCAATCTTTTGATAGTTATTATCTCTTAAGAACACGTTTTTTGTTTTAACAAAGGAAATTAATTTTGAATTAATTTCTGCCACTACTGTGTTTTGAATTTAGAAAAATGGATTCCAATTTTAGAATCCGGAGTTCTAAATTGTGTAAAAAGTTATCTTTTATTTTTAGACATTTTGAGTAATTAATGTGTTAAATATTTTATTTACCAGGGTTAAAAGGTAAATCCGGTAAATAAGTGTAAAATAATAATAATATAATAATAATAAATTACTCTAAAATGTGTCCTAATCCTATTTGTTGATACATTTCCGTCCATGGTCATATTTGGCTCGATTTTTTGACGCCATGAATCCACATGTAAGTGATAATGACACTTTATATTAATTTAATTAAAGTAAATAAAAAAAATGACATAAGCATATATATTTTAGAAAAAAAAATTTACATATGGTTATATATGTTATATTTTCTACTATAAATATTCATTAAAAGCATAAAAATATATTCTACATAATCATATTTTGTTTTTAATTTTTAAACAATGAATAATTTAATTTATTTATGACACAATAATGATGCAGTATTTTCCTTATTAATGAAATAATCAAATAATTAGTATTATAAATGTTAAAATAAATATAATTTGAATGTTTTGAGGCCATCCACGAACTTTATTGGTTAATATTACATGTTAGGATTGCTTATATTAATTTGGTTCGAATTAATAATGTTTTTATGTCTTTAAAAAATCATCTTTTAAATATTGTCAGAATTGACATAAATGAGTTTTTAAAATAAATATTATATTATTAATTGATATTATATTCCTAAAAATATAAGGATCAAAAAAGGACTTATTTAATGATAGATGTATTATTAATTTACCACTAGGGGTCTCTTGGATGTTTATAGTATGTTTATTGTCTATATAATATAATAATTTAAAGAGACATGGTAAATGTCAAACTATTTTACTAAGAGTTATATAAAAAATATAAAGTTAATATAGTGACACAAACCCATCTAAAACCTATTGGTTGAGTGGATTTCGACCTATACCCACCTTAAACTTTAAATAATCCACTTTGGAGCCATCAAAAACCGAATATGAAATAATTATAGAATAATATTTCTAGCTTTTCCTAAGGTGCCCCTCACCCCTATTATAAAAGGGAACTTCCCCTTCCCTCTAATTAACACCTTAAAAGCCTTTTTTCTCGGCCAAAACCTGCCCAAATAATCTCTCAACTTCCCTCAAATAAACCCATTGGCCTTATTTTGATCATAAATCCAACCTAAGGAGCCCTTTTGATCAAATAAAAATTAAGAACTTTAAGAAGAGATAATGTTTTCACCACCCTCTTTTAATTTCCTTTCTTCTTCCACTTCTTATTTATTTGTTATATCCATTCTAAAATAATATCCCTAGTATATTATATATAATTTTTTGTTATTATAAATATTTCACAACTATATTCATTATTCTATCCATCTTATGAATGATAATGTCACCATGTGTGTGTACGTACGACTTACCGTCTCCACGTCGTGGTGTAATTTGTTATTCAACACTATATTATTTGGATGGCTATAAAGATGAGTAATACGTATATAAATAATAAAAATAACATGATAATGTCTTTGTAAAATTAATTTACCATCCTATTCCACACCTTTAAATAAATGATATTGTCACTCGTGCGTACGTACGGATTACCGTCTCCACGACAAGATGAGATTAATTTCCACATTCACCATTCATCAACGATTTTAAAAATATATATTAATAATATTTTTGTAATATGTGAAATAATAATTATACTGGATATAAATATATATACTTACTTACATATATTTTATTCACTTAGTTCAGTTCAATATGTTATAAAAACAGAAACAACGTTTATGCGTACGTACGGACTACCGTCTCCATAAACAGTGTATTCTATTTCACATATATATCTATTATAAATAATTATATTCTAAATATATATGATATATAAATCTTGTTTTATATTCTGGAAGTATTTAAATCATGACCTATGTGATACAATCAAGAGTAACAAGTTAAAACACGTACGATAAAAAAAGAGATTATTACGCAAAATGTTAATTTAACATGAAAATTATTATTAAATGGGTTGTAAAAATGCCATAAATGAATAATGTATGATATCATAAATATTAATATGGTTATGGTATAATTTAGTAACATACTACAATCTTCTTATATGAGGTTAAACATACCCTCAACTAAAGGAATGTACAAGGTAAGGGGTTTTCATCTCACTCCTTATTCCAGTGAGATTCATACCATATTGACAATATTACCTTTTGTGTGGTGTATGTACTACACATAATTGTATTCTTTGGGTAATAAACGTTAATTTATATGTATTTACATATTCATAGTCTGATACCTCTTTAATGGGGTGTATGTTTCGTAAGTAACCAAATTGGTAGGGGTTTATTTTATAATCTCTTCATTATCTGAGGTTGTTTATATCTAATTATCTACTGGGACCTCTTTATCATCCACATCCAAGTTTCTAAAAAATGTATATCAAATCATTCTTACTATTTTATAGACTATGGGATAAATTCATTTATACCCTTTTTGAATTTTTATAAGATGTTTATAATGAAATCATTCCACCGTATCCCAATCAAGGTCCTTTTTAACCTTTTCGACAAAATTAAGTTATGAATGTATTTCTTTAACAAATACGGTGGGTGCAGCTATATTCCGCCATTATAAAATCGTCGTAGCTTCCCTTAAAATCTTATAATAATATTTTCAATGTAAATGTTATTTTTATAATTATGTGACTTTTAAATGATTTCCAAAAAATAGATATATCTCTCAAATAGTTTTGATTTCATCACTGTCAACATCATTCGATAGATTTTAAGCTTATTTGAAGTTGATTTATTATGATACAAAACTACCATATTGTATTTATGGTTTTGTAAAAAAATTTACTATGGATGTGTTATTTTTATACTATTCATGGTTTATGGAAAAATTATTTCCATTTCATATTCTATTTTTAATACGAATGATTATGTTATGTTTAAACCTATTCATATGAGGAATGAATTGGACTTAATAAGTGATCGGTGGAGCCTGCTATAGCTCCTCGATGCATCGGTAGGTCTCATGAGACAAACTAGTGTCCTGGCAGAAGGATTTGACAAAATCTTATTTTTATTCTTGGCAAAATGCCTTGACTCTGTGGTTATGATAGTCTGGCATTATGCATTCCAACATTATGAAGGTGGTTAGTGATATTGCATGTGATTATTTGACTAGTAAAATATCCATGTGAATAAGGAAATGGAATTACTTCATTTTATTTTTTCCACATTATACTTATGTTCATGTTTTAAAGGCTTCTGTTTTAGTTATACATTTCATTTAATGATTATGCTTATTTATGAAACTTTCCGCTGTATTGTAATCCTTACTATGCATCTAAACTGACCCCTTCCTATGTTTTATTTTTCCCAGGATTTCTAGAAGTTTATTTTGGTTGATATGTAGGGTTAATCAATGTGATAATGGCATTCATGAAGTATTATTTATGTTGTTTTGTATGTTAAGAAGTGTAATGTAACATTCATGTATGTAATATATTCTCCAAGACTGTTAAACCTATCGGTCCTTCGGGACATGATTCCTTGTAATCATGAAAATGTATTAAAATAATGCACTGAGTCTGGGTTAGTGCGGTCAGGGTGTTGCAGTTTGTATCAGAGGAAATTTAGAAATAACCTTGGAATCTAGTTTTAGATAAACTCTGATTAGAGCACATAGACCTAAGATAGCCTTTGAGGATTAGTATAGAAGAATTTCTAGAATTTTGATAAAGTAGAGATTTTTTGAGTTTTTCAAGCAAATACACCCCTCTTTGTATACGAGCAGGTAGAGGTGGCTCTGGAATAGATGCACCAAGAGGTAAAACCCGAAAACACCACTTTGATCTAAACTCGAATGGGAACTGGAGCATGAAAATCGGGCTTCTTGCACTCTTGGTTATGACACTCCTGGGGGATATACTTAGGATAATTCTCATTTTCATTGAAAATCATTATGAAGGGTTTATGAGTATATATATCCTTAATTACAACATCATTATGATTATGGATTATATCCATAGAGTAATAAGGATAATATCTTTCACGGTATTAAGCCAACATTTAGAGGGGAAATAGTCTCCCATGTATTATCAACATATGAAGAAATAATATCATGTGTTAATAAGATAAGTAAAAAATACTCTGAATCCTATGGCTTTGAAGGGAAGCAAGAGAAGAAAAGGATGGAAGATAGAAATATGGATAAAGGGAAGAGGGAAAAAAGAATTTTCCAATATGTGATAATTGTGGGAAGAAACACCCTGGAACTTTCCTGAAGGGAATGTGGGTTTATTATAAGTGTGGAGAAAAAGGACACCATGTACGTGACTGAAAGGGTAAAAAAAGGATTCTAATGTACAATGCTTCATTTTCAAGGAGTTGGGGCACTACGCGAACTAGTGTCCAAATCATTAGAGTATGCCTCAAATGATTCTATTGGATAATAATCAAGTTATGATACTGCCACAGATGATGAGGAATGATTAGAGATCTTATGTTGTTATTAGAGAATTATGTCATTTGAAGGTTGTATGAGGAATATACTGGTTATAATAATGATGAATTATATAAGGATTGTACTGCAGTACAATTTCATTAAGGACATGAGATGGTGTGGAACCATGAAAAGTAACTGAATAACAGGTTGTGTTTTTGGAAAATATATGGTTTAGAGAAATATAAACCATAATATGGTTCCAATAACGATATAGTGATTTTGAAATAATACATGATTGATTAGGATAAATTATATTGTATACTATCGACTACTTTTAAACTAATTAATGATTTGTATATTCCATCATTGTTGGAGATTACAAAAACAAATTTGATAGAAGGAGTATATATATTACTCCATAAGGAATAAGGGATCATAAATGTAATCAATAAAGTTTTATGGTAATTCATGATGTTGTAGTGTTTTAAAAGAATACATGATGAAGGTGTTCACATTTTATTAAGCAGCAAAAAGGATCTTCATTGTGTTTACCTTCCTTATAAATTTTGGACTGTGAGTTTGGACAAAATTATTTTGGATAATTATAGTTTGAGACTAATTTTGTATTTCCATAAAAGGGAAACTCGGAGGTTGGGTGGTGACATGTCGCGTCCGGCAAGGCAGTGAGACTTGAACCCACAACCGATGGGTGACAAAAGTGTATCACCTTCCACTGGCCCACGTGATGTCTTGGATTGAATAATGTAGTCTTTTTAAAAAAATTCTTGTAGATTAATTAGAAATTCTTTATTTGAACCTTATATGAATACGATAAATTGAATATTATTTTTAATTTCTATAATCATTTACAGTGAAAGATGAGTTAGTGGTAGAAATTAGTTAAAGGATGGGAATCTACATATCAATTATATGTTTTTCTTCTACTCTTATTCTATGAATAAAATTAATTCTTATACTTTAGTGAAGGGATCATAAAACCAAAAATGTGTTTTCTTAATACCATATTTTTTTTGAACCAATGGTATTTTAAATCATCATAGATTGATTAATTTAAGGCCCTCAATTTTAAACTTGTTTGTGATTGATGACCTAAATCACTACCTATAAATATTTATGTTTTTTCCTTCATTTATATGTCTCTAATTTCCACCAATGTTCTCTTAATCAAGATCATAATTTGTTGGTGACCCTTTCATTTCACTTCTCCTCTTATTAAGACTAAATTTTATTAACCTAATTTCCAATGTGGGTTTTCCAAAGGTATTTTCTATTATCATCTTTTTATTTTTGAAAAATAATTTCAAATTGCGAAGATGCAATTTATTGAAGTAGTGGAGAATGTAACACCCCATTAATCTGTGGTACGCTTCTCTTTGAATAATATAGTAGCATGTGTTGTACGCAACTTCGAGTTCTAACACACACCACAACCAATCAAACTAGCCGTTATAAATAGTAATACCAAATTATTGAAATTTTATGTATTTTATCATTCAAAATGGACTTTATTTTTGGATTTAGAATATCAATATTATCCTAGGGTGACGTTTTGGTACTTTTAGGATAACTTTTATATTTTGATGAATAGTGAAAATTACTAAATTTAACTTAAAAAACATCTTTTTTAATTGAAATAATTAATAGGGATAAATTTTGAATATGAGTGATTTTAGAGTATAATTAGATTATATTTTTACCATTTAATCCAATTTTGGACAGTGGATATAACTTCACATTTAAACTATGCATAAGAAAGTGCCAATCTTTTGATAGTTATTATCTCTTAAAAATGCGCTTTTTGTTTTAACAATGGGAATTAATTTTTTAAATAATTTATACCACTTATGTGTTTTGAATTTATAAAAATGGATTCCATATTAAGAATCAGGAGGCCCAAATTGCGTAAATAGGTAAATTTTATTTCTAGACATTTTGAATAATTACTTCGGTAAATATTTTATTTATAATGGTTAAAGGGTAAATCCGGTAAATATGGGTAAAAGTTAATATTATAATAATAATAAAGTTCCCTAAAACATGTCCTAACCCTATTGGTTGATAAATTTCATCCATGGTCATATTTGGGTAGATTTTGGGACACTATGGATCCACTAGTAAGTGAATATGATACTTTATATTAATTAAGTTAAAGTAAATACAAAAAAGACATAATCATATATCTTTTAGGAAAACAATTTTTACAGAGGGTTATATATGATATATATTGGACTATAAATATTCATTAAAAATATAAAACTATTTAATACATTATGGTATTTTTTTATAATTTTTATACAATGAATAATTAAACTTATTTATGACACAATAATGATGAAGTGTTTTCCTTATTAATGAAAGAATAAAATAATTATTATTATAAATGTGAAAATAAATATATTTTGAAAGATTTGAGGGCATCCAAAATTTTTATTCATTAATATGATATTTTAGTATTTCTTAAATGATTTGTTTTCGAATTAATATGGTTTTTATGTCATTAAACAAATGAATTATTAAATATTGTCAAAATTGAAATAAATGTGTTTTTAAAAAAAATATTATATTATTAATTAATATTCTATTCCTAAAAATATATGGTTCATACAAAGGACTTATATAATGATAGGTTTATTAAAATTTGACTACTTAGGGGTCTCTTGTCAGTTTATGGTAACTTAATTTGCTATATAATAAAACAATACAAAGGGACATGGTAAATGTCAAACTATTTAACAAAGAGTTAAATCAAATAGTCAAAGTTAATATAGTGTCCCAAACTTGTCTAAAACATATTTATTGATTGTTTTTCGACCTATACCCACCTTAACGTTTATATAATCCACTTTTGAGGCATTACAAACTGAATATTAATTTATTATAAAATAATATTTCTAGCTTTTCCTAAGGTGCCCCTCACCCCTCTTATAAAATAGCACTTCCCCTTCCCTCAAATTAACACCATCAAAGACTTTTGTCTTGGACAAATTATGACCAAATATTCTCTAAACATCCCTAAATTCATCCTAGAGGCCTTATTTTGATCATAAAGCCAACCTAATTATCCCTTTTGATCAAATCAAATGAAAGAACCCGAAGAAGAGTTAATGTTTTCACCACCCTCTTTCAAGTTCCTTTCTTCTTCCACTTCTTCTTTATTTTTGATTTATATTCTAAAATAAGAACCTTAGTATATTCTATATATATTTATGTCATTATAAATATTTCACTACTATGTTCATTATTTTATCCATCTTATGAATGATAATGTCACCATGTGTGCGTATGTTTGACTTACCGTCGTCATGTCGTTGTATAATTTGTTATTCAAAACTATGTTATTTGGATGGATATAATGATGAGTATTATATATATAAATAATGAAAACAATATTATAATGTCTTTTTAAAATTAATATTCAATCCAATTTCAATCCTTTAAGGAATTTATATTGTCGGTCATGCGTACGTACAGATTACCGTCTCCACGGCACGATGAGATTGATTTCCACATTCATCATTCATCGACGATTATAAAAAAAATATTACTTATATGTTTGTAATATATGACATAATAATGATACTGGAAATATATATATATATATATGTACTTACATATATTTTTTCACTTAGTTCCGTTCAATACGTTATGAAAACGGAAACAGCGTTTATGCCTACGTAAGGACTTCCATCTCCATAAACGGTGTTTTCCATTTAACATATATATCTATTATAAATAATTATATTAAAAATATATATGATATATAAATCATGTTTTATATTATGTAAGTATTTATATCATGATATATGTGATACAATCAAGAGTAACAAGTTGAAACACGCATGATAAAGAAAGCGATTATTACCCGAAATGTTAATTTAACATGGAAATTATTATTAAATGGGTAGTAAAAAGTCATAAATGAATAATGTATGATATCATATATATTAAAATGGTTATTTTATAATATAATAACATAGTAGGATCTTCATACAGGAGGTAAAATGTACCCTCGACTAAAGTAAAGTTCAAGGTAAGGAGTTTTCATATCACTCCTTATTCCCGTGATATTGGTACCATATTGCCACTATTACCTTTTCTGTGGTGTATGTACTTCCCATAATTGTATTCTTTTTGTAATACACTTTAATTTATGTGTATTTACATATTTATTGTATGATACCTATTTCATTGGGTGTATGTTTCGTAAGTTACCAAATTGGTAAGGGTTTATTTTATAATCTCTTCTTTATCTGAGGTTGTTTATACGTAATTATCTACTGGGACCCCTTTATCATCCACATCCATGTTTCATAAAAATGTATTTCAAACCATTCATATTATTTTATATACTATCGGTTAAATTCATTAATACCCCTTTTGACTTTTTATAAGATGCTTATAAAGGAATCATTCCATCATTTTCCAAACAAGGTTCTTTTTAACCTTTTCGACAAAATTTAGGTAAGAATGTCTTTTTTTAACTTATACAGTGGGTATGGAAATTTTCCACCATTATAAACTATTGGAATCATCCCTTACAGGCTTATAATAATATTTTCAAAGTAAATGTATTCTTTTATAATTATGTGACTTTTAAATGATTTCAAAAAAAGAGATATTTCTCTCAAATAGTTTTGATTTCATCAATGTCGACATACATTGATAGATTTTAAGCTTATTTTAAGTTGATTTATTATGATACAAAACATCCATATTGTATTGATGGTTTTGTGATATGTTTGGTTGTGGATGTGTCATTTTTAAACCATTCATGGTTTATGGATAAATTATTGACATTTCGTATTCTAGTTTTAATACGAATGTTTCTGTTATGTTTAAACCTATTCATATGAGGAATTCATTGGACATAATAAGTGATGGGTGGATCTCGCTATAGCTCCTTGATGCATCAGTAGGTTTCATGAGACAAAATAGTGTCTTGGCACAAGTCCTTGACAAAATCTTATTTGTAGTATTGGCACAAGTCCTTGAATATGTTGTTATGATAGTCTGGAATTATGAATTCCATCATTATGAAAGTGGTTAGTCATATTGTATGTGAATATTCAACTTATATAATATCCATGTGAATAAGTAAATGGAATTACATGATTTTATTTTTTCCATTTTAGGCTGAAGTTCATGTTTAAAAGGATTTTTATAGTTATACATTGACTTAATTGAATATGCTTATTTATGAAAGTTTCTGTTGTATTATTATCCTTAATGATCATCTGCGATCACCCCTTTCTATGTTTTATATTTCCTAGGATTCCAAGAAGTGTATTGTGATTGATGTTATGCGTTAAGCCATGGGATAATGGCGTTCATTAATGAATATTTATGTAGTTTTGTATGTTAATAAGTGTAATGTAACATTCATGTATTTAATCTATTTTCCAATGATTCTAAACCGATCGGTCCTTTGGGACATGATTCCTTGTAATCATAAAAATGTATTAAAATAATGCACCGACTCTGGGTAACGAGGTTCGGGGTCTTACAGATGGTCGAGCAGGTAGCGGTGGGCGACGTTTTGAGGTGTTACTGCCACCACCACTAAGAGGTACACCCCGACCATAGAGAGCAGGTGGACATGGGAGAGCTCAGCTACAGGAAACTGAGGCATATGAACATGGCACTCCGACGATGATTTGAGGTACGATCTATGTCTACCCCACCTTAGTTGCAGTTTTTATAGACACAGGTTCCAGTCACTCTTTCATTTCCACATCCATCGTTCAGATCTCAGAGATTCCAAAAGTGATGTTAGTTGGATCCTTACTGCTATAGACTCTTATGGTAGCTGATTCGATGATTACGCAATGGTGACGGAAGTGAGAGCTTACTCTAGGAGGCGAGAGTTTCGGCTGAGTTCTCCTAGTAGAAGCGTCAAGGCCTGACGATGGAATATTAGGTATTGACTGGTTATCTATAGTCCATGCTAAGATCGATTGTATTAGGCACAAGGTACGGTGTGTCCACATGGATGGGATGGTGTTTACCTTCACTGGGAAGAAGGTAGCCTTTGCAGTATGGGAAGAACTTGCTCCGAGGAGCGCGCAGCCGATCACTCATCAGTTAGCTTTCCATACCCTCAAAGTAGTTGATGTGGACAGTCTGAGCTATCTTGCAGTGGTGGACTAGTATGGGGATGTTTTCCATGATGAAGTTCCTATACTACCTCCTCATAGAGAGGTGGAGTTATACATTGACATGTACCCCGGGACGGAATCGATATCTACTTCAGCATATCGGATGGCTCCCGCTGAGCTTCATGAGATGGGGGTACAACTAGAGGACTTGTAGAGGAAGGGATTCATCCGACCCAGTGTTTCTTCCTGGGTAGCCCTGATTCTGTTCCCCTAGAAAGCGTAAAGGAGATAGAGGATCTATGTCGACTACCATAGCTTCAAATAGGTGACCCTGAAGAACATGATCCCACTTTTGAGGATTGAATACTTCTTTGAAAAGTTGAAGGAAGCACAGTGGTTCTTGAAGATAGACCTCAGAAAAGGTTATCACCAGCTCAGAGTTCGAGACGAGGATATGCATAAGATGACCTTCAGTTGTTGGTACAGACACTAAGAGTTCCTGGTTATTCTCATCGGTGAAACTAACACTCCAGGAGTGTTCATGAATCTCATGAACAAGATCTTCCAGACTTACCCTGATCGCTTTGTCATAGTCTTCATCGACAACATTCTGATCTACTTGACTAATGATGAGGAGAATTCCAACCATTCTCCGGTAGTACTAGACACACTTCAAGAGCACCAACATTATGGTATGATCTCTATGTTCTAGTTTTTGATTCGAGAGGTTCACTTATTAGGACACGTCATCTCGGAGGATGGAGTTGCAATAGATCTATCGATAATTGAGGCGATAATTGAATGGGAGCCACCTAGGTGTGTGATGGAGGTAGGTAGTTTCCTTGGTTTGACTGGATATTACCAGTGTTTCATTCCAGACATCTCTAGAGTTGCAGCACCACTATCAGCTTTGAAAAATAATGGGAAACCCTTTGTGTGGTCGGAGATATTCCATCGGAGCTTTCAGGAGCTAAGGTAGAGGCTGACTGGTGCTTCCATCTTGAGGCTTCCAGAGGAAGGTGTAGGGTACATATTTACTACGACGCATCAGGGACTAGCCTTGGGTGTGGCTTAATTCTGGAGTGAGTAGTGATCACATATGGTTCTCGGCTACTGAGAAAACATGATCAGAACTACGCTACCCATCACCTCGAGTTAGTAGCAATGGTCTTTGTCTTGAAGATGTGGAGAAACTATCTGATGGGGGAACATTTTACCGTGAACTATGATCACAATAGTCTCAGGTATATCTTCTCTTAGAAGGACATGAACCTGAGACATCGTCGATGGCTTGATTTACTCCAGGACTATGACTTTGACATAGTCTATACTCCTGGGAAGGGGAATGTTTTTGCAGAGGCACTTAGTAGGGGGACTAGTATACAGCTGATAGGAGAGGCGACAGAGCAGCTAGCTACTTTACAGATATCCTTTGTAGATAGATATGGGGAAACCTTACTATAGTATCTTAAAGTCATTCCTCCACTTCTTCAGTGATTCATTGAGGCGCAACATGGGGATGCTAAATACGAGACACGATGTGCTAAGATATCTATAGGGCAGGAACCTGATGGGTTTTATGAAGGTGGAGAGCATGTCATCCTTTTTAGAAGATGTACCTTGGTACAAGTTGCACATCAGAAGGAGGTTTTGAGGGAGTTCCACACTTCCTCTCTAGAGGTACATCCAGAAGTGAAAAGATGTATAAAGACCATAGATGACAGAACTAGTGGCCATGTATGTGGAAGGCAGTAGCAGAGTTTGTCTCACGATGCCTCACATGTCAATAAGTAAAGGCGGAGCACCAGGTACCAGCAGGCTCAGATCGGTCCTTAGAGGTCCCAGGGTGGAAGAGGGATGGGATATCCATGGAATTCGTGATGGGTCTTCCACATACATCTAGGGGTCATGACTCGATTTGGGTGATCATTAACCGACTCACCATGTCAGCCCACTTCCAACCGATCAGAGATCGGGGCTTAGTAGAGAGTTTGGGATGCCTCTATGTGTAGGAGATTGTGCGTTTACATGGATTACCTTCTTCTATTGTCTCTGACCATGACACACGGTTTACTTCCCGGCTATGGAAGGGGTTGCTAGAAGATTTCGGGAAACATCTTTGTTTTAGCACCGCCTTCCATCCTCATACAGATGGTCAGACTGAGTGGGCCATTCTGACCCTCGAGGACACACTACATGCATGTGTCCTCGACTTCGGTCACAGCTAGTAGGATCACATGCCTTTGGTGGTGTTTTCTTATAACAATAGCTATCACTCCACCATCAGTATGGCACCTTTTGAGGCGTTGTACGAGCGACCTTACAAATCAACCTTGAGCTAGACTGTCCCAGGGGAGTCAACACTAGTGGGACATTAAATGGGTTGAGCTACCACCGAGAAGGTGCATATCATCCAGGAGCAGATGAATACTACCCAGAGTAGGCAGAAGTCATATGCTGACAGGAGATAGAGACCTCTGGTGTTCGAGGATGGTGACCATGTCTTTCTATGGGTCTCACCCCGATGAGGCTTGCGGAGATTTATCCAAGGTAGCATGTTATTTACGAGATCCATCTTACCTTTCTAGGTCCTCAGTAGAGTAGATGACGTGGCTTACCACCTAGCTCTTCCACCCCAATTGCACCGAGTGCACAACATCTTCCATTTATCCCAGCTGAGGAGATACGAGCACGTCCCTTGACACATCATCGACAATGGGAAGCTGGACGTCGACGATGGGGAGATGTTTACGGAGGTTCCAGTGGAGATTGAGGAATGATTGGAGCTGGTCCTATGTGGATGGCCGATACCTCTGGTGTGCATTCGCTGGTAGTACGGGAACCCCTAGAGAGCACATGGGAGGTGAGGCTTAGATGCGTGCTCAGTACCCCTATTTGTTCCTTTAGTTTGAGAGGTATCTTACGAGGACATAAATCCCTAATGTGGGGAGACTGTAAAGATCCAGAAATCCTGTGTAATATTTTCTAAATACATGGGGATTTTACAAGTCCATGAAAATTTACCCCGCTTGATTCTGAGGCCCAGTGTGCCCAGAATAAATTTCTAAAGTTTTGTTTGGGTATATTTTGTAAATGTATGTGCATGATTTGGTAAATTTTGAACCATTTCATGGAACAGAAATATGAGGGAACCGTTGAACTCATAGGGCCGATATTCATTTAAGAAGACTTTCACCTCGACAATAGTTGGTCGAGAATAAAAGTTAGTTTTTTTCTTTTTATAAAAAAAAATAATAAAATAAATTGTAAAACACTTAATTTTATTTTAAGCTACCAAGTGAGTGATTTTTGTTTAGAACCCCTACATGGGAGTTGGAGGTGGGAACGCCACACCCTAACCTCCCATGATAGGTTATGGTGGTGGGTCCCACCCGAGAAAAACCTCATGTGAGAGTTTATGACGTCAGGACCACATGATACTTAACCCCCCCAATTAATGGGGATGGAGAGGAAACCTCTCAACCCCCACAATTAATTTTTTGTGTCGACGTAAAATTAATTGCCCCCAAATTAATTTTATGCATCAATTTAAAATTAAATTCTATCAATTAATTTTATGTGTCAACATGAAATTAAATGCTTCCAATTAATTTTTTGTGTTAACATAAAATTAATTGTTGTCAAGTTAATATTATGTGTCAACATAAAATTAATTGCTGTCAATTAATTTTATGTGTCAACATAGAATTCAGTCATTCCAATTGTTTTGTTATCGGTTATTTCGTTTCCCTGGTGCTGGAATTTGGGAAGGGCTTGGCTTTAGAGAATTGGGATGAGGTTTGGGAGATAGCCTCTCCAACGAAGAACCCTTCCTCCACGAAGAACATGACGAATGTCAGCAATGTTTTCTTCTTATACCGCCTTCCTCAAATCCTACCAACTTGGATCATTGTCAATGAGCCAACACATCTCGGGATTTGAGACGTGCGGTAGACGAGATGAACAACGCCCGACAAATCAAAGTTAGGGGGTTTATTGCTTGAGGATGTTATACCCTTATTTTTATCTTCATCATTGAATAAAAAGGGATTGTAACGGATGTGTTGATGATCATATACTATTCTTGATGAGACAATTGATACCTACCTAAACGTGGAGGGTGCAGGCCAACCTAACCTGTCATGACACCATTCGTCGATTTCTCGTTCTTGGTGTTCTACGACATGGCGATGAGGCGATGATGACAAAGGAGACAACGAAGAAGGCTGCACTACTAGCAGCCTCCACGAATCCCGCAACGCTACAATGCACCGATGCTTCCGGTCAAACCCCTCCACCCCGAGCGGTGCCCGTCCTGCCTACCTGTTGCCTCCCGATTCCCTACCCGGTGAGCAGACCGCATGCCCGCGGCCACACAACGCCCTATCTGGTGCGCGACCCGCCAGCCCGTGGCCCTTGCGGCCTACCCGGCTGCATCCGCGCCCTGCGCGGCACCCCTATGCCCTTCCCAGTGCCCTTTCGGCACCCCCGCGCCCTACCGCACCCTGCTGGTGGCCCCACGCCCTGCCTGACGCCCATGTGCCCTGCTTGACTCTCTTCTGGCGCTTACGTGCCTTGCCTCACCCATCCCGGACAATGTCGCGCCCTGGTCGGTGCCCCTGCTCCCTACGCGGCGCCCTGCTGGTGCCCCCGCGACCAGCCCGATGGCCTGCCCTGCTCCAGTCGTGCCCTACCCAGTGCACCCGCGGCCTGCCTGGCATCCAACCGGCCTGCCCGTGCCCCGCGCGCTCTGCCCGCGGCCTACCCGATAGCCTCCTGACTGGCCCGGCCTCCCAGGCAGAGTCTCCCAAGATGTGCCCCTCACGATGTTTGCTGAATCGGCCCTGACCATTGGGTTGAGCCACCTACGTGGTGACCTCTAGGCCGGACCACCCTCGCAGTTCGCTGGGCCAGACCGCACTTGCAGTCCACTGGGCCGGACCGCCCTCGCATTCCACTAGGCCGGGCCCAATGGACCGAGCCAAACATAGTGGGCTAACCCACCCAACAGCCCAAGTAAGACCCAACAGGTCTAACCGGGTGACCAAGACCAGGTTGGCCCAGACAAGGTAGGTCCGAGTCGGTCTGACTGGGTCGGACCAGACCCAGGCCCACTACTAACCCCCGTACCTTCTTGGGACATAACCTTTGCACTAGACGACCATTTGATGAACCCTTTGTGGCTCTGGTATTCTGGGAACGCGATGGTTCCTTTGATTTTAGCTCATATGAGTTCGGTGGTAATTTTGATATACGATTAGGTTGGATCATACATGAATCCAACCAGACCCCTGGGACTAAATAGCTAATAACTCACAGACCGTGCATCCGATTGACGCACCCTCTGTTGCGTTGAGACCCCTATGACGGGTCGAACCTTTGAGATATTTTTTCATGGGACTTGTGGGTAGTTGACGTTTCTACAGTTTGCATGAGGAGCGGAACCTCCCAGAATCGAGCGTACTTTGTGAAAACCCTGCGACTGGATATACCCTGATGTCTATTCTTGGATCATGTGTGGGTCCGACAGTTCTGAATTTTGTTCCTGGATCCTTTGTGGGTCCCATAGATTAGCTGGTCCTAGATCCTTTGTAGGTCTGACAACTTAGATGGTCCTAGATCCTGTGTGGGTCTGACAGCTCTGACTACTGTTCTTGGATCATGTGTGGGTCCGACAGTTCCAACTACTGGTCCTAGATCCTATGTGGGTCCGACAGAATAGATTAATCAGTGACTTCGTCTGATCATCTCTATCGCTCTACAAATGTGGTCTACATTGTGAGCTGAGTCAGTATCATATGTGTTCTCTTCATGATTGAGATGGGTTACTTGATAACATAGGTATATGTCTGGTCAGATTCCATTGTAATGACTATCTGTTGATTTCATACTATTTGGTTTATCCTTTTTAGATTTTTTGAGACCTTGAGTGTCTCGGGGTCCCTACTGAGTATTTTTATACTCACCCCCTGCACAGGCTATGCCCGCACATCATTATGTTGGATTTAGATGACAGACAGCGCTGACGGAGGCTGAGAGTGCTAGGACTGGACTGTACCCGGAGGTGGACCTTATGATGAGATGGTACAAAGAGGATTCTGATGGATGTGGAGTGCTGAGGAGGATGTCTGTACCTACCCTTCAGGTAAGATCCATAGTGGATGATACATGAGCTTCTTCCACCTTTCAGTTGTTTTCTCCCTTTTTAGTTGTACTTGTACTTTACAGTTGGGCTAGTTTTTTTGTCCCCTTTTACTTTCCAGAACTTATTTTGAATACATATTTATATATTGTTTCCTTCCAGATCATACTCTGTTGTTTTTATTTTCAGTTTATAAAGGTAATTCCTTCCCAGTTTTTAGGGATTATATGACTTTGGTGCTAGTCGCCAGCCCTTGGAATATGGAAGGCAGACTTGGGGTAGTCACGGAATGAGCCCCGAGGGTTGGGTTGATAGTGAAATAAAAGATGAATGATGATCATAGTTTGATTAAATAAATAAAATATTTATTAGTAATGATTACTTTTGGTTATTATTTGAATCCATGAAAAATGAGTTAATTGCCTTATTATTGGTGTGTACCGTTATGGGGTATTCTACCCAATTTACAGATATGGAGAATATATTACTATAAATTTTTAATAATGAATACCATAACTCCCATAAAAATGATTTAGGAATGATACATGATATTTACACATTGTTAAAACTCATGTACCCTACAACTATTATGAAGGTAGTTGATAATGAATAATTGGTTGAGGTATACATAACTAGAATGATAAGAAGGGATTGAACAATAGTTGGATCAGTGGTTAGCTTGGTTTTTCTTCTGGATAATCGGTGAATTATAGGATTGGTCAATTTCATCCAAGAAAAGTTATATTGGAATTGAAAAGGAAGTATTATGTTGTCTTATAACATTGTGGAAGGAGATGTCATACAAATCCTTACTATGTGTATTCTCTTAAGATTTGTCATCACTATTGAAAATTTTCACATTAACAGTGTTTTTTTAAAAATATATATCAGGGTATTAATGATGGATCAATATTCCAAATGGCTTCAAAGGATTATACCAATGCTTCCAAGGGTGGAGGGTCTAATTGAAAAGCCACATAGGAATTTCATTTAGAAAGGAACATATGACATTATGAAAAATTGTATTCTCCATTGGAATCTAAGGTAGGTGTATAAAAATTAAGTGTTTCGGTTATTATATTTCTATATATGGTTATATAATAATTTTATATTTGTTTAAATAATTATATGATATGGTAAAATTTTGTTGAAGTGTCTTTTTACATGCGACTTATTGAATTCTTATTAGATTTTTCAACACATTTGGGAAAGAGGAATGAATAAGGATTTAGATTTATTATATGTTAAGAGATAATAAATTTATTTTTTGTGATATAGGAATTCTAAATTCTAGATCTTTACCTGATTGACATGTCTACTATCAATGGTAGGATTATTAATTTTAAGTCACATAAAGACTATTATCACCATTGAATTTAGTTATTATATCTTGATGGAAGTACTCATGTATTCCAGGGATAATAGAACATTATACCAGGAAGGTAAGGTCCTGATGTTGATTATGATCGGGTAATCTCATGCTTGTTTGAAGATATGTATTTTTGGAGTTTTCCCTTATTTATTAGGTATAATTTAGGTAGTGATTAATCATTATCCCATTATCATTGCAGAGAATTTTTATATTTTACACCCCAGGTAGAGGTCGAGTTCAGTATAGTCTAGCTCCCTATTCTGAGGCACATTTTTATATCATCATATATCATGTAACTTACTGAGTTCGAAAAACATATGTACTAGTATGATTACATATAGGAGTATTTACTCATCCATGCATGTCACTATTGGCTTCACCCACCCTATTTGATAAGAAGCCATATATGATCATCCGGTTTTTTATAGTACCAATATTGAATTAGTTGACAATTGAAAATAACTAATATTTTCCAAGGATAAATGATCTCATTGGTAATGTTATAGAGTATCATTGGGTTTCTATGATTTAATTGTTATCAGGGTACCACTAATTGTGAGTCTGAGAAGAGGATATAACTAAGAGAGCATTAAGGGAACTCTATATCCATTTAGAGTCTATTGTTATACAATTCATTCACTTTAACACTCCTATAATGTTAATGGATTTGATGAACTTGATCAATCATCAGTTCATGGAATATGTTGTTTTTTTAATGAATGATATTTTTTTTTCTTAATGTCAGATTAGAAGAACATGGGATAATTGAATATGATTCTTCAAAACATATCTGAATTCTCATAGTATTTTTAATATTTTAAAATGTATTATTTGGATTTGGGAAGTGATGACTAAGAAACATTTGATATTTTAGAGGGGTGTATTAGTGGATCTTGAATATTTACATGTAGTTATATCTATTGAGTAGTACAAAAATGGGATTGAGATCTAGAACATCTTAGAGTTAGCTGATTACTATAGATGGGTTTTTTGAACGTATCACTTATCACATCATTTCTAATATATTTAACCTACAATAGTGTAATTATTTGGTATCCTAACAAGATTCATTGATAATTTTAGGATATAAATATGAAGATGTATTTTGATCAATTTATTAATCATCTGAAACATGGATCAGTTTTGTGGTTTTCTGTGACTCTCTGGGTATGGTTTTGTGATTTTCCTTGATTTGCATGGAAGATGTGTTGATTATATATCTATCTAATTAATCACTCATGAGAACAACTACCCTACCAATGAAAATGATCTTTTGTTTTTATTCATGCAATGAAATCATGGAATCACTCTTATATTTTTGATTAGTTTATGGTTTATTCTGATCATAAGATCATAAATATTTTATTACTCATAGAGAAATGAATTATCAAAATATCAGTTGGTTAGATTAACTTCAATATTTTGTTTTTTATATATTTTCTATACCATTATAAAATGAAATGTTGTTTCTGATGCATTGAGAATATTAATAACTGACATAATCAATGACGAAATTAGTTAAGGAATGGTATTTGATATTTTTTTGACAATCATGTGCTTTGAAGTGCAATACTTTTTTGGAATGGTGTTCATGGATTTAATACAGATGAATTGACTTTTGAAGATAACTTTTAGATCATTTGTGTGATACAAACTAAGTTACATAGTTATTGTGAATGTCTTTATATTGGGATCCTCAACAGATGTCTCTCAATCTCCTAGTAGAACACTGTTCTTTTAATGATGTTTTGGTGTTTTTTTATCCCTAAGGCAAGTGTTTTTGGAAGATGTACATTGCTCTTATTTTTAAGATCACCTTTTTACTACCAAAAAGAATCATGATTTAAGACATAAGTATTGGTTGAAGGGTATGAGATAGGTGATAAAAAGATTCATTTTCCTAATATATAGATTTTCAAATAATTAAAGTGATGTAATTGATAACTGTGAGGTTTTAGTAGGACATACACATTATTGTATGGAACTGGATTGATATTTACCTGAAATTCATCATGGGTTTTCCATGGATTAATTGTTGAATGATTGAAATTTTTTATATAAAATCTCTAAACACTAAAATAAAAATTTTCTACGTATTAATGAAAATGATGTTAGAATAGGTCGGTGACTTGTATGTCTGAGAGGATATGGGACATCATTGGGTTCCCAATATGGGTATATCTGAAAAGGATATAAGGATTACATATATGTTTTTGAATAGTTTTAATGAGAATATTCATTCCAAAATTAAATTGTGTATGTCTCCTCTTCCATACTCAAATGTACAGATAGAGAGTGATATCCATTTTCTAGAGGATTTTCCCTAGGATTGGGTTCTAGATTTTGATATATCTTGGGTAATATATAGTCTCTTTGTTCAATATCCTTATACTAATAATTTTTTGTCTTTTATAAGTATGGTTTTATTTGGGGATTTTTATGGGAGGCCATGTAGTTATCCCTTTGTTGGGAATATTTGGTAAGCTTATACTTGGATTACATGAGGATTATTCATGTGATGATAGTGTTTTTTAAATTGATTTAGAGGAATTTTATTATGAAAAATGTTAATAAAAAATATTATACGGACCATCTATTTCATCCATTATTGTTTCAATTGGGTGATTTGGACTTTCTCAGAGTTTTAACTGGCGTGGGACATCATTAGTGGGTTGTAAATGGTATGATGTCACTATGTTCTGTGGGACCCTTTGATACAATTGGTAAACAAATGTGGGAGTATTATTTTCTTGAAATGACATCTATATTTTATTAAATACATGAATAATATGAAGTTCCCTAGTTGAGGATTTATATAAATAACCATTTCTATGTGATTGTATGATAGGATTTTGATCTAGATCATGACAACAAAATAGATGATAAAAATGATCAAATTGTACTTCACCATGATAGGATACAAATTTTTAAAAGAGTTCTTCTATTCCAGGTAATGTGGATTTTCATATAATATATCCATGATATGGGGTAGCTGGTGTCATTAATGAGGAAGAAGTGACCATATCTTTTTACAGATAGATGATTTTGAAGACTTTATAGGGGGAAAGGTGTTCATGATGGGTAGATGTTAATGCTCCATTATATTTATGTAAGTTATGTTTTTATATTTTTTGGTTATCTTATATATTGTTTGAGTAATTCTGAAAAGGAATACAGAGGACACAAGTAAATGTTAAGTCAGGGATTTGTGGGAATTTTCATCATAAACATGCATTTTTAAATACTAGCTGAGAAATTGAATTACATGTAATGTCTAATATTAAGATAAATATTAAATTTTTATAAAACGTGATAGGTATGCACGAAATTTAATGGGTTTATATTTTATTATGGGAATCTTAGGCTTAAAAAAATATGCAATCAATTTTTCTCAATATATGTTAGTCACGGAATGTAATATTTGTAATGGGAATACAAGACTTGTAATAATAATGAATTGGTATTTTTAGGGTGATTAACATGTGGTTTGTTATTTAATTCATTATAGGATTCCATTCTCATTACCTACATGTACTTCTTAATTGATTTTTTGTGAGTTATTACCTTTGGTATCACGTTGTTCTGCGATTGATCACCATTGTGGTTGGGTTGCTTCTCTCTAGGCATATAGTTTTTTCAATCCTTCATTTGTTTTGGTTATGAGAGTGGTTTTTACAATTAATGTGTAATGATATATAATCAGAGTTAATTTTTGATCGATCATTTTCATTTTTTTGGAATTCATTATCCATCGAAGGTCGTTCTCTTGGTTTCCAGTCAGCATAGTTGATGAAAGATGTTTTTAAAAAGTGGTTATCATAAAAAACAAATTTTATTGATTTGAAAATGAATTTTAGAGATATATGGATAAATTTTTTGGATATAAATTTTTTTATTGGATTTAGATAATTTTATTTGAAAATGAATTTAAAATTTTATCATTGGGAACCAAGGGTGCATTAAGAATGAGACCATGGTATACCTAATGTGTGTTAGACCATTATAAAGTATCTTTTTGTGATATAATATTATAGGAAACTATATTTTTCGATCCATCATATTCTTGTTAAGACATTAGAGTATCTATTACACATTATCCTATATACTAGATCCTATTACGATGTTTCTTTTCATTTTTATTTATAGTTATTTTTTGAATGGTTTTTTTATCAATGATTGTTTCTCTCCTATTTTTATACAATTTTATAACACCTGACATTTAATGATTGGCTGTTTCATAGATATATGATTACCTATTTATCTATTTATGAATTCATATTATTTCATATATTATATTAACTAAACCTGTCAAATTCATGTTTTGGATTATGAAATTAATTTTACGGAAACCAAAGGAGAAAAAAATAAATAATTAATAATTAATACATTCAATTTCATGATATTATTTTCAAAGTCATTGTGTATTGAAAAATATTACTGTTGATTTTTTTATTTGATATGTTTTATATAAAATATTTTGGTATTTTAGTGGGCATTGTATCACACCCTACATGGGAAATTGGGTGTTTTTTCATTTTTTTAAAGCAATCATAAAAAAGGGAATATCCTATTTTATCATGTCGGATTCTCTTGTTGTTTTTACTTTCAATTCTTTTTGGTTTAATGGTTAATTTCAGTCACATAGGTATATAACATATTTTATGGTTTATAATGATTTATATTTAATTTTATATGTTTTTGGTATGTCCTTTTCTTGGTTTGTACTTTGGTTAGATGTCTTTTCTTATTCAATACATGTTTTTGTTATCTAGTTTTACCTATATTATATAAAAGTCATGTTATGGGGGATTGTATGGTTAGTTCGTTATAGTTTTTTAGAATATATTTTCAAATAAATATATAATCTATAGTTATAATAACAAATTTATTTTCAATGAAATATTTTTTTATTTAATAAATATTATAATGTTGAATTATCATTAATTTCATTTTAACTTTTTTCATTAGTAGAAGAAAAAAAATGAAATCTTTTTGTGTGCGTGGACTACAACCTATTCAAAATGAAATGTTTCATATTTCATTAATACCATTAAATGATACAACTATATGTAAATTTAATATATTTTTATTATATTTATGACTTTATTTATATTTTGGAACAAAAATCCATATTACTCCATTATTCTATGATATTAAAATAAAAATTTCATCCATGTGTAGGCGAAGAATATCGACTCCATGTAATACTGTATTAATTTTTCATCACTGCCATTTATTGACTAATATAAATATGATATTTATGGATAAATGTTATTTTATAGTATAATTATACTTCTAGTATGAAAATTTAGAGAAATAATTATTTATATGAGAAAAAATGATTTTAGTTATATAGTTTATATAAATCTATGTTTCTATGAAGAAAATAATACCTAATTTTTATGTAATGACAATATTGAAAAAATTTCTAATTTTTAAACCATGAAAATACTAATATATGAAACTATATAACATCATGTGAGATCCAAATACATCAATTATTAAAAATAAATAGCTCACAATAATATTATAATCATTATAAATTAGTGTTTTGATCTATTTGATCTATAATTTAAATATTAATGTCAATTTTTATCCTGTATGAGTGCAATATTTTAAATAGTTGTAAAATATGAAATATATATTGATGTAAATAATTCTGGTTTCTAGTGATGTTATATCATCTTTAAAGTCATTAATTATGAAATAATTGTTTTTTATTTGCTATTAAAAAAATATATCATCATTGCATTTGTCAACATATATCATAACAAAAAATACTATGAAATAAAGTAATTGATTTATGAAATATCATTGAACATATATTCTAATACATTTTCGATTAAATGGGTCACATACACTTGGAAAATGATAAATAGTAACACAACATTTCAAAAGTTATTCAACAAAAAAAATATCACATAAACATAATTATGTAAAGGGGAAAACCATATGTTTTTTAAATATATAAATATAATGGTTAAACGTGAAAAGTGTATGTTTTTATAGTTATTAATATGGACAACTGGTGTGTATTATAAAAAATTAATTTATTAATTTAGGATATTTCATTGAAGTGAGGAATGAATGGTTTCAGATATATGTATTTTCAACTCAAATTTATCTCTGGAGACATATTTTTTATTCACAAAATATCAATAATAGGGTGTATATAATTAGAATTTAAAATATTATATTTTCATATATGTTATAATTATTATAATTTTTGTTCAATTTCATTACATTTCAATTAGGGGGTTCTGATTAAAATTTTAATCATGTATAAGGGCTATTTATCTCAATTATTAATTTAATTTTAAAATTATTTAGGAATCTTATTTTCATTTAAACTGTGTTTTCACTATACATGGTTGTATCATTGATAAATATATACTTTTAATTAATATTATCATTAATCTAAATGATTTCCCTTTTAAATAATTTCATTTGATTTAGTGGATACATGAGTGTTATTGTTTTTCGGTAAGTTAACTTATATTCATTGAGTAATGATTATTTATTTTTTAGAATTATATATAACTTGGTAAAATTTTTCCAATAATTTTCTTTGTTTTTATGATTTATTATATTTCATCAACATAAACCCAAATTTTGAAGTATTTCATTCTTAATTTAGTATTTTCCCCTATGGGATATGAAAAACACAATGCCACAATCATGATGTTTATTTTTTAATTATTTTTTTTCCTTCATCTGTGATAGGGAACATCCACCATAAATATATAGGATACTATATTTTCTGTAACATTATTGGAATGAAATAAATTTTAATCAATTTGTAAATTCTCCATCCTTCATACAATGTTTGATTTGAATAATGGATTAAAAACTATTTAATGGTGTATCTATAATCATCATTATATTTGTCATTCTATATTAATTTCACTCAAATATATATTATACATATTCATTGAACCATTTTATAATTTTACTTAAAAATTAATAGTTTTAAATACATTTTTTGTACCCAAATAATTATTTTTCATTAAAAATGAAAATAAATTTCAGTTTTATATAGATTTTAATAATTTTTTCTCATATATAATTTGTTTATTTTTGATGTATTTTAATAATAAATTTGAAATGGATAAGACCTTATTTGTTTTATTCTTTATGAATATAATTATAATAAATCATATGTCATTTGTGGTATTGGACATGTGGTAAAAAATTAATTTTTGATCAGTTAGTTTCTAACAATAGTTGAAGATTTGTTTTCTGAGGGTGTTCTTTATTTATGTAAAACCTATTAATTGTTTTATTCATTGAAAAATGTATGTGGTATATTTCAATAATACACCTTCATTTACATGATTAAGAATGATCAATTAATTTGAACACTGACATAACCATATAGTAATTTCTACATGGTGTTCCAAAAAATAAATTTGATAAAAAATATTTACGTTAGGATGTACACAATAAAATAATGAATATATATTATCTCTAGTTAAAATATAAGGCTCAAGCCATTTTTAACATTTGAATCAATAACCCCATGATAGAAATGAAATAAAATAAATCTTAAAATTCCATTAGTATAAAATTAATTATAGTGTAACATAATTATAGTCCTTAAAATACAGCTCACAAGATCTTATTTTTATATAATATAACAAATGACCTCAAGATGATAGTTTGAGGTGATAAATTTTTACATCCTTTGAAACATTAAAATTGAATCCCATCGATTAAATAATTTTAAATTTAACATTAAATATTAAGAATTAAGAATGTTCTATGTTATAACATTTCTTTGGAAATGTTTATATACAACATGATGATAAATTGGTGTATACCACTAAGTCTATCCCAATGAATCAATCATCATGTGAAGAACCATTATTTTTTATTATAATGATTTATAATAAATTTATACTATATAAATATATATATATATATATATATTACAATTTCATAAATGATATACATAAAAAACATCTATGAATGTTTATTAAAAAATACTTATTTAAATCATTGTTTCTGGGAGTTGACTCTTTGGTTGATCGAGAAAGTTTTATTAAAAATTTATTATACATGAATATTATTCTAGTTTCCATCATGTATTTTTTTTAAATGATTCCATAATTATCATTCATTATTACTATACATATTTTTTAAACCATTCATATAAACACGTATTGAAAAATATATTATATAACTTTTTTATGACATCAAAAAATATATATACCAGACTGATGTATCTATTATTTTAATGAGGAAACTAATGTTAGGTAAATAATAAATAACCTTTATAGAATCAATATATTATTTTAAATACCATATATATTCATTTATTATAATCATATAACCGATTATGAAAATAACAAATTCAATAGTAATGACATATTTTCAGGATGTTATAGTGTAGATGTACACAAGAGAGATGTTATCACTATATAAACAATACTAATTTAACAAGAACAATAATATAATATAATTCATGAATAATAATTTCATAATAAATATATTATATATAAACATTATTTCACCATAATAATATTCAATTTATGATGGTGATTAAAAAATAATCTTAACACTATGCAGAAGATATAATCTAGATGTACACATGAGCAATACATTCATTTCACCACTAATGTAAAAATCATGGAACTATTTCATCCATTATCATTGTAACTTGTGAGTGTATTTATTATTTATTAATTATAATATTATGAGTTATACTATAGTATTATTGATGGGTTATATAGAATTATATGTGAATGAAATTGTTTAGGACTTATACCATTCATTTGAAGACCTCCTTTGGATGAGACATTGTGTATTGAATGAGTGAACATATCACAAGAAAAAAACACAAAGGAATGTTTTATGGAATCAAAGAAGGTAATTATTTAATGATTGGATGAGATAAAAGGATCATAATTTAAGAATAATTAAATATAATATGTACCCATTTATATTTATGAGTGATAAAAGATGTGGAATTACCATAATGATTTATATATTATAATGTCATTTTCTTGTGATAGTTGACAAAAAATCTAAAATATAGATGGTATTATCATAAATTATCCAAATATGTTAAATTTATTAAAATAATAACTTTTTAATTGCATATAAAAATATTATAATGTAGTTTATTATCCCCCAATGAACCAGTTTTAATAAAAAACATTACACCATTTTTTTAATATTTTAATTATTCATGATGATAATATTAGAAAGATTATCATTAAAAAATATTATATTATTAATGAAAATAAAAAAATATTTACTAATAAATAATATTGATAAATCAAAAATATTTATTTTAATATAATAAAATAAAACACAATTATAACATTCTTTTATAAATACAATGATTTTATCAAAGAACAATTCTTATTATCATACACTACCCAAAATTGTAATTATAGTTGTTTAAAATTATATGATAGAATTTAAAATATGCTAATTTTTTTATAAATTTTTATCAATTATGATTAACATAAGTATTTATTATATCCCTATTCAAATAAAAAAATTTAATATATAAATACGTTTTAATTGAAAAAAAACTAACTTCATTAAAATAAAATATAATGACAATTCCAATGTAATATACTGTATTTTTCCAAATAATTAATCATTATAAATCATTATGATAAAATATTAAACATTATGGATCAATTTTTTTACATTATTTATTGAAATAATTTTTTTTAAAATAAATTTTGGATACTCCTATAAGAAATTTAAAAAAAATTAAAAAATGCAATCATATATAATATTAAAATGTTGTTTTAATAAATCATATTAATTTTCAAAAATAAAATTATTAAAGAATTTTATTACTTTTAGTTTCATTTAAAATTGAAATTAAATCCATTTTTCAGGAAAAAATATTTTTGATGTATAGAATATTATTATTGAAAATTATGAAATTATTTATTATAAAGTTATAATAACTATTGAAAAATGTAAAAAATTTCAAAATATATTTTTAAATTGAGGGTATTCATATTTTTTTTGAAATATTATTAGATATGTCATAATATTTCATTTTTCATTTTAAGCATGTTGTTTTGTGTCAGGGATGATGTTGACTACATACAATTTACATTGGATGTTAAATTTTCTAAAAAAAATTGGTTGTTACATATAAATAATAATTAACTTGTATCGTCATAAATTTTAACATATTAATAAAATAATCAGTATTTTAAAATAAATTTCATTGATAAAATAATTATGAAAATGAAAAATTATAATTATATACTAAATAGAAATTAAGAATGAGAATGGTCTCCTAAAATAAAACAGAATTAATATCGCAGATAAATATAACATTAGTGAGAAAAATAAATATTGGAATTGGTGGAAAATAAAATATATATACAATATTAGGGACTTATAGAGATAAAATTAAATATAATGTTAATAAACATAAAACCATAAATTAATTTTCCATTGATATGATAGAAAATTCATAAAAATTAATTTTAACATTTTAGTTTTCTTGATGTATTTTTTATATATTTTTTGACATTATTTTAATGAGAATTAATGAATAGGTACATATTCAATTACATAAAATAAGGAAATATAATTTCATTTTCTGGATATTTCTTTCAAAATGATTCTAGTTAATTTTATACCTATATTAAAAAATAATTATAAATTTAAATTTTTCATTACTAAAAAACTAATATTAAGATAAATTAGATCAAATTACCTACAAGGGGATTGAAATCAATTCATCACATATATATATATATATTAGTGATTTTTTCTACTATAATCTAATAAAATAAAATTAAAAAACTATTTTCTGTACTACTAATAACATATATATTAGTAATAATATCGAATGATCTACATGATTCATTAAAAAATTTATAAACTGAAAACTCCTCATTTATTTATAAACAAGTATTCAAAACATTAACATTTAAAAAATCATTAAAAATTACACAAATACACATCACTATATTCCCAAACAATATAAAGTATCTGTTAATATAACATATAAAATATATCAATATATCAATACAAATATAATATATTATCATTATACTTACAAATAAACCATTCCACTATCAATCCTTAAAGGAAATATATAATTATCAATAATTTAAAAATATATATTTTAAAAAAATCATAGATTATCATATAATTTCTATACATAAAAAATATCAGTGAATATTAATAAACATTAATTAAATAATTTCCTGTTAAATTACTAATCATGTTAATGGTCACTAATAAAATCTAATTTAATATATATATATATTATCTCAATGAAAACATATCATTAATTTCAAATCATGAGATACATAATAATGGTTTTATATCCCTTAGACATATGTCTTAAAAATAATATCCCTTTCCACTAAATAAGAGTTCTATGTTTTCAAAACCATTCAATATATGCTCGAAATTCCTTAATTCAACACCAATAGCGACTTATAACATTATGTTTCTCCATTTTTATAAGGAGAATCTAATTTATAAAACTATTCGTCCATATAATTTTCAAATACCTAAACCAAAACAATTCAATAATTACACTTCAATGATTTGTAAACAATATCAAAAATTTTATTCTAGGATTTAGACATTGTATTTTGTAATTTAATTTAATATTAGGCATATTCATTACATTAAGAAACATGATATATTTTTTAAATAAATAAGGCTTAATATTTTCTCTCCATTAATGTATTTATTTTTCTTTGTAATTGTTTTTCATTGTGAAGTTCCATTCAACACATAAATCATCTGATTATATTTTTCAAACATTTATCAAGGTGTTTCTTTCAATTATATATATTTATATGATGATATATATCATAGCCTCTGTCAAAATCATAGAAATACATTTTTAACCTAGTTGTTCAAATAAAAAATTCCTCCATGTTTTGGTTATTAACAATATTTTGATAAAATTTGTATGTCATAATCAAATGGTTTTATATACAAACATTAATTTAATTTTTATCCCTAAGGATAACTAATTAATCATTTGTCTCATAAACATTTATCAAGATTCCATATTGTTTTGCCTATTGAATAAAACTGAAAACCGTATTTTTTTAAAATAATCAAAGTTAATAATCATATTGTAGTAACAAATAATTATTAAGATGTATAAATCCACACCCTTATATTTTATTCTATGTTTCCTTATAATAAACTTATCTCATTCATTTTCATAATCTTTTAAATTTTTTCGTTATATTTCATAACAAAAATATAAATTATCGAAATTACACACCCCATTGTTTCTTTATATATTTGTATCCTTAGTCCTTATCAAAAACCACTTGTTATGATTTAGTAAATTCCAAACCATGAATATTATAGTTGTTACAACTACATTCGTTTATATTAAAACTACATCCACATTCTAGTATCAATACACTAATTTTTCAATTAGATGACAATAATTCATTAATTGACATAAAATATAATGTTATAATATAAGATAGCATGTAATATGGGATCTCCCTAATGTTTCCATATAAAAATTATCATATATAATTAATCCTTAATCATAAACCATCTATGGGAACCCATGTCATTCAGATATAGTTAATTCATTTTATTAGATGAATATTCGTTACTTAACAATATGATGGAAACCCCCACCATAATGTTTTCCTGAATTATTATACATATATTTATAAATTCATTGTACAAAAATAATACAACATCATCCACAAGGTTTATCAAAACAATATTCCTTCATAGAAATTTCATACTTGAAATTATTGTTCATAACTATTGAAAAGGAATTTTAATAAATATTTTTATCATTTTCTCAGTATGGGTAAAAATGTTAGACATTGATAGATGATCTTTTTTATTCAAAAAAGATCATAATGATATAAGAAAATTTTATTAAAATTTTATAATCATGCCTAATAATTTATTGATCATAACCATTTATCGAGGAATAAATTTTTTATTCTCAAGAAATGAATCATAATCAAATAATATTTTTTTTCAATGAGATATTATCATTAGACTAAAATAATGTCAAAATATAAGTGACATAAATTTCCTAATAATAATAATAACATAAATCTAATGTCATGGATTCCAACTACAAAATTCTTCACATTATTTTCTGGGGATTACCAACATTGTACCTCCATTAGTCCAGAGATTACCTCACATTTAACCTATTTTTGAAGTTTGGATATCCATGTGTGTAATATGTATTTTGGATAAGGTTAACCATTAAAGTTGTCATTGAGATTAAAAAACCATACTCATGAAAAAATAAATTAAAAAGTTATAACGGACCCAGAAACCACAAAATTATAATATATTCATTAGTTTTCAACGTATTCAAAAAACATATTTAATATGAAAAAAATAACCATGGTCAAAAGAAACATCATTAATTAAAATATCATTATCATAGCCATCATCCATCTTAAATAAGAAATTATATATTGAAATTATATCATCTACCTAGTACAATTAATTTAAATGAAAAGTTATTGTTATAAATAATACCACCTCACATAGATAAATGTGATAGTTTTTTAGGATAATAATTTTCATTTTGAAATAACTTTCAAGAAAATTATAATTAGTAATTATTTTTAAAATATAATCATTTAAATTAACTATGAAAAATCTTATATATATCTTTATTGCATATTTTTCCATAATAATGGTAATTGTTTTCATATGGTGTGGGTTAATATAAATCACATTCCAATAATTATGAAAAAAAATCCTCATTATGAAAATGAATAAAATATATTTATATACAATATATCCGATGTAAAAAAAGATAAACCTGATTTTAATAGATATTTCATTAATATAATTAATGTTATAAAAATATATTTAAATCAGATATAGTCATGGAAGAAAAATATACAAGACAGATGATAATAAAAAGTTTGTTATCCATATAAAAATTTCACTAGTTTTGAATAGTAAAAAATGAAAAAAGTATAATTTTATAATTATAAATAAATTATGGATAAAAAATAAATAATATTTTTCTAAAATATATCACATAATTTTTTCTTCATCTATTTACGAATTATCATTTTCGATAAAAATGATACTGTAACATAAAATCCAAAACGCATCTATAAATTTTGAATCGTAATAGTCATATAAAAATAATATGAAATAAAAATATATTCGTTATTTAACATATCAATGAAATTTTTTATATACCTATTAAAAAATATATACGTATAAAACATCTAAATTCCAAATGAAAAAAATATGATATGATAAAACCGTTATACATTATTCATATTAAAATAAAATCCCCATAGATGACATAGTATAAATTTAAAGGTTAAATACCCTAATTAAGGAATCATCGATGATATAACATGTATATGGAATTGTATATAAACATTATATATACAAATATTTGAATAAAATAATTCATTTATTAATGAAAAAAATATCAATTATAAGAACGCTATACTTATAAATTAATTTATTCATAAGTTTATTATACACCTACATAATACATTTTTATTTTATTAATTATGAAAAATAACCCTTTAAATATTATAATACTATATATGAGCACATTAGGATATTTTTAACTAAATTATTAACAACTCAAAATTAAAATTCATTCCAATGGGTGAGAATAATTTATTTTAAAAAAATCATATTTATATAGTTATAGTCTACTCTCCTAGATCATGGATCCATCATCATTAAATAGAAAAAATTTATGTAGTTTTCATATTTAATAATAATATACACCTTTATAATAAATTACATATATCGACCATGTAAATGGGTTAATAATGGTTCACAGAGATAATAATATATATCCATGTATGAGTGATGTTTCCACTTTTCAATGGATCTAATGAAACTATTCTAAATAATACAACATACGTAGAAATTAAATTTTGTATAATTAAATTTATATGTATTTATTATAACTATAATTATTATAAGTAATATAAATATTATATATGAATGATTCATAATGCATCGTGTTGTTTGTAGTTAACATGTGTACCAGAGTGACATTATTATTTAAGAACAGGTCCAATGTCATTAATGCATATTATATAATACGATAACAAAATAATTACTATGTAATTAATGTTATATATAAACATTAAATCCATTATAATCAAATAAATCTTGTGTGATGATTATTTAAAAATAATCATATTTTGATGTTGAGGAGGTAGTCTACATATAGGCACGATAGATATGATCATTTGTTGATTGAATTATGGTATGTGAAAAATGGTAGTTCCATCATAATAATAACATCTCATTATATTTTTAATATGATGGTAATCATGATAATATAACAACTTTGTTTTTATTCAAGCATAAAGAAATAGTAACGTCAAATGAGATTTTTTAACATTTATATGTGTTTTTTGAGGGAGTCAATTATCTAACACAGTAAACCATAATTGATTATACAATGAAAAAAGAAGGTTAATTTAGATGAGTTGAATGATTATATTATGGACATGGGTAGGTGTTGCCTGATATGAAAGTGATAGAATTCATGAATAATTAAATATTGTAGGTTCCCTTTTATATATTTGGGAGGTGATGCAGATGAAATTACATTGGTGATTTAAATAATATATTTTTATATTATTTATAATTTTGATCCAAATGACCATGAATTAATAGGTATAATAATATAGGTTTTAATTTTTATTATAAAAATATATAATACAAATTTATATATTAATCATGTCATTATCTCCACGATTAACAACTAGAAACCTATATAAACCATATCCATTGTACTAAACTCTATTAATTATAATATTCATTATTAATAAAAATGACTATTTTTAGTAAAAATTATTTATGTTTTTTTCAAAAATGTAATAGTAATTTTCAAATAATATTTTGATATGTTTTAAAATTTATTTTTAAAATTATCTTCAATAATGAATTAGAATTATATTTTTGGAAAAATTTGTTTTTAGCATAAAATATAGTTTACTTTCACTCCATGCCTATAAATTACTATTTATAAAATATGAAAACAAATTATATAATATACATTATATATTATAATTATCATTAAAAATAAAAAGATATTAATTTATTTATTTTGTTTAAAAAATTATAATTAATTTTTTTTTTCAAAAATTAGTTTTAAAAGGGAAAACCTGATCTTATTCCCAAATCATGTATAATTATTTATCCTATAAAATTATTAATAACATATAGATTCAATTTAATGCTATTTTCCATTTTCATCACATTCAAAACATGATACGAAATAAAATAATATTTTTTAATGAATAAACAGATAATTTAAGAAAAATAAAAATGTTTTACTTTGAAAAACTAAATATTTATAGGACAAAAATCCCAATTTTTCCTTATTTAATATTTAAATAAAGACAAAAAATATTTACACTTAATAAAAAAAATAATTTATAAATTATATATAAATTCCAAAAAAAAATTCATAAAATCCATTTATGAGGAAATTTGTTTTTCAAAAATAAATTGGATTTCATAAAAATTTATTATGTAAACTCATTATTTATAAAGGATATATGTTTCCTTAATAAAAATTATTTGTATTATATTTAATTTTATAATGAATATATTTTATTCATAAAATCCAATAAAGGGTTATTTTTAAAGAATTCTACAATATTACCAAACAAATAAACCCATAAAAATTAAAAAAATTATAATTGGTCAAAAATAGAAAATATAAGTCTTATAATTGGAAAATTTTGATAACCTTGGATTTCCAAAATCACAACCATGCTAAAAAACACAATAGAACATAAATATAAAATTTGTAAAAAAATTAACATTTAATTAAGTAGTGGAATTAAATTTTTTTAGGAATTGTAATGGGAGATATAAGAAGGACTGAAGTGGTGTTTATATTATGCAATATTAATGTATTAATTCAAGCCTGTGTGTTAGAAATAGAAAACATACTATTTGGAGTAGTAGCATTATAATTTAAATAGTAATTATTAGATAAAATAATTAGTTTTAAAATGAAGTACTTTTATTTTGATTAATTTCAGAAAATATAAATATTTTAATTCAAAAAAAATATCGTAATTATTAACGGAATTAAATCATAAAAAAATTAAAAAAATATTTTAATGTATTTCTTAATAACCATAATTGTTTTATTAATAATTATAAATTCCAATGTTAGCTGAATATATTAATAAAATTAATTTAACTTTTATAATCATTATGTTATGATTTTGAAATAGATAATTGTAAATACTTTTTGGAAAAACATTATTTCTAATATGAATATTCAAATAATAATTTTTGAAATAATTTTTGTTTCATAACATAATAATAAATAAATATTTAATTAATAAGATTTAATTTTTTTTACAATGATAGATATAAATTTAATTGTATAATTTGACTAATAAAAATGATAAATTCAATTTCCAAACATAAAACATAATTTCAAAAATCATGAAAATCAAATGTGTCATGTTAAATAAAAATTTTCTTATCTTATCAAAACAAATTTATTATATGTTTTTTTTTCAGATTATCATTTTTTAAATGTCCTAATATAATTTTAAATTATTAATATATAATTCCAAATTTAATAATTATTTTTATAAAAAAAATTTCATTCGTATATAATAATTTTTTTTATTATAAAATTAAATTTATTCTCTCTATGATAATAAAACAGCCCTCCCCATCGCATTTAGAAAAACACATCCCATGCACATAAAGTGGAAAAATAAATCCCCAAAATGAAAAAAATATTCTATTATGTGTCTTTAAGGTATTTCAAATGTCACTAACCCTCATTAACTAATAGATTCTTGTATCATAGAAAAGAATCATCAATGAAAAGGGTGTATTTTGCATCATCATTTCCATTAGTTTTCCTCTTATATTCTTCATTTTCATCTTTAATTTCAATCAAATATTTTTAAAATATATGAAAAGTTACATAGAAATTATACAAATTCAATTTAAATGATTTAATAAAATTATTTCAGAAATGATTATATATTAATCTTCTCTTTCTTCTTATTTTGATTATATATCCTAAACATTCAGTTAACTGTATACCATAACATTTCTTTCTATTAAATTATCAAAACCATTATTAATTTTTAAAATAAATTATTCTTAATTAATAAATAAATATATATATGAATAGATACAATTCTATAGTAAATATAAGATATATATATGTTGAAATATTTAGAAATCAATAAATTAATTAATAGTGATATGTTTTAAAGAAAATCTGATATAGAAATCTTTTACCGCATAGAAAGGGTGGTAGGAAATAAAATAAAATTATTTTAATTTTTCATTTTTTATAAAAAAAAAGTTCTATTCATATTCCATATTTCATTAAAACTATGATTATTATCCTTCAAGAAAAAAATAATGAAATAAATCAAGATCGAAGGTAATGGTATTGAATAACCCAAAACATTATTTTGTATTATCTAAAATATCCATTTTTTTTATATTCCAATATTGTCATAGAAATTTTATTCTAATTTTATTACATTATATCTAAATATATATTTATTTCATCACTATTTCTAAAATGTTTCTTATCAAAATACAGTTATTCCTGTATATATGATTTTATCAAAAACACAACAATAAAATATCATGTGGGGCATCATCCATACTCCTTAATGATGATATTTTGGGATCAAATTTGATTCGAATTGAATATTTAAATTCCTAAAATTTTATTTAATAATGAATTAATTTTAATCCATTTACAAAACATATTTATCATTGTTATTTTGACTTATTAATATGTTTTCCATATGTTTTCCCATATTTAAATATAATTTATGAACACATAATGATATTTTATGTGGGTACAAAATTTTATTACCATGCAATGGTTTGCATAATGTGATTAGACTCATTACATTATTCGAATTATATGTGAACATAATTATATATTTTCCAATATTTATAATGTTTTTATTTATGAATATATGTTTTCCATGAACATATTTCAAAATTTTTATATTAATCATTATTGTACGTAAAATCTATGTCATAATTTTTCATTATTATTCATTAGATAAATTATTATAAATTTTAAAAAATCCATTATTCTTATGATGATGATATCATGATTATATTATGATGATGATTTTTCTAAGAAACAATTAAAAATTGATTCATATCTCTTATTCCTTCCATGTTATACCTCATATTTATAGATTTATAGATACCCCCCATTATCTGGATATATATCCTTATGTTGTTATGATTACTATATAATTAATTGGATAATTTTTTAATATAGTGAATAAGTATTTAATTAATATTTAGGTGTTGTAATATATAATTAATTTATAAACAAACATTTCCTTGAAAATTTGGGAATTCTTTTTGGGAATCTGTCATCAATAATTAATTTATCTTATAAGTGATGTAATATTCATGTAGTAATGGTTAGGTCACTAAAATATTCTTTCAATAACAATATAATTAATGTAATGTATTTTGAAATAAAAATTACTGAAAAAACATTGAATATATCCAAATATATGTAAATATCCAATTCTTTTATAATGTGTATGAGTATGATGATAGTGTCTAATGAAATAACTATCAAGATAAAATATGTTATAGATCCTGTAAAACAATTATATTTAATTTTTGTAGAAATAAATGTGGTCATTTTTTTATCTGTAATTGTACCTAGAGCATGTCATAGAGGTAATTCTATACACATAATTTCACTCTCCTTGTGGTTTTTTCATGGGATAATGAAAAGGTATATTTAAAACATGATAATTGTTTTATGTAAAATTTTATTATTTGTTTTAAAGATGCAAATGATTAATTAACATGTTACTAGAAAAATCTTTAGGAAAAATTTTAAACATTAGAATCCAATAAAATATGAAATTAAAATTAATTTAAAATTAATTATAAAAAAATTATTCAACATTAATTGTCTTATTTTCAATTAAATTAAATTAAATATAATAAATATTTGGAAATATAAAAAAACAATTAAAAATACTCTTGTAAGTTTCTATTAAATAATTATATGAATTATATTATTAATAAATTTAGATGTGGAGTTCAGAACGTTATGTATATTATTACCCATATTTATTAAGATATGAAAAACAAATAGAACCTCTTAGATTTTCTTTCACCAAAAATATAATGATAAAGTAAAAATGGGGTACATTACACAATATTAACCACTGATATTTAGTTTATATTTGGTTCCACTTATTTAGGATCATAGGGTTACCACAATTAAGATAATCAATTTTCTTCTCTATTTTGGTTATATAGAGAATTTGACATTATAAATGAATAATTTATAATGAATGTGATATTAATGTTATGTGTTGATAAATAATAAAAATTAAAATGATTACATAGAAAATATGTAGTGAGAAGATAGTGACATGATATTCAATAACATAAATTTCAATGAAATATTCAAAACAATGACGGAGATAGAATGTATAGATATGAATAATATAGTTGATGAATAATTCACAGTAAATAAGGAATGTTTCATAAAAATTAAAATATATGGCTTGGGTTAAAAAACCTTCTAAATGAAGATAAATGTTTGTGGTAAAAACAACAACATTTAAAGGATCTAACAATATAGGACATTAGGGGATAATAAAAATTATTTTAATGCCATTTCAATATTTAAATGGAGTTTTGATTGTGGTCATTTGGATATAGATATAAGGAGATAAGATATACAGTTCATTTCAATCAAATGAATAATAAAGAAGGAATATACAACATCCCATATTTATACAAGGGTGAATGAATAATTAATAAAATTTCGTCAAAGGGACAAATATATTTATTAATTATTAGTGAGATGGTCACCCATTTCATGAATTTTGGATATATATAAGGATATTCAGAAATGTGATAGAGGAATAGTAACAAACACCCAATGGAACATCCAAAGTTCAATACTTCAATTATATAAATAAAATTAACTATTAAAAATATTTCAATAATCCATCAGCTATTAAGGATAATAATATATTAAAATCACCATAGATAAGTGATAATGTAAAATATAGTTCCATCACTACCACTTTTGTAGAATTTTAGAATGATGTGTTATATTTTAGTCATCTTATTCACCCATGATTGTTTTTTATGTCATTAGAGATCTAAACATTTAATTATATTACAAAAATCATTCTATATTAAATCACATCCCTAGATACATTAAATATATATATACTTTTACAAACATATTGTGGTGATAAATTTTCAAACCATGTATAAGACATTTCATTTATATGTGTCATTTGGATTATTTTTAAGGGAAACATAATAATCCTTCCCATAGTAGAATTTTATGATATACTAGGAATATATTAGATCCAATTAAACAAAGAAACATTAACATCCAAGTAATGATAAACAATTCATATATTTTTGAACATCATATTCTTCAATAAAAATAAAGAATATTTTTCATCATCATTGAAAACTCCCAAAATTGTGTGGATGCTGAAAAATTGTGAATATTCATATCATGGACAACCCATTTCATGAATACAACATGATTTAGTATTAGTTACATTATAATAAGCATTTTTAAAAGAGAAAATATTTTTGAGTAATAGTGTCTCTGGGTAACTATATAAAATGTACGATAACATGAATTAGGGATATAATGAAATTATTTTAAAACATAAAAACAATTCGTTATATTACATGGATCATTTAATAAATACAGTATATCATGGGGATGCATATATGAATGTAATAGTTAATAAATCCTTGAAGTGGATTAATATAATAATAACATGATTAATTTATTTTAATATTAGTAACAGTCATATCAAGGTGACAAATATGGGTTATAACAAATTAACATTAATATACAATAATTATATTGAAATAAAAAAACAATGAAACATTATAATGTAAAAAAAACATAAAAATTTACATCATAATATTTTTTCAAGTATAACATTCAATAATAATTGAATTTCTTGATTAAGATATTATACATTTAACAATAAAAAAATTATCAGATGAAAAAACGTTTCCTAATGAATTCTAGGGTTATAGAATTATTTTACAACATGTCACAATCATATCATATACATGTATTATTGTGTCATGCCGATCATACTACATACAAACACCAATCATCATTTTTTATTACATTTTATTTTATATATGTTACATATATAGATGTACCTAATAAATTAATGATTGTTAGATCTTGTTGAAAAAAATTTAGTTTATATAGGGATCATTATTCAATAAAAAATGATTATAATGGAAAATCATAATTTAATTTCTTTAGTATAATGGTTGTCTATATTGATTTATGGAAGAGTTAAATAACTAATAAAGGTTATCACTCACTAAACTGAAATAATAAGGATAGGAAAAATAGATGAATCAAATCACAATCCATTATGATTAATTTCATATCAAGTGACATAATAAAAAAATATACATAGAGGATGGTGGAATCCCATTAATCTGATATAGTTCTTTTAAAATCATTGGAAGATACTAATCATATCTTGGTAACACCTAGGATTAAAATTATATTGGGATAGAGAAAATATCATAAAAGTCATTTATTTCAGTGAAGTGAATTAAAATGAGGAAACAAAATTTATAAATAATGATATGTTAATTCATTATAAATTTATAAATTTATTTTTTACTTTATATGTTGAAATAATAAAAACCATAAACTATTCCATGTGTCTTGAACATGTTTTCTTCCAGAAGAGGGGTTTATTTCAATATTTTATATGGCTAAGAACGAAATATATAAACATTATACCATTGGTGATGTGGATGTTGGTCATCTTCATAATCAAATTAACATATAACCATAAAATATAATATAAGTTTTCTAGGATTCATTATATTTTTATCAAATTATTCAAATGTCTTCAAAAAGAAATTATTATAAAAAATTAAATTTATTTTTCATCATGTATTTCATTTAAATAATTAATATCACCTCATTTAGTACATTATAATTTAATATTATAATCTATATATTGATAAATTGTTTATTTTTTTACCATTATATATGACTATATCCTAATTGTATGAAAAAATTCACTATTTTTTAATTTTATCATTTGGATTTAGAATGTAGTTTGAATTTTATCATTTCAATTATCAATTAGTGGGAGTATAGAATTTTAAATAAACAATCATTTTTAATAGAAAATACATGTTTTAATGAATACAATAATATTCTGATCCATATAAATATTCTGATAGAATTTATTTGATTATATTATCATTTTATATAAATATATACTATTTAATAATAAAATTATATTAATATTATATTTATTTAATAATTATTATGTTACTAAAAAAACTGTAAATACAATATATTTTCTAAAAATGAAACATATGTTTAGTTTTATATAAATGATGTTTTATTATAATAAAAAAATTATTATTTAAATAGTAATAATGATAATGTTTTAAAATAATCTGTATATTATAAAAATAAAATCCTTAAAATACATGCTAGTAGTGTATAGATATATAACTATTTATTACATAAGTGTAAACACTGAGATTATAAAGTTTGCATGTGGAACAAAGTTGTGGTTGTTTGATAAAAATATTTTTCATGGTTATCTTGAAAATAAAAAACTTCTTCAATAAACCATTTTTTAATGTGTACTTTATTTAAAATTAATATTTGTCTTAGTAAATTCAATATACAACTGATATCATAACAATGGATTATTTGATTATTAGGGTCCATATAGTTTGATCCTACTAGTGGATTTCATCCCTTGTTAATTTTTTGTTTACTAGATCTTATAATAATGATGACTATATTCAATTTTAATACAGTCTATATTAAAAATAGATTATTAATAATTTATATGATTAATGTTATTTTAAAATAGACATGACATATTTTAAAGATATATATAATTACAAAATATTATCTTTTTCTTTGTAACTATACTATAGACCAACAAATTAATTAATTCAAAACAATGTTTTTTAATTATTTGGTTATTTACCTAAACCGTCGTTGAAGTTTTTCAAAGTTTAAAATTTATATTCCTACTAACTACTGTATATGTGGAAAGCAGGGTCGAACCCACAGGGAAGGCTATTTTGGCCACAACTCTCTAAAAAAACTCGGTAAGCTCCACTGTTGTCAGCAGTGTAGTAGTTTTCTTATCCTTTTTTATATCTTTTAAATCTTTTTATGTTTTTATAAACTGCAACGTAAAACTACAATTCCCTTGAAAAACTCGTGCTACCTACACTAAAACAGAATACAACTGAAAGAAAAATGCAATGAAGAAAATAAGATGCTGATAAAAAACAACAGTAAAGAATGATCGGGGTTCATTTTAGTCTACTGGTTTAAATTGTTTTTCCTTTTCATGTAAAAGTACTACTTCGTACCACTGAAAAGAGACAACTTACTTCCCTCGCCAGGAGTTAAGTTGTGGAAATTGGTCAACTTAGAGTTCGCCACTCCAAGAAGTTCAACTTCAGACAAATGAATTAAAAAGAACAGCAATACAAACTCGCCGTATGTACTGAAGTTTTCATTACCAGCTGATTATTTAAAAGGTGATTCCATAATCAAACTCGCCAAATGATTACAGAGTTCAGAAAATTTAAGTGCATGTGGTACAGAGCAGAAATGTGTAATTAGAATTAATCTCGCCGATCAATACTAATCACAGAAGAATGAATTAACGAGAAGGATGAAATTGATTACCAGTAGAACTAAAACTCTCCCCGAACTAAAATTTAGCTAACTATACTATTCATTATTACAGCAGTCATAGGAAACAATTCTGAAACAGAGTACAAGAGTTTAAATCGTGAGGGAGAAGGAACTCCCTAAAAATTCTCTGCTCCTAAGTTCATGGACTGCACTGCTTAGCATCGTCCCTCGATCGTCTCTCCACGGGTAAGTGTATGAATGTCTCCGTCAATGAATGTGTCCCCCCCCCCCTTCAAATGATGCTTTATCTGCTTAATATACCATCTGTCAGCTGCTGCACGTCACCGCTCAATCTCCGCCGACTTCAAAAGTTCTATACCCACACACTGCAAAATGTGCATTTTTTCGCGACCAGCACGTCGCACAATCTTTTCTCACATAACAAACTTCGGTAAAGTTAGTTGTAAGAACCTGGACGTGTTTAAGTCTGTTGAATGAACCTGCGAATAAAATAGAATAGATAAATAGAAAAGATGCAAGAAAAAAATAATTATTTTTAGAGTAAATTGTTACATTACTCATTACAAATTATTCTTAGTTAGTTGATAATTATTTTCTTTTAAATTATTTATACAATTATTAACTGTGATAAAACATAAGTTATTAAAGAGTGATTAGTTTAATTAAGTTAATAAAATAATTACTATGTTATTTATTTTAACACTTAAACTAAGTTATTAAAAATTAAGAGCATAAATAATTAAGTTAATAATTTAAATTAAATTAATAATTTAATTATTACAATAAAAGAAACATAAAAATTAGATTTATTAATTAGCTAATTTTAATAAAGTAATTAACGTTATTACTTATGTTTTTAAATTAAAAAGTATGTTTTATAAATTATTTATAATTATCATTAATTAAATAATTCATACTATTAATAATAAATTAATTAATTATTAAAACTTTTTAATAAGTTATTTTTATAATTGAATTTATAATTTATCATGTTTTTAATATTATAATTGTTTATGTTTATTAATTTTATTAATTTTATTCTATATTAATTTGACTTTGTAAAATTAACTTTTATGTAAAGTAAACTTTATTTAAAGTTTACTTTGCTTCAACTTTTGGTTTTCTCTTTTCTTTTTTTTTTGTCTTTTGACTTAATTTTATTATTATATTTTGTATACTTTTTGTCCTTATTTTTTTAAATTTACTTCCCTTCCTCCCCCAAATTGGCGCAGCATCGGAGGGGAAGGTTTCTTGTGCTCAGCTTCTTCCCGCAGAGCAGCGGCACACTCCTCTTCTCCAATGGCAGCGGCGCATCACGGCTAGTGCAACGGCTTCCTTCACTCCAGCGCTGTGTCAACCAACATCTCGGCCTCGGCGACGACTCCAGCTTCAATTCCTTCTTCCAGCGGCAGCAGTCGGTGGTGCAAAAATCTCTATTCGGGTCGACCCTCTTCAGCTCTGGCGCACCACTCCAGCAACTACCCTCCCTACAGCGAACCAGCAACGGCGCAACTCCCTGCTCTGAAAAACTCAATGGAAAAAAGAAACAGCAACAAAGCCAACTAGACAACTCCCCCTCATCTTGTTCAGCTTTAGTGGAGGAGAGGTCTGGTTCACACAACGACCATATGGTCCTTTTGATCCTATAATTATAGTCTCGTTTGATGAATTTGAGTGAATTGTATTCATTTCTGTCGAATCTCTAGACGGTGCGGTGGTTGCTGGGCAGAGAATGAATGAAGGATTGAAACGGTGTGGTGAAGAGGTGAAGCAGGGGATGACCGGTGAGTTTGGAGGTGTGCTGACGGTGAGGTGCAGTGGGGAAAAACCTAACGGTGAGGGTAAGGAAAGAAAGCTATAACGGAGAGGAATTGTCTGCTACCGGTGAGAGAAAAGAATAGACTATTGGTAGGGATGAAGTATCGGTAGCTGAGCTACCGATAGAATAAAAATAAATAAAAACAAACAGTGAGTAAAATCAGTATATTGGTGAGGTGCGTGAGCTACCGATGATCGGTAGCTGAAAGCAGTATCAGTGAGGTTAAGGGAAAAAAAACAAAAGGCTATCGGTAGCTGCAAATGAAAAATGAATATGCTGTCTATCAGTGAGAAAAATTAAAAGCCCGTAACAGTGGGGAAAAAGAGTAGTGGCAAGGCAGAAGCTACCGATAAGAATGGGTATCAGTAGCTAAAGCTACCGATAGAAAAAAAAAAAATATCGGTGAGGTATGAAGAGGGGTAGAGTCACCGGTAGAGTGACTTAGCGGTGAGGAAAATAAAACGCATCAGTAGCTAAAACTACCGATAGAGAAATAAATAAATAAATAAATAAATAAAAGTCCAACATAAGTACATAAAAATAATAGTTTACTGATATAAAATAGAATTAAAACTAAAATAAATTAAATGAAAAAGACTTGAAATAATTAATTAATGTAATGATAAATCCCATTAATTCATAACAAAATTATTATTCAACCGTAAACACATTAAAATAATTAATTAGAAACACTAAAATTGTACACAAAATAAAATTTTAAACTAAACTAATAAAAGACTTAAATTAAATTAACTATATAAATTAATTATAGGATAGCAACAAATAGAAATAAAAACCCTCGGTGACCGCAAGTGCTCGTCTACCTTACCGATAGACTAAAACAAAATAAAAATGAATTAAAACCCAATATGCATATATAAAATAATATAATTAATGATTAAAAACTATTAATTAATTAATTAAATAACTATTTGAACCTAAATAATTAAGTGCGAACCAAATTAATTAATTTAAAAAGATAAATTATTTACATAAACGACGAGCAGGAAGACTAAACACATAAAATAATAAAATTAACCTATTCTAATGTAACTTAATTGAAAGAATAATTAATAAAATAAAGTCTAAATTAATTAATTAGAATTATGTTAATTAAATAATTGTTTAATTAACTTATTAACAGTCGAGCAGAATTAAATTAACCTAACTAAATACTCACCATTTTTTATAAAATTGAAAGTATTACTGATAGAAAAGAGTATCGGCGGCAAAGGTCACCGATAGAGGCAGACTCACCGATAGAGTGTACCGGTAACCTGCTATCGGTAGCTAAGCTACCGGTAGTCTGGAAAGCCGAGCTAAGTTGTATATAACTTTAAAAAAATAAAAGTAAATTAATTAGCAAACTCAATGATTAATAATAATGATAAGTTAAATAAAATAAACAAATAAGGATTTAACTAAACAAATTAAAAATTAGTTATATTAAAAACACGTCAAGAATAAATCAATTATTTTAAGGTCCCAAATTACATAAAATGTTATAAAAAGTGAATAATTGACAAATTTATTTATAAAAATACAAAAGTGCATTTATTTATTAAAAAAGTGTTAAAATAATAAAATAAATTGTATAAAATGTAATAAAAAAATGTGGAAAACTGAGTAAAAATAAGGCCACATCAAATTCCCCCACACTTAAACATTGTTTGTCCTCAAACAATCACATGTTTTACCATCTTTGAAAAAGAAAAAAGTGAATAATTCAAATCAACTATGTTTAGAGAAGTTTCAACAGAGGACTCAAAAAGTGTGCTTAGGCTATTGATCACATACCTCAAATAAAGTCTCGCCTAGAAGTACTACTGAAAGGGAACTCAAGTAAACCATGAATCATCTATAAATGAAGGTGTCCTGCTTCATATATGACTCTGCCTAGTGACTCACTTCAATTCAAGATCAATTTCTAAATTCATGAGTGATAAAAAGTAAAATGAAAGTGGAATCAAAACCTTAACAAAAGGAACTTTGTACTTTGACTAATCCCCTTAGTACCAGAAAATACAAAAAAATTATATAATTTTTTTTGAAATCACTTTATTGAGTCAGCCCAAATGACTCCTATATAAACTAGTTGTCCCCTTCTTCATCTGGAGTTCATCATTCCCCTCACCTTAATGAATTCCTTTTTGACCCTAGACACTTTATTTATTTTTCCCAAGCCATGTAATTTATACCAAGCACTGTGCAATGCACTTATTCAGAGTGTACAGAGGGCTTATAGTAAACAGAAACGCACCCAGCATCTAAGGTCTCAAAGATTCACCGTGGGATCCCAGATGCCCAGTATTACTCCAGTTTTAAAAGATTTATATAAAAACCATTTACATTGACTCAATATAAGTGATCATTTTTATAAATTAAAAGAATGAAAAGGCTCCTCGGATAAAAGTCAAACATCCAGTACCTAAAATTATGATCTTAAATCCACTAAAAGGTTTCCCATATCACTCTCAAAACGAGTTCCTTAACAAAATTCATTAAACCACTAAACAGTTCCACTCAGCAATCATCCACCACCACTCATTTCAGACTCAAAGCAAGACTCAACTTCCAATCAAGCACCATCCTAAGGCAAGACTCATTTGAGTGCAGTGTAAAGCCTAAAATTGTGAAAGAATTTTTGAAAAATTTTGACCATTTTTTTGACAAAAAGTTTAAAAGCAGTGGGAATTGATGAGCATTACAATTAAACACAGTTTAGCACAGTCAAGAATTGACCCCCTCCCCCACAGTTAAGACCTAACTTTGTCCCCAAAGTTGACTTCTAAATATGGAGAAGAACAGTTAATCAATTATGGTTCAAAACAGATTTTCAATTTAGTAGATATATGACATGTATAAAGGGTCTCAATGAAATTCAAAAATAGTGTTTTCCACAATGAATAAATAAAAGCAGGTTCATTCCAGACACACACATACTTTAACAATCAGTCCAGTGACAAAGATTTTCATTAAAGCACAAAAGAAGTATATAATGTGTGGGTGCACAATAAACTGGGTGTAAGCATTTCAAACAAAAATTTCAATAATATGTTCAATATAGTAGACAAAGTTCATGCTAAACACCTCTGATAACACAGCATGTACTTCCCCCCCACACTTAGTTTCATGCAGTGAAAATGTTTTATCACAATGCAATTCAGTTTTTTTAAGCAAGGAGGGCCATGCAGGTTTTTAATTCATTAGTTACACGACATGCAACAGAATTTTATAATACAAGAAGAATTTTAAGCAAGTAGAAATCTATTTACAAAAACAGGAGCAGAAAAATAAGTGCAACAAGTTGAAGTACTTCCCTGACTAAGCTCTTGTCCAAAAATGACCATGGGAATTACTCTCCTTAGATGACAGAAGCAGCATTCCTAAAAACACAGAGTATATAGACAATTATCCAGCAAAAACAGAGCATATATAAGCATACAAAGCAGTACTTTATTCAAAGTAAAATAAAAACAGAACAAAAGTAAAAAAAAATGAAAGAGCATGGGTTGACTCCCATGATGCACTGAATTTAAAGTCTTCAGTTAGACTTTATTTATTTACAATTTTTATTTATTAACAAAACACAAACCATGGGTTGCCTCCCATGCAGCACTAGGTTTAAAGTCCCCAGCCAGACTTCATTCAAGAATAGTGAAAACAGCCAAACCCTTTGGCTGCCCCTCAAAATAGAGTTTTAGTCTTTGCCCATTAACCAACATAGGTTTATTCTCTTCACCAACTATTCCCACAGCTCCATTCATCAGAACTCTCACAACAGTAAATGGTCCAGACCACTTGGACTTCAGCTTCCCAGGAAAAAGTTTAAGTCTAGAATTAAAGAGGAGAACTTTCTGTCCAGATTTGAACTCTTTAGTTTGAATGATAGAATCATGAAAAATTTTAGTCCTCTCTTTATAAATTCTTGAATTATCATAACTCTCTCTTCTAATCTCATCAAGTTCACTAAACTCAAGCAATCTCCTCTCACCAGCACTCTTAAATTCAATGTTCAGAGCCTTAACCGCCAAATATGACTTATGTTGCAACTCCACAGGTAGATGACAGCATTTCCCAAACAACAGCCTGTAAGGAGACATACCTATTGGGGTCTTGAAAGCAATTCTATATGCCCATAATGCTTTATCCAGTTTAAGAGACCAGTCTTTGCTAGAGTTTGACATAGTTTTCTCAAGAATTTGTTTTAGTTCTCTGTTAGAAATTTCTACTTGTCCACTGGACTGTGGATGATATGGAGTACTAGTTTTGTGAACACAACCATATTTTTCCATCAAAGTTTTAAACTTGTAATTCTTAAAATGTGTTCCATTATCAGTAATAAATGCTCTTGGTACTCCAAATCTTGAAAAGATATTCTTTTTCACAAATTTTATCACACTATTTGCTTGATTGTTGGGCAGATCTACTGCCTCAACCCACTTTGACACATAATCTACAGCAACAAGAATATACTCATTCCCATGAGATGATGGAAATGGACCCATGAAATCTAATCCCCAAACATCAAAAATTTCTACCTCCAAAATACCCTTCTGGGGTAACTCCTCCTTCCTACCCACATTACCCAGCCTCTGACACCTATCACACCCGACCACAAAACTCCTAGAATCCTTAAAGAGGGTAGGCCAATAGAAACCAGATTGCAAGACTTTTTGAGCGGTCCTCTCACCCCCATGGTGACCTCCCCAAGGTGAAGAATGACAACTTTCAAGAATAGAAAACATCTCTTCCTCAGGTACACATCTCCTAATAATACCATCATCACACCTCCTAAATAGCAAGGGATCATCCCACAGTTAATATTTAAGTTTAGAAATGAATTTCTTCCATTGATTATTAGACAGATTTTTGGGAATGACACCTACTGCCAAGAAGTTGGCAAAATCTGCAAACCAAGAAGATTGTCTGACTGAGACAGTGAATAGTTTTTCATCAGGGAAGGAAGAGTTAATCTCCCTAGGATTTTCATATTCAATTTGAGTAACAGGAAGCCTAGATAAATTATCAGCAACTATGTTTTCATCTCCCTACTTATCCCTAATCTCTAAGTCAAACTCTTGTAACAATAAGATCCATCTAATCAGCCTGGGTTTAGTTTCTTTCTTAGACAGTAAGTATTTTAAAGCAGAATGATCAGTGAAAATTATGACTTTTGAACCTAACAGATATTGTCTAAACTTTTCCAGAGTAAAAACAACAGCTAACAACTCTTTTTCAGTGGTAGTATAATTCTTTTGAGCATCATCTAGCAATATACTAGCATAATATACCACATGCAATTTCTTATCCCTCCTCAGTCCAACGACAGAACCTACAGCCATGTCACTAGCATGACACATAAGTTCGAATGGTAGTTTCCAATCAGGTGCAGTGATGATAGGTGATGTAGTGAGTTTCTCCTTAAGCAGATTAAATGATTTCAAGCAGTTTTCATCAAAATTGAAAGGTGCATCCTTTACCAATAATGAACACAAGGGCTTAGTGATTTTAGAAAAATCCTTTATGAATCTCCGGTAGAAACCAGCATGCCCTAGAAAACTTCTAACACCCTTAACATTAACAGGAGGCGGCAGTTTTTGAATAACTTCTATCTTCGCAGTATCAACATCTAAACCTCTATTTGACACTTTATCACCAAGGACAATACCTTCAGTAACCATGAATTGGCATTTCTCCCAATTAAGAACAAGGTTGGTTTCAATACATCTCTCTAAGACTAACTCAAGATTTCCTAAGAAAGTATCAAAAGTACTCCCCACTATAGAAAAGTCATCCATGAAAACCTCAATGATTCTCTCGATCATATCAGAAAAGATAGCCATCATACACCTTTGAAAGGTGGATGGAGCTCCACACATCCCAAAGGGCATCCGCCGGTAGGCAAATGTTCCAAAGGGGCATGTGAAAGTAGTCTTCTCCTGATCCTCTGGATCAACAGGAATCTGGTTGTAACCAGAATACCCATCCAGAAAACAGAAAAATTCATTTCCAGCAAGCCTCTCAAGCATCTGATCAAGGAAGGGCATAGGAAAATGGTCCTTCCTAGTGGCTGCTTTAAGCTTCCTATAATCAATACAGACTCTCCATTTTGTGGCTTTCCTAACATGGACTTATTCATTTTTTTCATTCTTTACTACAGTGAAACCTCCCTTCTTGGGGACAACCTGGATAGGGCTGACCCAAGCACTATCTGAGATGGGATATATCATTCCAGTATCTAACAGCTTGATTACTTCCTCTCTCACAACTTCTTTCATGTTTGGATTTAATCTTCTTTGACATTCTACCCTAGGCTTATGATCAGGTTCCATAAGAATTTTGTGCATACAGAATGAAGGACTAATTCCCTTGATATCAGCTATCATCCAGCCTATGGCAGATTTAAAATTTTTCAAAACATTCAACAGTTTTTCTTCTTGGGTTGTATTTAGTTCAGCATAGATTATTACAGGCAAAGTAGAGTTCTCACCTAAAAAAGAATATTTCAGATGGGCAGGGATAGGCTTCAGCTCAAGATCAGGTGGTCATACACTCGAAGGAAGACTCTTAGGCCTGGGAGGTCCAAGATCTTCAACATATTTCTTGTAAGGAGTATTAAAAGATGAAAGATTTTCAATTACCAGTTCAGATTCAGAGATAGCAATGCTACTGTCCAAGGTAGGCAGTACACTGTCCAGATTTTCCAAATCAGATTTCAGCAGGTTTATCAAAGAAGAATCATCTAATTGTCTTAACAGTTCTCCCTCAATATCATCAAAGTATTCAGAAGTGTTGGTGTTAACAGAAACACCATCAATTTCACTAAGAAAACTCTTATGTTCAGAAACATAAGACTCTCCAACAACAGAAACTGGACAGTTGTCCAGTTCTGGAAGATTTTCCAGTTTGGCTGTTATAACAGAATTTTCAGCTTCTAGAACAGATTCACAAAGATTTTCAGCTTCACAAATGCTTTCTTCAACATAAGAATGATTTTCAAAGTTTTCAATGAGTTCAAGTTGATTCTTATAAGAACATTCACCTTCAAGAGACTCAATTTTTGAACATTTTCAGAGTAAGTTGGTTCCTTAATATTTTTAAAAACATTGAACTCTTCTTCTTGTTCACCAATTTTGAAGATTAGTTGACCCTTAGACACATCAATAACCGCTCCACCTGTGGCCAAGAAGGGCCTACCCAAGATGATAGGTACCTCTTGATCACACTCCATGTCTAGAACAAGAAAATCAGCAGGTAAGAACAATTTCCCAACTCCAACTAGTAAGTCATCTACTCGACCTATAGGATGAGTAAAGGATCTATCAGCTAACTGTAGTATGACCGTGGTAGGTTGAAGATCACCCAACCTCAACTATTGAAACAGTGAGTATGGGAGAAGATTAATACTGGCACCAAGATCACACAAACAGTTCAGCTGACCAGAATTACCTAGAGTACAGGGGATGACAAAGCTACCTGGGTCTTTCAATTTTGGTGGGATTTTCTTTTGAAGCACAGCACTGCACTCCTCAGTGAGACTGTAGGTAGCAAATTCTTCAAGGGTCTTTTTATTTGAAACAATTTTCTTTAATGATTTCAGATAGGATGGGATTTGAATTAAGGCTTGGATAAAAGGGATGTTCACTTGATGCTTAGAAATAAGACCATGGAACTGAAGACGTTCAGCCATGGTATTACTTTGAGGTTTCATCTTTTCAGGGAATGGGATGGGTGGGGAAAAAATTTTCAGAACAGTAGGCATGTCCCTAATCTCTTCAACAATCTTTTCCTTTCCTTTATTTTTTTGATTTTTAAAACAATATTCATCTTGATTTCCAGGTGAAAGGTTCAGATTCTCATCATTTTCGACATCTTTATGTGAATTTCCAGATTGTAAACAAAGCAGATTTTCATTTGCAGATTCAAACAGTTTCTCATTTTGAGAATTTTTTACAGTTTTTTCAGCAACATTTTTAGTATTCATCCCACTCCTAGTAACAACAGCCATGATATTCTCCCTAGGATTTAGTTCAGTGGTACTAGGCAACCTACCTTTATCCCTAGAAGTCAAATCTCTAGCTAATTGGCCAAGCTATGATTCCATATTCTTCATTTTCACATGAGTTTGCATCTTGTCTGACTCATATTGACTTTTCTGTTTATTAAGTTGAGACATGTACCTTTCCTCTTGTGAGTTTATATTATTCAAGATCTGATCCAATTTAGAAGAAAATTGATTATCATTACTTCCATGAACATTTGAAGACTCTCCCCTTTGTTGAATTTGAATATTTGGTCTTGGTTGGTTCTGATAATTAGGGGCAGTTTGTTGCTTAATGACTCCTTGATCTTTCCATGACAAATTTGGATGGTTCCTATAGCCTTGATTGTAATTATTAGAAAATGGATCTTCTTTTTGAGGCATCCTAGTACCGTAATTAACAATGTTTGAGGTTTCAGATTGTTGGGCAGTTAGATCAACATTAGGACAAAAACATTCAGAGTGCCCAAACATACCACATTGAGTGCACTGTTGCCTAATAGATTGATTCTGATTCTGGTTTTCATCTTGGTTAATAGATTATTTTGAATTCTGGTTCATTAATGTTTGAAGTTGGTTAGTGATTTTAGCTAGTTGAGCTTGAGTTTCATTCATTGAACCAGTATTTGAATTGACAGTTCTATTAACTCTTTTTCTTCTTGAATTCTTATGTTGAGAATTAAGAGCCAGATTATTGAAAATTTGTCTCAACTCTTCATCAGTTTTATCATTGTAATTACCCCAGTAGCTTGATCCACTAAATTCTGACCAGCGGAGGAAAGCCCTTCATAGAAGGTGTCCATAAGGAGATGTGAAGGGAGTTGATGATGCGGACACTGCCTAAGAAGATACCTGAATCTATCCCATGCTTCATGGAAGGCTTCTCCATCCTCTTGATAAAAACTAGTGATTTTAGTTCTAAGTTCTCCCTTTAGACTTTGGGGATAAAATTTCATAATGAATGAGTTATACACTAGATCCCAATTCTCAAAAATATTTTCATCTAGACTTAAAAACCAATTTCTCGCATTCCCTTTAAGGCAAAAGGGAAAAACTCTCATCCTTAGTTCATTTTCAGTGAGTCCTAAAAGTGGAAGTTGCTGCACAGTGTTGTAGAAGTCTCTAATGAAGGCTAAAGAGTCCTCATTAGAGAGCCCATTAAATGCAGGAAGCAGAGAAATGTGTGACTTTTTCAGCTCATAATTTCTAGCTCTAGGACTTAATCTAATGGATGATGGGTTGCTTGAAACTTTAGGGAGTTGAAACTCCCTCATCGTAGGCCTTTCTTGTTCATCTAAGAGTTCTGGATGGTTATTTCGAAAGTTATTATTCTCAGGAATTCTATTTTCTGGATTTTCCATTTCAATTTTGTTTTTCCTTCTTAGAGTAGCTAAGTGTTTATCGAGTTCAGGGTTTAGAGGATCTAATATAACATCAGATGTTCTTGTGCTCATACAAACAGTTGTAGACAGTTTCTAACAGTAACCACGCAGAAAGAAAAGTAATTTTTTTTACCGTTTTTTCAAAAAATTTAATTTTTTAAGGATTTTTTTATATATGTGTTTTTTTAAGAATTTTTTTAGCAATGGCTCGTTCCCTCCCCGAAAACGGTGCCAAAAACTTCACCTAAACCGTCGTTGAAGTCGGTCAAAGTTTAAAATTTATATTCCTACTAACTACTGTATATGTGGCAAGCAGGGTCGAACCCACAGGGAAGGCTATTTTGGCCACTACTCTCTAAAAAAACTCGGTAAGCTCCACTGTTGTCAGCAGTGGAGTAGTTTTCTTATCTTTTTTTATATATTTTAAATATTTTTATGTTTTTATAAACTGAAAAATAAAACTACAATTCCCTTGAAAAACTCGTGCTAGCTACACTAAAACAGAATACAACTGAAAGAAAAATGCAATGAAGAAAATAAGATGCTGCTAAAAAACAACAGTAAAGAATGATCGGGGTTCATTTTAGTCTACTGGTTTAAATTGTTTTTCCTTTTCATGTAAATTACTGATTCGTACCACTGAAAAGAGACAACTTACTTCCCTCTCCATGAGTTAAGTTGTGGAAATTGTTCAACTTAGAGTTCGCCACTCTAAGAAGTTCAACTTCAGACAAATGAATTAAAAAGAACATCAACACAAACTCGCCGTAAGTACTGAAGTTTTCATTACCAGCTGATTATTTAAAAGGTGATTCCATAATCAAAATCGCCAAATGATTACAGAGTTTATAAAATTTAGGTGCATGTGGTACGGAGCAGAAAAGTGTAATTAGAATTAATCTCGCCGATCAATACTAATCACAGAAGAATGAATTAACGAGAAGGATGAAATTGATTACCAGTAGAACTAAAACTCTCCCCGAACTAAAATTTATCTAACTATACTATTAATTATTACAGCAGTCATAGGAAACAATTCAGAAATAGAGTACAAGAGTTTAAATCGTGAGGGAGAAGGAACTCCCTAAAAATGCTCTGCTCCTAAGTTCCTAGACTGCATTGCTTAGCATCGTCCCTCGATCGTCTCTCCACGGGTAAGTGTATGAATGTCTCCGTCAATGAATGTGTCCCCCCCCCCGCTTCAAATGATGCTTGCTCTGCTTAATATACCATATGTCAGCTGCTGCACGTCACCGCTCAATCTCTGCCGACTTTAAAAGTTCTTTACCCACGCACTGCAAAATGTGCATTTTTTCGCGACCAGCACGTCGCGCAATCTTTTCTCACATAACTAACTTCATTAAAGTTAGTTGTAAGTACCTGGACGTGTTTAAGTCTGTTGAATGAACCTGAAAATAAAATAGAATAGATAAATAGAAAATATGCAAGAAAAAAAATAATTATTTTTAGAGTAAATTGTTACATTACTCGTTACAAATTATTCTTAGTTAATTGATAATTATTTTGTTTTAAATTATTTATACAATTATTAACTGTGATAAAACATAAGTTATTAAAGAGCGATTAGTTTAATTAAGTTAATAAAATAATTACTATATTATTTATTTTAACACTTAAACTAAGTTATTAAAAATTACGAGCATAAATAATTAAGTAAATAATTTAAAATAAATTAATAATTTAATTATTACAATAAAAGAAACATAAAAATTAGATTAATTAATTAGCTAATTTTAATAAAGTAATTAAAGTTATTACTTAAGTTTTTAAATTAAAAAGTATGTTTTATAAATTATTTATAATTATCATTAATTAAATAATTCATACTATTAATAATAAATTAATTAATTATTAAAACTTATTAATAAGTTATTTTTATAATTGAATTTATAATTTATCAAGTTTTTAATATTATAATTGTTTATGTTTATTAATTTTATTAATTTTATTCTATATTAATTTGTCTTTGTAAAATTAACTTTTATGTAAAGTAAACTTTATTTAAAGTTTACTTTGCTTTAACTTTTACTTTTCTCTTTTCTTTTTTTGTCTTTTGACTTAATTTTATTATTATATTTTGTATACTTTTTGTCCTTATTTTTTTTTAATTTACTTCCCTTCCTCCCCCAAATTGGTGCAGCATCGGAGGGGAAGGGTTCTTGTGCTCAACTTCTTCCCGCAGAGCAGTGGCACACTCCTCTTCTCCAACGGCAGCGGAGCATCATGGCTAGTGCAGTGGTTTCCTTTACTCTAGCACTGTGTCAGCCAACATCTCGGCCTCGGCGACGACTCCAGCTTCAATTCCTTCTTCCAGCGGTAGCAGCCGGTGGTGCGACAATCTCTCTTCAGGTCGACCCTCTTCAGCTCTGGCACAACACTCCAGCAACTACCCTCCCTACAGCGAACCAGCAATGGCGCAACTCCCTGCTATGAAAAACTCAATGGAAAAAAGCAACAACAACAAAGCCAACTAGACAACCCCCCCTCATCATGTTCAGCTTTAGTGGCGGAGAGGTCTGGTTTACACAACGACCACATGGTCCTTTTGATCCTGTAATTATAGTCTCGTTTGATGAATTTGAGTGAATTGTATTCATATCTGTCGAATCTCTAGACGGTGCGGTGGTTGTTGGGCAGAGAATGAATGAAGGATTGAAACTGTGTGGTGAAGAGGTGAAGCAGGGGATGACCGGTGAGTTTGGAGGTGTGCTGACGGTGAGGTGCAATGGGGAAAAACCTAATGGTGAGGGTAAGGAAAGAAAGCTATAACGGAGAGGAATTGTCAGCTACCGGTGAGAGAAAAGAATAGACTATTGGTAGGGATGAAGTATCGGTAGCTAAGCTACCGATAGAATAAAAATAAATAAAAACAAACAGTGAGTAAAATCAGTATATCGGTGAGGTTTGTGAGCTACCGATGATCGGTAGCTGAAAGCAGTATCGGTGAGGTTAAGGAAAAAAAAGGCTATCGGTAGCTGCAAATGAAAAAAGAATATGCTGTCTATCGGTGAGAAAAATTAAAAGCCCGTAACGGTGGGGAAAAAGAGTAGAGGCAAGGCGGCAACTACTGATAAGAATGGGTATCGGTAGCTACAGCTACCGATAGAAAAAAAAATATAATATCGGTGAGGTATGAAGAGGGGTAGAGTCACCGGTAGAGAGACTTAGTGGTGAGGAAAATAAAACGCATCGGTAGCTGAAACTACCGATAGAGAAAAAAAATAAATAAATAAATAAATAAAAGTTCAACATAAGTACATAAAAATAATAGTTTGCTGAAATAAAATAGAATTAAAACTAAAATAAATTAAATGAAAAAGACTTGAAATAATTAATTAATGTAATGATAAATCCCATTAATTCATAACAAAATTATTATTCAACCTTAAACACATTAAAATAATTAATTAGAAACACTAAAATTGTACACAAAATAAAATTTTAAACTAAACTAATAAAATACTTAAATTAAATTAACTATATAAATTAATTATCGGATAGCAACAAATAGAAATAAAAAGCCTCGGTGACCGCAAGTGCTCGTCTACCTTACGGATAGACTAAAACAAAATAAAAATGAATTAAAACCCAATCTGCATATATAAAATAATATAATTAATGATCAAAAACTATTAATTAATTAATTAACTAACTATTTGATCCTAAATAATTAAGGGCGAACCAAATTAATTAATTTAAAAATATAAATTATTTACTTAAACGACGAGCAGGAAGACTAAACACATAAAATAATAAAATTAACCTATTCTAATGTAACTTAATTGAAAGAATAATTAATAAAATAATGTCTAAATTAATTAATTAGAATTATGTTAATTAAATAATTTTTTAATTAACTTATTAAAAGTCGAGCAGAATTAAATTAACCTAAATAAATACTCACCGTTGTTTATAAAATTGAAAGGCTTACTGATAGAAAAGAGTATCGGCAGCAAAGGTCACTGATAGAGGCAGACTCACCGATAGAGTGTACCGGTAACCTGCTATCGGTAGTTAAGCTACCGGTAGTCTGGTAAGCCGAGCTAAGTTGTATATAACTTCAAAAAATTAAAAGTAAATTAATTAGCAAACTCAATGATTAATAATAATGATAAGTTAAATAAAATAAACAAATAAGGATTTAACTAAAAAAATTGAAAATTAGTTATATTAAAAACACGTCAACAATAAATCAATTATTTTAAGGTCCAAAATTACATAAAATGTTATAAAAATAGAATAATTGACAAATTTATTTATAAAAATACAAAAGTGCATTTATTTATTAAAAAGTGTTAAAATAATAAAATAAATTGTATAAAATGTAATAAAAAATGTGGCAAACTGAGTAAAAATAAGGCCACATCAGTTATTACATTTATCCCCCATCAGAATTTTCTCCAATAAATATTTATTTCATAAACTAATAAAAATTATTGTTATTCAATTTTATACCAATTTTTAGTTATAATGTTTCATATTATAATTTTTTATTCCAAAATTGTTTGACTAGAGGACTGAAATTATTTTGAAGTAATATTTCTCCCTGATCTACGATCGTCAATGCATTCTATTTGATTGAATTAACATTATCCATAGTTATTATATTTCAATTTAATACATGTGTGATGTCTAGTATATACTTAATAAATAGGGATATGTGGAACACAACTTGTACAATAGATTTGTTTGGTGGGAGTTCTAGTTTGTAGACCCCATCTCCAATATGATTAATATTCTATATGGGGTCGATGTTTTAAGTATCCTATTATAGATTCTTCCCAAACACTATGAAAGTCATCAACTGTGATATTTGATATAACACTTTATTACTAACCATAAACCCCTTGGATCGTCATCGACTATGTTCATAGATTTGCAGTTTAATTTGTGTTGTTTTCTACTTATATTGAGATGCTTGATACTATTCATTCTTATATAAATAAGTATCACGAGTCATCAGTTTTCAGAATTCAACATTATTACACAATGCTAGATTATGACAACTCTTCAAAAAAATTGCATTGCTTGGTGACATTTTAATATTGGAATATTATCCAATTTTATAAGTAATCTATACTAGGAGAATTTTATAATAACAAAATTCTTATAAATCTGTTGAAAATGAAATCATTATTACCCATACTATTAGAGTTGTTTACTATGATTAGTGATTGATATATGTAATGGAGTGGACCCACCTGGTCCATTACTTTTCTAAAACATGGATCCACTGAAATTGTGGCACTGCGATGGTGGCTATGGTTACGGTGGCACCGTGACGGTCACACACCGATCATGGTGGAACAATGGCGGTGGCACTGTTAGGGTGACATCGTGACAGTGTCACTATGAGGGTGACACCGTGACGGTATCACCGTGACAGTGGCACCATGTCCTCACCAAGGGTCTTCGTTCTTTTTCCAACTTCCCACTTTTTCCTCTCCCGCAACATATCTTTTAACTTAATGATGATTTAATTCCCTTTAAAAGGCATTTAAAGCCAATAAATAATATCTAAAATCCCTAAAGAGTCGGTAAACCCTTAACTTACCAAAACATGTGGTTTTTTCTTCGGTCTCACGCCCTTCCCCATACCTTCTAGTTCTCCCCTGTTACGCTTCAACATTTTATTAAAGAAAATTATTTAACGCATAGTCGTTATGACCACCCCTCTGATGGAAATAATTAAATAAGAATTAATCCCATCGTATGTAACCTCCTAATCACAAAGGAATCCATGATCCTACTTTAATGTGGTTCAAAATTCATTATCCCATAACAATAGAATGTCATCTTTTTATCACGCCAGAGTTTCTTCTTTAGCCTTATTGGATGGATTTTTTCCTTCTCCCTAGTGCTCTTAGAGTCCCTCCTTCTCGAGGCTTGTGGTGCACCTATTCTATAGTTTTACTGCTTGTCCTTCAAGCCCCCTGAGTTACTCCCCTACAATTCACGCATCCCCAACTCTTGGTGCATAGAGAAGAACATTGATCCTTGATCAACCATGTAGGGTTTTCCTTCGTCTCTCCTTACTGTGTATCATGCGGGGTGGGTACACTACTGTTTCTATGAGAATGGACGAAACCAAACCACAATGAAGATAATAAATAGACTATTAAAGAATTAAGGGGTGCAGTTGACAATTAGTTTATAATCTTTTATAATTTCTATAGGTTGTGAACTGTATGGGCTATCCTCATAGAAAATCATGGTCGTTGGTGGTCTTTCCTTGAGCACTAATGACCCTTTGTCTCCTGTGATAATTGAATGGCTCCAAAAAGGTAATTTGGTTAATTACATAAACTCAGCCGATTAAATGAATGTTCAGTGAAAAACAAACCTTATGTGATCACCTAGATTAACCAAATAGAAAGAAGAAAACTTAGTGAAGGATGTAATTGAGTTTAGAAACATCCTTGTTCTGTCATGGTGGCATGTCTATTTGTTCTGCTCGATGCTTATGGGGTGACATGGATGATGATGGGATCCTCTGCTGTGGTACAGTTATTAGTTGGGAATCTGAAGATGTGTGGGGCTATATCCAGAGACTTGGTTAGGTTCTAGTACATTGATGGATCTCACTTATCCCTTTTTTGTTGTGACTTTACAAGAGAACTGGGTAGGAGTTGTTAAATTGATGTTGGGCTATTTATCATTCTCTAGCTTGTGGTTATGCCTGTTAGTTTCCCAGTAGTGCGGAATTTACTTATATGGGATCACTTGAACATGAAAACAAGAATGGGTTAAATGGGAAGTTGGTTTTGGGAATGAGTTGTGACTTGGCAGTGAGTGTTGTGTCGTTCTTCTCTGAACATAGGTTGTTTTTGGAAACCCTAGGTTGGGATGAGTTCCTGTTACCTAAAAAAATCATTGTAGTTTTATGTTTCTTATTCACACCCCACCCATGATGACCACTTAGTGTTGAACACCCCCATTTCATGGGGGAGGGTGTTTTCCCACCACTCATATGAGTGGATGGTTATTATCTAATTTTATGCTCCCTTTCCCAAAAATCCCAAGACTCATTGTGCAGGCCGGGATGGCCTGAGGTCCATTAAAACCCAAGCTTCTTCGGGCAAGGTAGTTGTGGTGGTTGGCCCAGCTGTGTGCGGGTAGGTTGTTTCCCATGAATCTTCGGGATGTGGCCCATGTCTCTTCGGGCATGGAAGTAGTTGTTCCGTCCCAGGTGATTGGGTCATGGTTACGTGTAGTGGTTGTGGCTTAGGTGTTTTCATGTGGGATAGTGGTTGTTGCCTAGGTGTTTGCGGTCAAGATGTGTAGTTGTGGCTGAGGTGTGTGCGGGTGGGGTGTGGTAGTGGGACTATGGTGAGAATAGGGGGGTTGGTTCGATGTGTAGGATGTCTTCAATAAACCGTGGGAATGTGGCGTGGGGTACCCAACATCGATGTGCTATTACTATCCATTACTTGACTTCCATTATTTGGTTACGGTCCCTTGGTTAGTCTTGGGTGGATAGTTTTCTTTGTTAAGTTCTTTGGTTATCTCTTTTCTCATAGGGAATTATAATGCCTCCCCACTTGTGCACAAGAGTCTTTGGTTTTCCTTACTGATTATACTTGTATGCTCACCCTACATATATAAAACTGCTTTCAGGATTCCAGGAGGACATCATTGATCGTGTAGGGTCGTACTGGCTTAGACATTAGGAAAGTTTCAGTTGCTAATTTTCATTTCATTGGTACTTTACCTTTGTATTCTCCTTGTACTTTATGGAATTTACTTTTGTAACATGAATATGGGAATGTTATTCTTTGGATTTACTTTTACCCACCAGTTTTGGTGTTGTTGGGATTTTTTATCTATCTCTCGATCCCAATAAAGAAAAATGGTAATGCCTTCCCTCTTGCGTGTGATTCTATACCCTTGGTGCTAGTCGCCACTCCAGGGCCTATTGAAGGCGGGTCTCAGGGGTCATTATCTCTTCTTCGACTTGGAGAAGGAAGGGTATTTCAATATGTTTTCCCTTCCCTCATCATGGGGAAGGAAGGTTGTGATAGAATAGTTTCAGAGGAGAGGATGGGAGATAGGATGGATTCTAGAGTTAGGAACAGTGAGGATTTCCTGAGTTGGTAGGGAAACATTGCTGGGTGATCATGGTGCATGAAATATGCCATGTAAGAAGGGATATGACCTAGGCTTTTATGGCCCCCAGTGATCTGATGCAAGGACTTTGGGCCTACCAAACGAACAATTAAAGCTACATTGATTGTAGGGTAGAGACCCTAGGGAAGGTACATTATTCAAAATGACTTGTGTTCTTATGTTTTATGGGTATTTTGGGGATTTAAAATAAATATGAATATAAGGAAATTTAAGAACAGATATTCTACACTACTTGGGCTTATGCATTCCTTGTTTACCTTGCAGTTATTGTACTTGAGAGATGACCAAAAGTATTGCGAGAGATCGAGGGCTAGGAGGTTGACTTGGCTGATCATCAGAGGGATGACAGAGAGGATTAGGATGATTAGTAGTAGAGGAAGCTTCGTGCCTTTCAGCAGAAGAACCTCAGGAAGTACGAGGGTGGCATCTCAGACATGGAGACAGAGAGCTGGATAGAGGAGCTCGTGATAGCTTTTAGCTTGATTTGGGCTCTAACGGTGTACTGGGTTTCTCTGGCTATAATCCATATTCGTGGAGAAGCGCTTCAGTGGTGGAATATATATCTTGGGGAGAAGAGGGAGGTTGAGGTTACGTGGGCTGACTTTGAGAAGGAGTTCAGGGTGGAATTCCTCTCTTCCATGATGAAGGCTGAAAAGAGGCCGGAACTAATCTCCCTCTATCAGGGGAGTATGTCAGTGAGTGATTTGGGGATAAAGTTCAAGGATCTCCTTCACTTTTCTCCCGACCTCTTTCTAGATGACGAGTCTCATTGGAGATGTTTGGAGGCGGCACTTCGAAATTCTCTCCAGTATGTTGTTACACCATTCACCCTACGGATGTACTTGGAGGTCCAGAAGAAGGCTGAAGTGGTGGAAAGGATGCACAAGATGGGAGGTATATCACGAAAGGGAATCCAATTGATCTCATCGAAGGGTAAAGTCATCAGTAGTAGGCCTCCAGCGTTAGGGCCCTCTATGTATTGACCAGCAGGAAGCATGCCTCAGTAGTTCCAGTTCGAGTTCCGATCTCCTGGACCTCACCCCTTCCTTTCAGGCTAAGGGCTAAGATGCTTCATCTATGGAAGACATGGTCATCTTTGGAATCAGTGCTTGAAAAGAATACTGTATTGAGAGGGTGGGAAGGTTCAACGCCCACCTCAGCAGTAGTAGTTTCCATATTGGCCATTTCAGCAGCAGCAGTAGGGGAAGCATGCTCTTGCTCCTTCTAGGGCCGGTGTTACAGGAGGAGGCTGACCTCAGAATTCTTCTCAGGGACCTCGACCAAGGTGTATTCGGGGAGGTGGCTTACAGCCGAGGGGAAGGGGAGCTGGGTGTGGGTAGTTGCACGCCACAGAGGCATCAGTTCTAAAAGGGCCAGAAGTCGTTCGAGGTAAGACAAGCCTGTTTAGTACTCTTGCCTATGCCTTGTTCGATACAGGAAGTTATCACTCCATCGTTGCACCCAGTTTGGCCCGTTCTCTGGGTTTAGACAGTGAGAGACATCCAGTTCCCCTGATGCTGAGCACACTAGTTGGAAGTTAGACCGACTTGTTTTATGTTTGTCAAGGGTGTAGACTGATGATAGGCCACATCAGTCTATCAGGGATTTTCTACTGTTGCAAATATATCCATACGATGTTATCCTAGGCATTGACTGGTTGTTCTCTGTATGTGCCTTCATTGACTGCTTCCATGGAAGGGTCGCGTTTTCAGATTTCAGCGGCCGAAGTGTAACTTTCATCAGTGAGTGGGGTTTCCATAAAATTAGAAGGCGAGAGGAGCTCCTCCTTTACATGTTAGTTAAGCTATCATTGGAGTCGTTGGATGCAGAAATGGTGGAAGTTCTAGGGATCGTCAGTGAGTTTATAGACGTCTTCTCTGAGGTGGTGGCGACTCTACCTCCTCGACGTGATGTTGAGTTCAGGATAGACATGCAACCTGGTTCCCATCTATTTTTTATGGCTCCCTACCAGATGAAACCATTTGAGTTACGGGAGTAGAGGATTCGGATTGATGATCTCATGAAGAAGGGTTTTCGTCGACCAAGTGTGTCACCATGGGGTGCCCCAGTCTTATTCTCAAAGAAGGCAGATGGTGGTCTCAGGCTGTGAATAGACTATCAGAGACTGAATCAGGTAACTGTCAAGAACCATTACCCTCTCCCAAGGATAGATGAACTTTTCGACCAGTTAAAAGGGACAGGTTGGTTCTCTAAGATTGACCAGTGGTCAGGATATCACTGACTGAGGGTGAATGAGGATGTCATCTCCAGATTGTCTTCAGATGCAGATCTGGGAACTTTGAGTTTTTGTTCATGCCTTTTGGCGTTACTAATTTTCTAGTTGTGTTCATGGGGCTCATGAACTCCGTCTTCTGAAAAAACTTGGATCGGTTCGTAGTCGTGTTTATTGATGACATCCCAATTTAATCAAGGTCATAGGAGGATCATGCTGAGCACCTGAGAATGGTTTTAGAGGTCCTCAGCCAAAACCAAATCTATGGGAAGTTGTTCAAGTTCATGTTCTGGACGTGAGAAGTGAACTTCCTTGGGCACGTGGTGTCCAAGCAGTGAATAGCGGTGGACCCATCGAAGGTCGAGGTAGTTGTTTCTTGGGAAGCACCCTAGAACGTTGCAGAGGTTCATAGTTTCCTTGGACTGGTAGGTTACTATTGGAGGTTCATACCCAACTTCTCCCAAGTTGCAGCACCTTTGACAGCTTTGACCAAGAAGGACCAGGCTTTCGTGAGGAATGGTCGGTGTGAGGAAGCCTTCACCTATCTGAAGGAGAGATTGGTAAGTTCCCCAATACTGAGGTTTCCAGGAGAAGGGGCGACATATGATGTGTTCTGTGATGCTTCAGGATAAGGCCTCGAGTGTGTACTGATGTAATGAGAAGTGGTGATCTCTTATGGATCTAGACAGTTATATACCCATGAGTGTAATTATGCCACCCATGATCTAGAGTTTGCGGCATTCATGTTCACACTAATGTTGTGGCATCATTACCTCATTGGGGAGTGCTTCATGGTCTTCAAGTATCACAGAATATTGAAGTATATCATCTCCAAGTGGGACCGGAACTCATGGAAATGAAGGTGGATGGGGTTCTTTTAGGACTACGACTTCGATATTTCCTACATCTCAGGAAGATGGAATGTGGTGGCTGATGCATTGAGCAGGAATTCGTAGAAGGATGTGGTTCGAGAGTTAGAAGATGCTTGGAAGGTGATGGGGGAGTTGGCTTCCCCGCACATGGATGCAAGGATGGATGGTGTTAGAGTTTTCTCGTATTAGATGATAGTGCATTCTTCTATACTACGGAAGGTGGAGGAGTCTTAGTGGGGAGTGATAAATAGTGAAGAGATGCGTGACCGGGTTAACCAAGGTGATGTTATGAAAGGGTGGATGGAGGATGTTCAAAATCAGATGCTTTTCCAAAGGAAGTTGTTTGTTCCAGAGCCGATGCGCAAGAGGGTTCTTGGTGAGTTCAACAAATCACCCCTAGAAGTGTACCCAGAAGTTTCCTATGTGTACCAGGGTCTGAGGAGTCAATTTTGGTGGCCCGGGGTAAAGATGGTGGTGTTAGACTTCGTGGCCAGGTGCCTAGTGTGTCAGCAAGGGAAGGTTGAACAATGTGTCCTAGGCGGTCTGTTACAACCTTTATATGTCCCCGAGTGGATGTGGGATTAAATCTCGATGGATTTCATCATAGGTCTACCCAGGGTTCCAGGACACTGCGACGCTATCTGGGTAGTAGTGGATTGGTTGACGAAATCAGAAAACTTTTTAGCGATCAAGGAATCTGGTGCAGTGGATTCCTTAGTGATGAGGTACATGGATGAGGTGGTGTGATTGCATGGAGTTACGAGGTCATTAGTCTAGGATAGGGATTCATGGTTTACCTCACAAGTCTGGAGGGGATTGCAGCATGCTTTTGGCACCCAGCTACCTCTTAGCACTGCTTTCCATCCCCAGAAAGAAGGACAGACAGAGAGCACCATCCAAACATTGGAGGATATGATATGTGCATATATCATGTATTTTGGGGGATTGCAGGTGTGACACCTTCCTCTGGAAGAGTTTTCCTACAATAATAGCTATTACTTTGCCATTGGCATGGCTTCGTTCGATGCCTTGTATGGAAGGTCGTGTCGCTCACCCGTGTCCTGGACCGAGGTTGGAGAAACAGGTGTTCTTGGCCCAGAAGTGGTGCAGAGCATGACAGAGAAGGTTCAACTTATACGGGAGAGGATGAAGGCAGCTCATGACTAGCAGAATCCATAAGCCGATAATAGGAGGAGACCGTTGGATTTTGAGGTCGGGGACCACGTATTCTAGAAGGTCTCCCCTAGGCTTGGACACCAGATGTTAGAAAGGGGGAGTAATCTTTCTCCAAGGTTCATCACACCCTTAAAAGTGTTACGGTGGGTTGGAGAAGTGTCTTATCAGCTAGCGCTACCACCACCACTACTGAGAATAATTGACGTCTTTCATGTGTCACAACTCCGACGATATCTTCACGACATTTCACACGTCCTCGACTGGGGAGACCTGGATATCTAGGATGATGTGACATTTGTGGAAAGACCCGTGAGGATCGAGGATCAGGAGGAAAAGGTTCTCTATGGATGGACCGTTCCATTGGTTCGTGTGTTGTGGAGGCATGACAGCTCGAGGAAAGTACCAGGGAATCAAAGATGAATAATTTCACCAAGAACCTAGAGATTTTTTGAGATTTTTTCTATTTTTTTTTACTTCTTTTGATGGAATACTTTACCATGATTACAATGGAACGTGTAGTTTTCCTTATTCTGTGGATGTGTGTGAAGAGTCCTGATTATGGGGATGGGATCACCTGATCCCTAATCAAGACACATTATAGTGGACGCGATTAAACCCGTGTGGGTGAGTCAGTGCCACTCAAAGCGCATAGTATCATGACATAGAAGAAGAAACTCTATAACCCATATGACTGGACAGTTTAACCCTTTAATGTTTCCTAGTTACTTGAGAAAGAGGTATTCTTATATGTGCATGATGTTCACTCCTAAGAGGTATCATTTAAGGTGTCTGTTCGATACCCCTCTTTTATTCAGGTCTAGTTTTGATTCTTGGGGGCGAGAATAGTTTCAGAGATATCTGATGTAATGGCTTGGACCCACATGGTCAATTACTCTTGCAAAACATGGCTCCACTAAATTGGTGGCACCGGTCACGGGGGCACTGGTGAGGGTGGAACCATGACGGTCGCACACCGGTCACGGTGGCACCGTGATAGGTGAATCATGAGGGTGTCGTCGTGATAGAGGCACCATGAGGGTGACCGCGTGACGGCGACACTGTGAGGGTGACACCATGAGGGTGGCACCAAGATGGTGGCACCGTGTCCTCACCAAGGGTCTTCATTCTTTTTCTGACATCCGACTTTTTCCACTCCCACAACATGTATTTTAACGTAATGATGATTTAATGCCCCATTCAAAGCCATTTGAATCCCATAAATAATATCTAAAATCCCCCAAGAGTTGGGAAACCCATAACTTACCAAAACGTGTGGTTTTTCCTCGGTGTCATGCCATTCCCCGTACCATCCACTTCCGCCCATGTTACGCGTTTCCTTTTAATTAAATAAAACTTTTTAACACATAGCCGTTATGACCACCCCTCCGATGGGAATAATTAAATAATATTTAATACCATATTGTGTAACCTACCAACAGTAATGGAGCCCATTATCTGACATTAAAGCGGTTCAAAATTCGTTATCCCGTAACAATAGAATCTCGTCTTTTTTTCACGCTAGAGTTTATTCTTCCCCCTTCTTGGCTGGATTTCATTCTTATCCTTGGTGCACATGGAATCCCTCCTTCCTGAGGCGTGTGGTTCACCTATGCTAGAGTTTTACTGCATGTCCTTGGATTCCCCGAAGTTCCTCCCCTACATGTCGCGCATCACCAGCTGTTGGCCTGTGGAGAAAAACATCGATCCTTGATCAACGATGTAGGGGTTTCCCTCTTCTCTCCATACTTTGTATCATGCAGGGTGGGTACGCTACTATTTATATTGGAATGAATGAAACCAAACAATAAAAAATTAGACTATTAATGAATTATGTGGTGTGTTTGAGAATTCTGCTCTAGTCTTTGATAATTTCTATATGTTGTGAACTATATGGGCTATGCTCAATAAAAATCATGGTCATCAGTGGTCTTTCCAGGTGCACTAATGAACTCTTACCTTCTGTGATAATTGAATTAATCTAACATGGGAATTTGGTTAATTACGTAAACTCCTCCAATTAGATGAGTGTCTACTGAACAAAAAACCATGTGTGATAACCCCGGTTAACCAAACAGAAAGAAGAGAACTTAGTGAATGAGGTACTTGAGTCTAGAAACTTCTTTGTTCTGTCTTGGTGGCATGTCTATTTGTTCTCCTCTATGCTTAAGGGGTGACATGGATGAGGATGGGGTCCTCTATTGTGGCACAGTTGTTTGTTAGGAATATGAAGCTGTGTGGGGCTGTATCTTGAAGCTTGGTTTGGTTCCCGTACATTGAGGGATCTCACTGAACCCTTTGTTGTTGTGACTTTACAAGGGAACCAGGTGTGAATGCTTAAATTTCTATTTGGCCGTTTCTCTTTCTCTAGATTGTGGTTATTCCTGTTAGTTTCCCAGTAGTGCATAATTTACTTATATGGGGTCACTTGAACATGAAAACAAGAATGGGTTAAATGAGAAGTTGGTTTTGGGAATGAGTGGTGACTTGGCCATCACAGTTGTGCCTTTCTTCTTTGCACTTATATTGGTTTTGGAAACCCTAGGTTGGGATGAGTTCCTATTACCTATACATATAATTTTAGTTTTAGGTTTCTTATTTGTGCCCCTCCCATGTTGAGCACTTAGTGCCAAATACCCCATTTAATGGGGGAGGGTGTTTTATCCAACACTCCTATGAGTGGATGGTTATTATCTCCTTTTCTGCTCCCTTTTCCGAATAGCCAAAGACTCTTCAAGCAGGTTGTGATGGCTTGAGGTCCATTATAGCCCAAGATTCGTCAGGAAAGGTAGTTGTGGTGGTTGGAACAGGTCTGTGCGAGCAGGTTGTTTCCCAAGAATCTTCATGATGAGGCCCAGGTGTCTTCAGGCGTGGCGGTATTTGTTCTAGCCCAGGTGTTTGCGAGCATGGTTACACGTGGTGGTTTTGGACCAAGTGTTTGCGGGTGGGATGGTGGTTGTGTCCCATGAGTTTGCTGGTGGGATGTGTGATTGTAGCCTAGGTCTGTCTGGGCGGGGTGTGCTAGTGGGACTATGGTGAGAATGGAGGGATTGGCTCGATGCATAGGATTTCTTCAATAACCAGTGGGAAAGTGGTGTGGGGTACCCAACATCGATGTGATATTATTATACATTACTTGAATTGCTTTATTTAGAGAGTGTGCCTTGGTGAGTCTTGGGTTGATAGTTTTTCTTGCAAGGTGGTTTGGTTATCTCTTTTCTCAAAGGGTATTAAAATGCATCCCCACTTGTGCACGAGAGTCATAGGTTTCCCCTACTGAGTATTCTGGTATGCTCACCCTACGTATATAAAACTGCTTTCAGGTTTCCAGAAGGACTTCAGTTATCATGCAGGGCCGTACTAGATCAGACATTGGGATAGTTTTAGTTGCTATTTTTCTTTTATTTCTTACATAACCTTTGTAGTCTCCTTGTACTTTGTGGCATTTACTTTTGTAACATGCATATGGGAATGGTTTTCATTGGCATTACTTTTACCCCCCGGTTTTGGTGTTGTTGGGATTTGCTTTCTTTTCTCCTGATCCTAATAAAGTAAAAGGGTAATACCTTTCATCTTGTGTGTGATTCTATACCCTTGGTTCTAGTCTCCACTCTGGGGCCTATTGAAGGGGGTCTTAGGGGTTATTATCTCTCCATCAAGTTGAAGAAGCGAGGGTCTAGAAATCTGTTGTCCCTTTCCTAATCTTGGTGAAGGAGGGTCGTGACAATGTAAAGGTTATTTGTATTATTGAAAATCACATAAATATCTATTGAATTTAGAATGAATTTTAAAAACCGTAATGTAAACCATAAATAATGATTATATTTAATAGATTATAATAATCCTTGTTGTTTTTCCTGTGTTTTTATTTATTCCATTAGGTGATGGCTAAGATTGAAATATTCCATGATTGGAATAAAATGCAATGAATTTATAAAGAGCTCGACTACTATGAAGACGACCTTCTTGCCTTTAGGATTTCTATAATTAAATACATGGTTATGTTTTCAAATTTCTATACATGTAGGGGTAATGGTTTAGACATTTCATATTAATTTTAACATTATACATCAAAATGTTAATAGACCAAGCATAAAAAAAGTTTGAAATTTCCTTGTTTTTGTTATCCCACAAGAGGTTATGATTTAGATATCAATATGCATTTATTACTCAATTATAAGTAAACAAATATTGAATGTGGACATAATCTAGACGTTCTATCATCATCTATGTTATTTATGGAAGACATATTCGGGTTCCAAATAATATAAATCTATAATTAGAAGTGATAACATATTTAATGTCATCCCTTTTTAGTATTTCATAATATAAACATTGGTCATCCTTCTAACACTCAATAACAGATTGTTGATAATTTATAAGAGGATGGTAGTAAGAAATTAATCATTTTGAACCCATGTGCGTACATTAAATGAAATATATGATTGGATCAATTTCTATCCTCACCGTGGATGGTTTTTCAAGATCCTTTCTACTCAGAGCATCTCCCATATTATTCGCCATCCAAAAATGGAAGATCATTGTAACAAAATAATCCATAATTATCTCCAATAACCATACATGGGAAATATTGATATCATTTTTTGTAGTTATTTTTTGTTTTATATTTAATTTTTTGAAAATTATTTGTTTCTTTAAAAAAGATCATTTTTGTTGGGTTACAATGAACCCTCAAACATTGACATTGTCTCTTAACCACTCCAAAATTCATTACCAAACACATGACTACCCTCAGAGACACACAAAATTACAACAATGTATCAAACATCATACGAAACAATAGAGTCATTAAATTCCATTTTTAATTGATTTTCATATATATTTTATAGTGTTGATCACTTAAAATGTTTTTAAGATCATCCATGACATGGTATTTAAAAATATAATAAAACAATAATGATGTTGAATTACCTCCTCTATATTTTTTTTAGTTTTTAGAAATAGATTGTCAAAATAATATCTTTTTTGTTGTACCACCCCCTTTTGTATCCATTATAGTCCACTAGAAGAAATCTCACAACAACCATGTCTACATTATCTTGGGATGACATAATCCATATATCGTCCCACCAAAAATTATTCCATAGAGTGCATGATTAGATCTCATGTGTTTTTTTTATTTTTAACAAACCATTCCATTCATTTTTTACTCATATTAGAATACTTTTCCTTTATTGGTTTGGGAAAATTGAAGTATTTCATCATCCCTTTCAATTTCTTCTCTATTGTCCAGATTGAAATACCATAGTCATAGATTCCATCCATACCATTATTCCTATTTTTAATGGGAATTCCAATATGGATTCTCTCTACTGCACTATATCCTGAGTAAAAAAATATAACTCTAATCATCTTACTACTCCTCAGTGGTTATGTTCTCCTCATTAAAAATTAGGTATCTATATAACCTCATTGATCGTGGGCCTTCCCCTGAATTTCCAATCTAATAATATGGTTAAAAATTTCAATAATGTACATGCACCATAAAGTTCAGGACTTATTCCCTGAATTCATCACATCTTCACCATACATTGATGTACCCTTTATCACAACCTCATGTTTATTGCAGCTAGTAAGACCACCGATATATAACTTCTAGGTCATTTCCACTTAAAGGAAATCACATATAGGTATCCCACTTTTCCAACTCGAGGAAGAGTTTAATGAGATGTATCTCAAAACCATAGTGACTTTCTCAGTTCCCCTTGAACCATATTTGTGCATATCTGAGGGATTTTTTACTCCCATATAATTCCTAAAACAGTCACATGTTTCCATAATCATTGGATCAGTATTTTTTTTATCACCTCTTATAGAATGAAAGGAGAATTTTCCATCTCTAAATTACCAAAATTGGTCACCTTGTGTTCTTTAAAGATTGTAGCATCATCTAAGGATTAGAAAAAAACATTCCCTATATAATTAAAGAAAAAAATACAGGTTTATCTACTGGTAGAACCTATCGTGGATTTTCAAATGTTCTCTTCTAAAATATGTGATAATCATGGTCATGAAGTCAATAGGATTAACAAAAATGGAACAACGATTCATACCAAATGATTACTTCCATCATAGAAGACTGTCAACCAAAATGAAGATAAATTCCATTGTTACCGTGGAATAATCATTTAGATTTAATATTCATGGTGATATTAGCTATATAATATCCTGGGTATGATGATCTTATTAGTGTAAATGACCCAACATGGTTTTGGAAAAATGAAGTCTCATTGAATTTTGAAAATTTAGGGTACTACTAGGAAGATAAATATATATTCATGAAGGGAGTATCATGATTCAGTTTAAAACTCAAAGAACACAACTGTAGGTAAAAAAAGAGATCCATATACAACACGCAAAGAATTCAACCAAGATGACAGTAGGTCATCTTCTGAGGAAAAATGAATTAAAAAATTTCTAAAGTATTAAATCCCTACTATAAAATGAATATTTAATCTATATTTAGAGATTATAAATAAATTGATGTCATCTATAAAGGGCCATCTTTCATTAAAACATTCAAAAAATTTAGAGTAAATAGGATTATCATCTATACATAATTAAAAAAATTTGTTAATGTAATCCCAAATGATTATCTTTATTATTTATTTGACTCTTTATAAATAATAAGTAAGAAAACTATAATACCATTGAACTCATATTTATCATACATTTTAGAAAATGTATTATTCTATATAGGATGCTTCCCAACATAAAATGACAACATCCAAAAACATATCCCCTAATGAGAAATAACGGGCCACACATAGTTGATAAAAAAATTATTTGTAAATGGAATATAATTATTATTCACTATTTTCACCTTCTTGAGCTCATCATATTCCATTCAGTGATACATTATCCAATCCATCACCTAAAATTAATGATCATTTGTATTCCATTATGTAGAACTTATCATGTAAAGACAATACTTTTATTCTAATGTTGTGGATTCATCAAATAAAATTTCTAAACTTTTTTCATTATATATATAATATTATACAATTGAAATGAAATAGGTATCATTATTATCAATAACATAACCACTTGTCTAGAATAAATACTATTCATATATTTTGAAAGTAGAATAGGGTATTCTTTTATAATTGTTATATCCTAATGTATGACCTTTTCATTATTCGCAATAATTTTACATATATAAGCATGACAATAATTTTTGAATAATAATTTTTGAGATGAAGGTTCTATATAAGAATCATTATAGAAATTTTACTTGTATAGAATCAAGGGATGATTTTCAATATAGAGGATTATCTTCATCTCTTGAATGTTTTTTATTTTTATATACATATAACACCAATGAATATAATGAATTGTATCAAAATTATAAAAATATATTTTCATAATGTGTTATATTATGAAGAATTGTAAATTTTTATTGGGAGGATTTTATTTTGATGGGATGTTATAATTTAAACATTCTTCTTTTTTTAATTAATATGATTACTTTTATGTTTTGAGGTTATCTTTGTATAGCTCAACTAAACATGTATAATATGCATGAATTAGTTGAACATTGGATGATAAAAATAAATTCAATAATTTTATTCTTAATATATTAATTTATATTATCCATAATAGACTTAGGGATGCATATGTTCAAATTATTAAAAATATAAAATTTCAATTATTGACATGGAATGAATAACATGTAAATTACATGTATTATCTAACATTTGAGTTTATAAATTAAATCAATGTTATTCCTGATATATTTCCAATGATTAAATTTAAATGGAATATTATTTCTATTTAGAATAGATCATAATGATGTTTCAAAATTACTAAAATAATATCATATAAGAGCATTACAATGGATGGTAGAATGTTATATTTTTCATGTAGTATATTATGATCAAATTAATATAAAACTCTCCCTTTTCATGGATATTAACCTTGGGTACTACTATAAATGGGCCACATCATCTAATATTACCAAAAATAAATTTTTATTGTTAGAATTAATTTATTATATACTTCACAAAAAAATTAGGTTTGTCTTCCCATGTTTCTTCATCTTCTTATAACATTCACTAATGATTTCTAGTCCTATCCTATAATAAAACATGATCTTTCTCTAATACAAAAAATTTGAACCCATTTCACAAATACACCATGTTTCATTATTTATCAAATAATGATACACATAAATAAATTCCAGAATATTATTTATCCTTCTATTGTTTCATGTCTAGAAAAACATCACAATATCCGAAAACTAGGGTACAAATACATTATTTAAAACTATCCATGAAAAACATATATCCCATTGAACTCTTAATATTTCATGGGATAACATGAGAAAGTACACAAGTATGGGTTTCTCTATAAACCAAATATATATTATAATCGCATAACAACATGATGAAATTATTACGTTTTATTCAAGAGAAATACAAATATGGAATAAATGGGGTTAGTATCATAACATTAATTTCGAAACCTGATATTATATCATAAAATAATGAAAACATGGTAATGTGGAAAAAATTAAACATATCATTTAAATTAATGTAAATGACAAGAAAATTGACATCACATCATCAGGGTCTTAGGAAAAATCCTATGACTAAATACATGGTTATGTTTTCAAATTTCAAAACATGTATGGGTAATGGTTTAAACATGTCTTAATAATTTTAACATTATGCATCAAAATTTTAACAAACATAGAATAAAAAAATTGTGATATGTCTATATTTTTGTTATCCCACTAGATGTTATGCTTTAGATATCTATATATATTTATTATTCCATAATGAGTAAATAATTATGGTATGTGGCCATAATCTATAATTTCCTTCACCATATATATTATTTATTGGAGAAATATTGAGGATCCAAACCATATTAATCATTAATTATAAATGATATCTTGTAAGAGTATGGTTGTAAGAAATTAATTTTTCTAAACACATGTGCGTACATTTTTTGAAACTGGGGAGTGGATCAATTTCAATCATCATCGTTGATGGTTTTGAAAGATCCTTTCTACTTATAGAATCTTCCATATTGATCTCCATCAAAAAACATCAGACCATTGGGACGAAATAATCCATAATATTCTCCAATAACCATCCTCAGGAAATATTTATATCATTTTTTGTGATGATTTTTTTATTTATATTTAATTTTTTAAATTTTTTTTTTCAAAAATATCATTTTTGTTTGTTTACAGAGAACCGTTGCAAACAAACATTATCTCTAAACCACACCAAAATTCATTACCCAACTCATCACTACCCAAAAAGACACTCAAAATAACAAAAAAAAATTCAAACATCATAGGAAACATTAGATTCATTTTTTTCATTTTTTTCATTTTTTTCATTTATAGTTTCGAGTGTTGAACAATTCAAATTGTTTTCAGATCATCCATGATATAGTAATAAAAAATATAATAAAACAATAATTATGTCAAATTACCTTCTCTATATTTATTTTTAATTTTTTATAAATTTATTTTCAAAATAACATCATTTTTGTTCGACCACCCACTCTAGTATCAATTATAGTCTACTAGAAGAAATCTCAAAACTACCATGTCTCCTTTATCTTGGGAGGACATAATCAATAGATCATCCCACCAAAAATTATTCCAAGGAGTATATAACTAGATCTCATGTGTTTTTTGTTTTTAACTAACCATTCCATTCATTTTGTTTACTCATTTTAGAATACTTTGCCTCCATTGGTTTAGGAAAATATGATTATTCCATCACCCATTCCAATTGCTTCTATATTTTCAAGATATAACTCCCATACTCATAGATTCCATCTATACCATTTTTCCTATTTAGAATGTGAATTCCAATATGGTTACACTCCAATGCACTATATCCTAAGTATAAAAATACAACTCTCATAAACTTACTAGTCTTTAGTAGTTATGTAATACTTATAGAAAATCATGTATCTATTTAACCTCATTGATCGTGAGCCTTCCACTCAGTTTCCAATCATATAAAATGGTTTAAAATTTTAATAACGCACATGAACCATCAAGGTTATTACCTATTCACTAAATTAATCACAACATCATCATCCATTGATGTACCACTTATCAAAATCTTGTGTTTATTGCAGCTGGTTACACCACCCACATATACCTTCTAGGTCATTTCCTCTTGAAGGAAATCACTGATAGGTCTCACACTTTTCCCATTTGCCGAAGTGTTTAAGGAGATGTAGCTCAATACCATAGTGACTTTCTCAGTTCCTCTTGAACCATCTTTGGTCATCTATGAGAGATTGTTTACTCCCAAATCTTTCCTAAAATGGTCACATGTGTCCATAATAATTAGATCAGGGTTATTTTTTATCACCTCGTAAAGGATGAATGAAGAATTTTACACCTATAATGTACCAAATTTTTTTACCTCATGGTCTTTTTAGATTGTACCATCATCTATGGATTTGAAAAAAAACATTCCCCATATCATAAAAATAAATAAAAAAATACATCTTTATTTGTTGGGAGAACAACTCGTGGATTCTCAAATGATCCCTTATGTAATTTGTGATAGTCATGTTCAAGAAGTCTATATGATTATAAAAAATGATGGAAAAATTCTTTCCAAAATTTTTCCTTCTAGCATAGAAGAATGTCAACCAAAATGTTTCTAAATTCCATTATTTCCTTGGAAAAATCAACATAGATTAAAAATTCACGGTGATATTGGGTAGATAATAGAATAGGTATGACGATCTTAGTAGTGAAAATTACCAAACATGTTTTTGGACCAGTGAAGTATCATTGAATTTTGGATATTTAGGGTAATAATGGTAACATAATTGTATACTCATGAAGTGACTATCATGATTCAGTTGAAAACTGAAAGACCACCACTGTAGGTAAAAAAAGTGAACCATATATAACAACCAGTGAATTCGTCAATGATAACAGTAGGTCATCTTCTAAAGAAAATTGAATCCATAAATTTCTCAAGTATAAAATCCCAACAATTACATGAAAATTCAGTCAATATTATGAAATTATAAATATTATTACGTCATATATAAAGGGGAATCATTCAATGAAACATTTGAAAAATTTGGATTAGATGGGAATATCATCTATAAATAATACCAAATTTTTTTTGAGGTAATCCCAAATGACAATTTTTATTGTTAATATAAAGAATAATATATAATAATTAAGTTATACTATAATTCCATTGAACTAATATTTATCATACATTTTATAATACACATTATTCAATATAGGATGTTTCTAAACATTAAATGATAACACCCAGAAGAAATATCCCACATTGAGAAATAACGGTCCACTCATAGTTGTTAGAAAATTTTATTCAAAGATGGAATATAACAATAATTCATTATAGTTACCTTCTTGAGCTCATTATAATCAATTAAGTGATATATTAACTAATACATCACCAAAAATTAATGAACAACATCATTCCATTATGAAGGACTTAGCATGTAAAGACAATACTATTATTCTATTGTAGATTAATCTTCAAATATAATTTCTAAAATGTTTTCATTAAATATATAATATAATATTATTGAAATGATATAGGTATCTGTAATATCAATAACATAACCACTTGTCTTGGATAATGACCCTTCATATATTTCGGAAATAGAATATAGTATTAGTTTATAATTGTTATATCCTAATGTATGATATTTTTATTATTCGTAATAAATTGTGGTATATAAACTTGATAATAATTTATGAATAATAATTTTTTGAGATGATGATTAAATATAAGATTCATTATAAAAATTCCACTTGTATAGAATCAATGGATGATTTTAAATATGGAGGATTATCATCTTCTCTTCAATGTTTTTGATTTCTAAATACATAAAATCCAATCAATATAATGAATTTTATCAAAATTATGGAAATATATTTTCATAATGTGTTATATTAAGTATAGATTATATATATTTATTGGGAGAATTTTATTTTCTTGGGATGTTATAATTTACACATTCTTCATTTTTTCATTCATATGAATACTTTTATATTTTGAGGTTATCTTTGTATAGCTCAACTAAACATGTATAATATTAATGAATTAGTTGAACATTGGATGATAATCATACATTTAATAATGTGATTCTTAATTAATTTATTTAAATTACCCATAATATAATTAGGTATTAATATTTTAAAATGATTAAAAATATAAAATTTAAATTATTATCATTGAATGGATCACATGTAAAAGACATGTATTACATAACATATGAATTTATAAATTAAATAAATGTTATTTATTATTTATTTCAAATTATTAAAATTAAATGAAATTTCATTTCTATTAATAATAATTCATAAGAATGATTTACATTTACTAAATAGTATCATATAAGAGCATAAAAATATGTTGGTAGAATTTTAACATTTTTATGTAGTATATTATGATCAAATTAATAAAAAATTCTTCCTTTTAATTGATATTAACCTCAGGTACTACTATAAAAGGGCCACTTCATCTTATATTACCAAAAATGAAATATTATTCTTAGAATGGATTTACTATATACATCACAAAAAATTATGTTTGTTTTCATATGTTTCTTTATCTTCTTATAAAATTGACTAATGATTTCGAGTCCTAACCTAGAGTAAAACTAGATCTTTCTCTAATACGACATATGACAACCCAAATCATTAATACACCATATTTTATTATTTATCAGATAATGAAAGACATAAATAAATTCCAAAATATAATTTATAATTCAAATGTTTGGTGTATAGAAAAATTTCACAATATCAGGAAACAAGGGTACAAATACATTATTTATAACTATCCATGAAAATCATATATCCCATTAAACTCTTAATAATTCATGGAATAATAAGAAAAGGTACATAAGTAAGGGTTTATCTATAAACCAAATTAATATTATAATCACATAACAACATGATGAAATTATTATATTCTATTCATGATAAATACTCAAATGGAATAAAATGGGTCAGTATCATAAACATTAATATTGAATCCTGATATTATATCATAACATAAAGAAAACATAGGAATGTGGAAAAAATTAAGCATATCACTAAAAATAATGTCAATGATAAGAAAAGTTACATAATATCATCAGGGTATTAGGATTTACTCCTATCACCATTCAAGATATATCATGAAATAAATAAATTAACCAATTCAATGGAGTTATATATAATTTTTTCCCATGTCATATTCTAATTTGGTATATTATGTACTGTGATAAATAGAGTATACAATGAAATAACTCATTCAGAAATTTTAATACCATAATATTGGTTTGTGGGATATAAAAATTAAGGTCCCTAATAATTTATGTATAAGTACCAATATGGTAATACCATTTAGTGAATATGGGTATGGTTATTCACTACACAAATGATAGGCATGGGAAGTCATATGATTATTTCGGTAGCATGACATGTGTACATAAAAATTAATGGATATATTTTCATATTGTGAAGGGTTATCTATAATTTCAGGGATATAATATGGATTATAAAAGTTAATGTGTAAGAGATTACAACATGAACAATTGAAAAAATGGCATAATATAAATAATGTGCTTAGATTAAGAGGAGAATATAATCACCGTAATAAGAAAATGATCATATTAATGATTTTTAAGAGTATCATAAAATAATGGGAGTACCTAGGAGGACATTAGAGATTGATAATGAATTTAAATTCCTAATAAATTCATTTTATTTGATGATTAGTTGATATTTGGGTGGTTTATTATTGATTAAGAGTATGTAATTCATAAAAAATTTCCAAAAAATATGTAATATAATATATATAATAAAATAAAATAAAATAAAGTATATCCCACTATTTTTCCATTGTTAAAATAAAATGATAAAATGTTTAAAAAATTTTAATTTGCATTAAGAGAAAACATTAAAATAATGTCCTTTACAATATTTAAATTATGTTATTTAAAAAAAATTAACACTTTAAATTATAATATATTTTTTGAAGGATTCATTCATGGTTCATAAAATAAATAATATTACATAATGAAATAATATTTTAAATTTAAAATTTATATAACATTGTATATTACATTTACATCAATTATTGCATCTATTTTTTGGCATTACGTATCTATAATACAGACTCTATATCTATAAGGTATTCAATTATTAGATATAAAATTGAATATGTCAAATTTTATTGATAAAAAATTAACTAATGGAAAATTATGTTCTTTTTCCTTCAATAATAATATTTATTTAAAAAAAATTATCCAAATATAACAATTTTACATTTTATTTAACTATGTATATTTATTATAATGTAATTTTTCTTACAAGACTAAAAATTATATAGGCCAAAAAAATATTACATTTGAAATCACTATAATATATATGATTTAATATATAAACGAGTATTATTTTACTATAATATTATATAAATGTAATATTGACATCCAAAGGGATTAATTAAACAAAATTTGAGTATATACCATTAATTTTAAAATAATAATAAAAATCAAATTTATTAAAATCAAATTTTAATTTTATTCAAATAATAAATAATTTTATATTTTTAGTAATGATGGTTGGGATGAAAATATTTATTATTTTAATACAATTTTAAAAAATTAATCCATACAATAATGATTTTGATACATAAATCATTATTAGTCCATTGTATTCACTTAGGGTATTGTGCAAGATTTTGGAAAAAAAAATTGTGTGGTTTTATGACGATGCCATGGGTCATGATCATAATGATCTAGAAAATACATTATGAATGGGTCATTACTTTTTTTAGTGAATATATATATGTTTCAGGATTTTTTAATAGAAATTCCCTATTTTAGAATATAGTTTAGGTGGAATAATAACTTCACTCCATAAGGTATGATCCTTTTGGTAGGTGTCCTCAAATATTACATTTGTGTCAGTAATAAATTATCATTACAAATTTTAAATAAAAATCGTAATAGTCAATATACAATGAAAATATTATAAAATGTTAATTTTTTTAACTTGGATTAAATTTGACTAGCTGTTATTTTATAACCATAAAAATAAATAATATTGATCTTGTGTTTAATATATATATATATATTTAATTTATTTATTTATTCAAAAAATAAAATTTATTTATAAAATTTTATTATATTATAATATCATTCATAAATTCTTATTTCCATGGAATTCATCAAAACAGGATTGAATTAACACTTGTAAGGAATACAATGATGTATTTCTTGAAGAGTTAGTTACCCCCCCCCCCCCACCCCAATAATGAAGTATATTTCTAAATAGTTATAACCATAGATCCACCCCAATAAGAAAATAACCTTATATGATTACACTAATTGAACTGATCGAGTACAAAAAGCAGCTACATGATAATTTAGATGAATGTATCATATTACCTAGTGAATCATCTTCCAATTCGAGGGTTCTCTTTTTCGGAATTAATTAGTTATCTATGTAGATGATCTTTTTTTACTATGAGTTCTATAAGATCACATCAGACAAGAATCATCCACAAATATGGAATTATGACTTAAACAATTGACTTTATAGATCAAATTACTTCTTAATGATTGATATTTAATTTTTATATTTTATATTTATAGTGATTATTAATGATATTCATATTATTGGATTATGTATTATGGATAAACAATATGAAATTATAGTGAATCATGTTATACTAAAAAAATAACACAAAATAATCTTGATTTTCAAAAATATAACATTTTGATAGAGCTAAGAAAAAATATGTGGTATTCTTTGTTGATGATATTTTTATTTTCACCAATAGTAAGGATGGACATGAAGAGTATATATAAATTGTTATAGAGATGTTAATAATTCTAAAAATGTAGAATATCTTTAAAATGAGTTACATTGGGAGGTTACAGGTCACTTTAATGAGGTACAAAATCATGTGTAAGGGAATTTCTGTATAGAATAATGTGATTAATGATTAAAGGATACCAATAAAATGATAAAAATTTCACATGTACTCGCACTAATAATAGTTGGAGATGGTTTTCTTTTCATATAATAGGATTCATTAATTATTTCATTTAGTTGCGTACTCATGTATAATAATAATGTGATTTCATATGTATGATGGAAATTTATGATAAGTAAACAAAGTTATGTGATATATTGTCTTTAGTTGTAATATGGGATCATTAATTTTTTGGATTTGGTAGCAAAACCCCTATAGTGATATGTTATATATATATAATATTATATTATATATATTCAAATATAAAGAGATCATAATTCTCTAAAAAATATGGTTATATATAATCATTGATTTTGATTTCTCTATTCACTGCCAAACTAGAATGGGTTATCTAGTAGTTATGCTCTTATTAGAAATGATCCGACTAAAATATTCATGATACAGATTTATCTTCATGGATATAAAAATTGGATTCAGGAAATCATATTGATGGGGAATAAGTCCTACCTTGTCCAATTTATTTCCTTACAATTTTTATAATATATGACTATATAGGTACAAATTAATGACATAGAGAGTCAATTGAAGACGAAATAACTATTGAACGAGAATTTTCAAGAGTTTCTAATCAGTGAACCTACTTCCTTATGGTTTTGGACTATAATTTAAATAAATTTAATAATACTTATAATGATAGTTATATGCGATAATACACAATGATCTAAATCCCACATCGATCTAGGTTGAAAAATGATGTATCCAGGTCATGGATAGAACATTTGGTTAGAAAATTTAATAAAGGAGATCCATGAGTTCTCCTCCATGTTCTTGGTATGATAATTAGTTTACGTAGAGTGAAAAAAAATATTTTAATTACTCGACCATTTCCCAAATGAAATTTAAAATGGGACGATATCAATATAAAAACTATCACATATATACCAATCAAATCAAATGTATGAAATTTTATATAGGTGGTGGTGGATTATATCATAAATAAATCTCACATAATAATTTTTTTCAATATCTTTTCAATTGAATAAAATTCATGATATATGTATCAAAAGTGTTGATGTTTCACAAGGAACCACATTCAATAATTCCATATTATGATTCACAATAATATTTCTTATTCAAGATATGTTCTTACCATGAATTGAATAGTGAATAGAATCTCAATATGAAATTTCACCAAAAAAGTGATGTCCAATAGAAGTGGGTTATTCAGTGACAAGAAGACATTCATAGTGCTTGTTAAATATAATTTAAAGAAGGATTTTTTAACTTTATACATTAGTGATGTTCAAATATCATTACAAATATCCCCCAAGAATATTCTAATATAACTTTATGATTCTATATATTGTAAGCGATATAGATCTGCAACATAGATTGATTATATTAGTGAATGGATGTTCTATTGAAATAATCATGCTTTGAAAAAACAAAGAAGGTTAAATCAATTAAATGGAATATAGAACGTTCTTATAATCCATATAAAATCAATAATAGCAACGATTACCGAAATATGCTAAATTTGTAGGGAGAAATTTGTTTACATAAAATATCATCTTATAAGAGATTCTTATGATATTTTGTGAATGGAAATATTATCCCAATATACATTCACCTATTTTATAAACATGATTACCTAAGAGTTTTTTTTTCTATTTTATATCACAAAAACCATATTTCACATAGGTTCATGATGTTTTCATTTCTCACTATATTGAAATCCTTTAATAAATCCCTATTATTTACATAATATTGACATGGCACAATATGAAATTGGACTCTCTAATGAGAACCAAGTGATAAAGAAATCTGATTTTAAAGAAAATGACATATATAGAATGTCATGTAAGCTTATAAATGTTTTGTGGTAGAATACTAAATTTTATAATGTGAAATGAGAAACTAATGAAATCATCTTTCACAAGTAACAACATCAATTTTCAATTTAAAATATGAGTGAAAATCATAAATGAGAATTCTAAAGTAGTGAATATTCTACTAATATATACATTATAAAAGATATTTTTCCCAAAGAAGTATGTTTTATATTATATTTTATACAATTATAATCTATCTTAAAATAAAAAAATGGAATTTTTTTTATCAAGGTACATTGTAATATTAGTCAAAAAATGAACCTATAAAATTTAAAAATATTACAACAGGAAAATAGAAAATTGAAGAAGTTGAATGAAATAATTTTTATCATCCTAAACAAATAGAATGATCACTCCCTTATACATAAAATTTTAAATTTACAAAATATTATAAAAAAACAACAATATAAGGAAGTAAAATATTAATCCTTTGGGTGAATAATAGTGAATGGTGTATTATAGAATTCAGAGTTATATATTGGACAAAATATGACTATTTGAATAAAAACATGATATATAGGAGGAGTAATCTCACCATTGGTATTATAAACTGCACCATATAAATTTTAAAAGATCCTCAACAAAATAAAATTTTATTATAAAATAATTATAATAAGTCATATAAGAAAATATAAATATTTTAATTCCATAACCATAATAAAAATATTTAGAAAAAATAAAATTATATGATTTTTTCATAAAATATATACAAATTTATTTCATAAAAAGTGATAATAATTAATTTCACCTATGTTATGTAATAATATTTATAAAATCATTTTTATTTTTGAATTTTAACATTGAAATTTCACTAAAATGGATTTTTTCTAATTTTGTAATAAAGGATGCCTTTATAATAAATACTAAAAATATATTTTTTCCCTAGACATCCAAATTTAGTACATAATAAGTATGTACAACTAAAATAATAAATGCTAAAATGGTCATATAATAAAAATCAATTTAATATGGCAATAAGTAATTTGGAAAATGAATATTGTTTCCAAGCATAATATTTAATTTTAGTAGCCTAGATTTATCAATTTTCCCCTTAAATAAACATTTTATTTAATTTTTGAATTTTAAATTTGATTACAATAAAATTGATTAATAATAATGTGATTTGACATCCTAAAAACATGTTGTTTTAATCAAATAGACTTATAAATGTCAAAAATATAAATCTTTAATTATTTACCATTGAAATAATAATTTACTCACAACTATAAATTTAAAATACACTACTCCATAACTATAAAACCTACACACCATACCCAAGGAATAAAACTCTTTTCAAATTTACTGAATCCAATATTGTTAAAAACCATATATTATAGACCAAGAATCTAAATATATGTTTATGTGTCACTAAACTAATATCATTAGAGGATATTAGTTTCATATAATATAAGAAACACTGAGAGTAGGGTATGTTTTAATCAACTTTTTCTATCATTTTATTTTTATCATTCTTTTTTCCCCATTTATATTATTATAAAAAACATTAGAAATAAATTTAGTAGTATCTTAAAATGTTATAAATTAAATTATACAACATTAAAGAATATATTTACACTATAATTAAATTTTATAATTTTCTTCATCTAATTATGATAATATTCAATTACTAGTAATTTAATAGCCCCAAATGAAATTCCATACACAATAATTATGAAAAGAAAATTATCTAAAATTTATATAAATTATTAATAATATATAAATGTTAAAATATATTTGATTATGTGATATAGGTTTAATATTTTTTATTTAAATGTTTTAGTAATGATATATCATTAAAAATCTATATAAGATTTTATATAGAAAAAATGTTATTAGAATTGTTCAAATTTAAAAATGAAAAATGAAAAATATAAACTACTTATTATAAATAATAAATAGTGAAAAAATGAACATATTTCAATTCATATTCTATTATTAAAAACCAGAGTTATATTACATATAAAGTGGTAAATTGTTTATGTTAATTATTATCTATGTTAATGGAATCCTTAATCATAACTCATTCAATTGGGTTTTCTCAAATTTTTCTTATTTTTATTTTCAAATATAATGAATCCATCCCTTCAAAATAAATCATTTCAAATTTTTGGGATATATAGGATTCTACCATGTTTAAAAAATTTATATCGAAAATCAAATGTCATTTTGATGAGTTTTAGTTTTATAAATAATAACATATACAACTATTTATATGTTTATATTAGATCAATAATTGATGATGATTTATAATAAAATGTTATATTTATTAATTATTTCTAAAATGAATTGGTATACCATGATTTTATTTTTTTTAAATCATATATGGAACATATTATATTCCATTTTATTATTATATGTCTCTTATATATAATTCATTACATTATATGATAGAATGATGAATTGAAATTTCTATTGATTGAAAGGTGATATAATATTTATATAAACATATAATGAATGCGATAATGTAATAATTTTCATGATATTACTATAATTAGAGTTTAAAAAGATTATATATTTGTTCACATTTTTTATAATGAATCAAAAGCAAAAAACCTAGAGATAATGTCTATATTATTACATTGGAAAATATACAAGAGATATAAAAATGTATGAATGAGCTGTTTTATAATCACAACAATTAATACTAATTCAATATTCTTATGGTACACTAGAAATATAATGTATATATATATATATAGTTCAAATATATTATATTGACTGTGATATAATTTATAATATAATTATTAACATACTCGAGAAAAGAAAAGAAATAAACAATAATTTCATAAGAATAGTAAGTGTTAAATATAATTGAAGGTATTATGACTAAATAAATTATAATTAATATATCGTGGTGATTAAAAAACATAGGAAATTCATTCAATAACCCAATATGAAAAAGAATCCATATATAATATAAATTTTGGAATCTTATGGATAATAAAAACTAAATCCTCTATGATGAAATGTATTATTATTGGACATCATGATTTTAAGAATCATAATATCTATATCATCATATCCTTCTATAAAGACAGTTTATTGAATGGGTACATTGGAACCAAAAACCTATTTAATGTTATCTTAATAATTTGATTCTTGATACATGTTTAATAATTTATTAGGTAAATATTTCAATGCCCCACCAATCAATGCTTGCCTATTTTGTACCTCATATATCTAATGATCTATTTAATTGATGATTGTTATATCTTACCAACAAATATCAAAATTATGTAAATAATATTGAGTATTAATGTATCCCTAGTCAGTCAAATTACATTCAATGTGAAACAACCCATATAGCAATGGTACTTTATTGGATAGACATTTATTCATATGATACAATTAATATGGATACTTAATTGAAAAAATATTTTCAAGAATAAAAAAAAGTGAATGTTTCTATTTATTTTTAGCCTAAAAAATTCCATATTTGATAAAAATGATGTTTAATTAAAAATATTTTTCAAATATATATTTTATTAATTTTTATAATAACCTAAAATATATAAGAACAATTTATCACAGTATTTTTATTTTTAATACTATTGAAGTATTTTAAAATAAGATAAAGACAATAAAATTGTTCTTGTGGTAAGGTATGTAAAATCCATATAATTTTAAAATTGATTTTTTTGATTGTTTTTTAATGTAGGTAAAAACCAATATATAATGGAAATGATAATAATTATTAATTTCATACAATAGATAAGTAAATTATTAATTAAAAAATATTTTAAAAATAATTCTTATATAATACATTATTTCCAAAATACTATTTAAAAATATTGAAATGGAAGAAAAAGATACCCTATCATGAATATAAATTAGATATGTTATTACTTTAATCAGTTCATATTAAATACTAACATCATTTTACTCATTAATCATCATCAAAAAAATATAGTCATGATAAATAACTAAATGGGTAATTACATATATCACATAATATTTAACAGCTCTATAATAAAAAAAATATGTCTCAAAGGACTGGAAATTGAGGCAAAATCTCATAAAAATATAATATCATTTAATTCATAATTAATAAATGAATATAATATTTTTTAACAATATATATAAAATATATTTTTAAAAAAACAATTAAAAACAATAAATATCACTTAACATAAAATGATGAAATATTTAAATCAAAAGAGAAGAGATATAATTAAATGAATGGAAATTGAGTTTTGAATTCCCATAAAACATAAGAAACTTGATGTCAAATAGTCTTGGATGGAAAATTTTAATTGTAAGCATTAAATTAATTTTAATATGATGGTTTCATTTTATTAAATAAACAATTCTATTATATACACAATTTAATTGATATTATAGGTAGAACATTAAAATAATCCTCAATATAAGGAATTTGAGATAGCATCACATACCTCCTGTCTGAATGACCATATAAATTATTTATCATCCTAAATAATATACTAAAGTTAAATATTGAATTTATTATGGAATATGATTATTTATTATTAAATTTATTATAATTTTTACCATTATTTAATTATTTACATAATCAATTATGATGACGTAAAACGTTTTGATGATCCTTAGCCCATGTGAGAAAAATGACATCGGTATGCTGAAAATGCAAAAATTAGTCTTTCATTCATCTTCACTAAAAATTCAATTACCAAATATTTATTATTTTTATACATATATAATACTTTTAATTCTTGTAAATAAATATGGTTATGAAAAATGATCTACATTTTAGTCTAGGAGACAGTGAGTAATATATACATATAATCCACATTTTCTATTTTTTAGTGATCATAATAGAATGATGGTAACTATTATTTCATCATTTTATTATTTTAATTATAACATAAATAAATATAATTTCATTAAATAAAAATATAAATATGTATCATGTGATGTTGTCGGAAAAATTAAATACATATCTTTATGGTAGTTGCAGTCAATACATACACAAGAATGACATTATTAATTTTCAATGAATGGGAAGGTGAAAAAATATATTAAATATTAACTTTTGTATAATAATATTTATTTTTTGAATATATATAAATATATATGAAAAATATATTTATTACTATACAAAATATATTGTGATGGAAAATAGCATACATCAATTCATGACGTGGCAGTATTCTATAAACATGAACTGCAATTTAATTTCTAAATTGATTGAAAATGAGATGAATAAAATTATTAAATCAAAGCAAAAAAATTTGAGTATATAAGATATGATGATAATATTATATTGAAATGGTTAAATAATATTTAAATTATCTGAAAAATGAAACAAAATAGATATACTTTGTTAAGAAAAACACTTCTTTGGAAAACATCATTTGGATTATAAATAAATAATTCATCGAATATCATTATGACCAAAAACTACATCTAATATATAAATACCCAGCCATAAACATTACATAATCTTGAATTAAATGAATAATTCACATTGAGGATGATTTCAGGTTTAGAGTTTTAGAGAATTAGGCCATAACTATTACATTATATCTTAAAAATTACAAGGTAGACACTTCTACTCAGTTTCCATTTTTTTCCTAAAATAAATATTCATGAAAAAAAGAGACTTGTCTAGTCTCATGTTTTAGACAACATGACTTCTCCTTGATCCTATCCGTGACCCTATTCATCATTATGACCTGTGAAATACTTTTCAAAACATGGGATGAGTATAAAATGATTGGTAAGGGTTATACAGTAATGAAAGAAATTAGTAGTTCATAATCACATACATAACAAAAGTTCATTAACATACCTCCTGAAATCATAATATTTATGAATAAAACATAGAAAACATAAATCATAAAGGTCACTTGTGGAATCTATATCAAAGTTAAATTTTAGCTATCACATCTATGTAGAGAGTAACCTTTGGAATTCCCATAACAGTATATTCCCTAAATCACTTAGGTGGAACATTCACATTTACCTCTGTCACATTACCCAATGCATTAGAGAGCTTTCTCGGGCTCACCTTCCATAGGATTAACACGGAACCACACGTATACGTAACAATTCCAAAGAACCGTAACATAATAATTACAACTAAATCATACCTAAAGGATATATAACATTTCCACATTTCAATCAAAGTATATCATTTAAAAATATTTTAAAAACAAATCCACTATAAAAAACCATTTCCAATACCAAAATACGTAAAAGAGTATATGGTATTTGTTTTCCTTCTCAAAAAATTAAGACTTGTTAAGGAATCCAAGGATCAAATAATACTCGTGGTGGCGGGATGCTCATTGTCACCTTCTACATTAAAGGAAACATTCATTTTTGGTCATTTAATAAAACACTTCGTAGAAAATGATTCCATTTGAATGAAATTAAATGTAATATGTGTTTATATACAATTTAAACAACGTTTATGTATTAAAACAAAATAGGCCTCAATAAAAGGTGATTGAGATGATGTCCCATACACGATAATTTTTTTTAAAAATAGATCGATTATGTGTGTTTAATATAATCATGAATAAAGATGTATAAATACATGATAAGATATAAATACCCTTTTCACACATAAACACAAAATAATATAAATAAGAAAGATAAAATAAACCCAAATAACGAAAATTGGGTTAAGAAGTTCCCATACATTATGTCCAACTTGACCCGTTCATTCATTAATCTCATGAATAATAAACTAATGTTAATTTCTAATTTCTAAAAAAACATTCTCAAGTTTATTATTCCTTTTATATCACTTATTTAAATGTTATATACATTATGTGATAATTGATGTTAATAATAGTTTTTTTGTAAATATTTGGTACTTGATTAAAAAATGGACTTCTTATAAAAACAAGTTGTTCATGTGGTCAAAACATATTATATCCAGAATGATATTCATAATTTAAATATCAGATATATCATATATATCCAGTATATACATTTATTTTAATGGAATTAAAACATAATGATACATATATATATTATAATTATATTATAATATCATAAAATACATCATTTATATGTCCCACATATGTAATTAATGAGTCTTATCACTTTTAGGGGGCGGTATTCCGTACTTCTTCAAATGAAATTATCGTGTTTTCCAATAATGGAAACCATAACTGTATTCTATTAATAAAAAAATTAAGCATAAATGAAAAATAAATATAATATATATATCATATATAAATAAGTTTCAATCCTAATGGTCACAATGAGAGGCGGTAGATGATAATTAAACAATCATCATTTTGGGAGGAGTTAGTTTTCCATCCACAGAAATGGTATATTCTTTACCCATTATATTAAAGTGTGTGTAAGTGTAGATTAAATCCATCTCATAAAAACATCCTAATATATTGAGGATACTGGTGTTGTTATAAAATAAAAGAATAAAAAGATTTTAGGGGTTGGAGAAATAAAATAAAAAAAAGAATTTAAAAGAAACAATTACCTTTAATTTGGGTAACTCCCTTTGGTTTGAACTAATAGGATTTCTCGATGTGCGTTATGGCTATGTTATGGCTTCTATGAGGAATAACGAAATCATGAGAGATTATTTGATCAGGGTTTTGATGAGCCATGGGCCTAGAGTTGTGTGAGTAATGTGTTAGAGGTGAGGGATTTTATAAGGTGAGGAGGGGCTCTTTAGAAATGTGTGAAAATATTATTTTATTATATAATGATTTTCGGTTTCGAAAGGTCTAAAACATATTGAAATAAAGTATAAGATGATGCATGGTCAAAATAAAATCATAAATTAAGAATTTTATAGGTTTTAGATATTATTTTAATCTTTATAATATTTTTTATTTAAATCATTTATTAATGAGGTAAACACTGCATCATTATTGTGTCATAAATAATTTTATTTATGTGATGTATGAAAATTAAAAAAAATACCACGATGTAGGAAATATTTATATCATTCCAATTAATATTTATAGTCAAATAGATAACTTATATATACTTATATAAAAATTAATTTACTAAAAGATAATTGTTTATGTTATTTTTTCTATAACATTAAATTAATTAATATAATGTGTCATTATCACTCATAAGTGGCTCAAAGGGGTCCCAAATTCGACCCAATCATTCCCATGGTCGGATATGTATAAAAAAAGGTTTAGGACACATGTTAAGGTAATTTTATATTATTATAATAAAATTTTGATTCCCTTCATTACGAGATTTACCCTTTAACCATGGTAAATAATATTTTTACTGTAGTAAATATTTAAAATTTCTAAAAATAAAAGTTACAAATTTACCAAATTTGTATCTAAAGATTCCAAATATTGAGTCCATTTTTCTAAATTCAACCCATAGAGGTGTCAGAAATTAATTTGAAATTAATTCTTGCTGTCAAAACAAAAAGCGTATTTTTTAAGAAATAATAATTATCAAAAGATCGACACTTTTTTATGTCCAATTTCAAAGTGAAATCACATCCGATGACCATCATTGGATTAAATGGTAAAAATATAATATAATTTTACTTTAAAACCAACTAAAAAGATAATCTAACTATATAAATAAATTAGATTAAAAGGCGGTTTTGAATTTAAATACAATATTTTCCACTATTCACCAAAAATTATCTTTTATCAAAAAATTGACCAAATTTTACCAAAAGTGAATTTTGATATTTCGATCTTGAAGAAGAATTTTATTTTGTATTATAGAACATATAAAAGTATACAAAACAATATTTAATGAGGGTTCGCCATCAAAAGGCAGTAAATCAACCTTTTAATGTAAATTATGATTAAAATTATATTCCTTAACATTTTAAGGAGCTCACTAATATTGGATAAATGTAAAAAACATTTATCAAACATGAATAATCATATTGTATTCTGTTCTATTCATTACCACCAATAAAATATCTTCGCATTAACAACCATTTAAAATAAAAATATTATTTTATTATTGGGAAACATAAGATTTCAATGAAACCCATTTTTGTGTATCTGGTATTCCATAGAACATAGAAATCTCTTTAATGTGAGAATATGTTAATCAAAATGAAAATGTATCATTTCATTATTTACCTAGGATTTTATATCCTTCCACCTTTTGGAAATTATGTCATCCTATATTTTTTCATTTATCAAATAAATGGGGGTATTTATTCCTCACAGCATTTTCATATTCCCATGGTACCTCTTCAACCATATGGTTTTCCCACCAAAAAATTACCGGGTGAATTACTTTATTTCACAACACTTGCACTCTTCATTCAAGAATCTGGACTAGTTGTTCTTCATAATAGAGTTTCTCTTCCAAATTAACTACATTTGGACTTAAAACGTGATATGGATCTGGCATATACGTTCTCAACATTGGAACATGAAGAAAATTGTGTACTTGGGACAATCATTGATGTAAATCCACTCTATAAGAAACTAATCCATCTTTCTCCTAGATTTCACAGGATCCAATAATCCTTGGACTCGACATTCCCTTCTTACCAAAATGCATCACAATTTTCGGTTGATAAACATTGGGATAGAAATGATCACCTACCTCAAAAAATGATCATTCCTATGGTTATCTGGCTAACTTTTCTTCCTGCTCGAAGCTGTTCACATGTGCATCTAAATAAACTGAACATTTTCTTCCATCACTTCTATCTATTATTGTCCCATCAGCTTCTTTTCACTTACTTCATCCCAAAAATCTAGAGTTCATTCATTATAATGTCTCAAATGGATCCATCTATATACTGGAATGAAAACTGTTATTATAAGAAAATTCAACCAAATAAATATTAGGTCCCAACATCCATGGTAATCCAATGAACAAGAATGTAGAAAATCCATCAGGGTCTGAATTGTTCTTTCAGACATCCCATCAGATTGCGGATAAAAATTTGTACAAAAACATAATTTAGTACCCAACGAATTCTGAAAGTCTTTCTAAAAGATAGAAGTAACCTATGATCATGGTTAGATACAATGTAGATGGAAACACCATAAAACATGACTATCTCTTTAACATACAACTGTAAAAATTGATATAGAGATAAACTATCTCGAATAAGAAGAAAATGAGAAGATTTAGTCAACCGATCAAGAATAACACATATTGAATTTTTACCTTGAGTTCTCTTTGGTAATCTCACAATGAAGTCTATGGATATATGTTCTCATTTCCACTATGGCATCGGTAAACACTAAAGCATTCCTTTTGGTAACTATCGCCCCTCTTTAACCTTTTGACTTGTCAAGCACTTCATAATAAAATCAGCAATATCTATTTTCATTCCATCCCACTAATAAAACTCTTGATGATCTATGTACATCTTAGTACTTCCAGGATAAACTAAAAATAGAGAACTATGAGCTTCACATTATTACTCTTTCTTCAACTGTGAATAATAAGGCACACATAATCTATTTCTAAACCTCAAAAAAACAATCTTTATCAACCTTAAATTTTGGAAACTTACCCTTTATGAACAACTCTACATTTTTCTACAACTAATTGTCTTCCTTTTATGCTTGCTATATTCTATCTGATAAAGATGATTTCACTAACACATGAAACCAAATAGAAGAATTTCAGGTTCCAACAAATTCTTTTCCAATGTTCATCAAATAAAAAACCAAAGTATCTCATTCCAAATGTATCATGGTTAATGAAACATTACTTTTTCAACTCAATTCATCATCCACTTTATATGTTATTCATGGATGGTAATGGATCGTGTAATCATAGTCCTTGATTAATTCCCACCATATACTCTTTCTCATGTTCAATTATTTCGGAGTGAATATATACATTATACTTTTGTGGTCTATATTTATTTCACATTTTACTCCATACAAATGATGTCTCCAAATTTTTAATGAAAAAAAAAGAAGTAGCTAATTTTAAATCATGTGTAGGGTAATTTAACTCATGAGGTTTTAACTGACGTGATTCATAAGAAATTACCAAATCATTCTGCATAAGGAACAGCCATGTCCTTTCAATGAAGCATCATTGTCGATAACAAACTCACCATTTCTGGAAGGTAGTTCCAAATCTGGATCATTCACCAATCTTCTTTTAAATTCCTGAAAACAGTTATCAAATTCTTTTGTCCAAACGAACATAACACCTTTTTGAGCTAATTTATTCCCTGGAATAGTTAACCATGAAAAAATTTCAAAAAATCTCTGGTAATAACCTGCCAAAACATGAAAATTATGGATCTCGCTAATATTATTTGGTCAGGGACATTCTTCAAAAACTTTTGTTTTAGAAGGATCAAAAGTTATTACATTTATTGAAACAATGTAACTAAAAAAATTTGTTGTAACCAAAAAGCGCAATTTTTAAATTTCCAAAATAGTTTCTTTTATATTATGGGTTTCATGACAACCCTTAAATGACTTTCATGCTCCTACTTACTTTTAGAATAATAAAAAATATTATCAATGAACAAAACTAAAATCTTTTCCATGAACTCACAAAAAATTCTATTCATAAGATCCATTAATACAGGAGGTGCAATGGTTAAACCAAAAGGAATAACTACTAATTCATAATGGCCATATCTAATACAATATTCGGTCTTCGTAATGTCTTCTTCCTTTACTTTCAAATGATGGTACCTTGAACTCAAATCAATATTTGAAAAATAATGAGCTCCCTAGAGCTGATCAAACAAGTCGTTGATCTGAGGCAAAGGATACTTCTTCTTAACAGTGATGTTATTCAATGATCTATTATCAATGAAAATTATCATTTAATTATATTTTCTTTTAACAAACATGATAGTAATACCCGATGGTGATGTTCTAGGTCGAATTAAACATTTATCTAATAACTCTGACTATTTTTTCTTTAACTCTAAAAGTTCAGTTTGAGAAATTTGATAAGGGGGATTCAAATTGTCTTAACATCATGAACTAAGTCAAAAGTATATTCAAATTTCCAATAAGGTATAATACAAGACAACTCATCATGAAATACATAAAAGTACTCATTTACCACTACAACATCATTAATCATAATAGTTCCTTACTTTCAAAAGTACGGGAAAGGAAAAATTAATTTCCATCTTTTACTAGTTTCTTAGCATCCTGGTATGTTATAAAAATAATGGTTCATTCCTATACACAAACTAAAAATCATTCATAAAATATACCACTTTAGCTCTATTATAAATCCTAGCATTATTAAGACAAAGCTATTCCATACCCAAAAAATCAGCAAACTCAACTAGAGGAAAAAAATAAGGTTTGCAGGTAGATTCATTCCACACACAAGGATAGAAAAGTTCTTATATATATTTTTTCTACATTTCCTCCCTAAATTTTTTACCATATATTTAGGATTCATATATCGATACATAATTACCTATTTAATGAAATATTCTCAAAAATGAATGCATGTGTAGAACCGGAATCAAACAACACAAAGCCGTAATCTAAACAAACAAAATGTGTACATGATACTACTTCATTTGATGGCCCAACATCTTCTGAAGTAGTATCAAAGGACTTCATCACACATTAATGCTTGTAGTCTTGTTGTGTTCCCTAATTTGAGTTCTTCATTCTATACTCATTCGCATAATGACCGATTTCATTGAACATAAAACATTATACGGATTGTTAATCAGATTTAGTCTTACCATTACCATGATCTGTTTCAGTGCAATTACAAGAATTATGACCCATTTTACAAAATTGGTACCACATAATAGAATTGAAAAGACATTCCCCAAAATTATTTTCACAACAATTTTCTCAAACAGTAAACTTACATTTCATAACATCATACTTTCTCTGAAGAGTTATTCCCTTTCTCCTGCCACCTTGACCACTTATTCTGTTGTTTGTCCAAGAAAACCTAATCATCGCAAAAATCCATTTCCAAATTCTCCGCACATCGAAGATGTTTTTTATAACATTATAACACATGAGAATATAAATCCCTTTGATTCATTGGCTTTAATCTTTAGTAAAAATGGTTCATTTTACTATTCAGATCTCATATGAAATTTTAAGCATATCATGCCAGTCGAGTGAATTTTTCATTATAAACCGCCACTAAGTCATCCTCCTACCTCAATTCGAGGAATCTTTCTTCCATCCTAATATGAACCAAATTAGGAAAATATTTCTCAAGAAACATACATTTGAATTAATCCCAATAAAGAGCTTCAATCTCCTCACTATATCTAATATTTTTCACCATTGACCACCACTGATCAGTTTCACCTTTAAAATGGTAAACAATGAGACTATCCTTTTGATGTTATAAACATAGAGTGGATTCAAAAAATTTCTCCAATTAATTAATCCACCCTTAAACTAGCACATGGTAAGATGACCGTTTGAATTATGTGGGATGTTGCCTCATGAAATGCTCCACTACTGACCGGTTCCTCTGTGGTTGGTTTAGCTGATCCCATGCATGGATACCACCACATTTTATAGCATGTCTTAATAGTGGCATCACATCAACAAATAGTTCAGTTCCAATTTTGACCATATGAGGTTTCGGATTTGGAAGGTTTTCTTCCTCCTGATGCTATCCCAACATAGCTTCCCTGTTTCCTCAGCAGAAACACATTCTGAACACTTGAATATCTTACGAGAAGCAACATGGAAATTTATAAATTATATATGATTTCAATATTTACATAACATAATTTATGGATATTAATTTAAAAATATCCTAACTCTTAATGTAATCTAAACCGACATATGATACAAACAATATGGACCCGACCATAAACATTACATAATCTTGAATTAAATGAATAATTCACAATGAAGATCTTTTGATGATTAGAGTTTTAATGAATTTGGTGATAACTATTACATTACATCTCAAAAATTAAAAGTTAGACACTTTTACCCAGTTTCCATTTTTTCATAAAATAATAACTCATGAAAATAACAGTCGTGTCTTTTTCCATGTTTTAGGATGCATGACATTTCCTTGATCCCATCCTCAAACCTATCCATCTTTAGGTCTTGTGAAAAACATTTCAAAACTTGGGATGAGCATAAAAAGTTCAGTAAGGGTTATAAATCAAAGAAACAAAACATTATTTCATCATTGCATACATAACATAAGCTCTTTAAAATACCTCATGAAATCATAAGATTTATGAATAACACATATAAAACATAAATCATAAAGGTATCTTGTGACATCCATATCATACTATCATTTTAGCTATCACAACTTCATTGGGAGTTACATTTGGAATACCCATCATAGTATACTCACTAAATCTCTAATGAGAAACATTCATGTTTACCTCCGCCACATTACCCAAGGCATTGGAGAGCTATCTCGAGATCACCCACACATGGTTTATCATGAAACCACCCGTATACACAACAATTCCCAAGAACCATAACATATTCAGAACTCATAAAAAACTTCAATGAATGATAACATTTCCACATTTCAATCACAACATATCATTTAAATATATTGGCATAAAATATCCACTATAGAAAAATTTCAATACAAAAATACATAAAATATTATATGCTATTTATTTTCCTTTTTAAATCATTACTCCTTGTTAAGGAAACCAAATATCAAATAAGACTCTTGGTGGCGGAAAATTCGTTGTCACTACATACGTTAAAAAAACTTCCTTTTTTCATGTAAAATAAAATTCTTCATAGAAATAGATTCCATTTGAATTAAATGTAATTTCAGATGTGTTTATGCACCGTATAAATGAAATTCGTGTATTGAAACAAAAAATTCCTCAATTAATGGAGATTGAGACGAAGTACCTTACATGATCATTTTGAAAATAAGATCGATCGATAAAGTGTATTCAATAAAAGTACCAATAAAGAATGTATAGATACATGATAAGATATAAAAATTCATTTCTAACATAATCAATGAGTGGGATAAACAAGAAATATAAGATCAACCGAAAGAACCAAAATTGGGTTAAGAAGTTCCCTTTCCTCATGTCTAACATGACCTATTCGTTCTTTACTATCCTGGAAAAGAAACTAAAGATAATTTCAACATTCTTAAGAAAATTTTTAAAGTTTATTATTACATTTATATAAGTTACTACCATGTTATAAACATTATGTAATCATTTAAGTTAATAATGGTTTCTTTGTCGATATTTCGTACTTGAGGCAAAAATGGACTTCTTATAATTACACGTTGTTCACGCGGTAAAAAGTTATTATATATAGAATGATATTCATGATTTATATATCATATATATCATATATATCTAGTATATACATATATTTATAATATTACATAACATTTGGAGGTATGAAATGAAATGCACCGTTCATGGAGACGGTAAGTTGTATGTACGCTTGAACGCTACATTCATTAATATTTTGTATTTTAATTGAATGAAAACATAATGATACATAGTTATATTATAATTACAGTATAAGATCATATTTAATTTCAATAAATCCATCTTTTACACATTCCATGTATGGTATGAATGAGTCATATCACATTGAGTGGGCGTTTGTCCGCACTTCCTCAAATGAAATTATTGTGTTTACCCGTAATGGAAACAATAAAGGTATGCTATAAATGGAAAATACAGAAGAATATAGAAAAAATAAACATAATATAAATCATATATAAATATATTTCTCTCATAATGGCCTCCATGAGAGGCGGTAGGAGATAATTGAACAATTTTTGTTTTGTGAGAGGTTAGTTTTCCATTGACAGAAACAATATGTTTTTAACCCATTAGATTGATGTGTGTGTGAGTGTAATTTGGATAATTATCCTAAAAAAATTCATAGTATATTGATTATAATTTTTTTCTTATGAATAATGATAATAAAAAAAAGTTTAGGGGTTGGAGAAGTAAAATAAAAGGAAATAATTTAATAGAAACATATACCTTTTATTCGGGAATCTCCCATTGGTTTGAACCAAAAAGTATTTTTAATTTTGCTTATTCATATGTTAAGGATTATAGGTGGAAGATATGGATATTTAGATATTATTCGGGAAGGGTTTGGATGAGGTTAGGGGCTTCAGAGGTGTGAGTAATGGGTTATAGGTGAGATATTTTTATAAGGGGGAGATTGGCTCTTTATGAAAGTATGAAAATATTATTTTATTATATAATGATCATCGGTTTTTAAAGGTCCATTTATTATTAAAATTGAAGATAAAATTAATCATGGTCGAAATTAAATCATCTAATAATAATTGGATAGGGTTTGGATATTATTTTATTCTTTGTAATATTATTTATTTAAATAATTTATTAATGGAGTAATCACTACATCATTATTGTGTCATAATTAATTTTGATTATGTGATGTCTAAAAATAATAAAATAATACGACTATTTAAGAAATATTCCATGATTTCCTATAAAAATATATAGTCAAAATGATTACTTATATACCCTAATGTAAAAATTAATTTACAAAAAGTTATTTTTATGTCATTTTTTCCATTACTCTAAATTAATTAATATAAAGTGTCATTATCACTCTTAAAAGGATTTATGGGGTCCAAATTCGACCCAATGATGCCCATGGTTGACTATGAATCATAAAATAGGATTATGACACATGTTAGTGTAATTTATATTATTATTATAAAATTTTTTAACCATTATTTACCATATTTACCCTTTAAACATGGTAAATAAAATTTTTACTATAGTAAATATTAAAAATGTCTAAAATTAAAAGTTACCTATTGACACAATTTGGAAATAAATATTCCAAATATGGGATCCATTTTTCTATATTTTATATATATTAGTGGAAGAAATTAATTTAAAATTAATTTTTGATGCCCAAACAAAATCGTGTTTTTTACAAAATAATAACTATAAAAAATTGACATTTGTTTATGTTTAATTTTAATGTGAAATCACATCCAATGACCAAAATTTGATAAAATGGTAAAAATAAAATCTTTTTCACTTTAATACCAATTAAAAATATAATATTTCCATATAGATAAATTAGATTAAACGTAAGTTTTGGAAGAAAATACAGTATTTTCCACTATTTATCAAAAATTGAATTTTATCATAAAAATACAAAAAAAAATCCAATGTGAATTTTGATTTCCCAATTCTTAAGAAGAATTTTATTTTTTAAATAAATAACATATAAAAGTGAATGATAATATTATTAAATATGGTTCACAATAAAAAGTTGGTAAATCAACCTTTTATAAAAAAACATGCTAAAAATTAGATTCATTCACATTTTAAGCCTCTAAATTTTGTTGGATAAATGTAAAAAAATTATCAAACGTGTATAATTATATTTTAGTTAGTTTGGTTCATTCATAATAATACAATTTCAAGGAATTAACAACCATTTAAAATAATAATTTTATATTATTATTGTGCGACGTAAGATTTCAAAGAAACTCATTGTTGCGTATTAGGTACGCCATCGAACATAGAAACCCAATTAATGTATGAAAATATTAATCAAAATGAAAATGTATTATTTCTTTATTTACCTGGGATGTTATATATTATGTGTTATGTTTTTTTATAGTTTAGATTATTATATGTTTTTTCCACTCCAATTTGTTTTAAATTCCCTACTAATAGATTAATGTAGGATACATTTTTTAATTGAGGGGAGGGGAACTTTGTCAATTTCAAAAAATATTAAAATTATATAAAATATTTTTCAAATTAAAATGGATCAAAACATATAAGATGAAAATATAGGATTAGTATGTTTGAATAAAATTACATATTATATGAAAATCCAAGAAATGGTTATGTTTTAACCCTTATAATTTAGTTTGAAAAACTAGTTAACCGATTTCACAATTACTATAGTATTATGGTTTTCTAAAAATTAATTACAAATAACGGTACTATAAAATTAAATAAGACCCATAAATGGATAATTTATGATGTTTTAATATATATATATATATAATTAATTTCTCTTAACAAAATGTTTTAGTATATTTTATATCAAATAATTAAATATTTGTTATTGTACCATTATTAATTTAATTATTGAATTTATCCACTAAGATTATTTTTAATACAGAAATTAAAATAGAGATTTCAAATATAATCAATTTAGATTTAAAAAAAATTCATATAGTTCAGGATACTTTTTTCTACATATTAATCCATTTAAATTATTTTAAATTTTATAATGTTAACATCGAATATTTCTTATTTCAAATAATTAAATAAATACAGTGTAACTGAAGTTTAATATTTTATTTACATTATTTTAATCACATACAAAAATAAATAAATTACCGTGATAAAAAATCAATTTCCTTTCTAAAATAATATATAACTTTTTTTAGACCCTATTCACGTATATTTTAATCGTTAATACAAGATAAATGAAATGTATTTAATTTTTTTACATTGTATTAAATAAAGAATTCTAATTGTGAAAATAACAACCATATAAAAAATAAGCACATATAATCAAATATAGGAAAAGTGTGTAAAAATGTTATTAAACTGAAATTAATGATATACTTATCGTCATTTTTAGTAATTATCTTATTATTCCAAATCATAATTGCCTAAATTACAGATATAATGGTGAAAAATATTTATGATAGGTACTATTAATAATGAAAAAAAACAAAAAATTCACATTTAATAAATTCTGACCTCCTTATTCAGATTATAGAATCAAATTTAAATGATAAAATTTCTCTAAATATTATTAATTAATTAATAATCATAATAAAAATTACAATGCAATCATTTTTTTCTAAAAAATTTCTCTATATATAAAAATATTTTTATTCCAAATTCAATAATAAATATGATTAAAAAATAAAAATGAATTATAATTTTACTTGAGAACAAATTTTACATTAAAGAAAGATTGAAACTATGCAGAACTTTTTAAAGGATTCAAAAAAATATGTTAACTTTTAATATTAGTATTTTTATAATTCCGTGGATATTAAATCATTTTATAAAAATAAAAAAAATACATAAAAGTAATTCTAAAAGGATTATTTAATGAATGAATTAAACTTTTTCAAATAAATTAAATAAATTTTGTAATAATTATTATATTATTCTCAAAAAAAAAAGATAAAAGTCCATTTAGAACTAACATATATTTAATGAATAAAAAAATTTAGTAAAATATTAAATATTTAATTCCAATGAAATAATAAATAAATTTTTTGAGTATGAATATCATATCATTTTTATAATGTACCTATTCATCTTCATAAAGTCTAGTTCAACAACTAGAATATAATTATCATATTAAAATTCTAATATTTTGTGGCTTATTTAAGCATAGTGTTTCATATTGTCTATAATATTGAACCTATTGTTCTTATATAGTCACATGTGGTTAAATTATCCAAGAAAAACATTTAATATAACATTCCCTTGTAATTTAAACATTATTTATGTTTTACATTCAATAAATACATTTGGGAAACCCTGTATCATAAGAAGAGTTAATAAATATTACTCCTAAAAATATTGCCACAAAAAATATGAAGGTCCTATTGATATAGAATATAATAGGATTCCATATAAGAGATCATTGATATGAAGTGAAAAAATTGACATCCTGGTTAAAAATAATACCTAGTGACTAATATAGAGTGATAGAAAGAACATTAAGGATAAGGACATCGAAAAAATACATATATTTATAATGGGTTAAATGACCATCAATTTATCATATATGATCATAATATTATAACATTATTGTCCTGAGATCAATTTCAATGTGTTATAGAATTTATTAACCCTAAATAATAACTATATAATGTTACATACTTACTGGATATCTTCTAATACTATATGTACAATTTCATTATTCTATTCTTCTTCAATGAATTTCCACCAAATCTCTTATTACAAAAAAGTATCTATTGTTAATTTTCACCCTATCATAAGATCCAAAATATAAATAAAAAATCATACCTCTTATTTCAATTTATTATTCAAAAAAATTTAATACTAAGTAATCAGTCAATAGATTAATCTCAAAAACCAAATATCCACCAATGTACAACTTACTCAATTTGATATAAAGTTCACCTTATAAACCCACATAAATAATTTAAACAAAATATTAAAACAAAAAAATATGAAATATATTATGAATCATTTATTCATATACCCAAAAAATCATCTCATTTTTTTACATACATGAATGGTGAATACATTTTTCTCATATACCAATAAAACATACTAATAACCGAAATCACCAAAAAAACATTACTTCTTATAAAAAAATTCACTATTCATTTATATTATATCCATTGATTTAAAAAATTATATAATCTCCATCGATGTAATATTTTCCATTAAACAACTAATCATTTTCTAGGTAACCAATACTATCTGATTCAATTCATAAATTTAAATCATCTCGTTATCCAAAAGTATTCCTTACTACGTGAACATTTGGAAAAAAATCACTCCTCATTCCACCAGTAATCTATTTTCCATAATATATCACATTAACATTAAATAAAATTTTGAGGTATTCAGTACCATTAAACATGTTCTATGAAATAATTAATATAAAACATTACTATAAAATAAATATATGATTAATTATTCAGAAAACAATAATATCATTTATAAACAAAAATATTTAATCAAAACACATGGGTACTATAATTATTCTATTTCAACTATAATAATACTATATGCATGGATTTATCCCCATGATTTTTTCTATAGTAAGATCACATGATGATTGGAGTAATTATTTTAATAATACTAAATGTCATCATAGTTAAAAACTTGACAACAGTTGTATCATTATTCCACATACATTCATTATCCATATTAATTTTATCTTAAAACATGTAAAAAACTACAATAACCTTTAATAATTATCTTAGAAATATCTATAATAGTATTGAATGAGAAACATTGGATATGATGAAAAAATCCACATTTCATATCTTCATTTGATACTAACAAATTTGATCTATCATTTTATTCCTCACATTACACCATCAAAATAAAGTATTTTTTCTGATACATATCCCAAGTACTTTTGGAATAAATTATATATAGAATCAGTAATTATTCATGAATAAAAAAATATCATGAAATGAAAACATATCTTCCCTTATATACCCAACATTTCTTAATTCATAAGTGGTCATCATCATCGTATATTTGAATCCCTTCTATAAAATAATTTTCTAACATTACACTCTATATGTTGAAGAAATGAAACATTATTAGGGTGAGATAAAATAATAAATAAGGGTAAAAATTGGAATTAAAATTTTCATTTCACTATATAGAATTAGAATACCATAATTCTATCGTGAATAAATAAATGTGCATTAACACGACTTATGAGAAATTTTACCCATCTATCATAGATAAATAATCGTATGTCAAGTCAGAAATAATTAACAAAGGAAAGAGTCATAATAATCAACAATCATGATCCATTTGAGTTAAATCATGATCAATGAAAAAACATGTAACCAAAATAAATAATATAAAAAACCTTTTTCTATCTTTTGATCATTTTCACTATAACTCATTTTTATCACATCGGAGAAATTACATGATAATAGTCAAATCTATAAGTGAAACCCATCAGTAACTCACTCTTTATTTCCTATATAGATAAAGAACATTACCCAAGTCCTTGGAGAGATAATAATTGGATAAAACCTTCATATAATCAATATATGGATCACCCTTTTGATATAATAGGGATAGACCCTTTTAATAATTTATATCGATTTCACCTGTGACCTATAAGGGGACTCAATCATTTGAATCTTGATCTGTAATGGGGTCCAATCAATCATGTAATATTATCTTGTGATCCACTCTAAGATATAAATGAAAAACCCCAACATGTAACCTATATTTGCCTCATGTGTGAGCTATTATGGGGATCATACATTCATAAATAATTCCAATAAATAATATCATGACAAAATATAAACTATTATTATCAATTTATATCATCCTTTTAACATGGAAATGAAATGTGTTCAACCACAATATCTAGAAATAAAAATTATCAATCAAAAGAATGAATATGGATGGTATCATTTGAACATATCTAATAAATCATAATTAAAATAAAGGGTTGTTTTTGTTGATGAATAGAAATACCATTAATATATAATTTAGTTCATTCATGGAGAAACTGTGATTTTCAATTTGAGAAAAATATTTTTATATCATCAAATATTTTATATTCTTGGTTATGAACATATTGAAAATATAATGAGGAAAATACCCATTAAATTTTGTAAAAATATATTTAAATTTTAAAAAAGTAAAATAAATAAAGAATACAATTCTATGAAAATAACTATCAATACAAAAAACAAATCATCAAAATCTGGGTTAATCGTGAAGGTGTAAAATTTATTTCTTTTTTAGTATATTATAAAATATTCCTTTTATATTTTCTATAAATTACACACACTACTATGTCCTAAAATGAAAATTATTGTCAACTATTATTTTTTCAAAAAACAATTCATGGGTAAAAATAAAATTATTCAATTATATTTGAATATTTTTGAAAAAATTTATAGGAAACATGAATTTAGAATAAAAAATTATTATCAACCGAAGAGATAAATGAAATTATATTTATTAAAAAACTTTTTATTAATGTTTTTTATGTTCCAAATAGAAGACAATTGTAATATTAAATTAATATATCATGATTAAATTTTTTGGTGAAATGGAAAAGGATTTATTATAAAATTGTTGGATTATTCACTTTAATGGTAATTCAAGAAAAAAAATCTATATTTAAAATGATAAAATATAATAAATAACTTTTTGCATTGGTAACTCTTAAATTACAATCCCAATAAATAAATAATATTAATTGATACATTAAATATTATATACATATTTAGATTCATGACATTTCATATTAACAAGGAATTATATACCCAATATAAAAGAAATTATTTTTGGAACATTAATATATTCTATAGGGAATTTTTATTGAAATTAATTCCTTTACGTCATGTTTGGTAACTCTATGATTTTCATTTAGATCATGCATTATAAAAATTCATCGATTATTATTTTTTCATCATGAATATTTCCTTGGATAATATCATATTGATAAATAATTTGTATTTTTTAATGACATATTTATATACTGTACTGGTTATGTAAAATTTATGTGTTTTAATGTTGTTTGGTTCATTGTTTTAAAATGACATTGGGGTATTAAATATGGTAAAAGATGTAATTCATTCAACATGTGATGAATAAAAATAAAAATATATTATTCATATTTATGTATCAATTATACTTATAAAAAAATCCTTAAAAATCATTATTTGAAAACAAACTACATTATATTCAAAGAGACTGTATGTCATATATATGCATGTGTAATGTATCATTTTTTATAATCATTATTAAAAAAATTAATTTATTATTTTGAATTTATTTATTATATATATTTCATATAATCCATATTTCTTATTTAAATATTCTTATACATATCATCCAATTTAATTTTTGTGGTAAAAAATATATCACATCGTAGAGGCGGTGGTCGAAAAATACACACAAATGATATTATCATTTTTTTTGTGAGTGGAATGATGATAAATGAAATGATAAATAATTAGTTTCTAATGATAAATATTTAATTAATATCATATTAATTATATATATATTAACCATATCTATTAAAATTATTATTATTATGTTACATTTAATATGTTAGTGAAAAATGAATGACAACGCAACGTGAGGTATTATACATCCATACACACGAGTGACATTGTAATATAAAAAAATTGGTAGAAAATTATAAAGGAATGTTTGATATTTTAATTCCTAAATTATACTATTGTTAACAATATCATATAAATACATTATTTTTATCATAATAAATATTAGTGATGGGTTGTAATAGAAAATGAATTACATCAGTTCACAAGGTGGTAGCATATTGTATATATGATTGACAATTTTGTTTTCCACATGATAGAATTGGACACGTATATGGGTTATGAAATGAATATAAAAACATATTTTTATATTTTATATATTTGAGTTATTATATTATAATTTATTATAAACTAATGAATTCGTTAATACGAGGATTAAAAAATGATTTTAGTCATGATAATTGAGTTTTCTTAGAACATCACCCTTCAAATATATTATTACAATCTTTATAATGGGTTTTTGAGAATTAAATAACTTTTAGAAGATGTATTATTATTTTATAGAAGAACTTTATATATTTTGGGTGTTAAAAAATTGATCTAGAGTTGTTAATAAGTGGTGGGAGGTGGTCACCTTTTATAATAGAGGATGGGTGGTATTATTGTTAATAACCAAAACTATTAAATAATTTGAGGTCCCTCTAACCACATAAACCTAAAAAAAATTATAATTAAATTATTATTGATATTAAATTGGGAAAAACCAACCAGAATAATTAATAACATGATGAAAACTTGTTATTATTTAGTCATTAAGTTTTCTTATTTTTTCTATTTTAGTTTTCATCACGATAAATAGTCATTAATTTGTTTACATTGGTGATATATAAATTTAAAAAAAATTAAATTCATTATTATTAGATAAATTGGCTCCATTGTTTCGAATAATGATATTAATGTAAAAATAAAAAATTAATTCTATGGGAATTTTTTTTAACAAAACAACACGTAACATGAAAAACCAAATTTTACTATATACAATTATAAAAAATATTCTACTATTTATTTGGTAATATAATTATAATATAAAAAAATTATTATAACAGATAATTGTTGGTATTTTTAAACGTATAAATATTATTTTTTAAAGTAGAATACTTTCAAAAATACGAAATAATTAAATAAAATATTATTTATTTTACAATAAAATAAATTTAATTTATTAAACCCTTAATTTAATTGTCATTATAGCTATTTTATTGATGAAGAATTCAAATATATTATTATCACACCTAAATAAAATATTATATTAATAAAAAAATTCATTTAATAAAAAAAATTCATTAAATTTATATGTATTAAATTATACATGGTTTCATAAAAATATTTTCACATCACTCTTTTATACCTTTATTGCCACATAATTTATATTTAAAAGAATGAGGGTAAAATTTTGTCAGTTTCATTTCATCAATTACTATATTAGTAAAATTCATATAAAAGTAAAAAAATTCTAATTATAATAAAACAAAAATAATTCTTTTTAATAGGTATTTGGTTGGATTGTATGTCATTTGTATCCTTATATTTTTTGTTTCATCTCCAGGTAAACATGTTTTAACCATAACCATGGTAAATAGTTTTTACTGTCAACAATATTCATTTTGAGAAAATATTATCTTTAAAATAATATATATTATATATTAAAATGATTCATAATATGAAATCAATTTTACAGAAATCGATTAATATATGTGGGTGAATTTATAAGATAATTAAACTCAAAAACATGTTGAATAATTTTTCTTTCAAGAAATATTTTTTTAATAAGAAGTTGATTTTATATTAATTATATTAATATTAAATAGCATTATATGAATTAAAATTTATATTTGTAGATATATAATATATAAATAAAATTTAAAACATTCTTATTATATATTTTTTAATTATTTAAAATGTAAAATAATTATTTACATTAAAAGTATTTGTGAAATACTGTGATTTTACACAAAAAAATAAACATATAAAAATTAAATTATACATATTATTAATATGTAATTACACTGTGTTAATATAAAAATAAAATATATATGTTATATTACCAAAAATTTTATTCCTAAATGTAGTTCTAAATTAATTAATTTATGGAAATTAATCTACAATTTTTCAAAAGTTGATATTTTCAATTATGTGATAAATCCAAATATTCACACTATGATAATTTTCATATTACTATTTAAAATATAAATTTTTTTATTCACTAATTTTTTTAAATATTTGGAATCATATTAAATTATTTCATCATAAAAAGTAATTAAAATCAATTTAAGAAAACTTATTTATTAAGAAGAAATATAATTTAATAAAAAATCTTTCATTATTAACTATTATTTTATAAATAAATTCGTATTCAATATTAAATTTAATCTAATATTTAGTTAAGTAATTATTAAAATAAATAAACTTTAATTTAATGGATATGTTATAATGGTCATGTATTTCACATATCAATAGAGTTTAGTGTTTCATATTGAATATTCCACCAAGCATAATGTTTGATTTTAATATATTGGCACGTTACATTGTACCCAAAATTAATATATTTCATCATATAAATATTAACATGATATTAATTACTATTGTATTTACATTTTAAAATATTTTTATTGAAAACCAAAATAATATAGATGGTTGACCGAACATCAAATTGAAAAAAGATAGAGGGATGTGTGATGGTAATATGGAACAATTTATGTGTATGATTACATATATGATAAAATATTGGGAAATAATTATATAGATGCTGAATAAATAATTAATAACAAAATAATGAGGTATAGTTAAAGAGACATGGATTTCTGATTTTTGTAGAGTGTCATTCTATCTGTTCTTATTAAAATGAAAATAAATTTCACCTATGAAATGAGAAAAATACAATCATTTCATCATAAACAAATTTAATATGACATTGATTTTATTTTAAAGAATATTTTCTTATAGTAGGAGTATTACTTACCACCAAGACTAAATAATTAGGAATATAATTACATGATTAATTTAATATCACTTTTTAACCAATTTATATGGAAATATAATTTCTTTATCTTATAAATGAGTATTCCATAATAAATTTCCAATCTAAAAGAACTAAATGAAACATTGAATAGATAAAACCACCATAAAATGGAAAATCATGATTTTCCAGTTTTCTCCTAACATTAATAAAACAAAAAGGATTAGAACATGTTAAATAAACTGAAATAATTAATAATATTTTATATTATGCAATAATAAATTAATATCTAAAATTCAATGGTAATACCCCATGGTCTAACTAAGTCATTCGGTAAATAAATAAAAATTTATCCCCACTAACTTCAAGAATGTAATCATGTTATATTTTTATCTTAATTGGGTATTTCATTCATTTTATATTTTGAGCATAAAAATTATTTGATCTTCTTATGAAATGGAATTATTAACTTTTTCATCAAAAAAATAACAATATAATAATTTTCTATATGATAAAATATCTTTTCCTATAATTACCTCAATATCCAAGAGAACATGGACCATAATGTTTATGATATCCATTATTTTTTTCCTAATATAAAATGACATAAATAAGGTTAAACCATATATTCACGTATACATAATCCAGGTAATTTTTTTTATAGAATTCCATCAATAACTTTGTAATATAATCCCATAAAACATCAAAATGACTTTGTAATTCTTTGAGAATGTGAGAATCCTTTTTCTCATAAACACATAATTTTGTTGACATATCTAAGTAATACATCACATTAAACCATCCAAATATCAAATGTTATCAAAACATTACTCAAATACCGACTATAAAAACCCTAAACCTAATCTTGTAACATCCCATTAACTGGTATTTCAGGTTCTTCTTTGAAATCATTGTGGGTTTCCTTTTCTAATTGTCTGTATAAGGTCATGAAGGAATTGGGATGATATATATAATGGTGATGTCACAGTTTTATTGGACTCTTAGCATTAATACAATATTTCTATAAACAACATGATGATTTTACACTATGTAACTAGGTTAAACGATTTGTAAAAAGTTATTAATGCATGTCAGGAAATGTTTCATACTATTAAAAGTTACACACAGTGAAGAGATATTGCATGCTATGAGATAATAAAAGGTCAATTTTTTAAGCATATATTAGGAGTTTTTTAGAGTACGTGGTATATGGGATGTTTCTCATCATATAACCAGGTTAAAAACATTGTAGTATACTATGTACAATTTTTAAATCAGGCATGTAGTTTCATTCATTCGGTTAATTCTCATGTTATCCCTTTCCCTAGACCTAGGGAAATTCTCATGCAATTTTGGGAAATGTCGCTCCTCTTAGATCGATTTGATCAATGTTAGATCTTCATTACCATCATGGTGCATCTCTCTGGGTAAGTGACAATTCAAATTCATCATTTCCCTTTAACTAATAATTTCCCTTCTGTTTCATTTTCAGATACATTGATCTAAATTTTTTATTCTTATGAAATTCTTCCATAATCTTTCGTGTGATCTCATTCATGAAGTCAATCTATTGTTTTTCATAATTAATATTTTGTTCATTCTCAATATATTTCATATTTACGCTTTTTATCTATCTTTTTTTTTAAATTAAATAAGTCATAAGATGTTTTAATTAGATTCTAGGTCCATCATTAACATTTTTGGGTTTTAATTGTTGGTGGATCATACTGTTGTAGTTTGTGACCCTAGTTTAAGTTAGGTGGTTCTGTCCTTAGATGGTAATTTATAAAATGTATTTTTATGTTGATATAAATTGGTATAAAAATAAATGGGCATCGAATTGGAATTATTATTTGTGTGTATAAGAAAAATGTATCTAATAAATTCTTCTTCTGTGGTTAAGTATAAATGGAATAAAAATTGGTATTTTCATATCATTGTAATGTTTTTTTGAAATGGTTTTTGTAATTGTTTTTGAAATGTTTTTAGAAATAATGAAATTACTGTGTAAATGATCACATGTTTTACCTTGATTACTAATTGGAAGGTTTATCATGAGGCCATCATCCTATAGGTGGTTTATTTTATTGGGATGTTCCTGCTGTCCAAGAGTGTAGATTATTAGATATAGGTTTGTATATGATGTTTGGGTTTCACATTATATGGTGTATCCCTAGTCATATAGTTTAGATAATTAGCTTCAGGTACCATAGTTCACTATTCATGATTTCTTGGGTAAGGGTGTTTTACGTCATTTCTTATGGTATTCCATTGAATTTTCATTCATGTATTACAACTATTATTTATTGTTTGATTTGTACATTACTAGAGTTGTTATTCATGTTGATTCTTGTGAAAGATGATAGGTAGAATGTTCATTGAAATTGTTATCCATCCATTTGTTTTAGAAATATGGTAATGTGGAAATGTATACCATGTATTCTATAAAATAGACTTACTTCTTATCATACCATTATTTTTTTCAAATTAACAAAGAATAATTGTTATAGAGGAATTCCTATGAACACCTCAGTGGGATATTATTGATCCCATTTTCTCACACCTTGGACAAGTCTTCAATTTTTAAAATATATTTTTATATCGTAAAATTAATGGAATTTCATGCTTCCATAGTGAGGAGGAGAGGTTTTATGTCAATATAGTTGGGTAGATGGTGGTTCAGTTTTTGGAGATGATCCACGCTATCACATGGACTAGGTGCTTGGTTTCTTCCATTTCTTAGTGAAATTTATTTTTGATTTTTCGCTAAATTTATAGTCATTTGTTTCAAATATTTTTCATAGAGTAGTGGAATATAATTTATGGTTTTCTAATGATTCTACTTTCTTTATTTATATTTATGACATGTTATTTTTTCAAGTTTGTAGAAATCAAGCCCTCTGGGGTTTTATTTGATTCATGGGTGCTTATCCCTAGCCTGTGGGGATTAGGAACTCCTTTCATGTATTTGAATGATATAGTCATGTTCCAGGATTGGGGTTAACATAGTTTAGTTTCTGATATTATATTATTAAAGGATTTTGATCCTCATGATTACTTACCATGTGACATATGTTAGACTAAAGATATAATTGTCTGGACAAGAGACATATGTTGCGATAAGTACATGGGTAACTTCTCTCGTGAAGGGACATAGGATTTCATGGATTGTTGGGATATTTGTATCCAGTGTTGGGTTGTGTTTTGAGTCATAGTTTATATGTATGAGTTTTATGGTTTATGATGTTATTTACATTGTTGTCTTATTGGTTCTTTTGTTATGACGTTCCTCTGTAAGCCTCCAAGACATCATTCATAAGTTTACTAGAAGGTGCGACTTATTCTCCACAAGGAAATCCTCCATTGGATAAGAATATCATCCATATTATTATACAGGTTGTTTTTTGTTGTTGATAAATTTGTTCCACTGCATTAGGACAAAGTGGATGATGTACATGCATGAGCTAAAGGAGATTGAGATTAATCAAAATAATTCTTATATGAGAATACACCATTATTTTTAATGGAATGAATGATCATGAAGAGGTAGAATACTGAATGGAATGGATAATATTAATAATTGACATCCAAAGGACACCTGAACATAACAATTTAATGTATTAATAATAAGTCAAAATGGTTATAGGAAGTGATGGTGAGATTCTATGGTCCATTAAGAAAGACGCATTGACATGGATCAGAAGGGTTTCATAACCTAATTTACCCAGTAGGTTTTTCCATAGATTATGTAGCTAGAAATTTTATTGGAGTACCATTCATTATAGTAGGGATAGTTATATTGTGCTGGAAGACATCATTCGATTTACTGAGCATGTTATTTTCACTCAAAACATAGTAAAGAATGACCTTCTAATCGATTAGAAGTACATTTAGGGTTTGGGACTAGATATCATATCGTATTTATATTCTCATATTCAATACACCTATTTGGAGATGATAGACATATCAATAATGGAATAAATAGATATAGAGTGAAATGTTTGGTTTTCCCAACCTCTCTAATAAATCTAGATGCTATTTAAGTAGAGTGCAAGGGATGGATATGAAGTGTAAGGATCATCGCATATCTGTTGGAGGTGGGTATCACCTGTGAGCCTCCTCTATAACATTTTTTATAGCTAGTAGTGTGCCTGATACATTCTATAACTATGGAATAGCCAGAGGTAACAAAAAAATAATATGCTCGTGAAGACATGAAATAATTATGGATGTGGTGGTCATATACAAAATTTATGATAGGCTTTGAAAATGCCTCATTATGAATAGGGATTCTTACCTCTAAAGGACACTGTAGTCATTCTATAAATTCCAAGACTATAGGGATCCAATTGAAAGCCATATGATAATCACATTCATTGAGTAGATGAGTATCCATCACATGTTGATGTAGGTCCAGAAAAATGGATAGGTTCTATCCTTATTACATATTTACTATCAATTGCTTTATTTTTATAATGGTGCCTCCAATTCATTTATATCTACTTTCTTTATGTAATTTCACATTCAATAGGTATTAATTATTTTATAATGGAGTTAGTCAACCCTCATTGCAAGAGGTAAGAATATCATTTCAATTTCCTTCTTATATGTTAATAATATCCATCATCGAGTGGTCTGGGATATTATCCTTTGTAATCTTGATAAGTTTGGAATCCATATAACTAGGTATTATATATTCTCTCATCAAGAAAAGGTTGATTTTTACCATCGGTGTTTTTCATTTCATTACACTAATATGATCTCTCTAGTGTTTTAGGGGGATTAGGAACTGAGGTTTAGTTAGATAGAAGCATTCCAATGGAGATTAATATTCTATTGTCTGTTGTTTTACTTAATCCGGATGAACTTTCTTCTATTATTGATATTCATGTTTTTGATTAGGACATATCTAACATTTTCCTAAATGAAATCTCAAGTGTCCCTCCAGATATAGAGGTAGAGACTATGAGTGACATGGTTTTGGGTATAATGATGATATTGATTCATTTTTATTTTATAATACCAATGAAGATGAAATAGATCAATAATTTGTTGGATGACCTATTGGAAAATCGATTCTTTCTACGTAGTTTCACAATTTAGGTATCCATGTTCTCTTTCCTACAATTGAAGATAGTTCAACATAGTGGTGTGTGGACTATCAGATGTTTAATTGGGAATACTTTATGAGAAATTATTTATTTCAAGGCTTAGATGATTTATTTGATTAGTAAAAGGGAGAAATGTTTCTTTTCATATATTGATCATTTTAAGGGTATTATCTGCTCAGTGTTTGAGAGTCTGATATACTAATAATATAATTCAAAATTTGGTATGGCCATTATGAATATCTTTTGATTTGTTTTGGTCATACTAATTTTCCTAATGTTTTATGGATTTTATGAATCAAATATTCAATCAATATAATAAAAATGTTGTGGTAGTGTTTGTTTAAGATATTAAAGTTTATTAAATATATGAGCATGAGCATGAGAACCATATATGTTTGGTTGTATAAATTTTGATACGTCATCATTTTTATATAATGTGTTTGAAATGTAGTTTCTGGATTCATGAAGTGAAGTTATTAGGGCAGAAGGTTTATGAACATGGATTATAAAATGATCATCAGCAGGTGAAGGTTGCCTTATCTTGGATGGAACCTAAAAATTCATTTGAGATACATAAATTCAAAGGAATTATTGGATACTACTAATTGTTTGTTAAATAGTTCTCTATGTTAGAATCACCTTTTCCTTATCTTACCTTGAAGGCAGTGAAAGTCACATTGGATACACAGTGTTAGTATTCATTTGATTAATTGAAATGACTTCTAACATAAATTGATATTCTGATCATACCTATTCCCAAAATGTAAAGACCCAAAATTTCCATGGAATTTTTTTTAAATACATGGGAATTTTTCGAGTCCTCATTTTCTGAAGGGGCTTGATTCTGAGGCCCGGTGTGCATAGAATCAATTTATGATGTTTTGTTCGGGTACATTTAGTAAACATACGATTCAGATTTTATATCATTTTAACTGGTGTTCGGAATTGAAATCTGAGGGCACCGTTGAACTTTCAAAGCTGGTATTCGCTTAAGGAGGCCTTCACCACAGTTGCGTTCTAACAAGAGAAGATGTTAAATTTGAGGGTTTTCTAAATAAATTAAATAAAAATATGTGTAGCATATTTTTATTTTGTGGCAGTTTAATACTACAAGGGGAGGATGGAGGTGGGTCCCACCACACAAAACCTTCCATTGCAGGATATTTTGTGTTGGGCTCCACACAAGCTTGAACCCCCTTTAAACCCCTTGAGCTCCCCATAAATGGGAGAAACACATGAACTTCCTCTTAATGGTGCCAACACATCGAAAAGATAATTAATGCCTCAATTAAATATCTTTTTGAAAACTTTTGAATTCTTTTTGTAATGCTTGGAAATAATTAAATAATAGAGAAGTTATTATTTTATTTTGGTTGGTGATTCTCTTTGGTGGAGATTTTTGAGATCTCTTCAGAGATAATTTCCATCCTCTCAATGAAGAATGTGAAGAACGCTCCTACCACCGAAAATTGACGCTGTATTCTTCCTTTTTCAACTGAGGCAAGGAAAGGGAAGTGACACCAATGAAGAACATCGAGGTCGTCTTTATCATCATCACCTTCGAATGCCATCTGCCAACGACGAGTACCTATTTTCCTCCTCCATATTTTATAGAACGACGTCTATCTCCTATGACGTCCGTCTTCCACGACCACGTCGTTGATCACCGAAATCGAGGTAGGTGATTTTTTTTCTTGTTTCGGTTCCTCGTTGTTTGATCTTGGATATTAATTTTCCAATTTATATCATTATAACGTTGAAGGATCGGTCCACACAAACTCAGCCCAAGACTTTCCCTTTTTTATATACATTTGTTGATAGATAGAGGTGGAACAACAATGGCAGCCGGCATTGGGCTGGCCATGAAGAAACTTGCGGCTCCAGGCCACTGCGCTTTCAGAAAGCCACGACACCGTCTTGCCACCCTGAGGAGCTGAGTACCATGGCCAGATCGGGTTGCGGCAGAGGAGGCGCGGCGTCGTTGCCCAGCACGGAGGACCATGGGGCTGCGTCCAGGCTGGGCCGCGATGATGATGGTGCGACGTCGTCGCGCAGCGGTGGAGGTGCAGTGGTGGTAGGGCAGGCCGACCGCCATAGAGATGGACATGTGGGACCTGTAGAGTCGCACAGCTCACGAACCGGCGCAGTGCGCCGGTTCGGTTTGACGAATAGGGGGTGGGGGGAGCACCCCCCTCCCATGGGTGGTTGGCTGGGCCGCCATGGGCCAGGCCACCTTTCGCTCAGGCCGCCCTACGACCAGGTCGCGCCATCGGGTCAGGTCACGCCATCGGGTTGGCCCAGCCCTTTGGTTCGGGCCTCCCACTCGGGTAGGGACGACCACTCGAGTCGGGCCGCACCCGCAGACCAGGTCATACCCCGGGTACTGGGCGTATGATTGATACAACCACTGTCGCGTTGGGTTCCTTATGATGAGATGGAAATACATGATACATCAACTCAAGACTTCATGGTAGTTGATGTATCGACAATTTTCTCGAGGAGCAGACCCTCCCGGAATCCAGTGTGTAGTGTGTGGGAACACTATGGCTGGCTGCGACCGAGATGATAGGATCCTCTGTGGGTTCGACAGCGATGATACAATACCAATATCACTTGTGGGTTCGACAGTGATGGCTTCTGTACCTATATAGCTTGTGGGTTTGACAGCGGTGAATTCTATACTGTGATCCTCTATGGGTTGGACAGTGACGGCTTTTGTACCAGGATCCTATGTGGGTACGACAATGCTGATATTCTTCCATGATCCTATGTGGTTTTGACAGAGGAGATGATTCAGAGGCTACCTCTAATCATCACTACGCCTCTTCATGTGTTGTATACCTACGTGATTTTAGTCTTGTATTTTAATAATTTTCATCGATGTGATTGACTTTACTTCCTTTGTAGACTGGGTTGTGCATGGGCTCGAGAGTTGGAGTCGGACTGTGCTTGGTAACTTAGGTATCTGTATGGGTATATACCTATGTAATGTTGGTTGATACTTCATTATTGTATCTTACTTCTGTGGTTTATCCTTGGTGGATTTTGGGAGACCATCAGGGGTATCAGGGTCTCCTAGTGAGTATTGTTATACTCACCCCTACACGGGCTCCGCCCGCACCTTGTTGTGTTCTATGCTGATGATGGTCAGTAGTGATCGAGGCTGAGGGTGACGGACGAGAGGCTGGACAAAGCTCGACTAGATTGGACGTACCTTTGGGATGAGATGTTAGATTTCTATACCTACCCTTCATGTAGGATTTCCTTTAGGGTGATCCAGGAGCTATTTTCCTTTTTACTTGTACGTTTACTTGTTGTTCACATGAGTTTTTATACTGGCCCACTTACTTTCAGCACACTTTTATTTTATATTTTAGTACCTTTTTCATCTACAGCTTGAGTTCAGACTGTGTCAATTACAGGTTTAAAGTCAATACCATCCCTTTTTTCAAGGATTTACCTTTGGTTCTTGTTGCCAGCCCCTGTCCTATGGATGGTGGCCTTGGTGTAGTCACGGAACAGGCCCCGAGGATGGGTCGTGAAAACATGGTATCAGAGGAGTTGGTTCTACCACAGATCTTGGAATCTAATTCTTTTAATGGAAATATTATTAAGTGTTTTGGGTGTCGTTATCAGTTTAGGGAAACCGGTGTTGGTGTGGTGACCGACGTATCCATACACTAGGACTCTGACTTCTAATTTCTGACCTAGTGATTGAAAACACTGATTGCGTTTGTGTTTCCATTGAAAAGTTTTCCACGTGATTACTTTGTGTCAACTCACCAGTTATATTGTTTTGACTGTGGCACACCTGTTTCTTTTCAGGAATGCCCCCCGAATGTAGACAGCTAGGATTCCATGTTTCGAAAGGGATGGTAGCCCACCAAGCGATGAGGCCTCAGTGCAGGGCCCCATCACAGCGGAGGTACCAGTGGTATCACTACCCGCTGGGCCACTGATACCACCGCTCCAACTGCATATACTACATGACATCCGAGTTTGTTTCAAGAGTTCCAGCTCTACAGGTGACACTGGTTTAGGGGAGAGATAGACCCCCAGGTAGCTGAGTATTGGCTATAGGCTGTTGTGAGAGTTTTCAGATTGGTAGGGACACCAGCCGACCTCATGGTGATCCTTGCCACATGTCTCCTGCATACAGAAGCAGGCAGATGGTGGAGCCTGATGCTTGAGGTGCATGTCGAGGCATCATTACTCTAGAAAGACATTGACAGTCTCTTCCTCTCAGAGTTTGTTTCATCCACCCTTTCTGCGGTGCAAATTCAAGTGTTACTTCACCTGCAGCAGGGCAACATGACATTAACTCAGTACTCAGCGAGGTTCACTGACCTCTCATGCTACACCACGTATATGGTATGGGACCCATTCATCAGGGAATGGAATTTCGAGTAGGGACTCAGGCATGAGATCCGGGCTTCGATGGTCTCTCTCAACATCCCAATGTAGGCAGGGGTGCTGGAGCGAGCCCTCCTAATGAAGAGTTTTCTCGCTGAGCAGACACTAGTAGAGAGACCCACCATAGGGAAACACGTAGCAGAGTCTTAAGTATCCCACAGTAGGCAGATGTTTTAGATTTCCAAGTTGACCAGGCCATCAGGTGGGAGACCTCAGGTTACAGGTTCGGTTGTGCAGGGCAGATGAGATAGATCCAGCCATACGAGGAGCAGGAAGTGCAATGCTTGCGGCGGGTAGGGACACAAGGCTCGTGACTGCTCGACCTTCCATGATGATGAGTAGCAGAGAGTAGAGGGACCTCCCAGGCAGAGTCAGATGTTCGACTGTGGTGATCCGCCGGGTGTAGAAAGATGTGTTAGAGGTGCTGGCAGAGCAGTAGGTGGTGGACGACGTTTCTAGCCCTTACCACCACCACCACCAGGAGGTCCACCCCAACCAAAGGGAGTTGGCAGATATAGGAGGGCTCAGATCTAGGTTGTTGAGGCCTATAACCACGGTGCACTTGAGATGATTCGAGGTACTATCTGTGTCTACTCCACCCTTACTGAAGTACTTATAGGCACAGGTGTGAGTCATTATTTTATTGTCGCTTCTCTCATTCAGAGCTTCGAGATTCCAACAGAGTCATTGGCTTGATCATTATGGATAGAGACTCCTACGGGAGCAGACTCGATGATTACACACTGGTGCCAGAATTGTGAGCCTGCTCTAGGAGGTGAGAGCTTGGGCTGAGATATCCTCGTAGCAGCGTCGAGGCCTTACGACATCATCTTGGGTATGGACTTAATATCCACATTTAATTCTTAGATTGACTGTATTAGGCGAAAAGTGTGGTGTTTCTGTGAGGATAGGATAAGGTTCACCTTCACCGGTGATAAGGGATCCTTTGCAGCCCCGGATAGACATACACAGATGATGGGGAAGCCAATCACAAATCAGTTGGCTAGCCATATTCTTGGAGCAGTTGATGTGTGGAGTCCATGTTTTCTTGTTTTGGTGGATTAGTATGCAGATGTCTTCTCAGATGACATTCCAGGACTACCTCCCCGCAGAGAGGTAGACTTCTACATTGACTTGTACCCTGGGATGGCCCCAATATCAACTCCAGTATATCTGATTGCTCCCACCGAGCATCCTGAGCTGCAGGTACAGCTGGAGGACTTGTAGGGGAAGGGATTTATCCAACCCAGTATGTAACCCTGGTCATCTCTAATTTTGTTCTCTTAGAAGGCAGATGGGATCATGCGACTGTGTGTCGACTACCATCTCCTGAACCAGTTCACCATGAAGAAGAAGTACCCACTCACGAGGATTGACGACTTCATCGTTCATCTCAAGTGTGCACGATAGTTCTCAAAGATAGGCCTTAGGTTAGGCTATCACCAGCTCAGAGTTAGAGACAAAGATGTGCAAAAGATGGCCTACAAGTGTCGGTATGGCCACTATGAGTTATTGGTTATGCCCTTCAACATAGCCAACACTCTAGCAGTGTTCATGAGTATCATGAATATGATCTTTCAACCTTTCCTTGATCTCTTTGTCGTAGTCCTCATTGACAACATACCGGTCTACTCAACTATTGAGGAGGAGCATGTCTACCATTTGCGGGAAGTACTGGACACACTCTATGAGCACCAGCTTTATGGTAAGCTCTCGAAGTGCCAGTTTTGGATCTGAGAGGTACACTTTCTAGGACACATCATCTCAGAGGCTGGCGTTGCAGTAGATCCTGCGATGATTTAGGAAGTACTTGCTTGGGAACCAACCAGGAGTGTGATGGAGGTACGGAGTTTTCTGGGACTAGCTGGGTCCTATCATAGATTTGTGCCATACTACTCCAGAGTTGCAGCACCACTTTTAGCATTAAAGAAGAAGGGGAAATCCTTCGTGTGGTCAGAGAGATGCCAGTAGAGCTTTCAGGATATAAGGAAGATATTGACGAGTGCCCCACTCTTGAGGCTTCTAGAGGAGGTTCTGGGCTACATAGTGTATTGTGACACATTAGGGACCAGACTCAGGTTTGTCCTGATGTAGGAGAGTCCAGTGATCGCATATGGTTCTTGGATGTTGAGACAACACAAGTAGAACTACGCTACCCATGACCTGGAGTTACCATAAAAGTTAATTACCTTGAATATGTGGTGGCACTATTTTATGGGAAAACGCTTTACAATCTACTCTGGCCACTAATGTCTCAGGTATATCTTCTCCTAGAAAGACCTGATCCTGAGACAACGATGATGGATGGGGTACCTACAGGACTATGAATTTGAGATAGTCTATATTCTTATAAAGGGGAATGTTGTAGAAGATTCTCTCAGTAGGATATCAGGCCTTCAGCATCTAAGAGAGGTGACGGGCCAGCTAGCCGCATTGTAGATATCCTTTGTGGATAGAGATGGAGCAGCCTTTCTACAGCCACTGACAGTCACTCCTCCACTTCTTCAATGAGTTAGGGAGGTACAACATGAGGATGTTTACTGTGAGACATGACGTGCTCAGATATCTATAGGTAAGGCACCTAATTGATTTTCTGAAGGTGGGGAGAACATCATTCCCTTCAGAGGATGTACCATGGTACCAGTTTCACTTCAGGAGGAAGTGTTGGGGTAGTTCCACACATCCCTTTTAGCAGTATTCCGAGGAGTGGTGAAGATGTATCAACACATCCGATGACAACACTGGTGGCCAGGTATGAAGAAGGTTGTAGCAGAGTTTTTCTCACGATGCCTCACTAGCCAGTAATTGAAGGTAGAGCACCGGGTTCCAGTAGGCTTGGTTCATCCCATTGATCCCAGAGTGGAAGTGGGAATGTATATCCATGGATTTTGTGATGGGACTTCCATGTACATCCAGGGGACACAACTCTATCTGGGTGATTGTTGAGCGACTCATTTATTCGGCCCGATTCCTACCGATTAGAGAGCAGGGTTCAGAATAGATCCTGGGATGCCTCTACGTACAAGAGATCATACGAATTCATGGTGTGCCATAGGTGATCGTCTCTGATCAAGATTATCATTTCACTTCCCATCTATGGAAGGGGTTGCGGGAGGCTTTCAAGAAGCAGTTTCACTTGAGCACTGCCTCCCGTCCTCATATAAATGGTCAGACTGAGAGGACTATTCAGACTCTCGAGGACATGCTCCATACACGCGTCCTCAACTTTGGTCATAGTTGGGAGGTTCACTTACCCTTGGTAGAGTTTGCATATAACAACAGCTACCACTCCACCATCGAGTTGGCACCTTAAGAGGCACTGTACTACCAACCGTGTAGATTTCCTCTATGATTGACTGACCCTGGGGAGTCAGCACTTGTAGGACCAGAGATGGTGCAGGCTACGACGAAGAAGGTGCATATCATCCAGGAGCAAATGAAGACTGTAGAGAGTAGAAAGAAGTCCTATGAAGATTGGAGACGGAGACCACTGGAGGTCGATGATGGTGACCACGTCTTTTTTATGGGTCTCACCTCTGCATCATCTACACAGATTTGGAAAAGGTGGAAAGTTGGGTATGTGATTCATCAGACCATTCCAGATCCTCAGTAGGGTAGGAAAGGTGGATTACCACTTGGCTATTGCACCTCATATGCACCGAGTGCACGAGGTCTTCCACGTATCTCAGCTGAGCAGATATGTGCAGATGACAACACTGCTTTTATTTCAAACTTAAAGATAAATTATTAAATAAAACTTCACTTGATACAACAAAGAATATCGGGAGGTTTAGTGTAATCGGGGCTAAGTATCATTAAATAAAAACGTGAAACATGAAATACAACATCTTTATTGAAAACTTCCTTTACATTACCACTATATTCCCTCATACTTAGCATTGCATGGGATAACCCGAGGACATGCATAAGAAAAGCGTGAGCTATAAAGCCCAGTAAGGGATTACTCATGGAATAACATGATAAGTACAATACATGTTAGACATTATGCATATTAATAGAGCGTAAGAGAATCATGAACACAAATGCATAATAAAGCATGATAATCATAACATGGAAATGTGACAACAACACTTATCATGGAATTAGCATGAGCCAAGGCTCATTGCACATAGAGCATGAGTAAATCCTCATTGCACATGAAGCACAAGTAATCCCTCGTTGCACTTTAATTATCAGGAGTCAATACTCATTGCACATGATGTATCAGGATACTATACTTCACCCGATACATTGGAGAGCTATAAGGGAACCCCCTTCTTAAGCATTTCATTTCATCCATAAGTGTGCCACATGGATCATAAAACATGGATTCATAGATCATAATCATTTATTCCACGATAAAGACATGTGAAATTCATGCATGAAACATTATAGTCAATAAGTAAATGTGAATAAAGTTGAATACCCATGATGGAGAAATGGGCATGGTATTCACTAAACAATGGCATTGTCTTAGAAAATCAGTGCGATTTCGGCAGTGTAACGGCGTGACATAAGAATTCATAAAAACGGTTGATGAGAGAGAAAGGGGTTTCTCATCATATTTAAATTTAATGTATAGTAAGTAGGTAATATAGATACATGTCCCAACAATTGTAATGGAATTTAGATTCATGATACAAATGTATTTCTTGAATGTAAATGAGGAGAGAGAAGTTCCTTTCAGAATTTCGGCATAGTAACGGGAGTACATGGGAGGCATTTAATGAGAGAGAAAGGGGTCTACCATCATTCAAAAATAAATAGGGAAGTATGAGGGAGGTGAGAAACCATACCCCAATATTCATAATTGAAATTAAAAGGGAAAAACAATTGTGATAATATTGGACAAAAAGAGAAAGGAAGAAAAAACCCTTAATAGAAAGTGTGCATCCAAAGGCTAGAGAGAGGCTTGTGAGAGGCATCTTGGGGGCTTGGGGCACCATGGGAGGAGTCTAGAGATAGTAGGGAAGATTTTTGAAGAACTCTAAAGGCATTGAGTGGGGAGGAAGTGGGAGAATGGGTTGTATTATATAGGAAGGGTGAGAGAATTCTTTATTATTTAGGTTTGGGTCCCCTAACATTAAATTAATCCAAACCACAAACAATCCCATGGTTTTTGACCATTGTTTTTGGAAAAGCGAAGAGAAAAAAAATATTTTATGTGGAAAAAGTCCGAACTTCTTAAAATAATAGGGTTGATTATGTGGATGTGAGTCATACTCCCATGGAAATTAATTTAAAAAGACAAGGTGTTTAATAAGTCTTGAGGTGTCCATTAATGCTTTGAAAAGTAAACCAAACAAACCCAAAACACATTATTTTAATGTAAAAACATATATTGGCCGAAAATAAAGATTATAGTATTTTATTACATCACTATTGGGTCATTATGATGTCATAATACACATTATATATTTAAATGGTATTTAATTTTTTACTCAAAAATTTGACTGTCTCAGAAAATTATGAAAAATTCACCGTTGGATAATTTCGACGTCCTGATTACAAAAATAAATTTTTTTCTATCTAAATAATTTTCTAAATATGTTAATTTTTCACTTTAAAAAACACTATATTTATCGAAAATTCAAAGGTTTTGACAATAATGGCTTTCAAACCTTAATAAAAATTATAATTGCATTCATACAATTATATGATCATTTATATATACTAAAATTAATCTAATAATAATAGTAATAATAATTTATAAAAATATTATTTAAGTCAAAAATCCCTAAATTTAATTAAATATATTTCTTAATTAAATAATAACTAAAAACACCATTTTTACTTTAAAAATTATTTACATTGTATCAATAATGATAAGAAATTAAATTCATTATTATATACAAAAATAATTTAAATGAACATCGTACTATAGATTAGTTACATAACCCCTTAAAACAGCCGCATAAGACCTAAGGGTAAGGTGGGCGATGGTGACAGACTCTTGGGGTGGCTCAGATAACATTGCTCGAGTTGTAATCTCTATCAACTTCCACTTTTCCCGTAGACAGTCACGTTTGAGATTGACATGATGAAGATCAGCTTGGGCTTGGTCAAGATCGAAGCCCAATGATACCACCTCTTTTCCATGCACTAATAAATGGGCTTCATTGGGAGCAATACTACTGGATGAGGCAATTAGTTCATTTGTCTGAGTAAATTTGGATTTCTTAAAGCCCTATATTTGTACTAATCATGTGATCACTGTTCAACAGCTATATTAGAAACTGTCAAAATTCTTAACATAAAACCAATGAAATTGACATCTATTATAAACATAGACATTTAATTATATCAATAGGGATTTCCATTAATGAATCTTTGGGTCATTACAATATCCCCCCCTTAAGAAATTTCTCCCTATAAATTTTTCCTTTTCCCACACTAAAACAGATGTGGGTAACTCAACTTAATCATTTCCTCTGATTTTGAAGTCTCTTCTTCAAACTTGTGGTTTCTCCACAACACCTTGGCGAGGGGCACTGTCTTATTTCAAAAAAAAATTTCTCTATGATCTAAGATCTTCACTGGTTTCTCCTCATAAGAATGATCATCCTCCAACTATACCACCTCAAAAGAGATATGTGTGAAGGGTCTGGTATGTACTTCTTTAAGAGGGATACATGAAAGACATCATGTACTTTGTCCATGGTAGGTGGAAGTTCTAGTCGATATGCCACAGCCCTGACATGATCAAGAATTTTGAAGGGGACGATATACTTTGGACTTAACTTACCTTTCTATCCAAACCTCGTGAACTTCTTCCATGGAGATATGCATTGAAAAACCATGTCTTCAACTTTAAACTCAAGGTATCGTCGATGATTATCCGCATATCTCTTCTGTCGACTCTGGGCTTCCTTGATATGCTGCTGAGTTGTTTTCACCTTCTCTACCATTTCCTTGACCATTTCTAGTCCAAGCATCATACATTCACTGACCTCATCTAAACATGCTTGTGTTCTGCACCTTTTCCCATATAGGGCTTCATATGGTGGAATTTGGATGCTCGAGTGGAAGCTGTTATTATAAGAGAACTCAATCAGAAGGAGATGTTGATCCCATCCTCCTTTAAATTCCATTGATAATGCTCTCAACATATCCTCATGTGTTTGGATAGTCCTCTTGGAATGTCCATTAGTTTGAGGATGATAGGTCATACTGAAGTTCAGTTCATTATTCAGAGCATGTTGAAGATTCTTCCAAAACATATAGGTGAATCTTGGATCTCGGTCAAACACAATAGATAGTGGTACTCCATGAAACCTTTCCACTTCTCTGATATATATTTGTGCCAGTTGATCCAATGAGAAATCCTCCTGAATAACAATAAAGTGTGCAGTCTTTATAAGATGATCCACAACAACCCAGATTGCATTGCTGCCTTTGGATGTCCTCGGATGTTCGGTGACAAAGTACATGGTGATGTTATCTCATTTCCATTATGGTATGGTCAGTGGATGCATCATCCCCTTAGACTTCTGCCTCTCTTACTTCACTTTCTGGAACACCAGGAACTTTGATGTATATTCAGCGATCTCCTTCTTCATATTATCCCACCAAAAGTTTTCTCGGAGATCTCGATACATCATTGTGCTCCCTAGGTCAATAGAAAAATTGAACTATGTGCATCATCCAAATGATCCTTCTTCATCTCCGGTCTTGATGGAACACATAGTCTTTTTCCAAACTGCACAATTCCTTCTTCATTAACATTAAACTCTGAGTATTTCCCTTTTTCGATAGCTTCCACTTTTTCTGGAATTCCCACATCATCCTTTTGGGAATCCTTTATCCTTTCCAAAAGAGACGGTTGAACAATAATTTGTGAAAGGATTGATGATGTTCCCTTCTTTATGATTCCCATTCCCATCTAAATCATTTCTAAGAAGATTGGATCCTTATCAATTCTCATCATTGATAGAATCACTGGGTCCTTTCTACATAGGGAATATGCCACCTTGTTCACTTTCCCAGGGTGGTAATATATTGAAAAGTCATAATACTTGATGATATCTATCTATATTCTATTGCTCATATTAATATCATTATGTGTGAATATATATTTTAGAATATTGTGGCCAGTATATATCTCATATTTCGTGCCATAGAGATAATGCCGCCAGATTTTAATGGAAAAGATCACCGATACTAACTCTAGATCATGTGTTGGATAGTTTCACTCATAGATTTTCAACTACCTTGAGGCATTAGATATCACTTTATCATTCTGAATTATCATAGAGCCTATGCCCTTCTTTGAAGCATCATTGAATACCAAAACAAGTTCCTCACTTGTGGGTAAAGTGAGCACGGGTGCAGTGATAAGCCTCCTTTTCAACTCCTTGAAACATTCTTCACATTCATCACTCCAAGAAAACTTTACTCCCTTTCGAGTTAGCTTGGTATGTGGGTTGAAAAATCATGAGAAATATCTCATAAATCGTCGATAATATCCAGCTAACCCTAAGAAGCTACGGATATCTTTTACCGATGATGGCTTTGGTCATCCCTCAATTGCATCTGTTTTGGAGGGATTCACAGATATCCCATTGCTTGTGACGATATGGCTCAAGAATGAGACCTACTTCAACCAGAACTCACACTTTTTGTACAGTGCCTAGATCTTATCCTTGTGCAAAGTCTCTAGTACATTTCTTAAATGCTCCTCATGGTCCTCATTGGTTTTGGAGTATATTAGAATATCATCTATAAAGACAACCAAAAAATTTTCTAGGTAATTTCTAAAGACTCTATTCATCAAGTCCATGATGATTTCTTGAGCATTGGTGAGTCTGAAAGGCAATACTATGAATTTATTGTGCCCGTATCTTGTGTGAGAAGAAGTCTTGGGGATATCTTCCTTCTTCACCCTTACTTGATAATATCAAGACCACAAGTCCACCATAGAGAAGTATTGTTCTCTATGTATCTGATCGAATAAGTCATCAATTCTTGGGAGAGGATACTTGCTCTTTATCGTGATTTTGTTAAGTTCACGATAATCGATGCCAACCCACATTGACCCATCCTTCTTCTTGACGAAGAAGACTGGTGCACCCCATAGTGAAGCACTTGTGCGAAAAAAACCTTCATCCAGATTCTCATGTAGTTGTTTCTTCAGCTCTTCAAGCTCTACAATAGCCATTCTATATAGAGTCTTGGATATTGGTAATTACCAAGGGATATGTTTAATTTAGAATTCAACATCTCTTCTTGGAGGAAGACCATGCTGTTCCTCGGGAAACACTTCAGCGAATTCTCTCACAATAGGAATTTCTTCATGGAAGGTTTCTTCGTTGGACTCAATCATCTGATCCAGGTATGTTTGCTCATAGGGCATTAATATCCATGCTTGAGAGGATGGAGCTAAATGAGATTCATCTTCCTCCTTACACTTGTATTGAATCAGGTGTCGATTCTTTATATGGAGTGTGATTTCCCTCTCGCGACAATTTATGTTGGCTCTGTATAATGAAAGAAAATCAAAGCCATGAATTGCATCAAATTCCACCAGAGGAAGTATGACGAGGTTCGCTGGGAAATTCAATCCACAGATTATAACATAGGAAGACTTATATTCAAGGGATGCAATAATTTCCCCATTTGGCGTACTCACAGATATCTTCACTTCCAAGATTTGTGGTGGTTCTGCGATTGTTCTACTAAACTTTCGAGATATAAAATAATGCGTAGAAATAGAATCATAAAGTACATTCTCTATTCTTGAATGAATTACTAGAGTACCTCTCACCACTTCATGGTCAGGGTTCATTTCGGCAGAAGTGATGGGAAATTCTCTTCCTTACTGCCTTGGAGGTTGTTAGTTTCCTCTAAAAACCCTTGGATTAGGGAACTGATTTGAAAAATGCCTCGGTTCTTTGCAGTTGTAGTAATGAAAAACGCATTGAGGTTCGAACGGAGCATTCATCTCCTATGTCATAGCCACGGGGCATTCTTGACGACAGTTAACTGCTAGGTGCCCTTATCTTTCACACCTGAAGAATTTCCTCGTCCCCTTAAGGCAATTTCCAGGGTTCTTCATTCTGCACTTTTGGAATGTGGGGTGCTGGATCTTTTTAGCACCGTTAGATTTATCCATCAGACCACCAACATTGAAGTCCAACTTACGCTTCTTATCCCCATGATACCCCTGTGATTCCTCAATCTCCATTTCGTCCTTGAGGGAACATCTGACATTTTCCTCATAGCTTTCGAAGTCACAGATCGCCAATGCTTTTTGCAGGCTGACCATCAGCCCACCAAAGAAGCATTCAACCTTGCATTAGGGGTAATGACAAAGATGGAAGCATATCATTCAAGCCTTGTGATGTTTTTCTCGTATTCTCTAACAAATTATTCATCTTTTTTCTTGAGGTAATGGAAGTCTCTTTCCATTTTAAGCTGGAGGGTGCATGGAAAATATTTATCGAAAATCATATTATGTAAATCCTTACATTCTAATGCCTTGATCTCCCCCTCAGGCTTTGTATTTTTGATCAACACCCACCATTGATCTGCTTCACCCTCCATACGATAAGCTGCTAGGAGAACATTCTCTTGTTCAGAACATTGAAGGATGGAGAAGATCTTTTCAATGGAGTTTATCATTTGTTCAGTGATCGTGGGATTGGATGATTCACTAAAAGTAGAAGGACTTTGACTCATGAAGCGCTCGATAGAGATTTTTCTATCTTAGGGGGGGGTGAACTTTCCTCTTAACCCATGTTTCTATTCAAAACATGAATTAGCTAAGAGAGAATCATGACAAAGTTCACGATTCCCGCTCCCATTGGATTTGGCATCTCATTAGTATAGTCATCACACTGATCTTCACATCAGTTGTTAGCCTGATTCCTCTTATTATAGGGCATTGGCTGGAATAAAAGGAATGTTAGTGGTAACACATAATGGTTAATCCAAAGAAAAAAGTTGGTGACTTATAAATAAACTTTTATTTCCTTAACTCATGAGTCTATAGGCTTTAATCTAGGATTCTCATGATCTACCTTCTAACATATATTCATAAGGGAATTTTTTTAATTCCCTTAATAAGGGTTCATACTAAGCTTTTGAATTTATCAAAACATATCCCTCGGGATTTTCGTAACAAAGAGTGCAGCAAGGCCCATTGTCATGCACCATTTCCCGTTCGAGTCTTGCTCAAAGCAGTGTTTTTGGGTTTTACCCCTAGGATACATCTGTTCCAGAGCCGCCTCTACCTACTCGTATCCAGACAAGGATGTATTTTCTTGATAACCCACAAACTCAATACTTACCAAAACATAGAAATGTTTTTATTATACTTAGTCCTGTCTCTAAGGTTTTACTAGGGTTTTCTAATCATAATCCAAAAATAACTAAACCTATCAGCTAATACCAACTCTGGAAACCCTTCATTTTAAAACAATGTTAAAAATAATTTATTAAATTAAACTTCATTTTATACAACAAAGAAGATCGAGAGGTTTAGTGTCTTTGGGACTTATGATTATTACATAAAAACTTGAAATATGAAATAAAACATCTTTATTGAAAACTTCCTTTACATGACCACTACATTCCCTCGTACTTAGCATTGTATGGGATAACCTGAGGACATGCAAAAGAAAAGGGTGAGCTATAAAGCCCAGTAAAGGAATACACATGGAAGAACATGATGAGTACAATACATGTTATACATTAGGAATATCAATAGAGAACAAGTGAAACATGAACATAAAGGCATAATAAATCATGATAATCATAACATGGAAATGTGGCAACAACACTTAACATGGAATTAGCATTAGCCAAGGCTCATTGCACATAGAGCATGAGTAAATCCTCATTGCACATGAAGCACGAGTAAACCCTCGTTGTACATGAATTAGCATGAGTCAAAACTCATTGCAAATGACGTATCATGATACTATACTTTATCCAATGCATTGGAGTGCTATAATGGCTCACCATTCTTAAACATTTCATTTCATGCATAAGTGTGCCACATGGATCATAAAACATGGATTCATAAAACAGAATCATTTATTCAATGATAAAGGAATGTAAAATTCATACATGAAACATTATAATCAATAAGTTAATGTGCATATAGGTGAATACCCTTGATGGAGAAATGGTCATGGTATTCACTACACTATGGCATTGGCTTAGAAAATCGGTGCGATTTTGGCAGCGTAATGGCGTGACATAAGAATTCATAAAAATGGTTGATGAGAGAGAAAGGGGTTACTCATCATATTTACATGTAATGGACAGTAAGGAGGTCATAAAGATACCTTTCTCAACAATTCTAAAGGAATTTAGATTCATGATACAAAAGTATTTCTTGAATGTAAATGGGGAGAGAGAAGTTCCTTTCGGAATTTTGGCATAGTAATGGGTGTACATGAGAGGCATTTAATGAGAGGTAAAGGGGTATCCCATCATTAAAACATAAAGATGTCATTATGAGGGAGGTGAAAAACCACACCCCAAAATTCATAATTGAAATGAAAAGGGCAAAACAACTTAATGAAAATTGGACAAAAAGAGAAAGGAAGAAAAAACCCTTACTTGGAAGTGTGCTTCCAAAGGCTCGACAAAGGCTTGTGAGAGGCTTGATGGGAGCTTTGGGCACCTTGGGAGGATTCTAGATAGTGTATGGAATAGGTTGGACAATCTCCAAAGGCTTTGAGTGAGGAGGAAGTGGGATATTGGGTGGATTTATATAGGAAAGGTGAGGGAATTCTTTATTATTTAGGTTTGGGTCCCCTTACATTAAATAAATCCAAACCACAAACAAAAACATGGTTATTGCCCATGGTTTTTGGCAAAGGGAAGAGGAAAAGAATATTTTATATGTTTGAAGTCCGAACATCTTAAAATTATAGGTTTTCTTACGTGGAGGTGAGTCATACTCCCATGGAAATTAATTTAAAAAGACAAGGTGTTTAGTAAGTCTTGAGGTGTCCATAAATGCTTTGAAAAGTAAGCAAAAAAAACCCAAAATCACATTATTTTAATGGTAAAAAATATATTGGCCGAAAATAACGATTATAGTACTTAATTACATCACTATTGGTTCATTATGATGCCATAAAACACATTATATATTTAAACGGTATTTAATTTTCACTCAAAAATTTTAGCTATCTCAGAAAATTATGAAAAATTCACCGTTGGATATTTTCTACATAGTGATTCCAAAAATAAAATTTATTTTATCTAAATAATTTTCTATATATTTTAATTTTCAGTTTTAAAATAAAAACCGACATTTATCGAAAATTCACAGGTTTTAACAAAAATGGATTTCAAACCTTAATAAAAATTACAGTTGCATTGATACAATTATATGATCATTTGTATATAATAAATTTAATCTAATAATAGTAATAATAATATTATTTTATTAAAATATTATTTAATTAAAAAATTCCTTAATTTAATAAAATAGATTTCTTAATTAAATAATATCTAAAAAGTGAATTTGTACTTTAAAAACTATTTACAATTTATCAATAATGACAAGAAATTATATTCATTATTATATACGAAAATAATTTACATGAACATAGTACTATCTATTAGTTACATAAGCCCATAAAACAGCAGCATAAGACCTAAGCGTAAGGTGTGTGATAGTGACAAACTCTTGGGGTGGCTTGGATAACATTGCTCGATTGGTAATCCCTATCAGCATCCATTTTTCCCATAGTTGGTCTTGTTCGACTTTGACATGATGAAGCTTTGCTTGGGCTTGGTCAAGAGCGAATCCCAAGGAAACCACCTCTTTTCCGAGCTCTGACAAATGGGCTTCGTATGGAGGAATTCTACTAGATGAGGCCATCGCTTCTTTTGTCTGAGTAAATTTGGATTTGTTAAAGCCCTATATTTATTCTAATCATGTGATCACTGTTCAATAGATATATTATCAACGGTCAAAATTCTTAACATAAAACCAAAGAAGTTGAAATGTTTTATAAACATAAAGTGACATTTAATTAGATCAAGAGGGATTTCCATTAATGTAAGTTTGGGTCGTTACAGTTCACGGCACGTCCCATATCATCGACCATAGGGTGATGGACATCGATGACAGGGCAACTTTGATGGAGAATATAGTGGAGATTCTGGATCGAGAGGAGTAGGTCCTACGTGGATGGTCGATACCTCTAGTGTGCATTCGCTGGCAGCACATGAACCTCCAGGATAGCACATGGGAGCGGGAGAATCAGATGCATGCTAAATACCCTCTTTTGTTTCCTTAGTGTGAGTTGTAGCTTATGGGGAAGTAAATCTCTGATGTGGGAAGAATTTAAAGGCTCGTAATTTCCATGGAATTTTTTAAAAAAACATGGGAATTTTATGAGTCCGCAATTTCTAACAGTGATTTATTCTGAGACCCGATGTTCCCAAAATCAATTTCTGATGTTTTTTCATGATTGTTTAGTAAACTTACCAGTGGGATTTTATATCTTTTATTCTCGTAAATTTAGTAAACGTATGGGAGGGATTTTATTTGTTCGGTTACATTTAGTATTAGTCGTTGTTCCGTGCGGAGGACCATGGGGTTGCTTCCATGTCAGGTAGCAGTGAAGAAGGGGCAACACCGTCACGCCAAGGGGAGAGAAGACGGACCGCGGCACCGTCGGGCCGTGGTGGAGGTGCGGTGGCGGCCGGTTACTGTGGATCTAGACAAGAGGGACCACCTAGGTCTAGTGGCTCCTGAACCAGTGTAGTGCGCCGGTTCCGTTCGACAAATCGGGGGGGGGGGGGGGGCGCAACACCCTCCTCCCACGCATGGCCAGCTAGGCCACCACAGGTCGGGCTGCCATGGGCTAGGCCTCCAAAGGTCGGGCCACCTTTCGCTGGGGCCGCCCATCATCTGGCCCGCCACAGGCCAGGCCTCCCTCAGCCCGGGCCGCACCTTTGGGTTCGTCCGCACCTTTAGATCGAGCCACCCAATCAGGTCGGGTCGTCCACTCTGGTCGGGCCACACTCACGGACTGGGTCAGACCCCGGTTCGGACATGGGCGGGCTGGGTCGGTCTGACTGGGTCGGACCGGACCCGGACACGCTATAGCCAGTTATCAACTTTTCTCCACTATCCTGGACTATGGGTCTCCGAATGGCGATCTTTTTATGGTGACTGAAGGCTTAGAGTATGGTGGATCTATTGGCGTACCCCAGTTGAATTTTGGACGCAGTTGGGGTACGGTCGGGTTGGTTTGAACCTAAAAACCAACGGGGACCCTTGAACTGAAATGCCAATAACTCACAGACTGTGAGTCCGATTGACATGACGTCTGTCGCGTTTGGTTCCTTATGATGAGACGAAACTACATGATATATAAACTCGATATTTTTTGGTAGTTTATCTATCGACACTTGGCTCGAAGAGCGAACCCTCATGGAATCAAGTGTGTTGTGTGCGGGAACCCTATGGCTGACTGCGACCAAGAAGACAGGATCCTTCGTGGGTTCGACAGTGACGACACTATACCAGGATCCTCCATTGGTTTGATATCAATGGATTTTTTTACCTGGATCCTCTGTGGGTTTGACAATGGTGACTTATATACTAGGATCCTCCATGGTTTCTACAGTGATGACTTCTGCACCAGGATCCTCCATTGGTTCAACAGTGATGACTTCTGTACCAGGATCCTCCATGGGTTCTACAACACTGATATGGTTCCAGGATCCTACATGGGTTTGAAAAAGGATATGATTCAGAGGCTACATATATTCATCACTACCCCTATTCATGTGTTGTATACCTGCATGAGATGAGTCTTGTCTATCAATCATTATGATCGTGATGACTAACATTACTTCCTTTGTGGACTGGGTTGTGCTTGGGATCTATTGTTGGAGTCGGACTGTGATTTTTAACTTAGGTATAAGTATGATCATATACCTAAGTAAGGTTGGTTGATTCTTTTTTATTGTATCTTACATATTAGGTTTATCCTTAGTGGATTCTGGGATACCTTCGGGGGTCTCGGGGTCCCCTACTGAGTATATTTATACTCACCCCTACATATGCTTTGCCCGCACCTTATTGTGTTCTGTGCAGATGATGGTCAGCAGTGATCAAGGCTGAGGGTGACGGATGGGAGGTTTCTCGGAGCTGGACTAGACGGGATGTACCTCAGGTATGAGTTGTTCGAGTTCTATACCAACCCTTCATTTAGGATTCCTCGATGGATGATCCATGAGATATTTTCCTTTTTACTTGTACATGTACCTGTTGTTCAGTAAGGTTTCTATACTGGCCCACTTACATTCAGCACACTTTTCTTTTTTATTTTAGTACTTGATGCTTCTACTACTTGTGTTCATATTTTGTGATTTATAGGTTTAAAGGTAATGAATTCCCTTTTTATCATGGATTCACCTTTGGTGTTAGTAACCTGCCCCAGGCCTATGGAAGGCGGTCTTGGGGTAGTCACAGCATGGGTCTTGAGGACGGTTCGTGACACAAATGGTGTATATGGTCTTCAGTGATGATTTTTTTACTTTTTTGGATGTTTTATTTTGTAGGATTTCCAAGTGGAGGATTAAGGTTTTCATTAGAATCGACCACATGAGATGATTTATCCCCCATTGGATTTAGTTCTTTTTGTTTTTTCCCATTTTCATAAATGTTGTATGCACTATCTTTTTGGGGATAGATTCACCATCTTCTCCATTGATAAGTGTTTGAGTTAAATATTTCACTTGAAATACATATATATCAGACATAGAAAATGGTTAAAATACCTCTATATGTTTTACTTCAATATTACTTACCCAACATACCATGTAGATGTTGTTGTACACACACATAATAAGAATGTACCATTTCATTCTGTTTTGGAATCAATGTTGATGTGGAAGCATATAGGAATTTTCACACAATTGCACGTGGACTCGTAGGAGAATATTTTAGGTATGGTGCTCACTAGTATTTAGTAATAATCATATCTCATGGATATTAGCTTTCACAATCAGCAGTATGATGAGGAGTTTATTATAGTACATGAATGAATCTATGGTGGGAATACCATTTGTAGTTGGTCTCTTTCATCAGGTCTTTTGCTCCACATATTGAATTGAATTGTTGTCCCAACATATATAAGGAGTTTGGTATTGTTTAATTGAAACAACTCTTCATGGTTCATTAATCCAGTAATTATGAAGATATATTATGATATGAGTTGATTATTATGGTTTTCGTGTATGAATAATTAAATAAGAGATTGGGTGTCCCACTATTAAACCTACCAACATATAAAGACAGAGTACTTGGAACCCTATGGATTACATCATCATCACCTTTTGATGATATGTAAATTGATAAAGGTATTCATGAATTTTGTTATAGGATTACCATGAACTCCCTTGAGAGGAATTATATCTGTGTGGTTTTTGATCAGTTGACAAATCCAAATCATATTATTATGATAAAGGGAACTATTTAGGATACAGATCTATGTATTCTTTATGTGTAGGATAATGAGAAGTGACATGGGATTACTTCTTTTACTTTTTCAGAAAATGATTCTAGGATTACCTTGAGGTCCTGGAGGATTCTCCAAGAGATAATGAAAACTATAGTCCTGTTGAGAACAACATAACAACCACATATAGATTGTATGGAGGAATGTGTTATTCTAATCCTAGAATATATGGTTCATTTTTGTGTCATGGACTTTATTGGATCATGAAATATCCATATTGGATTTTTTGTGTTTTTTTACAAAAAAGATATTAGTCATCGATAATAATGTATCTTATTGATGAATTTTATGATTAGACATGCATATCTCCTATTTATTTGATGGATGTGGGAGATGTATCTTTAGAAAAACCATGCCTGGTTCAGTAGTTTTCAAAAATGATTCTGGATGTACCTTTTCATATATTTATAGTATAGTCGATAATATCATATGAAGATCAACGGTCTAGTCCATTGTTGTTTTCCATTTTTGACTTGTTTTTCTTGAATGTTTCTCCGTGGTTTTCTCATCATCATCTTGGAAAATATGGAAGGTTGGCTCTGTGATAATTAAGACTATTTGGGGTCAATGAACTTCTCATACATGTTTCATATTCATTCACATTTCTAGTTCAGTTTATAGATTTTATTAATGAATTCTACATGTATCAACTTATTAAGTATCTCCCAGATCCCAGTCATGTTTTGAGATTGGAAGAAATTAATTTGGATCCAGATGTTTCTATTATAGAGAAACCAATTGTGATAGTTGAGTCCCAAGTGAATGTCTTACATCAGACGTTGATCCTATTGGTCAATTTACTATGAAATCATAGATCATATTCTCATATGACATTGTAATAATAGTCATTGATGAGGGTCCAATATACTCATATAATTCCCAGGATTACCCTAGTGATTTTGAGAGGATCCTCTTATTCTTGATCAGTATAAACAATGATAAATCTTCTAATCCATATTGGGGAATCTCTCAAGGTAAGAATCTATATTTGTTTTTCCTTTCTAGAGATCATGGTATCACCCTTGGATTTTTTTATAAGATACCTTCATCAATATTGGTGTTTATTATTATCTTCTACAATGATCTATTGTGACATCTCATTGTTGATGTTTTTACTTCATCGGTCATGGTGAAACATGTGTTTATTCTCAATGGTTGTGGTATTCTATCTTATTCACTAACCCACTTACTCAATTTAATCAATACAAATTTATGTGGAATGGATTATATGGCCTTCATTGTCATCTTTGGGTATTCCATTATAGTGGATCACATTGTGAGTATGTGGATCCCGATTTTGATGTTGTTGGTTTTGTCAATATCTTTTCTTTGTTAAACCATATTTCTCCATTATTATAACATGGTTTACAAATAAATTTTTGTAAAATTGGAATGGTTGTGTGTGTGTGTTGGAATGCGATTTTAAATAAATGTTGTTTTACATGGTTTTTGATAAATGGAAATAAAATTTGTATTTTCAAATCATTGATATTGATATTGTGAAATGGTTTTGAAATGATTTTTGTAACATTGAACTGTTTGTGAAATTAAACACATGGGTTACCGAAGGTACAAGTTGAAAGGTTTAGCTTAGGGAAATCATCCATTATGGGGGGTCACTTTACTTTGAGTTCCTCATGTCCTAGTGTGTAGAATATTTTCTCTTGGTACATATATGTATTTACGGATTCAATTTCTAGGGTGTCTCTCTATTCATGGAGTGCATATAATTGGCTTTAGGAACTAGAGTACCCATTTCATATATTTTTGGTTATGAGTTGTATGATTCTAGTATTTTTGTATTTCATGGTATTATGAGGACTTTGTGGTTTCTATGGTTTTGTTTTGATCGTAATTATACTGTATTATCCTTGATATGGATGTTTATTATTGTGAATGATGATATAAAAAATCTGACTTGATGTTTATATTTCTGGTTTTATTTTATAACTATTGTAAATTTGAAATGATTAACATGTTTTCAATAAGAAAAATTACTTTATATCATGGTGTCTTTTATTTAAAATGATCATACAAGTCTTTTTATACATAAAATATATATGAATAACAGACTTGGGATACTACTTAGCCTATAATATTACATTATTCACACCACATCAGTGGTGCATAAACCATTGTATTCCATCCAATGCATGGAATGGGAAGGTGTCACAGTGAGGTGGTGAGGTTTCATGATAGCTGAGTTCACTTGCGTGTGGTGAGATGGTGGGAGATCTTCCACACCATCGCATGGAGTATCTATTTTGTTTCGGTCCATTGTATTTATATATTTTCTTCAGCATTATGGACATTTTATAGTAGTTTCATTCCACTATCTTTCTTATAGTTTTTGGAATATATCTTTTGTCATTAAACTGTTTATTATCTATTATCATGTGTGTGTATATATATATTCATTGTAATTTTTCCATATTGGAAAAAATCATTGCCTTTGGTTTTTCATTCGACGCATGAGTTTTTGTTTCCAACCCATGGGGATCCAAAATTTCATTCATGTATGTGACAGATTGGGTCAGGTGCTAGGATTGAGGGTAACCCAGGTTGGTTCATTAAATCCTAGATCGAAATTTAAAAATAAAAACATTACATTTATTTTATTTATATATATATATGTGAACAAAAATTATCAATCCCTTCATTATAGAATCAAAATAAATTACATTATCTCATATATACCAAACATTTTTATTAGGTTTAGAAATATATAATATTAACACATGAAGTTATAAAACGACGACCCATGAAAGAATGTGGGTATTTTTTCCAACATACCTGCATTTTCTTATTTGATATTTGTACATATTTTTTATCCATATGGAACACTGTTACATATATTTCATTTACCATTATGATTGATACCGTGTAAAAAACTTATCTTAATATGATTAATATCTAATACTCATTATATGTAAATATTATCATTAACAACTGAATGTTATCATTGAGAATAAAATGTGTGTACATTTATGATAACATAATAATTGTTAATTATCATAAAATATGATAACTCATATCCATTAATGATTTTTTTATTAAACATGAAAATGAAAAAAATAATTACAAATGTAAATAGTCATGATAATGATAAATCATTGAGCATGTGATATACATGATGATTAAAGAAAACAATTAAAACATATAGAAATAATAATGAAAATGGGTGGTTTTATTTAAAAAATTATAATCATAACCCATTTCAATCTCATGTTATAAATAACTATGTACAATATAAATTCATAGGAAAAACCCACCAATGACACATTAATTATATTCTACAAGGACAATGATCGTTTCAAAATTTATTATAGAGATACAATGATGCTCAAGACATCGTATAAGCTATATCCGGCTCACTTGTTATTTAAAATGGTGCCCAAAATTTCATATATTCTATACAAGGCTCAACTAAGAGTTGTAGTGGGGATCATATTATAATATAAGCTATATCAAGCTCACTATTGAAAAAGAATAGTGAAAACCCTTTATATAATGTGAAATAGTTGGGATATACTCGTCATATACGTAATATCCTGCTCAAACATGAGATAAAGTTTTACTCATCCATTTGTATATGATATATCGAGATCACCCGTGACCTATAATGGGACTAAATCCTTTTTAAAAAGTATCAATGTCTACTGTTACAATTGTTATCTATTCTAATATATAATATTGATTCTATAATTTCAACATATCCAAATATAGTATAAGTAACATAATAGGTTTAAAATAATAATAAATTTAATTCATAATAAGTGATCATTAATAAGTAAAGGGGAAAATAATATTTTTTTTTCAGTAACATCAATAGATGTAATCATTGGATGTGAAATTTTTTTAAAATATCCTATCAAATATTTCCTAAGAAAAAACCCCACAAAATTTATAAATAAATTATTTAAAATATTTATAATTATAAAAAATTAAATATGTAATTTTATATAAGAGTTACGTTTCAAAAAAAATGAATAAATAAAACAATTACTACCCATGGTGGTGAAAATTTATATTCCTTGTGAGTAATATAAAAAATGATGTCTCTCAAATAATTAGAAAATTTTAAAAAAACATTCATTCATAAAATGATAAAAAATTTAATTTTAATATATAGTTCTAATATCCAATTATGGATAAAAAATTAATTAAAACAATCATACTATATTAGTATTGATCAATTTTTAAGAACTTGGATTTCGATGAAAAATAATATTTCCCTAAAGTGGGTAATGATTCTAGATTTTCTTCCTTTAATTTTCATTCATAATTTTATGTACCAAAGATAAGAAATTAGTAATATTACAAGGAAACATATATAAATAACTATAGAATTATAAAAAACATATTCCACTAGTAATAATTAAAATAACTACATTCATTTAAAACTATTTCCTAAACCATCCCACCTAAAAAAACTTAACATAATTATTTCTCAATATTGGAAACTATTAAATAGTAATCCTCATGAATGAATACAATAAAATGAATCAAAGTATATAATTTAATTAAACATTTTCATTATATACTATAAAATGAGTATGTGTGTATACCATATAACCGAATTTTAGTGCATACAATTAAGTAATGACTCAATGAAGGGAAATTGAAATGAAATCCTTCACCTCTAGTCGAGAAATTCCATGTATGTCCTATAAAACCATTATAATAAGAATATATTAACTATTTGATTTAATAAGTAAATTTCACATATTTAATACGATAGAAATCCATAGTTTAATTTGTTTCATTGTAATGTAATATTTAAATACATAATTAGTTCTGTCCTCAACTGGTGTTTTGAATATGATTGGTTCGTTGTTTGTAAAAAACATCGATATGTGGAATGTGGTCAGAGAATAAATTGTTTGAACATATAAATAATAATAATAATGACTTATTTGTCATATATATTAATAAATAATAAATTTAAATCCAATAAATAATTATGGTTATGAAAAATTGAGTACAGAGTATCCATGGAGATATTAGGCTATACGTACACAATAGTAACATTTTCATTTTCTAAATGATCTGTTTATAAGGTATATTTGTATGATATTATACTTACTTAACTATAATACCATAATATATGTCATATTATTTATTTAATTTTATTTCCATATATATATATATCAAACATGTTGTTCGGTGATTCAAAAGAATCACATCACTTCATATAGGTGGTTTTCGGGAAATACACACGAATTACTTTATCATTTTTAGTAAGTACAGTGGTGATAATGATGATGAAATATTATAACTTAATAACATGAAATATGATATAAATATGATTATTATTTCATATTTATGATATATATTAATTAAAATAATATTTAATACAATTTATGAAAACACATATGTACAATTTATGTTTTCATTTTTTATAGTATAGTAATGTAAGAAAATATATTATATAAAAATTTTATAAAATGGAAAATATGAATATATAATAAAATATATATTAAATGATACATTATAATCATACATGAGATGTATTTATGGAAAATGATTTACATCGGCTCGAGAGGACGAGGTTATAGTTCAGATGAACAATTTTTTTATTTTTGATTACACAGAAAAGTATATGGATGTAAAATATAAATGTAACATAATAGAATCTAAATATATGAATATATATGTTATACAATATTGAAATGGTTTAATAATATGTTAAGGTGTTGTAAGAGGGAAAAGATTCATTGGTTAAGAAAAATAATGTTACTTTGGATGACCTCATTTGGATTATACCTAATGCATTCCAAAAAAAGAGTTATGAAAAAATTAATGCATATAGGATGTGGGGATTGATGTTGGTGTTGGATTTGTACATTAATTTTCATAACAATTAGGTTTTCCATTTGTGAAGAAAATATGATAGTGTTTTTCATTTTATAATTGTCGGTAATGGATACTATGGAAATATATAATGTATTATAATAATATAAAATAATGATCATTTAAAAATTATTCAAATTTGATATAATTTGATGATTTGGAAATTATGGATTGATATTGTATCAAACAATAAATTTGGAATTTTTTCCCTTTTAACAACAATGTATTTTTATATAACCATCCATTAACGCTTTTTATAGCTAGCGATTTATGAATATTATGAACCTTTTTAGGGACTATAATGTCATTATAAAATTAAAAAATCCATAAATGGATCATGTTGTACGTTTTTATATATATAACTTGAATTTTTTAATATATAATATTTATTAAAATATTAAATCATATAATAAAATATTATTTATTATAAAATTTTTCAACTATAACTATTGATTATAATCGATTAATTTCACATTAAATATTAGAATAAAAATGGGTAATTTGGATTTAATAATCAATAAAATACATAAAATAATATATAGATTTATAAAATTCATACTATTACATTATTTCATTAAAATTATAACAGTTTGGTATTTTTTAAATTGTGTATTTTTTATTTTATATTAATTAAATCATAATAATGTGGGTTATTCATAATAATTGAAGGTGAATATATCATTATTTGAAATTAAAAATATATTCAAATGATATACATTAATTTATTAGTGAAATATTTATAAAAAACATAGAATGTGATTGTCCTTATTTCAATAAAATAGTGTTAATAAATCATAGAGAATGAAATCTTAAACATTTATTTAGATTAAACAATATAATTTATAAATTGCTGAACAAACAAAAAATCACAAATATTTCAATATGGAATGATTTTGGATGGAACGAGTTTATACCTAAAAATGAAGCCATATTTTTTGGTACATTTTATAAATCTTATAGTATTATAAGAAAAATTAATTATATGATTTACCAATTTCATGGTGACAATTATTTAAAATAGTTACTATTCATACAAAAAGATACTTGTTTACAAAAATTGGACATTATAATTCCCAAAAATGTTTTCCGTTTTTAAATATATTTTTTATATAAGATAGAGTAATTTGTTGTAAAAACACAAAAAATAATGAAAACATGTTTTTTTAATATTTATTTGAATATATAATTTTCAAAATTAAAACAAAAAAATACAATAAAAATAATTGAATTATTAATAATAGAAGATAAAAAAATTTTGTTTTAAATCACCTAGATATAAAATTAATATTAATAAATGATTAAAAAATTCCCTTCAATACAATTAATTTTTCATTAATTATTGATAGATTATTTGAAGAAAAATCAATGAAATTCACTATAGGATTATATTGATATGATTATTTATAAGAAATTATATAATTTTTTTTAAAAATAAGTAATTTTTTGAACATTTATTATATTTTTTTAAACAAAATTAAATTATTTATAATTTCTTAGAAAACATATTTTATTAAAAAGAAAATACATTTCCCTTGAAATGTAATTTTTATTTAAAAAAATAAATAAATTATTATTCAATTGGAATAAACATCATAAATTTTGAAAAATTATATTATCATTATTCATAGCTACCATTTCAACAATTATTTTATAACAGTAAAATTTAGATAATAATGTTTTGAAGCTCTTTTAAGTACACTGTTCATGTTTTGTACACTATCAAACATATATTTTATTTATATTATTTTGATGCTAAACATTTTATTTTTTTAAATATTTTTTTCATTATCCTTGTGTTAGTATTATTTAAAACTATGTGTGGTATTTGACCACTATGTTATGGTGTTTAGTAATTATGGTTATACCACACTAAATGAGTTATGAAATTAATCAACCAATTTTTTGATGATAATGTCATGATTATATGATTATTATTATTATTATCATCCCTATAACATTATTATATGTGTCCCTAATTTAATCAATGTCGTCTCTCACGCTGCTATAATTTTTTCTCTGTATTTTTATATGATATATATCCTAGGGTGATTTCAAGTACTAGCATAATCACAAGAAAATATAGGGTCATATATAATAATGATTAAAATAATATTTTTTGTCTTATTGTTAATGCTTGATACATGAAATTAATACTATAATTTCATTAAACATTTCAAATATATAATATATTACACTTATTTATCATAAAAATTACATTATCGTAATATTATAAAAAGATGGGTTACAATATTGAGTAAAAATTTAGTATTCCTTACTAAATAAATATTTATTAGTTAAAACTTTATTCATATTTTATATAAAGTAATTATTCATTTTGTATTTATATTAGTGGCATCTAAGTGATAATATATGATTGTACTTTTTAATATATTTGTTTAATGGAATCAATGCAATCAGACAATTATAATTTATTTAATGAAATATATATTGTAAAATCATAGAGTTTTATAACTATTATATTCTATATATTATCTTATCAATTAATATTATGTGAACTATTATTTTTTATTTGGATAGCTTTAGTTATATATTTTCTTATTTTTATTTTAATTTCACAAATCATTATTTTTTTATTCCTCTATTTATAAATAAATGATTTACATTTGACTTGTCTCTAAGTATCGATCATTCAAATGAAATTGTGTGATATTTTGAAGAATAATTATGAACTATATTGTTTCATATATTATTGGATGAAATTTAAATTCATACTATGAACATGCTAATTGGTATATACATTTTAAAACTATAGAATGATCTCATCATAAAAGATCTTGGGTACATAATGAATGATAATTTCTTCAAGTCTGTAAAAGGCCAAAAATTTCAAGAAAAAATTTATTAAATTTTCTGGAATTTTATGATTCTCCAGTTATGGACAGCGCGTGATTCTGAGGCCTGGAATGCCCAGACTGATCCGTCTAAATTTTGTTATGCATAAATTGATGTGCGTATGCAGTTTTCCTGATAATGTGGAATAACTCTTAAACGGTTACTCAAATCATAAATCCAAGTCCACTGTTGTGCACTGATTGCGGGTTTACTCTAGGCGTGACTTAAGTTTAGTCAGCGCAGGCCTCCTGTGAGAAAACCCAAAAATTGCATAACCATAAATTGATTAATTAAATAAAGTTATCTTATTCTTCAAATGCTTACAACTCACAAGTGCAAACTCAGATTAGAAACTTGAGACCACCATTGAACTTGTGAGGTTAAGAATTCTTTATGAAGATACTAACATGGGTCGTTGAGGGCCGCCAGAGAAAGTTAGTTTTTGGCCACAAATAAAATAGTTAAGTGACAATTATTTTATTCTAAAATTCAAAACTTTTTAACGGTATCTTGGATTGGAAATATGAGGGTACGATTGATTTTATTGGGTCGTGTTTCACCTAAGCAGAGCCAAACCTCAATCGAATTGGGTCTAGGGTGGCTGTTAATAATTTTCCGAACTTTTTTTTCAGGTGCATTAAGTAAATGTATGTTTGGGATTTTATATCTTTTGAACTGGTGCTCGGAATTGAAATCTGAGGGCAGTGATGAACTCGCGGCACTGGTATTCACCTAAGGGGACCTTTACCACAGTTGCATTTGGTCAGGAGGAGAAGATAATTTTTGTGTTTCTTATTAAACTAAATAATAATTATGTGTTAGATAATTTGTATTTTAGGTGGTGGTTATTATCTCCAAAAGGAAGTTGGAGGTAGGGCCCACACCCCACATAACCACCCATGAGTGGATTTAGTGTGGTCGGGCCCATAAGAAACCAAACTCTTCAACACCCCTTGAAACCCCCCTTTAAATATTAAAACCATTCACCTTCTATCTTTTAAATTTTAATACTTTTCACCTCCTCTCATTAAGGTGACACCAAAATTTAATTAATAACTTAATTAATTAATTTGTGTGTTTGAAATATTTTAAACATATTTTGTCAACATTAAAAGAATAGAGTACATTCTCTTATTTAGGATGGCATAATTTTTGTTGGGGGAACAAAAGAGAGGGGAATAATTCTTGGGAGGATATCACCCTCTCTAGAAAAGAACACCCATTTCTTTTATTCTTCTTCAGAGTTAAAGGAGTAGGAGCCGCTGCAAGTAACTTCATCTTCTTCCTCCTTCGACCGAGACAAGGAAGGGAGGAGGTTCCTGCGATTAAAATATCTAATGACTAACGAATTTTTCCTCCGACATTGATGGAAAGATATCCGTCTTACGCGATGTCGTCTTCCACGATGCCCGACTACCACGATGGTCGTCTTCCGCGGCTCGTCGACCTGCAATGTTCTAGAAATCATGGTAGGGGGATATGATTAATTTTAATTGAATAAAACTGAACCTCTTTCTTTGTTTAATAATTTGGTTCATCATTGGCCAAATTTTATCATCTAATATGGAGGGTGTGGGCCGAACCATCACGGCCAGACATTCCTCTGTTGCTTGTTGGTTTATTTGGCGACAGAGGCGGAGTCGATAGGGTGTGGTGTCGTCACACCATGCTGGAGGAAGTGTACATGGCCATGAGGCAGCAGCGAACAGAGGCGGTGACCGAAGGCTGGGGTCAGGCCAGGCCGTGGCGATGGAGGACCGGTGCCGTCGCGCCGGCCGCGTAGAGGAATCTGTGGCCCACTGTGCGGGACGTTTTGCACGGGGAACTGGCTGACCGCCTTCCTGCCGGGTTGGGAAGACCGCGGCGCCTCTTGGCAACGCGTGCGAAGGAACCGCTGCCCACAACTGTGGTCCACATAGGCCAGACAAAACCGCATGGTTTTGTCCAGCCAGGCAGCAAGGAGGGGTAGTGCCGCCGGGCGAGCCGAACAGGCCCACAACAACGGGTCAGGATTGCGGGTGGGCCACCCCCCACTGGGCCAGGCCGACCCCCCAGATGGGTTGGACACACCGGGTTGGGTCCCATGGTGGACCACGCTCCACCGGGTCGGGCCAACCCCAAGTTGGGACGGTCACGCCGAACCGGGTCGAGCCGGCCCGCCAGCCCACTAGGCTTGACGGGCCGGGCCCGTTTCACTTAAACGTAAATAACTTCTGGACCGCGAGTCTGATCGACACGCCGTCTATGGAACTGGGATCCTCACGATGATAAGGTCCTTTTTCTATACTCTATGTGAGTTTTCGACAACTTTGGAAGGTTTCTAGGTTCAGAACGAGCATAAATCCAACCAGGCCCCTATAACGGAAAATCTAATAACACTCATACCGTGTGTCCGATTGATGCTCCGTCTATCGTGTTGGGTTCCTTTTTATGAGATGGAACTTTTCAATACATCAACTCTGGACTTATTGATAGTTTATCTATCGAACCCTTTGCTCGTGGAGTGGATCCTCCCAGAATTGAGCGTGCTGTGTACGGGAACCCTAGAGCTGGCTTCGACAGTGACGACTTCTATATTTGGATACTACGTGGGTTCGACAACGACAGCTTCTGTACTATGATCCTATGTGGGTTCGATAGTGATGACTCTTGTACTGGGATCCTACATGGGTTTGACAGCTTAGATTAATCAGTGACTACAACTGATCATCTCTATCACTATACGAAAGATGTATACATGTGTTAGCTGGGTCCTGTCTTTCAACCAATATCAAACAGTGATCGACTTTACTTCCTGTGCGGGCTGGGTTGCGATTGGGGTCAAGATTTGGAGTCGGGCTGAGATTGATAACATAGGTATATGTATGGGAATATACTTAAGTAGGGTTGGTTGATACTTCCTGTTTTTATCTTTCTACTACGATTTATCCTTTGTGGATTTTGGGAGTCCTTGAGGGTCTCGGGGTCCCTACTGAGTATCCTTATAGCCACCCCTACACGGCCTATGCTCGTACCTCATTGTGTTGGATGAAGGTGACGGATAGCACTGACGAAGGCTGAGAGCGCCATGACTGGATGGTATCTGGAGGTGTACCTTGTGACGAGTCAGCACACGAAGGAGATACACGAACGTGAGTGCTGAGGTGGCCATTTATACCTACCCTTCAGGTAGGAACCCCAGAGGACGATTCAGGATATTCTCTTTACGTTCAATTGTTTGTCCCATTTTTACTTATACTTTTTGTTCAGTTGGGTTTATATACTGGCCAATTTAATTTCCAGCACACTCCTTTGTATTCATTTTTACATAGTGTTTACTTCCTGTTGTGTACATTGTTGTGTATTTTTACTTTTATAAAGGTAATGCCTACCAAGCATAGGGATTTACGCCTTTGGTTCTAGTTGCCTTCCCATGGCCAATGGAAGACGGGCTTGGGGTAGTCATGGAACGAGCCCTAAGGACAGGTCATGACAAATTGGTATCAAAGGAGTCGGTTCTATCTCATAACATAGAACTCTGATAATTATTTTCTGTGAAGCAATCATGTTAAGGGTACTGACTGTAGTTTTTAGTTTAGGGAGTCTAGTGTTGGTGTGGCGGACGACGCATCCATTCACCAGGACCATGACCTCTGATTTCCGACTTAGGGAATGGAAACGCTGATTGGGTGTGTGTTTCAAGAGTTTCCTTTGTGGTCTCTTTGAGTTAGCTCACCAGGTATAACTTATTGAATGTGGTGCACTTGTTCCTAATCATAATTCCACTATGAAAACAGCCAGTTAGGCTTCTTAAGAAAGATTACACATTGATGGCCCACCCGAGTGACAAGGCTCTAGTGCAGGGCCCTCTTACTATGTTTTCCCCTTCGGGTGGTGTACCACCAAAACCACCACCCATTGGGAAGAAGATTCCAGAAACTGCCCTGGCAGATGATGCATGTTGTCTATGCACATTGCACGAGTTCCACTGGCAGAGTCCTCCGAGGTTTCAAGGCGATACAGATTCCCAAGAAGTAGAGGATGGGATGGAGGCAATCACTAGAGTTTTCCGCCTAGTTTAGACACTAGTAGAGCAGATATTGATATTATATACTATTATTTTTTAGTAAATAACCATGAGGATGGTTTGTATAATAATGAAGTTTCGGTACTTAGACCATTTTCTGAGATGGTATATTCGGGCAGTGTGCCAACTATATCACTGCCCGTTGGTCAGCAGACACTACCGGCGGTACCGGTAGAGGACACTTGTAGGCTTACTGACTTACATGTTTTTTAGCACCAGATATCCCTCATGTTTTGAGGTGATATTGAACCACAGGTGACTAAAGACTGGAATAAGGAGGTCGTTGAGAGTTTTTTAGATCTTATACAGCTTCGACAGGATGACATGTCGGTATCTGAGTATTCATCGAATTATACAGATCTTTCCTGGTACTCGATGAATATGATTCGATCAGTGCTTTAGAACTCGGAACTCTGAACAAGGTGTGTTTATGGATATCTGAGCCAGAACTTTTTAATTTATTGATTCCTACTTATGTTAGGGTGCTATAGAGAACCTTTGTGGTTGAATGTTCATTGGCCGAGCAGATACTGCAAGTGAATGCTAACAGTTGGAAAGCCTGAAACTGGCATCATTCTTAGAGACTTTAGCGTGTAAAATGTTTCGAGAAGAGGAATTTTTAAGGATAGATGAATATGCAGGGCAGCAGACGTGGAAGTAGAGCTAGGAGAGCTGCATGAGGTGGTGGACATTTTGATATGTTACAACCACCCACCTTTGTAGTCCCCTCTAGGCTCATAGAGCTAGAGGGCAGGGGAAGAGAGTAGTTGCATGTGGTCAAAGAGTGTGACCCACGGGCTCTAAGAATGATTTGTGTTACGGTCTGTGTCTACTAATAGTTGTCGTATCAATAGACATTGGAACCAATCATTCCTTCCTTCCACGAATCTTGTCTCAGACCTAGATTTTCTGTTTAAGCCATTGACATGACCCTCACGTATGGAGATACCGTTTGGAGGAGACTCGATAATCACACTTACGCTGACGGTGTGATCTGACCCTTGAGGTGAGAGTTTCAGTTAGAACTTCTTGGTTCCAGCGTCGTGGCCTTACGACATTAATTTGGGTATGGACTGTGCAACCATTGTTTATACACAGATTGAATGTATTATGCAAAAAAGTTGTGGTTTATCTACAATGTTGGGATGGAGTTTTCCATGTTCAGCAAAAAGGAAAACCTAGGTATCACATGATGGAATCTTGCATAAGAGGGTGCAGTCGATCACTCAGGAGTCGGACATACTTACCTTTGTGCCAGACTTCTCAAAAGTTGTAGCACCACTATCAGCCTTGATGAAGAAAAGGCAACCCTTCATGTGGTCGGAGAGATGCCAGATGTGATTCTAGGAGCTGAGATAGAGACTAGATAGAGCCCCTATCTTGAGACATCTTGAAGAAGGCGTGGTTGATGTTGTTTACTGCCATGCATCATGAACCATACTCGGGTGTTTCCTGATGCAAGAGGGAGTAGTGATTGCGTATGGTTATCGGCAACTGATACCACATGAGTAGAAATATGCAACCCATGGCCTGGAGTTAGCAGTAGTGGTTTTCACCTTGGACACGTGAAGGAACTATCTGATGGCCAAATGTTTTACTGTATACTCTGATCACAAGAGTTTTTGGTTTATCATCTCTCAGAAAGACCTGAAACTGATATTTCGGTGTTGGAATCAGTTCCTTGAGGACGTTGACTTTAAGATAATCTATACTTCTGGGAAGGGAAAATTGTTTCGGATGCACTCAGTAGGAGAACGGTATACAACTACTAAGAGAGGCGACAAAGTAGCTGGCTTCCTTACAGATATCATTTGTGTATAGGGATGGAGCATCCTATCTTCAAACTCTTATAGTCACTCCTCCACTTCTTCATTGAGTCAGGGAGGCACAGTGTGGGGACGTTGACTCTGAGACGCGACGTGCTAAGATATCCATAGGGATGCACTTGATGGATTTTCTGAAGGTGGTGACCACATCATTCTTTTCATAGGACGTATCATGGTACCAGTTGTACTTTAATAGGATTTATTGAGGGGGTTCCACACATCTCTTTTAGTGGTTCATCCGGAAGTGGTGAAGATGTAACAGGACCTCCGGCGACAGCACTAGTGGCCGGGAATGAAGAAATAAATGGCAGAGTTTCTCTCACAATGCCTCACTTGTCAGAAAGTGAAGGAGTATCATTAGGTACCAGCAATCTTGGTTCATCCATTAGAGGTCCCAGAGTGTATGTAGGATTAGATATCCATGGGCATCATGATGGGCCTTCCATGTACATCCAGGAGACGGTGTCCTATGGAGTTTGAGGATGGAGACCACATCTTTCTACGAGTCTCACCTCGATAAGTCTATGGAGATTTGGCTGAGGCGGTAGGTTATCTATGTGATTAATCAGAACTTTCCAGGTCCTCGACATGGTAGACGAGTTGTCGTACCGCTTGGCCCTTCCACCTTAGTTGCATCGGGTGCACAATGTCTTCCACGTATCTCAGTTGAGGAGCTACGTGCATGACCCATCCCAGATCATCGACAACATGGTGCTAGATATCGATGACGGGGAGACATTAATGGAGGTTCTAGTGGAGATTAAGGATTGAAAGGAACAGGTCCTATGTGGATAGTTGATTCTAATGGTTTAGGTTCGCTGGTTGCATTGTAACCTCCAGGAGAGCACATGGGAGCCGGAGGGTCACATATGTGCTCAGTATCCCCCCATTTGTTTCCATAGTGTGTGTTGTAGCTTACGAGGACCCAAATCCCTGAGGTTGGGGTAATTTAAAGGCCCGTAAATTTCATCGAATTTTTTTTCATAAATTATCTAGAATTTTACTTGTCTGTAATTTCTGACGGCGCGCTATTCCAAGGCCCGGAGTGCCCGAAATGATCCGTAGAAGTTTTTTTAAGCTTTAATTAATGTGTTTATGCAGTTTTCCTGCAAAAGTGGAATAACTCTTAAAACGTTACTTGGATCAGATATATGGGGCCACTGTTGCGCTCAGAATGGAGGGTTTACACTCGGTGTGACATATATTTAGTCGGTACAGGCCTCCTGTGAGAAAACCTGAAAATGGAATAACCATAAATAAAATAATTAAATAAGGTTATTTATTTCATCAAATTCTTAAAACTCACAAATGGTAACTCGGAATAAAAATCTGATACCACCGATGAACTCGTTAGGGAATTCATTCCTTATGCAGATACTAACTTGGGTCGGCGAGGGCCACCAGAGAATGTTAGTTTTTGGCCGCAAATAAAGTAATTTAGTGACAATGATTTTATTGTAAAATTAATAACATTTAAAGGGTAACATGGATTTGAAATCTGAGGGTACTGTTGGGTTTTTTGGTCCGCCTTTCACCTAGGTAGAGCCCAACCTCGACCATAGTGGGACAAGGGTGGCTGTTAATAATTTTCCGAACTATTGTTTTGTGTACATTTAGTAAATATACGGTTGGGATTTTATATCTTTTGAACCGGTACTCAGAATTGCAATCTGAGGGCACTGATGAACTCGCAGTGCCGGTATTCTCCTATGGGGACCTATATCACAGTTTTTTTTAGTCGGGAGGATAATTTATTTTTTGTTTCTTGTTAAACTAAATAAAAATTATGTGTTAAATTATTTTTATTTTAGGTGGTGGTTATTATCTCCCAAAGGAATTTGGAGGTGAGGTCCACACCCCACAAAACCACCCATGAAAGGATTTAGTGTGGTGGGTCCCACACGAACCCAAACTCTTCAAATCCCCTTGAAACCCCCCTTTAACTCATAAAACCTTTCACCTTCTTTTGAATTTTAAAACACTTCGTCTCCTCTCCTAAAGGTGCCACCACAATTTAATTAATAACTTAATTAATTAATTTGTGAGTTCGAAATCTTTTAAACTTATATTGTCAACATTAAAAGAAGATATTACATTTTATTATTTGGGTTGGCATTATTTTGGTTCAGAGAAAAAACGAGAGGAGAAGAATTCTTGGGAGGATATCACCATCTCCAGAGAAGAACACCCATTTCTTTTCTTCTTCTTCTGTGTTAAAGGAGTTGGAGCCACCATGAAGAAGTTCATCTTATTCCTCCATAGACCTAGAAAAGGAAGGGTGGCAACGCCCGTGAAGAACATTACCAATAAATAATGACATTTTCCTCTGACGTTGATGGAATGATATCTGTCTTATGAGATGTCGTCTTCCACGACGCCCGACTACTGCGACACTCGTCATCCACGGCTCGTCGACGTACAACATACTTGAAATCAAGGTAGGGGGATATGATTAATTTTAATACAATAAAATTTTACCTCATTATTTGTTGAGTACATTGGTTTGTCCTTGGCCAAATGTTATCATCTAATACAGAGGGTGCGGGCCGAACCAACGTGGCCTTGTTTTCCTCTGTTTCTTGTTGGTTTATTTGGCGACGGAGGCAGAGCTAGAAGGGTGCGGTGCTGTCACACCATGCCGGAGGAAGTTTCCACGGCCATGAGGTGGCAGTGAATGAAGTAGGGGGAGACTGAAGGCCGCGCCCAAGCCAGGCCATGGTGGTGGAGGACCGGCTCCCTCACGACGTCCTCGTGGAGAAAACTGCAGCCCACTGTGCGGCTGCTTTGTAGGGTGAACCGGCTGGTTGCCTGCCGGCCGGGCTGGGAAGATCACAGCGCCACATGGCGTCGTGTGTGAAGGAACTGCAGCCCACAACCGCAGGATGCTTGAGCCAGACAATACCATCTATCTTTGGCCGGTTGGGCTACAAGGAGGGGCAGCGCCGCTTGGCGCCGTCACACGAGCAGAACCGGCCCGCAACCGTGGGGCAAGACCGCGGGTGAACCGCGCCCCACCGGGCCGGTCCGACACCCCCAAACGGTTCGGACCCTCGGAGCCATGTCCCTGGGTGGGCCGTGCTCCACCTGGCTGGGCCGACCCCCAGCTGGGTCGGACCCGCCGAACTGGGTCGGGCCGACCCGCCCGCCCACTGGGCTTGATGGGCCGGGCCTGTTTCACTTAAACGTGAATAACATCTGGACTGCACGTCTGATCGATGTGCCGTCTCGGGCCCTAGGATCCTCATTATGAGATGGTCCTTTTACGATACTCAAAGTGAGTTTTGGACAAAATTTGAAGGCGAACAGTTTCGTACAATCATAAATCCAACCGGGACCCTAGAACGGTAACGCTAATAACTCTTAGACCGGGCGTCCGATTGACCAGCCGTCTATCGCGTTGGGTTTCTTTTTATGAGACGAAACATTGGGATACATCAAATATAGACTTTGTTATAGTTGATGTATTGATCCCTTTGCTTGAGGATCGGACCCTCCCGGAATCGAGCGTGTTGTGTGCGGGAACACTAGATCTGGCTTGGACAGTGATGACTTCTGTACATGGATCCTACGTGGGTTCGAAAACGACAACTTCTATACTAGGATCCTACGTGGTTTCGATAGTGTAGACTTATATATTAGGATCCTACGAGGGATCTACAACTTAGATGGATCAGTTACTACAAATGACCATCTCTGTCATTATACAAAAGATGTATACATATGTGAGTTGAGTCATGTCTTTCAACCATTATCAACCTATGATTGACTTTACTTCCTGTGTGGACTGGGTTGTGATTGGGCTCGAGAGTTGGATCCTAGATGAGATTGATAACTTAGGTATATGTATGGGGATATACCTAAGTAGGGTTGGTTGATACTTCGTGTTTCTATCTTTCTACTGTGGTTTATCCTTTGTGGATTTTGTTAGACCATGCACGTCTCAAGGTCCCTACTAAGGATCATTATAGTCACCCCTACATAGGCTATGTTCTCACATCGTTCTATTGGATGCAAATGACAGACAGTGCTGATGGAGGCTAAGAGCTCCATGACTTGAAGGTACCCGGATGTGGACCATCTGACGAGTCAGCACACGGAGGAGGAAAATGGACATGAGTGCTGAGATGGCCATCTGTACCTACCCATCAGGTTGGAACCCCAGAGGGCAATCCATGAGATTCTATTTACATTCAGTTGTTTGTCCCTTTTCTACTTGTACTTTTTGTTCAGTTGGGTTTGTATACTGGTCCATTTAATTTCTAGCACACTCCTTTGTATTCATTTTTAAATAGTAATTACTTCCAGTTGCATACTTTATTGTGTTTGATTACTTTTGTAAAGGCAAGGCCATCCCAGCTTAGGGATATACACTTTTGGTGCTAGTCTCTAGCCCTAGGCCTATGGAAGGTGGGGTTGGGGTAGTAACGGCATGGGCCCCAAGGACGGGTCATGACAAAGTCATGTAATTATTGAATGGTATGATATTTGAATATATTTTATGAATTGCATATAGTATGTTAATTTTTGGTTATTGTCCCTTGTTATAATAGCTTTTGTCTATGGTGTAATGACTATCTAGTTTTTTTAGTTATAATGATTCTCTCATAAACATCAAAATGTTTAGTTTTGCCACAAACATTGAATCTAAATATATCTTTAAGTGCATTTATTTTTTCTCTTATAATTGATAGGAATTGCCTTTATAAACTAATGTAAACATAATCACCACATTCAATTTGTATGAATTGATTTTTTTCTCATAAAAATAGTTTTCCAATGTTCACTATGAAATAATCCTTCATCCCTATAGGGATTGTCATAGAGTTGTGAACAAAATTAAACATAACTATAGTAGGATATATTTCGACCGATTATAGTTAATGGATTTCTCTATATGATTTCAAATTTATGGTGGGTCAATTATACTAAATTATATGTAGAAATATTACAATTATTATGATTTATGGAGTGAGTAAACTACCATGATCATTGATCATAGGGGGTATATGTTTATTTGAAAGATCACTTCACTCATTAGTCTTATTATAGATAGATAAATCAACTACTGTTTTCCATTATAATTAAAAAAGATATTCAATTTGATATATAATTGGAATTGAAATAAATCATTAATTAATGGATTAATATTTTTTATCATCTCAATATTAATAGAGAATTTGATTTTTTTAGTTTGTTATATTTTTTCCAATATATCAATACATATAGTGATATATTATTTAATATCATTGGTAACAACTCAAATTCCTTCAATGTCATTTCATTAACAATTATGGTGATATAAAAATATTTAAAATTATTCTGATTGTCATTTTTTGGTTTATCCCAATTTATTCGTGCACTTAATGAATTCCAAATATTGGAAATTAAAAAAAACAATTTTATATTAAATTAATGAATCATTGTGGGATATCTAATTTCCATTTCATTCATCTTAATGATTTTCTAGAATACTCTATGATTTTTCATCAATTTAATATTTTGTATGGAACATTTATTTTTTTATTAGAAGCTTCTATTAATATCATAGGTTTATTTCATCGGTTATTTATCCCATTTGTAGCATTATATTGTCAACTTGTGTATATAATTATGGTTTGTCATAAATATAGGTACAAATTTTTGTTATGTTCATATTATAATGATTCAAACTCACATATAAATTTCTAGAATTTTTGACATGTCTCTACATCATAGATAATGGATTCCACCATGTATTGGTTTTGATTAATTATAATTGGTTATGGTGTTGATCAAGGGGAAAAATTAGTTTTGATCACACCTTTCCTTCATTAAAATAGTTTCATTTGATTACTAAATAATTCTTTATGTTATTAGATAATGATTCACCAATTTGTAATATTCATTTTAGAAATCCCTAAACTAAAATTTATAATTAATTTTTAGGCAAATCGCTATCTGGAATACCTTTAACAATGTTAAAAAAACGTTATATGATGAATACTTATGACTATAAGAGAGCACTCTATATTTTAATAATTAATTCCACCATATTTTTCATATTATTGTTGAGAATAATCATTTATAAAAAATGTCTAATAATTTTTATCAAATTAATTTTTTTAATATTATATAAGGGTGTAATAGATAAATTCAAATTGGAATATATTATAGTCAAAGATGTATCATCCTAAGAATATATCTACATTAATATGATGGTATGGTAGGTGAATATTATAAATTATGCATATATTAATTTTTGGAGTGCATCGATGGTTTTGAAACCATAATTTATTATCACAAAACATTTCACATGTTCCATTGAATATATCAACCTCTTCCTTAATTAAATAATTTATTTTATACATACTCTTAGTTTCTAGTTTTATTGAAAAAAATAACCCTAAAACAATAAATGAAACATATTTCTTATTGGTGAAATCTATTCACTTAATTTATGTTAATAGGATATAAAATTATCTTTAGGGTTAAATTTGACATCCAAATTGTTAAATAAGACTATAATAGTAAATTAATTGGATGTTGATGAACAAAAATATTAAAATTCATAATGACTTAAAAGTAGTATTAATTAGATTATTCATTAATGGGGGAAGGAGCATAATGGAAATAATTTTCTAACTCCTATTTTTTTCACCAGTGAGACAACTGATGTATACAAAATTACTAGAGAGTGTATGTTGTTGAATCACATTAAGAAAATTCTTCTTTTGGATTTGGTTTCTAGGTAGAGCTAATTTCTTGTCATCTATTTAATTTCCATTCTCTTTAATGGAATCTATTTTCACATTATATATAACATGTATGAACATAAAATATTTTGAATTTCTAAAATTTATGGATAAAAATTATAATGTAATATTCTTTGGTAAATTAATAATTTTAATTAAACAATGTTTAATTGAAAGGATCGTATTTAATATTGTGTGTAATTTTTATTGAGAATCAATTTATCACGTTCTTAAATGAATTATGTTGTGTAAACATTCCATCATTGTCATTGGGGACAATATTTTGTAGTTTTCTTGGGACATGAATTTTTTTATTTGATTTACATATTTTACACATGTCACAAAGTTAATAGGTTAAATAACCATAAATTATATTGTTCAATTCATGAAAATTGGTCAAATAGGAAAGAATAATTATAACAGAGCATGAGAAATAATAAGTTAGAGACATGTAGTATGTAAAATAAATCTACAAATCAAACTTGGTTTATTGATTTAAAAATACAAAGGCATGTAAAATATTAATTTAATGGATTTGGAAAAGATTCTTTTCTATTAGATAAATAGTGTTCCATTATTCATGATAATAAAAATGAAAATATAGTAGACCAATTCTTGAATACTATCAAAACCATCCTCTAGTGTGTTAAATGTCATATTATAATAATAATTTTTTTTATATTTTGTGTTATAAAATTCAAAGGAAGTTTAAATTTTGGTCTGACCATAATCTATTTTTCATTGATCATATAATCATACTGATTTAATTAGTAGTCTCTTTTAAGAAGATTTCTATATTAAATTTTTTATAATTTATTTGGATGAATTCTTGATCAATGGTTTTTGGATCATAATTATTTGTGTAATGTAAACCATATGACAAAATATAAGTATATAATCCTAGAAAAAAGGGAACATATATTGATAAAAAATAAATAGAGATCAAAATAAATCCTTAAATATATTTTCAATTAATATACATGTAATAATCCCAAATATAATGTGGCTTCTGAGAAAAAATTTAAATCTAAATATAATATATTTGGAATATGCTCTGAATATGTAATGTTCATAATATATCCGTAATAGAGTAAATTATTTACCCATTATTTCCCCCGTCAAATTATTTCATTGAATGAATGTTGTAATATATTATTATTGATTGATTTCAAATATAAGAATATATCCTACAATATATGAATGTATTCATTTACTGACTTTATCTTTATTTTAATCTCTACCATGTCTTCTCAAATATAATAAATCCATGTGTTTGTTTTAATTATAGATTATATCCACCATGTGATTGATGTTGAGCTAACCTAAATAATTATCTCTCTATATAAGAAGCAATTCAAGGGATCCAGAATCATATATTTGAATAATTAAGGCACTTTTTTGTTTTATTCCATTGCAATAAATATTCAAATAAATTTTATTCTACCTTGATTGATTTGAGAATTATGGAATGAAAATGAGTTCCAAATTTAAATATAATAATATAGACCATTTTATATTGTAAATCAAGAACAAAAATATAAAAAATAAAATAAAATATTATATTTATTGAAATGTATTGGAAATTATATCTATTCTTCAAAAAAATAAAAAATTTAAAAATTTAAGCCTTTTATAATTTCAAAAAAATCATTTTATTAATAAAAAATTAAAATAATTATTATATCAAACCAAATTAACAATTATTGAGTAATAGAAAATAATATGACTATTTTTTATATTGAAAATATGATATTTCTCACAATTATTGTGAATTAATGTATTGAAAATTGTATATATATTCTAAAATTTATTTTATGAACAATTTTAATTATTATATATATTAATTATTAATTGTGTATTTAATTATAATTAATAACTTCTTTTTATATATTTTTGTCATGGAAGTTATTTATATTTGATGTTATGTTCATTGAAATAAATTATACTGATTTTTTAATGATTATTATATAAGATCATGATGAATAAATAATGTATCATGTATATGAAATGGAAGAGTTTTATTAAAAATATATTTGAAGGAGATTTTGTGTTAGAAAATTAACCTTCAATAATAATAATATTAAACTTATTTTGATTGTGATTGTATAAAAATATGACTGAATGGTGGAATAAATAAATGAATTTATTTTTTATTATATACATTTAAATTATATCTCTAGTAATGAAGATCGAATAATTTTAAAAGGTACAACTGTAGTGTATAAATGTAGGAAAAAATAATATATTTTTAATTTCGATTAAAACATATATTATAACAATATAAAAGTATAAATCTCAAAATAGAGAAGACAATATTGAGGAAGGAAAAGAAATATATATAAATAACTGTCTGAATCAAATTCAATTTATATTATTCATATAAATATTTACATAAAATAAATTATAATAGATTTCAGTCTAATATATGATGATATGATGGGAAATTACGTGATTATAATAACAAATAATATCCCCAAAATTTAAGAGGAAAAATAAATGTAGAATAAATTTTTTGAGGTAAAAATTTCATTAATTATAATTAAATTGAGATTTGAAATTCTATCTTAGGATTTAGTGACATGTTAACATAAAATATTAATTTCATTTATATTAATAAACCATATATATTATCATATAGTTATCATCAGTATCACATTATTAATTTTTTCTCATAACAACAATAGTGGGTATAGTGAAATACTAAAAATAAGGTTTTGACATCACCCAATAAATAAAATGGAATTAATAAAATTATTTGTGACTATATTCAATAATAAAAAATTAATTAATTATATAAAATATGAGAATCTATGATAAAACAAATAGAAGATCCAAAAAAATAGAATGATTTGTTTTCATATGAAACCATATTTATAGATAAAAAAATATATTTTTTATGGATGATCAATATTAATATTTTTAATAACCATTTTATAAATTAGTATTATTTTATGTTGATTTTGTTAAATTTGAAGTATATAGGAAATTTTTTTGCAGTTTTATAATTATTCATTATCTGAATGGATATAGGTATTTTAATTGAATTGGATTAAAAATAATTATCTGAATAGTATTATAATAATAAAATTATTTAACTCCACCATTTTAAATATAACATGACTATATTATGAAAAAATATTCAAGGTGAGATCAATAAATATTCTCTGCAATAAATTGTCTCACTATAAGACAAAAGAAAATAAATATTAATATGAATTCAAAATCAATCAATAGAACTAAACTGAAAATATAATGTGTAGATGAGGATTCATAGTACATAATAAATTTAAAATGTCCCGGAAATGATTAATTATACTCCTAATAACAAATACATAGATATAAAAAATATTATAATAATATGATCTGGTATAATGTCATAGTTATCATTATTATAAATAAATCATATATAATTTAAAATAATTATTGGAGTTTTATAATTTTATAGATGGAACTTAAAACTAGTGTTGTTATATTTATTAATGGTTAAATATTAAATCGAATGAGTTTATTCTACCACATTGAAATTTTTTATGAATTAATATTTTATAATACTATATTTGTTAATGATATTTATACATTTCAAAATTAACCCAAAAGGATGATGACCAAAACAATATGTATTTCATATTTTTAGGTATTAATGTTTTTTTCATGATAATTTTTGTGGATGTATATATTTTTTGTAGTTGGAAAAACAAATTGCTATAATGAATACTATTAATCATGTAGAATATAAATTATTATTTCATTTACTAATGAATAGTTATCAATGAATTATTATATGTGATGCAAGTCACATTGAAAATTTGGTGAACCAAAGATACAATGTAGTGATGACTGGAACAAAATCCAACATAAATTATAATATGGATGTTTTTATCAGATGATAATAATGTAAGAAATAAAATATAAATGTTTCATTACATATGATAATGTTTTACCACATATTATTAATGACTATTTTGTGAATTTATATCTCATTATTTTGTTATTTTTAATAATTATTTGTAGTGTGAGTAATATAAAATAGAATTTCGTGACAAATATTTTTATTTGAAAATTTATTAGGTCAATTTAATGGTTATATTAACTAATAGAGAAATTTTTGTAGAATATATAATGAATTTCAAACTACATAAATATAGAAAATTATGGAGTAATTTACCAAAATAATCATAGTTTTATTGATTTTGGGATAACCATGATATCAGATCACTGAGCCTTAGGAAGATAAAATTCAACTATATCATTATAATAATAATTATATTTATACTAAAATTGTATTCTCTAAAAACATTATTATACTTTTTTGATATTAATACAATGATTAACTATCTGATGGTATTCAGCTAGTCTTATTATATATTCATCATGGAAATATATTTTGTAAATTTTCAAAAATATGAAAATGAGAGAATATTCATTATCTAGACAATACACTGTAAGAGTTAACATTTTCACGAAAATTGTATTTTTAAAATAATTAATAGATATGATTTAATTTTTTAGGAAAATGAGAATTCAATATTTTCATATGGTAAGATTTAATATTATTATAATGTTTAACCTAATCCATTTATATGAGTTTTAATAATAACAAGAAACACATATTGATGTAACCATTTCATTTAATGATATTTAATCTTTTTTCCAATGATTTTCATTGAATAGTTTAATCAATGAGTTTAAATTGAATAAGGAAGGATACAAGTGGATCTATATTATTAATTTTCATCCAACTATGTATTGTGGGGGGGGGGCAGTTTTGTGCCAGCTGAATGATATATAATCCATTTGATATTAAAATATCAATGAATACATGGTGGATGACCCCCACAAGGATTCAATAACTATATCATACATCCGTACCAATATCTATTTCAATTGATTCATAGATTTATATTTTGAAATGTTTATAGAGTATTCAGAATCCTAGAAGTCTACAATAATCCCACTAGTAAAATATTGTCATTAGGTTGCTCTATGATGTCATTGATTATGAAAGAAAAATTATTAATTGAATATAGGATCCTATATATTTTTGATCTTCATTTCACCATGAACATATTTATTAGAACCTATTTTTATAAAAATAACACATGTTTAATTCTTGAAAATCAATTATAAAATCTCATTCATCTATAGAAAATTAAAATGATATTTCATTCATTAAATGTATTGCTTTGGTCCCCATATTAGTATTTACTTGAATTTATTTCCTCTAAATAACTTACCTACAAATATAACTCCCTCTCATTAGATAAATTTTATCATATATACATTTGAATTGAATTGATAACATCACATCAAACAGTTTGAGAAATGAAAAAATATATTTTCTCACTCTATCTAGGATAATAGTAAACTACTAAAATAATTTTTATTATATTGATGTTCTTATAATAATTATTAAAAATGACTTATTACTTTTATCTTCAACACCAATAATGACATGTTGGTGTTTTATAAAATTATATGGGACTAGTAATGAAAATTTATAGTATTTAATATACCTAAAATCTATTCATGTGGGATATTTTGGGGTTAATTGTTGATTTATTATGTAATATTCAAAAATAAACTTTGTTCCTTAATATTTTCTTAAATTCAATGAAATTAATATTTTAGTCTCTTTATATATATTAACAAATTAATCAATTTTCATATCAATTGAAATTTTATTATTTAAATTAACCCTTTCTCTCAATTAATTACTATTTTGATTCTATTAAGAATTTTCTTGAATAATATTTTCATTGGTATTTTAGTTAAATTGATTATGTAATGGAACGAATGTCTCTAGTCCATTCTTTTGTGAAAATGTGGACTATAGGTGTTCTGGAAAGTCAAGGTCACTTGGGGGTGAGTTTGGGTGGACTTTTGAGGGAAGTTAAAGGGTAATAGCTTTCGCATGGTTGGCCCACGGGTATCCTAAACCGTGTGGCCAAACTGTGCAAGGCTGGTCTTGGAGGCAGTGGCTAACGCACGGTTAGCGCACGGTTTGTCTAACCTTGCAGACTAAACATGCGTGGAGTGATTGTTGAGGCAGAAGCTAACACACGGTTAGCGCAAGGTTTGTTAAACCGTGCGGACTAACCGTGCGGTCACATAAAGTTATATCATAAAATTGTGTATCTAAATCATTTTGCCTTTAATCAGATCGTTTAAGCCCCTAATCGTCCATAAATCGGGATTACCCTTCCTTGGAGTTGTAAGAAACTCTCCCAAGTTTTTTGGAGGTAATCCAGTGGCTTCTCTTCGTGAATCGAAGCCGGTTTCTCTTGGTATGTGATCCCTTTTTTTGGTTTCTTAGATATACCTAGATCTGCTCCTCCTCTTCTCTCTTATTATTAGATCTATGCCCGTTATGGGTAGATATAGGTGTGTGGATGACGTTTGTGATGTGTTTTGTCCTTTGATGTGTTAGGAGAGGATATCTAAGGAGGATTTGTAGAGAATCGTTCTGGTTTCTTGGGCGTTCATGGACCGTTGATGTTTTCCTCGAAAACCCTGGAGGTATGGGATTTGTGGCTTCTCTAATTGTTCATGTGCAATCATAGAGTTAGCATGATTTAGCCCTTTGGATAACAATGAAATTGACCTAATTAAATACTTGAACCAGATTATGAAATTTCATTGAACGCATGTTCTAGTCTCATGTTTGCTAGATAGTGTGATATCTATGCCTTGCTTGTTATCATGTTGTTCTTGATGAATTTGAAAAAGAACGTAAAGACGGAATTAATCGATAATTAATTGGATAAAAATAAAGAGGCATGAAAAAGAATCTAGTTCTTTTGGTAATTTTTGATATTGATTAAGATGGCATAATAATCATTTTTAATCCTTGTGATAGCTTACTGCTTTGGTTCATTATGTTGGAACAAACAAATTGAAAATGTTAAATCAAGATGGATTTATGAGCTTGATTGATTGGATTCCGTGAAGGTTTTGTAGTTACCCTCTTGTTGTGAATTAGGGCTAAAATCCCATTTGATGTGATTGTTGGTGTTGGTTGTTTGAAGGTCAGATTCCTTGTTATAGGGCCAGTAGCCCATTTGTTGTAATGATTGGTTTCCTACTGCTTTTGCTGTGTTGTGACCCTAGAAGGGGTGCTGAGATATGTTGTGTTGTGATGTTACCCTGGAGGGGTGTTGTGATATGTGGAGGCAGGGAGGCCTTCTAGTTGTGGTAGCGGATGAAGCCTAGAGTGGTGAGATGCCTCGGTTTATGCATAAGGGTGTCAGGAAGGACACTAAGGATGATAGAATAGGATGGTTGTGATTGTTGGATGTTGTTGATCCTTGGTTGTTTATCTGCTTTACTTTTCCCCACTGCTTAAGGTGGCTGGTTTTGCTTACCCTTCTTTTAAAAGGGGAGAAGACGCACATGGTATGCCACGTGCTTTCCATGTTTAGCCTCTTGAGGGATAATGGTCCTACACTCTTTCTATAGGCGGAAAAGACTCGATGAGTAGTATATCTACTCACCGTGCTGATCCCCCTTGTGTTCAGTATCATAGGATTATTTTCTAGAACGCCCAGGAATATGGGGATGTAATTCTAAAATGAATGTCTAAATAAATGATGTTAACCCATGGGGTTGGAGCTTGTTGGAACTTAATGATGAGATTGAGAACTTTTGAAGGGACAGTGGTTTTTGAATGTGATGCCAAGAAAGTTTAAATTTAGTTTTTGTTCATAGTTAATTAATGTGAAAATAATTAATTAATGTAAAGTGAAATTGATGAAAAAGGGAATGAAGTAACATAATGATGTTCTTTAACTGGCTGTGTGCTTATAGGATGGCTAGTCTTAGAAATAGCAGCCTAGAGTACGAGAGACGTTAGCTGAAGTTGAGGCTAAGACCAGGTTACTCCGATAGTGTGGTTGCGAGTTATATATATTTTGAACTTTTTGTGTTTCTATACACTACTCCACTCTGTCAGAAAGGGAAACTGACACCCTAGGGATTCTGAGCCCTGGGGGGGTGTTTTCCCCAACATTCCGATGGGAGGGTGAATGGATGACTACCCCCTTTGACCCCGCTCTCTACTCTTGGTAGGTACTAGTGTCGTTGGCACATCAATTAGTTTTCCCCATATATGTGTGTTGAGGGCTGCAATGGATTGCGGTTATTTCCACACATATATTCTGGATGTAGTATCCTATGGACTAATATATGTGTAACGTGTATAGGCTGTGATGGCTTGACGATCCTTACGCAGTGTTTGGGTTGTAATGGCTTGAGGTACAATACCCGGCGTATGATACACGTTATGTTGGTTGTGGTGGCTCCCGGAACCTACATGGTTACTTTTTTCTGTGAGGATGGTGTGGTGCTTAGCCCAGGTGTCTTCTTGCATGCCTTTGTGGTGAATGTGGTGCAGATTGTGGAGCTTATGCCAAGTTAATATGGGTAAGCCTTTGGAGAGAGCTGCACAGGATGTATGTTGTTGCGGCAAAGTGGAAAACCAGTGGGTAAGTAGTAGCAGGGTACCTTTGATATTATTTACTATATGTTATATTTATGAATGTGTTACTTTTAGAGAGTATCCATGGTGAGGATGGGAACATAGTATACCTGTTATTTGACAAGTTAGTTTCACTGTTGTTCACTATGATTTAGCATGCAGTCATTACTTTTTCTCGAGAGGATTTTTGGGAGGATCTTACTGAGTATGCTTTTATACTCACCCTATGTATATATAAACTGTTTTTCAGGTCACATGGAGCAGGTTGGAGATCAGGATGGTTATTACTAGCCTATGGTTGCAGGAGCTGTTCGGGCTTGTGATCTCTACTGATTTACTTTCTTTTGGGTACTTGCAGTTTTCCCTTTTTGGTTGTAGTACTTTTTCATGAAATTATATATGCACTTGGGTGTTATTTTATACTTTAGTTTTGAGTTGTAGTTGGATGGTTTCTATCTTATCTCTCTCTTCTGCATGTGTTCTCTTAGAAGGTAATGCCTCCCATTTTTGTGTTTATTATACCCTAGGTTTTATTCTCCAACCCAGGGCATACTGGAGGCGGGACTCCGGGTCATTATCTCCTTTTTCAAATTGCCAGCCTAGGAGGGGTGCACTTTGTGGGGAGGGGGTCATGATAGAGTGGTATCAATGGGAGGTTGAGGGATAGGATGATGTTTGGAATTAGGCACATGTGAGGTTGCATGGGTTGGTAGGGTAACGTGGTCATTCATGTTTAGAAAGTCTTGTAAACACTGGAGACCGGCAGAGACATAGGTTTTTAGGGCCCCCTATGATCTGTTGCATGGACCATTATGTTTACAATGTCTACTAAACAGGGTGATACTGGTTGCGGGGTAGAGACCTAGGAAAGGATCATGCATCATTCTTCTTTGTGCCTGTGTTTGAATGGGTATACCTGGGGATAGGTAAACCTAAACCAAATGAAAGAAAACAATTAATTAATTAATGTTGAGTCTTCCATATTCTATGATAAGAAGCTCTAATTGTTTGTTATTTTGCAGGTATGGAACCAGGTTTACGTCCTTGTCAGGGTTGCGTAAAAGACGTTTAGCAGGCTGTTCTAGTATGTCACCACAGGGTAGAGGTTGACGACGATGACGCTTGGAGGAAGATACTCTGAGAGTTTCAGCGCCAGAGTCTGCAGAAGTATGAGGGCTCCGTTTCAGATGCAGTCACAGAAGACTGGTTGGAGGAGGTTAAGATAGTCTACCTTTGTATCCATGCTCATAAAGAGAACTGGGTGTCCTTGGTTGTGACGATGCTGCGTGGAGCAGTAAGGCAGTGGTGGTTGTTGTTCCTCGGGGATCCTGAGGAGTCTGCAATCTCATGGGAGGAGTTCTGAGAAATTCTTAGAGTCGAGTTCCTTTCATCCACTGTGAAGTTTTCTAGTCGCTAGGAGCTTTATACCCTTCAGCGGGGGAGCTCCAGAGTTCGAGAGTTTGGAATATATTTCAGTAAAATTCTATGATGTGTATCATACCTGTTACCAGATGAGGAGGCCCGAGCGAGGCATTTGGAGGAGGCTTTGCATCCAGAGATCCAGCGCCAGGTCACCCCATTTATGCTGTAGACATATCTTGAGGTGATTGAGAGTGCGGAGGTTGTCGAGAGGACTTTGGCCAGGACCGGATCATCAAGAAAGGGGAATCATCATGATTCCTCACGAAGCAAGGTTGTGGTCTGGGGTTCTGGGTTTTCATGTCAGAAGAGTTTCCATTCAGCCGGTGGTAGGTCCCATCCCTTCACATCTCGTTTCTCTAGAGCCATCAACACTCAGGCCTATGCCAAGGGATCATGTGCTTTTTTTCTAATGGTGGTCATGGCCATCAGCAGCGGGAGTGCCCGAACTTCCAGAGCGGTCATCATGCACCGGGCACTCCACCCCCGGTTCCTCCGTTGAGGGAATTCCAGCCAAGGCAGCAGCAGTAGGTTGCACTAGCATTTGATCAATAGAGGTGAGATGGGGTGGGCAGAGGACATCCCCAAGACGCTCCCCATCCTCAGAGAGTAGAGCACGACAGTGGTGGTGTTCTTCATCAGGGTCAGAGAGGCCGTGGAGGAGGTCGTGGTCAGCTTCATGCTCTAGCGTTGCCAGCTCCAGACGAGCCAGATGTCGTATAAGGTACCCTTTTCTTGTTTTCTACCTTGGTGTTTTCCTTGTTTGATTTAGGAGTGACACACTCCTTCATATCACCTACCCTTTTCCACGCTTTGGGACTTGAGGTAGAGAGGCTTCCAGTGCCCTTGGCGTTGACTACGCCAGTTGGAGGTCGAGCTAGCTTGTTTGAAGTATGTAGAGACTGTGATCTAGTGCTAGGGTAACACCGATCTTGGAGATATTTCCTAGGATTATGGATACAACCATACGATGTCATCATCGACATGGATTGGTTGTATTCGGTGCAGGCTATCATGGATTGCTTCAGGAAGAAGGTCATCTTCATCGATGCGGATGGAGAGCAGGTGGTGTTTTTTGGTGAGAGAGATACTTGGATGGGTCATAGGCGTGTTCCATCCTTATCGTCCAAGGTGGCTGAGAGGATGCTGAGTTCTTCAAAGGATCGGCAGTTGGGGTTTCCTGGGGCCATAGAAGAGTACCCTGATGTTTTTTCAGAAACGCTTGTAGCTTTACCCCCTCAGCGAGAGATCGAGTTTGGGATCGAGCTACAGCCAAGAGCATCTCATATATCTACGTATCTATATAGGATGGACCCTTATGAGTAATGAGAGCTATGTATACATCCTGATGGTCTGTTGTAGTGTGGTTTTGTTTGACCAAGTGTTTCACTATAGGGTGCACCAGTTCTGTTCGTGAAGAAGGTCGACGACAGTTTGCGGTTTCGTGTCGATTATCGTCGCTTAAACAAAGTGACAATAAAGAACCACTATCCTCTTCCGTGGATCGATGATTTATTCGATCAACTGAAAGGTGAAATTTGGTTCTCAAAGATCAACTTCAAGTTCAGGATATTATCAGATGCGTGTGAAGGATGAAGATATCCTGATGACTTCTTTCAGTTGTCGCCATGGGAAATATGAGTTCGTTGTAATGTCGTTAAACTTGACAAATGATCTAGGTGTGTTCATGGGATTAATGAATGCTGTTTTATGTGAGTTCTTAGATAAGTTTGTGGTAGTTTTCATCAACGACATCCTTGTGTCATCCACATCTGAAGAGGATCATGTAGAGTATCAACAATCCATTTTGGGAGTTCTTTGTCGACATCAGCTATTCGGGAAATTGTCGAAGTGTGAGTTTTGGGCTCAAGAAGTTATTTTCGTAGGGAATGTTGTGTCCCAACAAAAATTAGCTGTGGATCTATAGAAGATAGAAGCTTTTGTGTCTTGGGAAGCCCCCAAGACAGTGTCAGAGGTGCGAAGTTTCCTTGGTCTCACAGGATACTACAGGAGGTTTGTAGCCAATTTCTCCCCAGTTGAAACTCCTCTAACAGCTTTGACCAGGAATGATCAGGCTTTCATATGGACTGATTAGTGTCAGGAAGCTTTCAAGTATCTAAAAGAGATGTTAGTTAGTGCTCTAGTTCATTGTATTCCAGCTGAGAGAGTTCAGTTTGATGTTTTCTGCGATGCTTCAGATATGGGGTTAGGCTGTTTCCTCATGCAGCAGAGGTCAATTATTTCTTATGGGTCTCGGCAGTTGCGTCCCCATGAATGTAAATATTCCACCCATGATCTTGAGTTGGAAGCCATGGTGTTTTCTCTGAATTTGTGGAGTGTTTACCTCATTAGTGAATGCTTTGTGGTCTTCACCAACCATAATATTTTCAGTTATGTTTTCTCCCAGTGTGACTTGAACTTGCGACGGCATCAATGGATGAAGTTCTTGCAGGAATACGACATTGATATATCGTATACACCTAGAAAAGTGAATTTTGTAGCTGATCCACTGAGCCGAAAGTCACGTAGTGATGCTATGCGTGAATCCGGTGATTCCTGGAGTGTAATGGAGGAACTTTCAGCTTTATATATTGACATGGGAGCAGTTGGGGGTAGAGTTTGTCTTTTACAGATGATGGTATAGTCATCCCTGATGCAGAGGGTGGAAGATTCCCAGTTGGGGGATCTAGAGGTGGAGGTTTGGAGAGACCGAGTTGTTTGTGGTGAGGCATCTGAGGGTTGGCCTGAAGATGAACAACATAGAGTGTTGTATCTTGGAAGGCTTTTTGTACCCTTGGAGATGCGTGAGATGGTCCTCAGAGAGTTTCATGGTTCTCCTTTAGTGGTCCATAATGGTGTGACAAAGAGTTACCGATCCTTGAGGAGTCAGTTTTGTTGGTTTGGGCTGAAGCGTGCGGTTGCGGAGTTTGTGTCTCGATGTTTAGTCTGCTAGAGGTAAAGGTCGAACACTGTGTTCCTGGTGGTCTTCTCCTGCCAATAGAGATTCCTCACTAGAAGTGGGAGGACATCTCAATGGACATTGTTACATGTTTACCTCAATCTTCGGGAGGACCTGATGCTATATGGGTGGTAGTGGATCGTTTAAAAAAAATTGGCCAACTTCATAGCAATCAAGGAGTCAAGCTCACTGGATGTTTTTTCGACGAAGTATCTGGAGGAGGTGGTGAGACGTCATAGAGTACCAGGGATAATCATTTCTGATCGAGATCCTTGTTTTACCTATAGTGTGTGGAGGGGTCTCCAACATGGTTTGGGTTCCCCACTATTCCTTAGCACTGCTTTTCACCCTCAAACGGATGGTCAGACAGAGCGAACCATCCAGACTCTTGAAGACATGTTACTCACTTGTGTTCTTGTTTTTGGAGGTTCATGGGAGAGGCACTTACCATTGGTGGTGTTCACTTACAATAATAGTTTTCACTCCACCATCGGTACGACGCTATTTGAAGCCTTCTATGGTCGGCCTTGTCGTTCTCCATTGTACTGGACTGGGGTCGGAGAGTCAGCAATTCTCGGACTGAAACTAGTTTAGAATACAAAAGAGATGGTTCAGGTGATTTGTGAGAGTACGAAGACAGTTCAAGATCATCATAAATCATATGCCGATCAAAGACAGAGACCCTTATAGTTTGATGTTGGGGATCACGTGTTTCGGAAGTTGACTCCCCATCGTGGGCAGCGAAGGTTTGGTCGTGGGAGTCATCTTTCTCCCTGCTTTGTTGGGCCTTTCATGGTGTTATCTCATGATGGAGTAGTGGCTTATCGAGTAGAACATCCCTCTCAGATGAGTTAGATACATGACATTTTCCATGTGTCACTGCTATGTCGTTATCTTCATGACGACTCCCACATCATTGATTGGGGAGAGATCGATGTTGGTGATGATGCCACCTTTGAGGAGAGACCTGTGGAGATCCAAGACAGCAAGGAGGAGGTGTTGCGCGGGCGGTCCATCCCATTAGTTCATGTATTTTGGCGACACTGAGGCTTGGAAAAGAGTACACGGGAACATGAGTCACAGATACACGCTTAGTACCTAGAGCAGTTCGATGACTAACTCTTTTCATGTATCGTTGTAACTTATGTGGTTGTGGAACTTTCATGTTTATGAGATGACATCCATTGTTTCATTGGTGGATTGATCTCTTTTGAGAGGTATATAAGTGTGTGGTTGTTCAGACCCTGTTTCATTTTCTCTTTAGGTGGGTTTTGGATTCTCGAGGATGAAAATGATATGAGAGGTATCTGATGTAACGACCCAGATCTCTTCGATGCATTCCTTTGTGAAAATGCAGTATTAAGGTGTTCCGGGAAGTCAAGGTGACTTGGGAGTTGCGTTTGGGTGGACTTTTGATGAATCTTAAAGTGTAATATCTTTCTCATGGTTGGAGCATGGTATTCCTAAATCGTGCAGCCAAACCATGCAAGGTTGTTCTTTGAGGCAGTGGCTAACCCACAGTTAGTTCATGGTTTGTCTAACCGTGCAGACTAACTGTGCGAGGAGTAATTGTCAAGGCATAAGCTAATGCATGGTTAGCGCACGGTTTGATAAACCGTGCGGACTAACCATGCTTCCAGTCAATGTTAGATCCTAAAATTGTGGATCTAACTCTTTTTTCCTTTAATCACCTCATTTAAGACCGTAATCGGGCATAACTCGGGATTACCCGTCCTTGGAGGTTGAAGAACCTCTCCCAAGAGTTTTGGAGGCGATCTGAAGGCTTCTCTTCACGAACCGAATCTGGTTTCTCATGGTATGTGATCTTTTTGATGGGTTTCATAGATCTACGTAGATAAGCTCCTCTTCTTCTCCCGTCTTCTTAGATCTATTCCCGTTAGGGGTAGATCTAGGTGTGTGGATGATGTTTGTGTTATGGTTTGGCCTTGGCTGTGTTATGAGAGGAGATCTAAGGAGGATTCGTGGATAATCGACCCGGTTTCTTGGGCGTTCATCGACCGTTATGGTTTTCCTCAGAAAACCTTGAGGTAGGGGATTTGTGGCTTCTCTAATTGTTCATGTGCAATCGTATAGTTAACATGATTTATCCCTTTGGATCATAATGAAATTGAACTAATTAAATACTTGAACCGGATTATGAAATTGCATTGAACGCATGTTGTAGTCTCATGTTTTATAGATAGTGTCATATATATGCCTTGCTTGTTAACATGTTGTTCTTGAGTAATTTGATAAAGAACATAAAGCTTTAATTTATTTGACAATTAATTGGAATAAAATAAAGAGGCATGAAAAATAATCTGGTTCCTTTGGTAATTTTTGATATTGATTAAGTTGGCATAGTATGCATGTTTAATCCTTGTGATATCTTACTGCTTTGGTTCATTATGGTGGAACCAACAAATTGAATATGTTAATTCAAGATGGATTTTAGAACTTGATTGATTGGATTCGCAGAAGGGTTTGGAGTTACCCTCTTGTTGTGAATTAGGGCTTAGAGAACATATGATGTTATTGTTGGTGTTGGTTGTTTGAAGGTCGGATTCCTTGTTAAAAGGGGAAGATCCCATTTATTGTAATGATTGGTTTCCTGCTACTTATGCTGTGCTATGAACCTGGAAGGGGTGCTGAGATATCTTGTGTAGTGATGTGACCATAGAGGGGTGTTTTGATATGTGGAGGCAGAGAGGCCTTGTGGTTGTGGCAGCAGATGACGCCTAGAGTGGAAAGATGCATCGGTTTATGCACGAGGGTTTCAGGAAGGACACCAGGGATGATAGAATGGGATGTTTGTGATTGTTGGATGTTGTTGATACTTGGTTGTTTATCTCCTTTACTTTTCCCCACTGCTCAAGGCGGCTGGTTTTTCTTACCCTTGTTTCGAAATGGGAAAACACACGTGGGGTATTCCACGTGCTTTCTGTTTTTATCCTCTCAAGGGAGAATGGGCATATGCTCTTGCTATATGAGGCAATGACTCAACGGGTAGTATATCTTCACACCGTGTTGATCCCCCTTCTGTTTAGTAGCATAGGATTCTTTTCTAGAATGCTCGGGAATATGGGAATGTAATTCTAAAATGATTGATTGAATAAATTATTTTAACCCATGTTATTGGTGTTTTTTGGAACTTAATGATGAGATTGGGAACTTTTGAAGGGACAGTGGGTTTTGAATGTGTTCCCAAGAAAGATTAAACGTGGTTTTTGTTCATGGTTAATTAATGTGAAAAGAATTAATTAACGTAAAGTGGAATTGATGAAAAAGGGAATGAAGTTACCTAATGAAGTTCTTTAATTGGTTGTGTACTTATAGGATGCCCAGTCTTAGAAATAGCAGCCCGGAGTCCAAGAGAGGTTAGCTGTAGTTGAGGCAGGACTAGGTTCTGCCCATAGTGTGGTAGTGAGTTATATATATTCTGTAACTTTTTTGTTTTTATATGCTACTCTACTCTATCGGTAAGGGAAACTGACACCCTAAGGATTCAGAGCCCTAGGGGGTGTTTTCCCCAATATTCCAATGGGAGGGTGAATGGCTGACTACCCCCTATGACCCCGCTCTCTTCTCTTGGTAGATACTGTTGTCGTTGGCACAACGGTTAGTTTTCCCCATATATTTTTGTAGAGGGTTGAAATGGCTTGTGGGTATTTCCACACATATAATCTAGATGTATTATCCTATGGACTACTATAGGTGTAACGTGTATAGGCTATGCTGGCTTCAGGATCCCTATGCGGTGCATGGGATGTAATGGCTTGAGGTACAATACCCGATGTATGATACATGTTATACAGGCTGTGGTGGCTCCCGAAACCTACCTGGTCACTTTTGGTTGTGAGGATGGTGTGGTGCTTAGCCCAGGTGTCTGTGGGCTATCCTTTTTGGTGCACGTGGTGCAGATTGTGGAGCATAGCCCAAGTTTATACGGGTTAGCCTTTGGAGAGAGATACACATGACATATGTCGTTGGGGAAAAGAGGAAAACCAGTGGGGAAGTAATAGCAGAGTAACCTTGATAATATTTACTATATGATATATTCTTGTATCCGTTACTTGGAGAGAGTATCCATGGTGAGGTTGGGAACATAATATACATGTTAGGTGACGAGTTAGTTTCACTGTTGTTCACTGTGCTTTAGCATGCTTTCCTTACTTTTGCACGAGAGTCTTCAGGGAGGATACTACTGAGTATCCTGTTATATTCACCCAACATATATATAAACTATTCTTTAGGTCACTTGGAGAAGGTTGGATATCAGGATGGTTACTAGTAGCTTGTGGTTGTAGGAGCTATTCGGGCTTGTGATCGCTGCTGATTTACTTTCTTTTGGGTACTTGCAGTTTTCCCTTTTTGGTTGTAGTAATTTTGCATGGCATTACATATGCACATGGGTGTTCTTTTATACTTTAGTTCTGAGTTGGAGTTGGTTGGGTTCTATCTTATCTTTATCTTCTTCATGTGTTCTCTTAGAGGCTAATGCCTCCCATTTGTGTGGTTATTATACACTCGATGCTAGTCGCCAACCCGGGGCCTACTAGACGTGGGACTTGGGGGTCATTATCTCAATTTTCACATTGCCTGCCTATGAGGGGTACACTTTGTGGGGAGGGGGTCCTGACATATTATTTTAATTTATCTCCATCTTTCACATTTTGAACTCTATTATTTATAAGAAATCCTCGTAATGCAATAGAATAAATTATTATTCATTAGAATATATTAAATGAAATACCAAACACCGAAGATAATATAAGTATAAAAAAATTACAATATAATTTTTTAGAATAAATTAAAATTTTTTATATCTTTTAATACATTTAACAATGTGATTTCTTAATAGCTTGTGTTACATGAATGTTTGAGATTTATCAAACAATTGCATACTATTAATAATATTATTTGATATAGAAATTATCATATAGAAGATTGAATAGTTTGAATTTATATGAATGAATAAATTATTAATATATATATATATATTAAAAATAATATTAGTTATTTATTGGATAGAATTATAATAATAAACATTTAATTGAATATCCCATTTTTTTAATTAGATTAAGAAATTAAATTAAATTTTTAAATGTTTTAAAGTAAAATTAGTTCGAAATATTATTATTTAATATAATATATTTAATTAAAAACATTTTTATACTGAATTTTTCTATTATCTATTTGTATCATATTGAATAATTTCTCTTTAAAAATGTGTTTTCTCATCACTGCCACATGATTTAGGTGAAATTACAGATGTTGACTAATATATACTGAATGTTGACAAATTTTTTTCCATATTTAAAATCTTAATAATTGCTAATATAAAATTATATTAACATAATTGTTGTCCCAAAATGAATTGTGAATGTAGGAAAAAAAATTACTATGCTTATATTAGAAAATATTAGGGATAAAGTAAAAATAATAGGGTAACAATAACATATTAAATTATATAAAACTATATTATATACTTTTTAGATCATTACACCCATAATATTTTATAATGTACCATTTTCACCATTTTTTAAAAAATAAAATATGGGATGACTCAATTCTTTTCTGAAATAACTATTGAGTCATATAACCCACATAGTTTAGGTCACAACCACTCCTATCTTCATCACACACTGAAAACTATTTTTATTGGAATATTCCAAACAAAATAACATAAAATCATTCCTCTCATCATAATAAAATAATTTATATGTGTTGGTCTCCATCGAAAGAAATATTTAGTTTAATCATGAGGAAAACCGAAGAAAATGTAATGTTCTTCAATGTGGTCCCTTATTTTATTTTATTTCCCCCAACAAAAATTATTAATTTTAAAGGTAAATTGAGGCGTTTCCCAGAAAATCAACACCCCATTATTAAATAAAAAACCTTAAAGATTTCTGAAAATGGGATAGTTACATTGATCGCTATTGAGAAGTGGAAGAAGACCATCTGAAACCTGATCATCCCATTGAAAGACAGTACCATTGATTACCTTGTTTTCAAGACCATCTGTAAGCATATTATCCTCTCGATATATATGGGTTAAAATTTTATCCATAGATTAAATAATATCCAAACATCAAGTTTATCTGTTTGTGAGCTTCCATGAAATATGAATAGAACCTGATCAAATGGCAAGTAAAATAGTGGTAAAATCACATTCAAGCCAAATATTCTTCCAACCGTGTTGTTTAGATTTCTCAATAGAGATAATCACACCATAAATTTACACTTCAAGAGAATATTCATGTCCACCAGATACTTGGAGATAAATAAGAACACCGACATGGTGATCCATATAAACAACACCAAAACTAGCAGGTCCTGAATTACCTCTTGAGGCACCATCAGAATTGATTTTAATCCAACTATAGAATAAAGCATGCCAAAGAACTTCAATCTTGCCATATGGGGGTCGGAAATTTCCATTAACACCAATCCATGTTAAAACATAGTAGTTATGAACGGAGTTTGAGCATCAGAATTTTTTTTTATCAAATGAATTATAAATAGTATATAGAATACCAGCCACCGCGGCACCATCATGGAAGATGTGCTTGTCATGAATCCCCTTGTTCCTAGAGCTCCAAATGTATTGAATGACCTATTTCTCATCCACATGGAAATGAAATAGAATATATGGCGATAAGATGATATTACGAGAGCCCTTTAAAAAATCCAGAATCATTGTGACCTGAGGTAAAGACACTTCAAACAGATCATCCATAGCCTACCACATTGTCGAAGAAGCCGTGTAGAAAAGGAAAAGATGATCAAAATCTTCCCTATACTAATGAAAGAAAATAAAAATAGAACAATGTTATGTTATACATGTTTGAAAGAAGTCATTATTTTGAATCTTCTTATGAGTAACTCTCCTGGCTAGAGTTAACCGAGAAGGCTTCAAGAAATTTCCCTTCAGATTACCCATCCAATTGAAATCATTATTTTTTTATATGTCATGATCAAAGAACAAATTATTAGAGAGGATGACATTAGGAAAAGGTTCCCAAGATAAAAATTCCTCCCTATGAGAGAAACAATATCTGTCCACTTTTGAAATAATATGAGATGACAGATTTTCCATGATCTGAAGTTGTTCATTTATATATATGTAATAATATATATTTGAGCCTCCATCTGTAATAAAATAAACTAAAGGAACCCTAGTAATGTTTCAGATCTAGAATGATAAGGATTAATCCTTAGATACAATCCATCTTAAATCATTAACAATAATCGAAAAAATAGATTTAAAAGCAGGTCATACCAAAGAGATGAGATAGTTAAGATTTCTATCTTTGAGTCTATTCGTGAGTCTAACCTAAAGGATGTTAAGAGCTTCTGATCTTACATTAATAATCCTCCACATAAATATAGCTTACAAAGAATCATTAAAAGATCCAACATTTTTAACTCCTAATAAACTGGCATTATAAGGCTTGCATACATTTTCCCATGAAACAGAAGCAAACATTTTTTCTGTAATGGAACATCTCTAAATAAAATTTTTAATTGACACACCAATGGTCTTGATGATATATGGCGTCCATTTATTGACCATAAAATAATACCCAAATTAAGAGATGATAATGGACTTCACTAAACAGATCCAACCAGCCATGTTAATGGATTTACCCTCCCAGACTTAATGTTGTCTTCTAATATCTCCAAAAATGCTAGAGAAATAACAATCCTTCGCCCCCCAAGAATAATGAGACCCCCAAATAAATGATGTAAAAAACCCCTCTTTGATGCCTATATCAATAATAATAGAAATTTTTCTTGTATGGGTGAAATTCCTTACAATGTACACAAAGGGAATATTCTAGTTAATCCCTTGACCAGAAACCATCTCATAATGACAAAGATCCCTCATGATGTTCTTTATATTTTCCTTGTTTCCTAGAGTTAGAATAATGATATCATCACCATAAAGAATATGTGAAGGAGAAAAGGTACAAATATTGGTGTGAATAGACTTCATATTCCAATTCCGATCCATAAGAGAAAGACATCTGCTTAAATAATCATTAGCAATGGAAAATATCACAACAAAAAAGGATCAACTTTCCTGATGGCTCTCATGAAAACAATGTATCCTTCAGTAGATCCATTAATAAGAACAGAAATACAAGAAGACTCCATTATTATTTTGACCCAATTAATGAAGGTGATATCAAAACCAAACATGGTGAGAATCTTGCAAATGAAACCTCAATCCATAAAGTCAAAATCATTCCTTAAATCAAGCTAGAAAGCAATATTACATCCCCTGATCAGACTTTAGAAAAGATTCACACATTCCAAAGTAGTAATAAGAGAATATTGAATCGACCATACCTTAAAAAAACCAAACTGACTGGCAGAGATAATCTTACTTACAATAGAGGAATTCCTGATAATAAGGATCTAGGAAATAATTGTTTATATTATCACACCCAGTGTTTTTTCTTTTAAAGTCATGGTTTTGATCATGTTCATTGAAAATATCAATACTTTTATTAGGTGTTGGGTGAGAATAATATTGACTTTTGAATTTTAATCTACGTCTAATAACCATAATTTTGGTCCCCATTGTTTCTTTAATTGTTTTGGAGAAAGGGTGGTTATTACAGGATTTGGAACAACCATGAGCCCATTTCAAGTTAAAGAAACCAAAATTTTATCTTTTATAACTCCTTTGTTTCTTTTAAATTTTTCCCCATTAAAATTCCTAAATTTCTTCCACAGACATATTAAAAGAACCATATCCTTTTAGACCCATTATAAATTCATAAACATGGTGAATTTGGGTTTCATATTTTTGAAATGGGCCATCCCATGCACACATTTTCAGTTGAAAAAAATAAATTTGATTATTTTATATATTTTTTATTTTTAATATATTTCAGTGATTCTACCTCCAACTCTAATCCAAAATAACTATCCTCACCCCCATTATCTAATCGATATATTTGGAGCTCGTTTGAATCATAAATTTGGGTGAAAGTTCGAAGGTTCCCTAAATTTTTTCAGAATTTATAATGTATATTCTTTCACCCATAAATAATTCTATTCATACTATTTTTCCAACAAATATTCATTCCCTTGTTCATGAAAAAATGGTATCAAAGGTGTCGACTCTTAGAAGTCCATTATTTTTAAAGTTCCCTTGTTATTTTGGGGTATGATAATGTATAGGGAGTAGTATTGTGTGGATGTGAGGCGTTAGTGCGAGAATAGTGTCGCAAACTCTTTCTCATTATGAACCTTGAGTTTCCATGAGATTTCTTGTTTTATTAGACTCCTTTGTTCTTGTTGATTGTTTGTTGTTGGGATATGACAAGGGGAGTTTGACTAATGGCCTTCGTGAGCTACCAGGTCTTGGAAAGCCATGTAAAGCCAAGGCATGGTCCAAATAAGTCTCTCTATGTTGGTGTTCTATTTGACATATGGACACAAACCATATGGTCATGTCACCCACCGACACTAGTTCCCTTTTGTGGGTTTCTTGGGTATTTCATTAATCATGATTTTTTTTGAAAATATTTGTGTGAGAATTATAAAAATGGTCTTTAAATGAAGGATTGGATTTGGAATAGTGGAAAAGGGGATCTCAATAATTAAATATAATAATATTTTTGGCGAAGGTTGTGTTTTTTATAAACCAATTTTGTTATGGAATTGGAAATGATTTAACAGGATTGGATTTTCTATAATCTAAAATTTTGGTTTATTGAAATAAAATATTTTGCAAGTGTGGATCATTTTAAATTAATTCAGAAATATTGTTTTAAATGGGGTGTTTTGGGTTGTTTAAATGTTTTGGAATCTGATGAAATGGTTTTGAAAGATTAGTTTTGAAAGGCTGGAGTTTTCGGGAAAGGGATTTTGGCCATTGTGGTTGTTGGATTATGAAAGGTGACCTTATTTTTTTCAAATGGGATTGGGATATTGCTAATAAATGGTTGTTTATGGAAGTTCTATTAAATGAACTGTATTTTTCTTTTAATAAAATGGTTGTTGATGAAGGGTGGATTGTCCTGTGAAATCTGAAAATGGTTTTTTAATTGGATTTAATGTTCCTTTTTATGGTACATGATTATTTTTGTAATGGTGATGTTTTTTTTGAATTATGGGTTTTAATTAGTTCTCACATGCATGGTTTTGTGGATATATGAATAAATGGCAGGTATGGAATGGTATTTGAGTGCCTGGGGTGGCACGTAAATATTCATGTGAGTGAGACATGATGAATCACCATTGGTGAATGTGAAAATCCACCAAGTCAGATTACTTTTTTTCAAAAGTGTTTTTAGCGGAAAAATTGTGGTGCTTGTTTTAAATGGATGGTTATGTGGATGGTTAATCATATTTCTTAGAAGTGTTATCTATTCAGCATGATTCTTTATGATCTAGTAGTCATACACTTTTTTTATATTTAGATGGGATCTTGTTTGTGGATTGGTTTTGGAGAAATGTTTATTTGGTTTCTAAATATGTTATTGATGTTATGATGTGGCCATGAATAGATCTCCATTGGAAATCATTCCTATTGATCAATCTATGGATTCATTTAAAAAGTTAAATCCACCTCTTACAATGATACCTCATCTTGTTTCTTGAAATAGAGAGCTATTCGGGATCGATTTAATGTTTCATCACTTTATGTTGATTTTCCCGATTGTAGTAGTTGTGCTCGGTGATGTTTACTGGGTGTTTTTGTGTACCTTGTTCATTCTTCTCTATGTTCGGAGTGATATATAATTGTCTTGTGTACCTCCATGTTCTTATTTTAATAAAAAAGTGTTGTGGTGTAATAGTGTTTCGTGGTGTCTCTTGATCTATTGTTTCTTCCTTGGAGTGATATATGGTACTGTGTGGAACAAAGGTAGGGATACAAGTTGGGATTTATCAATGCAAGACTGTGACTCAAGAGATGATCCATCCATTAGTGTTCTATCCATAGGTTTTGCAGTGAAGCTAGCATGCAGTCAGGAGTCCTAGGATTTTGGGTCGTATTTCTAAGATCATACCTCTAACATTTTTTTCTGGTTGATACTTTTTTTATTTTTGGGTTTCAATGTCCCAATGATTAGTTCCCCTTCCTTGACCTCCCTAATTGGTGGGGTTTTGGATTCATGCAGAGAGTGATGGCCATGTTCTTTGCGCATCCATTTGAGAGTGGGTGATATAAATTTTCATGTTGTGTTCCAATCAACATCAGTTGGTATATTGTTGTAGGAGAGTTTTGTTTGGATTGTGTGAGTGAGGCCTAATTCTATCTCTTGTTGAATTCCGGTTTGTTCGTTTTAAGTTGGGTTCTATAGGCAGGGAGGCCCACAACGTATCCTGTTGATTTTTACTCCAATGAAATTATCTAGTTCTAGTTGTTTCTTAATGGTGGGGAGTCCATCCCATAATAAAATGGAATATTTGGTTTTCATGAGTTCTATTTTTTTGTGATTCATGGGTTCATTGGTAGAAGTCCCTACAATGGAGTTCTTGGTTTGTTCGTGGAGGTAGTGACTTGATATTTCAGTTGATTCTCAAGATGTGTGTGAGAGTTGTTGTTTTTCATGGGGTAATTAGATTAAATTCCATTAATGGTTGATGTTGATTCATTGGATTATAAGGATGGACCATATAGATAATGACTCCTTCAGAGTTGATCAATCAACTAATATTTGATAGGTCTTTCCGGGGGCAGAAAGCTTTAATGGTTGGGAGAATTCTCACACATGGTTTTTTTCTTCTTATGACATAGTTTTGATTTGGTTCATTGAAATTAACTATACTTTTATTTGTTGTTGGGTGAGATTAATGTTGAGTTTTAAATTCTCATCTATGCATAATCATTGTAATTTGGGTCCCCATTTCTTTTTTAGGAGCTTCGGAGAACGGATAGTTATTTCTTGATTTGGGCCAACTGTGAGCCCATTTCCTGTTAAAAAACAAAATTTGTTTATTTTATAATTCTATTGTTTTTCAACATTTTTCACATTTTCGACTTCCTAAATTTACTCCACTAAGATATTAAAACAATCATATACTTTTTTACCCATTATAATTTCAGAATACTGGTGACTTTGTGTTACTTATTTAAGTAATGGGACAGCACATGGGCCCATTTCCAATTTTAAAAAAATAATTTGTTTATTTTATATTGTTTTAATTTTTTAATATATTCATGTGATTTTACCTCCCACTCTAATCCAAAATACCTATCCTTACCCCTATTATCGATTTTAACTCTTTGGATCTTGTTTGAATAACATATTTGGGCGAATGTTCTAAGGTTTTCTCAAATTTTCTAGAATTGAGAAGGTAAATTCTTTCTTCCATAAATCATTCATTTTGTAATCATTTTTCCACAAATCTTCATTCACTAGTTCGTGACATATATGGTGTTGACCAAATCAATAGGCCTAAAAAGATGGATTTTATTATAATTATCCACTTTAGAGAAATGATCACAAAATAGAGCATTTTATCCATGAGGATGAATACCATCCTTTTAAAAGTGGGTGGCCATCCTGAAAACATCCACATGGATAATATCCCCAAATAAATGAAAGAATAAGTTACCAAAACAATCTAGTCTAGGAGAGCATTCGGATTTCAAACTGAAAATAGATTCTTTTATACCTGAAGACAATGGGATAACAATAAGGCTGGAGTTGTCCTCTAAAGTCACAAACTGAGGGATAACCCCTTCCCACGGGATCCATAGAGGAAGATTCCCCATTGAAGAGATCCTCAAAATAGGCAAAAACATGGTCAGATAAATCCTTCATATTGTCAATTAGACGATCACCATTTTTAATCAGAGAAAGTGGCATGGAAACATTTCAGATTTTCTGAAGAGAATTAAAAATGTTTGTGTTTGGGTTAGCATCCTTTAGTAAATTAGCTTTAATGGAGTCCCTTTTCAAAGAATAATTTAGGTGAATATGGTTGTTGAACCATCAGGACAACTCATTTTATAGAAAAATACCATCAGAAAATTCAATAAGGGTATTGAGCTCTTACACATTTCTAAGAGAAGCACAAGTAGAAAGAATGTCTTATTTATGTGTGTTGAAATGATTTTCACTCCAAAGCATCAAAGTATTTTTTGAGAATTTTGAGTTTGGTTATATAAGAGAATGCATCACTTCGATAATTTAAAGTGTTCCATGTGTTCATAATAATATCTCTACATTTATGATGAGTAACCCATGCCTTGTTAAATATGAAAGGGAATATAGGTATAGGATCAATTTCAATAAGATCAATCAGAATAGGGTGATGATCATAATGGAGTATGGATAGAGTAGTACATGAAATAGATCCCCATGCATCTAGAGAATCCTCATTTTCAAATGTCCTTTTAATTTATTGGCCATAAAACATATCAAATTATTCATATATCAATTTTACATTGCACCAACAAGATTTACCTCAATTAACTCAGTTTGATATATGCACGATCTGAATTCATTGGAAGATGTAAAATTGTCGGACGCACCCATTTTCACATATGGATTCAAAATGGAATTGAAATTCCACAACAAAATCCAAGGATTTGTAATGGAGGATTTTAAAGTACCCATTTCCATCCAAAGAAATATGAAATCTTGATATCTTTTATGAGAATAAATAAATGAACATGAAAATATGAGACCCAAGTAATTTAAAGAGCTTGTCACATGTTGGTTGCATGAGATAACAATTGAAGGGATAATACAAGAAGCCTAAACCAGAACCCAAAGACCGATGACATCAGATGATCGTTTGATGTTGACAATGTGGAGAAATCCATGATTCTACATGTCAGAAATGCTGGAGGAGAAAATCATTTTGGCTTCAGATAGACCAATAAAGACTGGCTTGTGTTCTTTTATAATGAACTGAATGAACCTAGATGTATACATATTTCCCAATCCCTAGGAATTCCAAAATTGGATTTTCATTTACATCTGAATCTGGGGTTAGAACCCCTCTAGATTTTACCTTCTTCCTTATTTGGAGGTCTCCCCACCTTTATTTTGGGAGTGGGAGTTCACTACAATAAGTCATTGATCTTAGATGTACAAGGCTCTGAGATCTAGGAATTTCTATCGAAAATAGATCCATCCATGTTTTTCTGAATTTTCTGATTAATGTTCAAATGAAATACATTATCCAATATTGGACTATCAGGATGATTTGAACTTTTAATGTGTGAATCATTAGCTACATAATACTTTATAGAAATGTGATAAGTAATCATGTTATTATTCTAAACAATCTATGAAAGCTGGCCAGTGCATGATGCTGCAACTTAATGTGTGATGCACTGAGATTCCATTCCTGTAGGTCTGAGAAACATTTCAGTGGCCCTATTGTTTTGGAAGTTTTGATGTCCTAATATCAGAACAAATCACTATGAAAGACTACTATTCAGTCTCATAATGAACATATTTAGGGATGAATATGTTGATGGAGATAAACAAATGTTGAACATGTGAAAGACAGACTACCACTTCACAAAGCGATGTGATTTAGATTTAACTAATGATTCAAATGGAAGGTGATCAGTTTAATTATATTGATTACATATAATAGATATTATATAATTATAATAGTAATGTAAATTTTATCATTCTCTAATGACAATACATAATTTACTTTTTCATTCATTTTTACTTGAATATGTTATCATCGTTGGTGTATGTGTCAACTATTTCATTCGTGAAGTGATGTGAATCTCTTTTAATCAACACAAAACATGGATTTTATGTATGTGTATATGTATATAATATGATATATTTTATATTATAATCAATATAGATATATTATATATTACTAATATATTATAAATAATAATATTTTTATTTATTAAATTAAGGAATTATTTAAAAACACTATAAATGCGTATACATATTTTTTTATCCAAAAGAAACTGTGAGGAAATTTATCTCATCTCAGTTTTCAAAATATGGCGAAATATTTGTTAGAGTGGAAAATATAAAAATTTTATGTTGTATGTATGTCCCTATTAGAAAATAATATCATTATTGATCAATACATTATGCTTTACAAAGATTCAATTTTAATTATCTAATCAAATGATATTTTTCACCAGACTAATGGTGTTGTAAAAGTAATTGTACAATATCAACATCAACTGTGATTGAAAAAAATATCTAGAAACAACAACTTTCCTATAATGATTTGTCATTGGAAATTAAATTTTTATTAAAGAACCATATTATCTTATGATAGGTATGTCTTTTTACTACGTTTATTCCAAATATATATATAGTGATTACATTTAATGGATTTGATTAATTTGTGACATATTTATAAATAAATATTCTTTACATAATATAGATATTAGACAATATGAAATATTGGTTGTTTAGTTATATCTAACATATATATATATATATATATTTAAGCATTTATTTGATCTTTCCATGGTTGGTGTGTACTAATATAATATATCCCTTCATTACCTTGGTATGTCTCGTGAAACAAAATATATGTTCCCCATTAAATAAGTTTTTTCCTATTTTATTTAAATTTTATTTTGACAAGACATGACAGTATAATTATAAGAATATTTGATACCATAGTTTCTAACAATTAATTATTTTATTCATAAGTATTTTAAATATTATTAATAAAGGGATTTTCACAAGGATAAATTTTCTGTGTGCATTTCATTAATAGTTTATTGAATAAATATAATCTATTTATGTTATTTGCCATTCAAAATTGATTATTACATATCAATTCATGAAGTCAAGATATGTAAATGACATTAATGTTTAGTTATATATATTAAATTATTTATTATTATATAATAATTCATTAATGATTCTATTTACCTTTACAATTTCAATGTATTTTAGATCACACATATTTTTTTTCCGTTCCCCAGGATATGAAGAAGTGGTTCTTGAATGAATTTTCATGGATAGAATTTTCTGTGGTTGTTATGTATAATGTATTTTTATTCTCATTACATATAATGGTAGTCTCAAATGTAAGAGGTTCTCCTGAAGTAAAAAACATGTTTCCCCTTTGTGATTTTACACATTGTATCTATGTCAATGTAATAATTTAAGTCACCGACTACAAGATACCAATTTCTGGATCATTAAATTTTGAATCAGAGTATGTTTAGTAAATGGAAAGGGAAATATATTTAAGGAAACATAGATGATATAACACAACCCTATTATATATTTTTAGATAATAATTTATTAACATCCAAATGGTTTTCTTTGGAATATAGTATGTGTTTCTTTGAAATACATCCATATATGGATAATGTAGTCTTACGTGGTTATCACACAACAGTACATAAGGGTAATGATTCCAAAAAGGGACTAAAAGACTAGAATTGATCATCACCTAGTGAACAACAATATGTGTTAATCCACATAAGGTTTGATACCCCTGTTGTATATTCTTAATTTTATTCAAATTTTTATACAAACTATTATAATGAATTTTAATGTATATAAATTTCTATTTAAATAGTGTTTACATATTTGATATTGGATATTAATTAATGTTTTAATTTTAGTTAATTATATTACTAGTTATGGTTTTATATATTATGATTCATAATGATATGATATAATATAGTTTTTTGGTTAATTTTGAAATGTTACCTGGAATATGGAATATGACCTTTATAATTATAAATGACTAATAGAGTATGAATGGTCAATTCATTAATGAAAATAAGAAAATATTTTTAAGGTAACTAGTATCCCAAATATTCTCATAATGTGATGGAAAATTACAGTGTGATTACTATGAAAAGAAATTATTCTCTGCCTTTTTTTGATTTAAATGGTACCTGGTGGAGTAGAAGATTTATCAGATGAAAATGGATAAAGGGATATGGAAAATAATGATTTTATCACATTTGATAATTTGGGATGAAAAATCTTGGGAGATGGTTGAAGGAATTTGGATATATTTATATTTGTGGTGATATTGTACACAATAATAATGAATGAAAATTAAACAATGAAAATGATTATATTATTTTTGTAAACAATAATGAGATGGAGAATTTTGAAAATTTATTCCACATACATCAAGTGAATATACCTCAAAAAAATCTAAGGTAACATTATAATTATTTTACAAATGATAAAAATGAAATGGGATTTTTGTTTTTTTATATGGATCGAATAAATTGGTTTAAAATGTATACTATTGACTGTATTCTTAACATAAGAATCATAGACCGTATAAAGAGTGTATTGTAGTAATATTTTTTAAAATATTTGGGAAAATATGTTGTATCATACCTATAATGAATGAAATTATTAAACAATAATTTAATCTTACTATAAAATACATGATTTATGGAAAAATAACCTTTAATAATTTTTAGATTATGATATAATGTTGCTTTTCCCTAATAAGATTTAATTGAATTTAAATTTTTTAGTAATGAATTCAATGGAAATGATTTATAATTTTTTTAAAAAAATGGTTTAGACTATGATAAATGGATTTAATATCATTTTTTGGATATATTGAATACAAATAATATTTTTCTTATTTATGGAAAAAGGAATCACAAAATAACAAAGAATGGTAATTACGATTATTTCGATGTTTCAAATGAATTTATGATGAAAGAATTCACATGGTTTTTCTGTGATGGTTTTAGAGATAAATTATATTTATCGGGGGGTTATGGAATAGAACATTTCTAAAAATTAGTGACCATATTTCTAATGTTATGGATATATATATTATAGAATTGAATTTTTATTAAAAACTTCTGAACAATATTATGTTGAAATTTCGAAAAATATTCAAGACTACTATATTACACCAAAATATGAGTATTTATGAGTATTGGTTAACTTGTGTTAACCATATTTGATTTATAAATAATTTTGTGATAAACATAAAGACATTCCACACTTTTATAGATCATACAATATGTTAATAATGAATTTTAGTTATTTTGGACCAAAATACCTTTTGTATAATTAGTTCAGGGAGTAAGTGAGTAATCGGGAATGATAGTAGCATAAAACGTTAATATTTTTATAATAAAATAGAGTAATATCATTTATTTATATTCAATTATATTAATAGTTTTTAGAAAATATCCATATCATTATGTAAAAGGATCATGAAATAAATTTTTTTCTAAATACAATCATTTATATTCAAATGATTATATAATAAATCACCATAGATTTATGGAATGTTGGAACCTAAAATTCCCTTAATAACCTAAATTCTCTTATATAAAAGTCCTTAATAACTCTATAGAATTATTTAATTCTTTCTTCCTTGTCCATATATTCACATGCCATAAATAGTCCCCAACATAGAAACATAACTATATCTTATTCTATATGACCTTTCTTCCTGCATTTATGTTTTACTTAGAAGAAATTTAATTTCATATTTTTATATAGTGGGTTTTTAAGAAATTTCAAATATCAATCACTAATTTAACAATATTCTTCATCAATTGAAAGGGTTGAATTTATATAATATGGGAGGAATGTAACATGCCAGAATTCTAAATGAACAATGATTTATTGAATATTGTATGTTTCACACAATACCTATATCAGAATATATTTTAAAAAAACATTAAGAAATATTTCATTTATAATAAATTAAATTTTTTTTATAACACATCAGAAATGAAACAATGTGTTTCTTCGAAATCATATGTTATACACAAGGCAGAGTTCCACATAACAACAAAAAACATATATTATTAATATTTTATATTATAGTTATCACAATAATATTGAAACAAGAGACATGAAAAGGATTATAAAATTATTAAATATATACTTTACCCATATTATTTACTTATCAATTGGCCAGAAATAGAATATGAATCAATTTAAAAATTATAAATCATTTCTTGAAATTTTATTTTTTAAAATCACAATTTAGTTTCACTTTGTGCATATAATTTTAAATTATTTTATACAACATCTAGAAAATTTTAAATGAAAATAAATTAATTTTATTTAAACATGAATGAAAATATATTATGGTTAATTTTTTGTTATTTTTATGAAGTATTTAATTTCTAAAAAATAGTTAGTAGTATTTTATTTAAATTTAAAAAATTATTTTCATTAAAACAATATTGATGATAAATTATATTTTTACATTTCTTAATAGTAACATATGTCATATTATATATCAATTAATATTGTTTATGTCATGTTAATAATTTTAATAGAGAGTTTTGTTATAAAAACATTACAATATTTGGATCAAATTAAATTAATAAACATACATTTTCATAGTGTATATAGGATAAATTTTATATTAAAATTATCAAACTATAAATAATGAAATTGGAAAAATGCCTTCCTTATTTTTAGTCATAAAAATTACTAATTATCCATATGTTAAACTTTCTTTTAGACAAAAAGTTATAGTGAATATATTAAAAATTAACTAATGTGGTTTTGGAAAAAATGGGTTTGTTGAAATTTAAAATAAAAATATATTGGTACAAAAATAAATAAATATTAATAAATAAAAAATTATAAACATATTTTTACAATTACACCATGATAATTCCATAATGGTCAAATGTTTACCCTTGGAATATATGAAAATCATTGAAGAACTAAATTCCATTAAAAAATAACATGCTTATCATCTCCCCGCTTATAAAAGGACAACCCTCCTATCTTTACATCACACAGAATATCAATATTAATTATGAAATTCTTGAGAAATTTTATTTCTAACTTCCCTCTAAAAATAATAGATTTTTATTTTTGAAATAAACCCATATTACAGATGATTTTGTGGAATCTTAATGAGGATTCCCCAGGAAAAGGTAATGTTCTTCAACAAGAGTCATTAAGTTATTTTCCAATAATATATATATGACCATATCAATTCTCCACTTCTACAAATTGTTTTACAATATAATTTTTCATATTTATGAATAAAAACAGCCTCGTGAAACAATGGAGTTCATTCATCCATTCCCATCATTCATGGTTTGGTATGATGATGAATCGAAAAAGTATATATTGGATTTTAAAATATTTATAAATTTGAATCCATTATTCATATATATGAATTTTTTTTGCATTCAATTTTTTAGGTTATATCCTAACATCACTCATGGTTATAGTGGACTACCACCTCACGAAGTAGTGTGAAGCATATTTCACTAACATTTCAAATGAACGGTGATAAGGGAAATGTAAATTATTATATGTTATATACATGAATTAATTATAATATTCATTTCAATTTTATCATTATGTAAATATAATACATCGTTATGATTTTCATACAATTCATTGACTTAATGAAGATAAAATTGTTCTCTTACGTGTGGACTGAGGCCTTTAAGAAGAAATGTGAATATATTTTCATCACCATAACAAATGGAATATATATATATAGGTATATAAAATTGTATGTATGATATTATTATCATTACGTAATTATTATATATTACTAACCATCAATCCTTATTGATTATTGGAAAAAGGAAATGTTACTCTTGTGTATGTGAATCCAACGATATCCACGATTATAACATACTTAATTTTTCATTACCATATTTAATTATTGGTTTTAAATGTATAATTTATTATAGTTACCTCTAGATTACTATTCTAGAGATGAAGAAATGTAATATTTTAACGAATAATGTCATTAGTGGAAAAACATACATGAGAAATTAAGGCAATCAACAACCTAAATATGGATAACCATGGGAAAATATTATCAAAATGTTGGCTAAATGTTATAAAAGTAGCAAATATGATATTATAAATATTAATTTTTTTATGTAAATGACATGTTCAAAACACTATATAGGTGGTCAAATCAAGTGAACCAAAACTAAGAATTAGGTAATGGATTTTGTCTCAATTTTAATTAAATTGATATGTATTTGGTATTATTGACCAATTTAATTTTACAAGATTTATAAATTAAATCATTAATATGATATATGATATTTTTATATACTAGGTGAAATTTTTTTATTCAATTTTAATTATTTTATCCAAGTGTTTTTGACAAGAAAATTATTGTGTGGTAAATGTTATTTCAAACTATCATATTATTTTTTTGAATGTGAACTTTCCATTGAAAGAGTCACTTTATTACAATAATTCTTCGTTGGATAATAAATTTATCAAAAATATATATATTATCACATTATAGATATGAATATTTAATAAATCATAAAACATTACAAAATATATTTTTTACTTGTAATGATATTTGATTATCTGGGGAAGTATAGTCAAATATTTATAATTTTATCAATTATGATATTTTATAATATTTCGTATATATTTATTAATTCAATCATGTATTAAAAAAATTTGGAATGATTTTGAAATTTAGAAATGGGTGGGACTAGTATAATATATTCCTTAGATGCATCAGTAGTTCTAATGATAAAACCTTATTTGGAAAATTTAAATTTATTTTAATCATTACCAATTAAATTATCATGTCAAATGTGTTTAAAATAGAGTTATCATGATTCCTGACATCATGTAATCCATTATGTAAGAATTTAATTCATTAATATTCTAGGTATTATTATCCATTATATTTTCTCATCAATAATATCACCAGATGCATTTCATTCAATTGTTAATAACGAAATGTTATGATTTTTTGATATTTATATTTATATATTGACAATGGCTAATCTATTTATATAGTCATGTTTTTTAAATGGGGGTTTTCAGTTATTCACTATTCCATAATGATTATTCATTAATAATTATTGAATCCCTTTTTATGATATGATGATATTGAACATTCATAGAAAATTATAAAATTCAGGATTAAAATATATATCACATATAAATTTTAAAAAGTTAAATCAATATATAGAAACCAATAATCATTATTATCAATATAATAAAATGGTCCACATCAAGGGGGATATAACCTTTATCAATATAAAGAAAAACAATGTAACTAAACATCCTAAATTAAAACATATATTTTATCATATGATTCATTTTACCAAGTGAATTTTTTTAATAATATTTGAAATATGATTGAAATTGAGCTTACACATGTGGACCCTAAATATGGATACCAAAAAATTGCTACATAGAAATTTTATATAATAATGACTCAATATAAAAAACCCATGTAAAATTATTATACAAGTATTCAAGGTTATCAATATAAATGTTTTGTGATTATATTTATTTTAATCATCTTAAAATTCTATATAGATTATATTTTACATTTAGTTATAACCTAACGAGTATGTTAATTAGAATAGGTACCATTGTTTTTTTCGAATCACTATTTTATTAAATTAATATTATGAATTAATATCTTAAAAATAAATTTTTATGTATCATCCAATTAAAATATAATTCTTTTAAATTTTCATTTGATAATTATGTTGTACAATTACATTATTCTATGGAAAAAATATTATTTCCAGCTACATTTTTTCAAAATGATTCAATTATTGATTCAAAATAATTTAAAATAGATAATGTTAAATGTTAATCCACACAATATAGTATGTTTTAAATTGGTATTATGACCACATTTAATTTTATCACACAAACATTAATTTGTCACTAAATTAATGTCTTTTAATTTTACATTTAATGGAATTTCATTTAAAAAATATCTTATTTTATGAATACTTCTAACATGTAATGAAACTGAAATATTATTAAAATCCAAGTATGAATTATACCACTCCATGGTCCTTAATATTTTTCGTGTTATTATTTTTTGAATAACCCATGTTGCATTAATATGAGTTTAATGTTGTTATTTTTTTTATTTTGGATGATTATACACAATGAGAAATTGCTCATTTATTATCTCCAAAAAATTATTTTCATAATGTAATTAATAAATATTGTGAAATTCTTGAATTTTTTTTATTAAATTATAAGATATCTATTCTTTGATATCATGGGGTATTGTTGTATATCATTGATTTCGATGAACATTAAACATCAAATGGTTATAATAACTATTTTTTTCTACATGGACTTTACAAATGAATAGGGATGTTTAGAGATATATTAAAACTCATCAAAAGAATATATTAACACCCATCAATGATATTAATATCTGTAAAAAAATTTATTTGGGGCTGTTTGAACCAACTGTTCAGACATCATATTTTTTCACATAAAACTATTCCATAAAAATCACCCTATTAGAATAATATAGTAAAAATTTATAATTACTGGATTTTATGTTTTATGATATCAATGCTACTTTATAATTAAAAATGAAAACAAATGAATTAATATCCATAATAAAAATTTATTTATTTTTTCTTGGCTACTCTAAAAATATAAGTTCATCTATTTGATATAATTAAGAATGATATACTTACAACAATAATGTCACATTAAATTTAATGAATATAAGCCTAAACAACATCCTAAACATATTGGCATTTTTTTCAACGATGAAAATTTTACCTTAAATAATATATCTATATAAAAATGAATTGATGTTTTGGAGGAAGAAATATATATCCCTATACTTATGTCGGGGGTGAAATCTATAGTCCATATCATGGAAATTTTCTGTTATTAAATTAATTATGACATATTTATGATAATTTCAGTTTTAAATGTGGATAATAATTAACATTTTGTTTTACCCATATAAACAATAATCCATGATAATTATTACAATGATTAAAATATTGAACATTCTATTCCAGTTGTGTTATTCATATTTCAATGGAACAAATTTTTGGATAATGATGAAATAATATGTTATCATCCCATTATGGGTACTAAATGGGCCTTCACAAATAATTTAGATGAGTATGTTACAATAGTCATCACTATTGTCAAACCATATTTTAATGACATAATCAAACAAAACTCATTTATTATAGTGAATCGTCTACACTAATGACTATTATTGAAACCATTTGTATCTTATTATCAGTCATAGAAAAATTTATGTTTTTTCATCATGCAATTGAAATGAATTGTTACTTTTGATATGGTTTTATTTCTTGATGAAATTTTTACATGAAAGAAATTGATTTGTGGATAAACAAACTCTTATTAAAATTTTAATTTTTTTATATATCACCATGGTATAAAGCATTTCCCTCTATATGGTTATGACTACTTTACTACATCTCATTTAATAGATAATTCTAAAATGATGAAGTATAATGTGATAACGTTTTAAATATATATTTTAATATATAATTTTAATAAATAAATTTATATCTATTGAGTAATTTTAATCTACTAACGAATCTATTTATAATTATTTTTATATCAAATTGACAAAATACTATGAATTTTTTTAATATGATAAATAATTTTTTCCTTTTTTTTAAATTTTGATAAACATTAAATTGATATTTTTTATGTGAAGAGGATAACAATAATTAAAATTTTAATTATTTGTAAAATGATATTTTACTCATTATAAATTAGCCAAGTGGTGTGTATTTTATTGTAATGATAGATGAATCACAAAAAAATGTCCGTAATTATAATTTTAAAAGTATAATTCTGCTATTCATTTACAGAATTGATACATTGTCTAACATTATGTTAAATATATTAATTTATTATAAATTATATTTAAATACAATAAAATCTTATCTAAATTTTCCAAAAAAAAAATTTAGAAAAATTAGTTTTTCTAAAAATTATAATTTATTTAATTAAATATAAAACTCTTTTACACATATATATTTTGTGTTCATTGTTATTATTTCTAACTATAATGTAAAATTAATAGTCATTCTTGTCAAATAATAAGATTGTTTCTTTTCTCTTGGAGTACAACCAGGATATATTTTGATTTCCTTTTATAATAGTTGAAGTGGTATATAAATCAGATAGTTGTTTATGGGTGAATATTATATGGAAGAAATATTTTGACTTATTTAATGGGATGAATTATAAAACTCTCACTGTTATATATGAAGGAAATTGAAGAAATAAATATTTATATTAAATTATTACAACACTAATAAACTCTGTTCATTGACCATATTAATAAATGATTTATGGTTTCTGTGATATCCTCGACCCAGTTCACTCATACATAATTATACCCATAGATTCACATGACCACTATCACACCTACCCATAAGATATATTCTAAAAAAATATATTGAGTCCATAGAGTTTTACCTAGAAGATATTATTCCCTATATTCAAATTGTATCATAACATATCAATTAATTAATAAAAATTGGAAATTGATATCAATGATCCACTATAACAATGAAAAATATAAAAGTATGAATAAGAAAAATAATTTAATAGTTATAAAAAAATTGTATGTTAAATGATTGTAAAATTGTGATTCAAGAAAATATAATAAGGAAACATTGTTATATTTGATATAAAAATACATTCGAATTAGAAAATTATAAAATCTGTGAAGCATCTCAATCCAATGATTGATCCTCTACTCTCACACACCATCCTATCACGAGAATTTGACATCCAATGATGGCCCAATTCCCTTATACTGACCTAAATCATTGATTTATATCCATGTACCAATCAGTGACATTAACAGGGTGTGATTTAAACTCAATTGGGCACCACCAATAATGACATTATAAAATCCTTTCATTTAGAATGATTATATTAGTTGGTATGTTAAATAATATTCATTAGAGTAAAAATCATATATAAAAACAGTTTTTTTTCTAGGTTCTTAATGGGATGCGAGGATAAATATACATATTTTACCTTAATAATGTTATCAATGAATATGTGATTGTCACTATTTAGGGCCCATGAATATGATAATAGAATCCATATTTTAAAAATAATAAAAATGTATCCAATGTATAACTTAGGACTTAATGACCTTCGAATGCCCGAAAGACCCACAATAATAACCTTCAATCCAACCCCAAAAATTATTGGTTTTTGTACAAGTGTAAAACACTTAGGATTCAACTTGATAAATGTCTGCCAACATGTAAATGGAGTAGTCTAAATTTAAATCATGATCAATGAATTAATGGATGCATAGGAGATGATCCAATGCCTCATGTTTCTGAAGAAATAATTTTTAATCCGGGGATATAATAAATGGAAATTTATTTTTCGTATATTGGTAGAATTAATAATTGGTTCTAAATTGATGAATTTATAGAGTAATTAGAAAAAATGGATTTAGTTGGAGTCTATCTCCCATGTTAAATACCTCAATGAATAATGGTGGCATCCTAAGAGGTATCAAGGAATCTATTACGAATCAATGGTTTAATAAGGGGTGAAAAATACATTTATAGTAAAAATGTCCATACTAAAATTTCACAGTTAATAAATAATAATATGTTATATGTTTCTTCTTATCTCTATATCATTCAATTTCATTCATGAGATTAACTTTTAATTTTTAGGTGGAGAATATATAAAATCTCATTATTACATTTAAACAACGTTTAAAATAACAATAAGAGGATAAATAAATGTTTCATTACATAAAATATAAAAATATGAATTTATTATAACTTAATAAATTAACATTGAAATTGCAAGAGAACATCTAATATGGATGTCAAAGGCTCATTTATATAAATAATCATACAAATGGGTGATTCTTTGTATGGTTATAACAACCCACATGGTCAAAAGGTGTCATAAGAGGGTCTATGTCTTAGTTATAACATTTAAATTAAAAAATTTCATATTTAGAAGGAGACACTTAGAGATAATGCTATGTAGACTTATAATGAAAATTTTATGTGGTTCAGTCTTTAATGGAAACATTAGAGAATGTATAAATTATCAAGGTAGTAGACTAATTGTCTAGTTTTATAATCTGATTTATCTTGGATAGGAAGATAAAAAAGAATATTCAAATAAACATAACATATATCTAATTTCATTTTTTGGACATAACACTGAATATTGAATGCTAAACTAAAAAAGTAATATAATCAATTGTTGAAAATACCATTGGATAGTCAATTTGATATATGTCGGTCCAACCAAAGTTAAAATAATGTAAGGGATTCATGTATTAGATTTGATGATGTGGAGGACCACATAATGGAGGAGGGTTAATCTATATGAAGATTAAATAAAAATATATTTTGAGTTGAAATGAAATATTGGGAATGGTGTATTTTATCACATCTTATATGGGTTCACAAAATTTTTCCACTTGTTTTAGAAAAAACATGTTCCCACTGTGGGTCTCCACTTCTTAAAGGGATCTAAGGATGCTAGTTCTGGAAAATGTTTGGAGATATATTGTGTTGTTAATGGTCTCCTCTAATTAATTTTTTATAGAACCTCTCCTTTCCATAAATCCTCGATCAAACATTTAAACTAATTGTGTACCTTCTCATACATGTCGTCATGATTTTGCTGTGTGGTTACTACTAACCATGTTACAACCATTCAACTAATATTTCGTTCTAAAATGGTGATTCCTACAAGATCTTAAGGGGTCACAAATAGATTTAAACTCTTCAATAATCCTTGAATAATATATATATGATTAAAAATGAATTTAATACAGACTCAGAAATGATACTTACCTCATCCAAAAAAAAGTTGTTACACCCTTCCATCATTATGACATCACATCCTTGAGTTACCTAGATGATGGATATTGAACATAAGAGAAAATTTCTGACCAATGAGATATGACATGAAAATATCATTCCTATGTCAAATCCAATATGATTATATGCATAAATTTTACAAAAAAATGGAGTGATATAACATCCTTTAAGAGCTTCCATGTTCTAATAAAAAGTATTATAAGATACTACTCAAAAGAAACACCATCCAGTAACTGTATTTCTTGAGGACTAAAAACATTATCCTATCCAGAATAATAAAAATGCTATTGAGATTTGTGGTTTTTTTCATTTGAATTTTAGTATTATAATGGTGAAAAAGTGATAGGACACTGATCTAACTCTCTCTAAAATCTCAAAGGTCCCAAACAAATGATATTGTATCTTCCCTATCATCAAAATATGTATGTCCCATAACATAAGAAAATTTATATGAAAAACTTATCCCCAACTTGGTTAAATAATTAATTAGGTCAAGGGAAACTTATTACTACAACATAGATTAATTTATCTCCATTTAGTGTATGAAATTATTAATTAATTTAAGACTCATGAATGAGACAATGTCTTAGATGCACTACACACCCTTCCTGTAACTTTTATAGAGGTGATCAGATTGACCTAACATATAAGTCCTTACAATTTTCTATATGTAGATTCCTCAAAAAAATTATTATATGAGAACTATGTGTTTCTTTTATGAAAAACCAATATCATGGGGGAGATACATGAACCATAAAATCCTCTACTTATATTGTATGCTTGTACTTCCAATATAATTTCAATATGAACCTAAAATCATGGTACAATATAAATGTATGATGGATAATATAAATTTTTAAAACATAATTGATGTAATTTATATCATTTCATATTTTTAGATGGTATTTCTGATTGGTAAAAAGTGAGATACCATTTTTCATCTACCTCTAATCAACCATTTTACAGCACGTCACTGAGGGGGTCTTGGTAATCCATTCAGAAAACCATGGTTGTTTTTGTCCAATTTTAATTTGACTATGTTATATAGATGTTAATATAATAATATTCACTGGTATTATAACATTATTAGTAGATTGGTATTACACAAAGTAAAGATGAAAGAGATCATTATTTTTATCCCAAACCACCAATACATAATGAATAAGTCAAAGTACATAGTTTTATTACCAAGATTTACCACAATAATAGAAGTATGTGGATCTTATATATATTCAACTCACATGAAATTTTGAACCCATAGACATATATAAAGTAGAAATACCTCTTCCTCATCAATGATGCAACCAAATGATGGATCTTTAGTAAAATACTTATCTTTTAGGACTACGCCCTGAGTGATTGAAATATTAATAATCCTCACCCTATCTACATGTTATGTTATTAACACTAAATATCAAGTGATTTTTTTATGGTGATATTCAATCCCTAGTTTCCTTATATAAATAAAGTCCTTCAACAACAAAAAACTCCTAGTCTCCTGATTTTTTTTGAGTTCTCCAACTAAAATCGTTGGCCATGACATTCATATTTTGAAGATATAAGTAAGCTCAAAATATAAGAGTTTTAACTATTCCAGAAATACCTCCTACATGATATTTGTGCCACACTATGTGAATTTTACTTTTGGATATTGTTTCCTTTATCCACCAAAAAATAATTTCTATGAATATAATACCTCAAACAATGTATGCCAAAACTATATATTCTAACTCATGACCATGTCTTAGGTTGTACCTATCATGTATCCTCCACTAATGAGACCCAATTTCCACAACTCGATCATTATACATCATGACTTCCCATAGCATTATACGAGAAAAATAATGAAAAAATATAATGATATAACAATCTAAAAATACATTTTATTTCAAATGTATTCATCCATATAACCTAATTATAATTTGATTGTCAAATATATTCCTAATAAAAATAATATGATATCCATCCCACCCAAGGAAAATGTTGTATGTCAAATATATTATTTTTCCACTACAAAGAAAAACTGTACCCTACCTTCTGTTGGTTATATAACAATCATTATCATTTAGTAAATGTATCAAATGATGTGGACTATATTGATTCTAATGTTCCATTTTTTGTGCATAAAAAAACAGGTTCTTACTCAGTGTATTTTTTATGATATCATGATATTCAGAATGATAATTTTGAGTATGTGTGATCCCCATCATTTAATCAATGGATACTCTAATAAATAAATCCCACAATAGGAGGAAAATGGGATTTAATAAATACATTAAAATGGTGGGCATGTTCATCAGGGTAATTTTCATAATTATATACTCATAGAGGATATATCTGCTTGACAATTATTTATATTGTAAACCTGAATGCCTAAATTAAACATATTTGTTGCCTAAACAACAATAAATATTTAAGAGATCTTGATATACTCATAAATTGTAGAAATTTTCATTTATTTATGTATTGGAAACTCATACATTACCATAAAATTTGTCAACCAAAAGTATTCAATAAAAAACATTTGGGTATTATCTCTATTTGTTGAAATAATATGGGTTAACCCCTTTGAGATGTACTAGTTTGTATAAGAACATTTTCTTCCTTGACCTCTAGATTACTATGAAGATCATTTAACACTATAGTAGAAAACCTATAATTAGATGTGGATATGGGTTGTCTTCATGGAAATATTTCCATATAAATATCATCCTCTCTATGTATTGTATAAAGAGTTTTAAGATGTTTTTCTAGGAAACAATATTCTATTAGACATATATCAATTGGAAAATTTATGTAATAATCCATATGATTTCTTAGTATATTCTATCACTTTTACTAGACCACGAATATCAGGTCCAGCTCATATAACATAGACATTATATTGTCCCTATTTAAAATAAATACCAACATCATGAAATGTGAAAGACATCGATTAGTGACAAAATTAATGAACTAATGATAGTGAATCAATGATTCCATCCTAAAAATGAAATCAAATCCCCTAATCAAAATATTTAATACATAAAATATGAAATGATAACATCCATCCTTTTGTGGGAACTCTCTGCATCATTGTACACTGTATCGACATACTTATAGTCTAAAATCCAGATTAACTACTCAGTATACTAACTAATAACCAAGACCAATGACATCCATGAAAAAATATTTATAAATTAATATAGAGGAAATTTTTCAGAAAATAAATATTCAAAAGTAAAGGCTACAAAAATATTACCTCTCACTGTAGACTATGTGGTTCCATAATACTCAGGTATTAGATATATTGAAAATACAAGTTATGTTGCATATACATATTTGATAAATGGACTACCAACTATGGGTTAAATAGTGGGATTTTAATATACTGATTACATTATCCTTTTCTATTTGGATCACATTATACAATATAGCCAGTGGTAGTTCATCTTCTGAACTGGCATAGATCTGTGTATCTTGGATTAGAAGGTGGAGCCAGTTTGATTCATATTTTTATAAAAATAGATGTAATTTTAAAAAACTATTATAATTCCCATTTTTATATAGCATTTTCACTGAAATGGTTTGTGGTGGTATTAAGTATTAAAATTAACCTATTTCTCACACTGATGGAATAAAAAATAATTACCATTACTGAAACTCTCTCTTCGATTGCTCTACAAAATACCCTTTTATGACGCTTCCTATTAATTGATGAACTACCCTACCGTGGTTCGGAACAACCAATTCATATATCCTTGAAATCATACACGGTTTATGAAATAATATGGTTTTAGTTATCAATATATAAATATTTCTTTCTCCAAAACATATTTACATAAGATCAAAGACAATACTTGAACCTATCATCAAAATATCTCGCATTGGATAACTCTTCACCATTAAAAGTAGGCATAATTCACATAAGTTATATTAAACGAGATGAATAATATATATTGATAATAGTGATCTACACCTGTTGCATGCACCCCATCAGTTTTCCATCTCTATAAATATCGAAGAAGATGTAATCATAAAATAAAGATAAGAAATCAACAAAGACCAATCCCTAATGTTGATCATCATTATATATGAATTCCCACAAGATCTTAGAAAATCACGTTATCATATATGAGGAATGAATGTCCAACATTTATGTTGTAAAATAAAAAACACCCTGAATTGGTAATATAACCTCAAATAATGATTCCATAGCTGGGGTGACACTCTCACATTTGAATAAACGCATATGAGAGTATTGGAATTTACTCATCAACTCAGACATTGTATATACTCTTCTTGGATGAATCTTCATATTCAACACTCATAATAGAAACCCTTCATAAAATTGAGAATTATTAACCATTTATGGTATAAAAGTGGTAAAAATAGATTAGTTTCATGTGGAAATACTAGTGACATTGTAAAATAACAACAAGTGAAAAATACAATACACAATATATTTCTTAATCTAGAGTCTGTTATGGAGACATGTATCATCAATTGACCTAAAAATATTTATTTGAACATTACATTAAGTGTATGCATGAAATCATAAGGAAGAAAATTTATAAGTGTTCACCACCTAAAACATAGTTATCCATTTACCCAATATTCATGGTGCGGGTGTTGGATTAAATCGATTATTAAATTGTAGGGGTATGAGAATATAGAGAACAAATTACAGGTTACTTATGAATATGAAATTTATGATGTAATTGGAAATGATATTTAATGGAAAGTGTTTATATATAAATTTTGAACATAGTAGTTCTTGTATTTTTAATCTATATATATATATATGTATATTTATGTACATCATGGTCAAGTTTCATTCATATATCAATACCATGTTATTATAAAATGATACTGCATGTATCAAAAACTACGACCTTAAGATGATTTTTCTTCATGAAGAACCATTACCTAATTTTATATCCAAATACACTCTTTGAAATTAAAATGACATTCATGTAACTATAACAAACTATTTTTTCTTCTAGTGAGATAAATGATAAACTTATCCAAAATAATATATAATTATCTAATCAACGTGATCCATCATGCAACACAAGAACCACTATTTTATATTATCCGTAAGAATTAATGATGCCAATTCAATTATCTCTATAATGAAACAATATCACAATATTAGATATAACTTAAATGGGACAAAGAATATAAAAAAGTAAATTCATGTATTATGTAAATGTAACATGGTATAATTAATGTCATATCAAACCATAGTTGTTGATAATGACGCATGTGAAAACACCACCTAGACAAACGAAACCAAAGGAAATGATAAAATCTATTATAGTACTTAATTATTATATTCATATGCTCAATCTAATGGTGAAATTATTATAACAATAATATGAAAAATGAAGAACATAAAATCATATCCAAGGTAATTGTTCCACCTCATGCATGGGTAAGAAACTCTAATTCACCAGTTAATTTCCAAATTAAATAATGACCTAATATATAGTCTAATAATTCTCACAATGTAAGAAAAAAATAAATCAATGATACCACGTTGTGACATCCATTGCCTAAATTACTCATATGTAACTGAACTCGGTTTTCTACAAGGTCTCAAATGTGCCTCCCCATATAGAAAGGGCTTTCACCTATCTATGAGGACCTAGTGTGTGTCTATGTGGATACATTTTCCTTGGGAAAGAGTTCTAAAGAAATGGAATATTAAATTTATAGGAATCAAAAATTGATACCATTGAAAAACTATAAAGATTGATTAGATAATAATCCATATAATATATATAATCGAAAAATTAATAAAAAATACTATATTTTAAATGTTTCTAATATCATGACACTCTATAAAAACGGGTATCTAGATACGTCATAAAATGATTTACAAAAATAGATATAAAAGAAAAAAATTCCAAACTCCCAAAATATTTCCAAGCCTATTCATATCCATCTTCTCTCATATATTATCATATCACAGGGATTAAAAATCCAAATCTGGACCCATTCCCATGTATGGACCTATAACAAAAAATTCTTTAAGGGTTCCAATCGGTGTCCAAAACATGGTGGGAGTAAAAATCATTAGGTTACCACCAATTGCATATATAAAAAATCATATTTATGATAATAAATATTGAAATGTGCCTGTAAAATATAAACTTGAACTATGAGACAATTATATTATAACCATGTCCCACTCAGGTTACACATGGGTAGGTAAACATATTATGCATTCTCTATATTATGCTAAATTTATTTAAATTATAAAAATATTAAAAGATAATTCTCAATAATATTATTTGAGATACCATGTAGTTATGATAATGATGATGGAACAAATCATAAGCAGTTTCACTATTGACTAAATATATTCAATAAATATCATATTAATAACCATGAGGACTACCCAAAAAAGACGTTAGTATTTTTTGATATGTACACTAACAGAATTAAACTAGTAAATTCTCTCAAAATGATTCCTTAGAGTAATTCCAAAGTAAATAATAAGATAAACATGTGTCGTGACCATGATGATCTCCATGGTGTAATGTGTCCAATGACAACAAATTTAATCCATGTAGATAATCCAATGAAATATAATATCTAGTAATATAGTAGATGAATATCCAAAAAACATTGATGAATTTATATATTAACATGTTAAAAAAATAACTATGACTTCATATCCCTTAGAAACCAGATAAATGAATTAGGGTGCCATCATTTAAGTTCTCATGGAATTCTATTTGGAATCCAAATATGGATCATTTATTACAAATTGATTAAGAGGAAATAGTTCCTTAATGAATTATAATAATTTATAAATAATCATATGCCACATGTTATTATATTCCTCTATACCATTCTATTCAATTAATAAAATTGTCTATTCATTAATAATTTATAATTAATTAAATTTTCATAAATACATTATAATAATTTTATACATAAAAGTATAGAGAAACTAAATATTTTTATTTTGATAATATTTATAATGTTTCATTAATAATATTTGTGTTAAAATAACATTTAAAAATCAATCCAATAAGTAATTTTTCTTCCAAATTATAATGTTCATAAGGACTAACACAAATGGGAGATCATTTGTATGGATCAAAACTCTTGTAAGTTTAATGGGTCCCAGAATATGTTCAATGTCAAAATTTTCTAATTTAAATTCACATATTTCATTTTAAAAAAATAACCAAGAGATTCTAGAATGTAAATGAATAGATCCATTTTCATGTATATGACTCATTGAGAGATATTGTATATACCCCAAACTATATATAATTATTAAAACACTCATTTAGTATTAGTTTCATATTTATCATAGAATTGACGAAAATAGATATAATCAATATATTGAAAATAAAATATATTATTTCATATAGAAATAGTGAAAATATTGATATATAAAGAAATAATGGAAAGTAATGAATTGAAATAGTTATCATTGGCTAACCATTAAGAAAGATTATGGTATGATGTGATTTTAGATGAGGGGTAGCCTTAAATGTAGATCATTGATGGATTTGAGGAACTCTGAAGAGATTGGTTTTTTTCATGAAGAATGTCAAAAAACAATTGTATAATTATAATTAATGTGTAAAAGGGTTCTTTTAACTATTCCTTAAAGGTATTTCATGGATTTTCCACATTGGTTTCCTAAAATGTCCACACTGTGTTAGGATCCACTAACAATGTTGAATGAAATGTGTATTTTAGGTACATTTTTTTTCAAAAAACCTCTTTCATACCATGCGCTAATTATTTGTTTTTAGTAGTACCCCACTAAGTCATGTGGCCACCTATGTATCGTTTAAATACCTATTAATGTTGTTATACTAGGAAGCCTAGTGGAGCCACACTATTACAACTAATTGTGTCCCAACCATTTTCATAAGTATATTTCTCTAAAATTATACAATTAAGTATACTAGAATGTAAATGAAACTCTTGGCCCCTTAACTATTAATTGAAACAAATATATTAGTTTTAGAATAATTATTATAAATGTATAATAAATAATATCTAACTAAAACGCAGGATGTTATAGTTTACATCTAGAAAGGTGACTTATTTCATTATTATATTTTCATCGATCATTAGCATTTTATGATAATTCAAATGTATCTTAATTTATAATGTTTTATTTCTATAAACAAAGATTTAGGTATAATACACGTGTGGCATTAATTAAATAATTATGATATGATTTTGTTTTTTAAATTATTTAAATATAGGATTGTAATTAAATATATCAAGAAAATGTTATTATTATTTTGAATTATAAAATCTACATATGGTTGGGTACTATAATTGTAATATTAAAAGAAACTAAATTAATATATAGATCAATAAAAGTTTATGAGATTATAGAAGAAATTCACCTATATGTTATATCATTCAAAATATCTAATTGCATTTTCAAAGAGATCTTTAACCTCCTGACAAGAAGATAGTTTCTTATAAAGACCTACACTATTAGGGAATGTTATTTTTATTATTAAAACATCCATTATAAGTAATTGTTTATTGATCAAAAATTTAATCATTATTACATTTTTTATATATTTTTATTTATCTCATTAATAGCACAGTTTTGTGTATCGCTATATTCATTTCTGCATTAATAAATTGGAAAATAAATTTCTAAATCAGAAATGATCATAGATAAGAAATAATTTTAAATAATAATTTGATCATGTGGTATATACAATTTAAATTTTATGTATTTTTAAATTGAAAATAATATTATTTTTCACACTGTATTAATGTTTCCTTCTTGTGTTGTTAGCTTTAAAAAAATTAAAAAATAATTAACAGATTCATAATTTCACATATTTCTTAGAATATATTTTTTAACATAAAAAGATCATCAATTAACAATAAATTAATATTTTAAATCAATTTATCTCTACATATTATGTTATTAATTTATATTCACATACATTTTAAACCCTTTTATGTTTTTTTCAATAATACCAAAGGTGGATATTTTTTTATTCTTCTAAATTTTTTTTGTATCATTATGATAATTATTATATATATATAGATTATCATATTGAAATAGGGTGTATGTTTCTATTGAAAATAAGATACAATATGGTCATAATGTTTTGTTTAATTTTTTAATCCATTATAAAATAATTTTTTAAGAATATTATTAAATAAAATATATTAAAAAACAACTTATAAATATCTTGATTATTGAGTATGATTTTATAATGTAATATTAACTTATTTATAATATATTTCATCTTATATTAATGTTACCCTTTAAAAATTACATGTGTTTATTCTCATCAAAAAGTGGGATATTGTTAAAAAAATATAATTATTTACGTGTTTTGATGATTAGAAAATATTATATTGATCTAAACAATAAATTCCTGATCTTTCACCATTTATATTTTAAAATTAATAATTGATTTAAATATAAAAAACATATACTCCATAGTTAATGATGAAAAATGTATATCGCAATGTCTATTATGAATTATCATCTATTGGAATTTCACCATTATGAAAATGAAAACCGGAAAAAAAATATCTTCTATAAATTAATTCAATACCTGGCGGAGTGTCATCCAATAGATAGTGTCCCTAGATATAGTCACATGGACTATTCAAACCGTTGATGTATACTAGGGTAAAAGAGTGGATACCTAATAAATAACAAAGAAAACTAAATGGATACGACAATACCATATACATAGTTGTGGATCTGGATGGATAGAAGTTGTTATAAACTCATCAACTGAAAATAAAAATTATATATGATCATTGGATGATTCTATGACATTATCACATATCATATATACCAGATGATACCTTATAGGCTATAAATACCATCGATGAGAGGAAACAAAAGATAGAAAAAAAAAATCATTTAATTTAAATTTATATCATATAACTTCTTAGATTAAATATTTTAATTTTATACACCAATAAATATTTCTATTTATTAGTTTTTCAAAAGTTGATATCAAAATCATTTTCATTCAATCTCTATCTAAATCTATAGATTATATTTTCAATGTCAATATATATAACTAAGAAGATTTTTTATAATATATCTATCACTTGAATCAAATTATTTATATTCACCTTTTATATTTATCGGTAACCCCAATAGTTTTGGCCATTAAATTTTGTAGGGGAAATCCACATATCCAAGGAGTTATTAAATATATTTGTTATTAATAATAAGAAATTATTTCAAGAAAGTTTATGTGGATTTGGAATTCTATTCCATGGGATTCAATATAACATATTCATTGAGCTTGTGTTTGTCAATTAAATTTTTTTAGGAATAAAATAAAAAACATATTCATTGTATTGTTTCTCAATTAAGAATTATATCCTCAAATCTATAATAAATTTGATTAATTTTTTATGTCAAAAAATTAAATTGTATTTCTACCTCAAAAATAATTACTCCTTATGTTTTTAATGTAATTTTATAATGTGGAATCCAAAGGGTTTATAAATACTAAAATATTGAGAATAAAATTCACTAAATATGGTGAAGTATTATATTTAATTCAAATAGATATATGATTTATTCTAGTAATAGTAAATTACATGATTAAATATAGAATTTATATCATGTTTATAATACTATTTTGGATATATTTTATAAAAATATTAAATAATCACATATTATATTTGTTAAAAGTATCATCTACATTTTCAAATGTAATCTTAATAATTACATGAGTTAGAAAAACAGAATATATTTTTATCCATAGGGGTATTATAATATAGACTGTGTATGTTCAATTTCTGATCAGATATCATATAATAGTTGTCCATTGATTATTATATTATAATTTGTATTAACTATTTCTATAGAAAAATTATGGTATACATTATTCCAAATTAATATATAGTATTTTTTGTAATAAAAATAAAAAACCAATCTTATTCAAATGAAATATTAGATTGTTCAAAAAAGTTAATTTATTTAAACTCATTATATATAATTTTTGAAAATAATTTTATGATCATCATGTTACTTGGTTTTTTCAACAAGTAGGATGAAACAGTTTTCAAATAAAATTCTACATTATCAATAAAAATGATTAATGTTGATAGATATCAATTTAATATGCATATTATAGTATGATGGATAGAAATATTTTAATGTAGAACATAATGATTTTTTCTTATAAATAATTACTGTAATTTTAGAATGAACTATCTACAAAAATATCATCATTTTTCATGAATTAATTTCAAAATTCCATTTAGTTTTAATTATTATATATGTGATACAAATTTATAGTGTAAATTTCTATAATAAGTATCATTTAATTATACAAATGTTTTTAATAAACTAAAAATGGAATATTAAATTAATCTAAGGGGATAATAAGTTGATCGAAATATAAGTGCAAAATATCAAATTAGTTATTCAACCAAAATAATATGAAAGAAAAAATCACATGAATCATGGGTTTAAAAAATAAATTATATATATATATATATATGTGATAAAAATATACCATTCATTGTGGCCAGATAGTACACTAATTTACAATCAATGTAAGATTAAGAATATTTATTTTAATAAAAGAGGACACTTCCCTCAAAGTAGAATCCATGAGAAAATATAATTTCCCCAATGTTGTGGACATGTTTCAAAAAAATTACATTTATACCCGTAAATCATTATTGAAAAGGGATGAGATAAAATGGGGGTTTAGAATGGAAAATCAATTTGATCATCAATTAATAAATTCCAACAACATATAAATATATTCCAAGAGACACCCCTAAAACAAATAAATCACAATTTTTTTAATTAAATATAATATTTTATGCCGACATTCTTTTACATAAGTGGTAATTGCTCATTTTTTGGTATCAAAAAGAACGATGATTGAATCCATTTAGGGACGAATATTCGGGGTGTTGTAGCAGTACAGTAGCATGACATTGTAGTAGTGGTGGGAATATAGTTGGGGTGACACTGTAGTGGCATAGCCACTGTAGTGTGAACTTTAGTAGCTATTGTACTGTAATAGGGATTGTAGAAGCCATGATACCGTAACAGTACTATTCACTGAGGAGCTCTTTGGGCCAAAAAATGGGCATTCAAGCCCGGTATTTAGGCCACATGGACATTGAAAATCATGTTATGTAATGGGTCTTCCTATAACCATTAAACAAGATGTATCTTATTTATATAATAATGATTCATCAGCCTCCAAAATTTTAAAAAAATTACAATATTTTAAATTTTGAAAAAATTTATGATTTTTCATTTGAAATACTCTACTTAATCAATAATGTTATTCAATATATGAAATTTTTATTATTCATTATTTTCATTTTTGGATGATTCATCAGATATAATATATTCTAAAACATTATTAATCCCACTCAATTGATTATATTTAAAATTTATTTTGATATAATCATATCATACAATATTAAATTGGTAAAATAATTTGAAAATAACCAACATCACCCCATATTATATTCATATACAAAATAATAATACATTTTATATGTTTTTTTTATTTGATTCAATAAGAAAATTATTAATATTAAATTATAATATACACTAATTATAAATCTTAGGCCTTAATTATATTAATATCTATTTTCATCATGTTATTCCAGAGATATTTGGGAGTTGATGAATCGTTGATATCATTCACAATATGAACTATCAAAGTTGGATCTATGATATGTTCTTCACCAATTCAGGATAAATAAATAAATTTTTATAACACAGTGAAGTTGTAATGAACTTAAAATATTATAATTTTACAATTTTATTTATATAACCATTAAATTGGATATATATAATTCAATATATTATAAGGTTAATTATTTTATTATTATTGAATGTAAAATGGTGAAATATTTATTAACAACTTATTAATCAATTATTCATTGGAATTTTATTGTTTTCCTTGATTAGAATAAAGGATAAAATTACAAGAGTAGATAATTTATATTGTATATATATTTATTTAAAAAATATAAATTTGGATTAAATAAATTTTGAGGGATTCAATGTGTAAAAAATATTTGAAAGTCAATATTTTCCCTCAAATCTCGATCTATATCATTGTTAATGTGTGACAATTATATAAGAATGTTTTTATATATGGAATATTAAATCTATTCCTTGTGGTGTCCAAAATATTTTATTTTTTTTGTTCGGAACTTTTTTTTCCTGAATGTGAATGAGAATAAGTAATTTATTTTTTCAATGTATTGAATTACAACTAAGAATGTGGGGGTGAATTAGTTGTTTACTATTTATATGTTTTAATTATTTAGAAAACACAACCCTTACAATCTATAAGATTTATTTTCTAATCAACATTTATTAAATACTCATGTTTAAAAAAGTGTTAATTTATATAAGTCCCAAAATATTTAGATGTTTCTCCTTAAATTTGAGAAACAACATCCATTCCATAACCACTCATTTTGGTCTATGGAAGTCAATTATTATGAATAAGTGAATAAAAATTGTGGCAAACCCTATTAGACATATTCTATCTACCAAGAAGAATAATTATATTGACTCCCTTTAGTTTCGAATTTTTTAATATAAAAATCATTAAAAATAAAATAATATACACATTGTTAATAAAAATTCACAATTAATTTGTCAATATTCTCACCCCAATTTAGTTTTATCTAATTTTCTCAAATGATGATATTGGATCCAATTTATTCAAAACAATAATTCTATACATGACTCTCTCCAAATAATTATGCCTGATGTGATTTTCTAATAAAACAATTGGATCTGATTTTTTTAAAACCTTGAGCCTGGATTGGATTATATAAAATGATGGACAAAATATGATGAACTTCTTTAATATGAAAAACAAATTCCCTACTAAAATAAAGAATAAAAAATTTCTTTATGTAGATAGTAATGTCCACTTAATGTTCACCATTACCGCACTTTTTTTGAATGTGTTCATGTTGCAAGTTAATAAATGAACTGAGAAAGTATTAATAGGAAAATTGGAAATAAAATCAAAACATGTCAACGCATTCCCCAATTCATAAAATTAAAAAAATTCATTCAATATTTCATATTTAAATAAAAAAAATATATTTTTTAAATTCTCTTTGTATTTTTTAGATTTTTTCAAAAAATAGAATTTCAAGTTAGAATTCATCAACTCATTGTATCTTTCTCAACTCAATACAATATTATTCTTTCTCAACTTATTACGATCGATTAAATTCATTGTATGAAATCCTCAATATGAAAACTTTAGTATGATTTCATCAGTATAAAAATCATAGAACAAAAATATGAGTTTGAAAAAAAATATATAATAATATGAGTACAAAATTCATAGTACAATATTCCCAGTACAAAAATACGTGTACCAAAATCTGAGAATATAAATAACATTATAATTTCTTTCATTTTTGGGCTTAGCTAAAAATATTTTTTCCTTCTCACCTCATTATAATATAATTCTCATTGCAATGAAAATCCCATTTTTCAACTATGCATTTATTCAAAACTCTCCATTATTTCTTCATATTATTTAATAAAGAGAATGTTTATGATTTGTGGGTAATTTTTTATTAAAAAATAATCATCTATTTTTTATTATAATGTTTGAAAACATTATAGAGCTTTAATTCACTTTTTTAATTCACAACTATTTCTCAAGAATATGACTTCTACACATGAAAAAACTATTATTTATAACACAAAAACTTATTTGATTCATTGAATATTGAATAATGAAACATCCAAAAAAGGACATATTATTCCTTCAATTATATTAAATCAGTTGATTTTAAATTTCATCATGTTGTACAAAAATACAATAATGATTTTGATCACCAAATTTTTCTCCCCAAATTTATATCTATCCAATCAATATCAATTTGAAAACATTGTTCCAAAAACATGGGTCTGGTAAACAACCACATTATGATGGGTATGGTCTGATTCCTAAATAACAAAAACTATTGTCAATAAAAAATGTTAGTTGTCAAAAAATAAAAAAACACTTTTTAAAAAACATTATCCACTAAGTATCATAAATCTCCCCTTTGGATTTTTTTAAAAATTATGTAAACAACTTTTAAAACTCACAATTGTACACAACCCAGTTTTTGTAAAAAAACTCCAGTATTTGAATTTTAACCAAAAAATGCATTTCTCTAAAGAGTGTGTCTTGACCCCAAAATAATAGATAATGTAATGTTTTGGAATGAATTTTATCCCTCAATTGAATGAATTTTTTATAGAAAAATAATGATACACTCTCCTCACCTTTAATTACAAAATTTCATTATCACCCCATTCAATATTTTCTCAATTTCTTTGTCTCCCCCATTTTATGATAAACAAAACATCATATTCAAAATAAAACGATAAATATAACATATTTTAATGAAAAAAGTTGTTAATTACAATCCCCAGTTATCAACATAATCCAAAAAATAATGGGGGTTCATTCTTTTGTTGTTTAAAAAGGCACAAGACTGGATGAACATGAATTTTTTCCCCCAATTCCACAACCCATTTCCATTGGAATTTTTTTTGTAATTTTATCATCAATCTGAAACTTTTTTGAAATGTATGACATCGAAACCACTTCTATATATACATTATATTTTATAATACAAATTTTTATATCAATTTATATTGATCTTGAATGTTGGAAAAGATAATTTTAATGATTAGTTACACTTCTAATATCATAATGTATCTTCAATGGATTTGATAAGTTTAATTTCAAATCATCCACATGTTTAGTCAACTATAACATTTTGAGTAAACTACTGAGTGGATGTGACATATTTGGATTCAAATGGGATTAAATTTATTTTAAATTCATTTTTATTATTCCAACTCACACAACTTTAATCTAATTAATGTGTTCATCCTAAGATATAATTTCTAACATTAAAATAACTATCTGAATCGGTATTAGTATACCAATGAAATTTCATCTCATTATTTATTTTTTCTAACACCCCAAATAATGTTTTTACCTATAAAAATATCATAATCCTCTTTTATAAAACAATTTCTGATAATTTATTTTTACATTGATATCTTGAACACAAATTTACAGCAAAAACAATAGTAGACCTTGAGGCTATAAGTGATAGAATACATCTTACCAGCTTCCTATAGTATTTCTAATTTATACATGTTTCAGATTAATCATTACTCAACATTATACTCACTAAAATACGATTTAAATTTTAATTGGATTTTCCATCCCGATATTTTATAACCATTTCCCTTGCATACTTTTCTTGAGATAATAAAATTTATTTTCTTGTAATACTTTTAAGAAAAAGGAAAAAGATAATTAACCCAATATTGAAATTTTCAAATTCTTCTTTGATTCCTCTTAATTTAATTTAAAACATACTCTATATTACTATAAAAACAATATCAATCATATAATCAAATAAAATTATAGTTATAGATTCATCATATTTCATGTATATATTTTATTCCAAATTTCTTTACAAAGGATAATATTCTCACACAATTTACATGTTTAGAGAACCTATCACATAGATATTTTTTCATACCATAAAAATCATTCTTTAATTTACTAACTTTTTTTATCCTCATCATGTAGAATCACACATGGTGTTTCAATGTATCCTTATTTACCGATCTCACTAATTAATAATGTTCACAATACAATTATCTGATAAAAATTTTAATTTAGATGCCGGGGAACTGATGTAATCATTTCTATAATTTATATTCTTGATGATAGGGAAAAACAATAATCAAAATTCATATCATCAAGGTGTACATAAAATTTACTTACAATCATTTATTATTTTATGGAAATGTATAAATGTTCATTTAAAAATTTTCTAATAACCATTTTTTTCTGATAAGATTTTTATTTTTTGTCCATGAACAAAGATTCCATTTTTCATTTTTCTAAATTTGATCAAATTATTAATTCATAGGGTTCACCCTTTATTTGTGATTAATAGATTTTGAAACAGATACGGTATGCAATGTTGAGATAAGTGAATTATGATTACATAATCATAAATTCATTTTGTTTTAAATTGAATACCATTAATTCCACATAATTTTTTTAGATTCAAAATGTTTTTTAAAGGTAGAAAATTTAAATGACACATTCGCAGCTAAAATTTTCTCATGACACAATTCATCTGAATATTAATATAAATTTTTTGAATTACTTTATCTATTTTTTGAATTCCCTTTTGTATCCTCCTCAACATTCTCATGAACATTTTTTTATGGAACGTAGGTTTTATATTACCATCACATCATATGAGAGCACCAACCTATATAAAAATTTGTTCCAACATCTGTAAATTCATTTATTTAGTGAATAACCTGTCAAATATCCTTCATAATCTTTCTTATAAAAATTTCCGAAATCATTATTTTTTTTGAGATACTTGTACTTCCAAAATCAATTATTTTTTTCAATGAATTTTTTCTATTATAAAACATTTCATAAGGGGTCTTGTTAGTTCTCTTTCTTAATAAGAATATATTATGAACTTGTACAATATTACTAAAAACATCCCTCTAATATAATCATAAATGTTTATATTTTGTTTACATAATTATTCAAATTTACACCATGCATTTATACTTTATTTCAATTGTTCTATTATTTGTGAAGTATAGGTAGAAATTTATTGATGATTGATAACATTATTTACCAGATATATTTACAAATTAATGATATTAAATTTGGTAACATTATTATTTCTAAAATTATTTATGTAAACCATGATTTCTTTCTCAACATCCTTTCAGAAAAAATTTAACATTTCAATATCCTCTGACATGTAAATTATAAAAATGATAAATATCATCTATGTGAAATCATCAATAAAATATATAAAATATTAATTTCTTATTTTGGATTGATGTCACATCGGTCCACAAAAAAATGAATAAGTCGAGTGGTCTCGTAGATTGAATCCCATCACTTTTATGACTTTTTTTAGTCATCCTCCACTTTGGATATGATACAAAAACATCCAATACTAGTAATTTCAATTCTAGAATGTTTTAAACAACATCAAAATTAGACAGTATTTTTTAATTATTTTTCAAAGGTGCCAATGTTTTCAGTTCCCTGGTTTTTTTATACTCCACACTCAAATAACAAGAGTTATAGAATTCTCTTATATGGAAGAGATTTCCAATAGTTCATTCATCATTTCTGATTAATTTTTCCATCTTTTAACATTTTTATGATACAAATTTTTTTCAAAAATAACCATTATTCATCAAAACAATGTTGAAATAATATTTTTAGGTACCTTTTAGGCCATCACAAAAAAACATCCTTAGATATCAAATTTTCACCATTAATATTATCTGTTCTAATTCCTATAATATTCAAGGAACTATATTTTCCAAAAATAATGACACCTCGCTCAAGATATTCAAAATGATTCATAATTTTTATATCACATATAATATATTAAGAGACACCACTATCAAGTATCCATGGTTCATTGCATTTTGTTTCATTCAATTTTGTATAAAAAATCTTTCTTCAAATCTCTTTCGTTTAACTTCTTTTTCTATTATATTATAAGAAACATGCCCTAGAAAGCGGAACATAGATTTTTCATCATGAGTAATAGACTTATCACATCTTCCACAATCATCTTCATGACATTAAAATTGATAACTTTATGGAAGGTTTCTACAATCTAGACAATTCACTTTTAAATCATTATGTATGTTAGAAAAATTACTAATTATATATTCACTATCTATTTCACTTTTCTCAATATTTATTCTGGGAATGGAAATGTTGTTCCAGGAAAATATTATTCGTGTTACCATAGACTCTGCAATAGTAAATGTAACCATTATATCCTGATTTGTTACTAAAATTGTATCATTATATATATAAATGTTGTTGGGGTTGGTCACTTATTTTAGATCTGATATACATAGGATGTAGACCATATAATCTTTCGAGTGATGTAAATAATTTTTTAGATTTGATTGAATTATCACATCCTTTCTCTACACATGATTTTTTAATACTTTTTCTATTGACCATATTTTCTTTTGAGTGAGTTATATAATTTTATAGATATGATTGAACTTTAAAAACCTTTCTCCACCCAATATTTCCTAATATTTTTTCTGAAACCAAAAACGTTGAAATAATTTGATGAAAAATTATTTTTGGTTATAGAGTCATTCACATGATTATCATTTTTATACATGTTAGAATGTTTAGAAGTCTCTACTTTAACTTCCAAATCATTGTTCATGTTTTTATTCCTCTTCATCAAAATACTTTTGTACTCAATATGTCTTTATTGTAACAAGTTAAATACATTTTCCTTAGATTTAGAATTCTTTCTATGACCATTAATTATATTTATATATTCAACAATTTTATGTTTGTAATATAAAATATCTTCAATATATCCTTGCAACATCATGATAAAAAATATCCTTCCATCAAAAAACTATTCAAAATCATTATTTAGAACACTAATTTCTACCATGATTGTTTTGTTATCCTCAAAACATGTATCAACAACTTTATCCTCGTACACATAATGATAAAAATTTCTAAATCATGGAATTTAATATTTTAATATAAAATAAATACATTTCAGCCTTAATATTCTTTTCCAAAATTGGATCATACCTCATTTCATAAGAAATAATAAAGTTCTGAAATTCATTAAGAGATTAATCATCCTAATCTTATATCGAATAAATATTACAATCAAACATTTTTGGAATGTTACTCTTATGTTTCTTCAAAATTGTAAAATCATCCTAGGAAACTCTAAAAACTATAATAATGCAAAAAAAATCATTTACAATAGTTAATTATTCACCAATTGATTATCCATTAATCATACTAATGTTTTAAAACTAACTTTTCCATATTAGTATATTTTCTTCATTAAAATTAGTATTACCTTCGAAAAAACTTTACAGCTTCTACCGCATACATTTGAATTAATGAGACCCATTATTGACTTATTAACATTATCTTATTAGAAAAAAAAAGATTTCATTTCTAGACTTTCTATAAACTTCTATAATTATCTTATCTATAAAATTCATATGAGAAACATTCTCAATTTTTGGAAAACCACTAGTAGTTGCATCGACAACATCCATTGCAAGATATGTACGATAAAGAATCATCCGAATATTCCATCGATAATAATTTTTCTCTCAAGCATAAGAATTACCCTACTACTGAAATAATATATATTATCTATGAATATAACTCAATAAGGGAACCTATCCCTGATACCAATTGATGTTCCAAAAAATCAAATAATAAATGATAAGTGGGTTGGAATATGTTTTTAACTTCTTATAAGTTGCAATTAATTTCACAACCTAACCCCTACACCCTATTAAATTGTATTTCTTTATAATATTTTAGTATGTACTAATACATTAAAAAGTAAGAATGTATGTATAGAACCCTATATCATCATGGCTTGGCCATAGTGTGAGAAACATTTTCCTTACTATAGCCACTACTATGGGTCTATGGAATTCCACTACATTGAATAATTGAATAAAATATGTGCCAACTACTATTAGACACATTCTATCTCACAATATGAATGCTTATATATATTCCTAAACAGGTTACAATGTTTTTTTATTAGAAATCATTTTTTGAAAACAAATGAATAAATAATTTTAAAAAAATTTCCTATATTTTATCAGTCTGAGTCCTCAGTTAGATTGGGATGGATTATATTTTACCAATATGATAATGCTTCATCCTTTTAAAAAAACGATGATGAAAGATCCAATTCTTTGAAAAAAAGGATAATAGATCTGATTTTCTCATAATAATTATGTCTGATATAATTTTACGAAAACAATGATACTGTATATGATTTTCTCAAATCAACGAGCTTGGATCCGATTTTCTATGAAAAATGCTCCTAGATCTGATTCTCTAAAATTATTGTCTAAATATGATGATCTAAATATAAAATCCGCAAATCTCAAACATTGCTATAATTCTCAATATATTTTTTCGTAATTCATATTAGAACATTGACATTAAAGTCTACAGGGGTCCATATTTTGTTTATGATTGAATATTTCAAAGTTATGATTGATCTGCGAAAGAATTTATAGAAAGATTGAAAAAAATGAAAATCTTAAAAACATTTCTATTTTCCTTAACATTAAAATATACACAAATATATTTCATTTAAATATCAAAATTTACATATTTAGTTTTTATTTTATTCTCCATGATTTACGGAATGTTGTTTTTCATGTTTTATTTCTTCAATTCATTATATCTTTCTTAGCTCATTATGATATTATTCATTCATAGCACATTTAATTATATTTTATTCATAGTAAAAAATATTCATCCTGAATAATTAAGTATGATTTCCTTGGTATGATAATCCACATAATAAATTATGAGTATGAAAATACAATAATTGAAATCTCAAAATCAAAATTCAAGTATGAAAATCACAATACAATTTTCTCATTGCCAAAAATCCATGTATGAAATCCTTAGATCAAAAATATATGTATTTAAATATCGATATGATTTATTTCTTCAAATGGATCATAAAAATATTTTCTTATAATATTTTTACAATTTAAATATTATTTTTCAATAATGTAATTCCTCAAAACTCCATACAATTTCATAAAAATATTTTCTTATAAAAGTTTTCATGACTTTTCAGAACTTCTTCATTAAAAATTGTCTTCTGATTTTGTTTAGAATGTATAATAACATCATAACTCTTGAATTAAATAATTCATTTTAATACTCTTTAGCTAAAAAACTACATTTATACTAATCAAAATAATTATTTTTTATACTAAAATTTCATTCTTTCTCTAAATTTGAGAAAATTACTAAAAATAATAAATTCTGCCTCAGATATTATTTAATATGATGATTTTCAATTTCATGAAGATGGAACTGAATTTAATAATGTGTCAGATCAACCACTTCATCTTCCAGACAACTTCTGTGTATAGTAATGCTCAATATGAGAACATGGGTCTAGAAACATATGTCTAGGAAACAACCTAATTATAGTAGACTATGTCTGATTCCAGAATAAAAAAAATTCCCTATCAAAATGGATATTTTCCAACTTATAAAAAAATCATCGATTCGAACAATTTAAACATGGAGGGTATACGTAATAATATTCTAGTTTTGGGGATCTTGGTTAATGAATTTATTATTGATTAAAATTTTACAACAATTATATAGTTGTAAATGACGTAGTTGATATCTTGTTAAAAAGTGTAAAATAAAATATTTTCAACATTCATTCTATAGTCAATTATTGGTTGGGAAATTTTGGATGATTGTAATGTGGATTATTCTATATGAATTAGTATAATGATGATTTAGATATAGAATTTCTTTTATATTTAATGGTATAGACCATTAGGAGAAATAATAAAACTAGATATTTTGGGGAAATATATATTAAGACCATCTTGATTATTCCTTTTAAAAATACAATTATTCATATATCTATTGAAATAAGTGGTAGATGATAATAAGATATATGAAATTTATCTCTCCTTATAAATTGTTTCTATATAAAAACAAAATCCAAAATCCCTTTTTTGGATGTCTTTTCAATAATGATGCTCTGGTGAAACAAAAATATTTTGATTATGTGATAAATATTTTGAAATAATATCTTTTAATTTTTTTTAATGATTTAAATTTTTGATTCTTAATATATAAGAATTTCAACTCTATAACCCCTAACTATTCATTTTTTTAGTTGATATTAATTTAAAATTTTGATTTGATTTATCACTACCACTATTCATGAAGTATTATACACATAATAATAATATTCAGAGAACAATGATAAACCATATATTCCATGAGTTATAAATATCTAATTATATATCATTATTACAATGAGGAAGTCACAATCACATTTCCCTTTTATGTAATGGAATAAATTATTAGATTTTGGTATTTTGGTATACAAAATTGACCTTCCCCCATAGTGGTGGTGTACTCTCATCAACGAAATCAATCAAAATAACCATTACCTATGAGAATGATTCATAGATAACATATCCCACAATATTTAGTTTAATTTTATTTTAAATATACAAATGAATATCGAACTTCTCTTTTTAACTTATAACACATCTAGCATGGATAAAATATATTTTTTATTTATAATTTTTTAATGTTTAGGGTATATTAATAATAAATTTCTATTATACTTGACTTTATAAATAATTTAAACAAGTGAAATAATGAAAAAAAATTAATTGAAGTGTTACCATGGTAAATTCCAAAACTTTCTACTTTCTTTTAAAAAACATTTATTGAAGAAGTCTGAGACCACATAAATTCACTCAAAATATTATAAAACATTATATTATGAAAAATAATTGAAATAAATTATATTTATTGAAAATATTCCTCAATATAATTTTTAGGAGAAATTGCTTATATGTGTATATGGATCATGCATTATAATGTCATAAAAAAATAAGTATTTCTGTCCCTTTTTGGAATGTACTTTTCTATTGATCATATAAATATATAATACACATATTACTATATGAAAATTAATTACTTTCTATGAAAACTAATAACAGTTTTTATCCACATGTATCTGCATTTCCATCAACCTGTCTACCTCCTCTGATACTGAATTAATAAAAATAAAATCATCCAGAATTAATTCCAGCAAATAAATATTCAAATCAAAGTTTTAAAACATTTTTACATCCTCTACATATGTATAACAGTAAGGATTAGTAAAGACACACATGATGGGGTTGAACCTGTTAGAAATAGACTCAATCTTATTAGGATATACTACTTATGATTTTCCTTCCAAATGATTACTTCCTATAATTATGTTTCCATCCTTCTCTTGATCCCGAGTATTTTCCATTTAAAAATATTAATGTAATTCTGTTGTCTTATCCTACTACCAATTCATAATATCAAAATCAAAAATACCTATACTTTGTACTATTTTTTAAGAGACTTGGTATCCATTGGACTTGGAAAATCTGAGAAGTCCTCCGACATATTAACTTTCTTCAATTTAGTAAAAATAATACTCATGGAATCATGTTTTTTCTTATGCCTAAATTTTTTTCTTGACCATTACAGTCCATTGATGTGTCGTTATCCTATAGTGTCTTGTATGAAATAAAAAAAAATATTACCATCAAATTATTCTTCAAATAGTTTATTGACCACAAATTCATTCTCCACCTATGGTTAATTCCCTTGGCCCTAATAAAACACCTCATTTTCCAACACATAAACAAATTATTTATTTTCTAATTAAAATGTTTATACCTATGGAATGACATGTTAAATTCAATCCTATGTCCCCCTAGATCAACTAGTTAGACCTTATGTAAAAAACTCATATTCATTGTTTCCTATTATATTGAAATAACATGTTTACTAAGTAGTATACACTGGATTTGGTATACAACCAGGTTTCATAACATCATCATGATATGAAGGAATAAAACTATTTTTCATGGAATTAGCAATATGTATCCCCTCATCCCCCATATATTTTAGAGGTCAGGTGCTTTCAACAAGTTATTAAATAATTCATTTATCAAGGGATATAAAATTTCTCCAATTATAGAATCATTCTATTCCATTCCTCTTTCCATAATAGAGTATTTTATATAACCCCATTACACCCCATATGATTAACTTAATTTGAATAAAATCAAACTATAACAACTAGTGGTTCGACCACTCCATGTCAAACTCTATAAGTACATGATGATACGAGGTTTCCTAGAAAGCAACATAAAGAGAAATTGTAAATCAAATATTTTAAAACCAAATAATTCTTGGTATGAATTTATTCTAAAATTGAAATCCCAACCCACTCCACAAAAGTATTTAGATCATAAAATTATAAATATATTGGTGGATGAATCATATGACACACGGAGTTCATTCAACTGTCTGAGCACAAATACTTCCTATAAAATTTATTAGCATACATATAACTAAGGTATTTTGGAAAGGAATGATGAGTTCAATAAACAATTCCCATATTATAACTATAAGATCGTTCTATTTCATATGAAAATTATAAATCAATAGAAAAGGTAGAATAAGCATACATTGAATTATCAAGGAGTAGTGGAAGAAAAAAAAAATTAGATTTACACTAAGGAGAACAAACACATCACATGAAATTTCTTGAACAGACCAATAATCACACAATCATCTAAACCCAAATATCCATAGAACAACATTAGAAAAACACAAAAAAAATGTTTATTATTTATTTAATGAACCTACATAATCATATATAGAGGGCTCGAAGCATCTGTGAACTCGTGAATCAATAGTGAATACTGAGGTGTTCCACTATGTAAATTAGGAATCATCAGAATAAATATATATTTTTAAAATTAAAGACAAATTTAGGGGTTGAGAATGGAAGAAATGTGCATAGACACATTACAAGTAATGAAGAAGGAAAAAAATACTCACTCCACCACTAATGTGAGGGGGGAATTCTTCATATTTGATTACGGATCCACTGATAAGTGATAAACATTTGATATTAATATACTTCATTCCCTCAGATATTTTCTATAATCACCACAAAAAATGATTATTGATGATGTGATTTTAATTCTGTCTACAATATAGGAATAATTGTATGATCCAGTTGTTCACAAATTTTTTGATCATTGCTCCCGGAAACCCAAAATTATTATGTAATCAATTAAAATCTACAAGAACATAAGGAAAACTATTTTATAAATTCTTTAAAAATAATGATTAAATATATACCACCAAATATAAGAATCTATATTAGAGAACTACGCAATTGGAAGCACCAAAAAAAGAACTTGTAAATTAATGGAATATTCATTATAGTGTCATCTTCAAATAAGGGGAGAACACATCCAGTATCATTATATTTAGAATGTAAATCATTGAATAAATATTACAATTATATAATTATTGAATTTGACTCAAAAAATATTTAAATCTTCAATTGAATTTACATCATTCGATGGAACAAAATTTTTTGATCATTTTTTTGACAACATTTTTTATCTTTAAAAATACAATATTCAACTCCAGTAATTTTTATAATATAAAATAATTCATATAGCCTTTACCACATTAGAATAAATATAATTTCTTTATCCTTGAATGTGGTTTATGTGTAGATAATGTGTTAAAAAATATGTTTATTCATATAAAATTAATCATACATTAGTACATGTTATCAAATTCCCATAAATGTCACTATCAATAAATATTTTATACATTCAAATCAATCACCTACAAAGGATCCATTATATTGAATAAACATTCAATCATTGAAATATAGTTTCCTTTTTAATTTTGTTATAATATATAAATCATAATTCACTATCATTATTCACAATAAATGATTTTTCAATCATTAAAGTCCAATTGATGGGAATATAGTATATAAATCAAGTAAAATTATAGTAATTTTTTATTTTTCTAGTACAATATAATATATTCACCTTAAAAACATATATTCCCACATTTATATATCATCATTTAACAAAAACTATGCCTTTTATAAAAAATATTTTTTATATATAAATAATAATTACATTACAATGGTTAAATATATAATCAATTCACATAAGTGTTAAACTCAATACATCCCCCATTTTAAAAAAAGGAAATATACTTTCAGTATTGAAGGAAAAATATTATAAATTAAATATCCATTTTATAAAATTTTTTAAAACAAAAAACCAAATTCATAATGTGAGAGGATGAGTTATTGTAACTTTTCCATAAAAGTACTTATCATGAACACCATTTTTAAATTGTATTCTCTGAAATGTGTTCAGTGAAAATAAATTGGAAAATAAATTTTTCACATTCTCCATATTATGAAAACATTATATTTTTAGATATTTGATATCAATAAAGTTCTCTCTATGGTTTTAAATATGACATATGATATTTTATAAATAATCCACAATTGGATTATATACATAAAATTATTTTTGATATGTAATTATTACATATTAACGTATGGGTATAAATTATATTAATTTATGTCTCATTCTAAATTCATTTGATAATAATATTTTTAAACATGTAGAAATAAAAATAAGTAATAAAAATAATCAATATTATCTCAAATTACTATTATCCATAACATTAATCCTTATTAGGTATATCACATATAAAAAATTTATCTAGGTCCTGGTTAATGGAAACATGTGATAGGGTGTTCATAGATTCTCATTATGTAGTAACACAAGTGATATGAATGAACCCATAATCACATATGACATCGTAATCAACCACACAAGACAATAAGAACACATAAAATTATGGAATTGTTTTTATAGTGTCATCATCGCATAGTGAAATATGAAAACAAGTATCGTTGTATTTAAATCATAAATCATTCCATAAACATACTAATTGTATAAAGAATGAAATTAACTCAGAAAATTATTAAAACCATCTATTCAATTCAAATATATAGATGGACCATAATTTTTTTAATGATTTTATCAATATTTTATAACATTAAAAAATCACGCTTCAACTACAAGCATTTTGTATGATCAATCATAATTGCATAAAGCCATCACCGCATCTGAAAAAATTTAATTTATATATCCATATATGTGTTTGATATATAGGTAATGAATATAAAAATATGGTTATTAATATAAATTTTCTGATACCATTGGTACTTATTGTCCAATTTATATAAAATTACCCATCAATCAATATTATATCCATTAAAATCAATCACATGGAGAAAATCCATTAAAATGAATAAACATTCAATCCATGAAAATCAATAACTTTTTATTTTATTATAATATATAAATCATAAATCAAAAAATTTATTCTCAAAGAATCTTTTATCAATATTATAATTCTAGTTACATAGAACATGGTATATAAAGAATATAAAAAGAAACTAATTCTAAAATTGAGCATAATAATATCTTATATTCACCTTAAAACCCATATCTTCCCTAACTTACATATCATTATCTAAAAAAAATTATACATGCTCTAAAGTACATATTATGAATATATATAATAATTATATATCCAATGATTATATATTTTTGCAATTCACATAGGTGTTAAACTCACAACATCCCCCATTTTGAAAACTATGTCAATATATGTTCAAACCTTATAGAAAATATTTATAATTTAGATATCACATATATATAACCATTTAAATTAAAAAAACTAAATTCATAAAGTTAGTGGATATGAAAAAATACCTTGTCCAAAAAATTTATTATCATGAACATAAATTATAAACCTCATGCTATAAAACATATAGTTAGGAAAATTATTATAAAAGGAATTTTATAGATTCCCCATTATAAGAAAACATTATGTTGTTAAATGTTTGTTATAAATAATTTCTTCTATAAGGTGAAACATTATATATATTAGATTTTATAAATAATTATTATTTAAATTATATGGAGACAATTATTTTTCACACATAAATCTTTCATCTTAAAATATTATTTTTCATTGTATTAAATTATGATTCATTATAAACATAGATGTTAAGTGTCTATTTAAAAATGGATTTATTGGAATAATGATCTAAAAAGATCTATATTATCTCCAATTATGTTGTCCAAAACTATAATCCTTAATATGAATATATTATATAATAATGTTCTCTATGTCATGGATAAAGGAAACAAGTGATAGAGTGATCATAGAATCCATTTTATTATAATCATGTGAGATATCAATAAATCCATAATCATATAATGATCGTTTGGATATGATAACAATATCATATAATTTAATTCCTATAAACAATATCATGTATTATAATCCTGAGTCGAGGAATAATGGTTGGTAGTACAAAATTCATGGATCATAATAGAAATAATGAACATGATTCATGAGTGTGTAAAATTATAATAACACATTAGTTCATAGAATACAAATACTCAAACGAAATAATATATATAGTCAAGGATCACAAAAATCAAAATCATAAAAGATTAAGATAACTCATAATTCCTTTATATCCCTAGTCGTGGATTATTCCCAACACTATATTAGTGGATTAGGTCATGTATTATAATGTGTTTTCTTCTAAATACAACTTTTTATTTATATTTTCATATATCCTCAAATATTTATACTGAAATATAATACAAGTCCCACTTATAAAATAATAACAATCATAAATAGGTTTTCTATATGATCATTAAACAATAATGATACAACAACTAGTGAAATAAAAACATGTTTCTCAAATATTTTATTATATCATCATTGAATTTCTAATAGATAATAAAATGGTATCATAATTGTTTAATAATAACATAATTAACCAATTTATAATAAATGGGATGCATATAATCATATTAAAATTATTATCACTATAATTTTTCAAAATAATTAAATTTGAATGATTTATATGATTATATCCAAAATAAGGTATATTTAACCTCCGTGGATGTTATTATACATGAATTTTTTTTTAAAAAATACCACTCAAAGAGCTATTGTATAACATAAAAAATTTAACATTAAAAAACATATCTAAAATTTATAAATATCCTAAATAATGAGGAATGATTCCTTAAAATAATCCTTGGAAATAATTAGATAATTATTTATATCATTTAATATTTTTTGTGTTATATATTTCATTCATTTGAAGATTTGTAAAAACATCAATTTATTACACAATTTTCATTCTATTTATAAATAACCTCATTCAGAAAATAAAATTATGATTGAATTTTAATTCTTTTTTAATGGATAGTTGTGGATTAGATATTAAATTAAACTGAAATATAATACATGTAAAAATATACATCAAAACATTTATAAAATATTTGGACCTGTAAAAAATTTATTTTTAAATGTAAAAAAAATATTTTTATTTTTATTTTAAATGTTCAATTTTACTCTAAATTAATTAAATAGATAAAAATCAATTAAAAATCATAATATCCACATATAACTAGAGTATGTATGAAATAAATAATTTTATATCTTTATTGTAAAATATTATCAAGAAAATACTTTCAATAAATATTCTAGATAAAAAATATATTGTAATGTAGATCAATTTGATGATGTAAAATATTATTCCAAATAAGTATATAAAATTATATATTAAATATAAATTTATTATTATAATATTCAAAAATCATATAAACAGATATCTTTTAACATATGATCCTTTTATAACATTTAATTTTTTTAAATAATTCCTTAATAAAATTATTGTTTCCGGGTTTTATAAGTCAATTTTTCATGAAAATTGTGGTTCTATATGTATGATCCTTGTATATTGGCCATAATTCCATTGTCTAAATGTTTTTCATCATGAATCAAATTGATATATATTAAATATATATATATATATTCACACACATATATATGAAATCATTAGTAATGAGTGAGATATAAAATTGAATTACATTATTGATGGAGAAGGTAGTTCGTATGGAAGCATGATGATTGTTTGAAATTTGTAATGGATGAAACGAGAGAATGATAAATTATATTTAAATATTATATATTGATTATAATATTATATATGATATATAAATTCAATGAATATATCTTTATTACCAACCACGTATTGGGGAAATATAAACGGTTCATAATTCTTCATGGAGGTGCTAGTTCATATGAACATATGAGGGATGTTGTCATTACAAAAAAAATAGCTGGTAAGAAAAAAAAATGTTATTAGAAAAAATTTAGATTAATTATATCATAATTGTCATATATAATAATAAACACTATTATAATAAATATCCATTAAATTTGGAGATGTAAATATGTTATATCACTATGTGGAGGTGGTTCTCTATATGTATGCATTGGAATTACATTAAAATTCAATTTAATTGAATATAGGGTGGATATTTGTGATTAAATAATCACTCTAACAATTTTTAATATTTATTATACATTGTATATTAACTTACAATAAATAAATATTATTTATAATAGGTGGACGGGGAACTAAATTGAAAGAGGTCACATAAGATGAATTACTATCCATCAGAAGGCCTCCTATAGAATCCTTAATGAAGACCATTTGGTTGGTCATTAAGGGATTCAAATAAAGTATAATTTATTTATTGATAATTTAAAAAATAATGGGAAAGGTATTCATTTTGTGGGATATATAAATGTATTTTATAGAAGTGAATGGAGGGGATTCCATTTTTATGTGGTAGAGAGGGTACACACACATGTTCTTTGAGGATTAAAATTTATTATTTTAATACATAACAAAAATTCTTTAACATGTATATATATTAAAATCTTGTATATCCTAGAGTCCATGTATGTCTATTAAATCTAATTGATATAAGGCTAGTAGAAAAACATATAATTATCTCTTGGAATACCCCCCAGTACACCCAGTTTCACTATAATAATGATGAATTTTTTTAACTACCACATTTGAAAAAAAAATTAAATTTATCACATTTAGAAATGATAATTATTTTTATTTAAAATAAGAATTATATTTTTTCATATTCAGTTAATAAAATTCATCTATTTTAATTTAACATTAAACTTTTAAGACTCTATGAAAACTATTTTGAAAAAAATCAAAAAAATATAAGGATTTTATACAAAAAACCAAAATAAATAAAATTGGAATGAAATGTATAGACGTATTCATAATAATAATGACATATTTCTCATGAAACCATAATTTAATTTAACATTAAATTAATTATTAATAAATATAGTTTTCCAAAAAACGTATTTATTTTTCAATATTCATTGCAAAATAAATCTTTTAAAAAAATTTCAAAAAATTGATTCCAATCATTTTTTTGGAATGATAATTTAAAAAATGAAGTTAAATATTCAAATAAATTTTATATATTTGTGAAATATTAATGATAATGTTTTCTCATATAATTAAATAAATATTATACAAAGGAAAATTTTCTTCTAAAATATTAATTTTTATTTACTAAATATTTTTACATATTTAACACTATATATTCAGTTTAACTAAAAAATAGGCATATTTTTTAAAATGTTATTATTTATATTATCTCCACTAATTATATGGTATATTTAAACTCATTTTCTTATACCATGATCTATTGAATAAATATGTATTTAATTTAACTAAAACATACCATAAATACTAGGATTTAAATTTTTTATCCATTGGAAGGATTTTACCATTGAAATATAACCACAATATCAAAAAATATATTAATATCTCTATTTTATCAAATCATATGGTCCCTTTTAGTATAACTTAAATTCTATATGCTTAACATAACATTATGAATGTGGTCATACTATTCCATAGTGAATATACTCTATAATCCAATAGTTCAATTAGTTATTTTCATAGGTATTACCACAATCATGTGTTATAGAATATGTATGGAGCACATGTGATCGAGCATGTATGTACTTACTTATTAAATATACAAAAAACACATCAGGAACCCTAAGATAGGTTCAACTCAATCCCCTTTGTATTTTATACATTGTGTACTAGGTCATAAAAAACAATGGTGTAAATAAACTATGGTATTAGATTAATAATCATTAAAAAAATATCATAAATACACACATTGAAAATTCATATTAATAAATTGTAAAAAAAATTTAATTATACATTAAAAATTCAATCAATTATATATAATTGTTTCAACTATGAGTTTTCAAGATGTTATGATTAACAAATCATACATTCACTTACATTTCACAGACAATAACATTTCACAGTAGAATTACATATATAAAATTGACTTTTATCATCGAAGTTGTAAACTAAAATCCATAGAATTATATAAATGGATCCATTTATAAGTCTTAAGTGAAATATACTATTATAGTAAAAATTGGTTAGTGTAAGATGTTGATTCAAACCTCATTTGAAGACCACATAAAAATATATCATCATATTATATATGGTCTCATTGGTTGTCTTAGAAATAATATATATATGAATTGGATACTTATTATAAAAATTCAACATTGTATCCATATTATTTTAATAACATCTCAAGACCATAAAGGTAAAACATTTATCCCAATTATATGCAATATAATGTGGTACTCTATAAAACTATATCAAATCATTCATGTTTATATTAGACATCTAATCACCATAAAAATATGATAAAATATAAATTTAATGTATGTAATTATTAATTCAATTCACCATAACCCAAAAAGAGTTATTTATTTTAGATGTTTTATATAACATGATGACAAATACATGGGGACGTTTTCCTATTTTTATTTTATTTTGTGTAATGGTTATACAATTCAATTATTCTTCAACCACATGACCTTAACTTTTATACATGCCAAGAATCAGTATTAATATTATGAAATTTATTCCTTCAAGGTATCCTACGTGAAATAATTTATTATACCTTAAAACGTGTTCATACTTCCACGAATCATGGAGACTGATATACGAAGAGCTTCGATCAATAGCTCATTTTATATGTCAGCTATTTTTTGGGAACATTAATTTTTATAACCCTTATAATTAAATTAAAAATAATTTTTAACTGGGGAAATTTTCATTTTTTTTAAAAACTCTATGACATCATTATTTTCCAATTTAATCATGATAAGGATATATGGTCGAAAACTCATTTGATCAGTATATGATTTCACAAAGATAATACCTATTTCCAACATAATCCTTTAAACCACCCAAAATATTTTATATATTTTCATAATCATAAATTATATGATTTCATTATCCGTTAGGATCAACTCATCATCCTACATGTTCACATTCCCAATTTTGTAATATATTGAACAATCATATTCAGTAGTCAATTCTAACCATATTCATTGAAAAATATTTAACAATCATTTATTGACAATATATTTTAAAAATTTATTGTTAGTATATATGTTACTAAATTATATATAATCATAACTCTTTTATAAATATAATGAAAAAAGTACCTCCACTAACACCAAACCATGATTCTGGAAATTTTTTCATTTAACAGTTATTTTTTGTGAGGCGAATTTTTTCGTTGTATCACTCTATAAGAGGAAACATGTCAACACCTTAACTAATAGTTACTCAATATCATAACATATTATCCACTAAAAGATTGTATTTGAAAAAATGTAATAACAAAAAATTTATTTACTAACTTTAAATTTAACCAACATTCATTTGTCCTCTATATCATGATATTATTACGAATTATCAATGTTATTTTATTAGATTGTTTTGATAAATTACTATAAAGATTTAAATAATATTTATCAAATGAATTAGAACTAAAAATTAGTTCATTGTTGTGCAAATTTTACAATATTATATAACATACATGTTTCATATATCCCATTATATAAATACATGTGAGATTATATGAAAAATGGAAAAAATTATATAATTTTTTTCAATTGTTAATTTTTCATTAATTATAAATATCAATATGTTATTCTATACAACACTGATGTGATAACCATTCCATTTCATGCTATAGTTATATACATGGATTTTATATAAAATGACTACTAAAAACATATCAATGTAATATTCATTGAGTCTATTTGTTGAATCCATAACAACAACAAGTGAATTTGTAAGTCCAAATGGAATAGAAATAAACCCAGTTGATATATAAATCATTGCTGAGGCTATTATGGTTATGTCCTCACATTTTTTCCTCAAAAAACACTATCAATATTGAATTAATATATTAGAGAAATTATTTTCTTCTCATCATATATCACACAAAAAATTACTATAGGGTATTATAAATGTATTCATGATTCTGATCATGTGGTGTTCCCCATAAGAAATGAATTATTGAATTCCTACATAACTCTAATTATGAAAAAGGGTTGTTCACCCAATGGTGATTCACATGAAAAAATGAATACCTTATCTATATTCTCATAGATATAATACTTTTATTCCATCATGTAAATTAGGTACACTCTATATTTAGTGTTTTAAATAAGTGTTGCATTAAATATTTGTTATATACATTATCAACATCCTGATATGGAGAAATAATATGTAGTCATTTATTATTAATATCAATTATCACCCATATAGTAACAATATATTTAATTTTTAGTATCTCCCATACAATTTTAGATGAATACTCTTTTTAATAAAAATTAATTCTTATACAATAGATGAAATTTACACAGATTTTTATATTTTTAATAATTACAATTGATGATCATATTTTTGTAAAAAACCATAAATGATTTTCAATCCTTTGAAATTAATATAGTATTTATGTAATCAAATCCAACAAATTATTAATTATATACATAATAAAATATAGAGAGAATAATTATTTTTATTGAAAGCAGATTCCCAAAAATAGAAATTTAATAAAAATAATATACATGGTATGTGATCATCACACCATCATGATTTTTCACTAAACTTTAATATCAAATCATTGTTGTGGAATTTTAAATCAAATTTAATATTCATTATTAATAAAATAGTAGGTTGATCTGGGAAAAAATAATACATTTGTAGCATTCATGTACATGGTATACATACCATTCACTATATCATCAGCATAAATCGCATCACCAAGAGTAATCATTGTATATTTAACACATTCACTATTCTTATGAGTATTTTGATGTGAATAATGATCATTAATCGTTATATTTGAAGGGTGGTTACAATAATTCACAAATAAATTGTATTTTAAGGACAACATTATGGAATCATTATTCTTCGAAGAATAGTTTTTATTTACATCATTATCTAACTTCATCCCATTACATTAAAATTTTAGTTCTTGTTGACATTCATATCCACACATAAAATATATAGTAGCATCACTAAAAATTTTTTTCTGTTAATTCAATCATGACATTCACCATTAAGCAAATATCATTTTATTCTATACATGGTTTTTAAAATTTTCTTTTAAATCCCATCATTATTTTCTTATCTAAAACATGGAAGTTTTGGGTAACAATGACATCCATTTTAACATTAATATAATATCAAGTTATTTCATAGAAATAATGTATTCCCTAATGGATTTTACAATTCAGAGACATGGTTTTAAGAGTTAAATTATTTGACTGACCTTGTATAAAAATTGGATGATAATACCCAAAACATATAACATAATTCCTATACAATTTTACAAATTGATTCCAATAGTTTCTTTATTGTTGTTATATAGAATAGGGTATCATACCTCAATTTTCATGAAAGAATTATAGGTACACTACTTGTTAAGAAATAATATCTAAAACTCAACCATCTAAATGGGGTCAAATTATTTTGGATTTATCATGTTCTTGATAAGGATCCTCTATTGGTCATATTCTCTTTTTAGATGATACCCATCTCGAATATTTTCCCAATATTTCATTCTAAGTATAATTAAAAATATCTTGTAAATTATTTTAATCTATTTGTTAGAGTCCAAGGGAATAGTACACCCAACAATATTTGGTTTTTGTTTCCTCATGAAATACTAACAAATTGTTTTAACAATTTTTCTAACATGGTATCTTATCATCATTCTGGGATTTATATATATATTAAAACGAAATATAATTATATAATATAGTATAGATCCTATAAAATATAGTTCTTCATGAGGATAACTATTTCATTGTCCTTTATATTCCACAGTAACACTATCGCATTGTGTTATTTATCATAGATAACACCTAAATAAATAATTTAGGAAACAATATACATAGTGGGAATCAAAATAATTATGAAATTAAATTTTTTTGGACGTGAATATCAAAAAGAAAATATTTTATATCTAGGAAACCTTGGGTTTATATATTTCACTCTCTTCTATTTTTGTTAAACCATTCATAAATGTTTGTAAATGAAATTTGAGTTAACCCATGTGTGTCCCTTGAGAGTATAAAATTGAATTCATCATGTTCTATAATATTGGATGACATATGATAGAACAACTATTTTAATTTTTATGGCCACTAGAATAATATCTTACAAAAAAACAATTGTGTTATCTAAACATTGATTTTTTTCATATGATAAACCCACTCATTTATTTACCATAATATGGTATAAATTATTATACTGTATGTTTCACAAAATTTTTCTCATCATAGTTTCCAAATTTCAAGATAAATCAATCTACAGCCAAAAAAATAGACATCGATTTTTCACACATAAATACAATATTATAAAAAAACTATTGATTAATAAAATTTGTCATTTCTACAATAATTTTGCATTAGTTCCATCAGAATATTGGATACATTAACTACATGTTCATAATATATCTATATATTTTCCACTATGTTCATCATAACTAACATCCATCATATACATATCAATGTTAAAATCATTCTTCGTGAATTAGAGAATAAAAAAAATAATAGTTAAACACATCAACTCATTATATGTTAAAGAGTTACAAATAAATTATCACTTAAAAAGAAAATTATAATAAGGCTATGAGAACCAATAAATGAAATTTGGATACAAAACCACGTATATCATAATTCATATTAATGAATCATGGTATAATTCATTTATTATTATAACACATGAATGTTATATGAAACAACAAACATAATCCGTGAGAGAATATAAATTTTCATAGACATATGTTTGTGTAATAAAAATCTTCATAGAAAATAATTTCATTACTCAATGAATACTATGAATCCTATTATAGTGGATTTGGTTCACCACCCATTTCATCATATTAGTAATCATGGATCTCTCCCAATACTATCATAGTAGAGAATTTACCTTATTAAATATGTTTCACACTCCATTAATGTCATTGTTTTCTCAGGATATATACATCATTACCAAATGATTTTGAAGGATATATTAATCTGACCCCACCCATCACATCCTGAAAATCCTAAATATGTATTTCTGGATATGATAAATAATCATCAAATGATAACTCATATAACTGAAATAATTTTAAAAATATATTTTATTACTTATTAATTGCATAATCTATGTAAAATAAGTCAGTTTCATAAAGGGTTCATAATTACAAAATTTACATATGGAAAATTTTTAGTTTTACTAAAATAATCTTTAAATATCATAATCTTGTGTCATTGAATGGAACATTGTGAATAGTATAATTTTATTACTTCCATATATATGAAAATTTATAGTAAAATAGTTTAATTATAAATTATAAAATCATTCAAAATGACAAGAAAACATATCATGTAGAAATTTCTATTCTAACAATGAAATAAATTATTTAAAGTCTAAAAATTAAGTATATGTCAATGATTTTATTGACATATAAATGTAAAATGTATACATATAATTCAATTTTTTTTTGATTCAGCATGATTGATGGATATTCATTCCCTTTATTGTACATAATAATAGTGTTTCAATTCACATTATCCGTAAAAAGTCGAATTTTACTCATTTAGAAAATATAAATATGATTTCATTTAAAGAATTTGTAAAATTTGATACACTAGAAATAATTAATTTGAAAGAAAATATTAGAAAATATAATTTATTTTTGGAAACTGTTCTAGAATATGTGGACATTGAATAAAAAATTATTTCCAATAGAATAGAAATATATCATAAATTTTCGATAATTTTTTAATCTAATTAGTGTCAAAATAATGGAAATTAGTTAGAAAACATGTAATATGATGAAATAAATAGTTTAAATAAAAATTAAGGTGTATTATATGTTTTATGTAAAAAAATATTATCAAGTACATATTCATAAATAATCATAATAAATAGTGATATTGATACTTAAATACCTAAAAAATTTCTACATGATTCTAAAAACACTAAACTAAATTATCACAAATTAATTTTAAATATTTTTCTATTACAAATTCATTAATATTTTTTATAATATCGTATATGATAAATTTATACCATTTCAACACCAATTTTAAAATAATTCATTATTAAAGAATTCATTTCATTGTATTATATATATTGTTTTTTATGATAATGTATGTCCTATTTATATAGTCTGTAAAATTGATCATACATCCATAACATATTACATTTTTATCGTGAAATAATTATATTATTTATTAATTAAATATATATTTATATTTGTCTGTAAAATTTAGAGATATAAAAACACATTTACATCATTCGAGAATATTTTAGGTCATACATATGCATGAACTGTGCTTTAGCAATTTTTATGATTTAATAATAAAATGTTAAGTAAAACTAAAAATCTCTATAATTATTATTATAAAATATATATCATGAATGATAATTAAATATTTCCATATTTCCATCCACTTATTGAGGAAATGATAAAAGAATCATATCACCTCATAGAGGTTGTAATATAAATGTTTTCCTGAGAAAGGATATTGTTTTCTAATGGATTTGAATGTATGATGTAATATGTTATAATATAATAAATATGGTTATTTTTATCATAAATATCATATGTTAAAATTAGTCCTATGATGATAAACATCCATGATATGTGGTGATGGAAAATGAATTTTATCAGTTTATGTAGACAATAGTCCACACAGTTACATGACTGATATATAAACATGCAAGTTGATGGGATATATAGTAGATATTGTTAGTCACATATTCAAAATAAAATTTAATTATACTATTTATATATATATTACTAATTTTATGTTAATAAAATTTATTTATAGGGTTTAGAAGTTGAAATAAATTGAAAGATGATTGGAATGGTAAATTTCTTTCCTTTAGCAGGAACGTATTAGGGCCACGATTAGGGAACCTTGAAGTTGCCCTTATGAAAAAACCCACTTATAAATAGAGGATTTATAATTTTATAATATTATTTTCTATAATATGGTTTACATATATGGCTCTATGTGGTGTAATGATGTGAATGTGTCGGTGTCCTTTTATAAGAGGGGGAGAGGTCAAACACGGAATTTCAATATAGTAATTTCATTGTTATTCATAATTATACTAAATTTGTCAATATTCAACATAGTTATAGTAACCTCATGAAATATTTATCTCTAATAAAATTTAGATATGTTTAATTTTCATTTTTACCCTTATCTATTAAAATAACATGCTGTTAGACATATCTTCAACATATCTGAGGTAACAATATTAATTTTTTCAAAATAAATAATAAAAAAATTTCAAAAAACACATTATATTATATTTTTTGAAAAAAATAAATATAAATATTTTTTGGATGACTCAATTTTAATAGAATATAATAACATTAATAAAAATATGAATAAATATATATTAAAATAGTTTCTTTATCTATAAATGTTATAAAAAAATTTAAAATTAATAAATTATAAATAACTCCAACAATTTCACTTCATGGTAAAAATTATTTTGTATTTTATGGTTCATATAGACATGAGTTCTCATGTAATAAAATATGTGAATTAAATTAAAATTATTTTTATTATAAATATAACATTAAATAAATGTGTGTCACATATCCAGTTAAATATAATTTACATAGTTTTTATGATTTATCACTAGAAAATTTATATTAAATTTTAAATTATTATAATGATTATATGTTCACCTTAATAACAATTTATATTTGTCTTGAGTTTCACCAACATACCATACATTCAGTTTAAAAAATATAATGGAATTGTGATTTATTTTGGGTAAAGGTACAAATTTAACCATTATAATGAGTGTGCGGAATGATATAGGTATTCTATCAAAAAATAATCTTTCCAAATACAAATTCTCAATTAATTATTTTTAAAAAACATTATTCATTTAATATTCTAGTGGAAAATCAACATTATGTTTTATTTTTTAAACAATAAACCTGACAATAATGAATAGTGATTTATTTTTTGAAATTTAATATCTAAATGAAATAGTTTGTCAATAAATTATATTCTATTTTTATATAAAATATTAAAGTAAAAAATTTATTTTATTTTTTAAAAATATATTATTTACATATTATAACTATATTATTTTTTTCATGTTCATATTTTCTTACATCATATGAGCTAATCATTGTAATACCAAGAGAATGTGAGGACTAAAAACACAACATAAGTTATTATTATTATTCACGGTACTATATTATATTTTTTACACAATTAGGGATAAATTTCACAAAACAAATTCTTAAAAATATCATACCATTCATGAAAAAAAATCATTTTAAAAGATAATATTATATCACATTGTGAAAATAATACAAATAATCATCTTGAAAAAAATAAAAAATTAAAAAATATAGAATATTATGAAAATATCATTTCATGAATTTAGAGTGGATACATTTGATGTATGCTTTATTGAATATAATAGTTATAACTCTTAGGAAAGTTTTTATTCTGATAATTATTAAAAAACCAATTGTTTCTAACTTTCCATAAAACATCATTTGAAATTCGGTCAGAAAATGAAAAAAATTATTTTTCTTAATAATTTTAAAAAAAATTAAACGTATATTAAAATTAATTTAAAAAATCGATTTAACATAGATATTAATTAATGAATATTTTTTAGAAAAAATAAATGATGAGGTTAATGATTGTCCAAAAAATGACAAATATGGTCTGTTTTTATTAAAATGATTCATGATTCTGGTAAATAATATTATGATGAAAAATATTGAAAAATATGAATAAATAATAGATAAATAGATGATAAAAAAATTAACCAAATATACTAATATATATAATGCATGTTATGAAATAGAAATTAAATTATTTTTAATTAATATTCTTAAATAATATATTAAAAATATATTAATGTTTTAGGAAACACTAATTTAATATTTAATTCTTTATGAAAATGAAATCTTTTTCTATTGTACTTTATCAGCCGTAATGATTAGATAATCTTGAGATAAGTCATTAATTGTTATTTAAATAATATCAATGATCTTTTGATGTTTAGATCTTTAGAGATTTATGTCATAACTCAAACATAACTACTTATTTTTACAATTATAAACTTCTACTCACTATCCATTTTTTTATAAAACAAAAATTCATTAAAAATAAACTTTTTATCATTTCATATTTTAACATCATAACATTTCTTTGATCCCATACATGAATCTATTCTATATTAATTTCAATGAAAAAACATTTAATGAATTGGGATGGGCATAAAAATTCAGCAAGGTATACACAAATAATGAAAATTCATACTCTATAGAAAACATGAACCATGATTACATTATCATATATTAATAATTCTATCCTTTAAGAAGTAGTATATATGTGTCACTGAATCTACAATCATTTCATACCCTTTTTGAAACGAAAATATTACCCTATATCCCATATAAAGAAACATATAACATGTAAGGGTAACATGGGACATAATCATAATTGAATGAAATGACCATACATTCGGTTACAACGTATATCATTAAATTAAATAGACATATGATGAATTTTCATTCCCATTGTATTGGAGGATATAATGTTACCACCCATGAATGGTTTATCACAGAACCCTTGCTCATTGTTTTATCACAAAACCACCCATCAAATGTCCATGTACTATTATATAATCATATCAAATAAAATATTGCAAATATGAACATTTTAATAATAATATTTCATCATAAATCACGAGAAATCATTTCAAGATAGTGAAATAGTAAATCAATTTCAAAAACAACTTTAAATACAATAACAACCAAAAAGGTAATACCAATTTTTTTTCATTTTAAAAACATTTCTCATTATAGAGGAATCCAAATATCAAATAATGGTTATAGCAGTGGTGGGGTCATTATCGCTGCATATGTTTAAAAAGTATTTTTTTGGTCATTTAAGAAAACACTTCATAGAAAAATAATCTTTTTGAATGACATTAAAAGTTAAATTGGTTTATTAAATACATTAAAATTAGGTGGTGTATAACATTAAAATATGCCTCAATGAAAAGATATTGAGATGAATTCCAATAAAATGATCATATCATTGGTTTGAGAATTAATAAGTGAAATAATTATGTCTCAAAAATATAAATGCACTCAATTGAAGTGGATTTTCAATGTAAAAAAACAAGAGGTCATTAACACATACTTTAGGAAAAACAAAACCAATGATATGGATATATGACTAATTTAGTGGAGATTGATTTAAAATTTCCCTTACAATGTTCTTATAAATGACTTAATAATTTATCAATCGGGAGATTATGTGTAGCAACTGTATATCCACAAGAAGGGAAGTGGAAATTTAAAAATAAATTCGTAAATAGTGATTCGACACCTAATTATATCACTATATTATCAGTGTTGTTTGTGTAATACTCAATAAGTGTTAATTGAGTGTAGAAAACCACTTTCAAGGAATCTGACTTCTCTCCATGTTTCTCTATATTTTTGAATAAAAAACCTAGTTTAATTTTTTATATTCATGATAAAAAATTTCAATATTATTATTTCACTTATATAACTTATTTTCATTTTCTAATAATTCAATAATTATTAACGTTCTTATAGGTTTTTTGTCAATATCTGATACTTGATTCAAAAATGATCTTGTTTGGTGTAAATTGTCCATGTGTTCAAAAGAACATTATATCTAGAGTACTAATCATGATTTATATATCAAATAAATACATTATATATATATATTTAAAATACTCCATAATATTTGGAGATATGAGATGAAATGAACCATTTAGGAAGATAGTGGACAATACGTACACATGAAGGCTACGTTCATTTCATTTTCATATTAAAGGACTGATAAATAAAAGAAACATAGGTACATTATAATTCCCATAAAAAATATATAATATATATATATTACATAATTTCATTAATAAATTTTTTATACATCCCATTCATGAAATGAACGAGTCATATCACATTCATGGGCGGTAGTCTAGATTTCCACAAATGATATAATTGTATTTACATATCATGGGAAGAATTAAAGTATGTTGTAAATAAAAATTACAGAAGGATATAGTCAATAGAAATATATTATATATAATATTTTTACATTTCATTCATCTACATAGTCTTTTTTTGAATTAATATCATGCATAATTAATTGCCCTGCAATGTTGATATGGTTAGTCATACATACACAGGCATGGTAATATTGTTATTTGTAGGATGGGTAAAAGGAGGTATATGGTGGGCCGATAATTTTAATAAAATCTCATCATATTGAATATACAATATTTATTACGTTATTATGGAAGATAAATAATAATATGAGGTAAAAGAAGAAATGAATATTGAATGATCTGACAAAACAAATACCTCTATTTGTGTATCTCGTTTTTATTTTCACAAAATGGTCTCCATGGGAAGGATTTATTATCATGAATCAAAGGTTTTTTCCATCACAACTCTAACCTAACCTATCCTGTGACATGGAATGATGGTCATTTTCAATCCCCATGGCTAGAACATGTTCCTGGTTATCATAAAATGAAATTTGGGAATTATTTCTCTGTGTTTTTAAACATACAATGACAAAAAGCTCAATAAAACCAATATGGATTTTTCAAACAAAACCATATTTTAAAAAATATTTGAACTTAATTACATATTATTAAATAACTCTAAAAGACTATATCAAATGTATAAAACCAAAAAATACATCCCATGATCTTGTATATGGAAAGATGCACCACCCTCAATCCATCTTTTTAATGTCACATCACGAGGGACCACTAATAAACCCAAACCAGTGGAAAAGAAGTCATGTCGATACCTAAAGAAGAAATAACCCAGTATACATCCATTAAAAGGTTTAATTATTGTGTGATCCACAGCCCAGTAGGATACCACCACAAATAAGTTCCGTATGATAAACATTCGATGTTGAAAATCATTCATGTTTTCATGTAAGGAAATTTTAGTAAAAATTTCTAAAAGATGAAACTAAAATAAAAGATGTTTTCAAGTTGTCTATTTTAAAGAATCAACAAAATTGAAAATATTGTCAATGCTACAGAATTTTCCATCCAACCATGATGTATGCTGATGGTAACAACAATGTAGCTAATGAAGAGAAGCAATAGAAATATAACCCCGAAACACTAGCTCGTTGTGGGTCTAGTTACCTCATTTCTCGATGAGAGTAACTATCAAAATATTCATTCTCGTGCATTCGAGCGAATAGTAGGGAGAATAATCATTACCTTTTGGTCCCCCATAATCATCATACTCATATTCCATTTTTTGTTCTATGCGTCAAACATGTTAGGAGAAACTGATGCCAAACCCCACAGGATCAATAACATATTAGTACGCGTCCACCAACCTAGTTACCATGGTTTTACTATTGTTCTCAATCAATTTACACAAGTTAATAAATATTATTTTCTCATGAAAAAACCACTTCCACATAAAACATTCACAAAAATTTCTACATTAATATCACACAACTCACATAATCGACTATCTCATTCAAATTCATTTTGAAATCATACACACACAAAATATCCGACTATACTTTTCACATTTCATTAACACTTCCACAAACCCTTTAAAAAATTTTCTAAAACCATTCCATGATTTTACAAATAACATAACATTCCACAAAAAAATCACATAATACTTATTTCCACATAAAAATTCATTTTTCACTTCACACTCACACAAAATAGCCCACAAATTGGTTTCGCCCCTCTCTTTCCATTTGATAAAACATTTATGCAATTTACAAAACATTATGAAAATGATTGAAATATTAAATCACATCATTACCTTTCAAAAACCCATATTCGGTGAACAAACTCACCCAAATATTACATATACACCCATTTGCCTCTTTTTTTTAAAAAAATAAAACATTTACAATTTTCACAAAATAATACCAAATGGTATAACTATGAATTTCCCTAAAAATCAATTTTAACACCCCCTTTCAAAGAGAAACAGTTTCATCTTTAGCCTTTACAAGCTTTCTGAGAGTGTTGGTTATGCCAACCCTTTTTGCCAATTGGACTTCCAGAGAATTGGCTTCATCTTCTAGCTGTAATTTTTCTTCTTGAAGATCAAGGAGGCCTGTAGCTATACACATTGCCACTTCCTTGGGGACTTTCTTTGGAAGATATTTGATTGCATTTAGAAGATCATTGTTCCTTCCATATTCATCACAGCTAGAGCAGGCTTCATCAGAAGAATGATAAAAGGAATTGTCATCTGATGTGTCTTTCACATTTCATTCCATTGAAGGAGTTTCTCTGATTGCAACAACCTTCTTCTTCATCTTCTTTGCCTGTTTCTTCTTTCTATTTTTCTGAGTCTTGGCAGATATCTCCATTTGAGGCTGGTCACTCATTTCCTCAAATCTGCACTTCATAAAGACTCCCTTGGATCTTTTAGAGGTAACCTTCCCTCTGATACCAATTGAAGTGCCCAGATCAGTGTGAATCACTGAGAGGGGGAGGGGGTGAATCAGTGATCCCTTAAAACTTTTTACTAATTGATTCTTAATCAATTAAACCACTATGGCTGGTTAAAGCCTCGATCCACTGTTCTTGTATCTCTCACCTTTCCACGAATGATGCAGTAAATTTAAAGGCACTGGACACAAGGATTTACAAGGTTCGGCACCAAAGGCCTACGTCCTTGCCATGTTGGTTATACGCCCCAACATGGTTTCTTCCATTATAATCTGTTAGTATTACAATGGTCGATACAGCATCCCACTGTATCTCTCCTGAGTCCCACATGAGGGTCTTTATACTGCGTCCCACAGTGTTACCAGAGTCCCAATGGCCTGCTCCAGAATCCCACTGAAGACTTCTTCCACCCTGAGTCTCACAGGGGTCTTCTCCTGGCTCCTCGAGTCACACGAGTAGCTCTTCTTCACTTTAAGCTTCTTCATGTATCTTCAGCAGTCTGGGATAAAGACTGCTGGCCTTGATCTGTACCTCTGATCACTTGAGTTGATCAGGTCTTCTCGTCTTGCTCAGGATTTATCTCCTTCTCAGGATGACCTGGCTTCTCTCCAACTACTGAATACTCAGACAACTGATATCTTCAACTTCAGTCTGGTCCAGTCTCAGTTCACTTCAACTTCATGCACTGAATGCATGGCAACTTTGAATCCTCATGCACTGACTGCATGGCCTTCTCAATTTCTTCAAGATCCTCTGGTCTTGGTCAACTCAAATGCACACAACCAGATTCGTCTTTGTTCACATGTGCATGTGCATACATGCAAGCATGCACTCCCCTTATTCTCTTCTTGGTGCAGTAAACCCTCAGAGGGTGTAGTCAACTATAGCACACACCTCCTTCACAATCTTCACACACTTAATTCTATTTGTTTACACACTTAAAAGTGTGTTTTACTTTGTGTGGGTCTTCTCCTCTTCTTCTAAGTGAGCACACACTTCTTGTGCACACACATAGCCTTCGGCCACTTCTTTAATTTGAACACACAATTTGTTCTTTTAATTTGTTCTTCAAAGTGTGCACACACAAGGCACTAAAGGCCTCGAGTTCTCCCTCTTTGCACAAGCCACTGCCCGTAGGTGTTCTTGTCTTCTTGGAACACAAGCACAAAGGATTGGCCTTCCTTCTCATCTTGCACACACCCACGGCTACTGCCTCTTCTTCAAATGCACACACAAGGTGTGTTCTTCAATTTGGAACAACCACAAGGTATGGCCTCGGGTTCTCTTTTCCACTTGGCACACACACACTGCCTCCTTCTGTTTTTGCACACACAGCCCGAACTCCTTGGGTGCAAGGAAGCCGTGCAAGTCTCAGGTGCAACCTGTGCAAGGCACGCAAGGCCTCGGGTGGCCACTGCCGCGCAAGTGCTTACCGCGCCGGGGGCCGCGGTGCACCGAGGGAGCGTGCAAGGTCGCGCTGCCCAACCTCTCCTTCCTGTCGCGCAAAGGGGTAGCGCGCAGGGGACTCCTCACCTCCTTCTTCTTGTCGCTCAAAGGAGTTGCACGTAAGGAACACCTTCAAAGCCTCGGGTGGCTTCGGGACAACAGCCGCGCAAGTAATTTGCGCGAGGCTTCTACTTCACAAGGCACAGGAGCTCTCGCGGGTCTTCCAAGTTTTTCAGCAAATCATAAACGAGAGCATGGGCTCTCCTTTTATAGGCAGAGAGGCCTCAAATCTTCCACGTGGGATAAATCTCAAATCACCGAAGTATTTGGATCTTCAAGATTTTTTCAAATCTCGAACTTTCTCCTTGGTTCTCCGCGGGTTCTACTATTTTTATTTTTCTCTATGTGCATGCGACTTAGAACGCATGCACGGCCTCTTCTCTTCCAATCCATTCAAAGGTATAAACCCTTCACGGCCGAGGTAGTTGTTGCATGTATGCTCATTTTATAGCATGGATCTGTTCAGTAGGTCCAGACGAACTCAATGGAGCCTTCGGCTTCGGAAATGGTGGTCGGGAGCTCAAGAACCGTTGACGGGAGGTGCCTGGTTTGAAGGTGGCTGCGGGAATGTGCGGGGAGGCCTCAGTCGAGCTCAGGGAAGAAGATAAGCTCAGCACTGTTGGATCCGCTCTTTGGACGGCCTGGATTTGAACGGGAATGGCGTGATGCATCGGGCGGCCGAGATCTGCCGCGCGATCACTCGGACGGCCAGGATTCGCTCCTGGAATTTTTTCCGCGTCCCACATCGAAACCGCGCGTGGGTTTCTCGCGCTTTATCAACCTAGCGCTCCCCCATCCTCCTCAATTGAACTTCCAACCTCCACGGTGCCGCCCCGCACCGTGTTCTCCCAGCGGGCGCGCTCTTGCGCCCACCTCTACTCCTCGCGGGCGCGCTATGCGCCCACTCTGCGCTGCCTGACACTCGCGGGTGCACTCATGCGCCCCTACCGCACTCTTTCGGGCGTGCCCCAGACACCCATGCGGTGTCTTGGGTGCATCCTACCGCCCTGGGCTCGCCCCACAGGTTCCCCCATGTGTGTGGTGCCTAGAGCCCATGCCTTGGGGTTGAACCCTCAAGGTGTCCATGGCTGGCCAATTTTTTGGCAAAGGAATAGAATGAGGAACTTTGTCAAATACAAAGTTCTCTTATGAGTATAAGCCATATGCCACATACCCTTCAATCCATTCTTCTCCTTCATCTTCTTCCTGATAATTCAAACATTAATCTTCTTGATTGGAAACAACTCCTCAATTTATAATTCTTCTTCATCATCTCATTTTCTACTTAGGATAGAATTCTCAAGGATCTTCTTCATCCGAACTCCTGAATCACATAATTATTCAATGTTCTTCATTGATCTAATCAGAGATCAAGTTGGATCTTCTTCTCATTCACATGCACTAGGAGATAGTGCATGGACATCTTTAATCAACTTCATCATGCATTGTCAATAAAATGCATGGTCTTCTAACATTGTTGTGACTTTGTATCCAGTTGATACAAGTTCTTAGATCTTTAAAGATAAGCTCAACAATCGTCAGATGTAATGATGATACTCCATCATCATCCATTCTTCAAGTGGTGTAACTTAGTATCATCTAGATACAAGTATTGCAACATTAAGATCAGTTCTTCAATCGTCTGATTTCCATAGAGAATGTTTCAACCACAACATCCTATGTCACTTAGTGAATCTCCTAAGTGACATGCATCTTAGTACCATGGCCATTCTCCTTTCATCACCAACACCATCACATCCTTTTTCATTCACATATTGAAACTCCTTGACATCCATCCATTCATTCCTTGACAACAACATACCTCATTGACAACAAATGCAACACAGTGCACTTCAGGAAGTGGAATGGGTGTAAAATTTTGAAATATAAAAGAGTTATAAATGAAATAATATTTAATTTTAAATTTTGAAATGGGATCACGGTTTCATATAAATTATGAAAAACCACCATTTCAACCAAAATGATTGGGAAACCCCCAGAATAAAGAAATAATTGAAATTAAATGAAAAAACCTTTAAAATATTTCATGGGTGTGACAATTTTCCCCACCATAAAACATTATACCCTTGAAAAGGCATAGAAAGGCTAAAGGAAAATCCCAAACCCAAAATAAAGGCCAAAATGGACTCCTTTGCCCAGTTTCAACCACCCCCAAAATGCCAAAACACATCCAAATGACAAATCAAGGAAGAAATAATCTCACCAACCAAAACCTACACCACATCATGAAATGGGTATGTATACTAAGTTTTTATCCCAAAATAAATTCCCTCAAAGACAATTGGAACAAGATTCTTGCAATTTACCAAAATTAACAACCACAACGAACAATGTTACACATACCTTGCTTTAACTGGATTGTTGGGAATTATCTACTCCCAAAATTTACCCATGGAAATTGTTGGTAGTTAGATATCTTTAAATATTACTACTTACCACCAATTGAAGACCAATTACCAATCTTCGTTACTAGTATGGGGATACACATATTGGATCCCCATATTATGAGACAACTCAAATGTTGTCGAGACCAGATTAGGACACTAATAGGGGAGGGCCGAATGGACTCCTCAGTACAAGAAGCATGGGATGGCAGAGGAAGAACCAAAATTTGAAATGTTTGGATGGCCACATGGTTAATCCACATAGTTTGAGAAACCATGCACTAACCATGGGGATCCTTCTCATTGCATGGATTCTTGGGGAATGGTTACTACTAAAGAGGAAAAAATCATGCACTCAAACTATATATCTATATTCGTAACCATTCCCCAAAAACTAAATGGATACCAAAGGGGAAAAATGACATTGTGTGATAATATGGGCATGTGTCCCTCCAACTCATTCCACTGAACAGAAAAAACATGGAAAATTTGACAACACAAGAGGATTAAACTATTCTCATCATTCACACTATGGATATGAATTTTTTAGAGGGTTTGAACAACACTGGGACTTCAAATGACTATGTGCATGCTTCACTCTAGGTCCTATGGATGGATCCCAAAAGATTGAAGCTTATTCAGCCTCCCAATTTGGCTTCGGAAGACCCTATATGGAACTTCTTCTTTCTATTCCAAAAACAACCACACCACAATCCCATACAACATTACCAAGACATAAAACAATCCAAACTCATGTTCCCATAACAAGAAATTTTAATAAAACAAGGTCTTATAAGATTCACACACATCACCCCATGATACATTGGATGAGAAACAGAAAGTGGAAAGGATATATAGATATACCTTCCTCAAAACAACATATGTCGATATTTCCCTAATGGAGACACACTTTTGACAAAAGAAAGACCAATAAAATTGTAAAAATTCACCTTAAAATAAAACGAGCATGCGACATCTAAATGTATCACCGAACATGACCAATGTGACTAATCAAAAGAGTAAATTGAGGCTAGACCATATGCAATGTCCCCCCAAAATCAGACAATTCTAGAAATGGCCCCAAAGCCTCCCTTGACCAGATTTCCAAAATTGGTGGTTTAACATAAACCCCTACTTCAAAGAGACTATTAAGGACCCAGTGGCCCTCTTAAACAACATCCAGATACTCATCCCCACGAAAAAACCCCAAATACTTCCACCAACGACAAATAAGGTAACTTAAGAATATAATGTCATTTTCATACTTCCATAAGAACTCTCAAGTGCAGCATGATCAACAAAACTAAAAATGAATGGGTGTTGACTAATTCTAAAAATCTAGAGAAATGATTCCTTATATTGATCAACTGGATTATTTTCCAATGCAAAAATAGTCCGGGTAGCACATAATTAGTGCACTAACCCTTAAAAGGGGAATAACATATCAAATGAGAAAACACAAGGACCCAACCAAGCTACTTCATTGGCCAAGATGTGCCACAATCTAGATTTAAATACATGATGGTAACCACTGTAAAGGTATCCAAAAACATTTTTGCAAAGAGACGGCTAACCATTCCTTCAACCCAACATACCGACCAAACAACAACCAAAAACATAGTTCAAACAAGAGGGGATCATAGACTCAAAACATCCTACAACATAAAAATTTTCAAAAACAAAAATTACACACCATCCAAACCAACCATCAAGACATCAAGTTTTCTTTTAAAAACATTTCTTTGAAAACAAACATTTTATTAGATAGCATATCCACCAATGGTACACCAAGATCCCCACACATGTTTTTTTTGTGCCACACAGGGCTCCCTCCTCATATCCATCTCAGCACTCATCCAGTCGTTCAATTAACCATCCATCATCACATATAATCCCATGCATAAGGTCACTCATGGAAATACCAGAGGTTAAAACAAAAATTCATTCCTCTTTTGAAAATAAAAACAATTAACCAATAATTCCTTTTTCCCAAGGCATATTTCCATGAAATCAAAATCCTAATCATTAAAATAAATAAACACTCTCAATTCATATACAAAAATTTCAAAACATCTCCGCCCAATAAATCAATTTTCAAAAAATTATAAAACTCTATTGGGAACACTTTTTCTAAACCAACATTAACATAAGTTCCTACATTCAAAAGAGGTGTAAACACACTATATTACATTTCAAAAAAAGTCTGAAAATCCAGTTACACCATTTAAAAAATTATAAAATTCTCACTTTATTAGAAAATATATTCAGAAAAACATTACTCTTCTTAAAACCAAGTCATTTTATCTTCAAAACCAAAATTCTAAGATTTCAAAACTAAATAACAGAAGGAAATATGAGAGGAAAATAGTTTCTATATGTGACAAGGATATATGGTTGGTAACTATACTCCAAACACTTCGGCATCAAGGAGAGTGATCTAGGGATGTACCCCTGGATCAACATGGCTTGTCTGGCCCTACAAGATCACAAAGGCCAGTATCCAAATTCTCTTTTCATTTCCACTAATCCTCAACAAACCATGAAAATCAAAGGAATTAAACAATTCCTGACTTCCATAGGAGACTCAAATCCAATCATTGGGTGTGCAGGCTAGGAATACTATCCTTAACTGGAATTTTGTGTCCTAATAAACCTAAATCCAAACTATACTCATTGTATCCCATATAACATGACCCAAATGAGAAAAACTCTTTTGATACAATTTTTTCATGAACTGAATCTGGTTTCCTTCAAAACCGGAAGCAATCCCAGCCTATGACCAGGACGAGAGGGAATTCACAATCCCAACAGGCCGACCAATGTGCTAATTTATCATAAAACAAAAATTGGGAATGACTAACCTGAGTATATAATAATAAAATAACATATAATTCCAATAAAACATATCTGGTATTTTCAAATCAAACCATCTTTTACAAAATTTAAGAACTGAATTACATTTTTTACACAATTCTCCAAGACTATAATATATGAATAAAACCAAAAAGGGAATCCCGAGAACCTCTACATGGTGAGAGGAACCTCTTTGAAGCATTCATCACAACACTGCATCATGATAGATTTCTAAAAAAACAAACTGTTGGAACAAAAGTTGTACCTAAACCTGAAGAAAAAAAATTAAAAGTCTACTTACACCCAATGGTGTAAGTAGGGTTTTATAAAAAGCCATGTATAATACCACCACTACGATACACCAATAGTTTAATCTTAAAGTAAACAAAACTAGTAAGGAGGATCTATGGAGTAATATTAGGTCATTTGGTTACTGAATTTGTGTAAAAAGAGTGATAATTGAAGGATTTTTTAATGAATCATTTTATCACTTCAAATAGGATGATTTGAGGGTGATTAAGAATGATCGTTGTAATATATAGGGTAGTTGAGATAAAAAGAGGGGGAGGAGAGAATGGAACAATTCCTTGTGTAGGTGGGATTGGGTGAGAGATGGAATCCGAGAAAAAAAATCAAAATTTAATGAGATATAAAATTATTAAAAAATATTTTAAAACAAGTAATAGGCTTTCAAGCTGGCACAACACCTTAATAAAAATCCCAAATCCATCATTATAATGGATTATAATGGGGTACAAACTAATATTGTGGTTCTAATATACACAGGGATAACAATTGTGAAGTGTTATGGTTGTAAAATGTTGAAAAATGAAGGAATTATAAAAATAGTAATATTTATTTTTAAATTTTGTAATGAGATCATAGTTTGGACAAAAATTTTGAAACCCACTCATTCCACTAAAATGAATTGGAAACCCAAAAAAAAATCAGGAAAGGAAATTAAATGGAAAATACCTTTAAATTAAGTCATGGGTTAGACATTTATGCCCCATTTGTAGAATCTAAAATGATGGGAGGGATTTTGGGAGCCTATTTTAGCAGAAATTGGTTGAGACAATGGGATTGAGATGGGTAATTAAGTGGGTAGAGGTGGTGCCCTTTTATAATAGGGAGGATGGGTTATTTTGGAAAGACTATATAAATTATTTTATTATAAAATTATTTTCAAAATATAAAAGTTAAAGAGTGATAAATTTAGAGGATAATATGAGGATGGTTTAAAATCCTCTCAACCAATAGGTTTTCGACATGTCTAGGTAAAATATGTATCCTTAACATTTGAATTATCCCTTAGTTAAAAACATTAACTCTTACCGTTTCTTCTTGTATATTCATAATTTATGGTTACAATAGTTGCTATAAATTTTCTATCGAAACACAAGTGGACCATTAATGACATTTTTAACATTATATATGTTAGTTTTCCGAATCATATATTTTTAGAACTATTATATAATTTAATAAGCTAGTATTTGTACTAAATAGTCACTTATATAAATTTTCATAATATTTAATAATTTATTTTTGGTAATGTCATAAAAACGTTTTTCCTTCGAAAAAATAATTAAATCAACGATAATATGTTATATATATCCAGAATTTTTGTGGATGGAAACAATATATTGAAATTACATTTATAATATCATTTATTTGAATAATTCACTAATTATGTAATCACTACTTCATCATTGTGTAATAAATAAATATATTTAATTAATTTATAAATTTTATAAATAAAATACCATAATGTATATAATATTTTACCTTTATAATGACTATTTATTGTGAAAGATATCTATTATATAACACTTTATTAATATTTCATTAATAAAATATACATATTTGTGTTATATGTATCATTATAATAAATTATTTATTATAACATATCATTTTCATACTCATGTTTCTACCAAATGCAAATGTACATACAAATGATGCTCATGGTCAAAAATAAATCATCCAATATTATTAAGACATGTATTAGGGTGATTTTATATTATTAACATATTTTTTTATCTGTTTTTACAAGAATTACCCTTTAACATTGGTTAAAAAATAATTAATGGTGTTACTATTCATAATGTCCAAAAAAAGGTACCAAATTACAAAAAAAATGGACCTTATGATTCCAAATATTGAATCCATTTTTATAAATTAAAAATATAAATTTTTTTGAAATTAATGTAATATAAAAATATGATGTCAAAACCAGAAAACTGGTTTTTAAGAACTGAAAACTATCAAAATTTTCACATGTGTTTATGTACAATTAAAATTGGAAAATTCGTTCAACCATGATTGGATTAAATTATAATAATAATAATAATCCAATTACACTATGAAACCAATTAAATGGAAAATATAACTATATAAATTATTTACATTAAAATGCAGTTCTGAATTAAAATTGAGTATTTTTCACTATTCCCTAAAAAATAAAATTTATCAGAAAATTATCATAAGTAAATTTTGATATGCTGGTACAAAATGAGATGTTTAATTTATCAATAAGAACATATAAAGGTAAAATACAATTTTTAAAAGGTATTCCCCATTAAAAGTCAGTAAATAAACCATTTAAAAACATTAGAATCTTTTATGGTTAATATTGGATTCATTCAAAATTTAAGACTCTAAATATCAATGGATAAATGTATAAATATTTAAACACTATGTAAAATCATAATATAGATAATTATGTTCATTCTCACTAATAAAAAAGTTATAAATTAAGTACCATTTAAAATAATTATAATATTGTTGTATTATTTTTAGAATAACTCAATGTTGTGTGCAACATAGGATTTTAGAGAAACATGTTGTTACATGTTGGGTATGATGTCGTCTATAGTGTACCCTTAATATTAAAATTAATATTAAATTCAAAAATATTAATATATATGAAAATTTATTATTATATAAATACATATTATGTTACATTATTACCACCTTTAGGAAATTGAATCCTCACAATTTTATAATTGGGCACAAAACATTATTAAAAACTCCACACTTGAAAAAGTGTCAATAAAACTGTCACAATAAAATAATGAAAGGGAATTATAATGGTCAACTTACATAATACATACAAGAATTAGATGTAGGAAAACTTATATATGGAAGAGAAACTAACCATATATTTAATATGAAGAGTGATTGAAAACATGATTAGGATAAATTTAACATTCAAAAAAACATAGAATTTTAATAGGCTAAATGGTCATTGATTTCAAAATATTAAAGAAAATAGTTTTTTTAGACTCATTTTTATAATGTTGAGGAATTTTCTTAAGAGAATGACTTAGAAAATGATTATACTTACTTACTTGTCTAGTATAATTTCATCATTTAATTAATTTCAAACAAAAACTCAGTTTTTCTCTAAACAATGAGTATTAATAATTACTTGGTCACACCTAAAAAACAAGAATCACGTTCTAAAGAATCACATTATCCATAAAAGATGAACTGTATATTTTCTTTGACATTAAATATTAACCAAAACCAAACTTGTTAGTAAAATTTAGATACATCCAAAAAAGAATAATACTTTTTGAGGAGAAGGATTACTTTTAATCTCAAAAATTCTACCGAAATACGCATGTTCTACAGAGATCATTCAACAAACAGATGTATCTAAAATTATTCAAAATAATCCTAAGTAATATTAAACCACAAAATATATAAATATTTTATCGCGTTGTCCTCCATGATGAATCATAACATTTTTCTACAAATTAAATTGACTACACTAAAAGTGTCATACTTATAAGAATGTAACCTAATAACATTTCTCAATTACAGGTTAATCATTTCCATAAATAACCTAAATATTCATATGTCAATAAAAAAACATATATTCATCCAAAAAAAATTCAACAATTAATCTTCAAATATAATCCAACAGTATTCAATTTTTTTTTCCAATACTGTTTAAAAAATAGAAAAAGTCTTCCAATATAAAATTTAATATTTAATCTCCAAATCGTTTTCTTATTCTAAGGAATTCCATTTTATAAAAAAAAGATTAAAAAAATTAACTTATTCTTAATCCATAAAAACATTTAAATAAAAAAAATAATTCATACTAAACATGGATTTAATGTAGGCCAGTGGTAGGTGAAAATTCATTGTCACTATTTAGTTATGGGGATAATTCTCATGACCTTGTCCGAAAAGATGGGTTTTCACCCTTCGTGTGAGTAACCAATTTTTTAATACAATATAATTTATAAATCAATAAGAAAATCATATAAATTTTTTAAAAATTACCGTAACATAATTTAAACTCAATTTTATCTCATGAAATTAATTTTTCATCACAAAATGAAATAAACTATAATTACCTCATAATCAAGGATCATATAAATAATAAATCTTCTATATAAATTTATCGACAAATGAAAATATTAGTCTTCCTAATTTTTAAATTTTAAATATAAGGGTTACAAAAACATGAAATCTTGAAATGTAATCCCATTATTAACAAATTTAATCATATCATCATCTATAGATCCAGCATAACTCATCAATTCCTAAAATATAAACATCTTAATCATTGAAGTTTCTTCATGATCATTGATCAATTTTTACTTCTTATAATTTAATAATTAATTATAAAAAAATATCATTTATAATTCCTTATTATTCAATAATTTCAAAAAAAATATATCTAAGAAATAAACCATACATTTAATGTTCATTTTTAGTTTCCTCATATTCAATTGGAATGGAATTAGGTATTGGAATTCATATATTTGTATGGTTCTTCTAATCCTAATCTTGACCAATCTTCACAGGACACCTATTGTCATAATGACCAAGCACACCACTTTTAAAACATTAAATTGATCATTTAGAAAGAACATATTTCTCTTTCTTATAGTCAATTGAATGCTCCATTTTTAAATGGAATCTTATTTTTTTATGACCTTCAATACCAAAACTATAACATCTTCTTGTCCCATTGAAACATATTCCAAGGTATTTCATTCCTCATCCTAGATAAAATTAGTGGTTGAATATACTTACCATTATGATTATTACTTAAACATATATAGAGAATCTTTTATCAAATATTTGATGCCAGAAAAAATTCACCGAGGATCAAGTGGTCAATGTTTCCACCAGATAGTTGTTTAATAATAACCACATGAGTTCATGATGAAGCTCTCATTTAGTGTGGTTTCATATTCCTAAAACCACCATATTTTCATTCACATACAATGTTACATTGGTTCCTGCTATATAAAACCATTTACTAAAACAAAAAATATGATTTTGAGTATATCCTTAAATTCATATTATATTATCTTTTGAGGAGGGTGAGAACTATTATATACATATTCTTGTTATCATAAAATCATTCAATTTCTCTAAAAAACTATTATTCTTTCTAATATTCTAACCATTATGGTTTTATAAAATGTGTCACTTATGATTAAATATCACCCTATTATCTAATATAATCTAAACTGACGTGTGATACAAAATGTAAGACCCTGATCATAAAATTACTTAATCTTGATATATGTTATTAATATGACTATAAATCCCATTGAGGATCATTTCAGTTAAAGATCATTTCAGAATTAGGTCATAACGCATAAATAATCACATAAATATAACATGTAGACACTTTTACTCACTATCTTTTTTTTCGTAAATCAATATTTCATTAAAAAGAAACATGGTATCATTAAATGTGTCAACAACATAAATTTTCCCTGATCCCATCCATGAATCTATTCTTATTTACGTAATATGAAAAACATTTCAAAACTGTGGATGAGCATTAGAATCTATGTATGGTATGAAAAAAAGAATAAAAACTATAAGTCTTACAAAAATATAAATACCCTGAATACTTTATCATAAAAAATACTTTATCCATTAAGATGTAGTAAATACACATTACTAAATATAATCTCATTTCATACACTTTTTGTAAACAAAATATTACCACAAATCCCATAGAATAAAAAAATATAATATATAAAGGTATCTTGTGACCTAGACATACTTGAATGGAATAACCATATGGTCAACGTCCACACATATCAATAAAAGAAATATCTATATGGCCAACATCCATACACAATATATTAAAGGGTTTCACATAACCACCCATCCATTGTATATCACGGAACAACCCATATTTGGTTTATCACGTAACCGCCCATCATTGGTTTATCATATAACCACCTGTCAAATTTCCATCTACCATTATATAATCATAACACAAAAAAATATTTCCAATGTCAACATTTCACTAATATTATTTCATATTCAATAGAAAAACCGTTTCTATATATTGAAATATTCAATCAATTTAAAAATAAATTTTCAATACTAAAACACCCAAAAAGGGAATAAATGCTTCTTTTCTTTTAAAATGTATTAAAGCATAGAGAGGAAGTCAAATATAAAATAACAGTTATGAAATAGGTGGATTCATTGTCACCGTGTATGTTAAAAAACATTCCATTTAGTCATTTAGTAAAAAAAATTATAGAAAAATATTCTCTTTGAATTAAATTTAATGTAAATTGGCTTTTTTATACACCGAATTAATGAAGGCGGTCTATAACCTCAAAATACGCCTCAATGAAAGGTGATTGGGATAGAGTCCCTTAAAAAGATCGTATCATTCAATTAAGGATAAATCAATGACCAAATTATGTGAGAATAATAAAAATATATTTAATATAAGTGGATATTTAGTCTAAAACAATAATAAGTTATTTACACATACTCTTGGTAAAACAAAACCAATGACATGGAAATTTAACTCAATGAATGGACATTGAGATAAGATTTCACTTACAGAGTTCATATATATTTATTAGGAATTTATAAATGGGGTCACTATGTATGGGAAAAGTATATCCACACAAGTATAAGAGTAAATTAAAACATTAATAAATAACTAGTGATTCTACACATAATAATAGAATATTATAATCAATTATTTATGCGAAATACCCACTGAGAGGAAATTTAGTTTAGGAAATCACTTACCTCAAATATGAATTTTATCCTTATTATTTATATTCATGAATAAGAAAAACATAATAATTTATACTTTCATGAAAAAATATTTCATGATTATATTCCCTTTTATATCACTTATTAAAATTTTAAAAAATTACATATTTATTTAAGTTCTTATTGGTTGTTTTATTGATATTTGGTTCTTGAATCGAAAATGAACATGTTTGATGTAAATTGTACTTGTGGTCAGAAGTCCATAATCTCCATAACATTATTCATGATTTAAATAACATATATATCCATTATATATTTATTTAAAATAATCCATTTCAGTTGGAGATAGTAAATGAAATGCACCGTTCAGGGAGAAGGTAGGTCATACGTACCGACGAACACTACATTCATTTATTTTTCATATTACTCGAATGATATATAAATGATAAATTGGTATATTATAATTAAAGAATATTATATCTGTTTTATATTTTACATATGTTCATTAATTTTTTATTTTCACATTCCACACATGGAATGAATGAGTCATATCACTTTGAGGGGGTGGTAGTCCACAATTCCTGAAATGATATTATTGTGTTTACACATCAGGGAATGAATAAAGGTATATTGTAAAAATAAATTATAAAATCATTGACTCCATATATATATATATATAATCATATTTATTCATTGCATTCATGTATAGGGACGTGGTTTAATGAAGATCATGCAGAATGAATTGCACCACATTGTGGAAATGGTAAGTCGTATGTACGCACACATGGTGATATTATTATTCGAATGATGGATAATATGAGTTATAAAATTATCCCATAATTGCAATAAAATATAATACAGTAGTATATATTGGATTTATTATTTTAATATGGAAAATACATAATAATTTAAAGTAGAATAATAAAATTATTATGAATGATGTAGTAAAACAAATACCTCTTTTTCGAGTATCTCTTTTTGATTTTCACAAAAGGTCCCTATAGAGTAGATTTCATCCCAAAGTGTGGAATCTAGGAGGAAGGGGGATTTTTGGAGGTAATTTTACCAGATTTTTGATAAGACAATGGGATTGATAGGTGAGAGTAACTGGGTATAGGTGCTGGCCTTTAATAAAAGGGAAAAGAGGCATTTTAGGAATTTCATAAAATATTGTTTTATTATAAAATAATTTTAGAATTATAATATTAAAAAAGTGATAAATTTGTAGGATAAGATGAGTATATTTTGAAATACTATCAACCAATACGTATTACACTTATTTAAGTCACAAATTTAAAAATATCTTTTCATTTTAACCCTTTGAAAAGAACATTAACTCTTACCATGTCATCTTGTATCTTCATTTTAGTATTTATAATATCATATAATTGAATCATCCATTAATAATAGTAGTATAATAATGCTCATTATCGGCCACCAAAAGTAGCCACTAATTGTATTTTCCACTGAAAAAAGTGGAAACTAATGGTATTTAACTTTCACTATATGCAACACCATATTTTATTTTATTATACACAATCACTATTCTTGGCTATTGTTGCATGCAAGAGTATCCTTCCTCAATAGTGTGTGTTGTACCCAATACAAAGTTTCACTAAACAATGATATATAGTTATAAATTATTATTAACCAGTTTTTATGAATATTATTAACCAAATTATGAATTTTATAACATTATAATTCATCTTACACATTTTCTAGAACATGGTATGAGATCAAAATTAATTTTTCGTATAAAAGATGTATTTTTTAAAAAATTATTGTTTTGTCGCCTTTTGATGGAACACCCATTTTAAATATAATTTTGGACATTTTTATAAGTTCAATTTGAAATATTAAACTTCTTCTTTTTAATTAGTATATAAAAATTTACCTTTGATAAATTTTTCACATTATTCTAATAACCATCACATTTTGATGAATAGTAAAAATATGTTATAGTTTAATTAAAAACAAATTTTTTCATCAAGATAATTTATATGGTTATGTTATAATATTTAATGGTTTTAAATTATAAATAGAATATATTTCTACCATTTAATATAATTCATGCCATTATCAATAATTTTACATTAAATTCATAGTTAAAAACATTTCAATCTTTTGCACTGTTTTAACTTTTAAAAACTGTTTTCTCAACAGCGAGATCAATTTTAAATTAAATACTTCCACTTTTGTGTTTTGAATTTGGAAAAATGGATTCCATATTTGGAATTCGTATTTCCAAATTATTCTAATAGGCTAATTTATATTTTTAGACATTATGAATAGTAACTATGGTAAATTTTATTTACTACAGATAAAGGTAAATCATGTAATTAAGGGTAAAAATAAGATTATAAAATTATCCTAACACCTTCCAAAATTCAATTGGATGAATAAAATACGTCCCATGTCAACTAAGGATCGGAATAGATTTATTTCATGGCCTTTTGACCATGAAAATGATGTAATTATTATTAAAATCAATGAAAGTGACAACATGTCACTCTCTTATATTTTATAAGTGTCATAATTTTAATTTAGTGATAAAAATCATAAAACATCGAACATAAATAGTCACCGGAAAGATAATAAAATTATATACATCATCTGAATTTATTTATAATTTTCAAGGATTAAATAATTATCATTTATGGTAACACAATAGTGATGTAGAAATTATTTTATTCATTGAAATATCAAATAAATGGTTTTAAAAATATTAAAATAAATATTATATGAACTATTTAATGTGATCCATGAATTTTCTAAATAAATACGACATGTTATGAATAAATTAAATAATTCAATTAGAATATATCCTCTATGTGGATTTTATTTAAATTCAAATAAATAAATAGTGTTAAAATTGTAACTATGGATATTAAATAAAAATAACATATTATAAAATTATTTAAAAATCCAAAAAATATTTCAAATTAAAAATTTAAATTTATGTTTTCGAAAATGTCTTAAAATATCTAATTATTTATCATTAACAACAAATAAGTGATAATTTATAACCATTTAAAATTTAGAATATTATTAAAACATATAAAATTAAATAGATTAAATAAGGATGAATCAAAATGATAATGTTTCAAATAGACATAAAACATGTCTAAATTTTATTGGTTGATGAGATTACAACCCTATATCATCTAATGTTCTAATTGAGTCATTTTTTATGTTTTTAAGTGGGGGTTGATTTTATAATAAATTAATATTTTTGAGGATTCTAAAAGTACCCCACTCTTCTCCTATATAAGGGAACCTCCTTAACTCTCAACTTCATTCTATTTTGAGGATTAATTCTCAATAAAACCTAAAAATTTTACTTCTCCACATCTCTAGAAACATACTGGAGGTGATGGTCCTTTTCAATTACCAACTTTAGTTCCCTAAGAGGAGGTTTAGAAGAGGTGTGTCAAAGAAGAGGTTATATCCTTTACCGATTCTGTCAAATTTATTTCTTCTGCAACTCCATCTTATTTATTTGTGTCATTTTAAAGTAATAACACAAGTATAAATCATATACTGATATTATATTATAAATATTATTCTACCTCATTTCACCTTCTATCCATCCTACGGAAAACAAAATCACCACGCGTGCGTATGTACAGAATACTGTCTCCACGTTGTGGTGTAATCTGTTTTTCAACCACCTTACATGAATGGGTATAATGGTGGAAATAATAAATATATATGATTATTATAACATGATTCTAATTATGAGATATTATATTATCCGCTCCAATTCTATTCAATAATTATGGGAATGGTATTATCACTCATGCATACGTACGGATTACCATCTCCACGATGTGATGAGATTCATTCTCCATGTTAAGCATTCAAGAATGATTATAAAGTATATATAATAAATAATCATGAAATATATTCCATAATAATGGTACTATATTTATGTAAATTTATGTTTCATTTACTTAATTCCATTCAATTAGATAAGTAAAAGAAAACAGCGTTCATGCCTACGTACGTCCTACCGTCTCCATGAACGGTGTATTTCATTCCATTTATCTATCTAATATATATATATTGAATATTAATTATATATAAATCATTTTTTACATTATATAAGTATGTAATCATGATCTATGAAATCATATGAAAAATTACAAGTCAAAACACACACGATAAATGAAACAATTTTACCCAAAACATTCTGTTAACATGGAATTGACTAGTGAATGGGTAATATAAAGTCATTTGTGAATCATATATGATATCATAAATATTATTATAGTTCTGTTACAAGTTAATAATATGTTTAAACCCACTGTACAAGAGTCTCAGAAACATATAGAAGAAACTGGACATAAGTTACGAGATTATTTTGTAATATTATTTTTATATGAGATTGTTTATAATCTAATGGTCCGAAGGCCTTCATTTTTTATTGATTTTTGATAATAAAAATTTCAAGGGGTGAGTTAGAACCCTTAAAAGGCTCAAATTCACTGATATTGTTTATTCGTAAGTATTTACTGGGGTTATATTTATCATTCATTTCCATGTTTTAGAGAAATTTTTTCATAAAAGTAGTTAATATTCTTCCAAGAATTGTTAAATTCATGTTTTGCCATTTTTTACATTTACAATGTGGTATGGAATGTATATTTATTTTTTTAACCATATGAAGAACTTTTTGAAATTTTTGGAAAAAGTACGAGATGATTGTTTTTTTAAGTTATACGAAATGAAAAGATTTTTACAATTTTATAATGCCTTATTTCCATGAAACATCCTCTACAATATTTATTGATTATATTCAAAAAAAATCTTTTTTTAGAAAATTTCCTGGAATTTTGAGAAAAGAAAATGATTTTTAAGAAGAAAGGATATTTTCCTCAAGAATTCATTTCAAGTGATTTATCAAAACTATTTTCCACCTATAGTGACATTATTTAATATGTTTCTATTTCACATATATTATCTCTATGATTTACATGGTTTCATTTTTTTTTTTGATGAAATCATATACATTTATACAATAGGGATTATGTTATGATGGTATGATGGTTATGAAACCCATTTTATTCATTGTGTTTTGATGAATGATTTCGGTTTATTTTGTGTCACACGAATGAATTATTTCATTATGAGATTTGTGGGACCTATATCACCCTCCAATGCATTGGGTAAAGATTTATATCTCACGAGATAGACATGGATGGAATGAAAAGAGAATATGGTTCATTATATAGGGCTGGAACAGCATATAAACCCGGTTCAGTAATGGACATTGTCCAATACGATGGTCTTGGGAACAATTCCATAGAAACAACTGAAATCATAAGATGTTCTTAATGGTTTCCAAATTACATGTTTTATTCCCATGTTATTTTACCCTGATTAATGTTCCTTTGTGATCTAGGCCTTACGTTCTTCTATGATTTATTTCACAACTCATGATTTTGATGTATAAACATTAGGTTCATGTTTTTTATTTCAAATGTATATGGTTGTTTTATTTTCTATATTCTTACCCTTACTGAGTATTTGAGATCACCCTTTTTATGTTTTCTTTTCCCCATGATATAAAGAATGGTTTTATGTATGAAAAAAATGGGAATATCTTTATGGGAGATGTTGAATATCTTTCACCATGATTAGAAGATTATGTTCTGAGTATCCAAAGGCATTAAACTATTACGGTCCTTGGGTGTCTGTTTTTGTTATGTATTGAATATTCTGCAAAATTGATGTAATGTCCATGTACGTCAAGCAGGAGTCTCTACAGTTAGTAACAAAGGGAATGTTTAGATAACATTTTGAAACTAGGCTGAGAAAACTTTAGAGAGATCCATAGAGTTATTTTTACGGTATGTCTAGGGATGTCTATAAGGATAAGTATAATTATAGGTTATTGTCTTAGAATAAAGGTAGCGATCTTAGAATTAAACATAAGGTGTTATATATATTAGGTACACCACCTTTATTATGTTTTTTTTCAATCATGAATTTTGACTCTCACACTATTATTTTTGGGTTTTAAATGATGGCTGGAACCCGAAGGAACCGTGTTGATAAATGAAATGAGCAATGCAATGATTGTCCTCCTAAACAACCAATTGTTATGGGAAATGGAGTAAAAAATATTATCTCTATACTTACACAAGATCTGAATCATTCTAGACTTCCAAATGAGCAGAGAAGGAAATAATATTCTATATAGTCTTTCATAAGGCAATGCCCACCTTTTTTCAGTAGGTCTTTTGATCCACTAGTTGCTGAAAAATAGATCAGTACCGTTGAAAAGATTGTTTCCATACATCACTGTTCAGAACATGAAAAATTCATTTTGGTTGATTACCATTTCAAATTTAAAGCATACTAGTGTTCGACTCTAATTATGAATACAAGTCCCCAAGATGAAATTGAATCCTTAGAATGGGATGAGTTCAAGAACTTATTTTTCAATAAGTAATTTCCTCGTATTATGCGAACAAAGATGGAAATGGAGTTCCATGATCTTAAACAAAAGGATGATGAATATGTTGGTATATATGAAGAGAATTTTACAAGTCTTGAATGTATGCATCTGGAATTTTCAACCAACCTGAAAGTAAATTTGATCGATTCTCCAGTGGCATAAAAATAAGTCTTCTAAAGGCATTAGTTATAAGATAATTCTAGTTATTATGAAGAGATTGTGCATTGTGGTATCAAGGTAGAACTGGAAGTTGGTATTACATATCTATCTCATGGTTCTGATGAGAAACAAAAGATGGAGTTCATGGAAAAATCACAAAACTATTGTGAAAAGAAGACAAATTTTTTGTTATGCTCAAAGTGTGGAATGAAGCATGGTGGATATTATATTAATGTGACTAGAAAATGTTTTATGTGTGGAAAAGAAGGTCATTGAGTAGCTGAGGGACAAAGTAATAGGAAAAAGGTAGCTAACGATGTGAATTGAGAAACAACTGTAGAGAACGCACCACCAACACTTCAATTCTACAAGTGCAAGGAAATGGGGCATTATGGTAACCAATTCCCTAATCCAAGAGTTAATGATGATCAACCTCAACAACCTCTTAAAGCAAAGGAAAAAATGGAAGTCACATGCGATCACTATTGGTGATTTTCAATATAACAACAAAGTGGTGTAATGATTAAGTGTATATGTAATGAGATTCCATAATAGTGTTGTGGAATCTTATTTTTAATATCAGGGAATATTGGAATATCTAAGTATCGGTTTATTTTTGTTTTCAATAATTTTATAGTACCGGTAACAATGAAAAGTGATTGAAATATTTTTAGAAGTCACCTAATATGTGCATAATCAAGGGCTAAGGAAATATTAAAATGTTTGATAATATTAATGAGATCATGAATGATATAAGGACAATGTGATATCATGGATTGGGTATATAGAAATTTTTGGATTTTTGTATGTGGAAATAGTTCACTTTTGACAGCATTCATGTTTTCACTAAGGTTCTATGGTAATTCATGTTTCAAGAGAATACATGATTAAGGTATTCAGACGTTTGGAATATTACCAACAAGATATTTCTTATGATATATGGGGGATAAATGATGGTAATCACATGATTTGTATATGACCTCTCTAGTAATCTTTTCCTTTATACTATGATATTGGATAGAAGTGTTTTGGATAAGCCTAAAGAATGGAATAGATGAAGTTGAACATTAGATAATATTGTTTAAGGCTAGAAAATTTTGATATTATTTCTTAAATGTTTTAATAGTATAGTTTTATAAAAAGGAAAACCTGTAGGATGGGTGACAACTCGACATGTCGGACAAGGATGCAGGAATTGAACCCACAACTGAAGTATAATAGGCCTTTATTTCTTACCACTTCCCTACAAGAAGTCCCTAGTTTGTATAATTTAGTTTCATTTTTTATATGGTGTGATATATGAAGTATAAGTCCATTTTTGGATCCATATATGATTAATATATCCATATATAGACTTAGGTACAATTAATAACTTTTTCTATCCTTTTTTTGAGATGTGTGGAATGACCCATCACTCTATCACATGATCTGAAAACACTTCACAAATGACAGATTGGACTTCATTTCATAAAGATATGAATTTTAAATTGTTCATGGAATGATCAATGGTGAGATCATACCAAAATCGACTAAGTATTTCTTCTAATTCAAATTCTTCATCTTTAGGGAAATGATCTTGAAAACCAAAAATGATGTCCTAGTGTCCTCAAATCCGATGAATCGGATGGTACCTTAGATCATCACAAATTTATGGCTTTGGTATTGTTGGCTTTTTCATAGCCATTTTCTCTACCACTCTTCATCAGAACATGATGGTTAGATTTCTCTCCCATATACATATTTTCACCTATATTCTCTTACATGAAAACCCAATGTTGAGTTACATTGGGTGATCGTTATGTTTCTAATTTTCATTTTTCTAATTAAGAATTATTATTAATTTTTACAATGTGGGTTTCTATGAAAGAAACTTTCATGTAGTAAACCATTAATAACTCCCAATGAATTTCGAGGGAGAACTTTATTTTTAAGGGGGTATAATGCAACAACCTGAGATTTTATGAGAAATATTATTTTTAATTTTGTTTTTGTTGTTTGTTGTATGATACACCAAAATTATCTTGTGCTATAATCAACACAGTATTTACTAGTATTATATGCAAACTCTATTCTTGGCTTGTGGTGCGTGTAAAAGAAACCTTCCTCGATAGCGTGTGGTGTATGCAATACTAAGTTTCACTAAACAATGATATATTGTTATAATATTATTATGAACTAGCCATTATGAATAGTATTAACCAATTTTTGAATTTTATAACATTACTATTCATATTACACATTTTGTAGAATGTGGTATGAGAACATAATTAAATTTTCGGATAAAAGAAGTATTTTTCAAAAAAATGTAGTTTTTTCGCCTTTTGATGGCACACCTATTTTAAATCTAGTTTTTGAAATGTTTATAAGTTCAATATGACAAATTAAACATCTTCTTTTGAATCAGGATATAAAAATTTACATTCGTTAAATTTATGACATTATTTTGATAACCTTTACATTTTGACGAAAACTAAAAATACGGTAAAGTTAAAATTAAAAACAAAGTTTTTTGATCAAGATAATTTATATGTTTAAATTATAATATTGAGTGGTTTTCAAGAATAAATATAATATATTTTTAAATTTTAATATAATTAAAGTCATTATCATTAATTTTACATTGTATTTATAGGTGAAAATATTTCAATCTTTTGCAATGTTTTAACTTTTAAAATTTGTTTTATCCACGACATGATTAATTTTAAATTAAATACTGACACTTCTGTTTTTTGAATTTGGAAAAGTGTATTCCATATATGGAATCAGTAGGTCCAAATTATTCTAATAGGGTACTTTTTAGTTTTAGACATTATGAATAGTAATTATGGTAAATTTTATTTACTACAATTAAAGGAAAATCGGGAAATTAAGGGAAAAAATAAGATTATAAAATTACCCTAACCCCTTCCAAAATTCTATTGGATGAATATAATTCATCCCTTGTAACATTAGGGTTGGAATAGATTAATTTCATGGACTTTTGATGTCACGACCAAATCCCTGGGACCCGTGTCATAACTACCCCAAGCCTGCCTTCCATAGGCTAGAGGCTGGCGACTAGCATCAATGGAAAAGATCTCTAACATCTGGGAAGGCATTGCCATTAAAAACTGAAAACACATGCAACATAGTAAGAGAGGGATGTAAATACTATGTTATGTTGTATACAAAATGAGTGATGTAATTTTAAAGGGTCCAGAAATACAAACCCAATAGGAAAGTACAAGTACAACTGAAAGCAAGTACAACTGAAAAAAAGTAAAGCTGCTACTAGGTCATCCTCCAGGTTTCCTACATGAAGGGTAGGTGTAGATGGCCTCCTCGAAACTCCCTTCTGTTAGTCTCCTCCATGTACCAATTTGTCATAGGGTCTACCTCCGGGTACCGTCCAGTCCCGCTACTCTCTGCCTTAGTCTGCGTTGTCCGTCATCTGTAACCAATACAACAAGGTGCGGGCATAGATCGTGTAGGGGTGAGTATATCAATACTCATCAGGCACCCCGAGACCCTCAAGGTCCCCCAAAATCCAACTAATATAAACCAAAAATTATAAAATCAACAGATAATCATTACTTAGGTATATTCCCATACATATACCTATGTTATCTAGTAACACATCTCAATCATTAGGAAAACACAAAAGTCACTGACTCAGCTCACATAAGAATACAAATTTTGTAGATTGATAGAGATGCTCAGATGTAGTTACTAATTCTTCAGAGCCTTCAGACCAACATAGGATCTAGGACAAGCAGTTGGAAATATTAAACCCACACAGGATCCAGGAACAGTAGTCTGAGCTATCAGACCCACTCAGGATCCAAAACCAGCTAAGCTGTCGGGCCCACACAGGATCTAGGACTAGATATTCATTAAGACCCACACTATATCAAGGAACAGAAGTCATAAATGACACACCCACATAAGATCCAGGAACATTCATCACAGCGTAGCCAGCCGTAGGGTTTTCACAGAGTACTATTGATTCAGAGAGGGTCCGCTCCTCAAGCCATTTTCCAACACGTCAACTGCCTCCAAGTCCCACAGAAATGTATATCAACGGTTTTTCTAGTTATAGGGGTCTCAACCCAATAGACATCGCGTCTATCAGACCCCCGGTCTGTGAGTTATTAGCTTTTAAGTCCTGAGGGCCTAGTTGGATTTGTGTACGATCCAACCTGACCGTATCTCAAAATTTCCCCGAACTCCAATGGGGTAATCTCAAAGGTACTGGTGCACTCCAAGAATACCAGCATCACTGAGGGTTTGTCAAATTGTCTTCTTGTGCTAATGATATGGCCTAAGAAGTTATGGGGTCAGTAGTGGGCATGGGTCCGGTCCGACCCGGTCAGACCTACTCGGCCCAACCCAGTCTGGGCCATCCAGGTCGGACCCGCTGGGTCCGACCCCACCCATTGGGTGGGTCATCCCGCTATGTTTGGCCCGGTCCACTGGGCCTGACCCTACGGATTTTGAGGGCGGTTCTTCCTGGAGGTCTCCATGTAGGAAACTCAGTCTAAAGGCTGGGGATGGTTTGGCTAGTTCTTTGAGGGGTGTGACTCGTGCAACTCAGCCGAGGAGGTTGGGTCGGTTATGAGGCATGTGGGCCGTCTACGTGGAGTGCGGGCAGGCTGAGGTCAGAGCGCATGGGGCACGGTATGGCTGGATACACGTCGGGAAGGCCGCTGGTGCACTGGGTAGGGCGTGGTAGGGGTCAGGTAGGCCGCGGGGGCACCTGACAGGCCGCAGGGGCACTGGGCAGGGTGTAGTAGTGACCGGGCAGGCTGCAGGGGCCGCGAGTAGGCAGGCCACGTGCTGGGTAGGGTGTCGGGAGGTCGCGGGTAGGCAGCCGTGCGCCAGATAGGGTGTCGTGCAGGGCACCGGTAGGCCGCAGCGGGTAGGCGGGCCATGCGCCGGGCAAGGCTCCAGGAGGCTGCGGTGTTCGGCTGAAAGAATTGATGTGCCGCAGGTAGGGGGAGATTCATTGAGGTCGTGTGTAGAGAGGCCTTCATCATTTTTGCCTTTGTCTTCATCACCTCATCACCATGTTATAGAACGCCACAAGAAGAGAGAAAACTATGGAGGATGTTGGGCCATGTTAGGTTGGCATGCACCCTCTGTGTTTAGGAATGAATCATCTGGCTCATCATGAGAAGAATATGATCATTAATACGTCCACATAAATCGTATTTTTGCCTTTGAAGAAGGTAAGAAAAAGGGTTCAACATCAACAGGTAATAATCCCCCTACCTTTGATTTGTTGGTCATCATGTGTTTACGTCACGGAAAGATGGTGGTCGATCCGTGGTAGACGAACACGTCCCACGTCAAAGGATTCCGAGGTAGAAGGTCGGAGGGTGTCGTTCATCATAGTCAAAGGCTTCCCTCATCGGCATTCTTCATTGGATAGTTCTCTCTTCTCCCAAGCTCCACCAAATGGAAGATACCCACCAAATGAAATAGTAGATAATGTATTATTTTATTGGCACAACAATTTCAAAAAGGGGAAATAAATGATGAGGATCTGCCAAATTAATTCTTGAGGTTATCACCTTTAATTTAATGTGTTGTCTCGCCAATTCAATAGGTGGATTTGGAATAATAAATAAGGGGAGTTGATGACTTTCTATACCTTAAATGGGCGGTTCTATAGGTTACAAGCCCGGGTGGTGCCTACCAAAATTATCCTCCCAAGGGAGGTTATGTTCGGGTGGGTCTCACCACCAAAACCTCTCATGGTAGGTTAAGTTGTGGTGGCCCCCTCCTCTAACCATCACATGGAAGTTTTAACCAATAAGAAATAAAAATAAAGCCTCCACATTATTTTTATTTAATTTACACATAAAAACTGAAAAACTAACTTATAAACTCAACCCACTGCCATCAAAGTGAAACTCTTCTTAAGAGAATATTGACGCTGGGAGTTCAATGGTGTCCTCATATTTTAATTTCGAGCATTGGTTCAAAAGTTATAAAATCATTCTCATACGTTTACTGAACGTACCGGAAAAAAACATTAGAAATTGGTTCCGGGCACACCGGGTATCAGAATCAAGCGCCGTAAATTTGTGCGGACTCGTAAAAATCCCAAGTATTTTAGAAAAAAAATTCCACTATATTTTCTAGGTCTTTACATTCTCCCCACCCTGGGGATTTACGTCCCCGTAACCTACAAATCTAACTATGGAAACAAATGGGGACACTGAGAATGCATCTCAGCCTCCCACTCCCATTTGATCTCCTAGAGGTTTCCATGTTCCCAGTGAACGCGTTCCAGAGGTATCGACCCTCCACATAGGACCCAATCCTATTGACCCTCAATCTCCACTGGGACCTCTATAATAGTCTCCATGTCATCGACGTCCATCTCCCCATGGTCGATGATGTTGGAAGGGTCGTGCACATATCTCCTCTGCTGGGATACATGGAAGTCATTATGCACCCGGTACAACTATGGTGGAAGAGCTAAGCAGTAAGACACCTCTCCAACTCTACTAAGGACCTGGAATGGTCCGATTAATCTTGGAGATAACATGTTGTCTCGACCAAATCTCCATAGTCCACATTGAGGTGAGACCTATAGAAAGACATGGTAGCCATCCTCGAACTCTAGAGGTAACCATATCCTATAAACATAGGACTTATGTCTGCTTTGTGTAGTCTTCATCCACTCCTGGATGATATGCACTTTCACTGTGGTAGCCCGTACCATCTTTGGTCCCACCAGTGCTGACTCCCCTTGGTGTGTCCAGCACAAGGGTGGTCTGCAAGGTTGTTCATATAACACCTCAAAGGGTGTCATCCCTATGGTTGAGTGATAGCTGTTGTTATTAGAAAACTCCACCAAAGTTAATTTATCCTCCCAGCTACGACTGAAGTCAAGGACACATGCATGGAGCATGTCCTCAAGGATCTGGATGGTTCACGCGGTCCGGTCATCTGTCTGAGGATGAAAGGATGTGGTCAGACATAGCTGCATCCCAAAAGCCTCTTGAAACACCTTCCATAGCCGGGAAGTAAACTGTGCTTGACTATCGGAGATAATGGATGAAGGTACTCCATGTAGCCACATAATCTCTTGCAAATAGATGCATCCTAGGATCACTACTGAGCCCTGCTATCTGATCGGAAGGAAGTGGGACAACATGGTGAGTTAGTCATCGATCACCCAAATCGAGTCCTGGCCACTGGATGTATGGGGATGGCCCATCATGAATTCCATGAATATCCCATCCCACTTCGACTTTGGGATCTCTAAGGGCTGAACCATGCCTGCTGGTACCTGGTGCTACTCCTTCACTTGCTGACAAGTGAGGTATCGAGAAACAAACTTTGCTACCACCTACTTCATACCAGGGCACTCATGCTGTCATCAAAGGTTCTAGTACATCTTCACCACTCCTGGATATACCGCTTCAGGGGATGTTTGTAACTCCCTCAACCCTTCCTCTTTAGGTGCTACTGGTTTCATTGCATGTCCTCTAAAGTGAATGACATGATCCCCACCTTCATAAAATCCATCAGGTGCATGCCCTGTGGATATCTGAGCATGTCCTGTCTCATAGTCATCATCCCCATGCTTTGCCTCCCTGACTCACTGATGAAATAGGGGAGTGACTGTTAGAGATTGTAGAAATGTTTCTCTATCTCTATCCACAAATGATATCTCTAAAATCAGCTAGCTGCTCTGTCGACTTTCTGAGAAGTTGTGTACCAGTCCTCCAACTGAGCACATCTGCAACAACGTTCCCCTTCTAAAATTATAGACTATCTCAACATCATAGTCCTGGTGGATCTCAACAAAACATCATTGTCTCAGGTTCTGGTCCTTCTGATGAATGATATTCCTAAGTCTCTTTTGATCAGATTATATGGTAAAATGGTCACCCATCAGATAGTGATGCCATATCTTCAAGCCAAATACCACTACTACTAACTCCAGGTCATGGGTTGCTTAGTTCTACTTGTGTTGTCTCAGCTTCCGAGAACCATAGGCGATCACTTCTCGCTCCTGCATCATGATACACTCGAGTCTGGTCCCAAATGCATCGTTGTAAACTACGTAACCTATGCCTTCCTCTAGATGTCTCAAGATAGGGGCACTAGTCAGCCTCTGTCTCAGCTCTTGAAATCTCTACTATCATCTATCCAACCACACAAAGGGTTTCCCCTTTGTCGTCAAGGCTGATAGTGGTTCTGCAACTCTGGAGAAGTCTGGAATGAACCTCCGGTAATATCCAGCCAAACCCAGGAAACTTCGTACCTATGTCACACTTTTGGGTGGCTTCCAAGAATGTACCACCTCAACCATTACTGGATCCACTGCAACTATAGCCTCCAAGATGACAAGTCCCATGATGTGAAACTCTCAAATCCAAAACTAGAACTTCAAGATCTTACCATAAATATGGTGATCTCGGGGTGTGTCTGGTACTACCTACAAATGGTAGGCATGATCCTCATCAATAGTCGAGTAGATCAGAATGTCGTCAATGAAGAATATGATAATTTTGTCGAGGTATGGCTGGAAGATCCCCTTCATGAGTCCCATGAACATTTCTAGAGAATTGGTTACGCTTAAGGGCATAACCAAAAACTCTTAGTGTCCACACTGACACTTGAAAGCCGTCTTCTGCAAATCCTCATCTCGAACCATGAGTCTGTGACAGCCTGATCTAAGGTTTATCTTCGAGAACCACCATGCTCCCTTCAACTAATCAAAGAGGTCGTCAATCCTTGGGGGTGGGTACTTTTTCTTCAGGTTCACCTGGTTTAGGTGACGGTAGTCAACACAAATCCTCAAGCTCCCATCTATCTTCTTGGCTAATAGAATCGGGGCTGCCCAGGGAAAAACACTGGGCCAGATGAATCCTTTCCCCTGCAAGTATTCCAATTTTACCCGCAGCCCACAAAGCTCACTGGGAGCCTTCTGATATGCTAGAGTAGATATCAGTATTGTCATGTGGTACATTTCAATGTAGAAGTCCACCTCTCTAGGACAAGTTTTTCCTGGAACATCATTAGAGAAAACATCTGTGTACTGGTCCACCACTAGAGGATAGCTCGGAATATACACATCAACTGCTCCAATGGTAAGGCATGCCAACTGAGGGGTGATCGGTTGCACCCTCCTCAGAGTAAGTCTGTCCTACACTACAAAGGCTCCCTTCTCGCTAGTGAAGGTGAAACCAGTCTCAACTGTGAAAACACACCGCACTTTGTGCCTAATACAATCAATCTTATCATGGAATGTAGATAACCAGTCCATACCCAAGATGACATCATAAGGCCCCGATGCCACTACGAGGAGATCCCAGCCGAAACTCGCACCTACTAGTGTAATCTCACACTACCATCACCAATGCATAATCATCGAGTCTACTCCAGTATGAGTATCTAGATGTAAGGATCGATCCAAAGACCCCATTGGAATCTCCGAGCTCCGAACGAGGGTAGTGGAATTGAAATATTTACTTTCACTTGTGTCTATAAGAATAGAAGATATGATGGAGTAGACACCAAACATACCTTGAATTATATCTGGAGTGACACGGTTGTATGCCTCAGCTGCTTGAAGGCTATGCTCTCCCATGTCCACTTGCTCTTTGCGGTCGGGTAGGACCTCCAGGTGGTGGTGGTGGTAGCACCTTGAAACATCACCCACCACCAGCTGCTCGACCAGCTCCTCTGCCATGTCTTCCTGCTCCATGCAGACTAACTCGATCAAATATTTGTCTCTGCCTCGGTGGTCCTTCGACCGTCTGTTTATCATCTGTATTGAGAGTCAGACATTCAGGATCCATTTGACCCGCCCCGCTGCATTAGAAACACTACATGTTCCTCACATGACTGACTCTGTCTCGTGTGACCTGTACAACCAAGCCTATGTCCTGAGGTCATCCACTGGATGGTCTGGTCCGCTTGGACCTCTGTGACATCTATCTACTACCTATTACAGAAGACATTACTATGTGATGCCTAATGGTGGGTCTCGCTGCTGGTGACTGGTCAGCAAAGAAACTCTCCACTAAAACGGCTCTCTCCCACACACCTGCATGTGTCGACATACTGAGGAAGATCATCGAATCTCTAATCTCTCGCCTGAACCCCTGCTCGAAGGTCTGAGCCCTGATGAAAGGGTCATGGACCATGTCTGATTTGTAACATGAGAGGTGGGTGAACTTCGTTGAGTGTTGTGCCACCATCATTCTACCCTTCTGTATATGTAATAGCTCAATTATCCGCAACGCACGTCGTGTGGCTGGGACAAACTCTACCCAAAATAGTCTCTTGAAGTCATCCCTGAGTAGTGTCGCCTCTTCATGCACCTAGAGAATCAGGCTCCACCATCTGTCTGCAGCTTCCTGAAGGAGACTCATGACAAGGATCACCATGAAGTCTTCTGTAATCCCTACTATTTTGAAAACACTCACCAAATCCTACATCCAATCCTCAACTGCCTACAGGTCCATCTCTTCCCTAAAATTGGGTAGCCTCTGGTGCTGGAACTTTTGCAACATGCCCAAGAGGCATGCACTCTCTACTGCTGGGGATGGTGGTATCAGTGGCTTAATGGGAAGTGGTACTGTTGGGGCCTCCGCTGTAATGGAGCCCTGCTCTGAGGCCTCTTCGCTCGGTGGGCTTCCATCTTGTACAAATCTCGGAACCCTGACTGGCTATCTATGTGGAGGTATCCTAAAAAGAAACAGGTGAATTATGTTCAAAAAATTTATACCTGGGGAGATGACTGAAAGATATCACAAAGAAAACTCTTGAAACACACACACAATCAGTTTTTTCATGTACTGAGTCGGAAATCAGAAGTCGGGTTCTGGGTATATGGATACGTCGGCCGCCGCACCAACACCGGACTCCCTGAACTAAAAACCACACTTAGTACCCATAAAAATATTGGTTCATAGAATTAAAATATCATAGTACTATGTTCTGTGGTAAAACTAACTCATCTGATACCAATTTATCATGACCCATTCCCCGGGACCCGTGCTGTGACTACCCCATGCCCACCTTCTATAGGCTAGGGGCTGGCGACTAGCACCAACGGTGAAAATACCTAATAATTGGGAAGATATTTCCATTATAAACTGAAGAGACACACAATAGAGTACAAGATGGAATTAAAAACTATGTGAATATATATATACAAAAAAGTCTTGGAGAGTTAAAGGGGCCAGAAATACAAGGCCAAAAGAAAAGTTCTTGTACAACTGAAAGCATGAAAAACTGATGAAATGTAAAGCATATACTTGGTCTTCCTCTGGGTTTCCTACCTAAAAGGTAGGTACATATGGCCTCATCAACACTCTCATCTGTCATTCTCCTCTGTGTACTAATTCGTCATAGGGTCCACCTCTACGTACCGTCCAGTCCTGCTACTCACTGCCTTAGTCAGCACTGTCCGTCGTCTGCAACCAACACAATGAGGTACGGGCAAAGCCCATGCAGAGGAGATTATAACGATACTCAGTAGGGATCCCGATAACCTAAATTAATCACAAAATACAACAAGGATAAACCACAAAGTATGAAATCAACGGATAACCATTACTTAGGTATTTTCCAATACATATACCTAAGTTATCTTATAACCCATCTCAATCATGAGGAAAACACAAAAGTCACTGGCTCAGCTCACATAGGTATAAAACATCTTTAGAGTGATAGAGATGATTATATGTAATCAATAATTCATCTAAGCAGTCAGACCCGCACAGGATCCAGGACTAGCAGTTAGAACTGTCGGACCCACAAGGGATCCAGGAATAATAGTCAGAGCTTTCGGACCCACACAGGATCCAAAACTAGCTAAGCTATCATACCCACATAGGATCCAGGACTAGCTACTCTGTCAGACCCACGCAGGATCTGGGAAAAAGAAATCAGAACTTCCAGACCCAAATAGGATCCCGGAACAGTCGTCAGAGAGCAGCCAGTCATAGGGTTTTCACAAAGTACGCTTGATTTCGGGAGGGTACGCTCCTCAATCAAAGTTTCAACATGTAAACTGCCACCACATCCCATGAAGAACTATCTCAACGGTTTGTCTCTTCATAGGGCTCTCAACACAATAGACGGTGCGTCAATAGGATGCTCGGTCTGTAAGTTATTAGCTTTTTAGTCCCTGGGGCCTGGTTGGATTCGTGTACGATCCAACCAGACAATATCTCAAAATTACTCCGAACCCCAGTGGGGTAAACACAATGTAATTTTCATGCTCCAAAATAATAGCACCACTGACAGTTCATCAAACGGTCGTCCAGTGCCAATGTGATGGCCCAAGAAGGTACGGGGTCAGTAGTGGGCCCGGGTCTGGTCTGACCTGGTCAGACACACTCAGCCCAACGATGTCTAGTCCATCCTGGTCTGGGTTGACCCAGTCGGACCCGTTGGGTCTGACCTAGCCCATTGGGCGGTTCATCCCACTATGTTTGGCCCGGTCCGTTGGGCCCACCCTAGCGGACTTCGAGGGCGGTTCGTCCTAGTGGTCACCATGTGGGAGAATTGGCATAAAGGTTGAGGTCGGTTCGAAAAGCCCCGCGAGGGGCGTAGTTGGAGTGACGCATCCTGGGAGGTTGGGCTAGACAAGAGGCCAATAGGTAGGTCATGCGGAGCACGGGAAGGCCTCAGACAGAGTGCATAGGGCGCGAGCAGGCCAGTTGGATGCTGGGTAGGCCGCGGGTGCGCCTGGTAGGGCACGGTAGAGGCCTGGTAGGCTGCGGGGGCACCGGGCAAGGCATGGAAGTGGCCAGGCAGGCCACAGGGGCCGCGGGAAGGCAGGCCATGTGCTGGAAAGGGCGTCGGGGTTGTGGGTAGGCGGGCCGCGCACTGGGTAGGGCGTCGGGAGGCCGTGGGTAGGCAGTCCAGGCGCCACTTGGGCCGGCAGTGTTTGGCCAAAATCATCGGTGCGTCGCGAGGTGTGAGGGGCGATTCATGGAGGTTACGGGTAGTGAAACCTTCTTTGTTTCTGCCTTCATCACTGTCACCTCATCACCATGCCATATAACACCACAAGAAGAAAGAAAATGACGGAGGATGTTGGTCCATGTTAGGTTGGCCCACAAACTCCACGTTTAAGAAGGTATCATTTGGCTCATCATGAGACGAAGATGATCATTAATATGTCTGCATCAATCCCATTTGATCCATTGAAAAAGTTGAGAAAAAATGTACAACATCAACAAATAATAATCCCCCTATGCTTGATTTCTTGGCTGTCATTCGTTGATGTCACAGAAAGATGGTCATCGATCCATTGTAGACGAACACGTCCCATGTCGAAGGAACCTGAGGAAGAAGGTCGGAGGGGGGTCATTCGTCATAGTGAAAGGCGTCCCTCATTGGTGTTCTTTATCGGGAGAGAATTCTTTGCCAGAAGAGACTTCTTTGTTGAAGAGCAATCTTCATTGGACAGAGTTCTCTCTTCTCCCAAGCTCCACCAAATGTAAGATTCCCACCAAATGAAATAATAGATCGTATATTATTTTATTGGCACAATGATTTCAAAAAGTTGAAATAAATGAGAAGGCTCTACCTAATTAATTCCTTAGTTATCACATTTAATTAAATGTGTTGGCTCAACAATTAAAGAGGTGGATTTTTCATAATAAATAAGGGGAGTTGAAGATTTTCTCCACCTTAAATGGGGGGTTCCAAGGGTAACAAGCCCGGGTGGTCCCCACCAAAATTATCCTCCCATGAGAGGTTATGTTTGGGTGGGACCCACCACCATAACCACTCATCGGAGGTTATGGTTTGGTGGCCCCCACTTCCAACCTCCACTTAGAGGTTTTATCCAACAAGAAATAAAAATAAATCCCTTTATTGTTTTTAATTTAAACATAAAAAATCAAAAACTAACTTATAAATTCAACCCACTTCCATCGAAGTGAATGTCTTCTTAATATAATATCAGTTCTACGAGTTCAACGATGTCCTCCGATTTCAATTCCGAGCAACAGTTCAACAGTTCTAAAACCCTGCTCATACGTTTACTAAACGTACCAGAACAAAACATCAGAAATTGATTCCAGACACACCGGGTCTCGGAATCAAGCACTTTAAATTTTCATGGATTCATGAATATCCCATGTATTTAAGAAAAAAAATCGGTAGAATTTCTGGGACATTACATTTGACCATGAAAAGGATGTAATTATTATTAAAACAAAAGAAATTGACTATAGGTCACTCTCTTATATTTTATTAGTGTAATAATTTTAATTTAGTGATAAACATCATAAAACATAGAACATAAATAGTCCCCAAGAATATAATAAAATTATCTATATCATGTTAATTTAATTAGTATTTTTAGGAAATAAATAATTATAATTAATGTTGACACAATAGTGATTTTGAAATTGTTTTATTGATTGAAATATCAAATAAATGGCTTTAAAAATATTAAAAAAATTATTATATGAACTATTTAATGTGATCCACAAATTTTACAGATAAATATGACATGTTATGAATGTATTAAATAACTTTTTTTGAATATATCCTCTATGTGGTTTTTATTTAAATTCAAAAAATGAATTGTGTCCAAATTGAAACTATTGATATTTTACAAAAATAAAAAATTATTAAATTATTTAAAAATCCCAAATATATTTAAAATTTACAAATTGAAATTTATATGGTCGAGAATGTGATAAAGTATCTAATTATTTATAATTAACAACAAATAAGTAAGTACTTATAACCATTTAAAATTTATAATATTACTTACCGAAAATAAAATTAAATAGATTAAATCAGGATAAATAAAAATTATATGGTTTTAAATTAACAGAAAACATGTATAAATTAAATTGGTTGAGGATATTACAATAATATATCATCTCATATTCAAATTGAGTCATTTTTTGAGTTTTTAATGTGGGTTTTGATTTCATAATGAATTAATATTTTTGAGGATTCTAAAAGTGCCAATCTCCTCTCCTTTATAAGGGCACCTCTTTTCCCTCTCCTCTTCATTCATTTTTGAGCTTCATGCTCAGCCAAACCCTATCCATTTTTCTTCTCCACTTACCTAGAAACATACTCGAGGTCCTCGTCATCTTCAAATAACATCTTCAGTTCCCTAAGAAGAGGTTTAGAAGTGGCACATCCAAGAATAGGTAATATCCTTTATCGATTCTTTCACTTGTATTTCTTCTTATAATTCTTCTTCTTTATATGTTTCATTATAATGTAATAACATAAGTATAAATCATATGCGTATAAGTTATTATAAATATTAATCAACCCCATTTATCCTTCTATCCATCCTACAGAAAATGAAATCACTGCACGTTTGTACGTATGGAATACCGTCTCTACCCTATGGTGTAATATGTTTTTACATCACCTTACTTGGATGAGTATAATGGTGGAAATAATAACTATATATTATTATTATAAGATGATTATAATTATGAGATATTATATCATCCACTCCAATTCCATTCAATAATTATGGGAATGATATCATCGTCATTGCATATGTATGGATTATCGTCTCCACGATGCGATGAGATTCATTCTCCATGTTAACCTTTCAAGAATGAGTATAAAGTATATATATATATATAATCATGAAATATATGACATAATGATGTTACTGTATTTATGTACATATACGTGTCATTTACTTAATTCCATTCAATTCAATAAGGAAACAAAAACAACGTTCATGCGTATATACGGCCTACCGTCTCCATGAACGGTGTATTTCATTCCATTTATTTATCTATTATATATATATATATATTCTGATTATATATTAAATATAAATCATGTTTTACATTCTTTAATTAGGTAATCGTGATCTATGTAATCATATGAAAAATTACAAGTCCAAACACATATGATAAATGAAATGATTTTATCCAAAACATTGCTTTACCAAGGAATTGACAAATGATCGGGTAATATAATGTCATAAATGAATCATATTTGATATCTGAAATATTATTATGGTTCTGTTATAAGTTACTAATATCTTTAAACGCACTATACGGGAGTCTTGGACACATACATATGAAATTGGACCTAAGGTAAGGGATAATTTTGCGATCTCATTTTAATATGAGATTGTTTATTCGTAAGTATTTACTGGGATCATATTTATCATTCATTTTTATGTTTTAGAGAATTTTTTTTTGGTAAATTATTTATTATTATTCCATGTATGTTTAAAGGAATTTTTACCCCGTTTTGAATTTGACAATGTGGTATGGGAGGATAATTTCTTTTTTTATCTATATAATGTACTTTTTGACTTTTCTAGAAAAAATATGAGAAGATATTTTTTATCTTATACCGCATGAACGGATTTATACGGTTTCATAAAGCCTTATTTCCATGACACTTCTTCTAAAATATTTCAGGATTATTTTCAACAAAATCATTTTCTATTAAAATTGCATGGCATTTTTAGAAAAGAAAATGATTTTGAATAAGAAAGGATATTTTCCTCAAGAATTCATTTCAAGTGTTTTATCAAAACTATTTTACATATAAGGTGACATTATTTAATATGTTTATGTTTTAATTATAGTGTATCTATGATTTAAATGGTTTCATTTTTCTTATTATTAAATGATATCTATTTATTCTATGTGTATTATGTTATGATGGTTTGATATTTATGAAACCCATTTTATTCATTGGGTTATGATGACTGATTTATGTTTATTTTGTGGAACACGAAAGAATGATTTCATTATGAGATGTGTGGTACCTATATCTTCATTCAATGTATTGGGTAAAGATTTATAACTCATAAGATAGACATGGCTGCAAGATAATGTGAATTTGATTTAGTAATACAGGGTTGGAGCAACATGTAAACTCGGTTCATTAATGTACTTTGTCCACTATGATAGTTTTGGAAACAATATGTTTGATACTATGGAAATAATAACATGTTATAAATGGTTTCCACAATTACATGTTTTATTCCCATGATATTTTATCATGATTAAGGTTCCTTTGTGATCTATGCCTTACATACTTCCACGATTTATTTCACAACTCATGATTTTGACGTCTAAACATTATATTCATGTTTTAAGTTCAAATGTATATGGTTGTTTTATTATATCCATGCTTTCCATTACTAAACATTTTAGCTCACCCTTTTTATGTTTTATTTTTCCCAAGATATAAAGAATGGTATTATGTATTAAAACAAATGGGGGATCTTTATGGGACATGTTGAACATCTTTCACCGTGATTCAAATATTATGTTCCCAGTATCCAAAGACACTAAACCATTATGTTCCTTAGCTCTATTTTTTGGTAATGTATTATGTATTCCTAAAAAGTAATGTAATTTCTATGTACATTGATCTTGGGTCTCTACACTAAAGGTCCATTTAAAAAATACCAGGTTTCATGTGTGCGGGACAATAGGTGGGTGAAGCGACGGACACATGAGACAAATGATAGACATGGGTAGGGACCTCATGCTCTGGACTTCGGCTATGGTAGATATATGGTGACTAGAGGGAGGTGTGGTTGCGACGTTGAAGCATTAAGAGGGATGTTGAATATTCAGCAGCTGATGGTATCATTGGTAGGTGGGGGATGGGAGAAGGGAGGTGACGTGGGGTGGTTCTGGGGGTGAGAGAGGGTTTCCAGGTGGCCATGGGGGGTGACAGTGGGCTTTCCAAGCGTTGTAGTTGTGATTTTGAGAATGATGGTGATGATGTGGTGGGAAAAATCCTTCCCATTTATTTTCTAATTAGCAACCGCCTTTGGTAGTCCCGAATCTAATCTACAGTGACCGCTGATGGTGGTCGCCATTCCCAAAGGCAAAAAATAAAAATTTTCTATTAGTTAAGGGTAATCACTAAATCATCATTATGTCTTTGATAAATTTATATATTAAATTTATGAAAAATATTTATAAATTAACATTCTTTTGGCACTGTAAATTGCATAAAAAGTGACTTTTAAGGAAAGATATGTCAATAGTGTGCTGAATAGATTGTTAAAAGAAAAAAAATGATAAAGGAATATTTTAGATATTATAGGCGAATGGTGTAATATTTTTGGAAACACTTTTTAGAGAACATAGATTTCTGTCCGAAGGGAGGGTAATGTCGGGATTCCTTAAAAATGCATTCTTAACTATATATTATACAAATGTGTAAAAAATAGTACCAATACAAGATTATATCATGAAATAGTAAATCAGAAGAAATATCATGATTATTATTGAGAGATGTATAGAAATATTTCATTAATTGAAGCATAAACATAAGAAATGTTTAAATGAAATGATATTCTATCGATAATATCTTTTGATTTGGTATCCAGGGACCATTCTATACATGTAAGAAAATTTCATTAAATGAATCAAATAATACAAAGAATTATTTATATTCAATATATGGTTTGTAAAATCTATTTATATTTATACTAAAAAAGTGTTTAGGTGAATAACTAATCATGAATCTCAATGAAAGTAAATTGAGACAAAAACATTTTTACCAATTTGGTAACTTTTGAAACATAACCCACAAAAAAAGTATCAACAAATTTAAATGGGAATAACCTTAACATTATTTAAATGATAAATGGAATGAAATCATTGGAATTATATATAACAAACATAAGGAATGAGTGGTGAACATAGCTTATATAATATTAAAATAGAATGTGTGATGAAATCCCCTTACCTGGGGTTTCGACTCTATATTCACTCATACAATATTCCTGTATAATAAATATATTATGTTCATAAATATTTTAGACATGAATATTCTTATATTTATTTCAATATATTAATTTATTATGATATTATATTACCCGTTTGTTAAAGATCTTATGTCAAGGTTTCTCTTTGGGTAATATTTACTTTGTTCTTCACATGTGTCTTAATTTGATATATTGTTGAATCTTAAAATTATATCATAAGTAAATAATGTATAACATGGTATAAATATCATATATTTATAGTATAATAATAATATAATTATTTATTGAATAATGAAGTACATAATGGAAAACACTGTTAATGTAGATGGTAATCTATACGTACACATGAACAATGTTTTCCTTTTTTTGTTGTATTAAATGAATGTATGTAAATAAAAAAATATATATATATTTGTGTGTTTGTGTGTGTGTATATCATTATTTTAGTTTCATTAATATAGTAAATATATAATATAAGTTCATTAAACTTGTCCTTAATACATTCTATGTCTTGTGTGAATGAATCACATCACATTGAGGGGTGTAAGTCCACACATCCACAAACGAGATTATTCTATTAACCCCTAATCGAAGGTAAAAATATGTGAGTTTTAAATGGAATACCGAAGCATAAGTAAATAATAAATATAATTTATTACATATGTAAATGTACTTTCCATCATAATTTCCACCATGACTATTGGTAATGGGGAAATGCACAAACATCATTTTGTGATGTTGTAGTTTGCCTCACAGAAAAATTGTACATTCAACATCCATTAGATTGAGTTTTTTTGTAAGTGTATGTCATAACCATTGCATAAAAACAACCCATTATATGTTTTATTCCATTTTTCTCACACAATAATGTATTAAAGAGAGTGGTAGTGGTGGTGAAGAAAAATAATTGAAAGGAGGAAGAGCGAAGTCATTACCTCTTCAGATATCTCCTTTTAGTGTGCACCATGAAGCTTCCTATAGAGGGTTTTCTGCCAAAAAAAGGCCTCAAATTTTAAGCAAGTATTATTGGAATGGAATTTGGGCCAGGCATAGCTAAGCTTATGTGGCTTCATAGTTGTGATTATTGTGTATAGAAGGGGCATTTTATTGGGACACATAATGACTCACATGGAGTTTTTAGAAACAAATTAGAGGTGCATATGTTATTATCTAACAAAAACTATTATACAAATAACCAAACTCAATAATGGTATTGTGTTTATTATCCATGTACACAAAATGGGTTTTGTACATGTTTTTAGTTCATTTGGTCCCTTAATATCAAGGTATACTCTGTGTTTTATCATTATATGGCATTAATTGATGTGATTAATTTTAATCACTTTTACTAATCATTTTGGTCAAAAATTTATTTTTATATTATTATTATAAATATAAAATACTAATTATATTTTTTTCCCTATTTTTAAAATTAACAACACAAAACTGGAGAAAATTAGGATTTTTTATAATCCCAAAAACGTGACAAAACAACTGGGTTTTAATGCTGGGAAAAGATCAAAAGTATTTTAATATTTATTTATTCAGTTTCAAAGTGATGTTGATCCTAATGAATTTCATTATGTTAGTATATTGAATGTTCATATAATGGGACTATAAAAAATAATTTTAATATCACTTATCACTAATAATTGATTAATCAAAATGGTAGCTTTTAATTAAAAAGGAATAACATTCCACTATTCCCCACAAAATGCAGTGTTAGAAAATTCCCAAAAATTCAACCTAGGCTAATTTATAAATTTAGAATTAAAAAGTATAGTTTATTTTAACAAATTTATTTTTCAAATATGTTTAAATTTTTATTTATTATTATAATATTTTCATTCGAGTAAATGTAGTTTTTAATCATGAAAAGGACTTTACCAAAAAAATATATCATTCATTATCAAGAGGAATTATTTATATAAAATAGATATAAAAAATAGTTTTACTGTATTTATTAATATAATTATTACTATGGTTAATTTATAGTTTATAATTATTTTATTTATATTTTAAAAATAATTAAAACTATTTTTTTGTAGAATAATTCAGTTGTATTCATTGTACGCCAACTCAGTCTTGTGTGCTTCGTATGACAAGATGGTGTTTCATGTGGTGAAAGCCAGGGTGGTATTGTGTGTAGCATCAGAAAAGTTGGTATTGTGTTTAAAAATAAATATTTGTCAAAAAATATTAATATATATATACATATATATATATATATACTTTCATTTTCCTGTGAATTAAAAAATATTGAAATGATTATGAAATTCAAAAAAAATATCAAAATCTATTGGTGTTACATTCTATCCCCATCAAAATTAATTTCACCCTCGAAATTCATATGGGTTATTAAAGGTTTTAATACTTGAAAGATTCATTCATAGAAAACCACATTGTAAAAATGGATACTAAAACTTCAATTAAATAGGGAAATATGGAACAATAATGGTTACCCATAGAAACATATAACTTGGTTTCCACATTGGATGACATAGCTTGGGAGTGAAAGTTAGAAAAATGGGAAAAGAGTAAATATGTATATGGAGGGATTGTAGTCATAAATCCAAAACCAGATAATTCTGATAGTAATATTTATGTCTTCATAATGATAAATATGTGATGATTTTTATGGTCAACAACTAAACAATAATTTTTGTACAAGGACAATAATTTTTTATCACTTTCATAATGTTTCTTAAATCTTAATTAGTTTATGTAATCAAAATATCCTTCTTCTGTTTTTATTTGAAAAATTTATATTACTCAATTAACTCATTGAGTGAATGATTTCGGTCTAACATTAATCAATAAATCAATAAAATATTCTTTAAGTGGATCTTAAGTCCCATAAACAAAAAAGCCTGACTATTTGTCTCGTATAAAAATTCTACATGCAATAAAATATAACATTATTGGTTCTTCATAAATATATATTAATCAGAAATTAATATGCATTAACCAAGACATCTCTTAGGCTAGTGATAAGGGTGAAAATCATATCATCCTTAGGATAAGGGTTCAAGACCCATGGCCTTAACAGATATTATTTGTTTCCACCCAACATATATGATATTTCTTTTTTTAAACAAAAATAAAATTACATATGTGATTGAAATACTAGAAATTAATTTAATCACTTATTATCCTTTTATCAAAGGTTTTCAACATAAATTCTGTGCAAAAAATGTTCCTATAGAGAAAAAGATAATCTTTTCATGGACAGCTAACCATTCGCTAAGATAAAAATTCAAAACTCTGGAATGAGAGTCACAAAATCCGATGAACAATGATTCCCCTATATCACATAGTATCTCCTAGGTTGGAATATTCCAAACATGTTAATACCCATACTGTATATTTCATTTAAACATGGTAACAAACTGAAAAACCATAAATCATTTTGGAAAACATGTATGATTCCACATTCTAAAGTACATTATATTTACTCCTTAAATCCCAAAATGTTGGAATCATTATTAGTGGTAGCATAAACCACCAATAAACATTTCCTTAATTAGTTTAATATTAATCAATACAATATGATATACATATTCATTTCCTTCATATCATTATCCATACAAAATTATCTTATCTTAAAGAACATACTAAGGGTTATCTTATTTTTGTCAAAATATCATCTTGTCATGAAATCAAATCATCAACCCATAGGGAACATTCAATGTATATTTGAAAATAATTAGTGAAAAAATAATTATAAAAAAAATTATATTTCATCTTCCATAACTTTTGAATTCAAATACACAAATGATTATATTACATAATCATTAGCCCATTAAAAATGAGGCATCATCCTATTAAGCAGTACATGTTTTTCATCACATTTCATAAATCATCTGTTTATCCACAGTATTGTGACTATTACATATACAAAATTGGGGATTCTCTTTAGGATCATTTACATTGGGATGTTGAGATTCATGGTGACCAGTCATTACACACATGAAACAATTAACCTTTTATAATTACGAAGGGAGGAAAAAATTAACATCCATTTATATATGCGAATTCATCATTTTTCCCTTGTATTAACTTGATTTGTGTATATTTTCTACAATAAAAATATGTAATTGATATTCTATGACATTAACGTAGGAGATTCTTCTCAAATTCCTTATAAAAATGAAACATAATCTTTTCCCTTCTATGGTTCCCATTACCCAAACACTCGGTAAACTCATTATTTCTCTTCCTTGTTATGTCCAAGTGTTTTTTAAGGTTTGCATTGTTAATCACAATTCATGAAAAAAAAATTTGGCACGAAAATGACATGTATCGATCCAATTATCACCACCATTTATTCCCATAATATGTTCTTCCATCACATTCCACATTAAAATATTTTCTTCTGGTTCCTTATATTGACTAAAACTAGATGCATAGGGTGTCCATTACTTACCATAATAAATAAAATATAATTATAAAAAGAATTATAGATTGGACTTATAAATGATTACACCATCCAAAATCAATGAAACATTGAGTTTGAACTAGGTCATTCAAAGCTATCATATATTTTAATACTTCATGATGGTTCCTGATGAGTTTGTAAATTCCAAAAGCATATTCCCTAGGGAGTATCAAACCAGGTGTGTAGTAAGGCCTATTGTTGTTTACCAGATTTCCCTGAGTCAAAACCAGAACATATTTTTAGAGTTGTTACCCCATGGTACATCTTTTCAAGAGCCACATCAACTTATAGTATACCGAAAGAGATTTATTTCTCTGAAACCACTCACTTTATCCCTTAACAAAATTCCATGATATTTTCCTAAATGTTATGTCATCATTATACCAATCCTTAGATACCTCCCTAGAAATATACATAGAAATATACCTAGATATATTTCTACAGATTTCGCATCCTATATTCCAAATGTTTACTAAACCTATCCATTGATACAAACTATGGACACCTAATCTTAACATAAAATGATATTAAATAATTTTAGATGAATATTTTGGAAATTACAAAAATAGGTGGTAGAGGACCATAATTGTTTGGTGTCTTTTAAAACATGAAGAAAAATCCTTCTTCATGGTTAAATATCCTCCAAATATCCACTAAATATTACCACCTTAAGTAATTCTACATAAAACCTTTCTTCATATCATGGAGAAAAAAACATAAGAAATTCCTGAGATCAAAGTATTAGTAATGGTAAATAAGGGAGTCATATGACAATAATCAAGGTCATATGAATATGAGACTATGATTTTAAAAACATAAGATAATACCCGACATTTCAAATATTATAAATAGGAATCAATGATTAATGCATGGCATTTCATAAGACATGAATCAAAATTAAATAAAGAAAAAAATACCTAAAATCATAACATTTGATTAATACTTCGATTTTAGGAAACGAATAACCAAATAATTATTTCCATAGTTGAAAATGAATCACTGCAAAGGACATCATAGTTGAAATGTCCTTTATTAAAATAGAGGAACACTCACTCGATCTATATAGTACCAAACTAAGTAAACACTCATTCCAACTCTGTATTATTGAATTGAGTAAACTCTTATTGCAGATCTACATTACTGAACCATGTAGTCATTTATTTCATCCTGGTATTATAGAAACATGTATACCATTTCTTAAGAACTTGTTATCTCATGAGATATAAAGCTTTACTCAATGCATTGGAGGGAGATATATGTCCCACCCTTTACATAATGAAATCATTCATACATGTGCCATAATATAATAGACAATATATCAAGAACCATGAATGGAAACATGTATCATAAACATGTAAACATATCATAACCTATGGAATGATACATGTTTTTTAATCATTTCATCGTAAACATAACCCATCAAAAAAATAAGGTTTTCAATGAAAATATTTCATGAATGAGAAATTGGTTTCATGAATATATTACCCATAAATGCGAAATGTGTTCCACAAAGACAATGACATTAAGTATAACTCATTCATATAACGAATATGAATGTTATCTTTCGATCATTTCCGAGAAATGCATGAGTAAGATAATTAGATGTTATCATGGATGTAAAATAATTTTAAAATATGCTAAAAACATCTCTTAATGAAAACTATCCTTTATTTCTTTAAATAATATTTTTAATGAATAAACCCATTTGGAAGTAATTTTTATATAAAATACCTTGAAAACTTATAAAGAAAACATGGAATTATATTGAAAACCTATTTCCGTGAAAATATTTAAAATTATCTTGAAAACATTTTAGATTACATTTTATTTTAAAAATGTTTTAAACTTATAAAAAATGATGAAAAGGTTTTGGAAACCCTTTCATTGAAAAAACATTGAAAATATGTAATAAAATCTTGAAAACATTTTGAAAATCATTTTCCTTGAAAAAATATAAAATAATCATGAAAATGTTTTCAAAACAATTTCATTGAAAACATTTTGAAACCATATAAAGAAAGATGGATATTTTTTTATAAACATTCTCTTTAAAGAATCTTGTATAAATTTTTGATAGGTCTTAGAAAATTTTTAAAACAATTTTCCATTAAAACGAATAATATACGTCTAAATTCATTTTGAAAACAATTTTCCAGGAAAAATACTTTTAAAAACATTTTCTTAAAGATTAACCCTTTTATCCATGAAAATATATATTAGAAGAAATCATTGTGGTAAAATCTGAAAAATTCATTTGAGGTAAAAATAATATTCCTATTGCAGGATAAAAGGGATTGAAATGTGCATTGTATAGAAAGATATAAGAAGTGAGGTTAATGTCAGGATTTCCTAAAAACAAATTCTTAAATATCATATGTACTAAAGAGTATAAAATTGTACAAATACATTAGTATATCATGTTATAATATTTGGAAATTAGTCTCATTAATATTAATTAGATATGGATTATAATATTTTATCAAAGGAAGCATATTCAAAATCAATCTTGAAAAGCAATGAGACTGTCTCAGTAATATCACAGAACTTGGTATCTTGGGATCATGCTCTCCATGTACAGAAAAATAATTACATAAATCATATTATATCATTAGAATAATTATATTCATGATATTGAATGTAAAATGGATGTATACGCACCCTGAAAAAATGTTTAAGTGCATAACAAAATCTGAGTCTCAAATAAAGCGAATTGAGACAAAAACATTTTTACCAATTTGGTTTCTTTTGAAACATAAATCGTATGAAAGAAGGATTATAAATTTGGAATGTTAATACCAATAAATTCAATATAAATATAGATATAATACAATCATAGTTAGTGTATAGAGCACACAAATTTAATGAGTTGTAAACATAGCTTAAATATCATCGAAATTAAAAGTGAGATGAAATCCCCTTACTTGGATTCTTGAGTCTCACCATTTTCGTTAAACATTCCTATATAATAAAAAAATTATAATTATTATTTTAAAATTTAATAATATTATATAACATACCATATATTCATTGATTATGACTTCAGATTACTTGCATGTTAATGATCATCTTTCAAGGTTTCACTGTGAGAAATATTCGCTTTGATCTTCCAATGGGACTTACTTTTTTTTCATTATATTTTTAATTATACCATAATTCATTAATATATAAAATAATAGAAATATCATATATAAAATATCTAATTATATTATGAAAATATATATAATAATGATGTATGTGATGGAATAAGCCGCACATGGAGAAGGTAAGCTGTAAGTACACATGAATGTTGTTTTTCGTTTTTATTGTCTTATTGAAATAATGTATGTAAATGACATATGTATATATATGTATGTATATAAATATATATTTTTTAATATATAATTAATATATCCTATCTATTCATGTAATTTCATTAAAACCATCCTTAATTCATTTTATGTGTTGTTTAAATGAAACACATCGCATTGAGGGGATGATAGTCCATGCTTCCTCAGATGGGATTCTCATATAAACAACAAATGGAAGGTAAAATGATGTTTTTAGTAAAACGAATACATAATCATAAAGAAATTATAAATATAATATATAACATATAAAAATATATTTCCAATAATAATTTCCACCATGATTGGTGATAATGGATAAATGAATAATCATCGTTTCGTGAGGTTGTAGTTTGTTGTACATAGAAATAATATGTTCAACATCCATTTAATGGAGGTGTGTGTATGTTTTGGTTGTAAAATTTACATATAAAAATCCTAATATAATTATTATAATTAATTTTAGAATATTTTTTGAATAAATAGAATTGAGGGGGAGGAGAATAAAAATAAAGGAAAGTTGGTTTAGAGAAGATGTTACCTCTTAATCAAGAAAATCTTCTAATTTATTCTAAATGGATTCCTTGAGAGGATTACTTCCCAATGAGATCTATAATTTTGATATGTGGATTGTTGGGAAAAATATTTTTCTTCTAATGGATGAATATAAGGGCTATATAGGTGGTAGTAATGGGTAGAGATGGTGAGCTTTTATATAGAAGGAAATGGACTCACATAATTTTTTTAGAAACAATTTAGGTGTGAACATGTTTTTACCAAAACAAATTTTCTAAAAGTCAAAAATAAAAAACATGAAATGAGGGATTATGGATAAACTATGGACATCTAAGGGTTTTAGACATGTTTATAGGTTATTTCGACCATTAGTTGTATTATTTTGTCCCTCATTAATCTCAATTTTTTGTTAATTGATGTTATTAATGTTTTTCACTTTTACTACTCATTTTGGTCAAAAAATAAAGTTGATATTATTAGATAAAATATATAATAACAATTACATTCTTGTATGTTATAATTTTGAAATTAAAACTACTTGAGAGGAAAAAAATAAGATTAGTGATAATCCCACACACAGGACGAAATAAAGGTGTTTTAATGTAAGAAAATGTTCAAATGTTTTTTATGATTTTTTAATTTTGTTTCAAAGTGTATTTTTCTTAATGAATTAAATTGTATTATTATATTTAATATTCATATAATTTTACCATAAAAATTTATAATCTCATTATGAATTAATAATTAATTAAATTAAATTGATGTTTTTAACTAAAAAGTAGTATTTTTCATTATTAATTTAAAATGATGGTCCTAAAAACCCCAAAAAAATCTCCCTAGGATAATTTTGATGTTATAAATTAAAAAATGATGTTTATTTTATCCAATTAAATATATAAATGTGTCTAAAACTATATTCATTATTATAATATGTTTATTTTATAAAATATTTTTATCATAAGACAAACATTATTATAAATATTATCTTTCATTATCAATATGTTTTTATATAATACCATTATAAAACATAGTTGATATGTAATTATTACTACTAATATTACAATTTTTAATGGTTAGGTAATAATTATTTTATATAATTAATTGAAATAACAAAAAGAGATGTTTTCTAGAAACTCAGTGTCACATACATCATATGCCAACTCAATTTGGATGCATCATATTCCATGTTAGTGGTTCTTGTAGTTAAATCCAAGTTGGTATAGCGTGTAGTGAAATAAAAGTTGGAACTGTGTGTAAATGTAATGTGTGACTTAATTTTTTAATATATATATATATATAACTATTTCTAGTGTCATGTGAAATGAAAAATATTAAATAGTAAAATTAATTCAAAAGAAATCCCTCAGAATCTCAGTCTGTGACAAATTCCATTTAAGAATCACAATATGTGTAGATCTAGGTTAGGGTGTTTAAATATTAATTTATTTTATTGTTTGATCATTTTACGTTCCAAAACACACACTTTGTTTTTCATCCAGCCATGGAAATGATATTGTGATATGTGAAAGTTTAATTTGGGTGTCCTGGGATGAATAGTATTTTGGTAGAGATTGTGGTCCAATGTTTAGTCTTTCTAAAGGTGATGGTCGAGAACAATTTTTTGAGTGGTTTTATACATCTATTGGATATTACATTGTATATGTGGGAACACATCTAGATAGATGCCATCACTAGTTTCCCTATGATCAGAAAGTATTTAATTTATTATTTTTGATAGTGGAGTTTTTTGTAAAATTAACTAACCTTGTTTTGATCAATGATCCCTGATTAGTGGATGTTTTTATAGAGAATGTATCTGGAGGAGGTTCTGATAATCCATGGATTCCCATTTACTATCAAATATGACCCAAATTTTTATTTTACATCTCTTATTTATAGAGGCATATAGAATGTGTTTGGTTCACATCAGTGTCATAACACTACTATTCATCAGCAATAGGACTATTAGATGGATTATAATATCTAGACTCTTCAATAATTTATCACTCTTGTGTCCTTAGTTTTTAATTTCAATGGATGAGGAACCTTCGTTTGCTTTATTTTTATTAAAATTAGAATTTTTACTCAAAAAATGGTATGGAACTATTTATATGATTTTAATAATGACGGTATTTTTCCCTATTATATTGGACTATAGTTGTAGAGTCAGTAATTATTGATTCCAATCTTGTGAAAATCATGATATATAAGGTTATTATGTTTCATGAGAGGATTAAGGTAATGAGAAACTAATATATTCCTAATGTAGATCATAGGGGGGGCCTCTGTAGATTGACATGGGATTTCATGTTTTCTAATATATATTTTTTCTCATCATGTGAAAGAATGATTTTCACATGAAGTAATAATTTTCTCTTGTTATTTTGGATTCCCTATTTTTTGTTATCAATTATAGTTTTTTTGGATTATATAGATCTTCCCCCTAGATGATCAAGGTACATGATATCTTATGTGGAAAAATATTCTCTATCAACATCATAATTATTCTCAAATCATCTATTGTGGTGAAATAAAAATTGGAAATTAAGGGACCTTTTAGGAACAACATGTGAATATCAAGGAACTCCAATATAATATTTTTTATTCCATATAATTTTTATGGTTATTCTCTATTATTATTATTTTATGAATGAGGAGTTTATCTGGGAAGGAGAGTGACATTTATGTGATGTATATCTAGTAAAATTTTATCATTATCCATAATCCTTAAGTTATACTTCTTTTTTCATTGACCATTTTCTTTATTATGAAGTAGTTTTATCTTTCTAGATTCTATTAATGACTACATATTGTTTGTTGAGATATATATATCTAACTAAAACTATTAGGTTTTTTATTGGTGTTTTGTGGTATTTATTGTTCTTTTTATCATTTATGTTTTTGAGAACATGTTTTGGCGTGTTTCATAAATGTTATCTAATGGGGTTTGTAAATTCAAATATAAGTTATGTTAAATTTTCAATTTTTTAGATGTTACACATCTCGTTCATGATTTTGTGTTGGTGAATAAGGGTCTTCTGAAGGACATGTTGAAGGATTCAACTAGAAATTCAATTTCATACAATCAATTATATATTAATAATGTTAATTAAATAGTGGATGAATCCATAAATGTGGTCTAGGATGAGAAAAACATTCATGATATTAAATTGATATCCATGACATGAATTTCACTATCATTTTGTTAAAAATGTTGAGTTGTTTCATTATATATGGGACATCTCAACCATTGACACTATGAATTTTTAAATAATGACATGAATAATTTTTTTTTCCAGTAGGTTAATATGTGTAGAGAATCCCAGAACTCTCTCACATTCCATCATCCTCTATTTTAATTCTATGCGAATAATATGTGATATTTTATGGATATTAAACATCTAGGATAATATTTTTTCGTTTTTACCACTAATTGGATTTGGTACTAAAATTTTGGTAATCCTGATACATCTATATTATATTTCATATTAATCTCTTTGTTTGGAATCAATTATAGGTTGAGTTATTGGACTGTATTGATCAAAATATTGTCTCCTCCAATAATTTAAAGATGAATCTACTCAATTCTATTTTGTAATCCAATTCTATTATTAGTTGTGGTTCCCTACAATAGACTGTCAAGGTATTTGTTGATCTAAATTCACTAGAAATCCATTTTATTCTGAAAATATATTATAATAAATGTTATTTTTATCATTAATATATAGTTCTTTATTTGTGTTCCTATTTATATGTGTGTGAATCCTATTATGTGTAGAGTTTAAAACATGTATAAAGTATGTGGTTCAATAACTAGCCTATGTTGCATAAATATTTCTTTGACATAGTTTACTGAATAGTTCTCTAAATTAACATTCATGAATATGTATTTATTTATATGTCTGTGAAAATGGGATTTTATATAAATTTTGGGTTTCCATGATGTTAGAAAAAAATCTATTATGATAACATTCTGAAATTGATTGTGAAATTGGATATTAATTATAGTTATAAATATTTTGTTTTTTGGTAGGAATTGTTACATGAGAAAGTAATTTCCAATTGATTTGGAATATTAAACACATGAGAAAAATATGAACGTTTTAGTAAGGTGAATTACTGGGAATCAGTTATTAATATTGTAAAGAGATCAATTTATAGTGTTATCTTCTAAAAATAGAATATATATACATTTTCTTATGGAAAATGAATGATATTGTAGAGGTTTTGTATTCAATTTTGATCATGTATTCCACATAAAGTTATTCATGGTTTCACGAGAAATTATTCAATAGAATTAATTAATTGATATTATGGTGTGACTGATATAAAAATACATACCTTCTGTTATTATTTTTGTTATTTTCATTTTTTGATATATTTATATTTCATTATTTCATATAAGATAATTCAGGATTATATTGGCAAAAATGGATAATTTGGAAATTCATTAAATCTAATTTACATGATTTTCCTAATGAATGGATTACAAAGAATTGTTTAGCATTTTTTGGTTATAAAATAGTTCAAATTATTACCATACCTTGTTTTATTTATACATGATTAGTTTTTGGATTATTATGATTACCATTGACAAGGGACACCAATGTGGTATACTATTGTGCACATTTTGCTCACACTATTCACCCTACATTATGAACATGAAAATAATGTTTTAACAGATGTTGGAATGTTAATGGTACCTCTGTTAGATTGGAAAGGTTCTTTTTATTTGTGTGATAAATAATTTTGGAAAACATATCCCCTAGAGTAGTTGTTCAGAGTTTTGGGATAAACATATACATTTATTAGAATACTCATGGGGTATATTACAAGTAATTATTGGTTTTTTTAACTCGTATTGAATTCATTGATTTCTTCATATATCATTTTTATTTATTTATTACAGTTTCATATATGTCATGTTCTATTTTTTAGGATGTTAATAATCATTATATTATCTTGTTTTATTATTTATGGTATATAGTCAAAAAATATTTGGGAAGAAGAAAAACTATAAGGTCTTTCTGTAGTACATTTTAGAGACTATATGGATTGATTTTTATAGACATTCTCATTAAAAATGGTACAAGGTACATGTTGTAATTATTATTTGAATTTTATTTTTAAATATACAATATTATTGGGGATTTGAAAGGTAGGATAAATGGGATGTAATTCCTTCTCTTTCCACGATGATCTTCATGTTATAATGGGATGTTAGGGGTGTGTCTCATGTGCCATGTTATGGTCTTAATATTTGTTTATTAATATTATCATCATTTTTTAAAATATTTTTTTTAATTTTTAGATATTTTCCTTATCTTTTTATTATTTATAAACATTTCTTTGAGACTTATTCGATAGGCTACATAAGAGGGTGAAATGTGAGATCATCCCCAAGGGAATCCTCTTTGGGATTATAATATATTATTGCATATGGTATAGGTGGTTCATGTTTTTGAATATAGTATTTTGTAGATATGGATCAATGAAATTGTATTACAACATGGTGCTAAAGTGGGGAAAATGAACAAGATCAAGAGTTCATATTCAAGAGGACCATATCCATTAAGGGTATGAATGAACCCTCTGAGGCAAAGGTCAGGATTAAATTTGTCAATTTTGTCTTTGAATTCCTCGATATAATATATAATATAACGATATAACGAGGAATGTTCATTCTCATGGGTTGTAAAATGATATGGTGGGATTTTTTGGTAAAAGATAAAAATGTATTGTTGGGTAAGAACGGTGTCAATACCGCATTCATTCATCAATTTTTTTGAGGCTCTATTGATAGTGGTTTATATTGAAATACTTTCAATTCATTAGGGAGAGAACATATTGTTTTAATAAAACATCAATTTTGCAGATATTATTCTTTTATTGTTAAGGTACTGATGAAGGATCATATAAATGATAAAAAATACCTAATGGGATTTCAACTAGAATTTTAGTCATATATTTACATGTTTGAAATTATGAAATATCAATTGAAAATTAATATAGAAAAATAAATACATCATTTAGTTTTGGATACATTGTATCTTACCTTCCTCCCAATGGAAAAATCAGTTGAATGACGGGAATGAAGAAATTGAGGCATAATGATTACATGTGTGGTGGGGGTGGATCTCCAAATCATGAATTTATTGTACTATATTCAACATCAAGTAGTGTTTCATGACAATCATTCACTACTTAATAGTGGGATTCAATGAACATTATTGACATTTACAAAAAATATTTTACAGTTTTGAGTCACTGAGGAAATATATATATGATGTCTCAATATTTCTGTAGCACACAATATGGTTTTGGAAATTATTATCCAATTATAACAAAATACTAACAATATTCTTCATATTCCTTAGGTATCAATATATTAACTTTAAGAAAAAATCAAAATCCTTTATCGAATGACTCTTTGTAGAGGATTATATTGGTCTGGTTGTAGTTATATTTACTAACTCGGTTACATCTTGTATATCAACATCTTTGTTTGATACATTGTTCTCCTCATCAATTATATCATCAATTTCAATGATATAATTAACCTCCCGTGGAAGATATTTTTTTCCTTAATATATCTCTAAACCCCAACAAGAATGATTAATATAAAGGCATTTGTGTGGGAGAAACATCACCTCTATTGGGATAGATTTTTTAGTGCCCCATTATTCTGAGAATTGTTTTTATCATTGGATTGTTTAATTTTACAATACATATGGGATCTATAAGGTGAATTGGTTATATGGTTATCTATGGTGTTCAGTTTAAGGGACTTCCATATTAGGGCCAAAGATTCTATTGCTTATTATTGTAGTTGATCTCAATTACAATTCTCATAATTTTTATATTCCTTTGGTTCATTGGAATTTTGCTGATGTTTTCTTTGACTAAATATTCAACCTTTATAAGACATAAAGTGAATAGTAACTTATTTACATTCTATTAGTTATAAAAATAATATATATTCCCTCTTACCACATGGACCTTGTTGATCTAAAATTGACTATGATTAAGTTTTTTGTTGTTATTAATGTGGTTTGTTTTATTACAGTGTTTCATCATGGGAGGTCATTTTACACATTAAAAAGATGTAATAAGGATCTTCTTATATCATTGTAGGCAATAAAATTATAAACTAGGTTATTGTTAACAATATATAAGATCATCCCTATATTTATGTACAATATAATTAGATAAATAGGACGTAGTATTTTATAAAATATATTTTTATTTATGGAGTCATTTTATTAGGTAATAGGTGTCTGATAATGTCAAGAACGCTATTATAGAAATTTTTTTCCATTATTAATGTCTTTTGAAAATGTTTTGGTTAACTAATTCTATTGAATTAGATATTCTATGTATGATTTTGATATACTAATAGTATTTCGACACCTATTTCATTGTTCTTATGACTGTTATCTTTGTTTAATTATTATGTAAATCTAAGTATGAAAATAATATGAATTTTTTTTAATCATATGGTTTCAACAACTATATGGGTAATAACTGAAAGGGAATTTATATATTCAACTAGTGATGTTCCTCGGAATCATGATTTTAAAACATGGTTACTCAGTTGATACAAAAAAGGTGATCATTTTATTTTCTTGGGAGGAACCATGATACATCTTTGATATACTGTGCTACGTATTTATGAATGGTTATTATCACTGGTTAATCATAGTATTATAATATATATAGAAACAAATATGACAATTGTTACCTAAATTGTACGGATATTCAATAAGGATGAAAAATATCAAAATGATTTTGATGAGTTAAAATGGACGTGGAAAGTCACTCGTATTCTGATAAACATTATATACACTGACTAAATAAGTTATATGAAAATATTTAATTTTCTATGCATTATATTTTCCTAACACATAATGTTTAACAATCCATACCATTTTTCAAATCATAGAAACATAGTATTGTATACCATGATTTAGTGATAATAAAATAATATTTATATTCTACATATGATACCAAACCCAATGTTCCAAAATTTATTTTTATAAAATAATTCATAAATAAAATGATTCAATGACATTCATACATAAGATTATTTTTACAAATAATGTTTAGGGAATTCTAAAAATCATTACACTATAAAACACATTTCATTCTCATATACTTGAGATTTATTCATATTTACCCATATTCTCTAGTTCCATTCATAATTTTCAACATCTCCCAAATAATAATCAAATAATAATACTATTAATAAAATTTCATTTCATTATTCTTCTTCAAAAAATTGGATACAGAAAAAAATCTGTGAGATCAAATTATTTGTAAGAACAATAATACTAGAAAAGTTATTATGACTAAATAAGACATGAACTATATGTAATTTATAATCGATATTAAAATACACAATAAAAACAATATCATGGGAGGATAATGTTTCCATGAAAGAAAATGAAACATCAAAATCAATGAGATAATAAGAACTAGATTCATGGTGAATGATATATTAATGTTGTACATTAAAATAATTCTATTAGTCACTCATTCCAATTCATCATACATAAATTAGTATGGCACAATGTTCATACCCAATATATTTTTACCAATGAGATATACTAATTCATTTAGGGGTATGTTATTTTATTCCTCAATAATGGAATATAGTCTATATATCATTTATTATTTTAAATAACTTAATGACCATTCATTATAAAAATTTCATTACAAATAAAAATTGAATTTACACTTCTGATATATTCCCAATTTAATAACCAATATAATATTCTCTTAGAGAATACAATCATTTTTTTGGTTGTATCAATATAAAAAATCGGCATTCAAACATAAAAAATATTAAAATGTAGTAGAATAAATGAGAAAGAAATTTTACATCGATAAATGAACACCACTTTGATAATATAATAAAAATAATATTCTTATCATATCATTTTAATAAAAAAATACCCTTACTATTGAAAAAATTTAATTCCTTGAAAATTAACATGGAAAAATATAATGGATTATTCCTATCAATGATTACATATAAAATTGGTGAAATCGTTTCGTTTAGTTGTGGATACAATAATGATTCCTCTAAAAAATTTCGAAAAAAAATAAAATAACTCGCATTTACTAAAAGAAAATGAATAAAATTTAACAATAATTAATTATAATTAAAATATATTTTAACATTAATCGATAAAATAATTGTATATTTTTTAAAACCATTATTATTACATTTTATAAAAAATGGATAAAGAGGATAAATTATCCTCATAAAAAAATATTTTGGGTTTTACATAAAAATATATTATAAATTTATTTACATAAAAATAGGGAAATTTGAGTGGAAAACATATATTGTTTTTATGTAGCTATATAATTATAATATATATGGATTTAAATAATATGATTTTATTATTGTTACCATCAATAATGTTGTAAATATAAATAATCAATAGTAACATGTGATTATAAAATAATCCGATATATATAATTTTTAACCTAAATAACCAAGGAAATTAAATTATCTTAATGATATCATTTTTAAAATTCATAGAATTTCATCAAATGATATAAAAAATATATTCATGTAATATTTTTTTTACCATATGAATGAACACATGTTGTGAAATATGAAACATGTCTCAGGAAATAGTAATCGAGACCATGAACACTAAAAAATAATACAACAAATGATTCAAACTCATTCAAAAAAGATTTAAACAAAGTTAATGTTAGTCAATATAATTAGAAACCTATTTTCGATATAATATTTAAATTCTTAGTCATATATACCATTTAATATAAATATGCATATAATACATATGGTACCCAATTATTGGAATTTTAGATAATTATCACTTAAAATGATAGAATCATTATCATGAGAATTATTTAATAAAGTGAATATATATAAAAAATGAAAATATCAATTATATAATAGGATATAAAATATAACAAAATGAACAATTAATTTGAATCATTTTCATCAAATAATATATTCGATTAAGAATTTGTATAACCAGATGAATAAAATTTGAGTTTAGAAACCCCTTACATATAATATTTACATTCCTCACACATCTACTAAAATCATAAAAAATAATAAAATTGTATTTATATTGGTTATTTAAAATATAAGTCTTATTTTTTTAACTTCATGTTTTCCATTATTATGTTGTTTTATTTTCATTTTATGTTTTGTTATGATCTCATTAGATGTTCTCATATCGTTCCCTTTATAATCATTAGACAAGTATGTTATATTTAAAATTGTCAATATTTTTGGGGAAATAGTATTATAAACACTAAATGTGTTAGGGAATTATATCCATATCATTCTAGAAGTAGGGATATTCAAGAGAACATTGAATTTTTTCCATAATGATAACATTCATGTTTTTTAAAGAAAAAAACATACATGATTTTATACTTTTATGTTTTTATTATTATTAAAAATTAACATTTTAGACACTGAATGATAAAATTAACTAAATATTAAAGTATTACTATATCATGAAATAATTTTATATGATTTCATATTAGAGACAAATATTTTTGAACAAAATACTATTCACATAGGTCATAGAAAACCAAAAAGGAGTGCAGTGTTATTTGAATGATTAAATTTATATGATAATTTTGTAAATAGGAGAGTTTTATAAACCAAAAAATTAATTCATTAAAAATTGATTTAGGTTTAATTTTGAAATATTTTTTTAATTAATGAAAAAAATAAAATGTTAAAATTAATAAAAATTCAATATTTGTAAAACTCGTATTTGGAGAAAATAAAATCATATGGATGAGTGTTTTATTAGAGGAATCATGTGTTCGCCAATATAAATTAGTTATATATATTCATGTACTATATAAATAGAGTTATAGATTTCATATAAGTTAATGATTAATATGGTTTCATGATTATGAACAATAATTAAGAAATATAAAATTGTCTTAGAAACCCTTATTTTAATCACCAAAAATATAGAGATCAATTCTTCTCAAGGCCTTAGTAGAAGTGAATTTTTTTTAATCCGGGTGCATATGCATATGAATTTGATATTCATTTGATATTATTATTGAGAGCGGACATTACTCATTTTTCGGGATGGTTTATATTTTTCCCCATATTACTGATAAATATTAATTGATTTTCCAAATATGCATATCATATAAAGGCCCATTATGATATTATCAAAAGTAAAATAAATACTAATTTTATGTTTTATGATATTTTAGAGAATTTACAATTATAATTACCAATGCTATGATTTATATCAAATATAATTCCTCAAATTGAATATTGTTTAACATAAAATATCAATGATGTCATTATTGGGACTATTCACATCATATGAAATTAGAAACAAAAATATTTCATGGGATTAGAAGTAATAAAATTGGAGATATCACATACAAAATATTATGAACCATAAATATAATTAATTTTAATAACTGATAGTAAAAGCACATCAAATGTTTTTATAACTATTTATGTTGATTCATCACCTGTATGGAAGGGCTACATTACTGAAAAATAACTTTTACAATAAATTATATCATAAAAAAACTAACATCAATATTGTTCATTAGAATTAAATATTATTATCTATATTATTTAATTAATAATTTCTATATTTATACTTATCATAATTATAAAATATTTAGTCTAAAATGAAATTTATGGAAGTATAATTTTATTAATAAAAATGGGAATTCATATTCTTCACTTGTGGTTCCAAATTAAAAATTTACAGAACAAAATATTTTCGGAGGTCATGAATAATCATCCAAATCATTATTTAATCATGTTTTGTGATATTATGTGAATTTAATAATCAATTTAATAAATTAACCATATTATAACTTGTACGTTGGTGATAAACATTTTTAAGGGATATTTCTGATTTTGAATAAAAATTAAAAATAAATTAAATAAAATTTTTAATTTTCATATAAAAACTGAGAACCCATTTTATTTTATTTAATATTAAATAGTTGTATTAGTCAATTTAATGTGTGTGTGTGTGAAATTCAAAGAAAATCATTATAAGGCCCTGGCCTTATACATTACTTAATATTGAATTAAATGAATAATTCACATTGAGGATATTTTTAGGTTTAGATTTTTAGAGAATTAGGACATAACTATTACATCTCAAACGATTAAAAAGTAGACACTTCTACTATGTTTCCATTAAATAAAATAAAAACTATTAAAATGAAACATGTCTAGTTCCTTGTTTTATATAGCATGACTTTCCCTTGATCCCATCTTTGACCCTATTCCACATTAGGTCCTGTGAAAAACATTTCAAAAAACTTGGGGTGAGCATAAAGAGCTCAGTAAGGGATACACAAAGAATGAAAACTTTTTGTTTATCCAAACAACAAGTAAACCATGTATACTTTATCAAAGTAATACTTTTCACATTTATGAAGTAGTAAAAACTCTTCACTAAATAAAAGATCATTACTTAACCTTTTGTAACCAAAATATTACCATAAAACCCCTAAAAAGATCACATGACATAAAAAGGTAACTTGGGACATAAACATACTTAAGTGGAATAACCATACGGTTGACTTACACACATATCACTTAATAGAATAGCCATACAGCCAAATTCCATTAAACCTTAATGGAATAGCCATACGGCTGACTTCCATACCCAATGCATTGGAGGTTATAACGTAACCACCCGTCTTGGTATTCACGGCACCACCCTTCATTTGGTTCATCACGTAACCACCCGTCAAATGTCCAAGTACCATTATAAAATCATAAAACATAAAACAAATATAATGGAAAGAAAACTTTTACACACTTTTTTCACAATATATCACATAAATATATTGAAATAACAAATCCATTATAAAAACTATTTTCAATTCCAAAATACATAAAAAAGTATATGGTATTTATTGCATTTTAAAAACATTACGGCTTGTTGAGGAATCCAAAGACCAAATAATACTTGTGGCGGCGGAAAAGGTCGTTGTCACCGCGTACATTAAAAGAAACATTCCTTTTTGTATCTTTGTAAGATTCATCATAGAAAAATATTCCTTTTGTATAAAAGTAAAAGTAAAAGGGGTTTATACACCGTATAAAAGAAAGTTGTGTATAAAACAAAATATGCCTCAATGAAAGGAGATTGAGACGAATTCCATTAACTCGGGTCCGACTTGACTTGATCGTTCTTTAACGTCCTGAATAATAAACTTGAGTTAATTTATACTTTATTAAGAACCTTTTTCAAGTTCATTATTCCTTTTATATAACTTATTTCCATGTTATAATCATTATGTAACCATTTAAGTTAATAATGTTTGTTTTGTCGATATTTGGTTCTTAAGTCGAAAGTAGACTTCTTACAATTACATGTTGTTTGTGTGGTAAAGGTTCTTTATATCCAGAATGACATTACTGATTTTAATATCATATATATCATATATATCTAGCATATACATGTATTTATAATATCACATAATCATTTAGAGGTATGAAATGAAATGCACCGTTCATGGAGAGGGTAAGCCGTATGTACGCATGAACACTACTTTCATTTCCATTTAGTATTTTTATAGAATGGAATCATAATTATATAAAGGTATATTATAATTCCAGTGTAATATCATATATAATATCATAACTCTATCCATTATACGTCCCACATATGGTATTAACGAATCAAATCACTTTGAGGGGGCGGTAGTCCGCACTTCCTTAAATGAAGATATCACGTTTACCCATAATGGAAACCATAAAGGTATACCAAAAATGAAAAATACAGAAGCATAAGGGAAACATAAATATAATATATATCATATATAAATATAGTGACATCGTAATGGACACCTTTGAAGGTGTTAAAAGAATTTTGAACAATCATCGTTTTGGGAGGCAGAAATTCACCATCCACGGAAACAATATGTTCTTTAACCATTAGATGTAGTTGTGTGTAATTGTATCTTGAATCCTTCTTATAACAAAATCCTAGTATATTTAGGATACTGGAGTTGTTACAAAATAAAATAATAAAAAGAGTTTAGGGGGTTGGAGAAGCAAAATAAAACAAAATGACTCAAAAGAAGACATTACCTTAAAATCGGGTAACTCCCTTTGGATTGAGATCAAAGGCTTCCTTGGGAAGACTTCTTCCCAATGTGAGGCTTCAAGGAGTAATAGAGGGAAGTGGAGAGACAAAATGGGCAGGTTTTGGCCGAACTAAAGGCTTTGGTTGTGTGGGTAAGGAGGTATAGGTGGGGCCTTTTATAAGAGGATATGAGGGGCACTATTGGAATGTTACAAAATGTTACTTTATGTTCAAAAGAGTTTCGGATTTTATAGGTCCAACATTAATGTATTTCAAGGATAAGGTGATGAGGGTTCGAAATACACTCATCCAATAGGTTTTGGACATGTGTAGGTCTTAGATTTTACATTATCATTCCATTTTATTTAAATCATAAAATAATGCGGTCATCGCTGCATCATCATGATGTCATAAATAATTTAATTTATTTAATGTCTAAAAATTATAAAACAATTAATATGATGTAGGAAATCTTTTTAGGTTTCCAATTACTATTTATAGTCCAAAATATGACTTGTATAACCCCATGTAAAAATTTTTTTAGTAAAACATTTCATTTTGTGTCATTTTTTACTTTAACATTAAATAAAAGGTATTAATGTCATTTTCCAACCAATGTGGATCCATGGGGTCCCCAAGTTGACCCATGGATTTTAATTGTCGGTCATGAAACATCTAATGAGGGTATGACATGTTTCTAGGTAATTTCATTTTATTAAAACATTATTCTTACCTTAAACTACACTAATTACCTCTAATCGCGATTAAGAACATAAGAGTTACTATTCACCAAAAAATTATTTTAATCTCATTGAACCACATTTTACTTCTTAATGACAACCATGTATGTCGGATTTTTGAAATTCAAAACACATAAGTGGTAAAATTTCATTTAAACAAAAAATCAGTTTTTATAAGTACCACTCAGTGGTTTCACTATTCATCAAAAATTGAAGTTTTCCAGAAAAATACCAAAAAATCACCATAAGATATATTTGATATTCCGAATTCAAAAATGAAGTCTATTTTACAAAATTCAAAACGTATAAGTCACATTAATTAATATAATAAGTGATTCCCACTGTCATGAAAAATAGCGTGTTTTTATGAAACAATAAGTATCAAAAGATTGACACTAGTTTAAGTACGATTTCAAAGTAAAATTAATTCCAACGACCACTATTGGATTTAATGGTAAAAATATTTTCTAATTTCACTTTAAAACCAATTCAGATGGTAATATAATCATATAAATAAATTAGATTAAAAATATATTTTGAATTAAAATACAACATTTTACATTATTCATTAAAAATGAACTTTATCAGAAAGATACCAAAAATTTACACAAAGTAAATTTTGATGTCCCGATAGTAAAGAAGGGTTATATTTGGTCCAATAGAATTTATAATATTGATCAAAACTATATTTAATGACGGTTCTCCATCAAAAGGTGATAAGTGAACCTTTAGTGAAAATTAGGGTATAAATGCCTAAAATTGAATTCATTCCGTATTTTAAGCCTTTATCATTTATCAGATTAATGTAAAAACATTTAAAAAACATAGATAATCATATTTTTGTTATTTATATCCATTCCCTCCAATACAATGGCTACATGTTTACTACCATTTAAAATAATATTATTATATTACTAGTGTGCAATGTAAGTTTTCAAAGGAACTCATCGTTGCGTATCGGGTACACTATCGAACATAAAAACCCCTTTAAAGTAAAATTAATATTTAATTCGTAAATATTAATAAATATGAAAATTCTGTATTCTTCATTTACCTAGGATGTTACATCCTTCCCCCCTTTTGGGAATTGCATCCTCGTAATTTTATTCACTTATCAAAATAAGTGGGGGTATTTATCCCTCATAGCATTTTCAGATTCCCACGTTGCCTCTTCAACCATATGGTTTTTCCACAAAACCTTTACCTGGTGGATTACCTTATTTCGCAACACTTGCTCTCTTCGGTCAAGAATCTGGACTGGTTGTTCTTCATAAGAGAGATTTTCTTCCAAATGAACTACCTATAGGCTCAAAACATGAGATGAATCAAGAATATACTTCCTCAAAATCGAAACATGAAAAAAATTGTGTACCTGAGATAAAATCAGAGGTAATGCCACTCTGTATGCAATTGATCCAACTCTCTCCAGAATTTCATATGGTCCAATTAACCTTGGACTCAGCTTTCCTTTCATACCAAATCACATCACACTTTTCCATAGATAAACCATGAGAAAAACATGATCACCAACCTCGAAAGATAGGTCCTTCCTCCGGTTATCCGCATAACTCTTCTTCCTGCTCTGAGCTGTTCTCATGTGTTTCTGAATCAACTGAACTTTTTCGGCCATCTATTCTACCAATTCTGGTCCCATCAACATCCTTTCACCCACTTCATCCCAGAAAGCTGGAGTTCGACATCGCTTCCCATATAATGCCTCAAATGGTGCCATCTGTATACTAGAATGAAAACAGTTATTATAAGAAAAATCATCCAAAGAAGGATGTTGGTCCCAGCTTCCCTGATAATCCATTAAAAAAGCTCGTAGGATATCCTCCAAGGTCTGAATTGTTCGTTCTGACTGCCCATCTGATTGCGGATGAAAATCTGTACTAAAATTTAATTCAGTACCCAACGATGTCTGAAGGCCTTTCCAAAAGTTAGAAGTAAACCTGGGATCACGATCGGACACAATGGAGAGAGGAACACCATGTAACCTGACTATCTCTTTAAGATACAAACGGGAAAGTTGATCTAGGGAAAAAGTATCTCGTATAGCAAGGAAATGAGTAGATTTAGTCAAGCGATCAACAATAACCCAGATTGCATTATTACCTCTAGATGTCTTCGGTAATCCCACGACAAAATCCATGGATATATTTTCCCACTTCCACTCTGGCACTAGTAAAGGATGAAGCATCCCTTTCAGTAACTGCCGCTCTACTTTAACCTACTGACAAGTCAAACACTTCACAGTAAAATCAGCAATAGCCCTTTTCATTCCATCCCACCAGTAATACTCTCGGAGATCTCTGTACATCTTAGTACTGCCAGGATGAAATGAAAACGGGGAACTATGAGCCCCACATAACAACTCATTATTCAACTGTGAATCACAAGGCACACATAATCTCTTCCCAAACCTCAATACAAAATCATTATCAATGTTGAATTCAGGCAGCATACCCTTCTGAACCAGCTCTACCTTTTTCTGCAACTCACTATCTTGCTTCTGTGCTTGCTTGATTCTGTCTAATAGGGAAGATGTCACTGATACCTGAAACAAAATAGAAGGACTTACTACACAAACAACTTCCATGCCAAAGTTCATCAAATCAAAAACCAAAGGGTCTCGTTCCAAACGCAACATTGTTAATGAAGCATTACTTTTTCTACTCAAAGCATCAGCCACTTTATTTTCTTTTCCCGGATGGTAATGAATTGTACAATCATAATCCTTGATTAATTCCAGCCATCTCCTCTGTCTCATGTTCAATTCATTCTTAGTGAATATATAATTTTAAACTTTTGTGATCAGTATATATTTCACACTTTACTCCATAAAGATGATGTCTCCAAATTTTTAAAGCAAAAACAATAGCAGCTAATTCCAAATCATATGCAGGGTAATTTACCTCATGGGTTTTCAACTGACGTGAAGCATAAGAAATTACCTGATCATTCTGCATAAGTAAACAACCAAATCCCTTCAATGAAGCATCATTGTATATTACAAACTCACCCTTCCTGGAAGGATGTTCCAAAACTGGAGCATTCACCAATCTTCTTTTCAACTCCTTCGGTAATAGCCTACCAAACCAAGGAAGCTACGAATCTCAGTTACACTTGTGGGTCTTGTCCATTCTTCCACAACCCGAGTCAACTAAGCCATCACTGCAACCAACTGTTCAGTTCCTATTCTGACCATCTCAGGTTGCTGATTTGGATGGTTGTCTTCCTCCTGATGTTGTCCCAACATAGTTTCTTTGTTTCCTCTGCGGAAAACCATTCTGAACACAGAAATATCTTAGGCGAAGCAACATGGTAATCTTTAAATGCTATATCATTTCAATCATACCATAAATTAACTTATAATTTAACAATTTCTAACTCCTAAAGTTGTCTAAATCGACCTTTGATACCATCTATATGGCCCCGGCCTTATAAATTACTTAATATTGAATTAAATGAATAATTCACATTGAGGATATTTTCATGTTTAGAGTTTTAGAGAATTAGGACATAACTATTACATCTCAAACGATTTCAACGTAGACACTTCTACTATGTTTCCATAAAATAAAATAAAATCTCTTAAAAAGAAACATGTCTAGTTCCATGTTTTATATAGCATGACTTTCCCTTGATAACATCCTTGACCCTATTCCACATTAGGTCCTGTGAAAAACATTTCAAAAAACATAGGGTGAGCATAAGAAGCTCAGTAAGGGATACACAAAGAATGAAAACTGTTAGTTTATCAAAACAACAAGTAAACCATGTATACTTTATCAATGTAATACTTTTCACCTTTATAAAGAAGTAAAAACTCCTCACAGAATAAAAGATCATTACATACCCTTTTGTAACCAAACGATTACCATAAAACTCATAAAAACATCACATAACATAAAAAGGTAACTTGGGACATAAACATACATAAGTGGAATAACCATACGGTCGACTTCCACACATATCAGTTAATGGAATAGCCATACGGCCACCTTCCCTACATACTTAAGGGAATAGCCATATAGCTAACTTCCATACCCAATGAATTGGAGGTTATTACGTAACCACCCGTCCTGGTATTCACGACACCACCCGTCATATGGTTCATCACGTAACCACCCGTCAAATGTCCAAGTACCATTATAAAATCATAAGACATAAAACAAATATAACGCAAAGAAAACATTTCCACACTTTGATCACAATATATCACATAAATATATTGACATAACAATTCCATTATAAAAAACCATTTTCAATAGCAAAATACATAAAAGAGTATATGGTATTTATTTCATTTTAAAAACATTACGGCTTGTTGAGGAAGCCAAAGACCAAATAATATTCGCGGTGGTAGAAAAGGTCGTTGTCATCGCGTACATTAAAAGAAACACTCCTTTTTGTCATTTTGTAAAACGCTCCGTAGAAAAATATTCATTTTGTATAAAAGTAAAAGTCAAAGGGGTTTATACACTGTATAAAAGAAAGTTGTGTATATAACAAAATATGCCTCAATGAAAGGAGATTGAGACGAATTCCCTTACCTCGGGTCCGACTTGACTCGATCGTTCTTTAACGTCCTGAATAATAAACTTGAGTTAATTTCTACTTTCTTAATAACCTTTTTCAAGTTCATTATTCCTTTTATATCACTTATTTCCAAGTTATAAACATTATGTAACCATTTAAGTTAATAATGTTTGTTTTGTCGATATTTGGTTCTTAAGTCGAAAGTGGACTTCTTACAATTACATGTTGTTCGTGTGGTCAAAGGTTCATTATATCCAGAATGAAATTACTAATTTGGAAATCATATATATCATATATATCTACATATACATGTATTTATAATATCACATAATCATTTAGAGGTAAGAAATGAAATGCACCGTTCATGGAGACGGTAAGCCGTACGTACGCATGAACGCTACTTTAATTTCCATTTAGTATTTTTATAGAATGGAATCATAATGATATAAATGTATATTATAATTCCAGTTTAATATCATATATAATATCATAACTCTATCCTTTATACGTCCCACATATGGTATTAACGAATCAAATCACTTTGAGGGGGCGGTAGTCCGCACTTTCTTAAATAAAGATATCGTGTTTACCCATAATGGAAACCATAAAGGTATACCAAAAATGAAAAATACAGAAGCATAAGGGAAACATAAACATAATATATATCATATATAAAATGATTTACATATTAATGGACACCATTGAAGGTGTTAAAAGAATGTTGAACAATCATAGTTTCAGGAGGTAGAAATTCACCACCCACAGAAACAATATGTTCTTTAACCATTAGATGTATATGTGTGTAAGTGTAGCTTGAATACTTCTTATAACAACATCCTACTATATTTATGATTCTTTATTTGTTAAAAAAATAATAAAAAGAGTTTAGGGGGTTGAAGTAGCAACAGAAAACAAAAGGACTCAAAAGAAGACATTACCTTAAAATCGGGTAACTCCCTTTGGTTTGTGCTCAAAGGCTTCCATGGGAAGTCTTCTGCCCATAGTGAGGCTTCAAGGAGTAATATAGGGAAGTGGAGAGACAAAATGGGCAGGGGTTGGCCGAGCCAAATACTTTGGGAGTGTGGGTAAGGAGGTAGAGGTGGGGGCCTTTTATAAGAGGGGAGGGGGGGAACTCTTGGGATGTTACAAAATGTTACTTTATTTTCAAAAGAGTTTCGGAATTTAAAGGTACAAAATTGATTTATTTCTAGGATAAGGTGATTTGGGTTCTAAATACACTCATACAATTGGTTTTGGACATGTGTAGGTCTTAGATTTAAATTATCATTCCATTTTATTTAAATCTTTAAATAATGAGGTCATCGCTGCATCATCATGATGTCATAAATAATTTACTTTATTTAATGTCAAAAAATTATAAAAAAATTACTATGATGTAGGAAATATTTTTATCTTTCCAATTCCTATTTATAGTCAAAAATATGACTTGTATAACCCCATGTAAAAATTGTTTTAGTAAAACATTTTATGTTTGTGCCATTTTTTACTTTAACATTAAATAAAAGGTATTTATGTCATTTTCCAAACAAAGTGGCTCCATGGGGTACCCAAGTTGACCCATGGATTTTCATGGTCGGCCATGACACATCCAATGAGGGTAAAACATGTTTCTAGGTCATTTCAGTTTATTAAAACATTATTCTTACCTTAAACTACACTAATTACCTCTAATCGCGATTAAGAACTTAAAAGTTACTATTAACCAAAAAATTATTTTAATCTCATTGAACCAAATTTTACTTCTTAATGATAACCATGTATGTCGGATTTTTGAAATTCAAAACACAGAAGTTGTAAAATTTCATTTAAACGAAAAATCAGTTTTTATAAGTACCACTTAGTGGTTTCACTATTCATCAAAAATTTGAGTTTTCCAGAAAAATACAGAAAATTCACCCTAAGCTATATTTGATATTTCGAATTCAAAAATGAAGTATATTTTAAAAAATTCAAAACATATAAGTCACATTAATTAATTTAATAATTAATTCCCGCTGTCATGACAAATAGCATGTTTTTATGAACCAATAAGTATCAAAAGATTGACACTAGTTTAAGTCCGATTTCAAAGTAAAATTAACTCCAACGACCACTATTGGATTTAATGGTAAAAATATTTTCTAATTTCACTTTAAACCCAATAAAAATGACAATCTAATCATATAAATAAATTATATTAAAAAGAGGTTTTGAATTAAAATACAACATTTTACACTATTCATTAAAAAATGAACTTTATCGGAAAGATACCAAAAATTTACACAAAGTCAATTTTGATGTCCTGATTCTAAAGATGAGTTATATTTGGTCCAATAGAATTTATAAGATTGATCAAAACTATATTTAATGACGGTTCTCCATCAAAAGGTGATAAGTGAACCTTTAGTCAAAATTAGGGTATAAATGCCTAAAATTGAATTCTTTCCGTATTTTAAGCCTTTATCTTTTATTGGATAAATGTAAAAACATTTAAAAAACATATAAAATCATATTTTATTTATTTCTATCCATTCCTGCCAATACAATGGCTACATGTTAACTACCATTTAAAATAATATTATTATATTACTAGTGTGCAACGTATGTTTTCAAAGGAACTCATTGTTACGTATCGGGTACGCTATCGAACATAGAAACTCCTTTAAAGTAAAATTACTTTTTAATTAATAAATATTAATAAATATGAAAATTCATTATTCTTCATTTACCTGGGATGTTATATCCTTCCCCCTTTTGGGAATTGTGTCCTCGCAATTTTATTCACTTATCAAAATAAGTGGGGGTATTTATCCCTCATAGCATTTTCAGATTCCCACGTTGCCTCTTCAACCATATGGGTTTTCCACAGAACCTTTACCTGGTGGATTACCTTATTTCGCAACACTTTCTCTTTTCGGTCATGAATCTGGACTGGTTGTTCTTCATAAGAGAGTTTCTCTTCCAACTGAACTACCTCTGGGCTCAAAACATGAGATGAATCTGGTATATACTTATTCAACATCAAAACATGAAAAACATTGTGTATCTGAGATAAACTCGGAGGTAATGCCACTCTGTATGCAACTAATCCAACTCTCTCCAGAATTTCATATGGTCCAATGAACCTTGGACTCAGCTTTCCTTTCATACCAAATCGCATCACACTTTTCCATGGATAAACCTTGAGAAAAACATGATCACCTACCTTGAAAGATAGATCCTTCCTCCGGTTATCCGCATATCTCTTCTTCCAGCTCTGAGCTGTTCTCATGTGTTTCTGAATCAACTGAACGTTTTCTGCCATCTCTTCTACCAATTCTGGTCCCATCAACTTCCTTTCACCCACTTCATCCCAGAAAGCTGGAGATCAAAATTGCTTCCCATATAATGCCTCAAATGGTGCCATTTGTATACTGGAATGAAAACTGTTATTATAAGAAAACTCAGCCAAAGAAAGATCATGGTCCCAACTTCCATGATAATCCATCGAACAAGCTCGTAGCATATCCTCCATGGTCGGAATTGTTCGTTCTGACTTCCCATCTGATTGCGGATGAAAAGCTGTACTAAAATTTAATTCAGTACCCAATGACTTCTGAAGGCCTTTCCAAAAGTTAGAAGTAAACCTGGGATCATGATCGGACACAATGGAGAGAGAAACTCCATGTAACCTGACTATCTCTTTATGATACAAATGGGAAAGTTGATCTAGGGAAAAAGTATCTCGTATAGCAAGGAAATGAGCAAATTTAGTCAAGCGATCAACAATAACCCAGATTGCATTATTACCTCTAGATGTCTTCGGTAATCCCATGAAAAAATCCATGGATATATTTTCCCATTTCCAATCTGGCACTGGTAAAGGCTGAAGCATCCCTTTCGGTAACTTCCGCCCTGCTTTAACCTTCTGACAAGTCAAACACATCACAGTAAAATCAGCAATATCACTTTTTATTCCATCCCACCAGTAATACTCTCGCAGATCTCTATACATCTTAGTACTGCCAGGATGAGATGAAAATGGGGAACTATGAGCCTCACATAACAACTCATTATTCAACTTTGAATCACAAGGCACACATAATCTCTTCCCAAACCTCAAAACTAAATCATTATCAATGTTGAATTCAGGCAGCTTACCCTTCTGAACCAGCTCTACCTTTTTATGCAACTCACTGTCTTGCTTCTGTGCTTGCTTGATTATGTCTGATAGAAAAGATGTCACTGATACCTGAAACAAACCATAAGGACTTCCTACACAATCAACTTCCATGCCAAAGTTCATCAAATCAAAAACAAAAGGGTCTCATTCCAAACGCAACATTGTTAATGAAGCATTACTTTTTTGACTCAAAGCATCAGCCACTTTATTTTCTTTTCTCAGATGGTAATGAATTTTACAATCATAATCCTTGATTAATTCCAGACATCTCCTCTATCTCAGGTTCAATTCTTTCTGAGTGAATATAAACTTTAAACTTTTGTGATCAGTATATATTTCACACATTACTCCATAAAAATGATGCCTCCAAATTTTTAAAGCAAAAACAACAATAGATAATTCCAAATCATGTGAAGGGTAATTTACCTTATGAGTTTTCAATTTCCATGAAGCATAAGCAATTACCTGATCATTCTGCATAAGGACACAACCAAGTCCCTTCAACGAAGCATCATTGTATATAACAAACTCACCATTCCTAGAAGGAAGTGCCAAAACTGGAGAATTCACCAATCTTCTTGTCAACTCCTTCGGTAATAGCCTGCCAAACCAAGGAATCTACGAATCTCAGTTACACTTGTGGGTCTTGTCCATTCTTCCACAACCTGAGTCAACTGAGCCATCACTGCAACAAACTGTTCAGTTCTGATTCCGACCATCTCATGTTGCTGATTTGGAAGGTTGTCTTCCTCCTGATGTCGTCCCAACATAGATGCTTTGTTTCATCTGCGGAAAACCATTCTGAACACAGAAATATCTTAGGTGAAGCAACATGGTAATCCTTAAATGCTATATCATTTCAATCATACCATAATTTAACTTATAATTTAACAATTTTCAAACTCCTAATGTTGTCTAAACCATCTTTTGATACCAACTATAAGGCCCCGTCCTTATACATTACTTAATATTGAATTAAATGAATAATTCACATTGAGGATCTTTTTAGGTTTAGAGTTTTAGAGAATTAGGACACAATTATTACATCTCAAACGATTACAAAGTAGACACTTCTACTATGTTTCCATCAAATAAAAAAAATCTTAAAAAGAAACATTTCTAGTTCCAAGTTTTATATAGCATGACTTTCCCTTGACCCAATCCTTGACCCTATTCCACATTAGGTCCTGTGAAAAACATTTCAAAAAACATGGGGTGAGCATAAATAGCTCAGTAAGGGATACACAAAGAATGAAAACTTTTAGTTTATCAAAACAATAAGTAAACCATGTAAACATTGTCAAAGTAATAATTTTCACCTTTATGAAGTAGTAAAAACTCTTCACTGAATAAAATATCATTACATACACTTTTGTAACCAAAAGATATCCATAAAACCGATAAAAATATCACATAACATAAAAAGGTAACTTGGGACATAAACATACTTAAGTGGAATAACCCTACGGTCGACTTCCACACATATCACTTAATAGAATAGCCATACGGCCAACTTCCATACATTCTTAATGGAATAGCCATATGGCCGACTTCCATACCCAATGCATTGGAGGTTATAACATAACCATCTGTCCTGGTATTCACGACACCACCTGTCATATGTTTCATCACGTAACCACCCGTCAAATGTCCATGTATCATTATAAAATCATAAAAAAATAAAACAAATATAATGGAAAGAAAACATTTCCACACTTTGATCACAATATATCACAAAAATATATTGAGATAAAAAATCCATTAAAAAAACCATTTTCAATACCAAAATACATAAAAGATTATATGGTATTTATTTCATTTTAAAAACATTATGGCTTGTTGAGGAAGCCAAAGACCAAATAATACTCACGGTAGAGGAAAAGGTCGTTGTCACCACATACGTTAAAAGAAACATTCCTTTTTGTCATTTTGTAAAACGCTTCGTATAAAAGGATTCCTTTTGTATAAAAGTAGACGTCAAAGGGGTTTATACACCGTATAAAAGAAAATTGTGTATAAAACAAAATATGCCTCAATGAACGGTGATTGCGACGAATTCCCTTACCTCGGGTCTGACTTGACTCGATCGTTCTTTAACGTCCTGAATAATAAACTTGAGTTAATTTATACATGCTTAAGAACCTTTTTCAAGTTCATTATTCCTTTTATATCACTTATTTCCATGTTATAAACATTATGTAACCATTTAAGTTAATAAAGTTTGTTTTGTCGATATTTGGTTCTTAAGTCGAAAGTGGACTTCTTACAATTACATGTTGTTCATGTGGTCAAAGGTTCTTTATTTCCAAAATGACATTCCAGATTTTTATATCATATATATCATATATATCTATCATATACATGTATTTATAATATCACATAATCATTTAGAGGTAAGAAATGAAATGCACCGTTCATGGAGACGGTAAGCCGTACGTATGCATGAACGCTACTTTCTTTTCCATTTAGTATTTTTATAAAATGGAATAATAATTATATAAAGGTATATTATAATTCTAGTGTAATATAATATATAATATCATAACTCAATCCTTTATACGTCTCACATATGGTATTAACGAATCAAATCACTTTGAGGGGGCGGTAGTCCGCACATCCTTAAATTAAGATATCACATTTTCCCATAATGGAAACCATAAAGGTATACCAAAAATGAAACATACAGAAGAATAAGGGAAACATAAACGTAATATATATCATATATAAATACAGTGACATATTAATGTACAAATTTGAAGTTGTTAAAAGAATTTTGAACAATCATCGTTTCGGGAGGCAGAAATTCACCATCCACGGAAACACTATGTTCTTTAAGCATTAGATGTAGTTGTGTGTAAGTGTAGATCTAATCCTTATTATAACAACATCCTAGTATATTTAGGATACTGGAGTTGTTACAAAAGAAATTAATAAAAAGAGTTTTGGGGGTTGGAGAAGAAAAATAAAACAAAAGGACTCAAAAGAAGACATTACAATAAAATCGGGTAACTCCCTTTGGTTTGATCTCAAAGGCTTCCTTGGGAAGATTTCATCCCAAAGTGAGGATTCAAGGATTAATAGAGGGAATTTTAGAGATAAAATGGGCATGGTTTGGCTGATCCAAAGGCTTTGGGAGTGTGGGTAAGGAGGTAGAGGTGGGGGCCTTTTATAAGAGGAGAGGAGGAGCACTCTTGGAAAGTTACCAAATGTTACTTTATTTTCAAAAGAGTTTCGAATTTTAAAGGTCCCACATTGATGTATTTAGAGGATAAGGTGATGAGGGTTCGAAATCCACTCATACAATAGGTTTTTGACATGTGTAGGCCTTAGATTTCACATCCTCTTTCCATTTTATTTAAATCGTTAAATAATGAGGTCATCGCTGCATCATCATGATGTCATAAATAATTTAATTTATTTAATGTCTAAAAATTATAAAACAAATTACTATGATTTAGGAAATAATTTTAGCTTTCCAATGACCATTTATAGTCAAAAATATTACCTGTATAACCCCATGTAAAAATTGTTTTAGTAAAACATCCCATGTTTGTGTCATTTTTACTTTAACATTAAAAAAAGGTATTTATGTCATTTTCCAAGAAAAGTGGCTCCATGGGGTCCCCAAGTTGACCCATGGATTGTCTTGGTCGGTAATGACACATCCAATAAGGGTAGGACATGTGTCTAGGTCATTTCATTTTATTAAAACCTTATTCTTACCTTAAACTACACTAATTACCTACAATCGCGATTAAGAACTTAAGAGTTACTATTCACCAAAGAATTATTTTAATCTCATTGAACCACATATTACTTCTTAATGAAAACCATGTATGTCGGATTTTTGAAATTCAAAACACAGAAGTGGTAGAATTTTATTTAAACGAAAAATCAGTTTTTATAAGTACCACTTAGTGGTTTCACTATTCATCAAAAATTGAAGTTTTCCAGAAAAATACCAAAAATTCACCCTAAGCTATATTTGATATTACGAATTCAAAAATGATGTCTATTTTACAAAATTAAAAACATATAAGTCACATTAATTAATTTAATAATTAATTCCCGATGTCATGACAAATAGCGTGTTTTTATGAAACAATAAGTATCAAAAGATTGACACTAGTTTAAGTCCGATTTCAAAGTGAAATTAATTCCAACGACCACAATTGGATTTAATGGTAAAAATATTTTCTAATTTAACTTTAAAACCAATTCAAATGATAATATAATCATATAAATAAATTAGATTAAAAAGAGGTTTTGAATTAAAATACAACATTTTACACTATTCATTAAAAAATGAACTTTATCGGAAAGATACAAAAAATTTACACAAAGAAAATTTTGATGTCCCGATTCTAAAGAAGATTTATATTTGGTCCAATAGAATTTATAAGATTGATCAAAACTATATTTAATGAAGGTTCTCCATCAAAAGGTGATAAGTGAACCTTTAGTGTAAATTAGGGTATAAATGCCTAAAATTGAATTCTTTCCGTATTTTAAGCCTTTATATTTTATTGGATAAATGTAAAAACATTTAAAAAACATATATAATCATATATTAGTTATTTCTATCCATTCCCGCCAATACAACGGCTACATGTTAACTACCATTTAAAATAATATTATTATATTACTAGTGTGTAACGTAAGTTTTCAAAGGAACTCATCGTTGCGTATCAGGTACGATATAGAACATAGAAACCCCTTTAAAGTAAAATTAATATTTAATTCGTAAATATTAATAAATATGAAAATTCTTTATTCTTCATTTACCTGGGATGTTACAATCATTTTCATTATTATTTCCTTTTTAAGAATAAAATATATTTTTGTTAAAATTTATGTATACAATTCATTAAAATTTAAATAAATTTATTATTAGAAACAAAGTATTACTAATTAAACAATAAAAAAATAAATAATATAAAGGTCATTTTTTAAAACCTAAATAAATGATTAAATATATTAAAATTTTAATTTTCCAATATTCACCTAAAATAAATACAAAAAATCTACAAAATTTTCCCTAAGATCAATTGAATAATATTATATCAAAATTTATTTCAAATTTCATCAATATAATTAATAAAAATAAAAAAATTATCATTTTAATTCACATAAAATATATAAGGAAAAACAATTTTTTAGAAATTTAACCCTTTACTTTTGTTTTCTTTTGGCCATATCTAAATTAATTAATATTATTAAAATTTTATTACTTATTTCACAGTGATAAAAAATTAATTTTAATATGTAAATATTCTCATTATTTATGTCATAATGTATTTAATTATATCCATACCTATAAAAAAGAAACAAATTAATATCCAGCATATTTAAGTAAAACTGATAATAATATATCTATTTCTATTAAATGATGTGTTTTATGGTGTACAAAAAATCAAATATATAATAATATTCAAAGACAATTACATATTTAAATATATTGATAAATGTTTCCCAAATCATTGAAAAATTATGTTATCGATGTTGGTAATTTTTATGTGAAAATATCATTTTCTCATCACATCGATATCATCTTAAATAGATATTTTATCATGATAAGGAAATTATATATAAATTACATATAAATAAGTATCTGTGGAATATTTATTAAAAAAATTAATTATAATACTCATTATTTTGATTATCATTCCAAAAGCATACCACAATAGACTTGTTATATTTTCAACAAAATAAATTATATGAATATCTTATTCTTGTATGAGTTGAGGATTTATATTTCCATTAATATATATATTGATAAAATATACTAAAATTATTTATTTCCATTCTATAGTAAAATATTTTAATTTGGTCGCGGTTTAGGAATATTCTCTCCTTTATCACCTCTTATATTCTAAATAATAAATATAATATACAATTTTTCATGAACACATAAATAAAAATAACCATTAATGTATAAAAATATATATAATAGTAATGAATTTTTACTCATTCAGAATTTTGAAATTTATTAAATCCAAATTTATTTATCATATGTAACGATAATTATGAGTATTAATAAACTAATAATAATTAATGTAAAAAATTATTCTAATATAGAACCCAATGTTCCATATAAATCAGTTCAAAATTTTTTGAACCCAAAAACATATAAAAATATTCCATATCAAATAAAAAGTACTATAATTAATAATGGGTCAATAAAATATTTATTTAAAATCAACCACAAATTTATCTATAAAATCCATTATTCAATTATAATTTTACAAGATAAAAATGTTTATGATCTAGACATATATTGTACACACAATCCTAATCCTTTCCAATGTAATATGAACTAATGTGACATAAAACACCCTGAAATGACATATTCAATCATATTATATTTTTATAATTATTCGTAATACATTTCGTTAATTTTTAACATAAAATGACATTGTAGTCTACAGTTTCAGATATATCATCATCCATATAATTTTCACAGTAATACTTTTAACAACATAAAGGAAAACATTAACCGATAGTAACAAAATTATTCATTTTTAATCTAATGGTTAAATATATTGTTAAATATATCATTCCAAAAATACTACAACCTATAATCTATAGTTACATCAACATAAAAGAAAACATTTAAACTAATGGTTATTCATATCTAACAACAGTAACCCCATTATAAACAATGCATTAAAATAATATTTATAGAAAATCACTTTTCATAACAGAGAGTTATATATACATCCATGTTTCATTCATCTTATACACTAATAAAAATCTCACTAAATATCTATAATAATCATATACATCAGTAAAATAAAACCCAAAAAATTAATAATATATCAGTTATAATATGATAACTAGTAGACATAATAAACCCTTGATTTATCTAATATAAATAAATATTCATCATTTTATAACGTTATCTAACATATTTTTATTTTAAACATTCTTTGATACAAATTATTATATCGTATACCCGTTCATTTGGATCCAATGCTAAAAATATAATCATAGAATATTGGTCTTTACATAAACATAGATGCCTTTATTTTTACCAATGAAAATTAAAAAATCAAGTCAATGGTTGAGTCACATCTATATAAATAACATTTTTTAATATCATTACACAATTATTAATATTATAACCCGAATAATCCTATATCATTACCCTATAATATATACTGATCTAATATTACCAATGCTTATTATTCCATAATACGTGATCAATATGTCCTTCAATATTCTACTATCATAATATTATTCATAATATATCAATCAAATTATTATTCATAATAATATATAAAATATAATATAATTTAAGGATGATAACCAATGCTCAGTGTGGAAAATAGTATAATAAAAAAATATGATGATGAATTAATGATAAAACATTATTGTTTAGATAAGTAAAATACTATATGGAAAAAAATATCAATATATAGAAATATATCAATTAATAACCAAGAAAAATAAAGAATCAATTGGGAAAAATAAATTATTTTATAAAAATATTATAAATAATTAATGACATCATAATCAAATCATTAAATACTTAAGAAAATAAATGATATATTAAATGTAAATTCATACACCTATTAATTTATCCTATTTTTATCAATATAAATTCTGATGGATTAAGGGGTTTCCTAATGTATTATCCCCAATGAAATATATATATATATATATATATATATTAATTTATTCATAATTTGAATGAAATATATAATCTTTTAATATATAAATAACATTCATATTGAAAAACTATCAAATTAAACATCAATTTTTTCTCAAGTCTATAACATAAATATCATAATAAAAAGATATATAGGGAAATAATGATTAAATATTAATTATAAAATAAACAAAAAAACCACAAATTATATAAAATAATCATACATTTTTTAACAATCCATTTTTTTAAGTGAATATAAATTCTTTTTAACAATAGAAGAAAATAATTTTATTTAAAAACATTTAATTAAGAAACATTATATAATACTAGAGAGTTTATATCTATATATTTAAACATGGGATAATATAATATAATTTCTCTTTCATAGAATTTTTTAATATAAGTAAAAATTCATTCATTAGGTAATAATTAAAATAAATAATCTGACATTTTTTTTGTAAAGACCCAAAATTACCTCAATAAACAATGATAAGAATTATAACCTTAAAAATTATAAATTAATTTAAAATATAGACAAAGAAATTACATTACAAATTCACTAGATAATACTAAAAAATAAATAAAAGAATTTAGAGTACACTAATAGGTAAGATAATGTTCGTCCTCATAAATGGTAAATATGGTTGGGATTCCATTAATGGTCCTTTAATATTCCATAAAGTGTAATTTGAGAATAAAATATATCAAATCCATGTGTATATATATATATGATATTAATATATATTTAATTTAAAAAGAAAAATATATTCAAATTTCAATGAATGTAATTTTAGAAAAAATATAATTATAAATGAAAATGATTCTATTCAATAAAATCATATGGATTTTATCTCATTGTAATCGAAAGGGATAAAATTATATTAAATGATATGGTTATATTATTTACATTAATTAGATAAAATATCATTTAAAATATTATTCAGGTTTTATAAAATAAATAATTGTAAATAAACAGGGTTTGTTTTAAGAATCATGTATCATGAAATCAAAATGGTGAACATGAACCCTCACAAAAAATATACTAAATGAATCAATAACACTTAAAATTGACGTAATTAAATTAATTATTTTTAATATAATTAAAATATGCATCATGATAAAATATTTCCATGAGTTAAAATATAGTTCATATTATAGAAATATGATTTCAATTCAAAAAATCACTCAAAGAATCCAATTTTAGATGAGAAAACTATGCAAGTATAAAAAAATTTACGGGAAAAACAACAAGTGATGTGATTTTGTGTGAAAAATATAATTCCAAATTAAAAAATACTTAATTTTACATAATATATCTAGAAATGTTCCTCAAATTATCATTCCATGACATTGTCAATAAATAGAATACATTACATATTAAATTGAAATTCGGTTATGAAACACGATGCATAGAGTCTCTATACTCCTTATACATCCATGACCATATTTTATAAAAAACATATAATAATTAAAATGTTGATTGTAATAATATTTTATTATTATTGTTATCAATTAATGTTATGAATTTTTTTTACTAATTTGGTATTGTACACAAAAGTCCTTCAGGAATAATTTATTATGTAATCTAAACGTAAGTATGATATAATTTAGGTGGTCAATGTATATAGTTAAAATTATTCCTATAATTAATATTATCCATGTAATAGTAACATTACCACTCAATAATTAGTAAAATTTACTAGGTTATCAAATTTATTCTATCTTGGAAAAAAAATTAAATAAACATTTTTTTATTTATTGAAATAAACACAATTATTTTCTTTTACATTTAGTAATATGATGGAAATAATACAATTAGTGAACCATAATTACAATATTAATTAGATATTGAAGTTATATTTATTAATTATATGAATTTTATTGAAAACATAATAGAGATATTAAAATCATGAAAACGTCCTAGATCATGTATGTTAGGTTAAACCACCAAGGATAGTGATGTTTTGCAATTGTATTAAAAATGAAATAAATGTAATTTTGTGCATTTTAAAACTAAGAATATATAGTATAGAAAACATTATTTTTTTGAAAACAATTTATCCATTACATTGGTTGTTGGTTATGTAAGATGAAAACTTAATTGAATTAATAGTAACAAAAAAACTCTCATTTTAACTAAAAATTGATTACATAGATTAATTCTTAGAGATGTATCATGTTCTTCAACATCATATATTAAAATATATATATATAAATTAAAATATGTAGAATCAAATATATAATAGAACTAAAAGTGTAATTTGGTTTCATAATAATTAATCATAATTAGAAATTGTAACATATGATTAAAAACAATTTCCAAATTATTCACATTTCCTGATTTCAATTTTAATTATTGAAATTACAGAAGTGATTTTTTAATAATCCTAATGAAGAAGTGAATGTATATGCATGTCTTAAATGTTTTTATAACAAATAGACATTTATCAATAGTAATAATAATTTGTTTATTATATTGATTAAATTGTTTAAATTATTTTATTAATTTCCAATAACATATAGAAATGATTGATGAATTTTAGGATTATACCGAGATTAGAATTCCATTAATTGGGAAAACATTCAGGGATTTATGTTTAGTTCAAATTTAGTACTTACCATTTTAGGAAATATGTGACATGTAATAGGCCGAATGGTTTTCTTAAAACCTTGATAGCTTGGAAACACACCCATGCAGGTGTTATAGAGTTTTACGAATGTTATCCTCACACACATATCACATGGTTAACAATCCCATCTGAATAGATCGTGTGGGGTCCTTCCATAAAAAGTTGGTGTGGAATTATTGGTGAATGGTCTGGCCAGCCGTGTGTCCAAACTTTGAAACCCTATCTTCATGGATGAATTTAAAGTTATATGCTTAATGAACCAAAATAAATCACCTTACATTCCACCATCATATTTCTAGATGATGGGGTCTCCTACCATCTCATAAGAGCTCTACTTATTCTTAATCTAGGAATAATGATTTATCCACCTCTCAAACACCATATAGAGCTGTACAAAATTGGGTTTACCTTGGTATGATATATAGAACATTTAGTTATGTTCTTCATTTATCTTCCCATTTACTGTTCAAATTATGTTAATTTTAATATGACTTATTTTAATGGTGTTGGACTATTATTTATTTTCATTCCATTACAATTAAAATCTAAATCAAATATTGTACAAGGAGTCATATATGCTCCTAAATTATGTGGTTGAGTAGTTTTTCCTCAAGGTCATGTTTTTTGATATATATTTGTTACTTTTCTTTATTCTATTTATTTTCTCACGTTGATATAACATTTTCATTTCCTTTATAAAAAATTATATTCCTTTTTATTACACTCTTCTAGAACCATTTTATGAGGTTAGAGGATGATGACCACAATCATTACAATCCCTTGGACATTCTTAATGAATTTATGCATTTTTAGAATATTGTAAAATATCAAAGGACCACCAAAGTTTTAAATAGGTTTAGGAAATGGATTTTTCTTCTCTTATTTGATTGATAAATGGACTACTAAATCATATATTCAGTTGGAATGAACCATAATAGGTTGTCCATTCAAAAGTAAATGTGAATAATTGTTTGAAATTTATTTGAATATGAGTAATGGAAACCCCATGTGTTTCATGTTTTAATATTAATATTTTATATATGAATTGTGATAACCATGATATTATTGGCCTAATGAATATAATGGAAAAGATGTGGTCCCCCATGATATAATAATAACTATTTTAAATCCATTGACAATAGATGATGAGAATTTTTCAATGGACTTTTTGAGTAAGATGTTTGACTCTCCCGTACATTGGATGTCAAGAACGACATCTCTTATTATAATGATATTATCTGGTTGATGGGAATGATCATCCACATTCCTCTATATTAGGTGTAGTTCATGATTACTCACCCCACCTTTCTCGATTTTTTAGTGTGAAATCTTACATTCATCATGATATTTATGGGATATACCGTTTTCATGAGCTTATAGCTTGACAGACTTGTCATAATGGCCTAGGATATTTCCTAGGTTGATGCATCACTTAGTATCCCTGAATATTCCTACTTATATCTTCTTGTACTATGTTAATATTCATGTATATATTATATAACAATATATATACATATTTAATTATATATATCGGATTTTCATGGATCATATTCATTCAACCCTACACAAAAGTAGGTGGTGTCCACTATGTGTCCATTTAGAAACTAAGCATACTATAATTTATTATTCTTATAACTGGTTACTATTCAGTTATATCAACCAACTACTTATCTATGTACACTTTTTTGATTATTTATACTATATGATAGTGGTGGCATACTAAGTTTTTATCCCACAACATATTATGTAAACATTTAGTACAAATGTAAATTACCTATCAATCGGTATGGATATAGAAAAGGATAATTATATAGAATTATAATCATTTTATCTTATAGTTTAGATAATGAGATGTGAGGACAATGAAAATTATCCTTATTATAGATGAGATGTATTTTTTATTTTTTGAATTTTTTATACATTTTTTACATGAAAATTACATATTTCAATTGTCTATATATCATCATGCCCTGAAATTATTTTATATGGCTCATAATATTGAAATTGGATATTTATATATATATATATATATTATAATTTACACATTCATATTATTCATATTTCTGGATGCTATGTTGTTCAATTATGTCATTCTTATGTTATGGTTGGTTATTGGTCTGGATATTATAGTGACTATTTCTATTGTGCTATTTTTTATTCGTACTATTATACTATTATCTATTATTTATATAATCCATTGATATAATCTAATATGATAGTATGGTTTTCACATAGTACCACCACAGACCCTCACTACAAGTCGATAGCCTCTAGCATACAGGGAGGCATGCATGAGGCAGTGTGACCCACCATCTTGGGGATCATGATATGTGGATGTTAGGTTTGGATGTTAAAAACTGGTATTAGTGTTGTTTAATTTTTCATTTTCAAAATTATTATAATTATATATGAGTTTATGATGTAATTGAATTTGATAATGAGACACTTATATGGTTTATCTAATCCACGTACAAGGTAATGCCAAATTTTGTGGGATGGGTAATTTTTTTTATTTTTTATTTCATTACTATGAATTTTACTTCACCATTGGGTGATGAAAATATAATATGATGTTATTAGTAATGATATATTTTTAATGGGATTTATTATACATTGGAATGAGTAATTGAGGGTGTTTTATCTCATGAATCTGTATATTCTCCATTTTAATAAAATGGCATGCATTTCTCTATACTATGATTATTTTTTATTTATAATAATATAACAACTATGGTTAGTGTCTAGATTAATTTTTTGAATATTCATTATTTCATTAAAGGACTGAGAATATATAATTTAATTTTAAACCCTCTGTCATATTCTATTTTTTCTTTCCAATACAAGATAAAGATGAAACATAAAGTAGCCAGGTACAGAATGTTGATCCATAGAACATTGGTCACATCAGTTATAATGTTTTACAGTCATAATTTATTGGAAACCATGTTTCTATTTATAATGTATATATTCCATTATAAATTGGAATTTATGATCCATTAAATTTAACAATTTTTTTATATTAAAATAAATAATTGGAAAAATTAATAATGATCATATCATTTTTAGTGAAACATTATCGTACATTTATGTTATATGACCTTCACCCTGACCTGACCATAGTTTCGGGTAGTTTATTTTTTCCCTTATAGTTCTTATCGGCCATTAGGGTAATTTTATTTTCACCTAGACTTGGTTTTTAGAAAATGAAAATATTGGCAATCTATTCCTATAATTCCTTTTTACATGTATTAATTAACAATCCATGATCCTGGAATTGATGGTTTCATTTTGAGGTGTTTATTTTGAAATATAGAATTACTTCCCCATGACATCCTTGAGTCCTAAAGCCAAAATGTTGGGAAGACCATGAATTGATCAAGGAGAATCCTAATCCAACAGTTATCCTAACATTAGTGCCACCTATCTCACTACCTATTGTTCTTGATTTGTGAACCAAAGTGCAGTTTTGATGATTATTTATCTATATGATTGAATCTATGAAATATTTTACACAACATATACCAACCAAGGAAGAGTTGACATGGGATTCCTAGAAACATCACCCACTAACATTTTATGTTTATGGTGGATTTTATGATGTTGATTCATTGATTGAGTCCATAATTTATAGAGTTTAACATTTAGGGACCCCTCAATAGTTGGGTGACAATATTTCTTCTTATATGATACATGATAGTAACATGTAATGGTGGGATGTTATTTTATCATATAATAGACATAGATATATGGTCTGGGTGGTCTTCTATATATTATTCTATTTTTCATGTACCATGACTGTTAACTTGGATAAGGAATTTTTGAATCTCCAACAAGGCTCTTTATGTGTCATCGAATACTCTTCTTGTTTAACTGAGTTGTTATGTTTCCCACATACCATAGTGGGTGATGATCTTATATAAACCATCATATTTGGGGGTGGGATGGTATACTCCATCTGATCATAGATCAATTATTTCTATTTCATGATTATTTGAAATATTGTAACTGAATCCTATATAATTATAAGAAATATATGTGGTGAGGATAGTGAGAGAAAAGATGGATCAGCCCCTACTAGTGTGTCTTCAAGTGGGACAAGGTTTTATTTTGTGTTTTCTCAGTGTTATAGCAGTAGTCAAAGACATTGGACTATTATATTTCTTATCTATCACTAGTTAGGGAAGCTGGGACATAAGGAAGCCAAATACATTTGTGATCGAGTAGAATGAAAAGGATGGTATATGATAGAGAATAACCAATTCATGTCATGATGATTTCCCTCAATTCAATGTGAGATGGGATCTTCACATTTAACACATTCTAGATTGTGTAAATACGTATATCCTTTAGCATATAGCTTGAATTTAATTGGAAAAGAAGAAAAATTTTGTAGTTGATGAATTGGAAGCGATTCTAATTTTATGTAGTTCCATTAGAGTATGCTTGATTATGATTTTAACATTGTGAATCTATGCCGGGATATGGAAATGTTACATGAATCACGTCATATGCTAGGGGAGAAAAGTTTCTAACTATCTAATGTATGATGTATTGTTCTAGTAGCATCTACATTAGTGTAAAAGTTATTATTTATAGGAATGTATCACTCTTTTATATATAAGGATATTATAGAGATATTGGGCCTTGCGATTTAAAAATTCTAATGCATTATGTCTCTCAATACCAAGTTGGGTATCTAACTAAAAAATATACACCATTGTAAGGATTTTATTTTATAGATTGGTAGATAAATTTTTATATGGAATCTCTTCTTCTTTGAGATGACATGGTTTTATGTAATAATCGAGATGGACAGGTCAGTTTTGTATCAAGATCATATTGCCTTCTATCCATGAATGGTGACGTTTACCACACAAAACTGTTGTAGTTATGTATATTAGCGGGAATTGAATTTTATTTAGACTCCTGAGGGACCCGAGATACAATGTTTGGGTATAGTGAAATCACAGATTTCTATAATTTTCATAGATTATCAGGGGTTATAAGCTACTTTTTTGCTCTATATAGTAGATCTCTTTAGGGATCTATTCCCTAATTAGTTTTCATGACTACCTCTAGTGAGAGATGTTTAATTTTCCATTGATATAGAATGAGTACTAACTGAATTGTCTATTAATCTATATAGTGTGGCACCTACTGAGCTTGTAGATATCAAAAAATACATCATGGACCATAGATTAAAGGAATTATACAACCTAGTACTTCAAAATGTGGTTCACCTAACCTTTTTCCAAGAAGATTGATAGTACCCTTATACATAACATGGATTACAGATGGATGATCCAGATCATGGTAAATAACTATTCTTCACATCCTCAAATTAAAGAACTCCTTGATTAGCTCTAATGAGTGAGGGTGTTCTCAAAGATTGATTTGAGATCAACTTGTCATTAGAGTCATGAAAGAACACTGTACATAACTTGTAGACTTCTAAGAAGATGTTCAGATCATTATGATTACCTTTTAATTTCGTTCAGTCCTATTAATTTAGTTGTAGTATTTGTGGATATAATGAATCACTTTTCCCAACCGTATTTATATTCATTCATTATAGACCATCTATAAAAATGCATTAGTGTATTCATTTTCACTACTTGACCACAATAACCATGGTTGTATTGTACGAAATAAAATGTGTGATCACTACATTTTTACTATGCTCCCAAATGCCACTTTTGGTTCATCACTGTAAAATTTTTGGGTTAAATAATCTCAAAATAAAATGATTTAGTAGTACTAGAGAAGGTAAAACTTGTAGATTTTTCGGATCATCTGAAGTATATATTTGATATAAATAGTTTCTTGGGGATATCTATGTATTACAGATGCTTCATATATGACTTTTCATGATTATAATAACCTCTTATGGGCCTGACTAAAAATTGTGCCAAATTTTTGGCGTCATAATCTTTTAAATAAGAATTTATGGGGTTTTATAAATGATTGAAATCAGCACTGATCCCAATTCTACTAGATCCATGAATGATTTATATTAATAACTGTGACATATCAGGTATCATGAATTTAGTGGTTTGGATGTTGTAAGAGATAGTCATCATGTATGGGTCTCCTCATTGATGGCCTCATGAATGGAATAACCCTGACACACATTCTCGAGCTAGCTGATACAGTATACGCACTATGTTGTTTGAGGCATTATTTACTAGGATATAATTTTTTAATGTCCACATATCAAAAAATATTGATGTAAAACTATATGATTTTCGATCTAAATTTGAGGTTTCATAGATGGGTTTCATAACTAAATTCTATTGATTTTGAGATTTGTTATTATCATGTAAACAAAATTTCTATTGTCGATGCTCTCATTCAGGTGTCTCATAGACATGAAATCCATGAGGCCAGTGGGAAGTGGTAGCTCATTACCTTATCTTAATATATCCATGTTAATGATTAGGATAATCAAGGGTAGAAAATTTTCCCAACCATTTTTGTGAACTCTACCCTTCTTAAACAAGTAAGAATGAATAATTTTTTAGATATGAAGGTCCTAGTTAGTAGGGAGCGTATTTTAGATAAAAATTATTCTTCTCTTGGTCCAGGGATGAAGATGAGGCATGATTTTTTCATGTTAGTGTTTGTGTTCTAGTTGACATCAGATTATACATGATTCTAGAATTTCATTCCTGAGTTTGTGTAGCACATCCCTATCCATCCAATATTTTTTTATACATAAGCCTATATTATTAGTGGATAGAAATAAATTTTATGATAGATTGTTTTATCACTCATTGTTCCACCTATCATTAGATTAAGGTGAAACATTATAAAACTAGAATACATTTACAATGGTTTTTCGTTCTATATAGGAAATTGGAGAAGTCTCTATGGATTTTGTGATAGTTTTTCACCGATCAAATGATGGTAATGATAAAATGTTGGTCATGATTGGAATTTTGATAAAGGTAAAACTGTTTTTACCTATTCAAAAGACTATTATGGTAAATGTTCTTGGGGGTCAATTCATCATGTAGTTCATTCAGCTTCATGGTTATCCATAGTCTATCATAGATTCTAGGGATGTTGTCCTCACTTATCAGTTCTTTAAGGGTGAGTATAAGTCCATTGAAACAAATGTGCTTCTAAGAACAGACTATCACACTCAGATTAATGAATACATAGATCATATGATTCACATGTTACACGAAATTATTTGTCCATGTGTCATTGAGTTTTATGGTACATGCGAAAAACATTTACCCATTATATTGTTCACCTATAATAACATTTTTTAGGTAACCATCGAAATTTATCATTATAATTATTTAAGTTATGTGAATATTTTATCACCTACATCCTAATTAGAGGTAGGGATACTACTTTTCATAGAAAATATATCATCAATGATACTTTAGATAAGGCCCATTAAATCAGAAGTATATGAATACAGATCAGTCTTGAAATAATTTGTAGTCTATTTAATATTAATGACCTCTTGATATTATGTTCAAGGATTTGGCTTTCTTGAGATTCCATCTAGGTTGTTCCATCGACATATTCAGTAGTAGTGTAAGTTATCACCTCTATTAATTAGTCCATTTTTGTTTTAAAATATATCATACAACTCATTAACTGTTATAAATTCTTTATAGATACTGGTATATCCATGATTTAATTAACATATTTATTTATTACTAGTATTATCCACACACGTATCATTCTTCCAAACTTATTGTGATTGAGTAGGACATGGATGCTTCCTTTTGAAGAGTATCTAGTTTATATCATTGGTTCAAGCATCAATCACATCTGATATATCTTAGTACCTTTTGTAAGGGAGACATGGATGCATGGATGATTATAGGATGAGACTTAATAGTGTGAAGATGATATTTGATCCCAGTGGATATATATATATTTAGATGGTCTCTCCTTGATGTCATAATTCCAACTCATAGATGAGTTTCATTAAATATGGATAGTTTGTAACATCATATCCTTAATCAATGGAAATGATCATCAGTTTATTTGAATGAATACACTGATTAATCATTCTAAACATTACCTACAATATATGGTATGTTTCAGGATATTCTAGGGATAGTATAGAGAATATAGCATTGGGAATTAGGAAAATGTAGTGGTCCTTATAGTAATTTTAGGTTTACTAAAACCCATTAATTATAATAGTTCATGGAATAGAATTTCATGAAAGAGGCGTCACAAATTGTCTGCAACTATGTGATCCTAAGAATATGCTGCTGTGGTTTTTTGAGGTTTTTGGAACAATGGTATTTTCATGTAAATTTAATGGTTATCCAAAACATGTAAATATCATTTGTGGGTGAACTCCTTATAAAATTCGTCGAGCATAGTTAGCCCATGGTTTATCCTATAATGTTCTCAAACCATATGACCATATCTATACTGGTGAATCTACAATTTTACATTTAATGATATTAAATACCTCACAACATTTCCCCATTCACTTTTCTGGTGTATGGATAATCATACCATCTCATGTGATCTCTCTCTTTTCCATGTCTTGGGACCTTGATTTCCCCTCCATAAGGACACCAATTCATATGAGGTCAGATGTTTTTGATTCCTCCATGTAATCTATTGTTTCCAATACATTTTTATTACAATTGTCATACAATATCTATTTCTATTTTTTAAAATAATATATCTTTTTATTAGGGAAATGTATTTTACATCAATTTTTTATCGATATACTTCATAAATAATGCTGATATTGGATTGGGAATTATCTTCTACCAAATGATGGTTGTTAATTTTTTCCCTCATTATAGAGTTGTTTTCATTTATTCTCCATTCTTCAATTTTCTGTCTGTTGGAACACATCACCATAAAATGTGAATTTCATTTATATATAATTATACATTTCTTTTCACACACCCATGGAAGAATTCCAGGATATTAGATGATGAAGAAATAAATCACATCCATTAATTGGTGTTGAACGAATTTCCCTATTTAAATTAAATTGTAAAAATAATTGAACACTCACAATGTTTTCTTTTGGTATTCGAATTGGTTTTCCTTTTATAATACTATTGATCAGTTCACCAAAACACCATCTATGTGTTATTATAGACCATTAATTGGTTTTTATTTCATAATTAAATGAAATATATTATTTTAAATGAATGGGAATGAGTTCCCTGTTCCCACCAAGTCATGATGTTTTTTAATATTACAATGGAATACATGAATTATGATGCCCATTATTGTATTGGGCTGATGATTATAATGGTAAAGAGGTGATCTATCATGAAATAATTGTAAGACTGATTACTCTATTGATAATGATAACGGTTATATATCTATTTGACTTCTTGAGCATAATATTTCACTATCACTTATATTGATTCTTGTTCATGATATCTATCACTGTTATACAGTTTATAAGGTGACGGGAATGACATTCCACATTTCTTTATTTTGTGTGTTCTAAACGAGGACACACTAAATCTATTTCAAGTGTTGACCATGATTCCCCATACTCATGATGAGATTGAGGTTTAGAAACTAATCTATTATATAATAACACATTAGACTGGTTCAGGATGCCTAAGATACACTCCGTTTCTATCCATCACCAAATAACTATTTATATTTTTTATTATTTCTAAATTTACATTAACATAAAATGTATACAATATCTTATTATATATATAATTATTAATATATATATATTTATATGGTATTCAGATGACACCAATTCTGGCCTATTTTGAAGTAGGAAATGTCCACTGAGTCACTAATAGAAACATATATTGTCTGTTGTTTAGTATTTTCCTACATGAATACAATTTTGTAATATCTATACACTATATAGTTATTTAAACTAGATATATTATTTCTATACACATTTGGTCATGGCCTACAATGTTTTTTTCTAAAACTCTACTTGAGAAGAATTTGAGAACAATGAATATTACTTTTCTTCTAGTATGGACAATGATTAGTGCCCAACTAAAAATTTTGGATTCACTTTACCAATATAATGTAGCATGTGATAAGTGGATTTGTATGATTACCATTAGTCAATAGGAGAATTTTTTTGGATTTTTTATTTTTCTTTAGAATTTTTATATGAATGTCTTGTTTTTTACCTTATTTTAGGTCATTTTTCCATGAAATCATTATAAATGAATCATCCCCTTTTCTTTCAATTTAATTATAGTTTATTGATTATTTAAACGTCTACCATTTGTTATATTTATTTCTATATTCGATTCTATTACATCATTCTTATGTTATAGTCTAGGACTGGTACAATTATTATAGTATATTTTTTAATGTGTTATTGCTTATTCATTTTATATTGGCATTTTCTATTAATTATCTTATATTATTTCCCACTCTGATATTAGTGTATGGTCTCCCAACTATACAAAATGAGACCCTCTTTTATAGTCAGAAACCTCTAACATAGGAGGAGGTACACATAATCCTGTGTGACCCACCATCTCGGGGCATGGGAAAAGTTGATCCTAGGTTAGGGTTTTACATATTTGAGAAATATATTTTAGATAAAACTGATTTCATATTTGATGATAAATGGAATATGTAATGTACCTTCATTATTTTCAAAATTCATTTTCAATTTTATTAATATAAACTCATTAAAGTCCAATAATGTACATTTAAAAGTAATAGTGGTTAATAATTGGAAAATGATTGATATTATAGATTATATCCCTCAAAATTATCAAATGATAATAATTTAATTTTTTTTATAAGTTATTTAATTATTACATTATAAAAAAATATATTTTATGACATTTTCATGAAAACTAATATAATTTAGAAATATTAAAAATAATATTACAACATGGCATTATTTTTAAAATATAAGAATATATATATTCATTGAATTTTCTTATATTAAAATAATTAAAGGCTCCATCATATCATAAAAAATTACTGTATTAATATTATGTTTACGTTTTACATCGTTTATTAAAAAATTTGGACAAGATATGGATTTCATTTGTATGAGATGTCATGGTAAATATATCACATTGTAAAATTAAAAAAACATAAATATATATTATTTATATTTTATTTTATTTTATATATTTTCAATTTTCATTACCTATATACTTATCATTATAATATAATAAGATAGAGTATATGACATTATTGAAAATATAATTTCACTAATATATAATTGAATTAATATTTTTAGAATAATGATCAAAATTAAACCATCACTTAATAAAATATCAAGGATGTTTTCTAATAACCGCATATACTCATTTAAAGTATATTATTTCATACAATTTAATTTATAATATTTATATTTAATACTTTTAGAAAATTAATTTTCATTTTTGTGGTGAAAAATGTTTATCATATTTAATATTAATTATGACTAAAAATTTAAACGAACATTTGACATATTATTAATGATGTAATTCATAACATTGGATCATTTTTAAATAATTGAATATTGATAATTGGAAAATTTTAATTATATATTATTTACCTGAAATACATTTAAAAATTATTCCTTCAAATATATTAGATGTAATATTATAATAGAATTTACATGACCATATTTAAAAATCATAGTTTCATTGAATAAATATTTTTAAATATAGAAATTATAGACATATTTCACATTAATTAAAATCCTAATATATAGTGGATCTTTTTATGTACATTAAATTAATAGTTTTTGTAAAAATATAAATTCTCTTTTATTAACCCAAAAAAATCATTCATTTTAGAAAATTTTGAATAATTCATACCATTATATTTTCAATATGATAATATCCAAAATATTTAGTATTATATGACATATAATAATTAAATCTAAAAAAATGTTTTAATAAGAATATATATTATAACGATATAAATTTTTAATAAAAAAAATTCTATAAAGTTTTTAATATTTTTTATAATAATGTGTCTAAATTCATAATATTCTAAATTGTTTACTTATTTCCAATAATCTAAAAATAAAATTTTTATATTCAAAATTTTAAAAAAAAATATCATAATTTTGTAATTACTATTTACACTACTAAACTAATAATAAGGTTATAATTGTCATGTTAATTTTATTATAATTTTAAAAGTATTTAAATTTTCCTTTAATATAAGTGTTTCAAGTGGAACCCATTGTCAAACATTATATTAATTCTTTAGATAATTGTAGATTGAAATAAAAATGTATCTTATTCTAACAATATTATTAAAATTGTTTCGTCTCAATTGTAATTTTTTCTCAGAAATAATATTTTCTATTAATGAATGTATAATATGATATGTATATTTTTTAGGATAAGTTATCAATATTGATAATGTGAAAAATTACATATAATTTTTATAATTTTATATACATATTTTTTTCTTATGGAAGTGTTTCTATCAATTTTCCTCCAATACATAATATTATATTGAAATAAATAAATATGTTGATTAATATTTTTGGATTTGAGAATAAAATTTAACAATTATAAAATCAAAAGAGTAGTAAAAGGGATTGATTGAATTTCTCAGTTTTCCCTTGGAATCATTTTTAAAAAATTATTAGAAAACGTCATAATAATAATTAATGTTAATAAACGATCATGTGATGATGTAATACATTAATCACTAATAATCCTAACATTTTCACTTAAATTCATTTTTCAACTGTTTATACTATAAAAAATTACAAAATATTCCACATAAAAAAAAGGAAGAATGATAAAATCGCATATTCATCCAAATACTTCTTATCATTTAACATTAAAAACTTTTATTTATTATAAAATAATTAATTAAAATTGAATATTTCAATGAATCATATTAACTAAAATATAAAAAAAATTCCCAAAATATCCCGAATTAATATGTCACATAACCACTATAAAAACATATATTCTTATAAATATTTTCTTTTAAACTATACATGAAATTATTTTTTCCCATGTTACATAAAATCCCATACGAAAATATAATTTCCCATTTGTTGTTGGTCTTATAAATTTCCAAAAAATATATACTTAACTAATCCAAAAATAAATATTACCACATAATATACATATCAATCCTATTTAATCCCAATGTTAGCTATACAGTAAAATATATCACGCAAAAAAATTCGTTACCCTTTAATTTTAATTACATCAACTGAAAATATCACAATAACTATAACGGTTTTCAAAAAATTATTTTCTCCCCATTAATAAGGGAATTCATGCCAAATTACATTCATTATATGCCCTTTTTTAATAATAATTATTATATATACCTGAATCATGTATTATTCTAAATAACAAATTATAGTCTCTCAAACTAACAGTAATCATCATAAAAAACCATCAACAATGACCTAAAAAGGTGTCAATAACTTTTAAAATATCATCATATTAAGATTTTCACACTAATGACACTACCAAAATGTCCTAAATTTACCTAACATGACATGTTTATAACCCATAATTTTATCTAATCAATGTTTTTATACCAACTATAGTATTCCAAACATTTACATCTAGATCTAATTAAATTAAATATTCATTAAATATTTGGTTTTTACCAACTTAAGTGTCTAAATTGTTGAACCTACATGATTAATAAACAATAAAATAGTTTAGCCACATTCATTCTTCATAAAATATTGTGATTATATACTTGGTGACTTTTGAAAATAATTACATTAAAAAACTACATATTTTTTAAATGCTGGAAATCTTCTATACTATTAACTTTTTTACTAATAGAATTTTAGGATTTTAATATGTCTGATGAAGTTCTCCACTAATAGTATTCATTTATAAGTATAATTTATACAATTATTCATTATAACCTTGGGAATAAAAATATAACAAATATTAATCTCAAGTATAGAATAATTTAGAAAATAGAATCAAATTTTGTATATAACAAAATTCATGAATGAGTAATATATCATTCCCTAACATTGAAACAAACATAATCACATATAATACAATAAATAATTATAGAATTATAGAATTAATATTTATGCCCATCATAGTATTACTATTAAGGAATCATTTTGGAAAATTATACATAATTTTGTTAGGCATATTTATTATAATTGTGATATTTGGTCTCATGATTCCATTTCATACATAGAGTGCCTACGAAATATATATCCTCGCATTTTCCATATTCATTCAAATTTATTAAACAAATTAAATACAATTATTATTATTCTATAAAAACTAAAATTTTATACTTGAAATCTATAATATGATTCATACAAAATTTCCACATCAAATAACAAAAATAATATGATTGAAATCCATCAAGAGAAAAAAGGTGATATTTTTCCATAAGTCATATCTACAATATGACGACCCAAACATAGAGATTACATAATAATATTTCTTTATATCAGAATTCACATTCATGAATTTTCAATTTTATGTTATGTTTAAATATACATTTAAATGGGCCATAAATATTAAAGGAAAAATACATATTATAATATCCCAACCTTAAACCTTACTTAATCTTGAGTTATTAAAATATTACACATTGAGGATCTTTTCAGGTTTAGAGTTTTAGAAAATTAGATCATGAAACATGCATTACATTCCACATTTAAACAAAGTGGTTACATAAAAGACAATATTCATTTTTCCCATCAACGGAAACATATTTAAAATAAAACATGGATTCTTTCTTGACACATCCTTGACACAATAACCAAATCATGTACCTTTCCCTTGACCTGTGAAAAACATTTCAAAAACATGGGATGAACATAAAAATCTCAGTAAGGGCTAAAAAAATTGAAATGAAACATGAGTTCATATATACATAAGATTGAAATCATACTTTACCCATAAAACATAGGCACTTTAACGTACCTCATGAAATCATGAATAAATCATAGAAATCATAAGACATAAAAGGTAACATGAGGAATTCATAACATTCTTACGTAGTGAGTAACCCACTTGGTTACGTTTGGAATACCCACCACAGTATATTCCCTAAAACTCTTCGGAGAAACCTTAATGTTTCACTCCTTCGCATTACCCAATGCATTGGAGAGCTATATTATGCTCACCCACCCTTAGTTTATCACGGAACCACCCATCTTCATAACAATTCCCAAGAACCATAACATAATCGTATCTCATATAACTTACATAAAGGAAACATAACATTTCCACATTTCAATCACAAGATATCAATAACACAGTGATATAATAAAAACATTATCAAAACCATTTTAAATACCAAAATAAACGAAAAGTAAAACATGGTATTCATTTTCCTTTTAATAAAAATGTATGGCTTGTAGAGGATGCCGAAACTCAAATAATGGTCAAGGTGGTGGAGAAGTCGTTGTCGCCACATACATATGACAAAAACATTCCCTTTTGTAATTTTGTAAAACGCTTCATAAAAAAATATTCCTTTTTGGATAAATGTAAAATTCAGAGGGGTTCATACACTGTATAAAATAAGGTTGTGTATAAAACAAAATATACCTCAATGAAAGGATATTGAGACGAAGTCCCATACAAATATGATATCCTTGGTTTAAGGATAAATCAATTACATAATTATATGTGACAAATGAATACACCAAATATAAGTGGATATTAAGTGTAAAACAATCAGAGGTTATTCACACATATTCATAGAACGACATATTCAAGGACTACATTTTTATCCCAAAGAATCAAATTTGGTTTAAGAAGTTCCCTTGCAAAAATTTGACAGCCTAACAGCGTCACTTCAAAATTCTGAAAAAGAGTTGATGAGAGATAAAAAGTGTATCTCATAACATGGACATAAAATTTAAATAAATAAGGATATAGAAGAACATATCCCAACATAATAGTATGTTAATTAAAAGACATAACAAAAGAAGTCTTTTAAAAAGAGGAGGGTGAAAGGTTCCCTTACCGACATGGGTATCTTTCAAAACATACACCCCGTGAAAGAAGGACAATACAACCTTGATGTAAATACTCATAGATGAAATTATATTACACAATGAGTAAAATAATGGGCAGTGCATATGCCACTCAATGGAAATTTTGGAAAATGTAGCATAAATAACACGGGAATAAAAGTGGGATGAAAAATCCCTTAAGAAAACTCGGTAGCCAAACAGCGCCACTTAAAACTTCCAAAATGGATTGATGAGGGAAAATAGGTTATCTCATCATATTAACATAAAGTTTACAGAAATAGGAATATAAAATAAAATCCCCAAACATAACAAATAGGAGCTTAAAAGAAGTGACAAAAAGGAGAGTACTTAAAAAGAAAGAGAGAGGTTAGATCTCTTACGAAAATTCGGCAGCCTAACGGTGCCACTCAAAAACTTCCAAAATGGATTGATGAGAGAGAATAGGGTCTCTCATCATATGAACATAAAACATAAAGTAAGATTAATATAAAAGAACAACCCAATAACATGAAATATGAGCTTTAAAATGAATGACATAAAAAAGTGTACTTAAAAAGAAATAGAGGAGTAGGATCTCTTACCTCAAGTCTGACTTGTCTTCTTTGTTTCGTTATATTCCTGAATAATAAACATTGGTCAAATTTTAATTGCCTAAGGACCTCCTTTAGAGATTATTATTCAGTTCATATCACATATTATAGTGTTATAATAATTGTTTAATAATGTTAGTTCTTATCAGACGTTTTTGCCAATGTTTGGTACATGAGTCAAAAATGAACTTGTTTGAAAAATGATTTTCCATGTAGTTATAAGTAAATAATTTCCAGAAATGTATTAATGAATAAAATATCATATATATCTAGTATATATTAATTTTATACTATTCCATATCATTTGGAGATAAAAATGAAATTCATCGTTCATGGAGAAGGTAGGCAGTACGTACGCATAAACGCTACTTTCATTTTTTATTTGTCATATTAGTGGAATTAAAAATAAATGATATATATATATATATATATTATAATTACATAATAATATATTTGTTATATAGGTCACATATGTTCATTAATTTCATTCTTTATACATTCCATGTATTGCATGTACAAGTCAAATCACTTGAGGGGGCGGTAGTCCACACTTCCTCATATGAAGGTATCGCATTTACACAACATTAAAAGAATAAAGGTATGGTTTAAATATAAAATACAGAAGCATATAGTAAACATAAATACCATATATATCATATATAAAATACAGTGAGATCATAATGGCCACCTTTAAAGGTGTTAAAAGATTATTGAACAATCATCGTTTCGTGAGGTAGAAAATCGCCAACCATAGAAACAGTATGTTCTTTAACCATTAGACGAAGGTGTGTGTATGTGTAGTTATAATCCTTCTTATAAAAACATCCTAGTATATTGAATATATTTTTTTTGTTACAAAATAAATGAATAAAAAGAGTTTAGGGGGTTGGAGAAGTAAAATAAAACAAAAGTACACAAGTGAAGACATTACCTTAAAATCGGGTAACTCCCATTGGTTTGAGCTCAAAGGCATCCTTGGGAAAACTTATGCCCAAAGTTAGGCTTCAATGAGTTATATAGGGATTTTTAGAGACAAAATGGGTAGTTATTGGCCGAGCCAAAGGCTTTGGATGTGTGGGTAAGGAGGTAGACGTGGGGGCCTTTTATAAGAGGAGAGGAGGGGCACTCTTGGAAGGTAAATAAATATTACTTTATTTTAGAATGAGTTTAGGATTTTAATGGTCCCACATTGATGTGTTTCGAGGATCAGGTGATAAGGGTTTGAAATACACCCATAAAATAGGTTTTGGACATTTTTAGGTATTAGATGTTACATTATCTTTCCATTTTATTTAAATCGTTAAATAATGAGGTCATCGCTGCATCATCATGATGTCATAAATAATTTAATTTATTTAATGTCTAAAAATTATAAAAAAAACTACAATGATGTATGAATGCTTCTTATCTTTCTAATGAATATTTATAGTCAAAAATCTAACTTGTATAACCCCATGTAAAAATTGATTTAGCAAAACATCTCATGTTTGTATCATTTTTACTTTAACATTAAATAAAAAGGTATTTATGTCATTTTCCAACCAAAGTGGCTCCATGGGGTCCCCAAGTTGACCCATTGATTTTCATGGTCTTCCATGACACATACAATGAGGGTAGGACATGTGTCTAGGTCATTTAATTTTATTAAAACATTATTCATACCTTAAACTATACTAATTACCTCTAATCGCGATTAAAAACATAATAAGTTACTATTCACCATAAAATTATTTTAATCTCATTGAACCAAATTTTACTTCTTAATTACAACCATGTATGTTGGATTTTTTAAATTCAAAACACAAAGATGGAAAAATTTCATTTAAACGGAAAATCTGTTTTTATAAGTACCACTTAGTGGTTTCACTATTCATCAAAAATTGAAGTTTTTCATAAAATTACCAAAAATTCACCCTAAGCTATATTTGATATTAAAAATTAAAAAATGATGTCTATTTTAAAAAATTCAAAACATATATGTTTCATTAATTAATTTAATAATTAATTCCCGCTGTCAAAACAAATAGCGTGTTTTTATGAAACAAAATTACAAAAGATTGACACTAGTTTAAGTCTGATTTCAATGTGAAATTAATTCCAACGACCAATATTGGATTAAATGGTAAAAATATATTCTAATTTCACTTTAAAACCAATTCAAAAGACAATCTAATCATATAAACAAATTATATTAAAAAGAGGTTTTGAATTAAAATACAACATTTTTCACTATTCAAAAAAATGAACTTTATCAGAAAAATACCAAAAATTTACACAAAGTAAATTTTGATGTCCAGATTCTAAAGAAGAAATTTATTTTGTCAAATATAACACATAAAATTGTAAAAAATTAGATTTAAAAGAGGTTCACCATCAAAAGGTGGTTAATCGACCTTTTAACGAATATTAGAATGTTTACTCTTAAAATTTGATTCATTCGCATTTTTAATCCTCTAACATTTATTGTAAAAAGTAAAAATATTTGACAAACATATATATCAATTTTGTAGTTAGTTCTGTTCATTCCCTCCATTACAACGGCTAGGCGTTAACTACTATTTAAAATAATATTATTTTATTATTAGAGTTTAACGTAAGATTCCCAAGAAACAAGTTGTTTTGTGTTGGGTACGCCATAAATCATAACATCCCCATTAAAGTCATATTAATATTTTATTCACAAATATGGATAAATGTGAAAATGTCATACTCTTTATTTAGCTGGGGTGTTACATCTTTCCCCCATTTTGGGAATTGCGTCCTCACAATTTTAAATTTGAGCTTGGAAACATCCTTGAAAGTCCCACATCAGAACAAGAGTCGGTAAAAAAATCACTTTAAAAATAGAGGAAGATAAGTACAGAGGTCACCAGAGTTAACCCATAATAGGATTCCATGTAGGAAAACATGGACATGGAGGAGAAAACATAGGGTCATGTTCTGATGAATAGTGATAGAAAACATGTTTAGGGGAAAGTTAACCATAAGAAAATCACAAAGTTGTGATGGGTTAAACAGTATTCGATTCCCCGGTAGGAAAAGTTAATAGACAACATTTTTTTTAAGTTACTTTTTATTGAGGAATTTATTCATAAGGAAACATAATCACTTATCATGTTTACTTTCAACTTTTATTAGATTCCTTACACAAAGTCATATTTTCTCCAAAAGACGAGTATTTAGGAAGACTTGTTCACATTAAGAGTACTATAATCAACTTCTAGAGAATCACCTAATCCACAAAATAGAACTATATACTTCCCATGTCTTTAGACTTTAACCAAAACCAAAACCAAAAAGGTTAGTACAAGATCAGATAATCCAGAAAAGGATAACCCTTTATAAAAAAAATCTATTCTTAATCTCCAAAATTTGTCCCAAAGTTCAACGAGGACCATTCAAAAAACAATTTTTCCATAAAATTATTCAAATTAAACAAAACTAAGATTGAAACCCAAATATTTGAAGTATTTAGTCACATAGTCATCCAAGTTAAATCGTAACATTTATCTCCAGACAACATCAGTTGCTCTTAATGTCTCGTATTGAAAAGTAATAAACCTAATCACATATCCTCCATGATAGGTTAATAAATTTCCCTAGATAACCCCAAATCAACTTACACTTAATTCATAAAATCATCTATCTAAAAAGAATCAGTCAAACTAACCAGGGACTTCACGTAGTCCAGTGGTAGGCAATAAATACCAGTCGCACTTTGGTTGTGTGTTTGATTCCCGCAGCTTTGTCAGGCGCAACAGGTTGTCACAGGGTCTGCGTGTTGTCCTTTTTCCAAAACTATATAATTCATAAAAAATTCCCCAAAACGAGATAAAATCATCAAAAAATAATCATAAAATATTTTAACCTCAAGTTTATCTCATGCCTTTCATTTTCTATCATAACATATAATAACCCATAATTACCTCAAAGGTAAGGATCAAATAAACCCTAATGGTTACCTTTATCATTATTACCTGAACATCCACATCGATTGGTCATCTCGTACATGATGCATTACAGAACATATCAAGGTTAAAGTGGATGATCATGACTCCTTGATAGTTGGTTTAGAACAACCACGAGTTTCCTCATTGAATACCCCATTTCATCCAGTCTCTTAATCAGAGAACCACCACAGTTTCCTTCAAACCTATTGTCACTTTGGTGCCTTCTAGATCCATCCATTCACTAAAAACATAAATGTTAGTGTGAGTATATCAACAAAACCATCATGTACTAATGAGGAAGATAACCACTAAGATATTCTTACTTATTCACTTTATCTAAAACTAGGACTCTTTCTGAAATCCTAACCATTATGCTAATGTCACTTATGCTAAGAGGATACCCTAACCTCTAAAGTTATCTAAACCGACCTCGGATACCAACTATAAGGCCCCAGCCTTAAACCTTACTTAATCTTGAGTTATTACAAGATTACACATTAAGGATCTTTTCAGGTTTAGAGTTTTAGAGAATTAGATCATGAAGCATGCATTACATTTCACATTTAAACAAAGTGGTTACATAAAAGACAGTATTCATTTTTCCCATCAACAGAAACATATTTAAAATAAAATATGGATTCATTCTTGACACATCCTTGACACAATCATCACATCATGTACCTTTCCCTTGACCTGTGAAAACATTTCAAAAACTTGGGATGAGCATAAAAAAGCTCGGTAAGGGTTAAAAAAATATGGAAAGAAAAATGAGTTCATATATACATAAGAATGAAATCATACGTTACCCATAAAACATAGGCACTTTAACATACCTCATCAAATCATGAATAAATCATAGAAATCATAAGACATAAAAGGTAACTCGAGGCATTCATAACATTCTTACGTAGGGAGTAACCCTCTTAGTTACGTTTGGAATACTCACCACAGTATATTCCCTAAATATATTCGGAGAAACCATAATGTTTCACTCCTTCGCGTTACCCAATGCATTGGAGAGCTATATCAGGCTCTCCCGCCCTTTGTTTATCACGGAACCTCCTGTCTTCATAACAATTCCCATGAACCATAACATAATCATATCTCATAAAACATACATAAAGGAAACATAACATTTCTACATTTCAGTCACAAGATATCAATAACACAGTGATATAATAAAAACATTATCAAAACCATTATAAATACCAAAATAAAAGAAAAGTAAAACATGGTATTTAATTTTATTTTAGAAAAAAGGTATGGCTTGTAGAGGAATCCGAAACTCAAATAATGGTCACGGCGGTGGAGAAGTTGTTGTCGCCGCATACGTATGACAAAAACATTCTCTTTTGTCGTTTTGTAAAACGCTTCGTAAAAAAAGATTCCTTTTTGGATAAACGTAAAAGTAAAACGGGTTTATACACCGTATAAAAGAAGGTTGTGTATAAAACAAAACATTCCTCAATGAAAGGAGATTGAGACGAAGTCCCATACAAAGATGGTATCCTTGGTTTAAGGATAAATCAATTACATAATTATGTGTGACAAACGAATACACCAAATATAAGTGGATATTAAGTGTAAAACAATCAGAGGTTATTCACACATATTCATAGAACGACATATTCATGTAGTACAATATTATCCCAAAGAATCAAATGTGGGTTAAGAAGTTCCCTTGAAAAAATTTTACAGCCTAACGGCGTCACTTCAAAATTCAGAAAAAGAGTTGATGAGAGATAAAAAGGGTATCTCATCACATGGACATAAAATTTAAATCAATAAGGATATAGAATAACATATCCCAACATAATAGTATGTCAATTAAAAGACATTACAAATGAAGTCTTTTAAAAAGAGGAGGGTGAAAGGTTCCCTTACCGACATGGGTATCTTTTGAAACATACACCCTGTGAAAGAAGGACAATACAACATTGATGTAAATACTCATAAATGAAAGTATAATACACAATGAGTAAAATAATGGGCAGTACATACACCACTCAAAGTAAATTGTGGAAAATGTAGCATAAATCTCATGAGAATAAAAGTGAGATGAAAAATCCATTACGAAAACAAGGCAGCCTAATGGCGCCACTTAAAACATCCAAAATGGATTGATGAGGGAATATAGGGTCTCTCATCATATTAAAATAAAGTTTACTGAAAGAGGATTATAAAAGAACCTCCCCCAACATAACAAATAGTATCTTAAAAGAAATGACAAAAAGGAGAGTACTTAAAAAGAAATAGAGAGGTTAGGTCTCTTACGAAAATCCGGCAGCCTAACGGCGCCACTCAAAACTTCCAAAATAGATTGATGAGAGAGAATAGGGTCTCTCATCATATAAACATAAAAATTACAGTAAGAGTAATATAAAATAACATCACAATAACAAGAAATATGAGCTTTAAAATGAATGACATAAAAGAGTGTACTTAAAAAGAAAGAGAGGATTTGGATCCCTTACCTCAAGTCCGACTTGTCTTGTTCGTTTCTTTGTATTCCTGAATAATAAACAGTGTTCAAATTATAATTGCCAAAGGAACTCCTTTAGAGATTATTATTCAGTTCATATCACATATTATAATGTTATAATAATTGTTTAATAATGTTAGTTCATATCAGATGTTTTTGTCGATGTTTGGTACATGAGTCAAAAATGAACTTGTTTGAAAATTGATTGTATGTGTAGTTATAAGTAAATAATCTCCAGAATAGTATTAATGATTAAAATATCATATATATCCGGTACATATTCATTTTATACTATTCCATATCATTTAGATGTAAAAACGAAAGGCACCGTTCATGGAGACGGTAGGCCGTATGTACGCATGAACGCTAATTTCATTTTTTCTTTGTCATATTAATGGAATTAAAACTAAATGATATATATATATATATATATTATTTCCAGTATAATATATATGTTATATAGGTCACATATTCTCATTAATTTTATTCTTTATATATTCCATGTATTGCATGTACGATTCACATCACTTGAGGGGGCGGTAGTCCACACTTCCTCATATGAAATTATCGCATTTACACAACATGAAAAGAATAAAGGAATGGATTAAATATAAAATACAGAAGTAAATATTAAACATTAATACCATATATATCATATATAAAATACAGTGACATCATAATGGCCACCTTTAAAGGTGTTAAAAGATTATTGAATAATCATCATTTCGTGAGGCAGAAAATCGCCAACCACAGAAACAGTATGTTCTTTAACCATTAGACGAAGGTGTGTGAAAGTGTAGCTCGAATAATTGTTATAAAAACCTCCTAGTATATTGAATATATTTTATTTGTTACAAAATAAACGAATAAAAATAGTTTAGTGGGTTGGAGAATACAAATAAAACAAAAGGACACAAGTGAAGACATTACCTTAAAATCGGGTAACTCCCATTGGTTTGAGATCAAAGGCTTCCTTGGGAAGACGTCTGCCCAAAGTGAGGCTTCAAGGAGTTAGAGAGGGATTTTTAGAGACAATATGGGTAGGGTTTGGCCTCGAAAAAGCCTTTGGATGTGTGGGTAAGGAGGTAGAGTTGGGGGCCTTTTATAAGAGGAGAGGAGGGGCACTCTTGGAAAGTAAAAAATGTTACTTTATTTTAGAATGATTTTAGGATTTTAATGGTCCCACATTGATGTTTTTAGAGGCTAAGGTGATAAGGGTTCGAAATCCACCCATACAATAGGTTTTCGACATGTTTATGTCTTATATTTTACATTATCTTTCCATTTTATTTAAATCATTAAATAATGAGGTCATCGCTGCATCATCTTGATGTCATAAATAATTTAATTTATTTAATGTCTAAAAATTATAAAAAAAATACAATGATGTAGGAAAGCTTCTTAGAATTCTAATGAATATTTATAGTCAGAAATATTACTTGTATAACCCCATGAAAATTTTTTTTGAGTTAAACATCTCATGTTTGTGTCATTTTTACTTTAACATTAAATAAAAAGGTATTTATGTCATTTTCCAACAAAGTGGCTCCATGGGGTCCCCAAGTTGACCCATAGATTTTATTGGTCGTCCATGACATATCCAATGAGGTTAGTACATGTGGATAGGTCATTTCATTTTATTAAAACATTATTTTTACCTTATACTACACTAATTGGCTCTAATCGCGATTAAACACTTAATAGGTTACTATTCACCAGAAAATTATTTTAATCCCATTGAACCACATTTTACTTCTTAATGACAACTATGTATGTCAAATTTTTTAAATTCAAAACACAAAGATGGAAAAATTTCATTTAAATAGAAAATCAGTTTTTATAAGTACCACTTAGTGGTTTCACTATTCATCAAAAAATTGAAGTTTTTCAGAAAATTAACAAAATTTCACCCTAAGATATATTTGATATTCCGAAATCAAAAATTATGTCTATTTTACAAAATTAAAAACATATAAGTTTCATTAATTAATTTAATAATTAATTCCCACTGTCAAAACAAATAGCGTGTTTTTATGAAACAAAATGTATCAAAAGATTGACACTAGTTTAAGTTCAATTTCAAAGTGAAATTAATTCCAACAACCACTATTGGATTAAATGGTAAAAATATATTCTAATTTAACATTAAAACCAATTCAAAAGATAATCTAATCATATAAATAAATTAGATTAAAAAGTGGTTTTGAATTAAAATACAACATTTTTCACTATTCAAAAAAATGAACTTTATCAAAAAAATACCAAAAATTTACACAAAGTAAATATTGATGTCCTGATTATAAAGAAGAATTTTATTTGTTAAATATAACACATAAAATTTTCATAATGTGGATTTAAAAGAGGTTCTCCATCAAAAGGTGGTTAATCGACCTTTTAAAGAATATTAGAATGTTTACGCTTAAAATTGGATTCATTCACATTTTTAATCATCTAACATTTATTGTAAAAAGTAAAAAAAATTTACAAACACATATAATCATTTTTTAGTTAGTTCTGTTCATTCCCGACATTACAACAAATAGGCGTTAACTACTATTTAAAATAATATTATTTTATTATTAGAGTGCAACGTAAGATTCCCAGGAAACTTGTTGTTGCGTGTTGGGTACGCCATCGAGCATAGCGTCCCCTTTAAAGTCATATTAATATTTTATTCACAAATATGAATAAATGTGAAAATGTCATACTCTTTATTTACCTGGGGTGTTACACATATATTACAATTTTTAAACTTTGACTTATATTTCATTTCTAAAAAAATATAAAAAATTTAATATGATATTTATTTTTTGTTTTTAGGACCAATATTTTTAACATTCAACAAGACATGTTCATAAGTATTACTTATTCTTAAACCAAGTTGATGAGTTTCCAAAAAGATGAATGATTATAAAATGAAAAGTATGGGACCATAATGAATGAAATATTTTATTCCCATAAAAACATGAAAATAAATAAAATGAAAACCATAATCATAATATTATTTCATTGTATGAAATACATACAATGAGAATATGAAAAAAATTATAAATGAATTATGTCAAAACACATGGAATGAATTTATAATCCAATATTTCGAATAAATTGTCATTATATTCTTAACCAATGTAATTTTTTTTATAAATAAATGGATCCTAGTTAATGTAAATTGAAAAATATCTCTTGTTAACTCCCTCGTCCTGAATCTTTATGAAAAAGAGATACACCAAACAAAGTAGAGTTCTATAAGGGGCACATAAATCATATATGTCGCATCATGTTGACCATTCAGATAAGTTGTATCAATATAACCCATCATATAATCTAAATCAGAATAAAATTATATCATTTACAGAACACAAGTACAATACCCTTAATAAAAAAATTTAGTCTTTAACCATTTCATCAACTTCCACATTTAAAAATAATTTTTAACCCACATAGAAAATCCATTATGATATAGATATATATCATTCCATTAAAACAAAACTGTCAAAACTATGATACCTAACAAATAGTGATAGAGTGACTTTCCTAGAAGAAATTATATATTCTTATAATAGAGTCCAAAAAATAAAATATTGATTTTCATTGTGGTAATACTCTCTGACAGGATGTACAAAAAATATAACATCTTTTTTTCACATTAGTAATAAAATTTAAATTATCCTAAAAAAAGAATACTTTTGAAACACATTTTTTTCAAGTAAAAAAGAGAGAAAATATTTCATTTTTATGTTATTTATGTAAAAATAAATAAATAGATTCTATAGTTATCAAAATATTGGATTTGGTGAAAAAAAACTAAAATGAATTATACCAATATCTTAAAAAATGATTTCAGATTAATTTTTCGAAAAACATGTGCATAAATCATCAGATAAGTTCATTAAATTATTTTATAATAAACATATGATGATTATTTACATTAAAATATATAATTTCATTTTTATTATTTATTTTATCAACTTTAATTTTATATTTAGTTACATTATATTTTTAATTCTTATCAAATTTTTTGATGTTATTTGGGTTATACATATAGAATGTCTTAAAAAAGTAAATTATGGTCAAAGTGATAATTAATAAATGAAAAGAACATTAGGAAATTTTTTTATGAATTAATATTTTGATACCAACTATTATATATGTTTATAAAAAATATGTGTAATATGAAGATAGAGATGGTATGTTATTTGTAGGCATGTGCAATGCTTAAATTTCTCTATTAAAATGCTAGAATTAATGTAATTATAAAATTTTAATTATAAATTTTTTAATATTTCATAAATATAATATTTAATATTCAAATACCCTTATATTTTGTTCTCATGTAAGGTGGTTTTGAAAAATTAATCATATCACTTTGAGGTGGTGGTAATCCACACTTCTGCATGAATGGAATTTTAGTTTTTTAAAAGATGGAAATGTAAGAAAATAGATGATATATTATAATTTGGTAGTGATAAATATTTCTTTAACAGATTATATTTATACACATTAAATCATTCATTATTAAAATACACTATATGTGGAAATATCAAATGAATTACATCAGTTCACAAGTCGGTAGTCCATCATACAGAAGAATGACTATTTCTTTTCCAATTTTATTGATTTAGAGGTGGATATATATTAATAAATTATGGTCATTAAATCATACTATAAATAAAATAAATTTTCTATTATTTAACCATGTTTTAATAATATTTGGATTATATAAATAAAGAAATAAAACTAAGACATTAGGTTAGATTTTATACATATTCATCATACATTATATTTTTATTTTCACATTAAGACTTAAATGATTGGTATAATACACAATATAAGTCTTGATTAATGTTTTTAGAGATGTCATAAATAAATTTTGGAATTTATTGGATGGAATGGACGTCTTTTAGTATGTGAGTAAGATATGAGAGGAGGTTCTCTTTTATAAGTGTGGGGAGGGGATATTTTTTAATACTACATTAATTATTTATCATTGATAAATGTCTCAAAATTGATATCATAATATGATAAAATAATATTATATTTTTTTATATATTCATATATACATCTTTTTTGGATTAGATAATTATTTTACCATTATATCTTTTTTATACCTAGTTAATCCTTTTTTATGTTATAGTAATATCTATTTTTTAATGAAATTATTAATTTTGAACATTCTTATAAATGAAAAATTGACTTATAAATTAAACATGGTTGATATTTTCATCCATATACCACTCATTTGAAATATTATAATATGTATATTAAATTAAAATAAATTAAAATTATACACATTATTTTGAAATATTAATAATGTAATTTTTTAAAACTGTTCATTTAATATGACATTGCAAACAACATGTATACAACGGAATTCATATATAATTATTTAAACATACCAAATATGATAATTTGATATATGAAAATCAATGGAAAATAAAACTAAACCTTAATGTATTAGTTTTATTACTTTTCTAATAATTTTTTTAGATGTCTACTTCATTTATAGGAACTATATAAGCCTCATGTAAGAATATAATGTAATTATTAAATTAATAAAATTTAAAAAATACTTTTTTAGAGAATAATTATTATATCTTTCAATAGAAAACTTATAATTGAGAATATAATTTTTTATCCCAAAGGAAATATATAATAGATATTTACAGAATATGGTTTACATTATTGAAAATTTATTTATATAAAATAATATATATAGATATATAGATATATATATATATATTATTCAATGAAAAATGGGAAAACTTATCCATATATTAGTATATTAGATGAGAATGGTATACTAACTTATCCAATATATTAATTGGAAGTGATATGATTATTTTTTGACATTGCTATTTAAAATATATCCTTAACTACTCAATTATTCAGTATTGAAGTGACAAATACTTATTTCTATTATTATTCATAATGTATAATTATAAAATGGAATTATTTAAAGAATTTACCTCCTTATTCTAATTACAAGACCCATATTTTATTAATTAATAAATAAATTCGTTAGAAAATAATTTATGATTAAAACAAAATTATCACATATTCATATTTTATATAAAAATTCTTTTTTTACCCCAGAAAGAACCATTTTCTAATCGTATGTATAATGTTATTTACTATGTAATTAATTATATTATTTGAATTAATTAAATGATTATGATAATTTTATTATAAAATTATATGTTTAAAATTAATCTTTATAATGAAAATAGTAGGTTGTTTACAAAAATATTTCTTAGTACACCCTAAAAATTAATATATGCATTATTGTAAGAAGAAATTTAACCATATAGTTTTTATATGAAATTAAAAAAAAATTATTAAATTTAAATTATAATCCATAAAAATTATTTATTATGACAATACAGTATAATAATTGAATGAAATTATAACAAAAAAAAATTCATTTTGGAATGAAAAATTACATTATATTATTATAATGACAATAACATTATCAAATTTAATTATTTAATTTTTATATGGCATGAAATTGATTATTTGCATTACCGAGATTGTTACATTCTTCAGATTTTGTAATTTATATCCTATTGATATTATTCATCACATAACGAAGTGTTCATATTATTCCACCATAATATTTTATAATTCCATTTTCACATCATCAACCATATATAATTTCCTCAAACCATTAACATGAAAAATTAGAATTTTCAAAATAATGTGAATTTATATTCAAAAATATGTATTTTTCTTCCTTTATACCAATATTTTTCATCCACTTATACTATATCAAGTCTCATATCCTACGATTCATCTAAATAATATTATTATAATAATATAATGTGAAATACCCCTATGTACGAGAGATAAACTGAGATTTATAGCCACATTATAGGAAAATTATAATAATTTTCCAATGTATCACATTGTCCAATAAAAAACATAGATTTAATTTTTTTCCTAACACTAGAGAATATTTTATTCATGGTTCATTATGATATACCTAACCCCCAACATCAAAATAATGATATTTTTTATATATTTGGTAAAAAAAATTGACATAGTGACTTATCCCTTAGGTTGTTGAATAATATTCCCATTATCAATAAATTAATCTAAAATAAATTTCTTCAAAAACATAATTTCACCTAATTTATCACAAAACCCTTACATTAAATTTTAATTTCAACATAATTCATCAAAAATATTCTTTTCTATACATGAATAAAAAATAATGTGGTTGGAAAACACAACCATTTAATGATATTTATCCAACCATCCCAGGAAAAACATTTTAAAACAATGACTATCATCATATAATTTATTAATAATTCCCTAAGAAATTACATTATATTATGGATGAAATGATATAATGAAATTTATTTCATCACAAACTTTTATTTAATGTCCTTTCAAAACATTACATATGGTCCTATTATCATTGACATAAATTATGGATAAGGAAACTCTAAGTGAATTTGTTACCATCATGAGATATAGTGGATAATAAAATCATAAAAAATAGCGTCTCAAATGATAATAAAATTTATATATCTAGTTAGTCGATAAAAAATAACCCAAATCAGATTACTAAAGTATCATGACTGAGGAACTCCTATATTGAAATAGTTTTATATATTTTCTCATTTCCACTCTAGCATTGGAGAAGGATAAAGCATCTGATGTATTTTTGACTTTGATAATTGTCATATTAAAATGTTAATGATTTACACATATAGTCATAAATTTATCTCTTGATTACATCAAGCTAGTAATACTCTTAAATATCAAGGTTAATCATAGTTCTTTTAGGATTAATGTAAAATAGGGAACATTGGCCTCCATTCACAAGTTCCTTCTTTAAATATGAATCATGAGGCATAAATTAACTCATTATAAATCCGATAATTCATTATTGATCACTACACAATATAAACTTAACCTAAATAACATATTTTAAATTTTCCAAATAACATTGGCTTTTTTTTTGATAATTCATAACTTATTTTGAAAATTATATGGTAGTAACACAAGATACATATACTGTAATTTTTTACATGGGAAATTTATAGGAAAAAATTCATCAAATCATTATCCAAAGGGGCATGACCCATGAAATATATATCCAATGCCTAAATATATTGCAATATAATACTACAAGAAATGTTATTTTCTTTTTTATGATATTAATTAACAGATCCTTCCAAATATTTAATAAATTTATTATATATTTTCCTCATATTTTTCTAATCATTTTTTGTAAAGATATATATCAATAATTGTTTATCAACATGTATTTTAGTTTTTCTCTCGATATAATCGATAAGAAATAAAAAAAAAGTAAAAACTAAAATAACTAATTCAAAATCTTGTTTAAGATAACATAAATCATGAGGCTTAAATTGAAAACAATAATAAAAATTTAACTAATAATTCTATGTTAAAATAAAACCAATCCCAATTAAAAAATAATAATTATATATGATAAATACGTCATTTATAAAGTAAAAAAATATAAAAATGATCATTAAAAAAGCTTATATTCATTTTCCTAAAACAATATTAAAAATATTTATTCAAAATTAGTTTTGTTCAAATTCAAGATTACTTTGTCACTGTGCAGCACAACCAATTAATTGTTTAAAAAAAATAATGATAATAACATGGTAGACCAAGAAAACATTGAATATATATGAAATTATTAGGATATTTCAATTCCCTAAATATTTTTTTAATTAGATTCAATAGTTATTACATATATATAATCAATATTCTTGGTGTTTGTAATTTTTTTCAGAACACTCTCCCTCAAAATATACTACATTGAGAGGATCGATGTAGCAATCCCTCAAGTCCCGATTATAGTATTCCCTCAGTTAGAAACTAACACTTATGGTATAAAATTATCTTTTATATGAGTAACTACCATATATAATAATATAGGACCGGCAGATAAGATTAATAATCCTAAATAAAATCCAATTTATAATAAAAAATAAATCTCAATCCTCCAATAATACAGTTTTAAATATATAACATACCTATAAAATACTCTAAAATCTAATAACCAAAAGAAAGAAAAAAATGTGACACATCCATTTTCCAAATTTTGAAGGTAGTAATATCCATAAAATCCCCCAAATTTCTCATTAAAACAAGAAATATTATATATATATATATATATATATATATATATATGGATAGAATACATTTATACACCTCACAAACAACATAGAATCAAATGCACATGTAGAATAACCATTCTAACAAACCCATGAGAAAAAAAAAAGAACCATGAATCATGTATACATGTATACTAACCAAAAACATAACCTTATCAAGACTCACTCTGTAAATAACAAAACGATGATTAATAATATAATATGAATCTTATCAATTAAGGGTAACCCAAACCACATTCCCACTGATTTTTCTCTCCCACACCCCATCATCATATATTATGGTTCTCCATCTTATTTTGATTAACATCACATCACATCAAATCCCACAATATACATGTACATATTCACATCACATCACATAACATCACATTTCGTAGCCACTATAGTGTGGTATTGTGGAGTTTTATGAAATCAAATTTATTTTCAATTTATCACAATGTTATATCACCCTAATCAGAAATATATTATTCTTGACATTTCCCCTTGTCCTCTTTCTTAAGATGTTATTGATGTTGATCCTCATTACCAGACCATGGGATTGAGAAATAGTCTTCTTAATGACCATTATCCTAACACATTTAGCACAAAATCGTGGGAGGATTATTCTGTGTCACTTGATCCCCATTATAAATGTTAGCTAACATCTCCACACCCCTTCGTTAATCAAATGTCTGATAGCATTCCCTCCTACACATAAAACATTTTTTATACACCTTATTGAAATTCCATCCATGATTCTACCCATAGAAAATTCAAAATGTGAATTTCATCTTATTTTCATAATGAATTTGAGATATCCCTTTATAACCCATCTTCATCTATTCATAACTATGAGATTGATATATGACTCCAACATCCATTTAAACCTAGATTACACCACACGAAATCTTTTCAAAGATCCTAGAGTCCCTTTTGTCCAAAATGTTTATGAGAAATGAATTTTATCCATTGAATAACCTATCAATGTTAAATTCTTGTGAGATAATTTTTATTTATGTTTACCTCACGTGTCTCATGAAATTAGCTTCATAGGTACGAACCACTTCATTTTCCTTTTTGACAAACTGTATCATCCCAGGTAAATAATGAAATAATTCATTTTCATTTTAATTAATATTTTGTGAATTAAATATTAATTTTACTTTAAAGGGGAAACTATGTACGTTGGTTTACCCGATATGCCACAATGAGTTTCTTTGAAATCGTACGTTGCATAATAGTAATATAATATTATTATTTTAAATGGTAGTTAATGCCTAGCCTTTATATTTGAGGGAATTAAAAAGACTAACTACAATATTATTATACATGTTTATTAAATGTTTTTACATTTACCCAATAAATGTTTGATGCTGAAAATGTGAATAAATTTAATTTTATACATAAATACTCTAATATTCCTTAAAATGACAGTTTACGGCCATTTGATAGAGATCCCTCTATAAATATAGTTTTGGTCAGTTTTATATGTTATATTTGAAAAAATAAAATTCATATTTATAATTATGACATCAAAATTCACTATGGTTAAAATTTTGGTATTTTTCTGATAAAATTCATTTTTGGATGAATAGTCGAAAATACTATTTTTTTTACATGAAACTTCCTTTTAATATAATTTATTTTTATAGTTAGAATATATTATTAATTGGTTTTAAATTATAAATATATTATATTTTTAAAATTTAATCCAATTTTGGTTATTGGGATTAATATCATTTGGAAATTGTACATTAACAAACATCAATCTTTTGATAGTTAATATTTTTTAAAATCACGCTTTCTGTATTGACAACGAGAAAACATTTTAAGTTAATTAATCCAAAATCTATTTTTTTAATTTGGTAAAATAGGAAACATTCTGAAATTTAAAATTTTAAATATATCTTAGGCTTAATTGTTGTTTTTGTTCTGAAAAACATCAATTTTTATGAATACTGAAACCACTATTTAGTAGTTAAAAACTGACATTTTCATTTAAATAAAAAATTTCTACTTCTGTGAATTGAATTTAGAAAATATAAAAGAGATGGTTTTTATTATTAATTAAAATTTATTCCAAGAATATTAAAATAATTTTTGCTGAATAGTAACTTTTGACTTTTATTTACCATTGTTGAAGGTATATAGGGTAATTCAAGGTAAAAAAGAATATCATAATAATACATAATTACCTTAAAACATGTCATAAACATATTTTATGAGTCATGGAAGACCATGGGAATCCATGGGTCTGTTTTGTGACCCCATGGAGCCACTTAAGAGTGATAATGACACTTTATTTAAATTAACATAAAGTAAAGGAAAAAATTAGATAAACATATATCTTTTAGTAAATTAATTTTTACATAGGGTTATATAAGTTATCTCTTCAAGTATAAATATTATATAGAAATATAAAACTATTTCTTACATCATTTTAAATTTTTCATAATTTTTATACATCAAATAAAAAATATTATTTATGACACAATAATGATGCAGTGTTTACCTGATTAATAAATGATTTAAATAAATAAATTATAATGATTAAAATAATTTCCAAACACTATAAAATTCATATTTTATGATTTCATTTCTACCATGAGTCATCTTATCATATACTTTAATATGTTTTGGACCTTTATAAACCGAAAATAATTAGATAATAAAATAATATTTCCACACTTTCCTAAAGAGCACCTCACCCCCCTTATATAATGCCCTCTCATATAAACCATTTATCACACAACTCAAGCACCTTTTATCATCCAAACCCTTACCTAATAAGCTATCAAGATCCTTATATTCCACTTAGAAGCCTTATATTTGGTAGAAGGCACTTCAAGAAGTCATTTGGGTTCAAACCATAGGGAGTAACTTGAATGAAAGGTAGCAGTTTCTTTTAAATTATTTTCTTTTATTTTACATCTCAAATACCTACACTCTTTTTATTCTTTTAATTTATAAAAACTATAGTATCCTCAAAATACTAGTAGGTTTTTATGAGAATTATTTGAACTACACATTCACAGACCTCCATCCAATGGGTAAAGAACATATTGTTTCATTGGATGGAAAAATAACCCCTCACGAAATAATGATTGTTCAATTATCTCCTACCACCTCTCAAGGTGGACATTATGATATCATTGTATTCATATATTATATATATTATGTTTATGTTTTATATATTATTCTTTATTTTTCATATATATCATACATTTGTGGTTTCCATTATGGGTAAACACGATAATTTCATTTGAGTAATTGAGTTCTACCACCCCCTCAAAGTGATATGACTCGTTAATGCTATATGTGGGACATATAAAGCATGGTGTTAATTATATTATATGTGATATTATACTATAATTATAATATACCTTTGTATAATTATCTTTTAATTCCAATAAAATATGAAATAGAAATGAAAGTAGCATTCATGTGTACGTACGACTTCCCTTCTCCGTGAATGGTGCATTTCATTTCATACCTCCAAATGTTATATACTATTATAAATACATATATATAAAATATATATAAGATATATATGATATCTAAATCATTAATATCATTCATGGATATAATGAACATTTATCCACATGAACAACTTTTAATTATAGGCAGTCCAGTTTTGACTCATGTATCAAATATCAACAAAACAACTGTTATTAACTTAAATTATAAAATAATGTTTATAACATGGTAATAAGTGATATAAATTGAATAATAAAAATTAAAAAATATCTTAATAATGTAAAAATTAACATTAGTTTATTATTTAGGATATTAAAGGATGAACGGTTCAAGTCGGACATGAGGTATGGGACTTCATCTCAATATCCATTCGTTGAGGCATATTTTGTTTTATTACATGGCATGGTTTTATAAGCTTTATAAACTCCTTTAACTTTTCATTTCATTCAAAGGGAATACTTTTTTATGAAGAGTTTTACAAAACGATATAAATAATGTTTCTTTTTAACATAATTAGTGACAACGACCTTTCCTCCACTATGAGTATTATTTGATATTTGGCATCCTTAATAAACCATGCTGTTTTTAAATGGAAAATAAATACCATATACTGTTTTACATATTTTGGTTTTGAAAATGGTTTTTATATTGGATTTGTTATGTCAATATATTTAAATGATATATTCTGTTATAAGTGTGGAAATGTTATATTTACATTATGTTTGTTTAATGTTTTATGAATATTTTATGGTTCTTGGGCATTGTTACGTATACAGGTGGTTCCGTGATAATACTATGGCAGGAGAGCCCGAGATAGCTCTCCAATGCATTGTGTAATGTGGCTGATGTAAATTTGATGGTTTCTCATAATATATTTATGGAATATACTATGATGGGTATTCCAAATGTAACTCCCTACGTAGTTGCGATATCTTCAATATAAGTATGATATATATTCCACATGTTACCTTAATGAATTTTTTTCTCTATGTGTTATTCGTAAATAATATGATTTCCTGAGGTATTTCAACGAGCTTATGTTATGTATGAAATGATGAAATAACATTTTTTATCTTTTTTACAACCCTTACTAACATTTTTATGCTCATTCCATGATTTGATTTGTTATCACATGACCTAAATATGAATAGGGTTAAGGATGGGATCATGGAAAAGTCATGCTATCTAAAACATGGGAGTAGACGTGATTATTTTTTTCAAGAGTTTTTTCTTTTATTAATAAAATGGAAACAGAGTAGAATTTTCTACCTTGTAATTATTGAGATGTAATGTAATAGTTATGGGAAAATTATCTAAAACAATAATCTTGTAAAGATCCTCAATGTGAATTATTTGTTTAATTCAATTTTATGTAATGTTTAAGGATGGGTCCTTATAGTTGGAATCAGAGGTAAGTTCAGATAAATTTTGGAGTAGTGGTATTGTATAATTAATACCCATAAATAACATTATGTGATTATTGAAATTATATAGCATTTACAGATTACCTTGTTGCTTCACCTATGATATATTTATGTTCAGAATGGTTTTCCGTAGAGGAAATATTGCAGCTATGTTGGGATGACATCAATAGGAATACAACCTTATTAATAAATAACCTGTGATGGTCAGAATTAGAATATAATAGTTTGTTGTTGTGATGGAATAATTGACTCTAGCTATAAATGGTGGTGGTATCCATGCATGAGATCAGTTAGATCAACCACAGAGGAAAATGTTAGTAGTGGATCATTTCATGAGGCAACATCCCCCATCATTAAAAGGATCATCTAACCCTATGATAGATAAAAGGTGTATTAAGGCACTGAATAACATTTTCGATGCCATGGGTTCTTCAGAACATCAATAGAATAGTCTAACTATTGACCATTTTGAAGGTGAAGTTGATCAGTGGTGGTCGATGGTGAAAAATATCAGGGATAGTGAGGTAAATGATGCTCTTGATTAGGATGACTTCAAAGGTTTGTTTCTTGAGAAATACTTTCCTAAGGTGGTTTGTCTTAGGATAGAAATAAAAATCCTCGAATTGAGGTAGGAGGATGACTAAGCGGCTTCTTATGAAGAAAAATTCAATCGACTGGAAAGGTATAATCCAAATTTCCTACTAGATCATAATAGTAAAATAAACCATTTTACTCGGGATTAAATCCAACGTATCGAAGGGACTTATCTTCTGGTGATTTCAAAGTTTCTGAAAATCTTGTTCGATGTGCCCAGAAGGAGTAAATGGAGTTTTTCTATGATCATGTGTTCTTTAAAAAACAACAGAATAAGAGGTCATGGTGGCAGGAGAAATGGAATAACTCTTAAAAAAATTCAAGGTTAGAAACATAAGATTACAGTTTTTAAAAGTTGTCGTAAAAAGAATACTAGGGAAGGTCTATTGAATTCTGGTAAATGCTACTGATGTGGTAAAGAGGGACATAAATCTCATAATTTCACTGACAAAGATCGTGGTATCAGTTAGACAAAATCAAATTTACAATCAATAAAATGTTCTAAGTTCTATAAAATTGGTCATTATGAGAATGAGTGTCCAATGAAGAACTCAACTGAGGGATGGCATCTATAATACAAGCAGAAATGGGTGGTGAGATATTTTGCAACTACTTCAGTAAATCTTTGGACATCAAATGAAGTAGTATCTGGTACATTGTTTGTTTTTTCATAATATGTCAATGTGTTATTTGATTTAGGGTCTATACATTTGTTCATTTATGAGACGTTTTATAGTAAATTGGTAATTTAATATCACGATATGAATCTTGAACTTATGGTAAAAACACCTAGAAGAAATGTTCACACAAAAACAAATTATATGAACCATCCTGTCCTTGGGTACAGAACGAATCTACCTGGAAGCCTTATTGTTTTCCCTCTAGTAGAGTTTGATGTTATTTTGGATATGGATTAGATTTTTTTATCATGCTATGATATAATACAAATATAAAGAGGTTTATTTTCAAAAGTATTTATAGTTTTTGTACCATAATGAACCCCTAATTTTGATAACATATCAGAAAGCTATGAAACTAGTAAAATATGGAAATTAATGTTACCTTGCACACATTTTTTAAAACAAATGTACTGTTCAGATTAATTATGTGCTAGTGGTAAATGAGTACCTTGATGTTTTCCTGATTAGTTGTCTGGTATTATACCTGATCAAGAAGATGAATTTACTGTTGACTTGGTTTCTGATGCTAAGACTATTTCAAAACCACCTTATTGAATGTCTCGAATTGAGCTTTTAGAGTTAATGAAGCAATTGTAGGGGTTATTAGAAAATGGTTTGATTCGACCTAACACATTATCATGGGGTGATCCTGTCTTGTTTCATAAAAAGAAAGATGGTTCAATGATATTTTTCATTGTTTTAGAGCATTGAATAACATCTCTTTTGAGAACAAGTATCGTTTGCCTCATATCAGTGATTTGTTTGATCAGCTCTAGAGAACTCAATATTTTTGAAACTTGACTTGAGGTTGAGGTACCATTCGTTTAAAGTAATATAAATAGACACTCTGATGGCCTCATTTCATACTAGATATAGACATTATGAATTTTTAGTTATGCCTTTTGGTTTAACCAATGCACCTGTTGTATTCATGGATCATATGAATAGAATTTTCCATGAGTTCTTGGATATGTTTTTGGTTTTGTTCAATGATGATATTTTGGTTTATTATAGAATTAAATAAGAGCATGAAATTAATTTAAGGGTTGTCTTGAAAACAATAAATTAAAAGAAAATATTTGGGAAATTCAGAAAGTGTTAGTTTTGGTTATAGAAAATTTATTTCTTTGGTCACATTGTTTCAAAAAATGGCATAACTGTTGATCCTGCAAAAATAAAATTTGTTGATTAGTGTGAAAGACCCACAAATATAACCGTGATCTGTATTTTTTCGGTTTGGAAGGTTATTATAGTAGGATTGGTGAAATTGTTTCACGATTATCTAGTCCAATAAATTAGATAACTAGAAAAGGAGTAATGTTCATTTGAAAAGAAGAATGGGATGATGGTTTTCCGGAATTCAAAACAAAAATTTTGAATGCTCCAGTTTTGGGTCTACCTACCAGAAATGGTGATTTTTTATCTGTAGTGAGGTTTCATTGAAAGGAAATGGTTGTTTCCTTTTGTAGAATGACCAGGTAATTTTTTATTCTTCACGTCAGTTGAATAATCCTGAGTTAAATTACCATACACATGATTTAGAATTAGCTGCTATTGTTTTTTGTTTAAAATTTTGAAGGATTCATTTGTATGGTGTAAATTTTGAAATATATACTAACCAAAAAAAATGATGTATATATTCACTCATAAATTATTAAACATGAGACATAGGAGATTTTTTGAATTAATCAATGATTATGATTGAACAATCCTTTACTTTCTAGGAAAAGAAAATAAAGTGGTTGATGCTTAGAGTCAAAAAAGAAATGCTTCATTAACCATGCTACGTTTGGAATGAGATCCTTTGTTTTTTTATTTGATGATCATTGGCATAGAAGTTGTTAGTGTAGGAAATTCTTCTATTTTGTTTCAGGTGTCAATTAAATAATCTCTACGAGACTGAACAAAGAAAGCACAGAAAGAAGAAAGTGAGTTTCTAAAAAAGGTAGAGTTTGTTCCGAAGGGTACGTTTCCTAAATATGACTTTGATAATGATTGTTTTTTGAGGTTTGCAAAGATATTGTGTGTTTCTTAAGATTCATAGTTAAATAATGAGTTATTATGTGAAGCTCATAGTTCCCCATTTTCAGTTCATCGTGGTAGTATAAATTTGTACAGAGATCTTTGGGATCATTATTGGTGGAATGGAATGAAAAAAGATATCGATGATTATATGGTGATGTGTTTAACTTGTCAGTAGGATAAAGCAGGGAGGTAGTTTCTGAAAGTGATGCTTCAGTCATTACCGGTAACAGAATGTAAATGGGAAAATATATTCATGGACATTGTAGTGGGATTACCAAATACATCTCAAGGTAATAATGCAATTTGGGTTATTGTTGATCGGTTGACTAAATCTGCTCATTTCCTTCCTATTCGAGATAGTTTGTCTCTAGATTAACAATCTCGGTTGTATGTTAATGTGATAGTCTTGTAGCATGGTGTTCCCCTCTCAATTGTATCTGATAGTGACCCCAAGTTTACTTATAACTTTGGGAAAGGCCTTCAGAAATTGTATAGTACATATTTAAATTTTAGAATATATTTTCATCCACAATAAGATAGACAATCAGAATGAACAATTCAGACCATGGAGGATATGATACGTGCTTGTTCACTGGATTACCTAGGAAGTTTGGACCGATATATTTCTTTTGTTGAATTTTCTTATAATAAAACATTTCATTCCATTATACAGATGGCTCCATTTGAGACACTCTATGGGTAGTGGTGTTAAACTCCATATTTGTGGGAAGATGTAGGTGAAAGAAAGTTTATGGGACTAGAATTGTTAGTAGAGATTGAAGAAACGATTTATTTGATTCATAAGCACCTGATAACAGCTCAGAGAAAGTATAAACATTTTGTGGATAACTGGAGGAGGTATCTTTCTTTTGAGGTAGGTGATTTTGTCTTTGTCCAGGATTCCCCATTGAATAGTGTGATGTATTTTGTTAAGAAGGTAAAGTTGAGTCCAAGGTTCATTGGACATTATACAATCCTGGAGAAAGTTGGATCAGTTGCATAAAGAGTGACTTTACCTCCATGTTTGTCTCAGGTACACAATGTATTTCATGTTTTAATGTTGAGAATGTTTGCTAAATACATCTCTTATTTTTAGTCCAGAGATAGTTTAGTTCGAAGAGAATCTCTCTTATGAGAAACAACCAGTCCAGATTCATGACCATAGAGAGAAAGTGATGCATTATAAGGTGATTCACCTGGTAAAGTTTTTGGGGTAAAACCATATGTTTGATGTGGCAACGTGGAAATCTGAAAATTCTATGAGGGATAAATACTCCCATTTATATGATAAGTTAAATAATTTGCAAGGATTCAATTTCTTAAAGGGAGGAAGGATGTAACATCCCAGGTAAATAAATCAAAAATACATTTTTAGATTAATTAATTTTTTGTGAATTATTTTTTTTACTTTAGAGGGGTTTCTATGTTCGATGGAGTAGCTAATACTCAACAATGAGTTTCTTTGATACAATACGTTGAAAAATAATAATATACTATTATTATTTTAAATAGTTGTTAACTTTTAGCCAATGTATTGGTGTGAATGAACAGAATTAACTAAAATATGATTATACATATTTGTTAATTGTTTTTACATTTATCCAACAAAATTTATGGGCTTAAAATATGAATTTATCCATTTTTAAGCATAAATACTCTAATATTATTTAAAAGGCCGACTTACTGCCTTTTGATGGATAACCCTCATTAAATCTAGTTTCGGCATTTTAAATATTTTCTAATTACAAAATAAAATTCTTCTTTAGAATTGGGACATTAAAATTCACTTAGGGTGAATTTTTTTTTAAAATAATTCATTTTTGATAAAAATAAAAAAATACTTTATTTTAATTCAAAACTGCCCTTTAATATAATTTATTTATATGAATAGAATATATTTTTTAATTGTTTTTAAATTTATATTATATTATATTATAACCATTTAATCCAATTTTGGTCATTGGGATAAATTTCACTTTGAAATTGGACGTATACAACAGTCAATATTTTGATAGTGAATATTTCCTAAAAACACGGTTTTTGATCATGTGAATTAATTTTAAATTACTTAATACAACTTATATGTTTTCAATTTGGTAAAATAGAAATAATTTTTGAATTTGGAATATCAAATATAGCCTAGGCTAAAATTTTGGTAGTTTTCTGAAGATAAAAAATCAATTTTTGTTGTACGGTGATTCCACTAAGTAATAGTTAAAAACTGACTTCTTCATTTAACTAAAATTTTACTGATTCTATGAATTGAATATAAAAAATCCAACATACATGGTTGTAATTAGTAAGTAAAATTTGGTTCAATAAGATGAAAAAATTTTGGTGAATAATAACTTTTGACTTTTATTTACCACAGTTAAAGTTAAATAAGGTAATACAAGGTAAAAATAATATCATAATAATACAAAATTACAATAAAACATGTCCTAACTTTATTGGATGAGTCATGGTGGACCGTGGGCATACTTGGGTCTATTTGGAGACTCCATGGAGCCACTTAAGAATTACAATGACACTTTATATTAATTAACATAAAGCAAAGGAAGAAATGACATAAAGAAATATCTTTTAGAAAATTAATTTTTACAACGAGTTATATACGTTTATGCTTTAACTATAATTATTATGTGGAAATATAAAAATATTTCCTACATCATGGTATAATTTAATATAATTTTTGGACATCAAATCAATAAAATTATTAATGACACAATAATGATTCATTGTTTTCCTCAGTAATAAATGATTTAAATAAATAATATTATAATGATTAAAATAATATCCAAAACCTCTCCAATTCTTATTGGATGTTTTTATATCTACCATGAGTCATATTATCTTCTACTTTAATATGTTTTGGAACTTTATAAACCGAAAATAATTATATAATAAAATAATATTTCCACACATTCCTAAAGAGCCCATCCTCCCCCTTATAAAAATCCCTCACCTCTAACCCATTCCTCAAACCTATCAAGCCCATTGGCTCACCTAAACCTTTCCCAAATAAGCTCTAATGATCCCTCTATTCCACCTAGATACCTAAAATTATGTATAAGTCACTTCATGATGTCCTTTTGGTTAAAACCAAATGGAGTTACCTGAATTAAAGGTAACTGTTTCTTTTAAATTTGTTTCTTTTATTTTATTTCTCCAATGCCTAAAATCTTTTTATTCTTTTCATTTATAACAAAACCAGTACCTCAATATACTATTATGTTGTTAGTAAAATTTATCTAACTAAACTTTCAAATACCTCTATGTAATGGGTAAAGAACATATTGTTTTTGTGTATGGAAAACAAACGCCTCCTTAAATGTTGATTATTCAATTATCTTCTACCGCATCTCTTGGTGCACATTATGATGAAATTTTATTTATATGTGAAATATATTTTTTTTATGTTTTATTTATGATTATTTATTTTTCATTTATATCATTCCATTGTGGTTTCTGTTATGGGTAAACAAGATAATTGTATTTGAGGAAGGGCGAACTATCGCCCCCTAAAAGTGATATGACTCATTAATTCCATATGTGGGACATATAAAGGATGATGTTAAGGATATTATATGTGATATTATACTTTAATTATTATATAGTTATGTATCATTATGTTTTAATTCCATTAAAATAATGAATATAAATGAAAGTAGTGTTCATGCCTACGTACACTTACTATCTCATTAAACAGTGCATTTCATTTCTTACCTCGAACTGTTATGTAAAGTTATAAATAAATATATATACATGATATATTAGATAAATAAGATATCTAAATAATTATTCTCATTATAGATATAATAAAATTTTAACCACGTGAAAAACTTGTAATTGTAAGAAGTCCATTTTGAAATTAAGTATCAAATATCAAAAAAATCAATGTTATTATCTTAAATGACTAAATAATGTTTATAACATGGTAATAAGTGATATAAAATGAATAATAAACTTGGGAAATGATCTTAAGAAAGTAGAAATTAACATTAATTTATTATTCTGTAGATTAATGAGTGAACATGTCAAGTCGTAAATGAGGTAAGGTACTTAGTCTCAACCTCCATTCATTGAGGTATATTTTATTTTAATACATGACTTTATTTTATATGTTGTATATACTCCTTTGACTTTTCATTTCATTAAATGGGAATCTATTTCTACAATTTGTTTTACTAAAAAAATAATGTTTCTATTTAATGTAAGCAGTGACAACTACTTTTCTGCCACCATGAGTTTTATTTGATCTTTGGATTCCTTAACAAGACATAATTTTTTTGAAAATAAAAAAATACCACATACTATTTTACGTATTTTGGAATTGAAAATGGTTTTTATAATGGAATTTTTCTGTTAATATATTTAAATGATATATTTTTATTAAAAAGAAAAAAAAATTATCTTTCCTTTATGTTTGTTTTATGGGTTATTAATATATTATGGTTCATGGGAATTGTTACGTATACAGGTGGTTCTGTGATATACCTTGGATAGATGAGCCCGAGATAACTCTCTAATACATTGGGAAAATTGACAGAGGTAAACGTGAATGCTTCCCCTATGAGATTTTCGGAATATAATGTGATGGTTATTAAAATTGTAACTATATACATACCTGGGATAGCTACAATGTAAGTATAATTTTGATTCCACAAGTTACCTTTATGATTTATGTTTTCTATGTGTTATTCACAAATCTTATGATTTAATATGGATGTTAAATAGCATATGTTATGTATGCAATGATGAACTAATGTTTCCATTATTTTTTTTATAACCCTTACTGATCTTTTAATGCTCATCCCATGTTTTGAATTGTTTTCACAAGATGTAAATATGAATAGGTTCACGGATGGTAACAAGGATAGGTCATGCTATCTAAAACATGGGACTAGACATGACTTTTTTTCAACAGTTTTAATTTTATACAAAGAATGGAAACTGAGTAGATGTGTCTACCAAGTAATTATTGAGATGTAATGTAATATTTATGGACTAATTCTCTAAAACACTAATCATGAAAAGATCCTCAATGTGAATTATTCTATAGATTCAATTTTATGTATTGTTTAAGGTTGGGTCCTTATACCAACTCAATGAAATATTTCACTATCATGGTATGAAGAATACTAAGAATGTACTTATTTAAAAAAAATTGATGTCATCCCAATCCATGGAATCAATCTCATATTATTTCCATGTATTTTTTATTTCATTCTACAACTACTCATCTTCGCCTTCTAATTTATGGATAACCAAATAGAAATTCACATTATCTAAAAACTATTGAATAGATAATATATTTCAATAGTACAGATCCATTTTTCATAAACAAGTGGATCAAAATACCATCTAATTTAATGTTTATATTGCCTCGTGAAACACCCAAAAGTATTTTGTTCGCTCTATTGATCATTTGGAATTCCAGTATGATTCAAAGCATTAGAAATATTTGTGATCAAAACAAAATTTTTTTCAATAAATCTCCCCTAGAATATGGTTACTCAGTCGGAAAATAATTTCATTGTCCATCTCAATCACCATGAACATAGATCCTATAAGTTCTAATAAATAACTTCTATAAAAAATCATAGATTAAGAAATAGTTATCATAGAAATGAACAACATAATCAAAAATAGTCACTAATATGATTTATAAATCACAACCCATTCTTTAATCTATTAATACTTACGTTTAGCCTATGTTTTTCAATGGAAACATATGTTCAAATCTTGTATGATTCTTCATGATGAGTTTGTGAATTTTCCAATCATATCCCCTAGTAATGGCAATCTATGTGTGTATAAATAATTATTTTCATGTACTAGATTACACCATGTTAGGCTTAGAACATCATATATGTGTTTGTAACCCGAATTACATTTGTTCAATATCCACATACACATGTAGTATCGATACAAGGATGTATTTTAAGGAAACCATAAACTCAATACTTTACCAGATTACATGAAATCATCCTATACAATCTATATCCTTATATATATCCTTAGATATGTCCAAAGAGTTCTCACTATGGTTTTCTCACCCTATATTCGAAAGGATAACTATAACAATACTCTAATACAATCTATATTGACCATATCATTACATAAATTAATATTCAAAAATGTAATTTTAATAATTAAAACATTATAAAAATCAGCACCTAATGATTGTGATGTCTATGTTATTTGAAAACATGGAAATATAAAAAATGATATATATATATACATGTGTGTGTGTGTGTGTGTGTGTGTGTGTGTGATATAAATTATCCCCCTCTAGGTTCTTCTTGACAAGATTCCTTCTTAGAAACAACAAACATAAAACATAAGTTCATATCTTGGGGATGGAAATGTGACAACTAGGTCCCAGTGATAGCACAACCACCCCACCTTAACATGACCGTCAGGTCCTGGCCCTCCAGGTACCATAAGTTTCCCCGCAGACATGTGGTCCCCACCCAAGTCTCCACTGACATGCTTGAACGGGTCATCTGACTAATGATTATCCCCACATGCAACACAATTCATTTCCAGTGTCTTTTTTCCTCACTCACACACACCCTAGGATACATCTCAGAAGGTCACCCATCCTGATCACTACTCTAGGCCAAGCATGTTTAACTGTGGAGCACTAACTAGGCAGTCTCCCGAAAAGGAAGGTGCACCTTGTTGGCATGAGTCATATCTTTTATCCATTTAACCCTTTATCATTTTGGGGTGTTACAATCTCCCCCCCCCCATTAGATCACAATGTCCTTTTTATAGGCCCTAAATCTCACCCCAGGCAGTGCGCCACACATAAAGTTGGTTTTATCCTATGATACCAAATGTGAAAACAAGGTCTCGGTTGTAGTACACCACCCCACCTTAACATGATTGTCGGGTCCTGGCCTGCCAGGTACCACCAGTTGCCCCACAGTCACATGCCCCCCCCCCCAAGGGTCAACCCACATGCTTGAACGGGTCATCTGACTAATGACTATCCCCATAGGCCAACATATGTCCTTTCTAGTGTGTTTTTCCTCACCCACACACACCCTAGTAAACATCCCAGAAGGTCGCCCATCCTGATCACTACACTGGGCCAAACATGCATAACTATGGAGTTCTAACCAGGTAGGCTCCCAAAAAGGAAGGTGAACCTTGTTGACCTGAGTAATATCATTTAGCCATTTAATCCTTTATCATTTTGGGTGTCATAGGAAATGTAAAAATGGGTGTTCTCAAATTCTCTGTAAGGGTAAAAACATAGACATGTAAGAATAATCAAGATAATAAGGTCATTAGAACATTGTAATGAAAATAGATAATCATACCCTTCATATCAAATATCATATAAATCAATCATGTGATGAATCTTGGAATTGGATAAGACTTTAATCATAATAAAATATAGAACATAATCCATTAAAGCATAACATATGAATGAATCATGGAATAATTGTAGAAAATTTATAATATATAATATTAATGACAAATGATCCAAGGAATCACTTCCAAGACCATAATGGTAGTATAGTTTCACTACCCATACTATCATGGTAGTAATGGTTAACATTTTAAGTCATCTTAGTTCAATAAGTTTACTACTCATATCATCCTAGCCATCATGGTTCACATAGATTCCCATCTTAGAAGACATTTCCCATTCCCAATACCCTCTAAATATATATCATCAGATGTAAATAATTACACAATGCATTGGGGGGAGATATTGGACCCACCCATCTCATAATGAAATCATACATACTTGTCCCATAATATCATAAGTAATCATACCAAATCCCATGAATTAAAGTTAGTATTATAAATATTTTTTCATATCATGACCTATAGAAAAAAGAATGTTTCGTAATATTTTTTTTCATAATTGTATTCTATGAAAAGATTTTGGTTTCAAAGGAATATATCATATTAAATAGAAAAATGTTTCTTCATAATCATTCCATCAAATCATAATCTATCTAGAGAAGGAATATGAATGGAAATATTGTATAATTTCCCCAAAACGGCATAAAACACCAAATAAAAATTATGTTATATGGGAAATAATTTTATAAGTGTTTTTTTGAAAATATTCTTTAAAATGATATCCTTTCATCATTGATATTTTTTAAAACATATAAAACCCTTGTTAAATCATTTTTCATTGAATATAGCATTAAAATTTTATAAAGTAATAATATAAAACGTTTTTAAAATGATTTTTCCTTGAAAATTGGACTGAAAGGCCTTTCCAAACTATTTTTTTAAAACATGTAAATTTAAAAAACATATATATTTTTTATTATAAAATTATATTACCCTCATTAGAACCATTATATGGTAATGTTTCACTTTAGATAATATGTTAGTTGTTCTTCAAATGTGTCTTATTTTGTTATGTTATTGATCATTATACTTATATCATAATTATTGAATTAAAATCATGATATTAAAATCATGTATATCTATTATATGAATATTATTATAATCTATAAAATATATAAGTAAAAATTTAATAACCATTCCTATGGATGGTAAACCGTACAAACTTGTGAACGTTGTTTCTGTTTAATGGTAATGTTTATAGAATGAATGTCAAATTCCACATTGTATATATATGTAATTATTAAAATATATTCATGATATCTTTTATATATTGTATATATAGTAATATAATTTTTAATATAATTCATGTAGTGTATTATTGAATCATATCACTTTCAAGGGGATATAGTCTACACTTCTTCAAACAAAATTATCATATTAACATCAAATGAAAAGGAAAAAATATGACTCTTAAAAAATAGATAATATTTAATATATAATAAATATAAAATATAAAAAAAATATAGTTTTTTTCATAATTTACACTATGGTAGTTGGTAGGTAAAATTGAACAATCATCATTTAGTGATATGGATGTTCATCGTACACCTAAAAAGTATGTCTGTTACCCATTAGATTGAGTTGTGTATAATTCTTGGCCAAACCCTTATAATTAAAAAAAGACATTATAGTGATTAAAATTTTGTTTTTTAACATTAACATAACAAATATATTTTATGGGTGGATAATGAAAATACAAAAAAAGAAGCCTAAAAGAATTTATTATCTCCTAATCGAGTAATTTCATTTTCTTTGTGATAAAAAATTCCTTCTATTTCCTTCATTCCAAGGGAAATATTATATGAAAAATGAAGGGATTAGGTTATGATAATTTTTAATATCATGTACAATTCTATTTTGTTTTATATGTGTGAAGAAGATAGATAATTGGTGGCCTTTTATAGGGAACAAGGTGTAGCACTCATGAAACCATTTGAAAATAGAATTCAACCCTCATTTTTCATATTTCAAGTGGAGCCAATAATAATCATAAGTAGATCCAAGAGAGGATAGTGTCTAAATATTGAATAAAAATTGATTTTGAACGGCTTTATTTGTATTTTTGGTTCATATTGTTATGGTTTAGTAACTTATTATGCCTTATTTAATATTTTTTGATGTAATTAATTTTAATCTCATTCAGTTATACTATATGTAAATAAATAGGTTTACCTAGTTTGAAATTATAAATTACTATTTTTCCTAATATGGAATCCATTTTTAATAATTCTATTAATAAATTTGGAAGAAATTAATATAAACTTAATCTCAGAGTTGATTTGACAATATGGGTTTTTAAAGTATAAATTATCAAATGTTTTCCATGTTTTTATATCCAATCTCACAGTGAAATTTTATCAAATTTCCATAATGTAATTAATTGATAAAAATATAACATAATTTAATATTTAAAACAAATTAAAATATAATTTATCCGCATAAATAAATTATTTGAAAAGGATGTTTTGATTCAAAATATGGTATTTTTCTCTATTTATCAAAAAAAGAATTTCTCCAACGCATCCATAAAATTCTCACCAATCTAATTTATAAATTTTCTTTTAATAAATTAAGATAATTTTCTCACGTTAAATTTATAAATAATTATGAAATTAATTTTATTGTTTTTCATAGATCATGAAAAATAATTTATTTTAGAAAATAATATTTTTTTGAAACCTATAATGACATTACTAATAATTAAATATTTTGATATCAATATGTTCCATTTATATAAAATCGTTATAAAAAATTATTTAAATTTTGTTAATAATATTTTTATTGGCTAGTCAGAATTTTCTAATTTAAATATTTCATATAATAAAATGATGTTTTGTAGAAACATAAGTGTTACATGTAACGTTTTACAAGCCATTGTTCCATTTATCACATTTAAAGTCAATGTTTTATATTCTAGGACAATGCTCTATGTGAAATAAATTTTTGATTTAGTTCATTGGAGGAAATAAATATTGATTTTATTTTCCCAAAAAAAAATCCATAAAAACTCAGGTGTTACATTATACCCCATTAAAAATGAATTCCACCCTTTAAATTAGTCACTAGAAAAAAATGAGGTTAATTATTCATCATGATATCATTAATATCCCACATACAGTCTTCAAATTTGTGATTTCTACAAAAAAACATTTATCATGTGAGTGGTATTAGTTTGTAGAGAATTCCCTAATTGGTTTAGAATTTCAAAAAGTTCTTCCTCATAAGAAATATCCTGATCAAGTTATATAACCATAGAATTTAATACATGTGAAGGGTCATGAGTGTACTTTCTCAGCAGAGATAAATGCATCAGATTATGGAATTGATATTTATTTGGATGATGTGCCATGAGATAGGCTATTATCCTGTCATAATCAAGAATATAAATGAGATTTATTTACTTATGTATTAGTTTCTATTTCTCTTTAGGATCACTACATTCATCCAGGGTTATATTTGTATAATCATCTTTCACCAACATAAAATTATAGATCATGACAATGGTTATCCTCATTATTTGACTACATTCATTGATCTCCATTAATATGGAGCGGAATGGTTCTAACATTCTCGAGCATTCTTCGGTGCACTAAGGTCCCAATTTCCTTTCTTATCTAACATCATCCCAAAACAATGGCCCTCTACATATATTCATATATAGGGGTTTATACAGTTCTTTCAGAATTATTGAGTGAAAGATATTGTTATAGTAAAACTCAAATATAGGAATGTGTTGATCCCAAGTACCTTGGAAAACTTGATAACAAGATATCAACATATCCTATAGGGTTTTAATTGTTCCACCATAATGACCATTTGTTTGGGAATTCCATGTAGTGATGAAACACAATTCATAGTCATGTTCTTAATGAATACATCTTTAAAACATATAGGTAATCATTAATTAATGATATGACATATTTGAATGTGGTAGTCTATGAAGCGTTACAACTTCTTTAATTTATATCCTAGAAACCTAATTCAAAGATAAGTCCTTATTGATAGTGATGAAGTTTGATGACTTAGTAATATGATCAACTACAAACCATATAGAATTAAACACTTTATAGGGTTTTGTGGTCCAAAAACAAAATCATTGTGATGTTATCACATTTCTAGTTTGGTATTGGTAACAGATGCAACATCCCCTTCGAATTTTTTCATTCATCCTTAACCTTTTGGCATAACCAGAAATGAGATAAAAACATTTTGATATGTGTCTTCATTCTATCCCTCTAAAAGTATTCTGTCAAGTCTCTATATACATTTGTACATCCACAATGAATAAGAAATAATGAACTATGAGCTTCCTCAAATAGCTCTTTCTTAAAATTTTACTTTAAAAGTAGACATACATTGTTATTTACCCTTATTGATCCATCTTGATCAAGGTTAAACTCATTAACATTTATCCCTCTCTTTTTCATCACTTCATCTCCCTTCTATTACTCATTAATCTTTACTTGAACATAGTATTGATCATTCATTTTAGAATAATATTATGTTCCCCTTCATTTGGGACTTCTAGATACATCCTGTTGTAATCCTAAAATATTTGATATTTGGTGAACTTTATCAAGATAAGATATTATGATCCTTTCCACTCCAAGCATCGACCACCTTATTCACATTCCTAGGGTGCTAGTGTATTGAGTAGTCATAGACCTCAATCAACTCTATCCATCCTCTCTAGAACATTTTTAGATAAATTTGTGTGAATATGTTTGGCATACATTTTTTGATTGGTATATATACAACACTATTATTCATAAGGATAATAAATCTATATCCTTAATGTAAAAATTATCGCGGGTTACTCTAAATAATGATTTCAGTAATTTTTCACATTGATGTTCAACTATAAAATGCCGTATGTTATAACACTGTTACAATGAATAAGCACAGGTGCACTGAATAACATTATCCTTAGTTCCCTGAAATTTTTCTCGCACTCATCTATCATGGGGAACGTGACACCATTCTATATTAACATGGTCATAGTATTAGATAGTAGTGCGGAATGTTTTAGAAACCTTTTGTAATATGAATGTAAAATAATAATTATTTGAATATTAGTCCCTGTGTTTGGCCTAGGCTGGCATTCAATATCCTATGTATAGGATTAATATACTATTAATCGATAACTTGATATTTTGTGACCACATAATAAAACACTTTTTAGTGAAAATCCACACATTGTAAAAAATTTCATATTTTCTTCCTTACTTTGATTCATCAGTATAATTATCAAGTGACATTGTTGTACTAAATTTACCATTGAATAAATAAGAATATCTTCTATTTGTACAACTGCAAGTTGATCAAGGTAATCCCCGAATACTTTATTCCTAAAATACATGAAAAAATTGGGGGAATTAGCAAGACAAAAAGGCGTCACTATATATTCATATTGTCCATAATTAATAAGGAATGCCATCATTGGTATATAATCTTTCTGTCCCCAAAATTAATGATATCTAGAAGGCTTGTAAATCTAGGAAAATTATTGATCTCAGAGAAATAGTTCAAACATGTCCCAAATATGGTGGAGGTGATAAGTATTTTTTATTGTAAACTTCTCCAAATACCAATAATCAGTTCCAATTTGCATTAATCAATATTTTAATTTCACAAAAAGAACGGATGCCCCATAAGGTGACACACATGGTCAAATGAATCGATTATAATGGTTTTCCTCGAGTTTATTCTTGACTTCCTACAAATCAATAATAGCCAATCTATAAGGAGTTTTTGAAGTATGTGTGTAATCATGTATGGATTCTTTTGAGAACTCAACATCATATTTGTTAATAAAGGCTATGAAACTCTTTAGAAAATACAAACACAACTTATCAAACACTAAGAATATCATCGACGTCGATTTTTTTACCCCACCATTTTAGATAAATAGTCCTTCTAAATTATAATTCAAACCAATAAACAAGATTTAATCTTTATAGGTAGATCATACATACCAAAACCTTGATGGTTGATCATTGGAGGGTTTGAAATATAAATCCTAACTTCCCATCCTTCATTGTTTATTTGTAATTTTTGTTGAGATATACAATCCATACATAATATGACATAAAATTTAACCAACGAAATTATAATGAAAGTTTAAAGAAGAACATTTACACAATATTAAACCATAGATGTATCGTATTCTTGAGATGAAATCATCATACCATCAGTTTTTTTTTCACAAAGAATTATATATCTATTTCATTCAGTGGAATCATAATACCCTATAAAAGTTATATACATATGAAATAGAGGTTAGAAAAATAATTGAATATGAAATTAGGATTTCTATAGTGGATGGTATGATTACATTTCTGTACATCGTTATCTCACCCCTAATTAAAAATAATGATAAAATAATATTTGAATTTCTCCCCTGGCTATAGAGTTTGTATAAGTTTATCCTCATCACCAACGCTTGGGTTTGGGAAGTGTAACATAACCATAATTTAAAAAAAATGTAAAACTAAAAAATACTTTTAAATAATTCCTCAGGGTTTGAACCTCTCAAGCATTAAAAATACCATAAAAATATAATTAAATAAAATAGTGAAATATATATCATATATCAAATTCTGATCAATTAACCTATCCCAAAAAAATAAGATATATAAAAATGGGAATATTCCATACACATTCATGTTTCCCATTATGATGTAAGGTCACATAAATAACTGAATTATATCCATCAAGTAATCAATATCATATAATCAAAAAATATAGTATTTCTAATTCAATTCATCATTAAAATTTTATGTTCCCAACACCATGTTAGAAATAAATCTTTGATTAATATATATATATATATATGTATTATATCAACAATCCTAATTCCATTAAAAAAATCATCAATATAAAATGATTTTTATCCAATAGAAAAAAAACACATTTTTGAAATAACCTTTAATTTTATATCATTTTTCACCCATTTTTTTCAAAGCCACTAAAATAATTATTTATTTCACAAATTCCACAACACTTAATTCGAAAATAAAAACTAAATTGTTTTCTGAAAAATTATTCCTCTTGTTTAAATGATTTTTTATTGAGACCCAATATCACTACAAGAACAATGGCCTTTTGGGATGGGTTATTTGGGATGAGATTTATTCTCATCGCAAATAGTCCTTCAAAGAGTATATTTGCAGCGAGGGAATCGACCAGTCACAGAAAATTATTTATTTGAGAAGGGACTTCAGGTCATGTCTCAAAATATTTGGCAAGGTTTGCACAAAAAATAGCAGGAAGGGTATTTACAATTGGGAGGCACCCCCCATCGCCAAAACCCGGACGTGTTAAATATGTTTTGCAATGGGGAGTTTCCCTGTTGAGAATATTTCATCTATATGTCTCTTTTTTTACGGGTCCCATAAAAAATAACCATTGGCAGTAAATAGTATTTGTGATTGGATTTTTCCCTATCACAAATACCCATTTAACTGTCGATATTAATTAATACAGCTAAAGTTATTTGTGATGGGTCCCATCCCAAATAGTATTGTCACAACTAATATAAACCATATATACCTCCATTTGTTTTAATAAATAATTAGAAATAATTAGAAATAATAAGCAATAATTAGAACAATTATCAACAACTATCAACAATTAGAAACAATTAGAAAAAATTAAAAGATATTAGAAACAATTAGAAACAATTAATATAAATTAGAAACTATTTTTTAACAATTAGAAACGATTTGGGACAATTAGAAACAATTAGGATTGTTTAGGAAACGTTAGGAACAATTATGAAAAACATGTAACAATGATGACAATTAAGAACAATTAGTATCAATTAGTATCAACTAGGGACAATTAAGATCTATTAGAAACAATTAGGAATAATTTGAAATAGTTAGGAACAATGAGGAACAATTAGGGGCAATTATAATTACATTGAATTATTTCTAGTGGATTGGAGACACTAATTTTTCTTGATGACTCTTATCCTTTAAACTCTCAATGACTCAAAAAATTAAAAAATACATCCTTCTATGTATTAATATCCAATATTTTATGCACGGTATTGGATATTCATACATAGGACCATATTTCTCATAATGATTTCAGGCATTTATAGTTGGAATATGATTATTCATCGATGAGAAGGGGGTATTGGTTTTGATAGATCATTTACTTGTATATTTCTCACACTGAAATGACAATAAAGATTTTTTCTGAAGGTACCCTTATGAATTATTTTATGCATAAGAAAAAATATTCATACATCCAAGAATATTTTTCTTAATGACTTCTGTGTGATAAAGTAATATGTAAATGAGCCATTGGACAAAATAACATCTGCCAATCCACTAGAAATTGAGTCCCTAGTAATTAGTGGTAATTAGTAAGAAGTAGCTGTAATTATTTATATTATCTTTTTTGGATAGTGTATTTCATATTTAAAATTATTTATATGAAGTAATTATTTTATATTTCCTAGAAAAATATGGAACATGGAAGTAGAAAAAATAATTTTTAGATGATCATGCTTGGATAAATCCAGGAATAAATCCAAAGGGTTATGGGTTTAATCATGTATATGTAGATGGTGTTGAGGAATTATTATTAATTTCATAATCAAAACCATAATTTTTTTAGAAGGCACAATTAGGTGTCCTTTAAAAAATTTGTTCTGAGAACTTCTGAAACATTTGACAATGTTGGGGGATATTAATCGCATTTTTGTTTTCAATCAGATTATGTTTTTGGTATCAACATAGGGAACACAATTACAGAGATGATTCTAATTATTTAATTCTAGATCCAACATAGTTTCCAAATTTTGTACATGATGTTCAACTTTAATTTATTCTAAAAACTAAATCATAGGATGATATTTATTTGACTCCCGAGTTGCCACCATCTAAATTTTATGGGTTGTTGTGTTCTGCAGAGGATATATTATATCCTAGTTACAAGATATAAAAATTAATAGTGGTTGAAAATTTTATGGCAATTAAATAAGATAATGGAATGTCAAACAACTATTTTAATAAGAATTTTTTGTGATAACATTGTTACCATAAGGAAATGTGTTTCCCGCAAATTACAATGAGAAAAAGTGGCTAGTTCATCATTTGGTCCATTTTTATCAGAAGATTCATTCATGTGCAGATGATTGAATTTTATATTATGGTGAAAATGATTTTTTGATTCGTTTTCCCCCATGTGGAAAATCAATGTATATATAAGATTAACCGGGGAAGACTGGATTGATTCCTGTTAAGTAGTTGAGATATTTCTCACTTACACCAAGGTTGTAGTGTTTATTTATGTCTTAGATCACAGAGACAATGATGTCAGTACAAAAAATCATGATTAAAAAAGGTAGAATCATGAATCATTCATATAATAGTGATTCATTTAATCATTTTGACCAAGTGCATATTTTTTTTTCTTTTGAATCCTGAAACATGCAATTGGGCCTTTCAAATGGCGATTTCTATCAGTTTTCTTCTTATGGTATTTAGTATTCATGTTGTCCTGTCTTAATAACTCCATACAATTTACCTCCATGAATGTTGATGAAGGATCATTATAACTTTTGGACATTATTAATCCCATTAAATCTAATAAATACTATTGATGTTTATTTGAAACCTTTGATTAATGAGTCAAATTCATTATGGATTAATGTTGTGAGTACATATGATGTTGCTGTGAAACAAAATTTCTGACTAAAAGATGCATTATTTGTGATAATTAGTGACTTAATGGAATATGAAATATTATATAAATGGGTTGGACATGGTCCGAAAACATTTCATTACTATATGAGAAATAACAAATCACTTATGTTCGTTAATTGAAAAAACCCTGCTATATTGACAGTCATATTAGGTTTCTTCAAACTTATCATACTTTTCGGAGAAAAATATATCATTTCAGAAAAGGAAAATTTTAAATGTATGCATAACAAAAAATGATCTCAGGTTAAAAGTTAATATAAGTTGTATTTTCATTACCTCCCATCACATTGGGACCAATAATAAACCAGCTGAAATTTTATGGCTTTGGGAGAGAACACATTTGGATAAAATAGAGCATTTTTTAGGATCTGCTATATTTTTTTTGATTTGTTGGTCTTTGACATATTGGATGTCCTGAATATTGAGAATAATTTTTTTGATAATTTATTTCATACAGATTTGGATAGACTAGGTAAGAACAAAGATAATGTAACGGGATGATTAAATCATTCCCAAATTTTCAGGAGAACAGAATTTAGACTATTTGAAAATATGAGATCAATGATTTTAATGAAGAAAAAAGCATCATATAAAATGTCCAAGGATATTCTCTTTTTATTTTGTTAGTGGATAGCATATTCAAGACTTCCAGATGCATATGCATCTAATTTGTGATGATATGTTAAGAATGGTCATATTACAGAATTAAAAAGTCATGATATTCATGTTACAATGGAAATAATTATGCTAAATGGATTTTGATATTTGTTGAATTATATGATTTTGGATTCAAAAAATGTCATATAATATTTTTTCAAGAAATTTTTGTGATGACGACAGAAAATGATGCACTAAAAAATTGGAAGAATGTGTTGTTTTAATTATATTTAAACATGAAATAATCATCTCGTCGGATTTCTTAGACTCAATGAATCATCTGATATTACATTTTACACATTAAGAAAATTGAGGAGGTCTAGAACAGTTTTAATGGATATACCCATTCAAAGGTTGCCTCTCAAAATTGAATAAAAAAGTACATAACCTATCATCAATTAAAGGCTCAATTGTTGAAGCTTATTTTCATGAAGAAATTTCTTTTTCTGCTCACATTATTTTTTATCTAAATATTCATCAAAACAAAACCACATGGGAATGAACGAGTTGAATATTGATGATGAACTGAACTATCAAATTATCTACTTTTAATTATCCAAAGTTTTGATTCGTTGAAGTTCATGAACGATGTCTTTCAGATGATGAACATCACGAAGTTCATACATATGTTCTTCTCAACTGTGAAAAAATTTCATCTCATGTACTATGAGTGCTTATATCTCTTATTCTATAATTTATGTTACAATATGTAAACATATTTTATTTTTAGGATATATGATTATTAAATTAATAACAATCTTTCACCAATTATAATAGCATCTATTGAAGAACGCTGGAAAAAAGGTTCTCAATGGATTCAAAAACTTTTTACAAAAATTTTTGATGGTTTTACAAATCAATTTAGTTTATTATTTAAAATATTTATAATTATTTGGAAAAAATTTCAGTTATCTCAACATGTAGATAAAATTCATAAGAGACTATTTATATTGATTGACTCACCATCCAAAATGGCTAAATCTAATAATTCATATGTGGTGAATGGTTTTTGATTTCATTCACGTGCAAGTGGGGAATCAAAAAAACAATAAACCGTGGAGTTTTTTTGAGAGGATATCATCATAGAGAAACTGATGTTTACTTTCAGGGAATGCTGGATAAAATTATTGAACCATGTTATCTTGGAAAAAATTATATAGCAATGTTAAAATGTCAATGATTGGATAATAATATAGTATTGAGAGTACATCTGACTCGTGGAATTGTTGATAATAAATAGAAAAGTAATCATTCCTTATATGAACCTTTTATACTGGCTGAATAGGAACATCAAATTTATTAAGTAAAGTACTGTGTTGCAACATGTGACCTGACTGATTGATGGAGGATAATAAAAATAAAATATCAGGGAAATCAGTTTACACAATGGGAATGTTGTTCCACTAGTGTGCAGGAAATTGAAATTTTTCAAGGGACTACTCAAAATCTATCCTTTCTCAAAGGGACAAGCATATCGATGATGAAACCCCAACAATTATGTGTCAATAATGATAATTATGTTAATAATGTTACAAATTAATTTTAAATTACCAGAGATGATGAAACTAAAACTCATAGGGATATTGATGATGCAGAGTAGGAATATGAAGACCTTGGCATTGTCAGATCTGATGATGATGATGAAGGTGAACAGTGACATAGTTAAATGATGGTTATACTCATAACTACTATATATATAATAGTAATTTTCAACATTTTTCTAACAATAATCTTTTTATTTTTCATATGAATGATGATCTATTTCATTAGTGGTATGAGGATTAACTACTTTTGGATGTTGAGTATTTGGGATCATCTGACCCTCAAATGACTGGCAGTTTAAGGGGTATGGGGAGGAGGTGTGGTCATGCACAACTGATGATTAATGACCCATTCCCAATGTGATTCCTGCGTCTTGGCTTCGATCCATGCACGCAGAGGTATGTGAAACTCTGTATTTCAGTTATCTTTCATTAATTTATTTATATACTAATTGTTTGATTATATATTATTTTTTCCATAGTTTTGCATATAGCTGTTGGACAAGAGAGCACTATCTTACACTATTATTTTTCGTAGCCATGGATCACAAGGGAACAGATTTCAGTTCATGTGAAGCTCTACATGTTCAATAATTTTATATTATGGAAATATGTAATACTTATTTTGTAAATGTGTATCATTAATAACTTAATATTACAATTTTTTAAGGGCTTATGGAATACCCTTGATGATATCTTTCATGATGTTATCCACGCGACCTGGGAAGTTTCTATGTGTGACAGTTTCGGTAATTTTTTTCAACGTTTGAGAAGGACGTCCATAAAAAAAGCAGGAGTGACATTATTTGACGAGTCATGTGGATTACATATACTAGATTACATTTCATCTCACATTTATGATATATTATGTTCACATTTTTATGGTGGTGTATTTCAGAGGTCCTCTTCATTGGGAAGGCAGAACTGGGGGAGATAAGAGGTGACGCATCGAGCTGGTAGTATATTTAGTATGCATAGAGAACATCTAGTAAATATCTTTTTTAAATATTTTATATAAAATTAGATATAAACAATGTATATTATATTTCTATAGATAGAAAAGAAGCTTGATATTATGTATTACAACATTTATCAGAGGATGCACAGTGATCCAGCCACCATAGAGATTAGAGGTGATCGCTAGCGTCATATTATGGTCAATATTATTTTTATTTCAGTTTAAAATTTAACATTATATAATATTTTCCCCATTTAAATTTCAAATTTGAGTTTTATTCATCGTATGATGCCTAAAAATCTCATACACAATATGAGAGTTAGGCCGAAACAACTCATCGTACTAGTTCAGACCATTTTGATGAGGCGGTATTGATGCAGGAAACCCATTATTCCTTCAGGAAGAGTCGTGTAGTTGGTCTCATCTCTAATTTCACTCATGGGACTTATTATGGATCTGATGTAATATCGGAGTCCATTTTAGGTAGAGCTCATAGAAAGTCATCATCTTCTGGCACACATTATCAGGAGAATCTGTGAGCTCATAGCAAGTGTATAAAGAGTTATCCAAAGAAGTTTGAAGAGATGCGTCAGCAGTAGCAGCAGCAGAAGTACGAGAAGGACAGGTGTCAATGGCAGTAGCAACAACATCAAAAACATGAGGAGGAGATTCCTTGATGGAAGAAACAGTAGCACAAGTATATGGAGTACATGAACTGTCTCACTCCTACATTAGGGATAGAGTTTATTCCACCATCTTCACCAGATCCTCCACCTCCTCCAGAAGACTATCCCCCCAGTGATTTTTTTTGTTCTGTTAAAAGCATTTGAATTCATGATTTGATATAATATGAACTATTTATATTTTCTATCTTTTATATTAGTGGGAATATTAAATAATATAATTCTTTTTATTTTTATTTTTAATATTTTAATTTATAATTATTTATTATTAGTAATATATTTTGTAATGTTTTTTTAATAATAATAATAATAATAATAACAATAATATTTTAAGATACTTTATATTTTTTTGTAAGTATTCATAATTTTTATATTTATTATTTTTTATTTTGATAATATTAATAAAAAATTTTAATTAATTTATCATAATTTATTTAATATCATTATTATCTATTTTTTATTTGAGATGGGACCCCGTTGCAAAAGTTTTTGATAAATATAACATATATGAATGGATAAATAATATTTTCAGGAAAAATCGGCTCGTTGTAAATACTTTTTGTGATGGGATTGTTGAAAAATAATTTTGGGAGGGGCTCAACACAACACGTTTTTTAAATATAATGTATATAATATGACATCTTGTTGTGGCCGGACCATTTCTCATTGAAAACAACTCATCAAAAATACCTCAAATTCAAGTTGTGTATTAACATATGACATTAAATATAAAAAATGATGAAAACATCTATTTTTTATCCAGCATTAAAACATTTTCAAATTTGTTGACAAAACTATATTTTATAGGTGAATAACCATTAAAAATTTAACACTGAATTTCCCATTCATAAGAACTCATATTCACATAGAAAAGATACAATAAGAATAAAAATCTAGGTAACCCAACCACTGAAGGATAGTATTTTCTATTTGGGTCATCGCTTACATTCCTGTAACAATTTAAAACAAGTCATATTAAAATGTGTCTTGATACGGGAAATATCTTCCATCTCATTATATAATTTATGTTATAATTTGTTTCATCAACATAAGATCTATCAAAACGATACCAACCAAACTAGTAGTAGTAAAAATTACACTAAATTCATTTACAAACCTAATTTAGGAATGGGTCGAAAATTTCATGTTCAATAGGTTCACTATTTTTCAAACAAACATATTTCACTGATTAAAATGTTTAAGGGATTATCATTTTTATTGGATTATAGGGATTCCATAAATTCATACGTATCACAACATAATACATGAAATCCCACAAAAACAACCACATGTCTCTTCCATCACATATCTCCACCATAGCACAACACAATCACTGGTGAGACATACAATCTAAAAAAGGGTCATCATCAATTTCACACAGTGGAATCACCTAAGTATATTTACATACACATGAAACCACCCTTTTCACGTTACTATTATATCAATGTCATCCACTACAATTCTCCAACAACTTATCACTGCTATCATCACACATTAAACACATAGATATATTTAAAAAGTAATTGGAAATTTTGTATTATGAAATTATTGGATTTGGGCGACACTGACTCACCTACCCAATTCATATTACATTAATATATAACATGTCATGATTAGATAACGGTTATCCCCTCATCATGTTCCTCATTTCATGTTCACATATAACCCAAGTAAAAAAAATATAAACCACAATTGACATTAACAAACTCCAGCTACAACTATTATTAAGTGGATTACGTGACATCACCTAATTATTTAGCATTGGTGTTCTCAAAAAATTTTAATTTTTTCCTAGGGTAACAGTTCATTAATCATATATAAAGGATTAACCTTTTTAATAGAAGGTTATCATAATACAAAATTTTCAATGATGGTTTCATAATATTCAATAATCACATAGTACTAATGTTTCCTTTCTAACATTATTTACAATAAGTATTAAAAACACTTCAATATAAGAATAATAAAAAACCCACAAAAAATAAGTTTCTAGAAGTTGTTTCTACTGAAAACAATCCCTTAAATTTAAATAGTGCCAAAATGTGTCGAGGTTGAAAAAAACATCACAGATTTCAACTCACATAACACATTTCATATAGTAATACTAGAAATTATACATTAATATTGTTTAATGGGAAAAATAATTCCAAATTTATCTGAAAATATTTAAATATTATTTTATTTCTAAAAATTTAAATACCAAATTTCATTGAAAACATTCTTTTATAATCATAAAAATAAAACATGAATTCAAATGAAAAAATTGAAAAACAACATGTTTTATTAATATGTTCAATGATTCGTCCTGATTGTACTAAACATTATTTAATCATTTAATGGAATATGAAAACATTATTATATACAAAAATTAGGATATCATGGGAATACAATTTTATTTAAATTTCTCATATTAAACATTCTCCATGATCATGTATCACATTATATAATTTCCCTAGTTAGCACAATAATGTTGTTAGCTTTATTAATTTGTCTAATAAAAAACTACCCACAGAGTAAAATTTAAGTGAATATTGTTACAACACATAATATTGTTTGTTATTTATAGAATAATAAATTTTATCATTTCAATAATCTCATGTTTCAATTAGTTACCATAATGAATTATAACCATTCTAAAAATATTTAGAATCAAATTTCACATGAATTTCATCCCAAAACATTCAAAAATTATAAGATTCTATTAATATTATATAATTTTTATAAATAATAATATATGGTGAAAAATATTATTTTTAGTTATTATATTAAAAAGTAAGAATTAATAATTAAAATTTAATTTTCTAAAAAAAATTAGAATATAAATTCCCAAACCATTGCTTTACAACAATTTCATAACACATTATGAAGATAAATTGATTATGGAAATCATCACATGAATAAATTGTTTAGATGATAAATTGAACAATTTATATCATTATTTAAAAATAAATCATTCTATTATGCCATTATAAAATCTACATTAAATAAAATGATACGTAAACATTGTAAATGTAAAATAATTGATCATAAAAAATACACTAGGCGTGATTCTCTTAAAATTTAAACCATTATGAAAATTATGATTGAATTTTATAAATATTTTAATGGAAAAAGATTAATTCATTCAAATTTTTTCTATAATAGAAACGAAAACTACAGTTTCGGGGATCAATTTTGTTAAAAAAAATATCCATGGCCAGTTAACCATCATTAAAAACATTAATTTCTGGATATATAATGAATTCATCAAACAATAATTTTTTTCATCAAATATATTATGGGAAAATTCAGAAAAACACACATAAAACTTCATGATTTATTTAATTAAATTATAGGGATTCTGAAAACCTCCACATACATTCATTAGAGCAACCTATCATGAATAACATATCTCTTTAGGTCTCTAACCTTCATGTGGTTCTTCATCACATGGTCATTTGGTTGGATAATTCTCTTATCATTGGGACATTGGGGCCCTAAAATCTTATTTCCCAAACAATCACATTGTCCTTTTCCATGCACCATGACCAACTACAATTATTTCCATACCAACCCATGCATCTCTTCCCTTTCCCTTTAATGTAATCCATATTGTCTCTCAACCATCCCTTGTAATACAACTATGCCTTGACCAAATCTTTCTAATGATGTTGTAATGTTGGGAGACAAATAATTACCCTATGAGACCCACCTATAGAAGGCCACTAGTTGGTGACTAGCTTCGAGGGTATAAAAATCTCATGTATTTGAAGCAGTACCCTCTATAAAAATATTGTATTAAGAAATAATATAAATCATAAAAAATATACTCTAGGATATAATATGAAATAAATCATGAAAATCTTATAATGCATGTCAGAATATAACTGAAACAAAAAGTTATTCTAATGTAAAAACTTATAAAATGTTAATGCATCGACACAGTTATAGTCCAATGGTCCGAGCATGTAATGAACAACACTGTTCAATAATTCATCCTAGAAATATGAAAGTAATTTTATATTCATAGGGTGATAATTCATGTATAATAAATAGGAAAACCAAATTATCTTATGCACATGTGAAAAGTGTGTAGTAATACATCTATGAGGAAAACAAGAGAACCAAACAACTCATTTATAGGTATACAAAAAAACCCAACCAGAACAAGGATCGATAACCAAAAAACACATCCTTGTATAATATTTTAGAATAAATCATATTGAGGAAGGATACCCCACACTACTTTTCCACCGATTATCTAATCGTAGTACCCAACATTGTAATGTTGGTCACCACTAGTCCAAATAACAACACATTACATCATAACCTTCCTATGGATACCTATGAAAACATATCACATCTCATATCATATGTAGTAGGGTATTGTTCACATGTAGGGCTTCAACCTCTTTCTCTCCTCTTATCATGCACAAACCACACCTTATTTCATCTCATTACATCTCTCATGAAGACATTAAGGCCATAACATTTTGTGCTGGCACATGGACCTCAATGTAGGTGGGTTGTGTAAATAAATTTGAAAATAAAATATATGTATATACATATAGATAATAATAAAAATACCCATATGATGTTCTCCAAACCAAGGCGTAATACACCACATAATATTCTATACATCTGTAAAAAGATATAAATGCCTAAGCACACCCCAAAAAAATGATAAAAATTAATTTCCATTTTTAAATAAATTCCAATTTACAGATCTCGTAGTATTAGTAAATTCTTCATTAAATACCACCATTTATTTTTGCATTCATCATTTTTACCATTATGTTTGAATTCATTATCATCCATTTAATTTCATTATTACCTGGGAAACTATTGTAACCAACCACCATCACATCACCACAACACAACCACACCACCATCATCATTATATCCCCAATGCATATCACATCAACGTCCCCCACTCACATCACACCATCCCATACATGGTGCACATCCACACAATAAACCCATCATATCATAGCCACCATCCGTGAACCACATCATCATAGCTTATCATTGACACACAAACCATCTATCAAAATATTACTACACACACAAATCATTTATTACATTGGGAATATTGGATATGATTAAATTCCACATACTTATTTTGGTGAATTATCATAGAAGATATAAGATCCTTCATCATTATATTCATTAGCATATTTTACATGATTATCCAATTTCGGTTTAACTGTTAGAAATTATCACACAACATGACTTTAAAAGTTCACAACATAATAGTGCATGATGTATCCCCTAATGGAATATATTTTAATACTACATTAAGAAGATACACATTTCAGTACCAAAACAATAAAAAAGATGATGTAATCCCATGATTTACATCCCTATAGACCTTTTGATTTATTTTTAAACACAACATTTATACTTATTAATCCAGATGAAATCATTTTTACAAGACGTAATAGTAACAACACATCCTTTAAGATAATAATAATGTGTAATGAAGGAATTACTTCTTTGAAGAAGAATATATTCCAAATAATTTTACACTAAAAAAGGGGTTTTCAAATAGGAGGAACCCACTTTGGATAAATTAAACCAACTTGGGAAATAAGGCTCTATGACTCCATGGAATGAAGGATTTGGAACCATGAATCTCAAGAGAATTAAATAATGAAAGAACAAAAGAAATTTATCATCATTAGAAATTCTATTTCCATGATATGTGATGTTATATATGGTTTGTGTTGGATATTATATTCATATATCACTATATCAACATGATATAAACAATGAAATGGTATCTTGAATTTTTATATGATTAGGGTATGATTATACCAATTAAAAATATCTTCATAATTACTTATTTAATATATTAAAACCATTATTATTCATGAATTATATCAAAAAGGATATTATTTTAATTTTAGAAAACTTGGAAACATTCTTCAGGAGTCACAGTTTGAAATGTTTAACATGCATGTCTAACATATATGTCCAACATGTCAATATAAAATATATGCCGATAATGTATTTTTATCATTATTATCTGACATTTATGTCAAATATGTATTATAGCCATAATTCCCCAATTAGCCTCAAAAACACCCCATACATCCCTGAGACACCTCAATCATACTATTTTTTTACAAGTAACAAGCAAAAATGACTGGGACATTATGGTTTCATCCAAAATTCCTAAAAACTAAACATTTTTACATATCGTCCGTTCATTTAAGGATTCAAAAAAATTACTTTGTGTTGGTTATTATCTTAATTACATCTAAATAATATGAATATATCATAAATAAAAAGGATAAAAAATTATATAAATATTTGTGGAAAAAACTATTAATATGATCCATGAATAAATATTTATCATTCAAAACCCTAAATTGAACAAAAAAATATCATAATGTCCATATCTAATATAAAATTTCATTTTCTTAAATGCCATCCACTTTCACCATCATTATGAAACAACCCATGTAACATTATTCCAAAAAAATCATGTCCTATTAATATTATTTTATTATATATTATATTATTATATTAAACTTTTGAATATTAAGTAATTTTTCAAACAAAATGAAGTAAGGAATATTTTTAAATGAACATTGTTAAAATTAATTGAATTATATATTTTGAAAATTTATTTTTAATAATTATTTTCAATTTTAAAATCAAAATATATAAATAATAATTGTTTAAATTTGTTAATTTTTTGAAAATATTTAATTTTTTAGTGAATACGGTGAATTAGATATTTTCTAACAACATACATTTCTATTTATTAAATATTGTATGGTAAAATTCCAAATATAATTTAATTTAAACTAAAATTAGTGAATCTATTAAATAGTTAAATATAATTTAAATAATTGGATTCAAATAAAAAATATACAATATTTTTGTTTAAATTTATTTTGAGGTCTAGGATTAAATTTTATATAAAATTTAATTTTTTTTCTTTCCAATTTTAAAAATAAATAAATTATATTAACCTTTGGAACATAACCACGAAAATTGAATTAAATATCTATAATCATAAGGATTAAAAATTTTAAATATTTCACTTTTTTTTGTGATTATTAATAATAAATGTAAGAAATATTTGTCACCATCGTAAGGGTAGATCAAATATTTTAAGATATAAATAATATGATAAGAAATAGAACTTACCCTTAAACTTTAATTAACTATATTTTATTATTGTATTTCAAAAATAATTCTATCCTATTAAAATCAACAAATTTTTTGTGTTGTTTTTATTTCAGAATGGATTTTATATTTTTACATACATATAATTTCATAAATGAAACTATCTTTTTTGACATCAATTAAATTTTTATATGGCTATAAAAAATATTAATTTTTTGTACTCAATTATTATTGAAAATATGTCTTATTTTTTTAATATTATATTTTAATTAAAATACATAGTGATTAAACAATTAACATGAATGGTTCTAAAACACCAACATACTTCCTTTTCAAGCACTGAAAAATCTAACTAATTAGCTTTTAAAACTTGAAGAGTATTTTTTTTATTTGTGATATTGTGTCACGACCCGTCCCCTTGGGCCCGTGTCGTAACTTTCCCAACCCACCATCCATAGGACAGGGGCTAGAGACTAGCACCAAAGGTGTAAAACCTTATAGCTAGGAAGGAGTTGCCATTATAAAATGTAAACACACTCATAACCAGAGTACAAGAGGAAGCAGACGCAAAGTAATGCAGTATAACAAGTGTGCTAAAAGTACAAAGGGGCTGGAAATACAAGCCCAACAAAAAGGTACAGCTACAACTGGAATAAAGTACAACTTAAAAGACAAACAGCTGAATGGTGAAGCATCTCCTGGATTTTCCTCCAGGTTCCTACCTGAAGGGTAGGTACATATGTACTCCTCAGAACTTCACGTATATCTGTCCCCTCCGTGTGTCGTCACGCTGATTTTCCACCTCTGAGTATCGTCCAGTCCTCGTACTCTTTGCCTCGGTCAGCGATGTTTGTCATCTGCATCCGACACAATGAGGTGCTGGCATAGCCCGTGCAGGGGTGATTATAACGATACTTAGTAGGGACACTGAGACCCTCAAGGTCTCACACAATCCAACAAGGATAAACCACAAAGAATGTTCTCAAAAGTTAACCTTTACTTAGGTATATTCCCATACATATACCTATGTTATCAAGTAACCCATCTCAATCATGAGAAAGACACAAAGGTCATTGACTCAGCTCAAACCAGGATTTATTCATAATCTTGAAACCACGGATGCTGTATAACTCATCCTCTATCGAGCACAGTAGTCCTGTCATGACTCCAAGGTGCTACTCACAAACCTTAGACTGATGAGGTACTCCTCCTGTCGAGTATCGCAGGTCTGTCTCCCTAACATAGTAGCGCTTCCCGCCATGGGTATGTCGCCCTAGCACAGTAGTGCACCCCCTAATAGCCTACAGAGGTACTCCTTCTATCAAGTACCATGGTTCTGCCACCCCAACATAGTAGCACTCCTCGGCCATGGGTCTATCTCCCCAACACAGTAGCTCTCCCCACTAGACTAGTCAAGTCACTCCGAATCGAATCGGACAAGCAGTCATCAGGTCTCAACCAGCTACAAGGTCTCTGTACTCCGTATGCTCGTCTCTAGGAGGATCCACTCCACGAGCTACTAGTTCATACTCCAAGTGTCACGAAGTCTCATGTAGAATTATCACAAATGACCTCCTCATCATAGGGGTCTCAATGCAATAGAAGGCGCGTCTATTGGACGCCCAGTCATTGTGTTATTAGCCTTTTTGTCCCCAGGGCCTGGTTGGTTTCGTGTACGATCCAACCCGACCATATCCTAATTGTACCCCGAACTCCAATGTGGTATACTCAAAGGGAGTGTTTCTCAACTTAAATAACAACGTCGTGGATGGTTTGTTAAACGAACGTCCGGTCTGAGAGTTATTAGCTTTTCTGTTTCAGGGGCTCGGTTGGTTTTAAGCTAAAACCAACTTGACCGTACTCCAACTATGTCCAAAACCTTAAGTGGAGTATGACAAAATATCTGTCTCGTCAAAACAAAACCAACTTAATTGACGGCATGTCAATCGGACGTCTGGTCCTTAAGTTATAAGAGTTTCCACTCTGAGGGCCCGGTTGGTTTCGGGTCCGAACCAACTCGACCATACACAAAATTCACCAAAACCTTTAGTGTAATATACCAAAACGACCATGTCAATCCAAGGAATCTGGCGCAATTGATGGTGTGTCGATCAGAGGTCCGTAGATTATGTTATGAGAAGTTTACCGAAAAAATTACCAAAAGGGGGGGTCTGGGTTTGGTCCGCCCCGACCCAACCCACCCTAGGTCGGCCCGAACCAAGTCTGGGTCCGGCCCGGCTGGGCGCGGCCTGGCCCACCCTGGCCTGGCCGAGGAGGTGCTGTTTTGTCCAACTGACCGATCAGGGAAGGCGCGGCCTTCCCCAGATGGTGTGGCATTATGTCGCGCCCCTCCATACTCCTGAATGGATATGCCGTTCTGGTTCCACCCGCCGTCCCGGCTCAGCTGCGGTGGCGCGCTGGCTCCACCTTCCGCAGACCACTAGACGTGCTCTGGTGGTCCATTTCTCCCACCATCTGCACCTGCAGATCTCCTGGGACCCGCTCTTCCCTGTGATGGCTCCAAATCTCCATTTCAGTCCCATTTCATCATCTCCAAACAATTTGCGCATCAAGAACGATATGGTGATGGGTCTGGACTTGTTTGTCAGTCCGTACCCATCGCATTAGTGGTTCAAATAAACATCCAACCAATTAAACGCCCATGATCGGGGAAATAATCACATATATAAATTATACAAAATCAACCCCCTACCTCATGGTTCGTCGTGCATTGATGATATCATGAAAAGGTGGATGTTGGTTCGTTGACGTCGTCGGAAGGGAGGATTTCAAGGTATCGATGATCGTTGGCATTCATCACTCCCTCAAAGTTCCATAAATCTCAGCTCGAGCGTCATTCGTCGGAGATCCATTGGAAGGAGAACTGTTCTTCTAGGAATCGGCGTTCTTCGTCGATGAGGGCATCGTTCTTCGTTGAAAAAGGAAACTCTATTCAAATTATCTAAATCCCTCCCAATGTTTCTCCAACACAACAAATGTCCCAAACTAAAAAAAATCTCATGCTATTATTTTATTAACCCATGCAAATCAAATATCAAACTCTTTAATTAATTAATTGGAGCCCAATTCATTAATTAAAAGAGTTGGCAAAATTTAAGAGGGAAAGTGGGCGGTTAAGAGTTCCCATAAATAATGTGATGTTGTTGAATTAATGAAGGATAGATTAATGGTGGTTTAGGGTAGTTAAGGGGAGGTGAGGAGTTAGGGCCTCATGCGGCCCCCACCACACTAAATCCTCTCATGGGAGGTTAGGTGGGTGTGGTCCCCGGCTCTAACTCCCCTTGGTAGTATATAACAACAATTGATAAATAAAATTTGTGTTCCACAATTTTATTTATTTTATTCTAATTACCAAAAAATTAACTCTCAATACGTATAAAATACAACTGTGGTAATGGTCCCTTTAAGTGAATATCGGGGCTGCGAGTTCATCGGTGTCCTCGAATTTCAATTTAGAGCACTATTTCAAAGGATAGAAAAACCCGCATGTACGTTTACTGATCATACCTGAAAAAAACTTCAGAAATTGATTCCGGGCACACTGGGCCTCATAATCAGGCGCCATCAAAAACTACGTACTCGTAAAATTCCAAAGAATTTATGAAAAAAATTTCTATAAAATTTATGGGTCTTTACATTACTCCCAACTCAGGGCTGTACATCCTCGTAAAGCAACAACACTTTCTAGGGAAACAAAAGGGGTACTGAGCACACATCTGAGCCTCCAACTCCCATGTGCTCTAATGGAGGTTCTCGTACTGCCAGTGAATGTGCACTAGAGGAATAGGACATCCTTGTAGGACCCACTACTATCAATTCTCAATCTCTACTGGAACCTCCGTAAAAGTCACCCCATAATCAATATCCAGTTATCCATGGTCGATGATGTGGGATGGTTCATGCACGTATCTTCTCAACTGAGATACGTGGAAGACGTCATGCACCTGGTGCAACTATGGTGGATAGTCCAAGCAGTAAGCTACTTCCTCTATCTTGTTGAAGACCTGGAATTTTCTGATGATCCTCGGAGATAAATTGATTCCTCGGACACATCTCTGTAGACCTTGTCAAGGTGAGACCCATACGAAGACATGGTCTCCATCCTCGAACTCCAGAGGTCTCCATCTCCTATCAGTATATGAATTATTTCTTCTTTGAATAGAATTCATCCACTCATGGATGATATGCACATTCTTTGGTAGCCTCAGGATGGGCACACTGGTCAACCTCTACCTCAGCTCATGAAAAGATCTTCTAGTATCTCTCTGACCACACGAAGGGTTTCCCCTTCTTCGTTAATGCTAAAAGCGGTGCAGCAACCCTAGAGAATTCTGGCACAAATATAAGTTTGGCCGACTCAAGAGTAATTGACTGCACCCACTTATGCATGATTCCATCATGTGCTGCCTGGGGTTTCCTTTTCGCCAACCAAGGAAAACCCATCCCAGCTTTGTAAGTAAACCAAAACCTTTTTTCCTAATACAGTCAATCTTTGTATGAACTGTGGTTGTCCAGTCTATACCCAAAATAACGTCATAAGGCCTCTAATCTACCACCAAGATGTTCCAACTGAAACTCTCACCTCAAGAGTTTGATCACACCATCAGCGTAAGTGTGATTATCGAGTCTCCTCTCAAAGGTATCTCCAGATGTGAGGTTCAAGTCAATGGCTTAACCGGAAACTCTAGGTCTAGAACAAGATACGTGTAAGGTAGGAATGATTGGTATCTATGTCTATTGGTACGACAGATAGTTGTAGACATAGAATGTACCGTGTATCATTCTTAAAGCCCTTGGGGCACACTCCTTGACCGCATGCATCTACTCTCTTCCCCTACCCTCCAGCTCCCTGAGCCTGGAAGGGACTACAAGAGTGGGTGGTTGTAACATGTTGAAATGTACACCACCACATGCTACTCTCCTAGCACTGTTACCGCGTCTGCTGCTCTGTAGATTCGTCTGTCATTAACACTTCTTGTTATTGAAACAATTTACATGCCCAAGTCTCAGAGACTAGTGCTAGTCCCCTGCTTTCCCACTGCTAACATTCTCTAGTTATATCCATAAAGCCAAATAACATTCAACCACAAAGGTTCTCTTTATAACCCTAGCATAAATAGAAATGCATAAAGGTAATGTTCTAGCTCAGACGTCCTTAAACACACCTTCGTTAGAGGTCTGAGCTCTAAATCACCGATCCTATCATAGTCATCAAGTACTAGGAATGATCGGTACGCCTCGATGAATACCCAGCTTCCGACATGTCGTTATGCCGAAGCTGTATAATCTCTAGAAAACTCTCAGCCACCTCCTCAAGCCATTCCTTATCCGCCTATGAGTCAGGCTCACCTCGGAACCTTAGGGGTATCTGATGTTGAAACACGTGTAAGGAAATATGCCTACATGTGTCATCTACCAGTACCTCCGTTTGTAACTCTAGACTAACAGCTAGTGATATAACTTGCACACTACCCGAAGGTAATATATCAGGCATCGGTCCACATACTGAAACCTCTTCACTATGAGGACTAACCTCTTGGTCACTCATTGGGAAACAATAGTAGATATGATCACCATCTTCTCTACTAGAGTCTAAACTAGGTGTAGAACTCTAGAAATCTCCTCCAGCCAGTCCACTGCTGCCTGGTAACCTGTCTCACCTTATAACCTTGGAGGCCTCTACTACTAGAACTCATGAAATGTGCTCAATCTGCGTGCATCATCCGCTATTACAGCTGCAGGAATCTGCTAACCAATGGGTGGTGGTGCTACTAGTACACCACCTAAATGTTCCATCATAGTAAGAGGGACCTGCACTAAAGCCTCATCACTCGGTAGGCCGTCATCGGGTATTCAATCGAAACTCCAACTGACTGTCTTCATGGAGGCATCCTGAACAGATGTGACACGGTCAAAAGACTACACCTGGTGAGCTGACCTGGTTTGAGCAGACTTTAAGAAAAATTATGGAAACCCACACGCAATCAGTGTTTTCAGGCACTGAGTTAGAAATCAGTAGTCAGGGTCCTGTTGTATGAATACATCTGCCACCGCACCAACACTGGACACCCTGAACTGAAGACCACACTTGGTTCCCTTAACACTATTGCTTCATAGAAAAGAATGATTTAAGTCCAAAGTTCTACAGTAGAACTAACTCCCTTGATACCAATTTTTCATGACCCATCCCCCAGGGCCCATGTTGTAACTTCCATAAGCCCTCCTTTTATAGGCCAGGGGTTGGCGACTAGAACCAAAGGCGTAAAACCCTATAGCTAGGAAGGTGTTTCCTTTATAAAATGTAAACAAACACACAACCAGAGTATAACTTGAATTAGATACAAAGTAAAGCAGTATAACTAGTGTGTTGAAAGTACCAAGGTGCCGGAAATATAATCCCAACAGAATGGTACAACTACAACTTTAAGAAAGTACAACTGAAAAGACAAACAGCTGAATGGCGAATCAGCTCCCTGATCATCCTCTGGGTTCCTACCTGAAGGGTATGTACAAATGTCCTCCTTAGCACTTCAAGTCTATCGGTATACTCCATGTGCCATCACGCCGAGTGTCCATCTCTGAGTATCATTGAGTCCTCGTACACTCTGCCTTGGTCAGTGTTGGTTGTCGTCTGCATCCAACACAACGAGGTGCGGGCCTAGCCCGTGTAGGGGTGAGTATAATGATACTTAGTAGGGAAACGAAGACCCTCGAGGTCTCACAAAATCCAACAAGGATAAACCACAACGAAAGATCTCAACTGTTAACCTTTATTTAGGTATATTCCTTTACATATACCAAAGTTATCAAGTAACCCATCTCAATCATGAGGAAAACACAATGGTTGTTGACTCAGCTCAATCCAAAATTGTATAAATGATGTCAAAACCACAGTTGCTAGAGAACACCTCCTCTATCGAGCACAGTTGTCATGTCACGACTCTGAGGTGGTATTCACTGTCCTTAGACTTGTGAGGTAGTCTTCCTATCGAGTATAGTGGGTATGTCGCCCCAACACACTAGCACTTCCCGCCATGGGTCTGCCACCCCAACACAGTAGCGCACCCCCTAATAGCCTACAAGGGTACTCCTCCTGTCATGTATTGCGGGTTTTCCGCCCCAACACAGTAGTGCTCCTCTTCCATGGGTCTGTCACCCCATCACAGTAGCACTCACCACTAGGCTAGTCAAGTCACTCCCAATCGAATCCGACAAGCATTCATTAGGTCTCAGTCAGCTACAAGGTCTATGTACTCCTGATGCTCATCTCCGGGAGGATCCTCTCCCTGAGCTACTAGTTGATACTCCAAGTTTCATGAAGTCTCACGTAGAAGTATCGCAAAGTAATGCCTTAACATAAGGGTCTCAACGCAACAGATGGCGCGTCAATCGGACACCCAGTTTGTGAGTTATTAGCCTTTTTGTCCCCAGGGCCCGGTTGAATTCATGTACGAACCAACCCGACCACATTAAAACTATATCCAAAACTCCCATGGGGTATACTCAAAGGGAGAATTTCTCAACCTAAATACCAATGCCGCTGACGGTTCATCAAATGGACATCTGGTCTGATAGTTATTGGCTTTTCTGTTTCAGGGGCCCGGTTGGTTTTAAGATAAAACCAACCCGAGCATTCTCCAACTGCTTCCAGACCTCTAGTGGAGTATCCCAAAAGAACCATATCATCAAAATAATGCCAACTTAATTGACGGCATGTCAATCGGACATCCGGTCCTTAAATTAAAAGTGTTTCTGCTCCGAGGGCCCGGTTGCTTTCGGGTCCGAACCAACTTGGCCATACCCAAAATTTTCCAAAACCATGATTGTAATATTCCAAAATGACCTCCTCGATCCAAGGAATCCTACCCAATGGATGGTGCGTCGATCAGAGGTCCGTAGATCATGTTATGGGCATTTTACTGAAAAAGGATCCAAAATGGGGGGTCTGGGCCCGGTCCGACCCGACCCAACCCACCCTGGGACGGCCCGAACCGGGTCCGGTTTTGGCCCGGCCAGGAGTGGCCCGGCCCACATGGCCCAACCTACCCCGGCTGGGGAGGTGCTGGCTTGGCCAACTAGACGAGTGGGGAGGGCGCAACCTTACCCAGCTGGCGCGACATTAAGCCGCGCCACTCCAAACTCAGGAATGGCTTTGCTGTTCCGGTTCCACCCGTCGTTGCGGCTCAGCCACGACAGCCTAATCCGGTGGCGTTCCATCACCACTGGATGCCGGCGAAGCCGTTCCGGTGTGGTGCGCTGGTACCACCTTCAGCGGACCACCAGACGTGCTTCGGTGTTCCATTTCGCCCACCGTCTGCATCTGTAGCTCTCTCGGGACCCGCTCTTCACTAAGTCAACTTCAAATAACCATTACGGTCCCATTTCATCATCACCAAACATTCTGCGCATCAATAACTATACGGCGATGGTTCCGGACTGATTCATTAGTCCGTACCCACCACGTTAGGGGTTCAAATAATCAGCCAACCAATTAAACACCCAAGCTCAAGGGTATAATCACATATATAAATTATACAAAAACAACCCCCTGCCTCAAGGTTCATCAACGCGTTGACGATATTGAGAAAAGGCAGATGTCGGTTCGTTGACGACGTCGCAGGAGAGGACTTGAAGGTGTCGATGATCGTTGGCGTTTTTCACTCCCGCAATGTGCCATCAATCCTGGCTCGAGCACCATTCATCAGAGATCCATCGGATGGAGAATCGTTCTTTGAGGAATCGTTATTCTTCATCGAAGAGGGCATCGTTCTTCATTGAAGAATGAATGTCTCTTCAAATTCTATAAAGCTCTCCCAATGCTTCTCCAACACATCAAATGCCCCAACCTAAAATAATAGCTCAAGCTATTATTTTATTAACCCATGAAAATATATGATCAAACTCCTTAATTAATTAATTTGAGAACAATTCATTAATTAAAAGAGTTGGAAAAAATTAAGTGGGAGGGTTGGAGGTTAAGAGATCACATATATTAAGGGAAGTTGTAAAATTAATGAAAGTGATTAATTGGGGTTTAGGGGAGATAAGGGGAGGTGAGGAGTTAGGGCCTCGTGTGGGCCTCACCACACTAAATCCTCTCATGGGAGGTTAGGTGGGTGTGGGCCCCACCACTATCTCCCCTTGTTAGGATATAACTATAGTAGATAAATAAAATTCGTGTTCCAGAATTTTATTTATTTAATTCTAATTCCCAAAAAATTAACTCTCAGCCCACATAAAACACAACGGTGGTAAAGGTCCCCTTAAGCGAATATCGGCGATGTGAGTTTATCGGTGTCCTCAAATTTCAATTCAGGGCACTGGTTAAAAAGATAGAAAAACTTCCATGTACAATTACTGAACGTACCCAAACAAAACATAAGAAATTGATTCCGGTCACACCGGGCCTCCGAATCAGGTGCCGTCATAAACTGCGGACTCATAAAATTCCAAAGAATTTAAGAAAAATATTTCCTTGAAATTTTCGGGTCTTTACATATCGTGTGTCCAATGTATTTTATATGAAAAAACAAATATTGGTATGTTTGAAATTTTAAGATTATAATTTCAATTCTATCATCTTATATTAGATTTTAAATTTTAAAGAATATTACCAAAAATTCCATTAATGATATTTTATGATATTTATTTAAATGACTCAAAATTTATATTATTTATTTCATCATAAAATAAAATTTTATATTATTATAAATATCCTTCATGGTACATTTCTTGATCTCATTTCCTTGTATAGTCTCACTTATAACACAGATGGTTTTAAAAAATTAATATCATATAAATAATATTTTAAAAAATAATTAATTTCAAAAACAATATCATGTCATGTAGGTATTTTATATTATTTGATTTTGTTCCATTCTCATTTTATAATCAAATTATACTTTTTATTTTCTCATTTTTCCATTAAAATGTATTTTAATGTAATGTAATATTTAATAAAATTTCGTGAGTTTCCCTCACCTCAACTAAAAAGGGAACTTCTCTCCTCTTACCTCAAACATATTGAAAACAATATATCATCCATGAAAGAAAAATTTATATATCTCACGGCCCTACCCATGTTTTAGAAGCCCTCTCGTGATTATAAAACCATCGTAGGATGAATTTTTGGTAAATATAATGAGGTTTTATATAGAAGAGGTATTTTTCTTAGATTATCATATTTCAATTTGTTTATTATTTTGAATTCATCACTTCTTATTTTGAAATTATTAAATTTTATAATGAAACTCATTCATGTATTTTTTTATGTTACTCTAATAATCTATATCCACCCTTTTGTCCTTAAAATGCAAAATGAAACCCTAATTCATGTATATCATTGAATAACACATCATGAACTGATGTAATTCATATTAAATCATCACCATTCATTAATGTTCATAATAATTCATTATATATATATATATATGATATTAGTGAAATAGTTTTATTTTATTAAACTAATATATATCTTTTGTCATTCCATTAAATAAAATGATGAATACCTTCTTTTGACCATATTCATTAAAAATAGAAACATTAATCTTGTTAGTTAACTACTTTATATGATATAAATAATAATTATTTCATGATTATATAATGATATAATTACCACTTTGACCATAGTTTACCTATTGAGTTCAATTTGGGAATAATGGATGAATATTTTACAGTCATCTATAATGAAATTAATTTATTGTTTAATATTATATATGATGATATATATAAAAATAATACACATAATGACCATGAAATGTTTTCATATATAAGTAATTTAATTATTTAACATTATTATTCAAGAAGATATTTACTCTATGTGATGATTCAAAATCAATAGAAGTTAATATCCATATTGAAACTCATATTAAACTCTTAAAATAATATTATCCAACATTGTTTTATTTCATTTCAATATTGAAAGAAAATTTGGATGTAATTTTAATGAAATAAATTGATTTTAATGTATGTATTTTGTCTCTTTTTACAATATTTCAAATATTTTCAAAATTAATATCTTCATGTATATTAAAAAGAATGACTTAACCTTTATATAAGATAATAAAAAATGATTTAATTTAGCATATACAAAATTTAATTATTTTCCCTCCACCACAACTATTATTTAATGTTTCTCTTATATTATAGGATTCCATGTCTTCATCAAATAAAAACCCTTATTATTTCTGTTTTAGTAATTTTTATTTTGGAAGATTTTTTATAATGTATGGATGTTTAAATTTTAGAATAGTTTTTTCCCATGGATTGAAAATATTTTTTCAATGGTTTTATGATTTCATAGTGTTGTGATTTATTTTATTTCAGGATATGGTACTTTGGAATTTTAGAGGGTTGTTAGTGATATCATTGAATATTATGCAATGGGTAAGTCTAATACAACGTATATAAATGTGTAATCCTAATAAACCACTATAATTCCTTGGGTAATTTTACTTTTCTTTATATTATTGAAGGATGTTGTTAACTTGGTGGGTTTATAATATAGTTTTATATATCCTCTAGTTACATTTTACATCACATTGACCAAAGTTATGATAATAATATTCAATGATACCATAATGGGAATATATAATTATATAATTATTTTAAAATTATTTCATTGTGATAATAGTTTTTGTTAAACATATATACATGATTTATTTATTATGATCAGTAAACATTATAGGAAAGGGTGTACATTTTCTTCATGTTTTTTAGTGGGGATAATTTTATTATTATTTATATTTAGAACATTGTGATTTTATACTCATACCAAATTTTAAAATATAATTCAATGGTATTGTGTTTGAGTATGAATAAATAAAATTAATGTTTAATGGCATGATGATATTTTAGAAAATAATATCATGTATTATTTTTAATGATTTATATTGTGGGAAAAATGAATAATGGGATGATGTTTTGAATTTGTGATATATTGGTATTTTTATTGAACATCTTTAAAAAAAATTATTCAATAAAATATAAAAAAGTAAGATAGGTATGTAATAATGTGAAATATTGTCTAAATATATTACATGATATAATTTTCATAGAAATTTATTTATAGAGGGTTTTATAGAAAATTGTTAGAAAACATTAAAGGGGAGGATAATGATAATATAATAACTTGAGGTATTCTAATATCCTTTTATAAAGAAATGTTATATAATTTGAATATTAAAATATTAATTATTCTAATTTAAAACACCCTGAGATTTCTTGGTATTTATTTTTCAAATAAATTTTATTTCTTTCAATACATTATATAACATGTTATAATGAGTTTAATTGAATCATGATAGTTTATTAATATATAATTACAACATAGCCATTTTATTTTCTTGTATGAATATGAATTGATATTTTATGACAAATATATGTTCTATAAATGTATTAATAAGATAATATAGTTATTATTTAATTTCAGATGAAAATAAAAATCATTTGAATGTTAATGAAAAATTTCTATTTATTTTTTTTATTCTAAATGAATATTAGTATTATAAAATTAATTTTTTTGATATTATTTAATGTTTTTAGTGAAATTTATAAATTATATATTCACCCAAATGATTTAACATTAATTTAAAATATACACTAATAATATTTTAAAAATAATAAATATTATATCATTAATGAAGTACATTCATAAAAAGTGGTATTACCAAAATTATTCATGAATATATTTGAAATTAATATCTAATATTATATAAGTTGATTTTTTCAAAATAAAATAAAATTTTTGAATCATAAATTTAATATTTGGTAAATATGATCAATTTTTTTAATACAAGAATTATATGTATTGTATAATTTATCACCTAGATAAAGGAATAATCATGTTAATATTGGTTAAAAATAATTAATATGTTAATAACATTTCATTGTTAACTATGTAATTAAGGTATCAATATCATTATAACCATAATAATGATATTTTTTAATTAAATGTTACTAGTAATATCACCAAAACTTTATTTAATGTAAATAAAATTAAAATTGAAACTCTTTTTATTTTAAAGATATTATATATGTGTACATTGTTACAAATGAAAATGTTGGATTAATATAAATGTATATTTTTAGTAAAAGTAATTTTTTTATTTTGTCATTTTGTTAATATTTAGTAATAATATAGTCAAATTAAATGTTTTTGGAATTTTTAAAAACTATTTCATTATTCAGTACAGAAGAAGAATAATTTATTTAAATTAATTTAAATGAAATTTAGTATGAGTGAGTTGATGTGTTCTATTTTTTAGATATATAAATACCACCCATTTTTCATCTATAAATGAATTATATTCAAATTAAAAAAAATTATTTATTTATATTAAATAAAATTAAAATAATAGTGCTAAACTCATCCTTAATTATGTTTTATCAAAATAATATATTTTTAATTATAAAAAAATATAATAAATCATGAAATATGAAATATAGGATTAAAAATGATTAAAAATATCATCTTTTTTCATTTATGATTCAACGATACTGTAACATTCCATCCTAGGTGCCACTAAACGGTGCCCCAAGCAGGTTGGTCACATGATACAAAACAAGTGTCCCCGTAATTTAGAGGGTTCTGACTGGCCACGAGGGTCTAGTATGTAGGTCAAGAGGAGACGATAGTCTCTTCTCATAGAATAATACCTCAAAAAAATAATAAAGCAATAAACAGGTTATGATGTATATATATAACGAGAAAAATATCATGTAACCTGATATTCCAAATAAGAAATACAATACTCAAATGAAATGAAAAACATGATATGATAATGCAAGTTTTCAGCGACTACAATGCATGTTAATTTATAGACACAATGACTACAATGCAGGTCTCGAACCACGTTCAGTTCCCTCACCCATGATTCATTCCCAAACATCAATCTATCTAAGGTCATTGCCCTTGTCCAGTCTGGCAACAACAATGTATGCTCGAGTGTGGATTAGGCTGCCTGAAATAGGTGTTATTATGACTAAATAGAACCGCAAATGGTGTCTAAAACAAGTCATGTCAAATGAATGTGTATGAAATTATATGATTTAATTAATACAATTCATAAATACATAGTTATCACATTGTTATTCATTCTATAATCATCACATTATACCTAGTTTTAATTCATGTCTCGCATATAAATCATAATTCATTATTTTCAAACTATTGGTGTCAAATGACATGTTAGGAAACCCAAATCTCATTAAGTTTATATCTCCTTGTATAGCACCCCAAATATTATTTGTTTTACATATCCATGTCTAACACCCCTCATCACAAGATGTGATAACTATTGGGGAGGATCCCCATGCCCAAGTCCCATCTTTTCTGTTTGTCTAGAATTCCATGTATTGCACTAACATTCTCAACCATCTAAATCATTCATTAATTCCCAATAATTAACCACATAATTTCCTTACTAATCCAACAATTTTCTTAACAAATGATATTCCATTACTTAACCCAACCTTCATCTAAATAAAGAACACATTATTTAATTCATTAATAAATTAATCAAACAATAAAAATCATATCCCATTATTAATTCAACATAAATAATTAACCAAATAAAATATAAAATCAACATAATTAATCTCACCAATTGTTATCTTAATCATATTTGAGGCACATAATTAATCCTTCTATAATTATCTCAACATAATGAATTCATTGTCACATAATTAGTTCCCCAATTAATTATCTCAACCACAACCAGTTAAATATCATAATTATAATATATTAAATCATAAATAAATTCCCCAAACCAATTATATATTTGGTAATCCCATTATTCCCTTGATTAAATAATTACTTAATAATCTACATCACTTAAGAATCAACAAGTCAACACATATTCTTAATTAGCCTTCATGAAATTAAATATTAATGGATCATTGAAATTCAATAATGTCACATACAAATATCAAATCCAAAAAAAATTAGAGATAGATTTAGACAACCTACCTTTGTTTTTGGAAATGTGTTAACCCAACAGATATTCACAAAATTTGAGTGTAATAATGGAATGGTTCATGATCTGAATCTAAATCCCTAAAACATTAATTTAGATCAAAAGCATCCTGATCCTACAAATCGTGGTTTAAATCAACAATCCTAGATCTAGATATCTACTCATTGGTCTAGATCAATGGAAACAGTGGATATATCACATGAAAAGATAAAAGGAATGATAGAGGTAAGAACAAAATAAGTAATTAGATGAAATATATATAACGGGAAGAGATCAGATCATTAATCTGAGGTTTAGATCTCGATGAATTGTGTTTCAATTACCTTGGAATACCTTTATAAGACTCTAGGATGACCTACAATTCATCGATCCCGAGACTAGGTCAATATATAGGAATCTTAGGGGTTTAGGTGAATAAAAAACAAACCTTATGAAAACTAAAACCCATGTACATTGCTTCCTAGGTTGGGGTTCGTGGTTATTGTAAACTGTCCACCTACTACTCATACCACTCTTCCTAGGTTCACATGGTTTCCTAAATTTTGGTTCATGGTTTTTTCAAAAACAAAATAACCATGAATATCCCTATTTATATTAATATTCACTAAATAATCTCCCAAACACACCCCAAGACACTACTCTAAAACAACAATACTTAAAAAACCAAAAAAGTAAATGAAAATGGGCTCGATATGACTTCATAAAATGGTAAGGATATTATAATCCCACCACCCTATAAAAGATCATCCTTAAGCTTTAAACATGAACATCACTAGGATTCTAAGACAAATAGATTGGGCCATTAGGCTCATATGTTTGTTCACATTCCCATGTTTCCTATTGAAAACATCCATTTTTCCATATCACATGAGCTATCAGCACAATCTTTTCCCACAACACATTGTCACTGCCATCTAACACATGTATTCGATTCTCCTCAAAGGAGGAATCTACCTCGAGGCCAACCTTATTGACATTGATAAAATGTGAGTGGTCAGGTTGATACCTTTATAGTTGTGAAAAAAAATGAAAACATCATTAATAGTGATGAATTTTTATGTAAGGGAAAAATGGTACGCCACCTTCCTAATACAATTCAATACAAAAAATGGTCTTACAAACCTGGCCACCCATATTCTCTGCTTCTATATCCTTTGGTAACCCATCATATGAGACACCAGGAGGAATATACGATCACACATTATAACTCTAGTGGTCATCTCCTTCAATCTGCCTACAACATCTGTATACTATGAGATTCATCCATACGTTTTCAAATCAATTGTACCATCTCCGACGTCTCCTGCACGAGACTCTACCCCAATATATCAATATCACCCACCTCTATCTAAAATAGTAGTGATCTTTATGTCATATTAAAAAGTTCCTCATATGGTTACATATTTATATTTTCATGATTACTGTTGTTAAATGAGAACTCCACTAAATCTATGTGCTTCTCCCAAGAACCACCAAATCCAAGAACACATTCGCAATACATATCCTATAACACCCATATGTTGTGATATAAATAACCAACTATTTATTGTTGAAATTTGTACTAATGAAAACTGATGTGCTAAACACCTTCTCAATGCCTTACCAAAATCATGATGTAAAGAATGAGTCATGATCTGAAAAAATAGTTTGTGGCACCCCATGAAAATAGACTGTCTATAAAACATACAATTCCCCAACCTTTTCAACTGTAATGGTTTCCCATATATGAGTTAAATTTTATATCATCATCATTTAATGCACAATAACCCAATTAGAATTATTATTACTAAGAGTCTTTGGAGGACCATCCAAAAACTCAAAATTCACGTTTCTCCACTTCCCTTTTGGAATAGGCAATGGATACAATAGACCTCAATGTCATGGATTCTCTGCCTTTACCTACTGATTGGTGTAACATCTTATCATAGAACCTTCTATCTACTTTTAAATGTGGGGCCACCAAAATTTTCATCACAGTTCACAGAATATTATTTCCACCCCATAATGTAGCGCCCACTTCCGGACATGAAATTATCGATGACTTCCACTCGCCTACCCTTATGAACTATATATTGATTCTTTAGATATATGATATAAAGAACCAACCTAAAAACATAACATAATATTTGTAAAATTCAACAATTTTATATTAATTTACAATTATAATCTTATTAGGTTTAGTGTAATAAATATTTAATACATTATTAATACAATACAAGTTAAATATAACAATATAGAAACTTCTAATCACTCTAATTTTTTTAAAATAACAAAACTAATTAAATAAAACCATAATTCAGTTCTTGATAAAAAAATTCTTGAATTCATTAATTCTCTTAAAATTCCATATACCCTGTGAAAAACATTTCAAAACCAGGGGCGAGCATAAAAACATAACAAGAGATATAAAATATGGAACGAAAATATTAGTCCAAGAATACATACAAATTAATGAAATCATACTTTTCACTTATAGATCATAATATCTATAACATACCTTATTAAATCATATGATTTATGAATAACTCATATAAATCATAAATCATAATGGTGCCTTATGGAATCCATACAATACTTACATTATATCTTTTACATCAACTTGTGGAGTAACCTTCATGTTTATGTTGGGAATACCCATCAGAGTGTATTCCATATATCTATTAGTAGAAAACGTAATATTTACACCTATAATGATACCCAATGTGTTATAGTTAAATTATGAACTCACCTTCCCTTGGTTTATCATTGAATCGCCCGTATACACAATAAATTCCCATGAACAATAATATAACCATAACACATGAACAACAATTAATAAAAAAAATTCCACATTGCAATCGTAAGACATTATTTTAAGATATTGATAGAATCAAACCATTATCAAAACCATTTTTGAAACAAAAATAGTCAAATAATATATTTAATTTTATTTTCCAAAACATTAAATCTTGTATAGGAAGCCTGATATTAGATAATGATCATAGCAATGTAAGTTTCATTGTCCCCATATACTTTAAAAAAGAAACATTCCTTTTTTTGTTTAGTAAAAAATTTATAAATTAATATTTCATTTTGAAAAACATTGAGTTAAATTAAATTTTAATGTGGTGTATTATACACCTTATAAAATAAGGTCGTGTATAAAACAAAATATGATTCAATGAAAATAGATTAAGACGAATTTCCTTAAAAGATCATGTCATCAAATTAGTTCAAAATAAATTCCATAAATATGTGTAAAAATATAAATACACCCAATTTATGTTGATATTCAGTGTAAAAAATAATATTTCATTTACAAATATTATGGGAAAAACAAAACCAATGACATGGATATTTTACATAATGAGTGGAGATTGATTTAAGCTTACCCTTACATCAAATATAACTTATCTCATTCATTCATTATATTCCTCAAAAATAAACATAGGTTAATTTATACTTGATTGAGATCCTCATTCATGTTTATTATTATTATTATTTCACTTATTACAATGTTATAAAAATTACACAATTATTTAAGTTCATATTTGTCGTTTTTTGATATTTGATACTTATGTCGAAAATTAACATGTTTGATGTAAATTGTCTATATAGTCAAAATTACATAATCTATAGAATATTATTCAGGATTTAAATATCATATATAGTATATATGTATTTAGAATAATCTATAACATCTATATATAGTAAATGAAATGCACAGTTCATGGAGATGGTTGGTCGTACGTATGTATGAACGCTACATTCATTTCTTTATCATATTAAATGTATGAAAAGAAAATGAAACATTGGTATATTCTAATTCTAGTATAATATCTATGTTATATATTTTACATAATTTAATTAAAAGCATCCTTTTTATGTTCAATGTATGGCATGAATGAGTCATATCACTTCAAGGGGCCGGTAGTCCACAATTCCTCAAATGAAATTATGGTATTTACACCATATTGGATGCATAATGCTATGTTGTAAATTTAAATTAAATAAGAATATAGTCAATTTGAATATAATATATGTCATATTTATTCATTCCAGTCATTTATATAATCTTATTTTAATGATGATCATGTAGAATGAATCACATCACATCATAGAGACGGTATGTCTTTCGTACGCACGAGAAACAATATCATTCATGTAATAATTAAAAGGTATAAAATTGGATGGTATATTAATTATTCATAATAATTATCATGTTATATTCAATATATAGATCAATCATACTCATCATTATATTAATCTAATTTAAGTCTTGTTGAATAATAATGTACAACACGACGTAGTGATGGTATGTTGTACGTACACATGCATGATGATATTGTTATTCGTAGGATGGATAAATGGAGGTATATAGTTGTTCCATAATTATAAAAACATCTTAACATGTATATTATACTTTATATAATACGTTATTGTGGAAAATGAAAAAAAGGAAGATGAATAAGAAGAAAATAATTTTGAAATAAGTGATAAAACAAATACCTCTTTTTCGACTATATCATTTTGATTATCAGAAAAAGGATCCTTAGGATGTATTCATACCTAAACTGTAGACTCTATGTGGATGGTAAGGTCATTCGGTGAATATTTTTTCCGAATTATGATGACAAAATGGGCTTTAGAGGTGGGAGAAGGTGGGTAGAGTTGGCGGCCTTTTATAATAGGGAGGAGGGTCACTTTAGGAATGTCTTGAAATATTATTTCATTACAAAATGATTTTCTGAATATAATATTTCCAATGTGATAAAATTCTAGGATAATATGATAATGGTTCAAAATCAACACAACCAATTAGTTCTGACAAGTTTAAGTCACAAAATAAACCTCAACTTTTTGCTTTATCCCTTAGATAAAAACAAGAACTTTACCATGTATTCTTGTAACGTAAAAATATGTGGTTACTATAGTTTCTAGAAAATTACAAAAGAAAAACAAGTCGATCATTAATTAAATTTTTAACATTATATACATTAGTTTGGAGAATCATTGATTTCGTAGATTATTATATCGTTTAACAAAATATTTTTTGTTTTAAAAACATATTTATGTCTATTTTTACACTATTTAGTAATTCGTTTTTGTTAAACTAATGAAAAATTAATTCCTTCAATCCAAATGAATAAAATATACGATAAATTTTAAACATAAAAAAAAATTGTTTGATGGAAAAAATATGAACAAATTAAATTTAATATTTATAATCACTTTTATTTGAATGTTTCATTAAATAAGTAATCATGCATCATCACTTTGTCACAAATAAATTTATTTATTTAATTTATAAAAATAATAAATAAAATATCATGTTGTAAGATATATTTTTATATATAAAGTGAATATTTATAGTCAAAGATATCAGTTTTATAACCCGATATTAATGTTCTTTTGTTAAAAGATTTATGTTTATGTTATATTTCCATTTTCATTAAATTAAATATTATCACATGTCATTTTCACAAAAATGTGGCTCCAAAATGTCATAATTATTTTATAAGGGTTGTTATGGTCATAGATATATCATCTTATAATATTATGAAAAGTTTTAGAGTAGTTTTATATTATTGAAATTTTATTTTTCCCTTATATACCTTATATACTCTATTACCAAGGAAAACTAAAATAATTACTACAGTTACTATTCATAATGTATGAAAATAATCGGTATATTTTTACATAATATGGAACTTTTAATTAAAACTATGGAATCAAATTTTCATAATTCAAAACAAATAATTGGAAGAAATTTATTTAATATTAATTCCTATTTTCAAAACTATAAATCGTGATTTTAAGAAGAAAAAATCATTAAATGATTGACAAGTGTTTTTTTCATGTTAAAATGTGAAATTAATTCAAATTATCATAAAGGGAATAAATAATAAAAACATAATCCAATTAAACATGCAAACCAATTAAATGGTAAATATAACAATAAAAATAAATTAAACGAAAATGTAGTATTGAATTAGAATCCGGTATTTTTAACTATTCTTTAAAAATGAATTTTATCAGAAAAATACAAAATTAATTTTTTATATCCCTATTCTAGAGAAGAATTATATTTTATAATATATATTATATATCTATGAAAAACACTTTATATAAAAAGGGTTCGCCATCAAAAAATGGTAAAATGATCATTTGTAACTATTAGAGTATCTTATGCATAAAATTGAATTCATTGTCATTTTAATCCTCTAAAATTCATTAAATATATGTATAAACATTTATCAAATATTTATAATAATAATATGGTTAATTATATTCAATTATGCCAATATAATTACTAGTTATTAACGAACATTTAAAATAATAATATTATATTTGTATTATATTTTGATATATCTATATTTTTTGTGCAATATAGGATTTCTGAGAAACTCGTTATTACATGTCTGGTACACTATAATACATAATGTCCCCTTTAAAATAAAATAAATATTAAATTAAAAATTAGTATTAGATATATAAATGTATTATTTTATAAATACCTGGGGTGTTACATCATTCTCCCCTTTTGAAAATTGTTTCCTTACAACATTAAAATTGGGCTTGGAAACATCAATGTAAATCCGAAATCGGAAAAAGAGTAAATAAAACTATCACATTAAAATAAAGAAAGATAAGTACATAGGTCACATGACATAACCGATAAAATGATTCCATGAAGGAAAACATGGATATAAAGGAGAAGCTAACCATTTTGATCTAATGAAGAGTGATATAAAACAAGATTATGAGAATGTTAACAACCAAAAAACCATAAACCAGTGATGGGTTAAAGTGTATTTGATTTCCTAGTAGGAAAAGTTAACATAAAAATTATTTTTAAGGTACTTTTTTTAAACATGAGGAATATATTTATGAGTTTGACTAAGAAGTTAAGTAAATATATTTACTTATCATGAAGAGTTTAATCCTTTAAAAAATATCTACCACATACTCATATTTTCTCCGAATAATGAGTATTTTAGAAGACAAGACACATATAATGTATAATAATCAACATCTATAGAATCACATAATCTATAAAATATAAACCCTATATTTCCACAATCTTTTGAAATTAACCATAAAAATTTATTATTACAAGATCAGATATTCCAAAAAATGTATAAATATTTATATAATTAAATACTACTATTAATCACCCTAATTCAACAAATAATACCGAAAGTTCAATAAAAACCATTCAAAAAATTATTCCTTAAAATTATTCAATGCAATCTAAACTAAAATTGACACCCAATATTCAAAAGAAATTGATCACATACTCTTAAATGATAAATCATTACAGTTATCTCCAAATAACATTGAACACTCTTAATGTATGATACATAAATGTAATTAACCTAATCTCATATACTCCATGATTGGTTACTCATTTCCATAAATACAGAAATCGCTATATGTACATACAAAAATTATAAATTCTTTTAATATAAAATTCAACCATTACTCTTTAAATGATATCCCAATGTATTCTATTTTCCATAAGAATATAAGGTTCCCAAAAGAACGAACATCTACCATATTTATATTTATCACATAATAACCAAAACATTTTACGATACAAAGAATATACATTTGATAAATATAAGTTCCCAACATCAACTTATTCTTATCCATAAAATAATTTAACTAATTGAATATGTCATAATTACCAGGGACATCATGTAGGCCAGTGGTAGGTGATATAGTCATCTCACACTTCGATTGGGGGATTGATTTTCACAAACTTGACCGACGTGATGTTTTGTCACTCTTTTTAGGAGTTTTCATTTTTTAAAAAATATATATTTCGTAAAAAATTCCCAAAATAAGATAATATATTAAAAAACATAACAAAATTTAACCGCATGTTTATCTCATTCCATTAATTATTTATCTCATTGTGTAATAAACCCAAATAAACTCATAATCAAGTATCATATAAGCACTAAATATTGATTTTAATTATATCCACAAAAGAAATTGTAATTCATCGTCAAATAGCATGTTCACATAACAAACATCTGGATATACATTCTAGAGAAATTTCACCCAATGTAAACCCATCAAAAAAAGAACATTAATACTTTTAAAAAATTTATCACCAATAGATCTAACATTACACCCATATTTTTAAAATGTAGACATCTTAATCATCTGCTATTCTTCATGATCCCTTAACCATTTTTTAAAACGTATTCCATAATACTTCTTTCCTACTAACAAAATCATGAATTATGTCCTAATATTTAATAATTTCAAAACATGATACAGTATATAATCCATACATTTCATATGTCATTTCTAGTTTCCTCATATTAAATTATAATAGATTTAGGTATTTCTAAAAAATATTTTTATGGTCTCGCTGATCCCATTCTCAAACATTCATCGTCAGGCATCTATTTTAATAATTACCATACTCCCCACATTTAAAACATTAAATTGAAAAATCATAATGAACTTTATTCCCTTTCAGGATTCAACTAAACACTTACTTTTTCCATGATAGGTTATTTTTTATGACCTTTATTACCACATTTATAACATCTTCCATTCCTTTTGAAACAATTTCCTCGGTGTTTCTTTCCTCATCCTTGAAACATAAGTTGTCGTATATACTTAACATTAAGAATATTTCCCGAACATCCATATGGATTCATGTCAAGCATATAAGGGGCTATATAAAAGTCCAGAAGGTTCATGTAGTCAATCATTAATCCTTATAGTTGGTTATGAATAACCACAAGAGTTCTCATTGAAAATCCCATTTTAGTTGATTTCTTAATTATAAAACCAACACAGTTTCCTTCATAACCATTATTACTTTGTCTCTAGATATATCTAGCCATTTACTAAAATCAAAAAGTTCAATGTGAGTATATTAGTAAAATCATTATATATTATCTTATGAGGAGGGTAATAACTCTGATATTCTTATTATTGTTATGTTAAACACCTTAAATTTTTCTAAAATAACAATGAAAATATCTAACAATATAATTATTTTGGTTATATAAAACATGTCACTTATTCATAAATTAAACCATAAACACTAATGTCATATAAACCAACCTCTGATATAATATGTAAGTCCTTAGCCTTAAAACATTACATAATCTTCATTTCTGATCATGAATTTACATTCAATCACATTTTGGATCTTTTTTATGTTTATAGTTTTATTGAATTAGGAAATTTTTTATACATTACCTAATATATATTTCAATGTAGATAGTTATCCACTATCCAATTTTCATACAATAATTAAAATCATTAAAAAATTAATTTCATTCTTGATAAAATAATTCGTGAATTCATTGTTTCTGTTACCCTTCCTTATAACTAGTGAAAACATTTCTAAATCATGTCAATGGAATAAAAATATTGTTATCGTATATAAAAATGTAAATAAAACCTTCATCCATGAATACATACAAATCAATGAAATCATATTTTACACTCATAAAACATTAGATCTCTAATATACCTCATGAAATCATAATATTTATGAATAACCCAAAAAAATCATAAATCATAATGTTAACTTGTGGCATCTATATAATACATATATTTTAGATTTCATATCTACATAATGAGTAACCTTCATGGTTATGTTTATAATACCAATCAAAGTATATACCCTAAATATCAACAGATAACCCTTAACATTTACCTATGTCACATTACCCAATTCATTAGAGAGATTTCACAAGCTCACACACCCATAGTTTATCCTAAAACCATCCATATACCTATGTAATTCCAAATAACCATAATATAATAGTAACACATTTACAAGCATAATTGAAAAATAAAATTTCAACATTGCAATCTTAAGATATAATTCCAGGATATAGATATTTTCAATAGTTTTTAAAAATATTTTCAAAAACAAAATACCTAAATATGGTATTTACTTTTATTTTAAAAAATATCACTATTTTTAGAGGAATCCATATATCGATTAATTCTCGTGGTGGTGGAAAGCTCATTTCACCATGTCAGATAAAAACAATAATTTTTTCATTTAGTGAAATGACTTATAAAAAAATTTTAATTTTTAATGTTATTGGATGAAATTTATATTCAATGGGTTTGATTATACACCATTTAAAATAAGGTCATATATAAACCCAAATATTCCTCAGTGAAAGATGATTGAGAGGAAGTCCCTTTCTACGATCATGTCATTTGATTATGGATAAATAAGCGAACTAAATTTTAGTGACATATATAAATACACCCAACATAAGTGGATATTCAGTGTAATACAATATGAGGTCACTCACACAAATTCTTGCAAAAAAACCAATGACATGGATATTTAACACAATAAATTAAGATTGATTTTAGATTTCCTTTACCTCGAATCATAAATTTCACGTTCATTCATTATATTCCTGTATAATAATAATATGTTAATTTCTTTTTGATTGAAAAAAATTTTAGGTTTATTATTCCTTTTTTTATCCATTATTACCATGTTATAAAAATTATATAATTACTTATGTTCAGATTGTTCATTTTTTTGATATTTAGTTCTTGAGTTTAAAATGATCATATTTGATCTAAATTATCCATGTGGTAAAAATTCCATCATATCCATAACATTATTCACAATTAAATATCATATATATCCAATATATATTTAGAATAATACAAATAATTTAGAGATAATATTTTAAATGAACCATTCTGGAGACGGTAGGCCATACGTACTAATGAACTCTATGTTTATTTCATTTATATAATAAATGAATGAAAAATAATGAAAAATAGGTATATTATAATTATAATATAATATCAATTTTATATATGTTATCTAAGTTCATTAACATCATCCTTTATATGTTCCATGTATGACATTAATAATTCATATAACATTGAGGGGTCATTGCTCCACACTTCCTCAAATGAAATTATCATATTTACACATTATAGAGAGCATAAAGGAATGTTGTAAATTAAAATTACTAAAGCATAGATTCAACATAAATATAGTTAATATAATATTTATTCATTATATTATTGTATATTATTTTGTTTTAATGAATGTAATTTGTAATGAATCACATCGTATCTTGGATATGGTAGTTCGTACGTATGCACAAGCGTCGATATCATTCATTTAATGGTTACACAGCATAGAATCAAATGGTATATTAAATATACTAAAAAAATTATCTTGTTATATTCATTATTTATAGACATTATACTCATCATTATACCCATCTAAGTTATTTCTTGTGAATTCCAAATTACAACATGTTTATGAGATTGTAATTCATACGTATGCATGCAAAGTCAGATTATTATTCGAGGGATTGATAAAATGAGGTATATGGTTGAACCATAATGATAATAACATCTCAGAATATATAAGATACTGTATTTATTACCTATTATGGAAATCATATATGGAGAGTATGTAGAATGAGAAAATAATTTTAAAATCTGTGAGGAAAAAAATAACTTTTTTTCTTATATCTTCTTTGGATTTTCTGGTCGTATGGATATGGTGTGTCTTTTTATCTAGTTGTTTTAATTTTTGGGTCTTGGTTGTATTTATAGTTTCTTTTATAAATGGTGCTCAGTTTGGTTTCATTTATATGTTGAACTTTATGCACACGTTCTGTTTCTAGTTTCTTGGTCATTTAATGGGAGAATTCATTGTGTACACTATTGATTCTCGGCACAAGTTATCATCCCATTGGGGATAGGAACACACTTCAGGATATGCCAAAGATCAAATCAGATTAATGGTTTAGGGTTGATCCAGGTTGGTTCGTGACATGATTAGAAAACATATTAACCAATCTCACATGTAATGGGATGAAATTAATTTGGAAAAAATAGTGTGAGGAATGCTTTGGATAATTGAATATTATATTATTCAATGCTACTATCTTGAAATTAACATCTGATAATGAAGAGATTGATATTTATAGTGATGAATCAAGAAAAAGAATTGGTCTTATTCATTCAACAAATGATAGGGTTATTTCATATGAGTGAAGGCAGTTAATAAGTCATCAAAAAACTACCCAACTCATTATCATGAGTTTTGAACAGTAAAAATTTCCTTTATTATATGGTGATAATATCTCTATCGTGAATCATGTGATATATATACTTATCACAAGAGTTTGAAATATGTTTTATCAAATAATTAACTCAACACGAGACAATATAGATCGCTTGAGATACTAAAGGATTATGATTTCACAATACACTACCAGCTAGGGAAGGAAGATGACGTGGAAGATGCTTTCTATAAGAAGAACCATAGTGTTGTGAATACAATACATGTTTATAATGATCCTATGTTTAGGGATCTAGTAAACATTGATATGTGAATTATGATGGAAGTTAAAACATCACTTCTTTATCAAATGATTGAAAACCCATCATTAATGATGCAGATAAAATGTTTTCAGTATAAAAATGAGGATGTTCAAAAGAAAATTAATGTTTATAATGATGGGATACTAATTGAATTCATATTTTAAGATGGTTTTAATAATTTTGGGAAGAGGCTTTGTGTTCTCACAGTACCATAGATAAAATGGGAATTATTAGATGATGATAATTTATTCATATTCCCTATACACCCATGTATCACTATAACTAATATTGATTTTGAAGTAACTTTTTGGGGGATCAATAAGAAGAGGGAAATTTATAATATGTGTCCAGATGTTTGTTTTTTTAGATAGGTGATGGTTGGAAGACAATATCCTAGAGTATTCTTTAAACTTCTTCATTTAAATATGTGGAAATGCTATGATATTATGGTGGAATTTTTTCGAGGGCTACAAAATCCTCCCTAAAGAAATGATATGATAAGGATTATTATTGATCTTCATAACAAAATTTAAAACGTTTTTAAATAAGAGAATATTTACCACTTGGACGTTTAAAATTACTATACATTAATGTAGTTATAAGATGTCATAGTCTACCCTAATTGATTATTTCGGACTATGATCCTTTGTTTGCATAAATATTCTAGAACTATCATTATAAGGCCCTAGATATTGACATTTGTTTGAGCACTACCAAGAAACCTCAAACTGATGGACAATCAGAACAAACTATTCAAACATTAGATGATAGTTTGAGATCCTAATCACGTGATATTCAAGGTATGTGGGATCAATATTTACTTATTGTATAATTTTCCTATAATAACAACTTCCATTCAAGTATTCATATTTCTCTATATAAAGAATTATAAGGAGAGAGATTTCATACAACAAGACAATTAAATATTGAATTGTTAAATTATTTAACTAAGGGTTAAATCCCAAAGATAAGGTTATGTTTGTGACCTAAACTCGTATATATATAATTGGTTGAGAGGATTTCAAACCATACTCATCATATCCTCTAATAAATAAATTTTCAACTATTTCAAATAGAAAATTATTTTATAATAATTTAATATTTTTAGAGTTTCTATAAGTATCCCTACCCACTCTTATAATAGAGAACTCCTCTTTGTCTTTTGTTCACACCACTAAATCCTTTTCTCTAGGACAAAACCGGAAAAATTATCCTTTACAATTCATTAAATTATTCCTATAGGCAATAATTTTTATATAATTCTATCCTAAGATGTCCTTTTTGGAAAATTAGAAGGAAACACTCAACGAAGAGGTAATTATTTTTCAAATTCCACTCAACTTTTTTCTTATACTATATCAACCTACTATGTTGTTTCCGTAAAAATTTAATAAATACAATATCATCTAAATTCTGGTATATTATTATTAATATGGGGAAACCATATTCATCCTACTATCCATCATATGATTAATAATATCACCATGTGTGTGTAAATACAACTTATTATTTCCACGCCATGTTGTAATTTGTTATTCAACACTACATTATTTGGATGGGTTTAATGAAGAATATAATATATATAAATTGTGAATATGACATGGTAATGATTAATTATAATTATTAAAATATCCAACTTTATACCATTTAACCATCATGTGAATGATACAGTTTTCCATGAGTATGTTTGAACTACCATCTCCCCAATACTGTGAGATTAATTAACCATGATAACCATTCAATATTGATTATAAAATTTATATTCTGAGAAAAAGTAATTATTATGAACTTAATATCAATCTGGATATTAATTAAATACATCCTATTAATAAGAATCATGGATTAAACTATAAAACATGCATAGTAAAATGAAGCAATTATCTCCTCAAATGATGATAATACAAGAAATTTTTTAAAAAATGTTATAAGGGGATAATATATGATATAATAAATATGGATATGGTTATGATATTATTTAATAACATACATTAACCATTATAGAAGAGGTTAACACACCCTAGACTAATCTAATGTACAGGTAAGGGTTAATTTCTCAATATCTTTATTATCCGATTTTTTTTATACATAAGTATCTACTAAGACAGGTTTATCATCCATTTATAGGATTGTAAAAAATGTATTTCAAAATATTATCTACAGGTATTTAGAGTCATTTTAAACATGTTATACATTTTATAAAAGGTTTTTAATAGAATAGTTTCATTATTTTCCAAAATAGATACTTTATTACACTTTTTGAATAATTATGGATAGAATGCTTCACTTTTTAATACAGCACGAGTGGCTATTTTTTACCGTTAAAATTCCATAAAATTATTATTATTCCCTTAAAATCATACATGTTTAATTAATATGAAATGTTTTCTTTTATAATTATAGTGATTTTAATAAAATTCCATGTAAAAAAGTTACATTTCTGTCAAAGAGTTTTAAATAATTTATTATATTTTTTCATATATGTCAATATTCTTAGTTGAATTATATTATTGATTGAGGTTTATTTATTATAATACAATAATTAATATTCTATTTAAGGTTTTTTTTATATGATTGATTGTGGATGTTAAATTTTTATACCATTCATTTTTTATGGTTAAAGTATTAACATTTGAGATGCCCATTTTATTAAGGATTTCTATGTTATGCTTCACTATTTTGATATGGGGAATGAATTTAACGTAATAAATGAATTTAAGGGCCCTCTATATCCCATTTATGAATTTATAGGTCTTCTGAGACAAACTATTTTGGGTTTTTACTCGAGTGTTTATGGTCTTGGTACAGGGCCTTGAAGGTATGGTTTTTTTGTTTAGCAGGATGTATTTCCTCCTTATGAGATTAGTAATGGTTTTTTTCATGCGATTATTAGACTATTGGAATATTCATGTGATCTTTTGAATATAATTGTTGGATTTATTGTTTATATATTATGTTGAATATTATATTTTAAAGGATTGTTTTTTAGTTTTATTCATTTCTATAATAGTTTGTTCTTATTTATGATACCTTACGCTATATTGTTTATCCTTGCCAACCATATGAGATCACCCCATTATTATGTTTCTTATTTCCTTGGGATCTGAATAAGTATATAATTACTAACCTATATAGATAATATAAGGTACATTAATGTTTTATAGTGAGACACTGTGTTTATTTAATTTCAATATGTAATGTAAAACTACTATTTGTTACTAGTTTCTTCAAGTATATTAAATTGATTAGTCTTTTAGGATTTGATTTCTTATGATACAAATGTAATACAAAAATCACTAAATATGGGAAACTTGTGTTTGGTAGTAACAAAATAATATTACAATCCATTTAACTAGATTACATGATTTGAAATTCAGTTTTAGGTATTTTTTTTGGAATTTTCACATTATATAAGTATTTCATACATTGGGAAGAAGGGTTTCACAACATGTAATAATTTGTGGTTAGAAAAATAAAATAAAATGTTGAGGTGAAATTTTATTTTGTGGGACCAAAACCCTAATAATTACATTATTTTAATTTATATTACACATCATATAATACCCCAATCATGTCAGGTTTTGAAAAGTCATTTTTTACAAAATCTATTTATTGATATCTGATCATTTTTTCCTCTTCTTTTTGGTGGACATTATATGAAATTATGTGTTCTTCGATCCGTTATTCTTCCCTCTTAAATCTACTGATCCTGGTGGATGTTTGTTGGTGATTTCTGGTTGATCTATGGTGAGTTTTCTCATCTTTCTCATCTGTTTCCTCTCATTATTCACATGAGATTCAATGAAGTGATATAGATTATCTGAATTTGGATGTTTGGGATTATTTTTTATAATAATTTGGTAATGAATGGGTTGATCCACTTTTATATCTTTGCGGATAAGGATTTCTGCCATTCTTCTTCACTCTATAGTGGAAAATATTTTATGCGGTTGGATTCCATTCATATCTATTTTTTGGGAATTATGTAAAGGAATCATTAATTATGATAATAATTTAATTATAGTTCCTCCAAAAAAAATTAATTATGAATAATTGGTTAATTTAATAGAATGGAAAATGGGGTTTTATCCACAGGTTTTTATAGATTCAATATTTTTTGTGAGATTATGATTTTTCAGTCTTGATGCCCTACTAAATATTCTGGACGATGGGTGATTTTTTAAAAATTATATACTTATAATGAAAATTATGAATGTTATGGTATCACCTTATATTGATATTTGTTAATTACAGGTAATCTGACAATGAAATGGTTGACACTGGATGTTGGTTGTGTGATCGCACCCATAAGACAACGTTTAATGTAATAAAATCCACTTTTGTAAATCTATGAAAATAATCACGATATGTTGTGATTTTTGATCAACATTGATGGATAGTGATGATTTTTGAGATTGATTTTGGGGAAATGTGTGGTTTTTAGATGTTCTTTTGGAGTGATGGGGTGATATTATGGTTGGATAATGTTGTAGGATGTTATTTGATATTTACGAGAATGACTTCTTAATTTTAAAAAGTGATTTTATTTTTTTAGATAACAAAGTAGTGATGGAATAAACAAATAATTGTTAAATAATATTGTTAATTGAATTGGTTGGTTTGGATGATGATATGAGTATTGTTACATAAATATTAAATTATTTTTTTCTTAATAAAATCCATTTAATGATAAAAAAATTAAATGAATGGGTTTTGAATGTATAGGGAATGTGAAGACGGTTTTATTTATGATAGCTCATATCCTTTTGAAATGAATATTTTAGATACAAATAAATTCATTTATTGGTGGTAACAAAATTGATAGTTTTGTGAGATGGTTTATTTGTTTTTGATATCATAGGTTGGGATGTAGTGTTTTACACTATTAATATATGTCCATATTATTTTGATATATATATGCAGCCCATACATGTTGATAAATATGTGTTCAAAACCTTCTTTATCACACGTGGAGTTTTTTTACCATCATCTGGTAGGGATTAAGGATAGTCGGGTACCTGCGACTTTCTTATACCAATTCTAGGAGAGGTTGGTATGGGAAAAGGTATGATGGATGAAGGTCAATAAGTGATTTAGAAGATTGTTTAGGTGGAATAGGTGTCATCAGGTAATATTTGATCACTCAGGTGTTTGCTGGTGAGGGTGTTTGTGTTTCCCATGTGTCTCCCGAATGAAATGTTTTGTGGTTTCCAAGGTGACAATGTGTAGTGATTTTTTTTGATGTGTTTTTGAGGCCCATGTATGTTCAAGTGTGATGCATTTTCATTAGTGGTTTTTTGCGGATATGATGTGTTTTGTGGTCCAGGTGTGTAAAAATGTGATGTTATGTGACCCCATGGTTTGTGTGTGCATGATCAGTTGTGAGTCCCATGTTTGTGCGGGTGGGATGTCATGTGGTTAATAGAGGGATGGGAGCTACCAGACATGAAACACTTGCCAAGAGTGGTATACTAGTGTGAATGTGGTGTAGGGTACACTATTATCATCCAATTTACTTTATATTATATTACATCGATTTATATACAAGGTGATAATTCCTTAGAGAGGGCAGTATGGTCTGTAAACAAGCCTTGGTGATGTTATGTTCTATTATTATCCTATAGGATCATTAGTATTTTTCATTTAAATGTTCACAAGTTTCATTGGTTTTCAAATATTTTATACTTCTATTATAACCCTAAATATATAAAACATCTTTCTGGTTTATAGGTGGATTTTGTGGACATTGTTGTGCATCACTATTTCATTTCATTGGATGTATTCTAAGTCACATCCTTATCTTTTCTTTTGGGTATTTAGTTTAGAGACATCAATTTATTTATATAATTTATAATTTATTAATGCATCTGGGCTGGTTTTCTTAATTATCTTTTATATTATGTCTTAGAGTTTTTCTAGATGATTCATCTTATCTATTAATATTGTTGACATTATAATGTTTAATGCATCTAATATAGAATCAATTTGATTCCATTTGTGAAGTCCCTGTCAGGGGGGAAAATGGATATGGGACTTCTCATTCATTATATTTCATTCAACAATGACAGCATAGGAGGGGTATGTTTGTAGGTACTGGGTAATGAGAGTTTTTTATTATAGGAGATGGCTGAGAGATAGAATAATGATAGATTTAGGAACATTGAAAAATTCATGGGATTTTATTTGAACAGTTCTAGAGGACCCTGGTTTGTGATATTAGATATGTACACCATCTTGGACAAGGGATTTTTGGGTCCTCTATGATCTAGTGCATGGGCTCTGACCTTATTAAACTACAAGTATAGGTAGACCTTATTGAAGTATGGATATTTAGGAAAGGAACATGCATAATATTGATTTTTTTCTTCATTTAATTTAGTTTTATTATGAATTTTTATGTGGATAGAATAAATATAATGAATTAAAATAAATAATAATAAACGTACATACTACCAGGTGTATGAAATATTTTTTGGCTTTATATATATAGATCCTTATCTATTACTATGTGCGGCTCAAGATGTTGACATTCAATGGGATTTTTTGGTATATTTTCGTAGGGTTGATTCTTTTGATTACGATGACCAACTGTAGGGGAAACTGTGTGCTTTATAGTTCTGTGATTTTTGGAGGTTTGAGGGAAGTGTTTTATACATGGAAATAGAGGGATAGCTAGAAGAGATCGAGATGACATTCTATTTGATCTGGGCATCAAATGAGTTTTGGGACCATTAGGAAGTTAGTCAGATTCATGGATATATGCATTATTGATTGAGGCTCTATCTGGGTGTGTTGAAGGAGGCATCCATTTTTGTGTCAATATCCAGAATTAGATCCAGGAATAGTGCCATTATTTTATTATGAATGTAGTAAAGAGTATGGGGCATAATTTTCTTCATCTTGGTAGCATGTTAGTGTGGGATCTAGGAATCAATTTCAAGTAACTTATTCTTTTTCCCAATATATTTTTCTAGATGAGGAGTCTCGTGAGAGACTTATTTGGGAGGTACCACATCCTTAAATCAAGTATTCATTCACATCATTTACATATCAAATTTATTTGGTGGTTTAGAATAAAATAGTGTTGATTGAACTAATTCACATAAGATTAGTTCAATCTAGGTAGTAAAGGCATCATATTTTTCCCCTAAGAATAGTTTTCATGGGTTGATCTCTGGTTCGAGGACCATCGATGTTTTGACCGACAGTTATTTGAGCTCCTCAGATTCTTTTCTATCCTCTATGTGATAGTGGTTTCCATTATTTTATTGGGATATTTGTGTAAAAATGTTTCAAATGCGGGGATTGTGGTCATCACAAGATCCATTGCCTAGTAGTTACTTATGAATAGTTGGGAAGATGAGCAAACCTTCTATGCCCAACATAATAGCTGATTCTAGTAAGACTATTATGAAAGAAGGTGCAGAAGGCTTTTGATCCATTGATTAAAGATTAAGAAGTTATATATGTACATCATGATGTTCCTCAAATTCAGATACCATGAATTTAGAATAGCCATGGATGTAGTTATCATTAAATAGTCTGAAGAGCTGGGTGTTGTTAATTACATGCAGTGGAAGCCACGCATCCAAGGACGAAATTGATTTTCATAGGTATATTTAGTATTCTTAGTACCTTTGATTGTGAATTTTCTGATTCAAGATATTCACAATGATTTGATGCAACTTATGCAGCCTGTTCTCTTGGACTAATCATAGATTTCATCCTTATTCACAATAAATGTAGGATTCCTAAAATATAATGGATTTATTCGCCACATCATGTCAATATTATATTTACCTTCACCTTATTATATAAATGTATGGCAGAGGCTCAAACATTTTATTGACTATCAGATGCTACATATTAGAAAATTTAGAAAAAATATCACTTTCAAAGAATTGATGATTATTTTTATTAGTTTCGAGGTTCATTTTGGTTTTAAAAGATTGACCTTATATCATGAACTAATAGTTGAGGGTCTAAGAATTAGATATATCTAGGAATCCATTTTTTAGATGGTATGGGTACGTTGTATTTATTTTTATTCCATTCCGTATAACCAACAGTCCTACAATATTTATGGATATGAAGAATAAAAAATTTCATCGGTTTTTGGACTCAGTATGTATTGTGTTTCAAGTAGATATTTTGGTAGAATCCATGATATGTGATAAATATGAGGACTGCTTGGATACCCTCCCCAAACCTAGATATAAAAGCATCTATAAAAAATACATCCAAATTTTATATTTGGATCTGAGAAGTGAATCATCTTGGACATGTTATATCTTATGGTATTATTTTAATTCATCCAAAAAATGATATAGGATGTTATGTATGGTAAAAATCCCTAAAATGTGTTTTATTATCAATGATTTTAGGGTATTGTAGGAAAAAATATAAGGTTAATATGATTTCTTCATGGTCATATATTCAATGATAACATTAACCAGTAAGGATGTAATTAAAAACGTAGACCTAAGAATGTTTGATAAATTTGAGGTACTGACATTGACATTGAATAAAGAATAGGATTTTATAGTTTTAGAAAAAGATTTATGTTCCTATGTTTTTTTAAATTAATTTTGTATGAAATTGAGATGTGTCTTGATGTATGAGAAATATTTTATGCCATATGGATCAAACTGTTAAACCCTCTTAAGAAGAAATACCCTACATAATATCTTGAGTATGTAGTGATTATGAAGGAACTAAAAATGAGGACACACTATCTATTTTGAGAAATGATTTTTTTTCATTCGGATCATAATATCCAAAAAACTATTTTCATTCAGATGGATGTAAATATTACGACATAGAAATTAGGATGTGGATCTTCATACTGATATTTTTTATATTGAGTACACTCCAAGGAAAATTTAATGGGGTCAATTATTGGTTAATAAGAATTTTTTTTACAGTTTTAGAGAATGAATCAATGGAAGAGTTGTATCTAATGTGATTGTTTTCTAAGATGATCATGGGAGAAGAAGGGTTTGGTGGGTGGATTTTCTAGAATTATATAAAATATTAGTCATCAATTTATGAGAATGTTCTTCTTGATGAGTTGATAGAAACTGGGTTTCTATAAATTGTTAATAGCCATTATGCGGGGGGGGGGGACAACCATTGATTTGTCTAGGTATAATAATAGATAATTCTACACTCATAGAAGGATGTATATTCCCTTTTACAAGAGGCATGAGTTTATGTATAGTTTAAATCATTCATGTTGTTATGTGAAACCTAGGGATACATTAAGTATCATGAAATGAGGCATTAATATTATTTTACATGGATTAGATGGTTGATTAAGGATTTTTTTCATGGATTTATGCTTCTTAATTAATTCATTAGGAACACAAGAGTCATCTAAAAATATTCATCCCATACAAGTTCCATTTGGATGTGGCGTGAAATATTCATTGACTCTATTAGATTACCATGGAATCCTATTAGGAAAGATGTAATTTATGTGACCATTGACCCACTCATGAAATTGTAAAATTTTATACCTACCATTGAAATTAAATATGTGGAAAAACTATAGGATTCTATTTCTGAGATATTTTGAGGGTTCAAGGGGTTTGTTCTATGGTTTTTTCTATCACAGTCACAAGGGTCAAATTTCAGTTCTATTAAAAAAAATTCATGGTGAATGGTTATAATGTTAAATTTTGCACAACATGTAATCAATACAAAGGCGTACAGATAGAGAAGAATATCTAGGTTCTTGAGGACATGATTGATTCTTTTGAGTATTAATTTGGAGGATATTTGGGGAAAAATTCCTTTAGATAAATTTTAAAATAAAAATAGTTGTCATGTTTAAACAAAGATAGAACAATTTGGAATGATATATCGGTGGACATGTATATCTCCCTTAACATGGGATATTATGGTGGATCAATCCATTATTAGGTTGAGCCTTTTTTTAGAAAATATGAAGATGGTGATGTAGATTTAGATATGATTTTTCATGGAATATATTGATAAAAAAATTTATATTGACCATCATTAGTAGCCATGGGATTTTGAAGTTTGTAATTTTAATTTTATTAGTGTTTCATATCACATTGGACACCATATGTTAGTTATGTAGGATAATCTAGGATTGAGGATTTTGAGAACCTTTCAGATCATTTAACAATAAGAAACAATGTCTTATTGTTACTGCATTACATCTATTTTACCATTTTTCCACAATGTGTTTCATTTTTTATTATTAGGAAGGTATGTATTTGTTTTTTAATATATTATTTTATAGTATTGTGCTAATCATGAGACTCAAAACACTATATTTGAGTATCCATTTCATATTATTGATCGATTGGATATGTTATAGAAGAGTAAAAAAGGAATCTTATTTTCTTTACTGTGGTAGTGTTGAGTATTTATCTATAAGGAATAGTAGTGGGAATAATGGATTTGGTATAGGTGGAATTAACATTTTGTAATTTCTTGATTCTGAGGACATTCAAAGGTTAAAAATAATTTGTTTTTGGGATATTTTAAAAGTACATCATTTTCTTTATGGTGTTCATTCTATTAAGATCTTACTTACCCATTCAGTTTCGGTGTATCGTTGGATTCTCTGTAATTGAAATAAATTACTAATTAAAATGAAAATTAAATAACGGATATATGGTTTTCTTTGATTTAATGTAGTATGGATAAATTTTTTTAAAAGGTCTTACAGGGTTATCCCAGTGTTCAAATAATACTGAAAGTAGTTTTCTCTATTTTTTGCAGAATAATGGTTGTTAGAATTTTATATAGTGATAACATCTCATATAATGGTATTACATGTCTTATTTTAATTTTTAGGTATATTTAATCATTAATATTCAATAAGGGTATTCATTAAATGTCATTATAAGTGTTCAAATTCAATATTTCTTAATGTAGGATTTTTTAACCCCATATCGGAATATTTTTTTTATAGACACACAAAAACGATTTTTCAAAATGTTATGGGAACAAAATAAATTTAATTCTTATATCCATTAGTTATTAGAATATAATCATATCATTCCTTTTTTCATTCGACAGTCTATCCACTTTCACAAAAACATATTCTATTTCAATCGATTTTGAGATCGATACTCCATCCAGACTATTCATTTTAAAATTGTTCATCATTGTGTACATAGTGTGTCCTTCTATATAAGTGTTCATTCTATTTTTTTAAATTTTTTTATCTTTGTGGAATTATATATTATTTTGATTCAATAATTGACTAATTATTATTTTTATTGATACATTATAGATTTTTGTTTTTCTTTATGTTAGAAGAACTCAAATGAGGTTTTGAAATCTATATTTTTAAATGATGATAGGGTTCTATTGTTCATGAAGATTGTGGTTCTAAAAAATGGAATTAATTTATGTTATACATAACATTATTGAAAATTTACATTAGTTTTTTTTATTGATGTGAAGGGTATTTTGGTTTCTTGGGATTTTATAAAATTGAATTTTTTTGACGTGGTTTTATTTTATTTATTTTTTCGATAAAATGGGTTTTTTAAACATTGATGTGGATTATATTATATTGATTTTTTTATTAAAAATTTAAATACTGTATTTAAAATGTACTTTGAAAATATTTGGTGTTTTGGGACATTTTTTGAATCCTGTTATAGACATATTAAATCAAATTGTGTGCCACCACCAGTTTTTTTTGATGATATCAACTGAATCTTGTCGAAAACTATATAACCATGATCCAATGTTTGAACTAGTTTATGTATTTCTCTATTATATGTACATATTTTCACATATTCTTTAATGAAATACTGTATTATATTTCATTTATGTGTTGTTATCTGATGATGGTTTTTATTATGTTTTTTTTATCATAGGTTTTTATATTCGGGTTACCAATAAGGCTTATCATGCTGATATTTCATGTATTTTTTTACCTTATAACTTTATAACTAATGTTTATTATTTTTTGTTTCATTTAATTATTCTTTCTTAACTATATAATTGTGAATATCAAAGTATTTTATGAAAAAATAAAGTGGGATATAGTTGAAAATGTGTTTTGGATTTTATGAGAAATAATTTTTATTTTTTAATGGTTAATCTATTTTATTGTTTATATTAATCATTGTATAAACTCAATGTTGATATCAATATAGGATTTTTATGACAACCTAATTTTTTATTTGGGTGGTATTAGATGTTGTATTTCATGATTCAAGAAAAGCAATGGGAATCTTATAGAATGATAGCTTCTCCTTTCATCTTTGAATTCATAGTAGGGGGTATGCAGGTGATCCTTTGTCACATGGATACTTTTTGTAAATTCAATGTCTTCATTTCATGGGGTGGAATTTATGGTAATTTTTATGGATTTTCATCCATTTTTTACTGTGGATGAAATCATTTTTTGATTATATTGATGATCTTTTACTATAATCTTTCATTACATCACAATTTAGCGGATATCATAGGTGTATGGTTTGGTGGACCCTAGTTGTAATATTATAATTTATATTTTTTTAGTATTATATTAAAATGGAATATTAAATTAATAATACCATATGAACAAGAAACAGAGGAATAATAGTTTTTAGGAAAATACCAGGTTTTTGAGTAAAAATTACTTCACCTTGAATTAATATAATAAGTTTTTTAGAGAAATATGTTATATTAAATATTAAAAAACAAATGAGTTCATAATATTTCTCAATAAAACCCTAAATAATTCATCCAACCCATCCATTAAATAAAAAGAACAAAAAAATTGAATAAAATATTGCATTTCATCATAATAGTAAATAATGAGATTAGAATATAAAAATTAAGCATTCAGTACATTATTTAACTCATTAACATTACCACTGTTCAAAAAATATTCAATAGGATTAAGTTATGTTTTCCCCATATTTTTATTTTCTACCCTTTAATTTAAATATTATTTACCCCCATTTTATATTTTTCTCATTTTGATTAATTTGATAAGAGTTAGTGTTTATTATTCATAAATATAAATGAGAAATATTTTCCAAATCCAATCATAATAAATCCATTTATGGAATACAATTTTTTTATTCAATTTCAACATGAGGAAAATAATCTATATAACAAACAAACATATATCATAAAAAATGGATATTAGAATAATTCATTTTAATCCAAAATAAGATCGTATAATAATGTTTGGAATAATTATTGTCCCTCGGATATTATTTATGTTTTCTCAAAATAAAATTCATTATGTTATTTTACCATCAAATGGGACTTTTGAAGTTATTTTATTTCAAGAATAAAAGTTAATGTAATCCTAAAATCATTATTTTTCAATACTCAATGAAAATTAAATTCATACATAAAAATATTTAAATAACCTAATAATATAATTCATTATAATTATTTCATTGATGGTATTAATTTTATTAAATAAATATTATAAATGTTCCACATATTGGTAATATTATTTTATAACAGAAAAGAAATAAAAAAAATTAAAATTAAACATTATTTTTATTTATAAAATAATTATATTGTAAAAAATGGAAGTTAGTTTAGATTTCCTCAATCAATAAATATATATTTATTATCAATATAAAATATATTTCATAATATTATTTATCACATTTTTATAATACAATTTATTTTTTAGTTTATAAATATAATATAAATTTATAATATTTCATGGTACACATACCCTCATTTGTTCTGTTGTACATGCTATTGAAAATATATTTCTTCTAATTTCACATGATATTACATAAAAAAACATGTACATGAATCCAGAAAAACATTTATATTAAAAATATTGAAAACTATTTTATATACATTGGCCCTATACGAGATAGAATATCGGCCATCCTACTCACACATCCAATTCTAACTGATATTCTAGAGAAACGTTTGGATTTAAAAAATATTCATTCTTTGGGGATACATAAAAATGTTATTTGGTACTTTATTAGGATTGAGTGATGGTTCCTTTATATAAGATATTCAAATTCATGAAATAATGAACTAATTTTTAAATTTTATTGGTCAAAGGATTATCTAAAATTTATAATGACAATATCCATCAACAATAGGGGAAATAAAATAAAAAGGAAATTGTAGGGTTTCTCCCCATTTGTATAAATTTTTATTGAATAAATTTTCAGTATAATGGAATCAATGGGTTTCTACAACCACTTATACATTATTTTCTTAATTAGGGATAAGGTTATAATATATAACTTGATGGTCTTCTACATAACCCAAAGAAGTTGATAAGTTACGTGGGTCAAAAATAATGGATAGAAAATATCGGATGACGTGATTTGGATTAGGGGGGAATTAATTATATATTAGATGATAATGACATATATTATCCATATTTTTGAGCTATATAATGTTATATTATGCCTGGTCACTGATAGAAACACTATATTAACATTGTGGTTTTGGTGTGTGTTGCTTAAGAGGATGGGGACTCATTGAATGGTGATAATGACTTTTCACACTAATACATATGGAATGTCGGAGTATATAGTCCTCATATAATGGGGAATGATATGGTTTTGTTATCTATATTTCATTTGAAATTGGGTTAATCAATTGTCTCTAATGGAGTACATCGACAAAAATAGTATCTAGTATTTGATTTAGATAGCTCCATTTTGGGATCATTATTATTTGTCATGTTGATCATTTCATTGTTCTATAAAGTTCGGTTAATACTTAATTTTTTTCCTTTTATGTTATATAAAATCCTAGAAAAAATTGTAGTAGATTATAATGTGACTTCTTTTAGAAAAATTTAGGTAGTAAAATTATTATGAGTTTAAGATCCATCCCACTGATTTCATTTTGGGTTATCAAGTAGACATAAGGGTATCCACATTGTTTCGAAATATGCATATAAGACAGAAATGAATGTAAAGACTATTTTATATTGATATAATTTGTATTTTAATAAAAATAATGATAGTTCCTCATCAATTTTATATTCCTCCATGTTTAAAAGGTATTCATAATTTAATTTATGTTTCTTTATATATGTGGTAAAATCAAAATATTAGACATTTTGTCAACATTGATAATCATATGTTACAACCATATGCATATTTCATAGAGCTATCTATTCAGATTATTGATTGAAGATAAATCATACAAAGACACATATGATTATTTTGGATCAATAGAAGCATGATCATAATTGTGGAGAATCATGGGAACAAATGATTTTTTTCTTGGTTAAGTGTTCAGATATTTTCATATAGTCCTTTGGATATTTTTTTCGTATAAAATAATTTGATAATGGGTATAATTTAAAATCCTATTTTATGTTAAGATTCAAAAATTATTTTGAAAATTATTATAAATTTATCTATAATTTTTTGTTGATTGTTACAGTTTTCTAACCAGATATAACTTTAATTGTATAGCTAATGGATGATGTTGCATCCAAAAGTGATAAAAAAACTCCAATGGGTATAATGTGGGGCTCTCCTAGCTAGCTGTTGGAGTATGAAACTTTTTTTAATGTTAATGATCCCATATAAAATATTGTGTAACTATCAATTTCATATTATACCTTTAAAAATATTTTCAGTTTCATTAAAACACAAATCGCGCATGTTTTCTCATACTCTTCGGTCTCAAAAAAATAACTATGTAGTCAGGGTTATATTAAATAGAATGTATTAAATTTTCCAAAACATATAATATTTTATCCTTTTGATCAGTCTATCAAAATATTTTTAATATTTAAATTTTTTCGATGTTTTAATTAGGCTTTATCTAAGTGATTAAAAAAGCATAATTTCTCTCTTCTCCCCCGCTCCCTCAGCATGATCCCAACCCATATCCACCCTACCACCCATGACCTTATCCCTTACATTCCCAAGATACATCCTCAACCCTAGAAACCAAATACCCCTTACCCCTTAGATATTCCTCATCCCATCTCATTATTGAACGTCACCCCCATAACCTCCCCCCCCTCTGACCTCCCTCTCCCTTTTCACCATTCACCTCTGGGTTGATGAAACGGACCCCCCCCCCCCACCCGACATTCCTATTCCCAACTAGAACCCCCTAATATATAGTTATTCCACTCCCCCCCCCCTATGACCCCTCTCTCTATATTATAGATCTCCTCCTCAGTGGTAATGCACATCCCACATCAATGTTGTAACATCCTCAACATAAATTTTTTATAGAGTAACACTGAATATAAAATCATTTGTTATAAAATTAGTACAAAATTTGTTTCTCATTCATAAAAAACAATTTATATGTGTAATTTTGGTTTATAATGTGTTATTGGAATTTTTAATTTTTTACTATTATAATAATCATTTAATTTTGTTATGTTTTATTAAATTTTAAAAAGTTAATTCCTTTATTTTATGTGTTGGTTTTAAAATTTAGATCATTCATAATTTCATGGTTTTTATTTCTATTAGAAAATTAAATTTTTTTTATATAAGTTAATGCTTCCAATTTCTAACAAATATATATTTGAGACTATTTTTAACTCATGATAAATTGGTGGTAGGGTTTCAGGTCACACCATATTTCATCACCAACCCTAGAAATGTCTCTAAGGTTAAATGACCAAAAAATGACATATTATACTGATGTTAAATATATCAAAATTATTCTTGATTTATTCATTTTTGGGGAAAATATATTGTAACAAAATCAATATTTTACTGATAGAGTAATTAGGGATATATTTTACATTCTTGATATTCAATAATTGGTTGTGGTAACTCGATCATCCCACATAGTTTCATTGATTATATTTTAATAAACATTATTTTTAATAGATAAAATTATAGTTTGTAGTTTATTTTACGCAATTGACTATTTTTTATCATTTTATTATAAATTCATATTACACATTATTCAAATTTTGGTTTCTATCATATGTTTTTATTTAGAGATAATTGAACAGACATAAGATTTTTTGATGTTAGAAATGATGATATATATAATTCATGAATCAATATAAAGGAACAATAATCCAGTTGCAAAGAATATAGAATTATATTTTTGAAATTTTTGTGTATGTGTAAAATATTGTTACATCCAAATAATTTATCCATTATAAGCATATTTATTAATGGATGATCTTGGTCATAGTAAGATATTGAGAAATGTTTTAGAAATTTCTCCATGAAGTGAATTTTTAATGTAATTAATCATCCATAAATTATAAGACATTATAGAATAGACCATTGATATTTTATCCCATATAAAATAAATTATCTACAAAAATATAAAAAATTGATATAACTTTCTCATAAATAATGTAGATTCCCTTTTCCAAACGTCCATAAATAAATATTATGCGTTTAAACCATGTATCTAAAAAAATTAAAGGTCATGATTCTTACCCTACCCTATTTAGATCCTTAATTATCCTACAAAATAAATTTATTTTTACCAAGAAAAAACATCATCTTCCAACTGTTAATTATAGAATAAATATATTTTATCATTTAGAATATTAATCAGTTTCCTTTTTGCTAAAATGTTGTGTTGATACAATTTATTATATTATTCATCTATGTTTTGATAAGTGGTAATTTTTTTGAGTCATGTTTTCATAAAATATATTTAGTAATAAAAAATATCATTATTCGATTCATCACATTTTACTCTCTACTTTATATGAAAGTGTCAATGGTGAGGATGGGTGATATTTAATATTCATTGTAAATGTTTGATTAAAATGTTTTATATTTATATCTGAATTTATAAGAAGAATAAATCCGAATACATATTGAAAAATGTTTGATTTATTTTACACAAAAAAAAATCTTTGATATAAAAATGGAATGGTGGAATTTTTAGATTATGAAATTATAAACTGATCAGTGGATGTTGGGATAAAATTTTTGTTTCCCAGTTGTAATTTCAATCGATGGTTGAATAGAAAAGAATTATATGTGAATTTTATATTGAAATAGTTTCTTTTTCAATATCTATGTTCGATATGTCATGGTGAATCAAATGTAATAGATGTAAAAATATTGAAATCATTGTCAATGAAATAAAATTTGACCTGAAAGTGGATAATTCAGTTGAAATTTTGTTAAATGAAAGATTGGGTTTAGTATAATACAAATTCCATGACATTAATAGATCAAAGAAACATTTAGTAGATCATAATAGGGTTAATCTTTCTCAAAACAATAGTGATCATAACTATGATTTTATTAATTATATATTGATGGACATAAAGGACTGTATGAAGGGTGTACCAAGTATTCAATGAATTATTTTCTAAATACTTTTGTATCATAAAAAGATTCAATAAAAAAATATTTAAACAATTTTATGTTATTAGTTTTTCTTCATGAATCATTTAGTTATGCTATGATCCATATTTAATTATAATATATTTTTACAGTCATCTGCAATCCCAAACAAGATTATATAATGATACATTCATTCCAAAATGAGTTCATGATTTACAAAGGAAAAATAAATGATGGTTTGAGTGTTGCTTTAAAAATAATTTAGAGAGTCCAATATGATATATTTGTGGAATATCAATAGGTTCTCTGTGACAATGAACAACATCATCCACAAAAAAATGAACAGTTTTTCTTGAAAATATAGAAATTGTATAACTTTAGTGGGGGGAATGAATGCCTCATCGTAATTGATGTTTATAAAAATGAATATGATTATGATGATGATTTAATGAATAAATTTCTAATCGAAATAAATTAAAATTTCATATTTATATGTTTTTTCATAAATATATACATTACACATGTTATTTTTTTATTTTTATAAAATAATTTTAGTTTTTATGTTTTTTGTAAGATTAATATAGCTTAACAAGTTGAAATATAATAATGCCAAGAGAAATTATTTTAGTATCCTAGATGATCTGTATATCAAAGAGAACCACAAATACTATCATATTATATGGATATTAGTGATTCTATTATACCCTACACTACTAGCATGTCATCCATTTCCTTGAATGTAATTGGTGGCCCACCACCTGATTCACCAATGGTGATGGTGTAACTCATCACCACTCCATCTAGGTGTTATTAGTGAGCTTATATTACTAGTATGTATGTCATTTTTCAAAAAAAATATTAATTACTTAAGTATTTTTTAAATATATAAAGGCAACGATATAAAAAAACAAATTGTAACACAAAATATATATTGGTCCAGAAGGTCTGCTGGACTATCGATCCATTTGATGACATCATGGTGCCTACAAGTTATAATCCTAGAATAAATAGGGGCAGTCATGGATATCTTTCTTATGAGAAAAATCTGTATCATATTTATAATAACGATTGGATTCATATTTAAATTTCATGAAAAAATGTGGTATTTTATATAGAATCAATTAAAATATTAATTTAATATTCCATGGAAAATACATTAATAGAAATGAGTAATATTTTGTAACATACATATAATGTGTTAGGTTTTTTATTTGTAAATATTATTTCATTTATATTTCCCAATCTATGTTTCATGCCCATTTAATTTCAATAATTTTGGTAGAAAATAAATAATTTCTTAAATGGAGATTATGAAAAATGTATAAAGAAACAATTATGAGATCAAGACCATAGAATGAGGAAGTGCTTCATTGATTTATCATGAGAAATGGAATCTCATTGTCGATGTCAACAAAGATAAATCTCATGAGGTAAATAAATATTATATAGTGTCAAAATAATATAATTGAAATAAAACAACATATTTTTTTTTTCTAATTTTCTTATTTTTAGTGGGAGTTATCTAAAATAAATTGAATCATGGGAATCAAGTCATTACTCACATTATAGGGTCAGAGAGTTTCTAGATAATTAAAAACATTGGTTTGTATTTTATTCATTATCATTTTTATCATTTCATCAATAATAATTGATTTTTTACTAATTTACATTTTTTATAATGTATAATGAATTAGGCCACTCAAATGGTTGAACGGAGATCTGGTTTAATGTGAATAGGTAACCTGATGGTAGTTTTTTAAATAACCTTCCCAAACATGATTGAGTAAATACATTATATTATAATTTTATTACCATAAAAATTTTATAATAAAAAATTATATTATAAAAATTATCAGTTTATAAACCTCATTGAATTGTGATAACTACATGGATCAAACGATGCAAATGTTTCACTATTTGATATATCTAGATGGCCTCAATTATTCAAATTTATAGATTGTTTCTTATAAGAATATATATTTCAATCATATGTTTTTATATAAATTAAATAACAATAGTTGTTAATTAAAAATTTATTAATTTGATATCATTATGAAGTTCAAATATTTTAAAAAATAAATGTAAATATATTGTGGAAAGCATGTTAAAATTCACGATGTTTAGGATGAAAAAAAATCACAATTAGACATGGTTTCCCAAAATAATGCATTTTGAGTACTTATAGGGAATATGTATACTTACCATGTACGAGGGTGGGTTATTTCCCTACTCCATCAGTTGTCATTGGTATTGAATCATCATCGATAACTACTACTCATAGTGGTATTTTGAGTACTGTAGTTGACCAAGAATCACAATGATATATAACATGATTAAATGAAAATTTATAGAAAAAATATTCTTTTATGGAATCACAAGATCAATGGTAGTCGAACATGTAAAATTCATTGGTTTCTATATTTCATTAGATGTCTATCACAATCCTAGAGGGAATTTATGGTCTTAGAGGTACTCTCACCTCTGTAAATTCTAAATTATATAGATTAATCACACATTTTAAATGAATATATATGGTATCCATATTATTCTATAATGATTTTTTTTGTTTTTATATGTCAAACAGTATTAAAATATCATTATCAAAAAGTGTGAAAATAATCATATCATGTTTTCTCGGTTTAAAATTGGTATATATTATTGAATTGTAAAAAATATTTTAAAACCCCACTCTAAGGGGATAAAAATAAGGAAAGGAAATCATGATAACCACAAATAATTGTATAATAACCATATATTTATTGTTGAAATATAGGAACTGACTACACATCATTTTGAATTCTGGTTTCTATGTTGTGGCTATAAATGTGTTTTGAGTATTTTAAAAACATAAAATGGGTGTTTAATCATGAAAACCATAGAAAATACCTCATTTTGATGTGAAATAATGGGAAATCATTGCTGAATTTTTTAATCTATACACGTAGAAAATACACCAATCCAACATGTGGTGTTTTTAGAATTATTGGTTATATAATTATAAAATGTACAAAATCGATTAGAAACATGTGTTGGGGGGTAAAAACCTAGGAAATGTTGTCAAATTACCATGTAATCAATGGAAAATGATAGTATATTTAAATATGAAATGATGTAATGGACAAAATTTCATTCAAAAGTATGTTTTTTCTGTAATGGATCGGAACACATTTTTATTGTTTTAAAATAATAACACATTCACGGAATATTCATAAACCTAGAGAATGACCACTAATTGATGGTAAATAATATTAAAATAAGAACTATTTTTTATTTATATATAATAATAAGCACCACATCAATCCAATGTGTGGTGTGCTCAGAAATACTTTGTAAGAACATTTGAAATATACAAATACCATTAAAAACAACTATCACGGGGTAAAAAGGAGGAATGTGACCTCGAATTTCCCTAAAATCATGGGATGAAGATATTATATTTAATTATTTCATGAAGGAACTGAGGAATCCTAATTATAAATTTTTTTTTAACCACTACGGTTGTGAACACATAATTATTTTTTTAATACAATTAAACATATGTGGAATGGTCAAAACGATACATAACGAACATATATTGAATTTTATCATGGGAAAAACACTTCTACGTTGTTTTTGACATTTAAACATAGCAAAAAATATTAATATTACATGTTTTGTGAATGTAATTACTTGTAATAAAACATTAAAATCTATAAATGTCTTCAAAAATGTATTATGGGGGTCAAAACCAAAGAAATGTCATATAGTTATTAAATCATGGGAGAAAATAATTGCTTTAAATATGAAGTGTACGAACTAAAAACACATCATTCCAAATTGTGGTTCTACTATTATAATCTTAAACACATTTTTTCTTATTTTAAAACAATAATATATAAATTATAAAGTTATGTCCTTAGAAAATGAATAATGATTTTTATTATTAAATCATGGGAAAACAAAATCTGATTGTTTAATGATGTGTACGAGTAGAAAACAATTCAATCTAAAATATAGTGTGCTAAGAATTTCTTGTTATACACTTTTTAATGTTACTTAAGCCATAAAAAACATGTTTTGGGGGTCAAGACCATGAAAATTTTGTCTAATGTCCTTGAACTCGAGGTAAAATGTATGTAGACATAATTTAGAAAAATACAAGCTGACAAGAATTCCTTCTGAATTATTGTCTTCACGTTATGTCCATAAACTCATTTTAGTGATTTTAAACTCTAAAACGTTCATTGAATGGTCAACCACATATTGAATAACCTAAAATTGATGTGATGTTGGGAAAAACACAACCAATGTGGTAGTTTTATGTGTACGTGTAGATATAACATCAATCTAATATAATGGGTGGTAATATTTACAAGGTATTTTCTTTTGAATGTTAGAAAAAACATTTAAATATATTTATCTAGGGGGTATAAATACTAGAAAAATGTAACGGATTACCCGAAAATCATTGGAAAATGACTGTAGATATAATTTGAATTGTAGTAACTGATGACACATCATTTTGACTAATAGTTTCCATGTAATGGTTGTAAAAACATTTTCAGTGTATTACAACACTATAACCTAAACTGAATGGTAAAAACCATAGAAAATGTGAATATATTTATGTGAAAGGAATGTAAATCCACTGCTGGTTTTGTTTTTGACATGTATACATATACAACATGTCCATCCAGTAAGCTATGTGGTCAGAATTATTCTCTCCACACTTTTGAATGTTAAACAATTTGTTAAAAATGATTGGAGGGTGAAAACAAGAAAAAACTATATCGGTTTACCCTGATATGATAGAACAGTTATTTTATATTCAATTATGAAATGTACAAACCAGCAACACATCAGTGTGAATTATAGATTTTATGTATTGTCTATAAATACATTCTTATTGTTCCAAATAGGAAAACCTGTGTTGAAAGGTCAAAATAATAAAAATTGGCCCCAGATTGGTATAAATCCAAGTACAACCACCCATATGTTTTTTAGATGGGTACATTTTGAATACACGTTAATCTGAAGTATGGTGTTATTGTAATTACTCAGTATACACTTTTGAAATGTAGAAAATATTTTAAAAATAAGTTTCAGGTCAAAACTAAGAAAATCGCATTTGATTTCCCTTAAATGATTGATTAATTAATGTACATTAATATTTTAACTGTTTTAGCTGATGGAAATTTATTCTAAATTATATTTCTTCCATTAAGTTCATTAAAAAATTTAAAATGTTTTAAAATTGTAAATCATATATGGAATGGTTAAAATTATATCCAAAAAACTTATATTAATTATAAATTTTAGGAAAAAAACTAACGGTTTGGTTATCACATGTACGCATAGACCACAGATCAATGTAACATATACTATTGTCGGAATTACTCTATGTACCCTCTTGAAAGGTACAAAATACTTAAAAAACAAGTGTCAAGGTGTCAAAATCAGGAAAACAACATCCTATTTCATTATAATCATAGTATTATAACTATGTTTATAATTTTGAAATATTGGAATACACATAATGTCATTCTGAATTACTATATTCATGTTTTAGCTATAGATAGGTATTTAGGGTTTTAAAAATATAAAACATTTTTGGAATTATTAAAACCAATAGAAACAACTATAGAATTTTCTGAAATCTTGAGACATCCAACACTGACATTTTTTGAAATAAATGATATTCTATTATATGAAAATTGTTTAAATTTCTTTAATATAAAAATTAATAGCACACTACATGTAACATTAAAAGTATATTAGAATATTTACCCACCCCTTTTCATTTTCAATGATTAGAATCTTATCATAAATCAGCATGTTTATGGTTTCAATGTGTATTTTATTATATATTATTTTCTATGATAAAAGTTAATTCTATTTTATTAACAAAATATCAAATTTTATATTCATCATAATAAATATATTATTTTTCATTTCCATTTAAAATATTATTTCATAAATGTAACACCATGAGATTTAATGAGAAATATTATTTTTAATTTCATTGATGTATTGTGTTGTACGCTACACCAATATTAGCTTTCACTATACGAAACACTGTATTAGCTTGTATTATACGCAAACACTATTCTTGGTTTCTGTTTCATGCAAGAGCAACCTTCCTCAACAGAGAGTGTTGTACGCAACACTATATTTCACTAAAAAATGATATATTGTTATAATATTATTATGAACTAGCCATCATGAATAGTATTAACCACATTTTGAGATTTATAACATTACAATTCATCTTACACATTTTATAGAACATGGTATGAGAACTAAAGTAATATTTCAGATAATAGAATAATTTTTTTTAAAAATGCAGTTTTGTCACCTTTTGATAGTGCACCCACATTAAATCTAATTTCTGACAAGTTTATAAGTTCAATTTGACTAATTTAACATCTTCTTTTGAATCAGGATATAAAAATTTATGTTGGATAAATTTTTTACATTATTCTGATAACCTTCACATTTTGATGAATAGTAAAAATACAGTAAATTTTAATTTAAAAATACTTTTTTCATCAAGATAATTTATATGGTTAAATAATTATATTGAACAGTTATAAAGTATAAGTAGAATATAATTTTTACATTTAATTTAATTAAAGTTATTATCATTAATTTTACATTGAATTTATATATAAAAACATTTCAATCGTTTGCAAATGTTTTAACTACTAAAACCCATTTTCTCAACAACTGGATTATTTCTAAATTAAATACTGCCACTTTTTTGTTTTGAATTTGGAAAAATGGATTCCATATTTGGAATTATTAGTTCCAAATTATTCTAATAGACTACTATTTATTTTTTTACATTATGAATAGTAACTAAGGTAAATTTTACTTACTATAGTTAAAGGTAAATCGGGTAATTAAGAATAAAAATAAGATTATAAAAATACTCTAACACTTGCCAAAATTCTATTGGATGAATAAAAGTCTACCCATATCACCTAAGGGAATAGATTAATTTCAATGACTTTTGACCATGAAAAATAAGTAATTATTATTAAAATCAAAGAAAGTGACAACTTTTCACTCTCTAATATTTTATATGTGTAATAATTTTACATTAGTGATAAACATCATAAAACATCGATCATAAAGAGTCACCCGAAATATAATAAAATTATCTAAATCATGTGAATTTATTTATAATTTTATGGATTAAATAATTATCATTAATGGTGACACAATAGTGATGTAGAAATTATTTTATTCATTGAAATCTCATATAAATGGTTTAAAAAATATTTAAATAAATGTTATATAAACAAATTAATGTGCTCCATGAATTTTTTTGAGTAATATGACTTGTTAGGAATATATTAAATGTTTTTTTTGAATATATCTTATGTGTGTATTTTATCTAAATTCAAATAATTGAATAGTGTCAAAATTGTCACTTTTGATATTTTATAAAAATAACATATTATTAAATTCTTTAAAAGACACAAAAATATATAATAATTTAAAATTTAAAAATATATGGCCTAAAATGTAATTATTTATTTAATTATGTAAAATTTACAACACATAAGTAAGTATTTATAACAAATTAAAAATTATAATATTATTACCGCAAATAAAATTAAATAGATTAAATAAGGATAAATCAAAAGGATAAGGTTTAAAATAAACATAAAACATGACTAATTTTCATTGGTTTATGATATTACAACACTAACTCATCTCATATTCTAATTGAGGGATTTTTGGATGTTTTTATGTGGGGTTTGATTTTATTATTGATTAATATTTTTGAGGTTTCCAAAAGGTCCCCTCTCTTATCTTATAAATGGGCACCTCATCCCTCTCTAATTCACACAAATTTTAGCCTTAAAGGTCAGCCAACCAATTCTCTTTACCCTTATAAACTTCCTTATTAACATTATGGAGGTTCTGGTCTTCTCAAAAGACCTACTCTAGTCCCTTTAGAGGAAGTTTAAAGGAGGTGCGTCGTCGAAGAGGTAATCTCTTCAACTGATTCTTTCAAGTTTCCTTCTTCTTATACATCCACTTCATTATTGGTTTAATTATAAATTAATAACATCAGTATCACTAATATATGGATATGTTATTATCAATATGAAACAAACCTATTTCACCTTCTATCCATTATATGGAAAACGAAATCATCACGTGTGCGTACGTACAGAATATCGTCTCCCCGTCGTGGTGTAATATGTTTTCCCACCACCACCTTAAATGGATGTGTATAATTATAGAAATAATAAATATATATCATTATTATAAAATTATACTAATTATGTGATATTATATCATGTACTCCAATTCCATTCAACAATTATGGGAATGATATCATCGCTCGTTTGTACATACGGATTACCATCTCCACGACGCGATGAGATTCATTCTCCATGATAACCATTCAAGATTGATTATAAAGTAAAATAAATAATCATGAATAATATGACATAATAATGATACTGGATTTATGTACATATATGTTTCATTTACATAATTTTATTTAATTCAATAATGAAACGAAAACAACGTTCATGCATACGTACGACCTACCATCTCCAAGAATAGTGTATTTCATTCCATTTATCAATCTATCATATATATTTATATTATGAATATATATTATATATAAATAATGTTTTACATTCTAGAAATAATTAAATCAGGTTATATGTAATAATATCAATAACAACAATTCCAAACACGTACGATAAATGAAATGATTTTAAACAAAATGCTGCTTTAACATGGAATTGACAAAAGAACGTGTAATATAAAAGTGAATCATATATGATATCATAAATATTATTATGGTTCTATTACATGATAATAATATGTATAAACCCACTATACAATAGTTTCATACACGTACGGATGAAATTGGACCTAAGGTAAGGGATAATTTTGCAATCTCATTTTTATCTGAGATTGTTTATTCGTAAGTATATACTGGGGTTATATTTATCATTCATTTCAATGTTTTTGAGAAATGTTTTGATAAAGTATTTACTATTTGTCCATGTATTTTTTAAGTCATGTTTACCCCTTTTGGACATTTACTATGTAGTATGGAAGGAATCTTTCTTTTTTTTACCATACAAGGTACTTTTTGACTTTTCTGGAAAAAGTACATGAAGAATGTTTTTTTAACTTATACGGTGTGAATGGATTTCTACGGTTTCCTAATACCTTATTTCCATGAAGCTTCATCTACAATATTTCATGATTATTTTTATCAATATTTTTTTCTTTTAAAAATTCATGGCATTTTTATAAAAGAAAATGTTTTTGAAGAAGAAAGGATATTTTCCTCAAAAATTTGATTCAAGTGTTTAATCCAAACTATTTTCCTTCTAAGATTACATTATTTAATATGTATATGATTCATGGATAATTTCCCTATTATTTTCATGGTTTTATTTTGTATATTATGACATTATATCCATTGTTTTATATGGATTATGTTATGATGGGATGACGTATATGAAACTCATTTTATTCTTCGGGTTATGATGAATAATTTATGTTAATTTTGTGGCACATGAAAAAATGATTTCAATATGAGATTTAAGGGACCTATATCTCCCTAAAATTTATTAGTTAATGATTTATATCTCAAGAGATAAATATGTCTGGAATGAAAAGTGAATCATGTTCAGTAATACTGGGCTGGAACGGCAAGTAAACCCGGTTCAGTAATGGACTTTGTCCACTATGATGGTCTTGGAAGCAATGCCTTGGCTACTATGGAAATCATAACATGTTCTTAATTGATGACACAATTATATATTTTATCCCCATGACACATTATCATGATAAATTTTCATTTATGATATATTCCTTGTGTATTACCATGTTTTATGTCATTGCTCAAGATTTTGATGTTTAGATTTTTTGTTCAGGTTTTTATATTCAAATAATTATGGATTGTTTTATGTTCTCCATGTTTATCCATACTGAGAATTTGAGCTCAACTATTCTATGTTTCATTTTCCCCAGGATATAAAGAATGGTTTAAGGTAAGAAAACTAAAGGTGGATATCTTTATGGGAGATGTTGAATATCTTTCACAATGATTGGAAGATTGCGTTCTGTGTTTCCAAATACACTAAACTATTACTGTCCTTGGGTGTCTGTTTTTGTTATGTAGTAAGTATTAAACAAAAGTAATGTAACTTCCATGTACGTCGAGCTTGGGAATATACTATTGGTATCAGAGGAAAGGTTTAGTTAACCTTTGGAAACTAGGATGCGAAAAATTAAGAGAGATATCTAGAGATATTTCTAAGGTATGTCTAGGGATGTCCCTAAGGTTAAATAGAAGTATAGTTTATAGTCCTTTAATTACAGTAAAGATCTTAGAATTAATCCTAATTTTATATATATATATATATAAGGAACTCCCCCTTTATTATTTTGATTTCCTATCATGATTTTCCCTCTCACATTATTCTTTTGGGATTTAGACTATGGCTGGAACCCGAAGGAACTGTGTTGATCAATGTAATGGGAAATGCAGTTATTGTCCTCCTGAACAATAAAATGTTACGGGAAATTGAGTGAAAAATCTTATTGCTATACTTACACAAGCTATGAATCATTTTGGACTTCCAAATGAGCAATGAAGGGAACAATATTCTGTTGAGTCCTTCATGAGGCAATTCCCAACTTCTTTCAGTGGGTCATCTAATCCACTTGTTACTGAACAATGGATTAGTACCATTTAAAGGATATTTTCCATAATTCGTATTTCAGAACATGAAAATGGTATTATAGCTATTTACTATTTAGAAGGTAAAGTATTCCAGTGGTTGACTCTAATTAAGAATACAAGGCCCAAAGATGGAATTGAATCCATGTAATGGGAAGAGTTCAAGAAGTTATTTTTCAATAAGTACTTTCCTCATATTGTTCGAACGAATATGGAAAAGGAGTTCCATGAGCTTAAACAAAAGTATTATCAATATTTTGGTATATAAGAATAGAATTTTACAAGTATTTCAAGGTATGCATCGGGATTTATCATCCAACCTGAATGTAATGTTGATCGATTATTCAGTGCATTAAAACCAAGCCCTTGAATGGAATCAGTTATAAGAGACTTTAGTAGCTGTAAAGAGATTGTGTGTTGTGTTGTCAAGGTAGAAATGGAAGTTGGTATTACATATCCATCACATGGTTTTGGAATGAAAACGAATGATGGAATTCAAGGAAAAATCTATAATATATTGTGAAAATAAGAATAATGTTTCGTTATGCTCAAAGTGTGAATATAATCATGGTGGAGATTGTCTTAAAGGGACTAGGAAATGTTTTATGTGTGGAAAAAAATTCATTGAGCAGTTGAGTATCGAAGTAATGGGAAAAAGATAGCTAATGATGTGAATGGAGAAAAAAATGCAGAGAACGCACCACCAACACTTCAATGCTACAAGTTCAGGAAAATGGGGCATTATGCAAACCAATGACCTAATCCAATGGTTAATGATGATCGACATCGACAACCTCTTAAGGCAAAAGACAAAGGGAAGTCACATGTGACCACTATTGGTGAATTTGAATATGAAAACGTTGTGGTGGAATGATTATGTTTATATGTAATGGGATTCCAAAATATTGTTGTGGAATCTCATTTTTAGTATCATGGAATATTTGAATATCTATGTATTAATTTATTATAGTTTTCAATAATTGATTGGTACCGGTAACCATGATAAGTGATTGAAATATTTTTGGAAATCACCTAATATTCTCATAATGAATGGATAATGAGATAATAAAATGTCTGATAATATTAATGATCTCATGACTGATATAAGGACAAAGTGATATCATGGATTGGGTATATCGAAATTTTGGGATTTTGGTATGTGGAAAGAGTTAACTTTTGACCGCATTAAATTTTTCACTATGGTTCAATGGTAATTCATGTTTCAAGATAATACAGGATTAAGGTATTCACACCTTTTTAATATCACAAACAAGATATGTCTTATGATATATGGGGGATAAATGATGGTAATCACATGCTTTGTATATGACCTCTCTAGTAATCTTTTTCTTTATACTATGAGATTGGATAGAAGTATTTTGGATAATCCTAAGGAATAGAATGGATTGCGTTGAACATAAGATAGTATTTTTTATGTCTAGAACTTTTTGATATTATTTCTAAAATGTTATAATAGTATAGTTTTAGAAATAGGAAAACCCGTAGGATGGGGGACAACCCGTGGCGTCAGATAAGGAAGTGGGAATCGAACCCACAACTGATGTACCACATGCATTTATTTCCTACCACTGTCCAACAGGAAGTCTATGGTTTGTAGAATTTAGTTTTATTTTATTAAGTGGTGTTATATATGATGTATAATTTCATTTTTAGAGCAATATATGGTTAATATAATAATATATGGACTTATGTATATTTACTAACTTATGTTAAATATTTTTTTTGAGATAGATGGAATGACTGATAATTCTATCACACGATCTACTAACACTTCACGAATGACAATTTCAACATCATTTATTTAAGGTACGAAGTGGAAATTGTTCATGGAATGACCAACGGTGATATTGTAACAAAATAATGTAAGTATTTCTTCTAAGATGAATTCTTCAACTTTAGGAAAATGATCTTGAAAACCAAAAATGATGTCATATTGTCATCATATCTGATAAATCAGATGGTAACATAGATCATCACAAATTAATGTCTTTATGATTGTTGGCTTTTTCAAATCCATGTTCTCTACCACTCTTGATCAGAACATGATGGTTATATTTCTCTCCATATCCGTATTTTCACGTATATTCTCTTACATGGAAACCCAATGTTAAGTTACTTTGGGTGACCATTATGTTTCTAACATTCATTTTTAAAATTAAACTTTAGTATTCCTTTTTACAATGTGGTTTTCTATCCATGAAACTTTAATTTAGTTAACCATTTATAACCCCAATGAATTTTGAGGGCGAAATTCATTTTAAGGGGGGTTGAATGTAACACCCCGAGATTTTATGTGAAATGTTATTTTTATTTTCATTGATGTCTTGTGTTGTATGCTACAGAAAAATTAGCTTGCACTATATGCAACACTGTATTAGTTTTTATTATACGCAAACACTATTCTTGGCCTGAGTTGCACACAAGAGCAACATTCGTCAATAACGTTTGTTGTACATAATACTAAGTTTCACTAAATAAGAATATACTGTTATAAAATTAGTATGAACTAGCCTTTATGAATATTTTTAACCAAATTATTAATTTTATAACATTATAATTCATCTTACACATTTTATAGAACATGGTATGAGAACAAAATTAAATTTTCGTATAAAAGAAGTATTTTTAAAAAAATGAAGTTTCTTCGCCTTTTGATGGCCCATGCATTTTAAATCTATTTTTTTACAAGTTTATAATTTGAATTTTACAAATTAAACTTCTTATTTTTAATCAAGATATAAAAATGTATGTTGGACAAATTTTTGACATTATTCTGATAACCTTCACATTTTGATGAATAGTAATAATACGCTGAATTTTAATTAAAAACAACTTTTTCATCAAGATAATTTATATAGTTAAATTATAATTTTTAATGGTTTTAAAGTATAAATAAAATATATTTTTACCCTTAAATATAATTCAAGTCATTATCATTAATTTTACATTGAATTCATATGTAAAATCATTTCAATCTTTTGCAATGTTTTATCTTTTAAAACCCATTTTCTCAACAGCGAGATCAATTTTAAATTAAATACTGCCACTTATGTGTTTTGAATTTTGGAAAATGGATTCCATATTTGAAATTAGTTGGTACAAATTATTCTAATAGGTTAATTTTTTTAGATATTATGAATAGTAACTACGATGAATTTAATTTACTACGGTTAAATGTGAATCGGGTAATTAAGGGTAATCATTATATTATAAAATTACCCTAACACCTGAAAAAAATATATTGGATAAATAAAAGTCATCTCATATCACCTAAGGGTCGGAAGATATTCATTTCATTGACTTTTGGAAATGAAAAGGATGTAATTATTATTAAAACGAAAGAAAGTGACAACATGTCACTCTCTTATATTTTATATGTGTAATAATTTTAATTTAGTTTTACAAATCATAAAACTTCGAACATAAATAGTCACCACAAATATAATAAAATTACTTACATCATCTAAATTTATTTAGAATTTTTAGGGATTAAATAATTATCATTAATGGTGAGACAATAGTGATGTAGAAATTATTTTATTGATTGAAATATCAAATAAATGGTTATAAAAATATTATAATAAATATTTTATAAACAAATCAATGTGATCCATGATTTTTTTAATGAATATGACATGTTAGGAATCTATTAAATATTTTTTTTCTAATATATCGTCTGTGTGTAATTTATTTAAATTCAAATAATTAAATAGTGACAAAAATGACACTATTAATATTTAATAAAAATTACATATTATTAAATTGATTAAAAATCTCACAAATATTTAAAAATTTAAAATTTAAATTTATATTGTCTAAAATTTAATAATTTATTTAATTATGGAAAATTCACAAAACATATGTAAGTATTTATAACAATTTAAAAATTAGAATATTATTACCGCAACTAAAATTAAATAGATTAAAGAAGGATAAATCCAAATGATAATGTTAAAAATAATCATAAAACATGTCTAATTTCTATTGTATGATTAGATTACAACCCTATCGCATCTCATCTTCTCAATAGTCCAATTATAGTCCCTTAATAAGAAGTTCAAATGAGGTGCATCGATGAATTGGTATTCTCTTCTACCGATTCTTTCAGGTTTCTTTCCTCTTCTAATTCCTATTCATTAGTTGTTTCATTATAAAGTAATAAAATCAATATCAATAATATAATTATATGATATTATAAATATTAAACAACTCTATTTCACCTTCTAACCATCCTATGGAAAACTAAATCATTGTGCATGTGTACATACAGAATATCGTCTCCATGTCGTGGTGTAATATATTTTTCCCCCACCACCTTATTTCGATGGGTATAATAGTGGAAATAATAACTATATATTATTATTATAAAAAGATACTAATTATGAGATATTATATCATCCACTCCAATTCCATTCAACTATTATAGGAATGATATCATTGCTCATGCGTACGTAAAGATTATCATCTCCACGACGCGATGAGATTCATTCTCTATGAAAATCATTCAAGAATGATTATAAATTATATATAATAAATAATCATGAATTATATGACATAATAATGTTACTGTATTTATGTGCATATATGTTTCATTTACTTAATTCCATTCGATTCAATAAGGAAATAAAAACAGCGTTCATGCGTACGTACAGCCTACTGTCTCAATGAACGGTGTATTTCATTCCATTTATCAATCTATCATATATATTTATATACTGAATATATATTTTATATAAATCATGTTTTAAATTATGGAAATAAGTAAATCAGGTTATAAGTAATATTATCATTAACAACAAGTCCAGACATGTACGGTATATGAAACTATTTTACCCAAAACACTGCTTTAGCATGAAATTGACAAAAGAACAGGTAATATAAAAGTGGATCATATATGATATCATAAATATTATTAGGGTTCTGTTACATGTTAATAATATGTTTCAACCCACTATACAAGAGTTTCAGACATGTATGAAAGAATTGGACCTATGGTAAGGGATAATTGGGCAATCTCATTTTTATCTGATATTGTTTATTCCTATGTATTGACTGGGGATATATTTATCATCCATTTCCATGTTTTACAGAAATGTTTTCATAAAGTATTTAATATTCTTCCAATTATGTTTAATTTAATTTTTCCATTTTTGACTTTTACTATTTAGTATAAAAGAAATATTTCTTTTTTTACCAAATGAGGTACTTTTGGACTTCTCCGGCAAAAGCACAAGAAGAATGTTTTTTTAACTTATACGATGTGAATGGATTTTTACGGTTTCATAACTCCTTATTTCAATGAATATTCCTCTACAGGATTGCATGATTATTTTCAAACAAAAATCATTTCTTATAAAATTTCATGACATTTTGAGCGAAGAAAATGATTTTCAATAAGAAAGGATATTTTCCTTAAAAATTTATTTCAACTGTATTATCCAAACTATATTCCATCTAAGATGACATTCATTAATATAGATTTTCTTCATGAATAATGGCCTTATTATTTACCTGGGTTTATTTTTTTATGATTAAATTATATACAATGTTTTATATGGATTATGTTATGATGGCATGACATATACAAAAACCATTTTAAGCATTGGGTTATGATGAATGATTTATGTTTATTTTGTGACACATGAAATAATGATTTAATTATGAGATGGGTGGGACCTATATATCCCTCCAATAAATTGGGTAAAGATTTATATCTCATGAGATAGACATGGATAGAACAGAAAGTGAATCTGGATCAGTAATACAGGGCTGGAACAACAACTAAACCTGATTCAGTAATGGAATTTTTCCACTATGATGGTCTTGTAAGCAATTCCTTGGCTACTATGGAAATCATAACATGTGTTTAGTAGATTCCTTAATTACATTTTTTATCCCCATACAACTTTATCATTATAAATGTTTATTTCTGATATATGCATTGTGTACTACCATGTTTAATGTCATTGCTCAATATTTTGATGTCTAGATTTTATGTTCATGTTTTTGAGTTCAAATTATTTTGAATTGTTTTATGTTCTCCATTTTTACCCTTACTCAGCATTCGATCTCACCCTTTCTATGTTTTCTTTTCCCTAGGATATTAAAACAATTTAGGTAGGAAAACAAAATGGGAAGATCTTTATGGGAGATGTTAAAGATTTTTCACCATGATTAGAAGATTGTGGTCAATGTTTCTAAAGACACTAAACTATTACGGCCACTGGGTGTCTATTTTTGTTATGTATTAAGTATTCTGCAAAAGTAATGTAATATCCATGTACGTCATGCTTGGGACTCTACAATAAATGTTTTTATTTTCATTTTTGATGGTATATGACATCATTTAGTGGCTGGATCCCAATTCATATCCATGTCATTCACCGTAAGGTAGCTATGATGGTTTTTAGTTTTAATCTTATGTTAAATTTTTTTTAAATTATTACACTATAATTGTGATTTATTATATGTAGTTTTAATTTTTTACCTTTTTTTAAATGGTGAGATAATGTGGTAATTTTATATTGGAGACATGATTTTTAGGTAGATATATTTAGTTGAGAACATGACAAGAATTTATATTGTGCATGGTTTGTTGTGGTAAAAAATTTACATTTATATTGATTATTGTATCGGTTCACTTATATTGAGGTTTTGATGATTGGTCGTTAGTATATGACCATGGATAAATGATATATGTATGATGGGTTTATCATATATTTTAAATTTAGATTATTATTTGTTAAATTTTTTTATATTTATATTTTTTATGGTAAAAAATATAAAAGTTAAATCTCATTTATCAATAGTTTTAAGTATCCATCGCAAAATAATTTTTTTATAATATGTTTAGTTATGGTTTAGTGTAACTGATTCTTAATGAAACCATCTCCAATATGTTGCATAATGGTTTCTATTATTTTACCTATATTTACACAAGATATTTTTTTATAAATAATATAATTCAAAAATAAATAATTAACTACTGTTAAATGCTTCAAACAAACTTAACATGACCTATTCTAAATTAAAATGATCACCTCTAAAAAATATGTACTTTCCTATATGTGGTGACATTAATAACATATACAACATTATTAAGAGGATGTTTAAACTATCTCTATTTCAAAAAAAACTACCTCTACTAACCCTTTTTATAGTTCTTCATTAGTCACAGAACATCCACATAACTCTCTTCTAATTAGATATGGATTTCTCAACACCTTTACTAAACACCCTTTGATGAACATACATCAATTTGATCTGATGTTTTTGTTACATTCAGTCATATAATTACGTTTAACCAATATATCTTCTTTTATATTTTGACAGTGAAATATATTATTGATTTATTGATCAATTAGAAGGGGTTTCACATAACCAAATATTATAATTTTAATTATCGTTGATATAATCCTCACTCAGACCAAGAGTTTTGGTAGCAATGTAATGTTTAGAGCATAAAATTTATTTTTTTGTGTCTTATTAGGTATATGTGAATCAGTCATAATATTTTTTATGTAAATTCTCTTTTAACATGATTATAGTTTTTTATTCATGGAGGTTCAAGAATAGATCAGGGTTCTATATTAGTGAAATTCATTTTGGACAACAGCAATTTTCAATGGAATGTCATTAAATTTATAGTAGGAGTGTGATATCATTAAAAAATTTCATAAATATTTGTAGAGAGATTGTTATAATGTGTGTTACCCCAAAATAATGATGTTTACATTGGATAATATGACGTGTTTGAGGGTAGGAATGCTTTATATTTTCATGATGTCGTTGCACAAGTGGATTTTTATAAATATTACTCTTTCATGGTGTAACGTGAGGGTTTGTTGTCATTATATATATATTTGGATTATATTTATTATTTTTCTATTGATAATGTATATTTTCCCATATAGACTACCCCGATGATAGAAAGTTTTAGGATGAATTGATGGGAATTTCATAGTCCATCCCTTTATGAGGGATGTGTCAGTCATGTTTTTTTGGCAATCCCAATGAGGGGGTATATTTGGTAATAGGTGGAAATTCAATAAAACATGGAGCTAAGATGTTAATATATTCATATAACCAATTAAATGTTAAAAATAAATTTCATAACTTATTAATATTCATTAATTATATATTATAATGTTTTATTTACATATAAATATTAATTTAATTATTAATAAAAATGAAGAAGATTAATTCTTATTTTTTCCAATATAATGTATTATAAGGTATTATTTATAAGTATCATTCAATAATTTTCTAATATTACATTTAAATAAATCACATCATATTTGAAATTAGCATATGAAAATTATCTTTTGATGAAATTTTGATATTTTTCTAAAATAATTCATTTTCATTGAATGATTTATTTTTCGGAATAATTTTATTTAATTTCATTATTTAAATTAATTTCAAATTACCATATGATCATAATTTATACTAATAATTTTTCAATTTAAATTAATTAAATTAATGATATAGAAATTGTCATTATACCTTTTTTTGTAAGATCATTCATAGGTTTAAAAATCATTTTCCAAAAACATGTTTTTAAATTTATTATAGATTTTATTAATAGATTAACTTATACCATTTATTAATATTGACTAATAAAAATAATTTTAAATATTTGGAATTAGGGAGTTGAAATTTAATAATTTGTTCCCTTTTTCTATGATCATTATGAAAAGTAATGATTGTTAATTTATGTTATAGTGCTAAGGGTATTTTTTTGATATTATGTTTAAATATAACATGATAAGGGAAAATTAATATTAAAACATACCTATAATTGATCTAATAATTGATTCTCCACTATCCCCATCTATAAAATTAGTTTATTTAAATAATGATCAATTTTACATTAAAAATGACTAATATTTTTTAATTCTAAATATATTCAAAAAATGGAACTCTATTTCATAAAATATCTATAATATTTTTTATAATCATATAAAAAAACTTTTCTATGTTTATGCATTTTTATTATAAGAAATAATTTCTTTTTTTGATGTGGTTAATTTTTTTATCAACTTTAGTGATGATTTGATTACTTTGAATGCATGTGCAAAAACAATACAGTCATTATGAAGGAACATGAAAAATAAATCAAGTAAATTTAAACTATTAGAATGTAATATTTTTTGGGTTCATTTTAGTGTACTATTAATTTTATATTTAACCATACCATATTATGGTTGTTACATATTATTTCATTCAATGAGTTATTTCACATATATGTGTTCATTTCCATCATTATTTTTTTATGTTTTAGAAAATCCAATGATAGAAAACCTTTTCTAATAATAATGACCTAATGATCATGGATTTTTAGTTCTTTGAATTAATAGACTCTTAATAAATTTGTGAAAATTAATTATGTGGATTTCCTTGGGGGTACTTATTTTCCAAGGGGATTTTGGTATGTCTTTGGGAAGAATTTTCATGTTATATAGTTTCACATCGATAAATGGTTACATGATTGGAATATGTTATTGTATTGATTTTTGGATCTGGTTCGGAGTATAATATGTTTACACAAGGACTAACTAGTTTATTTCATGTATTGGTTAGTCATATATATTATATTGTAATTTTTCATGTTTTATAATAATTTTAAAATTCAATAAATTCATGATGTGAAATAGTTTTTTATCATGAATTTTGTTAGATTTTTCATCTTATCCATATTTCTCACCGGATATTATTTGTATTCTATTGTACCCATCTCTGTTGAGAAATACATTCTCTTACTAGTGATTTTTTGAACCTCCTCTCTTTCTAGGTCATTTCATTTATCGATTGATATTCACTATGGTTATGTTACATCAATCTAGGTATGTTCTCATTCTTTTTTATTGCTATTGGTCATATCTATATTGATGTTTTGTGTTTTCGGGTTATTTTTTATTGATATCATTATTAAATATTAATTTATTTTCTTTTCTTTTTCTATTGGATTAGCAATGTATTTTATGTTTGTGTTTTCTAGTTTTTTATATCATTATTCATTATAAATTTGTTGTTTTTTCTTTATCTAGTGCATTACCAATGTTCTCTATGTTTTTTTGTGTGTCGGTTTTTTAATTTACGTGTTGTGTTATCTACTCTGCCAATCATATTCCTTATTGAACTGTTCTTGGTATGTATACATATTTTTGATCATCTATGTTGTTGGATCTCATTGTGGGTATGTACAATTAAGTTTTCTGTAGTTTTTAAATCTATATCGATTTATAGATGGCCTATAATTATCTTTCATTTTATTTAGTTTTTTTAGATAATTGGAATGATTGAATTTTTATATAAGAGACTATTTTTTTAAATATGTAAATACCATTATTTTAGGAAAAGAAAAAGTAATTTTTAATTAATTATGAAATTATTTAAGAAAATTATTTTCATATATTGGTTTTAGTGAAGTGGTATTGGAAATATTGAATAAGGGAAGCCTTAGGAAATTATGTGGATGTTTTTTAATTGGCCTCATCTATTGATAATGTCGGGGGGTTTACTCAGGGGGTGTTCATCTACTCCAAAAGGCCTATTTTTCTATAGACTTGATAGATCTATTGGTAGTTTTACATGATGCGGTTTACTATTCCCTCTATATTTATTTCATATGTATAAAAACATGATGGTCAAGATTTCTTATGATTGGGTAAAATAGAAATTTACAATTTGACCCTATTGTGATATTTACCAAGATGTAAAGGATTATTTTGGTTTTCAATAAATTAAATTTTATATGATATGTGATACATACTATGAGAAAAATTCCTTGACATATGTGATATGATGTTAAATTACTGTAATTGGAAAATCTTAAATTTTGTAAAACGGTACTTATTTTACATGATTTTGATATAAATTTTTTTAAATAATTATCTTCCGTTATGTTCATTATTTTTCAGTATGTTAAGATTGAATTATTTAGAACTTATATGAAAATTATAGTATGGACACTACTTATACTGTGTATCTAACAACATGTTCTTGGCATGGAATGTCATAGGCTATATTACGTCCTTCGATGTATGGAATAGAATTGAACTACCTTGTGTTGGGGAGGTATCATTCAATTGTGTCTATGTAGTTTGTGGTCTGACAGATAGAGTTTACCCACAATATCACATAGAGAATTTTTCTTGATTTAGTTTTCACTTTCTATATGATTTTCTAATTATATATTATTTTTCTAATTGTTTTTATCAATTTTGATGTATCCATTTTTGAAATTGAATGTATTTCATGTTATATTTCCTTAGGTCTCTCTCTTATTCATTCATGTATTCCATTTTTTATTCTTTAGTATGATGGAAATCACTTCATCTCATTTTTTATGCTAGTTTCTATTCACATTCCCATGGTTATGGATGTAATGGCCTGAACCTCTCCGGACCATTCCATTGTTAAAATATGGTGTTTTAGGTGTTTCGGGAGGTCAACGTGACATATCCCCAAAAATTTCTAATTTTCCCATTCTGTGAATAGTTTCATCAGTGAACCTTGGGGAACAGTTCCAACAGTAGACAGTTGAGAATAGTGCATCGGTAACCTTCTATGAACAATGCTTCCAGAACGGTGACATTCTAATGGTGAGGTTTCAACAGTGAGGTTCATGAACTGTGTTTCCAGAACAGTGAGGTTCTAACGTTGAGTTTTCAACAGTGAGGTTCATGAACAGTGTTTCTAGAAACGGTGGTGTTATAATGGTGAGGTTTCAATAGTGAGGTTCATGAAAAATGTTTTTCCTTTTCCAAATTTCGAGTTCAAGAACACTGTTTACAGCATCCTATATTTTAACCCATTTTAAGTTATCTTTGATGTAAAACGCATTTAAAGCCTCATTTTAAGGTCACTAAGTCATATTTAAAGGCCATAAATCCTATATTAATTATTTCTCTAGCTCGAGATGTTTTTACTTTGTCAAAACATGTGGTTTAATGTGATCCTCTTCTAATGGGAAATTAAGCGTATATTAAATCGTAGCTATGTTAAATATTCTTAAAGTATGGGATATCATCCTCCCTAATTTTTTCTCCTTGTTATCATATGTGAGATGCTCGAACATCCCATTCCTTCTCATAAGAGTTTCACAATCAAACATTCCTCCATGGATTGGTTCCGCTCTGTTTTGATGCAACCAAGCTGTATCAATCAATATTTGATATGAGGTAGGATTTTTCATCAGTCTTTTAGAGTTCATCTTCTTCTGTTTATCCTTTACATCTTATTGCATGTAATATCTATACTTTTAATGGAGTTTTCTTGGGTTTCTATTAGTGTGGTCGTACCGTGGAATCATCAGGTGGATGTAGTGGTCGTGAGAAGAGGATTGTGATCCATTGTGTGGATTGTGCTAGTATAAAAAATGTCAATAACTATTTGAGGTTGGGGATTCATTTCTTTTCATTTATATTATATGAAATTGTATAGTTAGAATGTTTTATCCCAATGCATCACAATGTAATTGACTTAATAAATACTTCAACCGGATAATGAAATTGTTATCGGTCGTATGTTATTGCCTCTTGTTTTGCTAGATAGTGTGATATAAATTCTGGTTGTGTTTAGAATTTTGTTTTGGATGAAAATTGGTAATGAAAATAAAGTCTAAATTAATTGATAATGGTTTGTCTAAAGATAAAGAGGCATGTAAATGAATCTGGTTCTTCTTTTTTGTAATTTGATGTTAATCAAAATAGTTCAGTAAGAATGTTTTATTATTTGTGATAGCTTACTGATTAGGTTTCCCGAATTTGGATCCTAATAATAAAAATGGGTTAATATAAGATGAATTAATGAACCGTTTTATCGATAAAAGATAACTCCTTGTAGGGTTCTGAGATACCCTATTATTTGCAAAAGGTCCAAGAGCCAAACTGCTAAAATATTTTTTTCTTCTTACTAGTGTTGTGATGTGAGCTTGGATGGATGTTTTGTAATGTGGGAGCATGGAAGCATTTTTTTTGTGGCAGCATATGACACCCAGAGTGGCGAGATGCATCGTTTTATGCTTGTCTGTGTCGGGTAGGACACCAGGGATGATGGAATGGGATGATTGTGATTTTGGGATGTATGATGTTTCTTATTGGTTGATTATCTTCATTATTTTTTCCCACTTCTCAAGGAAGTCGGTCATGCTTACCCGTCTTTCGAAAGAGGTGAAGATGCGTGGGGTATGCCACTTTCTTTCCATGTTCAGCTTTTCAGGGGAGGATGGGTCTATGCTCTTGTTATAGGCGAAAATGACATGACGGGTAGTACATCTACTCACCGTGTTGAGCCCTCATGTGTTTAGTAGCATAGAATGTTTTTATAGAATTTCTAGGAATATTGGATTGTAATTATGTAGTGAATAATTTAATAAATGAAGTTAACCCATGGGGTTGGAGTTGCTGTAACATAATCATGAGGATTTAATTTTTAAAGGGATGGTGTACATTGGGTGTGATGCTAATGAACTTTAATGTGGAATTGGTACTGGTTAATTAATGTTTAATGAATTAATTAATTTAATGTGAAACTGATAACAAGGTAATGAAATGATGTATAAAAGCTCATTAAATGGTTGTGGGCTTATAAGATAACTAGTCTTAGAAGTGTCTACCCGGAGTCCGAGAGTGGTTAGCAGTAGTTGAGTCTAAGACTAGGATATTCCCATAGTGTGGTTGTAAGATATAGTATATTTGGTACTTCTTGTGTTTCTATACGCTCCTCCACCCTGTCAATAAGGACAACTGACACCCCTGGGATTCTGAGACCTAGGGGTGTTTTCCCCAACATTCTGGTGGGAGGATTAATGGCTGACAACACCCTTTGGCACCACTCTCTTCTCTTTGTAGATAATTGTGTTGTTTGGCACAATTGTCAGTTTTCCCCATATATGTGTGTAGAGGGTTGTAATATCTTGTAGTTATTCACACACATATATTCTGGATATAGTATCCTATTGACTACTATAAGTGTAACGTGTATAGGTTGTGATGGCTTGAGGATCCTTACTCTTTGTATGGGCTGTAATGGCTTGAGGTATAATACCCAACATATGATACTCGTTATGATGGTTGTGGTGGCTCCCAGAAACAACCAGGTTACATTGGATACTGGTACATGGTGGTTTTATTGCATGAGGTGCATGTTGTGGTGCTTCTCCCTAGTGTTTGTGGGAAAGCCTTTTCGGAGAGAGATGCTTAGGGTGTGTGATGTTAAAGAAAAGTGGAAAACCAGTGGGGAATTAGTAGCAGGGTACCCTTGATATTTATTGTTATATTATATACACTTGTATGCGTAACTTGGTGAGAGTATCCATGGTGTGTTTGGGAACATAGTATAACTGTTTTTGCGACAAGTTAGTTTCACTTGTTGTTCATTGTACCTTAGCATGCATCCTTTACTTTTTTATGAGAGGCTTCCGGGAGGATCTTACTGAGTATACTATTATACTCACCCTATGTATATATATACTTTTTTTAGGTCACATGGAGCAGGTTGGAGATCAATTGGGTTTCCACTAGCTTGGGGTGCAAGAGCTGTTTGGGCTTGTTGTTGTTGTTGTTTTTACATTCTTTTTGGTATTTTTCAGTTTTCCCCATCCAATTGTAGTAATTTATCATGACATTACATATGTCCACTTGGGTTTTGTTTTATATTTCAGTTCTGAGTTTGAGTTAGTTATAAACTATCTTGTATCTCTCTTCTCTATGCATTCTCTTAGAGGTTAATGCCTCCCATTTGTGTGTTTACAATACCCTCAGTGCTAGTCGCCAACCCAGGGCCTACTAGAGGTGGGACTAGAGGTTCATTATCTCTCTTCTCACATTTCTGTCTAAGGAGGGGTAATCATTGTGGGGAGGGGGTCGTTACAATGGAGAAAAGACTGAAATTACATGACTTTTTCTAATTGTTTACATGTTTTGGAAGGTGTATATGTTGTCTTTATCAAAATATTTAATTATATGAGGTTGTGCTTAGTAATTAAATGTTGGAATAATGGAGATTTGATTTTCAGAGTTTTTGAGTGACGATTTAGTGAGTCAATGGGTAAATATTTTCATTAAGGTACTCATGTTACCATGTTATGTTGTTTTTTTGGACTCTTGTTGTCATTTATTGATCTTATTCTCTATAAATTCTTTTGGTTTTGTGTTTTAAATTATATTATAATGTTTTATAATAATTTATTCAATCTTATTGTGATGGCGTATTCCATCAAAATGTATTCCATTGGTTTCTTTTAATGATTCAAAAGATTCTTTTCAGAGGAATTCACCTCATGTTCAAAATGAAATTGAGGATATAATGTAGTCTTTCTATGGTGTTGAAAAAAATTAATATAAATTCAATAATAACGAAGTTAAGTTATATCCAAAATATAGTGGTGAATGTTTTTGATCATAGTATTTATTACACGAGGATTTTCCAATCATTGAGGTTATGAATGAACCTCAAGGGGAATTGGAATTTATAGGAATGATTGATCAATTCATTGACTTCTTAAAAACACTTGAATAAATCCTTATGTCGTTACTATATTCTAGAAATTTGGGTCCCAATATGTGATTTTGGTATTCCATGTAAGAAGAAGATAAAAATATGGTATTGGACTGGATTATTTCCAAAACCCACACCATTCATCAGTTTATATGGGATTCATATATCATGGTGATGTCACTGGAGTTACACTCCATATAGTATGTATATAATTCACAATTTGAAATTAACAATTGGTTCATATAGTATTTACAATTTTATGCAAACATAGACATGTGGGACTAACTTTAGGACTATATGTACATGAAGTTTCTAAGATAATATATCAGATCATATGTATTCATGATGATCCATTTCCAACAATTCATAGATAGTATACAATAAAATGATGTTGAAAATCAATGTCTTTTGAATGGTAAGCTATCATGACTTATCCTTGGTACCAACTGTAATATTAAATATTTCATCATGGATGAATAGAAAGTGCAACGATCATCATTAGAGTAATTTCGTTGGTTCTCAATAGCGGCCCAATGTTCTCCTTAATTATAGCCAGTAGTATATCTATAAAATAGTATAAGTGTGTCAAAATTATCTATACCTAGTGTTCTTATTTTACACATGTAAATATGTATAATAGTTTTAGATGATGTGGTCATATAAAAATTTTATACAAAACTATTTCTTGGAACCATTATGATCTTGTATCATCGAATAGGAATGATATCACAGGGTAGTAATATTATTCAATGAATACATGACTCCTGCCACTAGCCTCATGAGTTAACCACCACCATGCAGTAGAGGAGTTTCTGTACAAATTTAATGCTGGTGTAGAGATAGTGATAGGTACTATCTTTATTAAATAATATGTAGACATTTCAATAATTTTTATTTTTTCCAAATGATCCTATATATCTATCCATTATTTTTAAATTGAAAAACATAAAATAGAACTCAATTCCTTCTTTCTGAAGCTTTTTATGACTTTAGTAATGAGTATATAGAATATGTTTTTATGACCTTCTTGTTTTCTTTCAATAACTGATGCCTTGTTATTCTTGGATATCCTCATTATCATTCTAGATAATTTTTATGACAAAATAGTGATGAATTCTCTTATTATTCATCATGTTGAGGTTTATTTTTATAATAAACCTCTATTTATTCATACAGTCAATGGAAGTGTAGGTTTTGGGTATCGTAGAAGCCCATGTATCGGTGTAACAAACATTAATTTTACTATAAACAATGATCAATCTGAGATCCATCATGATGATAAATCGGCTAATATTCAGAATAGGATGTAGAATTGAAAGGAAATTGGGAATTTTTAAAACCATAGAAGGGATCATCATATGATGGTTATAATTAATTTAATTAAAAGACAATAATTTCCTTGATGAAATTATCTCTCCATTGATGTTTCTTGTCATGATTTGATGTGATTCGTCATTTTGTCTTGAATCCAAGTGTTGGACTCCATTAGTAGTGAACCACACATGCTCCACATATCTCTATATTTCCCCATTGGAATCTATGGGCGCTATAACAGAATGTTCTTCACATTTGATGTCCACCTTAGATCTCCTTGAGAGAAGCTTCTCAAGCAATATCCTTGATCCGGTGGAGGATGATCTCTCTCAAAACATGGTAGAGTTCTTGGAGGAATGGAAATGTTTCTTGGATTGATAGAATTATCCAAATCTGGTTTTACCAACAACAGTGAATGGCTAGGCATAATGAGAATAATATAATTAGGATTTATAATAAATATATTAATAAAATAAAATAATTACCCATAGGTATTTATTTATTTCATTTAATTTCTATAAATACCCCATTTCTAATAATGGATTTTGTCTATCATAATTATCACATGACATGCGCCCTGCGAATTACACTTAATGTTCATTAATTAAATAAATAATATTATTTCCCACTAATCCCAAAAAAACTATACTACATTTATATATTACAAATCACATCATGTAAGTTTGTTTTTTTATTTTCCATTATTTCCTCCACCACATTTATTAGACCTTGAATAATGACTATTTATTTAATAAATAAATATCACTGCATAGTTTAGTAAAAATATAGTATTTATCCTATAATATATTCTATTGAATAACCTATGTCGATATAAATGTGATCAAGAATCCTTGAATAATTATTAAAACACATTTCGTAAAAATATTTATTCAACCTGTTAAATAAATATTTACCAGAGATACTTGGATACACTTAGTGTCTTACCCTCTAGGACTTTTTTAGTAGAATTAGCTGAATCCTTCCTGTAATTCCCCCACCCAAGTTACCTAGAGTCAGTGTATAATTATATAACATTGGCATGTTCAAATGTAGTCAAATCCCAAAAGATTGATCAGTTTAGTCACCATGGAAGTTCTAGATAAAAACATATGTTTTACATTTCATTATGAAATGAAAAACAACAATACTTTTTCTCCTTTGAACACATTAATATCCTTTAGAATATCCATATAGGTTAATAATAATATTATTCTTCGCATCTTGGGGAATATAAATCATATAAAGGGGTGAGCTCATATACTTAGTATGGATAATAATATTGTATTAAATTTTATAAATTTTCTTAAACATTAAATGAAATGTATAAGACTAAAACACAAGCCTTTTAATCATAAACACCATCCTAATATGGTAAATATAAATCAAATAATTCTATTTACTTATTCATATAGATATTTTACTAGTCGAATAATCCCAAGTAATATCCATATCCAATTTTTATATGATGGAATGCATAATACCAGACGTCATAACCACATATTCATGGAATCATGTAAAGACTAAAATAATATTTTGACAAAGACTTGTTCCAAGACACTAGTTTGACTAATGAGACCTACTGATGCATCGAAGAGCTATAGTAGTCTCAACCCATAACTTACAAATTACGATGCATTCCACAAATGAAAAGGTGGATACATAATATAAACATTCAGATTAAAAACTTGCATAAAAATTGTTAATACATTAAGCATAAACCATGATTGGAATAAAAATAACACATACATAGTCAATCATATCACAAAAGATTAAATAAAATATGGAATATTGTATCATAATAAATATACTTCAAAAAATGTGAAATTCATCAAAAGAATTTGACATAGAAGGAATCAAAACTATTTGATTTAAATATCTCTTTAATTTTAAATAATTTAAAAGATACATATTTATAAAAGAAAAAAATTATTCTGAAAAAATTATTATAATCATGTATGGGAAGCTTCGAAGATGTTATAATGGAACAAAATAGCCTCACCCACCGTATATGTTAAAAAACATTCTTTCCTTAATTTTGTTGAAAAGGTCATATAGGACATTGTTTGGAAAATGATAGAAGGATTCCTTTATAAACATTTAATAAAATGTCAAAAAAGGGTATAAATTACTATACCCATAGTCTATGAAATAGTAAAAATGGTTTGAAATAAATTTTTGAGAAACACAGATGTGGACGATAAAGAGGTCATAGTAAATAGTAACATACAAACAACCTCAGATAATTAAGAGATTGTAGAATTAACCCGTACGTTGTACTTTTCCTTGGTCTAGGGTACAATAACCTCTTGTATAATAGTTAACTCATTGTTATTAAATTACACAATATTCATATACTTAAATATGACATTATATATGATCTTCTAATATTGTTTGGTTAATACTATTTCAGTTGTATCATTACTTTGGGTGTTAACTGATTGGTTTTCCTTTATATTTTTTTCCATGTAAGTCATGTTTTTATGGATCAAATGTATTTGATTTATATATAGAATGATATTAAGTTCATAAAAATTATTTTAATTTATAAAATGAAAAATATCTGTTGAATGATTACAATGGGGAATTAATCTCATCATGTTCATAGAGACGATATTCTGTACGTACGTACGAGTGAAAATATCATTACATTGATGGTGAAATATCATATAATTGTATAGTATGTCCGATATAAAGAATCATTAACATGTTTTATTTATTGTTTACATAAATTATACTCATTATTATGTCAATCCAAAAAATTATTTATTGCCTAACCAACTACTCCACGATGTGGAGACGGTAAGCCATACGTGCACACATTTGGTGACATTTTCATTTATATGATCGATAGAAAAATGAATATTGTTTTACCCTATTTATAATAAAATCACTGATTGTATAAGGTACTGGAATCATTATTTTGGTATGGAAACAACAACAAAAGAGGAAGTGTAAGAAGAAAAGAACATTGAAAGAGGCGATGAAATTATTATCTCTTCATTGGGTGCTTCATTTTGATTTGATTAAAAAAGAAACATAGGTTGAATTCAGATCAAATTAATGCCTCTAAGATAATGTGAGGGTTTTTGGGAGGATATTTTATCAGGCATTAGCCGAACCAAATTTCTTTGGCAGTGTGAAATTAAGATAAGGGTATATACCCTTTTAAAAGAGAGGTGATGGTCACTTTTGGAAAACCTTGAAATATTATTTTATTTTTCAATAATTTTCAGTTTATAATGGGTCCAAAAAGATTTATTTAGAGGATAATGTTTTTATGGGTCTAAAACCACTCGACCAATAGTTTTAGATTTTTTTAGTTCACCATTTTAACCCCATCATTTAGATTTATCTCTTAGTTCAATAATTTAACTTATACCATTTATTCTTGTATAATTGTAATAAATTATTAATAAACAAACTATAAAAAGAATTGAGAACCCAAAGTGGCTTATTATTGATATATCTATCCTTATCTATGTTTTTTTTTCTGAACCTTATGTTTTTAGGAAAATAATATCAATTAATAATATAGTATTTTTTTAGAACTTATTTATGTCAATTTTAACACTATTTAGTATTTTTGTTTTTGAGAAAGGCGTAACCACTTTATCACATCGATCAAAATTTATTTAATAAAAGTAACAAGTCATATTATGATAAAAAAATTATCGAATACTTTTAATTTCTCAATTTTATATTATTTTAATTTTTATAATATAAATTATTTTAGTCATTCAATAATAATGTCTTTACTACATCATCACTATGTCATAAAAATTTTAATTATTTTTTGTCTAAAAATTAAAAATAAAATATCAATATTTAGAAAATAATTTTATGTTTCTAATTAATATATAAAGAAGAATTTATCTTATTTATAACCCTATATTAAAAATAGATTAGTTATTAAACATTCAATTTAACACTTTTAATTCCTCTTTATATGAAATAATAATAAATGTTCGAATCTAGTACAATTAGACCAAAAGGATCATATTTTATTCCTAAGGTTGATTTTGGTCGAAATACACTTATCGAATAGAATTATGGCATGTGTTAGGGTAATTATTATATCATTTTACCTTTAATTTCCTTATTTAATTTTAATCATGATAAATAAAATTCAAAAGTAACAATCCACCAAAAAAAATTCGTCCTATGAAACCACATCTTAATTAATAATGTCAATCGTGTCTCTCAGATTTTTGCACATCAATTCATATAAGTGGTAAAATTACCTTTTCTGAAAATTTTCAAATGTCCCTAGAAGGTGGGTAAAAGACATTAAAAGTTCAATAAAATTTTATATATCTAATATTATTATAAAATGACTCCAATGAATTACAATGAACATATATTGTTACTATGTATCTATTTTTACCTAAAATAAATATAAATAAATATATAATTATTTAAATAAAAATTCATTTTAAAATAAAAATGTGGTGATTTTCATTATTCATCAAAAAATGAAAGATTTCCAAAAAATACAAAAAATAAACTCTAAGATAATTTTGATATTTCAAATCCAAAAATGATGTCCATTTTGAAAAAAAAACATATCATAAAATTAAAAAAAGTTGGTATTATTAATCATAACGTCTAGTTTGATATGTCATGGGGTGCTATAACTTGATGTTGCATATAACACAAGTTACTACAATATTCAAAGTGTAATGTACCATGGAAGCTTGGAGTGTTACATTCTTCCCTACTCCAAATAATTTTGTCCATGAAATTTCTAAAATACTACTATGTAAATAAATCCAGGTGGTTCTTTATCATAATTTCCTCATGTTCCCATGTTACCTCTTCCATATTTGGTTTTCTCCAAACATCTATTATGATATGAGTCATCCTATATCTAAAAACTTGTTCATTGTTATCTAGAATCTTGACAGACTCTTCAAAATAAGACAGATCAGGTTTGGGTTTTATTTCATCATAGTTGAGTACAGGCATTGGATCAAGCATGACTTTTATCAACAGTGATACCTGGAACACATCATGAACTTTGGATAGACATGGAGGAATTTATAAATGGTAATCTACAACTCCAATTAGATCTATAATTTAAAATGGTCTGATGTAACTGGTATTTGATTTACCCTTATTACCTAATGTTATAACACCCTTCCATGGAGATACCTTCAAGAAAACATGATCCCCTACTTGAAATTACAAATCCTTCTTTCGATTATCGGCATATCTATTTTCCCTACATTGACCTTCTTTTATGTGGATGTGGATAATATTCACATTTTCCATAGTTTCCTTAACATGTTCTGGGCCTAATAGTTTTCTTTCACCAACATCATCCCAAAAATTTGGTTTGCGAAATCTCTTTCCATATAACCCTTAATATGGTTCCATCTGAATACATTAATGGAAGTTATTTCTATAGGAAAATTATACTAGAGGTAAATTTTGATCCCACATACCTTGAAAGTCTTATGATCAAGATCTCGACATGTCTTCTATGGTTTGAATAATCTATTCATATTTTCCATTAGTTTGAGGGTGGTAGCCAGTGATCAAATGATGTTCAATATCCAGGTCTTTTAAATACTTTCTGGAATCAAGATGTAATATGGGGATCACAATTAGAATCAATCGATATGGGTACACCATGATGTCTTACAACATCATTAATATATACTGTTGTTAATATTTCAAGTGGTAAATCTTATCTTATAGTAAGAAAATGTAATGACATGTTAAGATGATCAACAATGACCCATATTGCATCATTTCTTCTAGGAGTATTTGGTATCCCCTTGACAAAGTCAATCATAATATCATCCCATTTTGGAACAGGAATAGGAAGTGGAGACATAACTCATCCAGGATGTTGTCTTCAAACCATAACCTATTGAAAATCCATACATCTTGACACATAATCCGCAATCTCCATCTTAATTTGTTCCAACCAAAAATGTTCATACAAATATCTATACATCATAGTTCTACCTGAGTGTATAGAGAAATTATAGCTATGTGCATCATCCAAAAATTAACTTTTTTGATTTGTTATATCAGGAAAACAATTACTCTTCCAAAATTTCAAAATTCATTCTTTATATACAAATTAAATCAATCTCCCATCATTCACTGCATTAATATTATGTTTAAACTACTCATCAACAGTCTGCTAAATTTTTATGATTTCTAGTAAAGATGGATTGGAAACCATTTCAAAATTTATTGATGTTTCACCTTCCATGATTATTCCCATTTCCATGATTACTAGATCCATGAACATAGGATCCCTTTAAACTATTATTTTGTTCAAAACTCCATGATCCATTCTACTCAATGAATATTCCTCCTTATTTCCCTTCCACTGGTGCTACTGTATACTAAAATCATAAAAATTGAGTTGTTCAAGTCATCATCTAGTCCTCATGTTGAGTTCATTCTACGAGAATAATATACTTCAAAATATTTTGATTGGTATATATCTCAAATATTTTACCATATAGACACTATCTCTATATTTTCAAAGAAATTATTACGACTACCAACTCAACATCATGAGTGGATATTTTTGTTCATGAATTTTTAGTGGCCATGATACATAAGCAATAACTCTATCATTCTACATAATGACACAACCATGTCCTTTATTTATATCATCACTATAAATAACTAACCCATCACTCCCTGATGGTAGAGTCATGATAAGAGCATTGACTAACATTCTCTTAAGTTATTAAAAACAGTCCCCACAATCTTTTTTTGAAAAAAATAACCCATCTACCTATGATTTTTGTTAAAGGGTTAGACATTAGAGCAAAATTATAGACAAAAAAATTGATAATAACCTAAAAAACCAATAAAAATGTGTTCCTCAGTTATACTTGTCAGTGTTGGACATTCTTGGATAGCCTTTTTCATTAATGGATCAATAGAGATTCCATCCAAAGAGACAATATGGCCCAAAAAAGAAATCTCTGAAAGGAAGAATTCACACCATCTAAACATCCCATATAATTTATTTATTTTTATAGTTTTTAGAATAGTGCACATGTTATTTTCATGATCTTCATATATTTTTGAGTATAGGATGATATCATCAATAAATAACCCTACAAAGTCATATATATATGCCTCGAAAACCTTATTCATTTGATCCATGAAAACAAAAAGTACATTTTTCAGTCCAAAAGGCATTAATAAAAACTCATAACGCTCGTACCTAGTTCAATATAATGTTTTCAAAATGTATTCATTATTCACACACAACTGATGATGTCTAGATCAACGGTGATTCTTTGAAAAATATTGAGCTCTATGAAATTGATTAAAAAAATAATCAATGTGAGGTAGGTGATACTTTTTATTTATTGTTATTGCATTGATCTCCTTGTAGTCAATACTCAACCTCATGTATCCATCTTTCTTTATAACAAAATGAAAAGGGGATCCCCATTGTGAAATAATATGGAAAATAAATCCTTTATTACTCAATTCATATAGTTTTTAAATTATATAAACTAATTCCACAGTGGCCATTCTATAAGGGGTGTTCGATATAGGCCTTCAACAAGGAATTAAATCAATGAAAAACACTATTTATCTTTATGGAGGATTTCTAGAAAATCCTGTAGAAACGCATCAACATATTCTTGTACAATTGGTATATACTGTATTGGAACATTCCATTCCCCACCCATATTTATTTCACTCTATTCCTATCCAATAAATGAATTTAGTAGAGCAACTAGGGGTGGATATAGATAAGAATCAGTTTGTGACGTTTCTTCTCTAAATATAAGGTACTCTTTATCATCATTGAAAATAGTAACCTCCTTCTTCTTACAATAAATAATCGCATCACATTCTGAAATCCATTGTATGCTGAGGATTATATAAAATTAAATAATGGTTATGATGATGAGATCAATAGATAAAGAACATTTATTTTCCCAAATGGGTACTGATTCACAATACATTCTTGTAATGATACTTCCATGAAGTGTTTTTAATGACAACTCCCTTGTTAAATATAATTAGAAATATCTAATTTATTAGAAAACTGTGAAGAAGTGAAACAATGAAATAATCCAGAATCCAATAAATCATTGGCTAAATTTGAGTAAATCATTAAATTACCTACCACTATGTCATTCAAAGATTCAACCTCAGAAGTAGTGATCGCATAAGCTTGGCCTTACTCCCTTGGCCTTTTCTAAGGTATGATTCCCTAATGCTTATAAAATTCATTTTCATAATTCATCATTTCTCTACAATTGTATCATTCAACATTGAAAGCCTTTTTCTTTCCCATTCATTCACGATCTTGGTGGCCTTTTTCAACAAACATGTAACATACTCTCTTTCCCTTCAAGCAAGTACTGTGGTGTCTCTCCCCACATTTATTTCATGATGGATATTCTATTTTTTCTTTCTTCCCTTTATTTCCATTTCCATAGTGTTCAGCAGATCTCCTCTTCTCTTGGTTTGCTTGATAGTCATATGATTTTGAGAAATCCTTTTCTATATTGATAGCACATGAGACAATATTTTTGTACGATGAGAATAATTTTGAGGAAAATTGTCTACGAAGAAATGGGTTTAACCCCTAAAAGAATAAATCAATTGTACTTTGTGGGTTACGTATATAATCTCATGCATGTCTTGCTAACCTTGTAATGTTAGCCTTATACTTTGTGACATTATCATCCTCCTTTTTCCCCAAACTCGGAATTTTTCATTCCATATCTTCTCGATGGTCACGAGGAATGTATTTTTCTATGAACAGATTTTGAAACTCCCTTAATTCCATATTTCATACTTCTTAATCCATATTTGTGTTTTTAATTAATGACCACCATTGATCTGTATCTCCTGTGAGGTGATAAAACTACAATGAAAACTTTTTCGCTTTCCTTACTCCCCAAAGCAAGAAATATATTCGGTAAGTAACTTATACATTTCTTATCTACAAATGGATTTGAAGCCCATTTAATGTTGGTGGTTGTTTCCTCATGAAGAGGTATAACATTGATTATCCATGTTGTGGATGTGGGTTCTCCATACAGGTAAGGTTATTATTCATAACCTGAGATAACTATCCCAGTATGGAAATATGTTTTTCAGAACATGTTGTATCACCATCTCCACTATAATTATCTTGAGTATGTGGGAAATAATTACATGGATTGTGTGCGTTGATGTAGTTTCCATTTCATCCAATGGGTTCCATTTCAAAATAATTATGTAAAATAGATTTTTTTATGAATAACAATACATAATTTCAAACTAGTAATATACCTAACATAAGTTGAACAGTTTATGCATATAATACAGACTAATAAAAAAATATTTTCTTTGAGGAAGTATTTACTCATAAATCATTAATAATGATTTTTAATGAAAATATGAATTAACATAAGCATATCCCCTAAGGGTGTCATGACCAAGAGTACAGCAAGGCCCATTGTTGTGTATAATGATACACAAGGTCTAGTGTGAAACTCTTTGTCAGATTTTTCACTCCTATTTACAACAGTGACTCGAGCCACCCCTAGCGGCTCATATACTGACGTGGATGTATTTCATGAAAAATATAGAAAATCTCTACATGTCCAAAATTCTAGGAAGTTCTTCTACACTAATCCTCAAAGTCTATCATAGGGTAATGTTTTATTATCAGAATTTTTATGATTCTATATTTTAATGTTTGTACTATACATCATCTGATACAAAATATAACACCCCAACCCTAGTTACCCAGATTTGGTGCATTATTTTATAATATTGGAATGATCACAAGGGATCAAATAACGACAGATTGGTCAGTTTAGTAGCCTTAGAAGTACTACATACAAACATAAATTTTACATTACATTATAAAAAAGAAAAACATCAATGTTTTGTCTCCATTGAAAACATAAATATACCTTAGACTATCCTTATAGGTCATTCCTTATATACATTTTTTCATTATGGGAAAAATAAAACATAGAAAGGGGTGAGATAAGGTGCTTAGTAAGGATAATAATTTTACAGAAACTTTCATAAATAAGAAAAAACATTTAAGGCAATGTATAAGACTAAAACAAAATCCTTTCAAGCATAAACATAATCATAATGTCACAAGTATAAATAAAATAATTCCATTTAGTTATTGACTTGTATATTATACTAGTCGAATAATCACATGAAATATCAATAGCCAATTTCATAATGATGGAATGCATAATGTCGGACATCCAAACCTCATAGTCAAGGCCTCATGCCAATACTACAAATAAGATTTTTTCATGGACTTATGCCAAGACATAGTTTTTCTCATGAGACCTACTGATGCATCAAGGAGCAATATCGGTCTCCACACATTACATTCTGTGTCGTATGTATTCCTAATGTGAAAAGGATAAAACATCACATAAAATTTCATATTAAAACTAGCTTATAAAATTTTAATACTTTAACCCTAAATTCTCAATGATATAAATATAAAACATCCACATTAAAATATATCACAAAACCTTAATACAATATGGAAGTTTGTATCATAATAAATCAAATTCAAACAAGTGTAAAATCCCTCAATGGTTGTTGACATATATGAAATCAAAACTATTTTATAGAAGTATATCTTAATTATAAAATCATTTAAAAGAAACATAATTATATTAGAAAAAATTTATTTAAAAAAATTATATAAACTTGTAAGGGAAGCTTTGAAAATTTTAAAACGGTGGAAAATAGCTGCCCCGTAGTATACGTTAAAAAAACATTCATTCCATAATTTTTTCATAAAGGTCATAAAGGACCTTGTTTGGAAAACAACAAAAGTATTACATTATAAGTATTTTATAAAAATTCATCCAAGGGTATAAATGAAATTAACCCATAGATAATAAAATATTAAAAAAAATTTGAAATATAGTTTTAAGAAACATATATGTGGATGATAAATAGGTCCCAATAGATACCCCCATATAAACAACCTCAGATAATGAAGATATTATAGAATTAACCCTTACCTTGTACTTTTCCTTGGTTGAGGGTATGTTAACCTCCTCTATAATAGTTAAATACTTGTTATTAAATTATTCATGAACCATAAACATAAATATTATATTATATATGATCTTCTAATATTTGTTTCTTAACAATATTTCAACAGTATCATTGTTTTGGGTGTTAACTAATTCGTTTTACATTATATGTTTCATTACGTAAGTAATGTTTGTTATGGATATGATCTATGTGATTAATATATAGAATGATAATTAGTTCTTGAAAATTATTTTTAAACAAAAAAGGAAAATTATTCTTGAATCATTATGATGTGGAATTAATCTCACTGTGTTCATGGAGACGGTAATCCGTACGTACACACGAGCGACAATATCATTCAATTGATTGTGACATGATATGTATTTGTATGGTATTTAACATATATATAAAATAATAATTAGCATCTAATATTTCTTATTTAAATAAATTATACTCATTGTTATTCACATCCAAATAATGAAGTGTTGAATAACAAACTACCCTACAATGTGGAGACGGTTAGCTGTCAGTACACATGTATGGTGACATCGTCATTCCTATGATGTTTAGAACAATGAATATGGTTTTGAAATATTATAATAACATCAAAAAATTTATACGGTACTAGAATTATTATTATTCTATGGAAACAAGAAATAAAGTGGAATTGGATGAAAAAAATAATTTTGAAAGAGGGGAAGAAATTAATACATCTTATTCGGGTCCTACCTTCTGATTAGATCAAAGGGGATCATAAGTTTGTATTCTGATCAAATTAAGTATTCTAGGATTATGTGACATTATTTTTAAAGATAATTGAGCATGTTTGGGTCGGGGAAAATGTCTTTGGAGGTGTAAAATTAAGTGAAGTTAATGTACCCTTTTCTAATAGAGGTAAGGGTCACTTTAGGATAAGCTTGAAATGATATTTTATTATAAAATCATTTTAAATTTATAATGGCACAAAATAATTTATTTGGAGGATAAGTTGTGTATGGGTAGAAAACCACTCAACCAATAGGTTTTATAGAGGTTTAGGTTACTATATTACCCTTATATTTTAGATTTAACTCTAAGTAAAATTGTTTACCTTTTACCATGTACTCTTGTATTATTAAAATAAATTTTTGAAAAACATAAAATAAAATCAAATAGAACCCCAATTGGTTTAATTTTGATATATATAACCTTATATATGTTTTTTTCTGGACCTTAGATTTTTAATAATATTATATCAATTAATAATATAGTATTTTATTTAAAAACCCATTTCAGTCAATTTTGACACTATTTGGTATTTTGTTATTGTGAAAGATATAACAACTGTATCACATCAACAAAAATTATTTATTCAACACTAAAATTTCATATTAACCTATAAATATCATTTAATACATAAAAATTTTCAATGTACAATTATTTTAATACTTATTATATTTAATATTTAAATCATTCAATAAAATGGTAATTACTACATCATAAATGTGTCAAAAAAAATTAATTATTTAATGTCTAAAATTTATAAATAAAATTCAATTATGTGGAAAATAATTTTATCTTTCTAATTAATGTTTATAGTCAAATTTATCATATATATATCCTTAAATTAAAAATGGCTTAGTTATTATACATTGAATTAAACACTTTTATTTATTTATTAAATAAAAATAAAATAAATGTCCTAATATAATCCAAGAGGACCAAAATGATCATATTTTATTCCTAAGCTTTATTTTGGTCGAAATAAACCTATACAATAAAATTAGGACCCGTGTTAGTGAAATTATAATTTCATTTTTACAACTAATTACACTATTTACTTCTAACTGGGGGAAATAAAATTAAAAATTTATAGTTCACCAGAAATGATATTTATCTTACGAAACAAAATTTTAATTATTAATTTCCATAGTGACTCTCATATTTTTTAAATTCAATTCACATAAGCGGGAAAATTATGTTTTTTGCAAATTTGTAAATGTGCCTAGAAGGTTGGTAAAAGATGTTAACAGTTAAAAAAATTTATATATCTCATATTACTATAATATGACTCTAATGAATTAAATTTAAAATATATTGGTAATACTTATCTATTTTGACCTAAAATAAACTTTAATGAAAACAAATTTTTTTAAAAAAATATATGTTTTAGACAATACTGTTGTGTTTTTCAATATTCATCAAAAAATGAATGTTTTCAGAAAAATACCAAAAATTCACCCTATTTTAATTTTGATATTATGAATCCATAAATGAAGTCCATTTTTAAAAATAAAATTTATAAATTTTCAATAATTGGGTATTTCATTTCATAAGATCATGTTTGATTGATCGTGGGGTGCTAGAACATGAAGTTGAGTACAACACAAGTTATTTCATTATTCAAAGAGAAACATACCATGGAATATTAGGGTGGTAGAATTTCCAATTTCAAAGCTTACTATCAAGAAAAATTCCAAGGAACCCATGGTAAAAGTACTTAACACTTCAATAATGTGTCAACCCATATCAATGATTACCATGTAATGTATTCCCATTGTCTCGATATGTCTAATCAAACGGGTTGCATGCTAGTACCATCAACCCATGTGATCGATTATACTTACTTTGACATACTGTAATTGAATATTATAATTATTATCCATGGCCTTAGATTTATTTAGACTATATCAATTCCATCAAAGGTACCAAGATATCAACTAATGTTTTTGAACAGAAGGGACAAATCATTTCTAATATTAGTTATTAATGCAGTTTTTCTCATGATAAAAACAACATATCATACCTCCCTGCAAATAGTATTTCATCACAGTTTTCATCAATACATCAATGTGGGAAACTTTAAATATACATTAATTATAATCTTAAATAATGAAGACCAAAACACACATTCGTAGATAGGAACATCCAATGACAACATGAAATGTGGATTTTCAAAAGGATGGTCTCATTCTCATAATATCCTCCTTGATATTACCAAGGGAGCATACCATGAGAAGGTGTTTTGATGTTTTATAAGTACTCGCCCCTAATGGCCTGTAATATTTGAGTCCCTCAAATAACATTATATATATTCAAGAATAATGGTTTGGCACATCCGGGTTCTCATCATAGTTGGGATCCGATATGACCCATTAGTGAAACCACTATGCTTAAGACATTATAAAAATAATTTTCACGTAGAAGAAAAATGAATAGGATATAATTAATTTATTAATATTAAAATCCATGAATACCATTTTATCATAAAGAACAAAGTTGTTGGTTCTAGGCCTCTGACCCCAACAGATTCCCTCTTGAACTAGAATCATCTACTAACAACATTTCGCCTCCTAGATCTCACATGATTTCATGATTCTTCTATGATAGGCCTTTAGACATGGGTTATACTTCATTCTCTTCCATGGATACTCAGTTCATTGCAACATCAACCCTTTAATAAACATCCCTTCAGAGGAGATACTTCTAGAGAATGTTTTTTGTCTGTTGATGCAACCTTGGATCTTTTTCAAGAGCCACCACTATAGTATTATCACAATATAACGTGATAAGATCTTTACTACTAGGCACCACATCAATTCTCTTGTACAAAATTCTAAATCCATATGGCTTACATGGTTTTATAAAATGTTTATATATATTTGGTATGTGGGGTAGAATTGTCGATAACTAGCTGCATTGAACTCATCCAACTCACAAGCCCTCCATTGAGATAGAAAACATATCCAGATTGTGACTTATAATCATTTTGATTTTTTTGAAAACAATAATCATCATACCCTCTGATGACATCCCCTTTATCTCATTTATAAATCGGTAACATATCTTTGTTCATCCCTCATACATAAATATAGTCTTAACAACAGTCTAATGTTGTTCGACTAGATCTTCTTGATATCTTCCTAACATTATCAGTTCATAGGAAATATCAAGCCTTATACATATCATGGCATTCAAGATGGATCCTATACCAAAATCGTATTAGATATTTTTCATCCTATTTAAATAAATTTTTGGTCTGAGGAAAAATTCTCCAAAAAACATGTAGGACATGTTACAATGGAACCAATCCCCTCTAGGGGGTTTCCATATTAAATTTGTATAGTACATGGTCAATTATGTAACATGACTTAGTCGAAGCATACTCTTGGATCTATCACAAATTATCATTATACCCATAATATAGGATACTGCACCTAAGTCCATCATGGAGATAAACATGATCATCTAGTCCTTAATAAACTGCAAGATAGGTACATTGTTTCAAATAATAAATATTTCATTACATATACTACATGGATAAAAATATTATTCCAGTTAAACCTCTTATAATCATATGGATCTCATTCATTCATGATGAAACAAAATTCCTCTACGACTTCATAAAAGTAAAAATTCCATGATCTGGATTCTTTCATTAATCTATAAATGGATTTATGCAACATGAAAACCCATTTGGCCTCACCTTGTGTCAAAAAACCTTCTTTTTTTATCATATAAACAAATTTTTTAAGGTTCTCATTAAGGAATCTTGTCTTGACATCCATTATCCATGTTTCGTTTTCATGGTCAACTACTCTAGAAAGTATGATTGTTATGGATTTAACAATGGAAAATGTCAAGAACGTTCCATCAAAATAAATTCATACAAATTGACTGCATCCTTTTTCCACTAGCCGTTTTTATATACACCATCATGACAATCCATGTTTGTCCTTCTCATGAATACACATTTTCATGGAACATGATTTATATCCCTTGGATCATCGACTAGAACCAAGTCTTGGTTCTGATATATGGAATCCATCTCAGAATTAATAGCTTCTATCCATCTTGTAGCTTTAGAGTTCTTAACGACTTCATTGTACGTGATATGCTTGTCATTATCCAACAATAATTAATCACCATACTCACTGACTTTGAAAATAAATATCTCTAGTTCCCTTACCTCCCTTGAGTGCCTATGTAGTACTTGTGTTTCTTGAACCTCTTCCACGGGGAGATGGGAAACATGTTCCTATACCAACTCTTTTGTATCTTGTGCATCAAATTTGTTAAAGTAAAACTATCTCCCACTATCCTTTTTTAGGATTATCTCCCTCTCAATAAAGGCAGATTTTCCAGAGACCATGAATTTCTTATGTAAGGGTCATTAAGATAATATCCTTTTTCTTCATTGGGATATCCTATAATGATACACCTTGTTCCCTGAGGTTCTAGTTTATTTAATAAAAAGTCCATAATAAATTCTTCACATCACTATACACACGTGTGCAACAAAATGGGTTTCTTTCCATTCCATAACTAAGAGGGGATTCCATTTTCAACTTTTGTTGGTAATCGATTTATTTTAATGCTATAGTTTGTAATTTATATCACCAAAAGGATAATGGAATATCTTTAGAACTCATCATTGACCACACCATGTCCAAAAAGGTGTGGTTCCTCAATTCACTAACATCGTTTCACATTGGTGTACAAGGATTGGATTGAGATAGAATCTCAGACTCTCATAAAATGTTTTTATGACTCTTGGTTCTAATATTCTCTATCGTGATTTGATCAAAGATTCTTTATCTTCCTACCAAAATTATTATCTACATCATTCATGAATTCCAAAAATCTACCTACGGATTATGACTTATACCTCATTAAGTAGATATATCCATATATGCTCAAATAATCAAAAAAGTAATGAAGTAACAGTATCCACCTCTAGCTTCAACTGTAAATGGTCTACACACATCTATCTACTAATCATATGCACTAAAAGACCCTTTCACATTGCCCTCTAAAAGGAGACTTGGCCATTTTTCCTTATAAACAATCTGGAAATCTATAAATTCGTTTTAGCTATGTATATTATAAATATCCGTCTTGGTAGAACATTGTCATGTGCTTCACATTTACAAGACTGAGACAGTGATGCCAAAAATTGGTGTTGCATGATTCATGTGGGTTCGATTCGTTATCAATCTCCAATACATAGTTTTTTGTAATTTAATACATACACAACATTATTTATATATGAAATACCATAACATATGTTTTTTTTATAAATAAAGAATACTTATTTTAAAACATGAAAATTAATCCATCCATTTCCATATAGGATATAGAAATTATGTTTTTGGTAACAATAGGTACATAATAACAATTATGTAAAACCAAAAGAATCCAAGTTGGCAATGAGAGATGGTAATCGCCAATTTCCAATACAGTCAACCACGTGCCATTGGAAACTAAATGATTTTACTCTCATTAAGATATCATTCTAAATCTACTCGGTTCTTCCATTTGAATAAATATGGCACACCCAAAAGATGTTTCTACTACACATTGTGTCGAAAATAAATGATTACACTTGATAACTAATTCACATGTATCATACCCACACATTTGGGTGTAGTTCATCACTAAGTTTCATAGATTTATACATGAAGAAAAACATCCCCATTTTTAGTTCCCTACCTTTGGATCTTCCCCTCCTTGGAAGGCTGGTACACTAGGGCTTCAAACCAATTATAAATCTTTGGCTGCTTTTCCTTTTCCTCCATCCTCACTTTCTCCATAAGGAATGCAGGTTTTTTATACTACATGCCTTTATCTACCTAGGGAATTAAGGTCAAAAGATCTGATATAATCTTCTCATAATTTCTCATTTTTTTAGTTGATAATAAATATAGAGATGGTTTTGGGAAATTATGATAAGATGATATATGTGTGCAACTTATCTAGGATCTTAATATCTATGATGTTTAGGCATTCAATGTATCCAATAAAAATGACTATATGAGGCCCATGTGTAGAATAATATTCGAGAATAGTTTTGAACCAAGCGTTGGAGATCTCATATCTCTCTTGTATCACCTTCTCTTGATAGAGATCCTTATGGTTAGACGTCATCCGATACACGTCCTTGTTTTCATGTTTCTTCAAGATATCATTGGACATGGATGATATCATGAATCATTGGACATTTATAAAATCATCCAAATGATTCATATAGATATATATATATATATATATCTTCATAAAATTCCTTTTTCCATGCCCAACTAGAACTGGCTCATCCAGCACTTACAATTTTCTCGCATGGTGATGAATGACACACAAACACATATTTCACTCTTGGAAATAGGTCATTATGAGAAGGTATTACATCTCGAGTATGGTCTACAATGAAATGTTTTATTTAATTTTTATTTTCATTTCTAAAAATTGAGTTAAAAAAATATCATACTTTATTCTGATAAAACTGCAAAAAATAAATAAATAAATACTTATTTATCTTCTACTAATTTATCAAAGTACAATATCAAAGACCATTTATGTAAGAATATTTTATTTTATGAATATTAAATTGGAAATGATCTATATTTACATTACAATAATCACAACTAGGGTATTTAAAAAACATGGAATGTTTTATGTAGGCATTCAAAATGCCAATATCATTAAATCACAGCTCAATGTTCCACTTAGTGGACTCTCCAATCGTTAAATTATAATATTTTGGATTTCCTCAACCATTACCTCTTGGTCAAACCATGTATTACTTTGGCATTCAACCCTAGATGTGACCCAAGTCAGGTTAACCAAAAACATTGAATTAGAATTCTCTGATAATAGAAAGCACCCCAACTAGGGTAGGTCAAACACGTAAACCCTGGATTGATTCTATCCAAGTTTACAGAAGGATATACTGACTTAATATATCATTGAGGGATTTTATTCTTATACAAAAATTTATATTTTATCATATTTATTAAATTCTTCTTAATATTAAATGGTATTTACATAATTGATTAACCATATCTAGGATAATATTTACGTATATTCGAGTCTTGTTTTAGTTCCATCTTTCATTATGTTTAATTCATTAACCGTGTGATCATGAGAACACAACCAAAATTAATAAACCATGAAATTGAAAGAAAACAAAGGAAATGATCATAAGTTATTTATATTGGTAAGATTATCTTATAGTTCATAAACTAACCTATGTCCCATGTGAAAACACCGTGAACTTTATTGGTTTGTATTTACTATTTTCCACATGTCCACCATTGTATATACATGGATTATTTTATTCTTGGATCCTAACTTGATCATCTCCCACTAGCATGGGAGCACCGTCCATTACATATTCATTTATGTCACATGCAGGTGAGGGCTAAATGGGGTTTTACAAAAAAAGAATCCATGGGAATGTAGTCCCTACATATTAATGAGGAGAATGATCAAAAGAGCATTAAATTTATTTTAAATAGATAATTTAAAAGAAAACAACCACATAAAAAGTTCCTGGTAAGTCTCATTATCACTTGTACATGCTAGTATATTTATGAATAATTAAAAATAGAATTAAATTATTTATACATTCTTCTTTTAAAAAAATCATGCTTAAAATATTTAATTTTTATCATTAATTAATCTATCCTTTTATCTTTAAATCATTTTTATGTTTATTTGAGATTATCATCAATAATAATTTTATATAAATAAATTCATTTAAAATTTATTATTTATGCAACATGTACCTTGAAAAAACCCCAGTCAATTCTTGTACCTAACTACTCAATGAGTAAAAAGGAACATTAAAATATGTTAAATTGAACACACATATATATATATAACACATATCACGTGTTGTGCCCCAAATTTATGCAATAACCATGGTACATATCTCAATGGTCATTATAATATAAATATAATAATAAATATACATAATTGGGAAGATTACACATCGTGATGTTCCAACTACATGGCGGGAAATATTGTTTAAATTCCATCCGAAGTTGAAACCAGGGGATACAATGTGTATATGTACTTTAGAAATATTTTCATTACATGGTGTGTCTAGTGGGACACACACCATTTTGTATTAGAATTATACAGTATCCATTGGGGATACCTATGCACCGGGTACTTGGTCAAACCCTAAACCGAAGGGACTACATGTCGTGTCAGCAAGAAAAATGGTGTGAAATCTGAAAACCTTGTGAAACATGTTTTTGGTCAACACACAGAGACATTAAGACTTAAAAAAACTCCAATAACATGGCTTGGTTGGGTAGACTAGTCCCGATGCATGTAAACATGAATACATGACGTGTACTACAAGACACACACCGTGTTTTCTGGTGTTGTATGGCCAGGAATCTTTGGCACCTCCAGATGAGGATGCTCTATTTTATTTTAATCAAAATTAAAATAGAAATATCATATCTGTATGGTGAATAAGAAATGGAATAGGAGAAAAAAATCTCAAAATTCTGATTTACTAAATGATTTACATGAATTGAAAAACTAAATTATTAAATGCATAAATCATCAACAAAAAAATAAATAATTATAATCAATGATATGTCCCATTTGATTCCACTTTATGTTATGGTCTTTGTGGGAGCACATGTATGGGTGTTCCCTACATTAATTTTACCATTAAAACGATCAATACATGATCTGTCACGTTGATAAAACACCAGATCTTCATAATAGAAAGACGAATTTAAAGGAATTGGAATATACCAAAACCATAGATCAGATCATCATATGATGGTTATAAGTAATTTAATTATAATACAAGAGTTATCTTGGTTGAATTGTCTCTTTGTTGGTGTTTTCTATCATAGTCTGATGTGATCCATCATTGTGTCACAGAATCCAAGTATAGGCTTCCTATAGTAGTGATCCACAAACTCATCATGTATCTCTAGATGTCGCCAAAGAAATATCTGTGTGCTATCATAGAAGGGACATCAATTGAGATTTCTTCCTTTAATCACCTTGAGATCTGATTCCTATAACTCTCCCTGATATGTTTGAGGAGGATAAATCTTGTAACTAGAGAGAGTTCGTAGAGGAATGGTATTCAATCTTGGCTTCTGATAATTCACCAGATCTATTGTGTGTAATATGAAATAATTTCTTGGCATAATGGGAATAATGTAATTGGTATTTATAATTATTAGAATAATAAAATAAAATAATTACCCATAGGTATTTTTTATTTCATTTTAATCTTAAAAATACATCATGTCTAATAATATTGTTTTTCTACTATTATTATTATCACATAACATGTGCCCATAAAATTACACCTAATATATTTTAATTATATAAATAACATTATTTCTCCCAATTCCCTATAAAAAAATCATGGTGTGTACTTTTGTTTTTCATTTAACTTCATTTCATCAATTGAATTTATTTGGCCTTGAATAATGAACAATTATTTCTTAAATAGATATCACTTCATTATTGTATAGTAAATATATTATTTCACCCACAATATATTCTATATAATAACCAGTGTTGAACTAAATTTGTTCATGCATCTTTCAAAAATTATTAAACCACATTTGATATTAGTATTTATTTAAATTGTTAAATGAATATTTAATATAGATACATGTATACGTTTAGTGTGTGACCTACTTAGCCTCTTTTATAGTGTCATTATGCAGATCCTGTCAAAAGTCCAAGGTTACCATCTAGAAACACACGAAGCCACCCATAGGGAAATATGTTAATTCAGTAATGACATGTCACCTCAAGTGAACTCTTACCATGTAATGTGATCCCAATGTCTCGATATCTTTGATCTAGAGAGTTCCATGTTAGTGCCTACAACCCATATACCTGATTATTATTTCTTTGACATCCTAAAATTTAACTTTTCCATTCATAACCATGGTCATGGATTTATTTTCGCTATATAAATTCCATCAATGTGACTGAGATATAAAATTATATTACATAAGGGAAGGGAAAATTCCTTTCTTTCATTACCTATTAATGTAGTATTAATCGTGACACACCTAACATATCCTACCTCACTATGAAAACTATTTCATCAATGTTTTCATCAATACATATTTGTGTTCAAGTTTTAATACCCATTAATAATAATCTTAAACTCTACGGAGTAAAACATTTTTCCACTAATAAGAGCATCCAATGACACATTGAAATGTGGATTTCCTACTGGAAGGTCTTATTGTCATAATATCTTCATAGATACTGCAGAGGGAACACACCATGAGAAAGCGTCTCAGGGTTTTATGAGTCCTCACCACTAATGGATTGTATTATTTGTGACCATTAAATTAAATAATCTATCCTTAAGAATTAAATTCTAGAATAGTGTTATAAAACTTTTTGGTTATCATCAATATAGGTATCATCTATGACACATTAGTAAAAAAACTATCTGTATGACGTTATCACATTAACTATCATGTAGATGAACAATCAATATGTGATAAGTCATATACTAATATTTAAATCCATGAATACAAGTTTACCATAATGTACAATGTAGTTAGTTTTTGGCCACCAAGTCCAATAGGAATCTCTGAATTCTTCCTTGGACATTTTGATACAAGTTCATGTCACAGGAGTCCATCACACCAAAATTTCATGAATTTATTTATCTTCTATATTTTATGATCAAATTGAAATTTCATTGTTTTGTAATCATCCCTTGGTGGGAAAATATTTCCTTTTTGTCGTCCTAGATTATTTCTCTAGTATTACTTCACAGAGAATTGTTGAGTTTATAAATGATATTTTTATGTGTACATATCCAGTATCAATACCATTTAGTTATATATATCCCACAAATTTGAAAGATCAACATATTTAGTTGGTTGATTTGATGTTCAAATTTTTCTATTCACCCTAGTGATTTTAATTAGGCATTAAAGTAAAATTGTTATAATTTTATTTACAATTTTTTTACAATTATTCATTTTGAAAAAGAATGTTTTTATTCCAGAATTGGATCCTTCCCTTATTAGTCATTATGGAAAGTTGAATGTTTCTGAACGTTGAAACCATTTCATAATTGGGAAGAAATGTTTTTTTTATTTATGAAATATGTCTCGTGGACATAGTTTTTTGGACTAAGGATTCCAAAATATGAAAAAATAGAAGATGATGGATTCAAAAAGATGAAGTTTTTGATTATATGTTTTATCATATTAAGATCTGTTACAATGAATATTAAATGAACTTGGAATTTGATGGACATTCTGATGTTCTAGTTAGACTATGTGAAAAAAATTGTTGTGTTTTGAAATAATATTGTGAATTCTGGGGTTAAAATGTTTTCATAATTTCTAAACAAAGTTATATGATGATTTTATGATCCTGAAGTTCTTATAAATAATGAAAAATAGTCAGGAAAAATGATTTTTAATGAAGGAGTAATATTATTCATTTACTCTGTTTAAGTGATCAAGACAATATATTCTTCAGATCTTGGGGAATCATAAATTGAATATCAGATTCCAAAGTTAGAATGTGTGAAGCTGATGTGGTTTAACAATGATCAGTGTTACTAAGTGGATTCATCATTTAATACTTTACTTCATAATGAAAAAACATTATAATATGATTTCTTTTGTAACTATAAAATCCATATTAATGGTAATTCCATTGTAATGATAATTTCATCAATATGAGGATTCCATCAGGCTAATGTTGAGGATGTTCAACATGAAGAGAAGAAGAAGAAAGGAATATCATAATGGGATAATGACGAAAATAATTTTTTCATGATATGAGAATGAATGGAACAAAATAAGGAAGGGAGAAGTAAATAAATATCATACTGAGATGAGAAATAATGTTTATTGTAATGAGCTAAAAATGAATGAATGTTCTTAAAGTGACGAAAAATAAATGCATATTGTTTTGATATGAGAAATCATGGAAGGTCCTAATGAGACGAAAAAAAAGAAAATCATAATAATATAATCATGAAATGAAAATTTAAATCACTTGAGGCAGATAAATGTAAATTATGCTAGGGAAGAAACATTATACTAATGAAATTTTATAAATTCTGGCAAGGTTTATTTTGAAAAATACTCAAATAGATTGCGAATAAATTATAATGATTTATAGTGGTTGGACATGAAATTAAATTTTCATAAATCTTAGTGAATTATAAATAGAAATAAATAAGTAACCGTTTATTTTTAAATGTGATAAATTTTTAATGTTTTGAAATATGAGGGCGTGAGAGATGTTTTAACATTTCTTACTCATGTTTTTTATTAACCTATAAATACATTCCCGTATCATTCATTAATTTTTATCATTTTATTTAAGTGAAAATGGATAATATATGAGGAATTAGAATTGAATGTTACCAATAGACTGATGATGCCCTAATTGAGAATCTTACCAGAGTTTGTGTTTTGTAGATTCAGAATTGGTTCATCATATTGAGTCCATTGTATCGAGTCAATCAGAATGATGATGATTATACTGAATGTTTGAGAATAGTTTTAGAAGTTCAAGTCGAAAAATGGAGAATTATATTGATTTCATGGGATTGAAAAAATAGTATGCATCAATGTCGAACTAACTATTCAGACAGAGAAACTGTGGAGTAGTGTCCATATATTTATTATTTTATTCAGCTAAATTTTTTTATAATAAAATATGATAATCATTCATAAGTCAACATATCATATCTTATTTGGAGAAAGATTGTGTCTAAAATCATATATCACAATAGTTATTCTCTTATTCATAATAGTTTTTTTTCGTACACAAAAATAAGTGGCTATGGAAAGATTGCAGGTTCTCACACTATGTTAAACCCTTGTAAATATTTTTTTCTTTACATTCATGCATACATTTTCATGCATAAGTATTAACTAAAAAGGTTATTTGGAATCAAATATTAATAGTTTACAAGGGTTGTGTTAAAAAAATTATTGAATCTTACAAAAATTGAACACCTTATTCAACCCCTCCCCCATTCTCAGTTTTTATTCGATCCTTTGGAACACAATTTAGTAATAGTGGTAATAGTTCACATTATTAATTTTAATCATTGATTAAATCAGTTATCATAATAGTTTGAGAATTTCTACATATTAATGGAAATTTATTATTTATTTAAAAATTTAAACATTATTATCTTCTATATTTTGGAAAGAATGTTTTTGATGGTGCTACTAATGGTTTTCCTCATATTAGAAAAGATTCCATTATTGTGTCTATTATCAATTTAAATATAAAAGATGATCGAAAGGCAAAAAACTCTATTATGATTAATTTATCAGTGACTGTTTATCAGAAGGGGATGTGTCTCAATACATCAAAAAGTATATGGGACATGCTAGAAAATATTTTCTAAAAGAATACTAGTTTGAAGGAAGATAAATTAAATATATTTCATAGTATGATTGAAGGCATCAGAATGAAAGATGACCACACTCTTGAGGAATGAATCACCAGAGTAAATGATTTTTTTGGATACATTATAGGATTCAAGGATCTCCTTGAATATTCAATAATTGTGAAGAAACTTATGTGAATCATCCTAGAGATGCTTGATTTGAAAAATTACTCTATAGAATATAAGGATGATTCATTTATTGATGAACTCAATAGATTTAATATTTCTTATGAAATGAGAAAAGCTATAATGTTTAAAATTAATATTGAAATGTATTTTATTACAAAGCAATGAGAAAGATAAAAATTAATGATTTCAAATATATTGATCCTTTTCACTCTGAATGAAAATTGGATGATGATTTGAATGACTAAATCATGTCTCTTTTATACCATAACTATTGAAGAGGAAGTGGAAATTAGAGAGGCAAAAATCCTCTCAAAACATTTTGTTTGTGGTTTAATTGTACACATTTCTTTGAATTTATGCAAGAAGAAATGGTTTCGAATATCGAGATGAAACTGATGAAAAAACTCGATTTAAGAACTGGTAAACTATTATTAAGAATAATATCCAACCGACAAATCTAAATAAATGTTTAATGGAAGAAGATAATTATGTTGACTATGAAATAGGATTCCAAAACAATTTAAAAAAATCATTTTATGTTGAAAACTACGAAGAATTTTGAACCTACATTGAAAAAGTTGAAAAATATGACGACTGCTCAAATGATGAAGAAGAAGAATGTGAAGAATTCTATAAAAAGTATCAAATCAAAACAAAAATTCTTGTTTTTCCTAAGAAAGAAATCACCCTAAAAGAAATCAGAATGATAATGATTCATTTTTAATGAGTTTTTGAAGGATGAATAGATGTCATCAAATAGGAGGATGGATACATTCCTGAGATCTTATGAAAAAAAACATTGAATTATTGAACACTGATAGATAGATTATGATATCAGTATGAAGATGGATACTAAAATATAAGTTGTAAAAATGAATCAATACAGTCTTTATGAATCCGAAAATACTATGATAAAGATGAATGAAATATTCATAAAATTCGAATATGTAAAATCAATTACTTATAACGTTGTAGACATTGAAAATATATTGAATAATAATAAATCCTCACCCATTAAAAAAATCATCTGATTTTTCTAATATTTTATGATCCATTATATTTATTTAGAATTAATGGGTGGAGAAATTATTTAAGAAATATATAAAATCTATAAAAATAGTGAACCCACACAAAATAAATAATGTCCCACATCCAGACTATACGAGAGCAGGAAAAAGTTACTGACATCAATAACGTTTTGATAGAGAAAGATCATTCATAAAAAGAAAATAATGATTTGATATATATTTATAGTGTTGTGTAACATACAGTCACAGAGATTATAATTTTAGGCCCAAATTATCTATACCCAGAATTTAAATATAGAAAAGTAGAATAGATAGGGGAACTATAAAGAGTATATATCATAACTTATAGAATGTAGAAAAAGTGACATTCCATGAAGTTAGAAACATTATGAAAATAAATCATTAATAATGTATGATAATAGGTTTTTGGAATATTTGATAATATTTTTCATCACAGTAAATACAATATGAAACTCATTTATGGAACAAATTTCTTAAAATAATAAAGAAATAGTAGCCCCAAATGAGAATGTTGATGAATGATCTATTGTTGTTGGTTCCACATTAAAATAAATTAAATTGAATAAATAATAGATACTTGATAGTATTTTTTATTCATATATGATAGATGCTATAACAATCATGAGTCATGGTGAATTTCATGATAGATGATAAGTAAATTTTGGTAATGATAGTTCGTTAAAAATCATCGGAATCAAAACAGCTAAGATTGAATTGGAAAAGTTTGAATTTTATGATGTTTAATTTTTTAATGGACTCAATCATAACTTACATAGATTAAGTGAACATTTGGATTCTATAAATGAATTAATCAGCATAAAATATTATTATGTTTTTTAATTTTTTTTAATGGTAATAATTTTATTAAAAAATAAGAAATAAAGAGTTTGAATCAATTCTAAATAGGAGAGTTTGATAAGTCCTATTACATAATTGTTGAAGATAAAAATAAGTTGTCGTACTGATGATTAAGACACCTTGGGTAGAAAAACATTTACAAAATTTCAAATGTTGATGATGTCAGTTATTTTATAGAATTTAAAATAAGATATGATGATATTTTTTTAACTTATTAGAACGGGAATATGACAAACAAAATTCATAAGAGAGTTGAGATTTGGTCTACCAGAACTCTTAAAACATATTCTTTCTAATTTATGTGGGATAATGAGATATCACTAATAAAAAATATATTTTTTAATTTATCACTTTTATTAATGATATCACCCATTTGAAATACATCATATATATGAAACCCTTTTTAGAAGCAATTTAAATGTTCATATTTTTTAGAAAATATATTTATAATGAAAAAGGGATTTATATAAATAAGTTGAGAACATATAATGGTACTGAATTCACTAATACTGTTTGTTATGGTTATTTAATAAAACATGGTATCAAATGCCATTATTGTTCTCCTTATACTCCACAAAAAACTATAGTATAAGAATGATTTTAATAGAGGTTTGGTGTTAATGGGAATAATTATGATAGTGGAATACATGATTTTAATGTTTTATTCAAAAAAAATTGTGCTATTTTCACATGTTCAAAATAGAATCTTATTGAGAATAGAAACCAATATAACTCTTTATATAATCTGTAATAACAAAAATCCATTACTAAATTACTTAAATACTTTATATAAGTTCGCAATTAGTTAAAATTAGAATTATAGATTTGGGAACGATTGATGAAAAATATGAGGAAAAAATTATAATAATTCACATAATGAAAGAAGCTTAAAATGTTGGAAAATTAATTTCCAATAGTATGTGGAATAGTATAATGTGAATGTAAATGAAAAAAATTCCAAATAGAGGATGATACAAATTTATATAAGGATAAACTACAGAGTTCCAAAAATAGTAAAAGTTTCTAAAAACATCCTAATAATGATTAATTAAATTCATGTGATTTGGAATTTTTATTTGGGAGATGTTCTTCTTAAATTCATACCTTAAAATCAATGTTGAGTGTTAAAACATAAGTTGAATGTAAAAGGATCCAGTTCAGAAAAGAATAAATTTCATATTAAAAAATCATACTTCACTCATCAAAAACTTTTATCAAAAATATGTTTTATAGGACATTAAATACAATGAATGGATGAATTATATGATTTATGAGTTGGATCAGATTGAGAAAAAGGATACATTTGATCATGTTTCATGACTGGAAAATAAAAATGCTTTAAAAAACAAGTGTGTTTATAAAAAATAGATTATTTTACATGGATTTTATTCCTAAAACAATGCCAGGAATTTTTGTAAATTCTATTCACAAGTGGAATGTGTGGATTTTGAATATTTTTTATCCCTCATTCCATGATTACAAACAATTAAAATGTTTCATTCATTGGGTGCATATTAGAATTACAATGTTTATAAAATATATGTAAAGTAACATTTTTAAAATGGATAGTTTCTAAAAAAATTCATTGAATAATCATGTTGGTTTATTCTTCTTGATGATGGAAATATATTTTCAGAGTTTATTGAATCATTCTATGGGATGGAGCAACATCTACTTGCATTGAATTCTATGAAATATGATTTTCTAAGAATGTAAAAATTTTCAAAAGGAATTGTTGAAAGAAACATATATGTAAATGATTTTTCCTCAGAGACACTAATTCTATTTTTTTATATAGAAGATATGATTTTTGATGGGGATGAAGAAATATTTTGTAAATATTTTCCTGAAGAAATGAAGAAGAATTATGAAATGTCAATGTTTTTAGAAATAACATTAATCCTTTATAATCATGATCAAAAGATAAATTCCTTTTCTTACCTCTATAAATGTGTGAAATAAAATTTTTAATGACGTTTTGGAAGGATGAGTCAATATATGTTTTTAATGTTATACATGTGAGCAAAAATTTGAGTAAATATTATTTCAAAAAAAGTATAAATAAAAAATACATTCGGAGGTTGAAAGGAATTCTACTTGGTCATACAGCCTTTTGGCATGATATTGTATATGTTGTGACGTTGTGTTCCATTTATCAATGTAAACTGATAGAATCACATAATCTAAATGTGAAAATATTTATGATTTATGTCTAGGTAACAACATCACATGTGTTGTTATACAAAAGAAATAGTGTGATGATGTTTTATGGGACTACTAATGTTGAATGGGATAGTGATTGTAAATATAGATAATAAAAGTCAAGATGATAATTTTTCATAGGTGAATGTTGTATGACATGAATTACATAGAAAAAAATTTCTTCACCATTCGTCACTTCTAAATCTAAATATGTTATAGCTACCCAGAACTGTACTAAAATGATGTGGATGAATGTTTTTCTATACGTCATGAATGCAAATGTTTTTCTAAACCATTGAATATTCTTTTTGAAAATCTTAGTTCAATTTATCATTCTAAAAATCTTGTTGAACATTCATGAATGAAATACATTCATATAATGATTCACTTTATAAAAGAGAAATTTTTTACTCGACATGTTATGCGGGAATACATCCCAACAAAGTATGAAATTTCTAATATGTTAAAAAATACAATGTCAAAAGATAGATATGTGAAATTGATGTTGTAATGTCATGTTCAGACACCTCACATTACTTCATAAGCATCATAAGGAAAAAAATACACTGAAATGATGTTAATTATAATTATATAGGGGTGAGAAAGTAACATCATTTAACATTTTAGAAAGTTTTACATAATATTCATTAATGAATATGAAATTTTGGAAATCATAAAATGGGGAGAGAAAAAATATAAATAGGAGAAAATAAAATTAAAGGGTGGTAATCTTTACAATGATGAAAAACAAATTTCCATAGACTGTTTGTATTTATTCAAAAATAGTTAATCTTTCAAATAGTGTGCTGTCAAAAAAATCAAATTTGAGAAATGATAAGATTTAGCAAAAGTAAAAAAAACATGTGTTGTTTAAAAATATTGAGTTTCGAAAATATATTAAGAGTTGGAAACTTTATTAACAAAGTTTATCAAGAAAATACAAAGGGGGATATTGAAGAACCATTGAGTTGTGTTTTTTTACAATTTTTTTTGTTTTTTATGACAACAAATTTTTTTGTAAAACAATGTTTTAATTCGTCAATAAAACCCTATTTATCATAATGAGTTTTGTAAGAAATATGAATTTTATTGATTTTTTATAACTAACCATATATGGGGGAGTAGCTGTTATCATAAAAACTGTTTTCTTGGACACAAGATTCTAGAATAAGGTTTCTAGACTGAGCATCACAATGAAGAATTAGTCAAAAAGATAAAGTTGCTCATCATATGATTCATTAGATTCATATAAATATACAAAGATATTTATTAGACTCAAGGACATTTAAAAATTTAGATGTTATTTTTTGAATAACTCGTATTGTTTATAAAAAGTATTGAATGAGTATTATGAACTCAAGGGATAGAAATTTTTTATACAATATAATTTAAGAAAGACGATGCTTTAATGAACATTAAATTCTTAAATATTGTGACAATACTCATGATAATTAATTTTTATCAAAAACAGAAATAATATTTATTTAGTTGGTTACATTGAGAAAGAGAATGTTTTCATCAAATCCAAATGTACAAAAAATTGAAAACAAGAATTTCATGTCAGTGTGTGTGAATGTGATGAAACTTTAAAAAGATCAAGGTTTCTAGTTGGATTCATGTTTTAATATATTCTATAATAATGGAAAAGTCCTATAAATAGAATTTACATAGTAGAGAGAAAATCCATCATAATGGTAGTTCCATCGTTATGTGAATTTCATCGTTATGAGGATTCTATAGGGAAAATAGTGAGAATGATCATTATAATGAGATGAATAAGAAAGGAATATAAAAGAGGGATGAGGTGAAACGAAAATCCTAATGTGATATAAAATAATTGAATATCGAAATTAGTAGACTAAGAAAGGATGATCAAAATGATAATAGAGTGAATGTAATATCATAATGAGGTATGAATGAAAGTCATATTGTAATAAAGTGAGTAATACAGGAATATCATAAATAGCTGATAGTGTAAGGAAAATCATAATGAGATGATAAATAAAGTTAGATCAAAATAATTTGATAAAGAAAGGAATATCGTAATGACTATAGAATGATACATCATATTTATGTTGAGTAAAATACAAGGAATTGAAGAAATGTTATAATGTACAAGTAGGCTGATTACAAAAAATACACAAGCGGGTTCTAGATGTTTTACAATGAGATGATGTGCTCAATATTGAAATTTAATTATTTTTAAATATCATAGAATTTTTAGTGGGATTGAATGAATAAAATTTACAGTTCAAATGTGATATATGTTGGATTTCTTTTAAACTAAGGATGTGTGGAATGTTTTAATGTTTCCCACTACTGTTTTTCTTTTTCACCAATAAATACCTTCTCAGATCATTTGTTCATTATTTTCTTCTCATATAATCACAAAAGGTGGGGAATTTCTTAATTGGAAGGGATGTTTCCCATCATACAGAATAAGATAGTATTGAGAATTTGAGTAATGTTTGAGTTTTTAAGATTGAGAATGGGTTCATCATATTGAGTCAATTGAATTGTTTCGATCAAACAAAGAAGGATCAGAATAAATATTTGGGCATAGTTTGAGAAGATCATATTGAGTAAGAAAAGAACCATATTGTCTTCAATGTATTGATAAAATCGAATCCAACCAACTTAGGAAAAGGATTCAGACTGAATATTTGTAGATAGGTTTCACCAAATTCAGTATTTTGTTTTTTCCCTCATTTTTTAATATAGAAACATTGTAAATTTATTGAATTTATTAAAATATTTCATATTGGGAGATAAAAGTTTCATAATTGGACAGGAAACATGTTGTCTTCACTTCTTTACTATATTGGAATTCCATAGACCCATAAGAGTGGCAATTACATCGATATAGGTTGACACACTAAAGACAAACCTTGTATATCATATTTTCCATAATTGTTTTCATATGTTTTCATGCATTATTTTTTACTAAAAATTTGATACCTAAATAAAAAATAATAGTATGCAGGGGTTATTATTTAAAAATAATTGAAAACTATAATAAGTGAATAACTGATTCTACCACCAATTCTATATTTTTATTCGATCCATTCCATATTCATGTATCTCTTGTTCACTTTTACAAGAAGGTATATGGTTCAAATTGTTTTTCATAGTCTATCAAAAATTTAACTACATAATGGTTATATATTTATATACATTTCCCAAGGTGGATGACTAATTCCACAAATTAAATGTGGGAAAATGGCTTATATATATATCAATATTTGGTCAGGTTATCAACAATATAGAGTTTGGGAGTCAGTTATATAGATTATGAATATAATGAGATCCGTTGAACATTATTAATATCATGGGAATTTGTTTGTTCTAATTAATTCTCATTCATTTTTAGGGATTTGATGAACTTTATATTAAATGACATTCTAAAAAATCTCAGTGTAGTGTTCGTTGATGTTGTTTTGATTTATTTTATTTTAGATCTTGAGAATGTGAACCATTTGAGTATGGATTTAGGAATCATGAGAAGTCACCATCCTTATAGATAATCGATTCAAATACACCCTATAGATCCACGAATTAATGGATTTGGAAATTTTCTTTTAATAAAATAGATTACCATTTGATAATTTTCAGGTGATTTATTTCTTATCATTAGAATATCCTTTGAACATTATTAAGATTAATATATTAATAGGTTTTTTGTGTTTCCAATGGTTCATCATGGATTCTCTCAATGTTGGTGTCACCATTAACTAATATTACTAAGAATGATGTGAAATTCATATAGGACGCTAAGAGTCATTCCTTGTTTTATAATATGAAATGACTTCAGACATCAGATCCTATTCTGATCATAATTATTCCTTGTAAGGAGTATGTGCTTTTCTGTGATTCTTTTGGTTGTAGTTTCATTTCAATGATTTTTCAGGATGATGATTGGATAGATTATGTATCCTTCCATCATTTTACACACTATATGAATTACCCCACTCGATATATATATCATATCCTGGTTACGCTTGTATATAAAAGATACAGGAACAGAATATTTAGGGAGTAGTCAATAGTCTTTTCTAAGAATAAAACTTCTAAATATATAATTTATAAGGATGAAAAGAATCTAAGATAGTGAAGGTTGGTTCAAAAACATTATATTTTACATTTAAATCACATACATCCCAGGGTAAAAGAATTCCATTTCAGTCTCTCTTAGGATGGATGTTCCATCATATGAGTTTATAGAATCAAATAAGGAGTGTAACCTCATTGGACTCATCACTCTATTTAACTTGATGATATGAAGTATGTTTCTAGTATTATTCTTATCATTGTATAGTTTTCATAAAGTATCTTGTTTCTTAATATACAATATGTATCATCGAAAAAGGTGTTCAGGGGAACCTGAAACTCAAATATAGTAGTGAATGTGTTTATGGTCTTCTGGTATGAACCATGATAGTGTAGATAATCTATTCAACTATTCTACCTTTAATAATATAAATATATGGAATTTGTATACTTATAGGATTCACTATATTCTTTTAATGAAATTTTTTAATTAGAAGTGAGGTCCATTTACTATAAATATATTTCCACAGTATACCTTATATGTTAATTGTATTGGGGGAGTGACTATTTGGTTAAAAATGTAGGATAATAACATTTTAATTATAGACACCAGTGATGAAGATTACCTGGGTATGATTTAGATAAAGTAAGTTTTAGGGATACAATGGATTTCATATATAATTACTTTGGATATGATTTATATGTTTATCACATAGTTCAAGAAGAGTCTCAAAAAAGAAATGTGGACTCAGGTTATCTTGAGTAAAACTTACCATCCATTGAAAAACAACCAATAAGACAATGATATTTAGATAGTATATGGAGTTATCTATGTATTAATATTTATTTTTAGTGGAGCATGGAAAATCCATATGGGACTCATTTATTTTTCATATAAAATAATTATCAGTAATTGATCATAATGGATACCATTGAGGATATGTATGGTCAACTTTATAGGTCTCCTATTTTTGGGATGAGGTGGTAGAGTTATATAACTAAAAACTCTGGGGACTTCATGTCTAGAGTAAGTATATTCATCAACTAATTGAATCTCGTATCCATAGGAAATGAACTAGATAATAATTTGGATATTTATTATCTAAAAATGTAGGAAGTTTCATAATGTATAAGTATGCACCGCAAGAATTAATTCCACATTGATGTGGACGTGAAAATTAATCAAAGAAAATACTATCTAGAGTAAAAAACATGCACGTTACAACCTATAGGGAGTATAAAATAGTATGACATTATAGTTTAAAAACTAATGAAAAAAATGAATACCCACCTTGAATATATGTCAAAACCTCAAACCAAATGGAAAATAAATGAAGATAGATCTAGGATCTAGATCTACAAGTATAGAAAACCATATGTAGTTTATGCACTACATTATCCAGATACTCATATGAAATCACAAATCATAAGTCTGACATTTGAAAAAATACATAACATTTCATAGAAAATCCAATATAGAGGTATCTATATACATTCCCATTACGATTACCTAAAACAGAATATGGTTCATAAGAGGACAAGTTATAAGTAGTCATCCAAATGAAAATAAATTTTGAAAAAAATCATAGAGTAGTTATATATATACATACATAAAAAAATATAGTGAGAATGAGGATCTACTTCTCATTGACCAAAATAGGATTATGATTTACAAAATATCTTCCAAAGACCATCATCAGTGCACAAGACAATATATTCATCTACAAACAATTATTGGGAATGGTAAGCCACATTAATTATATAATATAATATACATAGGATATGAATGAATAAGCTAATAGTGTATTCAATCATTTATCCTTCACCAGCCATGATCATGGTTCACTACCCTCCTAAAGTCAATTTTGTGTTTGTCACCTAATGACATGGGTTTGGGGGCATATAAAATCCCGAATCATAAAATATTTATTATTTCAAACTAAAATAGTAAATCAATTCACCTAGTTTCAATATTATCTTATTTTATCATATCAAATACACAATTTAATCTAGGAAGATTACATGGTATCATATAATTCTAGTATAATTTGGGGATACTATCATAAAATTACTTATTTTATTTTTTCAATCCATTTTTGGTCAATTAATTTATTTAAATTTTATTAAAATTCTTCTCTTAATATTTTGTTACACATCATTGTGACATATATTCCCTCCATGAATAATAAATCTGTGTTTAAAAAGTCTTCATAATCAGAAAATGTTCATTTCCTGTCCTAGTCTCTTGTGTTAAATATTAATTATTCATTAATATCATGACATTATTCTACTTACACTAAGAGAGATCACAATCAACTATAAAGAGATACATAACAGTTATATTCATTATTAGTAATGAAATTGATAAATAAATACTTATAAAGATGAAATTATTTTATTTAAGACATTAAATATATTTAACAAGAATAAATTCAAACTGTTATCACAAACAAATGTAATAAAAACATCCAACATTGCCACAAATCCCTAAAATTACCATGAATCATGTTACCAAAAGACATTTCCATCATTAATAAATCATCATTAATAAAATTCATGAAAATATGGATATAAATATCATTTTAGTAGTTTTGGAGAAGAGAAAACATGCAATATTATCATTTTATGTTGTAATATAATATAAAATGTATACAAATTTAAAATATTTATCATCATAGAAACCATTCAATTATTTCATCTTTATATCCTACTGTATAGAAAACAATAATAGTGATATAAATTTCTCTAAAAGGATTATATATAATAGATGTTATCATGAATCAATAAGCATAATACTCATTGTAATGTAAAAAACTGAACACACATTCAATTTATATAACATGACTATCTGGATAAGATATGGATTAATCAATATGAAATAAAATATAAGGGAAAATTTAATCAATTTAATCAATAAACTATGAATAAAATGAATCCATATATAATATCATTGTGAAAATATCATTGATAAAAATAAACGTATTTTTAATGTAGGAAATACCAAAATATTTGGATTCATATTCTTATGAACTGATACATTTACTGCCAAGCCCATTCACGAGACAATTCAAAACTATAGAAAGAAAATATTTCATATAGACAATTGAATTTTTACATTATACCCATAATTCATCTAGGGGACATGTTAATCTAGGCCCAACTATAATTGTAGGCCTATACTATTTCATAGATTTTGAATGGTTGATTTAATTCATGAATAAATAATCCTTGAAATAAAATATTGGTATTAATTAATGGATATAAATTTAGCAATATTTACATGGTTCATCAAATAATATTTGATGTAAATACTATATATAAAAGTGGTTTATGGTTTAGGAGTTAATAATATCCCCTATAAATAATAAGGGTATTTAGGAAAAAAATTATTTATAGTGAAAAATGCTAACAACATAGTGATTGTTACACCAGAATGATTAAATTACCAAGAGAATGTTAGATTCTACAATCACTTTTTCCATAGATTATTTTACAATTCAAATCTACAAATATAATATAACTCATATTCATTAAAAATATTATAATGACCTAGGATTTTCATACAAGGATATTAATTCATTTTTGTAGAATATTTCAAAAATTACACCAATACAATCCAAATCTAAGTATTTGTTTAGTTCCTTTGGAAGCATGGACAAAAAAATCTTGTCTAAAGATATATATTCAATGTTTCCCACAGTGATATTCAATTTTAGTATTCCTTAAAACATTATTTCTTTATTTCCAGTGGAAACAAAACATAATAATTGGGTGAGATCAAATGCTCAGTAAAAGTAAACAAGGGAGGTGTATAAACATAATAATGAGAATAAAGGTATGATAAAATTTTCATAAAAATAAAAGATAATATAATTAATATCAATGATAATTAACATGAATCATGAAATAAATATGTTCAGTTCATAATACATATATCATAAATAATTATAGAACATAATCCTTGAAGTCATAATATATGAATAAGGCAAGGATTTTTTTTATACACATAAAAAGGACTTCTATAGTATTCGAGCAGTCACTCACAATACTATCTTATTATAATGGGTTTACCCTTTATACCATCTTGGTAGTCATGGGTCACTCCCATAACCATCATGGTAGTCATGTATCATTCTCATAACCATCTTAGTAGTCATGGTTCATTCCCAAGACCATCTTAGAAGATAAGTTCTATTATTACTCTCTGATGAGATAAAAATAATTACCCACTGTAATGGAAGAAGATATTGTTCCATCCCTTCTAATAATTAAATTATACATATATGTTCTATAAGTACATCAGTAATTCATCATATCAGAAACCATATAATGAAATGGGTTTCATAATCATCATTCAATCGTAACATAACCCATGGGAAACAAATTTGTTTTATAAATTTTATTACAACAAAAAGAGAAACTGTTAAAAAAATAATTTGGGTGGTAATCTTGGATCATATCCCTAGTAATTCATAATCTATGACAATTAATGTCATCATTAAATAAAAACTAATTTCATTTGATATTTTTAAAACATTTTTTAAATAATATATTCTTCCCAATTAGGAAATTTAGTTAAAATATATTGACAAAATTAATTACAATTAGACCTTAAAACATATAAAAGAATAATCAAATCCATTATTATCATCTTTGAAATATATTTTCTTGAAAATTTAAAAATGATCATTTCAATAACATTTAAAACATTTTTAGAAATTATAATTTTGAAAGAACATACATTTTTGAATGAAGTGAGAATAGAATTAAATATAAATTAAAATGTAATGAAAATTAGTAAATTCATGATATAACTTGTAAAATTTTATTATATAAACATCATATAAGGATATATGTTTATAACGTAACATGGGTATCAAAAATGTAATATTGAGAAAAAAATAACTTTCGGATTTAGAAACATTTGATCCGTAAACTCCATGACAAAATAAAATAAATTAAGAATTTTAGTAACATTAATTAAGGGAAATTAATGATATAAAAATTAATATTTCTGTATATACACAATAAAAATGTAGCAAGTGGTGAATATGGAATTTGTCTCATGAAAATAAAAAGTGGGAGGAAATTCCCTTACATTATATTGTGACTCTCATCATGTTCATGAAAATATCATGTATAATAAATATATTTTAATTACAAATATATTACAGATACATATTCACATATATAAAACCATATGTGATTTTTTTATGGATTAATAGTAACCATTTATTAATATTTCAATTTTAATGGAACGTTTTAGGTAAAAAACATGTTATTTTTCATATGTGTTTTGAATCGTTTTTCTAGATCCAGTTACATAGATCATGATGGCATGATCGTGATTTAAATATAAATTACATAAATATACATATTAATTAATTATATATTAATTTATGCTTTGACAAAATATTTTTAGATAGAAAATAAAATTCATCGTTCTTGAAGATGGTATGTCATACATATACATGAAAAATGTTTTCATTTCCTTTTCATGGTAATAGAAATGAAATTATATGATAAAATAGTAATTGATACAAATTTTATGTCATATTTGACATATCTATAAAGAACATTATTAATTTTTATCCTCCATGTGAAATATTGGTGAATAACTAATCACATCACACCGTGGAGATGGAAAGCTATAAGTACAAACAAGTGACCTTATCATTTTCCAAAAATATAGGATGGTAAAAAGGAATATATGATATTATTTTTCAAAAATTATAATTATATTATAAATATTATATCTAGACTTTAAAATTGTCATAATTATCACTCATAAATGATGGTGATGAATGGAAAATCACACAACAATGTGGAGACATTAGGCCATACGTACACACATGTGGTTATTTTTATACATTGAATGGATAAAAGGTATAATAAGTTTGTTAAATAAACATAATTTTATCTCATAAAATATAATATAATATATTTATTACTTTAGAATAGAAAAAATTTAATTATAAGGTAGATAAAGAAAATACATTGAATGAATTGGTAAAACAATTACCCCTTCTTCGATGGACTTATTTTAGATCTCTTCTCGTGGGATCTAGAGTTGACATTTTTGGAAGACCAGGACCTCCATAAAATTTATAAATATATTTTAATGTAAATTATTCCTGTTTTTGGTAAATATATAATATTAAATTTTGTGTTAGGAAGTGTGGGAGAAGTTAACCCTATATACATGAGGGTATGGGTACTCTTGGAATCTGTTACAATATTAAATTAACAAAATATTATTTATATTTTAATATATATCAAAAATGAGTTATTTATTATTAATTTTATTATTATTCTAAATACTCTTAAACATTATTTTTATAAATGTTTTGTCCTAAAATTTACTTTATCTTTTCGCATTAACCCTTTTTTAATCACTTTAACACTTACTGTGAAAATAAGTCTTTTTACACATCAGGGTTAATATAGTTATTATAAAATACAATAGAACCCCAAATGAATCATTTAGGAAATAATTATCTTTTTATAATTCTTTTAAAAAAAAATTAATATTTTTTTACCATTTAATTAACTCTTATTTATTTCAAAGTATCATTTATTTCAATTTTACTACTATTCAGTATATGTCTTTTAAAAAATATCATAAAAATATTATAACTTAAAAAAACTTATAATATATAACATATATGTAAATGTAATATATAAAATACTCGTGGAAGTCATTAATTATATAAAATTAAATTTACTGAAAAAATTTAATTTCATTTATTTGATACTTAATTTTTTAGTTTTATTACTACATCATCAATATTCTAGCCTTTAATTAAATAATTTATTCTCTAAAAATTTAAGATAAATAATAATGATTAATGTAAATTAATTATATTTGAATTTACTATTTATAGTCGATTTTATATTCTGGGTTACCCACAATTACCAATGAATTATTTGTTAAAAATATGTGTATGTCGTTTTTATCTTTTCATTAAATAAAATATAAAAAACCTTATATTCTTACCCAAGGGAATGAAAAGTGATATAATTTTTTGAAAAAGTATTATTTTCATCCAAACACACTCATCTAATTAAATTTGGGGAAGTGTTAGTATTATTTGATTGTATTATAATATTATTCTTTCAGTTAGTTACAAGATTTACCCTAATCATTGTAAATAAAAAAAGAACATTCAAAAGTAAAAAACATTTTATATCTAATTCCAATATAAAAATTGATAAAATTACCTAATTTGAATTAATATATTTTTAATTGATCTAATGTGACATTAAAATAATTTTAAAATAAAAACGTATTTTTTTAAAAAAATGTATTATTTTTCACTATTCATCTAAACATTAAACATCTCATAAAAATACTAAAAACTCATGATATTATATTTTTGACATTGTGAATATATTTTTTAATTTTTTTTATAAAATTAAATTTTTTTGTGTATTTTTATTAATTATTCATTATTTTCTCACAGATGATTATAAAAATCAGTACCATTAAGAATATTGTACTTCCAAACATAAAATTATTTACAATTAATTATACATTTATTTTTAAATATATATTTATGTGAAAAAATTATACATAAAATTAAAAAAAAAGTAATTACTATTCATATAAATAATTTTTGTGGCTCGGTTATAACTATATAGTTTTAAATAATTATATTACAAAAAAAAAATTAGAGAAACATAGTGTCACGTGTAATGCAAATGAAGTTAGAATTACCCATAGATAAATAATAAAATGGTGTTGTTTATAATGTACTCCAAACATGGTGATTTTATATAATCACAAAAAACAATATTGAGTTATTTGTGCAATGAAAATATCAAAAAGATTAAGTTAATACCGTTATCTCACAAAATCATAGGATGATACATTATTCCTCAATTAAAGTTAATTTCTCCATAAAGATTCATCAGGTTATCAATGGTTTAATTTCAGAATGTTCTGTTCAAAGAATCCAACAATGTAAAAATGAATTCTAAAAAATCTTTTTAAAAATGAATCATAGAAACAAAATGGTCACCCAATGTAACTCATAATGAGGATTCCACATAAGGGAACAATACTGGAAAGTAAAACATTAACACGGAAGAGAAAACTAACTATCAATCACTGATAGAAATGATAGAGAACATTGTTATGCTAATTGTAAAAATTAGTAAATCATTACCCAATGTTGTTTGAAAAGATTCAATGATATTGAAAAAATGATGATGACAGGGAAACCATTCACATAATGATTATTTTCAAAATGATGATGTTTTATAAAGTTGATATATACATACTATATTTTAATAATATCACCCTATTTGATATTTTATTAATTCCCACTTCATCTCATATACCAAGAAATGAAGGTGATATTTTCATTCCTAAAACATTAGAAGGTCATCAGATCTCAAATATAATGAATGGTCATTCTATCATTCATTGTCACAAAAATAATATTAGTAAAAGATATCTAATATGCATAAGTCCACATAAATAGATATATAACTTCAACTTCACAATAATATTCGATGAATAATATAAACAATCAACAAATGGAAAACCCTATAATAGTTCAGGAAACTAAAAAACAAAAACATTAAAAATAAGTAAAAAAATAAACATAATAGTTATCTCACATATATCATAAGTAATATATTGGTTTTCACATTCAAATAATGCAAATACATTCATCTGTAATTACCAAAAATCATTTTTGTAAAGACTATTGATTCCTTAATTCAAATTATATTGGATATATTCCCCAAGGTCCAAATTGTTGTATAATTTATCCATGATAACCTAAACCACATTCTAACAAATCCTTAATATGTTCTAGGGAAATAATTACCTTGTAATTTACATATTCATATCCAAAATATCATTATCCAAATATCATTTAATAAACATCATACAAATATTTTGGGTCATAATTCACATAATCAAGTGTTTCCCAAAATTATTACCTTAAACAGATTTCGTGGATACCAGTACCATTCAATATATTATCATTAATACTTATATAAAAACATTAGTGGACCATTACATGGATATTTCTTTATTCTATAATAGCCTAGATGTATTTCTACAACATTATTCTTGAATTCCATTGAAAAAACATTCATTCCACAACTTCATTTTCATACTCCACATCACTAGTAGTGACCACATGATATATTATTTTGTATTTATCTTTATGATGTTGTTGACATCTATCATCACCATTAACCATTGGATTTTGGAATTGGTTGGTGCAATGGACATTTTCCATGCACAAGAATCACTGATTTGTGGGAGGTGTAGTCATTGGATATTTTTTTATTCCCATTACAATAGTAGTAAAATTTTGTACAACCTTTCATTATCACACATGAAATAGTTACCAATCCTATTATAAAATTTTCTCCATTTTCTCTTCTACAATATGAGAATAAATTAATTCTAGTATAATTTTCTCCATAGTTTTTAGAGTTTCCTTTTAATTATATACCATTTTTCTAGTCCTAACCGTGAGATAGATTAGTAACTTCAGTCTCCTATTTTTTGAGAATAGTTAGGGGCTGACACTTACTAAAATATAAGATCTTGAACACATCCTAATTCCTGGAGAATATTTTATCATATTTCTTTGTATTCATGATAAAGTTACACTGTTTATTCTATTTAACATCAATGTAACACATTCCAAACATATTTGTTCCCAGTTCTGGATAGAATATAATAATAAAACATTTCAACAGTAAATATCCATTTTTTGAAAAACTATTGGATAATTTTTTTCACTACAAAAAAGTTGAATTTACATTTATAAGGTTTTAAGAAGGAATTGTTCCATAATTTTATCATTTTTATGTACAGTAGGTTTCCTGGATTGATTAGGTTTTTTGGTCATAGAGTCATGTATTTTCATTTTATATCCTATAAAATATATTTTCTCGGGATTAAATTAGTCTCGTTATCCTTCATAATTTCCATTAAGGTGGTTGATTTAGGTTTTAACCATTATCTAAAACAAAAAACACAGTATAATAAATGATTATCATTGTGACGAATCAACTTATGGAATGTAATAATTTTGAAACATTATACAGTCAATGAATGGTTATGTATGCCCTAGGATATCAAAACAATGTTATATTAAAATCCTTCATGATGGTTCATGATGCTTTTTTTATTTCCCAATGAATATCCTTAGAATGATTCATACCATACAAGTAGTAAGGATTTTTGTTGAGTACCACGATACCCTCGAGTGAGGCTCGACAAACACTGTTGGATTTTTTACCCCCATGGGCATCTATCACGGAGCCACATACACTTTTAGTATCCAGATAAAGATTTAATTCTAGTAAACTACCGACTCTATCTTTTTCCATAATTTTAATACATTTTCATAATCATTTACTCATCCTTATTCTTAATTTTTAATAAATCCCTAAACATATACTTAAAAATACACCTATGGATGCCAGTGAAGTTTTTGTTTTCGAGTTTCTGACCAAGGAATAAACATTTTATTTGATTCCAATAATAATGAACAATAATTTTTATATGTGGATATTAAATCATTTTTCTGGAACATTTTATAAATTACTAAAACACACTCCCAAAGTCTATATTAGTTTAGTGCCTTTGGTTACATAGAAAAATCTATTTATAAGAAATTTATTCAATTTTTAATAAAAATGTCATCCCCTTTAGTATTCCAACATAATAATTTTATTTATATACAAGGGGAATGAAAAATAAGAAAGGGATGAGCTCAATTTCTTAGTAAGGTTAAACAAGAGATACATGTAAACATAATTTTGTGAAAAATGGTATGAGTACAAGATCGTGGAAATAAAATATCATTCCAAGAGTATCAATTATCCAAAACATGATTCCTAGAATAATGATTGGTAGTCCATAACCTATAAATCATAAATAATTAAATAACATAATATCCAAAATTGTAACACAGGTTTAAGACATGGAATTTATGGATGACACATAAGAATGTATAATTGATACCCACTGTAATCATGGAGTGGATTCCATTGACATATTAGAGATATTTGATTATTCCCAATACCATCTATTTGTCTTGGGATGCTCTCATAACCATATCATTTTTTGATAGTTCACCCCAAAACATTCTTAGTATTCAAGGGTCACTCATATGACCATTATAGCGAATAAGGCCCTTTATGTCCATATTATGAAATACTATACTATAACAAATGCATTGGAGAGGGATATATGTTCCAACCATATCATAATGATATCACACACACACACATATATATATATACTTTTATATATGTTCCATAGTAACATAAATCATTCATCATATCAAAAACCATGCAATGAAATAGGGTTCGCAAACATCATTCAATCATAACATAACCCATGGAAAAAAATGTGTTTTCCAAAATATTATTCATTCATAAACATAAACAATTCATGAAAAAATATGAGTGGTACAAATGGATCATATACCTAGTAAATCAAAATCTATGTCAATTTATTTCATCTTAGATTGAAAATAAATTTGTCTATGTAATTTTTTTCTAATGGTTAAATGATTTAAGATATTATATTAACTAAGAATTCATACTACATTGATAATAAATTTGAATTTTCATGACAATATTAATATAATAGTTTTATTATACGGGAGTTTTTAATAAATTAGGGTTATTTAGTTAAAAAAAATAAAATACTTTTTTAGAAGGAACTAAATTAACAAAAGCATCAGTTACACATTCCAAAAAACATTTTTTACAAATGGATTTATCAAATATATTCTGAACAATGATTTTATAATCTTTTTTGGATCTTAAACTTACTTTATTTACATATTTAATTCTTTATACCTAATAATTTACTTCAATTACCTACTATAAATAGGAAAAATTATTTTAAGGGGACTAAATATGATCATAGTAATATTAAAATGATAACACATTATTATTGTATGTGTTTAGGAATTGGGACTAAAATTGGTGAAAAATATTAATTAACCAAAATTGCTAGACAAGAATGGGGGGATCCATCTAATGAATATTATGATAATAACTATAAATCTATAAATTATTTATATTGTGATTAGTGAGATGAAGTATATAACATAATATCTTCAAATACTACATCATTTGAAATATGGAATAATTTATTTATATCTCATAATGGAACTTTTAATCTCAATGAGATGCATTTTAATACTTCTATAATTATATATGACTATTTTAGTATGAAACATGATGAACCAATTTATAATAATTATATGAGGATTAATGTGATTTTTTACATGATTCATTCACATTGGAATCCAATTTATGATAAAGATCTTGTGTTACATATTTATATATGTTCACTAGATATAAAGTGATGAATTTTAGTTTCAATATATGAGGCTTGTGATTTATTTTTGATTTTATAAAATAGATAATATTAATTATCCTGGTGTATGATAGTGAAATAAATTTATACAGAGAATAAAAGGATGAAACAAGGAGTTAGTTAATTGATATCATTAATTATTACTAAAATAAATAAGGAAAAGATAAAGATTGTATCCCATGTGATAGATTGTTATTAATTTAATGTGATATTGAAATAGACCACTTATCTAGATGATTTGTTAAATTTTATCAAATAACTAAATTTATAATGAATAAAAAATATAGATTCTATTAATACAATAGAGGTAATTGGATATAATAATTTATTAAGGATGATAATGAAAATTTTAAAATTTAAATTGAATAGAATAGAAATGTTCATGTCAATGTTGATACCCTGTATAAAAACATATGAAAAATTATTATCACAAAGATAAGTTATATATAAAGATATGAATGAAACATGGTGATTGTTATAGGATATATAAAGTGAATCAGATTCAATAAGTGAAATGATTAATGGCTTGGACCTCCTTGTTCCATTACATTATGAGGATATAGTGATTGAGGTGTTATAGGAGGTCAAGGTGGATCTTATCAAAACTTTTCAAAATTAATTTTTTTCATTTTTTAAATGATTCTGTGAGAACTCGGGTTTTTAGAATGGGTCAAATTCTAGACCATGTTTGATTTTTTTGACTTGTCCCTGAGGAAACTGGGAAAATCTGGATGTTCGGGAAATTTCCAGAATACACTCTGTGTACTCTAAAGTACACACCATGTATGGGTTAGTTGAGTACTGGCATTGTGCTCACTGAGTACATGTTGTGTGATGACCACATGGGAAATTTATTACTACATGGCATGTAGTTATAGACACGTCATGTACCCTTGACCGTGTGAAGGCCATACATGGCGTGTAGGCTTGTTGGCATGGTAGAATGTTTTTAACATGTACACACCATGAACGATTTGTACACACCATGTAGATGGGACATATATGGGGATATAAATGGCATGTTGGGGATGTCGTCAATCTATAGAGGTACATGCCATGTACCGTAGGTACACGTCGTGTGTCCTCCCTTCTGCATACTGGCTGGGTTCAAGTCGTGTGTCATCCCATGTTGAGCACACAATATGTGTGTCTATCTCCGCTTAAGTCAGAGAATGGAGAGGGCCACTACACAATGTGTAGTTCTTATATACACGTCGTGTACTTTTTTTATTCGTTTAATGGAAAGGGCATCACATCTTATTTTGAAAAATAGCTTCTTCTTCCCCAACATCAGAACAGGCCCATTATGATGTTCCAAAGAAAGTTTTATACCCTAGAATCGTCATCTGACATTCGTTCTTCAATACATTGGTGGTTTTGGGACCTAAATAGCGAGGAAAACCCACGCACCTCGTTTACTTATAGTTTCATTGCCTCACGTGTCGTAGTTTCCATCCTAGTGGAATTTTCGGGATTTGATAGAAATGTTGATCTATGAGGATCATCTTTGAATTGGATCTTGATATTAGACATTTCAATGTCTATGAGTCTTAGGTAGGTGGTTCATACAAATTTTTTGGTTTTCACAGACTTTTGGGTGGTGCGACCATTGATGTGTTTTCGGGTGTTTTTCCTATGACCTTGTTTTACCTGTTTTTTCTTGTTTAACTGTTAATTAACCTATGGGATGACTTTGGATATTCCATGTTACCTATTTTTCTTGGTCGGGGCTAAGTGAGTGGCTACTTCTCATCAGGGAATTTTGGTTGGGTAATTTCAATATTCTTATAATTGTTTTTGTTTGATTAAGCTATTGATTTTAGTTTATTAAACTTGGATATGAATTTTTAAAGTCATTCAAGACCTCAGTATAATTTTTTGATAACCATTGGGACACTATAATTCAACTGTATAGATTGTTTTTCTAGTTTATGTGTTTTTTTTCAATGTTTTGTATATGTAATTTTTTAATAGCATATGCTAGATCATTTGGGTTGTGTTCGGCATGCCCGAATATTCTTCAGTGATGTTGATCAATGGTTGGTCTTGGCCCGGGTTACATTGGGTGGTATTGACCACAAAATTGGAAGTCATGGGCTTCGACTTGAGGGAGAATGGTTGTCAGGTTGGCATGGCCCGGATTACAGGGATGGTGTGGCCATCAAACATGAGCGACATAGTCACGGGAACATGAGGTGTAAGAGGTGTTGTGGCTTGGGTACTATTTTGGTCATTACCACTCACACAGAACTATGAGTAGTGTGCACACAGAGAGACTCTATGATGCGGTGGTTTTAACCACTCGTTTGGGTAGAGGACCCCTTTAGTTTGGGTTTTAGGTACTATTGGTTTGGGGTGCTTGCCATAGGAAGCCATGTGGAAGATTATGAGCCTTCAGGGGATATAATTGAGGCTATCATGATGGGGGTAGAGGCTCACCATTATTTGAGGGCAGACATCGTTGTCCCTCTGGTTACTTTATTTGAGGGTACAGATTTTTGTCCCTCCAATTACTTTATTTGAGGGCAGACATTATTTTCCCTTATGTTACTTTAGTATAGGGCAGACATTGATGTCCTTCGGGTTACTTTATTTTGTGGACAGACATCATTGTCCCTCCAGTTACTTATTGAGGACAGACATCATTGTTCCTCCAGATTACTATTTCATCGGCATGCCTTTGGGACATCAGTACTTGAGACACATGGTGTCAGGGGGCACATTGTAACATCCCAGGTAAATGAAGAATAAAGAATTTTCAGATTTATTAATATTTACTAATTAAATATTAATTTTACTTTAAATGGGTTGCAATGTTCGATTGTGTACTCGATACGCAACGATGATTTTCTTTGAAAACTTACGTTGCACACTAGTAATATAATAATATTATTTAAAATGGTAGTTAACATGTAGCCGTTGTATTGGTGGGAATGGATGAAAATAACTAATATATGATTATATATGTTTTTTAAATGTTTTTACATTTATCCAATAAAGGATAATGGCTTAAAATACAGAAAGAATTCAATTTTAGGCATTTATACCCTAATTTTCACTAAAGGTTCACTAATCACCTTTTGATGGCGAACCATCATTAAATACAGGTCTGATCACTCTTATACATTCAATTGGACCAAATATAACTCTTCTTTAGAATAGGGACATCAAAATTTAATTTTTGTAATTTTTTGGTATTTTTCCGATAAAGTTCATTTTTTTAATGAATGGTGTAAAATGTTGTATTTTAATTCAAAACCACTTTTTAATATAATTTATTTATATGATTATATTATCTTTTGAATTGTTTTTAAAGTGAAATTAGAAAATATTTTTACCATTAAATCCAACTGTGGTCATTGGAAAATAATTTCACTTTGATATCGGAACTAAACTAGTGTCAATCTTTTGATACTTATTGTTTCATAAAAACATGCTATTTGTCATGACAGTGGGAATTAATTATTAAATTAATTAATGTGACTTATATGTTTTTAACTTTGTAAAATATAATTCATTTTTTAATTCGAAATATCAAATATATCTTAGGGTGAATTTTTGGTATTTTTCTGAAAAACATCAATTTTTAATGAATAGTGATACCACTAAGTGGTACTTATAAAACTGATTTTTCATTTAAATGAAATTTTACCACTTCTGTGTTTTGAATTTCAAAAATCCTACATACATGGTTTTCATTAAGAAGTAAAATGTGGTTCAATGGGATTAAAATAATTTTTTGGTGAATAGTAACTTATTATGTTTTTAATCGCGATTAGAGGTAATCAGTGTAGTTTAAGGTAAGAATAATGTTTTAATAAAATGAAATTACCTAGACACATGTCCTACCCTCATTGTATGTGTCATTTCCAACCATGAAAATCCATGGGTCAACTTGGGGAGCCCATGGAGCCACTTTCGTTGGAAAATGACATAAATACCTTTTATTTAATGTTAAAGTAAAAAATGACACAAACATGAAATGTTTTACTAAAACAATTTTTACATGGGGTTATACAAGTCGTATTTTTTACTATAAATATTAATTGGAAATATAAATAGATTTCCTACATCAAAGTAATTTTTTTTATAATTTTTAGACATTAGAAAATTAAATTATTTATGACATCATGATGATGCAGCGATGACCTCATTATTTAATGATTTAAATAAAATGGAAAGATAATGTAAAATATAAGACCTACACATGTCCAAAACCTATTGGATGAGTGTATTTCGAACCATCATCACTTTATCCTCGAAATACATCAATTTGGGACCTTTAAAATCCGAAACTCTTTTGAAAATAAAGTAACATTTTGTAACTTTACAAGAGTGCCCCTCCTCTCCTCTTATAAAAGGCCCCCACCTCTACCTCCTTACCCACACTCCAAAAGACTTTGGCTCAGCCAACCCCTACCCATTTTGTCTCTCCACTTCTCTCTATTACTCCTTGAAGCCTCACTTTGGGCAGAAGTCATCCCAAGGAAGCCTTTGAGCTCAAACCAAAGGGAGTTACCCAATTTTACTGTAATGTCTTCACTTGAGTCCTTTTGTTTTATTTTGCTTCTCCAACCCCCTAAACTCTTCTTATTCATTTATTTTGTAACAAATCCACTATCATAAATATACTAGGATGTTTTTATAAGAATTATTCGATCTACACTTACACACACCTACATTTAATGGTTAAATAACATATTGTTTCCGTGGATGGCGAATTTCGGCCTCCCGAAACAATGATTGTTCAACATTATTTTAACACCTTCAAAGGTGGCCATTAAGATGACACTATATTTATATATGATATATAATATGTTTATGTTTTCATTAATCTTTTGTATTTCTCATTTTTTGAATACCTTTATGGTTTCCATTATGGGTAAACGCAATATCTTCATTTAAGGAAGTGCGGACTACTGCCCCCTCAAAGTGATGTGATTCGTTAATGCCATATGTGGGACGTGTAAATGATGGATTTAAAGTTATTATATATGATTTTATACTGGAATTATAATATACATCTATATCATTAATATTTATTTCCATTAAATTATGAGATAGAAATGAAAGTAGTGTTCATGCGTACGTACGGCTTACCGCCTCCATTAACGGTGCATTTCATTTCTTATCCCAAAATGTAATGTACTATTATAAGTACATGTATATAATGGATATATATGATGAATGATACATCTAAATGATTAATATAATTCTGGAATTAAAATATACAGACCTCTCATTTAGTTTTAATTTCATTAATATGACAAAGAAATGAAAGTAGCGTTCATGCGTACGTACGGATTACTGTCTCCATGAACGGTGCATTTCATATCTTACCTCTAAATGATTATATAATATTATAAATACATTTATATGCTGGATATATATGATATATATGATATCCAAATCAGGAATGTCATTCTGGATATAAAGAACATTTGACCACACGAACAACATGTAATTGTAAGAAGTCCACTTTCGACTTAAGATCCGAATATCGACAAAACAAACATTATTAACTTAAGTGATTACATAATGTTTATAACATGGAAATAAGTTATATAAAAGTAATAATGAACTTGAAAAAGGTTCTTAAGAAAATAAAAATTAACTCAAGTTTATTATTCTGGACGTTAAAGAACGATCGAGTCAAGTCGGACCCGAGGTAAGGGACTTCGTCTCAATCTCCTTTCATTGAGGCATATTTCATTTTATACACAACTTTCGTTTATACAGTGTATAAACCCCTTTGACTTTTACTTTTATACAAAAGGAATCTTTTTCTACGAATCATTTTACTAAACGACAAAAAGAAATGTTTTTTTAACGTACGCAGTGACAACGACCTTTTCCGCCGCCGCGAGTTTTATTTGGTCTTTGGCTTCCTCAACAAGTTGTAATGTTTTTAAAATAAAATAAATACCATATACTCTTTTATGTATATTGGTATTGAAAATGGTTTTGATAAAGGATTCTATTATGTCAATATATTTAAATGATATATTGTGATTGAAATGTGGAAATGTTATCATTCCTTTATATTGGTTTTATGTTTTATGATTTTATATTGGTACTTGGACATTTGACGGGTGGTTACGTGATAAACCATATGACGGGTGGTGACATGAATACCAAGACGGGTGGTTACGTTATAACCTCCAATGCATTGGGTATGGATGTCGGTCGTATGGCTATTCCATTAAGTATGTATGGAAGTTGGTCGTATGGCTATTCCATTAAGTGATATGTGTGGAAGTCGAACATATAGTTATTCCACTTAAGTATGTTTATGTCCCAAGTTACCTTTATATGTTATGTGTTTTTATATGGGTTTTATGGTAATACTTTGGTTACAAAAAGGTAAGTAATTGTATTTTATTCAGTGGAGAGTTTTTACTACTTCATAAAGGTGATGGTATTACTTTGATAAAGTATACATGGTTTACTTGATATTTGAAAAACTAACAGTTTTCATTATTTGTGTATCCCTTACTGAGCTTTTTATAATCACCCCACGTTTTATTGAATTATTTTTCACAGGACTTAATGTGGAATAGGGTCAAGGACGGGATCAAGGGAAATTCATGCTATATAAAACATGGAACTAGACATGTCTCCTTTTAAGAGTTTTTTTTATTTTATGGAAACACAGTAGAAGTGTCTACTTTGTAATCTTTTGAGATGTAATAGTTATGTCCTAATTCTCTAAAACTCTAAACCTGAAAAGATCCTCAATGTGAATTATTCATTTAATTCAATATTAAGTATGGTTTAAGGCCGGGGCCTTATAGTTGGTATCAGAGGTCAGTTTAGACAACTTTAGGAGTTAGAAAATTGTTAAATTATAAGTTAATTTATGGTATGAATGAAACGATATAGCATTTAAAGATTACCATGTTTCTTCACCTAAGGTATTTTTATGATAAGAATGGTTTTCCATAGAGGAAACAGAGCATCTTTTCTGGGAAGGCATTCAGAGGGAAATGACCTTTCAAATCAGTATCCTGAGATGGTCAGAATCAGAACTAAACAGTTTGTTGTAGTGATGGCTCAGTTGACTCAAGTTGTGAAAGAATGGACAAGACCCACAAGTATAACTGAGAATCGTAGCTTCCTTGGTTTGGCAGGCTATTACCGAAGGAGTTGAAAAGAAGATTGGTGAATGCTCCAGTTTTGGCACTTCCTTCCAGGAATGGTGAGTTTGTTATATACAGTGATTCTTCGTTGAAGGGACTTGGTTGTGTCCTTATGAATAATGATCAGGTAATTGCTTATGCTTCACCTCAGTTGAAAACGGATGAGGTAAATTACCCTTCACATGATTTGGAATTAGCTGCTGTTGTTCTTGCTTTAAAAATTTGGAGGCATCATTTGTATGGAGTAAAGTGTGAAATATATACTAATCACAAAAGTTTAAAGTATATATTCACTTATAAAGATTTGAACATGAGATAGAGGAGATGGTTGGAATTAATCAAGGATTATGATTGTACAATTCACTACCATCTGGGAAAAGAAAATAAAGTGGATGATGATTTGAGTCGAAAAAGTAATGCTTCATTAACCATGCTACATTTGGAACGAGATCCTTTGGTTTTTGATTTGATGAACTTTGGCATAGAAGTTGTTGGTGCAGGATGTCCTTCTGTTTTGTTTCAGGTATCAGTTAGATCATCTCTGTCAGATAGAATCAAGCAAGCACAGAAGCAAGACAGTGAGTTGCAGAAAAAGGTAGAGCTGGTTCAGAAAGGTATGTTGCATGAATTCAACATTGATAGTGATTGTGTTTTGAGATTTGGGAAGAGATTTTGTGTGCCTTGTGATTAACAGTTGAAGAGAGGGTTGTTATGTGAAGCTTATAGTTCTCTATTTTCAGTTCATCCTGGTAGTACTAAGATGTACAGAGATTTGCGGGAGTATTACTGGTGGGATGGAATGAACAGAGATATTGCTGATTTTACTGTGAAGTGTTTGACTTGTCAGCAGGTTAAAGAAGAGCAGTAATTACCGAAAGGGATTCTTCATCCTCTACCAGTGCCAGAGTGGAAATGGGAGAATATATCCATGGAGTTTTTTGTGGGATTACCAAAGACATATCGAGGTAATAATGAAATCTGGGATATTTTTGATCGCTTGACTAAATCTTCTCATTTCCATCCTATATGAGATAATTTTTCCCTAGATCAAATTTCCCATTTGTATCTTAAAGAGATAGTCAGGTTACATGGATTTCCTCTCTCCATTGTATCTGGCAGTCAGAACGAACAATTCAGACCTTGGAGGATATGCTACGAGATTGTTCGATGGATTATCAGGGAAGTTGGGACCAACATCTTTCTTTGGTTGAGTTTTCATATAATAACAGTTTTCATTCCAGTATACAGATGGCACCATTTGAGGCATTTTATGGGAAGCAGTGTTGAACTCCCACATTTTGGGACGAAGTGGGTGAAAGGAAGCTGATGGGACCAGAATTGGTAGAAGAGATGGCAGAAAAATTTCTATTGATTCAGAAACACATGAGAATAGCTCATAGTAGGCAGAAGAGTTATGCGGATAACTAGAGGAAGGATCTATCTTTCGAGGTAGGTGATCATGTTTTTCTCAAGGTTTATCCATGGAAAAGTGTGATGAAATTTGGTAAGAAAGGAAAGCTGAGTCCAAGGATCATTGGACCATATGAAATCTTGGAGAGAGTTGAATCAGTTGCATACAGAGTGGAATTACCTCTGAGTTTATCTCAGGTACACAATGTTTTCATGTTTCGATGTTGAGGAAGTATATGCCAGATTCATCTCATGTTTTGAGCCCAGAGGTAGTTCAGTTGGAAGAGAATCTCTTTTATGAAGAACAACCAGTCCAGATTCTTGACTGAAGAGAGAAAGTGTTGCGAAATATGGTAATACACCAGGTAAAGGTTTTGTGGAAAAACCATATTGTTGAAGATGCAATGTGGGAATCTGAAAATGTTATGAGGGATAAATACCCCCACTTATTTTGATAAGTGAATAAAATTGCGAGGACGCAATTACCAAAGGGGGGGAAGGATGTAGCATCCCAGGTAAATGAAGAATAAATAATTTTCATATTTATTAGTATTTACGAATTAAATATTAATTTTACTTTAAATGGGTTGCTATGTTCGATTGCGTACTCGATACGCAACGATGAGTTTCCTTGAAAACTTACGTTGCACACTAGTAATATAATAATATTACTTTAAATGGTTGTTAACATGTAGCCGTTGTATTGGCGGGAATGGATGAAAATAACTAAAATATGATTATATATGTTTTTTAAATGTTTTTACATTTATCCAATAAAAGATAAAGGCTTAAAATTCGGAAAGAATTCAATTTTAGGCATTTATACCCTAATTTTCACTAAAAGTTCACTTATCACCTTTTGATGGAGAAACATCATTAAATATAGTTTTGATCACTCTTATAAATTCTATTGGACCAAATATAACACTTATTTAGAATCGGGACATCAAAATTTACTTTCTGTAAATTTTTAGTATTTTTCTAATAAAGTTCATTTATTTAATGAATGGTGTAAAATGTTGTATTTTAATTCAAAACCACTTTTTAATATAATTTATTTATATGATTAGATTATCTTTTGAATTGGTTTTAAAGTTAAATTAGAAAATATTTTTACCATTAAATCCAATAGTGGTCATTGGAAATTAATTTCACTTTGAAATCGGACCTAAACTAGTGTCAATCTTTTGATACTTATTGTTTCATAAAAACACGCTATTTGTCATGACAGCGGGAATTAATTATTAAATTAATTAATGTGACATATATGTTTTGAATTTTGTAAAATAGACTTCATTTTTGAATTCGGAATATCAAATATAGCTTAGGGTGAATTTTTGGTATTTTTCTGAAAAACTTCAATTTTTGATGAATAGTGAAACCACTAAGTGGTACTTATAAAACTGATTTTTCGTTTAAATGAAATTTTACCACTTCTGTGTTTTGAATTTCAAAAATCTGACATACATGGTTGTCATTAAGAAGTAAAATGTGGTTCAATGGGATTAAAATAATTTTTGGTGAATAGTAACCTATTATGTTTTTAATCGCGATTAGAGGTAATTAGTGTAGGTTAAGGTAAGAATAATGTTTTAATAAAATGAAATTACCTAGACACATGTGCTACCCTCATCGGATGTTTCATGGCCGACCAAGAAAATCCATGGGTCATCTTGGGGACCCCATGGAGCCACTTTGGTTGGAAAATGACATAAATACCTTTTATTTAATGTTAAAGTAAAAAATGACACAAACATGAAATGTTTTAATAAAACAATTTTTACATGGGGTTATACAAGTCATCATTTTGACTATAAATAGTCATTGGAAATATAAAAATATTTCCTACATCATAGTAATTTTTTTATAACTTTTAGACATTAAATAAATTAAATTATTTATGACATCATGATGATGCAGCGATGACCTCATTATTTAACAATTTAAATAAAATGGAATGATAATGTAAAATCTAAGCCCTACACATGTCCAAAACCTATTGGATGAGTGTATTTCGAACCCTAATCGCCTTATACTCGAAATAAATCAATGTGGGACCTTTAAAATCCGAAACTCTTTTGAAAATAACGTAACATTTTGTAACTTTACAAGAGTGCCCCTCCTCTCCTCTTATAAAAGGCCCCCAACTCTACCTCCTTACCCACACTCCCAAAGCCTTTGGCTCGGCCAACCCCTACCCATTTTGTCTCTCCACTTCCCTCTCTTACTCCATGAAGCCTCACTTTGGGCAGAAGTCTTCCCAAGGAAGCCTTTGAGCTTAAACCAAAGGGAGTTTCCCGATTTTAAGGTAATGTCTTCACTTGAGTCCTTTTGTTTTATTTTGCATCTCCAACCCACTAAACTCTTTTTATTCATTTATTTTGTAACAACTACAGTATCATCAATATACTATGATGTTGTTATAATAATTATTCGATCTAAAATTACACACATCTACATCTAATGGTTAATGAACATACTGTTTTCGTGGATGGTGAATTTCGGCCTCCCGAAACGATGATTGATCAACATTCTTTTAACACCTTCAAAGCTGGCCATTAAGATGAAACTATATTTATATATGATATATAATATGTTTATGTTTTATTTAATATTCTGTATTTTTAATTTTGGGCATAACTTTATGGTTTCCATTATGGGTAAACGTGATATCTTCATTTAAGGAAGTGTGGACTACCGCCCCCTCAAAGTGATGTGATTCGTTATTGCCATATGTGGGACGTGTAAAGGATGGATTTTAAGTTATTATATATGATGTTTTACTGGAATTATAATATACCTATATATCATTATTATTTCTTTCCATTAAAGTATGAGATAGAATTGAAAGTAGTGTTCATGCGTACGTACGGCTTACCGTCTCCATGAACGGTGCATTTCATTTCTTATCCCCAAATGTAATGTACTATTATAAGTACATGAATATAATGGATATATATGATTAATGATAAATCTAAATGATGAATTTAATTTTGGAATTAAAATATAGATACCTCTCATTTAGTTTTAATTCCATTAATATGACAAAGAAATGAAAGTAGCGTTCATGCGTACGTACGGCTTACCGTCTCCATGAATGGTGCATTTCATTTCATACCTCTAAATGATTATGTAATATTATAAATACATGTATATTCTATATATATATGATATATATGATATCCAAATTAGTAATTTCATTCTGGATATAAAGAACCTTTGACCACACGAACAACATGTAATTGTAAGAAGTCCACTTTCGACTTAAGAACCAAATATCGACAAAACAAACATTATTAACTTAAATGATTACATAATGTTTATAACAAGGCAATAAGTGATATAAAAGTAATAATTTACTTGAAAAAGGTTCTTAAGAAAATATAAATTAACTCAAGTTTATTATTCAGGATGTTAAAGAATGATCGAGTCAAGTCAGACCCAAGGTAAGGGACTTCGTCTCAATCTCTTTTCATTGAGGCATATTTCGTTTTATACACAACTTTCTTTTATACAGTGTATAAACCCCTTTGACTTTTACTAATATACAAAAGGAATCTTTTTATATGAAGCATTTTACTAAACGACAAAAAGGAATGTTTTTAAGGTACGTGGTGACAATGATCTTTTCTGCCGCCGCAAGTATTATTTGGTCTTTGGCTTCCTCAACAAGACGTAATGTATTTAAAATAAATTAAATACCATATACTATTTTATGTATTTTGGTATTGAAAATGTTTTTGATAAAGGATTCTATTATTTCAATATATTTAAATGATATATTTTGATTGAAATTTGGAAATGTTATCATTCCTTTATATTGGTGTTATGTTTTATGATTTTATATTGGTACTTGGACATTTGATGGGTGGTTACGTGATAAACCATATGACGGGTGGTTCTGTGAATACCAGGACGGGTGGTTACATTATAACCTCCAATTCATTGGGTATGGAAGTCGGCCATATGGCTATTCCATTAAGTATGTATGGAAGTTGACCGTATGGCTTTTCCATTAAGTGATATGTGTGGAAGTCGACCGTATGGTTATTCCACTTAAGTATGTTTCTGTCCCAAGTTACCTTTATATGTTATGTGTTCTTTATATGGGTTTTATGGTAATCCTTTCATTACAAAAAGGTAAGTAATGATATTTTATTCAGTGATGAGTTTTTACAACTTCATAAAGATGATGGTATTACTTTGATAAAGTATACATGGTTTACTTGATGTTTGAAAAACTAACAGTTTTCATTATTTGTGTATCCCTTACTGAGCTTTTTATGCTCACCCCAAGTTTTTTTGAAATGTTTTTCACAGGACTTAATGTGGCATTGGGTCAAGGACGGTATCAAGGGAAAGTCATGCTATATAAAACATGGAACTAGACATGTCTATTTTTTAGAGTTTTTTTATTTTATGGAAACACAGTAGAAGTATCTACTTTGTAATATTTTTAGATGTAATAGTTATGTCCTAATTCTCTAAAACTCTAAACCTGAAAATATCCTCAATGTGAATTATTCATTTAATTCAATATTAAGTAAGGTTTAAGGCTGGGGCCTTATACACATGGTTCAAGGCTACATGAAAGAGATTCCATAATTGGCCAAAGCAGGTGACACTCTATGGTGTATGTTGAGAACCCGTGGAGATTGTGTATGTTTGTGCATCGTACTATTTAATGATTACATTATAAATCCATTTTTTCTTAAACACGTATATTAGGTATGAATAATTAGGTGGTATCCTACTATGATTCGTCTCATGCCCTAAATGGTCCCTTCATGATGCGTGCAGACATTATGGATTTACGTGCACGAAAGAGGCCAGCATCAGGAGCTGGGCTACATTAGGTGTAGTACGGAGATTGTATGGACCTTGATGTCTTGGTTATATAGAGTTTACTTTGCATAGCTTACTTCCTTTATTATCATGCTTACTAGTTTTGTAGCTACAGTTGGTTAGCCATTGGCACCTTGACATATGGATAGATATGACCTGCATTGGATTCATTTATTGTTGATCGGGGGTAGTTACAAGTGTTCAACATGCATTTGTATTTACTTTCTGCTGCTATTGTTTATATTTATTGATTCCACTGTTTATTGATATTGATTTTTCTAACACTCTGTGGGTATAGTTCGAGTCTACTAAGTCATTATTCCAATGCATATTTATTATCATACTCAGACCACTACAATTATTATCCTTCGAGGGGGTATAGCCTCCCCACTATACCAATAAAGACCCTCGCTACTAGTTGGAAGCCTTTGGCGTTCAAGGAGGTGCCCCTATGGTAGTAACACCCGACCCATTTAACACTGTTAGGGTGATTTTTCAGGTCTGGGTCATTACAAAGGGGTATCAGAGGAGTTCTTGACATTGATATAGTATCATTGTTTTCTTGGATACTAATGACATTGAGGGTTCTCTTTTATTTATGCTGGTTTTACAATTTGGGATACGGTAGACTGGAGATAGGTTATTATTGGAACTGGGTTTCTAGCTAGTTCTTGGGTGCCTGCAGGGGTGGATGAAGATTCCATGGGTGATAATTTCTATTTTCTTTTTACACAAATTACAGTTTATATGATTTCCACCTTAGTGTCTCACTTGGTGTGTGATGTTAATGATTGTGATATGTAACCCTTGACCCGGTGCAGTAAGGGAGAATTAGGCATTGGCTGGGTATGGAAAGGCGTATTTTCTTGGCTTTTGATAGGTACATTATTAAGTATTTCAATTTCTTAACTGCACATATTCTTTGTGAAGTGATAATTTCATGTGAATAATATCAATTTCCGTGATTTATATGCTTTTAAATGTGAGAATGTGAAATTAATAATATAATTGCATGTTTGATGCAATGTGTATTCCATGAATTAAATATTTTCAGAATTGCATGTGATAGGTTATTTGAGTCTAGATCTTTTATAAGAAGGAATTACAATCGATTGAGGTGATTTTGATCACCAGAATTGGGCGACTCGGTCATCGGTTTGAGGCAATGTTGGTTGTTGGGACAGGTATGGCCCGAGCTACTTTTGATACATGGCTCTGTTGATGGGGTGGGTAAGGGGACCATCAGGCCGGGATTCTGTGGGAATGGGTTGCGGTGGGGGAGATTAAGGGTAGTAGTTATGCACTACCTTTTACTACTTTCTTTATCTACGTTAAATATATGTTGTTATATATATGTGTGTGGGATGTCTGACCATTTGTGGTATTTAGTGGGTTCCTCATATACTTCTCGATGGAGCATCAGGTTGGTGATGATACAGTGTTGTAGGTATAGGATTATATTCAGGATCCTTTCCAGGCAGAGCAGTAGCCACAGGTACAGGCTCAGGGACAGGATCATGTTCATGATCCAGTGTGTGCAGGACAACAGGTGGGTTTGGAAGCGTTCGGTCAATGGATCGATGAGAAACACCGAGATAGCATGGTATGTGTATTGCAAGGGATTGATAGAGGCACACAGGGTACAGAACCATTTATGGAATATCTGACGTGGGAGTTCCAATCGCAGTAGCAGCTTATTTTTCAAGGTGAGGCTGGTCCGCAGGTGGCAGAGAACTAGATAGAGAGCATTGAGATAATCTCCAAGTAGCTCGAGACGCCTCCATGGTAGAGTGTTAAGCTGGCAACGTACATGCTGAGAGGAGCAGTGAAGAGTTTTTGTGATGTGCACGTTCAGGCTCGCAGGCATGAAGGGATAACATGGAAGAACGTTGAGGACATGTTCTTTGAGCACTTTTACCAAGAGACACTAAGAGAAGTGAGAGCATGAGATTTTTTTATCCTTTAGTAGGGAGGAATTTCTGTCATTGACTATGAAACTACTTTTACTGAGCTTTCCTCTTTTCACCTGGTATGGTAAGAAATGATGCAGCAAGGGTGAGGCGATTCGTGGATGGATTATGACACGCTATTCAGATCTATGTAAATAAATTCAGGCTTGTTTCATTCTTAGAGGTGGTGAATCAGGCACTCTTATAAGAGGGAAACCTGAGGGATAGGAACCATGTTGGTTAGTCAGTAGCTTCAGGTGATGGTTCAGACTGCAGAAAGTGAGGACAGGATGAGTTCTAGTAGGGTAGTGAGGCCAAGGACTCAACTAGACCACCTCACATCAGTTCTTCAGTGGTTTGATTCCAATTTGGAAAACCAGGACTAGTTTGGACTCAGTGCGATGGATATCCAAAGGAGTGTCGGGCTTGTGGGCGGGATGGGAATCTTGAGAGGTTTTGTAGGAAACCTTCTCAGATAGCCGACACGTAGGGACTAGGACAGAGAGTGGCATCTAGAGTTGGTTCATGTTATATACCAGGAGAGTGTATCTGTAACATCCCAGGTAAGTAATTAATAATAGATATTTTTATCTATGTCTATTAATGAATTAGATAGTGTTTTAGAGGCTTAAAAAGAAAATAAATCCAATCTTAAGCATGGAATACACTAATATTTTTAAAAGATTGAATTACTGCCTTTTGATGGAAATTTTTTTTTAAATCTATCTTTTGACAATTTTATAAGCTATGTTTTCCAAAATAAACTTATTCTTTATGATTGGGACATCAAAATTTACTTTGTGTTAATTTTTGGTATTTTTCTGACAATGTTCATTTTTTAATGAATAGTGAAAAATACTGCATTTTACATCAAAACTTCTTTTTAATATAATTTATTTATATGATTATATTATCTTTTGAGTTGTTTTTAAAGTTAAATTAGAATATATTTTTACCATTTAATCCAATAGTGGTCATTGGAATCAATTTCACTTTGAAATTGGACTTAAACTTGTGTCAATCTTTTGATACTTATTGTTTCATAAAAACACGCTATTTGTCAGGACAGCGGGAATTAATTATAAAATTAATTATTGTAACTTATATGATTTGAATTTTTTAAAATAGACATCATTTTTGAATTCATAATATCAAATATAGCTTAGGGTGATGTTTTGGTATCTTTCTGAAAAACTTCAATTTTTGATGAATAGTGAAATCACTAAGTGGTAGTTAAAGAAACTGATTTTTCGTTTAAATGAAATTTTACCACCTCTGCGATTTGATTTTCAAAATTCCTACATACATGGTTGTCATTAAGAAGTAAAATTTGGTTCAATGAGATTAAAATAATTTTTTTGGTAAATAGTAACTTTTATGTTTTTTATCGCGATTAGTTGTAATTAGTGTAGTTTAAGGTAAAAATAACGTTTTAATAGTATGAGATGAAATTTACACAAGTCCTACCCACATTTCATGTGTCATGTCCAACCAATAAAATCCATGGGTCAACTTGGGGACCCCATAGAGCCACTCTGGTTGGGAAATCACATAAATAACTTTTTATTTAATGAAAAAGTAAAAATGACACAAACATAATATGTTTTACGAAAACAATTTTTAAATGGGTTTATACAAGTCAGATGTTTGACTATAAATATTCACTGGAAAGATAAAAAGATTTCATACATCATAGTATTTTTTTATAATTTTTATAATTTAAATAAATTAAATTATTTATGACATCATGATGATGAAGCGATTACCTCATTAATAAAGAATTTAAATAAAATGAGAAGATAATGTAAAATCTATGACCTACACATGTCCAAAACCTCTTGGGTGGGTATATTTCGAACCCTTATCGCCTTATCCTAGAATTATATCAATGTGGGACCTTTTAAATACGAAACTCAATTTCAAATAATGTAATATTTTTTTACTTTCCAAGAGTGCCCCTCCTCTCCTCTTATAAAAGGCCCCCACCTCTACCTCCTTACCCACGCTTCCAAAGCCTTTGGCTCGTCCAACCCCTGACCATTTTGTCTCTCCACTTCCCTCTCTTACTCTTTGAAGCCTCACATTGGGAATAAGTCTTCCCAAGGAAGCCTTTGAGCTCAAACCAAAGGGAGTTACCTGATTTTAATGTAATGTCTTCACTTGAGTCATATTGTTTTATTTTGCTTCTCCAACCCCATAAACTCTTTTTATTTATTTCTTTTGTAAAAAATATTGTATCTTAAATATACTAAGATGTTGTTATAAGAATTATTAAATCTACATTTAAACACACCTACATCTAATGGTTAAAGAACATACTGTTTCGGTGGATGGTAAATTTATGCTTCCTGAAACGATGATTGTTCAACATTCCTGTAACACCTTCAAAGGTGGCCATTAAGATGTCACTATATTTATATATGATATATAATATGTTTATGTTTTCCTTAAGCTTCTGTATTTTTCATTTCGGGAATACCTTTATGGTTTCCATTATGGTTAAACGTGATATCTTCATTTAAGGAAGTGCGGACTACCGCCCCCTCAAAGTGATTTGATTTCGTTAATTCCATATGTGGGACGTATAAAGGATTTAATTAATGGTATTATATATGATATTATACTGGAATTATAATATATCTTTATATTATTATGATTACATTCCTTAAAAAAATACGAAATAGAAATGAAAGTAGCGTTCATGCGTACGTACGGCTTACCGTCTCCATGAACGGTGCATTTCATTTCTTACCTCTAAATGATTATGTAATATTATAAATGAACGTATATACTGGATATATATGATATATATGATATATACATCATGATTATAATTATGGATATAATGGATACATGAACAACATGTAATTATAAAGGGTTTATTTTGACTCAAGTACCAATGATCGTTAAAAAGACCGTTATTAACTTAAATAATTACATAGTGTTCATGACATGGCAATAACTGATATAAAAGGTATAATGAACATGAAAAAGGTTCTTAAGAAAGTATAAATTAACTCAAGTTTATTATTCAGGACATTAAAGAACGATCGAGTCAAGTCGGACCCGAGGTATGGGACTTCGTCTCAATCTTCTTTCATTGAGGCATATTTTGTTTTATACACAACCTTCTTTTATACGGTGTATAAACCCCTTTGACTTTTATGTTTATGCAAAAGGAATATTTTTTATACGAAGAGTTTTACTAAACGCCAAAAGGGAATGTTTTGTCGTACGTATGCTGCAACAACGACTTCTCCGCCGCCGTGACCATTATTTGGGTTTCGGCTTCCTCTACAAGCCATACCTTCTTTTTAAAAGAAAAATAAATACCATGTTTTACTTTTCTTTTATTTTGGTATTGAAAATAGTTTTTATAATGATTTTATATCAATTTGTTGTATTGATATCTTGTGATTGAAAGGTTGAAATGTTATGTTTCCTTTATGTATGTTTTATGTGATAAGATTATATTGAGTTTCATGGGAATTATTATGAAGACGGGTGGTTCCGTGATAAAATAAGGGCATGTGAGCCCGATATAGCTCTCCAATGCATTGGGTAACATGAAGGAGTGAAACGTTAACGTTTCTCCGAAGAGATTTAGGGAATATACTGTGATGGGTATTCCAAACGTAACCAAGAGGGTTACTCCCTACGTAAGAATGTTATGAATGCCACAAGTTACCTTAATGTCTTATGATTTCTATGACTTATTCATGATTTGATGATGTATGTTAAAGAGGTTATGTTTTATGGGTAAAGTATGATTTTATTCTTATGTATATATGAACTCATGTTTCCTTTCCATATTTTTTTATATAACCCATACTGATCTTTTTATGCTCATCCCAAGTCTTTTTTGAAATGTTTTTCACTGGTCAAGGGAAAGGTACATGATATGATGATAGTGTCAAGGAAGTTTCAAGAAAGAATCCATGTTTTATTTTAAATATGTTTCCATTGATGGGAAAGAAGAATACTATCTTTATGTAACCACTTTGTATATATGTGGAATGTAATGCATGTTTTATGATCTAATTCTCTAAAACTCTAAACCCGAAAAGATCCTCAATGTGTAATCTTCTAATAACTCAAGATTATGTATGGTTTAAGGCTGGGGCCTTATAGTTGGTATCAAAGGTCGGTTTAGATAACTTTAGGAGTTAGAATTTTATTAAATGATTATCTAAAAATATTTTTTTGAAATGATGTAGCATTTGAAGATTACCATGTTGCTTCATCTAAGACTTGTTTGTTCAGAATGGTTTTCCGCAGAGGAAATAGGGAAGTAGTGCTAGGAACGCATACAGAAGAATATAACCTTCCGAATCAGCATCCCAAGATGGTCGGAATTGGAACTGAACAGTTTGTTGCAGTAATGGAGCAGTTGACTCAAGCGATAAATGGTGGTGGTATCCATGCACGAGATCATCCAGATCAACCGCAGAGGAACATGTCAGTGGTGGAAAATTTCATGAGGCAACAACCCCCATCATTCAGAGGATCATCTGACCCTGTGTTAGCTGAAGGGTGGATTAAATCACTAGAGAAGATTTTCGATGTCATGGGGTGTTCAGACAATCAAAAGGTTAGTCTTGCTATTTACCATTTGGAGGGTGAGGCAGATCAGTGGTCATCTATGGTTCAAAATATCAGGGACGCTGATGAGATTGATGCTCTTGACTGGGATGAATTCAAAGGTATGTTTCTTGAGAAGTATTTTCCTAAGGCTGTTCGACTTAGGATGGAAAATCAATTCATGGAATTAACGCAAGAGGATGACTCAGTGGCTACCTATGAAGAAAGGTTCACTCGATTGGGAAGGTATGCTCCAAATTTTATCCGAGACCTTGATAGTAAAATCAATCATTTTAACTCAGGATTAAAGCCAAAATATCAAAGGGCATTGTCTTCTTGTGAGTTTAAAAGTTATGAAAATCTTGTTCGATGTGCTGAGAAGGTGGAAATGGAGTTTTCCGATGATCAAGTTTTCTATAACAACCAACAGAAGAAGAGACCGAGGTGGCAAGAGAAAGGTAAGAATTCTTCAAAAAAGTCTGATGGTTAGAAAACTAAGTTTCCAGTTTGTGATAAATGTGGCAAAAGGAATGCTGGGGAATGTATTCTGAATTCCGGAAAGTGCTACCGATGTGGTGAGATGGGACATAAGTCTCGTGATTGTACTGAAGAAGATCAGGGTGATGGTAAGGCCAAATTTGATTTACAGTTAGTGAAATGTTATAAGTGCAATGAGACGGTTCACTAGGCAAACGAGTGTCCGACAAAGAGCTTGAGTGATGGGAAGAAGTTAGACTACAAGAAAAAAGGGGTGGTGAAATCCTTTGCAACTACTTCAGCAGATGTCGGGCCATCAAATGAAGTTGTATCAGGTACTTTGTTTGTTTTTTCAGATTATGCCAGTGTGTTGTTTGATTAGGGGTCTAAACATTCTTTCATCTCTAAAACCTTTTCTAGTAAAATAGGAATACCATCTCAAGAAATGACTCCTGAACTTATGGTAAAACCACCTAGGGGAAATGTTGAGGCAAAAATAATATATAAGAATCTTCCTATCCTTATCTGTGGAAAGAACCTACTTGCGAACCTTATTATTTTACCTCTAGTAGAGTTTGATGTTATCCTGGGTATGTATTGGCTCTCTATTTACCATGCTAAGATTGACTATAGAGCTACAGAAGTTTCTTTTCAGAAAGACTTCAGTTTGTGTACAAGAATGAACCCTTACTGCTGATAACATATCAAGAGGCCGAGAAACTTGTAAAAGATGGAAAAGAATGTTACCTTGCACACATTGTTGAAAACAAGGGAAATGTTCAAATTAATGATGTGTTAGTGGTAAATGAGTATCCTTATGTTTTTCCTGATGAGTTTCCTAGAATAATACCAGATCAGGAAGTTGAATTTACTGTTGACTTAGTTCCTGATGCTATGCCAATTTCAAAACCCCCTTATTTAATTTCTCAAATTGAACTTTTAGAGTTGAGGGAGAAATTGAAAGATTTATTAGAGAAAGGTTTCATTCGACCTAGCACGTCACCATGGGGTGCTTCTGTTTTATTTGTTAAAAAGAAATATGGTTCTATGAGACTTTTCATTGATTATAGATCCTTGAATAACATCATTGTTAAGAACAAATATCATTTGCCTCATATTGATGATTTGTTTGATCAGCTCCAGGGAGCTCAGTTTTTTTCAAATATTGACATGAGATCGGGGTACCATCAGCTAAAGGTAAAGGAGGCAGATATTTCGAAGACCGCGTTCCGTACAAGATATGGCCATTATGAATTAGTAGTAATGCCTTTTGGGATAACCAATGCACCTGCCCTATTCATGGAATTAATGAGTAGAATTTTCCATGAGTTCTTGGATAAGTTTGTGGTGGTTTTCATTGATGATATTTTGGTGTTTTCTAAAAGCAAAGAAGAGCATGAACGACATTTAAGGGTTATCTTGCAAACCTTAAAAGAAAATAAACTGTATGGAAAATTCAGCAAGTGTGAGTTTTGGTTGCAACAAATTTCATTCCTTGGTCATATTGTTTCTAAAGATGGAATAACTGTTGATCCTGCAAAAAAAAGTTGTTGAAGAATGGGAAAGACCCACAAATGTTACTGAGATTCATAGCTTCCTTGGTTTGCAGGCTATTACCGAAGGTTTGTTAAAAATATTTCAAGATTATCTAGTCCAATGACTAATCTAACTCGGAAGGTTGTTAAGTTTATCTAGACAAAAGAATGTGATGATTGTTTTTAGGAGTTGAAAAGAAGATTGGTGAATGCTCCAGTTTTGGCCCTACCTTCCAGGAATGGGGATTTTGTTATCTATAGTGATACTTCATTGAAAGGACTTGGTTGTTTCCTAATGCATAATGATCAGGTAATTGCTTATTCTTCAAGACAGTTGAAAACTCATGAGGTAAATTACCCTACACATGATTTGGAATTAGCTGCTGTTGTTTTCGCTTTAAAAATTTGGAGGCATCATTTGTATGGAGTAAATTGTGAAATATATACCGATCAAAAAAGTTTAAAGTATATATTCACTCAAAAAGAATTGAACATGAGACAGAGGAGATGGCTAGAATTAATCAAGGATTATGATTGTACAATTCATTACCATCCGGGAATAGAAAATAAAGTGGCCGATGCTTTGAGTCAAAAAAGTAATTCTTCATTAGCAATGTTGCGTTTGGAACGTGATCCTTTGGTTAAGGATTTGATGAAATTTGGCATAGAAGTTGTTGGAGCAGGATGTTCTTCTTTTTTGTTTCAAGTATCAGTGAAATATTCTCTATCAAACAGAATCATGCAAGCACAAAAGCAAGATAGTGAGTTGCAGAAAAAGGTAGAGCTGGTTCAGAAAGGTAATTTGCCTGAATTCCACACTGATAATGATTGTGTTTTGAGATTTGGGAAGAGATTGTGTGTGCCTTGTGATTGACAGTTGAAGAGAGAGTTGTTATGTGAAGCCCATAGTTCTCCATTTTCAGTTCATCCTGGCAGTACTAAGATGTACAATGATCTGCGGGAGTATTTACTGGTGGGATGGAATGAAAAGAGATATTGCTGATTTTACTGTGAAGTGTTTGACTTGTCTATAGGTTAAAGCAGAGCAGCAGTTACCGAAAGGGATGCCTCAGCCTCTACCAGTTCCAGAGTGGAAATGGGATAATATATCCATGTACTTTGTTGTGGGATTACCGAAGACACCTCGAGGTAATAATGTAATCTGGGTTATTGTTGATCGCTTGACCAAGTCTGCTCATTTCCTTACTATACAAGATACATATTGTTGATCGCTTGACCAAGTCTGCTCATTTCCTTACTATACAAGATACTTTTTCCCTAGATCAACTTTCCTGTTTGTATCTTAAAGAGATAGTCAAGTTGCATGGAGTTCCTCTCTCCATTGTATCTGATCGTGATCCCAGGTTTACTTCTAACTTTTGGAAAGGCCTTCAGAAGTTGTTGGGTACTGAATTAAATTTTGTACAGCATTTCATCCTCAATCAGATGGGAAGTCAGAATGAAAAATTCAGACTTTGGAGGATATGCTACGAGCTTGTTCGATGGATTATCCTGGAATTTTGGACCAACATCTTTCTTTGGTTGAATTTTCATATAATAACAGTTTTCATTCCAGTATACAGATGGCACCATTTGAGGCGTTATATGGGAAGCGGTGTCAAACTACAGCTTTCTGGGATGAAGTGGGTGAAAGAAATTTGATGGGACCAGAATTGGTATACGAGATGGCAGAAAAAGTTCAGCTGATTTAGAAGCACATGAGAACAGCTCAGAGCAGGCAGAAGAGTTATGCCGATAACCGGAGGAAGGATCTATCTTTTGAGGTATGTGATCATGTTTTTCTCAAGGTTTCTCCTTGGAAAAGTGTGATGAGATTTGGTAAGAAAGGAAAGCTGAGTCCAAGGTTTATTGGACCATATGAAATTTTGGAGAAAGTTGGATCAGTTGCTTACTGAGTGTCTTTACCTCCGAGTTTATCTCAGGTACACAATGTTTTTCATGTTTCAATGTTAAGGAAGTACATGCCAGATCCATCTCATGTTTTGAGTCCATAGGTAGTTCAGCTGGAAGAGAACTTATCTTATAAGGAACAACCGGTCCAGATTCTTGACCACAGGGAGAAACTGTTACGAAATAAAATGATTAATCAGGTAATGGTTTTGTGGCAAAAACACATGATAGAAGAGGCAACATGGGAATCTGAAAATGCAATGAGGGATAAGTACCCCCATTTATTTGATAAGTAAATAAATTGTGGGGAAGCAATTTTCTAAAGGGGGGAATGATGTAACATCCCACGTAAGTAATGAATAATAGATATTTTTATCTATGTCTATTAATGAATTAGATAGTGTTTTAGAGGCTTAAAATGAAAATAAATCCAATCTTAAGCATGGAATACAATAATATTTTTAAATGATTTTTTACTGCCTTTTGATGGAAAACCATTTTTAAATCTATCTTTTGACAATTTTATAATCTATGTTTTTCAAAAGAAACTTATTCTTTATGATTGGGACATCAAAATTTACTTTGTGTGAATTTTTGTATTTTTCTGAGAATGTTCATTTTTTAATGAATAGTGAAAAATACTGCATTTTACATCAAAACTGATTTTTAATCTAATTTATTTATATGATTAGATTATCTTTTGAATTGGTTTTAAAGTGAAATTAGAATACATTTTTACCATTTAATCCAATATTGTTCATTGTAATCAATTTCACATTGAAATTGGACTTAAACTAGTGTCAATCTTTTGATACTTATTGTTTCATAAAAACACGCTATTTGTCATGACAGTGGGAATTAATTATTAAATTAATTAATGTAACTAATATGATTTTAATTTTTTAAAATAGACATCATTTTTGAATTCAGAATATCAAATATAGCTTAGGGTGAAGTTTTGGTATCTTTCTGAAAAACTTCAATTTTTGATGAATAGTGAAACCACTAAGTGGTAGTTAAAGAAACAGATTTTTTGTTCAAATGAAATTTTACCACCTCTTTGATTTGATTTTCAAAAATAATACATACATGGTTGTAATTAAGATGTAAAATGTGGTTCAATGAGATTAAAATAATTTTTTGGTGAATAGTAACTTTTATGTTTTTAATCGCGATTAGTGGTAATTATTGTAGTTTAAGGTAAAAATAATGTTTTAATAGTATGAGATGAGCTTGACACATGTCCTACCCTCACTGGATGTGTCATTTCCGACCAAGAAAATCCATGGGTCAACTTGGGGACCCCATGGAGCCACTTTGGTTGGGAAATGACATAAATAACTTTTTATTTAATGAAAAAGTAAAAATGACACAAACATAATATGTTTTTCGAAAACAATTTTTAAATGGGGTTATAAAAGTCAGATTTTAGACTATAAATATTCATTGCAAAGATAAAAATATTTCCTAAATCATAGTATTTGTTTTATAATTTTTAGACATTATATAAATTAAATTATTTATGACATCATGATGATGCAGCGATTACCTCATTAATAAAGGATTTAAATAAAATGAGAAGGTAATGTAAAATCGATGACCTAAAAATATCCAGAACCTATTGGGTGGGTATATTTCGAACCCTTATCACCTTATACTCTAATTATAACAATGAGGGACCTTTTAAATCTGAAACTCATTATCAAATAATGTAATATTTCTTTACTTTCCAAGAGTGCCCCTCCTCTCCTCTTATAAAAGGCCCCCACCTCTACCTCCTTACCCACACTTCCAAAGCCTTTGGCTCGGACAACCCCTACCCATTTTGTCTCACCACTTCCCTCTCTTACTCCTTGAAGCCTCACATTGGGCATAAGTCTTCCCGAGGAAGCCTTTGAGCTCAAACCAAAGGGAGTTACCCGATTTTAAGGTAATGTCTTCACTTGAGTCCTTTTGTTTTATTTTGCTTCTCCAACCCCCTAAAATATTTTTATTTATTTATTTTGTAACAGCTATAGTATCTTCAATATACTAGGATGTTTTTATAAGAAGAATTCAATCTACACTTACACACACCTACATCTAATGGTTAAAGAACATACTGTTTCTGTGGATGGTGAATTTATGCCTCCCGAAACGATGATTGTTCAACTTTCCTTTAACACTTTCAAAGGTGGCCATTAAGATGTCACTATATTTATATATGATATATAATATGTTTATGATTTCCTTAAGATTCATGTATTTTTAATTTGGGCATACCTTTATGGTTTCCATTATCGGTAAACGCGATATCTTCATTTAAGGAAGTGCGGACTACCGCCCCCTCAAAGGGATTTGATTTCGTTAATTCCATATGTGGGACGTATAAAGGATTTAATTAATGGTATTATATATGATATTATACTGGAATTATAATATATCTATATATAATTATGATTCCATTCCATAAAAAAATACAAAATAGAAATGAAAGTAGCGTTCATGTGTACGTACGGCTTACCGTCTCCATGAACGGTGCATTTCATTTCTTACCTCTAAATGATTATGAAATTTTATAAATGCACGTATATACTGGATATATATGATATATATGATATATACATCATGATTATAATTCTGGATATAATGTATACATGAACAAATTGTAATTATAAAGGGTTTATTTTGACTCAAGTACCAATGATCGTTAAAACGTCTATTATTAACTTAAATAATTACATAGTGTTCATGACATGGAAATAAGTGATATAAAAGGAATAATAAACATGAAAAGGGTTATTAAGAAAGTATAAATTAACTCAAGTTTATTATTCAGGACATTAAAGAACGATCGAGTCAAGTCGGACCCGAGGTATGGGACTTCGTCTCAATCTTCTTTCATTGAGGCATATTTTGTTTTATACACAACATTCTTTTATATGGGGTATAAAACCCTTTGACTTTTACGTTTATCCAAAAGGAATATTTTTTATATGAAGCGTTTTACTAAACAAAAAAAGGGAATGTTTTGTCGTACGTATGCGGCGACAACGACTTCTTCGCCGTCGTGGCCATTATTTGAGTTTCGGCTTCCTCTACAAGCCATACCTTCTTTTTAAAAGAAAAATAAATACCATGTTTTACTTTTCTTTTATTTTGGTATTGAAAGTGGTTTTCATAATGTTTTTATATCAATGTGTTGTATTGATATCTTGTGATTGAAAGGTGGAAATTTTATGTTTCCTTTATGCATGTTTTATGTGATACGATTATGTTGAGGTTCTTGGGCATTATTATGAAGACGGGTGGTTCCGTGATAAACTAAAGGCGGGTGAGCACGATATAGCTCTCTAATGCATTGGGTAACGCGAAGGAGTGAAACGTTATGGTTTCTCCGAAGAGATTTAGGGAATATACTGTGATGGGTATTTCAAATGTAACCAAGTGGGTTACTCCCTACGTAAGAATGTTATGAATGCCTCAAGTTACCTTTATGTATTAGGATTTCTATGATTTATTCATGATTTGAGGAGGTATGTTAAAGTGCTTATGTTTTAGGGGTAAAGTATGATTTCATTCTTATGTATATATGAACTCATGTTTCCTTTCCATATTTTTTTATATAACCCATACTGAGCTTTTTATGCTCATCCCAAGTCTTTTTTGAAATGTTTTTCACAGGTTAAGGGAATGGTACATGATATGATGATAGTGTCAAGGAAGTTTCAAGAAAGAATCCATGTTTTATTTTAAATATGTTTCCATTGATGGGAAAGAAGAATACTATCTTTATGTAACCACTTTTTATATATGTGGAATGTAATGCAAGTTTTATTATCTAATTCTCTAAAACTCTAAACCCGAAATGATCCTCAATGTGTAATATTGTAATAAATCAAGATTACGTAAGGTTTAAGGGTGGGGCCTTATAGTAGCTGAGGTTCAGCTGCACGTGGAGGACATGACAGAGGCATCGGAATCCAGCTGTGGGGCCAGTGGCCTGTGGCTGGAGCAGCACCGCACAGAGGTCAAGCATTAGGCAGCCGTACTCCAGGCAAGGTGCATGCTGTGGAGATTCCATAGGCTAAGTAGGATGGTGATACGATGACGATTAGAGGTAAACCATGGGTGTGGCCGTGATTTCCATGTTTTATTCTTGGCATGACCTTTCGAGGCATGTTTGTTTTTAGTGAACGTGATGCACATGATCTATGTGGACTGACTAGATGCTAGTCAGTGGGATTAGCACCATATCGGGTGCATGATATATTTATATATATATCGGATGTGTTGGATCATGGGCCTTGAGGATGCAGGTTATATAAGGTGTTTTGGGAATCGGGGCATAGAGGATGTGGGTTTCTTGAGGTGTCATGGGAATCAGGGATGATGGTTACTTGAGGTTCCTTGGGCATCAGGACATCAATGATGCGGGTTACTTGAGGTGCCTGGCACCAAGTTCATTTTTGAGCATCCATTAGATGCAGGACCTCATGAATATGGACACAGATATGGTGCGGGATACATTTGGGTGTCAGAAACGACACATGCGCACAAATGAAGCGTAGGGGTGACGATGTGTCCTGAGAGGACCACGCGTCTGGAAAACAGGTTTGAGAACCTTTTCTTGTATTGAGTTTTGTCGATTTGATACCGAGATAAGTGATTCATAAGGTAGAGAGCCCCTTGAAGAATTTATAAAGAACCTTTGAGACCAGGAAAGCCCCGGTTACTTTGATCGGGGTGGTATGTTTTGTGCCATCTTCAGGTTTCGTTTGATATCTTGGGGATGAGCTATATTACAGTGGGGAGATTTTATGAATCCGGATTTTTAGAACAGGTCAAAATACAGACCCTCATTGATTTCATTTGACTTCTCTCAAAAGAAACTTGGAAAATCTAGAAGTTCTTGAAATTTCTAGAATACAAGCCACGAACTCTAAAGTACATGCCGCGTATGTTTTAGGTGAGTACCGGCCATGTACTCACTGAGAAAATGTTGTGTGATGACCGTGTTAAATTTTTTTACAACACAGCTTGTTTTTATAGAAATGACGTGTACCCTTGACTATGTGAAAACCATACATGGCATGTAGGGCTATTGTCAGGGTAGAATGTTTTTAAAAAGTACATGTCATGTGAGACTTGTACACGTCGTGTAGAGGGGTCGTGTATGAAGATATAAAGGGAATTTTGGGGATGTCGGCAAGGTAATGAGGCACACACTGTGTACCATAGGTACACGCTGTGTATCCTCTCTTCTGCGTATCGGATGAGTTCAAGTCATGTGCCAACCAGGTTGGAGCACCCAAGTCGTGTGTCTATCTCCGCTTAAGTCATAGTAAGGAAAAGGCCATTACATGGTGTGTAGTCCTTAAATACACATTGTGTACTTTTTTATTCATATAAATGAATGGGTGGCGCGTCTTATTTAGAAAAATATCTTCTTCTTCCCCATCTTCAGAACTGGCCCATTCCGATGTTCCAATGAACATTTCCTACCCCATATTCTCCATATGACATTTTTTCTTCAATCTGTCAGTGGTTGCGGGACTGCAACAGTGAGCCTAATCCTGTGCACCCCATTTTTTTCCAGTTTCCATGCCTCACGCATCACAGTTTCCATCTGAGTGGAATTGCTTGGCTTTGATGGAAACATAGATCTACGTAGATCAGCTTCGAATTGGATCTCGATATCGGATTTACCTATTTCTACGAGTATCACATAGGGGTTGTATACATATTTTTGTGATTTTACAGACTATTGGGTGGTGTGAACTTTGGTGTGTTTTTGAGTATTTTGAGCATGACCCTGTTTAAACTTTTATTTCCTATTTAACTAATATTTGACCTACGTGCTGCCTTCGGGTATGCCATGTTACCTATTTTTCTTGGGTGGGATCGGGCGAGTGGTCACTGCTCCCTGAGAAATTTTCCTAGGGAATGCCAAAATAGTTATAATTTTTTTTATTAAAATGTTTAGTTTATTTTATTAAACATTGATATGAATTGTTAGAGGCGTTTAAGACCTCTGTACTAATGTTTGATTACCATTGGGAAAGTCCAATTAAACTATTATGATTTTTTTCATGATTATGTGTTTTGTTTAAATGTGTTATATATGTAATTACTGAATTTCATATGCTGGAACCTTTGGGTTCTGTTGGGAATGGTCCAGATATTCTTGAGTGATGTTAATCACAGGTTGGACTTGACCCAGGATACTTTGGGTGTTTTTGACCATGGGAATGGGCGTCTGCTTGAGCCAGAATGACTTTCAGGTTGGGTAATGCATCGGTTACTGGGATGTAAAGTCCATAAGACATGAGCTTCATGGTCGTAGGGAAATGAGGTGTCAGAGGTGTTGTGTCTTGGGTACTATTTTTGTTATTACCACTCACTCGGAACTATGAGTAGTGTGCACACAGAGAGACTCCATGATGAGGTGGTTTTGACCACTTGTGTGGGTAGAGGCCCCATTAGTTTATGGTTTAGGTACTATTGTTTTGCATGTTCTGGTCGTAATATGCCATGTGGAAGGTAAAGATCCTTCATAGGATAGCATAGAGGTTGTTGGGTTGGGGGAAAAGGCCCACTGTGATTTGAGGGCAGACATCATTGTCCCTCCGGTTACTTTATTTGAGGGCAGACATCATTGTCCATACAGTTACATTATTTATGGGCATACATCGATGTCTCCCCTGTTACTCTATTTGTGAGAAGACATCATCATCCCCCGAGTTACATTATTTTTAGAGAAGACATCAGTGTCCCTCCAGTTTCTTTTTGAAGATAGACATCGTTTTTCCTTCTGGTTACTATTTCTCATGCATTCCTTTGGGACGTCGATACTTCAGAGACGTGGTGTTAGGGGGACCATGGTGCAGGGTTACATGATTTAGATTCCGATGTTGGACGAAGTAGGTGACACTATATGGTGGCTGCTGAGCACCAGTGGAGATTTTGTTTATTTTTTGTATCGTACAGTTTATTGTTTACATTATAAATACAGGTCTTCTTAAAAACATATATTAGGTACGCACTGTTGGGTGGTATCCTACTTTGATTCATCTGACACCCTACATGGTCCCTTCAGGACGTGTGAAAACAATATGTATTTACATGAATTAAAGAATCCAACTTCAATAGATGGGATGCATTAGCTGTTGCATAGTGATGGTATGGACCTTGAGGTCTTTCCTAGCTGATGTTTACTTTGCTTTGCATACTTCATGTGTCAGCATTCTTACTTATTTTGTAGCTACAATTGGTTATCCATTGGTGCCTTTAATATGGATATGTATGACCTTCTTTGGATGCATGTTATTTTGTTCAGTGGTATTTACAATTGTTCTACATGCTGTTGTGTTTACTTTTCACTACTATTATTTATATTTATCGCTTTCTCTATTTATTGATATTGATTGTTCTACTGCTCTGTGGGTCTTGTTCTAGTATACTGAGTTATTATTCCACTGCATCTTTATTATTATACTCATACCAGTACAATTATATTCCTCTGAGGGGGTATAGCCTCGCCACTATACCTATAAATACCATCATTTCTAGTCAGCAGCCTTTGGAGTTTGAGGATGTGCTCCTAAGGTAGTAACACCCAACCCATTTCGCACAGTTCAGGTGGCTACTCGGGTACAGGTAATTATTGTTTCCTCACCAAAGAGCTCACTTGGTGGTGGTGACTCGCTGGTTATTTCTCGATGGTGGTGAATGACTTGTTGTCTCTCACTTGCGGTTACTAACTAGAAGTCACTCGCAGGTAATGACTTGACGATGGTCACTCAGTAATCGGTGCTTCTCCTAATTGTAGCTTCTGATCTGTTCATAATCGGGCGATGACTCATGGTATTATGAATCAATGAATTTTTTTCACAGAATTGTTTAATGCATGGAGGTATCATGGAGACAAGTGCCTCACCAAGCCATTCCTTGTCTAATGGTGGGCCATCAACAATATTTCCAACTTCCAAACATTTCACTATTTTTATGTTTATTTTTTGAAAAAACCATTAAAAACCTTAATTGATGATTTGTTTGACTATTTTGATGACCATACATACTATCATTATTTTATTAAGGATATATGGGATTTTACTTGATCAAAACATATTAAATCGACTAGATACACCATTAATGGAAAATCAAAAGGAAATCTAAAATAATAGAATGATTATATCTTCTAAAGGATTATATATCTTTCCCCCATGTTCATCTGTGATATTTCCCATTGTTTAAAGAATGTTGGAACCATTCCTCTCATTAGAGTAATGTGATTTTACTTTCTATCGTGGATCATCTTTCTACGGTGTTTTTCCTATTGCATGTGCACCCCTATATTGGTTAAACTAGAAAGTGCAATTTTTCATTCTTCCAAGTAGTTCTTCCTCCATATCACTAAATCGTGAACCATTTATGATGGGTGTATGAATGTATTTGGTGTAGATATAATTGAATATAGATTTATAAAGACAATTGAATTATTTTATGATAAATAAATTGTGATAGAAAAAGTGATACATGCTCTTTCTATTTTGTTATCATTATTAATATTTCAATCTTTATAGGATAATATCCCACTAAAAATCATGGATGTTGGGGATCGTTTCATATGTAAGGAATGATTTAGGAAATTTATGTTTTTTGTTTCCTTTTAATAAATAATAACTAAAAAAAGGTTTCCTTGTATATTCTTCCAAAAAATAGATTACCCAAATATCATACTATTTAACAGATAACCCTATAATTGGAAGGTGGAATTTAAGAAGGAATACCTTGTGAAATATGAAAATGTTTTCCCTTGGTACATCAGTTGATGTGGTAATAGGTAATACAATGCAGGGGGTCAGTGAGTGTAGTAATCTGGTCATGGTATGTTCATGTAGTAGTGATATAGATATGGTTGTGAGTTTGGGTTTTTTGTGGTTGAGATGACGGATTATTAGGGACTACCATATAGAATGATATTTAGGGTTAGTACAGGTATTCTTTATAGAGTTTCTACATGAGAATCATATATAAAGATTTATATCATATCTACATATCAATATATGACATATAATCAATGGGTGTTAAACGTAAAGGGAATGTGATTTCCCAATAGTTTAAGAGGTCTCTTCAACATATGATAAATAAATTACCTATTAATTTTTGTGGATAGATTATTACTTGATAGTGATGGAATTAAATGAATTATATATTAAAAATGAATGTTATGGATTAGGTATGATTGGATAACTAGATTGAAATGGATAATTAAATTTTGTTGGGAATGTGAATGGGTTTTTGTTGATTGTTGTCTAGTGTTTTGCATTTAAGGGTAATATAAAATATGGTAGTGTTTTGAGTTTGTGGTTTGTATGAGAACCCCTAGTTTGGGATTGATTTTTGGTATCATATTTTATATACCATTATTTTTACTAGATATTTCTATATTCATCCGATCTTACTTGATAAATATGTTAATAACACATCTATCATTATGGGGGTGTCTTTCTTCCAAAAATCAAAGTTGTAGGATGGATGGATATCCACCTACTATTATATGCCCTTTCTTCTAGGAGGTGATATCCCAAGATTATTCATCCATGTTATGGTTCATGTCTCCCTAGTGTATGAGGGTTAGTTGTTCTTTCCTAGTTTACTTTGAAATGTGATGTGTTGTGATTTCCCATGTGTATCCATGATGGGGCTGGTTTTTGTGCTAGGAGTCTGCCGGAAAGATTTGATGTTGTTTGTGGCCCTTCCATCTGCAGAATGGATGTGATGTGGCTACTTTTAATGTGCATATAAGATGGATATAGTTCTGAGGCCAATGTTTGTATGAGTGGGTTGTGATGTGAAATATAAAGAAGTGGTGGGAGCGCCATGAAATTTTCTATTAGGGTGTGAGAGAAACTAATTGGTGGGAAAGTGGTGTTGAGTACCCTATCATCAATGTGCTTAATATTGTATTACATGACTAGCATTGTTTCATGAACATTATTTGACGTGGTTGGTATGGTTTTTATACTTTTGTTGGTGCAGTTTGGTTCTAATGTTTTCTCACTTGTGAATTAGTATTCCACAATGACACAGGCATGGAAGACATTGGGTTTCCCACTATGTATACATATATTCTCACCCTATGTATATAAAGACTATCTTTAGGTTTCTAAGAGGATTACGTTGTCCATGTGGGGCGTTACCATATTTCGCCTTCAGACTTTTTATTAGTTGTTTCTTTAGCATTGATTTTGGGTAATTTAGGTTGGAGGGATTTTTATTATTACCAGTTAAATTTTATTCAAGAATGTGGGAAAGTGTTTTTGCATTATTTTATATTTCATGGGGTTTTTTCTAGACAATTTATCTTTTCATCAATTTTGTTTCATATAAAGGGTCTCTCATAATATATTATAAGATTAGTTTACCCTTGGTACAAGTCACTAAACTAGGTCTATTTGAGGCAGAACTCAGGGACATTTTATCTCTTTATTCAATTATATCTTTGGATGTGTATCCATATAGGGATGAGGTAATGAAAAAATGCTATCAGTGTTGATGGAGGAGTGATAAGAGGGAGTTTGGAGTCAGGAATAGTGAGGATTTTAAGTGATGATATGTAAATAGTTCCACCTGACCTTGGTTCGTCACATAGTCTTGGGGAACTAGCTATGAAATAATATTTTTGGGCCCCCATGATCCTGTACATGGACATTGAGAATATTGAATGACCAAGAAAGACAGACCTATTTATAGGTTTGAGACCTAGGAAAGGAATGTGCATCATAATGAGTTGTTTTCTTGTTTGAGTTTTTTTCTAAGGCCACAATGAATAAATGAGACAAAATGGAAATAAACATTTAATAAAATTTGATTCTAATCAGGTTTAACAAATATATTTTGACCATTCATCTATGGATCTTAAACAATATCCTCATGTGTATAAAGATGTAAAAGTTTAGCAGACTGATTAGGTTTTCATCGTAGGGTTGATCCAGGTGAGGAGGATGATCAGTGAAAGAGGATGTTGTTGGATTTCCAGCATTGGGATTTGGGAAATTATGAGGGCAGAATTCTAGATGTGGAGATAGAAAATTGTATTGAGAAGATTGATATTTCTTTCGGTTTGATTCGAGCATTGATGGGATACTGGTTCTCATTGTCGTGTAGTCATATATGGGGAGTTTGAATTAGTGGTGGAGTTTGTTGATCTGGAAGTATAAAGAGTATGATGTGTAGTGGGTTGGAATCTAGAAGGTATTACTGTTGTATTTCATTTTGTCAACTATAATGGATATGAAGTGGATGGACCTACTCTCACTTCATCATGGGTGTGTTGGAATAATGTTTACGGATCTTATTAACTTTTCCCCTTATCATTATTTTAGATAAGGATCCTCCTGTGAGTTTTTTAGAGGATGCTCAACTCCCTTTTATCACTTATGTTGTTACTCCCATTATATTTTCAATGCATTTTGAAGTTCAAAAAAAGGAAAAAGTGATAGATCAGATAAACTCATCATTAGGATTATTTTGATAGGAGTCCCCTCATATTTCCTTGAGAGGAAGATCTATCAATGACATGTCACATGCATTAAAACATTAATGTTTATTACTAATAGGGAGACGACCAGAGTAGATTACTTAGCATCCCTCTTGTTCCGCCAGTATCGGTGACTTTCTTGTGGGATAGGTTCCAAACATGTGTGTTATATGGGGTTCAAAAATATCTTTATAAATAGGTATCATGTCATCCCATGCTCAGTTTGGTGGATGTGGGCGAGCAAAGTGTCAACCTCAGTTGGAGTTTATGACTACATAGTTTTAGCATCACAATCATCATTCTTTTTATTTGATGAGGGTCGATAGAGTAGGTTGAGACTAAACTAAATATTCACTTTTTGTTTCAGGACTGCAACTCATTTATGGATTTGGAGGTTGTCATAATATGACAGGAAGAGGAGTTGGGCATGTTCAGCTATACACAATTGATTCACTAGTTCCTATAGGGCCAAATATCATAAGAGTCGTTTTCATCTAGTTTGGTACCTTTTTATATGCATTGTTTGATTCAAGTGTGTATCAATTGTTTATTACAACATCTATATCCCATGCTCTAGTACAATCCAAAGATAGTATTGTCATTCCCCCATGGTTTTGTAGGCAAGTAGGTGGCCAGACTAGTTTGTTATATGTGTTCCAGAGGTGTAGGAAAATGATGGGACCACATCAGTCATAAATGGATCTTTTATTACTATAAATGAAACCATACAATTTCATCATTGGCATCAAATAGTTATATTCCATGTGTTCTATTACAATATACATTCATAGTAGAGTCATGTTATCATAAGAATATAAACAATGTGTGGATTTCAATGGAGAGTGTGGATGTCATATAGGAAATCAGCATGTAGAGCCCCTTCTTACTTTTTTGGTTGATCTTTTAGTGGAATCGGTAAATTCCCATATGGTTGAAGATTCCCATGTATTCAGGGAGTTCATGGTGGTTTTCACAAGTATTTTGTGACTCTTCCCCCTTGATGTGATGCTGAGTTCGGGAAAGTATTCCAACCTAGTACTCATCTCATTTCGATGGCCCATTATTATTATAAATCTTCTATATTTTGAAAGTTTAGTATTAAGATATATGATCTGATTAAGAAAGGATTTATCTAGACCAATGTGTCATTTTGGGGTGATCCAAAGTTGTCAGAGAAGAAATAATATAGTAGTCATTGGTTGTGTAAATACTATCTAACGTTGAATTAGGTGATGGTTAATAACCCTTACCCTCTTCCAATGATAGAATATCATTTCAACCAACTTCTAGAAGTGAGATGGATTTCCAAGATCGATTTGTAGACTGGATATCACCAGTTGAGTGTGATGGAGGGAAATATCCTAGAGACTACCTTCATATATTTGTATTGTCACCTTGAGATCCTGTTTGGGACAGTGAGTGTTATGAACAAGCCATCCGTGTTTATAGGGATTATATAATCCATATTTTGTGAGCCCATAGACTTTTTTACTCGGTTCATTGTTGAAATTATAGATTTTCTAAGGATAGAGGAGGAACATTACAATCATCATGGAATTGTCTTTGTGGTTCTTCCACACCACCAGTTCTATGTAATGTTGTCTATGTGCACATTCTTCCTACAGGTGTTTCACTTCCTAAAGAATGTGGTGTCTTAGTAGGGTGTGGAAGTTGATCTATAAAAAATTCAAGCAGTTTTTTCTAGGTAAGAACTCTATAATATTTTATATGATCATAATATTCAGGGTGTTCTTGGATATTTTTGGAGGTTCATATCATATTTCTCTAGAGAATCATCTCTGTCGACATCCTTGTATATGAAGACTTGGTATTTGAGGATTTTTATTCTTCCCATATAGGTTCATAATGCTTGTTAATATATAATCAAGTAGTGATCTCTTAAGGTTCAAGGTCTTTTACATCATCAAAGAAATAAGTAAACCACCCGCAATATTAATTTTATATAATTTATTATCATGTGAAAATTCTGTTGGAATTACCTCATTTGAGATAACTTGGTGTTCTTTATAGATCAAAAGATATATAATATCATCTATTCCCAATGTGATATAGATCATGGAATGTAGAGGGGGATATACATTCTTAATGACTATGATTTTTAGATCACTTACTCCTTATAAATGGGAAATGAAGTAGATGATACCTTAATTATAAGGTTGAATAAGGATGTTGTTCGAGAATGTATACATATTCATGGATAGAGATAGAGTATTTTAAAGCCTTGCACATATATTCAGGGGTGGATGGTGGTGGAGGATATTTTTTCAGAATAATATGTAGTCTTCTATAATGAGGTGGGCGGAGTGGGGTCGTTGGGGATAATTAGTGACACAGGTAATAGAAGGCCAGGTTTTCCCTAGTGATGTGTTAGAGAGATGGTTAGGGAATCATAGGAACCAGATGTTGTTTCAAAGGATTTTTTTATCTGGTGGTGATGTGATGTGAATTCTATTGATTGTTCTTTATCTCACCCTTGGCAATGCATCAATGAGTTTCCAAGACATATCGTTGTGTGATGATGTATTTTTGGTGGCTAGAGATGAACCATGCAATGACCGAATTTGTGGTGAATTTCTTGGTTTACAATAAGGTGAATATAGATCATCATGTGATAGGTGGTTTGTGGAATACTTTTGATGTTACTGAGTCTAAATGGAATGAAATTTCAATGGATTTCATATTGGGGATACCCAAATCTCAAAGAGGTATTGTTGTTATCTAGGTGACCAGGGATCAGGGGCTGAAATCATCACACTACATAGCAATCACAGAGATTGGTGTAGTGGATGACTTAGCAGAGAGGTATGTGGAAGATGTGGTGTGGTTTATTGGAGTTCTTAAGTCCATCACCTCATATCAATTTACATATTTTACATCACTATTCAGGAGGGTATTGCAACATAATTTTGCAACCCAGTTATGCCTATGGACTTCATTCCAACCTAATATGGATATACAGATAGATCAAACTATCCTGACATTGGAGGATATGTTGTGTGCATGTGTCCTAGATTTTAAATATATTGGGTATGACAAATGACCCAAGTGTAGTTCACATATAAAAACTAAAATAACTATACCATTGGCATGTATACTTTTTAATCTTTTTATGGAAGTCCATGTTGTTCTCCATTGTGTTGGATGTAGGAATGGGAGAAAAATATTCATGATATCGATGTGCTTATGAGCACAATGGAAAAGGATTAATTTTTTCCTAAGAGGATGAAAGAATCATAATTCCATCATAATTATTATTTCAATTGAAGGATTTATACTATAGAGTTTGAGTTTGGGGACCATGGGTTATTGAAGGTATTCCCTCGATATGGACCTTTGTGGATTTTAGGATGGAGTAAGCTTTCTCACATGTTTTTAGGATTCTATGATATGTTAGGATTAATTGGTGAAGTGAAATATCTATTGGAGTTTCCACTATATTTAGAGATGATCCATGATGTTTTTGATGTCTCTTAGTTTAATTAGTATCTTCACGATGTGTCCTATGTCATTAACTATGTATAGTAGGATATCTATGATGATTTGACATTTGGAGAGTGACAAGTGGATATCAAAGGTTCATAGAAAAAGATTCTATGAGGATGGACCATTCATATGGTTCATGTAACTTTGAGGCATGTTGTCCATAAGGATAGTACATGGGAGCAAGAGATGTAGTTCCATGCCTAGTACCCATAGTTTTTTTGAATCCTTGTTTTCCATGACCTTGATTTAAAATGAGATGTTTTAACCTTGAAGTTTATAATAAGATGAGATGATATCCTTGATTTTTGATGAATTTTTTCTATATGTAAAGTGGTGGACCTAATTTCTAATAGATATGCATTAACTGTGATCCGATTAAACTCATTCAGGAGAGTTAGTTCCCCCCAAAGTGGATTGTATCATGGCATGAATCATGGGATTCTCTTATTTGTGTACTCATGATACTACGGTTTCTGTTCATGTATAGTGTGGTTGTGGCCATTCAGTTTTCCACATTGACACCTATGTTTAAGAAATCCACATTTACAGATAGTGGAGATGGTTTTATTAAATATATTGGTTTCCACTCCTTTTGATCAACAAAATGGGGTCTACCATTGAACATTGGTATGATTAGTTGTGTATTAAGTGTACCATGATACTTGAGGGGTATCTAAATGGATGGTTTTTTCAACCATAATATATTTTTTCATGCGGGATGGTTTTGAATTATCATGTATGAGATTCGTTAGAGTGCTTTCTATTGTATCATCCTGGACCTCTCTAGTCGCTTACATAGTGAGAATCTAGTGTTAGAGGAGTTAAGGGTCGTCAATGTGTCCCTTTTCAACACTTTTCAAAATTCACATTTTTTCATGCTTCTCGAAGGTGGATCACCATGGTGGTAACTCATTGGTGGTGACTTCGCTATGATGGCATGTTGTTGGTGACTCAATGGATGACACTTACTAGTAGTTGAATGATGTCGGTGACTCTCTAGCAGTAACTCATTGGTGGTGACTAGCTGGCGATCATTCACTAATATTTTCTTCAACTAACAGTAGCTCAAGAGAATTTCATCACCGAGTGGTGACTCACTGAATGGTGACTCTCTGAATAGTGACTCATAGAATAGTGGATCGTAGAGTTGTGTCTCTCCGAGCAATGGATCGTTGAACGGTGACTCGACAATGGGTGCCTCGTCTAACTGTGTGACTTGAATAGTGTTTACCGCTTCTTAATAATTCTCAATTTTTATGTTTTAATTGATTTAAAATGAATTACAACCCTAATTTAGAGATATTTGAGACTGTTTCAAATCCCATATAGTCAATATTTAATTTCTTAGAGGTTTGATGGAATTTAATCTGTCTAAATGAATTATCTTGACCAAATATCCCTTTGCTAGATAATCAATAACTTATCTAAACCACTGTTCTATTGGGATCTTCTGAAGGATCAGATTCCTTCCCAACCATGGTCTTCCTTATTTAATTGCATTGGTAAATGAATCCCTAAACCCCTCCCCACATAGTATTCTTGAGATTGTGTTGTGATTTTCAATCTTGTTTCCCCGGTTTTTTTCTTTTGCATTGTGCCCTCGTCTTGGTGCTATAAAGAAGCTTCATTTTTTCTTCAAGTTTTTTTTCCTTGATCTCTATCAATTTTTCATCAAGCAGGATGGGTGTATGAATGGTCAATATTTATAGATCATTGAATTCATATTAATAATTATAATTGAATCATTGTATGATCAATGATTTTTCTGGGAAAAGTGATGCATGCTCTTGTATCGTTGTTATCCCTTTTAATGTTTTTATTTGTATGGGATAAATTCCCACTAAAAACTATAATAATTGGGGGTCCTTAATTACACATTTAATTTTTTAGTGAATTAATTTTCTTATTGTAACTCAAATGGAAAATTGTGAAAATGTTTAACCATATATATTCAACAAATAAATATATTCCCCAAAGATGATACTATTTCTATGATTACCCCTGAATAAACAAGTAGAAGTAGAAAGAGAATTACTTCTCAAATATGAATATGTTTTACATTGGTTTGTGTAATGAGTTGGGTGTGTGTATATTTTTGAATAAGGGGGTTTTTGTTTCCATGATTCTGGTAATCTAGGCATGATATGTTTGTGAATAAGGGCTACAGATCAGGTTGTTAGTTGGGTATTGTAGAGGGTGAAATGATCAATTAAGAGGGTTGAAATTTGATAATGTTGTTCATTGATGGTATGATATATTATCATAGATTTTCTCAATTAGTAACATTATAAAATCATCACAACATATCAAGATATGGATACACGATATTCCATGAATGGGTTTTAATTGTAGATAGAATATGAAATCTCTTTAGTTTATCTTGGCTCTTAACATTCTTAGATCATTGTCATTTTGTCTAATTTTCGTAGATGATTCCCTAGTAGTTATAGAAATAAATGTAACGCCCTGACCCTAGTTACCCAGAGTCGGTGCATTATTACATAACATTGGCATGATCACAAGAAAGATCAAATCTCGAAAGACCGATTGGTTTCGTAGCCTTGGAAACACTAGATATATTCATAAGTTTTACATTACATCATAAAATGAAAAACTACTACAACAACATAATGTCTCCATAAACCACACTCATATCCCCACATAACATCCCTGCAGGTCATTCATAATTTACTTCTTCACTTCCTGGGAAAAATAAATCATAGAAAAGGGGTGAGCTCAAATGCCCAGTAAGGATAACAATATAGCGGAAACTTTCATAAATAAGAATAAACATTTAAGGCAATGTATAACTAAAACAAAAGCCTTTCAAACATGAACTTTCAACATGGTACGACATTAATAAAATGATATAATGCCATTTACTTATTCACATGGATATTCTACTAATCTAATAGTCACATGCAAAAATCAATAACCACTTTCATAATGTTGGAATGCATAATGCCAGACTATCATAACCACATAGCCAAGGCCTCGTGCCAAGACTACAAATAAGATTTTGTCAAGGCCTTGTGCCAAGACACTAGTTTGTCTCATGAGACCTACCGATGCATCGAGGAGCTATAGCGGGCTCCACCCGTCACATATTAAGTCCAATGCATTCCCATATGAAAAGGTTTAAACATAACATAAACATTACTATTAGAACTAGCATACGAAATGTCAATACTTTCACCATAAACCATGAATGGTATATAAAAACTAGCACATCCACAGTCAAACATATCACAAAACCTTCAATACAATATAAAAGTTTTGTATCATAATATATCATCCTCAAATAAGCGTAAAATCCATTAAAGGATGTTGACATAGATGAAATAAAAACTCTTTTTAAAGAAATACCTCTTTCTATTTTGAAATCATTTAAGAGAACTATATTTATAAAATAAAACATTTTCTTTGAAATATTCTTATAATCTTGTAAGGGAAGATTTGACGATTTTATAACGGCGGAAAATAACCGCACCCGTCGTATAAGTTAAAAAAACATTCTTATCTTAATTATGTCGAAAAGTTTAAAAAGCACCTTGTTTGGAAAACGACGGAAAGATTCCCTTATAAACTTCTTATAAAAAGTAAAACAAGGGTATAAATGACTTTAACCCATATTCATTTAAATATTAAAAATGTTTTGAAATACATTTTGATGAAACATGGATGTGGATGATAAAGAGATCCCAGTAGATTATTACGTATAAACAACCTCAGATAATGAAGAGATTGTGAAATAACCCTTACCTTGTACTTTTCCTTGGTTGGGGTAGGTTAACCTCCTGTATAATGGTGAAATAATTGTTACTAAATTATAAAAGAATCATATACATTAATATGATATCATATATGATCTTTTAATATCGATTTATAATAATATCTTAGTATTATCGTTGTTTCAAGTGTTAATTGATTCGTTCTTCTTAAATGTTTGGTTACGTAAGACATGTTTGTAATGGATATATTATATCTTATTCATAATCAGAATGATATTAACATTATTTTTAACCCTAAAATGAGAATAATACTTGAATGGATACGATGGAGAATGAATCTCATCGCGTTCGTGGAGACGGTAGTCCGTACGTACACACGAGTGACATTATCATTCTTTTGATATTAAAATAATATATAAATGGATGGTATATCATATATACATAATAATTAACATGTTATATTTATTATTTACATGAGTTACATATCATTATTATACCCATCCAAATAATAATATATTGAATAACAATTACACCACGACATGGAGACGGTAAGCCGTACGTACGCATGTATGGTGAAATGTTATTCAAAGGGTGGATACAATACTGAATATGGTTGTACCATATTTATAATAACATCACAGTATATGTGAGATACTGGAGTTATTATTTTATAATGGTAAGAACAAAGGAAGAAGAAGTGGAAGAAGAAATGAACTTGGAAAAGGGTGGTGAAATCATTACCTCTTCTTCGGGTTCTTCCTTTTGATTTGATCAAAAGGGCTCCTTAGGTTGGCTTTCTGATCAAACTAATGCCTCTAGGTTGTAGTGAGGGATGTTGGGAGAGTATTTGGGCAGAGTTTGGCCGAACCAAAAAGGCTTTGAAGGTGTGAAGAAATGAGAAGGAGTTCCCTTTTATAAGAGGGGTGAGGGGCACCTTTGGAAAAGCTAGAGATATTAGTTTATAATAAATTCATATTCGGTTTCCAATGGCTCCAAAGTTGACTATTAAAATGTTAAGGTGGGGATGGGTCAAAAACAACTCAACAAATAGAATTTAGACAGGTTTGGGTACTTATATTAACATCTTCTTTAAGTATTAACTCTAAGTTAATTAGTTTCACTTTTACAATGTCTCTTTGTATTTTTATATTATATGGTTAATAAACATACCATATACATACAAGAGACCCACAAGTGGTCCATTAATGATACACCTATCATGATATAAGTCTCTTGTCCGAACCTTAAATTTTTAGGAATTTAATATCAATTAATAATATAATATTTTTTTTAAAAACTCTTTTATGTCAATTTTGACACTATTCAATAGTTGATTTTTGTGAAACTCATAACAGATTGATTACTTCGAACAAAGAAAATTAAATCAATACTAATATATCATATTATCCTAGAAAATTAGTTTAATTCATTAAAAGTTTCATATTATATTTATTTGGGTACTTATAATATCAATTATTTTAATTTTTCACTATTATAGTAATTACTGCATCATCATTGTGTCATAAATAAAATAAATTATTTAATGTCTAAAAATTATAATTAAAATATAATTATGTAGGAAATATTTTTATATTTCTAATTAATATTTATAATCTAAAATCCAACATATATAACCCTATGTAACAATTGTTTTGCTAAAAGATGTATGCTTGTGTCATTTTTTGTATTCATTTTAACTTAATTAAAATAAAGTGTCATTATCACTTACAAGTGGATCCATGGGGTTCCAAAATAGACCCAAAGATGCCCATGGTCGATCATGTATCAACCAATAGGGTTAAGACACGTTTTAGGGTAATTTAGTATTATTATAATTTTATTTTTTTTTAACCCTTATTTACCGGATTTACCCTTAACCATGGTAAATAAAATATTTACCGCAGAAATTATTCAAAATGTCTAAAAATAAAAGTTACCTATTTACACAATTTGACCATCCTGATTCCAAATATGGAATCCATTTTCCTAAATTCAAAACACAGAAGTGGCAGAAATTAATTTAAAATTAATTCCCGCTGTCAAAACAAAAAGCGTGTTTTTAAGAGATAATAACTATCAAAAGATTAACACTTGTTTATGTTCGGTTTAATTGTAAAATTATGTCCAATGACCAACATTATATTAAATGTTAAAAATATATTCTAAAAATACTTTAAAACCACTAAAATTCATAATTTATAACTATTAATTATTTTGATTAAAAAAGTTGTTTTTAATTAAAATTTAGTAATTTTCACTATTCATCAAAATATAAAAGTTATCCGAAAAGTACGAAAATTTCACCCTAGGCTAATTTCGATATTCTGAATCCAAAAATGAAGTCCATTTTGAAATATAAAATATATATGATTTCAAAAAGTATGTATTACTATTCACAACGGCTATTTTAATTAGTTGTGGTGTGTTAGAACTCGAGGTTGCGTACAACACACGCTATCGCATTATTCGAAGGGAAACGTACCGTGGAAGCTTGGGGTGTTACATTCTCCCCTCCTTCAAATAATTGTGTCCTTGCAATTTCTAGGGTATTACTGCTTAAAATGTCTTGGGTGGTTCTTCATCATAAGTTCCTCGGGTTCCCATGTTGCCTCTTCCATCTTATGATTTCTCCACAAAACTTTTACCAGACGCGTCGTCCGGTTTCTCAGTACTTGTTCTCTTGCATCAAGAATCCTGACAGGCTCTTCACAATAAGATAGATCGGGTTCCAGTTCTAATTACTCATAGGTGAGTACATGTGTTGGGTCAGGCATGTATTTTCTCAACAAAGATACGTGGAACACATCGTGAACTTTGGAGAGACTTGGCGGCATTGCCAATCGGTAAGCTACGACCCCAATTCGTTCTAGAATTTCGAAAGTTCCGATGTACCTGGGACTCAATTTACCTTTCTTACCAAAACGTATGACTCCCTTCCATGGAGATACTTTCAGGAAAACATGATCACCGACTTGAAATTCCAAATCCTTCCTTCAATTATCGGCATAGCTCTTCTGCCTACTTTGGGCTGCTTTGATGTGATTTTGGATTACCTTCACCTTTTCCACCGTTTCCTCCACCAGTTCTGGGCCAACAAGTTTTCTTTCACCAACGTCATCCCAACAGGTTGGTGTACGACATCTATTTCCATATAAGGCTTCATATGGTGCCATCTGAATACTCGAATGGAAGCTATTGTTATAGGAAAATTCTACCAGAGGTAAATATTGATCCCACATACCCTGAAAGTCAAGTGAGAAAGATCTCAACATGTCTTCTAAGGTTTGAATAGTCCGTTCTGATTGTCCGTCTCTCTGAGGGTGGTATGCAGTTCTCAAATGAAGTTCTGTATCCCGGGATTTCTGAAGACTTTTCCAGAATCTTGAAGTAAAACGGGGATCACGATCAGAAACAATTGATAAGGTTACTCCATGAAGTCTCACAAATTTATTAATATATAGTCTTGCTAGACGTTCTAGGGGTAGATCTTCTCTTATAGCAAGAAAATTTGCTGACTTGGTAAGACGATCAACAATCACCCATATTGCATCATTCCTTCTAGGAGTCTTTGGTAGCCCCATGACAAAGTCCATCGTAATATTGTCTCATTTCCACTCCGGTATGGGAAGAGGTTGCATGACTCCTCCAGGCTGTTGCCTTCCAGCTTTCACTTGTTGACAAACCATACATCTTGACACAAAATCTGCAATCTCCCTCTTCATGTTGTCCCACCAAAAATGTTCCTTCAAATCTCTATACATTTTGGTGCTCCCAGGGTGTATAGAGAAATTGGAACTATGAGCATCATCCAGCAATTCCCTTTTTCGATCAGGTAAATAGGGAACACAAAGTCTCTTCCCGAATTTCAAAATTCCATCTTCATACACAAAGTCTCTCAATTTCCCATCATTCACAGCTTTAATCTTGTTTTGAAATTCTTCATCATCAGTCTGAGAACTCTTAATCCTTTCTAGTAAAGATGGTTTGGCAACCATTTGAAAAAGCATTGATGTTTCACCTTCCCTGGTTATTCCCATGTCCATCTTCACTAGATCCATGAAAATTGGATCCCTTTCAATTCTCATATTGTTCAAAACTCCATGGTCTTTTCTACTCAAAGAATCTGCCACCTTGTTTTCCTTCCCCGGGTGGTAGTGTATCGTACAATCATAATCCTTGAGTAATTCAAGCCATCTCCTTTGCCTCATGTTGAGTTCTTTTTGTGAGAAAATATACTTCAAACTCTTGTGATCAGTATAAATCTTACATTTTTCACCATAGAGGTAGTGCCTCCATATCTTCAAAGCAAAGATCACAGCTGCTAACTCGAGATCATGAGTAGGATAGTTTTGTTCATGAATTTTCAACTGTCGTGATGCATAGGCAATAACTCTATCATTCTGCATAAGGACACAACCAAGTCATTTCTTCGATGCATCACTATAAATAACGAACACATCATTCCCTGATGGTAGAGTCAATATAGGAGCATTGACTAATCTTTTCTTCAGTTCTTCAAAACATTATTCACACTCTTTTGTCCAAACAAATTTAAGCCCTTTACGTGTGAGCTTCGTTAATGGGTTAGCCAATCGGGCAAAATTCTGGACGATACGTCGATAATAACCTGCCAAACCAATAAAACTGCGTACCTCAGTTATACTCGTAGGTGCTGGCCATTCATGGAATGCCTTGGTATTAGAAGGATCAACAGAGATTCCATCTTTAGAGACAATATGGCCAAGAAAAGAAATCTCCTGAATCCAGAATTCACACTTGCTAAACTTCCCATATAATTCATGCCTCCTCAGAGTCTTCAAGAAAATGCGCAAGTGATTTTCATGATCGTCGTAGGTTTTGGAGTATACCAAGATATCATCAACAAATACCACCACAAATTCATCGAGATACTCTTTGAAAACTCTATTCATCAGATCCATGAATACAGAGGGTGAATTAGTCAATCCAAATGGCATTACGGTAAACTCGTAATTCCCGTACCTGGTTCGAAATACTGTCTTCGGAATGTCTTCCTTCTTTACACACAACTGATGGTATCCAGATCAAAGGTCAATCTTTGAAAAGTATTGAGCTCCATGCAGTTGGTCAAATAAATCATCAATACGAGGTAGGGGATACTTGTTCTTTGTCGTTATAGCATTGATCTCCCTGTAGTCGATACATAACCTCATAGATCCATCTTTCTTTTTAACAAAAAGAACAGGGGCTCCCCATGGAGAAACACTAGGGCGAATAAATCTCTTATTAATCAATTCCTCTAGTTGTTTCTTTAGTTCGACTAACTCTACAGTGGCCATTCTATAAGGGGTCTTCGATATAGGCCTTGATCCAGGAATCAAATCAATGGAAAACTCAACTTCTTGTTCTGAAGGATGTCCAGGTAAATCTTCCGGAAATACATCTACAAATTCTTTCACAACAGGTACATCCTCTATTTGAACATTACTTTCCTCACCCACAGTTATTTCATTCTCTTCCTCCCCAATAATTGAATTAAGTTGAGCTACTGGGGGTGGATCTAAATAAGAATTAGGTGGTGACGATTCTGCTCTAAAGATAAGGTGTTCCTTATCATTATCATCAAGAATCATAACCTATTTCTTCTTACAATAAATCTTCGCATCATAGTCTGAAAGCCAGTCCATACTGAGGATTATATCAAACTCAATCATAGGTATGACGATGAGATCAGCAGATAAAGAAAATTTATGTGCTCTAATGGGGACTGATTCACAAAACTTTGTTGCAATGATACTTCCCTTATAAGTTTTAACTGACAACTCCCTTATTAAATCAAATTGGAAATATCTAATTTTCTTAGCAAACTGGGAAGATATGAAACAATGCGACGATCTTGAGTCAAATAATGCATTTGCTAAACTTGAGAAACCATTAAATTACCTACCACCACGTCTTTTGGAGCTTCTACCTCTGCAGTAGTGATAGCATAAGCCTGGCCTTGATCCCTTGGCCTTTTCTGAGGTAAGTTCTCCTGACGCTTAGGACATGCATCTGCATAATGCCCCATCTCCCTGCAATTGTAGCACTGAACGTTGGTAGCTTCCTTCTTCCCCTTGCAATCACGAGCTTGGTGGCCTTTTTCACCACACTTGTAACAGACTCCCATTCCCTTCAAGAAAGTACCAGGGTGTTTCTTCCCGCATTTACCACAAGATGGATATTCAACCTTTCTCTTATTCCCCTTATTTCCATTCCCAGATTGATCAGCAGGTCTCTTCTTCTCTTTCTTTGCTTTAAAGTCATAAGACTTAGAGAATTCCTTTTCGATCTTGATAGCACATGAGACAATGTCTTCGTACGATGAAAAGGATTGTGAGACTAATGCTCGATGGAGAAATGGTTTTAACCCATCAAAGAAACGATCAATCTTACTTCTTGGGTTGCGAATATAATCTCCATCATACCTCACTAACCTTGTAAAGTTAGCCTCATACTTTGTGACATTCTCATCCTCCTTTTGTCTCAGACCCAGAAATTGCCTTTCCATATCCGCTCTATGGTCACGAGAAAGTATTTTTCTAAAAACAGATCTTTGAACTCCCTCCATTCCATATTTGATACTTCATCATCTTCCTTCATGTTTTGAATCAATGACCACCATTGATCAGCATCTCCAGTGAGGCGGTAAACTGCCATGATAACTTTTTCCCTTTCACTGCTCCCCAAAGCCTGAAATATTTTCTCTAGGGAATTTATCCACTGCTCGGCTACTAAGGGATTTGTACTCCCATTGAACGTTAGTGGTTGTTGCCTCATGAATCGATATAACATTGATCCTCCACGCTGCGGATCAGGGTGCTCCATACGGGTAAGGTTATTATTCATAACCTGAGTAAGTTGTCCCAGTATGGTGATTAGATGATCGGCACCAGTTGCATCACTAGCCCCACTATAATTATCTTGAGCAGGAGGGAAATCTCTACGTGGAGTGCGTGCATTGATATGGTTTCTATTTCTTCCACTAGGCGCCATTTCTAAACAATGGCATAAACTAGATCAGTTTATGAATCAAAATACATAATCCCATACTTATAAAACACTCAACATAAATTGAACTATTTATGGATATAATCCATAATCATAAAAATGTTTTCTTTGAGGAAGTATATACTCATAAACCCTTCATAATGATTTGTAAAGAAAACGAGAGTTATCCTAAGCATATCCCCCAGGAGTGTCGTAACCAATAGTGCAGCAAGGCCCGTTGTCGTGCACCAGTTCCCGTTCGAGTCTATCTCAAAGCGGTGTTTTCGGGTTTTACCCCTAGGTACATCTGTGCCAGATCCGCCTCTACCTGCTCGTATCCAGACATGGACATATTGCTCGGAAAACTCACAAAATCTCTACAATACAAAAATTCTAGGATGTTCTTCTATACTAATCCTCAAAGTTCATCTTAGGTCTACGTGCTCTAATCAGAGTTTATCTAAATCTAGCTTCCAAGGTTTGTACTAAACTTCCTCTGATACCAACTGTAACGCCCCGACCCTAGTTACCCAGAGTCGGTGCATTATTACATAACATTGGCATGATCACAAGAAAGATCAAATCTCGAAAGACCGATTGGTTTAGTAGCCTTGGAAACACTAGATATATTCATAATTTTTACATTACATCATAAAATGAAAAACTACTACAACAACATAATGTCTCCATAAACCACACTCATTTCCCCACATAACATCCCTGCAGGTCATTCATAATTTACTTCTTCACTTCCTAGGAAAAATAAATCATAGAAAAGGGGTGAGCTCAAATGCCCAGTAAGGATAACAATATAGCGGAAACTTTCATAAATAAGAATAAACATTTAAGGCAATGTATAACTAAAACAAAAGCCTTTCAAACATGAACTTTCAACATGGTACGACATTAATAAAATGAAATAATGCCATTTACTTATTCACATGGATATTCTACTAATCGAATAGTCACATGCAAAAATCAATAACCACTTTCATAATGTTGGAATGCATAATGCCAGACTATCATAACCACATAGCCAAGGCCTCGTGCCAAGACTACAAATAATATTTTGTCAAGGCCTTGTGCCAAGACACTAGTTTGTCTCATGAGACCTACCGATGCATCGAGGAGCTATAGCGGGCTCCACCCGTCACATATTAAGTCCAATGCATTCCCATATGAAAAGGTTTAAACATAACATAGACATTCGTATTAAAACTAGCATACGAAATGTCAATACTTTCACCATAAACCATGAATGGTATATAAAAAATAGCACATCCACAGTCAAACATATCACAAAACCTTCAATACAATATAAAAGTTTTGTATCATAATATATCATCCTCAAATAAGCGTAAAATCCATTAAAGGATGTTGACAAAGATGAAATCAAAACTCTTTTTAAAGAAATACCTCTTTCTATTTTGAAATCATTTAAGAGACATATATTTATAAAATAAAACATTTTCTTTGAAAATATTCTTATAAGCTTGTAAGGGAAGCTTTGACGATTTTATAACGGCGGAAAATAACCACACCCGCCGTATAAGTTAAAAAAAACATTCTTATCTTAATTTTGTCGAAAAGGTTAAAAAGAACCTTGTTTGGAAAACGACGGAAAGATTCCCTTATAAACCTCTTATAAAAAGTCAAACAAGGGTATAAATGACTTTAACCCATATTCTTTTAAATATTAAAAATGTTTTGAAATACATTTTGAAGAAACATGGATGTGGATGATAACGAGATCCCAGTAGATTATTACGTATAAACAACCTCGGATAATGAAGAGAGTGTGAAATAACCCTTACCTTGTACTTTTCCTTGGTTGGGGTAGGTTAACCTCCTGTATAATGGTGAAATTATTGTTACTAAATTATACAATAATCATATACATTAATATGATATCATATATGATCTTTTAATATAGATTTATAATAATATCTTAGTATTATTGTTGTTTCGAGTGTTAATCGATTCGTTCTTCTTAAATGTTTGGTTACGTAAGACATGTTTGTAATGGATAGATTATATCTTATTCATAATCAGAATGATATAAACAATATTTTTAACCCTAAAATGAGAATAAGACTTGAATGGATACGATGGATAATGAATCTCATCGCGTTCGTGGAAACGGTAGTCCGTACGTATGCACGAGTGACAATATCATTCTTTTGATATTAAAATAATATATAAATGGATGGTATATCATATATACAGAATCATTAACATGTTATATTTATTATTTACATGAGTTACACATCATTATTATACCCATCCAAATAATAATATATTGAATAACAATTACACCACGACGTGGAGACGGTAAGCCGTACGTACGCACGTATGGTGAAATGTTATTCAAAGGGTGGATAGAATACTGAATATGGTTGTACCATATTTATAATAACATCACGGTATATGTGAGATACTGGAGTTATTATTTTAGAATGTTAAGAACAAAGGAAGAAGAAGTGGAAGAAGAAATGAACTTGGAAAAGGGTGGTGAAATCATTACCTCTTCTTCAGGTTCTTCCTTTTAATTTGATCAAAAGGGATCCTTAGGTTGGCTTTCTGACCAAACTAAGGCCTCTAGGTTGTAGTGAGGGATGTTGGGAGAGTATTTGGGCAGAGTTTGGCCGAACCAAAAAGGCTTTGAAGGTGTGAGGAAATGAGAAGGAGGAGTGCCCTTTTATAAGAGGGGTGAGCGGCACCTTTGGAAAAGCTAGAGATATTAGTTTATAATAAATTCATATTCGGTTTCCAATGGCTCCAAAGTTGACTATTCAAAGTTTAAGGTGGGTATTGGTCGAAAACAACTCAACCAATATAATTTATACAGGTTTGGTTACTTATATTAACCTTATCTTTAAGTATTAACTCTAAGATAATTAGTTTCACTTTTACAATGTCTCTTTGTATTTTTATATTATATGGTTAATAAACTTACCATATACAAACAAGAGACCCACAAGTGGTCAATTAATGATACACCTATCATGATATAAGTCTCTTGGCCGAACCTTAGATTTTTAGAAATTTAATATCAATTAATAATATAATATTTTTTTTAAAATCTCTTTTATGTCAATTTTGACACTATTCAATAGTTGATTTTTGTGAAACTCATAACAGATTGATTACTTCGAAAAAAGTCACTTAAATCAATACTAATATATCATATTATCCTAGAAAATTAGTTTAATTCATTAAAAGTTTCATAATATATTTATTTGGGTATTTATAATATCAATTATTTTAATTTTTCACTATTATAGTAATTACTGCATCATCATTGTGTCATAAATAAAATAAATTATTTAATGTCTAAAAATTATAATTAAAATATCATTATGTAGGAAATCTTTTTATATTTATAATGAATATTTATAATCTAAAATCCAAAATATATAACCCTATGTAACAATTGTTTTTCTAAAAGATATATGCTTGTGTCATTTTTTGTATTCGTTTTAACTTAATTAAAATAAAGTGTCATTATCACTTACAAGTGGATCTATGGGGTCCCAAAATAGACCCAAAGATGCCCATGGTGGACCATGTATCAACCAATAGGGTTAAGACACGTTTTAAGGTAATTTAGTATTATTATAATATTATTTTTTTAACCCTTATTTACCGGATTTACCCTTAACCATGGTAAATAAAATATTTACCGCAGTAATTATTCAAAATGTCTAAAAATAAAAGTTACCTATTTACACAATTTGAACATCCTGATTCCAAATATGGAATCCATTTTCCTAAATTCAAAACACAGAAGTGGCAAAATTAATTTAAAATTAATTCCCGCTGTCAAAACAAAAAGCGTGTTTTTAAGAGATAATAACTATCAAAAGATTGACACTTGTTTATGTTCGGTTTAATTGTAAAATTATGTCCAATGACCAACATTATATTAAATGGTAAAAATATATTCTAAATATACTTTAAAACCACTAAAATTAATAATTTATAACTATTAATTATTTTGATTAAAAAAGTTGTTTTTAATTAAAATTTAGTAATTTTCACTATTCATCAAAATATAAAAGTTATCCGAAAAGTACCAAAATTTCACCCTAGGCTAATTTCGATATTCCGAATCCAAAAATGAAGTCCATTTTGAAATATAAAATATATATGATTTCAAAAAGTAGGTATTACTATTCACAACGGCTATTTTAATTAGTTGTGGTGTGTGTTAGAACTCGAGGTTGCGTACAACACACGCTATCGCATTATTCGAAGGGAAACGTACCGTGGAAGCTTGGGGTGTTACATAAATGAGTGATTGATTAATAAATCCTATATTATCTTAAGTTAGTTTGGTTTTTAGGATTGAAATGGTTAATTAAATATGGTTGTGTATATGAATTTGTTTTGTGGAATGTATTACGGTGTTTTTCTTTTAGTCTTAGCATCAAAGATGGTAGTGTTGTGAGTTGATGGTTTGATTGAAGAACCCATAGGATGGGATTGGTTTTTTGGTATCAAATAATTATATACTAGTATTTTTCCTTGTTCTTTCTATATACACACCACTCAATTTGAATACGATGTGTCGAACACCCCCATCATCATGGGGTGGGTGTTTTTTCCAACCATCATGGTGGGAAGTTGGATGGATGGACTCCCACTCATTCATCCTCCTTCCATGTAGTTATATCCCATGATTCTTTTGTTATGTTGGGGTTCATGAGGCCAAACTCAGTATGGCTGTGTTGTGCATTCGTAGTTGTCTTTAGGGTGAGATGTGTTGTTTTTTCCTATGTGATGTTTGTATGGGGGTTGTTTGTGGCCTAGGTGTCGGTGGGTTGGATGTGATGATATTGTGGCCCATGTGTCTACAAGATGGATGTGGTTAAGATGCCCAGGTGTGTATAGTCGGTTTGTGACTTTTTATATTCAGATGATGTTAGAGCGCCAAGATGTTTGTTGATAGAGTGTGAGAGTAGCTAATTAGTGGAAAAGTGGTGTAGGTTACCCTATCATTTAATGTCATTACACTATATTACATGAAGTGTTTTATTTTGTGAGTTCTTAGGTAAGGTTAGGATTGTTAGTATACCTTCTTAGGTGTTTTTTTGTTATAGTTTTGGTGAATTAGTATGCCTCATTCACATGTGTATGAGAGAGTTTGGTTTTCCTATTGAGTATACAGGTATGCTCACCCAACATATAACAAAACTGATTTTCATATTTCCTGGAGGATTATATGGATAATATTGGGCATTACTATCTTGGAAATTGGGTTATTTTATAGTCTCTTCATTATAACTTCTTGTGGGTAATTTAGTTAGAAGACCTTTGTATTTGTACATGTTATATACTATTTATTCATGTGGGGTCGTTTTTGGTATTATGTTATATATATTTTGGAGTTTATTTGTGGATTAACTGATTTATCTCCTGATAATGTTCCCTATAAAGGGTAATTCCTCCCAATTTTTTGAGATTTGCATACCCTTGGTGCTAGTTCCCATCCTAGGGCCTATAAGATGATTGGATCAAGGGTCGTTATCTCTCTTTCTTAATTGCCAGCCGAAGATTCGTATATTTGGAAGGGCATCCGGAAAAATAAAACCATGATATAACCAATATGTATTTTATGAAAAACGCAACTTAGGTATCAAATATATATTTTTTGAACCATCTGTTAATATTTCTATTTTATCGAATTATAAAAATAATTAAAAAATTGTAGTGAATAAATAATTGAAAAATATAATATGATGGAAGATAAATTCAATGATCCTGATGATAAATATAATTGTTTAATGTACCATAATTCATTTATTGACCATTTTAAAATTGATCTTGGAAGATAGAATGGTAAAAATGATCAATAACTAAAATAGAAAAATGAGTTAAAATTACTCAATGAAAAATAAAAAACAGAATTTGAGAAATTATACAATGAAATAAATACCAAACCTAGTTTTTTGAAATAAATATTGATCACACATATAATAAATTAATTGAATATTTTCATATAAATAAGTTGATATTTTTAAAATAAATTAATTATTATCTCTAGTTATTCTAAATATGCCAATAATTTCTTTTCTTTTAAACAAATAAAGTTTTTATTTTTGAATTTTTAATATATGCTTATAAAATAACATTGATAAAATTTTGTATTCCTAATTATTTACATATTAATATTTCAAGACCCTATATAATATTTGTATCAATGTAATTTTTGGTTTCAAACTATTTTTTAGGAATCATGCTTCAAACATACTAATAAGCAAAAATTTATCTTATGGTAACAATTCCAATTGAAAATTTATTATTCATGGTCATCTTGTTATCTATATAATATTCTAATTTTAAATGTTCTAATTTTAAATCAGTTATTTTATAATATATATAGAATATCACAACAATGTTGTAAAACTTTTAATGTTAAAATTGCAAACAATTCATGTAACAATTTTTATTCTAAAAATAACATTAGTTTATACTACATTTAGAATTGGTAATTAATATGATATTAATTTAAACTACATATTTTATCACATAATATCATATCACTATGAATTTCATAAAAAATATTGGAATTGGAAAATGATAATAGAAAATTGAAATATTCATGAGAATAAAAATTTTAACCATGAAAAAGATATTGAAGTTTCAACTAAAACTAAAAATCCCATTTGATATTCTCTTCAACCTATGTTAAAAAGGGAAATAAAAAATATTTAAAATAAAAATAGTTTATTATACACTTATAAACCTATAATTGGTTTACATAGACTTCCTCGAACCTTCTAGAGTTTCTAGGTGAAATTGAATTCACAATTTTTTTGTTCCAGTAGATGAATTTTCTAGATAACATGGAAAAATTTACAAAAAACACAAAATATTGTTTTTTATATATTTTAAATTTTTCTGATTGTGTAGAAAATATTATTAGAAATTGATGTATGACCTTAATATGTGTTCATGTATATAATTTTGATATTCATGTTTTTAAAATATTTTCCTCAAAAAATATAATATAACCATAAAATTTCTTCTCCTTCAACCCCACCTGAATGGTGTAGTATAAATGAGAAATAAAACGAGTCAGGAAATTTAAAAGATCATTCTAAATGAGTATGAATTTCCAATTTATATTTGGTATGATATTATAATGATTTATTATTACATAATTAATATTATTCTTATAATAATTTTCTTAAAGAAAACACCCTATTAATTATTGAATATATTAAAATTGATGCTTTATTATCTTATGGATATTTTGTTACAATGTAATTATTGTTAATAACAAATATAATGTGGAGAAATTTTAATCCAAATGTGATGAAATAATTTTTTTCGATATTTTATAATTAGAAAATCCTATTGGGTGTTTAATAAAAGGAATAATTATGAGGAATTATTTATACATATCATGTTTGATGAGATTGATCAACATGGGATGATGAATTTAATAGATAAAAAAGAATATGAAAAATAAAATATAAATATAAATGAAAAATATTTCAACATATTTTTGAAACAAATTGAACAATATATCAGTTATATTGACCAACCTAAACATGAAACTATAAATGATAATGATATGTCGAGCCCATAATTTTCTAGAAATGTTTGGAGTCATATATACTATCCCTAAGATGTTGTAGTTGGATACCTGAAAACAGTAACAAAAAATTGACATTCTATTTGAAATCAATTGAATATTAACCTTTCTTCTAACATCATGAAAATAATAACATCAATTATATAGTTAGTGATAAATTATGTATGATTGAAATAAAAGAAGGGAATTATTAATGTGATCTAAATGGAGTATGGGAACTAATATATATACATAAAGTCACTATGTCCATTGAAAATAAATCGATGTTCACAAAAAAAAGTTAATCTGCTAGGAAATATTATTATAAATAAATCTATATTGTTTTCACATGGACACAATAACAGAAAGGGATGTGAGATTAAAGATACCTTTACAATTATAGATATAATTAAATCGAGTATAATGTTTATTTCTAATGAAACTCATTTTATTTTCAATCTATTTAATATAGATATCAATATTAAATTCCTAAACTTTCATGTATTTGATGTTGTTTTTTAAACAATTCCCTATATTTTTTAAACCACATTATCCGAAACATGTTATTAATTTAAATAAAAATATTATGTGGTTTAATACTAGCCCATAGATCTTAGTTTGAGTGACTCATATATTTTATGATATCTAATAGTTTTTCAAAAATCATAGTAGATCCTATAGTATTTATAATAATAATTTCAATATATTATATATTTATAAAAATATAATTATTCGGATATTATTTGTGGATCCTCTAAAAAAATTATGTATGTCGTTTCTTTAAAAGGATCCAAATTAAAATTAAAATTATCTAAATTAAATAACATTAAATATTTATTTTATTTTACATTTTTTTAAATAACAATGGAATTAATTTATATCATTGTATTTCCCTAATGGCATTCTAAAAAAATTCAGTTATTTCTGAACAAAAAATTAGTGATACTATTATGAATAAAACTTTTATATTCAATATTAATATAACTAGAAAGTGAATTTATCAATCTAATTGCCGAGATTTTATTCCAATATTTCTATATTTAACTCTGCATTAATGATATATTATGTTTTTTATGTATGTGTGCTAGTTTTCATGAATATCCTAATGAACATCACATTATTTTGAGAAAATAATATTCAAATAACTCAATTATAAAACCAATTTGAGACACTTTTATCCTAGAGGAAATGAATATGTGTTTGTTGCTTATTTTGATGTAGATTTTTTGGGTGTTATTAACATAGAAAATAACCTCTAAAACATGTCATATTTTTGAAAATTTAATAGTTTATTGGTCTATTAAAAACAAAAATTATATTTTATGATAGACTATTATGGAAAAAAATATATCTACATGATGTTTTTGGGAAAATATTTTATTTATGAAATACACATTACTAGATTAAAGATATATATTTCTTCATTTCCCTATAAACTATGACCAAAAAGTGTGATAAATATTTTTGAAATTCATGTATCTCATTCTAGGACACAATATATTGAAATAAGAAATCTCTTTTAAATATATCATTTACAAAAATATGATAAAACTCATGAATTAATTGGAACTGATCCTTATCATGATGGAATAAATTTGAACCCCATGAATTCTATGAGTTTATCCAATTTCAAACATGAACAAGGTTTCATTAGATATTCTTTTTTCATTATTTCTACTTTACCTATCAGTTAATATTTTGTAGGTTATTCAAACATAGAAGGATGATCATTAGTAATTGTGTTTTAGATGATCAACTAGTTGTTATTGACTATTTCATAATCAACCATTTGCAATCATGTTTTCATAGTTGACCATTAGAAGTTCAACCATTAGAGATCCATCATTCGAGAAAAACCATTCAAGATATACCATTTGAGATCAACCAATAGAGAACACAATTTGAGATCCATTGTATTAGATCATGTATTTCACACCCCCATTCATGATATAATATATGTTATTTTCTATTTGAGATCACCCATATGAGATCAAGCATTCAATAATATACTATTCCAGACTCACCATTGGAGATCCATTGTTGGATGATCTATCAATCATTTTTTTGTGATTATTTTATAAAATTATTTTTTTGGATATATTTTTTTTATGTTTTATAATATCAAATCCCTTTATGATAAATAAATATTAAATTATAATATGATATCCAAATTCAATCATACCTCCTTTCTAACCATTTCTCTTAGCTTTTCAATCAACCTAAAAACTGTATGTTTCTACCTTATTTCTTATAATTATTGCAATTATGATAATGAAACATACCACATTCTCATCTCCTAAACAATATCGTCCGTCTAATAAATCATGAGAAGGAACTTTTTTCACTGATGAAGTAATCCAACATATGAACCTATAATTTTCATATCATTTTCTTCAATTAAAAATGATAATAGATAAATATATGATGATTCAAGAAAGTCATTGTTCAAAAAGGTGGCTCATGGTCAAGGATGGATTGAATGGTCCTCAAATAATGATCATCCATTTTATCGTTTGTTAATTCCATAATTCCTTCAGTTTATATAATTTCATTATGCAACAGATGTGGTAAAATCTATTATTTTTTGTAATGTCATATCCCATTCATTTATAAAATATGATATATTCCATCAGGTTCCTAAAAAAAATTCATAAAATATCAAGGTTCTGTTTAAATTGATTGTGATTTTTTTCATTTAAAAGGATTCACTAGAAGATTAAAATGTAAATGTAATATTGAAAAGTTCCATAACTACTGAACTCGATGGATGTAATCATCTTTCGTTAATGTTTATCCAGTAGATGATTACTCCATGTAAAGGAGGGTTTTAGTATAATAAGGTATCATGGTTTTGATATTTTGTTTCTAATGAGTAGTGGATTTAAATAAAATCTGAGTAGTTAAGAATTTTTTTATATTATGGATAAGGGAATGTAATATTTTGGATCAAATTATAAGATTTATATGATGATTATATCATCTGATTCTAAAGCCACATGTTTTGTACACCACTAAGAAGTAGTTTTCATGAGTGCAGGTTTTTGTTTGATCACGTTTACATGAATAATGATGATCATTAATTGGAATATTTGGTTAATTAAATTCTTTGGTGACAATTAAAACTTATATGATGATTTTAGTCCTATTCAACACCTTAGAAGACCATGAATATTGGATGGATCATCCAAATCTATAAATGTGGTTCTACATTATTCTGTGGATATAGAAGTTGAAGAAGAGGAATAAACTATTGAAATATATGAATCTATGAAATTATATATTGAAGAATGAAGATATCTAGATATTTTCATAATACCATATTTATATTAGTTATTTTAAATTCCACCTATTTCCCTTCAATATAGTGAAATTCAATTAAAAGAACGATATAAAAATGTGGAGACTGATGTCTGAAATGAATAATTAGTTGAAAAAACATTCATCTATTTATATAAAAAAGTGTAGTTAATTTTTATTATGATGAGAATATAGATTATGATAATGACATTCATATAGATGAGGATCGTGATAGTTAGAACCATGATGAGAATGATTATTATGATAGAGAATTTATTGGACATAGTGTAATTAATTATATTTTAAAAAATAAAAAATCTATTTATAGTGATGTTCAACCCATTTTTAGAGGACAATATTTTTTATATCACCATATTTATATTTAATATCCAATTGGTGAGACATCTGGTAAAGGTGAAGACATAATAGCAACTGAGGGGGTGATGTACATAGTATTTTTATGAATTTTGATAGAATAATAAGGGCCGGATACAGATAAAAGAGATGGTAATTTTCATAGAAGTCTAGTATATCATAGGGGAAATGATATATTTTTCCTAGGAAAAGATCGTAATGGATAATTTAGTGATAGGATTTATGGATAATGGTTATTGAAATCCTTCACTTTTTATATGACTTCAATTTAAGCTAAATAATTATAATATTCTCGACTTATCTCAAAGATAATTCCATCCCTAATTATAAATTGTTTTCATCATTTATGGATTGAATCAAAAAATGATGAGGATTTTTTGGGATATATAATTTCATCACATTTCAAAAAGATACTTAAATTAATGTCTCTTAATGTATCATAGATTAGTTAAGTTGATACCAATTATATTTATGACAAAGTTATATTCTATATTGAAAAAAAGTGATTTTGGAAATTCATAAAGTGAAAATTATAAAGAGGAATTTATCCAACTTTATGAATGAGTCATGATCCATTTGGTATGATTAATATTAAACAGTTTACATTATATTGGTATCATTACTCAATATTATATATTCCTTATAGGTTGTTGTTTCTTCAAAATCTACTACATCACCTCATATCGCATTTTCTATTGATGCTAAGATGATCCATTTTAATTTCATAGAATAGATGAGTAATGTATTAGGTGATATCCCAACATCCCATTAGTTGGAATTTTAGACTATAAGCTAACAAGGAGAGAAAATTTATTAATTTGTTTGAGAAGTTTTGAATTAATCTTAATGAGGCAGAGAGACCATTACTATGGAAATAATGCACTACCACTAGAAAATTTATACCAAACATGAGCTCAATTACCATTTAAATTTTCTTACTATGAATCTATGTATGCCACATATATATATTAAATTAATAGAACACGTGAATAAAATCATCATTTTGGATCAATTTATCATTCTTTTAATGGTGTAGAATAAGGATTTCATCATAGTATTGGTGATAGGTGGAAACATAATTTTTTAATTTTTAACTCCTGGAATCAATATCATTAAACTTATAAAAATTTAGTGATAGATCTGAATAATATTCATATGTCTTATATAACATATTAACCATCTATAGAACCACTACCTCCTCATTTTCATCCTTTTAGAATGACACAAGTTGAGTTTTTTGGAATATCATTCTTCTGGCGATCATGGAGCATCCTACTTCCACCTGTAAACTGTATGTTTCTTTCTATATACCTCAAATCACAAATAAATTTATAAATATAGTGGTTAAAACAACTCAATGTTATTATATTGATTCTAATTTATATTATACTATAATAATTGTTTTATTTTTCCATTTATTATTTTTCGATTTAATAATTCTTTAAAATCTGAAAATGGGTTCATTCTTGTAATTTATTTGAGCCATTAGAAAAATATAATTATTAATGTGTTTCACATTGTGTAATATATATATAAAGAATTAAAATATATAATTTAATGTACATATTTACATTGTTTTTATCATCATATAACTGGTAATACAATTCCAAGATTTGTACTCAGTATTTAGTGGGGGTTGTTGGATCCTTCATAAATAAGTGATTACAAATCGTGTTTTTATATATCTAATAGGATTTATTTTTCATTATAGTAGATAATTTTTTGGGAAACAAGGCTTTGAATAGATCTACCATAAAATTTAACAATATACTATTATAGATTCCATTTGAACAATATGATATAATGATGGACTACTTATACCACTGGAGGAACCACCATTGAGGAAATATAAAATCATTACAATAGATCTACCTTGAAGGAAATCTAAGACCATTTCATCAGATCATACACGAGTTTAGATGATCTACTTTTGGTAGACCTATTTTTTGATCATTATACTATCTATATGATGTATTTCCAAGATGATCTAAATCCATAAATCATATACTCCTAGAGTTGATCTACCCTTGGGGTAATATACAATTATTAATGATTATCCGTTAGTAGGAAACCATTTTTCTCTAAGTTATATAATTTGAATTTTATTCCTATAATATATAGTTCAAGGAATTGAATGATGAAATTCTGATTTGGATTTAGGAATCAATATTGTTCTTCCAATCCATGTATTCATTAATGGAAAATACATTTATTCATGATTTTTTGCTCATAATGAGGACCATTTATATTATTCTTATTATTATTGTTATTTAATGGATAATTTTACATAAAGAGTTATATATCTTATAGAACACTATATTTTGGGAGAGTTAAATGGTTTATGGAATATATTGATGAACACAAAACATCATAGGACGGTTCTTATAGAAATATTAATAAAAAAATTTGTAAGGAAACTAGAAATCAACAAAAATAATATATAATTATTTTTCAAACATTATGTTTCTTCGTTTCCATGAACATTTTGATAAACTTGTTCAATATTATCACAAAGACACATTCCAAGGTCATTGATATTCTGAATATATTTTGATCAAAATAATTCTCTTTTTGAATCTTTAGTCAATTCCTATATCAATTTTTCACTAATTTTGGGAAGCCATTTATATTACATTATTTCTCTATTAACATTTTCTTCAATAAAAAAACTTGAGTGTTCTTGAAATAATATTCCAACATTATTAATTTTAAAACCCTAAAAAATTGTGGAAGTGTTTTCTTTACGAATTTTAATTATTTTCATCCCATGTTTAATTTTAGAAGATGCTTCAAACCTAGAAAAACATGTATTCTATTGATTGTAAAACATAATATATGAAATTTATATTTTTATAATTAACTTATTGGAAGAAGTTTATTCCAATGTGGATGGTATTATTCCCAAGATTAAGACTAAACCCCAAGTTTATATTCTATTGTGTTATTTATTTATTTTTTCTTTATTTAAATTAAATATATAAATCTTTTCATAATGTGTAAAAATAGTACATTGATATTTTGTCTATGTTTTTTAATATAATGTGTTTTATGATTGAATTTGATTAAAACAATTAAGGTGATTTCAAATATTATTTAAACTATGCCTTAATCCCACACTCAGAAATCATTTGAAATATAAGACATATATAAATCAAAAATTTTGAATATATAATTGTTTACTACTAATTTATGTATTTATTTTAAAATCATCTTGAACAAATATTTTTTTAAGAGCCCAAATAACCCCCACCCACAATTGAGTATCTAACTACAACATACAATAATATATTATATTTACTATTATAGTTTATCTAGTAATTTCATAATTATGTCATGTATATCACATATATTAACTAACATTTTAAATATTTCTTTCAATGTAAATAATTTTGAAATAATAAATCACATAAATTTGTGATGAGGTACCCTTTCTTACACATTAGAAAAAATTCCGAATCACATATGGAATTGAAGTTAAAAAAATATATGATACACATACTCAAGAGTTGTAATGATTTTTGAAATCTGACATATATACGTAAGATAAATCACCTTACCCATTTTTCATTTTTTTTATTTAAAAATATTCAAACTAGTTCATGAGGCGGTAATCCGGTGTACATATAAGTTATATTTTTACTTTCCACTTGTAGGAAATGGAGATGAATATTGGTTATTCCATTAAGATACTAACATATGAATATATTTTTTATTCTGGTTATTTTCTAAATGTACTTTTTTTATAGTTTTAAGTAGTAGGATGGTGATAAAAGATAGAAACAAATTTTTTAAATCCTAAATCTTATCTGAACACATCTTTTAGATTTTACATAATGTCTTCCTAGATGGTATTTCTAATATAACCAAGGATTATTCGATGATGGTACTGAATTTGGGATGTGACTTGTGAAGGTATTTTCTAAACCAATAAAATTTTATCATTTGAAAAAAAGAGGAGAGTGGGTGAACTTTTATAGGTGATGTAAGTGTTAAAGATTAAATTTCTGAAAAAAAAAGTGTATCCATGTTTTAACATGAAAAGTCTTTCCAAAAAGAAGTACTCTTCGATGAAAATTAATTTTTACTATTTTCAGTAACCATTATGGAAAAAATTTAATTTAACCTTATTATTGAATTTAAATTATTATTATGTAATATATGAATTGTATTTTAACAAATATCATGTATAGAAGTTCAATTTTTTTTTAAAAAAATAACTCTGATGCGATAAGAATATTTTTATTCAAAGAAAAAATGTTTAAATGGTGACAATTTTGTTTAAAAACCCCAATTTGAAATTGATTCCAACGATGTAAGTCGAATAAGTACAAATATTATTGAAAAAAAATGTTACATTAAAAAAATTAACATATATTATTCTATTTAAATAATTTTAAAAAATGAATTTGTTAGTCAAAACTATAATTTTCTACAATTCATAAAAAATGGTTTATTTTATGAAAATATCTCAAATTATCACTAATATAATTTTAAAATAATGATTTAAAAATAAATCTTAATATATTAAATAAAATTTCTAAAATATATAAATTAATTTAATAATAAATTAATATGAAATAGCCAAACTATTTTCTTTTAGCAAATTGTTTTTCATATATATTTTTCAGAACATTTTTATATAATTTATAATGTATTGATATTCATTAAATATATGTTAAAATATTATCACCCGTATATTTTTTAGAAGTTATTTAGTATTATTTTTAACTTGTAACATAATAGGTAGGTTATAGGGGTAATTTTCAAAAAATATTTTAATAGATTATTATATTTCAATCATATTACTGAGTGTATCAAAAACATTCAGGGATATTGAATTTAATTATTGGTATATAATTTTTTACTTCCTACATTGTATGATTATTCCCTATGAAAAAAATATTAAACTAAATATTTCATGGATAATAACATATAAATAGATCAGGGTTGTTATAATTCATAACATTGTATGGTTACAACAATAATTCTTCATTTGTTTTTGTTCTCTAAAGTACATTTACCAGCTGAGCCATTTATTTTGTCAATTCATTCTCTCTAGTATGAAGAAATTGTGTTGGTTTTTCCAAGTAAGATATATCATTTTACAATTCTAGTTCATTATTATAAGGCCCCAGCCTTAAACCTTACTTAATCTTGAGTTATTACAAGATTATACGTTGAGGATCTTTTCGGGTTTAGAGTTTTAGAGAATTAGATCATAAGACTTGCATTACATTCCACATATAAACAAAGTGGTTACATAAAGATAGTATTCTTCATTCCCATCAATGGAAACACACATTTGAAATAAAACATGGATTAATTCTTGACATATCCTTGACTCTATCATCTTATCATGTACCTTTCCCTTGACCTGTGAAAAACATTTCAAAAACTTGGGATGAGCATAAAAACTCAGTATGGGTTATAAAAAAACATGGAAAGGAAACATGAGTTCATATATAAATAAGAATGAAATCATACTTTACCCATAAAACATAGGCACTTTAACATACCTCATAAAATCATGAATAAATCATAGAAATCATAAGACATAAAGGTAACTTGAGGCATCCATAACATTCTTATGTAGGGAGTAACCCTCTTGGTTACGTTTGGAATACCCATCACAGTATATTCCCTAAAATCTCTTCGGAGAAACCTTAACGTTTCACTCCTTCGCGTTACCCAATGCATTGGAGAGCTATAACGGGCTCACCCGCCCTTAGTTTATCACGGAACCACCCGTTTTCATAATAATGCCCAAGAACCATAACATAATCATATCACATAAAACATGCATAAAGGAAACATAAAATTTCCACATTTCAATCACGAGATATCAATACAACACATTGATATAAAAACATTATGAAAACCATTTTCAATACCAAAGTAAAACATGGTATTTATTTTTCTTTTAAAAAAGAAGGTATGGCTTGTAGAGGAAGCCAAAACTCAAATAACGGTTACGACGGCGGAGAAGTCGTTTTCGCCGCATACGTACGAAAAAAAACATTCCCTTTTGTCGTTTGGTAAACACTTCGTAAAAAAGATTCCTTTTGAATAAACGTAAAAGTCAAAGGGGTTTATACACCATATGAAAGAAAGTTGTGTATAAAATAAAATATGCCTCAATGAAAGGAGATTGAGACGAAGTCCCATACAAAGATAATTTTCAAAATAAAATAGATACATTATGTGTATTCACTATAAGTACACATAAATAAAGTACAAATACAAGATACGACATAATAATATAATGACATAATTTGAAAGTAGGAGATTAACCCAAAGAATGGAAATTGGGTTAAGAAGTTCCCATACAAAGATAATTTTTAAAATAAAATAGATACATTATGTGAATTCTCTATAAGTACACATAAATAAAGTACAAATACAAGATATGACATAATAATATAATGACATACTTTGAAAGTACGAGATTAACCCAAAGAATGGAAATTGGGTTAAGAAGTTCCCATACCTCGTATCTGACTTGACCCGACCGTTCTTTAAACTCCTGAATAATAAACTTTAGTTAATCTCTACTTGATTATGAATCTTTTCCAAGTTCATTATTCCTTTTATACCATGTTATGAACATCATGTAATCATTTAAGTTAATAATGTTCATTTTGTCGGTATTTGGTTCTTAAGTCAAAAATAGACTTCTTACACTTACATGTTGTTAATTTGGTCAATGTTTCATTATATCCAGAATGGTATTCATGATGTAGATATCATATATGTCATATATATCCAGTACATACATGTATTTAAAATATTACATAATCATTTAGAGGTAAGAAATGAAATGCACCGTTCATGGAGACGGTAAGCCGTACGTACGCATGAACGCTACTTTCATTTCTTTGTCATATTAATGGAATTAAAACTAAATGAGACTTATGTATATTTTAATTCCAGAATTATATTCATCATTTAGATATATCATTAATTATATATATCCATTATATACATGTACTTTTAATAGTACATTACATTTGGGGATAAGAAATGAAATGCACCGTTCATGGAGACGGTAGTCCGTACGTACGCATGAACGCTACTTTCATTTCTATCTCATACTTTAATGGAAATAAATGATAATGATATATATAGGTATATTATAATTCCAGTATAACATCATATATAATAACTTTAAATCCATCCTTTACACGTCCCACATATGGCATTAACGAATCACATCACTTTGAGGGGGCGGTAGTCCGCACTTCCTTAAATGAAGATATCGCGTATACCCATAATGGAAGCCATAAAGGTAAGACACAAATGAAAAATACAGAAGCATAAGTAAAACATAAACATATTACATATCATATATAAAAATAGTGACATCATAATGGCCACCTTTGAAGGTGTTAAATGAGTATTGAACAATCATCGTTTCGGGAGGCAGAATTTCGCCATCCATGGAAACCGTATGTTCTTTAACCATTTGATGTAGTTGTGTGAGAGTGTAGATAAAATAAATCTTATAACAACATCCTAGTATATTGATGATACTGGTGTTGTTACAAAAGAAGTATATAAAAAGAGTTTAGGGGGTTGGAGAAACAAAATAAAACAAATGAAAATGAGAGAATGAATTACCTTAAAAAGTGTAACTCCTTTTGAGTTGAGCCTAAAGGCTTCCTTTGAAAGGATTCTGCCCAAAGGGAATCTTCTAGGATGAGGAGAGGGATGTGGAGAGAGCAAATGGGCAGGGGTTGGCCGAGCCAAAGGCTTGAAGAGTGTGTGAAATGAGGTAGAGGTGGGGGCCTTTTATAAGAGGAGAGGAGGGGCACTTTTGGAAAGTAAAGAAATATAACTTAATTTGAAAATGTGTTTCGGTTTTAAAAGGTCCCACATTGATAGGATTCGTGGATAAGGTGATAAGGGTTCGAAATCCACTCATCCAATTGGTTTTGGACATGTGTAGTTCATAGATATTACATTATCTTTCCATTTTATTTAAATCGTCAAATAATGATGTCATCGCTGCATCATTATTATGTCATAAATAATTAAATTTATTTAATGTATAAAAATTATAAAAAAAATACTATGATATAGGAAATCTTTTTATCTTTCCAATGACTATTTATAATCAAAATTTGGACTTGTATAACTCTACTTAAAAATTGTGTTCGTAAAACATATTATGTTTGTGTCATTTTCACTTTAACATTTAATAAAAAGTAATTTATGTCATTTCCCAACAAAAGTGGATCCATGGGGTCCCCAAGTTAGGCCATGGCTTGTCTTGGTCGGCCATGACACAACCAATAAGGTTGGGACATGTGTCTAGGTCATTTTATATTATTAAAGCATTATTTATTCCTTAAACTACACTAATTACCACTAATCGCGATTAAAAACTTAATAAGTTACTATTCACCAAAAAATTATTTTAATCTCATTGAACCACATTTTACTTTCTAATGACAACCATGTTTGTCGGATTTTCAAAATTCAATACACATTAGTGGTAAAGTTTCATTTAACTGAAAAATCAGTTTGCTTGATTACCACTTAGTGGTTTCACTATTCATCAAAAATTGAAGTTTTTCAGAAAATTACCAAAAAATAACCCTAAGCTATATTTGATATTCCGAATTCAAAAATGAAGTCTATTTTACAAAATTCAAATCATATAAGTCACATTAATTAATTCAATAATTAATTACCGCTGCCAGAGCAAATAGCGTGTTTTTACAAAACAATAAGTATCAAAAGATTGACACCAGTTTAAGTCTAATTTCAAAGTGAAATTGATTCCAATGACCACCATTAGATAAAATGGTAAAAATATATTCTAATTTCACTTTAAAACCAATTCAAAAGATAATCTAATCATATAAATAAATTAGATCAAAAAGATGTTTTGAATTAAAATGCAACATTTTACACTATTCATAAAAAAAATGAACTTTATCAGAAAGGTACCAAAAATTACACAAAGTAAAATTTGATGTCCCGATTCTTAATAAAAGTTTTATTTGGTCCAAAAGAATGTATAAGAGTGATCAAAACTATATTTAATGACGGTTCACCATTAAAAGGTGATAAGTGAACCTTTAGTGAAAATTAGAGTATAAAAGCCTAAAATTGAACTCTTTCCGTATTTTAAGCCTTTATCTTTTATTGGGTAAATGTAAAAACATCTAAAAACATATCTATTCATATTTTAGTTATTTCTATTCATTCCCGCTAGTACAACGGCTACTTGTTAACTAACATAATATTATTATATTACTAGTGTGCTACGTAAGTTTCAAAGAAACTCATCGTTGCGTATCGGGTACGCTATCGAACATAGCAACCCCTTTTAATTAAAATTCATATTTAATTCTCTAATATTAATAAATATGAAAATTATTTATTCTTTAATTACCTGGGATGTTACATCCTTCCCCCCTTTTGGGAATTGCGTCCTCGCAATTTTATTCACTTATCAAAATAAGTGGGGGTATTTATCCCTCATAGCATTTTCAGATTCCCATGTTGCCTCTTCAATCATGTGGTTTTTCAACAAAACCTTTACCTGCTTAATCACCTTATTCCGTAACACTTGCTCCCTGTGGTCAAGAATCTGGACCGGTTGTTCCTCATAAGATAGGTTCTCTTCCAGCTGAACTACTCTGGACTCAAAACATGAGATGGATCTGGCATATACTTTATCAACATCGAAACGTGAAAAACATTGTGTACCTGAGATAAACTCGGAGGTAAAGCCACTCGGTATGCAACTGATCCAACTCTCTCCAGAATTTCGTATGGTCCAACAAACCTTGGACTCAACTTTCCTTTCTTACCAAATCTCATCACACTTTTCCAAGGAGAAACCTTGAGAAAAACATGATCACCTACCTCGAAAGATAGATCCTTCCTCCGGTTATCCGCATAACTCTTCTGCCTGCTCTGAGCTGTTCTCATGTGTTTCTGAATCAGCTGAACTTTTTCTGCCATCTCTTCTACCAATTCTGGTCCCATCAACTTTCTTTCACCCACTTCATCCCAGAAAGCTGGAGTTCGACACCGCTTCCTATATAATGCCTGAAATGGTGCCATCTGTATACTAGAATGAAAACTGTTATTATATGAAAACTCAACCAAAGAAATATGTTGGTCCCAACTTCCCTGATAATCCATAGAACAAGCTCGTAGCATATCCTCCAATGTCTGAATTGTTCGTTCTGACTGTCCATCTGATTGAGGATGAAAAGCTGTACTAAAATTTAATTCAGTACCCAACGACTTCTGAAGGCCTTTCCAAAAGTTAGAAGTAAACCTGGGATCACGATCCGATACAATGGAGAGAGGAACTCCATGTAACCTGACTATCTCTTTAAGATACAAACGGGAAAGTTGATCAAGAGAGAAAGTATCTCGTATAGCAAGGAAATGAGCAGATTTGGTCAAGCGATCAACAATAACCCAGATTGCATTATTACCTCGAGATGTCTTCGGTAATCCAACAACAAAGTCCATGGATATATTCTCCCATTTCCACTCTGGCACTGGTAAAGGCTGAAGCATCCCTTTCGGTAACTGCCGCTCAACTTTAACCTGCTGACAAGTCAAACACTTCACAGTAAAATCAGCAATATCTCTTTTCATTCCATCCCACCAGTAATACTCCCGCAGATCTCTATACATCATAGTACTGCCCGGATTAACTGAAAACGGAGAACTATGAGCTTCACATAAAAACTCTCTCTTCAACTGTGAATCACAAGGCACACATAACCTCTTCACAAACCTCAAAACACAAACAGAAACTTATCCAAGAACTCATGGAAAATTTTATTCATAAGGTCCATGAATACAGCAGGTGCATTGGTTAACCCAAAAGGCATAACTACAAATTCATAATGGCCATATCTAGTACGGAATGCAGTCGTCTGCTTCTTTTACTTTCAACTGATGGTACCCTGACCTCTAGTCAATCTTCGAAAAATACTGAGCTCCATGGAGCTGATACCACTTCATTCGATGGCCCAACATCTGCTGAAGTTGTTGCAAATGATTTTACCACCCCTTTCTGCTTGTAGTCTAGCTGCTTCCCATCACTCAAGCTCTTTGCCGGACACTCGTTTGCATAGTGACCCATCTCATTGCACTTATAACATTTCACTAACTGTAAATCAAATTTGTTCTTACCTTCACCTTGATCCTTTTCAGTGCAATCACGAGCCTTATGTCCCATCTTACCACATCGGTAGCACTTCCCAGAATTCAAAAGACATTCCCCAGCATGCCTTTTGCCACATTTATCACAAACTGGAAACTTAGTTCTCTTACCATCAGACTTTTTTGAAGAATTCTTACCTTTCTCCTGCCACCTCGGTCTCTTCTTCTACTGGTTGTTATAGAACACTTGGTCATCGGAAAACTCCATTTCCACCTTCTCAGCACATCGAACAAGCTTTTCATAACTTTTAAACTCACGAGAAGCTAATGCCCTTCGATACTTTGGCTTTAATCCTGAGTAAAAACGATTGATTTTACTATCAAGGTCCCAGATAAAATTGGGAGCATACCTTGCCAATCGAGTGAACCTTTCTTCATAGGCAGCCACTGAGTCTTCCTCTTGCCTCAATTCCAAGAATTGCTTTTCCATCCTAAGTCAAACAGCCTTAGGAAAATACTTCTCAAGAAACATACCTTTGAATTCATCCCAGTCAAGAGCATCAATCTCATCGGCGTCCCTGATATTTTTAACCATAGACCACCACTGATCTGCCTCACCCTCCAAACGATAAATAGCAAGACTAACCTTTTGATTGTCTGAACATCCCATGACATCAAAAATCTTCTCCAGTGATTTAATCCACACTTCAGCTTGCACAGGGTCAGATGATCCTCTGAATGATGGTGGATGTTGCCTCATGAAATGTTCCACCACTGACATGTTCCTCTGCGGTTGATCTGGCTGATCTCGTGCATGGTTACCACCACCATTTATAGCCTGAGTCAACTGTGCCATTACTGCAACAAACTGTTCAGTTCTGATTCCGACCATCTCAGGTTGCTGATTTGGAAGGTTGTCTTCCTCCTGATGTCGTCCCAACATAGATGCTTTTTTTCCTCTGCGGAAAACCATTCTGAACACCGAAATATCTTAGGCGAAGCAACATGGTAATCTGTAAATGCTATATCATTTAAATCATATTATAATTTAACACTTTTCTAACTCCTAAAGTTGTCTAAACCGACCTTTGATACCAACTATAAGGCCCCATCCTTAAACCTTACTTAATCTTGATTTATTACAAGATTACACGTTGAGGATCTTTTCGGGTTTAGAGTTTTAGAGAATTAGATCATAAGACTTGCATTACATTCCACATATAAACAAAGTGGTTACATAAAGATAGTATTCTTAATTCCCATCAATGGAAACACACATTTAAAATAAAACATGGATTAATTCTTGACATATCCTTGACTCTATCATCTTATCATGTACCTTTCCCTTGACTTGTGAAAAACATTTCAAAAACATGGGATGAGCATAAAAACTCAGTATGGGTTATAAAAAAACATGGAAAGGAAACATGAGTTCATATATAAATAAGAATGAAATCATACTTTACCCATAAAACATAGGCACTTTAACATACCTCATAAAATCATGAATAAATCATAGAAATCATAAGACATAAAGGTAACTTGAGGCATCCATAACATTCTTATGTAGGGAGTAACCCTCTTGGTTACGTTTGGAATACCCATCACAGTATATTCACTAAAATCTCTTCAGAGAAACCTTAACGTTTCACTCCTTCGCGTTACCCAATGCATTGGAGAGCTATAACGGGCTCACCCGCCCTTAGTTTATCACGGAACCACCCGTTTTCATAATAATGCCCAAGAACCATAACATAATCATATCACATAAAACATGCATAAAGGAAACATAAAATTTCCACATTTCAATCACGAGATATCAATACAACACATTGATATAAAAACATTATGAAAACCATTTTCAATACCAAAGTAAAACATGGTATTTATTTTTCTTTTAAAAAAGAAGGTATGGCTTGTAGAGGAAGCCAAAACTCAAATAACGGTTACGACGGCGGAGAAGTCGTTGTCGCCGCATACGTACGAAAAAAAACATTCCCTTTTGTTGTTTGGTAAACACTTCGTAAAAAAGATTCCTTTTGAATAAACGTAAAAGTCAAAGGGGTTTATACACCATATGAAAGAAAGTTGTGTATAAAATAAAATATGCCTCAATGAAAGGAGATTGAGACGAAGTCCCATACAAAGATAATTTTCAAAATAAAATAGATACATTATGTGTATTCACTATAAGTACACATAAATAAAGTACAAATACAAGATACGACATAATAATATAATGACATAATTTGAAAGTAGGAGATTAACCCAAAGAATGGAAATTGGGTTAAGAAGTTCCCATACAAAGATAATTTTTAAAATAAAATAGATATATTATGTGAATTCTCTATAAGTACACATAAATAAAGTACAAATACAAGATATGACATAATAATATAATGACATACTTTGAAAGTACGAGATTAACCCAAAGAATGGAAATTGGGTTAAGAAGTTCCCATACCTCGTATCTGACTTGACCCGACCGTTCTTTAAACTCCTGAATAATAAACTTTAGTTAATCTCTACTTGATTATGAATCTTTTCCAAGTTCATTATTCCTTTTATACCATGTTATGAACATCATGTAATCATTTAAGTTAATAATGTTCATTTTGTCGGTATTTGGTTCTTAAGTCAAAAATAGACTTCTTACACTTACATGTTGTTAATTTGGTCAATGTTTCATTATATCCAGAATGGTATTCATGATGTAGATATCATATATGTCATATATATCCAGTACATACATGTATTTAAAATATTACATAATCATTTAGAGGTAAGAAATGAAATGCACCGTTCATGGAGACGGTAAGTCGTACGTACGCATGAACGCTACTTTCATTTCTTTGTCATATTAATGGAATTAAAACTAAATGAGACTTATGTATATTTTAATTCCAGAATTATATTCATCATTTAGATATATCATTAATTATATATATCCATTATATACATGTACTTTTAATAGTACATTACATTTGGGGATAAGAAATGAAATGCACCGTTCATGGAGACGGTAGTCCGTACGTACGCATGAACGCTACTTTCATTTCTATCTCATACTTTAATGGAAATAAATGATAATGATATATATAGGTATATTATAATTCCAGTATAACATCATATATAATAACTTTAAATCCATCCTTTACACGTCCCACATATGGCATTAACGAATCACATCACTTTGAGGGGGTGGTAGTCCGCACTTCCTTAAATGAAGATATCGCGTATACCCATAATGGAAGCCATAAAGGTAAGACACAAATGAAAAATACAGAAGCATAAGTAAAACATAAACATATTACATATCATATATAAAAATAGTGACATCATAATGGCCACCTTTGAAGGTGTTAAATGAGTATTGAACAATCATCGTTTCGGGAGGCAGAATTTCGCCATCCACGGAAACCGTATTTTCTTTAACCATTTGATGTAGTTGTGTGAGAGTGTAGATAAAATAAATCTTATAACAACATCCTAGTGTATTTATGATACTGGTGTTGTTACAAAAGAAGTATATAAAAAGAGTTTAGGGGGTTGGAGAAGCAAAATAAAACAAATGAACATGAGAGAATGAATTACCTTAAAAAGTGTAACTCCTTTTGAGTTGAGCCTAAAGGCTTCCTTTGAAAGGATTCTGCCCAAAGGGAATCCTCTATGATGAGGAGAGGGATGTGGATAGAGCAAATGGGCAGGGGTTGGCCGAGCCAAAGGCTTGAAGAGTGTGTGAAATGAGGTAGAGGTGGGGGCCTTTTATAAGAGGAGAGGAGGGGCACTTTTGGAAAGTAAAGAAATATAACTTAATTTGAAAATGTGTTTCGGTTTTAAAAGGTCCCACATTGATAGGATTCGTGGATAAGGTGATAATGGTTAGAAATCCACTCATCCAATTGGTTTTGGACATGTGTAGTTCATATATATTACATTATCTTTCCATTTTATTTAAATCGTCAAATAATGATGTCATCGCTGCATCATTATTATGTCATAAATAATTAAATTTATATAATGTATAAAAATTATAAAAAAAATACTATGATATAGGAAATCTGTTTATCTTTCCAATGACTATTTATAATCAAAATTTGGACTTGTATAACCCTACTTAAAAATTGTGTTCGTAAAACATATTATATTTGTGTCATTTTCACTTTAACATTTAATAAAAAGTAATTTATGTCATTTCCCAACAAAAGTGGATCCATGGGGTCCCCAAGTTAGGCCATGGATTGTCTTGGTCGGCCATGACACAACCAATAAGTTTGGTACATGTGTCTAGGTCATTTTATATTATTAAAGTATTATTTATTCCTTAAACTACACTAATTACCACTAATCGCGATTAAAAACTTAATAAGTTACTATTCACCAAAAAATTATTTTAATCTCATTGAACCACATTTTACTTTTTAATGACAACCATGTATGTCGGATTTTCAAAATTCAATACACATTAGTGGTAAAATTTCATTTAACTGAAAAATCAGTTTGCTTGATTACCACTTAGTGGTTTCACTATTCATCAAAAATTGAAGTTTTTCAGAAAATTACCAAAAAATCACCCTAAGCTATATTTGATATTCCGAATTCAAAAATGAAGTCTATTTTACAAAATTCAAATCATATAAGTCACATTAATTAATTCAATAATTAATTCCCGCTGCCAGAGCAAATAGCGTGTTTTTACAAAACAATAAGTATCAAAAGATTGACACCAGTTTAAGTCTAATTTCAAAGTGAAATTGATTCCAATGACCACCATTAGATAAAATGGTAAAAATATATTCTAATTTCACTTTAAAACCAATTCAAAAGATAATCTAATCATATAAATAAATTAGATCAAAAAGAGGTTTTGAATTAAAATGCAACATTTTACACTATTCATAAAAAAAATGAACTTTATCAGAAAGGTACCAAAAATTACACAAAGTAAAATTTGGTGTCCCGATTCTTAATAAAAGTTTTATTTGGTCAAAAAGAATGTATAAGAGTGATCAAAACTATATTTAATGACGGTTCACCATTAAAAGGTGATAAGTGAACCTTTAGTGAAAATTAGAGTATAAAATCCTAAAATTGAACTCTTTCCGTATTTTAAGCCTTTATCTTTTATTGGGTAAATGTAAAAACATCTAAAAACATATCTATTCATATTTTAGTTATTTCTATTCATTCCTGCCAGTACAACGGCTACTTGTTAACTAACATAATATTATTATATTACTAGTGTGCTACGTAAGTTTCAAAGAAACTCATCGTTGCGTATCGGGTACGCTATCGAACATAGCAACCCCTTTTAATTAAAATTCATATTTAATTCTCTAATATTAATAAATATGAAAATTATTTATTCTTTAATTACCTGGGATGTTACAATTATAGGTTATCGCATGTATTGGGTCTAGATTTTACTTTCCTGATAGTAGTATATGGAACACATCAATTTATTTTGAAATCTAATATTTAATTTATAATTAGTAACCAACATCTCCAATTTAATCCAAGATTTGAAATGGTCTCATATAACAAGGCCTTATTTTTACCATCCTAAAAATCATTACAGTACACTTCCATGTATATAAATTGAAGAAACCCTGATATCAATCTTGTAATTAAAAATTATTTCTCTAGTTAACATTATATCATTATGCTAATATTGTAACACCCCAGGTAAATAAAGAATATCACATTTTCATATTAATCCATATTTGTGAATAAAATCTTAATATTACTTTAAAGGGGACGCTATGCATGATTGCGTACCCAATACGCAACAATAATTTTCTTGGGAATCTTGCGTTGTACTCTAATAATAAAATAATATTATTTTAAATGGTAGTTAACGCCTAGCCGTTGTAATGGCAGGAATGAACAGAACTAACTAAAAAATGATTATATTTGTTTTTCAAATATTTTCACTCTTTACAATAAATTTTATAGGATTAAAAATGCGAATGAATCCAATTTTAAGTATAAACATTCCAATATTCTATAAAAGGTCGATTAACCGCCTTTTGATGGAGAACCTCTTTTAAATCCACTTTTTGAAAATTTTATGTGTTATATTTGACAAAATAAAATTCTTATTTAGAATCAGGACATCAAAATTTACATTGCGTAAATTTTTGGTATTTTTCCGAAAAAGTTCAATTTTTAATGAATAGTGATAAATGTTGTATTTTAATTCAAAACCTCTTTTTAATATAATTTATTTATATGATTATATTATCTTTTTAATTGGTTTTAAAGTGAAATTAGAATATATTTTTACCATTTAATCCAATAGTGTTCATTGTAATTAATTTCACTTTGAAATCGGACTTAAACTAGTGTCAATCTTTTAATACATTTTGTTTCATAAAAACACGCTATTTGTTTTGACAGCGGGAATTAATAAATAAATTAATTAATGAAACTTATATTTTTTGAATTTTGTAAAATAGACATCATTTTTTATTTCGGAATATCAAATATATCTTAGGGTGAATTTTTGGCAATTTTCTGAAAAACATCAATTTTTGATGAATAGTTAAACCACTAAGTGGTACTTATAAAAACTGATTTTTCTGTTTAAATGAAATTTTTCCATCTTTGTGTTTTGAATTTCAAAAATCCGACATACATGGTTTTCATTAAGAAGTAAAATGTGGTTCAATGGGATTAGAATAATTTTTTGGTGAATAGTAACTTATTATGTTTTTAATCACGATTAGAGGTAATTTGTGTAGATTAAGGTAAGAATAATGTTTTAATAAATTGAAATGACCTAGACACAAGCCCTACACTCATTGTATGTGTCATGGCCGACCAAGAAAATCCATGGGTAAACTTGGGGACCCCATGGAGCCACTTTGGTTGGAAAATGACATAAATCCCTTTTTATTTAATGTTAAAGTAAAAATGACACAAACATGAGATGTTTTACTAAAAAAAATTTACATGGGGTTATACAGGTCAGAGTTTTGACTATAAATATCCATTGTAAATCTAAAAATATTTCCTACATCATATTAATTTTTTTATTATTTTAATACATTAAATAAATTAAATTATTTATGACATCATCATGAAGTCGTGATGACCTCATTATTTAACGATTTAAATAAAATGGAACGATAATGTAAAATATAAGAACTACACGTGTCAAAAACCTATTGTATGGGTGGATTCCAAACCCTTATCAACTTATCCTAGAACCAAATCAATGTGCGACCATTAAAATCTGGAACTCATTCCAAAATAAAGTAACATTTCTTTACTTTCCAAGAGTGCCCCTCCTCTCCTCTTATAAAAGGCCCCCACCTCTACCTCCTTACCCACACTTCCAAAGCTTTTTTCTAGGCCAACCCCTACACATTTTGTCTCTACACATCCCGGTATAACTCCTTGAACCCTCACTTTGGGCATAAGTCTTCCCAATGAAGCCTTTGAGCTCAAACCAAAGGGAGTTACCCGATTTTAAGGTAATGTCTTCACTTGTGTCCTTTTGTTTTATTTTGCTTCTCCAACCCCCAAAACTCTTTTTATTCATTTATTTTGTAACAAATACAGTATCTTAAATATACTAGGATGTTTTTATAAGAAGTATTTGAGCTACACTTACACACACCTACATCTAATGGTTAAAGAACATACTGTTTCTGTGGATGGAAAATTTCTGCCTCACGAAACGATGATTGTTCAACATTCTTCTAACACCTTCGAAGGTGGCCATTAAGATGACACTATATTTATATATGATATATAATATGTTTATGTTTTACATAAGCTTCTGTATTTTTCATTCATGTCATACCTTTATGGTTTCCATTATGGGTAAATGTGATATCTTCATTTAAGGAAGTACGGACTACCGCCCCCTCAAAGTGATTTGATTCGTTAATACCATATGTGGTACGTATAAAGGATATATTTAATGATTTTATATATGATACCATACTGGAATTAAAATACTATTATGTATCATTATCTTTTAATTCCATTAAATATGAAATAGAAATGGAAGTAGTGTTCATGCGTACGTACGGCTTACCGTCTCCATGAACGGTATATTTCATTTCTTATCTCAAAATGTTATGTACTATTATAAGCAAATATATATAATGGATATATATGTAATATATTACATATAAATAATGGATATCATTCTGGAATTATAACATATATATATCTCTCTCTCATTTTGTTTTAATTCCATTAATATGACAAAAAAATGAAAGTAGCGTTCATGTGTACGTACGGCCTACCGTCTCCATGAACGGTGCTTTTAATTTTTATATCCAAATGAAATGGAATTGTATAAAATGAATATATACTGGATATATATGATATTTAAAATATCAATAATATTCTGGATATGATGTACCTATAACTACATGGAAAATTATTTTCCAACAAGTTCAATTTTTGACTCGTGTACCAAACATCGACAAAAACGTCTGATATGAACTCATATTATTAACAAATTATTATAACATTAAAATACGTGATATGAACTGAATAATAAAATTAATATGAGGTCCTTAAGAAATTATAAATTGACCAAAGTTTATTATTCAGGAATATAAAGAAACGAACAAGACAAGTTGGACTTGAGGTAAGTGATCCTACTCCTCTCTTTCTTTTTAAGTACACTCTTTTATGTCATTCCTTTTAAATCTCATCTTTCTTGTTATTGGGATATTATTTTATATTACACTTACTGTAATTTTTATTTTCATATTATGAGAGACCTTATTCTCTCTCATCAATCCATTTTGGAAGTTTTAAGTGGCGTCGTTAGGCTGCCGAGTTTTCGTAAGGGATTTTTCATCTCACTTTTATTCCTGTGAGATTTATGCTACATTTTCCATAATATCCATTGAGTGGTGTATGTACTGCCCATTATTTTACTCATTGTGTAATATACTTTCATTTATTAGTATTTACATCAATGTTGTATTGTCCCTCTTTCACGGGGTGTATGTTTTGAAAGATACTCGTGTCAGTAAGGGAACCTTTCACCCTCCTCTTTTTAAAAGACTTCTTTTGTTATGTCTTTTAATTAACATAATATTATGTTGGGATATGTTCTTCTATATCCTTATTGATTTTAATTTTATTTCCATGTGATGAGATACCCTTTTTATCTCTCATCAACTCATTTTCTGAATTTTGTAGTGACGTCGTTAGGCTGTCAAATTTTTGCAAGGGAACTTCTTAACCCAAATTTGATTCTTTGGGATAAACTTGTACTCCTTGAATATGTCGTTCTATGAATATGTGTGAATACCCTCTGATTGTTTTATAGTTAATATCCACTTATATTTGGTGTATTCGTTTGTAACACATAATTATTTAATTGATTTATCCTTAAAACAAGGATACTGTCTTTGTAAGGGACATCGTCTCAGTCTCCATTAATTGAGGAATATTTTGTTTTATACAAAACCTTCTTTTATAAGGTGCATAAACCCCTTTGGATTTTACGTTTATCCAAAAGGAATCTTTTTTATACGAATCTTTTTACTAAACTACAAAAGGGAATGTTTTTTTCGTACGTATGTGGTGACAACGACTTCTCTGCCGCCGTGACCATTATTTGAGTTCCAGCTTCCTCTACAAGCCATACCTTTTTTTAAAAGAAAAATAAATACCATGTTTTTCCTTCCATTTATTTTGGTATTGAAAATGGTTTTCATAATGTTTTTGTATCAATGTGTTGTATTGATATCTTTTGATTGAAAAGTGGAAATGTTATGTTTCATTTATGCATGTTTTATGTGATATGATTATGTTATGGTTCTTGTGCATTATTATAAATACGGGTGGTTCTGTGATAAACTAAGGGCGGGTGAGCCCGATATAGCTCTCCAATGCATTGGGTAATTCGAAGGAGTGAAACGTTAAGGTTTCTCCGAAGAGATTTAGGGAATATACTGTGGTGGGTATTCCAAACGTAACCAAGAGGGTTACTCCCTACATAAGAATGTTATGAGTGCCTCAAGTGACCTTTTATGTCTTATGATTTCTATGATTTATTCATGATTTGATGAGGTACGTTAATGTTTTTATGTTTTATGTGTAAAGTATGATTTCCTTCTTATGTATATATGTACTCATGTTTCCTTTCCATATATTTTTATATCCCTTACTAAGATTTTTATGCTCATCCCATGTTTTTGAAATGTTTTTCACAGGTCAAGGGAAAGGTACATGATATGATGATAGTTTCAAGGAAGTGTCAAGAAAGAATCCATGTTTTATTTTAAATATGTTTCTGTTGATGGGATAAATGAATACTATATTTATGTAACCACTTTGTTTAAATGTGGAATGTAATGCACGTTTATGAGCTAATTCTCTAAAACTCTAAACCTGAAAAGATCCTCAATGTGTAATCTTGTATTAACTCAAGATTAAGTAAGGTTTAAGGCTGGGGCCTTATAAATATAATGAAAAACTAAATATCCACTACCATTGTTATTTTCTCTTAAACATTTTCTTTAAAAATTATTTTCAGTCCACTAACCTCATCCCAAAAAAATAGTGTATAAATTATCATTCTATATAATTATTCAAGCAGATCCATTTGAATATTTTAACAAAAATGTTTTTTATAAGAAAAAACTAAAAGGGGAATACTTATCCAAAACATATAGAAAGTCATGTGAGAATGACCCTAATATGTACTATATTTTATGAGTTATCCTTTCAGAATTTCCATTAGTTTGATGATGGTAGGCATCACTCAAATGATTCTTAGAATAATGATCCTTATGAAGACCTATTTATAATTATTATTTTTAATGGAGATCATGATCGGTTATAATAGAAATATGTTGATAATGATGTCTTAAAAAATAAACAAAATAGATCCTTTCATAGTGTTCAAGATATAAATATTGTATTGTTTTGAAGAAATGTGATTATTTGGATAAATGATTAATGATATCCAATATTTCATCACACTTTCCAGGAGTCATTAGTTTTCCGGTGAAACATTACATAATAATGTTATCACATTCCCATATAGAAATAAGAAGAGATTTCATAACATCTTTAGGATTCTATCTCAATACATTAACTTTTTGATTAACCATTCTACTATAAATATAATAATCAATTTCCCTATTCATCCAATCTATTAAAAAAATATCCATCAAATCCCTATACATATTCATACTACCATCATGTAATTTGAAATAATAGTTATGATAATCATCCAAAAATTCCATATTTTATTCATGTATATATTAAACACATAATCTATTTCCTATATTTGTAAATTTATATTAAAAATATTTTTTCATATTTTCCCATCAATTTTGGATTTAATATTTTATATAGTTTTTCATCATCATATTTATAACCATTTATATTTTGTGATGAATAATTGGTCTCAATAATTTTAAAAGTGAGGGGTTTCTACTCTTAATTATGAACTAAAATATCTATATTTACAAAATCTATGATCATAAGAGCACTCTCAATCATCTTCTATGTCAAAACAACATTATATGTCCTACTCAATGAATCTGCAACTTTATCTTCCCCCCATACATGGTTGTGTATTGTGAAATATTAATCATTTAGAAGCTCAATCCATCTTCACTACCTCATGACGATATATTTAACTGAAAATATATATATTAGGTTTTTAGGGAGTTTCATATCTTATATCATTTTCTAAGTTGATAATATCTCCATGTATTCGAAGAAAATATTGCACCTACTAACTCAATATCATATATTCGATAATGTTCTACTTTTGTTTCAATATCCATGATGTATATGCAATAAATTATATTATTTAGGTAGTTAAAATTAATTTCCCATCATTTATGCATCACCATATATCAAAAACCCAAAATTTATAGATATTATAATCAGAATCAAAGAATTTACCAAAAAAATTACATCATCAAAAAATTCTTGACATAAATTGTTCTCTACAAACTTATACCGTTTGCATGTATTCTGGGATAACTATTAAGCCAACAAATAATAATTTAAAATGAATTATTGATCGTAACATTCCAAAATAATAAAATAAGACAAATATATTGTGTTAATTTGTGTAGGCCATTAAATTACTTCATTCTTCATCCCAAGACCAATCAAGATTACATATTTGGAGACAACATGTCCACGAAGAGAAACAACATGAATCTAGAAATCGCACATAAAAATCTACCATATAATTCTTTCTTTATAAGTGTCTCAAGAACTATCCAGATCTCAATTTCAATGTCATCTACAATTTTAAAATAAAATATGAAATAAATTTTTTTTACACAAAAAAATTATCATGATTTTCCTTGAATAATATATTCCATAGATTAATAAAAAATATTGTTCATTTCTCAATAGAAATATAATTAATGTAATATAATAATTTTCATACCTCCTTAAAAATTATTTCCTATAAATGTAATTATTATTTAATTATAATTTATTGTAGCCAAAAAAGTACAATAATGGAATCATATTGGGATCTATGAAGTTTATCAAACATGTTAGTCATGTGAGGAGGATTCAGTTTGTTTTTTATTGTATAATAATTTATTTTCTTATAATAAATGAATATATTTATGGATCTATATTTATTATTAATGAAGAGAACATTGTCTCCCCATGGTAAAAAACTAGGATGAATAAACCCTTCATCACACAAATCCTTTATTATAAAATTTTCTAGTTATTTCATCATCTTCATTAATTCCTTTAATCTTGGTATTGAATCAGGTGATAAAACAATGGAAATCTAAAATTTACACTATTGGGATGTCTTGGTATTTCCTCTAGAAATTTATCAATATATTCATATAGAATAGGTTTAGCATAATTGTGATGATTACTTTCCCTATACATGTATTTTATTCTCTTCATACTTAATATTTTCATTCATTACATTAATGTGGAGGGGTGGGTATATAAATTTATTAGATAATGATATTTTTATGAAAAGATAATGAATTATATATCTTTATTATGTATCATAATTTTCATCATCATTCATAAAAGTTTTCAAAAAAATATATATTGGAACTTAAAATGTATTACACTTATTTAAGGAATATTTATTATAATATAGTCAAACCAATAATTAAACTCTAACCTTAATATTTGGAAATTCCGGAAATATCCATGTTATAGTGAGTCTTCCCATTGGAATTATGAAGGAAAAATCCATTATTAAATTAAATGTAGGACATATAATTTTAATTATTAAATAGTTGGATATATAAGATCATGAGGTTGTAGAATCAAATAAAATACAAGATAAATTTAATGATATGATTACTGTACCTACAACCATATTATTATAGAATTCCTCCATAAATAAAATTGTCATTTATACAGGGACTTCTACCCTTTTCCTATTTTGTTGTATATTACCATAATTTTTGGGAAATTAGTATGAATAATTTTATATTTCATTACAAATAAATCACTAAAAATAATTTATTTCTTTGTTCCACTGGAATTCATGAGACAAATTACACTTATCTGCTCTCAAATAAAAAACTCTCATACCATTTATGAGTTTTCCATGATGTTTCATTAAAATTTACTCATAAGGTGAAAATTTATACATTCTATTCCTATTTGTTGAAACATTATATTTCTCATTGTTTTATTTTGACAAATTATATTTAAAATTTCCATTTATCATGTACAATATATGTAATTCAATCTTTGTTTTTATGGAATAAAATAACTATTTCATCATACGAAAAAAATATTTAGAGACAAAATCCCTATGGAGACATAGTGAAAATCCCCTCGATGATGTAATTAATACTTCACTAAATGTTGTGAATTTAATACCTAGAGTTTGAAGATAAAATTATATGATCATGTTATGATACAATATATTATTCTTTTTCATTTTAATAATAAAAATTCTCTTCATTTTAGTATGACCACCTGATGGAAAATATTTCTCAAATGTTTTCCCCTTAAAACCTTTACATTCCATCAATTTTATTTACTCTATATCCCTAGTATTCTATATGAGTGGACATCTTAGTGCTTTATATATTTATCTATAATATATTGCGACAATTATATTTTTCTTTTCATTATTACCCATTTCCATAAATAACTTCTCCATAGAATTAATAAATTTCTCAACTACCATTACAATATTATTCCGTACAAATGATAGGGATTCAATTCTCTAATGATATCTAAACTAGAAAACTCATTTTATTGTTGATAACCATAGGTATATTAGTCTAAGAACCACACTCCCATGTAGTTTACAAAATGGGATGTGTTTCTAGAAAAAAATTTAAATCTCTTAATTTCCAAAACATTAATATATTCTTATATAACTATAATCAAATTATATCATAGTGTTATGATCCATAACATTTTATTTCCTTAATCTTGTTCCCAAGGTTTCTGAAAAAATTCCATTTAATACCAACTATAATTACCCCCAACACCAGTAAGCTAGGTTCATTGCCTACTTTATTGTATTGGAATATTTAGAAGTCATAAATTGGGATTGAATTATCATTTTTGTTGTTTTATAGAACCAAATACATTCATGTTAACCAAATTGCATTGTTATATAATAAAAAACATTTAAATGGAAAAAATGTGGCATCATTAAACTCATTTAAGGAATTTTTCATCATATATTTTCGGACAGAAATAAATAATAGTGAGTTAACTTCTCAATGTTATTTGTGTATAGTGGATGAAATCAAGATTAAAATAATCACAATTAACAGGGAATGATATATAAATAAACCCATATTCTTTTTAAATGACATAACTATCATTATAATATAATGAATCCTCATTATGATGAGTTGAATAACTCAAATAACATATTATTTAATTAATAACTGTAGAATAAAATACATCAACAGATAATATGGTTTTGAAAATATCATATATAAGAATAACTATGCTCTTAATTAAGGGAGTTATTATTTATTAGACATGATTTTTTCAATAACATGATACCTCTTGAATCACAACCATTGTAATTACTATTTAAAAATATTTGTTGACAAATATTTAATTTTTATAACTAATTTATCTCATTTGAGTTGTCAGAGAATCAAGTAGAAATATAATAATTGATCACATACATCAATTTGGATCCAAATAATTCCTAAAATATTAAGTGAGTTGTTAAATTCATAAATATGTATGAATTCTCCTCAAATATATACATTGAGTAAAGGATATAATTATATATATATTTCTCCAGTTAATCAAATAGATTTTAAAGTAGTAATTGCAAGTACAATATGTAAATTGTTTTGGAAAAATTCATATCCATAATAAATGAATATGAAATTTTAATAGAAGTGTAGTTTATAATGAAATATTCTAACAATAAATTGATTATTTAATGAGATTTTATATAATCACAATATAATTTGAGATTTTATAATAAATTATTAAAAATGGTATTTTTCATGTGAAATCCCAATATATGAAATAGTTATAATTATAACCTAAACTAAAATTTGGTTTTAATGAATAATGATAGTATATGTAAAAATTGGTAATATATGCACCATATAAAATTAAGTATATTCATAACATTACAATCTTCATTCATGGAGGGACACTGAGATGATATCCCTTACCATGAGTCTGACTCATCACATAAATAATATAACTTCCAGAATAATAAACATCTTTTAATTATTTTGTTTTGAAAGATTCTATTTAATGTTTCTTATTATAATTATTTCACTTATTTCTATGTTATATATAGTTACATAATAAATTATATATACATAAATTTTTTTTAAAGTGTTAGAATTATGTGTTAAAAATGTCTTTGGTAACATGATTATTGGTCTAAAAGTTCATTACATAACATCTCCAAAAATAATTATCATCAAATAATTAACATAATTATCCATAATTTTTTGTTTTATTAAATGTATTTGATGATGTTTTTTGAACAATTATGTAAATTATGATCATGTATATGGTAGGTTTTAAATATTCAAGTGTAACATTTCCAAATTTCAATTATCATTATTTAATGAGGCTAAGTGATATCTTATCTTTACCAAATGAAAATAAAATAACAAATACTATATAATTTCTTTTAAAATGCTTATTTATATCATCCATGTTATTAGGATATTAAATTTTATGCACATCTCTTTGTGAATGTGGTATTACAAAAAACAAGAATGATGTTATCATATTTTAGTGAGTGAAGTGGTTTAAAATTTATATATTATTTTTTAAGAGTGATAATTATTAAATTAATCTAATTTTTATGTTATTAATGTGAAATATATTCGTTAAGGGTTTTTTATCACTTTACCTATAATTATTTATGGAGTGAGTAATCGCATCTCTTAGAATGTTGGTAGTCAAACATACCCATGAGACATCTTATTGTAATCCTTATACAATTGAATGTAAAAAATTTATCTCTCTTAATGATTAAAAATGCTTAATAATGGTATATATTTCATATATACACTTTATATCCAACATCTTACAAAAAATTTTGATGTTTTGATGGATAACATGTCACGTCATTTCATGAGGTGGTAGTCAACAATACACCCGAGTGATGTTATTATTTTCTATTTTATGGGTAGAGTTGATGAATATTGGTCATTACCAATATTAAATAACATAATTGTATATGGGATATACTAGAGTTTTTAATTAAACCTAAGTGAATTATATTTGAAGGAGGTGGATGATGAAATAAACCAAAAACACCTAGTTAAGAATTTTACTAATTCTCTATCCACACCTTTCCGATTATAACTAATTTTTTCAAATAATTTATTTCATTAAAATCCAATAATAATTGGATGAGTGGTTTTTCTATGGTTTTATTTAGATATTTATTTTCCAAAAAAAAGGTTTTTAAGGTGTTTAGAAGAGAGTTAAGGTTTGGCCTATTATTTTTTTAGAGTGATAAACTTGTCATTTTTTAAAATTAAACAGTGTATCTATAATTTTTATCTTGTATAAAATGGATTATTATAGAGCCTTAGACATTATATGTTCATTATATATCAATTAAATTTATTTTATAAAACCTCAATGTTCAATTTACCCCATATATGTTTTATTTTACCCCCAATAACAAAATTTTACCTTAAACATGGTTATAGATTTTCACTATTTTCACTATTTATTTTGGATAGAAAGTATTTTGAAAATATTAGAAATGATAAATTAGTATGATTTAATACATGGAATATATTTTTTAAAATTCAATAAATATATTTAATTTTTATATTTAATATTAATCCAACAAACATAAGGGGAAATCATATTATAAAAGAGAATGGTTTCCAAAGTGTACAGTGTTTTTTATAAAAATTATTGATGAATTTTAATCAAATGAGATAAATTATAAATATATATAAATAATTGATATAATAATTCATTAAAAAATATTAATATAAATTTTAACAGTGTAAATATCTTAAATGTAAAAACAATTTTTAGTAAATAATCATGTTTTTCAATATTCAACATTAAATGAAGCATTTCATAAAATAATACTAACAAGTAACATTTAGAAAATGAAGATATTATAATATAAATGCTATTTTTTTATAAAAGAAACCTTATAACTGATTCAAATTTAAATTTAGTGTACCTATAGAAGAAGTGATGAAATTATTTTCTTTAAAAAATTGAAAATAATTATATTCTATCAAATTTTTCTTATTTATTGTATAGTCTATTGAAATCTGTTTAATTAATTTTATACATATATAGATCATATAATTTCTACAATTAATGTATTACTATTGATACCTACAAAACATAACAACTTTGGTATATTGGTCATATATAAATTATATTTAAATTGTTTATTTTTGTTTAAATATTGTGTTTCATGAATCAATATCTATTGAAGAAATTGATATTATTAAAACTAAAATAAGTTTTAAAATCTATCAGTGTTAAAAATATAGCTCTATCTCTCAGACCGTAATGCATATCACCATATATATTTTGGTCATCGGAATAAACTATTGCAAAAAAAATTTCTCCCATCATGTATATCTTATGTAATCAAAAAATCACAACACATCACTACGAGAGTAAAAAATCAATATCATTATATATGAGAGAAAACAACAAACAAGTTCAATATGGTAATTTAATATTAAAATAAATCATTAACCATACACATTGAAAAATAATCACTCATCCCCTAAAAAAGGTATTCAAATTTTCTTAGAAACTATGTTATATCATCCTCAAACATTCAAATTCATCTAACAACCACCTTTTTCTTATTTAATTAACCACAAAAATTATTATATGTTACAATTATATGTAACATAAGAAAATATTCTACATAAAATCTATCATTTAGTCAAACTTCATTTGAGAATAAATTATATATGTGATTAATGGATAGAATAATATTTACCCTTTGACATGCCCATTTTTATTATCAATATAAAAAATTTATACCTTCGTGTCCAAAAACTAAATATATTAACACATGGATGAATTAAAAGTTAAACACTATCTTATATTAAATTGGATTCCCATCAATTTTCAAGAATCTATGGATTCTTCAACCAGATATTGCTATGTTATTTTTCTAACCTTTATTTAACTACATTACATTAATTAACCATTTTCTTCAAAAAAACATCATAACCAATTAATATAAAATTTAAAAAAAATTTATAACATTGATGTCATACTATCCAAAAAATCAAGAAGAAAACGGTTACAACAATGAAGGAACAAATGTAATCGATCACCATAAAAAATTATTTTATTATTATTTTATATCAATTAATAGTTTTAATTCTACCACCACCCAAAAATAAAAAAAATGCAACATTGTGATTTACCTTATATAAACAGATTAAATACTATTCCTCATACTGTATAACTCAATGATCTTCAAATAAGAATATGAAAACAATTTGGATCTCATGTAACCTCTCATTCATGGAATGTTATATCCCTACAAAAATTTTGAATCCCCTGCATTCAAAAACACAATAAATGAATCACAACATGAATTAGGGATATCAAAAACTAAAGCATAGATTGATAGAATAAGTTTAAATGAGATTCAATGTATAACAACCCGCATAATTAGTTGAAGAACTCACCTTGAGTCACCATGAATTGAACACGACATATTGGGGATTAAATAAAAACAATATTATCATCATAATCCATTGAAAATAACTACTATGCCTAGTGTTTGTGATATGAAACATAAACAATTGTTGATTTTAGGGGCATTGAATGTTTATAGTATAACTCAAAATTTAATGACCACATCACAACCTACAAGGATACATTGTGCAATATCTAATATTACGAAATTCTAGGGTATAACTCAAGGGAATTTTATGTAGTTGTCCCTATCGAAGGATGTTTGATAACATTGGGTACTTAAATTAAGTATACCCTATAAAATGGGAGATAAATACTACAAAAAACCCAATAATGGATCATTAAAAAACTCCATTTCCAAAACGGATGTTGCACGGATGTCGATGACCCATAGAACATTATCCCCTTCTCAATATGAACCTTCCTCGAATCCATCACTACGGTAGAATGGGATTTTTGCGACGGGCCTTTTGCGACGGGAATAAATCTCGTCACAAAAGGTCGGTCTGAGAGGTTATTTGCGATGGGGGTAATGACCCGTCCCAAATAACCAACTATTTGCGACGGGATGTCGTCTCCCATCGCAAAAAGTTTGGCACAGATAGCGTGCCAAACCGCGCAAAGTTTATTTGTAATGGTGGGATCCCACCACCACCAAAAGTTATGTATTTGCGATGGGCCCCATCACAAATAACTGGTGGCGGTTTTTAGCTTTTTGAGACGGGATGTCGTCCCGTCGCAAAAGGTGTGTCGGCAAGGACTATTTGCGACGTGTCCCGTCGCAAATAACTTTTTAACCGCCGACAGTAATTAATGCGGACGTAGGTATTTGCGACGGGTCCCGTCGCAGAAGATACAATTTGCAAAGGGATACCCGTCACAAATACTCTCGTCGCAAATAATCTAACCTATTTATACCCCCACCTGTTTTTCCTCTCATTCCTTTCAAATTTTAGATCATGTTTCTCTCTAAACTCGGATTTTAGAGAGAGAATTTTTCTTAAGTTAATTTTTTTGATCATGAAAAAGTTGTGAAGCCATCTGAATCAATAGATAATCAGTTATAAAGGTATTTATGTTTTTTTAATTTATTATTTATTTAATTTTTTTATGTTAATTTTTTTATTATAGATTGGTTGTAATTAAATTAAATTTATATTTTTTTGTCATTAGTATTTATTTGTACTAATAAAATGAAATTTTTAGTATTAATTTTTAATAATTTGTAGTAATTTTTAATTATTAGCGATAATAAGTAATGTATATAATTAATTTGTAGTAATTAATAATAATTGGTAATAAATATCAATAAAGAGAAATAAATAGGAATAATTTGTAATAATTAAGAATAATTGGTATTATTTAAAAAATAATTAGGAATAAATAGGAATAATTATTAATAATTAGGAATAATTAAGGATAATTTGCAATAATTAAGAATAATTAGCAATAATTAGTAATAATTAGCAATAATTAGTAATAAATAGCAATAAATAGCAATAATTAATAATAATTAGTAATAAATTGTAATAATTATTAATAAATTGTGATAATTACTAATAAATTGTAATAATTAGTAATAAATACTAATAATTACTAATAATTACTAATAAATTCTAATAATTCGATATAAATACCAATAATTAGGAATAATTAGCAATAATTAGAAATAATTAGCAATAATTAGAAATAATTGGCTTTAATTAGAAATAAGTATCAATAATTAGAAAGAAGTAGCAATAATTAGCAATAATTAGCAATAATTAGTAATAATTAGCAATAATTAGTAATAATTAGGAATAATTAGGAATAATTTGCAATCGTTAGCAATAAATAGAAATAATTAGTAATAAATACCAATAAATAGTAAGAAAATTGACTAATTAGTAATAAATTGGAATAATTAGTAATAATTAGGAACAATTAATAATAATTAAGAATAATTAATAAAAATTAGTAATAAATTGTAATAGTTAGTAATAAATTGTAATAATTCGTACTAAATTGTAATAATTATTAATAAATACTAATAATTACTAATAATTATTAATAATTACTAATAAATAGAAATAATTAGAAATAATTAGGAATAATTAGAAATAATTAGCAATAAATAGAAATATAGAACAATAATTTGCAATAATTAGGAATAATTAGGAATAATAAGTAATAATTAGCAATAATTAACAATAATTAGTAATAAATAGAAATAATTAGTATTAAATAGAAATAAATATTAATAATTAGTAATAAATAGTAATATTTAGGAATAATTAGTAATAATTACGAATAATTGCGAATAATTAGGAATAAATAGTTATAATTAGTAAACTTTCTAATAATTAGTAATAATTAGCAATAATTAGTAATAATTAGCAATAATTAGCAATAATTAGCAATAATTAGTAATAATTAGCAATAATTAGTAATAATTAGAAATAATTAGTAATAATTAGCAATAATTAGCAAGAATTAATAATAATTATTAATAATTTGTAATAATTAGTAATAAATTGTAATATTTAGTAATAAATTGTAATAATTAGTAAAAAATTGTCATAATTAGTAGTAAATACTAATAATTAGTAATAACTACTAATAAAAACTAATAATTAGCAATAAATACTAATAATTAGTAATAAATAGAAATAATTAGGATTAATTAGAAATAATTAGAAATAATAAGCAATAATTAGAAATAAATAGCAATAATTTGCATTAATTAGGAATAATTAGCCATAATTATCATTAATTAGAAATAATTAGTAATTAATAGCAATAATTAGTAATAAATAGAAATAATTAGGAATAATTAGTAATAATTACTAATAATTAGGAATAATTAGGAATAATAAGGAATAATTAAAAATAATTAAAAATAAATACTAATAATTAGTAATATTTACTAATAATTATGAACAAATACAAATATTTAGCAATAATTTGTAATAATTAACAATAATTAGTAATAATTCGCAATAATTAAGAATAATTAGAAATAATTAGTAATAATAAGCTATAATTAGAAATAATTACTAATAAATACTAATAATTAGTAATAATTACTAATAAATACTAATAATTAAGATTAATTATGAATAATTAGCAATAATTAGCAATAAATAGAAATAATTAGTAATAATTAGAAATAAATAATAATAAATTGTAATAATTAGCAATAATTAGGAATAATTAGGAATTATTAGAACTAACTAGCAATAATTAGAAATAATTAGCAATAATTAGGAAAAAATAGCAATAATTAGGAATAATTTGTAATATATAGGAATAAATTGTAATAATTAGAAATAAATTGTAATAATTAGTAATAATTAGTAATAATTAGTAAAAAATAGTAACAAATATTAATAAATAGTAATAAATATTAATAAATAGTAACACTTAGTAATAAATAGTAATAGTTAGTAATAAATAGTAATAGTTAGTAATAAATATAAATAATTAGTTATAAAAAAGAATAATTAGTAATAAATAAAAATAATTATTAATAAATAGGAATAATTAGCAATAAATAGTAATAATTAGTAATAATTAGTAATAATTAGTAATAAATAGTAATAATTAGTTAAGAACAGTAAGAAATAAATTTTAAAAAAATTTAAAAAATTCTAAGAACCTCGCACAATTTCCAGTGGATTGAAGGCACTCATTTTGCTCGATGACTTTTCACCTTTCAAATCTCACCGACTCAAAACAATATGAAAAATGTACTGCTACATAGGCATATTCAATCTCATATACACAGGTTTGTATATGCATTCGTAGGATCATATTTTTTATGATATTATCAGGCAGTGATAGTTGGAAGAAGACGATTCATCGATGAAAAAGGGGCACTTTTTTGTGAATATTGAGATTTTTAATATTTTTTATTTTTTTATATTTTTTATAATATTAATATTATTGTTTCATTAATCATAATTTTATTAAATATATTTATTTAGTATTATATTTTTCAATATTTTTTTACTTTTCTAAATATAATAATATTAATAATAATATTTTATGAATTTTTTTTTTTTTGAATATTAAGAATTTTAATATTTTTTATTTTTTATTATTTTAATAATATTAAAATTAATTTTTCTATAATCATAATGATATTTTATGATTTTTTATATATTTTTGTGAATATTGAGAAATTTAATATTTTTTTATTTTAATAATATTAAAATTAATTTTACAATAATCATAATAATATTTTATGATTTTTTTTATATATTTTTGTGAATATAGAAAATTTTAGTTTTTTTTAATTATTTTAATAATATTAAAATTAATTAATCTATAATCAAAATTTTAATGAATTTATTTGTTTTAAATTATATTTTTTATTTTCGATGGGATATGTTGCGATGGGATCCCGTCGTAATAGTCTAAATACTTTTTTCTTAAAAAAGGTATTTTTGATGGGATTACAGGCTCGCCGCAAATAGTCTAAAAAATATTTTCAAAAAACATTTGTGACGAGATTACGGTCCCATCGCAAAAATTTATTTGCAACGGGCCCGTTGTAAAATAGCTTATATATATATATATAAAGTATATAATCAGATACTTATTTGAGATGGGCCCATTGACAATAATATTTTCTACGACGGTGTTTTCTGCAACGGGATTTTTGCGACAGGGCCCCATCGTAAAAGCGTATTTGTGACGGAATCCCGTCGCAAATACCTTGAATTCAATTAGTGCATATGTCAATGAGAGATACTCTATACTTCATAAGTCTTCTTCCTTATACAATATACTTAAAAAAGACAGAGGAATAAAGATGATTTTAGTATATTTGAAATTATCTTTTTTGACACATAACACTATTGTTGGGTTCTCCATGTTACAATTATGTAACCCATGGTGTATCCCATGTCTCAAAACCCTTGTCTATCATTTAGAAAGGAGTTAAAATTCTAACTCTATTAGTTCCTACGCTTACAAAATCTCATTAACTCCTTCTCAAAATCACACAAAATGAAGAAATATTAGGATAAAAAACCTTAAAAACATACAATGTCATGGGGTTATTATCGACGTAAAATCAGTATATTGCATTTTATCAATGGATAACTCTAGTTATAGCCCTTACTAAAAAAATAATTACCAGATTATTGGTAAATATAGTTAAATTAACATAAAAACCATAATAATGTAAAAAAATCAATAAATATAAATTCATACATGATTATATTATCCAATAGTACATACAAATAACTTTTATCTAACTCAATTCAGCATGCATCTCTCTAATATATCAATTATAATTCAATAAAGGTTATATCTTGGTGCGATACTGTAAACATATATAACATTACCTTAATACATATATCTTAAATATATATAAAAATTGATATAATTATGGGTTCCCATTAATCATTAAAATGAATGCTCTCAAAATGAAACATATCATTCCCCCAATGTCACCAATCATGAACCCAATTATGTATATATCATATTCATATACTCTCAGTACCATAAAATTATGAAAATATATTTGGTTATACATAACATTATTCCATTATGTTTTTATATTTTCATCCGACATTTGACTCTATTTTTGACATCAAACCGAATTAACCAATATCTCATAATGTCTAACTCTCATAATTATATTTCATAATCCTCAAAATTATTTGACCATCCAAAAAAAGATCATGAATCCATTATTAATCCAAAATTTAATTATTGATATATAATTTCCCTCATTAAAGTCATAACTGAGTTTATTATTTGAATATAAATATATATTAATCAAAAGGGTTTTTAATACCTAAATCAGGTGTTATCTGAATGTTTCTACAAAAAATATATAAATTTGAAATAAAATATCATTTCATGGTTATTGATATATTTAACACATTTTAATATATGATTAATGTAAAACTACTAAATTTTAATCCAAATATGTTTCACATAATTTTCATAATATATATAATAAACTAGGGTTTCTTGGGTAAATATCTCTCACTAATGATTATAGATAATTATTTTAGGAATATATAAATCCAACTACATTAATTATTATTAGGAAACTCAAATTTTTAATCATAGTAGTATACACTATTATTCATAAAAAATTATTTTTACTCCATTATTTTGTTATATGACATTTAATTTTAATGTTAAATTTATTTCATAAAATCATATTCACCATCCTATTCAAATAAAGTACTGAATCGAACAATGGAAAACGAGAATATATAGAAAATGATTATGATAACTAAATACTTAATTTTTTTTACATTATAAATTCTCTATTTATAACTTATGATACTTTCATATGAAAATGTGAATATATTATTCAATGAATTTTTTTCCATGGTCAATTTTTTATTATGATGACAATGGTAATAAGTTATCATATTTTTTAGATATTAAGTCATATAATGCGAATACATAAATAATATCAATTGGGAGTGTAACAATTGGTTGATAGACTTATCCCCACTCATCATGATTCAATGTAAGGATGGGAACAATGATTAAAAAACCATTATTTTTTGTATTTCTCCATGGAGAATATATTTAATAGCATCATTTACTTTACAATATCCAAACATGGGTTTTATTGAAAACATATATATTACAAAAATATCAATATGTTAACAATACATAGACTTCTTCATAATATTTTCACTATAGTTCTTTATCCACAATACCAATGTTATATATTTAATGTTATATAATTATAAATTAATAGAAAAATATAAAAGGATATATATATATATATATATCATCAATATCTAGAGCATCATGAACAATTTATCCTCAATTATAATCTCATCCTCCAACATTATCCAAAAATTTGTTTTTATACCATCTACAATACCGTGAACCCTCACTTGAAGATTTGTTTCAAATAAAAAAACAACATTATGTGCATGATTGGTTTTATAATACACTATGTATTACCAAAAAAATTAAATAATAATAAATAATATTTCATATATTATATATTAATGGTACTTATAGATTTGATATTTAGAGAATTCGATCACAACAAAAATGAAAAAACCCCATTTCATTTTTATTAAGTGGATATTACTACCATTATATGTGTGACATACATACCCTCATCCATTGTCTTAGGAAAGGGCTGTGGGTATTACATTCCTTAGGTGACATCCCCAAGACACCAAAAGAAGAAAATAAATTTCTTGGGCTTCATGAACAAGTGGGTTTTGATTTTATCCTAAATATAACACAACCAACCCAATATACCCATAAAAACAAATATTAAATATCATTAATATATTTATTTTATGAAAATATATATTTTTATGATATAAGTATAATATAATTCTCCCAATGGATACTTAACCCAAAACAATTCATGAATAATGATGATATTGGGAAATAAACCATACCCCCTTGGAAACTTTTGTTTGAAAAGATAAATGTATGAAATGAAAACCAATAAAACATTAAATTTTATTAATTTAAATTAATTAATTATATGAAATACAAAAATAGATGTATATACAACATAAAAATTAAATAAGTGGTGAATATGGTGTGTGTCTCACAGATGTAAAAGTGATGAGAAACCCTTAATGCATGCTTACATTAGGTTAAATATTATTTATACTCTTATATAGTACATCCAAAACAAAATAACTAACTAATAAAATAACCATATGTATATTTATAATATCTTATATTATCCTTTAATAACAACTTACCTCCCATTCATTTATAATCATTCATTGTTCTCATTGTTTTAGGGGTTAATTGTCTTATTTTCTCATTCCAGTTTTATCATAAAATATAAAGTAATTTCACATATTATAAAGTTACATGATCTATAGAATAAAATAAATTCATTATTATTATATATAAATTTCAATTATAATTCTAAATCTAGTCAATAATTTTGGTCTTGAATAACAATCTATATTAGGATCATAGAGGAGGAATGTCATACATATGTATGAGTAGTGTTTCCAATTCTCAATGACCATTATGGAAAATGGATTGATAATATTTTATACATATTGAAATAAATATGTATCATATATAAGTAATTATTTCATTATATATATATAATCCATTTGATGTGGTGGTGAAATTTATTCACATCAATTTTGTGAAGGTGGTAGTCGACACCATGATGAATAATGTAATATTTTATTATTATAAAAAATAAATCATTATATTGTCTTTTAACAATGATTAATATTTCATTAATATAATAATTTAGTCATTTATAAAACAATTATTTATTAAAATTTTCATTATTACCATCCACATTAAGTGTTACTGAAAAATAATAACATGATTTTGTGAGGTATTAGTATGTCTTAAAGAGGAGCAACATTATCGAATCCCATATATAATGTAATGTAATATATATATATATATTTGATATAATTACTCATTGGGTATAATTATATAGTAAATTTCATATATATATATAACCTATATCTATGACCAAAATAAATTTTTAATGGTGGTAATGGAAAAAAATTACTTTAGTTATTGAGCATGTAAACTACTGTACAAACAAATGATTTTTTTCACAACCAATTTAATATATAAGAGGATGAATTAATATAATTATATGATTATAAAAACATATTATATTATGTAATATACTTAATTTTTTTATATAATAATGTTTTAATAATAGATGAATGAGGTGGGGGAAGAAATTATAATTGCTCATTCAAAAGTGGCACCTCATATTCTAGTAACAATGATAGGATTAATCATGGATTCCATGGATAGATTTAATAAATCAATTAATGCTTCTATTATAAGTATATGGAGTATGTGAAGTCATTTTTTCAGATCATAGAACAATAAAAAGGGTGAGAATGTTTTAATATGAGTGGGATGAGGGAATCCTTATCAGTGAGGTGAGCCAGAGACCTGAATTTTGTGGAATGAAAAAGGTGAAACAACATTTTCCACAAGAGAAAATAATTAAAAATAAACTGTTATCAATAAATATAAATTAAAATGTGAAAATATGCCCAAAAAATTGTTTATATAAAAGTTTATGATCAAATTGACCCTTAGTATTTATTTGAGCCCATGTAAAATAAACATTTACCCTAACAATAATAACTATATTTTACAGCAGTATATATTCATCTGGGAAAAAATTATGTTGAAAATAATGTGTAATAAAAATTATTATATTTGAAAATATGGAATAATTTCTAAAAGATAAAATATATCAAAGTGTTAATATTGTATTTAAAATTAATCCCCAAGACATGACGAAAAAACATGTTTTTATGATGAAAGGTTCAAATGATTAGAAAAAGTATATAACAAAATTAGAATGAAAATGAATTCAATGAGATAAATTAAATTTTTTATATATTATTGAAAATAAATTTATGATATTAACAAACTAAAAAAAAATTCATTGTAAATAATTTAATATAAAATATAATTTTCAATTACACTTTAGTATTTATCACTATTCGTCGAAAAATTAATATTTCAAAGACAATCTCTAATATTTATTATAATATTATTTCGAAGTTGATATTTTAAAACTGAATTTTATTTTTCAAAATAAATTTCACAAATTTGGTAAATTTTAATTTTATATTATTATTTTAAAGCATGGAAAATACTCTTTTATCAAAATATAGATTTCATAAAAATTAATTTTCATTTAAAATAATTTATAGTATATTTATAATAAATAGATAACCATAATTTTAAAAATATAGTTTTTACCATTCATACCTAGAAATATAATTCATTGTTTGAAATGTAATATTAAATTTTATTTCATTTCGACTTGTGTATTCATGTTATTATAACTATTTAAGGGAATAAATTTACTTAAAAACATATTTCATAATGAATTAGATGATATATTTTATTATATTATTATTAATGCTTGTAAAATATTATATCCAAAATAATGTTCTCAAATTGAAATCACCAAGTTTTTAGATAACCCCAATAAATATAAAATTTTTCATCATAATTTAATCTTGATCTCAGTAATCAATATTTTGACATATTAAAATAACATTGTTGCATACCGTAAATAAAAAATTAATAAAAAACTATTTTTATAAGTGAGAAAATGATGTACAGTAGTCGTCTAAAGCAAAACATAACAAGGTTTCCTATTAATAGAACATATATGGGAAGTAAATTCTTGGACATCGATGAATATATAAAATAATTATTGATAATAATAGAGAAAATTGATCACTAAATTAGGATTGACTAATTTAATATTAAGGACATCAAAACCAGAAATAGTTTTTGATTTTAATGATAATATTTTCATGAATAATGTATATATTGTGAATGTTTTTCATTATTAATTTCATATATTTGATGAATTATTTTTTCAGCTAGGCTAATAATATATGAAAATATACTTATATGATGTCATTCTATTATTTAGGAAAAAATTCATAATTTGGTCTTTCTTGGATCATTTTTAAAATTATTTATCCATATATGAAATTAATATCATTGATAAAAAAATTAAGGTGAAATAACTAACATTTAATTTCTATATAATAAAATAATCACTATACATTGATAATTCATTCCGTCAATATCTAGTTAGTATTATAAAAATATTGTTACCATATGATATCAAATATTCCCAAATCATTACATGGAAATGAAATACATTAGATTATAAAACATAGTTCATAGGACCACCTAAACCATCTAATTTATGATTAGAATTTTTACCCTTCCAAATGATTAGAATAGAAAATGGTTTGAATATGGTTACTATTTTTCCAAAATGATCATATCATTAATAATTTAAAAGGTAGTTAGTGGTACACAATATAAATTTTCCATATCATTAAAATATTTATTCAAAAATCATTATCAAAAAATAAATAAAGTTTTATTGGTTATACGTCCCTCGATCATGTTTTTCATGAATTTCAACATTACACTAAATCATATTTGTTCTTCATTTTTACCATTGAACATATGATTCCAAATCCATAATGAAACATTATAGTAGTAAAATAATTTTATGTATCAAAAATGTAATTAATAAAATACCAATAATTTTTTCTCTTGGTTCCGAATGAACATGAAGTGTAATCATTCTACATGATATATAGTAATATAAAAAAAGTTGATATTGCCACCTTAACTCATTTTGAGGTATTGTAACTTAACCCATGGGGAATTAATTTTTTTAGTGGACAATATTATAACAGAGGATAATTTAAACATTGGAAGATTATGTATTTCCCTTACAATAATCATCATGGATTCATTTTCACACATAGGGAGTAAAACCCTTACCTTTAGATATATACAATGTTTTTTCATTCTATAAGAATCACATGTTGGAAAATCTATATTTCCCTTCTTCCCTTCTTCCCATTTTACATTTTTTCTCTTTAATCATATTCTTCTATTTCATCTATTCAAAGAAATAAGAATTTGAATATTTAATCACAACAGTGATATAAAATTATATTATGTCTTCATATGAATATAATTTTATGGATACTAGTTTCATTCACAGGATTTTCTTAATCCACTAAAACTTGTTCAATCGTTATCATGGGAATACATAAAAAATGTTTACATCTTTCCAAGCTTTAATTTTATTATTTCATTCATATATATCATCATTTCCTTATTCCTTATGTATTCGTCTCAATAATTTTCTTGTAATATCTAGGTGTTTCTCATGAAGAAACTAGTTTTTTAAGTAAATAACATTGAAATAATTCAACCCCATGTTTTTCATTTACTTATTATTATTATTATTTTTTGAATGAGAAATCATCATTAACTCACATCTCAATATATATAATAAATTTCCATGAAAATATTCCCCCATTCATAAAATCTGAGAGCAATAAATATCATATATAAATAACATAACCATTTGTCATTTAAATATTCTTTTTGTCCTATTGAGTGTTATATTTTGTGATACATTACGTTTTCTAACATTATGCATCATATTTATAATCACTATTATCCTTAATAATAAAAATCTTTTTATTGATAACATGTTTTTTTGTCTATAATTTAGTTTTCATTTGACTATTTACAATTGTAGTTGTAGCTCCATCTTCATTATATTATTTAGGATGGTAGTACTTGTTTGAAGTATGTTCATTGATATGGTTACCATTATATCCTTTATGATACATTTCTAAATAATTGAATAAACAAGAAAATATCATACAATTATGAATCATAATTTTAAATCCAAAAAATAGTGCATCGAATAATATAAATTTAAATATTTATTCATACCAACTCTTATAATAATTTAAATTTTTTCATTTCATATATCATTATCTTAAAGTCCATAAAAATTTATTATAATTAAAATTTTAGTTATACAAAAAAATATAATATAGGGGAGGTAAAGTGAGTATATGGAAAGGCCAATTTTCTTGATTTATGTGACAATCAGTTCATACCCAAATGCCTATTTTTGTAGTTATTACTGCAAGGGAAATTTGTATCATATCCATGTTTACTTGTATTATTCGAACATGGAAATATTTTATATGACACCCTACAAATAATATTCCTTAAAAAAATATTATTATGTTCTTATAAACTTGTCCTTAAATCATATCACTAAATAATGATCCATAATATATGATATAAAAATATAGTTCTATAAGATTCTACTAAAATTTTTCTAAAATAAAAATAGTTCCCTCAACACCAATTTCCAGGGGGTTTTGTCCACATTATTAAATTTTTATATGATACATGGGATTTAATATCAAAATAAAATATTGTTTAGTAGCCTTGGTAAACAAAATAATTAAATGAAATTCAACATTAATTTTAAAACATACAACAAAAAAATAATTTTCATTTATAATAACTCTATTCCTCTTATTGAATACATACATTTAAAAAAGTTATATATCCTCATATATAGGTAGAAGTAAAACATAATAATTTAATGATATTAGTTTCTAAATAAGGTTAAACATAAAACAAGTGATATACATTAATAATTGACTATCAATATATAAAGGTAAAATATATAACACAACTTGTTTAAAAAATAATTATATCATAAGAGTCAAATAATATTAGATGATAACATAATGATGTGTAAATAATAGCTTCTATTTGAAACATTACAGTTGATATTCTAACTAATAGAATAGTAATATGGTGTATCAGTAACTCAATTCATATTGTTGGAATTCATAGTATTGTTAATCTGATGTGAACTGGAGATGTTTCTTCAATGATATATAATACAATTGAGTCTCGTTCCAAGACATCTAATAATTTCTAGTATTGTTCCTTAAGATCTAAATAAATGGGTAAATCCCCAACCAAAACCATATCTAGTTTCACTCGTTATACATACTGATGCATTTAGTGTACATAGTTGGCCCCACAAATCTATTAAAAAGTCTAATATATTTGTTATATGAAAGGTGTTAAAAATTACCAACATAAATTGTAATATTTTTCATAAAATATGGAATGTAAATAAATTTACACTAAATAATCATAATTATTAACCATCCTTAATAAATTAAACGGTATCATCATTGTATATCCCTAGTGAAACTGATGATAATTTATTTGATGAATTATTGAGGATGGAAATGTTTGATTATATCCCCACTAATTCATAATTATTATTAATTAATGACTTATAATATTTTGAATTATATTGAAAACACACTTGAAACATTTCTTAAATAAAATAACATCTCTTATGAAATCACCCTTATTATTTTAAAAAAACAAAATTCAAAAAAATATTATAAAACTCTTCATTAAAAATTAATATTAAATAAAAAAATTTCTAGAGAATTTAAAATATAATTTTCATTGAAAATGACATTATAAATATAAAGAATAATATTTAGTTAAATTACATTCATTAAGGGGTAATTTCATAATGTTCTCTAATTTAAAAGTATCATTGCTTTTGTAGTTTTAAAGATTTACCAAAATATACTTGTTTTGAAAATGACATGTAATTACATTAAAACTATTTTTTGTGTCATAAATTTTTAAAATTGTACTTAATAAAATATGTAATTATTTGAAACAATTATATAATTAATTTATAAATCATTTTTTGGAAGAAAAATTATTTCGGATCGAAATTGGAAATAAAGATAGATATAATTTAAAATTTTCCCCCAATACTTTTACTATAGAATAGTAGAAAATAATTCAATTATAGTATAAATATAATAGATATCATTTGGATAATAACATATATTTATTTTATGATATAAATTTAATATAATTACCCCACGGGAGACTTAAACAAATATAATCCCTAATATACATGAAATTGTGAAATAAACCCTTAAAACATTAGTTAAATTTGTGTCATAACTCTTATGGATTAAATAACAGTAAATGAAACATTAAATACTATTTTAATAAATTATTTAATGTTATAAAAAACAAAAAGAGTAGTATATACACCTCAAGAAATATGTAAGTGGTGAATATAGTGTATGTCTTAGATAATGAAAAGTGAGATGATATATTATTATAAAAAACATCCATTTCATTCAACATTATTTATCCTCATGTTCAATTGTTTTTAAAAATATATTAACTTATATCATAAACATATGAATATGTATAAGTCCATATATTATCATTTTATAAAATCTTATTACTCATTCGTTAATAATCCTTCATTATTCTAAATATTTCATATCTTAACTATCTTGTAATATCAATCGTGTTTTGTCCTGAATGATCTGGTTAATTAACATGTTCAATATTTACATGATGTATAGAAAAATACTAATCGAATATTATTCATATATTTTGAATAATTATAATTACAAAATAAATCAAAAAAATATTTTTATGAAAAATGATCATTATTATGATGATGGAGAAGGTATGACGTACATTTGAATGAATAATATTTCAATTTTTCAATTCTAATTATAAAATGAATTTATATAATATATTATCTTCGTTTAATGATCATAATAAAAAAATACCATATTTTCTTATTTAAATATACTTATATATACCATTACTGTTGTGTTGTTTTGAAAGCGAGTCACAACCCACTATAAAGGTTGTAGTTTACATATGCACAAAAGATGTTATTCTTTTAATGTGTAAAAAATAAAATGATATGTAATCTTTTAGGACATATATATATTACTATAAATATCAATTATTTCAAATATATCCTATAAATACATTAAAATATTCTTTATTTTCTTCTTTATAACATGTGAGTGAAAAAAAAAATTCATCACTTCACAAGATGCTAGTCTTCTATTCCTACAAGAGACATTATCATACCCACATGGGAATAAAAATTAAAATGGTATATATTGTATAATTTATCCTTATTTATGATTATATTTTAAATATAATATTTCTAATTTATATTCATCTTCATACAAAACTGTGATAGGTGGTAATGGAAACATGAATAATATCAAATTGTGATGCAGAAGATAATGTTAAACATGCATGATGAATTTATAATGCATTTTATGGAATTGATGATATATTTAGATCATGAAACTTTTATTAAAACTTATACTTTTATTAATGATACATTTTTTACATTAAATTTTCTTAATACGAAATGAAGGAGGTGGAGGGTGAATTAAAATAAAAAAAATACATTGAAGAATGTAGCCACTTCTTCATGTAACCTTAGCAGGTTCGCAAAAAACCCTTTCAAGCTGGTTTTTCTAAAAAAAATATGTAATATTGAATTATGGGATGGAATTGTAGAAATTAAATTGGCTAATATTTACTTTATCTAATTTTTTTTAAAATTTGTGCAAAAGAGTGTAGAAATGGTGGCCTTTATAAAATGAGATGAGTGGAACAGTTTTAATTTTTTCAAAAATGTGTAATCATGTTGTAAAAATGATAAAAGGTTATAAAATATATTATCATCAACATATATAAAATAAATGATATAAATATTAATAGAAATTATATTTTATTCAATTATTGAGATCAATTTAACCATTATCTGTTTATATATGAGCACCATGGAAATCATGTTTTAAATTAACCAGGGTAATTTTTTTCACTATTTATTTTGGTATAAAATTAATTTTCCCATTTTAAGAAATATATATTATGATTATTCTATATTTTGAATTCATTATTCGGCATAAAATTTAAATAATTGAAAATTTTTTGTTTAAAATTATTTATGTTGACTTGATGAGAAAACATGTTTTGAGAGCGAAAATCTTCATAAGTTTACAATGCTATTATTTAAAAATTAATAATTGAAATAACTCTAATGACATAAATTGGTTTTATATAAATATTATTAAACTAAACATACAATAAAAACTAGTCAATATAATATTTAAATTTTTAATTAAATTTAAAAATGAATGTTTAAAGAAGGATTTTTTACTACTCAACGAATGATGATGCATTTCATAAAAATATCAAAAATTCACCCAAAAATAATTTTAATATTTCAAAATCAAATATAGTTTTAAAAAAATATATAAATTTTATAAATTTGGTAAAAATTAAATTAAAATATTGTGCACAAATATATACTAACGATACTTTTAAAAACAATTTTATTTACATAAAACATATCATTCTTTTAAATGAATCCTATTTTCATAAAAATGAATATAAAAAAATATATTTTTAATATGGTTTTTACTATTCATACCAACCAACATATTAACTATTTTAATTCAGTATATAATTGTATACAGTATTTTTACATTGGGTTTTTTCATTAAAAGACTAGCAATGTGATTATATTTATCTAAAAAGAAAAATTTTAATAAGTGTTATGTGTTTTCCATTATTTGAAGATTAGTGTTGCATGTCCTAAATTCTATAAAAAACAATGTTATTCTTTTCAAATGTCAAGATGTTACTCGAAATTTATATATAATATATAATTATTGTAGGTTACATATTTAATGTAAATAAATTGAATTTTTTAAAAAATAATAATGGGTCTTACGCGTTCAATTCTAGAGAAAATTGAATATCGATTTAAAATACATAATTATTAAGATAATTAATGAAAATATGTTAAAAAGTAATGAAAAATATTTGTTAGTTATAAAAAAATCCTAGGTTTTTTACCTTGAAAATATATTTAATCTCATGTAATTTTATTTATTTAAAATAATAAATATTTAACTTAATGTTTTTTAAATATTCAGAAACATCAATTCATGTTAGTAAAATCATGAAATAATTTTTTTATAATTCTACAATTTTTGGAGTAAAAACCCTTTTATAAATTATTCAAAAATTATTACTCATAAGATATTTGAAATAATGAATTTAAAAATGATGTTGATTTTTAAAATTTTAAATTCAATAATTTATAGAGATAGTATTTTGTGAAAAATTATAATATAAAATGAAATATAATTTTTATTAAAAATTGTTAGTTTAAATTTTTAGATAAACTATTTTAAATTTCATGTAGTATACTAAAAAATTGGTGTTTGGAAATTATTAATATAAAATATTATTTATAATGAATCATATGATTCTTGAAATATAATTTTTATTGAATAAAATTCATATTTTTTATAAATAAATTTCAAAATATTTATTTATTTTATTAATAAATTTAGGTAAAATAGTTTAATTTTACTCTTATTAATTTTAGAATGTATTATTTTTGAAAATAAATTTCATAAATATTATTCATATATATATATATAATTTAATTAATATGATCTAAATTTCATATTAAAATTTTTTATATTTTACCTAAATATAATTTGTTTTATTTTTACTATCAATGTTTCATGTTGAGCAAGATATCAGAAATATTTACATATATAATTGAAGAATATATTATAATTTAAAGTGTTCCAAAATTCTCTTTATCGGATATCAAATGGTTGAAAACATATGAAAAAAATATACTCTCTATAGTATGGAAGTAACAAAAATAATCAAATATATCATATAAAAATATTATTGAAGGGGGATGTATACATGTATAAAAATAAATCAGAAATAATCACATGTATAACAGTAATTTTTATCATAATCATGGAATGTATAATGTTAGAAATCATAATATTACATTCATGTTCTTAATTTTATACATCCTAAAAATCAGTGGGGAACAAACCAATGACACTAGCTACTTCATCTCATGAGAGATACCGATATAGTGTTGTGATTTCTAATGTTATCCCCCACCTATCACATACAACTTATAATTCATTAATTATACGATCAAATGAATTCCCAATAAATATATGAATATCATTCAATAAGAAAATTCATATTACCAAATTTCAATATTTTCCCCAACCAATACAATAACTTATATAATATTATTCCAGGATAAAAAATGGTTTATTGAATACATAGATTAGATCAACACTGGTAAATAACAGTCTTTAATGATTATGAAGAAGGTAAAAAATACCATTTCAAAAAAAATAATAGAATTCAATTTTTTTTTAAAAATAATTCCATTACCTTTTTGGAATATTTCAAAAATAAACACATACAAGATATTAATTAAATGATATTTTTTTGAAAAAACATATCATGATTACTTATTTATGATTCGTAAAACAAACTAATAGTTACATGTTCTTGAAAATCCAATTATTAATTTCTTTAAAGAATGTGTATTGTCTTAATAGACTAGCCATTAAAAATAAATAAATAGATTATAATAGCATGAATGATGATATTTTACAATAATATCTTTGAGATAAAGTAATCTAATATTTATGTGCCTCATTATACTACATTATTCCATAACTTCTTACCCATTTGTTTGTGAGTCCATCGGTGTGATATTTTTCCACCAGAAAGGCACATGTGATGAGATTATTCATGTTTGACAAATTATCATGACATTTATTCCATTGAGATTTAATTTACCATGAAATATGAGGCTGACCATATAAAACAGATTACCCAAAGGTTGTGGACTCACACTCAAACTAAATTTTGTTCCAACATATAATTTTTTCCATTCAACAGCATTGATCAGCCTCATAATGTCCATGTCTAGAATGTATGAAATGCCACAATGTCTATATAGACAAATCATGAAAATAGTTTTTATTCTCGAAACACTATAGAAAATATAATAGGTCATCGATTCCCTCTTGAGGCTCCATTTTAGTTTCATATAATCCATATGATGGGAGGTTAATTCCAAAATATATCTACAGTTCCTCTAGAAGATAAAAAATTTCATTCAATGTTAAATACTTTAAAAGTGAAAAACATGTGGACGATGTTATAGGAGTACTCGGTTGTTGTCTTATTTTCGCCTTTAATTTCTACAGTGATATGATTTATGGATGATATCATATTGAACTTCACTTGATCACACCTTCATCGATTTATGTTATTCCAGATGATTACAACAATCTCCTCAGATTCCAACATAATTAGATTTGTTATATTTTTTGAAATACCAAGGCTACAACATTCATGAATTAAATCTAGAGAATTGTCATAAAAAATATAAGGCACCTCAAACATGTGAAACATAACCTCCACAATTTTCAAAGATCTGTACCAACATAAAAAAAATTTTTATTAATGCCCTCTTTATGCAGATTGTAATGATTTCACATGGGCAACAATGATACTCCAACTGATTATAGTGATATATCAACAAGTATTTTTGAGTAAACTAATTTCAAGCATAACATTTTTCTAGAATGAAAAATCCACCATTTGATCTATTTACTATTCTGGTGTCACACATTAAATTGAATTCAATTTTTATCAAGGAGTTGGGCTGTCAGTATGCCTCTAGTAGAAGATTAAAAAATCATTATTTCATTCTGATTTATGAAATTTTAATTCATGAATACATTTTTAAATACCTCTTGAAGGTTGTCGATATTATAATTAATTAGATCACTTAGGGGGGAGAATGTTTTCCAACTAACAATTGAAATACCATGTTTTTTCGTAAAATAATTTTCATGATTTTTTTAGTCACCAAACAGTTGAAATAAGATTTAAACACATTATTTTAATTGATAAATATATGATATTAAAAGAAATGGGGAATAAATACTGAAATAAATTATAAATTTTATTATCATAATTTGAACTATAAGAAATCCTGAATAAAAATTACATTGTAGAATAATCATTTATTTATTATGTAAATTCAAAATAAAAATTCAAAAATGTTATATAACGACATTTGTCTATCAAATACATGAATTAAATAAATTATTATATTGTAATATATTCATTGTGTAGTATACATTCCATATAAAATAAAACATGGTGTGTATCATGAGTCATGTCTCAAAGAATAAATATTGAGTCTAAGAAACTAGATATATATTAAAAAAATTCAATCACGACATCAAGAAATATATTTATTGAAATATATTTCTAATTAATATTATATTAATGATGATATGGATATTTTATTTTAATGAATCAACATATAATCCATGAAATGAGAATATGATCATAATTCAAATCTTGTCTCAAATATTGAATTTTGAAAAGATAAACCCTTTAAATGATCATAAAATAATAGTTTGAATTTCCAAATAATGTTATTAAGTGTAACAAATATAAAAAACTTAACAAGTTCAAATAAAACATAGAAAATTCATTATTTAAGACCCATATATTTATGGCTTAAATTTTTTTTTAAAAATAAGTGATATAAACTAATGAATGAAATTTTAGTCATCGTACCAATTACCTAATGTCCTGACATGACTCATACATAAAAACCATCCTAAATAATAAAATTATATAAATTTTAATGTTTTCTAAGAGCATATGTTATTTATATTTTCTAACTATCATAAATTGTTTTTAAATTTACTAATTTGGGGTAGTTCAAATATTCTTCTTTGTGATTATTCGATCCATAATACACCTATATAACAACCCAACCAAAACCAACTGATTTGAACTGGATTTCCACATGACCTCATGTTCACCTTTATATTTTCATTATAATTTTAACTTAAATAGAGGTCATAAAACATTTATTTTATAGACAATGATATACATATCATCTCGTAAGAAAAATAACAATATAAAATAAAATAAATAAAATATTGATAGTATCACATAAAATCTAAATTATAGAACACTAGTATTATGTGAAATAAATATGATCATAAAGTATTAAGAAAAACATGATTAACTAAAAAAATAAACAAATAATTTATTACATAAAAAATAGGTCCTTTATTGTCCATTATGGCTGTCTTCCAAATTTATTAACCTATTTTCAACCTTCATCCATATTCCCCATTATCATACTCAGATCATTATACAAGAAGTCTATACATGGAATAGATTTCATTTATATGGTATGCATAAAAATCATAGTAGAAAAAATATTTCCTTAAATAATTTCATATTTTAAATATGTATATCCCATAAAAACCACAAGAAACACAATAATCCATAAATTTGAAGAACAATTCTAACGTAACCACAATAAGTCACAGCCATACTTCATCGGATCCAAGCCATAAAAAATTTCATCATATGAAGAGTAATAAAGAAAAATCCCTATGGATAGTACTAAGGTTTATAAAAACCACATTTAAATACTAATAATAATTAATTGGGAATAACATGAGTTATTTTATTTGAAATTTTTAAGAATCGGTTGATCTTTCTACTCATTATCAACATGATTTTTTGTAATATGATACTTTCCATTTTTTCAAATAGTGTTTATCACATTACCTCCTTTTAACATCAGCATATATCTAAATTTTTTACTGTTAATTATTTTTTAATGTTTCAATTATTTACCACCCCAACAAATTGATAATCATGTAACAAAGTTCTACATGCTTTGTGACCTAATAACATCATCTCCAAAGATACACCTGGTAGTGTTGAACATACAAGAAACCATATCATATTATAGTGTAAAAGAAGTAGAAAAAATCATATATCAATATCAACACAATAATAACTTATTTTGAATATAGTCATTTATAAATGTACCATATAAGGTTCTCATTATCTCTTTACACAACCATATGTGATCATAATCTAGATATACTATCATGTATTCCATAATTAGAATTGAATCACGAATGAAAGTGTAATCAATATCCCCAAGAATGAATGTTACTTACTACCTCAATGTCATCAATGGATAACATTAACGATCATCATTGAATCATCACTCGAAATCCACTAATCTATTTTTTTCCTCAAATATAATTTAATGGATTAATGGGTAATATAATTTAAAAAGACACCACCCATGAATAGAGGAGATCTTCTAGGGTTCTACCACACATGGTCACTATAAATAGATATCAAATTATTTATAGAAGGATCCACAAAATGCGATAAAGTGAATTTATATGACACATTTTCTCAAGAGGATCTCAAATAATTAATTAATTAATGTTTGGGTATTTGTCAAGAAAGAAAAAACAAGTACCTGTGACACCATTTTTAAAAAATAATTAAATTAACTACAAAATTCGGGTTTTACCCAAATATTGATAGTGGAGTCTTTTAATAAATAATAATAGGACTAGAACCATTAAAACAGTAAAAAATATTAATTTCAAAGATTTTGGACCTATAAAAATTCAAATTAAACATTTAAAGGTTGAAAATAGATGAATGAGAAGAAAAAGTTTGTTTATGAATAAGTTTTTCCCTTAACTGAATTGCATATGGGTAAAATGGTCATTCCATTATTGAGATGTTATGTTTAATTTATGGGTACTATGAAATTTTTTTCATCCTCCAAAACTGGGGAACTTCCCCCAATTTTTAGTATTCTCTACTTATACTATATCTAGATTATCATTAATCATCCTTTAGAAAATAGGGTTTCCATTACCTAGTTTCTAGGTTGTTCCCATAAATGAGACTACATGAAGTTGTTTACATTAAACGAGTAGTGAAAACCCTTACATGAGGTTCATAATACATTTAGATGATATTTATATCCTAGATATTACACATACACAATAATTGTGTTACCCTTATTCAAAACATGAGATTAGCACCATACCCCCATACACCATACAAAACAATACATACTGTTATAAAACACATTGAATGAAAAAAAACCATTATATAACCTAATAGAACACTATACTATATTTTTGGAGGTCCTTAAATTACACTTTTATATAGGAAGCATAATTTTTACAATTATGTGTTCGTTGTACCACACAATAGGGTTTAAATAAAGTATAAATAATTATCTATTCAACAAATGAGTTATTCATTACAATCTAAAAGGGATTCCAATGAAAAGTATATCACTATTATATTATATTAATGATTTCTCAAACATGATATGTATATATAGTTTTCCTTTTGAAAAAACACACCCCATTGATAATAAACATAAGATTGAAGATCATAATTGAATTTAACTACTAAATATAATCTGGAAACACATTTTTAATACTATAATGAAAAAAATTATCATCTAGAAATCAAGAAACATATAGAGAAAAAATATAATCTTAACACATTATATTGATGGTCATTATATACTCATGGATTTTTCCTACTAAATCAGATAATCTCATCTAGATACTACTCTATTATTCCAATTATAATATGATGACCCTAGTTTTATGACCATTATAGGATTTTTCCAACCAATGATTTCCTATGTCAATCATAGTTGAGTGGATCCTCTAACTCATGTCATTGAACCACTTTAAATTCTACTTATTTCATCTTTATAACACATATTGGGAGAATATTTATATTCTATGAGAAGTTTTCCATTCCTACCACTGTTATACAATGTAGAATAGTCACTTAAAATAGAATGAGTAGAAAAACATTAACTCTTCTCTAATTTTTATACACCTCCCTAACATCAATCCTCTAACTTTTACTTCTTATTATCAATATAAGAACCTTAGAACTCATAAGAGGATTATCCTATCAGCCCATTAATAGAAGGTATACTAATATAACCTCCATCCACTACTAATATAATTTTTTAATACCATGACCAAGTTCACTAAGTACTAACCATAATTCCACAAGACCACATTCATTTGAACCATATACGAGATAAGTCCAATATTGTGGCATAGAGAGACAATTCACTCAGTACTATGTGTGAAAATGAGTATTAAAGAAGAAATAAAGACAAAAAAATAATCAAATAATGAATATAGTATGACCATCTAAGTAACAAAAAATATAAATACTCTTCCCCATTATGTATATATATATATGATTTAAATTAAATAAACTAATTAAAATTGGTACTTAAATAACATGTAATCTATTAAACATATGTTGTGATAGATATCTCTATAGAAATCCATCATGTAATATATACTTCCACCAGTATTCTAGGGGTTAGTTTGTTGTACATAATTCATATGAGGTGTAATTTCATGAAATAAAATTTAATATATATGAAATTAATGTAGTGATAAAAGATAACATCTTAAACAACAAAAAATAAAAATACATTGGCACACTCAGCGGTTTAAAAATGATCATACTAAAAGAATACCAAATTTAATAATGAATAAAACCATAAGAAAATCCCAAAACCCACATCAATCCACAACTACAAACATACTAGTCACAACCATATATGTTGAAAATTATCCATAATACAAAAATATCAAATAATGCATGGAATAAAAAAACCACCAAACACATAACTCAATTTCAGCATATATTTCATTATTTGGGATCACACTAATACATGTAATGGATATATATTTTATGTAAACAAATGTGCCTATCATGATTCAATAAAACAATACTTATAACCCAAATCAACATAAAAACATCATGGCAATCACCAAATTTGAATTTAATCAACAATAAAATCAAATAAATTGAAACAAATTCAACACTTTATCGAATCTCAGTGGTCCAGTATAGAGTGTTTCCCACACACTAACATTTTTTCCCATGCCAACTCAAAATATTAAAATCTAATTTATATCGAATATCAACTGAAAATAATAATAATAAAAAACTTAGTGAGCCAATTATTTTGATATATTTTTTAAATCTTCGGTACAAATTACTAGGTTTGAAGAATATTTTCACATATCCTAATGTGAGTATCCATGTATTCCTGTGTATTCTAACAAATTGGAACCGTCTAAGTCTATATCTGGTATATTATTAATATTTTATGAAGTCACAATGAAAAAACTAATAAAAGTATATTTTAATATAAAAATATTATAATCATGTGGAAACTAAAAATGATATTCTAGTTATGAAGGTAATAAATCAGACTTCAATGTTTAAAGATAAAATAATGTAATAAAATTAGTAAATTAATATATTTAAAAAATATGAGGTCAGCCAATTTCCATTCTAGCCTAATGAAACCACCACGGTCCTCTGCTCAACCATAATACATGGTCCCCTTTTGGTTATTCAGATCCATAATCTAGAAGTTTGAAAAAACATAAGAATTGTTTTATATAGTTTTAGTAGTAAATACCAGAATGTAACCACCAATATATCATTAACTAATGTCATTATGTAAACATGGGTAATCAAAAAAATAAATGTGTAAGAAAAAAATACTCCAAAACATAACACTAATCTATTGTTCAATCCTCCAATATCCCAAGATAGAATAGATATGACTCAATAGTAGAAGAAAATTCAAGATATAAAGATAATTTATGAACTATCCCGTATCCTAGTAATCATGATGCTTGAAATCTTGTGTTTGTACTACAAAACACCCCATATGAATCAAGAGTTTCATGTACTTATCATTCACATGTTATAGAATAATCTTGTTATTTGGCATCCACTAGGAATCTTGTAACAAGATACTTAACATCATAAAGTAATTTGGTGTATCACACAACTTCAATAAGGAAAACTTGTATCCACACCCTATGGTTTTTCCATCATCACCATTATCACATGTTTTGGGAAATCCCCCTCTATAGGATCAAAAATTATTGATGCACTAAAAACATTGGTTAACAATAAAAATACATTCAATTGAATATTTAACAATTTATAAAGCATAATAAATAATTTAAAATTATAAGTTATAAATATATGATTATAAAAAAACATTGATCAATATAAATATGAATGAACAATATGTCAACATACTCAGAAATATATGTATCATATAAGGTTTTTAAGGGATTAATAGATAGCCACATGCAATCATTATCATCTATTATTGTCATGTATTAAAAAACAAGACATGTATCATTGAAATATGGGTAAAATAGATTACTAAAATATAAGAACATCATTTATAAAATTCATTGATGAAGAAAATAGTAATTAATTAATGAATTACCACATTTCCAAATCAACATCATCACTAAATACAATTTTTGTCAAATGATTCAAGGATCTATCAATTTAACTTGAAAAATGTAATAAAAGTGGGGATATTATGAAGTCATTCCATGCCTATAAATTGGATAAATAAATTTTCCCTTTCATATAAGGTCTAAAAAACTATAAGAACGAATATAACATGATACAAGTACTCATAAAGATCATGAAAAAGATAAATACATAAAATTTTGAGTATTTTTAATGAACGAAAAATTGATTATTTTTCTAATGTATTAAACCCCATAAAGTAAATAAACTATTTAATTTTTATTTTAGCATCATATGGAATGGGGAATATTTCAAATGAATCAAAAATATTTTAAAACCTAAAATATAATAAAATTATTAATTACATTTTTTAATGAATTAAAAAATTCATGATATACATTACATGTGAACACATGAAAGGAGACCAAAAACTGGGTTTTCAAATAGTTTTTTTTCAATGTAGTTACTCTATATGGGTAAGATTGATTAACCCATTAAGAATATATTTGGTGTCCATGAAGGGAAATGGTTTACCGTAATAACCATTTTTTGACAAATTTTCTAACCAAATTTGACACCCATTTTTCCCTTATGTAAAATTTAGAAAATAATGGATAGTTTTTATTAAGTCATGGAAGTGATAAAACACGGTTAATAATTTAAATACACAATAATAGATTGATTTATGTATTTAAATGACTCTAATGGAATCATTATACTATCTATATCAATAAAAAAATAGTCTGCAATATAAATTTACCATTTACGAGACTACTAAAGGAAGAGGATATATATGATTGTGATGGTGAAATTAAAAGTTTTATCAATGATCTCATGTAGTTCTATTGGTATCAAGAAGTGTTTCCACTTCCTACAGCTGGTAAACCACCTATATTTTATGAGGAATCTCGAGAGTGGATTATTAGTTTGATCAAAAACAATTAATATGTGCAATTATAGCTCTTATTGAAATCCATGAATGATAAAAAATTAATAATTGAGCTCAACCAGGATACCTTTCTGATTTGGTTATTTTATTAATAATAGAAATCATGTACTATTATATTCTATTATAAAAATGGTGGTCCAAAATTATGGTAGTATATCAGGAAAATATTACATGTTTAAAATTGTCCCTATATAATTTCTTTAGTCTTATATAATTAATTAATCACATTTAGTGATCCTTAAAATATATACGGACAATTAAATCAAGAAATAAGATGAAAATTCATATCTCATACCATGAGCAAGAGTTGATGTCATAGTTTCATACATAATACACATTTTCCCACAATTTTATTTCTAATATTATAATAGAAAATATCTTCTATAGTATATGATGAAAATAACAAAGAAATAATTTTATAAATTTTCTATAAAGGGGATTTCCTAGTTTTTAGTTGTAAAAAAATGTTGACATTTTATAAAGTAGTGTTTCTATATAATAATGTGATTTATCACCCTATAACACTAAAATCGTGATTTTAATGATCTCTCCCATAATATTGTGTCTTTGTAGAATGATACAATTACAAATCATTACATTATATAAGGTATATATAGTTAATATTCCTGAAAAAAGTTATGTGGATGAGTATTGGGCATTTTGATGTTGAAGATATTTTGTGGTAGAAAATTGTTTAAAGATAAAAAATTAATCTTTGAATGAATTAGCAGTGTCTATGTTAAAATGATTCAAATGAAATAGAAGGTCAAAATTTGGATAGGATTAATTAAGGACATTAAAGATTGTTTTACTGCAGGATGGTTTTAGAAACTAACAGTAGAATGAATTTACCTAATAAATCCAAGGATTACAATGTAAATGTTTTTCATGTAACAAGTCATTGGAATGGATAAAAATATATTAATATATTTAATATACATTTATTAAAACATAATATATGACTTATACAGTAACGTATTTTCTATGTGCCTTTTTGTACTGAGATGATGAATTTTTCAACGTGTATTTATCATGTTTCATTTGAATCATAAACTCATTATTAACAACCATAATTAATCATGATCAAGGTTATTATTTACTCTTATTTCCAAAATTCATTTGTAATTCCTCATGAGGTCCTATGATGAACCCTAAACTTCCTATCATCAGCAATGAGTGACTATATCACTTCTAGAAATCTCGATATCGTGTTAGATCTTTATGGTGTTTCCTCACTTTTGTTTCCTTCCCTCCACTATTATTTGCTTATAGTCATTTGATCTTGAGATTTATAATTCAATATATGATTTAACATGATGGTATTTGAAATTTTTTACATTTTGATATGTTTCCCACTATATTCATCAGGTTTTTATACTGTGGGTGATTATTTGAACACATGATTAAATGTTGGTGGTTACATTTAATTTAACCTATTATTGAAACCCAGATTTCATGATTTATTTGTAATGTTTTTATGTTTTATTTTAAAACCAATATTCGAGATGAATATATTATGATTGTGTGAAGTTAGTTGAAATTTTAAAAATCCAAATATTCAATATAATTGAAATTATTTACTAGAGTTGAGAATATTGATGGCTTCAAATGACATTGCTATTAAAAATTAATATGACATTTAACCTTATGAGAAATTTATCAAATTGAAATGATTTTAAAAGACTTGAATTGATGAATTCGTATGATTTTATTTTTAAATTATAATGACAAGTTGAGATATCAAAATTGGGAAATTATATTTTGAATTTTTTTGAATTGATTCATCTTTTAATGATTGATTTTTTGATAGATTGATTTAATCTAGATCATTTCTATAAAAATTTACAACTTTAATGTGGTGGATGTTCATAGTCATTTGGAGTTGGGGTGAAGAATGTGACTTGTGGATATTTTTTCCTACTGTTTGATGGGGTCTTTCGATGCTCTTACCTAGTAATATTTTTAGTTGTGTTGACGATAGACTCTGGGGTTTCTTTTAATGGTTGTTTCTAGAAGTTCCCCCCATTATACTATTGATCATACTAACATATATATTTTTTCATCTATTGTTATGTGGAAAGAATTGTTTCCGAATTATCATTATATGTTTTCAATTGATAGTTTCCAACAAATGAGGATCAATAATAGCCTTTGGGCCATGTTAGGACTAGATCATGTATTTGGATACTTGAGTGTATGGTATTGATTATGATAACGTGTAATAAAATGGAATGGTGTGTATCAATCCATGATGTATGAATGATGTTTGTGATATCATAGTAGATATTAGGTAAGATTACTGAGAAATATAATGTATTTTTGAGAAATATTCTGACATTCACTCATCCTAACAGTAATTGTGTCACAATGGTTGATTGAAAAAATTGACATTATGGAATGGTTTCATCTTATTCTCAATGATTCCCTACTATTAATCTGATTATGATAATATATATTTATATATGAAATGAATTATTTCCATTTATCTCTTATTCTAGTTTTTGATTAATATATCCTTTTTGATCCATTCAATGTTGTCTATTGATGTTCTATTGCATCATGCCTCTGAGAATATATTTGAATTTGAACAAGGAGAAAGATTCTACCAGAATAGACAAGGAAAATCATATAGCTAACTAGGGTATTTTGATTAATGTGGTGTGTGCATATAATAATTAGAATATGTACCTGAACTCATAATTGTACCAGATCTACCAGTGAAACATCAAAATGATAAATCTAGATATTTTGTTAAAGATTTTACTCATCATAATCCACATGTGTTCAAGGAAACTATTGTTATTTATGATTTAATGGATTGGAAAAATATATATCGATCTACATAGAGAGTTCATGGAAATTCATGATATGATTAGATGATATTAAGTTTCTTATTAGGTGATATTGAGATTCAATGGTGATGGAATCCAAGCATAAGGGTTTATAATGGAATAACATTTTATTTATTCTGAATGACTAATATTATATATGGTTAATGTATTTAAAAAAATACATGGAGTTTCACAACATCCATTAGTGTGATATTATTGTAACATTATAGTCAAACCATTTTGTAGATCCAATTGAGTTTTCATCTGAGGATGTATCTAATAAAAATATAATGGATCGAAAATTGCCAAATTGCCTCTAACAAAATACGTGATCATATGTTTTCTTTATAAATATCATATAATATGAATCCAATGTTTTTGATAGAGTGTTTTCGGTTTTTCCTGGCCTAGAAAGAATGTCATTGTTGATGTCAATTTCTTATTCTCTACACGAGATTCCCATGTTTTCTACTAAAGGTAATTTTAAGTGTGATGAGTCTAGTGGATGTTATAGAAAGAATAATTTTCAAACCCTCCAGAATAGTAGGATAATGTCTTGTTGAATTTAATTTGGTGTGGAGATATTTTCCATTCTCTATGGGTTAGTACTGAGGAACCAGATATATGTAGTTTTTTCCCACATAGGACATTAATTGATGTTATAAAATTTATTTTAATCTCCATGAAAATTAATGGGGTCCAGAGAACAAAATAGTATTGTGAAGAAATTATATTTAACAATATCCAAGGGGGTTAGGCTATAGGAATCTAGAAAGAAGGATCTTCTTGTATTTTAAGTGTCCCTAGATGAAGATGATGTGGGTCTAGAAACTTTGAATGGAATAATCTCATTATAATCAACTTTATTTACTAATTAATTTTATATCTATTATTTAGATTTATATAGTATAATAATCGTTTATTTTTTATTTTGATTGAGTTGTCATCAAGTTTTAGGATGAATTTACTTCATATTTCTATGGCATTACATTATTATTTGAGGTGGAGTTTTCTATTGATTTATAACATAGAAGACAAAAAATGTTAATTATATCCTATCATATTGAACAAGTGGTGTTTAATGATTTGGAATAACTAGTCAATATTTTATAATAGAGTGGTTTTGTACTCATTAGTGTGTCACCTCCACAGATAATAGCTTTCTATGAAATGAAATCCAATGGAAAACATAATACAGGTATTGATTACCTTAAAAACAATCGAGTTATGTTGAAGAAAAATTATTCATTTCTAGTGATTTATGATGAGTGTTACCATATTAAATATGAGATGTGGTGTTCAAAATTCAATCTCTGATTAGATTGTTAGCATTTTAGAATAATAGAGTATGATATTCAGTGACCTACCTTTTGTATAATTTATAGACAATATGAATACCTAGTTTTCCATTTGGTATAATGAATTCTCTAGTAGTTTTTAGAGTTTTTTTCAACATTGTATTTCATTACTAAATTGTAATATATGTTATTCTATTTGTTGAAAATATCCTAAAATAATCTCAAACCTAGGATGACCATGTTCATCATTTGAAATTAGCTATGTATGTTTTTACAAATAATCATCATTATAAGAATATTTGTATATGTAATATTTGGATTCATGATGTTGTGTTGGTGGTAAAAATGGTCTCATAATATGTTATTTTAGATGATCCATAGATGTTGAAATTTGTTATATATTTGTAGAATCCCCAAAAATTAATCATAGTTAGATGTTCTTGGTATTTTATTGATATTATGATACTCTATTTATTAATTTATTGATGATGGTTTCCTAGATGATTGTTATAACTCTAATGTAAGTGAACTTCATTTATGATAGAAATTTCAAAGTACTTTTCTTGTGATGAAATTTATTTTTTGTTTTAAATTATTGTTGACTCGTATGAATGATTGGATGAATATATGGTCTTATTTGATGTAGAAACCTTTTATTTGGGTTGAACCCTTAAACAAGGTGATCATGATGTAGCATATGGTTCTAGAAAAATAAGGAGAAAAGGAAAAATTATCTTACCCATGATCTCATGCATCAATCTGAGATGAAATACATTAAGATTTGGTGGAATTATATTTTTTCTTAATTTTTTTATTATTTAATCCCACAATAAAATTGTCAATAATATCATCACTCAGAAAATATTAATCATCAAATATAAGAATTCATAGGATTACCTACTGTCTCATGATTATTGACATTTCATAAACCCCTAAAAATGTTAATTTTGTTTTTGATCTTCTATGTATAATTAATCAAATCCAATAAATGAAAAAATCATTATAAAAATTGAATCTTATTTTTTCTTAATTTTATTTTTATTTTTGACCTTATGGGTTTGAGGGTGTTTTGGGGAGAAAATAGGTTAACTCTTATCATATTTTTATTTTTTCTTCTAGAAAAATTTCTAGATAATGCAATTTATAAAATTCTTCCCAATATATAGGGGAGGGAGACCATTGGTTAGTTTTTGTTCTATTTAGACTATAAAATTTGGTTATGTAACTAGTGTTTTATAAAGTCTCCTATTATTTTTTTATTGGGAATATCCATATTTATTTGTGACTAGTGCAACCTAGAACTGAGTATTTTCAATTAGATATGAGCATAGAAATATTTTGTCACGATATGAAATGAACCATAAGTGAATATTTTTTATTTTCTATATCATGAAATGGTTAACAAAAATGACTAGGGATTTTTTTGATTTCATCCACAGCTCCATATGGTATCTTAGATGTTTTATGAGATTAATTTGAAAATTTTTAGAAGCTTCGCACATTCCCACTGACTGAAGAATATGATTTCGGTTGTGGTTGATAGGATATAAATATCATCATTCTTTATATCCATTAGTGTTGTATCCAATTAAATTTACTTCAAAATTCACTATGTGTTGGATATTATTTGATTTCATGGTGTTGTAACAACAATATTATCTGATAGGGAATGTCATTTCAAATATCAATTTTTTAGATACCTCCCGAAATAAATGGAATAGCATGTGTGTTTGAGAATAATATGACATATTTAGAATAACTTCCAAATATAAAGAGCAATATATATTCTTCAGGAAGATCAATGTTATTCTATTTTCAAATATGGTCAATATTAGGATTACCATTTATTACTGTAAAGGTTTCCCAACAAAAATAGTTTACAGTATACAAACAGAAAGGATCCTTTTAAATCCTATTATGTAAATAAATTTTCATCCTCATAGTTTTGGTGAGAGACTAGTTAAAGTTATAGGATGGATTGTGTTTGGTCAAAGAGACAATCATTGGGATTCAGATTTTTCATCCATGGGTTTTGAAAGCATATTTTTCATCAAAACCTTTTACTGATTATCATGTGTTACCATAGTATTTTTTTTTATTACAATACTATGTTTTAATGATATTTTTAACTTGTATGGTTCACTAACATCTAAGGATATTTGGAAATCTATTACTAAGGTCTTTGGGTCCTTCTCTGATTTTGGAGAAGGTGAGGAAAGTAGTCTAACATTTAGAACCTACACCAAAATTGACTTCAAAACACTGAATGAGTCATTTATACTAACATCTAAATTATCTTTCTTACTTTTAACATGATTTTTACTTCATTAATTTAATGATGATCAAATTTTATATGTGACTGGGAATCTAGTCTTGATTTTTGTAATGGCCTGGGTTTTTTAGGCCCATTACTTTGTGAAAATCTCAAGTTGTGTTTTCTGGTCTAGGAATCTCTGTGAAATTTGGCATAACGGTAGGCCTACTGGTATCCATAGCCTACCGGTAGCAGGCCTACCAGTAGATCAGTCTACTGGTAACCACAACCTACCGATAACTCTGTCTACCAATAGCTCGGTCTACCGGTAGCTGCAGCTATCGGTAGCTATGTCAATCGGTAGCTCGGTCTACAGGTTGTTGCAGCCTACCGGTAGCTCAGTCTACCAGTGGGTCTCGCCTAACCCCATGGGGTCTTTCCAGAAGCGCTCCTTTTGCGAAAATTGGGTTTTGAACCCTATTTTGACCCCTTTATGCTTGGTTTAAATCCTGGTAACACCCATAAATGTTTTCATTAAATATTTAATGAATTAACCTGGTGTGTGCACCGGTTTAAACTTCCCGACCCTTTAATAACGTGTGGGGTTGCGTGGTCAACCCACGAGCCCTGCTCCTTACGCGGTTCCACGTTATTATCTCAACTGTCCCCATCCCTTATAAACTAAAAGGTTCGTCATGGGTTTCTTCTTTTCTCGATCACCCTGTTCTAGGAGTACCGTTCATTTAGAGGAGAATCTTTTCATTCGGATGAGCCACATCTCTATGCGTGAAGTTCTGTGCCTGGCCTTAGCATCGATAGTTGATCAACAGGTTGGGAATATCTCTTTCGTCTCTCCCTTTGGTGTATCATGCGGGGTAGGCATGCTTTTTATTCTATAGAATTGGATTAAGCAAACCTAGATAAATATAATGAATGGATTCTATAAATAACTAAGGGGGTTTATGATTGATGGTATTTCTCTGTTTTATGATCTTCTTTTCTGAATTGTGCGTGCTTACGCCTACTGAAAATCATGGTCATTGGTGGTCTTTATCTATGCATTAATGAACCCCTGGTGATGTTTTAAATGGATTGTTCTGTAGTTGTGTACTCCTACTGTGAAAAAGAAATTTTGATAATCACGTATATCTGGCTAAATAAATTGAGGCACCAGGATCAATACTTCAGTGAAATCATCGGTTAAATCACACGGAAATCGAAATCATGGAGTGTGTTAAATATTATAAATCTGAAAATACCGGCATGGGCCTGCTTAGTGGTTGTGGGTTGGTTTTTTTTTTCTTCACGGGCCGTTTGCTGGGTGATGTGGGTGGGGATGGGATCCCCTGTTATTATACTCTTAGTGGTTGTGAAATTGGGGATGGGATCCCCTGTGTTATGCTTTCAGTGGTTGTGAATTTTACGACCGGGTGGTTACCTTGTTTATATCACGAATTGGGGTGGGATCCTCTATTGTTGAGAAACCTTTTGGCTCCCGGGTATTGATCATGGGGCTGTATCTTGGGGTTTCCTTTGGTTTTTGTGGATTTACGAGAGAACCGGGTGTGGTTTTTGTAGTTAATGCTTGACTATTTTCTTCCCTGGACTTGTGCCTATGCTTACTAGTTTCCCAAGTAGGTGCAGAACTTAATTAAAAATCACTACTGAACAAGAAAACAGATGGTACAATGGGTTTTGTTGGCGAGATTTGTGACTCGGACCTGAGTGATGTTTGTGTTCCTTAGGCTGGCTAAAAAAACCTAAACTTGGGAGAGTGCTTGTTACCTATATATATATACTTGTAGTGTTGTGTTTCTTATTCGCGCCCCACCCAAGTAGAGTACTTAGTGCCGAACACCCCCATTCCATGGGGGAGGGTTTTTTTTCCAACTCTATTATTAGTGCCTAGTTATTAGCTCCTTTTCTGATCCCTTTCCCAGATAACCCAAGTATCTTTGGGCAGGCTGTGATGGATCGTGGTCCATTATTAGCCCAAGAAACTTCGGGCGGGGTAGTGTGGTGGTTACGGCCCAGGTGTGTCTGGGAAAGTGGTTTTCCCAAGTATCTTCGGGATGAGGCCCAGGTGTCTTCGGGTGTGGCCGTAGATCTTCTAGCCCAGGTGTCATCAAGAGTGGTGGTGGTTGTTCTGACCAAGGTGTTTTCAGGCATGGTTATGTGTGACAGTTGTAGCCCAGGTGTCTGCAGGTGGGGTTTGGTAGTGGGATTGCGTGATTTTGTGGCCCAGGTGTGTGAGCGCGCAGTGTGGTAGTGGGACTGCGGTGAGAATGGCGGGATTGGTTCGATGCGTAGGATGTCTTCAATAACCATTGGGAAAGTGGTGCGGGGTACCCAAGAATCGATGTGCTCTAATTATATATATATTACTTGACTTGCGTTATTTGGGGAGTGTGCCTTGATGAGGCTTCGGTGGACATTTTACCTTGTTAGGTGTTTCGTTTACTCCTTTTCTCACAAGAATTTAGTACGTTCCCCCACTTTTGCATGAGATTGTTTGGTTTTTCCCTACTGAGTATACTTGTATGCTCACCCTATGTATATAAAACTACTTTCAGGTTTTCAGGAGGACTTCGGGGATCGCGTGGGACCATACTAGCGCAGGAAATTTGGGACAGTTGTAGTTGCTGTTTTTATTTCTTTGGTACTTTACCTTGTAGTCACTTTGTACTTTGTGTTTTTTACTTTTGGAACATGCATATGGGAATGGTTGTTCTTGGATTTACTTTTACTTTCTGCTTTTGGTTTTGTTGGGATTTACCATCTTATCTCTTGATCCTATTAAAAGAAAAAGGGTAATGCCTTCCATTTAGTGAGAAATTATATACCCTTGGTGTTGGTCGCCACTCTAGGACCTATTGAAGGCGGGTTTCGGGGGTCATTATCTCTCCTTCAACTTGAAGAAGGAAGATCCTAGAAATCTGCTGACCCTTCCCTCGTTTCGGTGAAGGTGGGTCGTGACAGAATGGTATCAGAGGGATGGTAGAGAGATAGGATGGAGTTTAGAGTTAGGCACAGTGAGGATTGCATGGGATGGTAGGGAAACAGTGTTGGTTGACCTTGGTTCATGAATTAGGCCAGGGAAGACCAGCTAGGACACGAGATTTTAGGGGCCCCCGTGATCCGATGCATAGACTCTGGTCCTACCAAACGACCAAGTGAGGCCAAGCTGATTGCAGGGTAGAGACCCTAGGAAAGGTACATGTATCATAATGACTTTTGTTCTCGTGTTTCTGGGGTGCCTTGGAAATTAAGGATGAATAAAAAGTTTAATAAGTTTTAAGAACAATATTCCATACTACTTGGGCTTAGTCATTCCTTGTTTACCTTGCGGCAATTGCACTGGGAAGGAGACCACATTTGGTGCGAGCGATCGAGGCCCCGAATATTACCTTGTCTGATCGGCAGAGATCTGATCGAGAGGAGGAGGACGACCAGTGGCATAAGACACTTAGGGCCATCCACCGACAGACCCTCGAGAAGTATGAGGGCAGCACCTCTGATATGAAGACAGAGGGCTGGCTAGAGGAGCTAGTGATAGCCTTCGTCTTGATCCAAGCTCCGAACGAGTACTAGGTTTCTCTAGCCATCAGACAGATATGGGGAGAGGTGTTTCAGTGGTGGATGCTTTACCTGGGAGAGAGGAGAGAGGCTAGGGAGGCATGTGCTGATTTCGAGAAGGAGTTCCGGGCGGAATTCATCTCTTCGATGATGAAGGCGAAAAAGAGACAGGAGCTACTCACCCTCTAGTAGGGGATTATGTCAGTGAGGGAGCTAGGAATAAAGTTCAAGGACCTCCTAAATTTTTATATGGACCACTTTCCCAACGGGGAGTCTCGGGCAAGATGTTTAGAGGAGGTGCTCCGACCCTCCCTCCAAAATATTGTTACCCCCTTCACCCTGCTAACGTACTTGGAGGTCCATAAGAAGGCCGAAGTGGTGGAGAGGATGAACGCTCTAAGAGGTGTGTTAGGAGAGGGGATCCATATGGGACCATCGAAGGGGAAGTCCATCAGCACCAGGCCTCCAGCGTCAGGACCCTCCAGGTTCCAACTAGCAGGGAGCAGGCTGCAGCAGTTCCAGTTCCATTCCCCTGGTCCTCGCCCTTTTCTCTCGGGCCCAGGACCGTGGTGCTTCATCTGTGGAAGCCATGGAAATATCTGGAGTCAGTGCCTGGACCGGGTATAGTACGGTAGTGGCGTACAGCCCCAGCACCCACCCAAGCAGCAGCTTCTAGCCAGGCCATTCCAGCAGCAGCAGCAGGGACAGTGAGCTGCCGCTCCTCCGGGAGAAGATGTAGGAGGAGGAGGCCGACCTTAGGGACCTCGACCGAGGAGTGTTCGGGGAGGTGGCCGACAGCCGAGGGGAAGAGGATATGGGCATGGATAGTTTCACGCCGTAGAGGCAGCAGTTCCAGTAGGTCTGGATGTCGTTCAAGGTACGATCAATTTGTTTAGCACCCTTGATTATGCCTTGTTCAATACAGGAGATTTTTACTCCTTGGTTTCACCTAGTCTAGCCCGTGCCTTGGGTCTAGATACTGAGAGACTTCTATCTCTTCTGGTGCTGACCACACCAGTTAGAGGTCAGACCGACTTGTTATTTGTTTGTCAAGGATGCAGACTGATGATAGGGCCACATCAGTTGGTTAGGGATCTTCTTCTTCTACAGATACAGCCATATGATGTCATCCTAGGAATCTACTAGCTATTCTATATGTGTTCCTTCATTGACTGATTCCAAGGAAGGGTTGTGTTCCCGACTTGGACGGTCGGTGTGTTACCTTCACCGGCGAGCGGAGCAGTCAGAATGGCAGTAGGCGAGAGGAACCCCTCCTCTCCTTGTTAGTCGATCTGTTAGTGGAGTTAGTAGATTTTGAGATGGCGGAGGTGTGAGAGATCTTCCGTGAGTTTATGGACATCTTCCCTGAGGAGAAGACGACTCTACCCCCTCGACGTCATATCGAGTTCGGGATAGACCTGCAGCCGGTGCTCGTCTGATTTCAATGGCTTCTTACTAGATGGAACCTTCGGAGCTACGGGAGTTGCAGATTCATATTGACGATTTGATGAAGAGGGATTATGTTCGACTGGGTGCATCACTGTGGGGTTCTCTAATCTTGTTCTCAAAGAAAGCAGATGGTGGTCTCAGGTTTTGCATAGACTACAGGAGGCTGAATTAGGTGACAATCAAAAATCGCTACCATCTTCCGAGGATATATGATCTTTTCGACCAGATAATAGGGGCAGGGTGGTTCTCGAAGATCGACATCTGGTCTGGGTATCACCATTTGAGAGTGAAAGAGGGAGAGATCCCGAAGACGGCATTCAAGTGCAGATATGGACACTTCGAGTTTGTAGTCGTGCCTTTCGGTGTTACGAACTCCCCGGCTGTGTTCATGGGGCTTATGAACTCCATATTCTGGGAGTACCTGGATCGGTTCATAGTTGTGTTCATCGAAGACATCCTGGTCTATTCAATATCATAAGAGGACCATGAGGATAACCTAAGGACGGTTTTGGAGGTCCTCTGACAGCACCATCTCTATGGGAAGTTGTCGAAATAAAAATTCTGGACCCGAGAAGTGCACTTCCTCAGGCACATGGTGTCTGAGAAGGGGGTAGCGGTGGACCCCTCAAAGGTTGAGGAAATTGTTTTTTGGGAAGCACCCAAGATTGTGGCAGAGGTCCGTAGTTTCCTTGGGCAGGCAGGTTACTATCGGAGGTTCATACCCAACTTCTCCCGAGTTGCAGCCCCTCTGACCGCCCTGGCCAAGAAAGACCAGATCTTCGTGTGGAGTGAGAAGTGCGAGTCAGCCTTCATCTATCTAAAGGGGAAGTTGGTTAGTGCCCCAGTGATGAGGTTACCAGAAGAAGGGGCGGCATATGATGTGTTCTATGATGCTTCAGGAAAATGCCTCGAATGTGTGTTGATGCAGCAGTAAGGAGTGATCTCTTATGGGTCTAGGAATCTATGACCTCATGAGAGTAATTATGCCACCCACGACCTGGATCTTGCAGCGGTCGTTTTTTCATTAAAGTTATGGCGGCATTACCTCATCGGGGAATGCTTTGTGGTCTTCATAGATCACAAAATTTTTGAGATATATCTTCTCCCAACGAGATGTAAACTTGCGGCATCGAAGCTGGATAGAGTTCCTCCAGGATTATGACTTTGACATTTCCTACACATCAGGGAAGGGGAATGTAGTGGCAGATGCCTTGAGCAGGAGGACATAGAAGGATGTCGTTCGAGAGTCGGCAGACGCCTGGAAGGCGATGGAGGAGTTGGCTACCTTGAACCTAGATGCGAGGAAGGATAGAAGTAGAGGTTTCCTATATCAGATGACAGTGCATTCGTCTCTGTTTCAGCAAGTGGAGGAGTCTTAGTGGGGAGACCCATAGTGCGAGGTGATGTGTGACTGAGTCGACCAGAGCAATGCTCCGGAAGGATGGACAGAGGATGGCCAAAACCAAATGGATTTCCAGTGAAAATTGTTTGTTCTAGAGGAGATGTGTGGTTAAGGTTCTCAGTGAGTCCCACAACTCACCCATGGTGGTACACCTAAGAGTTTCCAAGATGTAACAGGGTCCGAAGAGACAGTTTTGGTGGCCCGGAGTGAAGTGAGCAGTGGCAGAGTTTTTGTCGAAGTGTTTAGTGTGTTAGAAAGTAAAGGCAGAACACCGAGTTCCAAGCGGCCTACTGAATTATCTAGATGTCCCTGAGTGGAAGTGGGATGAAATCTTGATGGATTTCATCATGGGACTACCCAAGGTCCAATGGGGACATGATGTCATCGGGGTGGTAGTGGACTGGTTGACAAAATCGGCTCACTTTCTGGCGATTAAAGAGTCAAGTGTAGTGGATTATTTGGCACTAAAGTACGTGGATGAGGTGTTGTGGTTGCATGGAGTTATGAGGTCCATAGTCTCGGTTAGGGATGCAGGTTTTACCTCACGTGTCTGGAGGGGTTTTCACCATGATTTTGGCACCCAGCTATGCCTTAGCACTACTTTCCACCCCCAGAGAGATGGGCAGACAGAGAGCACCATCCAGTCGTTGGAGGATATGATGTGGGCGTTTGTTCTTGACTCAGGAGGATCATGGGTGAGACACTTTCCTCTGGTAGAGTTCACCTACAATAATAGCTATCACTCTACCATTGGTTTGACCCCATTTGAATCCTTGTATGGGAGGCCATGTCGTTCACCTGTGTGTTGGACTGAAGTAGGAGAGGCAGGCATCCTTGGCCCGGAGGTAGTGCAGAGCACGACGGAGAAGGTTCAGCTTATATGGGAAAGGATGAAGGTGTCCCAGGACTGATAGAAGTCATATGCTGTTACTTGGAGAAGGCCTTTGGAGTTTGGATTTAGACACGACCTCTTCTTGAAGGTCTCCCCTCTGCGTGGACAACAGAGATTCAGAAAAGGGAGTAAGCTTTCTCTGAGGATCATCGAACCCTTCGAAGTGTTGCGGCGGGTGGTCTAAGTGGATTATCAGCTAGCATTACCACTACTGCTACTGAGGATACATGATGTATTCCATGTGTCCCAGCTCCGTCGGTATCTACACGACGATTCACATGTCCTCGGCTGGGGAGAGCTAGACATCGAGGATGACGTGACTTTTTGTATAGAGACCAGTGATGATCGAGGATCGCAATGAGAAGGTACTTCATTGGCGAACCATTCCCTTGGTTCATGTGTTCTGGAGACATGGTGGGATTGAGGAGAGTACATGGGAGAGGGAAGCAATGATGTGTGCCCAGTACCGAGAGTTGTTTTGATTTTTGTACTATTTGGTTTCTATCTGTTGTGGTGGAACGTTTTACTTTGTTGGCTATGAAATACTGGTTTTATTTTCCCCAAATGTGTGTGAAAAGTCCTATCTATGGAGAAGAGAGGACCCAACCCCTAATCAAGACTCATTAAGGTGGATGTGATTAAACCAGTGCGGGTGAGTCAGTTCCGCCCAAAGCGGATAATATCTTGACATGGGGAAAGAGACTCCCCAACTCACATGGCTGGGCGGTTGGCATGGTATATTGCTTGGTTCTTAATAGGAAGGTGTTATTAGTTAACAATGGGGTTTACTCCTAAGAGGTATACTTCAAGGTGGTTGTTCGGACTCTCTCTTTCCTTCTCGGTTGTCTTGATTCTCGAGGACGAGAATAATTTAAGAGGTATATGATGTAATGGCCGGGGTTTTTGGGGTCCATTACTTTGTGAAAATATCAAGTTGGGTTTTCTGGTCTGGGAATCTCGGTGGTGTTTGGCATAACGGTAGGCCTACCTGTAGCCTTAGCCTATCGGTAGCAGGCCTACCGGTAGCTCGGTCTACCAGTAACCGCAGCTTACCGGTAGCTCTGTCTACCAGTAGCTCGGTCTAACTGTATCTCGTTCTACCGATGGATGTAGCCTACCGGTAGATCGGTCTACCGGTCGCTACAACTTACCAGTAGCTTGGCTACCAGTTGCTGTCAGCCACCGATAGCTCCCAGCTACTGGTGGCTCCCACCTACCCCCCCTGGGGTCTTTCCAGTAGCGCTCCTTTTGCACAAATTGGGTTTTAAACCCTATTTTGACCCCTTTAAGATTGTTATAAAGCCCGGTAACGGCCATAAATGTACTGATTAAATATTTAATGAATTAACCTAGTGTGTACGCCTGTTTAAACCCCCTGAACCTTTAATAACGTGTGGGGAAGCGTGGTCAACCCACGACCCCCGCTCCTTACACGTTTCCACGTTGTTATCTCAACCGTCCCCAGCCCTAATAAACTAAAGGGTTCACCGTGGGTTTCTTCTTTTCTCTATCACCCAGTGCTAGGCATACCATTCATTCAAACGATCATATTTTCATTCGGATGAGCCGCATCGCTATCAGTGAAGTTCCGCGCCCGACCTTAGCATCGATCATTGATCAATAGGTAGGGAATTTCTCCTTCGTCTATCCCTTTTGTGTATCATTCAGGGTGGGAATGATTTTGATTCTTTAGAATTGGATGAACCAAACCTAAATGAAGATAATGAATGGATTCTATAAAGAACTAAGGCGGGGATGTGATTGATGATGCTACTCTTTTTTATGATCTTCTTTTCTGAATTGTATGGTCTTACGACTACTGAAAATCATGGCCGTTGGTGGTCTTTCTCTGTGCACTAATGAACCCCTGGTGATGTTTTAAATGGATTGTTTTGTAGTTGTGAACTCCTGTTGTGAAAAGGAATTTGGTTAATCACGTATATCCGACTAAATAAATTGAGGCACCAGGATCAATCCTTCTGTGATAACCCTGGTTAAAGAACACGGAAATCGAAATCATGGAGTTTGTTAAATCTTATAAATCTGAAAATACTGGCATGGTCCTTCTTAGTGGTGGTGGGTTGGTTTTTTTTCCTTCACGAGCTGTTTGATGGGTGATGTGGGTGGGGATGGGATCCCCTGTTATTATAATCTCAGTGGTTGTGAAATTAGGTATGGGATCCCTTGTGTTATGCTTTTAGTGGTTTTGAATTTTAAGACCAGGTGGTTACCTTGTTTATATCACGAATTAGGGCGGGATCCTCTGTTGTTGAGAAACCTTTTGGCTCTCGGGTATTGGACATGGGGCTGTATCATGGGGTTTCCTATGGTTGTTATGGATTTACAAGAGAACCGAGTGTGGATGTTATAGTTAATGCTTGACTGTTTGCTTCCCTGTACTTGTGCCTATGCTTACTAGTTGCCCAAGTAGGTTCATAAATTAATTAAACATCACTACTGAACATGAAAACGGATGGGACAATGGGTTTTGATGGAGAGAGTTGTGACTCGGACCTGAGTGCTATTTTTGTACCTTAGGCTGGCTAAAAAAGCATAAACTTTGGAGAGTTATTGTTACCTATATATATATACTTCTAGTTTTGTGTTTCATATTCGCTCCCCACCCAAGTTGAGAACTTAGTGCTGAACACCCCCATTACATGGAAGAGGGTGTTTTTTCCAACACTATTATTAGTGGCTGGTTATTAGCTCCTTTTCTTCTCTCTTTCTCAGATAGCCCAAGTATCTTCGGGTAGGCTGTGATGGCCTGAGGTCCATTATTAGCTCAAGAACCTTCGGCCGGGGTAGTGTGGTGGTTACGGCCCATGTGTATAAGGGAAAGTGGTTTTCCCAAGTATCTTTGGGATGAGGCCCATGTGTCTTCGGGCGTGGCAGTGGATCCTCTAGCCCAGGTGTCTTCGGGTGTGGTGGGGGTTGTTCTGGCCTAAGTGTTTGCAGTCGTGGTTACGTGTAACATTTGTGGCCCAGGTGTGTGCGGGCGGGGTGTGGCAGTGGCACTGCGGTGAGAATGGTAGGATTGATTTGATGCGTAGTATGTCTTCAATAACCAGTGGGAATGTGGAGCGGGGAACCCAAACATCGATGTGCTCTTATTATATATCTATATTACTTGACTTTTTTATTTTGGGAGTGTGCATTGGTGAGGCTTGGGTAGATATTTTACCTTGTTAGGTGTTTGGTTTACTCCTTTTCTCACGGTACATTAGTACGTTTCCCCACTTGAGCATGAGAGTTTTTGGTTTTTCCCTACTGAGTATACTTGTATGCTCACCCTACGTATATAAAACTACTTTCAGGTTTCTAGGATGACTTCGGGGATCGCGCAAGACCATACTAGCTAAGGAACTTTGGGAAAGTTGCAGTTGCTGTTTTTCTTTCTTTGGTACTTTACCTTGTAGTCACTTTGTACTTTGTGGTTTTTACTTTTGGAACATGCATATCGGAATGGTTGTTCTTGGCTTTACTTTTACTTTCCTCTTTTGGTGTTGTTGGGATTTACCATCTTATCTCCCAATCCTATTAAAATAAAAAGGGTAATTCCTTCCATTTAGTGATTGATTCTATAACCTTGGCACTGGTTTCCACTTCGGGACCAATTGAAGGTGGGTTCCGGGGGTCATATTCTCTCCTTCAACTTGAAGAAGGAAGGGCCTAGCAATCTACTGACCCTTCCCTCCTTTTGGTGAAGGTGGGTTGTGACAATTTTTTACTCTATGGAAAAGGATCTTGATGGTAAAATGATGTCATTGGTCTATATGATATAGTATAATTTCTCTGATTCGCATGGGATCTAAGAGTGTGAAACACTAATGATATTGAATTCTACCCATATATTTGATAAGGAAATTTTATAATAGTGTTTTTGGGAGTATATTTTTTATATAGTGTATGATACATGATATTGTAACATTATATCAGGTTGTTAATAATTGATTTCATTGGTCTCTTATTATTTGGTATCATTATGGGTCTTTCAAGGATGAAGATATTTTTTCAAGGAAATAGACATGTATATTGATGATTATGTTTGTTTGAATTAACAGATTATGTTTAATAAATTTTCAAATGCCTTGGACGGTGAAATTTGGGTTTTAGTAGAATTCCATGCATTGTGGGATGTTCTATAGGGGGTGTTGTGTGGAACTAGATACATAATGAATATACATTTTAAATCCATTATTTATGATAAAATTATCATATGAATTTTTTTTGTGAATTTCATCAAAAAGAAAATTATTTACACCAAAAATTATGATCATCTGTCTTTGGAGTGTTTTATTCAATTAAATATAAAGGACTATATTTATTCAATGATTAGATTGTTTTATCCCAAAGGAAACAATTTAATGGAGTGTGATAAAATTGATTAATTTACTCAAAAAAACCATTGTTGATGGAGTTCATTCCTTTTTTTCTTGAAATATTATTTAATATTCTCAGCTAAAATATTTTTGAATTCTACAGGTGCTCCACCATTGAACCCTAGGATTTTACCTTTGTGAAATGATTTACATTAAAAATTATAGACATCCAAATTAGATGTTTGATCACCAGTTAATTTTATTGATTTTGTTTTATATATTTTTTCTTATATCCTTTCATTAAAAGTGTGTGATCTAATAATTATTGATTTTATTAGTGTTTGACCATCGTGGTTTGTGTTCATGGTTTTCCTTGTGGTTCACATTATCCGCAATTATTTGATTTCATCTATTTTTGTTATTGATTATTTGATCAAATTATTAAATAGAGATGAGAGAATATGACTTTGAACTATAATTGATACCATAAATTGCATGATTGGTTGAAAATATTTTTAAATTATTTAAAAATAAATATTTGAGATGTTTTATTTAATATTTTTTAAGGGGAATAGAAATTATGATAAAAAACCCATTCTAATGGAAATGATAATATTTAGGTGGGTTTGAGTAAATTGGTTTCCTAATATTGAAATTAATTTATGTAAATTATTTCATGTGGAACCATGATAAAAATTTCATAAATATTATTTATTTGAAAACATGTGAATTTATCAATATCATTGATTTTTTTTCAAATGAAAAATACATATTGACAACTAAAGATTCCCTAAATATAAATTTAAATAAATAGACATGATTTTTTTCGCATTATTGAATTAATAATTTATTAATAATCATGTGATCCAAGACAGTTAGTGATGAATTAATATAATAACTCTAGGATATGACTATCTAACTTTGTATTGATAAAGAAAACAATGAAATAAACTTACATAAATATGATTTTTAAAGATTAGAAGTCCATTATTGAAGGCCTGAGTCATGGTAAGTGTGTTCACATTGAGATAACATCACTAACAAAGTGTTATGAGGATCCTATTATCAAAAAATAAATAACCACATTTTTTATTAAAAGGTGATATAATATGTTTTATTTGTGGATTAAATGCCTTATATTGTTGAAATGTTTTATTAATAGAAACTAGATTACATTAATATTTTTAAAAAAAATCCATTTAATCTTATTTTGATTTTAATCGATTTTTTTAATTATAATGGATTTTTTTGTACAAAACTTGTTAATTATATTCCATGAAATGTTTTATTTAAATTTAAAGGATCAGTGGATTGAATGTTATAAAATTAATTATAGATATATGGATGAGACATTACTAGGTGTTTTGGCATAAACATTGCATTTTCTATTTGAAATTTTTTAAATTATAATTTTCTATTTTTATAAATATGAAATGCCCCACATGGAGGTTTTTGATTTGATTTATCCTTGAAACCTGATGTGGAAGAGGTGGCTGTTGGAGATGTGATACTCTAGTTATATTGGATATGTATGACATTTTACTTTGTAATATATTATATCTTTTAATAATATAATATTGTGTTTTTGATTTATGTTGTTGTTTGTGGTACATTAACTTTTTCAAGTGTTGAAAAACATAATTTAAATATTTTTTCCACAATTTTTTTTGTAAATAATAATTTAGTTTATTCGGTTATGATCTTTGGTTATAGATTCCAATCCATGGGGATTAAGAAAACCATTTAGGAAATTTCATTAATGGGATAGGTATAATGATACCAATATATCATATATGATTCTTGAACAATACTAAAATAATATATAACTAGTATGGAATAAAACAATTGATGAGAATCATTATTTTTCCATTATGACTATACCGTTTTTCATAAATATTATTTAATTATATGATTTGATGGGATCATTATAAAATTCATAAATGAGTTTCACACCATTTTTTATGTTGGATTTCCATGATAGCACCTATAGTGCTAGTTGTTTAAGAAACATGCTATTTTATAAAACCATGAAAAATTATTTATTAATAACTTGTAATGAGGATTGAATGGATCAAATTCCCCAAAAATTCCAATGAATTTAAAATAGATGTCAATAGATTCGATTAATCCATATAGTTTTTTAAAATGGATAAAATAATGATTTTCATTTCATATGTGAAATTTATATACCTTGTTAGTACCCTACAAACATACAAATGTATTTCATTTTTAGTAATATTTTTTCCATTATCATCTGAAAATAGATCGATATTTTCCCTTAAAAAAATTTCGACTCATTGTTTTTATCAAAATTATAAAACATTAAAATATTAAAATATTTTATTTCCAACGAAAAATAGTCACTAATCATGGAATAAACGTATTTTTTCTAAAATTATGAAACTATGCCACAAAATGATATTTAATTTTACCACATATCATTATATCATATAGTGGTAAATAGAAAAATTATGGAATTCCTGAATCCAATATAAAAAATATACCTAATGATGAAATAAAAAAATTCACATTTTGGAAAATTCAAAAACTCATTTTATTCATATAAAACCAAAATTATTACTGTGTCATATGTAGGTATATATTAACTAATACAAAATAAAATACAAATCTTCCACATCAATTTTTAGATTCCTTGATTTTTTATAAAAATATGATAATAATTATTAAATGTTTTGAAACCAATAATCATGATAAATAAATTTTAATTATAAAATGATAAAATTCAATATATATTAAAAATATCACAAGGTTCATATGAACATGGGTGGATAAAAATTCAATATGATATGTCATGTTTTCTTCACAATATATGGAGTATTTTTATTTATATTAGTAATATAAATGATTCATTGAAATAATATCCTGCATAATTAAAATAAATTGGGCGGACCATATATCATAAAAATGTTATACTCTACTTTTTATTATTCCTTGATCATAGAATGTATAGAGTGCATCACACCAATCTCCACTGCATGATTTCTCAAGAAATAATTTGTATAACATTTACCATGTTAAACACAACTCATATGTAAATTAATTCAAACTCCAAGGAATGTTTTTCTAGAAATACTACGTAAAATATATCCTGATATTGTAATTTTTCTATATATTAATTCATTGTAACATTTAATTCCTTGTTGAATAAAATAAACATCATAAAATATCATCATTTTCCCATAATAAACATCTCTTATATTTCGTTTCATACCACATGACCCTAAAATAATTTGGAGTTATTTATTTCAAATGAATTTATTCTTGTACAATGTAGAATCATCCATTTCTTAGTCTTGTAGCTTTATTTTACCATATAGAATTATATTCTAAAATTAAAATACACGTATATTTAGTAATAACAAGTTGATTGATTCTTATTTTTATTTAATACATTAGGATTATAATATTTTCTGATTATAATCTACCTAAAAATATTATCCACTATAATTTTTCCAATTTAAGTTTTTGTTGATATGTAATTAGAAAATTTTCTCATTCCACCTCCATTCATCTCAGACACATATTCATTTAATAACTATTCTCTTCTGTGTGAGCCAGAGTTTCCCATATACATTTTGAGGATGAAAAATATCCTGATACCAAACAATAAAAGATAATTCCTGATGTATTTATAATCAATCATATGACCATTAATGTTGTTATTTATCTATTTATGTTATAAAAAATCTTGATATTCAATATCCATTCAGGTTGGATCTTATTAAAATGAATTTATATTGATTTGAAATTATTTTCTCGAAAACAGTTGTGTATCTCTGTTTATATAATGGTAGAATACATTATCAAAACTATGAATCATTAATACATCATTAAATTAATTTATTATAACCCTCTACCAAAAATCCAACAACATGGGATTAATAATTCATTCTCATAGTCCCACCAATATCATTGCATTATAACACATTATTTTATTCAATCTAGATGAACAATGCATGGTTTGATTCATGATTTTTTTATACATAGTGATGATCCAATCAATCATTATTAGATCTTCAAAAAGTTTTTTAATATTAATTTCCAATAAATTATATGATATCCATAATCATGTTATTTTTTCTACAACTAATTTTATTTTTAGACAATATATTTTCATCGAAGAGTTACATTTTTCATGATACATGTTAATAAATGATATGAAATGTTGTCCACACAATTTATATCAGACTAACCCCTGAATCCTATTCCACATATTCTCATATATAAAAATTAATAATAATATAATATTTGTGGGATCAAATCTAGTGTGTCCAAATGACCTTCAGATTGTTGTATTCCTATATTTCATAATATGCATGTTGAGTATTTTAATCACTGTATTTATAATACTCAATCTTTAAATGAGTAAGTAAAATTTATATGAAACCTTATGATTTGAGATAGTTAATATAGAATCTATCCAAGAAAATTATACCTTATTACATTTTTCTATCTATATATGGAAAACATCCACAAACCTAATGATCATTTATCATCCTTACATGAGAACACATAATTTCAATATGGTCATCGATCACTCACATTAAGTATGTTTTATAAAAAAATAATTTTCCCATAATATGGTAATTAATAAGTGTTTAACTATAATATTAATTTTCAATCAACATTTTATATTTAAATTAAATCATATTATGATTGACTTCACTCATTCTCTATGATAAAATGTGTAGAAATTGTTTTTTTCAGTTAACTACCCCTCCAAAAGGGTTATATATTTTCCAATTATATTGGGAATTAAGGATTTTAATTACAAAAAAATTACCCATAAGAACTATATAAAATCCAGAAAACCTCATTTAACATTATTTTTACCTCACACTCATTACTGTATGTATTATCTCAATTTTATCTAGATATATATAATCATAATAATATATATTATTTTTGAAAAATATGACCACATTGAAACAGATGTATATATTTTTTCTAACATTCCAGAAAATACAAGTAATATATATATATATATATATCGCAAATCATATAGAAATCATGTGAAGGTATTTTTGGAAAAATTAGAGTTTCTACTCTAATTTAATATACCTTGAATAGCTTAGTGAAAATATAGAATTATTAGAGGAGTGGAGTACTTGATGTCATGATAGTTCGAATACAAAATATTAATAGTATTAGAAAATTTGATGTTTATAAATGCTTTTAGTTTCTCTATACGTTATTTAATTGAATTATGGAATTTGAATAATAATATAAAATATAAATTTTGGATAGTTATATAAAATTATAAAAAATCATTATCTATAAACCTATGAATATAAAAATACTCTAGAGGGTTTTCATATTTCCCAAATTAATATTTATTCCTATGATATGTACCAAAAACATAATTATGTACTTTTAGGCTATATAGACCCTGCAATCATTATTTATTTGATGAAAAATTACAATGTTATTTTAATAATTTGTTGTCAATAGAAAATTAATATATATATAGACTAGAATTGTCATTGTATATAGTAAAATAAAATGCCTATCTTGCTTCCCTGCATATTTCCAAAATATTTTCTCAGAAAATAAATATTATTATATTATACAAAATAGGTTCACCTTGGCATATGCTGATATTATATTAAAAATTTTCACAATTATTTTATATGACCCCTAGAAAAATGATTCCATACTTATAACTAGTTGGTCCCATTTTATTTGTTGATATAACATATTATGGGATTACGATTTAACAGAAACATTCCCATTTAATATTAATGTTGATTTAATTATTTTCATTCTTTACCAGTTGGGATTTTACAAATTATCAATAATCAATAATTTAATCAATATCACGTGAATATTGATATAATTTTTTTAAATATTATATTTTGAAATTTATTGAGATTAAAATATTATAATTAAATTAAAATCATCAAACAATTCAATGGAATTAAAAAAATGTTTGATGGAATTAATATAATGAATCATAATAACACTTTGATTGGTGATCTATTAACATATCATATTTTTTCATGTATTTCAATAACAAAGTTACACCATGGTGTGGATTAGAAATCTATATATCATGTGAACCATTTCAAAACCACACAACCTATACAAACATTGTATCATCATTAATTTCATTCATTCCTCATAAAATTTATACTATTATTATACAACTTTATTATCAGTGACCAACTATAATGGACATTGACATACTAGGTCCTGACCTTATATACCATTTCCCTACAACTCTAATAATTTTTTTGATTGTTTTGTGGCATTATAAAGATCATTATTATTACAAATTATATAGTGGGACATAAAATATACTATTTTATGATGTAATTGGAGTACCCGAGATTTTCCATAATTAGTAATCATCTCCATCACACTGTAATGAGTTTCAAATTAATTAAATAATCCATAATATAGTTCAGTAAATATCTATTGGAGGTGATATATTTGACATATAGTTTTTCTGAGACATGTCCTTTGGTTTAGAATAATAAAGGTTCCCCCACATGAATTCATACATCATTAAAATGAATAAATCATAATAAATTTCTTATTATGATTCTATTATTTTGAAAAATAGATATTCTAGGACTAAATATAAAAAATATTTCTTCATATTAGTATTTTATAAGATAACATTCACTTAATTTGTTTTGTACCCTCACATTTAGCGCTTCCTATATGTTATAGAAGGGAACTCATGAATTTTTATTGTTAGTGTAGGTTATTTGAAACTAATGCCTAATACATGTTATTAAGTTCACATTATTATTGAGATAGATCGTATTTTTTGTTTAAAATAAATTGAAAAGGTTTTTACTTCCATTAAAACAAATATTTTATCATTCAGGGTGTGCAGAATGTCTTCCAGGATAGACCCTCATCTGGGACACTTAGGAATCACCTAATATAATAAAAACAGTTTTCCCTCTCGTGAAAATGAAATTTTATGGTTAATTTGTCTCATAATATTCTAAAATCTAAAATAAATTTATCTTCTCTTCCCAATAAACATTTGAATTAAAAAAATCAAAAAAATAAAAATTCCACTCCATGATTGATCAAAATGAAATACTCCAGATGCAATTAGATATATATATATATATAGTTATTTTTTACCTAATATTAATTATAAGAACTAACATTTACAGTGACTCAATCATTATGGGATAGTTTTATTTCTATATAAATTATCAAAATTAATTCCCTACCCAAACCATGAAATCCATTGATATTTTTGGAAAAAATCCCTAATGGTTAATCATATAAAAGGGAATATAAATCATTCTCTTAAATATTTTAATATTTAAATAATGAATCTATCATGTAATTTTTTGATAAAAATTATATGATAAAAGATGAATATATAGAGATCTAATATGAAATATTTGTTTATAAAATATCAACCATTCATGGACACAAGTGGATTTATAACTCTATTTCCCATTCTCATCAGATGAGATCCTTAATATAATGTACCATTACGGATTATGTTACACTCTCACTAACAATATCTCCATTAATATGAAATAAATCGATTTTAGATCTGTTATGAATTGGGTTGTGATTCTTAATCAACCGTTAAACATGACAATCAATTATCCCAATAAATATACACCCTGTTTTAAATTCTTTTTTATATACATGGCTTCTAATAATCCTAACAATCATATAAAATATAAGTTTGTAATTAGTTAAAATATCAAAAAAAAATAGAATATGAATGGAAATTTTCTCCACTTAAGAATATCATCGACTACATGTAAGGACCTGGCCTTAAAACATTACATATTATTGAATTAAATTAATAATTAACATTGAGGTTTTTTTCCGGTTTAGATTTTTAGATAATTAGTCCATAAGAATTACATAACAACATGAATATTACATGTAGACACTACTACTAAGTATCTATTTTTTCATTAAATAAGAACTCTTAAAAATAAACATGTATACTTCCATGTTTTAGACATCATGACTTTTCCTTGATCCCATCCTTGACCCTATTCATCTTTAAGTCATGTGGAAAACATTTAAAAAACATGGGATGAGCATAAAAATCTTAGTAAGGGTTATAAAATGAAGAAGTAAAACATTATCCCATCATTAAACAAAAATCAATGGAACTATAATTTTCAATCATAATATTTCTTATGAAATGACATGATTTATGAATAAAACACGCAAATTATATATCATAATGTTTACTTTTGGAATCTATATAAAACATACATTGTAGCTATCACAGCTATATAGGGAGTTACACTTTGAATACCCATCACAGTACATTCCCTAAATCTCTTAGGATAAACGTCACATTTACCTCGGTAACATTACCCAATGCATTAGAGAGCTATCTCGGGCTCACCTGCCCTAGGTTTATCATGGAACCACCCATATACGTAAACAAAGCCCAATAACCATAACATAATCATAACACATAAAACATTTATACATTAAACATAACATTTCCGCATTCCATTATTTCAAATCAAGATATTAAAATAAACAATGATTTTCAAATCATTTTTAAAACCATTTAAAAATAGATTTTTGAATCAAAGTGTCCCATACAACTTTGGATATTTTAAATGATTTATCATTTTAAAACATTAATTTCCATATAAATAAATCCAAAAACCCGTTTTTAAAACATGGACATTCATTAGAAATATTTAGATAAATAAATTTTTAAAACATTTAAAATGATATTTTATTTATGGAGTTTTTTAACAAAAAGAGAGATGCTTGAATAAAAATAATTGAGGAATAAAATTTAATCAGAAATTTATAATAGCATTAGAATAAATGGATTCATGATATAATATTTCAAATTACAATAAATATACCATATAAATTGAGATGAAATCCCTTATATAGATATTATCCTTAGATTAAGGATAAATCAATGACATAATTTTGTTTGAAAAGTATAAATACCCCCAATATTTGTGGATATTAAGTGTAAAACAATCAGATTTTATTCACACATATTTATACCACTACATAATCAAGAAGTATAAGTTCAACCCAAATAATTGAAATTAGGTGGAAATGTTCCCTTACAGAAATTCGACAACCTAACAGCATCACATTAAAATAATGAAAATGAGTTGATGAAGTAAAAAGGGAATCTCATCACATGGAAATAAATTTTACATCATTAAGGATATATAAGAACATATACCTATATAATAATATGTAATTTAAATGACATAATAAAAATAAGTCTTTCAAAAAGAGGAGGGTGAAAGGTTCCCATACCGAATTGGTAACTTACAAAACATACGCCACATAAAATAAGGATCACAAAATAAAGATGTAAATACTATTAAATGAAATTATATTACACCAAGAGTACAATAATGGGCAGTACATATACCACACAAAATAAAATAGTGTCAAATATAGCTTGAATCTCATGAGAATAAAAAGTGAGATGAAACCCTTTACCACGTTGTAAACAACTGAGTTGTATGACCAAAAGTTAATAAACACCAAATTAATCACATAATTACATGAATATAATGAGAATAATTATAATATATATCAAATGGCAGTACAAAATATACCACATGCAATGATTATGTGGTGGACAATGGAAACCTCACGGAATTAAAAGTGAGATAAGAAAATCTCTTACCTCGTGTCCGACTTGACTCGTGTGTTCCTTGTTTTTCCTCAATAAAAAACTAAAGTTAATTTATACATGGTTAAGAATATTTTTCAAGTTTATTATTCTTTTTATATCATGTATTACCTATTTATTGATATTATTCAATCATTTAAGTTAATAATGGTCATTTTGTTGATATTTGGTACTTGAGTCAAAAATGAACACCTTATAATTACAAGTTGGATATGCGGTCAAAAGCCCATTATCTCCAGAATGGTATTAAATATTTAGATATCCTATATATCATATACATATATACAGTATATATATGTATTTATAATAGTAATAGCATTTGGAGATAAGAAATGAAATGCACCATTCATGGAGATGGTAATCCGTACGTATGAATGAATGCTACTATCATTTCTATTTTTATTTTTATTGACTAAAAACAAAATGATACATAGTTATATTATAATTCCAGTATAATATCATATGTAATTTCAATAAATCAATATTTTATACATCTCATGTATGGTATGAAGGAGTCATATCACTTTGATGGGGCAGTAGTCCATACTTCCTCAAATGAAATTATCGTGTTTACCCATAATGGAAAACATAAAGGTATGCTATAAATGGAAAATACAGAAACATAAATAAAAAATAAAAATAATATATATCATATATAAATATATTTCCATCATAATGGCCACCATGATAGGCGGTAGGAGATAATTGAACAATCATCATTTCATGAGGCGTTAGTTTGTCATCCACAGAAACAGTATGTTCTTCATCCATTAGAGGGAGGTTTGGGTAAGTGTAGTTAAAATTATTCTCATAAAAACATTATAGTATATTAAGGATACTGGTTTTCTTATAAAATAAATGACCAAAAATATTTAAGGGTTGGATAAGTAAAATAAAATAAACAATGTTAAGAGGAGTTGTTACCATTAATTTGGGTAACTTTCTTTGGTTTGGAAAAAAATGATTTCTTGAAGTGCATTTTGTCTATGGTAAGGCTTCTAGGAGGAGGATAAGAGTGTATCGGGCATATTTGGGAATTTTTTGGATGATCTAAAAGTCTTTATATGTTCGAGGAATTGGTTAGAACTGGTGTCCTTTTATAAGGGGGGAGGGGCTCTTTAGGAATGTGTGAAAATATTATTTTATTATATAATGATATTTGGTTTCTAAATGTAAAATAATCATTAATTTAGAATATAATATTACTCATAGAAGAAATAAAATAATCCACTAAGAATTGAACAGGTTTTTTATGTTATTTTAATATTTATATTATTATTTATTTAATTCATTTATTAATGATGTATATACTACATCATTATTGTGTCATGAATAATATAAATTGTTTGTTGTATAAAAATTATAAACAAAATACCATGATGTAGGAAATATTTTTAACTTTATAATGAATATTTATAGTTGAAAATATAACTTTTAAAACCCATTTAAAAATTAATTTACTGAAAGATATTTGTTTGTGTCATTTTTGCCTTTACATATAATGAATTAATCTAAAGTGTCATTATCACACATAAGTGGCTCCATGGGGTCCCAAAATCGACTCAATGATTAAAATGGTCGGCCATGAATCATCCAATAAGGTTATAAAAAGCATAAAGATAATTTTTTTGTTACTATGATATTATTTTTACCTTGAATTACCCTATTTACCTTTAACCACGAAAAATAAATGTCAAAAGTTACTATTCACCAAAGACATTAATCTTATTGAACCAAATTTTACCTAATAATTACAACCATGTATGTTGGATTTTTTAAATTCAATTCACAGAAGCGGTAACATTTCATTTAAATGAAAAAGTTGGTTTTTTAACTACTACTAAGTGGAATCACTATTCATAAAAAAAAGAGGTTTTTCAGAAAAATACCAAAAATTCAGCCTAAGTTATATTTAATATTCTGAATTCAAAAATTATTTATATTTTAAAAAATTTAAAACATAGAAGTTGAATTAATTAATTTATGACTAATTCCTGTTGTTAAAATAAATACCATGTTTTTAAGAAATAATAACTATCAAAATATTGATACTTGTTTCTGTCCATTTTCAAAATGATATTATTTCCAATGACCAACAATAGATTAAATGGTAAAAATATTTACTAATTACAATTAAAAAAATTAAAAATATAATATAACCATATAAATAAATTATATTACAGTGCACCTTTGAATTAAAATACAGAATTTTTCACTATTCATTAAAAAATGAACTTTATCGGAAAAATACCAAAAATTTACCCGTAGTAAATTTTGATGTCCCAAATAAAATGAAAAATATTATTTTGTCAAATATAACATATAAAAATGGTCAAAACTAGATTTAAATAGGGTTCTCCATCAAAAGTCAGTAAATGGACCTTTTACTGAATATTAGAGTATTAATGCTTAAAATTATATTCATTCAAATTTTAAGCCACTAACTTTTATTGGATAATTGTATAAACATTTAAAAAACATATATAATAATATTTTAGTTAGTTCTATTCATTACCACTAATACAATGACTAGGCATTTACTACCATTTAAAATAATAATTTTATATTATTAGTGTGGAACGTATGATTTCAAAGAAACCCATTATTGCGTATTGGGTACGCCATCAAACACAGTGTCCTATTTAATTTAAAATTAATTATTAATCCAAAAATATTAATAAATATTCCAATTCCAGGTTCTTTATTTATCTGGTGTGTTACATCCTTCCCCCTTTTTGGAAATTTCATCCTCAAAATTTTAAAATTGGGCTCAGAAACTTCATTGTAAGTCCCACATCGTAAAAAGAGTCGATAAAACTATCACTTTAAAATAAAGGTAGATAAGTACAAAGGTTACCTGAGACAAAAGATACTAATATTCCATGAAAACATGGATATGGAAGAGAAAATAACTCTCATAGAGTAATAGATAGTGATAGAGAACTTGATCACGGAAAGTTAACCACCACAACACCATAAATTTGTGGTTTGGAAAAAGTATGATGATAAAAGAGGGATTATAACATTATTTCTTCAATATCCTTTTTATAGAGTTGAATAACTTTATTAATAGAAAGACTAATATCATAAGGAACTATACTTACCCATCATGTAGATTATCAGCCTTTAATAAAATTCTACCACAAACTCATCATTTCTCCAAACGGAAGTATTCAAGATGACTTGTTCACATTGAAAGCACTATAATCAACTTCTAGAGAATAACATGATCCAAAAAATATGAGTTTTATATTTCCTCTATATTTATACATTAACCAAAACTAAAATTGGTTAGTTCATGATCAGATAATCCAAAAAAGGATAATATTTTATAAAAATAAGTACTACTCTTAATCTCCCAAATTCATCCAAAAGAACCCAAAGTTCAACAAAGACCATTAAATAAATAATTGTCCTTACAAGAATCCAAAATAAGATTAAAACTCAAAACACCGAAGGATTTTATCTAATAGTCTTCCATAGTAAATCTTATCATTTATATCCAAATAAAATATACTACTCTTAATGTCTCATACTGAAGTGTAATTAACCAAATCACATATTTTCTATGATAGGTTAATCATTTCCAAAAAAAACCCAAATCACCATACGTCCATAATAAAAACATAGATTCTCACAAAATAAATTCCCACCATTACTCATCAGAAGAAAAGATAACTTTTCCTTGAATAACATTTTCATATATCAAACTTCAGTGAAACATATACTATAAAAAGTCTCCCAACGTAATCCCATCATCAAAAGAGACTTAATACTTTTAAGCATTTAACCATCCTAAAATATACAATAACTCTTGAATCCCTTATAAGTTGACTTCTTACTCATTCAAAATTATCCATGATACATTAACCATTATTTATCAACTTATTCTGAAATACTTCATTCCTATGAACAAAATCATGAATCATATTCTTAGATTTGAAAAATGTCTAAACATGAGTAATGAAATAATCCATACCTTTCATTTCTCATTGTCAATTTTTTCAGCCTCAATCGTTAAGGCATTAGATATTGGTAAACATATATTTGTACAATCTTGGTGATCCCATTCCCAAAACATCTTCATAGGACAACTATTTTCATAATGACCATCCACACCACATTTAAAACATTCAATTTATCCCTCAGAAATAACTTCTTTCACTATCCTAGAGTCAGTTAGATGATTCCTTTTTCCATTGTGGGTTCATGATTTATGACCTTCATTTCCAAATCTACATCATGTTCCTGTCCCTTTGAAACATTTTCCTAAGTGTTTCTTTCCAAATCCTGGACACATAGATTTTTGAACATTCATACAATTATGATTATTACTTGAACTTCTGTAGGGATTTGGTTCTCGCATATATGATGCCTTATAAAAATCACCAACATTCAGGTGGTCAATCATGACTCCAGATAGTCGTTTGAGAATAACCACAAGAGTTCTCATTGCTACTCCTTTTTCATTCAGTTTCTCACTTATAAGACTATCACTATTTTCTTCACATCCACTTTTACTTTGGTTCCTGCTAGATCTATCCATTTACTAAGACAAAAAAGGTAATAGTGAGTATATAAATAAAATCATCATATAATATCTTATGAGTAGGGTAGATAAAAATATATACTTATTAATTTTATCTTAAACTCATTCACATTATCTTAAATAACTATGACCCTTTCTAAAATCCTAACCATTCTGGTAATGTCACGTAGGCATAAAGAACACCATAACCTCTAAAGTTATCTAAACCGACCTTTGATACCAAATGTAAGGACCCAGCCTTAAAACATTTCATAATATTGAATTAAATGAATAATTCACATTTAGGGTCATTTCAGGTTTAGAGATTTAGATAATTAGGCCATAAATATTACATAATAACTTAAATGTTACATGTAAACAATAATACTCAGTATCCATTTTTTAATAAAATAAAAACTCTTAAAAAGAAACATGTCTAGTTCTATGTTTTAGACAGCATGACTTTTCCTTGATCCCATCCTAGACACTATTCATCTTTAAGTCCTGTGGAAAACATTTCAAAAACATAGATTGAGCATAAAAAGCTCAGTAAGGGTTACAAAGTAAGTAAGTAAAACATTATCCCATCAATAAATAAAAATCAAATAAACCATACTTTTCAATAATAACATACCTTAAGAAATCATAAAATTTATGAATAACACACACAAATCATAAATCATAAAGTTTAATTATAGAGTCCATATCAAACATATATTGTAGCTATAACAGCTACGTAGGGACTTACACTTGGAATACCTATCATAGAATATTCCCTAAATCTCTTAGGAGAAACAACATGTTTACCTCCGACATGTTACCTAATGCATTGGAGAGCTATCTCAGGCTCACCCACCCTAGGATTATCAAGGAACCACCCATATAGGTAAAAAATTCCCAATAACAATAACAAAATCATAACACATAACATAATTATAAAGTAAATATAACATTTCCACATTCTAATATATAAAATCAACATATTGAAATAAACATTGCTTTATCAAATCATATTCAAAACCATTTAAAAAGTGATTTTTGAATCAAAATGTCACATACCACATTGAAGATTTTAAATGAATTATCATTTTAAAACATTAATGTTTATTTAAATAAATACTAAAACCCATTTTCAAAACATGTATATTAATGAGAAATATTTATAAGAATAAATCTTTAAAACATTTAAAATGATATTTTAGTTAAAGAATTTTTTAACAAAAATAGAGACACTTGAATACAAATAATTGAGGAATAACATATAATCAGAACTATAAAATATCATGAGAATAAAGGGATTCATGGTATAATATGTCAAAATATAGTATATACACCATATAAAATTTAATTGGTGCATAACAACAATGAGGTATCAATGAAATATAAATTGAGACGAAATCCCTTATAAATATATTTTCCTTAGATTAAGGATAAATCAATGACATAATTATGTGTGAAATATATAAATACACCCAATATATTTGGATATTAAGTTTAAAACAATCATATTTTATTCATACATATTTATAGCACAACATAATCAAGAAGTAGAAGTTTAACCCAAAGAATAGAAATTGGGTGAAGAAGTTCCCTTACAGAAATTTGATAGCCTAACAGTATCACATTAAAATTCAGAAAATGAGTTGATGAGATAAAAAGGTTATCTCATCACTTGGACATAATTTTTACATCCATAAGGGTATAGAAGAACATATCCTAATATAAAATGTAATGACTCGTAAATTTCAAGGGAAATTTTTTCTTAATTTTCTTTGGAATTCTACGAGTATGTAGTTTCTGACGGCACCTGACTCCGAGGCCCAGTGTGCCCAGAATAATTTTCTGAAGTTTAGCTTGGGTACGTTGAGTGAATGAACGAGAAGGTTTTCTAACTTTTGATCTGGTGCTCAGAATTGAAATCTGAGGGCATCGATGAAACTGTAGCGCCCGTAATTGCTTAGGAAGACTTTTTCTAGAGTTGCGTTTGCTCGGGATGAGATTTTAAAAATGTGAGGAATAAAAGTATAGTTGTTTTACAATTATATTTTTATTACGCCTCTAGTGGTTTATGAGTTATGGGAAATGAAGTTGTGAGAAAGTGGGGTGGGTCCCACATGAGCCCCCACCTCCTTAAAATTCCTAACACCCCATTAAACATCCTCTGCCTCTTTAATACATGTCAACCCCTCAAGTTTATGAGGTACCTTCCCTCCCTCTCTTTAATTAAATTCCAACTTGTTTAATTAATGAGGATCCTTCCTCTCTTTTTAATATTACACTGCAGTGGATTAATTGAGTGGGGTCGTATGTCATAAATCCCCCATTTATGACTTGCTTGCCAACGATGAACCCACCACTCCTATTTAAAGGAGTCCAGGGGGAGGAGTTATGGACGGCTTCTTCAAGCGGCGGAATGCTAGCAGCAAAGCACGGCGTCCAGCACATGGAGAGTTTTCCTCTTCCTCCAACGAAGAACGAAGAACACCGACGCCATCCTCGTCTTCATCCTTCCCGACGTTGATGAAACGATGCCCGTCTACCGCGACGCCATCTACCACGACACCGATGAACACCTTCTTTGAGGTAGGGGTTTCGTTTTTTTCATGAATATTCTTTTCCATCCAACGTTAAATTCTTAGCCACTTGTTATCGAATTAACGGGAGGGGGTCGGACCACATGAACACGGCCGACCCTGCTCCCCCTTTGTTGTGGTAATCATTTCGGATCGAACGAAGGCGGCACAGTGCAACGGCACCGCGCGGGAATGAGGAGGAACGCTGAGAAGGAGCATGGTGTCGTCACGTCGCGCCGTTGAGGCCGAGAGAAGCCGCGGCCGGAGTGATGTCGGGGCAGAGGGGCGCGGCGTCGTCGCACCGCGCCAGGGAACCACGAAGAGGTCGCGGCCGGAGCGTGGTCGTGGAAGAGGGGTGCGGCGTCGTTGCACCACACCGGTCGGACAAGGCCGCGGTGGTGCAGGGAGAGGCGACCGGAACCGCCGGCCGCCGGCGCATGGAAGGCGGGACCCGCAGGGGTCCCGCGGTGGTACACCGGCCGGCCAACTCAGCCGACCGTTTTGGAAATCCGGGGGTCGTCACCCTCGGCTGGCAAAGAGGTGAACCCCCCATGGTGGTCGTTTCACAATCAAGGGGTGGCGCCCCTTTCCGCATTGGTCGGCTAGCGCCAAGCCACCCCGATCGGCATGCGCCGAGCCGCCCTGCTCGGCCAGCGCCGAGCCTCCCAGGCTGGACTGCCTGCGCCGGGTCGGACCGCTCGTGCCGGATGGTCCGGGCTGCGCCATCCGGGCCGGGCCGCACCCTAGTGGGCCAGACCTGGGTCGGGTCTACCCGGTTTGGGCTGACCCAGGGGGTCTTGGGCTGAGTGGGCCCGGGCCCAAAACCCCCTAAATTTGGACAGCCTCGTTCAAAGGCCCATAACATGGGCTATGGACCTTCGATCGACGCACCATCAGTTGTGATGCAATTCTCGGATCGAGGCAGTCGTTTCGGGATATTACACTCAAGGATATGGAGAACTTTGTGTATGGTCGGGTTGGTTCGAACATGAAACCAACGGGTCCCTCGGAGTGGAAACGCTTATAACTTGAGCTCCGGACATCCGATTGACGTGTCGTTGACTTTGTTGGATTCCTTTTAGTGAGACGGTTCATTTGGCTTACTACGATTGATGTTTGGATGCAGTTGGAGTACGATCGGGTTGGTTTTGACTTAAAAACCAACCGGGCCCCTAGGATGAAAAGGTCAATAACTCTCAGGTCGGGCATCCGAATGACGTGCCATCTGTCGCATTGAGTTTCTATTGTCAAGACGGAACATTGGGATACATCAACTCTGGACTACGTGTCAGTTGATGTATCAACCCCCTTGGATCATGGAGTGGACCCTCTCGAAAATGAGCATGTTGTGTGTGGGAACTCTAGAGCTGGCTGTGACTATGACGATGGTGATGATTGTACTAGATCCTCTGTGGGTTTGATGTGGACGACCACCGTACTGGGATCCACTGTGGGTTCGACGAGGATGACTACCGGACTAGATCCTATGTGGGTTCGACGAGGATGACTACCAGACTGGATCCTCTGTGGGTTCAATGAGGACGAATACCGTATTGGCATCCTCTGTGGGTTTGATGAGGATAATTACCGAACTGGGATCCTTCGTGGGTTCGACGAGGACAACTACCGTACTAGGATCCGCAGTGGGTTCAATAAGGACGACTATTGTACTGGGATCCTCCATGGGTTCGACTACCGTGTTGGGATCCTCCATGGGTTCGACGACGATGACTACTATACTTGGATCCTCCGTGGGTTTGGCAGCGACGACTACTAGACTTGGATCCTCCGAGGGTTCGGTAGCGATGACTACTAAACTTGGATCTTACGTGGGTTTGGCAGAGGATATGATTCAGAGGCTACATCTAATCATCTCCACCCCTCTTCGTGAGTAGTATACCTGTGTGAGATGATTCATTACATTCAACCATTATCTTCAATGTGATTGACTTGATATCCTGTGTGGATTGGATTATGCTTTCCTGTATGGATTGGGTCGTACTTTCCTCTGTGGATTAAGTTTTACTTTCTTGAGTGGACTGGATTGTACTTGGGCTCGTGAGATAGAGTTGAACTGGATTTGATGATTTAGGTATATGTATGGTCATATACCTAAGTAGTGTTAGATGATACATTGTGATTGTATCTTTTCTTTGTGGTTTATCCTTTGTGGGTTCAGGGAGACCTTCGGGGGTCTCGGGGTCCCTACTGAGTATCGTATACACAGCCCTGCATGGGCTTCGCCCGCACTATGTTGTGTTGGTTGTAGATGATGGAAGTCACTGATCTTGGTTGAGGCTTGTAGAGCTAGACGGTACCCGGAGTTGGAAATGATGACGAGACGGTACCTGGAGGTGGACTTCACGACAAGACAGTACCCGGAGGTGGACTTGACGACGAGATGGTACCTTGAGGTGCACTTCACGACGAGACGGTACCCGGAGGTGGTAGATGAATGTGGAGAGCCGAGGTGGCCATTTGTACCTACCCTTTAGGTAGGGTCCCCGGAGGATGATCCAGGAGTAGCTTGACACCTTCCTGATGTTTTTTCTTTTTCTTGTACTTTACTGTTGGGCTTGTATTTCCGGCCCCCTCTGTACTTTCAGCACACTTGTTATATTGCTTACTTAGGGTTTGATTCCACTAGTACTCTGGTTGTGTGTGTGTTTACATTTCATAAAAGAAATTCCTTCCCAATTATAGGTATTTACGCCTTTGGTGCTAGTCGCCAGCCCATGGCCTATGGAAGGCTGGCTTGGGGTAGTTATGACACGGGCCCTGGGGGACGGGTCGTGACAAATTGGTATCAGAGGAGTTTGGTTCTACCGTAGAACTCAGGACTCTGATCTTTCTTCTATGTGAAGAAATATTGTTAAGTGTATTGAGTGTGGTAATTAGTCCAGGGATTTCAGTGTTGGTGTGGTGGCCGACGTATTCATACACTAGGACCCTGACTTTTGATTTCTGACTCAGTGCATGAAAACATTGATTGCATGTGTGATTCAAAATATTTCTTTATGATTACTTTGTGTCAGCTCACCAGGTATATTGTTTTGACCGTGGTGCACCTATTTCTTTTTAGGATGGCCCCACGACCACAGCTAGCTAGGGTTCTGAGTGTTGTACGAGATGGATGCCCACCGAGAGACGAGACCGCAGTGTAGGGCCCTATTACAGCAGAGGCACCGGCGGTACCTCTTCCCGCCGAGCCACCGATGCCACCAGCCCCAGGCCCTAAGAGTTCATGTCACCATAGTGCACTACATGAGTTTCAGCGTTAGAGACTGCCCAGGTTCCATGGAGAGATGGACCCTCAGGCAGCCAAGGATTAGTTTGAGGCTGTTGTTCAAGTTTTTGGGTTAGTGGGGACACCATCTGACCTCATGGTGATCCTTGCAACGAGTCTCCTACACGCGGTAGTAGGAAGATGGTGGTGCCTGATGCTCCAGGTGCACGACAAGGAATCACTTCTTTGGACGGAATTTGAGAGCCTCTTCTACTCGGAGTTCGTCCCAGCCACCCTCTGTGCGGTGCGCATTCAGGAGTTACTACAGCTGTGGTAGGGCAGCATGACCGTGGCCCAATACTCGGCGAGGTTTACTGATCTCTCGCGCTACTCCACAGATATGGTACATGACCTGTTCTTCAAGGCCTGGACCTTTGAGCAGGGACTGAGGCATGATATCAGGGCTTTGATGATCTCCCTCAACATTCGGACGCAGGCAGGGGTGTTGGAGAGAGCCCTTCTAGTGGAGAGTTTTCTCGCCGAGTAGTCACCAGCGGCGGGACCCTCCGCAAGGACGTCCCGTAGCGGAGTCTTCTGCAGCTACCAGTAGACTGATGACGCAGAGGTCCAAGAGGGCCAGACCATTAGATGGGAAATCTTAGGATGCATATTCGGTTGTGCGGGGCACACGAAGGAGGGTCATCCACACAGGGAGCAGGCAGTGCTACGCATGCGGCGGGCAGGGTCACATGGCTCAAGACTTCCCGACTCGTCCTGCAGATAAGTAGCAAGAAATAGAGGAACCTCCCCGGCAGAGGTTCGACCATGGTGGTCTTCAGGGAGCAGGCAGACGAGGCAGAGGAGCTGGCCGAGCAGTGGGTGGTGGGCGACGCTTTGAGGCCCCACCACCACCACCACCAGGAAGACCACCCCAACCATAGGGAATGGGTGGACAGGGGAGAGCTCATCTTCAGGCAGCTGAGGCTTATGACCATGGAGCTCCAGAAGCTGATGGACAGGAGCAGGACTAGCTCTAGTCATGGAGAATTTTCATCATGTTGCTTTTGGACTTTTTGATGTTGTGTTTGTGGATGTTTTGTGTCTTTATACCTAAGCTGCAATATTAAAAGACACATTTCCTAGTGACGTTTGCTTCCTCTCTTTTTGTGTACTAAGAGGTTCCGGATTAAAACTGTAGACTTGACCCTCACTTTTGAGATACCTACTAGAGGAGACCTAGTGACCACACATACATGCCGACAGTGTGACTCAACCCTTGGAGGCTAGAGTAATGGTTGGATCTATTGGTAGTAGCGTCGAGGCCTTATGACGTCATCCTTGGTATGTATTAGTATCATCCATATCGGGATTTACTGTATTAGGCAAAGAACGTGGTTCATCCAGGTGATGAGACCGGATGACTCTTATCTGCAAATAAGAAATCATAGCAGCTCTTGTAGGACTAGAGAAGGTACAAGTCATCTAGGAGTGGATGAGGACACCTCAAAGCCGACAAAAAGTCTTATGCCGACAGCAGGTGGAGACCACTATAGTTCAGGGATAGTGACCACGTTTTCTTAAGGGTATCACCTTGATGTGGTTTACAATGATTTGGTCGGGGTGGTAAGTTATATCTGCACTTCATCGGACCCTTCTAGGTCCTCAAAAGGGTAGGCGAGGTGGTTTACCGCTTGACCCATCCACCTCACTTGCACCAGGTGCACGACGACTTCTACGTATCTCAGCTGAGGAGATACGTGCATGAACCGACACATATCATCGACCATTGGGGAGCTGGACATTGACAATGGGGTGACTTATGCAGAGGTTCTGTGAAGATCAAGGATCGACAAGAGTGAGTCCTACGTGGACGGTCGATTCCTTTAATGCACCTCAGGTGGCATCACGGGAACCTCCAGGAGAGCACTTGGGAGCGGGAGGCTCGGATGCGTGCTCAGTACCCTCATTTGTTTCCCTAGTTTGAGATGTATATTTACAGGGACGTAAATCCCTGATGTGGGAGTAATTTAAAACCCGTAAATTTCGAGGGAAATTTTTTCTTAATTTTCGTTGGAATTCTGCGAGTACGCAGTTTCTGACAGGGCCTGATTCCGAGGTCCGGTGTGCCCAGAATAATTTTCTAAAGTTTAGCTTGGGTACGTTGAGTGAATGAACAAGAGGGTTTTATAACTTTTGATCTGGTGCTCGGAATTGAAATCTGAGGGCACCGATGAAACCGCTGCACCAGTAATTGCTTAGGAAGACTTATTCTGGAGTTGGGTTTTCTCAGGATGAGATGTTAAAAATGTGAGGAATAAAAATATATTTGTTTTACAATTATATTTTTATTACGCCTCTAGTGGTTTATTAGTTATGGGAAAGGAATTTGTGAGGAAGTGGGGTGGGGCCCACATTAACCCCCACCTCTTTAAAATTCCTAACGCCTCATTAAACACCCTATCCCTCTTTAATACATGTCAACCCCTCAAGTTTATGAGGTACCTCCCTCCCTCTCTTTAATTAAATTCCAATGTGTTTAATTAATGAGGATCCTTCCTCTCTTTTTAATATTCCACCGCAGCGGATTAATTGAGTGGGGACCTATGTCATAAATTCCCCATTTATGAATTGCGTGCCAACAATGAAAACACCACTCCTATTTAAAGGAGGCCATGGGGAGGAGTTCTGGACGGCTTCTTCGAGTGGTGGAATGTTAGCAGCAAAGCACGGCACCCAGCACTAGGAGATTTTTCCTCTTCTTCCAACGAAGAACGAAGAACACTGACGCCACCCTTGGCTTCATCCTTCTCGACGTTGATGGAACGATTCCCGTCTACCGTGACTCTGTCTACCGCGACACCGACGAATGCCTTTTTTTAGGTAGGGGTTTGGTTTTGTTTGTAAATATTCTTTTCCATCCAACGTTAAATTCTTATCCACTTGTTATCGAATTAACGGGAGGGGGCCGGACTGCATGAACATGTCCAACCCTCCTCCCCCTTCATTGTGGTACTCGTTGTGGCTCAAACGAAGGTGGCGCGGTGCAATGGTACCGCGCGGGAATGAGGAGGAATGCGACGAAGGAGCACGGCGTCGTTGCGCCGCGCTGTTGAGGCAGAAAGAAGCCGCGGCCGGAGTCGGGCCATGGCAGAGGGGTGCGGCGCCGTCGTGCCACGCTGGTCGGAAAAGGTCGTGGCTTAACGTTGCGGTGGTGCAGGGAGAGGCGGCCAGAACCACAGGCCGCCAGCGCATGGAAGGCGGGACCCGCAGGGGTCCCGCCGCGGCACACCGATCGGCCAACTCGGCAGGCCGTTTCAGAAATATTGTGGTCGTAGCCCCCGGCTGGAAAAGAGGCGGGCCCCCCATGGGGGCCGTTTCTCAATCAAGGGGGCAGCGCCCCATTCCGCGTTCAATCGGCCAGCGCCGAGCCGCCCCTCTCGGCCAGCACCGAGCTGCCGAGGCTGGACTAACCGCACCATGCCGGGCCGCCCGCGCCGGGTCGGGACGCCAGCGCCGGTCCAGGCCGTGCCGGCTGGGCCTGGCCTTGCCAGCCGGGCCGGGCTGCGCCATAGTGGGCCGGACCTGGACCCGGGTCCGGACGACCCGGTTTTGGCCGACCCAGGGGGTCTTGGGCCGGGTCGGTCAGGGCCCAAAACCCCCTAAATTTGGACAGCCTCGTTCAAAGGCTCATAATTTGGGCTACGGACATCCGATCGATGCATCGTCAGTTGCGATACGATCCTCAGATCGAGACGGCCGTTTCAGTATATTACACTCAAGGTTTCAAAGAACTTTGTGTATGGCTGGGTTGGTTCGAACACGAAACCAACTGGTCCCTCAGAGCAGAAACTCTTATAACTTGAGCTCCGGACGTCTGATTGACCTGCCGTCGACTTTGTTGGATTCTTCTTAGTGAGACAGTTCTTTTGGCTTAGTCCACTCAATGTTTGGATGCAGTTGTAGTATGTTAGGGTTGGTATTGACATAAAAACCAACCGGGCCCCTGGGACGAAAAGTCCAATAACTCTCAGACCGGGGGTCTGATTGACGCGTCGTCTGTCGCGTTGAGTTCCTATTGTCAAGACAGAACTGTGGGATACATCAACTCTGAACTACGTGTCATTTGATGTATCGACCCCCTAGGATCATTGATCGGACCCTCCTAGAAATGACCGTGTTATGTGCGGGAACCCTAGAGCTGGCTGCGACTATGACGACGGCGATGATTGTACTGGATCCTCTGTGGGGTCGACGAGGACGACTACCATACTGGAATCCTCTGTGGGTTCGATGAGGATGACTACCAAACTAGATCCACTGTGGTCTCGACGAGGATGACTACCAAACTGGATCCTCTGTGGGTTTAGCGAGGACGACTACCGTACTGGGATCCTATGTGGGTTCGACGAGGATGACTACCATACTGGGATCCTCTGTGGGTTCGACGAGGATGAATACCATACTGGGATCCTCCGTGGGTTCGATGAGGATGACTATTGTACTGGGATCCTCCATGGGTTCGATTACCGTGGTGGGATCCTCCGTGGGTTAGACGGTGATGACTACTATACTTGGATCCTCTGTGGGTTCGACAACGATGACTACTAAACTTGGATCCTTCATGGGTTCGGCAGCGACGACTACTAAACTTGGATGCTACGTGGGTTCGGAAGAGGAGATGATTTAGAGGCTACATCTAATCATCTCCGCCCATATTCATGAGTAGTATACCTGTGTGATCTGAGTCTTGACTTTAAATCAATATCTTCGATGTGATTGAATTGATATCCTGTGTGGATTGGATTATGCTTTCCTGTGTGGATTGGGTCGTACTTTTCTGTGTGGATTAAGTTATACATTCCTAAGTGGACTGGATTGTACTTGATATCGTGAGTTGGAGTTGAACTGGATTTGATGACTTAGGTATTTGTATGGGAATATATCTAAGTATTGTTGGATGATACTTCGTGATTGTATCTTTTCTTTATGGTTTATCCATTGTGGATTCAGGGAGACCTTCAGGGGTCTCGGGGTCCCTACTAAGTATCATATACTCACCCCTCCACGGGATTTGCATGCACTACGTTGTGTTGGTTGCAGACGACAGACATCACTGATTGTGGTTGAGGCTTGTAGAGCTAGATGATACCCGTAGGTGGACCTGATGATGAGACAGTACTCGGAGGAGGAATTCATGACGAGATGGTACCCGAAGGTGGACTTGACGATGAGAGGGTACCCGAAGGTGGACTTCATGAAGAGACGGTACCCAAAGGTGGAAGACGGATGTGGAGAGCCGAGGTGTCCATCTGTACTACCCTTCTGGTAGGGACCCTGGAGGATGATCTAGGAGCAGCTTGACACCTTCTTGGTGTTTTGTCTTTTTCTTGTACTTTACTGTTGGGCTTGTATTTCTGGCCCCCTTTGTACTTTTAGCACACTTGTTATATTTCTTCCTTAGTGTTTTCTTCCTCTTGTACTCTATTTGTGTGTGTGTTTACTTTTCATAAAGGCAATGCCTCAGCAGTTATAGGTATTTATGCCTTTGGTGCTAGTCGCCAGCCCCTAGCCTATGGAAGGCGGTCTTGGGGTAGTTACGACATGGGCCTCGGGGGATGGGTCATGAAATAATAAGATGTAAATTAAAATACATAACAAAAATAAGCCTTTTAAAATGAAAAGGGTGAAAGGTTCCCTTTCTGATTTGGTAACTTACAAAACATACGCCATGTGAAAAAAGGATCATACAATGAAGTTGTAAATACTCATAAATGAAATTATATTACACAAAGAGTACAATAATGGGTAGTACATACACCACACAAACAAAAAAAGTGTAAAATATAGCATGAATCTCACGGGAATAAAAAGTGAGAAGAAACCCTTTACCCAGTGGTAAACAACTGAGTTGTATGATCAAAAGATAATAATCACCAAATGAATTTCAGAATACCAGGAATATAATTATAATCATGATAATATATATAAAATTGCAGTACACAATACACCACATGAAATGAATAAGTGGTGAACAATAGAAATCTCACAGAATTAAAAGTGACATAAGGAAATCCCTTACCACGTGTCCGACTTGACTCGTTTGTTCCTTGTTTTTCCTGAATAATAAACTAATGATAATTTATACTTGATTAAGAACATTTTTCAAGTTTATTATTATTTTTATATCACTTATTACCATTTAATTGATATTAATCAATCATTTAAGTTAATGATGGTCGTTTCATCGATATTTGGTACTTGAGTTAGAAATGAATACCTTATAAATACAAGTTGTCTATGCAGTCAAAAGCTCATTATCTCCAGAATGGTATTAAAAATTTAGATATCATATATATCATATATATACAGTATATATATGTATTTATAATAGTACATAACATTTGGAGATTATAAATAAAATGCATTGTTCATGTAGATAGTAAACTGTACGTACACATGAACGCTACTTTCATTTCTATTTCATATTTTAATTGAATGAAAACATAATGATACATAGTTATATTATAATTCCAATATAATATAATATGTAATTTCAATAACTTTATCCTTTATACCTCCCACGCATAGTATTAACAAATCATATCACTTTGAGGGGGCGGTAGTCTGCACTTCCTCAAATGAAATTATCATGTTTACCCATAATGGAAACCCTAAAGGTATGCTATAACTGGAAAATATAGAAGAATAAAGAAAACATAAACATAATATATATCATATATAAATATAGTTCCATTATAATGGCTACCATGAGAGGCGGTAATAGATAATTGACCAATCATCGTTTCATGAGGCGTTGGTTTTCCATCCACAGAAACATTATGTTCTTCATTCATTAGATGGAGGTGTGTGTAAGTGTAGTTAAAATAATTATAATAACAACATCCTTGTATATTGAGGATATTTGTTTGGTTATAAAAAAAATTAATAATAATATTTTAGGGGTCAGAGAAGTGAAATAAAAGAAAATAAGTTAAGGGGAAATGTTACCTTTAATTTGGGAAACATTCCTTGGTTTGAACCAAAATGACTTATTTAGTGCCTTATTCCTAAGGTAAGGCTTCTAGAAGGAGAAGATTGATGTAGGGAGCTTAATTGGGCAGATTTTGGACGAGCCAAATGGCTTTTTAGGAATGATTAATTGGATAGAATTGGTGTATTTTTATAAGGGGGAGGAGGGGCTCTTTAGGAAAGTGTAAAAATATTATTTTATTATATAATGATATTCGGTTTATAAAAGTCAAACACTCATTAATTTAGGAGATAAGACGACTCATAGACTAAATAAAATTATACAATCATAATTGGATAGGTTTTGGATGTTATTTTAATATTTAAAATATTATTTCATTAAATGATTTGTTAATGAGGTATATACTGCATCATTATTGTGTCATATATAATTTAATATAATTATTGTCAAAAAATTGAAAAAAAAAATAACACTATGTAGGAAATATTTTTATATTTATAATGAATATTTATAGTCAAAAAGATAACTTATATATCCCCATGTAAAAATTACTTTACTAAAATATATTTGTTTTTGTCATTTTTACCTTTACGTTAAATTAATTAATCTAAAGTGTCATTATCACTCTTAATGGCTCTATGGGGTCCGAAAATCTACCCAAATATGTCCATGCTCGGCCAGGACTTATACAATATGTTTAGTACAAGTTTTAAGGTAATTTGTTTTTATTATGATATTCTTTTGACCTAGAATTACCCTATTTACCTTTAACCGTGGTAAATAAATGTCAAGAGTTACTATTTGCCAAAAATTATTTTCATATTATTGAACCAAATTTTACTTACTAATAACAACCATGTATGTCAGATATTTGAAATTAAATTCACAGAAGTTGTAAAATTTTATTTAAAATAAAAGATCAGTTTTTTAACTACTACTAAGTTGTTTCACTATTCATCAAAAATTGAAGTTTTACAAAAAAATACCAAAAATTCAGCATTAGCTATATTTTATTTTCTGAATTAAAAATTGATGTCTAATTTAAAAAATTCAAAACATAGATTTTTCATTAATTAATTTAAAATTAATTTCTGTTGTCAAAACAAATAGCTAGTTTTTAAGAAATAATAACTATCAAACGATTGACAGTTTTTTATGTCCAATTTCAAAATAAAATTATATCCAATGACCAAAAGAATATTAACTAGATAAAATATATTATAATTACACTTTAAAACCAATTAAAAAGTTAATATTACTATATATATAAATTATATTAAATGACACTTTTGAATTAAAATACAGTATTTTTCACTATTCATTAAAAACTAAATTCTATCCAAAAAATACCAAAAATTTACCCAAAGTAAATTTTGATGTCCCAAATCTAAATAAGAATTTTATTTTGTCAAATAGAACACATAAAAATGACCAAAACTTGATTTAAGGTGGGTTCTGTATTAAAAGGGGGAAAATCGACCTTTTACTAAATATTAGAGTATTAATGCATAAAATTAGATTCATTCATATTTTATGCCCCTAAATTTTATTGGATAATTGAAAAAAAATTTAACAAACATATATAATAATATTTCAATTAGTTTTATTCATTCCCGCTAATACAACGGCTAGGCACTAACTACCATTTAAAATAATAATTTTATATTATTAGTGTGCAACGTAATATTTCAAAAAAAACTCGTTGTTGTGTATAAGGTATGCCATCGAACATATCATCCCCGTTAATGTAAAATTAATACTTAATCCCCAAATATTAATAAATATTAAAATGTCAAGTTCTTTATTTACCTGGGATGTTACACTACACATCCCTTCAATGTTGATATCATTTTCCTTTAAGGATGTATCAATATCTTCATCATCATTATCATCCTTACAGGCCAATAGCATTAAAAAAATCTATAAAATTAATATATAATAATAGTACTATTACATGCCTGAATGTCCTGAAGGCCTTAATTTTTATTGATTTTTTATAACCCCCCTTTCAAGGGATGAGGAGGAACCCTTACAAGGCCCGGAGGCTTAGAGATTACATGGACCATGGGCTTAAGAGATTACATGACTCGAAGGTCTTAAGTAATTCAACCAGACTATCTACAAGGAACTTCCCCTCCCCAGTATCTACATCCTGATAGTATCTCTCCACCTTTTCATGACTACCTGGCTAGGCTTCCCATGCAAGTACAGGATGGTACAAGATTTCATAAATTAATGTTGTGATCTTTCTGTAATTCTACTCACACAAAGACAATGGAAACTATGGGTTAACATGGGTGATCAATTAATGTTATTCTATAATAGATGATGAAGATATTTTTATATTCCATAAATAATTAATATTCATTCGACTTGTTGGATGATTTTTCAATGCAATACATATATATGAATAGGTTTACCTATGATAATAATAATAATAATCATTATTGGATTGTGTTTGTCTCTAATGATAGACTTGAAGTCAACTAGTGTACTACAATTGTATATCTATTATACGATTCAATACTCCATTCATTATAACATTTTAGATTAATTTTGTTAAATGTGTAACCATGTAATTAGGACCACATATGTGGATATAAATCAATTATGATCTCATTCAATTGTTTTCACTCAATTTTGATTATAAAAAGAATATTTGGTATTTTCATATATATATATATATATATATATATATAAATTGGAACCCATTTTGTAATTAATAAAGGATTTATAAAAGGTCCATTATTTTATTTTTCAAATAGGTATTCCATCATGTATCCCTATAAGAAAATAATTTCCTTAATTTCTACCTTTGTAATTTTAAATAATGGAAAATTTCATCTCCCATTATAGATTAGTGTGAAATCTAGTATAGAAATTCAATATTTTCTTCTGTTCATAGTCTCCATGAAATAGGTTTCACTACAGAAATGAGCATTGGTGATATTGCATGAATCATTATCCAAATATGGACCAATCATTTCAAAATTTATATCATCTAGGTTATATATAATATAAGATCACAAATCCATTATTATGTTACTAATATTAAAAAACATTTACATTAATTATATACCTCTAATTTTAGTTTAATTTCATCAATATCATTATGAAAAAATTTATTCAATGGACACAATACAACTTCACAACTATAAATAATGTCCATGTCTTCACATAATATTATTACTACCATATAGAAAGGGGTAATTTCTAAAAAACATTATATATAATATATTTAATTGAACCTATGTTATTATTTTCTAAATAATTTCCACAAAGTTTTTCATTATTTATATATTGCAATGTTAATAATTTTATTCCAATTGGTGCATGTTTTTTAATTTTAAAAAACATTTATTACACATTATCTTTAGTATGTATCCATTTAATGAGATGAAATTCTATCATATCCACATAATATAATGAAATCAATGGGAAGTGATTCATTTTCACTAATGACCAACAATAATGGTCGAAATTCTCTTTCAATGTGAAGTTTTCCCTCAATATCATGAAAAATATATTCTAGAGGAAGGAGCAAAAACTAATAACTCTCAAGGATTAATTCTATGTGGATCATGTGAACTTCTCATTAAAAAATTAAAAACATTCAATAAATCATTTACTATTTTTTATTGTTACATCTGTAAAAGATGATGAGGTGATGATTGATTTTAATACTTTAATTTAAGAACAACAATGATAATAAATCTCTATAGATACACCATATTCCCTAATATCCCCATAAAAAATAATCTATCTCTTATAGAATATTTATTTATATTACAAATACATTTTATAAAGTCCTTCAACACAAAGGACACATCTTATGTTCCACACCTACGAATGGTTTTTGGCATTTGTTTGGAAAATATCTTATTAGTTTTTAATATATTTTTTATGGAAGAAATAAATATATTATAGAGTTAGAATGGTATATTCATGTATATCAATATCATAACATTTTTCATCCCTAATTAAAATACCTATTCTATATAATCTATATCATGATGGTTTGTAATGATGATAGATCCAATGTAGTATCTCATTATCCCATGTTCATGAATCATGAATATTTGTATTAACAAAAAACTAAAACATTTAAATAGGAACCATCTCATATATTTTATGTTTCCATATAATTGGTCTCATAATATATGATTGATAAATTTTATTTTTATGAATTTTAATGAACTGATTGAACACAATGTTTGATTCTATATCCATTTATGTAGTGGTTGATGTTTGTGAATCCAGTTTGTAATAAATTTTCAAAAAAATGAAAATAAAAAAATTATATATCAATATATAAAATGAAATTTATTATAAATGATCAATATTTCAATAAATATTTTTTATTTATATAATATTTTATAAAAAATATATTTACCACACACAAAATGATTTCACCCAAATCATTCAAAAATATTTCAAAGTAAAAGTCCTAAAAAAATATGTTCTAATGTTGTAAAAAATATGTTCAGTGATTTCTTTATGGTTCACTATCATATGGTGGAGTAAAGAAAAATATTATACAAAATATGAGATAATCTATGGACCACAATACAAATAGAAATATAAATAAGTAACAGGAAACTATCCAATATATATGTTTTTGGCTTTTTATTAATGGCCAAGAGACCATATTTTTTGTATCAATATCTTTATTAATTAGACCTAGGGGGAACTATTAAATGATCCATAGTCCCAGAGGAATAAGTCCGTATATATAAAATGATGTAAAATAACATGAATACACCTTGATCCACCCCTTCCCTGAATATATATAATTTAGGGAGCCTAGATACCAACATCACATAGATAATCCATAGAATTTCCCCATGTAGAGTATCATTATTACCTGTACTATAGGATATTTACATACCCACAATTCATTCTATTTTTATTTAACTCTTATATGATGACTCATAATTTCCCATATTCCCATATCAGGTCTTTCACCTATTTCTCCTAAATGGAATAATTTTTAATATTGAAATACTCTGGCCTAAAATCCCACATCCTAGAGTCCTGATGTAATTAGAATGTTATTTTTCTAGTATTCCAATGGCCTTTAAGCCTGTGGTCACAGGTTCGAGTTGCGGGGGAGGCGTATTAAATCCTCACCTGGCAGGGGACAGTTTCTGCCACGTGTTATCTGGGCCGATCTGAGGTGGGGGCCTGTTATCCGCCTGAGGGTGGGGGTCTGCTATCTGCCAGAGGGCTGGGATCGGGCGTGGATGAGTTTGGTTGGGCTTTAGGCCCGCCGGGTTCGTTACAAAACTAATATTAAATAATGTTATTGGGAAGTGAAATTTGAATTTTATAATATAGGAATTACATTAGAATGTATAAAAGAATTAAACTGAATTATGAAATATTTAATTGATTGAAATGAAATTTTTTTAGAGAAATTATATTATATAAATACTATTTTTTCAAGAGAACATAATGGAATTAAATTAATTAGTTTTGAATAAAGACCAATCCCGATCAATAATAGAACAATTAATATATCAGTGAAATTTTATGGGAGAAAAATTCAATCCTGTATAAATTTCATTGAGATCTATGTGGGGTGAAAAGGTAAAACATCATCTTAGATATTGATTATGATAATAATTCCCCAGAGTGATATTTCCATGTCATTGTATGATAATAATATTAAAACTAACTTTAGTAATTCTTGTAAAATTGATATTGTAAAGGAATTAAATAAAACCATGAAAGGTGTGATCTACAATACCAATTAAAGTTTGAATCATGTATGGTGGTAGAAAAGAAAGAATTATCTGACAAGGAAGAGTTGTTAGAGGAATTATATACATTGAAATTAAATAATGGTTTAATTGGATGATGTTGGGAGTCACTAAATTTTAGATATAGAGGCTACATGATATTATATTTATAACATTTATAATGAACTATTACTCTATAATATAATGATAAACCCAACAATTTCCAGGATTGAAGAAGATAAATGATTCAGTTATAAATGTGGGTACAAAAATGGAGAATGGGTGATTGATATCGTAGATCACTGACAATTAATCAAATGATTTATTTGATGCAGTGATTCTCTTCTATTTTCATTGATAAAATGGAGGGATTCTGAATGGAACCCCACACACACACAGATATTTATAATTTCACTTTTATATATTTATTTAGTTCATATTGTGTTATTTTTTATAATATATAACAAAATTAAAACTTGTTTTTTATTAATTGAGAACATTAAATTTAGTTTATAATTAAACTTGGAATATGGTTAAATAATTTAAATTCATAATAAATAAAAATATTCTTAATGTCTCAATATTAGAATAATTTTGTCTCATCTCAACCTTTTATTCGTATTAAACTCATATAAAGGTATAAAAATATTACTAAATGGAATTAATATATTTTCCATTGTATATTATCCCATCTCTTATATATCTCTATGTTACCATAAATGATATAAATAATTCAATTTAAACTAGGAGAAAATTATGTAGTTTTAAATAATGATGTTTTAAATAATTCTAGGATTGTGGTATTTGTATCTAATTTTATGAAGAAAATATTCCTCATGAATTTATTTTGAGAATGTATTATATGGATCATTATTTTCAATGTCATGAAATGAAAATTCTTATAATTAAATGTTTTTATAGTTGGTTCTAGGGAAAGATAAAGATATTATTTTGAATTTGAACTAAGATATCATTAGTGATGACTGTAGGTACATTTCTAATAATATGATATCATTTATATATTTTAGTATAGTATATTCTTTGTGGTATCTATAAATTACATCATTTTTTTAATGAATACATGTGGATGTGGTTGTTAAAAATTCAAACTGTATGGTAATCAACATGAAAATTGATATTTGTTCATTAAAATTATATACACATAGTTCAGGATGAGTGGGAATAAGCCTCTACACATAACTAGAAACTCTGAGGCATATCCCTCAAATAATAAATATTATTTTTATAAATAATTATGAAATATTTATATGTAACATTATATTATAGAACATAATAACAAATATGGTGGATATATTCATTAATTAAAATTAGACTATCTATATGTTGGGGTATATAATAATTTATATTCTATGTTATCATGTTTTCCTATTTTTTTTCTGAATCAGGTTCCATCATCTCAATCATTACATTATTTTATAATATGGTCGAAAATATATTGAATATTTTAGACCACATATTCATTCAAGTATGTGATGGTTTACCAAATTAAATACATTAAATGATTGGAACTGGATATCACATATTCATCTATCTATTAGAAAAAATATAATACTGATATGATTATTAACAAGAATCGTATATAATACTATTTATCACATGGGAAATAGAAAATTTTGGCATAGTCTATTTGGTAAAATGCCTATAATTTTTATTTATTTATTTGATTCCCTGAAGTTCGAGAAGTAGATAAACTTTATTAGTAAAACATTTACCATAATCACATGTTATATGAAGAGGAATGTTATAAATTTTGTTTGTCACCAAGGTTAGAAACTAATCAGTGCTGGAAATTTATCTACTATACCTAGTGAGAAATTATTTTTTCGCAATGAATTTGTTTTATGTTAAAAAAATTCATTAAATATTTTTCCAAAACTCTTTATCTTATTATAGATATAAAATTAAATGAAATAATTTATATAAATTATAAATACATTAGAACATATGAATAAAACATAATATGTTAATAATTGTACAACTATGACATTATCATTGATCATTAATATAAGTATGATCACCACATTACTCTGATATGTCAGAATATATTAAAATCAATGAAAATTGATGAAAATGATAGTTATGTTGATATAAAACATTTATACCATAATTTTAAAATGCTATTGGGAACTCTAGTGGGTCCCATTAAATTACATAAAATAAGATTATAAAAGATTCTAACTTAATAGTACCACATGGTAACCAATATGATGTCAAGAGAGATCAACTGAAGACTTTTTGTAAGAACCTAGATCTTCTTTTCAGGTATGAATCTTTCTTTCTTTTTGTTTTTTATAAAAATAGGAGTTTCTAGAAATTTTAGTAGTATGAACTGTGTACTTATATGTACACTCCATGAAATCGGTTGCCGCTAGTGACCATGTAGTGGTCGTGTAACGGCCGAGTACATGGATGTGTGTGGTGGCCTAGAGACCGCCTAATTTAGAGTCCGAATAAGGCAAGTACACGCAGTTTTCATTTAATAAACACAACATGTACTATCTTTTTATTTCATTAAACCAACCAGGGTCATGTTTGATAAACAAGTCACACTTCTTCACAATCTATTTCATCTAGGAGCATCTATATGACTGTAGATCTTCTCTGATCCCCCAACTCGCCATCTGTTCTCCAATTCGAACTCCTTCGATTGTGTTGGAATTGAATCGTTGAGTTCTCCCTTCTTTTTGAACATCATTTCATGTTTTCTCCTCTTTCACAAGTTATCATCATTTGATCATTTTTAACATTCTTGTAGATCTATGATGTTCAAGGGCGATTCAATGACTAAGGTACTCGTATATCAATCTCTCCACACCGATGCGGGTGGTTTGTCTATTTTTGTAGATAGTCTTTGAATTTTATGTGAAAATGTTCCAAATACCCATGAACAGTATATTGTGTGTTCATGGTTTTAGCCCATTTATTACCTCCTATTCCCTAATTTTTTGATAGAGGTTAATTGTATTTTTAGGGTTAACTTTTCCATGCTATGTATTTTTTTCTCATGTTTTCTTGTTATTGATCATTTGGTCTTCCCTTTCCTATTAGGCTGCATATTTCATTCCATTCCTAGTATTGTTAATATGGAGTGACTATTATCAGACATGTTATGATATATTGTAGATTGTTTATCCATGCTATTCTTAAGGTTTAAATTTTCTTCCATGTATCTTTGTAGTCAATTTACTTACATACGGCCATGAGAAACTGGTGTAGTAGGCCATATGGAGAATGGACATTGAGGGATTCTTCGGTGTGTCTGTTTAATTTTAGATTGTGAGTCCATAAGGGGGATGGACGTATGTTCTCCCTTAGTATATCTTTAGTTTCCTCGATATGGCCCATAGGGGTAATTGGACGTCGAGTGCTTCCTAATAGTGCCTATTAGTTACGTTACTACACAATATAGGGAATTGATGGTGAGTGCTTCCTCATAGTGTATTTTCTAAAGCAAGACAAGATGTGTTATATTTTCTATTCTTTCTAGGGGGTTACTTGAGTTGTTTTTGGTTTAAACAGAGTGGTTAGGTTGTTAGTACATCCCATAGGGTTACCTATTTGTGATTAGTTTCTTAACTAATATATGAAATTGTATTAATTTGAAATGGTAGCATTGTTTACTTTTGAGTACATCCTTGTTACTGCTTCATTTTTTTTCTTGAATGCCATATATATTCACTAACTATTAGACACGGATAATTTGGTGGTTTCCTACTAGGATTCGTCTCACACCCTATTTGGGTAATGTATTTGGGACCAAATAGATTATATTTTTGTGGGTCTAGATAAGGGAAAGCACCATTCTACTATAGGTACTTGATTGTTGTAGAGCAGTGGAGCATAGGACCAAGATGACTCTTCTAATGCTATGGAGTTGCTTACTTGCTTTCCTTTTATAGGTAGGTTTGGTACTATATTATAACATTGTGATTATTTTGTCTGCATTATTATACTTATGTATCATGAATCTTTTATATTTGTATGCTCCTATTGTTTATTACTTCTGCTATTTTATTTTGGTATGGTATAATTACTACATTTGGTATTGAAATCTATTTTGTTTCCACTGTGTTACTCTGCCAATGAGGGCGTAGTTTATCCACCATCAATCCATATTCCCTCTCTACTAGTTGGCAACCTCTGGATTTTGGGGAAACATGATTGAGGCCATGTGACCAACTAGGTATGTAGCACCTCTGGGTGCCACCCCGAACCGGGACATTACAAAGTGGTATCAAGAGAATTATTTTCTACTTTACTTACTGTTTGGATCCTATATACAATGATAAGAAGTAAATAGGTACTTGGTAATAAGTTGTTCCCGGGAGTATCTAACCCATGTACATTGAAAATCCAATCTACCTCGTTATTGAAATTTTTCTAATTTTTCAATTTTTATAGTCGATTTGATTTTACAATTGGTTGATTCACATGTTTTTAACTGTTATAGTTGATGTTATTTTGGTTTTATTTCTATTTAAACCCGATTAGATGTGGGTATGGAATCTCATACGTTATATAGGAACTTGCTATAAATCACATGTCATGCATTCCTGCAATGTCATTTAGGGTGGATTAGTGATAGCATGTTATTGTGATATATGTCAGGATAGATATGCATGTTGTTGTGATATATGCCTTAATATATTTCCATCTATTGATAGGGTATTGAATTGTGTATGGTTTGTTTTAATAAATTCCAAACTCAGGTTCTTGAGGTGTAATGAGCCCTCATGGATTGTAATTTGATGGATCATCGCTTTTTTATGATTGTATATGACATATATAATATGACAAGATTTGATTCGTAGGGAGTATGGGCACTCACAGATTGTAATTTAGAACATTATTGTTTGTTTTAGTGTTTTCTCGGTTCCAGAGTAGATTATGAGGGTTACTATTTGAAAGAACCTTGAGTACTCGGTGTGTAGTGATTAATAAATTCCATGAATCCTTCTGTTTGGGAAGGAATATTTTTTCTTAAGTACACGTTGTGCACTATTTGTACACACTGCGTAGTCTCTAAGTGTGTCACTGGTTGTGTGGGAAAATAAATTGGGTTGGAAAATCATTGGTGGAACATGTGGTGCACTGGTTGTACACTTCGTGTTGTGTACACCATGTGTCCACCTGTCAGTCTAACGATACTGAAGGATAAAATATAAGTGATGCATGCCTTACCAATCATGAACCTATCGTGTTTTGTAACCCATATATTCAGATGTGGAGTGAATAAAATGGGTTAGTGAAACCTTTCTAGTAGATGTCGTTTCTAGAACAAACACACCATGTAGAGTCAGTCATGTAACCGGATGTGTAACTAACAACACAGGTTGGTGAAGTTCATCTAGTACACACCGTTTCTGACACTAAAATGTCGTGTAGTCTTGTTCTTGGAGAACTGTGTGGCATATCGGTGTCATAGAACTCAGGCATGGGAAGTGGATTCAAGTACATACCGTGTGTTAGGACAACATGCCATGTGTGATGAGTGTCACACTACTTGGGTTGGAAGAAGAACATTCCCATGTGAATGCTAAAGGGAACACACCATGTGGGTCTCATACACGCCATTTAACAATGTTTTGAAAAACATGAATGCATTCTTTCTCCTATTACCTTCATACACTTCTATTTTTCACTCCTTGATGATCTTGATATATGGTGTGCACTAGACCTAGCAGATTCATTCCACTGAGACATCCTCCAGTTTGCCACCAGTTACAGGGTAGTGATCAGACACTGGACATCACTAATCAAGGACTACCAATAGATCTTCCAGTTGTGTCGTTCTTGTCACTAGCTATGGCATCCCACCTTTTTATTACATAAACATTCATTACATTACACAAAACTGAGGATCTTTAAGGTTTAGTGTCTTGGAAACCAGGAACATAATACATGAAATCAACATAAAACATTCTTCTTAAACACATGAAAGGATTATCCTTAAGTTCATCCTAGGTTCATTACTGCATCTCATAACCTGGGGAAATACATCAAAAGAAAGGGTGAGCAGAAGGCCCAATAAGGGAAACAAGCGAAACGTTTTACATATGAACTTGATATATATCAATAAAGTCATGAAAAGAACTTTAAGGCATGAGAATTAAATCATGAGGCATATCATAATAAAAATAACATTTTTCATAACTTGAAGTTGTGGCTACATCATTTAACATAGACAATCATGAACATATCACCAGGGTCCATCCCCAAGGTGTCATTTGAAAATTACCAAGGTTATTCACCAAGGTATCGTGAAAATTGTAATCTCTAGTGGTTACATCATTACCCAATGCATTAGAGCGCTATCAGGGCGCACCCTTAAATTTTCCTTTATTATCATGTGAGCCACATATATCATCATCAAACATTTCATAAATAACCCATATAGAATAAAATAAATGGGTTTCATTTCGTAATCATAACGTTTTAAAAACTGCATTAAAGACATGATCTTTATGTCACTTTAAACCCACAGAAGGGGAGAGCGGGTTTCATGTATGTAAATCCCAGAATTTAAAATATAAAATTTTGGTATATATGTGAATACCCCTATAGAAATAATAGCTTTGAGTATTCACTTTATAACATAAAATAATTTTTAGAAAAGAGAGAGAGGCATCTTGAGATGAAAATTCTGCAGCATAACGGCTGTGTTTTGGGGTTTTAGAAAACACTGAAAAGAGAGGGGACATGGGTCAAACAATCATAAATGACACATAAAATAGTATAGGGACAGAATAAGAAGGATATATGAACATGGTAATGAAATTTCAAGGACATACCATTTGAAATGAAAAACATGGATGAAGACAAAAATTAGATTTCTCTTATGAAAATTCGGCAGCCTAACAGCGTCACATAAACTTCAACCAAAAATGAATTGATGAGATCAAATAGGGTCTCTCATCATATGAACATAAAATATCAGTATGATAGATATAGAGATAATACCCCAACATAATAAAAAGTAACTTGCAAGACTTGACATGGAATTAGAACTTTGAAAAAGGAGAAAGGTGAAAGAACCACTTAAAAATTCGGCTGCCTAACGGCTACACTTAAAACTTCAAAATACTGAATTGAAGAGATAAAATGGGGTCTCTCATCATATGATCATATAATGTAAGTATGATAAATTTAGAGATCATACCCCAACATAACAAAATGGAACTTGAAATACTTTACATGAAAATATATCTTGAAAAATGAGAAGGGAGAAAGAATTTGTTACAAACATTTCGGTAGCCTAACGGCGCCACTTAAAACTTCATAAAACGAAATAATGAGAGTAAGAGGGGATATCTCAATATATGAACATGAAAAGGGCAGTAAGATGAGTATAAAAGAACATCCTCTAACATAAGTACATGGAGCATAAAAGGAAGAACATAAAAGAGATCACTTGAAAAGAAAGAGAGGGGTCGGATCCCTTACCTTAAAACGTAACTCTTAGAACTCAAAGGTTTGGACCTTGAGGGCTTGGGGGCACCTTGGGAGGACTCCTTGGGAGGTAAGGAGACCAGAACGTAGTTGAGGATGGTTTTGGAGTCGAATGGATGATAGGAGGGCTTGGTATTTTTAGGGAAAGTGAGGGACAAGGCATTAATGGTCAAGGGACACCTCACATGTGCTTTTCTCAAAACCATGTGCTCTCCCTTGGCATTTACCATGGAGTTAGGCCACATGGGGCCCCCAAAACAATAATTCACCACCCTTGGCCGTCCAACCCTTAAAATATCTCATGAAATCCTCATGACACAGTTATGATGTCATTAAACATACCAAAACCCTAAAACTGCATTTTTACTATTTACTGAAAATTCAACTTTCTCAGAAAGATCCCAAAATTTCACCTTAACCAAATATCAATGCTCTGATTTCAAAAATTAACTCCACTTTATAAAAATAATTTTCTAAATATTTTTAATTTTTTTTAAATATATACACTATTCACCGAAAATTCATTTTTCAGAAAAAACCCCAAAAATTACCATAACATAATATTGGTGCTCTGAGTTAAAAAATGAAATCCATTTTATAAAAATAATTTTCTATTTTTTTTAATTATATTTTTAATTAAAAAAACACTATTCACTCGAAAAAACTAATACTTGAATAATAATTTATGAAACCTTTATTTAACCATTTTATTGAATCACATTACTTAATCAAGGTGCCTAGATTATATTAATACTTTCTTTAAGTGAGATTACTAATCCATTTGGACACATTACTAATCCTAATCATAAAATCACTATTCATAATTTACTATTCATCAAAAATTAAGTTGATCTTATTAGACTCTAAATTTTGTACTGAACATAATTGTAGAAGACCATTTTTCGAAAATCATTACACATTTTTAATTATTTAAGGTTTACATAAACATTTTTAAAATATCCATTTTCTAAAATTCATTAAAAATATGCATACTATATTTATCCAGTCATTTGAAAATTCATAAACTTCATCATAAGAAGAAATCCCAATTTTTATTTAAAACAAAGGATTACACAAGGCAGTTATGGTCTCCTTACATAGCCCCTTATCACACCAGCATAGGACCTAATTGTAAGGTGTGCTAAGGTGAGAGTATCTGAGGGAGGCTCAGCCAACATCACACGAGTAGTAATTTCTATCAGTTTGAACTTCTCGCGAAGGCGATCCCGTTCTAGCTTCACACGATGAAGTTCAGCTTGGGTTTGGTCCAGAGCAAATCTCAGTGGTGCTACCTCCTTCCCAAGTTCTATTAGATGGGCTTCGATCGGTCCAAGACTACTGGGTGAGACCATCGAATCTTCTTTCTATATTAATTAACCAAGATTACTTGTATTTAGAGACAATAATCAAAACGTTTAGTTTCCAGCGGTCATATTGACCAATGGTCATATAACAGTCAAAACCCATCGGTCTCATTTTAATTATAATCATGTAATCAAATGAAACATTTTTGTTGAGTATAAAAAAATAAAATAACACATAAAATTAGGAAACAAGGTTTATTCAAAATTTTGGGTCGTTACAATCTTCCCCCCTTACGAAATTGCATCCTCGCAATTTTTAAAAATTTTGTTTTGAAATTTCATTGAATGTAACACATCGGAAAAGGATTCCATGAAACTATTACTTTAAAATAAAGAAAGGGAAGTACAGAGGTCACCCGAGTTAACCCACACTAGGATTCCATTTAGGAAAACATGGACATGGAGGAGAAAACAAAGGGTCAAGTTCTGAGGGAGAGTGATAGAAAACGTGATTAAGAGAAAGTTAACCATAAGAAAATCCCAAACTTATGATGTGTGTAAACGGTCTTTGATTACCTAGTAGGAAACGTAAACCAACAACGTTTTTGTTTTACATTCCTTTTCATAATTTTGAGGAATTCATTTACAACATAAAACTAAAACATAAGAAAATATACATATCTTCATGTAGAGTTTCATCCTTTAATAATTTTCTACCTAAAACTAATCTTTTCTCCAAACTATGAGCATTCGAAACTACTTTGTCTCATCAAAACACAAGAATCATCTTCTAGAGAATTACATAATCCAAAAAATATTAACTATCTATTTCTTCTATCTTTAAACATTATCCCAAAAACAGAAAGGTCAAGGTAAAACAACTCTTCAAAAGTAAATAATCCCATAGGAATGGAAACTAATTTTAAATCTTAAAATTTCTATGGTACTACCCAAAGTTCATCCTAGACCATTCCATAAATAACGGTCCTTAAAATTCCTCAAAATAAACCAAACTAATATTGAAACCCAAATACAAGAATGCTTTGATAACATAGTCTTCCAAAATAAATTTCATTGTTCATCTCCAAACAACATCAACCACTCCTAACATCTTATAACAAAAGTATCTAACCTAAACATATTTTACCCAAGATAGGTTAATCATTCCCATAAGTAACCTAAATTACTATCATCCCACCTTAAATTCATCGATTCTTCAAAATATAAGTCAAGCTTACTCCTCAATAAAAATACCGTAGTAATATATTTACCTCGATCATATAGGGTCCAAAAAATAGTGAACTTCTTCCAAAATAATAATCATCTTTTAATCACATAATCATCTTTGTCATATTAATACGGCAATCGTAGCATTTCCTATCACATTGGTTGTTGGGACATGTTCTTCCATTTCCCTCCATTAACTAAGAAAAGAAACTATAATTAGGGGCTTAAATACTTATCCAATAATCATGAAAATAAACTTAAAGCATATAAGGATAACTTGTAGAAGAAAATTATACCCTAACTTGTGATCCCCTAGGTTCCCATCCAGGTTATCCATGATCATGTCTTCTTATGTGAATCTTTATTTTATTTTATCTTTGTTCTTTTAACAATGGTTCATATTAAGCTTATGAATTTACCAAAGCATATCCCCTGGGAGTGTCGTAACCAAGAGTGCAGAAAGGCCCGTTGTCGTGTACCAGTTCCCGTTTGAGTCCATCTCAAAGTGGTGTTTTCGGGTTTTACCCCTATTTACATCTGTGCCAGAGCCACCTCTACCTGCTCGTATCCAGACAGGGATGTATTTTCTTGGCAACCCATTACTCAATACTCACCAAAATACCAGGAATATTTCCTATATATAAGATTTTCTATAGGCTTCTTTCTAATGTTTTCATATCCTAATTTCTACAAATAACTAAACCTCCCTTTGATACCAACTATGGAATCCCGCCTTTTTATAACATAAACTTTCATTACATTACACAAAACTGAGGATCTTTAAGGTTTAGTGTCTTGGAAACCAGGAACATAATACATGAAATCAACATAAAACATTATTCTTAAACCCTTGAAAGGATTCTCCATAAGTTCATCCTAGGTTCATTACTGTATCTCATAACCTGGGGAAATACATCAAAAGAAAGGGTGAGCAGAAGGCCCAGTAAGGAAAACAAGTGAAACATTTTACATATGAACTTGATATACATCAATAAAGTCATGAAAAGAACTTTAAGACATGAGAATTAAATCATGAGGCATATCATAATAAAAATAACATTTTTCATAACATGAAGATGTGTCTACATCATTTAACATACACAATCATGAACATATCATCAAGGTCCATCCCCAAGGTGTCATTTGAAAATTACCAAGGTTATTCACCAAGGTATCGTGAAAATTGTAATCTCTAGTGGTTACATCATTACCCAATGCATTGGAGGGATATCAGGGTGCACCCTTAAATTTGCCTTTATTATCATGTGAGCCACATATATCATCATCAAAAATTTCATAAATAACCCATATAGAATAAAATAAATGGGTTTCATTTCGTAATCATAACGTTTTAAAAACTGATTTAAAGACATGATCTTTACGTCACTTTAAACCCACAGAAGGGGAGAGCGGGTTTCATGTATGTAAATCCTAGAATTTAAAATATAACATTTTGGTATATATGTGAATACCCCTGTATAAATAAGAGCTTTGAGTATTCACTTTATAACATAAAATAATTTTTAGAAAAGAGAGAGAGGCATCTTGAGAGGAAAATTCTGCAACTTAACGGCTATGTTTTGGGGTTCTAGAAAACACTGAAAAGAGAGGGGACATGGGTAAAACAATCATAAATGACACATAAAACATTATAGGGACAGAATAAGAAGTATATATGAACATGGTAATGAAATTTCATGGACATACCATTTGAAATTAAAAACATGGAAGGAAGACAAAAATAAGATTTCTCTTATGAAAATTCGGCAGCCTAACGAAGTCGCATAATCTTCAACCAAAAATGAATTGATGAGATAAAATAGGGCCTCTCATCATATGAACATAAAAGATAAGTATTATAGATATATATATAATACCCCAACATAATAAAAAGGAACTTGCAATACTTGACATGTAATTAGAACTTTGAAAAAGGAGAAAGGTGAAAGAACCACTTAAAAATTCGGCAGCCTAACGGCGCCACTTAAAACGTCAAAATAATGAATTGAAGAGATAAAATGGGGTCTCTCATAATATGATAATAAAATATCAGTATGATAAATTTAGATATCATACCCCAACATAACAAAAATTAACTTGAAATACTTTACATGAAAATATATCTTGAAAAATGAGAAGGGGGAAAGAATCTGTTACAAAAATTTCGGCAGCCTAACAGCGCCAGTTAAAACTTCATAAAACGAAATAATGAGAGTAAGGGGGGATCTGTCATTATATGAACATGAAAATGGAATTAAGAGGAGTATAAAAGAACATCCTCCAACATAAGAACATGGAGCATAAAAGGAATGACATAAAAGAGATCACTTGAGAAGAAAGAGAGGGGTCGGATCCCTTACTTTAAAATGTAACTCTTAAAACTCATTAGTTTGGACCTTGAGGGCTTGGGGGAACCTTGGGAGGACTCCTTGAGAGGTAAGGAGACCATAACTTCGTTGAGGATGGTTTTGGAGTCGAATGGATGAGATGAGGGCTTGGTATTTATAGGAAAAGTGAAGGGACAAGGCATTAATGGCCAAGGGACACCTCACATGTGCTTTTCCCAAAACCATGTGCTCTCCCTTGGCATTTACCATGGAGTTAGGCCACATGGGGCCCCGAGAACAATAATTCACCACCCTTGTCCATCCAACCATTAAAATATTTCATGACATCATCATGACACAGTTATGATGTCATTAAACATACCAAAACCCTAAAACTGCATTTTTACTATTTACTGAAAATTCAACTTTCTCAGAAAGATCCCAAAATTTTACCTTAACCAAATATCAATGCTCTGATTTCAAAAATGAACTCCACTTTATAAAAATAATGTTCTAAATATTTTTAATTTATTTTTTAAATAAATACACTATTCACCGAAAATTCATTTTTTTAGAAAAAACCCCAAAAATTACCATAACATAATATTGGTGCTCTAAGTTCAAAAATGAAATCCATTTTATAAAAATAATTTTCTAATTATTTTTAATTATATTTTTAATTAAAAAAACTATTATCACGAAAAAACTAGTACTTGAATAATAATTTATGAAACCTTTATTTAACCATTTTATTGAATCACATTACTTAATCAAGGTGCTTAGATTATATTAATAATTTCTTTAAGTGATATTACTAATCCATTTCGACACATTAATAATCCTAATCATAAAATCACTATTCATAATTTACTATTCATCAATAATTAAGTTGATCTTATTAGACTCTAAATTTTGTACTGAACATAATTGTAGAAGACCATTTTTCGAAAATCATTACACATTTTTAATTATTTAAGGTTTACATAAACATTTTTAAAATATCCATTTTCTAAAATTCTTAAAAAATATGCTTACTATATTTATCCGGTCATTTGAAAATTCATAAACTTCATCAAAAGAAGAAATCCCAATTTTTATTTAAAACAAAGGATTACACAAAGCAGTTATGGTCTCCTTACATAGCCCCTTATCACACCAGCATAGTACCTAAGTGTAAGGTGTGCTAAGGTGAGAGAATCCGAGGGAGGCTCGGCTAACATCGGACGAGTAGTAATTTCTATCAGTTTGAACTTCTCGCGAAGGCGATCCCGTTCTAGCTTCACACGATGAAGTTCAGCTTGGGTTTGGTCCAGAGCAAATCCTAGTGGTGCTACCTCCTTCCCAAGTTCTGTTAGATGGGCTTCGATCGGTCCAAGACTACTGGGTGAGACCATCGAATCTTCTTTCTATATTAATTAACCAAGATTACTTGTATTTAGAGACAATAATCAAAACGTTTAGTTTCCAACGGTCATATTGACCAACGGTCATATAACAGTCAAAACCCATTGGTCTCATTTTAATTATAATCATGTAATCAAATGAAACATTTTTGTTGAGTATAAAAAAAATAAAATAATACATAAAATTAGGAAACAAGATTTATTCAAAATTTCAGGTCGTTACACTAGCTGTTATTCCATATACAAGTGTCGATGCATAGTTCAGAGTGTGATTCATGAAGTTTTTGCAGAGCTTCCATGGAGTACCGCATCATACCGCGTCTATTGCAGAGTTGATAGGGGTTTTCCAGCAGCATCCACATCCCATATTCATAGGTGATGGAGGATCATAGGCTATAGAGTCATTATTATAATCCATGTTATCTATCTTCGAACATCTAGAGACCCATCCAGAGAATTAGTTGAATCTCTTTATGTGTATTCATCAAAATTCCTCCAAGAGATGGTGGGTGTGATCTCACAGGAAGGACCCTAGTAGGTAATGTCATGGGATGAGTTCCAGCATGACTTCTATAACTACATGTAACTTGAGACTATGAGGACCGATCTAGACCAAGAGTTCATGAGTCTGGTGCAGGTTAATCTTTCTATTATGGATTATTCTTCTCACTTCATAGATCTACAGTGCTTTATGAAAATCCCAAGAGTTGATGAGTTATTTCAGGCAAGGAAGTTTGAGGATGGTCTCTTGAATGGCATTCGATCTCAAGTGAACATCTTCAAATTGACTTCCATCACTTCTATAGTCAACTAGTCGTCGATCACAGAGTGTAATATGAGGGATTCTAGAGTGGTGAACCATGGATGTTCAACATTTGTAGATGGTATCCCTCCTTCAGATAGCTGGAATCTCCATAGGGAGTCTATGTGCGGAGATCCGAGGAGATGAGTGATATCTTCCGGTAGTGAGGTGGTGTGCTACCAGTGTATGAAGAGTGGGCATATAAGGCAAAATTTTTCGAAAGACCCAATGGAGTTCCATTCTTGTGGAAATTTGGGTCACCTTCAACATTTATGATATTTCTTCTCACCATCAGCTAGTGACAGGAGGTCTACAATGACTCCACATTCAGTAGAAACACCACCAGTTTCTTATTAGTTAGAGAACTAGAGTTCTTTTGGCCACTCATGATGAGGTGGAGGTCATGGTCGTGGTAGCCAGTCGCCATGCTTTTAGAAACAATAGAGTGGATTAGCTTAGGGTGGTCAGGAAAGGTAATAGGGCCACGGTACAGGCCATACTTTTGTAGTGGAGCAGAGCCAGCAGGATATGGCTCCCAGACCATCTACAGTTTTAGGTATTGTCTTAGTTGACTCTATTTTAGATTCTTCTGTTTTTGATATAGGGGGCTTACCATATATTTATTTATTTTTCTATTGTAGAGAGGCTTGGGATCTGTATCTTTTTTTATTATAATATTTTGATATTATACACTCTGTTGGGGACAAGAACAGCTAGTGTATTCCAGTGTAAGGAGATCCATCTAGAGTTTGGTGGGTGTCACTTATTTTGGGACAAATATGTCTTGAGATGATGCGTAATGATGTCATTCTTGGAATGGACTGGTTAGTTCCCTTCTAGGATTTTGTTGACTTCTATCATCATATGGTGAGTTTCACATCCCCTGATGGAATATCTATTCTTCCTTAGAGATAATGGGATGCTCAGGCGAGCATAGCGGGTCACGAGAATCATGGGTTGGGAGGAGTTACATCCCATATCGCCAGTCTATATCTGGATGACCATGGGACATCACAGATGTACTTTGCTCCAGTGGTGAATCATTTTAAAGACATCATTCCATAGAACATTTTATGTTTTCTGGAAAAGAGAGAGGTTTAATTTTTTATTTAACTTCTTCCAAGAGCAGCATCAGTGTCTATTCCTCCTTATAGGATTGCTACACCCGAGTTAAATGAGAACAAGAAGTAGTTGGAGGAGTTGCAAGCTAAGGGTTTGATCTGACCCAATACGTATACTTGGGGTTCTCCTATACTATTTTCGAAGAATGAAAATTGTACCCTCATAAATTTTGTGGATTATCAGATGTTAAACTAGTTGATGATCAAGAATTGATATCCCTTACCAAGTATTGATGATTTCTTTTATCAGTTTCAAGGATCCCGGGTCTTCTCGAAGAATGTCATGAGATATAGTAGTCATCAGTTTCACGTTAGACCATCATATATACCACATACAACCTTTCGAATAAGGTATGGTCTATATGAGTATGTGATTATGCCATTTGGTCTCATGAACGCGCCTGTAGTCTTCATGGCACTAATGAACTGAGTGCTCCATCCACGCACGTATTCTTTCATGGCGGTCTTTGTGGATGATATCTTGGTGTACTCTCACACTCAACATGACCATGCCACCCTTCTAGGGATCATTTTTAGTACACTAATAGAGGATCTGTTATATGCTAAGCTCTCAAAATTCCACTTTTGAATGGGCCAAATTAACTTCTTGGGTCATTTCTCTCAGATACAGAATTATCAATTTACACAGATAAAGTGAGAGAAGTAGTTTCCTGGGAGCAGCTGAAGAATGAATTTGAGGTGTCGGGTTTTCTAGGGATGGGTGGTTACTAAATACATTTCATACCTGGATTTTCCTATATATCAGATCCACTGATAGGCCCAAAGATTAAGGGTGTGAAGTACTTGTGGTCAGAACCTTGCATGTTTTCTTTTTAGGAGATTATGGGGATGTTGAATTCAACAACGATACTAGTATTTCTAGAGCTAGAAAAGTGCTATGCTGTGTTTTGTGATGAAACAAGTATCAGGCTGGGAGTAGTGCTTATGTAGGGGGAAAGAATCATTTCTTAAGGGTCTCAGTAGTTGAGGCCACATGAGAATAACAACACGATGGATAATCTAGATTTGGCTATTTTTTCATTCTTTAACTTTTGGCGATACTACCTTTTGGGAGAATATTATTTGGTTTTCAATGACCACAAAAGTATCAAGTATATATTCACACATTGTGACCTCAATTTGAGACAGAGAAGTTGGGTTGAGTACCTTCAGTCCGTTGAATTTGATCTTGCCTATATGCCTATGAAAGGCAACGCAGTGGCTGATGCGTTGTGTAGGAGGACTCAGATACATGTACTTCTAGAGGCCAGTAGAGAGTGGAAACTTATGGCTATATTCTTCGACATGGATTTGTAGTTGCACAACTAACAGGGGCAGACGTTTCTATCTTTTGTAGACGTTACCTCTACTCTTCTTGATTGAGTGTGAATGATACTGCTATCCGATTCTAAAGACCTAGTCCTACAAGAACGTGTGCTAGGATAAGACCCTATTTTTGTATGGACCATTGGTGAGGAAGAGATCTTTCAATTTCATGGGAGCATATTGGTGTCAGCCGTCATATGCAAATAGATGATGTGGGACATTCATTCCTTAGTTTGGGCAGTTCATCAAGGTGTCAAGAAGACGTATTGTGATCTTCCCCATCTATATTGGTGGCCAGGTATGAAGGGAGTTGTTTCTAGATTCATCATTAGGTGTTCCACCTGTGAGTAGGTGAAGGTAGGGTGTTACCAACCTGCAGGTCTTTTGCAGTAGTTACCCATTCTCATGTGAAAGTGCAATGATGTTGTGAATGATTTTGTGACAGGATTGCTGAGGTCACCTCAATGGAATGATGCAGTATGGGTTGTCATTGACAAACACTCAAAGGTTTCCCAATTCTTTTCAATCAATGAGACCTTCAGTGTTGATGAGATGGGATGGTTGTATATCCGATAAATTATATGTCCACATGGGTTTCCTCACTCAATTATTTCAGACACGGAAACATGTTTTAATTATTGGGGTTGGCAGGGACTTCAGAGGGCTTTGGGTAAACAGCTACTTTTGAGTACATCGTTATATCGTCAGATAGATGGTCAGTCCGAGCATACTATTCAAGTTATTGAGGACATTCTTCAATCATGAATCTTGTATATTGGTGGTTCTTGGGAGAAAAACATACCTCTTTTGGAGTATTCTTATAGTAACAGTTTTCACACAACTAAGTAGATGGAAACTTATGAATCTTTGTATGGTAGGCCAAGACTATCACCTGTATGCTGGCTAGAGGTAGGAGAGGCAGCTATGATGGGGACTCATTTTTTCAAGGAGACCACATAATAGATAGAGTATATTTGGAAGAGGATCGATACTAAACAGTCATAACAGAAGTCTTATGGTGATCGATGGAGATGACATGTAGAGTTTGAGGTCAGAGATCAGGTTTTACTGCGTGTCACATCGAGGATGGGACATACAAGTATTATGAGATAGGGTAAGCTTTCACCGAGGTATGTCGGGCCGTTTGATTTTTTGGAGAGATTTGATCCAATTGACTATCAGTTGTAGTTAACTCAGAGGTACTAGGCTATTCATAATGTCTTACATGTTTCTCAACTCCGACATTACTTCTCAGACTCATCTCATGTTTTCCAACACGAAGAGGTTGAGTTTGAGGAGGATGCATCATTCAATGGGCATCCTATCCAAGATTTTGATTGATGTGATAAGGTTCTCTATGGCCGTTATGATACTCTAGAATGGGTGTTATGGAAACAAGGGCATGTATAGAATGAGACCTATGATAGAGAGGCCGAAGTACAATCATAGTTGTTGGAGCTATTTGAGGATTCTTCTTCTAAGATTCCTTTCTTGAGAATTTTGGGGATGAATTTATTTAAAAGAGGATGTTTTTAAGAACCCATATCTTCTTTTCAGGTATGAATTTTTCTTTCTGTTTGTTTTTTAGATAAAGAGGTGTTTCTAGAAATTTCAGGAGTACACACCATGTACAAATACATACATGCCATGTACCCTATTTCTATGGGTGAACATGTACTAGCTGTATAACTACTAAGTACATGTCCATGTGTTGTGACCTAGAGACCGCATAAAGTGGAGGCTGAATAAGGAAAGTACATGCCATGTACTTTTAATGAACACGCCATGTGGATTCTTTTTTTTCATGAAATGGACCAGGGTCGTGTCAGATAGAAAGAACACACTTCTTCTTCACTTATTTTTTCCAAGAGTGTCTATATGGTCTCATATCTTTTCTAAGACACCAACTCATTGTCCATTTTCCATTTTGAACTCTGTATATTGTATTATAATCGGATCAGTGAGTTCTCCCTTCTTCTTGAACATCATCTAATATTTTCTCATCTTTCGTTAGTTATCCTCAGTTGAACATTTTTAAGGTTTTTGAATATCTATGGTGTTCTATGAAACATCAGGGCCAGAGGTTCACATATATCGATCTCACAATGCCGAGGTAGGTTTTTTGTTCCCTTTCATGGATATTATTTTAATTTTATGAGCGAAAGTGCCTAATAACGAAGAACGAGGTATTTCATGTTCATGTTTTTAGCTTTGTTATTTCCTACTATGCCTTGATAGTTTAGATAATGTATAATTGTGGTGAATAGGGTTAACATTGCCATAATATGGATGTTTTTCCCATGTTTTCATGTTATTGACCATTTGGTCTAGCCTTTCCGGCTAGGTTGTGACTTACTTTCCATGCCTAGTGTTGTTATGATGTAGTGACTATTTTCTGACATGCTATGATATGTTATAGATGGTTTATCCATGTAGTTCATGAGTTTTACGTTGGATGCCATGTATTTTAGTGCACTATTAACTTAAATAGTTCCATGAGGACCCGGTGTAGTAGACCATAGGGAGAATGGATGTTGAGGGCTTCTATAGAGTGTCTTTTTACTATTACATTGCAAGACCATAATGTGGATGGAGGTATGTGCTTCCTCAGAGTGCATGTATTTCCTCAATATAGGACACAGGGGAAATTGGACATTGAATGCTTCTTTAGAGTGCATATTAGTTACGTTACATAACCACAGGGGGAATTGATAGTGAGTTCATCCTCGGTGTGTCTTTTCTAAAGCTTAACTAGAGGGGTTAGAATGTGGGTGCTTCTCATAGGGTTGCTTGTGTTGATTTGGTTATACCAGAGGGGGTAGGATGTGAGTACTTTCTATAGGGTTACCTATTTTCAATTAGTTTCATACCTAATATATAAAATTTAATTCATTTTAAATGGTATTATTATTTACTTTTTAGTACTTCCTTTTTACTAATTCTTTTTGCTTATTTTCTTCCATATATATTCACTGACTGTTACGCACAGATCATTGGTTGGTTACCTACTTGTATTTGTATCACACCATGTTTTGGTCATGATTTTCGGCCCAAAAAGATTATATTGTTGCATTTCTAGATAAGGGAAAGCGCCCTTATACTGCTAGTACTTGATTGTTGTGGAGATGGGGAGCATTCGACAATGCTAAGGCCTGAGATGTTGTGTAGCTGTTTAGATGATTTTCTTTTGAACATTGTTTTTGTAATATATTCATGCATTGTGATTTGTTTGGCTGGTTTTATAGACATATGTATCATGCATCATTTATATATGTTTTCTCATGTTTTTTATTACTTATGATATTTTCTTTTTGTAGGGTATTTTTACTATTTCTGCTATTGCTATCTGTTTTTTTTTCATTGTGTTACTCTGCCAATGAGGGAATTATTTTGTGAATATTAGACCCAAGGCCCACAATGCTCATCAGTAGCCTCTTGAATTTGGGGAACTGCACTCAAACCCCTATGAACAACCGAGTACGGGGCACAACTGGGCGGAACCCAGAACCGGGATGTTACACTTTTAAAGTATGTGGAAATAAAAATCTAATAAATACCTTAATAGAATTGGGAGATGAAACATTTTTTAAAAATAGGGGTGTCGATCCAATGAATTCCAATAGGAGAAAAAAACCACCAATTTTGAATTTGAAAAAATGAATTAGATTAATTCTAAAAATAAGGTCTAAAGATTCAAATATATTCACCATTGAAACTATGAATACCATTTTCCAATGATAAGGATGTTCATGGATTACTAATGAAAACATGATCTGAGGATAATCACGTAGTATTGATCTTGTCTTGTAAAAAATTATGATTTGGATCCTAAAAATGAAGTCATGATTGTAATCTTGGTTTCACATTCCTTAATGGAAATATTAATATCTTATTCTTGTTATGAAGGTTCATTCAAATCATGTTTTTTTAGTAAAACTATTCAAATACCATCTCAAAACATGGTTTTCGAGTTGAAGGATAATATTAAAAGATTCATAATCATTTCATCTTAGTTTTAATATGCTCCCAAGTCAGTATTTGTTGGATTGATTTCCTAGAAAAACTATTATTACTCCCACTACATGAATTTGGTTTTATTATAGGAAAAGTGTAGATATCCAAATATATAGTACACATAAATATTCACAAGGATGAAATAATATAGGGTATCAAAAATCAACCAATGGTTCATTAAAACTACAAATTAGAGGATGAATTTACTTTTGAAATTACAACTCAAGTATATATATTATTACCTTATGAGAAATTGTATATCGATTAAAGGATTGGGACAATAGTGATAATCACATATAACGATACCACATTGTAATTGAAATTTTTGAGGTATCCCGAAAATATTTTCCTATTTTTAATAATAATAGAATTTTACTGTTCAAAAATTTAATATATACAATGATCCATTTTTAAATCAATGAGCTAAAAAAGATGGATTAATTTAATCTATTAATGAGATTTATTCCCCCAGGTGATTCACTATGGGGCGAACATATCCTCTTCAAATTGAAGAACAAAAACTAAACTCATATAAATTTTTATTATTGTGAACATTATAGAATTGGGATAAAGAAAAACATTATCATTGAATGTATTTTGAATTTATTCAATGATATATATTGACCCACATAATTCTCTAAAGTTTAACATTAGTCCATGTTTCATAAATAAATGTTGTAGAAGGGTTATTCAATTAGGGATTATATTCCTAAATTTTAATTAACCTATTAGTTAATAATAATTCCCTTAAAAACACTGATACTCCATAAATATACATATACATGATAAATAGTTATTTTACAGACTTTGTTGAAAAAAATTCATGTTTTTATAGATTATATAATCATGTAATACAAATTCAAAGAGTTTAAGGGCCCATTTAATGTTATCCTTATCCATTGAATGTTTTCATGTTATGTGGTAAATGGGGGAAGGATAGTGTACATGAGATTATCATTGAGAGCTTGAATATAGAATAAATAGGACTCCATCATGTGAAAAGTATTTCATTTCATTAGTGGGGAGTTGAAGGATGAAGTAATAATTCCTGGCTTATGTACAATTGGATTATTGGGAGTGTCTTAGGAAATTTATTATATATTCATGTAATGAAAAAAAAATGTGGATTTGGTTTGTTAAATAATTCATAAAAACTCATGATATTAAAATGAATTTCATGTTTAGAATTAAACAACTTTAATTTGATTGAATAATTATGTTTTGGATCACTTCGTACATCTTCAAAATTTTACGACCTAAATGATCCATTAACTCCCTAATTGTGTGCCTCATAAGGTGCCTGTGAATTTTTTTTGCACTTGTTTTTATAAAAATAATGATGATCTATCACAACACTATTATTAAAAATTAGTTATCACAATTTGATTTTATTCCCATTAAAATAGAATTACCCCTCACATGTCTTTCTCAATATATGATAATTAGTGGAGTGCTTCCCCTCTTCTAAATTAATTTCAGATATTCTATTTCTATTACCTTGATTTTTTCATTCCATCATGTGCATGATGATATCCTTTTTTTAGGGGATTATTTTGATTAATTGTTGGTCTGATTATAATGTATAATTCCTATGACAATTTAGATTCCATGTGGGGGATTAGATCATAGATCTCCATGTTATTTCATTATCATAAAATAACTCTAGATAAAATTAATTTTGGGATTCATTATATCACATATTGTTTTATTTTTATTAAAATATTAATATATATTGATCTATTTAGGTGTTTGTGGAATTAACCATAAAAAATAATAAACCGAACAAATGAAAAAAAAAATTGTTTATTGATGTGGATATCACATTTTTTTAAAATATTATAATGGATTTCTTGATTATTTTGTCGATAGTGACAAATATATTTTTATTATTTGGTTAAAATAGATCATGTTATGGTTTAGATAGGTTAAATTGATGAAAATCATTTAATGAGGTAAATATTTTACTTTTTGGGACAATTAATTAAATAGTTATGTCTATTGAGTCAATTTTTATATAATTTGAAGAAAATAAATAATAATTCAAAATTATGATTTAATTCCTGTTATTATTCAATAATTTAATTTATTTTTCTATATCAGATAATGGTAGAAATTATTATTTATGATTATAAAAATGATTCATGTTAATGGAGTTATGTTTCCTTATATTTTTTCAGAATTAGATGTTGTGTTTGATAGCATCAAAAAGGAATTTAATGAATTTTATATCTGATGAATTGAATTTCCCATATTTATATATGATTATATTTTAATTGGTTAATCCATGATAGAAAAACAATATGTTTTTAATAAATATAAATTAATATGGATTATAATTAATTTTTTTTGTATAGTCATGATTCTTTATATTTTATAGCCTGTAAAAAACTGTGGGAAACGTTAGATGCTTTCATGAAACCTTGAACGTTTCACTAATGCGAGCCTTTATATTTATCTTTTGTTAACCTATGATGTCTGATGGTTTGGTGAGATATATTTGGGGAGGCCTAGCTTTGTTGTAGAAATTGATTACTATAATGGAGATATGAATTTTGATATACATTATAGATTTAGGGATGGAACATAGATTAATATAATGGGATGAGTTTGGTCTTACCCAAAGTTATGATTTAATATGTGATACCTATTTTTCAATATATCTAAATTATGGTAAATAGTTCATGATTCTTTTCTATGTATTTAATTATCCACATCCTAATCTAACTATTTTAGATTCATTTATGCATCTATTTTAGGGTTGAATTGGAATTTTCATAGAGTATCTACAATTAAATAATTATAATTATTTAATGATAAAATACATGGGGTTAGATCATTAGCGATACTGAAAGAATGATATCCTTTTAAAACATGGGAATCAAATGGATATTACATAGAAGGGATGGATATCGCTTGTTTATTTGTTAAATATACAATTGAATAATGTAAATTGATTGATAATAAATTAATTAACGTAATGATAAATATTAAAAGGGAATAATTGATATAATGATTTTTCATGAAGTGATTGAGTTATAATAGGATTACAGTTTCCTAGAAATGATAATCAAGTATCTGATATTTGAAAGATAAGGATTGTCATAAGATTAGCATAATTCCCATAGTGTGGTTGTGAGTTATGTTTTAACATCTATATTTTTTTTTGATTTCATATACCACCCCAATATAATTTGTTAGGGTGCCTAACACCCAACGGAATTTAGATTTGTGTATTCTATAATATCTAGGATTGCTGAAGAAATGATGGTTGACTACTCCTTATAAAACCATTCTCCTCTCATGGATTTATCATATGCTAGTATTCATGATATTTATCAATCACCATATTATTTTTTAAATGGATATAATTTCAAATGAAAAATGAACACCGCTGATATATGGATCTTATATCCCATATACTATCATAGGTATGACATGAATGGGATTTTATAGATTGTGGTATAATGCATGACATATAGGATGTGGGGGATCATGTAATGTATTCAATTTCGATCTAGAGATGAGAGATTATATGATTTGTTGATTTGATTCGTAAGATTAATGTTATGTGATTATATGATGTGATGCATGAGATGAATGAAATTATATATTATCCCATGAGACATGGGGTTGTCTTACATTTAGAGGGAGATAAATCAGGATATGAGAAGTTGAGAATATTGGAAAATAGGTATGTGGTTACATGCCACATTGTATGGAAAAATATATTATATTATAATTATAATATGATACATGGTGTCATATAGTAGTGGTAAATCTTCCAAAATAGTGTACCTAATTATAAGAGGAGTTTTATTCAAAAATTATTCCATAGACATGGATTGATTTAATTTTCTTTTTCAGTATAGGCTTAGAGAATAATCTTAATGATTATACATGTTAAACTAACAGTATTTATAAATATAATATTTTATAATTTAATATGAGTGAGATGGTGATTACATTAGAAATTTATATCTTATGGATTGTTCTAGAGCTACTTTGATTTCATGGTCACTACCAATGATTATATTTGTTACATCTAGTTCTAGTATTTCTAATTTTATAGATTTATGACATTATATGAATGTGTTTGGGTTCATTTATTTTATAATGAGAAGTAGTTTTGTTATGTTTTTGTCTTATCATTCTAGTTTATTAAACCATTGTGGATAATGCATGTCATGTTTGTTTATGATAAAATAAATAAAATACGTTAACTCATCTCCTAATGGAGGTTCTTTTTGGAGTTATTATCTCTGATATATAATTGTTTTCATAAGAGGGAATCGTTTATTGGGAGGGGCTAGGATGAAATTTTATGAATGGTTAGTGTTGATGGATATTAAAGTGTTTATAGGTAAGACTATTTGGGGGATGCTTGGGTTGTAGGGAACAATACCAAAACAAAATTGTAACTAATGTAAACATTAGAGACAAGAATATACACAATTATTATGGACCCCTTTTGATATCATAGAGATCTATTATGTTTTATGATGCTACTAATTAAATTTATATCGGTATTAGTGTAGATTCATAAAAATGGATCATGATTTTTCACACTATATGAGATAGGTATACCTTGGGATTATGTTAAACCTTGAATAAATAAATATATAAAAAAATCCTAAATATTTCATATTACATTTTTTATAGTTTCAAATAGTTTTTATTTTGTATTTATTCATCTTGTTTGAAGTCCTCATAAAGTTCATGATTATTATTTTCATCATGTTGAGACAGAAAATATCTATATAATTGTGGATGACGATGATGAAATATTGAGAAGGAAACTCTGTAATATATAGTGAAAAATATGTGAAGTAGAAGGGATAATTTTTAGAATAGGTGATAGAATACTTAATTTTAGGTTATGGTGAAATCCATCAGTTATATCCATTATTTAATGGATAACAATTTTGTGGTGGTTTTTATGAAAATGTGTGATGAAGTGATGATGTTTTGGTATATATACCTCATTAATTTTTAGGATTTTGTTTCCTTATTATAGGTGTTCTAAGTATAAGGCCCCAACCTTATACATTACTTAATATTGAATTAAATGAATAATTCACATTGAGGATCTTTTCAGGTTTAGAGTTTTAGAGAATTAGGACATAACTATTACATCTCAAATGATTACAAAGTAGACACTTCTACTATGTTTCCATAAAATAAAAAAAACTCTTAAAAAGAAACATTTCTAGTTCCACGTTTTATATAGCATGACTTTCCCTTAATCCCATCCTGGACCCTATTCCACATTAGGTCCTGTGGAAAACATTTCAATAAACTTGGGGTGAGCATAAAGAGCTCAGTAAGGGATACACAAAGAATGAAAACTGTTAGTTTATCAAAACAACAAGTAAACCATGTATACTTTATCAAAGTAATAATTTTCACCTTTATGAAGTAGTAAAAACTCTTCACTGATTAAAAGATCATTGGTTACCCTTTTGTAACCAAAAGATTACCATAAAACCCATCAAAAGATCACATAACATAAAAAGGTAACCTGGGACATAAACATACTTAAGTGGAATAACCATACGGTCGACTTCCACACATATCACTTAATGTAATAGCCATACGGCCAACTTCCATACATACTTAATGGAATAGCCATACGGACGACTTCCATACCCAATGCATTGGAGGTTATAATGTAACCACCCGTCTTGGTATTCACGGAACCACCAGTCATATGGTTTATCACGTAACCACCCGTCAAATGTCCAAGTACCAATATAAAATCATAAAACATAAAACCAATATAAAGGAATGATAACATTTCCACATTTCAATCACAATATATAATTTAAATATATTGACATAATATAATCCTTTATCAAAACCATTTTCAATACCAAAATACATAAAAGATTATATGGTATTTATTTTATTTTAAAAACATTACGACTTGTTGAGGAAGCCAAATACAAAATAATACTCACGGCGGCGGAAAAGGTCGTTGTCACTGCATACGTTAAAAAAAAATTCATTTTTGTCGTTTAGTAAAACTCTTCATAGAAAAAGATTCCTTTTGTATAAAAGTAAAATTCAAAGGGGCTATACACTGTATAAATTAAAGTTGTGTATAAAATGAAATATGCCTCAATGAAAGGAGATTGAGACGAAGTCCCTTACCTCGGGTCCGACTTGACTCGATCGTTCTTTAATGTCATGAATAATAAACATGAGTTAATTTATACTTGCTTAAGAATCTTTTTCAAGTTCATTATTCCTTTTATATCACTTATTGCCATGTTATAAACAGTATGTAACCATTTAAGTTAATAATGTTTGTTTTGTCGATATTTGGTTCTTAAGTCGAAAGTGGACTTCTTAAAATTACATGTTGTTCGTGTGGTCAAAGGTTCTTTATATCCAGAATGACATTCCTGGTTTTGACATCATATATATCATATATATCTAGCATATACATGTATTTATAATATGACATAATCATTTAGAGGTAAGAAATGAAATGCACCGTTCATGGAGACGGTAAGCCGTACGTACGCATGAACGCTACTTTCATTTCCATTTAGTATTTTTATAGAATGGAATCATAATGATATAATGTTATATTAAAATTCAAGTGTAATATCATATATAATATCATAAATCTATCCTTTATACATCCCACATATGGTATTAACGAATCAAATCACTTTGAGGGGGCGGTAGTCCGCACATCCTTAAATGAAGATATCGTGTTTACCCATAATGGAAACCATAAAGGTATACCAAAAATGAAAAATAAATAAGCATAAGGGAAACATAAACATAATATATATCATATAAAAATAGAGTGACATCTTAATGGATACCTTTGAAGGTGTTAAAATAATGTTGAATAATCATCGTTTCGGGAGGCAGAAATTCACCATCCACGGAAACAGTATGTTCTTTAACCATTAGATGTAGTTGTGTGTAAGTGTAGCTCGAATAATTCTTATAACAACATCCTAGTATATTTAATATACTGTATTTGTTACAAAAGAAATGAATAAAAAGAGTTTATGGGGTTGGAGAAGCAAAATAAAACAAAAGGACTCAAGTGAAGACATTACCTTAAAATCGGGTAACTCCCATTGGTTTGAGATCAAAGTCTTTCTTGGGAAGACGTCTGCCCAAAGTGAGGCTTTAAAGAGTAATAGAGGGATGTGTAGAGACAAAATTGGCAGGGGTTGTCCGAGCCAAAAGCTTTGGGAGTGTGGGTAAGGAGGTAGAGGTGGAGGCCTTTTATAAGAGGAGAGGAGGGGCACTCTTGGAAAGTAAAGAAATGTTACTTTATTTTAAAATGATTTTCGGATTCAAAAGGTCCCAAATTGATATAATTCGAGGGTAAGGTGATAAGGGTTCTAAATAAACCCATACAATAGGTTTTTGACATGTGTAGGTCATATATTTTACATTATCATTTCATTTTATTTAAATCCTTTATTAATGAGGTAATCGCTGCATCATCATGATGTCATAAATAATTTAATATGTTTAAAGTCTAAAAATTATAAAACAAATATAATGATGTAGGAAATCTGTTTAGCTTTCTAAGGAATATTTATAGTCAAACATCTGACTAGTATAACCCATTTATATATTATTTTAGTAAAACAACTCATGTTTGTGTAATTTTTATTTTAACATTAAATAAAAAGGTATTAATGTCATTTTCCAACTAAAGTGGCTCCATGGGGTCGCCAAGTTGACTCATGGATTTTCTTGGTCGGCCATGACACATCCAGTGAAGGTAGGACATCTGTCTAGGCCATTTCATTTTATTAAAACATTATTCTTACCTTAAACTACACTAATTACCTCTAATCGCGATTAAGAACTTAAAAGTTACTATTCACCAAGAACTTATTTTAATCTCATTGAACCACATTTTACTCCTTAATTACAACCATGTATGTCATATTTTTAAAATTTAAAACACAGAGGTGGTAAATTTTCATTTAAACGAAAAATCAGTTTTTTAAGTACCACTTAGTGGTTTCACTATTCATCAAAAATTGAAGTTTTTCGGAAAAATACCAAAACTTCACCCTAATATATATTTGATATTCCGAATTCAAAAATGATGTAAATTTTACAAAATTCAAAACATATAAGTTTCATTAATTAATTTAATAATTAATTCCCTCTGTCAGAGCAAATAGCGTGTTTTTATGAAACAATAAGTATCAAAAGATTGACACTAGTTTAAGTTTGATTTCAAAGTGAAATTAATTCCAACGACCACTATTGTATTTAATGGTAAAAATATATTCTAATTTAACTTTAAAACCAATTAAAAAGATAATCTTATCATATAAATAAATTAGATTAAAAAGAGGTTTTGAATTAAAATACAACATTTTACACTATTCATTAAAAATGAACTTTATCGGAAAAATACCAAAAATTTACACAAAGTATATTTTGATGTCCCGATTCTAATGAAGAGTTATATTTGGTCCAATAGAATGTATAAGAGTGATCAAAACTATATTTAATGACGGTTCGCCATCAAAAGGTGATAAGTCGACCTTTTAAAGAATATTAGAATGTTTATGCTTAAAAACTGGATTCATTTGCATTTGTAATCCTCTAACATTTATTGATAAGAGTAAAAATATTTGACAAACATATATAATCATATTTTAGTTATTTATATCCTTTCCCGCCAAAACAACGGCTATGTGTTAACTACCATTTAAAATAATATTATTTTATTACTAGTGTGCAACGTAAGATTTCAATGAAACTCTTTGTTGCGTATCGGGTACGCTATCGAACATAGAAACCCCTTTAAAGTAAAATTAATATATAATTCGTAAATATTAAAAAATATGAAAATGTTTTATTCATTATTTACCTCGGATGTTACATCCTTCCCCCCTTTTGGGAATTGGGTCCTCGCAATTTTATTCACTTATCAAAATAAGTGGCGGCATTTATCCCTCATAGCATTTTCAGATTCCCACATTGCCTCTTCAAACATATGGTTTTTCCACAAAACCTTTACCTGGTGGATTACCTTATTTCGCAACACTTTCTCTCTTCGGTCAGGAATATGGACTGGTTTTTCTTCATAAGAGAGGTTCTCTTCCAGCTGAACTACCTCTGGACTCAAAACATGAGATGAATCTGACATATACTTCCTCAACATCGAAACATGAAAAACATTGTGTACCTGAGATAAACTCGGAGGTAAAGCCACTCTGTATTCAACAGATCCAACTCTATCAATAATTTCATATGGTCCAATGAACCTTGGACTCAACTTTCCTTTCTTAACAAATCGCATCACACTTTTCCATGGAGAAACCTTGAGAAAAACATGATCACATACCTCGAAAGACAGATCCTTCCTCCGGTTATCCGCATAACTCTTCTGCCTGCTCTGAGCTGTTCTCATGTGTTTCTGAATCAACTGAACCTTTTCTGCCATCTCTTGTATCAATTCGGGTCCCATCAGCTTCCTTTTACCCACTTCATCCCAAAATGATGGATTTTGACAATGTTTACCATATAACGCCACAAATGGTGCCATCTGTATACTGGAATGAAAACTGTTATTATAAGAAAACTCAACCAAAGAAAGATGTTGGTCCCAACTTCCCTGATAATCCATCGAACAAGCTCATAGCATATCCTCCAAGGTCTGAATTGTACGTTATGACTGCCCATCTGATTGAGGATCAAAAGCTTTTCTAAAATTTAATTCAGTAACCAATGACTTCTGAAGGCCTTTCCAAAAGTTAGAAGTAAACCTAGGATCACGGTCAGATACAATGGAGAGACGAACTCCATGTAACCTTACTATCTCTTTAAGATACAAACGAGAAAGTTGATCCAGGGAAAAAGTATCTCGTATAGCAAGGAAATGAGCAGATTTAGTCAAGCGATCAACAATAACCGAGATTGCATTATTACCTATAGATGTCTTTGGTAATCCCACGACAAAATCCATGGATATATTTTCCCATTTCCAATCTGGCACTGGTAAAGGCTGAAGCATCCCTTTCGGTAACTGCCGCTCTGCTTTAACCTGCTGACAAGTCAAACACTTCACAGTAAAATCAGAAATATCACTTTTCATTCCATCCCACCAGTAATACTCCCACAGATCTATGTACATCTTAGTACTGTCAGGATGAACTGAAAATGGGGAACTATGAGCCTCACATAACAACTCATTCTTAAACTATGAATCACAAGGCACACATAATCTCTTCCCAAACCTCAAAACACAATCATTATCAATGTTGAATTCAGGCAGCTTACCCTTCTGAACCAGCTCTACCTTTTTCTGAAACTCACTGTCTTACTTCTGTGCTTGCTTGATTCTGTCTGATAGGGAAGATGTCACTGATACCTGAAACAAGACCGAAGGACTTCCTACACAAACAACTTCCATGACAATGTTCATCAAATCAAAAACCAAAGGATCTCATTCCAAACGCAACATTGTTAATGAATCATTACTTTTTCGACTCAAAGCATCAGCCACTTTATTTTATTTTCCCGGATGGTAATGAATTGTACAATCATAATCCTTGATTAATTCCAGCCATCTCCTCTGTCTCATGTTCAATTCTTTCTGAGTGAATATATACTTTAAACTTTTGTGATCAGTTTATATTTCACACTTTACTCCATACAAATGACGCCTCCAAATTTTTAAAGCAAAAACAACAGCAGCTAATTCCAAATCATGTGTAGGGTAATTTACCTCATGGGTTTTCAGCTGACGTGAAGCAAAAGAAATTACCTGATCATTCTGCATAAGGACACAACCAAGTCCCTTCAATTAAGCATCACTGTATATAACAAACTCACCATTCCTAGAAGGAAGTGCCAAAACTGGAGCATTCAGCAATCTTCTCTTCAACTCCTAAAAACAATCATCACATTCTTTTGTCTAGATGAACTTAAGACCCTTACAAGTTAGCTTAGTCATTGGACTAGATAACCGTGAAAAATTTTCAACAAACCTTCAGTAGTAACCTGCCAAACCAAGAAAACTACGGATCTCGGTTACATTTGTAGGTCTTGACCATTCTTCAACAACTTTTGTTTTAGTAGGATCGATAGTTATTCCATCTTTTGAAACAATGTGACCTAGGAAAGAAATTTGTTGTAACCAAAACTCACACTTGCTGAATTTTCCATACAGTTCATTTTCTTTTAAGGTTTGCAAGATAGACCTTAAATTACTGTCATGCTCCTCTTTACTTTTAGAAAACACCAAAATAATATTTATCACCTGATTCAACTGATTCATCTCTACATTAAACTGCTAAATTCTAATTCCGACCATCTCTAGTAGCTGATTCGGAAAGTCATTATCCTTTGTGTGCCTTCCCAGAAAATATGCTCTATTTCTTTTATGAAAAAGAATTCTTAATACAGATATATCTTAGATGAAGCAACATGGTAATCTTTAAATTCTATATCATTTCAATCATATTATAATTTAACACTTTTCTAACTCCTAAAGTTGTCTAAACTGACCTCTGATGCCAAAAATAAGGCCTCGGCCTTATACATTACTTAATATTGAATTAAATGAATAAGTCACATTGAGGATCTTTTCAGGTTTAGAGTTTTAGAGAATTAGGACATAACTATTACATCTCAAACGATTACAAAGTAGACACTTCTACTATGTTTCCATAAAATAAAAAAAACTCTAAAAAAGAAACATGTCTAGTTCCATGTTTTATATAGCATGACTTTCCCTTGATCCCATCCTTGACCCTATTCCACATTAGGTCAGGTGAAAAACATTTCAAAAAACTTGGGGTGAGAATAAAGAGCTCAGTAAGGGATACACAAAGAATGAAAACTATTAGTTTATCAAAACAACAAGTAAACCATGTATACTTTATCAAAGTAATACTTTTCACCTTTATGAAGTAGTAAAAACTCTTCACTGAATAAAAGATCATTACTTACCCTTTTGTAACCAAAAGATTACCATAAAACCCATAAAAAGATCACATAACATAAAAAGGTAACTTGGGACATAAACATACTTAAGTGGAATAACCATACGGTCAACTTCCACACATATCACTTAATGGAATAGCCATACGGCCAACTTCCATACATACTTAATGGAATAGCCATACGGCCGACTTCCATACCCAATGCATTGGAGGTTATAACGTAACCACCCGTCCTGGTATTCACGGCACCACCCGTCATATGGTTTATCACGTAACCACCCGCCAAATGTCCAAGTACCAATATAAAATCATAAAACATAAAACCAATATAAAGGAATGATAACATTTCCACATTTCAATCACAATATATAATTTAAATATATTGACATAATAGATTCCTTTATCAAAACCATTTTCAATACCAAAATACATAAAATAGTATATGGTATTTATTTTATTTTAAAAACATTACGGCTTGTTGAGGAAGCCAAATACCAAATAATACTCGCGGCGGCGAAAAAGGTCGTTGTCACCGTGTACGTTAAAAAAACATTCCTTTTTGTCGTTTAGTAAAACGCTTCATAGAAAAAGATTCCTTTTGTATAAAAGTAAAATTCAAAGGGGTTAATACACCGTATAAAATAATGTTGTGTATAAAATGAAATATGCCTCAATGAAAGGAGATTGAGACGAAGTCCCTTACCTCGGGTCCGACTTGACTCTATCGGTATTTAACGTCCTGAATAACAAACTTGAGTTAATTTCTACTTTCTTAAGAAACATTTTCAAGTTCATTATTCCTTTTATATCACTTATTTCCATGTTATAAACATTATGTAACCATTTAAGTTAATAATGTTTGTTTTGTCGATATTTGGTTCTTAAGTCGAAAGTGAACTTCTTACAATTACATGTTGTTCGTGTCATCAAAGGTTATTTATATCCAGAATAAAATTCCTGACTTGTATATCATATATATCATATATATCTAGCATATACATGTATTTATAATATCACATAATCATTTAGAGGTTAGAAATGAAATGCACCGTTCATGGAGACGGTAAGTCGTACGTACGCATGAACGCTACTTTCATTTCCATTTAGTTTTTTTATAGAATGGAATCATAATGATATAAAGGTATATTATAATTCCAGTGTAATATCATATATAATATCATAACTCTATCCTTTATACGTCCCACATATGGTATTAACGAATCAAATCACTTTGAGGGGGCGGTAGTCCGCACTTCCTTAAATGAAGATATCGCGTTTACCCATAATGGAAACCATAAAGGTATAACAAATATGAAAAATACAGAAGCATAAGGGAAACATAAAAATAATATATATCATATATAAATATAGTGACATATTAATGGACACCATTGAAGGTGTTAAAAGAATGTTGAACAATCATCGTTTCGGGAGGCAGAAATTCACCATCCACGGAAATAGTATGTTCTTTAACCATTAGATGTAGTTGTGTGTAAGTGTAGCTCAAATACTTCTTATAACAACATCCTAGTATAATTAAGATACTGTATTTGTTACAAAAGAAATGAATAAAAAGATATTAGGGGGTTGGAGGAGCAAAATAAAACAAAAGGACTCAAGTGAAGACATTACCTTAAAATCGGGTAACTCCCTTTGGTTTGAGCTCAAAGGCTTCCTTGGGAAGACAAATGCCCAATGTGAGGCTTCAAGTAGTAAAAAAAGGATGTGGAGAGACAAAATGGGCGGGGGTTAGCCGAGCCAAAGGCTTTGGGAGTGTGGGTAAAGAGGTAGAGGTGGAGGCCTTTTATAAGAGGAGAGGAGGGGCACTCTTGGAAAGTAAAGAAATGTTACTTTATTTTTAAATGAGTTTCGGATTCAAAAGGTCCCACATTGATATAATTATAGGGTAAGCTGATAAGGGTTCAAAATCCACCCATAAAATAGGTTTTGGACATGTGTAGGTCATAGATTTTCCATTATCATTTCATTTTATTTAAATCCTTTATTAATGAGGTAATCGCTGCATCATAATGATGTCATAAATTATTTAATTTATTTAAAGTCTAAAAATAAAAAAAAAATATCATGATGTAGGAACTCTTTTTATATTTATAATGAATATTTATTGTCAAACATCTGACTAGTATAACCCCATATAAAAATTATTTTAGTAAAGCAACTCATGTTTGTGTCATTTTTATTTTAACATTAAATAAAAAGGTATTAATGTCATTTTCCAACTAAAGTGGCTCCATGGGGTCCCCAATATGACCCATGGATTTTCTTGGTCTGCCATTACCTAAAATGAGGGTAGAACATGTGTGTAGGTCATTTAATTTTATTAAAACATTATTCTTACCTTAAACTACACTAATTACCTCTAATCGCGATTAAGAACTTAAATGTTACTATTCACCAAAAAAATTATTTTAATCTCATTGAACCACTTTTTACAATTTAATGACAACCATGTATGTTGGATTTTTGAAATTCAAAACACAGAGGTGGTAAAATTTCATTTAAACGAAAAATCAGTTTTTTAAGTACCACTTAGTGGTTTCACTATTCATCAAAAATTGAAGTTTTTCAGAAAAATACCAAAACTTCACCCTAAGATATATTTGATATTTCGAATTCAAAAATCAATTCCATTTTACAAAATTCAAAACATATAAGTTTCATTAATTAATTTAATAATTAATTCCCGATGTCAGAGCAAATAGCGTGTTTTTATGAAGCAATAAGTATCAAAAGATTGACACTAGTTTAAGTTCGATTTCAAAGTGAAATTAATTCCAATGAGCACTATTGGATTTAATGGTAAAAATATATTCAAATTTCACTTTAAAACCAATTCAAAAGATAATCTAATCATATAAATAAATTATATTAAAAAGAGGTTTTGAATTAAAATACAACATTTTACACTATTCATTAAAAAATGAACTTTATCGGAAAAATACCAAAAATTTACACAAAGTAGATTTTGATGTCCCGATTCTAAAGAAGAGTTATATTTGGTCCAATAGAATGTATAAGAGTGATCAAAACTATATTTAATGACGGTTCTCCATCAAAAGGTGATAATTCGACCTTTTAAAGAATATTAGAATGTTTATGCTTAAAAACTGGATTCATTTGCATTTGTAATCCTCTAACATTTATTGTAAAGAGTAAAAATATTTCACAAACATATATAATCATATTTTAGTTATTTATATCCTTTCCCGCCAATAAAACGGCTATGTGTTAACTACCATTTAAAATAATATTATTTTATTACTAGTGTGCAACGTAAGATTTCAATGAAACTCTTTGTTGCGTATTGGGTACGCTATCGAACATAGAAACCCCTTTAATGTAAAATTAATATATAATTCGTAAATTTAAAAAATATGAAAATGTTTTATTCATTATTTACCTCGGATGTTACATCCTTCCCCCCTTTTGGGAATTGCGTCCTCGCAATTTTATTCACTTATCAAAATAAGTGGGGGTATTTATCCCTCATAGCATTTTCAGATTCCCACATTGCCTCTTAAAACATATGGTTTTTCCACAAAAACTTTACCTGGTGGATTACCTTATTTTTCAACACTTTCTCTCTTCGGTCAGGAATCTGGACTGGTTGTTCTTCATAAGAGAGGTTCTCATCCACCTGAACTACCTTTGGACTCAAAACATGAGATGAATCTGGCATATACTTCCTCAACATTGAAACATGAAAAACATTGTGTACCTGAGATAAACTCGGAGGTAAATCCACTATGTATTCAACTGATCCAACTCTCTCAAGAATTTCATATGGTCCAATGAACCTTGGACTCAACTTTCCTTTCTTAACAAATCGCATCACACTTTTCCATGGAGAAACCTTGAGATAAACATGAACACCTACCTCGAAAGACAGATCCTTCCTCCGGTTATCCGCATAACTCTTTTGTCTGCTCTGAGCTGTTCTCATGTGTTTCTGAATCAGCTGAACCTTTTCTGCCATCTCTTCTATCAATTCGGGTCCCATCAGCTTCCTTTTACCCACTTCATCCCAAAATGCTGGATTTTAACAACGTTTACCATATAACGTCTCAAATGGTGCCATTTGTATACTGGAATGAAAAATGTTATTATAAGAAAACTCAACCAAAGAAAGATGTTGGTCCCAACTTCCCTGATAATCCATCGAACAAGCTCATAGCATATCCTCCAAGGTCTGAATTGTTCGTTATGACTGCCCATCTGATTGAGGATCAAAAGCTGTTCTAAAATTTAATTCAGTAACCAACGACTTCTGAAGGCCTTTCCAAAAGTTAGAAGTAAACCTAAAATCACGGTCAGATACAATGGAGAGACGAACTCCATGTAACCTTACTATCTCTTTAAGATACAAACGGGTAAGTTGATCTAGGGAAAAAGTATCTCGTATAGTAAGGAAATGAGCAGATTCAGTCAAGCGATCAACAATAACCCAGATTGCATTATTACCTCTAGATGTCTTCGGTAATCCCACGACAAAATCCATGGATATATTTTCCCATTTCCACTCTGGCACTAGTAAAGGCTGAATCATCCCTTTCGATAATTGCCGCTCTTCTTTAACCTGCTGACAAGTCAAACACTTCACAGTAAAATCAGCAATATCCCATTTCATTCCATCCCACCAGTAATACTCCCACAGATATCTGTACATCTTAGTACTGTCAGGATGAACTGAAAATGGGGAACTATGAGCCTCACATAACAACTCATTCTTAAACTATGAATCACAAGGCACAAATAATATCTTCCCAAACCTCAAAACACAATCATTATCAATGTTGAATTCAGGCAGCTTACCCTTCTGAACCAGCTCTACCTTTTTCTGAAAATCACTGTCTTGCTTCTGTGCTTTCTTGATTCTGTCTGATAGGGAAGATGTCACTGATACCTGAAACAAAACAGAAGGACTTCCTACACAAATAACTTCCATGACAATGTTCATCAAATCAAAAACCAAAGCATCTCGTTCCAAACGCAACATTGTTAATGAAGCATTACTTTTTCGACTCGAAGCATCAGCCACATTATTTTATTTTCCCGAATGGTAATGAATTGTACAATCATAATCCTTGATTAATTCCAGCCATCTCCTCTATCTCATGTTCAATTCTTTCTGAGTGAATATATACTTTAAACTTTTGTGATCAGTATATATTTCACACTTTACTCCATACAAATGACACCTCCAAATTTTTAAAGCAAAAACAACAGCAGCTAATTCCAAATCATGTGTAGGGTAATTTACCTCATGAGTTTTCAACTGACGTGATGCAAAAGAAATTACCTGATCATTCTGAATAAGGACACAACCAAGTCCCTTCAATGAAGCATCACTGTATATAACAAACTCACCATTCCTAGAAGGAAGTGCCAAAACTGGAGCATTCAGCAATCTTCTCTTCAACTCCTGAAAACAATCATCACATTCATTTGTCCAGATGAACTTAAGACCCTTACGAGTTAGCTTAGTCATTGGACTAGATAACCGTGAAAAAGTTTCAACAAACCTTCAGTAGTAACCTTCCAAACCAAGAAAACTACGGATCTCAGTTACATTTGTAGGTCTTGACCATTCTTCAACAACATTTGTTTTAGTAGGATCAACAGTTATTCCATATCAATTATCATAGAATTTTGGATGTTTGGCTCGAGACAATGTATCAAAAACTTTTTTTTATTTTGTTCTATAGACATCAGTAATGATATTGACTAATCATTTTGAGTAAGAATCATAGAATATGTGTTTCTCGTTAGGATAATCTATTGGTATAGTTTATGTCGATGCATAATTAGTTGGGTAATCTATCTTTATATGATCCAAAGATATATGAGGTAAGTAGTGGATATCCATTATAATCTTATCATCCTCAAAGAGTAGAATATGGATAAGGTCGTAGTACTTAGTAGGGTTAAAGAGTTCATATATCATGTTGTTCTCAGATTCAGTATTTATAGCTTTTATCAACATGTGATATAGAAATTTTTTAAGGTACCTTTTAGGTTTTATACGTGGTTTCATTATTTGATTGATTTTGGAGATACAAAATTCTTCATGTCGCCTACCCAAGTCTGTTCATTTGGACATGGAGTGTATAGTGTTCTAATTCTCCTGGTTTCGTCTATGTCAAATTCTGGATGATAATAACTATGTGATATTTTTATCCACTATGAAATATTCATTTCAAATAAAAAATCATGGGGAATCATCAAATGATAATGGATGCATCGATTAGATGTAATCCATTACAATGACTTGTTGTATCTTTTTTACTCAAGGTTGAATTAACTCATATGTTGAATTTTATAATATGATATTAATGAGGATCATATTGTGTCTTTGTGTGTGTTTAATCCTCATAAGGGTCTCATGCGTGTTCTATCCATCTTCTCCATAATGGAATTGATGATGTTCAGTAAAATTATGTTAATTCAATAGTGATTCATTTGGTTGTAGAGGAGTACCCTAATGTATTTCAATAGGAGTATGTCGCATTACAAAATTGATGGGAGATCATATTTGGAATATAAACCAATGTATATTATTATACAATATCAATTTCATTATATTGGATGGTTCTATGTATTTTTCAAGAGTTGTGAGTATAGACTGATGACCACTTGTAGTGACATTTTGACCATCGGTTCCTACTAAATTTGTGTTCTTCCATTCAATATGTGTATAATTTTTATGTAAATACATATCTTGTTATTAATAATTATCTCTTAGTCTATGCAATAGGGAAACCATATTACCGACAATCATGGATTGATAGTTTACACAATTATATAAAATAGTCTAGTTAGTTTTTAATATTGATAAGTGGTTGGGAGATAATCACCTGAGGGTGAAGAATAGTGATATTTCAAACACTGATTTTGGATGAAATTATGATCGTTTCAAAATCATGTAGATGTTTTAAATTGTGATGATTAAACATTTCATGTTCGTGGGATTGATAAAAACACTATTGAAAGTATTAATAGATTAGTTTTTTTGGTTTTAATAAATGTAATACTTCATATAGTATGTAAGAAGAGGAAAACATAGTCCCTAAATGTTACATTTTTAGAGTTATATATGATTATCAGCTATTCTCTATTCCTCTAGTTTTTTATTTCATGATTATGAGGTAAATTAATTGGTGAATGTCATGTACCATGTGGTGTAGTTTAGTATCCTGCAAATATAGATGCATTTGTTTCTCAAGAATCCTGCAATATTATTACATAGGTGAAGAGTTTCCATAGAAAATATTAGAGGTTCATCAAAAATTTCTCATGATATGTGATTATTCTAAAAAAATTACCAAAAAAATATCATGCATACTTATGGGATTATTTTTACCAAGCATCATTCATGTACTTAAAGGATAATTTTTTTGGTTCTCTAGTTAGATTTATATTAAATAATAGACTTTACTTCTTGGTATTTTATATATATATTTTTCAAAGAATGAGTACTGTTTTGATAATGTATAGATCATTTTTTCACATGGGTTATGATTTCTACATCTCTAAGAGTAAAAATAAGTTTTAAATGATCTCTTGTCATCAATAGTATTTTTTTCTTGAAGTTGTGGAAATATTAACACATCAAGAAATTATTATTTTTTAACCAATAAAAATATAATTTTTATTGTATTTTAAAATTATGAAAGGATCATTCAATTGTGATGGTGGATATAATTAATGAATTTCATGAACATATGTATTCTTAGTAAATAATGGAATATACCTCATAAATGAATCATGGTATGAAAGAGTTTGGTGGTGGATGTTCCATTTTTACATAATATTGTCGTCTTCCTTGGTTCATTTTGTAGAGGACTTCCAAAAGTGGATTTTGTGGTTTTGTTATAAGGGATTCTAATTTTACTATAGTGGTTTCACTGATGTTTATATTGAGGATTAACAATATTGGGATTTATTTCAATATTTAACTGAATTACATTTCTGATAAGCAAGGAGGTTCTATGTGGGTTCCACAACTCCCACTTTGTAGTACATCGTAGTCTAAAAAAGATGTATGATGTTTCTATAGGTTAGTATTCAAGTACAAGATTTAAGCATTTAGTTTTAGGGTATGTGCATCAATTTTTTTTCTTCCATATGGTTAAGTCCATGAATGGTGTTCGCATTTTATTTCATCATTCTTCAAATGTTCCTCAGTAGAGGTGGGAAGAAAAATTGATTATATTAAAAATTATATTCATCTAGAATACGTATTATATGATTCTACTATTTTGATAATTGACTATTTGATGAAATAATTCATCATTTTTAGTGATCAATGAGTTGATAGAATTCAAGGTTTTTTTGAGGTATAACTCAAATTTGGAAGTGGGAAACCACATAGCCATTTGGATTATCATCTCTGATCATTAACCTAATTTTACATATAGTGTGTATATAATTTTACAAAATACTTTCTAATCTAATTTATTCATTATAACTGATTTCCATCCATAATTGGATGGTCGGAAAAGGAAGAATTTATATACAATTTTAATCATGGTTAATGATAATATCTTATATTTTCAGGATTTGTTTATGGGGAACTTAACATTGTATTAGTATTAAAAAATATATTTTTCGATTCATCATTGTTTTTAATCAATTTTATTTTTAATATTTACGATTTTCCACTATTTATTATTTCTTAATGTTGGTAGTGAGTTGGTTACTCAAATGTCAAAACTACTATAGAGCATTATAGTATTGGTTATATATATTCATCATAGGAATAAGGTAGTTCATAATCATAATATAGCCTATTTAAGTCATAGGAGGAGAAATTCAGGTTAATATAATGAAGTCATTGTCTTCCTAAAGGTGTCAACTCAATATAGTCAGTGAAGGTTACGTAATGGGAGTAAGAATTATCACTGATTTTTTCGGCATTGTTTTATTGGAATGTTTTCGAGTCAAGGTGTTTTAGAAAAAAGTACACGATATATGTCTAGATTCATTGTTCATTCCATGTTTTGAATTTTCATCATTACATAAAAATTTCTGTCAATTATTCAATTAGGTAAAGATTGATGTTGATGATAATGTAACCATCATCGAGCATACTATATAGATATTGGAATTCTTGAAAAATGTGTTTCATGTGAATGTTATTGCATTGGTTCATATCAATTAGTGGAATAGTGTCATGGAGGAGCATACATAAGAACAGGACACTTGGATACATGATTATTATTTTTGAGTTGTTATATTTCTCTATATTATCTTGTAATAATGAGAATTTTTTGGTTGATAAATTTTAACATGAATTTTTAAATGTTTATCTATACCTCAATAATCTATTTTTTTTTATTTTCATTGAGAGAAATCTTCCCCAATAGAGTTTTATAGATATAGTAGATGGGGTTTCATAGGTTTTTTCTATTTTCCCCTAACTAAGGTTGTTGAGCTGCATTGAATTATACATTTTTGTGAGGTATCTTGTGGGGTGGCTCTTTATATGACCAATTTTATTATTATTATCTCTATTATTGGTTTAAAATATAACGAATGAGTCGTTTTTTAAATGTAACTAATGTAGGGTTTTAGTTCCTTGCAGCTTGATCCAATAGATGTTATTTGATTTTTGGGATTCTTGGAAGGACACTAGAGTATATTTCATAGTTTTTGGGAATAAAAATCTAAAATAAAGAGTATTTCAAAATATTAAAGGTAGATAAAATCTTTTTTGGGAAGTTCACAGTTGATATATTTTTTCATTGAATTATTAATAGATATTCATGGGGTCCATTTTACAAAATTTTAGACATATTATCTACATGAAATGGTAATGGATCATATTTAATAAAACCATATATGAAAGATCACTACATGAAAATGAATTTCACAATATAAATTAATCTATGATTATTAAATCAAGATTCTATGACATATAGAGGTTCCAAAAATTCAAAAAAAATCAGGAATTGAGTTCCCCTATCACACATTGATTGTGCACCTTAGTGTGATCCTGAAAATTTTATCACACCCTTAACTTTCCCAAAATCAAATTTTTCTATTCAAACTCAATGTAATAAAAAAATATCTCATTTTATTTTGAATTACATTTTAAAATGTTTGATATAGTAATTATTGTGTCCTGTTAGTGTTGATCCTGGGTTATTATTCCCATATCTCTTATTTGTTTATTGAAATATTAGTCTTTTTATCTATAAATTCATCATACCATGCATTGGAATTCGATAATATTTTTTTATATGGAGGTATTTTTATTTTTTTAGAGTGGTAATGGAACATCTCTCTTGTGGGATTGTTGTTTATTTATGGGAGTGGTAATTTTTGATTATCTTATAATTAAATTCTATCCCATGTTCATGGAAATCATTTTAGAAGTGTTTTCATTTCATCTCACATCATTTTATTCCAAATCATAAAACAATAGTTCTTCATATTTTATAAAGATAATGGACAAAATATTTGTAATATATGACTGACTAATGAAATTAAATGGTTCAATGTTATAGAAATGTCATGTTCTTTCCCTTATTATAACATATTGATAAGTGATTGAATAAAAATTTTAAATCTGTGTTTTTTCTTTGTAATTCATTTTTAATATTATGTTGTTTAACATTAGTAATCTTTTTAATATAGTTAAACAAAATAAATTCTATATTTTTGTTTTATAATAAAATTAATGAGGAAGGTTTAATCAACATGATTATTCTTATAATTTGATATAAAATTATTTTAAATTCTTATATAATTTTTAATTACTATTTTCCACCCATATGTAAAAAGAATTGGGTAATAAAAATAATGATTTAACTTCCATTCTTGTTAATAAACACATAACTTGTGGATTTAATTTTTAATCCATTAATTTTTTTTCACACATAATGTTCTAATTTAGTGAATGATCAAATAATATATAGAATTTAATATTTTTTTACATGAATTATGATAGTTGTATAATTTAATAACTGATTTAGTTAATCTAATATGATAATAAAAAATATATTGTATGATAATGACATATTTATAGTGTTTAAAATTCTTATTATCATGGAAATATTGTATGAATTAGATTTAATGTTAAATATTATTTATTAACAATATTCTTTTGTTTCATTTATACCTTGTAATTTTCTCTTATGTTATCCTTTCTATGTTATGTGTTATAAGAATGAGACGACTTATTGTATTTTGAGTAATGGAAAGTGGTCATGGGCTTGTGGGTGTAGTTGAATGTAATGAAATCTAGATTTTTGATGATAGACATGATGATTTATGGAATTTCCCAACAATTGATAGAATGGGTGAAATTGAAGATTTTTTATTTTTTTTTTGTTGTTGGGATGAATTCTTGTTAAAAAATATTCTTAAATCCTTATAAGTAGATATTCATGATTCAAAATTTCATTATTTGATGTAGGATGTATTTGTCTGTGTTTTCATAGCATATTTAATTTATGGTATATTAGGATGATTTCTTGAGTAATAATTATTAAAAAATTATAATGATTAGTAAATCATTTAATACACAGGGTAAGTTCTTGTGTGGAATGAAATTGATAGCACCCAATTTGAAAAGTGTAATCAGATGGAATATTCCTAGATGATAAGAACATTACATTATAATTAATGAAATTTGAAATAGTATAATGTTAATTAATTCTTAATGTATTAATTTATATATATTGAAATGAGAAATTGAAAAACTAATGTATGGAATTTTCATTATTTTCATAGGTGAGTATAGGATACCTACACCCAAACTGTGGAAGATTAGTGTCTAGGAGACAATAGTTGTAGTTCATCTATAGACTAAGTAGACTTTATTATTGTGGTTATATGGTATGTAATATGACATATTATTTGTGATTTACTATGTTATTCGACACATTTTTTTAGGGAATGTAACACCAATTTGACATGGGGGTGATTTCCTCAATATACATTTTAGTGATGAATAGATTCTTTACTACCCCCTATGATCCCACTATCTTAACCTTGTTGTTTTATGTTATAGTATTCATGTTCGTTATTATTCCCCAAATATGTGTTTAGTGGGTCATAATTGGTTATGGTTGTTTCAAACACATGTATACTCAGATCCAATATCCCTATGACATATTATTTATATGTCATGTATGGGTGTGATGTATTAAGGTATAATACATGCCTCATGGGGTGGATCATATAAATTAGTCTGTTACTATCTGACAATGAGGAAGGGGACGATGTCATGATCTGACACATTAGGTAAATCTTAATTGATGATTTTATATCAATCATGGGATTATGGAATACTTCTATAGAAAAATTATTTACAAATGTACGATATTGTGGTAGATTGGAAATCTAGTGGAGATGTGGAAGTGGTGTAACCTCATTGATATTACATTATAAAATAACATGTATCAGATACATGGTGACATACCGTCATAGTAATTCTATGTACATAACATATCTATTTAACAAATGAGTTATCTTCACATGTTGTTCACTAGGCATACCATGCTTGTCCTATATTATGCAAGATAATATCCATCTCATATCAAATTCTTTTAAGATATTATGATAGTCTAATTTTTATATATATTTTTTTCTCATTAATAGATATTTTATGATTTCACTAGTCATTTATAGTTTGTGGGCTATTTGGGACCTATTTTCGATGTCTGGGTTTATACTAAATAATATCTATCTGTACATGGAGTTCTGTTAAATAATTTTTTTAGTTTTGTGACATTACATTCAGGTATATTGAATCATTTAGTTATATATTGAGTTGTAGTTATTTAGTGGGTTTTAATTATCATCCTTGTTTCTCCATCCATGGAGGGGAGTACTTTCCATATATGTCTATGATATATCTCAAATGGTTTTAACTCATATCCTCTTGTCGGCGAGTTTTAGGTATCATTATCTTTAATCTCTCTTAGATATCATAGTATTAGTATCTTAGGGTTATGGCGTTTCGAAAATGATATTGATAATCTGGGTTCTATGTTTATATGATATAGAACGTATATATTATATATCAAATCCATAAAGTATTTCTTTTGGTGAAAATTTGTTTTATTCAGATATCATTTTAATAAAATTAGGTTTTTATGTTTTTATCCTCAAAATATAGAGGTCATAAAATATTATCGAATACAAAAAAACTGATATATGTAGTTTCCTCATATGAGATTGTAACTATCATAAATTAGAGAGAAACATGCCATTATATGTAATAATTTACACCAATATAATTAAAAATAGTGTGAAGAATGTCAATTCACGTATATTTTGTTTGAGAATAATATAATAGATGAAGTAGAGAATAATTTAACAATTTCCAACACTATGTAGATATAAGGATGGTTTCAAACCCAGATATGTGTCTCTTCAAAACCATAATTATTGATGTTTCATTTTGATATTTCACATCGATAATCATTATCTATTTAAAATGAGATAACTATGAATAGGATATATGGAAGATGATTTCATGTATGATGAAACCATTACCCATAATGACATAGTATTAGGAAAACCTCTCCCTTGATTTCATCATATAACTCCAAATAGTATGAATATTAAAAATAACATTTTGGGGTTACAGTCGATGGCCTTACGAAGTTAGAATATATAGTAACCTTCATTTATTATTTATATCTTTATCAATATATAATAATGTTAATAAGACATGTTGTAAAGAAATGACAGATACAATAGATCCTTATATATTATTAAAAAATGAAATTTACAATGAGGTTCTAAATAATTATTTATTTGTCAATGGATATAGATATGCAGTTTACTATGGGTTATCACCGACAAAGATATATATAGTCTATTTGAACCATTTAGTATCTAGAAGATATGATCCAATCAAGTTAAATTTATTTTCAAGGATGTTTATATCCTCACACTCAAAATTTATTGATATAATATATCAACATTTTCTGTTATAGGGTTTAAATGGATCCTTGTGTGTGTGTATATATGTAGAGGTGATGGAATTATACTTCTTGTGATTTTGATTTATAATTGAAGTCGAGGGTACATTGTTTTTTTCAGAAAATAATATAAAAATATTAAACTATTTGGAATGATATTAAAATATAAAAATATCAAGAAAATTGTAAATTTATAAATTTTATATAAGAAACATATTTTGGGGTCATTGATAAATTTCTCAATCACATGTAAATATTGAATAAAGGCATGAAGTTTATAAAACAAGATAACATTTAATAGTAGATTCATATTGAATTTTTACATTCTTGATATTATATAGAGTTGGCCTATATACATTCACTACCATTTTACCATTGTCAATTAATTGATGTATGGCATGTATCTCCCTTTGAGATGTACATACCATATAAATGATGTCATCATTTTCATGTAGTTGTACAACTTTTGAATGATCATTCATAAGTGTAGCACTAAATAATGATCATTGATACTAATTGAAATTTTCTCTGAAAAAAATAATCAGTTATTTTTTATGAGAAAATATATTAAAATAGGAATCATGGGTACCTGATGAAGAGATGAATATGATTTATAATCATCTATTTTTGTATATGAAATGTTAATTTCATATGATAAATTTTTAATGGGGAATGAATATATTAATCACAAATTTAAAATATCGAAAAACCCTTCTATATAGTTAAATGTTATATATTTTGTAATGTATTATAATATAAAATACACAAAATAATATTTAATTAAATGATAATATTACTTATAATTAAACCTTAATAATTGAAAAATGTACAATATTATCAACGGAATATGAAAATAAATTTAGAATAGGTAAATATGGATTGTATCCATATGGTATGATTATCACTCTCATGAACAATATTATGAACATTAGGGTGTTTTGAATACTTTTGTTGTATTTTAATATTGGATAATGATTTTGTGTCTAATTTCACCAACATAAAAGACTAAACCATTTATATGGATTTTATTTGTCAAATATTTTGTTATAAATATAAAAATAAAAGTTATTAAATATATCGGTCAGTATATATATCTAACAATTATTGAATTTATGTTTTATAAGAAAATTATACTAGTGACTATAAAAAACAATAAAGAGAGGGTATTGTATAATTTTTTGGATGATGAGATAACAAGTTAAATTTAGATATGATTTTTTGGGGGATTACATAACATTATTTATGATGAGGTGACATCACTAAAGATCATTAATTTGGGGTTCATTCGAAGGGAAATGATTTTAGTTTTATTATAAGAATATATTTATACAGTTAATAAAACAATTTCTTTTAAACTCAGTTTCTCGCCATTGTGAGTGTTTCTGGGAGTTATCTGATAATTTTAGTATTTTTTATATATATTATTCTAGTGTGGTGTGTTTGATAAGATGATGTCAAAATTACTTCTTATTGTATAATTTTTTTATATGGTGTTGAATAATAATATTATTCCTTCATAATAAGAGTTACTAGGGTATCTATTTAGATAGTGTTCTGAGATAGCCTAGTTCGGGACATTAAATTCACAGAGGGGTTGTAAGATACATGATTTCTTATTAGGAATGAATTTTTAATTATCATCTAATGTTATTTATTTTTGTATAATATGTGTTCTGCATGTCATAATAGGCATGGATGTGTTCTTGGGGTATGGGGCACGAAAGAGGATGAAAATGTAATTTATGGTCATGTTGGACAGTTTCCCCATGGTTAGTGAATACCATGAAGATCATCCCAATTAACCGTGTAGCATTAGATAATGGCTTTAGCATGGTCACCGCACAGTTAATATAACCATGAGGAATTCCTAGGAAACTGTGTGATTGAGGGAATTTTGGATAGTATCTCAAGCCAAATTTTCACATGGTTTTTCAATCAATTCGAGTAAAACATGCATCCCATTAATGGTGAAAAATAAAAAAAATCAATTAAAGGTCTATTAACACCAATTAAGGATTTCTTCCATTCACCCACTTGTATGCCTAGTGACATAGAAGAGTAACCACGATATTTGATAGGTTATTATCCTTAATCTTTTTTCCATTTTTAGATTCGTCGAATGTTAATTGACAATCTCGGTAAGGATAATTCCTCTCATGCATCCCTTTATAGTTTTGGGTTCACATTTAATATTTATCTCCTTCCAAATCTCTAAATCAATTATTCTCATGTGGCATATATTTAGGGGCATCAAAGGGTACGGTATCGAGTTCCAATGCCTTTATTAGGCGTGTGTTCATCAGTAGATCTATTTTAGGTGGTCTACAAGTTTTATTCCATAGTTTTGTCTGATAATTTTTCATGTTGTGTTTCTTTATTGGTTACCCCTATTGTGATTTTGATCCTTTGATGAGATTTTCTATAATAAATGTAATATGATGAATGTAAACCATCATTGTCTACATGGGACACATAGAGGATGAATTTTCCTTTGTAGTTCCACCAATGGGGTTTGTTGATACATTCTGGACATAAATTTTAGCTAAATATAACAAAGGTAGTCATGTGACTATATAGATCCCATGATAAGAATGTTGACATGTTTAATGGGAGTGAAAATGAATTATCAGAATGTATCTATTCTTGGTAATATATTATGTGATATTTTTGGATTTTAATAAAAATGGGTTAAATAAGTTTATTGGGGAATGTGACTTATGCCTAATGAATAATGTTTAAAACCCTATTATGGTTGGTGTGTATGAATTTTTTAACATCTGGGATCGGTAATGGATTGTGAATTGATGAATTTGGTTTATTAGACGAGTCATGGGAAGATAATTGGGCTACTAAGTTATGTGTGGTAAAAGGAATTATGAACAGGATATGGAATAACATTGAATTCCATGTTGATTATAGTCAATCATGATTTTTATATGTATTGGTAGTATAGAATGAGATATGGATAAATGTTTTGAATGGATAAATAAACATGTGCACATGGCTTGGTGGTAGGATAAAGGACTAATGCAGCTCTTATGGTTAGGGTTAGACAAATTCTCTAACCTACCAATGAATACACATGTTGGGGTCGAACTGATGATCTATGCCCCCAGTGGTTATCTTCAAACAAAATACATTGACTAAGGCTCCAAGTTATGTGTGTTGATTACATGATATGATATTAGATAGTGATATATGGAAATAACTTTTTTTCTTATATGGAATTATTAATTCCATGGTTATTTTATGAATTAGGGGAATGTATAACCCATGGATTATATGTTTATGATGAACTAAATGATGATATTATGAAAAAATGAACTTGGAACAAAAATACAGATAGTATTCAAAAGGTAGAGATTCCAAAATAGGGCCCCCATTATTGTATTACACTTGCATGCCAATCGTTTTTACATGCATAGACTATCATTTTATACATGATATTTTGTATTCACTGTTGATGGTGGCATACTGATTTGAACTCACATCTTGATTGAGCCACCATTGGGCACTCAAGCAGATTTCATTCTTGCTAGGGAGGACAGGGGCTAGTGTCATATGCTAGTTAGTCAAAATATACATTGGACATGCATGGATGAGGTACCAGACATGGATTCATGATCATTTTGTGGATTCAAATTTGTCATTTTTTTTGTTTTTGTTCACTTTTTATTTTATGATTACGTGACATTTTTACTATTGCTTGTGGATTGTAGCTAGTTAGAGTACAGTTTTCCTATGCATGTAAATGTATGTCTATTATTGTTTTTTCAATTTATATTATAATCATTTGTGGATTAATATAGAAAAGAGTTTATTGTCTCTTCGTGTGTCCAATAATACCCTTTATAGTAGACGGAACCCTCTGGTATATCAGGAGGTGTCCATGAGGACATGTGATGACCTTGCTCGGGGAACTGATTTTTTATAAGAGAGGAGAGAGATGTTACATAGTGATTTTTTAGGAGGTCTTGCCTCTTTCTTAATATTTGAGGATGGAAGACATGATATTAAGATAGTGTTGGGACTTGGTAAAGATATTTTTGATGGGATTAGCTAAACCATGTATGGGGAAAATCTCATGTCACTCAGTGTGTGACTATTTGTTCTAGTTGTTTGTTTTTACATTTTGTGATATTTCACCATTAGGTGAGGCACATGTGGTGTGATGTGATAGTTTTTTGATATTTTTGTCTGGTCCATAATGAAATGAGGTTTTACATTCATGAATAATTATGGTAGTGTATTTATATATTTTACATGCATCATAGTAGTCACACACACAAGATATGAGTGTGTGGGACATGAAGGGTATAATTCATTTGAATTTAATAAAATTGGTAAAAATTATGTTTAAGAAATCAATAAAAATGGCATAATAATTGTAGAAAAATGTTATACTATAATTAAATAATTATTCTTGATAAATAATGGTACGTTAAATGAAATGTTGTTGGATTAAATTGGGATAAGGAAATAGTTTTGAAAAGATTTAAAATATAGGTCTTGTAACCATGTCAGTTAGTATCATTGTGTTTTCTATTGCATTAGAAATGATAGATGAGGGTATTCTTATAGATATAATAAATCACAAAGGGAAGTGTATACAAATTTTTTTATGTCCTATGATGAGATTTAAGTTATAATTTTTGAATGTTTCATGGTCATGTTCTAAAAAACATCATATTTGTAATTCTAGAGATAATGTACCATAAAGGCGTGTTCTTATTTGGTTAAAAGATGATGATGTCGAGAATGATCCTTTAGTTGTGTAGAAATAAGATAAAATGGTTTTGGATGATAGGGAGGACAATATTAATGATAACCCTGCTCATTTTATTCATATTATGGAATGGGACCAGCGAGAATGTTTCAGTTGAAAAAGGAGTTTCTGCTGCAGCACCCTCCGACCATTATTGGAGTGGTTGGGACAGTGGAAGCTGAGTTCTACAAAGAGGATCTCTGGAAAATTCATGACCATTTAGTGACTAATTCTGAGAATTGAGTTAAGTTGGTGGTCTATATGTTGTTGGTCCAGGAAAATCATTGGTCGGATATCATAGTTCTGACTGAATAAGTTGAGATAATTCGGTGAAATGTTTTTTTGAAATTATTATGGATCACTACTACCCCAAAACCCAAATACTATAAAATGATCCATAGTTTATGAGGTTTATTCAAGGGACGACGTCTATATTGGAGTATGTAGGTTGGTTCGTGGACTTGAAATTTTTTTATAATTCATTAGTGGGGGATAATGCATTGATGGAACAATACTTTCAAGATGGAATTTAGAATAAGATCAGATCCCAAGTAAATATATTTCCACTGAATGGGTTCATTAATGTAATTTATCGAGCCCTCATCTTATAGAGAAACCGCAAAAAGGCCCCCAAAATAATACATGCAATTATGGAGGGGCGAGCCAGTGGTGTGACTTTTGATAGTTTGAATAATTGTTTTTAGAACATCCATCAAGGCAGTAGTGGACAAATAATCCATAAAAGGAACAAATATCACTTGTTAGTCATCATGTTTTCAATAATCAATATGGAAGTATGGGAATGTGTGATTTCAGTGTTCTTAACCACCAGTTTAGTGTAGAAAATATGAAAAAATGGTCCATATGTAATGGGGTTTCTATAACCCATGGTAATTAGAAAAAGATGGAGGACATAGATCATTGTAGAGTGCAGGATAGGGGTCGATCACCCCATATCAGGTAGGTTTCTAGAGCTTGACTAGGCATACTGCTAGGGTTGGTGGATGTGGAACATTTAGAGGAGTCCATTTACACTAGTTGGGAAGTGCAGTGCACGGTAGTCAGGTCCGATCCCATGGTTGAGGGATAGGCCATCTTCATGCAGTTCAGTCTATGCCTAGAGGTGGTGAGGCAGGATTCTCTACTATTCATGGTACGATTCTTGTAGCATCCCTACTCTCTTATGCTTTATATAATACATGTTCCACACAATATTTTATATCTATGATGTTCATGGATGTGTTGGGACTAGCTGTGGAATAACTTTGTGGTGTTATGTCAATTATTACACCTCTGGGGGTGTGAGTTGAGGATAACATACAATGTATTGGTTGTGATTTAAGGGTTGGTGTTTATCATTATCTGTGCGATCAGTTTTTTCTCGAGATGTCAGGTTTTTATATGATTTTGGGAATGGACTTACTAGTGATGTATTTGGACCATATTGATTTTTCCTGATGTAGGGTAATGTTTACGCCTCCCGATGGAGACATATATTTCATTCTTGGTGAGTGAGATTATTGAGTTGGTTGTACATGGACAATTTTTCAATAGTTGGGGGAACTCACAACCCTAGTGGCATGCCTTAATATTGTTGATGGAGAGGTAGATAAAAATACCATTCCTTCTATGGTGGATTGGTTTTAGGATGTGTTCCCTGAGGATTTCATTATTCTGCCTCCCAAAAGGAATGTAGAGTTCACGATCGAGTTTCTGTGATGGGTAGAACCTATTTCTATTCCACCATTTCGAATGGATGTGAAAGAACACTATGATCTTATGTTTCATTAGGATGTTTTGTATAGGAAGTTATTTATTAAACCTAGTACATCACTTTGGAGATCACTTTTTATTTTTCTAAGAATGATGACGAGCTGTTGAGGTTATATGTCAATTATAGAAAGATGAATCAGATGATGGTTGAGAACTAATACCCACTTCCTATAATTGATGATTTATTTTACCAATAGAGGGGTGCCTCAGCATTCTCCATGATTGATTTGTGATCAGGATACCATCAGTTGAGGGTGACACCCTCTAATGTACCACAGTCATCTTTCTAGAGCAGTTATGCCATGTATGGATTTTTGGGGATGTCGTTTGGGTTGACCAATGCACCAGTTGTGTTTATGGATATAATGAATCAAATATTTCACCCGTATCTAGATGAGTTCCTTGTTTTATTTTTTGATGAAATATCAGTGTACTCAATAACTCTTGACAAAAATGAAAAACATCTTGACATCTTCCATAGTACACTATGAGAGAAGATGATATATACCAAGCTATCATAATATAATTTCTAGATGGATATTGTGAATTTCATAGGATTTATCATTTATGAGTCATCGGTGTTGGTGGATCAAGTGAATGTTCCGGATCATGTGTCTTTGGAGCATCCTAATAATTTTTATGAAATCTGTAGTTTTATGGGTATGGCCTACTAAAACAAGAGGTTCATTAGGGATTTATCAAATTTGACAGAACCACTATCAAGATTAACCATGAAGGGTTTTATGTTTGTTTGGTCGGAGGCATGTTAAATTGCTTTTTAGAAATTCAAGAATTAGATGACTACCACACTGATTCTGATCTTACCTGAATCTGGTAGGATGTACAGCTTGCATGTAATGCATTTGATGTTAGACATAGGGTAGGGTTGATGCAAGATGAATAGGTTTTGGATTATCACTCAATGTAGTTAGGATAAAAAGAAGTAAATAACCCTACTCATGTTCTTTATTTAGAAATTATAGTTTATACCTTGATGTGTTGGGGGCATTACATATTGGGTGAATGATTTATGGTATTTACCGATAATTAATGTCTTATGTAAATCTTCTCAAAGTAATATTTGAATATTCAATGGAGAAGTAGTTTTGAGTACATATAACCCTTAGATTAGGACTTTGTGTACACATTGGGTTATATGAATAGTGTTTCAAATGTTTTGAATTGGAAGATTCCGAATTAGGTGGTTTAAAATTCCATCTCTGATTAGAAAATGATGGCCTGGATTACTGAGATGTACCTAGAGGTGTATGATTGGAACTTAAAAATGTCCATTTCATCTATATTATTTTAATATGTACCATTGATCCATATAAATTAAATTCATCGAGAAAATACGAATTGTTTTTCCTAGGTAGAATTTCATAATGGTGGGTATTCACTATCTAGTTGGTCTATTGGTGTTGGTGGGGTAGTCCATGTTCAGGGATGTGTTGTGGTACCGGTGAGTGCATGAAAAGAATTAATGTTTGAGTTCCATTCCTCAAATTGAAATGTAAATCATGTCTTGACTAAAATGTATCGTGATGATCATTAATAGTATTGGTGTCTTGGAATAAAGAAAGATGTTGCTCATTTTTTGTTGTGATTCCTAACCCGACAATAGGTAGAATCCAAGCATCAGTATCCAAGTGGTTTGTTATAGTAATTTCCTTTTACGAAATGGTATTGGAATGAATTAATGATAGATCTTTTAGTGATACATTCAATGATACCATAGATAAATGATGAAATATGGGTCATTGTAAATTATTTTACTAAAATCTCCCATTTCATAATGATTTAAGAAACACATACAGTTTGTTAGTTAGGTGAGTAATATGTTCAATGGATTTTGTGAATGCATGGTCTTCCAAGAACCATAGATTCATATCATTATACTAATATCACATCATGCTTCTTAAAAGGGCTACAGAGGGTTCTTGATACCTATGTGATGTAGAGTATGGCATATCGCCCACAAACAGATGGGTAGTCTGAGTATAAGATACAGGTATTAGAGGAATTGTTGAGAGCATGTTTTCTAGATTTTGGTTCTTTTTGGGAAAATTATATATCACATGTTTTGTTTTCCTACAACAATAAATTTTAGGATATGATTCAGATAGATCCATTTGAGGAACTCTATGGGAGGTCATTTTTATCTCTTTTGTGTTGCTTAATGCTGTGGGGAATGTGTGGTTAAGAATTTTTCTTGTATAAGAGATGTTAGTGGAGGGTTTGTTGGTTCAAAACATAATCATAAATCATGAATCATTAACACTTCCACAAATATATTTATTTTTAATTTTATAAAATTAGAAATTTATATATGGAATTTAAAATAAGAGTTTATTACATAAACCATGTCATTGATGTGATAATTAATAAAATTAATATAATGAGTATACTAATTTCAAATACACATAATAAAACATAATATACTTAAAATTATTAATAATTATAGCTTGAAAAAAAATTGAAGAAGTAGATGTTCTAGAAAATTAATTGAAATTGGGTTAAGAATTCCCTAAATTTGGGTTCTTCTTACATCAAACGTGTTTAAAACTCTTATATATTTTTTATAAGAGTGTTATAAATATTTTAATGAAATATATTTATATTTATAACATGGGATATGAAAGTAGTATAACATCATTCAACAAATTTATTATTAATATATTGTTATGTCCATTGTTTCAGGTGCGTTCTTTTTAAGGTTTCCATAGTCGATTCGTAATGGAAATTCATAGTGAATGGAAGTGAAACACCACAACTAAAATGAAATGTTATTAATTTTTTTCTAGAATATTAAATTATATCATAAATATTTTTCTCATATTAGATGATAAATTATTATATAAAACATTAATGATATTCATTAAGGTAATTTTGGCGGTTCTTCAATAATCATGAACAAGTTTTGTTATATAATTTTATATTATGTATATATATAAATTGAAGAATAAAAAAGAGGTTATATAAAAACATTTACAATATGTTTCCACCATTAACATGGTTTAATAATCATCTTTGATGTATGAAAAGTAAATTGAAAATTCATCATCCACAATGTTAGTAAATTGACACGTTGAGGGGGATGATTTTATTTTATGAATAAGAGGTATATGAGAAGATGTATGATGATGAATTTTTCTATAAATAAGATAAAATTATAGTATATATATGATACTATATTATCCATTCCAATTGTATATAGAGAGGTTAATATGGTATAATAAAATATAAATAATGGAAATGAATTTAGAATAAAATGAATGAGGATTTTTACCTCTGGATATATTTTCCTAGATAACATCTTTATGGCCCTTTGATTGGAATTTTTATAAGACCATTTGGTAATGGATATGGGGAATTTCCATTGGATATGGATTAGGAAAATTTTGGATTATTATCAATGATTTAGTGGTGTGAAGAGAATAAGGGGTGAGGGTGGTATTTTTAGAGGAGGAGAGGGGGGAAGGCCTCTATGATATTAATCATTATTTTATTATATTTCATATGAAAACCAAGAGTGATTTGTTTTTATGACTAAAAATAGTAAATAGTTCATTTGAGTTCCAGCCATGGGTGATAATATTAGGCATGTTGGTATGAATAGTTTATTTGACATATTATATATATACAGTAAATTTCTGTATTTCACTATTCACAAAAAAATCAAGATTTTCATAAAATCACAAAAAATCACCCTAACCATTTTTTGACATATATAATTCAAAAATGAAAACCCTTTTTTGAAAATAATTTTTTAAATAAATGAAATTTAATTTTTAAATAAATTTATAATTTATTCCAAAAAATAACAATTTTTCAACTTTAACTGATTATATAAAACCTCTAATAATTAATCATGGCAACATAAAATTTTGATTCTAACAATAAGAAAATAAAATAATAATTTATGATTACTTTTAATGAATATAAATTTTTATTTATATTATGAAATTCAAAGTAATATTTTAATTAAATATTTCTGACTTACACAAATACCATCACTTTTACTATGATCATATTGTCCCATATATAATACCTAAATTTTAATTACACATTCATTTGTTATGTAATAATTCATTTTTAGGATTTACTAATCATAAGGGTAATATTTTTGTTCATCGGGGTCATGTTACTATTCATAAGGGTCAACTTACTATTCACTAAAGATTAATTTGATCTGATCAGACTCTACACATCATATCGAACACAACAGTGTATATTTATTTTTTCAAAATTCAAATTATAGATTCAAAACAATTATGTTTAGATACTAGGTTATAAATATCTTCTTAAATCAATGTTTCCATACATAGAGGCTCATTGATTCATTAATTTTATTCTTTATTAAAATTTATTGGAAAATCCTTGGGGTGTCACAATACTTCAGGATAGCCCTTATAGATGCCCAATTAGACTCTACATATTTTTCTTGATATCTTAATGTAATTGTTAATGAATATTAATAAAAAATCGTGGATCATAATATAGACTACAGAAAATATCTAACCAAATATAAAAACGGATTCAACTCATTCCCACTCTCTCACTCTCTCTCACTCATTTTGTGTCCTAGGAATCATTTTAATAGATTGAAATATATCAGGTGACATTTAAAAATTTCCACTATTATATTTTTTTATGTTTTAAATCTTCAATTTCATTCAATTATGTAACACACAGAGATTTTTTAAAATATTTTACTCCTTATGAAATATAATGTGTTTGATATGTTTTCATATAATTCTTCCCAAACAGAAGTGAATAATTCCTTACTGAAAGGTAAAATAATGTTTATTTGAAGGACATTGAGGAAAATATATTAAATAATAGTAATAACATAATTTAATTATATACATTAAATATATGAGAAAAGATAAATAATTATGGTTTATTATTTCTTATGTTAATAGATTTTTTATATTTAAAAATATTGTTTATATATATTTTATTTTAAAGATTATTTTTTTTAATTTACATGATTAATATTTAAAATATTTTTATACACATGTAAAAATATTAAATAACTTACATCGTTTTTTCCTAATTTTTTTAAAATAAATGAATTATCATTAAAAGGTAAATTGATAAAATTTTTGATGACCTTTTTTTATTATTGCGTATATTAAATTAATTTATGTTTATGAATTTTTTAAATGAATTTTTTAACTAATATAATAAATAATATATATTTTCATTTATATAATTTTATGTTACATACAATGGAAGGAGAATAAAATATGTTTTACTCTTACAAAATATTTTTCATAAAAAAAAGTTTATAAACTCATTTTTTCACTAACTAAGATTAATATATATCAACTCTATGAATTTATTCTCGAAAATATTATATTATAATACAAATTTTCATTATCAATATTAGATAAAATATTATAAAAAATTTAAAATTCATAAATTAATATTTATCGAAGGATTAATATTGTCATGATGTATGGGTAAATTAGTTTAACATGTAGGTTAAACTAACTTATAAGGATTAACGTTTCACTAGAGCATTTAGAAATATTATTATATTATTAAATATATAACTTTTCATTTCTTGTATTTTAAACAATTTATTATGGATTTAAACATCCCATGAAATAAATTATAATTTTGTAAAACACTGTGTATTTACAACGGTTCCAGTCCACTATATTATAAAAGGGAACCTCTACCCCTCATATCATCACTCACATTGAGAACTCTAGATTAGAGAATAAAAGACAAATTATATTCCAAAATAAGCTACCCATGATTTATATTTTTTATAAAAAACACCATTTAATATACCATGGTTTTATCTGTAAAATAGATTATCCAATAAAGAAGAATATGTTCTTATCATCCTTTTTCCAGTTTTAATCATCCTAATATTCAAATATATCACACAGAATAATATTTAGATATATAAATTTGGGTCTCTACTATGATGAAATTTTTTGGTGATAATTTTATAACCATTATAAATCACATTTCCATGTAATAGAGAATTAATATTTCTCACAAGCATAGATATACTACAATTTCTATAGAGAAACATGTTTCATTATTTATAACACATTAAATGGATACATAATATTGTTTATATAATTATTATATATAGATTTTTTAATATAATTAATATTTGGGAAGTATAATTTATTATATACATTTTTTTATTCAATAAAAATTGATGTAAAAACATTAAATAAGTGTACTTTTGTATTAGCATCTCAAAAATGTGATATAAATCCTATTTTATTACCTAAATTAATGATTTTTTAAAAAAAATTATATATAATAAAAATATTATTTTATGGACACTAATATTATTATATATATCATCAAACCATTTACAATCATCAAGGTACATAATATCTTAACTAAAACATGCATGAAAATAAAAACTATTTATAAATATAAAATTTATTTTAATTTAGATTAATTTACAAATGCTTGACTTTAAAAAATACGTGATTAGTTTATGGAAAAATAAATTTTAATTTCATTCTTATATATATTTATCATCAATTTGAATTCATTATAATATTGCTTATTGTTTCTAAAAAAATCATGACCTGTGGAAAGTGTTTATGATAAGATTAATATTTTATTATTTTTTTGGATATTGTTAAAGGGGTAATAATTATTATACTCTACGGAATAAATGATTTAGGAGTAAAAGTGAGAGATGAATACTATGATGTGTTCAAAGTTATATTTTTATTATTCAGGCATATTGTGAATGTGATGATGAATATGAGAAGAACTATATTATATTCTATGGGAATAATAGATTTAAACACAAACTCTTTCTATATATTTCATAGTAGATGTACCAAATGAATACAAATTTGACGAATTTCCTCAAAAATGGATCAACTGATATAGATTATTCTCAATGAACTGAATGGTAAAACTACTTCATTAACATTATAAATGGGATAAACATCCACTCCTAGTACTTAAAAATATATTTATCATTATTTATAGGGTAATTTTCATTTATAAAAAATCAATCATATCTTTTTAATCAATAATTATTTCAACTTCTCATGCTATATTTTTTCTCTTCCCTATTAACTCAAAAAATTCCTCTACTTTTTTATCATACCATTATCTTTTATGAACATTATCAAAATAACAATCATGAAGACATTGTTTTGGTCTAATTTTCTAGGATACTTTGTGTTTGACGTCAATATTCTTTTTGAATAAACTAATTTCTAGCATTTTACTATAGTTATAATATTTTGTTATTCCATTCTAAACATTGATCTGTGTCTCTATGAATTAAAAAAACTTAGGGTTACATAATTTGAAAATATTACATTTCAATATATAATTATAAATCTTCCCTAAAATTTTATATTTTTTGAAATATTTTTGGAAATCAATTTTAGATTAAAAATATATTACATTTTATTTTTATAAAATAATGTATATTAGTCACATTTTAATTATTTAATTACAATTTTGGGGTTGTATAATCATTTAAGATAATTATTTCTTCAGTAAAAATTATAGATAAATTTATTTATTAAAAAACATATTTACAATTAAAATATCCATTTAGAATTGAATATAAATTTTTTTATCCCAATGTGAATAATTAAAATATAATAAAACAAAAAATTGATTTTTTTTTTCTATTATTCACATAAATTATTAGAAAGGTCATAACCATGGATATATGTAAATAAAAGGTTGAATATTTAAAATTTCAATTACTCTAGATAAAATATAACAATTCAATTAATGTAATTCATGTAATATTGGTACTTTTTATCCTTTATCACATTATGTTTTCCCTTAATTAACCAACTTCCCATTATCATGTTATAATAATTTACTATTTTTACTATTTATAATGACTAAATATAAAAGGAGAGTAATTATCAGAATTTGACCCCATAATTCAAAATATAGAATCAATTTCTCTAGAATAAAATAGCATCAAAATTTTATATAAACATAATCTAAAAAATGGCATTTAGAAACAATTTTTCTGAAAAATGACGATTTAAGTATAATTAATTTTTTATACAAAATTGAATTTTTAAATTAGTTTTGAATTCTATAATTTGATTATTTTTCATAAAAATAAACAAATGATATTTAAAATCTAATAAAAATACTATTTTTCTTTTTAAATATGTTAAAAAAATTAATTATTTCATCAAAAAACATTAATTCTCAATATTCATTATAATATATTTTTTTTAGAAATATAGAGACTATTTTGCTATAAGATATATATAATATAATATTTTCTAAAATTCCATATTACATTCAATACAAATTTCTAAACATTTCTGAAATAATTTGTTGTATTATTTTACCAAAATTAATAAATTATGTTTTTTATTAAAAAAAAATATTCTTGAAAAAAATATATTTTCAAGAAATTTAATATTTTTTACTTGGGAATTAAAAAAATTAAATTCTGTTAATTATATATTTTTATATACTTCAAAAAAATTTAAACCTATTCATATTGTCTAATTTAATGACTAGGTTATTTAGGTCAAATTTATATAATAATATATCTTGGTTCAATAATTCCCTATTTTCGGTGTTGTACATATTATTGAACATAATATACTTCTTTTATTTAATTATAATCCTATATTCTCGCCCACCCATGTTAAAAAATTCACCCTCAAAATTGGAACATTATCATCATAATAAATTTTTTCTATCTAAAAACCCTCATCATTAAATGGGTTATTTAGGCTTTATATTTTAAATACAAGGAAAGAAATACAAATTTCATCAATTTTAAATAATTGAAAACTTTGGAAAAACATTTGTGGGTAGTTAAAATATGTAAATGGTAGAAATGAATTTTGAATATGTAATTATAGTGAGGGAAAGATATCATTTATCAATAAAATGTAAATGGTTATCAACAAGATATTGGCCAAAAAATTATAAAGAAAATATTTTTGAAAATGACTACAGATTCGTACCAAATAACTATAATTGGATATATTATTTTTCGAACAAAATTTTCTTGGTGTTGAGTAATTTTATTATAATCTAAAATTTGAACATAATTTAGTATTCATTCATTATAATTATAATTCTATCATTTTCATCCATTCTTGATGAAATATCATATTTTAATACAACTGATTAGTATTTAATATGATTTTTTATTTTTAGTGAAATAAAATCTACATCTTTTATATCATATGATTCTGAAAAATCAAAATGTATTCCTCTTATAAATAAATATTTATAAAAAAGAAAATGGTTTGATAATTGTAATATAATTCCCAAAAATAATGAACCTTCATTTGAGGAAATACAACCCTAATCTAAAAATATTCGATAATAACACGCATAGTTGATCATATATATCATTCGATATTCCCATAAAATTTAAAAATTCATAAATTTGTTGTATTTCTAAAAATTTATCTTGATAGTATTTTAACTTTTTCCTTCAATTATTTACTCATCATATAATATAAAAAATATAAATATTACATAATCATATAATCATCAATATATGATAATCATTTTATAAAATGATCATAATCATCATTTAGCCACATTGAAATCATAATTCATTAAAAAGATAATTAATATATTATTTCTCTAAATTATATCTCATTTTATCCCAAAATATATTCATTTTTATTAATCATACATTATTTCCAATACTTGGAGATTCATTTGAATTAAAAAAACACATAATAATAAAATAAATTTACAATCCCTTGTTTATATCTACTGACTGAATGGCCTGAAGGCCTTCTTTTTTTTAATGATTTTCTAATAACCCTCCCTTCAATGGATGAGGGGGAACCCATACATGTCTCGTAGGATTAGGAATCAAATTTTAGGTAGGCTTGGAGACATTACATGACCCATAGGTCTTGTGGAAATCATACAGACAATGACTACTTGAAACTGCCCCTCCCCAGCTTCTGCATCATGATCAGATCCCCACCTTTGCATGACTATTCAGCTACCATGTCCATATGCAGGGGTGCACAGGCACGGTACTGATGGAAAATTCCTTACCATGTCATTCTTCCAAAGTCCATTTAGCCATGCTCTGATGGATGTGCCCTGCTCTTTCCTCCTCTAGAGTGGTTCCTTGTAGAATCTGTTTGTGCAACTGCAAATCTGGTGACCCTGAGAGCCTTGTGGTGGCACGAAGGCAAGGAGGTGGCCCGAAAGCCTTACTAACCTGAAGGCTGTGGGTGGCCCAAAGGCCTTAAGGACTCCAAGCCCAAACATATGGCCCAAGGTGAATAGTTTTATCTACTACAGTACTCAACAGTACCTGCTACAACACTACTACAGTACTGCTATAGTTCCAGCTCTAGTTACTGCTACAGTGCTTCTACAGTACCACTACAGTGCCCCTAAATTATTCCCCCACCTATTTTTGAACCTGGGTCTCGTGGATGGACATAAAGAGACCTCACTAACTAGGCTGAGTCACATGTTCTTATATCTAAAGTAATACATATGTCCCCAAAATCAACCTAATATCTATTATTACAATCATTTAAAAAATCTAATTTCATACTAACCAATAAATTACAATGGTCAGTGTTAGTTATTTTACCCTTTTACCTCGTCGGTTGTGGGTTGAATCCTAATTTACATACTGGATGCAATAGAAATTCAAAATTCTTATGGTTTACCTTTTAATATCACTATTTTAATATAATTACAATAACATATACATAAATGTGATGAATATATCTAATAATATCATTAACCCTCAAATAACTTATTTCTTTTATTGTTTTATATGCAAGTATGTTATTTACAAATTCAAATAATCGCAATTAACTACAATTTCTTTAATCAAACACACTTCATAACATTGGTTTATTTTAAAATATATCATATGTCCTTAAATAACATCCTCTAATGTTGTCTATTTTTTACTATATGTCATTTCAAGGAAATCGATTCTACCAAAAATATGATTCAAATATTTCAAAATGAAATATAATATAAAAAAATCTTTATGTACTTCATGTATCTCAATTAATTTAGCATTTATGGGATTATCATTGAAAAAAAGATAATTTATTCCACATCCCTCTTAAAAAATAAATAATTTTTTTATTATTATTCATTTTGTTATTCATAGAAATAATTTGTATGAAATAAGTTCTCAAGATTCTATAATTTAAACTCAATATTAATTTTTACAGTGATATTCCTAATATAATTAATAATATAAATTCATAAATGATTGTATTCATTTTTTTTATTTTGATATAAACATTATCTTCAATTGTGATTTCCATATATTCTAAAACAAAATTTCATGTCTATAGTATTATTTCCCTTTTAAACATAGATATATGAGTATTTATTTTAAATCAATTTACGACAAAAAACACGATACATATATATTTTAGATAAATGAATATATATTTTTTATATCCAGTAGTTTCATAATGGTAATATGGATGTTCATTAAAAATAATTGAGATTTTTTTCCTATGATAGTGATGATTGAATCACCTAGAAGGATTAAGAAGTATTTGGAAAATAATTTTCCTTATATCATGATAAAATATCTTAAATGTGTATTAAATAACATCATAAAAAAATAAAATGAATATTTCTTCATGTAAAAAGGAACTGGTTCTTCTAAAGACAATATAAATAAAAATTATATAACACATTCAATTTAAAATAATCAAATATAACCTTAATAATATCAATGTTAACTAATATGGTTACATTAAATGATACCTCATTAGATTCTGCTTACATCCCCAAAAAAAATTAATTTAATTTTTATAATACAATCCTGCATGTTAATCATAACTATTACATAAACCTCATCTGAATAAAACAACACTGAAGAATGTCAATTAACACCATAAAATCACAACACTTAGATCTTCAAATTTTGTTTATAATCCTTTTAAATTATTATTATCATTAAACATATAATTGAAAACAGGTATCTGTAATTTTTTAGTTAACATGGCAAGAAAACATCTTAATATCTAAATTTATCAAAATCATTCCCATAATACAAACTTTAAGGACTTGACCACAAACGTTACATATTATAGTTTTGTTTTAAAAATTTCACCTTCTTCCATTCTAGATTAATATTATTATTTAGTGTTTGATAAATATATTTCATTTATATTACGTAGAAACCATATATTACAAATTATATATATTTATTTACAATATATAATATAAAAAATATAAAATAAAACTATTTTATAGTCAGAAAAAAAAAGATAAATTTCAATGTAACTTATTCTTTTTTCCTAACAATACTAAAAACCTATTAAATATATTTTATAAAAATATGATGAATAAAAATTTACAAGAAACATAAAAAATTAGATATCCTATTTATCCAATTTCAAAAACATGAAATAATTAAAAAAAAATTCCCATAACATAATAAACATTAACTGAAAAAAAAATCATTTAATTAAAAATGAAATTTGAATTCAATTCAAATGATTTTCCAAAATCAATTTATATGAAACCATTAATGAAATATCATAATCATGAGGGTATATTTTAAAATATAAAAATATAGTAACACACATTCTTAAAACAAAATCTTTACCCAACGAAAGGAATCATCACTGAATTAAATCAAATTATATTTATCATATATTTTGAAATAAAATTATTAATATGAGAACACAAAAGAATGAATAGAGAATTCATTCAGTTTCCTTAGAAAACAATATTTATTAATCCATTGAAAAACCATTACCATTTAAAGTATTATTTCATTGTATTCTGATATAATTATACAACAATAATTATCATTAACCAATTAATTCATGTGTTATCCAATCACAATAATCAAATAATCTTAATCTATTACATCCATCCTCATGAGATATATTCAGATCACTAATTATTAGAAATAATGTACAATGACTAAATAAAGATTAAAATATTTTAATATTGCTTCATTACCTATAAACCCTTTAAAAACATTGTTTAATCCACATGTAACCCAATTTTAGTTATATAATTTCGCTTATGTTTTTCAAAAAACCCATTTTCGGAACTAAAATTACAAAAAAAATAAAATAGTAATTTAATTTATCAAATAATCAAATACAGTAAAGGAATAAAAAAAATCAAATAATGGATACTAGGGTAGAAAAATATATTTTCACAATATAAATAAAAATATAAAATTGAATTTTTAATTTTATTAGAGATTCATAACATTCTACAAAAATATTCCTTCTGAAAATATTTGAAATAATGAGAAAATATAAATAAAATTTTTTGTTATTCTTTAACATCCATATAACTACATCACTTAATATATTTTCATCATATGTATGTTGAATATAATGATTTTAAAGCGATATATTAAATGATTATTTCAAAAACAATTTCTCTTAAATGAGTCTGAAATATAATTTACGTAATTTATATTAATAAATAATGAAAATATGCTAATTATTTAGATTTTTTAAATCCCATTCCAATTTTCTTAAACCGTTTTTATACCAAGTTATATTAAATTACCTAATTATTCTATTTTAAGTTAGATTTTTTGATTATATTTGAGAAATATGTCAAAAAAAGACTTCGATGGGTACAATGTCTTCAAATAGATAATTACCCTATCATCTACATAAAAATAGTCATTAAAATATGATCATTTTATAATTAAATATATATACTTTTAGTACGAATCAAGTGATATTATTATAAAAAGAAATCTATTTCAATCTTATATAGGGTATTACATATTATATAATTTTTATCATTTCCATTTTTCTAATATATTTTTGAAAATAATGCATGTAATATATTATAATTATAGAATAATAATAATATCTTAAATAAATTCTACTTTTCATTGAATATAAACATATTTTCCATCCATTTGTTGTTGTGTTAAAAAAATAATTACATTTCTTCTCTAGAGGCTATGTTTTTCATTACACATTAATGGCATTATCATTTTGTAATGTATGAAATGGTAGGAAACTATTATGATGTTATCATTTAGTAATGAATAAAATTTCTTGGATATCATATGTAAACATTTATTACAACATTATAAAAATCTATGAAATCTATTAATAGAGAACAAATTACATTAGTTCATGAGATTGTAGTTAACCGTACACACAAATGATGTTTTCATTTCCCATTTGATTGAAGTGGATATAGATATTGGTTATAAAAATAACATAAAAAATATAGCTATATTGATGATAATTTCTTTTTTATTTAAAAAACTTTAAGTAATATTTAATAAATTTAAATTAGAAAAATTATCTAAAAATTCATTCTATAGAACTATAATTCATCATTCTAAACTTCTTTTAGTTTACAAGAATATTATTTCAAAATTTGTAATATTGAAATTAAATGGCCTTTACAATATGGTGTGGGGTGTAACAAACGTATTTGTGTAGGTATTGTCCAAAAAATTGTTCATAAAGTGTCATGAAAAGAAAAGATGAGTATCCATATTATTATATTAGGGAGGGGAGGTGTTTAATTTTATTAACATATTTTATAAATATATATTTATTATTATATTCACATGTATCCAATTCAATCTCATCGGATGATAATATGGGGTGAGTCCCCAATAACTATTCTAATAAAATATTTGAAATCATTATATGATGTTTTCAATCATACCATATGCGATTAATCTATTTTTACATTCATAGAAAATAACCTCAATAATAATATTTTCACTATTTATATGTTAATAATTATAAAATGAAAGTAAAATGAATTCATAAATGGAAATTTTTTTATATTAAGAAACATATAACATTTTCTTGATGGATGAAAGAGTTTTCACGTATTTTAAATCCTTAAAAACATTATCAATAAAAAATATTATTATTGTAAAATTTAACCCAATTTATTTACTTGTAATTTAAAAACATAAATAAATGTATTAAATTTTAATATGCACCATTTAAAAATACATATAATGGTATATTAATATAAAAAAATTATGGAACATAATAATTTATAAAAATTTTATTACTCATAATTTTTTCAAAATCATTTATATAAGACTCTTATTAATTAATTAATTACTATGTTGTTTTTGTTTAATCTGAAATTATAATAATTATTTCATCACTTAAAAATAGAAATAAATTAACATATTAAAAAATACTTCATATTAGTATTTGAAACTAAATAATCATTTTATTTATCCCTATGTCAAATATATAATAGAAATAAATAATTTTGAAATTTATTTTATTTACTTTACTATATTATTATAAAGACCATTAGCATTAACATATCATAAAAAGGTTTTCTATTCATGTTTATAAGGATTTTATATAATATATAATGATATAATATTATTATGTAATGTGTTAATGTTACCTTTTATTCTTTATGAAATTATTTTTAATCTAAATTATCTCTTTTTAACTTGATCATGGTAATAAAATATTCTATGATTACTTTTCATAATTTCTAAAATTATATATAAAATATTTTAAAAAAAATTACCTAATAAATCCAGATATGGAATCTATCTTTTGATATTTTAAATTAACAAATATGATAAATTTAAATAAAATTTATACTAAATATAATTTTTTTCCAAAAAATGTCATCGTAATTATAAAACATTTGAAAACTAAATTCTTGTATAAAATGATTTCTGAAAACTATAATCAGATTATATTTTATCAAATCTGACTAATAATATTTAAAAACTATTAAAAAATATTATTTATCATTACATAAATCCTAAAATATAATAGAATTTTTAGGAAACATCATTATTTTTTATTATTCATTTAAAAATAATACTTATAATAAATATCTAAAATATTACCCATACACTAATTTTGATATAAAAATTTCAAAAATAATATCTTTTTATCAGATAAAATATCAATAATCTATTGATATCAATTATAATATTTTCTCAAAAACCCCAATAAATAATTTTCTAATGAAATCATTTATTGATAAATAAAATTTATTATCAGAAAATTGATTATTTATTTACTATTCTCCAATCAATGCATTTTTATTGATTAGTATGCAAATATTGATATTAAATTATGTTTTTAATCCTGTTTATAATCCAAAATTCATGGCCTAGGCCATAATGACCTTTTATAAATTATAATATTTTAAGGTTTATTTAATCATTGTGTTGTGTGTCATACACATTATGAAAAATAATTTGGAACTTTTTATAATAACAAGGGGTTACATGATATTAATAACACCTCAATAATATGTGTATAATGTATTATGAGTAATATAAAATGAAATTCAATATAATACTACTATATAAAATTTATTTATTACATTTAAAGAAATTAATTAATAAAATTGATGGAATAGTTTCTAATGTTAAGGACTAATAGTTTTGTAATTTGTAACTAAATATAGAGTGTTCTACATATATTTTAATTAATTCATTATATTTATTTAAGACATCATTACTTATTTTTATTATCCAAATTATGATGATATATTTTTTCTCCATTTATACAAAAAATGTCATTCATTCATATAAGAGTAAGATATTTTATAATTTTTTTATTAAATTACAAACTTTTAATAGGTATTGTAGCACACAATAATGTGTTTAAAAATACAATTTCATACAATAGAAATATTATTAACTGAAAATATTAGTAATAGGAAGACCCCTAACCATTTATTAAACCAAGAAAAATTTACAAAAAACAGAAAAGAAGGATGCAGGTGAACCGCTTGCCCACATCCAACCAGTTCCATCCAAAAGAAGAAAACTGCATGTCATAGTAATTATACCCTTATCCATATCCATAATAAGAATCTTCCTCCACTGAAGATGATTCGCACTCTGAAGATGCTTCATGTTGCTTCAATATATTAACGTACTTATTTCTAAGATTCAACTTCTCTAGTGAGGACTTCTCCACATAGTATTGCATGCGTGACAATGGGGTATCCCCTATTTCTCTATTAGATGAATCCCCGGTGGGCACTGGATTTGGCAGATAAGAATAATCATTCTTGGGTATTCTTATTTGTGGAGTAGTCATAACTCCATCACTTTCAGTCAAAATTCTTCTTCTACTTGGTACAATGTCACTGAAGGAAGGCTGGATAGCTCCACTATTTTCCTTATCACTATCAAAAACATCTCCACCTTTACCAGGGATCTTTATAGAGACAAGATCCATGCATCAATGCATCCTTCTGCACCAGAACATCCTATAAAATATCCAAGATCCCTCCTTCCATCATCTGAGGAAGCATGTTATGGTTAATTGGGGAATGATAGTTAGAGTATGATAGAGAATCATTACCATCACATAACAACCTCTCCATTGAACCCTCAATAGAGTTTTTTGTCCTATAAATAGTCTGAACATCATAAAACAAATGTGAACCTTCAACCAATAGGGGTACCCCATCGACCTCCAGTCCTTCGAACCCATTGCAAGTCTGGACAACTTAAATTTCCCCATCTACAAAAGTTTTGCAATATACCATCTCAGCAAAACCAAGACCTGATTGACACAAACTAGAAGTAACATTCTGAAAGGGTTCCTTCCCAACACCAAGGTAACACCTTAATCAATGAAATATTTTCCAAACTCTTAGATTTGAGGACATTGACATATCTTTCATTCCAGTAGAGCATACCTGAGCTGATGCAACACCATATCAGTTTACACCCTACATAAGAACTGGAGCCAATTTCACCTCCACTAGTACACTGCCAATTATAGATTCTCTCACCTGAATTTCATGCTAAATAGCTTATCCATGATCGACACATCCATTTTTCTCCTCATGAACTATATTTTCCCCAGCCTCACCCCTTCTCACTTCCAAACCAACTTTATTATGACATGTTCTAAAGTCCTAATCCAGACTAGATGCAACACAACCTCCACTGTATCTCCTCTCCACCACTTGTGTGCATCCACTCACCCCCTCGCTATGAAAAATTGACTCTATATCACCAAATTGACCACAATCCTTCCAATAGTGCATCCATGACTCAAAAATCACCTCATGTTTCCAATTAAACTCTTTCTCATCCATAATCCAAATGAAACGGACCGGTGAACTTGCTACATCGTCTTACATACAAATTATCAGACAAATATGATGATATATAACCTCAGTAAGATGATCTGAACAAAGATACCTCCCAAACATATTTCTGATTGCACATAAGAAAGAACAATTTTGAAAAAAAAAGGAAGACCCATGAGGCTTACCCAGGTCATGATCATCGAAGGGTCACGCCGCATATGAAAGTCGAAGCTTTAGCAAAACAAGTAGAATGATGACCTAATTCATCTTCGAGGGCCCCTACACCAAGAAATAATTAAATACTCTTCATATCCAAATAGGATCATGATGTGCCTCTGGTCAAGCAATCTGTTGACCGCACACTTATATATCTCCCATGAATCAAAGACAACCCGATGAAACATTTCAACTGAAGGATGATGGAGACAAAATCAGGACACTATGGTGAGCATGCAAAGATCTGTGGCACTGTTAAGCTCCACTAGGAGTAGTGAATGTTAAGGTGCAGCTCGGAAGAGATATGGGACCTTCTACAAATAGGGATCTTCAGGATGGTTAGAAGGGAACTAAGATCTAAGGAGGTTCTAATCTTCCATTGTGGATGAAGGTGCGAGACTCCCCCTCTAATTGGGAGGGGGAGTAGAATTCTGTGACATTCTACCTAGGTCATTGATGCAAGAGAAAAGCGGGAGAGTCTCTCTCTACCCCCAAAATATTATTCTTTATGTAATAGTTGTAACATATCTAATAAATAATAGTGTATTAATGAGAGTCATTTATTTATAATAATTATATTGTTCATACTTGTATAAAAGTAATTCCGTAGAAATAAATTTATTAGAAATAAGAATAATATTTTTAATATAAAATAAATGTTTTTATTTAAATGATTTTTTATACAGAAAATATGTTTTAAATATTAACAAAATAAACTAATCACTATTTCTAAATGATTTCAATGAAATTTGTTAATCATATTTCAAACCAAATATTTTATCATTCATCAACTATTTTTATGGGAATGACATATTATTAAATACATTTTATGCTTAAAAATATTTTTTCTTGAATATTGGTTTAATTATTTATTACACAATTATTTTTAAAATGAATTTATACTAGTTTTTAAATATATTTTTTAATAAAAGGAAATCAGTTTCTAAATCATAATTTAAAAAATTAATATAGAGTGATGTTTTAATTTTTTTAGAAAAAAAATTTACATGAATACATTGAAATACTTATTTTAATTGAAAACTTAATTTATTATTATGTCATTTAAAAAGATAGATTTTATATTAGAAATAATTTGAAAGTAAAATATATTATTTAATATTATTATTATCAAAATATAGATTATTGGAATCATTTTATTTTGAACTTTGATATAAAAACATTAGTATTTGAGAAAAAAAAGCTTTTAAAAAAATTCATCATCCTTATAAGATTGATGTTAATGTAATTTCAATAACGTATATTAATTGAATTATTTTAAATGGTTTATGTTTATTTAAAAATAAATATTTATATTATATAAAGTTTTCAAATAAAATTTTTTATATAATGAATAGGTAAAATATTAAAAAAATTAATTTCGATTATTGTTAAAGTATAATTTCAGATGTTATGAGTCAATTTGTAAATATTAATTTCCACAAATGAAATTTATTTATTTGATACGTTTTATTTAATATTAAGAATCATTGGGTCACAAATATCAATTAATTGACATTTATTTTATGTCTTAAAGGTAAAATTAAAAATGTAAATAAAAAACTAGTTATTATGCTAAAAACTAAAATAGTAAAAGTGGGAACCAAAAGAAAAGAGACAAACATATTGAAAAAAATATATTTTTTTAGATGGGGGTCTTTATCAAAATTATTTTAATTATACTCCATTAATCATAAATTATTCAGTTACATGGGTTGTGAGTGACTTCCCATTAGTAATATTTTTGAATATTTACAAAAATGCCTATCAGACTCAAATATAAAAAGAACATCCTCCCATCAATTAATCACAAGTACATAAACATTGATACCGAATAAAACCACAAAAATATATTTCCAAAATAATTATAAGTATTCTACATTATATTTATTCAAATAATATCAACCTTATTGTTTTTAATATTAGTTTTGAATACGTTTTTCCATATGGGGGTAGTTGCCTTCACTATGCTCTTTCTTTTTAAATATTCTCTTACCAACATCATTAATTTTTTAAAATAAAAATATGATTAAAAAATTTTAAAATATTTCTTGATGTGATTATATAAATGAAATAACATATATACTTCATTTATTCCAAAAAATTAAAAATTAAATTGTTGACAGTTCATGTGGTAGATTACCTTCTCCAGAAACAATGTAACTCATTTTCTGTCAACACCAATCATGTTTTGATATAGTGATAGATTATAAATATATACATATATATATAAGATATAGTTATAATTTCCCCAACATAATATAACATTTACCTTCTTACCATCTGGAAAACATTAACATTTCTCATGCATATGAGAGGACTTCTGCCTCTTTGAAACAACTTTCTTAGTTTTTTTCATAGAATGTATTGGTGATGTATTTTATGAAAATATATTATGAATATGATATAATTTTTATTTAATTAATTTTTATTATTATTTATCATTCATTCCTTCCATTTATCTAAATAAGGTAAACAACATTCATGTGTATATATGACTTATCATATACCTGAATGTTGCAAGCCATTTAATAATATATAAAAGTGATGGACTATTAAGAAATGATTTATAATTAATATATATCATATTTAAATAATTTTTAACATTCTGGAGAATATGGAATATTGAAAAATGTATAAGAACTGAAAATACTAAAACAAAATATATATGATAAATAAAGAAGTTGTTATAAGAAATAGTTATTTTTAAAAAAATTATTATTAAATGGATGATAAAGTATTATAAATACCTCATATATATTATTATATATGTGATTGTTTTTATAATAAAATTATAATAGACTTTTATTTAATATAAATGGGTATACAACATATATGATGAAGTCCAAGACATGAGGTAATGCTTTCTATCTCTCTTTCATTTCTATGAGACACATGCCCTATTCCCCACTTGATTCATTTTTTTAGTGCATATACTTCCCATTAATTTCATTTATTACACATCATGTGAATTTTATAGGTATTTAAATATCCATATTAGGTTATTTTTAATGATTCTTATTATTCATATGATTACAATGTTATAAGTGATTTAGTATAAAGTATCATTGTCTATCATTATTATTCATGATTGGGTTTCAGATGCAAAAATATTATGATCCCTCTCATAAAAATATTAGTAATTTTCTCAAATATTGATATTTTATAAAAAAACATTACTTCAATTTTTCTATATTTTTTAACAAAATACACCATAATATTTTTTTATTAAGAATACATTTATTTCTGTATTTGGTGATAATTTGATTCTTTTCCCTATATAAGATTTCTAAAACTAATTATGGTATTTTTTTTAAACTATAAAATGTTTGACTAAATAAATTTTAAATGATTTTGGATTTTTTAAAATAAATTTAATGGAGGTATATTTCCATTTTTTAAATGAGGTATTTTTCACTTTTTTACAATAATGTGAAAGTAAATATTTCATATAACATATATTGTTAGAAAACAATTTCTAATATTATGACCATTAAATGATTATATGAATAATATATATGTATATTGGAATATGATCCATGAAAGTGAATTTTCAAAATATTTACTAATTTCTCATTTTGAATAGAATATTTCAAATTTGGGGAGGTTATTTTTATAATCATTTATTAAATAATATATCAATATAATTGCCTTTCACAAATAACAAATATAATAGATGTTTGATGTGTTTAATTTGGGATATAATCATATGGTTCCTTGATTATTCTTTCATTAGGTTTATTATGATTACGATAATGGGATTTTAAGAATCTAATTTATTTTTTAGATCTTATTATATGATGTATTTAAGAAATATTTATGAAAGTTGATTTCCTTTATTGGGTAATGTTATTATTATATTGTGATTTTTTAAGGATTCTATAGAAAAAAAATGTTAATTATTCATTATATGAATTGTGGTCTCAAATTTATATAGCTTTAAAATATAATGGGTAATTCTTTATGATTAATTTTATAATTATGGAATAAATATCTATATGTTTGATCCCCATGGGGAAAAAAGTTTAGTTGCTTTAATTTTATGGGATAAATTAGTTTGTATGATTTTTTTTTGCAAAATAGATTGATTTTATTGATCCAATATTTTGTATTTTTGTTGATTCCAAGACAATTTTGTTTTGATGGCCATTGTTGTTAACAGTGAAATATTATACTGATTCTATACATATGATGTTGTTATAATTATAAAACATGATCTTATATTTCCTAATTTATATATGAAGATTTTTCTCTGTTATTGTTGATTTATTTTAAATGGTAATGTTTTATTACATGAATCAATTTAATAGTCCAGTATAGATTTTGTTTAAAAATTTTATGTTATATTAAAGATTTATTTCCCTTATATCAATCTTATGAATTCATAGAATCATCGATATATATCTCTCATGTTTATACTTACCTAGAAGTTTAGCTCACACTTTTTTAGATTTTAGTTCCCTATATTATGAAAAATGGTTTTGGGTTTGGTATATTTATAAAGATTATTATATGCGATTATATTAATGGGTGATGTTGAATATCCTTCATTAAATATGTAAATTATATATCCATTCTCCAAAGTAGATAATCATTTACATTCCAAAAATAATTTTGTGTCAAATATTCTAAAATATAATCATAAATAATTTCATATTTATATTTGAAAATCCTAGGTCCTCAATGGTGGTACAATAGAATAGTTTATATAACCATTGGACAGTGGGATAAGAAAAACTCAGTGTGAACCAAAGGGGAAATACAATATATAGATTTCTTTTATATTTTTTGTGGGATAGAGAAAGTGGGTTCAATTAAAATACATCAATGTATGTATATTTCAAGTTGATTTAATAGTAGAGTAGTTTTACAAAGGTGTAATCTCACTAAAAAGGTAATATTTTGGTTTCAATCTATCTTCACCATGTGATTTACCAAGTGATTTTCTAAAATCCAAGTATTCCAACCCATTGGGATATATTTTGGAAATTCTCAAATTCCATATGAACCATCATGAATGATTTAAAAATATTATGCCCATTAATGCCCAAATATAAACCTAAAGTGTTATAGATTGATAATTTAGAGTAATAATTTTTAAATGAAATTCATGATTTATCATGATTAATCACAGTAATTAATGAATTTTTATGGCTATTATAATAATATAGTTTTTATCAAAGAATGAATTAAGAACAATGATATTAGTATGGTGATATGCATGCTTAAACACTAAAGTATCTTATTTTAGGTTATTTATAAAAAAGAATTCTATCGTTATATTTATCTTGGAAATTTAATTATTTTATAATATAATAAGATATTTAATTATTAGTGAAAACCCCCCAATGGTGCGATAATCACATATTAAAACTATTATTGTTATCCATTTTATGTTTTTTGGAATCTGGTGGATATAAATCTATTTATTCTTCTTCTAGTTTAATATTATTTTATAATAAGTTGGGATTGGATTTCACTACATAAATAACTCTTAAATTACTAAGGAAGGGATGTAACTTTTAATATTCTAAAAAACATAGGATTTTAATTCAATCAACCAATAAATATTTCAATCCATTGGAATAACATATATTTTATAGTTTCTGGTTTCATTTCACAAGGGGTGATTATCTACTAAGGTAGGTGGTACCAAACATAGATTATATTTCTATTTTGTGGGAGTATGCCAATGTCTTAATAGAATAGTTTCTTAATCTTCAACAAAATCAATTGGATGAGTTTTCAATAAAACCAATATCAAGTAATAATTCTATATCAATGAAACCCTATAGAATGAACCTAACTAATTATCATAAATTTAGGAAGAAAATCCAAGAGAATATTCTAAAGTAATTTTATCCTACAAGTGTGAATCCTTGTGGGGAACCTACACATTTTTTGTGAAGAATGCTAGATCGATGGTACATTTCATTGAATACTGGGAATATAAAAAATTCAGAATTAATAACAAGTATCATATACCCAATATTTATGAATTGTTTAATAAACTATGTATAAAAATCATTTTTCAAATATTTACTATTATTCCAGATATCATCGATTTAGGGTCATGAAAGAGGATATAATAAAGATGGCTATAAGTAAATGGCCTAAAACAGTATATATTATTTGGGAAATAAACGAGAAACTATTTTTATTTATTCCAAATAACCATTTTTTTGTTTATAGTTTTATAGAGTTAGGTCGTAACTCCTACATAACAAAAACATATATATAATAAGTGTGATATTTAAATCATACTCCATTTTCTTGATTATATAAATATTTTTAAATGAAACAAGTTTAATCTTTATGAATAATATTTGTGATATTAAACAAGACATATTATTCACGCTTAAACATCTGTTAACCTGTGTGGAAAAAATTTAAAATATTGGATGAGCATAAAATCGTATGTATTCAAGATAAAATGAATGAAATAAACATTTATTCCATGAAAATTAAAAAAACTCCATTTAAAATTAATAAATATGAAAAAATAATAATTTATAACCCATAACATTACTTTCTATGCCGACAGATTTTATTAAATCTTTATATATGAAATATTACAGGAAAAATGAAACTTTTAATGTTTCTTTAAAATAAATACAAACTATAATTACCATTTTAAAAATATATATATATATATATACATTTTACCCCTAAAAAGTATAATATAAATTCATTTCAATTGAAGATCCTTATCCAGCCTTGAGAAATCGTAAGATTTCTATAAAAACCATATAAACCATATATATTATATTTATGTTACTTATAGAACAATTTTTATATAACTCTTATAAATGGATTAACCCTCATGGTTAAACATACACTAATAATCACAGTTACACCTAAAATAACCATTATGGTTATAGTTGGAATAACAATCACTGTAAATTTCAATAATCTCTTAGTTTAAAATAAATTTGATTACTTTGTACCCTCAACCAATGAATTTGAGAGATAAAAGTGATAACCCACACTAATTTTATTACAAAACTATTGATAATCATAATCAATTACTACTTATTACAACAAAATACATAAACATTTCATTATAAATATTCTCTTTGCACCTATAAGAAAGATTTTTGGATATTGAGATATCCATTCAATTATAGAACCATTTTTTGAAAATCAACATAAAATATGGATGGTGGGATTTTTTATTTTTATAAAAATTTATATATTTTTAATGAATCCTATAGTAAAATAATATTTTTAGTGTTGGTAATGATCATTATATCCATATATGCTAAAATTTGGAATTAATTTTTCTATTTGTAAAAATTATCAATACATTACATAAAATATTAAATTTTTCAAAACATGAATGAAACTAAAAATATATATACCATTTTATAAATATTTATTTAATGTTACTTTTAAAATATCAATATAGTTATTTTAATATTTTGGATGTATAAGATGAATACATTTAAATGAATCACAAAAACATTATTTTTAAAATAATGTCATGTTCCTTATGTCAGACACATCAGGTATGTTCCTTATAATCCCAAATAATAAAAAAATTATTTTTTTACTTTTATAATTACATTTTACACTTATAATATTTAAAATCTACCACATATAACCATGTTACAATAATTACATAATCCTTTTATTTTATGATAGAAGTTTTGTTGATATTCGGTTCATAAGTACAAAATGACATTATTTTGTTGAAAATTGTAAATGAGGTCATTATTCCAACATGTATAGAATAAAAAAAATAAAATAATTAATAAAAATATAAATATATTATAACTATTATGAAATTAATGAATTAGGGTGTTAAAAAATGAACTACATTACAGTCATGGAGTAAGTGGGCACTATATATGCAAGAGTAACATTTCCATTTTTCAATAAACATTATGGAAAGAGGTTATGTAATATTTTGACATTATATATAGATTATAATATCATAAATATCATAGTATTTATTCTTATACACTTTATTATATCATCTTTGTGATGTGGAGATGGAAAAAAGTTCACATTTCTTTGAGGGGATGGTAGTCCGCATGTACGTACAAACGCCATTATCATTTTCCAGTGAATTGAATGATTAGAATGTAAAGAATATATTATAATTTTAAATTGATAAATATTAAATGAATATATTATGTAAAAATTAACTCAGTCGCACTAATCCATCCATGAGATAGGGTAATTCAAAACAAATTACATTGGTTCTTGTTGCGGCAGACCGACGTACACATGAATGATAGATTATTTTCCCATATGCTAGATTTTAAATATGGATATAGGTTATTAAATTAGATTAAAAAATATATTTATATGAATGATACTATGATTATTATTTTATCATTTATGAGGATGATCTTATGGATATGTAAGAATAAATAAAATTAAAACATGTAGTAAAAAATAATACATATTCTTTAGAAATTCTATTTTGTATGACAACATTAAAAATTAATATGTGTCTTATTACCAATTTATTATGTCCATAAAATGGTTGGAGATGTATGGAATGGAGTTTGGTAGATATTTTCTATGAAAAAGTTTTTTTAGGTTTGATGAAATGAGATGTAGTTCCCTTTTATAAGAGAGGAGAGGGGAATTCTCAAAATTTATTAACAAGTAAATTTAATAAAAATTAAGGTAAATTTCCAAGATGATACGAATTGGATCTATATGATGATAAACTTTTTATTATTAATAATAAAACCATCAAATTAAATTTTTAAACTTTTTGATCACATTTAAACTCTTAACGTTTTTCTTTAACCTTTCGTTAGCCCTTATGATAATTTCTGTAATATTAATATTTTCTACCATTTAAAGGTTTATAATTTAAAAATAAAATTAAACATGTTAATAAGATTTACCATGGAATATTTTATTAACCATATAACATTAATTTAGAGATATATAATATTTATATGAATTTTAAACCATTTAATAATATAATATTTCTTATAAAATTCATTAATGTCAATTTATGAAATGTTAATTTACATGGAAATTAATAAAACCAGTACCAAAATTAAAATCAAATAATATTAATAAGATACTATATAATATTAAATTTTTATCTTAAAAATTATTAGATCAGAATAACTGTTTTATATTATTGAATTTTTAGTATTTATAATATAATTTTTTATTTTCCATTAATTGATTAATTACAGCATCATGGTTGTTTAAACGTTAAAGTTAAATAATTATTTACTAAATATTAATAATAAACCTCCATGATTAAGGTAAAATTTATATATTTGAAAATATTAATTATTTCCAAAATTTATCCTTTTGTTATATACATGTTAGTATTATAGTTATTATTAAAAACATGAGTGTGAAATTTTATACTTTTCTTTAAGAAAAATAATATAAAGAATATAATTACATCAATATGAAACAATATGACATAAAAACTAATAATAAAACATTTTTTATTAAATTTAACCGTTCAATAAATTTATATACATTTATAGGTTCATTTTTTAGTCCCTATCATATGTTTCTTAAATTTAATTACCTTATTTACCCTAAAATGTGGTAAAAAATTACTAATGATGTTATTGGTATTAAAAAAATACAAGGGATTTTTTTATCAAATTTCATAACCATGATTAATTATATAGAATTAATTTTTCAATAGTAAAAACATATGTGTGGATTAAATTAATATACAATTAATTTGAAGAAAAAAAATATGGTGTTTTTAAAAAAATTAATATTTTAAATAAAGTTTGTTTTAATAATGAAGTCTATTATAAAATTACATTAACAACTAAAATTGGTATTATTTTATATATTAATTAAATAAACAAATTTTAATTCTTATGCTAGAAATAATTTTACATTGTAAACACTTCGAAATAAAATGATATTTTCAATATATATTAGTATTTTTTCAGTATTCATTGGAAACCCAATCTTTTCATAAAATTATTAAAATTTCTGCATTATTTTTTTTTTGATATGATGACATAAAATGATTTTCATTTTATCAATATAAATATTATAAAACATTCAAAAATTAAACATAGCAAGTTCTCAAGAAAATAAATTTCAACCATTATGGAATGAATCATATAGATGAAAATTAAAAATATATATTAAAAAATGAATAATTATTAAAAATTAATTAATCACCACAATTTTATTTTATGTTAAATATATATACATACATGTGTATATATATATATATATTGAAATGTAGTTACTCGCATTCATTCGTGATAATTTAATGGCTTGGTTATAATTTTATTATTTAAAAATTATACTTTTCATCTTAAATAGACTATGTGTTTCATATTTTGTATGCTATCGAACATAATTTTTATTTTAAAATCATAGGATGGAAAATTATTCATAAATTATTAAATTTAATCCCCATAATTTTGATCTCAATATTATTAATAAATTTATTACATTTAAAAGTACCATTTTTGAAAACCCACAAAGTAAAATGTGATAAGAAAACATCCATTTGATAAATGATAAATATAAGTGTGAAGATAATATTCAATGAAAAATAACTTTTTTTCTATATAGGGAAACCTTAGTGTGATATGAAAATATGAAAATATAAGATAAAAGTAAATCTCAATCTCTAATTGACATTGAGAGACAATCTAATTAGGATAAATATAACAAATAAATAATCAAAAATAAGTGATGGGTGAAGAGTCCATCAATTTATTAGAAATGATGGTAATAAGTTCACCATTTTGATTAAATATAATTTCCATTTGTAATGGTTAAAAAATAATAAATACTAAAAAAAGTATTAACTTTATTATTATAATATAAAACATTAATCAATCCCCCCCAATATCAAATATGACTCTCCAAATGGTGAGTATTTATGATGAATTTTGATATGCATAATTCCCCAAATTAATAATTCAAGAAGTTGACAAAATCTATACCCCTTATATTTATCCTTTAAACGAATAAAAATGGTAATAAAAATAAATAAAAATTACCCAATTGAGGAAAACATCATATTAAGAAATGTAAAATTAATATTCAAAACCTCTGTGAAAACACCCAATGTTTGACATCGTTTATTCGATAAATACATAATTATAACATTCATAAAAAAATTCAAGAATATGTATGAATACGAAAAAATTAGAAGAATTTTTTTCACATATTATTCTAAAAAATATACCCATTTCTTTAATAATCATATTGTCATATACTTTAATATTTTTATTCCGTAATAAAATTATCTATAATATATTCAAATCTTTTATATAAATAAAATTACACAGTATGAGGAAATAATATAAAATTATATATGATTATATAATAATATAACATAAGATTAAATTTATCTTAATGAAATAGTTCTACTAAAATAGTGCACATCTTCCAAAATAACAGAATTCACCTAATATCCAAATCACAATTCAATCCAATAGTTTTATCTAAATAAAACATATTTTCCTAAAATCTTCATAATAATAATCTTTCCAATAATTTATGTAAAAAATTATTTAATATTGACGAGGACAAGATATAAACTAGTGTATGTCTCTACACCCCTATTGTCTTTCATTTTTAGGTTCAGGCCCATGGCTTTACCAGATGCGGAGAGTTGTCACAAGGCCTACGGGTTATCCTTTTAATAAAACTATATAAATATATTCCTATAATGTTCTAAACAATATAATAAATATCCTCAAAACAATTAGTAATCCCAAAAAATCATATAATCTATAAATGTTATAAATAAATTTAATCATATGTTCCCTAAATGAAAAGAGATTTATTCATTATATAAATTTTTAGAATATTACATATACCTCAAAAATTTACCAAAAAACATTTAATTTTCTCAAATGATAATCCCGTCACATATAACCTCAAAATGGGATTTATAAGTCACTAAATATATAATAATCTTTATATATGAAACCATATCATAACTCTATAATCCCTATATATATAAAATCCTAAATTGTTCAACATTGATTATTGACAATTCATTATATTTTATTCATTAATGATTTATTTAAAAAATCCATTATATAATCCATAATATTCTTATATCATTTGAGGATTTATTCACATAAATAATAAAAACATAGGTATATAATGACCTGCCATATCTATTTTATTTCTAATATAATTCTTGTCATTTCCCTATAGGACATATAATTTCACTATCCATATACTCTATACTTTTAAATAATTAAATCAATGACTTGAGTAGAGCATTATTCATCTTCATGGAATTAATGGATCGCTTCCATTTTCCTTATTAGATTATTGTTTTAAGCCTTACATTACAACGTAAACAATATATTCATTTTATCTTATGACATATTATTTGGTCATTCCTACCACATTAATGAAACATAGTTCATTGAATATTTATATCATTTAAATATTGTCACATAAACTTTCACCTAGATTCATTATTGATTGTTTTTTGTATTGTGAAACTAAAATAGATTCCTGAATCAAATAATATCATGGGTTAATTGGTTAGGACTAACCCAATTAGTTTTCTTGATCTGTCTAATTTCATTATAATTTATTTTTAGATGGCCACCTTATTATCTTTCTCATCCATATATACATCAATTACTGTTTGATATTTTTATTTTCTAAAACAAAAAATGTTCAGTGTTATCATATCAATATATTCACAAAAAATGTTCAAATAAGGTGTGTAAAATAAATGTTATCATAAAAATTCTATTATCACAAATTAACATAATTATACCTCTCATACTATCTTTTCTGGTTATAGATTAATTTTCCCATATACTTTAATAACATGTTTTCCTATAATTTATTACAAACACTAATCTGATAACAATTTTCATTTCCGTACCATATAAATTACATATTACTGTTACATTAAACTATAATATACATCCTTAAATACCAAAATATCTTTTAGTTTTATAGTTTTATATATTTTTATCATTAAAATTAAATATAAACCTAATATATATATACATTGTGTAATCTTCTAATAAGTATTAATATTTTTAAAAATTTAACAATTATTAAATTATATCAGGTTTCAATTTAATGAAAATTTATCCGGATATTCAAATCGCTTATTTAATTCCCTTGCTCATAAATATATGTGGGATGAAAAAAAATTATTATAGTACTTAGATGCACACAGGTAAGCTATTAGTATATTAATATTTATACAAAATTTCCATTTTTCAAAATATTATTTTGGAAAAAATAATACATTTCATACCAAATAAATCACACTCTCTACATAAATATTTATATAAATCATTTCATATGAAATATTAATATCAATGTAAAACTCATAAGGTATCATTGAAATCAGAAAAAACAAAAAATATATGTTATGTAATGTTATACTTTTTACCCTTATGAAGTATCATATACATTCCCTTAAACCTATGATTATTTTTTCACCATGGGAAATCGTTAGATTTAAATTAAAATTCATACAAATAATAGATAAATATTTTATTTTTATAATGGAATGATTTTATTACAACTCATAAAAATGGAATAATATTCACTATTACACATATAATAACCATTTTAGTTCCACAAAAAAATTACCATCCATGTTACAATTAGAAAAACAATCAGAATATACATTAAAAGTATCATATTATAAACATAATCAGTTAACTTTTACCCTTTAGAAAATAAATTTGAGGGATATAATGAGAAAACCCACCTAATTTTTATTATTTTAGAACACATACTCATTAATAGATTACATGAACCATAAATGATTTCAAAAAATAATTAATCACAAAAAAATCATTTGACTCATAAGAAAATATATTTCGATATTAATATATATATTCCATTTTAAAACAATTTAGGAATGTGATTCAAATATAAGGATTGAATTTAACGACAATAAATTATTCTAATGGAATCAAATACTCAAATTACTGTTATAGAGTAAATAATTGTCGTTGCATTGTATAAATTAAAATATAACATTCATTTTTTACTTCATGTAAGAAATGTCAAAATATTCAATAAAAATATTCCTTTAGAAGAACATTTAAATAATTTAAAATGATAATAGTAATTTTATTTATATTAATTTAATTTCAATATTAAAACATCAATATGATTATTTTAAAATTTTAGACATTTAATAAAATATGTTTTAAAGGAAGGATTAAAAGATTATTTCAATAGAACGTCCCCTTCTTTGAGACTAACACATCATTTCCATCTTCTAAAATCTTCAAGAAAGATCTTTTTATTTTATTTTATTTACATATAAAAAAAATTCAACAGTATTATTTTTTTAATATAATTTATTACAAATATAAAGTAATTCCTTAATCATTTAAGTTTTTATCAAACATTTTGATGATGTTTTTTCATAAGTCATTGATGACAATGATAGGACGAAAATGGTAAGTGATATAATTATTTCATTATATTAAAATTTATAATCATGATATAATTTCCATTTATATACAAAAATTATATATTTATATCCAGTAAATAATGATGGTTATAAAAAATGAACTATGTTACAATCATAAAGGTGGGAGGTTATACATATTCCTAAGTGACATATCCAATTTTCAATAATAAATAATAAAATCAGGTAATAATTATTATATAATTATATAAATATAATAATTCCGCAATATAATTTTATTTATTTAAATTAATTTATTTATATCATCATTGTGATGTTGTAAGAAAAAAATCACACTGCTTTGGGGAAGTGGTAGAGCTCAAGTAAAAATGAATGATGTTATCTTTTTTTGTGGATGTAACAATAAAAAATTAAATGATATATTAAAATTTTAGAATTCTAATTTTATCATGAATATTATATATAATCCCTAATTCCATCTTTTCAATTCCTTTGTGGGAGATTTTTATTGAAAATTTTATATCTATTTGTGAGGTTGTAGTCCTCCCAAAACACAAAAGATGGATTGTGTTCCAATTTGATGGATTTTATATTAGGATAGTTATTATTATATTTTACATAATAACTAATTAGAATATGTAATATACTATTTTTATTATGTTGTAATAGTTTATAAAAATTTTAAGGATGTGGAATAAGAAATAAAATTAAAATAGTTTTTAAACGATACACCCCGTCTTTGTAAAAATTCTTTTTTTAACACCTTATGACCTATAAGATTTTTATTAAGTCCATAATAATGATTGGTGAATTTTTTATAGATTATTTACTATATTTTGGTTGCTATTTTAGAATCATAATATATTATTAAATTTGAGGAAATGATATGAAGTGGATCTATTTTATAAGAGAATGATAGGGCATTCGTTGAATTTGTTAATGTATTAATTTAATAAAAAAGGAATTTCATCCAATTTTATTGATTTTGATAATTAACAAATACAAATTTACCACGAGTTGAAATAATTTCATTCATTATTATTTTTTCATGAATAGAAAAAAAAATTACAAATGACCATTTTTTTAATATTTTTTAAAACATTTTGACAATTATCCCAATATTAAGGTTTTTACAATTTAAGGGTGAAATTCTTTCATTAAAATGAAAAATGGACTATGAATTAAGGATTAATGATATAATTAACAATATTCATTTTATATGGCCAAATATTAATTTTTTATCAAAATTAAATTATTTAATTTTATATAAACTTATTATTAAATATCACCAATGCCCATTTTCAGAGTGTTCATTAACATTGACTTTAATGACAAAAATACAACAAGTAATTCAAATAAATCCCCAAAATCATTATAAAATGTCTTTTTTATCAATTCAATTCATCATATAGATTAATTCCTACATATTTTAATGAAATTAATAATATTAATTTAATTTATTATATTATATCATTATTTGAATAATTTTGGACTTAGGGTTGTGTAATAATTTAAGGAAATTTTTTTTAGATGACATAGATTGGTTTCCCAATCCACGCAAAGGGAATTTTATTAAAACAAAATAGTACAAGGTACACACGAGGTGTAGTAAGTCTACACCAGCATAAAGCATAAAACAGCACAAAAAACAAACAATTGAACAATGTAGGCTGATAAAGACCGAACAAACATACTCCAACAAATGCAGCAGACCCCTCCCAACTGGTAATCAACGCCAGATAGCTCCAAGATATATGAATAGCCTGAGAGTGCATTAGGTACGTGATATCACATAGGAGTCAGCAACAACATCCAAGCTGAGTCAGTCAGAAACAAGTAGAGACCGATCTAAAACAGAGATGTCTCCATAGCAGATAAGAACATGAATCAAATCTTCAATCTTCTAGGCATGGGCATATCCCGAGCAACCAAACCAAGAATCCAACAGAGAAAAATGCAGAACAGAATAAAAGCAGAGGTTTAGAAGTATATCATCTTGGAAGAAACAATCCAGCATATACAGCACACCCTACGTTCCTGGAACAAACCCAAGCATTCTGCACTATGCACCATTCCAATGCAGTCCAAGGGTGTTAAAGTCTATCAAAACAGCTCTAAAAGAAAACAGAAAACTAGTTCCAGCAACAAAAACACCCAATGGTTTCACTTGCATCCCAAGCAGTCTGCACTGCTCTTAACCTCAGACCAAGAGAAATCAGAACCAACATCATCTAAAAACCACTTTAAAACTGAAAATTCATGTTTGAAATCATTTACAAAAAATAAACTTTTATTATATAAAATATAAAATAAGTAATTTAATTGTAAAAATAATCAAAAAAAATAATATAACAACATAAATATATTAAAAAAATCTATATTTGTTAGTAAATATTATTATTTTGTCTATTTAATGTATAATAAGACTCTTTACAACATTTTAAAAAAATTACAATATGTTATTTTTTATATTATGCTTTTAAAAATTAAATTTCAATTATTAAATATCATTTATATAAGTTCTAGACCTTAATTATTTCATTCTATAAAATAATAAAATAATAAAAAAAATTGAAGTCATCATATCATTCTATAATAAAATGACATTATTAAAAATTGAGTTTTATTTTTATAATAATCAATAAAAAACGTATTGATTCTAACTATAACATATATATATATATATATCAAAATCAATTTTTTTAACTCATACATTCTAATATACTGGATTAGTTTTAAGAGATAAATTTAAATAATAACAATTTGTGAGGAGATTAATATCATTGTTGTGTATTTTTTCTATATTGAACATAGTTATTCTTTCAAGATAATGAGATATTAAAATAAAATACTATACATAGTAGAAACACTATAAATATATTATTATTTATTTCTATCTTATTAATTCAATATGAATAATCATGGATTTAATGAATAGAGTCTGCTGATAATACCTTGGTCAGTTTTTGGTAGTCTTTAACAATTATATTATAATATATTTAAAGAGACTAGATGAACATGAAGATAACATGAGAATTTTTATCGTTTCCCTGAAAAAGGATAAATTTTTACAAAATATTTGCCAATTTTTATTTTGGTCTATAATAGGGGTAATTTTTCAATAATTCTATTTGAAGAGAGGATATATATTTATAGATCCATCAAAGAATGATGTTATTTAATGTTTGACCAAATGATACACTATAGATTAGTTTTGATGATTACTTGGGTTTTATAGATATTATAAAAAGATTTTCAATAATTTATCTTGATTTCATATAACAATAGTCTTGTTAACATCCAATGGATCAATATAAATTTTGATAAATAAAAGTGAGGAAAATTTCCAGGAAGTAAAGAGAAGGATAGTCACTACACATGTGTATAAATCAACCTACATTGGATATGTTTAGAAAACTAATCAATTCAACAAATAATTTATTAGGATTCATTATAAGGTTGAAAGGTCTTGATATAATGAATTCCAAATGAATATTGAAGGTTCTTATGAAAAAATATAAAACTCTTGATTTGAATTTAGCTCTGTTAATTTATTAAATAGTGAAATGGAGGAATTATCTTTATAGAGAATTATGTTATATATATAATGATCATAAGTGTTTAAAATATATATGTTTATCTATAAAGTGTTGAATATTGAAAAATTAATAAGGTTAGATCTTATTAATTATTATGATTTCTCAATAAATTTCCACAATTATTAAGAAAACATGGTAGTTTGTGCTTTCTGTCTAAAGGGCCATGCAATATCATCTATGTTGTCAATAAAAAATGTTATAATATTTTTATATTTAAAAGTACTGGGTATTGAAATCCCTATACTATTAAATAAAATTTATCAATTTGAAATAAGTGTTGAACCATCTATCCATGTGAATGTAAATGAGGTGCAAAAGGATGATGTTGAACTACTGATGAAGGGCATAAATATTACTACCTTTGACGATGATTATGATGGAATGAGAATGTTTAAGATATGTGTAGGAATATCATCCATACTAGACATAAATGATATGTTCTATGAGCCTTGTTGTTTTTTATTAAATATTAATTATGAAAAAAATATGTATATATATCTAAAAAAATATTTTTTTTAAGATAACAAGAGAGTTATTTTTTATTATGTATGTCGGTGCCAGGTGTGTAGTCATGTAATATTTGAGATAAAAAGTAATGGTGTATGTTATAAATATATATAATTTTATAACTAATATGGGAAAAAAACTTCTAAAATGTGTTCTTAGACTAGAAAACACATATATAAACCATATTAAAATTTGATTTTTATAGGTTTTCCTTATAATGTTAAAAAAATCCTCTTCATTAGAAAATATTTCTCCCTAGATCAAATTTCAAATATATACATAGTGTTTGTAATGCGGTTTTGTAGAGTAAAAAAGTATATTGTATCCTATCAGGATCTGAGGATTACTAAGATGTTATGGTGATGTATTGAATAATATCTTCAAATATAGTTTAGTTTCAGCACAACATACCATTCTTAAAAAGATGTCCTATATAATTTGACCTTTAATACTCTAAAAAATCAGTTGAGATATTGTTTTATTTATTTCATATTTTTTTGAGATCAAAATGTTATACTAGTTCATTTTTCATTTAATAATATATTTTAGTTAATCATCAACATATTTTCTTTTTATGCATTAAAATTAAAGAACTGTAGAACTCCAACGAGAATTTATGAATTAATAGAATGAGTACGATTATTACCTAAGAGAGCAACATAGATTATATTGAATGATAGAACTGTCATGACCCGTCCCTCAGGGCCTGTATCGTGACTACCCCAAGCCCGCCTACAATAGGCCAGGGGCTGGTGACTAGCACCAAATGTGTAAATCCCTAAAACTGGGAAGGTATTTCCTTTATAAAATATAAACTCACAAAACAAGAGTACAAGCGCAAGAAAACACTAATTAAAAGCAGTATAACAAGTGTACTGAAAGTAAAGGGGCCGGAAATACAAGCCCAATAGTAAAGTACAAGGAAAGGACTAACAGGTACAACTAAAAGAGACAAATAGCTGGAAGGTGTCTAGAAGCTCCTAGATCATCCACCATAGATCCTACATAAAGGGTAGGTACATATATCCTCCTCAGTGCTCCACGTCCTTTCGTCTCCTCCGGGTACCGGCTCGTCATGAGGTACACCTCCGGGTACCGTCCAGTCCTTGTACACTCTACCTCAGTCAGCGTTGTCTGTCGTCTGCGTCCAACACAACGAAGTGCGGGCATAGCCCGTGCAGGGGTGAGAATAACGATACTTAGTAGGGACCCCGAGACCCTCAAGGTCTCACAAAATACAACAAGGATAAACCACAAAGTATGATTTCAATGGATAACCATTACTTAGGTATATGCCCAAACATATTCCTAAGTTATCATGTAACCCATCTCAATCATGAGGAAAACACAAAGGTCATTGACTCAGCTCAAACCAAGATTTTTTAATTATCTAAACCATGGCTACTGGAGGACACCACCTTCTGTCGAGTATAGTGGTACAATCGTGACATTGAGGCGCTTCTCACTAACCTTCGATTGCTGAGGTACTCCTCCTGTCGAGTACCATGGGTCTACTACCAAATACCGGCCACTCTGTATGATGTGGGTCTACCACCAAATATTGGGCGCTCCCCCTAATACCCTATAGAGGTACTCCTCCTGTCGAGTACTGCGGGTCTGCCACAAAATATTGGGAACTCCTCATCCATGGGTATGCCGCCAACTACCGAGCACTACCCACTGGGCTTTTTGAATCACTCTGAGTCGAATCGGTCAACCAGTCATCAGGTCTGTCAGCTACTAGGTCTCTTCACTTTGTACGATCATCTCCCAGAGGATCCGCTCCATGATCTACTGGTCGATACTCCAAATGTCAAAAAGTCTCAAGTGGATGTATCTCAAAGGACCGCCACATCATAGGGGTCTCAACCCAATAGATGGAGCATCATTGGGACGCTAGTTCTGTGAGTTATTGGCATTTCCGTCCCAGGGGCCAGGTTGGTTTTTAGGTTCAAACCAACACGACCATACTCTAATTGTGTCCAAAAATCAAGTGGGATATTCCAAAGGAACTGTCTCACTCTAAGCTTTCATCTCCGCAGACTATTCGTTGATCGGACACTCGAGGCCCATGATATGGGCGAAAAGGTGTATTTGGGTCTAACGGGTCTGGGTCCTATCCGACCCAGTCGGACAGACCCGACCTAACCCGTGTCTGGAAAGGGGTTCGACCCGGTCTGTGAGTCCGAACCAGTCTGAAGAGGGGGCCCAGCCTGAAGGGGCGGCCTGGCCCAAAGTCGGTGGCCGACCCGAAGGCGTGGACCAGCCCGAGGTTGGCCTGGCCCAAGGCGGCCTGACCCGAGGAAGTATGGCCCATGGCGGCCCAGCTTGAAGGTGGCCCGGTTGGCCCGGAGGCTCAGTCGGCCTGCCGACCCAGTGGCCCGGTGAGGGTCCTCCATAGCCATGGCCAGGGGGGAACGGTGCGCCCCCTGGCACCCGAATGGATTAGTCGTTCGGGTAGAACTGAACTAGTGTCGGGTGGCACTGGTCTAGCTCACGCTAGACCTGACGGGGTCCCGCACCTCCCGGGTGGCCCAAGCGGCCAGCCTCTCCGCATCGCTGCGTCACGCCCCTCTGTCGTGGCCTAGACTGGCCATGGCCTCTTGCTGGTCTCTGTAAGGTGCGAGGGAACCACACTCCTCATCCGACTGCCGCGGAATTCTTGGTCGTGGCCCTCCTTCTAGAATGGTGTGACGGCACCACACCCCTCTGGCACTGCCGCAATTCTCCTAGCTGCGGCTTTATTCTTTGCATAGTTCGATGGTGCCACGCCCATGTGGTGACCCGGTATCCTTGCGCTGTCGGCTTCTTCGTGACCTGCTCATTGCCAGTCACCGCTTGTACCACCTCCATTATCAATGAACAAGAACAAACAAATAGGGAGGGTTGGGCCATGTTCGTGAAGTCCGAACCCTCCTCATTACGGTGGTATCATTCGGTAATCATACCATAAATTTGTACGATGAAGAACGAGTAAAAAACAAATCAAACCCCCTACCTTGATTATTGATTGTTGATGAAGTCGCGGGGAGCGGTCATCATTCTGCTGATATCGGGTAGAAGACGAAGAAGTAAAGGAGGAAGGATTCGGGGAAGATGAGTCGAGATGATGTCGTCGGCATTCTTCTTGGGTGGTGGTGTTTCCACTACTTTTTCTGGTTGAATAGGGTGAAGATGATGCACTTATTTCTTTTTGTGGTGACGGGCATTCTTCACGTTCTTCGTTGAGAGGATAAAGTCCTATCAATTCTCCTAAAGGCTCTTCTTCTCCTTAATTCTGCCAACAAGGATTATGCCAACCCCCACCCATAATAATACATCACATATTATAATGTTGGCATAATGAATTCAAAGAATTCAAAATGATTCCCATTTAATTAATTTACTTAATTAATTAAATTGGATGAGTTGACTCATTAAATGAAGGGGGAAGGTGAATAGTTTCACCAGTTTAACTGGGGGTTTAGAGGAGGTTTAAAGCTCATGTGGTCCCCACCTAATAATCCTTCCAAGTGAGGATATGTGTGGGTGGGCCCCACCTTCATAACCACTCATGGGAGGTTATGGTGTGGTTTCCCCCACCACTAACATCCTCTTGGAGCTTATAACCACCTAGAAATAAAAATAAGCTATCACATTATTTTTAATTAACATTATTAAAGAACCCCAAAAACTATCTTCCACTCTCGATAAAATGCAAGTACGGTGAAGGTATCACTAAGCAACTGCGGACGCTGCGAGTTCACCGGTTCCCACGGATTTCGATTCCGAGAGCTGGTTCATAAGTTATAAAAATCCGAATGTACGTTTACTGAGAGTACCCGAACAAAACTTCAGAATTTGATTCTGGGCACCCCAAGCCTCGGAATCAAGCGCCTTCAGAAACTTCGGACTCGTAAAAATCCCATTTATTTAAAAAAATCCACAGTAAATCTAGATCTTTACATTCTCCCCACCTCAGGGATTTATGTCCCCATAAGCTACAACTTGAACTAAGGGAACAAAAGGGGGTACTGAGCATTTATCTGACCCTCCCGCTCCCATGTGCTCTCCTGGAGGTTCTAGTGCTGCCAATAAACGCACACCAGAGGTATCGACCATCCACATAGGACCCACTCATGTTGATCCTCAATCTCCACTGGAACCTCCATGAAAGTCGCCCTGTCATCGATGTCCAACTCTCCATGGTTGATGATGTGGGAAGGGTCGTGCACGTATCTCCTTAGCTGAGATATATGGAAGACGTCATACACCTGGTGCAACTGAGGTGGAAGTGCTAATAGGTAAGCCACCTAGCCTACTCTGACAAGGACCTAAAAAAGGTTCGATGAACCATGGAGATAGATTGCCGCCTCGGCCAAATCTCCATAGACCTCATCAAGGTGATACCCATAGGAAGACGTGGTGGCCATCCTCGAACTCAAGAGGTCTCTGTCTCCTATAAGCATACGACTTTTGTCTGATATATACAGTCTTCATCCACTCCTGGATGATCTGAAACTTCTCAGTGGTAGCCCGTATCATCTCTGGTCCCACTAGTGCTGACTCCCCCGGGTCTGTCCTGTACAGTGGCGATCTCTAAATTCGTCCGTACAATGCCTCAAAAAGTGTCATACTGATGGTGGAGCGATAGCTATTATTGTATGAAAACTCTCCCAAAGGTAAGTGATCCTCCAAGCTACGACCAAAGATGAAGACACGTGCACGGAGCATGTCCTCGTGGGTCTGAATGGTCTTATCGGTCTGGCCATCTGTCTTAGGATGGAAGGTGGTGCCCAATCAAAGTTGTGTCCCAAAAGCCTCCTGCAACCCCTTCCATAGCCGAGAAGTAAACCATGCATCTTGGTCAGAGATAATAGAAGAAGGTAATCCATTTAAACGCACTATCTCCTACACATAGTGGTGTCCCATTCTCTCAATTGATCCCTGCTCTCTGATCTATAAGAAGTGGGCCGACTTGGTGAGTCGGTCAACAATCACCCAAATCGAGTCATGTCCCCTGGATGTATGTGGAAGACTAGTAATTAAGTCAATGGATATCCCATCCCACTTCCACTATGGAACCTCTATGGGATGAACCAAGCCTGTGGGTACCTGGTGCTCTACCTTCACTTGCTAACAAGTGAGGCATCGTGAGAGAAACTCTGCTACCAGCTTCTTTATAACTGGCAACAAATGTAGTCGTCGAAGGTCCTGGTACATCTTCGCCATACCTGAATGTACCGCTAGAGGGGAAGTGTGGAACTCCCTCAACACTTCCTCCTAAAGTGAAACTAGTACAATGGTACATCCTCTGAAGAGGATGATGTGCTCTCCACCTTCAGAAAATCCATCATGTGCCAACCCTATGGATATTTGAGCATGTCAAGTCTCACAGTCAGCGTCCCCATTTTGTGCCTCCCTGACTCGCTGAAGAAGTGGAGGAGTGACTGTAAGAGACTGAAGATAGGCTGCCCCATCTCTATCCACAAAGGATATCTATAAGGTAGCCCACTGCTCTGTCACCTCTCCAAGTAGCTGAATTCCAGTCCTCCGGCTAAGCACATCCGCAACAATCTTCCCCTTCCTAGGAGTATAGACTATCTCAAAGTAATAGTCTTGGAGGAACACAAGCCATATTCGCTATCTTAGGATCAGGTCCATCTGGTATAATATATACCTGTAACTCTTATAATCAGAATACATGGTAAAACGTTCACCTATCTGACAGTGCCGCCACATATTCAAGGCAAAGACCAATGCTACTAACTCCAGGTCATAGGTAGCGTAGTTTTTCTTATGTTATCTCAACTTCCGAGAACCATATGTGATCACTTCTCACTCATGCATCAGGACACACCTGAGTCTGGTCCCTGATGCATCTCAGTAGACTATGTACCCTATGCCTTCCTCAAGAAACCACAAGATGGGGGTACTATTCAGCCTCTGCCTCAACTTCTGAAAGCTCTGCTGGCATCTCTCCGACCACACGAAGTGTTTCCCCTTCATCATCAAGGCTGAAAGTGGTGTTGTGACTTCAGAGAAGTCTCGAACAAATCTCCAATAGTATCCAGCCAAGCCTAGGAATCTTTGAACCTCTGTCACACTCCTGGGTGGCTCCCATGTAAGCACTGTCACAATATTTGCAGGATCCACTGCAACTACAGCCTCTGAGATTATGTTTCCCATGAAGTGAACCTCTCGAATCCAAATCTAAAACATCGAGATCTTACCATAAATCTAGTTCTCTTGGAGTGTATCTAGTACTACCTGCAAATGGTAGGATTGCTCCTCCTCAGTATTCGAGTAAATCAAAATGTCGACGATGAAAACTATGACAAATTGATCGATGTAAGGCTGGATGATCTTGTTCATGAGACTCATGAACACTACTGGAGCATTGCTTACGCCGAAGGGAATAACTAAGAACTAGTAGTGGACATAACGACACCTGAAAGACATCTCATGCACATCCTCATCTCGAACTCTGAGCTGGTGATAGCCAAATCTGAGGTCTATCTTTGAGAACCATTGTGCTCCCTTGAGCTGATCAAAGAGGTCATCAATCCTTGGAAGTGGGTACTTGTTCATCATGGTCACCTGTTTCAGGCGACGATAGTCGACACAGAGCTTCAATCTCCCATCCTCCTTCTTGGCGAATAGAATCGGGGCTACCCAAAAAGAAACACTATGTTAGATGTATCCCTTCCTCTGTAATTCCTCCAGCTGTACCCTCAGCTTTCAAAGCTCAGCGGGAGCCATCCGATATGCTAGAGTAGATATCGGTGTCGTCCCGGGTTACAAGTCAATGTAGAAGTCCACTATTTTGTGATGAGGTAGTCCTGTAACATCTTTAGGGAAAACATCCTCATACTGGTCCACCACTATAGGATCAGTCGGACTCTCCGCATCAACAACTTCGAGGGTAAGTCAAGCCAACTTTTGAGTGATCGGCTACACCCTCCTCCGAGAAAGTCTGCCATGCGCTGCAAAGGTTCTCTTCTCACCAGTGAAGGTGAACCTGGTCCCATCTGTGTGGACACAATGCACTTTTCTCATAATAAATTTGATCTGTGTGTGGACTGTAGATAACTAGTTCATACCCAAGATGACGTCGTAAGGCCACGACGTACGAGGAGATCCCAGCCAAAGCTCTTTCCTCCTAGAGTAAGCTCACACTACCGGCACCAGTGAGTAATCATCGAGTCTTCTCCCGTAGGAGTCTCTAGATGTAAGGATTGAGAGAACAGCTCCGTTGGAATCTCTGAGCTTCGAACGAGGGTAGTGGAAATGAAAGATTGAATGGAACTCGTGTCTATAAGAACTGCACCTAAGGTGGAATAGACACAGATCGTACCTCGAATCATCTCCAGAGCGCCGTGATCGTAGGCCTCAGCTGCCTGAAGCTGTGCTCTGCCCTGTCCACCCACTCCCTATGGTCGGGGTGGACCTCCTAGTGGTGGTGGCGGTAGCACCTCATATCGTTGTCCACCACCAGCTACACGACCATCTCCTCTTCCACATCCACCTTCGCCCTGCAGACTGCCTCTATCAAACCTCTACCTCTACCTGAGAGGTCCCTAAACTATCTTTTGATCATCAGTACGGAAGTTCGAACAGTTACGATCCATGTGACCAAGCCCGCCATATGAGTAACACTACCCGCTCCTGGAATGTCTGGCTTTGACTCCACTCTTGGTGCCCCGCACAACTGATATTCAGTCGTGCAGTCGACAACTTATGGGTCTGGTATTTTTTTTCCTCTGCATCATCTGTCTACTTACAGCTATAAAAGACTCCACTACACGATGACTAGTGGTGGGTCTTGCTGCTATAGACTGCTCAGTAAGGAAACTCTCTAATATGAGGGCTCGTTCCAACACTCCCGCCTGTGTCGAGATGCTGTGGGAGATAAATGAAGCTCTTCTCTCTCGCCCGAGTCCCTGCTCGACGGTTCGGGCCCTAAAGAATGGGTCCCCATACAATATCAGTAGAGTAGCGCGAGAGGTCGGTGAACCTCATTGAGTACTGAGCTACACTCATGCTGCCCTACTGCAGATGAAGTAGCTCATTAATCTGTACCGCTCGAAGGGTCGCTGAAAAAAAATCCACCCAGAATAGGCTCTCGAAGTCTGCCCATTGAAGTGTCGCCTCATCATGCATCTAGCGAATCAGGCTCCACCATCTGTCTGCTGCTTCCTGAAGGATGCTGGAAGAAAGGATCACCATGAAGTCTGCTGGTGTCCCTACTAGCCTAAATACTCTCTCCACAAACTCCAGCCAATCCTCAGCCACTTGTGGATCCATCTTTCCCATAAACCTAGGTGGCCTCTAGTGCTGGAACTCGTGTTGCGCGCTCATGCGGCGTGCACTCTCTGCTGCTGGGGCTGGTGGCATCGGTGGCCCAACAGGAAGTAGTACCGCTGGTGCCTCCACTGGTGTCTCAACTGGAAGAGGGCCCTCTACTAAGGCCTCGTTGCTCGGTGGGCTGTCAGTACGTACAAATCTCGGGGCTCTAGCTGGTCGTCCATGGGGAGGCGTCCTGAAAGAAACAGATGCGACAAGGTCAAAAGTCTATACCCGGTGATATGACCTAGTTTGAGCTGACTTAAATAAAAACTTTTTAGACACACACGCAATCAGTGTTTTCATGCACTATGTTGGAAATCAGTAGTCAGGGTCCTGGTGTACGGATACGTCGGTCGCTGCACCAACACTAGACTCCATGAACTGAAAACCACACTCAATACCCTTAACACTATTATTTCATAGAAAAGAAATGTTAGAGTCCAAAGTTATGCTATAGAACTGACTCCTTTGATACCAATTTGTCATGACCCGTCCCTCGGGGCTCATATAGTGACCACCCCAAGCCCGCCTTCCATAGGCCAGGGGCTTTCGACTAGCACCAAATGTGTAAATACCTAAAAATGGGAAGTCATTGCCTTTATAAAATGTAAACTCACATAACCAGAGTACAAGTGTAAAAAAACACTAAGTAAAAGCGGTATAAGAAGTGTACTGAAAGTAAAGGGGCCAGAAATACAAGTCCAACAATAAAGTACAAGGAAAGGACAAACATGTACAACTAAAAGAGACAAACAGGTGGAATGTGTCTAGAAGCACCTGGATCATCCACCACAAATCCTACCTGAAGGGTAGGTACAGATAGCCTCCTCAGTGCTCCACATTCATCTATCTCCTCCAGGTACCGACTCTTCGTGAGGTCCACCTCTGAGTACCATACAGTCCTCATACACTCTTCCTCGTTCAGTGTTGCCCATCGTCTGCATCCAACACAACGAACCGTGTTCATAGCCCGGGCAGGGTTGAGTATAATGATACTCAGTAGGGACCCCGAGACCCTCAAGGTCTCACAAAATCCAACAAGGATAAACAACAAAGTATGATTTCAATGGATAACCAGTACTTAGGTATATTCCCATATATATTCCTAATTTATCATGTAACCCATCTCAATCATGAGAAAACTCTTAGGTCATTGACTCAGTTCAAATGAAAAATTTTCATTATCGAAACCACGGCTGCTAGAGAACTCCTCCTCTGTCGACTATAGTGGGCCTGTCACGACACTGAGGGACATTCCACTAACCTTGGACTGTTGAAGTACTCCTCATGTTGAGTACCATGGGTCTGCTTCCAAATACCTGTTGGTCCGTCCATTGTGGGTTTGTCGCCAAATACCGCGCGCTCCCCCTAATATCCTACAGAGGTACTCCTCCCGTCGAGTACAATGTGTCTGCTGCCAAATACCAGGCACTCCTCCACCATGGGTCTACCGCCAAATACCGGGCGCTCCCCACTTGGCTAGTCTAATCACTCAGAGTCGAATCGGTTAAGCAGTTGTCAGGTCTGTCAGTTACTAGGTCTCCGCACTCTGTATGCTCGTCTCCAGGAAGATCCACACCTCGAACTACTGGTCGATACTCAAAATGTCACGAAGTCTCAAATGGAATTATCTCAATTGACCGCCACGTTATAGGGGTCTCAACGCAACAGACGACGCGTCAATCGGATGCCCAGTTTGTGAGTAATTGGCATTTCCGTCCCAGGGGCCCGGTTGGTTTTTAGGTTCAAATCAACCTGACCGTACTCCAACTATGTCGAAAACTCAAGTGGGATATGAAAAAGGAACCATCTTACTCAAAGCATTCTGTCTCCATAGACGGTTCGTTGATCGGACACATGTGGCCCATGATACGGGCGAAAAGGTGTATTCGGGTCTGAGGGGTCCGGGTCCAGTCCGACCTAGTCGGACCGACCCGACCTGACCCGGGTCTGGACCAGGGTTCGACCCAGTCTGTGAGTCTAACCCAGTCCGAAGAGGCTGCCCGGCCCGAAGGTGCGTCCTGGGCCGAAGGCACAGCCCAACCCGTGGGCGTCCCAGCCCGTGGCGTCCTGGCCTGAAGGCGGCCCGGCTCGAGGCGGCCCGGTTGGCCCGGTGGCCCGGTTGGCCTGGCGACCTGGCAGCCCGGCGAGGGTCCTCTATAGTCGCGGCCAGGGGGGAACTTCATGCCCCTTGGCACCCAAATGGCTTATCAATTCTGGTAGAACCGAACCGGCGCCGGGTGGCGCCGGTCTGGCTCACGCGGGACCCAACGGGGCCCTGCACCTCCCTGCTAGCCCGAGCATCTAGCCTCTACACACCATGGCATGGCGCGACGGAATCACACCCCTCCACCACGGCCTGGCCTAACCATGGCCTCCTGATGGTCTCCGGGTGGCACGACAGCACCGCGCTCCTTTTCTGACCGCCGTAGCCCTCCGGGTTGCGGCCCTCCTTTCGGTGCGGTGTGACGTCAATGCGCCCCTCTGACACCACCACTGTCCGCCTGGCCGCAGCACAGTTCTTTTCATGGCACGGAGGTTCGGTGCCCTTTTGGCGACCCGGCGGCCTGTGCTGCCAACTTCTTCATGGCCGGCTCATTTCCAGTCGTCGCGTGTACCGCCTCTATCATCAAAAAACAAGAATAAACAAAAGGGGAGGTTCGGGCCATGTTCGTGCAGTCAAAACCCTCCTTGTTACAGTGGTATCATTCGTTTCTCATACCAGAAATTTGTACGATGAAGAACTAGTACAAAATAAATCAAACCCCCTACCTCTATTGTCGCTTGTTGACGAAGTTGCGAGAAGCGGACGTCGTTCCTTTGATGTTGGGTAGAAGACGAAGAAGTTGAGGTGGAAGGATTCATGGAAGACGAGTTGAGATGACGTTTTTGGCGTTCTTCTTAGGCGGCGGTGTTTCCTATACTTGCTCTGGTTGAGTAAGGAAAAGACGGTGCTCGCCGTTCTTCAGTGGTGATGGGCGTTCTTCGCATTCATCATTGAGAGGATGATGTCCTCTCAGTTCTCCCAAAGGCCCTTCTTCTCCTTAATTCTCCCAACAAGAATTATGCCAACCCCCCACCATAATAATACATCACATATTATAATGTTGAAATGATGAATTCAAAGAATTCAAAATGATTCCAATTTAATTAAGTTACTTTACTTTATTAAATTAGAGGAGTTGGCTCATTAAATGAAGGGGGAAGGTGAAGAGTTTCACCAATTTAATAGGGGGTTTAGAGGAGGTTTAAATCTCATGTGGGCCCCCACCTAATAATACTTCTAATGGAGGTTATGTACGGGTGGTTCCCACCTCTAGAACCTATCATGGGAGGTTATGGTGTGGTGGCCCCAACCACTAACCTCCTCTTGGAGCTTATGACCACCAAGAAATAACAATAATCTATCACCTTATTTTTATTTAACTTTATTAAAGAACCCCAAAAACTATCTTCCACTCTCGACAAAATGCAACTGCGGTGAAGGTCTCACTATGTAATTGTCGATGCTACGAGTTCCACGGTGCCCTCGGATTTCAATTCCGAGCACCGGTTCAGAATTTATAAAATTGAGAATGTACATTTACTGAATGTACCTGAACAAAACATCAAAAATTGATTCTGTGCACCCCAAGCCTCGGAATCAAGATCCTTCAGAAACTGCAGACTCGTAAAATTTCCATGTATTTTAAAAAAAACCACGAGAAATCTGGGACTTTACAAGAACCACTTGATAGATCATCAAAGCAGGAAAATGGGTATAGAAAACGTAAGATAAAAATAATAGGCATCTTTTATAATTAGTATATTGTTAGAAAACATTTCTATGAATTTATACATGGAAGATGGTTATGACATTTAGTGAGAATTGAGTGTTTATACAAAGTTATATATAACCTTTCAATGTTTTTTATTTATTTATGAATTTATATTATCCCCAGGAACTTTTATTGAACCTCTATCATCTTCATGATGTCTTCTAAGTATCTGTTTTGACGAAGTACATTTCTGATCCTTTAGATTTACCGAACTCTGAGATTAGGCCAATGGTGAAACATAATTCTTATATGAATAAATATAGTATATTTTTGATAATTTATGGAATGTGATATGAATCATGAATATTAACATTGTCAATTTTTTTGGGGGAAACCACCAATTTTGGGAATCAAAATGGAAAACTGGGGAATCATAATGAATAAGTATCCTTAAATTTTTAAATCAAAGTAATTATAATTTGGGGGAAAATTCATTTTAATGATTTTATAATTAAACACCATAATATTTTATTTATTTGCTTCAGACTAAATTTAATTTTTCTATAACACTGACAACATGAAACCCTGAGTTGAAACATATCATATCATACAATTAGAATATTATTATTTCAGATGATACTGATAAACTAGTTTTTTTAGGACATTAAATTTAATAATTAAATTTTAAAAAATATGTATTTTTACATGTATAAAAAATATTAATTTTTTATTAATTAGGAATAAATAAATATATCATCGAAAAGTTATAGAAATTGTATAATAAAAAACAATTTTTTATATGATAAGTTTTTTATCCCAGTAGATGAAATTAATCACTATTGAATAAGGTTTAAAATAAAATTTATTTCTTATATATTAACTGAAATTATCAATAATTTATTGTTTTTCAATGCATGGGATAAAAACAAATCTATTTTTATGTTTACTGTCATTATTTATCTAAAATAAGATTCATCGTGTTCTTAGACATAATTGATAAATTTAAGTTTACCTCCCATTGAAAATGTATTTGAATAAATGTCCCCATATTTTTAAATCACCATGTGTTAATTAATATATATTGAATATTTTTTAATTTTTTTATGTTATTATTTTTTTATGTATTTCCAAAAAATAATGATTTCAATTGAAAACTACCTTTTAATTTATAGAATTTAAAAACTACATTTTTTTAAAAAAATATTTCAAAGGTAGTAAAGAATAATTATATTAATATCAATTCTAATTAGATCATTGGAATCAATATTACATTGAAATTTGATATCGTTACTTTTTTTACATAATAAAAAATTTCTTATGAAAACCACTTTATTATCACGCTTATAGATATATTTTTAAACCCATTTATGCAACTTTGATTAATTATTATTGATTAAATTAATTCTATATTTTTAATTATAATAATTTTTTCTATTTTAAATGGTTACCATATTTTTTGTCAATATGAAAAAAAATAGTGAAAAATAATTACCATAGTTAATTGTAATACATGGTTTTCCCCATAAGATGTGTTTGTGTTAAACTTTTTTCCCACATGTATATTATATTCAATTGGTATATTTTATTTCATACATAGATTCATGGGGTAAAATTATATTATAATTGAAACTTATTTTTATTTTAATGGAAAAATTACAATGGTAGATAAATAAACTAGCTACTATGGTGATAAATGATATTTGACATGTCAAAACCTTTAAGGATAACGACATAAAATGTTTAAAAACATTTTTAATTTATTAAGGTGGAGGTTTTTATTGGACATATATTACCCCCACTCAATTATTTAAAATATTTAATACACATTGGTTGATATATATATCACAATATTGAACATTTTTATTATTTACCAAAACTCCACTCATGTGAAATTATAAAAGGAAAAATACTCTAACAACATAATCATGCCTCTTATGAAATTTACCATTCCATAGCCAAAAATATATATCCTAAGAATATATTTTGACGATCATGGTGTTATAGATTTCATTAATATACCTACCCTATGTTAATTAATGAGACATCCAAAGGAGTTTTTTCATTATGAGGGAAATTTTCATCACTATATTCTTCGTTATAACTTATCCTCTTACCACCGTAACAAATTAAAAAATGATTACAGTATAATAAATTAATTATATTACATATAATGAGATTTTATGATTTTATGGAATATCTTATATCCTTCTTGTATTTACTCAAATGGGAAACAAATTTCACGATCATTCATTTATTGGACGCCGCATAGCTAAACAATGTAATTAATTTTCCATCTCCACCTATCATATATTAATATAATGGTATAATTGAAATATATAAATATATTATATATATGAAAAAAAAACTTATATATATATATATATATATGTATATTCACATTACCTTCTTACCATCTAATATGTTCTAAAATGATAATGTTGTGGATGCGTACCTATAGACTACTACCACCACTATGAGGTGTGATTAAATTTTATAATTAATTTTTTATTTAATGTTAATATGGGTTTTCTTTAAAAAAAATTATATGATATAATTATTATTATGTAATGGTAAATCATTATATCATTATTTTTCCCATCCTTCAAAAAAATCAACTAATATTGTTCATACATATGTATAACCTACCATCTCTATCAATGGATTAATACATTTTTTCTATCTCTATAATTAATGAACAATTATAATTATATATATAATTAATTTATATTTCATTAATATATTATTTAAATTTTTTATTTGTTCTAACCTTGATTTAAGTACATGGAATGAAATTTCATAACAAAAATATATATGAAAAACAAAATAGTTACTACTTGAAATAGAGAAATCAAAAAAAAGATAAAAAAAAAGGGATGAGTTTTTATAATTATATTTTATATGGTATTATATAAATTAGTATTCCTACTGAATATATTCATAATTTAATTAAATTTATCATAAATTATTTTTTTATGTGTATGAAAATGTCATGAATTTTGGGAACATATTTTCATTTGACATTTATTTTTATGAGACACAAGACGTATTAAACACTTGTTTTTACTGGGTAGTTTGTATAATTAATATGAATATATTTTATGATACATGTTATGAAATTTATAACTATATAAATATCCAAATATTTCATTCATGGGGCTTATAATTCAATTATTTTCAATGTGGTAAGGGTTTTATGATAAAATCTAATTATCTATTGGGATTAATGATGATAATGTTAGAGATGATGAAATATTATGATTTAAAAATAAAAATACTCAGAAATTATATTATCTTATAGTTATTTATTGAGAATATTTTTTCTCCCTCCATTTACCTCTTTTTATTGAACTAATGAGATCAAATAAATGTTGTTATATAATATCCTTTCATTTCACACTTCGATGAAAAAATATTTATCTTCAATGTCTATGTAATGTAAAAATATTTTAATGAATGTTTTTAGTATTATATGGTGGTTTATTAAAGATATTTTTAAATTTTAAATTTTTCACAATATGATTTAAAATAATTTTCTTGTCTATTACTCAATGAGTGTCTTTTTGAAATTTTTACAATCATGTTAAATGAGTGTTATCTTTTATCTCTCATGGGATGAATAAAATTTACCACCATCATGGACAATCAAGTATTTAAATCACCCTCTATAATTTTATAATTTTATTTTCTAATAATGTTATTATCATTGAATTTTATGTATGTTTATATTAAAAAAATAATATTTTAATATTTGTAAGGATATTTTCCTCAATAATTATTTATTAATATTTTTTAATTTAAATTCATAAAATACAACAAAATGTGGGGTTTTATATGATTTCTTATGAATTTCATTCATTTATACAATCTTTATTTCTTATACATTTTATTTATAATAATGGTGATGATATGTTTATGAAACCAGTAATATTACCATGGTTTATACAATGATGGATTTGAAAAAAAATAGAAATTGATTTCCCTTCATGGGTAATGGTATGATGATACTATGGATGTTTATTGAATTTTTTAGAATATGTATTTAGGATTTTAATTATGTCATTTATGGAGACATAAATATATATCCTTATAATTTTTTGGGTAAGTATTTTATCACGTCATATATTTTTGGAAAACAAGATGATGTTTTTCATTTATAATGGGAAATAAGACAATATACTTGATTATATATGAGAAAAAAGATTTTGTTCTTGAGTCGTTATGTGAAAAAGTATATGTCCTGGATCAACTATGTGAAGAAGAAAAATTTATTTCAGATCCATTATAATTTTATGGTCTAGGTATTTGTGCATGACATGTGAATTAGTTTGTATTTTTGTATGACCTAGGACTTCATGAAGGTATGTCCTTGTTTAATATTTTTTCAATATCTTATTTCGTGGTTAACAAAACTATTCCCGGGATTATAAGGGGCCTTAGTTATGTAATGACGATTTAATGTGTGAACATAATGAAAATAGGACCATCTTGTGCATTGCACATTGTTGGCACATGGTTATGTAAATAGTTTATCCTTTCCAAGAAAACTGTGTAGCCATGGAAGTGAAATATCTCACGGTTTATGCATGGTCAGTAAAATCGTGTGGAGATCTATAGCTAACTATGCAACCCGACCACCCATGGATAGTGACTTGTGCATAATTTTTTTGTGTTTGGAATAATATGTGGGGAAACCATGAATCCCACTAAAGATGAAATATTTACAAAATTTCCACTTTTCGATTAATTTTATTTCAAAATTCCTTCCCTTTCATCCCTAGGGATGAAACATATCAACCCAAAACCTCTAATGGTGATTATCTTTTCTCTATAGCCCTTTTTAAATGTAATTTTATTTAATCGATGTTTTGGGAAATTATAATCTTCTCTTTTTGTCTCTTTTCTGTTCTAGGGTTTGTATATCAAACACTCTTCTTCTGAAGCACAAAAAACAAAATTTCCTGGTGGAATATAGAACAAATAATCAAATGGGGTTTATATCAGGATATAAAATAAAGATTAAGAGTGAGTTCATAAAAGGATTTGAGTACGGTGGTAAACAAACTATATCCCATAGATTTTCGTTGATTTTTTCATGTGATATTGTGTTCTAGTTTCCCCCTTGTTGTGATTTTAGACCCATTATTTTTTTATAAAATGGGTGAATAAATTATAATTTGATTTTCTCATGGTCCCCAAGATATTTATTGAGGATTATTTGACTTCATTATGTACACCTATGGGGTGTGATGACCCAACTGAACATGGAAATTGAAATTTTAATTATGAAAATGAATTTTTTTCTAATTTAAGACCTTTATAAACATTTTGACTACTAAATATTATGGTTAATAAGGGGATTAGTTTTTTTAAGAAAAATGTAATGGGTTTTTTATTGCTTTTCTCTACATTATAAATTGGTTAAATAGGATTAGTTGAAATGTGACAAAGGAATCATTTTTGGTATTTGAAATGATTGAGTGTAGTAATATGTGGGGAATGATGAATGGGTAATGTTATTTAAAATATGTTTGTCTTGTGGAGTGTAATAAGGGTTAATGTAGGTGAGATAGTGAACATGATTTGTGAGTTAATCATATGAAATTAGAATTGGGATAAATGACTATAGGAAATTAATAGTAAATGTGTTAATGGATTTTGGAAAAATATAAATTCCCATATTTTTTATTATATATTGTGAAATTAATATTGGTACATTTTATGTTTGGTTGTGATTTAGTATTAGTTCATTGATTGGATATATAGTAATGTTAACAAAACTTGGTTGTGTGAGGTATCGACATGAGGTTCTACTCCCATAGGTTAAGTTAGACTAATTCACTAAACTCAACCATAAAATGCACAGATTAGGTAAGGGGGTGTAGTTTTATTCTCATAACGGTGGCATTCAATGGGAGCACTTGGACAAAGTATTCTTGGGGTGTGTGCTTTATATAGTATTATGTGGTATCCCTAGTGGTATAGGAAACATTGTTTAATCCTCTTATGCATTGATATAGATAAATAAGTGTAATCCATTACAAATTTAATTGAAATGAATTATGTTATAAAGGTGTTATAAGTAATGATATGGGGTATAATTCTATGAATAGAATAATTTATCCTTGTTAACTATCACAACCTAATCTATCTTTTATTTACTTTTCATTTCTTGTAAATTTCATGCACTATTGTTTTGACTGGATATTTTGTAGACATCATTGGTTGTAGTCTATTGAGACTCAAACCATGATAATGCAACCATTGGATGGCTAAGTAGACTTCATGATTTCATGTCATGATAGGGGAAAGGGACCGATTCATGGGATTTATGTATGGTGTACCAAAATGAGGTTACATAATTAGTGTCAATTCAATATTAGGGATTCAGTTCTTGTCATTATAATTAATTTTAATTACCTTAGAATAATTAAGATTACATGATATTGTTATTATTGTTTTTTTGATGGTACCCAATTTGGTAGATTCTTAATTATGAATGTTCATTGGTTATAAGGCTTTTTCCACTATTTATAATGTTACTATTGTTTCTTACTTTGATAATGAGTGAATAGTCTTCCATCATGACTTATTAGACCCATTCCGTTATTCTAAAACAGTTTCAGTATGGGGAGGTGCGCTTGAGATCATTGGATGACCCAGCTCGGGGTTTCGGTTTAGTGGCCTCGGGGTCGGGGATGTTAAGATTTGAAAGCGTAGAATGGTTCTATTTTATTGGTATTGGTACACAAGACATTTGGAATTGTAGTTTCATTTAAATAATCATTTACTAGGGATTATCTTACCCATATATGATGGGATCCCATGTTCCTCAGGATGGGAATTGTTTTTCTTTATGTGTGTGGTATCATTTGTGGATATTTCACCATTTTCTACTGAACTTACTATGTAATTTTTCTATTTTATAATGTTTTTCACATGGTTGTAAATTCATGCTCATTTGTAATCATTCATAATTATAAGAACATTTTTATATAATTGGGACGTATTATGGTAGGAAGACATGAGATGTGTGTGTGGGGAATGAAGGTTAGAATTAATCATACACCCTTAATAATTTAATGAAAATTGTGATTAATAATATTATGAAAATGGGTTAAAGGAGAATAATTTTAAATAATGATTAGTTGAGTGTTCTTAATTAATAGTTCATAAACAGATGATTGTGTTTAGTGTAACATGTTGTAAAATGGTAAAATGTTCCTTGGTGGAATGATTAACATAGTAGGTATAAAAATAATTTTGAAATGGTGTCAAATTTGAGACTTCAGACTAAGTAGGTTGGTTTAACCCTTGTTATCCATTACCCATAGTGAGAATGGTTAATGGAAGAGTTTGGATATGATGATGATGCTTGGGGTAGTGTATGTAAATTAGTTTTTTATAAAGATTATAGAGGATTTTGTTTTATGATCTGTGAAAGGTTTTTTGTATGTGTCATAAAACTCATGTTTGGTATTATAAAGAAACTCCACCATGATGTCAGGTACTGGTTGGGAAATAAGAGGATGTTTCAGAAAACTCTCCCCCAGTAGTGGAGTATTCTAATGTAGAGATTTAGTATAATACATAATAGTAGTTTTAGGGGAACATATACCTATTTATGTGAAATATGGATTTGGACCCAATATGGGTTTGATCGAGCGTATATGAGATTACCAAGTAATTTCAACTATAACACCCTCTGACCTTTCCAATAGTGGGTTTACAGGAGGTATTTGTGTTATTTACAGAGTCCATTATGATGTTTCTTGGCCATTTTGATACTAATTCTGAGAAGCATGAAAAGTTTCCCAACCTGTATGTTGAGAGTACATGAAAATAGATAATGTGATATCATGGTTTAAAATTATTAAGACGGAGTAATGTTTGGAATTATTACTAAGATAATTTGGTGGATCAATTCTAAATAGATATCTTGATGAAAGTTAAGGCTATAGATTTGTGGAGTTGGACCCATGGATCAATGGAATTGATGGATTATTCTATCCATTTCTCTAATTTGTGATGTTTCATTCTAAAATTGGTAGGATACAAGGAAGATATTGTGAAACATTTGTAGGATGGGATATGACATTAGATCATGTATCAGGTTAATTTCATCTATTTTATTAGGTTTATAGTGGTATTGGATCAGTACTTTGTGTTAAAAGGAATCATGAATGGTGACTCTATTAGTGGTTATATGGTACTAGTTTGATGGGTTATTCGAGTGGATTTTGTGAGCAAAAAGCATCATATTATGAGTTTCCATCATGGTGGAAGTGTAAATAGTTGCTAGAAGAGTGGTCCAGCCAATTTGAGTGGAGATCAGGTGGCCTGTTATTAGTGTGTTTGGTCAGGGCACATTGGTGTACAGTGTCCCCAACCAAAAGTTGAGTGTGAAAGGTGTTGTGGAATGGGGAACGTACAATGGTTCTGTATGAAACCTCAATAATTTTTCATGGATGAAGGTCTAATGAAACTGTGTCAGTTGAACTTGATAAAGTGTAGGCTATGGGTTATTTGGAGTATCACAATAATGTTTTTGATGTTCATATTTTTTTGGGATAACATAGTTATTACCGATTGTTCATTAATGATTTCTCCCATTAGGAAGTGACACTCCCGAAATCAAACAAGATGGTATATAGGTTTTAGTGGACTTAGGCATGCAATATTGTTTTTCAATAGTGGAAGTGGATATTTATATCAACATTATTTCTAATCTTATCCAAGGAAGATAATAGGTACAACAAGTTCTGTGTTGTGTTTAGTGTTGTATATTGAGCAATATCAATGGTGGATAATCAAGTTACTGTGTATTGGTCAAGATAGTGGAGGCCTCATGAATGAAATTAAACATTTCATGATATCGTGTTCCTTAATATGGTTTATGCATTAAATTTTTGGAGCCATTATAAATTGGGAGAGTGGTTCATCTTATTTACCAATCATATACCTATTAATTACATTTTATATCTGCCTCATTTAAATCATTGGTAGCATTGATGGGTTTAATACATGTATAATTTTTACTTTTATTGGGTTTACACATCAAAAAAATTGAATGGTGTTGTGTATGACTTATGTCGAAAGACTTAGAATATGATTATTCATGATTGTAGCTTCATGTGGAGAGTAATTTCTTTGTTTTTCTGAAATGCGTCTAGAGGTATGGGTTGGCTAGGGGAATATGGCCATTAAATCTATCGGAATTGATTCTACTATTTTGATGTTGTTCAAGGAGTGTTATCATTCATATCTAGAGTGTTTTCATATGGAGGATTGTATTAATGGTGGGATCCATGATCTAGATATATCATTAGGGATAATCAGATCGTTTATGAATGTGATAATGGAATTTTTCCATCGTGTTTGTAGGAATAGTTGATGCCTGACATCCATGCATCGAAGTGGAAGGTGCTTCCTTGGATGACAATGTTGTGTCTTGATCTTCATTGGATGTATTTTTGTAATAGAATGAAGAATTAGGTGTTGACTTTGGGGGAATTATTCTTTACCTTCAAGTATGATAAAGATGAGAATCAGTGCCTATTTGGTTTGTTATATCCATATAGTTTTTTAGAATTGATTTGGGATGATGTTACTATCTACATTGAATTGTGTTTTATGAGGAAGAATCAGAAGAATGATGCAATCTAGGTAGTTGAGTATTAGTTCAAAAATGTGGTACATTTCTTGTGGATCCATGATACGTTAAATATAGAGAATTTTAGGGAGTTATATGTTCTGAAGATAGTGGGGTTGAAAGGTGTGATGAGAACTATAATTTCAAATCATGATAATTGTTTTACATTAAAAATGTGGAAGGGATTATAGAAGGCTCTTGGTAAACAGGTGCAATTGAGTATGGATTTCCAATTACAGACAGACAGTAAGTTAGAGTTGTTGATTCAGGTTCTAAAGGACATGTTGAGGGATTCTATTCTAGATTTTTGTGGATCATGGGAATAACACTTTTTTTCATGGTATGTTTTCCTACAACAACCATTTTTTTCAATGCTTTAGATGGAACCTTTTTATGATTTCTACAAGAGACTATGTATATATTTGTTCTATATGATAGAAATTAGGGATTTTGAGTTGTTGGGACCGAGTATCGTGTAGGAGACATCAAAAAAGGTTCAATTGTTTTAGAAATGCATTGAAATAGCTCAGAATATGAAGAATTTTTATGCAGAATAGTTTCATTAGCCTCTTGAGTTTAGAGTGGATGATATTTTTTTCTACATGTGTTTCCATGGTTGGGACAGCATCAAATTTTGAAATTGGGCATATTGGTGCTTGAGTATGTGGTTAGTTTTTAATTTTGGATATGATTGGATCAGTGGCTTACTAATTGTCTCTTCAATAATAGTATTGTGTATTGCATGGTATTTTCCCTATTTCAGAGCTTCAGTAGTATCACCCTGATCCAACTAATGTAATTAGAGTCCATTATATAGATCTTGAGGTCAATTTATCCTTTGTGAAGTAGAATTTTTTTATCATGAATCATTATTAGAAAGTATTATCAGGACTTATTGGTCCATTAGTTTGATTTTTATGGAAACATGATAACGTTCTAGAGGAAATTATGGAAACGTATTCGGAGGTGTGGGCCTAGTGGACTAATAAAATTTCTTTAGAAATGCAGTGATGCATTAGTGCAAGGCTCGTGGACAATACATTATAAGGTGGGGACGATGTAATATCTTAGATTACATTGAGTTATTTTTGTGTATATGTTGTTGTTTCAATCCATTTATTTATTAAAAAAAATACATCTGAGGATCATAAAGGGCTCAAGGGGTTTTTGGGAGATTGTGGCATGAATGGAAGGAAAACATGTCCAACTATTGCAAGATGCATGGTAATTGCATGGATTTTTATACTATATAATGTTACCATTAAAACCATATAGCCTTGTACATAGTAATATCATTTATTTGGAAAAAGGATAGTCATACGATGTGTTTTCCCATCGGTAATTGTGCGTCTTATCCTCCCTTGGATTTTGGCTTGTGGACAATTTGTACACTATTTTAAAAAACTAACTAGGTAAACTATGTGGTACATCAATAATAAAAAATTTAAAAAATTTCACTTTAGTATTATTATTATTATTATTTTCTTCCCAGTTTCCATTCTTTTATCCCTAGTGATGAACACTAGTGACCAATAATTCCCGAGGGTGATTCTAATTCATTTATAGGCTTTATGTAGTGTAACTCCACAAAAAAATAAGCAAAGAGTCGGTGAATTATTTTAATAGAAGGGTTTGATTACACGGAATCAAATCCCAAAGGAATGGCTATTTTAGTAGTTTTGGATAATAGATTACTTATATTAACATTACATTACAATTTCTTACATAAAATAAAGCATTGATAATGCATTTAAAACACCATTAGTCCCATTTCTTCACCCATTATATAAATTTTAAAACCCTACTTGGTATCCTGCGAAAATAAAATATAAGAAATGGGTGAGCTTAGATGCTCAGAAAGGACAAAGAATATGGAAGAAACATTCAGAAATAAGTATAATATTTTAAGGAATGGTAGAAAACTAAAACAGAATACTATAAAAACTTTATCATCAACATGATATAACTATAATACATCAAATTATTCCATTAAAACAATACAATGGATAATCAAGTAGTTGAGTAATCACATGTAAAATCAATTACTAATATCATAATGAGGGAATTCATAATGTTAGTTATCATATCCACTACATAAATGAAACATGCCAAGACCATACACAAATATTCTATGAAAGAAATGGGCCAAGAAAGTATTTTTTCTCATGGGACCTATAGAGGCATCGAGGGGCTATAGTGGGCCTCACTCATCACTTACTATTACTAACGCATTCTTCATGTGAAAATTATGAAACATAACTTAATAATTATTATTAAAACTAGCATAAAAAAATATTAATACTTTAATCATAAACCATGAATGGTATAAAAATAGCACATTGATAGTCAAAATATCATAAAACCTTCAATAATATATGTTAGATTTTATCATAATAAGTCATCCTCATGTAATAAAAAATGTTAAAAAGGATGGGGATATAGATGAAGGTATATTACTAATATCATTTAAACTCTTTTAGAGCAGTATCATTTTTTAAATTGTAATCATTTAAAAGACTATATAATTATAAAATAAAATATTTCATTAAAAATAACCTTGTTATATTTTGATGAAAGATTCAAAATGTTACAGCATTATAGAGGAAAAAAATATATTCTCATGATGTCTAAGTTAAAAAACATCATTTCCTTAATTTTTAGAAAAGGGGATAATGTAAATGGTTTGGAATGTGATAGAAATATTCCATTAAAAACATTTCTAAAAATTAAAACATTAAAAATTTGAATTTCATCAATTTTAGAGAAAATTAAAAATATTTTAAGAATGTATTTTTGAAAAACATGGATGTTGACGAGAAATACTCCAAAGTAGATACTTAGGAATAAACAATCTCAGATAAAATGTGAGATTGACAAATTAACCCTTACCTTCAAATTTATTTTATAAAAGGGTGAGTTAACCACCTATTTAATGATCAATTTATATTATTAAATTATAAATGAACCATATCCATATTTTTTATATTATATATGTTCCTGTTAAATCATTTTGTTAATAATATATCAGTATTACCATTTTTTTGTTGTTAACTGATTCGTTTTCCTATGCATGTTTTATCATTTGAGTCAAGTTTCTAATGCATAGGATATATTTCATTAATATACATAATTATATTAAGTTCATAAATATTATATTTCTTCAAAAAAATAATTTTATAATCATTTTAGAAAAGTTAATTAGGATATGTAATTTCATCATGTAATGGACTAGATAGTCCATACATACGCACAAGAGACAATATCATTCCATTAATAGTTTAATGGTAATAACTATATGGTATATTAATTATAAAAAATAAAATTCAAGTAATATTATTTATTTTATTCTATTATATTATAATTATACCCATCCAAATAGTGTAATTTTGAATAAAAAATTACACCATAGTGTGGAGCCTGTAAGTTGTACATAAGAACACATGGTGATATTATTATTCATAGGATAGATAACATAATGAATATGGTTGTCCCATGTTTTTAATAACATCTCAGTATATGTATGATTCTCTATTTATTACTTTTTAATTGAAAAAACATAAAATGAAGATGTATAAGAAGAAAATAACATTGAATGATGTGATAAATGGATTACAACTTCTTCGGGTGTCTCCTTTTGATTTTTACAAATGGAATCCTTAAAAAGGTTTTATTAAAAAAATATGGCCTCTATTAAGAAGTTATGGAACTAGAGAATATAATTGGGTATGGATTTTTCTAACAAAAATGGATTTGAAGGTGTGAATAAAATAAAAGTAGAAGTTCCCTTTTATATGAGAGATGAGGGTCACATTAGAAATGTCTAGAAATATTAATTTATTATAACTTTATTTTCTGTTTATAATGGATCCAATGTAATTTATTACTAGTATAAGATGAGCATGGATCTTAATCCTCTCAAACAATAGGATTTAGACAAGTTTAAGTCATACATTTAACCTTATCGTTTATACATAACCATTTGTAAACTAGTTTAACATTGACAATGTCTTCATGTATTTTTACACTGTATGGTTAATATAGTTACAATAAAATTTCAATCAGAAATAAAGTGAATAATTTATTCCAATATAATCAATATCCATGTTATTTGGATGAATCATTAATTTTTAGGCCTTTTATATCATTCAATATAATAGTATTTATTGTAAAATCTCATTTCTTCCAAATTTGACATTATTAAAGACATGAGTTTTCCTAAAGTCAAAACAAAAATTTCATTCCAAAAAAAACACTATAAATAAATCCTAAAATTTTATATTCATCCAAAAAATTCTTCTATGGTATACAATAATTGAAATAATATATATTTTTTTATAATAACAGTTATATAATTTTTTTAATACTGTAATCACTACATCATCATTTTTTCATAAATAAAATTTTAATATGTAATGTCAAAAAACATAAAAAAATAACCTGATTTAAGAAAAAAATTTATAAATATAATTAATTTATATAGTCAGAGATATTAGTTATATAACCCTATATTAATATTTTTCGAGTAAAAAGATACAGGTTTATGTTATATGTCTACTTACATTAAATTAATCATTATAACATGTGATTATCACATCCTAGTGGCTCAAAAATTCTAAATTTCAACCTATGGATTGTTTTGACCCCCACAACTGGTTCAATAAGATTAAGAGACATGTTAGGGTAGTTTTATATTATTATAATATTATTTTTACCTTTATTTACCTAATTTTTCATTTAGCTAATGTAAATAATAATTATTACTAAAGTTACTATTAAAATTACTCAAAAGTAATAAATAATAAATTACATAACATGGAACTTCAAATTCCAAATATTGAATCTGTTTTTCCAAATTCAATACACAGAAGATGTATTAATTTATTGAAAATTAATTATCATTATCAAAACTAGAAATATGGTTTTTAATATGTAAAAATAATTGAAATATTGAAATGGGATTATGTCGAATTTAAATATGAAATTATATACAATGATCAAAATTGTAAATAATAAAAAATATAATACAATTTCACCTTAAAACAAACTAAAACTAAAATCTATCTATATAAATAATTTTGAAGAAAATAGAGTTTTGAATTAAAATGCATTAGTTTTCACTATTTATTAAAATATTAATGTTTTCAGAAAAAACCCCAAAAAATTATCCAAACTAAATTTTTATGTCCCTCTTCTAATATAGATGTCGATATTTTCTTATTATATATATAAATTCTTTAACTATTGGATTCAAAAATAGTTCTCCATTAATACGTGGTAAAAATAAATTTTTGAAAAAATACATCTTTTATATGAAAATTTAAATTAGTTATTATATTATGTATATGAAACACGTAAGAAAAATATGTAAAATATATGGAAAATATAAAATATAAAATTTTGTTAATACAATTCAAAAAATCTTTTCGAATAGCTTGGTTGATTAGTCTATGTGTGCACGAACTCGGTTGTAACACCCCAGGTAAATAAAGAGTATGATATTTTCACATTTATCCATATTTGTGAATAAAATATTAATATGACTTTAAAGGGGACGATATGCTCGATAGCATACCCAACACGGAACAACGAGTTTCTTGGGAATATTACGTTGCACTCTAATAAAAAATATTATTATTTTAAATAGTACTTAACGCCTAGCTGTTGTAATGGAGGGAATGAACAGAACTAACTACAAAATTATTATATATGTTTGTCAAATATTTTTACTTTTTACAATAAATGTTAGAGGATTAAAAATGCAAATGAATCCAATTTTAAGCGTAAACATTCAAATATTCTTTAAAAGGTCGATTAAACGCCTTTTGATGGAGAACCTATTTTAAATCCACATTTTGACAATTTTATGTGTTATATTTGACAAAATAAAATTCTTCTTTAGAATCGAGACATCAAAAATTACTTTGTGTAAATTTTTGGTATTTTTCCGAAAAAGTTCAATTTTTAATGAATAGTGAAAAATGTTGTATTTTAATTCAAAACCTCTTTTAATCTAATTTATTTATATGATTAGATTATCTTTTGAGTTAGTTTTAAAGTGAAATTAGAACATATTTTTACCATTTAATCCAATAGTGGTCGTTGGAATTAATTTCACTTTGAAATCGGACTTAAACTAGTGTCAATCTTTTGATACATTTTGTTTCATAAAAACACGGTATTTGTTTTGATAGCGGGAATTAATTATTAAATTAATTAATTCAACTTATACGTTTTGAATTTTTTAAAATGGACATCATTTTTGAATTTGGAATATCAAATATAGCTTCGGGTGAACTTTTGGTAATTTTCTGAAAAACTTCAATTTTTTATGAATAGTGAAACCACTATGTGGTACTTATAAAAACTGATTTTCCGTTTAAATGAAAATTTTCCATCTTTGTGTTTTGAAATTAAAAACTCCGACATACATGGTTGTCATTAAGAATTAAAATGTGGTTCAATGGGATTAAAATAATTTTTTGGTGAATTGTATCTTATTAAGTTTTTAATCGTGATTAGAGGTAATTAGTGTAGTTTAAGGTAAGAATAATGTTTTAATAAAATAAAATGTTATAGACACATGTCCTACACTAATTGGATGTGTAATTTCCGACCAAGACAATCCATGGGTCATCTTGGGGACCCCATGGAGCCGCTTTGGTTGGAAAATGACATAAATATCATTTTATTTAATGTTAAAGTAAAAATGACACAAACATGATATGTTTTACTAAAACAATTTTTACATGGGGTTATACAAGTCATATTTTTGATTATAAATAATAAATGGAAATCTAAAAAGATTTCCTAAATCATAGTATTTTTTTATAATTTTTAGACATTAAATAAATTAAATTATTTATGACATCATGATGATGCAGCGATGACCTCATTATTTAACGATTTAAATAAAATGGAAAGATAATGTAAAATCTAAGACCTACACATGTACAAAACCTATTTTATGGGTGTATTTCGAACCCTTATCACCTAATCCTCGAAACACATCAATTTGGGACCATTAAAATCCGATACTCATTCTAAAATAATGTAACATTTCCTTACATTCCAAGAGTGCCCCTCCTCTCCTCTTATAAAAGGCCCCCCACCTCTACCTCCTTACTCACACTTCCAAAGACTTTGGCTCGGCCAAACCCTACCCATTTTGTCTCTCCAAATCTCTATATAACTCTTTGAAGCCTCACTTTGGGCATAAGTCTTCCCAAGGAAGCCTTTGAGCTCAAACCAAAGGGAGTTACCCGATTTTAAGATAATGTCTTCACTTGTGTCCTTTTATTTTATTTTGCTTCTCCAACCCCATAAACTCTTTTTATTCATTTTTTTTGTAACAAATCCAGTATATTAAATATACTATGATGTTTTTATAAGAATTATTCGAACTACACTTACACACACCTACATCTAATGGTTAAAGAACATATTGTTTCAGTGGATGGAGAATTTCTGCCTCCCGAAACGATGATTGTTCAACATTATTTTAACACCTTCAAAGGTGGCCATTAAGATGACACTATATTTATATATGATATATAATATGTTTATGTTTTACTTAAGCTTCTTTATTTTTCATTTATGTCATACCTTTATGGTTTCCATTATTGGTAAACGTGATATCTTCATTTAAGGAAGTGCGGACAACCGCCCCCTCAAAGTGATTTGATTCGTTAATACCATATGTGGTACGTATAAAGGATATATTTAATGATATTATATATGATAACATAATGTAATTAAAATACTATTATGTATCATTATGTTTTAATTCCATTAAATATGAAATAGAAATGGAAGTAGCGTTCATGCGTACGTACGGCTTACCGTCTCCATGAACGGTACATTTCATTTCTTATCTCAAAATGTTATGTACTATTATAAGTGCATATATATAATGGATATATATGTAATATATTACATCTAAATTATGGATATAATTCTGGAATTATAACATATATATATATATATCTCATTTTTTTTAATTCCATTAATATGAAAAAAAATGAAAGTAGCGTTCATGCGTACGTACGGCCTACCGTCTCCATGAACGGTGCTTTTAATTTTTTATCTCCAAATGCTATGGAATAGTATAAAATGAATATATACTGGATATATAGGATATTTAAAACATAAATACTATTCTGGAAATGATGTGCCTATAACTACATGGAAAATTCTTTTCCAACAAGTTCAATTTTTACTCATTTACTGAACATCGACAAAAACATCTGATATGAACTCACTTTATTAACCAATTATTATAACATTATAATATGTGATATGAACTGAATAATAATATTTAAATGAGTTCCTTAAGAAATTATAAATTGACCAAATTTTATTATTCAGGAGATTAAATAATGATCGAGTCATGTCGGACGCGAGGTAAGGGATCATACTCCTCTCTTTCTTTTTAAGTACACTCTTTTATGTCATACCTTTTAAAGCTCATATTTCTTGTTATTGGGATGTTCTTTTATGTTACTCTTACTGTAATTTTTTTGTTCATATGATGAGAGACCATATTCTCTCTCATCAATCCATTTTGGATGTTTTGAGTGGCGCCGTTAGGCTGCCGAATTTTCGTAAGAGATTTAACCTCTCTCTTTCTTTTTAAGTACTCTCCTTTATGTCACTTCTTTTAAACTCCTATTTGTTATGTTGGGGGATGTTCTTTTATATTCCTCTTTCTGTAAACTTTATGTTAATATTATGAGAGACCCTATTTGATATCATCAATCCATTCTTGTGGCACCGTTAGGCTACCGAGTTTTCGTAAGCGATTTTTCATCTCACTTTTATTCTCGTGAGATTTATGCTACATTTTCCACAATTTCCTTTGAGTGGGGTATGTACTATCCATTATTTTTACTCATTGCGTAATATACTTTCATCTATGAGTATTTACATCATTGTTTTATTGTCCTTCTTTCACGGGGTGTATGTTTTGAATGATACCCATGTCGGTAAGGGAACCTTTCATCCTCCTATTTTTAAAAGACTTCTTTTGTTATGTCTTTTATTTCACATGCTATTATGTTGGGATATGTTCTTATATATCCTTATTTATGTAAATTTTATGTCCAAGTGATGATATACCATTTTCTCTCTCATCAACTCATTTTATGAATTTTGAAGTGACGCCGTTAGGCTGTCGAATTTTTGCGAGGGAACTTCTTAACCCAATTTTGATTCATTTGGATAAATGTGCACTCTTTGAATGTGTCGTTCTATGAATATGTGTGAATAACCTCTGATTTTTTTACACTTACTTTCCACTTATATTTGGGGTATTAATTTGTCACATATAATTACGTAATTTATTTATCCTTAATCCAAGGATACCGTCTTTGTATGGGACTTCATCTCAATCTCCTTTCATTGAGGCATATTTTGTTTTATACACAAATTTCTTTTATATGGTGTATAAAACCCTTTGACTTTTACGTTTATCCAAAAGGAATCTTTTTTCTATGAAGCATTTTACTAAACAACAAAAAGGAATGTTTTTTTTTTACGTACGCGGTGACAACGACCTTTTCCACCACTGCGAGTATTATTTGATCTTTGGCTTCCTCAACAAGCCGTAATGTTTTTAAAATAAAATAAATACCATATACTTTTTTTTGTATTTTGGTATTGAAAATGGTTTTGATAGAGGATTCTATTATGTCAATATATTTAAATGATATATTATGATTGAAATGTGGAAATGATATCATTCCTTTATGTTGGTTTTATGTGTTATAATTTTATAATGGTACTTATACATTTTATGGGTGGTTACGTGATAAACCATATGACGGGTGGTGCCGTGAATACCAGGATGGGTGGTTACGTTATAACCTCCAATGCATTGGGTATGGAAGTCGGCCGTATGGCTATTCCATTAAGTATGTATAGAAGTTGGCCGAATGGCTATTCCATTAAGTGATATGTGTGGAAGTCGACCTTATGGTTATTCCACTTAAGTATGTTTATGTCCCAAGTTACCTTTATATGTTATGTTATCTTTATATGGGTTTTATGGTAATCTTTTGGTTACAGAAGGGTAAGTAATGAACTTTTATTCAGTGAAGAGTTTTTACTGCTTCGAAAAGGTGAAAAGTATTACTTTGATAAAGTATACATGTTTTACTTGTTGTTTTAAAAAACTAACAGTTTTTATTCTTTGTTTATACCTTAATGAGATTTTTATGCTCATCCCAAGTTTTTGAAATGTTTTTCACAGGACTTAATGTGGAATAGGGTCAAGGATGGGATCAAGGGAATGTTATGCTACCTAAAACATGGAACTAGACATGTTTCTTTTTAAGTGTTTTTATTTTATGGAAACTTAGTAGAAGTTTCTACTTTGTAATCTTTTAGATGTAATACTTATGTCCTAATTCTCTAAAACTGTAAACCTGAAAAGATCCTCAATGTGAATTATTCATTTAATTCAATATTAAGTAAGGTTTAAGGATGGGGCCTTATATCGGTGATGCATGTAGCACAATCTATTGAATTATTTTAAATTAAGTGTACCATGGATGCTTCAGGAGTTACATTATACCATTCTTAAATAAATTTAATACTCTCAATTTTCAAATTTGGTTTCGGTAACTAAGGATTGATTATTAAATATCCCTTTATAGAAATCCCACATAGAAAATTGGTCAATAAAATATCAATTTAAAAAAAAAAGAGGTAATAAGGTTACTAGAGACTACACATACAATGGTTCCCTGTAGGAAAACATGGAAATGACAGAAAAATTATCCATGATGTTCATATGGACAAAGATAGAGAATATTATTATTAGTATGTTAACAACAACAAAGATATTAATATTTATTGATCCAAGGGACAATTAGATTCATCACAAAAGAAAGAACAATGAAAACATTATTGGTTATAATATCCATTAAATAGTGTTAGATAATTAGTTTACTTCATATACTAAGAATACAAGGAATAATACTTAATTGACATGTTAAGATTCATTCTTTAACGAATTTTTACAACCAACTCATCTTTTTCTCAAGAAGATAAAACTATTTTATAATATTCAATCTATCAAAATCATATAGGGTTCAAAAAATGTAGATATTATTCATCTTTAATAGAATTTAAAAAAATCTATTTTATACAAACATTGACATCACATAGGAAAATGGTAGGATATTTCCCCTTATTACCCTTCAGTTGCGGGTTCACATCTCACGACCATGTCAGACACAACGAGTTTTCACTCGACATGTGGGTTGTTCTTTTATTAAAAATATATTATTATATAATTTGAGAAACAACCTTAAGGATTTTATTATCCATAAAAAATAAAATAAAATTTCTAAAATAATGCATTTTAACCATTAGTCTTATCCAAAATATTTATTTCAAAACTCATATGCCAAAATTTCATTAGGAAGGTCACATAACATAATTCAGTTCTTTTTGTTATCACATAACAATAATGTGAATACCTTCATAATTTATTCACATAAAATATGGAAATACCATGAATTTATATAAAAATCTATTCAAATATGCTCTTGCTTCCTCATTCATTACATAAAACCTAGAATATCAGTTATAATTCTTAAATACAAAAAAGCGCTAGACACTAATAATTATTGAATAAGAATCTATTAATCATTTCCATGGTATTCAATAATATCAAATATACATTATCAAAATATATTATCTCTTTATTATATCATCAATATCTCATTATCAAAATCATATTACGTGTTATCTTTCCAATGATCAAATATTTTCCATAAAAACTGACATAAATCCTTATCCCTTTACATTATAGCTTAAAATATCAAATCCTTAATGAAATAGTACTATTTTATAATCCTTACTTATATAATAAATCATAGAACCATATAACGATTGATGTAATAATTCATGAATCAAAATACAAAATTACATTAATAATTCTATTCCATTCTAATAAAATTAACTACAGTTCAACATATTATACCTTCAAACCTCCTTCATCTCATTTGTCTTTTGTAGATGATTTGTTATTATTGGTGTAACTTTTACTTTTAAAAAATTTCTTATTCTAACCATTGACCAAAACTCAAATCACAATGTGAGAAATAATAATCCTTTTTGTGTTTTCATAATGAATAATATATAGGATATATTAATTATTCCATCTTTTTATCAATCCATAATTCCATCTGATTTAAAATAGTTACCCATTACCAAATCTAAAAGATGATATTATATACTTATATATAACCTCAAATCCATTCATTGGGTTATGATTTCATAACATTGAATTATAAATCTAATTTCCATTTTTTTCTAAAATTCCTCTGATACCAACTGTAACTCCCACACCCTAGAAGCTTGGAGAGGGTTAATTATTTTAATACATTGGTTTGATTACAAGGAATCAAATCCTAAAATACAGATCATTTTAGTGGTCATGGAAAATAGAATACATACGTGATATTTACATTACAATTTCTCTCTTAAAATATATATTGGATACTTCTTTGATAAAGGCATTATTTCGCAAGCATAACTGTGAATATAAATCATAAAACAATTCTTAAAATCCTAGTAAAATAAAATATAATGATGGGATGAGATTATATGCTCAGTAAGGAGAAACAATATATAGAAATCTATCACAAATAAGAATAAAAGGATAGTCATGGTACAAAACAAAAACACAAGAATTTTAAAACATTATCTTCCACAACAATTCTAATGAATAAATAAAATAATTCAATTTTAAAAATTTACATGGATATTATAATAAATGAATAATGACATTTATAATATATAAATAATCACATATTGAGGGAATGAATAATGTTGGACATCATAACCACCATGTTAAGGACTCATGCCATGAAGATACGCAAATATTATGTCAATTCCTTATTCTAAGAAACTAATTTTTCTCATTAATCCTATCGATGAATTGAGGGTTATAGAGGGCCTCACCCATCACATACTATGTCCATTTCATTTCTCATATGAAAATTTTGAAACATTTCATAATTATTCGTATTAAAACTAGCATAAGATATGTTATTACTTTAACCATAAACTATGAATTGTATAAAAAATATCACATCCACATTCAAAATACCATAATACCATGAATATAATAAGGGGGATTGAATCATAATAAATCAACCTCAATTAATCATAAAACCCATCAAAGTATATTGAAATTGACAAAATTAATATATTAAAATCATTAAAACTCTTTTAGATAAGTTCCCTTTTTTACTTTGTAATCATTAAAAAGTCCATGTCGTTATAAAAGAAAAAAATTCCTTTAAAAAAATTGTATGTATATAAGGAATTCTTAAAAATGTTAAGGCATAATATTTGTGGAATGTAACCTAGCACGCATTATTTGTTAAAAAATATTCTTTCCTTAAATTTTTTAAAAGGAAATAAAGTACATTGTTTGGAAAGTGATAGAAAGATACCTTTCAAAATGTTTTATAAAAAGAAAATCATGGGAAAAATGGATTAAATCAATTTCAGCTAAATAATAAAAATATTTTAATATTTAATTTTATGATACATGGATAAGGAGGATAAATATTCCACTATATATAATTATAAATAAACAATCTTGGAAAATAATGATATTGGGAAATTAACACTTCACTCAAACTTTATATTAGTAGAGGGTATGATAACTTCATTTATAATGATTGATGTTTGTTATTAAATGATACATAAAAATTATTCATATTTATGGTATCATATATGATCCTCTTTTTTTGTTAATAATATTTTAGTGTTACCATTGTTATGCGTTTTAACTACATCATTTTCCTTTTCATGTTTTGTCATGTAAGTCATGTTTCTTAGGTATATAATATATTTTATTCATATCTAAAATTATATTATGTTAATAAATATTATATTTACTCATTAAATTAATTTTTTAATCAATCATGAATTGTTAATGTGGATAATGAATTTCATCATGTCGTAGAGATGGTAGGTCGTATGTATGCATGAGCGAAAATATCATTCTTTTATTGGTTAAATAGTGTATAAAGGGAAGGTATATTAATTATGAAAAATAATAATCATGTGATATTCATTATTTCTTTCTATTATACTCATCATCATTCCCAAAATAATAAAGCAATGTGGAATAAAAAATTACACCCCAACATATTAAATGTATGTCGTATGCACGCATGGTTAGTGATATAATTATTAGTAGGATGGATAAAATGATGAATATGGTTGTACCAATATTTTAATAACATTTCACTATTTTTATGATACTGTATTTATTACTTTGATATGGAAAAAATATAGAAATAGAAGTAGAAAAATATAAGATCCCTGAAAGTGATTATAAAACGATTACCTATTCTTCGGGTGTCTCCAATTTATTAGAAAAAAGGACTTCTTATGATGGTTTTCTACCCAACATGTGGCATATAGGATAATGTGAGGGTTTTTGGGAAGATATTTGGGTAGTGGCTAGCTGAGTCCAGGGGATTTTGTGTTGTCATTACATGAATAGGCAAGTTCCCTTTTATAGGATAGGTGAGAGGAACTTTATGAATGTTTTGAAATATTAATTTATTTCAAATTTATTTTCACTTTGTAATGGATCCAAGGTGATTTATTTAGATTTTAAGATGATTATGGGTCTAAATCCACCAATAAATTGGTTTTAAGCATGTTCATGTCATAAAAATAAACATATCATTTAGATTTAACCCTTATTTAAATAGTTTAACTTTAACCATATCTATTTATATTTTTACACTATATGTTTTATATATAGTTTCTATAAAATTCCTATAGAACCTAAAGTGGAAAATTTATGAAAACATTATCAATATCCAAGTTTGTTGGTCAACTATATTTTTTATGACTTTTATATCATTTAATAGAATAGTACATATTTTAGAATCAAATTTATGTCAATTTTAACACAATTTAATTCTATGTTTTTGATAAAGTCATAAAAACTTGTTTCATTTAAAAAAATCGTTAACTCAAGAATATCATTTCATAGTAATTCAGATAATTTTTGTATGGCATAAAATATTTCACATAACATTTTTTTCAATATTTATAATATAATTTATTTTTTCTTCTTATTAATAAGGTAATCCATGCATCATCAATGTGTTATAAATAAATATTTTTATATAATGTCTAAAAATTATAAATAAAATACCATGAGGTTGGAAAACATTTTATACTTCTAAATAATTTTTATAGATAGTGTTTTTAATTTTATAACCCCATAGTAAATTTTTTAGTAAAAAGATACATGTTTATGTTATATTTCTCTTTACATTAAATTTATTAGTATAACATGTCATTATCACACCAAAGTTGCTCCAAATTCAAAATTTTGGCCTAAAGATTGTTTGGATCACCAATGAATCATCCAGAAAATATTCTGACACTTGTTATGGTAGTTTTTATATTATTATAATATTATTTATACAATTACTTAACTAATTTACCCTTTAAATTTGGTAAATTAAAGAAATTACTAAAATTATTATTCATAATGACCAGCATTAAAAGATATCATTTTACATAATTTTGACCTTTTGATTGAAAATATTGAATCAATTTTTCCAAATTCAAAAAAAATGTCGCATTAATTAATTTAATAGTAATTCTCATTTTCAAAACTAGAAAGAATTTTTTTAAGAAGTAAAACATTTCAAAAGATTGACATGAGTTTATATCCAATTTATATGTGAAATTACATAAAATGAATTTTTTTTATTAAATTATCAATGTATTATAATTACACTTTAAAAGCAATTAAAAATATAATCTAACTATATAAATAATTTAGATTCAAAAAGATGTTTTTAATTTAAATGTCGTATTTTTCACTACTCAATAAAATATGAACGTTATCTGAAAAACAAAAAAATTATCCAAACACAATTTTTATGCCCCACTTGGAAAAATAATATTTTTAAAATTTGAATATATAAAATTTTCAATTATTATAATCAAAAGGGGTATCCATTAAATGGTGTTAAAACTACATTTTTTTTTAAAATATATCTTCTATCAGAAAAATTAAATTTCTTATTATAATATGTTTAAGAAACACATTATATGATTTCTAATATTATATGTAACATATTAAATTAAAAATGTGGTTAATATTATTCATAACTACATTTAAAATGGATAATTTGATAGTTATTGGTTTTTGTTGTAGCCCAAGATATTGAATTATAGAAAAAGAAGTGTCCTGTGGAATCTTGGTATGATACGGATCGAATCTCATGGAATGTCAAATCTTCTAATTTCTTACCTTTTTGTGTTAGGGTTTGTATCACAGACGATCGTACTATGAATCCCATAGATGATATTTTTGATGTGGAATATTGGGTAAGGCTTCAAAGGAGGTATATATTGGGATTTAAAGAGATGATTTAGAGGTATTTATTCAAGTCAATCAAAAAACGTGGTATAAAAATATATCCCATAATTTTAGAGTAGATTTTTTCATGTAATATTTTGTTCTTGTTTCCCTCATTCTCTATATTAGTGTAATTTGAATATTTTGACAAAATGGATGCCAAAATGATAATTTGAACCCCTCAGGGTCCCTGTGGGATAAATTGAGGATGATTTGACTGATTTGGGGACACCCATAGTCTGTGTCAACTATACCAAATATGGAAACTAAATTGTTATATATGAAATTAACATTTGTGTATGTAGAGCCTCTAATGAACATGTTTATTGGTTTATTTTACTAATATGAAGGTTATTAAGAAACTTGAGTCTAGTTATGTGTAATTTCCATATGTATTTTTTGGATTGTTATAAAAAATGGTTAAATTGGATAAATATTAATGTTCAAAATGACTCATTTTTTCCAAGAAATACATAGGTTGAAAAAATACATGAGAAGTGACAAATATGTTAATTGATATATCCTATGGGAAGGGAGTGATGTGCCAAAATGGATAATGTAGGGTAATTAGTGAACATGATTAGTGGGTTATGTATATTAAATGGGAATTTTTCTAAATGAATATTTGAAATTAATGGTAAATGTGTCAATGGATTTTTTAGAAATATAACATCCCATATTGAGTTTTTTGGATCGTGAAATTTATATTGATATTATAAATTGTTGGTTGTGAGGTGGTATGTGTGCGGTGAATGGATATAAAATAATTTTCAAATGGATTTCTAGAGATGGATACTGATATGTTGTTGTAAACCAATAGTATTAGTGAGACTGGGCCTCTTAACTCCACCCAAAATGAAAGGTTTAGGTAAGAGGACAATGTTTATTTATCCCAATGGTTACATTCAATGAGACTACATGGATAGAGGTTTCATGGTGAGAGTATTTATATATGTGATGATGTATTATACCATGTGATATAGTTTACTTTTTTACTCCCATTTTTCCTTGAGATTGGTGAATATTTCTATCCATAAAACATGTGAGAGAACTGATTTACTAAATAATGATGGTATATGTAAAAAAATTGGGGGTAATGGTAGGAAATAAATTTGTAAAACTTTTTTAGTAACATAATCTTATATGTATTTTATTAACATGAATTTCTTTTTAATATCCTAGAAATTTTTATTTTTAATTTATGTTTTTTAGACACTATTGGTGGTGGCCTAATGAGTCATACTCACACCCTTCTCAGGCCACGATTGGGTTCTGAGGAGAATATCATGTATGTAGGTATGGATTAGTGAATGGGAAATGTTCATGGGATTTGATTTGGTTTTGGGATGTACATGCAGGAGGATGCAGGCATGAATTTGGGACCTTTTTGAGTTTTCAATTGTTTTCATTATTCTGTGTTCTATTCACATTGGAAATGTTAACATGACATGGCATGGAAATTATTGGTTTATATTTTGTACCTCTTTTGTGAGATGCTTGGTTATGAATGTTCATTCTTTATTCCACTTGTTATGTTCTTTATATTTTTAATACTATTCGTTACTCTTTTAATGCGGGTATAGTCTCCTCAAGTGAAAAATAAGACCCTCGCTGCCAATCAACAACCACTAGTGTATGGGGAGTTGCATTTGAGGTAATGTGATGACCCAACTCATGGTACCAGTTTAGTGGCCACTAGTTTGGAAACCTAACAAAAAATTTATAGTTATTCACTTATTTAAAATAAAATTATGGTTCATGATTGATATACAATGATATTTTAGTTTTTTGTATCACATCATTTGGAATTATAATTTTTAATACAAGAATCATGTTTACAGTCCAAGATATATTAGGTATTTTCATTTTATGTTATATTCTATATATCATACCATGATTCTTATTTATGCATTTATATGATAATTTTTTGATATTTCCTAATTTCACCTTAACATAGAATCCATTCTCTCCCATTCTTATGATTCATTTCCCTATGGTATGACAAAAAAAGATTTAAGTAGGGTATATATAGGAAGTGAAATATATTAGATGAACATTGTGGGAGATATTTAATATATTGAATGAAATACTAATATTGTGTATATACTAAAGAATTACATTAATCATTTATGGTCCTCAGGTGAGTATTTATGAAATGTATTCAATTTAAAACTAAAATATATTATTATATATAATAAAATAATGGGTCACTATAAATCATTAATTACTAAAAAATTTAAATGTTGGAAAATTAATTTAATGACAAAGGAGTCATTTTTAAGAAGTTTTTATGTATGTAATGATTTTTTATGTTATTAATTAAAATTAAATAGTATTGAATATTGATATGAATGAAAGTTATAGATAATATATTTAGTAAATATGTATTTAATTTAATTTAACATTTTTACTAGGGAGATAATGTGAATAGAAGAAATTGTATTTATAATGATAATTTTCTTATTAAATTACTTTATATGCATTTTTTCATGGGTAAGAGAATAATTTATTCCTCATATAGAAATTCAATCTGGAAAAATGGAATCAATATTTTGATTAAATAAAAATTAATCATAATTATTTTTAATCTATTTGAAGTCTAGAACCCATGATGAATCATCAAAATATTTGGATAGTTGACCATGTTGATAGATTTATATTCACAAGATCAAAATCAGGAAGGTTTTATGTTCGTACCATCAAGAATATGGTCTATAATTGTAGATGAAATAATCCATGGGCATCAAAAATCTTGTGTTATGAAATTTTTGTTTCAATCAACTTTTTAGTTGGGAGAATACAAAACTAGGAAATAAAAAATTATTATAAAGTTTAGAAAGGATGAATGTTTTTTATTTATTCTATCAATGATTCTCAAGGCCTTCACAAGATATAATAATGCATGTTTTCTTCCAGGTTGGTTTGGAGATGATGGTATGGTATTTTTCTATGATATGGGATGAATATGACCATTAATGGAGAATATTTAGGGACTATTCATGAAACCTAGTTCCAAGGATCTGAGATTAATGGAATGGAGACAAAGGTGTGTGGTATGATATTTATGGCGACCTATTAGATTATGTGGGATTCTCATAATAATGAAATTTAAGGTATTATATTTGAAAATATTTATTTCTAGGTTCATGTAATACTATTGAAGAACTATCCTTGAATATTTTACAATTACTATAACCAATATATCAATGATAAATTTATTTTAAAACATAATTCATATATCCAAGTAAAATAGATAAATAATCTTTCAACTTCATATATATATATCAAGTGAAAAATAAATAATATGATCTAATGTATTCTTTTGAGGTAAATTTTATGGATGCTTCATGCATTTTTTTTGAATAGTTGCCCATCCCCTTACAGTTTTAACTCTGAATAGAATCCTTGTATTCTTTCCATTTCATTACTTTCCATGGTGTAACTTATCCCCATACATATAAAAACCATAAATCCCTTCAATCACTTTCCAAGGACATTATTTTCGTAATTATCATATATGTAAATATTTATCTTTCCCTTCTTCACTTTATCCTATCTTTTTCATTATTTTTATCTATTCTACTATTATTGTTGTTATTACCTTAGAATACATAGTACCTGGATAATCCTTTCTCAAACTTCATAGCACAAGAAACTATTTCATAATATGGAGAAAAATTTGGTGACACCAACACCATTTAATGACATGGCTTAATGTAACGAGCCAAAATGTTATAAATAAAATTTCCCATATTATTAAATTAAAGTTATTACAATGTAATGCTTTTACATAATACAAATTAACATATATTTAAAAAAATTAAAATACTATAATGCATCAATTCCATTGAGAATATATCCATTGAACAATGATCACATTATTAGCATAAATATCGGCTATTATCAAATCCAATTCAAACTGAAAAAGTAAGTGAATAGATATATCTGTAGTATCATATCCTATAAATCTCATTTATCAGATATTTTGAGGAAGATAACATCATTCAAATGTTTTATTTATCATGAAAATGTTTACATCCAGTAATATCGGAATGAGAAAAAAAATTTATAAGATAATTTCAAGATCATCGAAATAACAACCCAAACCATGTACACTGAACAACACCATGAAAATCTCTTCATTGTGAACCTTGACATTAATTTTTTTGTGTATTTGTGGGATATGTATGAATAACCTACAAATATCAGTATTCACGTTATTTTATATAGAATAATGAATAAATTTTATCCTAAAATTGGTATTTTATATTTAATTTTAAATTTTATAGAAAAAACCCAACTATTATTAATGGGTAATATTAAAATTAAATTAAGTAATTTATTTTGATGAAAATATATATTATGAAAATTGATCGTACTTTTATAAAAAAATATTATTATATAATTTTAATTAAATTTAAATCATAATGTAATTTTTATGATCTAGAATATAATTTTTATAAAGGTTCAAAAAATGTTACTGTCAAAAAAACCATCATTTTTTAATAAATATTATCACTTATTTGAAAAGTAGAAATCTAAATATTTAAACAATGACTTATATAATATGATTATTTTTTTGAATAAGAATGTAAAAATAATCCAATGGTGAAATGTTCAAAATTTTACAAGATCGTCGAATTTTCACATAAAAATATAATGTTGTATGAATATACCTATTGTATTAGGACATCATAATGGACCAAAAGTGATTTAATTTATTATATAAAAGTTATAAAAGACTGAATATTTGTGTTAAGTTTAAAATAATTTTATTTTAAATTTATTTGGTTAATTTCTAAAAGCCATTATGATTACTAAAAAACCATTAATATACATTAAGGTCTTAAAATCATTTCATTGAGTATACAACTCACTTCCACATAATAAAAATATTTATTTTATTATGTGTAGACCTTGGACATGTAACATAATTAAAAAACTACCTTATTTATGAAACAATGGTAAAAATAAATGGGCAGTTTTTTTATTTCAATATATTTAGTCGAAAACAGGTGTGAGAAATAATAAATAAATCCTCACTCATTTCCTATATAAACACAAAAAATATAATATTATATGGAGTAAAAATAATTTAATAATGTCTTTAATATACCCTCCCCCACAAATATCCCTATCAAGGTTCCTCCATACTATCAAGGAGCTTCTCTTAAGCAATTAGAGTCACACACTCATGTAAGGTAACCTCTAATTCTCTAAATTGTTATTGTTTCATTATTATCTTATGCATTCTATTTCAATTTCTGATGTTGGGATAAGTATTCAGTAGTCCCAATTACTTACCATTTTATTTATAAGATATTAAGAGACCCCATTCTCTCTCATAAAAAAAATTATTAATTATTATTTGACGTCATTATGCTTTTGAAATTTAACTGCAATTTTTTATGCCAAAATAATTGTGTAAGGAATACCACTCACATTTACTATCAAGGGTATTGAACATTATACAATTATACTTACTTTAAATAATACTTTGAAAAATTTAATCACCCTCAGTGATCATGGAATAAATTATAGTTATGAATTAATCAATGATGTATGATCTATGTGGCACACAAAGTCATGCAAATTAAATGAAAGTGACAACATCACCTGGAATTATATAATAGTCCAATGAATTTGGTAATGTTTAGTCTCATGATAAGTTATGTTGTGATAAAAATTATAACTTATTACTTTATTGTTTTTTTTTCTATTATTATTTCCTTGAAGTTATTAATTACCAATGTTTATGATGTAGTTTTTTAAATTATTGCCACCTTCCCCTTGTTTACTTTATGATATCTTTCTATATTGTGTATCATTATTAGTGCTTATGATTCTGACTCCTTTTAAACTCTATTGATATGCCTATTTCCTAACATTTATTATTATATTCCATGTTTATTTCCAAGCTCGGTTTTGTAGCTATCCCTTTATTATGTATTTTCCTAAGTTATCCTAGGTTTATTTATGTAGATGCATGTTACATGGGTTGAAAATCAATATCATGTATTGGTTGTTTTATGTTGTAATGTATTGATCATATCTCATAAAACACTAGACTTCTCATTCTACTATGTCTTATTAAGTGTAATATTATTTAATAAATAATGTATTAATGTATAACAATGTGATGGGTTTTTATATCTACCATTGAAGGAAAACATTAGTTATTTTATAGATTATGATATAAAAATTATAAAAAAGATATAGGGATAAGACTAAGCATAAGAAAACATACCTAAATTTTGTTAAGTATATATTGAGTTGTTTGTCAATAAAATACATCAATATATATAAACTATAAGTCAATGTGGCTCCTGCCTAGTTGTATATAACAGTCAAACCCGAAAACAACACATCGATCTAGATTGGACTGAGAAGTTGTGTATCAAAACAGTTTATCATCAAACCTAGATTGACACTCTCATGGGTTATTATTTATAAAATATATAATCTCAATATGAAAAATTATTAAGGGATCCAAAAAATTTATGATAAGAGTATATGTTAGGAAATATATCATTAATAACATAGATTAATGACTTGAAATTCAAAACATAAGTAAATACATGTAATTTATAATTTATAACCTTAATGTAATTGAATTTTTATTTTGTGTTCAATAGATTAAAAATACACATTAAAAATATTTCCATTTCATCTATAAAATGGTATAAATAGAAATAATCTTATAAATTATAAATGAAAAATGGAATGTGATGACTTCACCAATGAGATTCTTAAACCACTCAGAGTGGGAATTGAAAACATTGTGATGATACTCTCTCATTGGATTCAGATTTTGAATATAATAATGGTTCTAGAGGAGCTACAAAATGCCCATATGAGTTAACATGGTATAATTGAGTATTTTATAAGACAATGTCCTCCGATATTTAATATCATCTGATACCTTTACTATGGAACAATGAACTAAATCCATTGAGATGATATTATATATCCATCAATGTTACAAACAAGAGATGGTCTTATGTTCTATTTATCATAGGGATGGTGAAGCTGATCAGTTATGGACATTGATCAAAAATATGAATCATGCTAAACAGATAGAAGCTATGGGGTGGAAGGAATTACTGATAATATTTTTCAATAAAAATTTTACTCTCATTCTCTAATAGTACATGGAATGGAATTTCCTCGCCATTCAAAAAATAGCTGAAGAATTTATTGGGGTGTAAAAGGATGACCTCAAAAAACATGCATGATATTCACTAGGTTTTTTCATTACCCCCAAATACAGGGTTGACAAGTTTTTTGGTGGAATAAAACACAGTCTATGAATGGCCTTCACGATAGATGACATTGATATATTTGAGAAATTTCATGATGTTCCCACAATGAGAAAATGGGGATTGGAGAATCTTGATGGTGTCCTAGGAATAACAATTTGAAAGTTGAATTACATTTTGAAGTTCCAATGGAGAAATCTTATAGTGACAATAAATTTCAGAATCCCACTTTTGAAATGTGTGGAAAGAAGAACCCTGAAAATTTATTAAGGTTGAAGAATAAGTTATTCAGGTACGGAGAGGAAGGACACCGAGGTAATGATTACTGATTGGATAAATCCAATAATGTTATATAGGAATAAAATTCCCCTTTCAACCCTCCACACCTATTTTGTTGATTATTTTGTACAAAACCTGAGAAATTTACTATCCAATTCACTAAGCCACAGTTTTTTGAGCACAACCAACCATAGCCAATGTAGTAAGAGGATATTCTTGCACCACAACCATTGATGTGTATCCTGATAACTATGTTGTGGTGAGAATTCTAGTTATTTATTTATCAATACGGAATGTATTTTTTATTCTTGTTTTATTCATTCCATCTCATCACAAATTTTTAGTAATATTACTATAACACTAACATAAATCATTTAAGTAATGATATTAGTGAAAATTTAAAATAAGGTTCTTATTGTATCATAATTATATAGCTCCTCCCCTATAAAAATTTACAACCTACACTCCCTAGGGAACCATTTTATATTCAATGGACTATAATTTTGTTCAATTATGTGTGTGGATTTCATTTACTAGTACAGTGCCTATATAAATTTCCATGAGAAGGAAATCACATTCTTTATCATGAATTGACCCTGATTCATTACAAGTGTAAGGTAGATAATAAACCTTATTTAAAACCTACATATCAAGAATGAAAATTATTTCCCTATGATAAATAATATCTAGTTCAAATTATGTAGACTAATGAAAACATTATCCATGAGTGCATTCCCATTGGGGGAGAAGACATCGACGTTTTTTTGAGTATACGATTTTACTTTATCTTAGTTTAGAGGTTAAATGATTATGTTAGCTGATATGTGGGGAATTAATATTATCCAATAATCTGTATATAATTCATGTTGTGGAACATGAGGATCTTTAGAAATAATTAATTATTAATCTATGTAAAGGATTATTACCAAAGGGATTCACCATAGGGTGAACCCGTTTTCTTCATCCATAATAATTATGGATTAACGCTCCATTTCTTTTATTATCACGAGCTCAATAAGATCACTATTAAGAACAACTATCCTATTTCCCGAATTGATGACTTATTTGATAATATATATTGATAAAAATACATCTTTATGGTGGATCCTTGATCGGGATATTACAATTTTTGGGAAAAATGATGATATCCTAAAGATTGTTTTTATTACAATGTAAGGGAACAATTAATTTATAGTAATTCTTTTCATACTAACAACTTATCCAGAAATCATCAAAGAAATTATGAAATGAGTCTTTTGAGATGACGTAGATAAAATTTGGGTATCCTTTATTGTTGATAATCTAGAATTATCCAAAACAAAAGTGGAGTATGAGGATCCTCTGAGAACATTGTTAATGACCTTGTTAAAGGTTGATATTTATGGATAGTACACAAAATCTGAGTTTTAGTTAAAGTATGTCTGATTATTTGGGAATGTAATCACAAAAAGTGGGATATATTTATACTCTTTAAGGAAATAATCAATTGAATAATTCTCCTAGCAAGCATCTCTAATAGATTTTAGTAGTTTACACAAACTAGCAGGGTAATATATTCAATTTTTGAGAAATTTTCCTAAATTTTAAAACCCTTGAACCAAGATAATATCGAAGTGAGTCGTGTTTTAATGGAATTTTTAATATTAAGTCTACTTAAAAGAATTGAAAAAGAGGATTTTAACAACACCTGAACTATTGGGTGATGCACATATCTCAACCTTATCCATCCACCCAGAATGCCCAATTATTTATAGTGATCTATGAGAGTAAAATTGCTTGGAAAATATAAATAAGTAGATCATAAAATATACCTCAAGATGTCTTGTTTGTAAACAAGTGAAAATATAAAATTAAAAATTAAAGTGGATGGTTCAGCCATTACACATACATATATGGAACTGATAATGAAACCCCAAGGACATTATCACTAGTCTTATGAAGAAATAAAGAGAAAACAAATTCTATATGGGTTGTGGTGGAACTTCATATGAAGAATAGTGACATCATTGTGATTTTAGAGGGAATATCACTCGATTAAATTTCAAATATATACATTTTAGAAGTGTCGAGGTTGTATGAGACACCGTGATCGATTGTATATGTATGAAATCCAAGATATAACTCCACATTCTAGAAGAGTCCCAAATAATCTCTAAATACAAAATTGAACTTCATCTTTGATTATTTCTCTTTACTGAGTGGTTAGTTTGAGTAGACAATCTGGACCACAAATGTCATGTTCCAATCATGATCAATTTACTTCAAAAGATGATGTGATTATCGTATTCCTATAGTTGAGTTCTCAAACAGTAATAGTTTCCACTCAAGAATACAAAAATTCACTTTATGAATCATTTTATGAAATGTGGCGAAGAACACCACCATGCATGGATGATGTTACGAACACATACTAATAAGTCAGGAAATGGTCGAGGAAATGGTGGTAAAGGATAATATAATCTAAGAGAACGTCATGGATTCTCAAATATGAGAGAATATATATATTGATAATCATCAATGAGACATAATTTGGTGCTAGATACGTAGTATTCTTCCACCTATCTCTATAGAAAATATTCAGGATATTTGATATGTAACGAAATTTTAATCTAAGATATATTGGCCTATATGAGACCCGTGATCATATTAAAGAGTTGGTATATTGACTAGAACTACATCCTATGATATAGGAAGTATATGAAGTATTCCATGAAAATATATTGAGTAAGTAAATAATAGTCCCCTCACATTTAATCAATTCGGAGGTGGTACCGTTGGATAATGACTTTTTCAATGAAGAAAAATTGATAATGATCATAGATAGTAGTAAAAAAGTTATATAAAATAAAAAAAATATGTTTTCAAATTACAATAATAATACCAATAGTTTGAATTATCATTGAGGAAACTAGAGTATGGGATTAAATAGAATTACCATAATCTATTTTAATTTGGGAAAATACAATTTTGGGTCCAATATTTTTGAATTTTGGATGATTGTAATAACATAAACTGTTATAAATAAAATTACACTATTTATTTATTTAAATTATCTATTAAGAAATATTTTTATAGAATACACAAAAAAAATGGGATTGATTTTTTAAAAAAAAATCTATTAATAATCATTAGAATTGAAAATATAGTTGATAAATAGTTCTCTCAGAATTTTGATAAATGATAGGTTATAACAAATTTAATTGACACATACACATAAGTGATGGCCACTACCAGTAATATTGTACACTATGAATCACCTTAATTGAATCATTTGAGGAGGATATCAACAAAAATACTTTCTCTCAACCAATCCCAAGATGAAATGCTAAAACTTAAGAATGATAAAAACCATTTATGGTAGATTTTATATCTAATTGAGTCCACCAGACAAGCCATGCATGTAGAACCACCCTATGAATGTCTCACTATGTTTCACATTACGCTTAAGCATATTTTTTGGGTATTAGAGAGATATTAATTAAATAAACTAGAAGTATTCCCATTATTTTTTATATAATAAAGAATATATTTTCATAATGTTGTTGTTATATTATAAATGATTTTTTTACACAATAAAACACAAAAACAATTTTATGGGAATAATTTAAATTCAATTAAAGAATTTATTTTGATGAAATAATGGATTTTCATAATAAATTACAATTTAATAAAATATAATTTCAAAATAATTTTTAATATATATTAATTATAAAATTACTTTTATTCAGACAATTGTAAATTTAATAAGGGTTAGAAAAATCTTATTAAAAATAACCCCATAATTTTTCAATATATTTATATTCTTATTTTCAATGTGTAAATAATAATATTTTAAAACATTATTTAAATAAAATAAATATATTTTTTTCAAATCAAAATTACAAATTTATATAATGGTCTGTGTTTCATAATTTTATAAGAGTCAAATTTCTTGTTTAAAATTAAATTACATATAAATATTCATTCTATATTATGACATCATAGTTGAAAAAAAGTCATGTAATAAATACTATAAAGGTTACCCATAAACAAATAATATATTATATTTAAAATTAATTTTTTTTATTTTTATTTGTATAATTTTATGAATCATGTAAGAATCCTCTAAAACCGTTAAAATATTTTATTGTTATAAAATCATTACTTGATGAGTATGAGTCACTTCTACATAATCAAGGGTATTATTTTATTATGTTCAATTCTTAGGTGAATAAATCAATGATATCCAATCCCATTTCAATGAAGCCATGGGAAACCCCATTATTTTTATTATGCATTTTTTTGTTATTTTATATTGAGACCAAAATATGAATTTTAGGAGACAAATAATGAAATCCCTACCAATTTCATATATAAGCCTACCCATCCTTTATTTTATCTTCACTAAAAATCATTTTATCACATCCTATAACTACCCTCCCCTATCTATATACCTCTTGAGATTTCCCCAAGGTATCATGAAACTCTTCCATGCATTTGGAGTCACAAACACAGGTATGGGACCCTCTCATTTTTCTCTTTATTAAAGATTCATTATTATATAATCCCTTATATATACGATTATCAATATTTAGATATATCCTTACATGTATCTATTGCATCACATTAGATTTCCAAAGATTCATTGAACCTTTTTTCTATTATAAACCCTTATTTTGAATTTTTAATTTTCATAATTATGCACCCACAAATTCAACACAATTTGTAATGCCAAAACGTTTTTCTAGTGAATACCATACCCATTTCCAATCACGAGTTTTTTCCATTATACATATACAAATATATATATATATATCGGACCTGGGAAACAAATTAATTTATTACACACCCCTGATTTTGGAATAAAATATTATGATAACTTAATCAATTTTTTATGATCTATGTGGAACACATAATAATGAAAATTAATTAAAGGTGATGGGTGCACCTAGAATAATATAACACTCCAAAGAATTGGGTAATTTTTAGTTTAATTAGTTATTATATTTGGATAGGGAGTAAACCTTTTTCATTTATGATACTTTTCTTATCCTAATGTCATTGTAATTTGCCTTGACATATGTTTTTGATGTAGTGTTTTAGGATATTTCCACCTTTGCTTTCATTTTTTATGTTATCATGCTACATCATTCCTCATTATTCATGTTTATGATTCTTAACCCTTTTATTACTCTTTGATATTCCTAATTTATTATATTTATTAATATATTCCATATTTATTCAATTAATGGGATTTATAGATCACCCATTGTTTATATATATCTCTACGCAATCCCATGCCATTTTATATATGATCATGTTATGAAGGATTGCTATAATGATTATGTATTTATTATTTTATGTTGTTATGCAATGTAAATAATTACAAAAAACACTACAAATAACAATCCTCAAGGCTTGATTAATTATTATTTAAAAAATCATGTATTAATGAATAATAAATAAAATGGTTGGTATATATAAAACCATAAAAAGGTCATAATTACATTCATGTTGCGTATAAAATTTGTAGTGTACCATACAAACTATGTAAATGTAGATTTATACTCAAAAAAAATTCTTACTACTTTTGAATTACGATATGGAAAATTATATTCATATCAACTGTTTTTTCACGAGGGAAATATTTTTCAATGAATTTCAACTTAAAATATTGAAATCTCATGATTTATATTTCCTCATCCTCCCCAGTATTCTTGATCGACAACCACCATTTATATGCATCTCTATTGGGTCAATATAATTAATGTGAAACACATTCTTTTTAAATAAATCTGAATACCATAAATATATTCTTTGATGGATTAATCCATTATTCTCCTACAATTATATTAATAGTATTAGTAAATGATGGTAACTCTAACATGTAAAGTGATCCAAAATCAAATAATATCTCTGTGGAAAAATTTTCTCCATCTAGGAAATGTTATTTTTCATATTTTTTCATGTTTTACTAATATATAAATAACATGCTTAGTTATAGTACTAGATATATTTGATTTCTCTATAGGTAAACCTCTAAATTTTCCACAAGTGTAGATACCCTTCAACCGTCTAGGCTCCATTAATAAAAAATGAAACATACTAGATTAGGTCATAAAATTATAAACATTTAATAAATATCAATATGGAAAACCCAAATTGAAAATTATATGTATATCTAATATCATAATCATATTACATTTCATAAAAATTATTCTCTTCTACACTTATCCCGAAATTCTATTAGTGGGTTAGGATCTATAATCTGTGTTACCTATATATAGTTTTTATGTTTTATACCAATCTACCACGGATACCAATAGTAACTCCTTGCCCATTGAATCCTAGATTCGGTGCCATACGTTACTACTTGGGCATGATTATTAGTAACCAAATCCCAATGTACTGGTTGATTTTGTCATTTTGGAAAAAAAATTATATATATGATACCTATATTTCAATTAGTACATATAAAATGAAACATGATACATAATAAAATCAAATGAACAATATGATTTAATGATAGATCAATGAGTTCTTCAGGATATCATATGAAATGGAAAACATATGGGTGATATAAAAAACTAATTAAGAGTAAATGAATTAGATTCTATAATGAATACTTTTTCATAGAAAATGAAAATATAAAATACATAGAACACTTGAAATTTTTATACTAGATAAACCAATATAAATGTTATATGGTATGTAATTAAATCAAATTTTATTTAATCAATAAACTGATAATTTATTCATCCATATATAATGTAAAAGTGAATATATCATGAATAATTAATAACATAAATTAAATGAATTAAATGATTTATTATTGGACACCATGTTTCCTATTTAAATGGAACATTTACCTTCATGTATATTCATAAGACAACTTATAAAAAAATCGAGTAAAAACCCAACTAATTAGTCAAATATTGATTTAATGATATTATCAATGCATCAATGGGCAATATATTTCTTTTACCCATCCATGTCATGAAATTCCATATAATTCTACATATATTAAAAATTATATTTATGTCATGAATTATGGGCCTTATAAAATATAAATATTGAATAAAAGAAATTGATTACCAATTACATCCCCAATTAATCCTATAACTCTCAATTAGGAACCATATGTAAAAAAAGAATATGATTTTGGTAGTAATTATACCTATAATATAAATGTATATATAAAAAAAATTGATTTCTATTATAATATCAACATATGTATGTGATTGTTTTTTAGAGTGTTAACAATCACAAAATAAAGTGAGATTGAAAATAAAAATTTTACAACTCTGGTAATTTTCAATTATGAATCCCTTAGATGAGAAAATTCAAATTAAAACATATAATACAACGGAAAATAAATTGATCATGATATTTAATTACAAGGGGTATGTATATACACCACATTAAATTGAATTTGTGCATAATAATAAATAAAGTCAATGGAACGTAAATTGTGACACAATCCCTTACCTTACAATCCATTTCAATAGAACACCATTCAAAATTCTATATAATGGATTTGTTAATGTTATTAACATATAAAATAACCATAATAATTATTTATTATAATATATAATGTTATTATCGTATATTATTACCCAGTTGTTAACAATCATTCTTTATATTCATTGTTTCATGTGTTCATTGTTATGTTTACTAAGAATGTCATTACTTGTTATATTTGTTATTTTCATATATATAATTATTTAATAATCTACATGATTTAAAATATTAACTAAATATAATATATATTCATTATATATTTATTAATAAAAAATAGATAACATTTGAATATAGGAAATGAAATTCACTGTTCATTAAGATGGTAGGGAATACATACACATGCAAACTACTTCCATTTCCTTGTTTTATTTAAAAATTAACTGATATATATATATATATATATATATTCATTATAGTATTGTAACACCCCCAAATGATAAAGGGTTAAATGACTAAATTATATGACTCATGTCAACAAGGTGCACCTTCCTTTTCGGGAGCCTGTCTAATTAGAACTCCACAGTTAAGCGTTCTTGGCCTGGAGTAGTGATCAGGATGGGTGACCTTCTGGGAAGTTTCTCAGGGTGTGTCTGAGTGAGGAAAAAGCAAATTAGAAAGGACATGAGTTGGCCTGTGGGGACTTTCATTTGTCAGATGACATGTTCAGGCACGTGGGTGGACCATGGGGTCGGCCCCACGTGTCTGCGGGGCACCTGGTGGTACCTGGTGGGCCATCACTCGACGGCCATGTTAAGGCGGGGTGTATGTGCTGCAACCGGGACCTGGTTGTCACATTTGGTATCGGAGGTGGTACCCTGCCTTAAGTGCGGTGCACTGCAGACACGGGGCAACTGGTGGTACCTGGTTGGCCAGCACCCGCCGGCCATGTTAAGGCGGGGTGTATGTGCTATTACCGGGACCCGGTTATCACATTTGGTATCAAAGGTGGTACCCAGCCTTAAGTGTGCCTGGGTTGATATGTAGGGCCCACAACGAGGACGTTGTGCTCTAGAAGGGGCTGATTGTAACACCCCCAAATGATAAAGGGTTATATAACTAAATGATATAACTCATATCAACAAGGTGCACCTTCTTTTTCGGGAGCTTGTCTGATTAGAACTCCACATTTAAGCATGTTTGGCCTGGAGTAGTGATCACGATGGGTGACCTTCTGGGAAGTTTCTTATGGTGTGTGTGAGTGAGGACAAAGCACATTGGAAATGACATGAGTTGGCCTGTGGAGACTTTCATTAGTTAGATGACCTGTTCATGCACGTGGATGGACCATGGGGTGGGCCCCACGTGTCTGCGGGGCAACTGGTGGTACCTGGTGGGCCAGAACCCGACAGCCATGTTAAGGCGGGGTGTATGTGCTGTTACCGATACCCGGTTGTCACATTCTTTGTAACGACCCGAATACGGAGCCCCTCCACTGGTGCCTCATATCTGATTCGCCACATGACCTCAAGCGCATTCCCCCAAATGCCAGATGACCTGTTCATGCACGTGGGTGGACAATGGGGTGGGCCCCACGTGTCTGCGGGAAACTGGTGGTACCTGGTGGGCCAGCACCCGACGGCCATGTTAAGGTGGGGTGTATGTGCTGTTACCGGTACCCGATTGTCACATTCTTTGTAACCACCCGAATACGGAGCCCCTCCACTGGTGCCCCGTATCTGGTTCGCCACATGACCTCAAGTGTGTTCCCCCAAATGCCAGATGACTTGTTCATGCACGTGGGTAGACCATGGTGTGGGACCCACGTGCCTGCGGGGCAATTGGTGGTACCTAGTGGGCTAGCACCCGACGGCCATGTTAAGGCGGGGTGTATGTGCTGTTACCGGTACACGGTTATCATATTCTTTGTAACGACCCGAATACGGAGCTCATCCAGTGGTGCCCCGTATATGGTTCGCCACATGACCTCAAGCGCATTCCCCCTAACGCCAGAGGTTGTGGACTAGCAGTGAGGGCCTTGGTGAATCAGTGGGGAAACTATGCCCTCATTTGGTAAAGTATACAACGGAAAAACAACCAGACACAATAGCAGAAACAATCAACAGCATACAACAATTGAAGTGAACAGCGGAAGCAATGGATACATAATAATGATGCAACATGGAACATATGTCTATGGAAAGTTGTAACCAAACCAACGTGCTGAAGTAAAACTAAAAACAAAGTGAAAAAGAAAACAAAGTAACTCCTCAGCATCGCAAGCCTCAGCCTGGTCCCATTCTCCCCATCTCCAGTGAATCAAGAACCCAAAGTAGAAGGGTGCTTTCCCTTATCTATACCTACATCAACATAGTCTGCTTGGGCCCAAAAGCATGGCCCAAACAGGGTGTGAGATACAGTCCCAGTAGGCAATCACCCAAAGATCGGTGCCTAATAGTCAATGAATACATGGCAGTAATAAAACAAGAAGCAGTAAACAAGAACACAAGCAGCTACAATCTACAACTCTAACAAAAGAAGTACACATGTAAACAACCAGCAACATGGAACCTATGTCTATGGAAAGCAGTAACCAAACCAACTTGCTGAAGTAAAACTAATAACAAAGTGAAAAAGAAAACAATATAACTCCTCAGCATCGCAAGCCTCAGCCCGGTCCCATGCTCCCCAACTCCAGTGAATCAAGAATTCGAATTGGAAGGGTGTTTACCCTTATCTATACATGCAGCAACATAGTCTGCTTGGGCCCGAAAGCATGGCCCAAACAGGGTGTGAGATACAATCCCAGTAGGCAATCACCCAAAGATCGGTGCCTAACAGTCAATGAATACATGGCAGTAATAAAACAAGAAGCAGTAAAGAAGAACACAAGCATCTACAATCTACAACTCTAACAAAAGAAGTACACAAGTAAACGGCCAGCAACTAAGGAAAAAAGGTAACCCATTGGGTAGCTCTCACAGCCTAACCCCTATGGTTCAACCTATAAGTACTAGCAACCCTCTAGGAGTCACACACAGTCTCACCCCTCTGGTTCAGCTAAAAAATTAATAGACTCACTGAGGAAGGACTCACCATCAATTCCCCCTATTGTCTTGTATTGTACTAAAGGCTCTCTGGGGAAGCACTCAATGTCTCATCCCCCCTAGGGCCCACGACAAGGAACTATAGACTCTCTGAGAAAGAAATCATCGTCAATTCCTCATGTGGTCTCACATCATATTTAAAGACACTCTGGAGAAGCCCTTACGTCAATTCTCTCTTTGGTCTACTACTCTAGGTTCTCACAGTCCTGAGTGAAAATAAACATGCATAGCATGCCTGTATCGTCCAAGTAAACCTCAAGAACTACTTGGCTACCATTCTAAGGCTCAACAGTAATAAGGTATCAGTTCCACTATCCTACGGCTAGGCATGGTAACTCGCAAAATGCCAAACAGGTAGAACAAACATGGTAAAGCATCCTGATCACAAAATAAATTACTCTACATACAAGCATAAACCTCTACTACAGAAATGAAACAAAGAAAGAAAACAGTAGGGGAAAAACAGGAAACCCACAATTCCCCGCCAAGGGAATTTTTGGAATTTGCACAAAATACTCATCAACATTCAACAGAAAGGAACAAACCGCCTACCTTGATCATAGGAGATTGATATATGTGAATCACGATGATTGATTCCCCATAGAACATCTTAGATCTGTGAAAATTCAAAAAACTCTCAACCCACGATAACTCGGAAACGAAGAGGAAACAGAAAACGAAGCTCAAGAAGAAGGAAGATCTTACCGCTGTGATTCCAACGCAATCGACTGTGCTCAAATCTGATAACAGGCGAAGTGGGGGATCTCGTTGATGATTCGGTCGTACAGGTCGCTCTCGGACGAACGGGACCTAGAAGGAGGGGTTTTTTTGCGTCAGGTGCGACCCTGGTTCATTTAGTAAAAAAAATAAATTACACGACGTGTAATGGGTCTTTTCCATACTCTGCCAAAATCGGCCTCCAGGTCACCCCTACACACCATGTGTGTGGACCAGGCACGACCAGTACACGGCTTCGAGCCGAGAAAAAGTACACGACGTGTACTCAGAAAGTACACGGCGTGTACTTTGAAAATTTCCAGAAAGTTCACATTTCTTAAAAACTCCAGAAAAGGAAAAACATACCAGAAAAGAAGATCCAGGTTCTTACAAACTTCCCCCTTAAATTAATTTGTCCCCTAATTTCCATAACGTGGCATAGAAGAAGGAACCCCGAATAGCTCCAGCCATTGTGATCGTACATCGACCTCCCTTTCCCAAGTCTCATCCTGTACTCGCATGTGATGCCATAGCACCCATACCAGAGGAACAGATCTCCCGCGGAGAACCTTCGTACTACGATCAACAATCCTAATAGGATGCTCCTCGAATGACGCATCCACTTCAATTTCAACCTCCTCAAGCTGAAAGACATGAGACGGGTCTGAAAAGTAACGTCAGAGCCGAGAGACGTGGAAGACATCGTGCATGGACCGGTACCTATGAGGTAGCTGCAACCAATAGGCGACCGACCCTACTCTCTCCAAGACCTCAAACGGCCCGACGTACCACGGTGAAAGATTACCCTCTCTCTGAATCATCTTGTGTCCCAACCTCGGTGTGACACGCAGGAAAACCTTATCCCCGACCTCGAACTCAAGAGGTCATCTCCGCTGATCAGCATAAGACTTTTTTTCGAGACTGTGTTGTAGCCATCCTCTTCTGGATCATCTTTATCTTCTTTGGGGTCTCTTGAATGAGACGAGGTCCCAGTAAAGCTACATCTCTTACCTCCAGCCAGCATAAGGGTGATCGACATGGAATACCATACAATTCCTCGTATGGTTCCATTTGAATGGTTGCCTGGAAACTTTTGTTGTAGGTTAACTCTACCAGAGGAATATGATTCTCCCAAGAACTTCCAAAGTCTATAATGCAGGCTCAAAGCATATCCTCAAGCACCTAGATTGTGTTCTCGGACTGGCCATCTGTCTGGGGATGGTATACCATACACAGAAGAACCTGGATACCCAAAGCCTTCTGAAGTCCCTGTCAGAACCGGGAAGTAAAGAGTGCATCCCTGTCTGAAACAATAGAGTGTGGAACTCCATGTAGACGAATGAACTCTCTGATGTACAGTCATCCCAGATCATCGACACTGAAGGTCTCCTTGATCAGCAAGAAGTGAGCATGCTTCGTGAGTCTGTCGACGACAACCCAAACAACATTGTTTCCCCAAGGCTTCCTCAGCAACCCGGTCACAAAGTTCATCACGACATCATTCGGTTTCCACTCCGGAATGGGTAACTGATGTAAAAGGATTGCTGGTCACTGATTCTCTGCTTTCACCTGCTGACAAGTAGAATATCTCATGACAAACCAGCAACATCTCTCTTCATACCTGGCCACCAGTACTGGCGATGAAGATCCCAATACATCTTGGTGACGCCAGGATGAACTGCCTAAACAGAGGAATGAAAATCATGTATTAGCTCCTCACGTATGTCTGCTGGCACCCATACGTATCCATGGAAATTCAAGATCTCATCCTCTCCCATTGTCCATCCAAGAAGAGGGTCATCGCCTGACACACCCTCCTGTAGGACTAAGCCTTCTGAGTCTGATAGATGCCTCACTCGTACCCGATTGAGAAGTATAGAGGTAATAGCTATATAAGATAGGAAAGTTTGTCCATGTCTGTCATGCACCTCCAAATGAATCTCAAAGAACAGATCCATGAGCTTCCACTCACTACTGGCCTCCAAAACTACCTGAATCTGAGTTCTCCTATTCAACGTGTCTGCCACTGTGTTTCCCTTTCCCGGCATGTAGGCATGCTCGAAATCAAATTATTGAAGGTACTCGACCCAACTGTGCGGCCTCAGATTCAGATCACGCTGAGTGAATATATACTTGATACTTTTGTGGTCGGTAAAGAGCACAAAGTGCTCTCCCAAAAGATAGTGTCTCCAACAGCGTAAGGCATGAACAACAGCTACCAACTTCAGATCGTGCGTCGGGTAGTTCCTCTCATGTGGCCTCAACTGCCGAGACCCTTACGCAATGAATCCATCTCCCTACATAAGAACAATGCCTATTCTGATACCCGAAGCATCATAATAAATATTATAGCTCTTGCATGGCTCTGGAAAGACTAGTATCGGTGCTGACGTCGGTCTTCCTTTCAGCTCCTAAAAGGCTGACTCACAAGACTCTGACCATAAAAACAAGACCCCCTTCTTGATCAGTCCTGTAAAAGGTGCTTCTAGGTGTGAGAAGTCAAGAATGAAGCGTCTATAGTAACCAGTCAGCCCTATGAAACTCTTCAACTCAAAAACATTCTTTGGCTGGTCCCAGAAGACCACAGCTCTCACTTTCTCTAGGTCCACAGATACTCCTACCTCTGAGATGATGTGACCCAAAAAGTGAATTTGATCCATCCAAAAGTGGCACTTCAAGAGCTTAGCATAAAGTTGATGCTCTCTCAGTGTACTCAGAACAATCTCAAGATGTGTGGCATGGTCGTGTCGAGTGTGAGAGTACACCAAGATATTGTCCACATAGACCATGAAGAAAGAGTCTAAGTAAGGATGGAACACTCAGTTCATCAGTGCCATGAAAACTGCAGGCGCATTCGTGAGACCGAACAGCATGATTGTATACTCATATAGACCATACATGCTACGAAAGGCTGTCAGAGGTATATCTGATGTCCTAACGCACAACTGATGATAACCGAACCTCAAGTCGATCTTTGAGAATACCCGGGCTCCTCGAAGCTGATCAATGAGGTCATAGATCCTCGCCAGAGGATATCGGTTCTTGACTGTCAACTGGTTCAGCTTCCGATAATCCACACAAATCCAAAGGGTACCATCTGCCTTCTTTGCAAACAAGACAGGATAACCCCAAGGAGAAGTACTGGTTCGAATGAATCCTTTAGCCTAAAACTCCTCCAACTACTTCTTGAGCTCTGGCAACTCAGGTGTAGCCATACAATAAGGAGGAATGGACACCGGTGCTTCTCCTGGCATGATCTCAATAGAGAAGACTACCTCACGCTCCAGAGGCAAACCCAAAATGTCCTCTGGAAAGACGTCCCTGAAACGATCCACCTCTGGAGGAAAGTCTAACTGTGAAGTTCCCTGATCATCCAAATAAAGACTAGCATTCTGGGTTGTCACCCTTCCTAGACCATGATGCTCGAGTCCTACTCGACTCGCCTGAACATATCATTCGCCTTTATGAAGAAAAGACTCACCCTTTGGTGAATCAAAACTCACTCTGTGGTGATAATAGTCGACGACTGTCTGGAAGGGAACCAACCAGTCCATCCCAAGGATGACATCATAGCCTGTCATCTCTAGGACATAGAGATCCCATAAAAAACGATACCATGCAACCTTGAGAGGGCACTCTCTACACTGGCGCACACTAGATGTCATCATCCCCAAAGGTGTGTCTAGTGTCAATGAGTCGGCAGAAGAAAATATACAAATCCCAACGCTTTCCACAGCAGCAACAAAGGTAAAGCTATGTGTGGCACCAGTATCAAAAATAGCTGAAGATAAAACTGAGGCTACTAAAATCGTACCTCGAACTATAGAACGGTTGGGATCCTACTCCTGATTGGTCTACTCTATGGTGAAAGACTGGCCTGCACCGCGGCCATGCACCCTTAACTGACCACTCTGAGTGGAACCCCCTGCTGGTGCTGAGGGGCTGGTGGCTGACCGCCATGGCCTTGACCACCACCTCAGGCCGAACGGCCAGAAGAACTCCAGTTCCCAGACTGGTGAGATACTGGTGGTGCTACTCCTAAATGAGGAGTCATGGAAGAAACCTTGTCACCTGCTGCTAGTGAGAAAACCTGGTTGAAACACTGATGGTGACCCAACTTGTTGCAAGATCGGCAATCCACGGGGTCCCTCTGGCACTGCGGCCTCGTGTGCCCTGACCGGCCACACTGGTATCATGTCACCTAGCTGCCTGACGATGCATAACGCTTCCTCGAGTCACCGTGTGTAGACTCTCTACGGCACATCTTGCTGTCATTTGGATGAGGACTAGCTCTGGAAGCAGAACTGCCTTGGTTCACAGCTCCAGAGTCCCTCATATTGCGCTCCGCAATCCGTGCCTAGTTGACGATGGATGTGATGGAGGTCAACTAGAAGATATTCAACTGCTAGCGGATCTCCCTCCTAAGACCATCCTCAAACTTCCTTGCTAATAACACCCCCACTTCCATCCCGGAGGGGTGTGAAATGATGCAGCTCGGTGAAGTGAGAGGAATAAACCATGACAGAAAGTGTACCCTGCTCTAAGCTCATGAACTCCCAGGCTCGATCGGCCCTCAGGGTCTCCGGGTAGAAGTAGTCATAGAACACATGCTGGAACTCCTCCCAGTCCATAGTGTGCTGATGACCCGCCTGTGAGATGACATCCCACCACCTCTTGGTGAAGTCTCGGAGCATGTAGGTGGTGTGCTCGACCCGCCTCTCTAGAGGCGTCTTCAGATGCTCGAAGATAGTCAGCATGGCTTCCAACCATGAATCTGTAGCCTGAGGTCCTCCTTCCACTGAGAACATGGGAGGATGTTGCTGCTGAAAAACTCACATCAGGTCTGCCATAGTTGTGGAAAGAGGGGGCGCTCCCTGGAATGCATGCATCATCCTCATGAAACCTTCCCTGAACTGTGCATCAGCACCTCCAATAGGTATAACAGCTGGTTCCAAGGCTGGCCCGACTAGAGGATTAGTAGGAAGTCCCTGATCAGTCCCATCTGGCGTCTGATCACTGCCTGACGAAAGACGTACGACCGGAGGATTTCTCATAGGCATAGCTCAGAAAGATCAAAAGTACAACTTAGATCAGGAAAAAAATGATAGATAACACAAGAGTACAAAATTGAAACAGGGGACGGAAAACACACAAGTTTACAAAACTTGACTACACGGCGTGTATAAAGACTACATGGCGTGTTTTTTTAAGCCACTGACATGGGCGTGTACTCCTACACTACAAGTCTTGTACACCTCAAACTACACGGCGTGTTTCACCCACACACGGTGTGTACTTGAAAAAGGTCCCCCTGCCCGAGTCCCTTACACGGCTAACCCACACGATTTTCTTAAACTGAGACTACATGGCGTGTTCCCTATGGACACGGCGTGTAGTGGAGAAGGCTTCGGCAGCCCGTGTTGTTAAACACACAGCCGTCTACACGGTTGAACCTTATACGGCGTGCTTTGAACAAACACAGTGTGTATAGGCAAGGTGACACCATCCCGTGTTCTTCATGACACGGCCGGGTTCCTGGAAAGACTATACGGCGTGCTCCAAGAGCAACACGGTGTGTCTGAGAGAAGGTCATGCCGACCCATGATGTTCGTGACATGGTCGGGTTCCTGGAAGGGACTACACGACGTGTTCCGTTACAACACAGTGTGTGCTACTCGAGCTTCCCTGACCCATGTTTTTAGTGACACGGCCGTGTAAACTGCTCATTACTACACGGCATGTACCTACCATACACGGCGTGTTCCTAATGTTACATTCAAGACACCGTGTTCTGCTTACACGGTCAGTAACACGGCCTGAAAACTACACGGCGTGTATCCAAAAAGTACACACTGTGTATTCTGGTTTTTTCTGGGCAATAGCTCAGAAACTGCACAGAACCCCATAAACACTAAAAACAAGGCAAAGAGGTTCCAAATTCTGATTCGTGAGGGACCATACTCCCCGAGAATCAAATCTTGGCATCTCCTATAGTCACATACAAGGGAAAACAACAGCTCTCTAACATAACAGTAGGGATTCTATCAAGCATCTATCACAACAGCATGTGTAATCTACACAAAGCCTATCATAACAGCATGCAATATCTAATTCACCCTAGATGGAATGACATGAATTCATGGCATGTGAATTATAGAAGTTCCTATATGATGCATGAGATGGAATACCCTCATCTCATCAGGTTGCGACAGAAATAGAACCGAAATATCAAAACAATAACTGCACTAGTCATACGAATCACTCTAGGTGAAAACATATCAACCATAAAACTCAAAACTAGCAAACTACAATTAACGAGGTAGCGTGGCTTTTCCCTGTAAATGGGTTAGCTACTCCTGAGAATAGCATAACACCAAGTACTGAGTTCGTCCTATCCCTGACTAAGGTATCCAAATAGTAAAGCAAGAGAAAAGAACTCCTCTAATACCACTTTGTAACGACCCGAATCTGGAGCCCCTCCACTGGTGCCCCATACCCGGTTCACCACATGACCTCAAGTGCATTTCCCCAAACTCCAGAGGCTTCCAACTAGCAGCAAGGGCCTTGGTGAGTCGGTGGGGAAACTATGCCCTCATTCGGTAAAGTATACAGTGTAAAAACAACCAGACACTATAGCAGAAACAATCAACAGCATACAACAATTGCAGTGAACAATGGAAGCAATGGATACATAAAAATGATGCAACATAGAACATATATATATGGAAAGTAGTAACCAAACCAACATTCTGAATTACAACTGAAGAAAAAGTGCAAAAGAAAACAAAGTGACTCCTCAGAATCGCAAGCCTCGGCTAGGTCCCATGCTCCCCAACTCTAGTGAATCAAGAACCCAAATTAGATGGGCCCTTGACCTTATTTATACCTATAGCAACATAGTCTTCTTGGGCCCAAAATCATGGCCCAAATAGGGTGTGAGATACAATCCCAATAGGTAATCACCCAAAGATCTCTGCCAAACAGCCAATGAATACATTGAAGTAACAAAACAAGAATCAGTAGATAAGAACACAATCACCTACAATCTACATCTCTAACAAAATAAGTACACAAGTAAACATCCAGCAACAAACGAAAAAATTTAACCCTCTTGGTAGCTCTCATAGCCTAACCCCTATGGTTCAAACAATAAGTACTACCAACCCTCTAGGAAGGACACAGAGTCTCACCCCTCTGGTTCAGCTACAAAATTAATAGACTCTCTGAGGAAGCACTAACCGTCAATTCCTCCTATAGTCTCATATCGTACTAAATGCTCTTTGGGGAAGCACTCAATGTCTCATTACCCATGTGGCCCGCATCAAGGAACTACAAACTCTTTGAGGAAGCAGTCATCGTCAATTCCCCTTGTGGTCTCACATCATATTTAAAGACACTCTGTAGAAGCCCTTACATCAATTCTACCTTTGGTATACTACTCTGGGTTCTCATAGTCCTAATTGAAAATAAACATGCATAGCATGCATGTATCGTCCAAGTAAACCTCAAGAACTACTTGTCTACCATTATAAGGCTAAACAGTAATAAGGTAGCAGTTCCACTATCCTACGACTAGGCATTGCAACTGCAAAAATGCCAAACAGGCAGAACAAACATGGAAAAGCATCCTGAGCACAAAATAAATTACTCTACTTACAAGCATAAACCTCAACTACAGCAATCAATCAAAGCAGGCAAACAGCAGGGGCAAAACAAGAAACCCACAATTCCCCGCCCAAGGGAATTTGTGGAATTTGCACAAAATACTCATTGACTTTCAACATAAAGGCACAAACCACCTACCTTGATCCTAGTAGATCGATATATGTGAATCACGATGATTTATTCCCCTTAGAATGTCGTAGATCTGAGAAAATGCACAAAATGCTCAACCCACGATAACTTTGAAACGAAGAGGAAACAGATAACAAATCTCAAGTAGAAGGAAGATCTTACCGATGTGATTCCAACGCAATCGGCCATGCTCGAATCAGATAATGGACAAAGGGGCGGAATCTCATCGAATATTCGACCATACAGGTCGCTCTCGGACGAACGAGACTTAGAAGGAGGTGTTTTTGTGCGTCAAGTGCGACCTCGGTTCATTTAGTAAAAAAAAGTACACAGCGTGTATTTGGACTTTTCCGCACTCCTCCAAAATTGACCTCCACATCACCCCTACACATCGTGTGTTTGGGCCGTGCACAGCCAGTACACGTCTTCGAGCTGGAAAAGAGTACATAGCGTGTACTCAGAAAGTACACGGTGTGTACTTTGAAAATTTCCAGAAAGTTCATTTTTCTTAAAAACTCCAGAAAAGGAAAAACATACCTGAAAAAAGATATGGGTTCTTTTAAGTATCATATTGGTGTTATAGTTTTCTCATATTTAATGCATTCTGTCTAATGTGTGAATGAATCACATCACATTGAAGATGTAGTAGTCGACATGTTCAAAAACAATGTTATAATATTCCCTAAAAATGGGAAGCATGATGGTATGTGTTATAAAAAAAATAAGCATATAATAATTATAAATATTATTTATATAATTTTTAATCTATAAATCAATCATTATTTAAAACCTTGAAAGGTAAAAATAGATGAACAATGGGCATATGTTCACAAGGTTGTAGACAACCATACACATGAACGTTGATTTTTTATCCCAATTATGGGAAGTGTGTGTTGGTGTATATTTTACCCATAATTTTAAAAAATAATTCAATATTTTGGATACTTATTTTATTATATAATCATGATATATAATGAGTTAAAGGGGTGGATATTTAATGAAACTAAAGTGATCATTGTAAAACGTTACTTCTTACTCTAGTAACTCCTTTTTTATTATACAAAAATCATACATGGATTTCATTCTACCAAAATTCAGGATTCTCTAAGGATGTAAGGTTTGTTAGGAGATTATTTGGTATTATTATTTATGATCAAAATGTCACGAGATGTGTGAATAAGTGAGGGGTGTTGAGTGCATTTTTATATCTGAGGATTTGAATTATTGTAAATATAAAATGGAAACTCCATTGGGATGTCTCTATTACATCATTTTCCTCCAATATTTAAATAAATTCTATAAAATAGATCATATGATTGATATATTTTTCATAAAATATGTTTTTAACATGTTTTTAGGTCCATTGGTGCTATGTTTTTGGTTTCATCCCTTGTTAAAATGGGGTTTCTCTTAATTGTAGTAATTAATTTTTATTGATTCCTTATTTTTTTTCAAAATGAATTTATACCATAATTTAAATTTTAAATTATTATGAATACCAATGTAAAGACCCAGAAATTTCAAGGATTATTTTTTCTTAAAATACTTTGGAATTTTATGCGTACGCAGTTTCTAGTGGCGCCAGATTCCGAGAACTGGTGTACCCGGAATCAATTTCTGAAGTTTTGTTCTGGTACGTTTAGTAAATGTACGAGCATGTTTTTCTATAATTTGAACCGGTGCTCGGAATTGAAATCCAAGGTCACCGATGAACTCATAGCATCGGTATTTTTCTAAGGGGACCTTTACTGCAGTTGTGTTTCATCGGGAGGAGAAGTTTTATTTTGGGTTTTCTTAATTATTCAAATAATTTGTTGTGTTACAAAAATTATTTTATGTGGTGGTTATTTCCTCCAAAGGGAAGATGGAGGTGGGGCTCACACCCAACATAACTTCCCTTGGGAGGATCTAACTAAGGGTGGGGCCCACATGGGCCCCTAACCCTTCAACTCCTTCTTTAACTCCCTTAAACCCTCTTTTAACCTATGGAATTACACAAAAATGTGGAGCCTCTCCATCTCCCTCCCATTAATGTTGCCAACACAAATGCTTTAATTAATTCAATTGTCATTTTGAATTAATTTGAAATACATGGAAATGAAATATTATGGGAGGTCCTTATTATTATATTGGTTGGAAAATATTTGTGGGGGAATTTTGGGAGAACTAAAGAGAGGAGGAGGTTTGTTAATTCAGCGAGGAACGTGAAGAACACGAAGAACGACATTCTCTCCACGAAGAAAATCATCCTTTCTTCTTCCTCCACGTTAAGAGAGATGACATCACCCGCGAGGAATGTCGACTACGCTTCCTCCTCAGATGCACCCGACATCGTCTTCGAATCCTCTATCTGCACCTCGACGACGTGCAATGTCATATACGAGGTAGGGGTTTTGTATAATTCTACGTGAATAAATTATCTCGTTCATGTTGAAACCATTGAAATGTCCTCGGCCAACTACTACTACCTAACGCGGAGGGCGTGGTCCGAATGCACACGGCATGATGTCACTATGATGTTTCCTGATTTTATTCACGATGGATGCGGTGTTGGAAGAGGCAGAGAATAATGAAGGCGGTGGTGGTAATGGCGGCCGCACGCCAGCCCGAAGAGAACCGCAACACCGAGTGTAATGCGGAAGGGAGACCGCGGCCCGCAACTGCGGGCCGCTCGACCGAAGAAGAATCGGCCATCTCAAGCCGGTCGGGCCGAACAGACTATGGTTCCATGAGGGCACTGCGCTGCAGAGGACTGTGGCCTGCGTTCCGTGGGCCGCTTTGGTGGTGAACCGGATGGCCGCCTGCCGGCTAAGTTGGAGGAGGCCACAGCATGCGCAGGTGTCGCGCGGGAGGACAGCGGCCCGCCCATGAGGGTTGCTCGCATCGGGAATACCGGTCATATTTGACCAGCCGGACAGGGGGGTGGCGTCACTCGGTGCCGCCGGTTCGGAAAGTCCCCCCCCCCCCCCGCTCCGTGTCGGTCGGCCAGCTTGCGGATCTATGACCAATAGCTGGTCGGGCCGCACCCCACTGGGACAGGCCGTGGCAGCGGCGCCAGGCCGCACCACACCCCGCCAAGCCAGGTCCTGCACCCCAGGGCTGGGCCACGCCCTGCCGGGTCGGGCCCATCGAGCCAGGATGGGCCGACCCGCCAGCCCACTGGGCTTGACGGGTCGGGCCCGTTTCGCATAAATGCGAGTAACTTCACGACCGTGTGTCTGATCGACGCGCCGTCTACAGCACTGGGACCCTTGAGACAAGGTGGTCCTTCTTCCACAATCTAAGTGAGTTTTGGATAAATTTTGAAAACGTCTGGGTTTCGAACGCGCGTAATTCCAACCGGGCCCCTGGAACAGAAAAGCCAATAACTCTCAGACCGGGCGTCCTATTGACGCGTCGTCTGTCATGTTGGGTTTCTTTTAACGAAACGGAACTTCAGGATACATCAACTCAGGACTTCTTGGTAGTTGATGTATCACCATTTGACTCAAGGAGCAGACCCTCCCAGAATTGAGTGTGTTGTGTGAGGAAACCCTAGAGCTGGCTACGACTACAAGGACTACTGTACTGGAATCCTCCGTGGGTTCGACAGCGGCGAATACTCTACTGAAATCCTTCGTGGGTTCAGCAGCGACGACTACTGTACTTTAATCCTCTGTGGGTTCGACAGTGATGACTATTGTTCTTGTATCCTGCGTGGATCCGACAGTTTTGACTTATGTTTTTGTATCCTGAGTGGGTCCGACAGAGTAGATGGTCTAGTATCCTATGTGGGTCTGATAGCTTAGTCGGTCTAGTATCCTACATGGATTTGACAGTTTAGATGAATCAGTGACTATATCTGATCATCTCTCTCACAATACGAAATATATATACCTGTGTGAGCTGATTCTTTACTTTCAATCATTTTCATCGACGTGATTGACTTTACTTCCAATGTGGAATGGGTTGTGCTTGGGCTCGAGAGTTGGAGTCGAACTGTGATTGATAACATAGGTATATGTATGGGTATATTCCTAATAGAGTTAGTTGATACTTCATGATTGTATCTTTCTTCTGTGATTTATCCTTCATGGATTCAAGTAGACCTTTGGGGTTCTCAGGGTCCCTATTGAATATCGTATACTCACCCCTGCACGGCATATGCCCGCACTACATTATGTTTGATGCAGATGACGGGAAACACTAATCGAGGTGGAGGCTTGTGGAGCTAGATGGTACCCGGAGGTGGACCACTTGGCGAGATGTACACGGAGTAGACGGTCAGACTTAAGGTGCTAAGGAGGCCATCTGTACCCACCCTTCAGGTGGGATTCCTGTAGGATGACTCAGTGGTTGATGTTTTACTTTACTACAGTTGTACTATCTTTTCAGTTGTACTGTACTTTACATTTGGGTTTGTATACTGGCCCTTTTACTTTTCAGCACTTACTTTTGTATTCAGTATTACATAGTGCTTACTTCGGTTGCATACTGTTTTGTGTTTGATTACTTTTATAAATGCAATGCCTTCCCTTTTTATCAGGATTTATGCCTTTGGTGCTAGTCTCTAGCCCCTGGCCTATGGAAGGCAGGCTTGGGGTAGTCACAGTATGGGCCCTGAGGACGAGTCGTGACAAATTGGTATCATAGGAGTCGTTTCTACTGAAAAACATAGGACTCTCATCTGTCTTATTGTGAAGCAACAGTGTTAAGAGTATTGAGTGTGTTTTTCAGTTCAGGGAGTCCAGTGTTGGTGCGGCAGCCGACATATCCATACACCAGGACCCTGGCCTCTGATTTCCAACTCAATTCACAAAAACATTGATTGCATGTGTGTTTCCTTTGAAACTTTTTTCTTTGTGATTACATTGGGTCAGCTCAATAGGTATATTGTTTTAACCGTGGCAGACCTATTTATTTTTAGAATGGCCCCACAAAGGCAACCAGCTAGGGTTCTGAGTTACGTACGAGATGGTTCCCACCGAGCGACGAGGCCTCGGTGCAGGGCCCCATCATAGTGGAGGCACCAGTGGTACCAGTACCCGATGGGAAATCGATACCACCATCCCCACAAGCAGAGAGTGCACTCCACCTGAGTGCATTGCACGAGTTCCAGCGTCAGAAGCCACCTAGGTTCCACAGAGAGACAGACCCACAGGCAGTTGAGGATTGGATGGAGGTTGTCATCAGAGTTTTTAGATTGGTAGGGACCCCAGCCAACCTTATTATGATCCTTGCTATGAGTCTCCTGCACGCAGCAGTAGGTAGATGGTGGATCTTGATGCTCTAAGTGCATGATGAGGAATCTTTACTTTGGAGATTCTTCAAGAGTCTCTTCCTCTTGAAGTTTGTTACAGCCACCCTTCATGCAGTGTGGATTCAGGAGTTACTTCATCTACAGAAGGGTAGAATGACAGTAGCTCAGTACTCAGCGAGGTTCACTAACCTCCCATGATACTCCACACACATGGTACAAGACCCATTCTTCAGGTCATGGACCTTTGAGAAGGGACTCAGACATGATATCAGGGCTTCGATGATCTCCCTCAGTATTCTGACACAGGCGGGAGTACTGGAGTGATCCCTTCTTGTGGAGAGATTTCTATATGAGTTGACACCAGTGGCGAGACCCACCATAGGGTGACACATAGCGGAGTCTTCTATAGTTGACAGTAGACAGATAACACAGAGTTCGAAGAGGACCAGGCCATCAAGTGGGATACCTCAGGATACATTTTCGGTTGTGTGGGGCACACAAAACTAAGCCATCTATACGAGGAGCAGGAAGTGCTATGCATGTGGCGGGCAGAATCACATGGCTCGAGACTATCCGACCCACCATACGGATGAGTAGCAGACAGTAGAGGTACCTCCCAGGCAGAGGCAGAGTTTCGACCGTGGTGGTCCACAAGGAGAAGGTGGACGTGGCAAAGGAGCTGGCTGAGTAGCAGGTGGTGGACGATGTTTCAAGTCTCTACCACCACCACCACCTGGAGGTCCACCCCGACCATAGAGAGCTAGCGAACAGAGGCTGGCTCAGCCTCAGGTAGCCGAGGCCTATGACTACGGCGCACCTGAGATGATTTGATGTACTATATGTGTCTACTCCACCCTAGTTATAGTACTTATATACAAAGGTGTGAGTCATTTTTTATTGTCGCTGCCCATGTTCGGAGCTCAGAGATTCCGATGGAGTCGTTGGCTTGATCCTTACGGCTAGAGACTCCTATGGGAGCAGACTCAACGATTACGCACTGGTGTCTGTAGTGTGAGCTTACTCTAGGTGGCAAAATCTTCAGCTGGTATCTTCTTGTAGCAGCGTCAAGGCCTTACAACGTCATCTTAGTTATGGACTGGTTATCTAGAGTCCATTCTCATATTGACTTTATTAGGAACAAGGTGCGGTGTATCCGCACAGATGAGAGTTGGTTCACCTTCACTGGTGAGAAGGGAGCCTTTGCAGCGTACGATTGACTAATGTAGAGGAGAGGGAGGTCAGCCGATTACACATCAGTTGTCTAGTCTCATACTTGGAGCAGTTGATGTGCAGAGTCCATGTTTTTCTATTGTGGTGGATCAGTATGCGGGCGTTTTTCCTGACGACATTCCAGGACTACCTCCTCGCAGAGAGGTATACTTATACATAGACATGTACCCCGGGACAACACCTATATATACTCCAGCATATCGGATAGCTCCCGCTGAGCTTCATGAGCTGCGGGTACAGTTGGAGGACTTGCAGGAGAAGGGATTTATCTGACCCAGTGTTTCACCCTGGGATTCTCTAATTCTGTTCACCAAGAAGGTGAATGGGAGCTTGCAACTGTGTGTCGACTACCGTCACCTGAATCAGGTGACTGTGAAAAACAAGTACCCACTCCTGAGGTTTCACAACCTTATTGATCATCTCAAGGGAGCACGATGGTTCTCGAAGATAGACCTCAGGTCAGGCTATCACCAGTTTAGAGTTCGAGATGAGGATGTGTAGAATATGGCCTTCGGGTGTCGGTATAGCCCCTATGAGTTCTTAGTTATGCTCTTATGCATAACCAATGCTCCATTAGTGTTTATGAGTCTCATGAACAGAATTTTCCAGGCTTACCTCGATCTATTTTTCATAGTCTTCATTAATGACATACTGATTTACTCGACTACTAAGGATGAGCATGACTACCATTTGCGGGTAGTACTGGACACACTCTAAGAGCACCAACTTTATGGTAAGCTCTCGAAGTGCCAGTTCTTGATTCTAGTGGTTCACTTCTTGCGAAACGTCATCTCAGAGGCTGGGGTAGTAGTGGATCCAGTGAAGATTGAGGCAGTGCTTGCTTGGGAGCCACCCAAGAGTGTGACGGAAGTGCGTAGTTCCCTGGGTCTAGCTGGATACTTTCGAAGATTTGTTCCAGACTTCTCTAGGGTTGCAGCACCACATTCATCTTTGACTAAGAAGGGGAAATCCTTTGTGTGGTTAGAGAGATGCCAGCAATGCTTTCAAAATATGAGACAAAGATTAACCAGTGCTCCCATCTTGAGGCTACCGGAGGAGGGAATAGGGTACATAGTTTATTGTGACGCATCAGGGACCAGAATAGGGGGTGTCATGATGCAAGAGAGAGCAGTGATCACATACGGTTCAGAGCAGTTTAGGTAGCACGATCATAACTGCACTACCTATGACCTGGAGTTAGCAGCAGTGGTCTTCGCCTTGAATATGTTGTGGCACTATCTGATGGGCGAGCACTTTATAGTCTACTCTGACCACCAAAGTCTCAGGTACATATTCTCAGAGAAGGACCTGAACCTGAGATATCGGTGATGTCTTGAGTTCCTCCAGGACTATGACATTGAGAGAGTCTATTCTTCTAGGAAGGTGATCATTATATTTGATGCTCTTAGCAAGAGACCGGGCATTCAGCTGTTAGGAGAGGCAACGAAGCAACTAGCTGCATTATAGATATCCTTTATGGATATAGATGGAGCTTCCTTTATTCAGTTTCTCATAGTCACTCCACCACTTATGTAGCGATTCATAGAGGCACAGCATGGGGACGTTGACTACGAGGCGCGATGTGCTCATATATCCACAGGATAGGCACCTTATAGATTTTCTGAAGGTGGAGATCACGTCATCCTCTTCAGGGGACATACCATGGTACCAGTTTCACTACAGGAGGAGGTGCTGAGGGAGTTCCACACATCCCCTCTAATGGTACATCTAGGAGTAGCGAAGATGTATTAGGACCTCAAACAACAGCATTGGTGGTCGGGTATGAAGAAGGTAGTAGAAGAGTTCATTTCACGATGCCTCACTTGTCATCAAGTGAAGGTGGAGAACCATGTACCAGCATGCTTGGTACACCCCTTAGAGGTCCTAGAGTGGAAGTGGAATAAGATATCCATGGATTTCATGATGGGTCTTCCATGTACATCCAGAGGACATGACTCTATCTGGGTGATCATAGACCGACTCACCAAGTCGGTCCACTTCCTACTGATTAGTGAGCAGGGCTCAGTAGAGAGCTTGGGACGCCTCTATATTCGGGAGATCATACGGATTCATGGTGTTCCATCGACTATCATCTCTAATAAGGATGCTCAATTCACTTCTCGGATTTGGAAGGGGTTACAAGAGGCTTTTGGGACGCAGCTTTGCTTGATCACCACCTTCCTTCCTCCGACGGACGGTCAGACTGAGAGGACTATTCAGACTCTCGAGTACATTCTCTATGCATGTGTCCTCGACTTTGGTCGTAGCTTGGAGGATCAACTACCCTTGGTGGAGTTTTCGTACAACAACAGCTACCACTCCACAATCAGGATGGCACCATACGAGGCACTGTACGACCGACCTTGCAGATCACCTCTGTTCTGGACTGACCTAGGGGAGTCAACACTTGTAGGACCAGAGATGGTTTAGGCTATGACGGAGATGGTACAGATCATCCAGGAGTGGATGAAGACTACACAGAGCATACAGAAGTTCTATTCTGATAGGAGATGGAGACCACTGGAGTTCAAGGATGGTGACCACATCTTCCTAGAAGTCTCACCTTGAAGAGGTCTACGGAGATTTGGCTGGGGTGGCAAGTAATCTTCACATTTCATTAGACCTTTCCTCGTCCTCAGTAGAGTATGCAAGGTGGCTTACTGTCTGGCCCTTCCACCTCAGTTGCACTGAGTGCATGAAGTCTTCCATGTATCTCAGGTGAGGAGAAATGTGCATGACCTGTCCCACATCATCGACCACGGGGAGCCAGACAACGATGACTGGGCGACATTAACAGAGGTCCTGATGCAGATCGAGGATCGATAGGAGTGGGGCCTATGTGGAAGGTCAATTACACTGGTGTGCTTCCGCTGGTAGCACGAGAACCTCCAAGAGATCACTTGGGAGCAGGAGGCTCTGATGCGATCTCATTACCCCAATTTATTTCCCTAGTGTGTGTTGTATCTTTACGGGGACGTAAAACCCTGAGTTGGGGGTAATGTAAAGACCTATAAATTTCAAGAAAAAATCTTTCTAAAAATAATTTGGAATTTTATGAGTACGTAATTTCTGACAGCGCCTGATTACGAGGCCCGGTGTGCTCGAAATAAATTTCTAATGTTTTTTCATGTATGTTTAGTAAACGTACGAGTGGGTTTTTCTATCTTTTGAACCGGTGCTCAGAATTGAAATATGAGGACACCGATGAACTCGCAGCATCGTTATCCGTCTAAGGGGACCTTTATCGCAGTTTCATTTGGATGAGAGGAGAAGTTTTATTTTGGGGTTTCTTAATAATTCAAATAATTTGTTGTTTTACAAGAATTATTTTATGTGGTGGTTATTTCCTCCAAAGGGAAGTTGGAGGCGGGTCCCACACCCCACATAACATCCCTTGGGATGATCTAAGTGTGGGGCCCACATGAGCGCCTAACCCTTCAACTCCTTCTTTGACTCCCTTAAACCATCTTTAAACCTATGGTCTTCCAATTTAATGTGGAGCCTCTCCATCTCCCTCCTATTAATGTTGCCAAAAAAATGCCTTAATTAATTAAATTGTCATTTTGAATTAATTTGAAATGCATGGAAATGTTATATTATGGGAGGGACTTATTATTATATTGGTTGGAAAATATTTTTGGTGGAATTTTGGGAGAACTAAGGAGAGGAGGAGGCTTGTTCATCCAGCGAGGAACGTGACGAACGCAACGAACGATGTTCTCTCCACAAAGAACTTTATCCTTTCTTCATCCTCCATGTCAAGGGAGAATACATCGCCTGTGAGGAACGTTGACTATGCTTCCTCCTTAGACGCACCCGAAGTCGTCTTCAAATACTCTTTTCGCGGCTCGACGACATGCAACTTCAAATATGAGGTAGAGGTTTTGTATTATTCTACGTGAATAAATTATCTCATTCATGTTGAATCCGTTGAAATGTTCCCGGACAACTACTACTACCTAACGTGGAGGGAGTGGGCCAAAAGAACACGGCCCGACGTCCCTCCATTGTTTCCTGATTTTATTCACGATGGAGGCGGTGTTGGAAGAGGAGGTGACGACCGATGGCAGCGACGGAAACAGCTGCCGCGCGCTGGCCTGAAGAGAACCGCATCACTGAGTGCCACGTGGAAGGGAGACCACAGCTCGCAACCGCAGGCTACTCGGCTGAAAAAGAACCAGCTGGCTCAAGATGTTCGGGCCGAAGGGACTGCGGCGCCACGAGGGCGCCATGCTGCAGAGGACCGCGGCCCGTGTTCTGCAGGCCGCTTCGGCGGCGAACCGGCCGGCAGCCTGCTGGCTGGGTTGGAGGAGGTCATGGCACCCACAGGTGTCGCGCGGGAGGACATTGTCCCTCCCATGCAGGCCGCTCGCGTCAGGAAGACCGGCCGGCTTCTGCCGGCCGAACATGAGGGAAGCGCCGCCAATTCAAAAAGTCTCCCCCGCCCCACTCCCCCCCCCCCACACCGTGTCACTCGGCGAGCTGGTTGAGCTGCGGCCAACAGCGGGTCGGGCCGTGCCCCGCTAGGCCAGACCAACCCCTTAGCTGATTCGGACCCGCCGAGCCAGGACGGGCCGACCAGCCAGCCCACCGGGCTTGACGGGTCGGGCCTGTTTCGCTTAAATGCGAATAACTTCACGACCGTGCGTCCGATTGACGCGCCGTCTATGGCACTGGGACCCTTATGATGAGGAGGTCCTTTTTTAAAAATTTAAGTGAGTTTTGGATGAATTTGAAAAATGGCTGGGTTTGGAATGAGCGTAATTCCAACCAGGCCCCTGGAATGGAGAAGCCAATAACTCTAAGATCGGACGTCTGATTGACACGTCGTCTGTCACGTTGGGAATCTTTTGAAGTAACAGAACTTCAGGATACATAAACTCAAAAATTCATTATATTTGATGTATCGACCTTTGACTCGAGGTGCAGACCCTCCCAGAATTGAGCATGTTGTGAGTGAAAACCCTAGAGCTGGCTGCGACTGCAACGACTACTGTACTGGAATCCTCCGTGGGTTCGACAGCAACGACTACTATACTGGAATCCTCCGTGGGTTCGGCAGTGACGACTACTATACTGGAATCCTCCATGGGTTCGACAGTGATGACTATTATTCTTGTATCCTATGTGGGTCTGACAGTTTTGACTTCTGTTCTTGTATCCTGAGTGGGTCCGACAGAGTAGCTGGTCTAGTATCTTACGTGGGTTCGAAATCTCAGCTAGTCTAGTATCCTATGTGGGTCTGACAAATTAGATGAATCAGTGACTACATCTGATCATCTCTATCGCTATACGAATGATTTATACCTGCCTGTGCTGAGTCTTGACTTTCAATCATTATCATCGATATGATTAACTTTACTTCTTGTGTGGACTGGGTTGTGCATGGGCTCAAGAGTTGGAGCCGAATTGTGATTGATAACTTAGATATATGTATTGGAATATACCTAAGAAGAGTAGGTTGGTACCTCCTGATTGTATCTTTCTTCTGTGGTTTATCCTTCATGGATTCTGGGAGACCTTTGGGGGTCTCGGGGTCCTTACAGAGTATCATATACTCAACCCTGCACGGGATATGCCCGCACTACGCTGTGTTGGATGTAGACGACAGACAGCACTGATCGAGGTGGAGGCTTGTAGAGCTGGATGGTACCCAGAGGTGGACCACATGGTGAGATGTACACAGAGCAGACGGTCGGACTTGAGGTGCTGAGGAGGACATATGTACCCACCCTTCAGGTGGGATTCTTGGAGGACGACTCAGTGGTTTCTGTTTTACTTTACTACAGTTGTACTAGCTTTTCAGTTGTACTGTACTTTACAGTTGGGTTTTTATACTGACCCTTTTACTTTTCAGCACTTACTTTTGTATTCAGTATTACCTAGTTCTTACTTCTGTTGCATACTCTGTTTGTTTGTATACTTTTATAAAGGTAATGCCCTCCCTTTTTATCAGGATTTACGCCTTTGGTGCTAGTCACCAGCCCCAAACCTATATAAGGCGGGCATGGGGTAGTCATGGCACTGGCCCCGAGGACGGTTCGTGACACCAAATATTAAATACATCTTACAAAATTATAATGAATTTATTGGAAAAAAATAAAACTAAATTAATCCTATAAATGGTATGCAAATAATGTTTTTTAAGAGAAAATGATCAAAATATTAAAATATTTGATATATCCAAATTCAATATAAAATGGATCCCAATCAACTAAATTAAATCAAAATTTGAAAATTTGAAAATTTTTACTTTTACATAAATTAATAATACATGTAAACCCTATAAATAATTTATATGTAAAAATCCATTGTAATTAAAATTCAGTTTATTTTTAATATTCCTAAAAAATGACACATCATAGAAAAATACCAATAAATATCCATAAATTAATTTTTATATTAAACCATAAATAATTATTTTCTACATAAAAATTTTATATTATTTCAAAAAATATTTAAAATTTGTGGCCCATTAAAAGGAGGAAAAATTGCCTTTTAAGAACAATTTAATTTTGTATCCTAAAACAAAAATTATTATTATATGAGGTTTTAAAAATTTATTTTATTAATGTAAAAAATATTATATTGAATATAATATATATATATACATATATATAATTATAATATTATTTAATAATATAAATTAATTTAATTTATTAAGATAGTATGGCTTTGGAATAATAATAAAAGTTATATATAATAACATTTCATATATATTCAATTTGTTTTATATTCATTTATAATTAATTTTTACGCAATAAATATGACAATATATTTTCATAAGTTAGTTAGACATATTCATAATATGCAATTTAACATCTAGGGGATAATTTTCTTTCAAAATAATAATATTTATTGTATACATTAAAACATTGTCTAATGTGGAACACAAACCATCAAAGAAAGTCATTTCATCATGTAACGCCAGCTATACACACAATTTCTAATATAGAAAGATAAACTCACTGTTTATTGATTCACAAGAATTACTTGTTTTTTTATATAAAAAATGATAGAATAAAACTAAATATTTTATAATTGGAAAAGATTTTAATATCTTAGTATGTTAAAATTATTTTAAAAAATTTAATATTCAAATGGGATTGACTCCCACACTTTATAAGGATACCTTATTTTAGAAAATATTCACACAAATTGAGTAATATATTTAAGTCAATCTGAACACTAATCTCTTTAATAGTATCTTTCCCATTACCTAGTGGTTCATGTATTTCCAAATGACCCATCTAAGAATTCTTAGGGGGTTTTTTAGAGATTATCCATGTAATTAGAATATGTTTATAAAAAACATTAAAAAATAAATACATTTAAATGGTCTAAAATTATTATATGGATACATTAAAATTTTTATACAAAAATCATTAACATAATAAAAAATTAATATGTTGATAAACCAATTTTTACCTCATTTTCATCTAATGGGAAATGAAATCATTGAAAATGTGACAATGCAGACTATCATCCCTACAAAGAGACATTTTTTATTTTTCATCAACTCATAACATGATCGGTTATAGTGATATATTTAATATATATATTATTTATGAATAAATTATTATTGAACTTCTTCTTATTTCACCCAATAATAAATAAAAAGGAAACTTATTATTAAATAAGGACTGCATCCTATATGATACGATGCAAATCACTTTTATCATAAAAATAAATTTATTTTTCAATGAATTCGATATAATGAATAAATATAATTATTATTAAATTATTAGGAATTTAGGGATGATTATTCCATCACCAAGGTTTACTAATTGGAATCTCCACACTCAATCATGCATGAGAAATCAAATAGTTTACACCCATAACATTGAATTGTGGGGACAAAAATTAATAAATGTGTAATATAAAATTATAAATGAATCATATATGTAATGATAATTGGGAATATTGTGTATATATTTTTTATTATAAATATAAATTTATTGTAATTGTGGTTGAAGAACATACATGACATGTTGTAACTTGTGGTATGGGTTTAAAAACAATCTCTTTTTTATTGGGAGTGTTTATATTTATATTTAGACTATGAGAAATTATATATTTTATATATATTAAACCAAAAATAAATTTTCATAAACTTATTATATCTAATATTTTTTCACGTATTATTATGTTTTTTTCATTTTTTAATCAAATTGACCAGTGTAATGTTTTTATGAAAAATAGACCACATCTAAATTGAATGGTTCAGAAAATATATATATATATATATATATATATATATATATATATATATTTAAATTTTTTAACATTTTTATATGTTAGTTTTCATATAAATTTACATATATCAATTTTTTTTAAAAAATATATATATTTTCCATAAAAATGGTTAAATGTAATCTTTTCAAATTTGTTTAGTCTGACTTAATTTAGGTTTTTTACATTTTTAGAGAAGGATTTTTTTATTAGAAGACCAAGAATTTTTGAAATATCTATATTTTATTAATCATAGTGAACCATTTAATTGTTTTTTTAATACAAATTCCATATATATGGGAAATTTTTTATTTTCAAATATTACCAAAACAAATTATATTTTTTCCATTGTGTTTCAATGTATTTATAAAATGATTTTAAAAAAATAATATCTATGTAAAAATTCATTAATTATTTCTACGTTTCACTATGGAAAAAATCAAATGATACTAAGCAGCATTTTTATTTTGATAGAATTCAATGAATAATTATTAACATCCTCATGAAATGAATTTCATTCAACATGTTATTTAGTAGATGATAGAATAATGAATATTAGGTTATTATGTAAAATATATGTATCATTTATAATTATATAATGGATGAATAAATTAGATAAAATTATTTATTGGTTTGAATAATCCAATCATATTTAATAATATATCATTCATCAATAACAATATCCAAACAAGAAATATTATGACCTAAGGAAGATATTTTAGTTGCGAAAATCAATTAAAATCTCCATAACAGTTGAATGGAAAAACTATGATGGGTATAACTTTTAATATATAATTAAATATAATTAAAATTAACATAATAGTGATTATAAATTTATTTGGTATACTATTTAATTAATTTATATTTATAAATATTTAATTATTTTAAAAATAGTTTTTTAACCCTTGTAAATATTATTTACTTAAGGAAACTAAATATAAATGTGTTAAAATATATTGACCAAATTACATTATATAATAATTATGATAAAATATATGTATTATACCTAGGTTTCATATGAGGTCCATTTCTTTTTCATTTCTTTTTTAATCCTTGGTTTTATTTTTATAAATGTTTCCAATCATTTACAGAATGAATAACGCGGGTTTGTTTCTTGTTCATGACCCAAATATCCAAATTTCAGAGGAAAGGGGGACCCAAACAGTTTGACTAGAAAATTCAATATAGTCATAATAGATTGTACAAAAACAATGGGGGTGATGCAGACCTTCCAAGAGGGGAGCACATGGGCTGAGCATAATTTGGAAAAACATTCTATCCTAACCATATGGGTATATTGTCCAAGAATTGTGTTAGCTGAAGTATTGGATAATGGTTTGGGAAATTACTTATCCAACCCATGTTCCTATTATGGTTTTTGGTTTTTTACCTTTTTACTCCAATTATTTACATGGGATAAACCCATTTCTTTTTCAACTCTCTATTATCCCCCTCTCATGTATGAGGACTCCCTCCCACATCATACTTTGGATTTAAATATAAATATTCATATGAAGTCTAATCAATCCATCATCTATCTTGGTGGATTACCACTAGTAAGAGATTTATTCCTCTTCATTGTTTTCTTTGATTTTAGTGAGATATTAGATTCTATTTGTATGTTATCCCTTATAAGTTATCATTATGTTTTTTCAGTATTATTTCATTTTATTCTCATCTAGTCTAAATAATAGGATGATAATGTAAGGTTATTCATTGAAAATAATAATCATGGTTTTCAATATATTTTACCTAAAATTATGTTTGTTTATACTTTGTTGTCTTTGTGCCTTACGTTATCCCTTCAGTGGTTTTTTTCATAAACAAAAAAATTGAAAAATTAAATATTTAATTCATTTCCAATACATTTCATGACAATGTTATAAGTGATTGAAGGATGAATAACATAACCTAAAATAACCATGGGTTCATTTCATTCATAAATCCATGAAAATTTCACCAATGGTGTTTCTTAATATTTCTTTTATTTACTGATATTTATAAATGAGAACATTTTTTGGAGTAAAATAAATTGACATGCATAAATAACATTTCTTATGTATATGAATGGAATGTAATGGAAAATAATATAGAGTATGTATAAAAATTAACTGGTTAATGAAACTATAGTTATTACATAAATTAAAATAAAAACATACATTGATATGGTATCTTGTTCCCTTTTATAAATCCTGATGATGATTGTTGGAATGTTATAGAATTTATAGAGGACACACAATATGTAACTCATATAAAAACATGGTATAGTATTAATTATGTGAATCATTAAATGGAATTAATGAGTTGGTCATGATATAGAACCTATGTCCCACTAGGATTCCTTGTTATTTACACCTCAGAAATGTCTTACATATACAGTGTTATAAATGATATTTTAGATCCACTAATGTATTTACCATGTTTTATGAGGAAGTGACATATAGAATCAAAGAGGATCCCTGGGTCATTTTCTATGGGCATTGTCCAATGTGGGTCTGATACATGATTACTCATCATTGGATGATGATGATTTCTACCATGCATTACAGTTAGACCTTATTTATAGTTTCCTAATTATATTGAGTTATGTTAAATGATTATCTATCAATTTTAAATATATCAAATTAGTTTTTATTATAATTTCACATTGATTTAGTATATACAAAAATAATGGCTTTGTGATTGACCGTATTTTAGGGGCCTACTAAGTGTTTTATCACATGCTATTTGGGCCACTTTTTGTTGCATGAACATACATCATTGAAGTAGGTAGCGAAAAGGGATAATTATGGATTATCAATTCATGATTGATTATGGGATATGAATATTGGAGAAAATGATTGATCTATGAATCATGGTGCTATCTGGATATGGTATTTTTTATATATTTGATATGTGGCTTGTACTATGTTATTAATTTAATGTATTTCTAATATTTTTATTGATCCATGAAATTCTCATAATTTTGATTGTGAAACTACACTTGGGTCTAATTATCATTACCAGTTTCTGGATGATTCATCATATTTTGGTGGTTGATATTATGAATATTCATTTAATTCATATAAGATAATTTATTTATAACCTTTTCATGAGTTTAGAGACTCCCTATCATACCATCATAGTGCCTCTCTACTAACAGTGTTTTACAACAATGATTGATGGAGGATCCTTAATTAGTCAATTATGAAATTTTTTCCCCTTAACCATTTGTTTCATGGGCTAGATTATGTTTTTAATAGTCATGATATGGTCTATATAATCCATTTATAATGGTTTTGGAAAAAATGTTAATCCTTCTAAGACAATCATTTATGAATATATTTAACATAAATTTATTTGAATTTAATTAACCTAGATTTTAAAAATGGAAGGTAAATTGTTAAATATAGTAGACTATTGAAACATAAATGAAATGTACCCCCATATCATGAAATTAACAACCTCAATACCAAGACCATAGATATATATAAATGACCTGGAACCTGAATCAAATTTAGTAGTTGTAACTAGGTAAAATATCATTCCACCTTATGATCTGTATATCGCCATAACGTGCATTATATAAAATAAGAGGGGTGTGACTCAAATATAGATATTATTGTGCATGTCCAATTATAAAATAATATACCTTTTAATTAGAAATTTTTTCTAATGATTTTCCTTTTAATATATATATATATATATATATATATAAAAGAATAATTCCCTATAGTTTTGTCCCTATAGGGTGGTTACAAAAATGATTGAATGGTGGTGGGCCTTGGGCCACCAGTAGAAACTTTGTTGGTTTCACTTGTAAGAACTCCTTTTATATATGACATGGGTTATGATTATTAGTTTAATGATTGATTCTTATACTCCCTGAAGAAAATTTAGGGAGCCATGTGTCTTAAAATTACTATGGAAGTGTTGACATGTGAGTTCCAAAAATAACATCCACACACATTATTAGGTGATAGTAGACCCTATGCCATTGAGTAGTGGCATCAAACTATCTATCCAATCTTCAAACACTTAGAGACACATCATGAAATGATTTTAAATATATCAACATATGTTTTTTATGTAGTTTCAATGTTTTGGTGGGATATCTTGAGCCAGTAATATAAGTATCTATATTTGGGTGGGACTGATTTCCAATATAGTTTTCATGACTACATTTCTCTTTATACATCGAGGGATAAACATGTTAAATATTTTATGAATATCTATAAAGGAGATATATCTATTGTAGAATATTTTTATTTCATTATAATGATTTAGTGTTTTTTACAAAGATAATTTTTTGATGATCCATCTAGTGTGTGAATATTTGGGGAAGGGCTCATGTATGTCGTTCAATCACCACTGAATGTTTTTTGGTTGTATACCATATTAGAAATATTATATCATGTTCCTATTACTAAATGTATCCTGAGGGAATATGGGGACACATATAACTATTTTTATTACATTGTCTAAATAATTAATTTATAGAGGTTCAACACTGACTCTTTAATTATGACCATGATTTACAACTCCTCAACAAGAATGGAGCTACAAAAATGTTGTTCATTCAGATAGTGGATATTTTATTGACTGGGGGAGGTGTAAAATAGTGTCACTATGATAGATGGGTAGGACTAATCATGATAGTTAGGTTATTTATTTGGGATGTGGTTTGCACAAAATATCTTTATTATTTTCTTTACCATGGGAGAAGTGCACTGGGTTGTCTGATGTGTGAGGTATAATTTTGGTAGAATCTACATTCGTATATTCTATATTTGATATTATTTTATCCAATTAGTAAATAATTATTCATATTATAGATATCCTTCATCTAGATTTTCAGTATCAAAATAGTGTAAAAACCATATTTACTCTGTTGTTGATTGTTTTGATGTGTATTCCATTTCAAGGAGTTCCCCCATAAAAAATTTGTGTTTTTCTTTGTATGGTACCTCTTTATCGTTAAGATTACATAGTTTTATATCATTATCATTATGGGAGTTTTAGATCCCTATCATTCTTCTTTTGACTTGTATCACTGAATTGTTTCTTTCACATCTATAACAGGGAGTAGAGATATGAATGAAAGAGAATATCATGTCCATGAGACACTATACTGACCCAAGCATGATCATATAGTTGGTGTGAGGGACCATATTTATAGACTATTTGAAGATGATCAAGGACGGTGTCAGACTAATATCCCTTCTATTATTTACCATTTTATGAACTCATTAACCATATTTTTTATGATACCTCATGGGAGAGTGATAGATTCTACAACTGAGATTCTATAAATAGATAAACTTATTTTCGTTACTTATTACGTGATTGCTACTAATGAGTTATAGGATCTCAATAAGAAGCTATAATACATAGATGAAAAGGTTTGTATATGAACTAGTAATTCTCTATGGGGATCACTAGGCCTTTTCACCAATAAGGTAGAATAATCCTTTTGTTTCTGTGTCGATTACCAAAAAATAAATCAGTTTATTTTTTATAATTATTATTCATTTGACCATATAAAATTCCCTTATAGCCTTCTTCAAGGAGCATAGTTTTTCACGAAAAATAATTTATATTCAAGTTGTCATTATCTACATGTTTACCCTTCAGATATAGCACATATAACATTATTTAGAAGTTATGAATTGTAAGTTTATTATTTCATTCCATTTCATCTCATGAATGTTAACGGAGTTATCATATAATAGATGATCTTGGAATTCCATCAATATGTATATTTTTTTGTTGTGGTTTTCATGGATAATATCTTGGTGTATTATCACACCGGAAAAAACTATACAAAACATCCATAGATTATATTGAATACATAGGGAGAACATAATTTATATGATAAACTCAAGAAATATCAAATTTTTAATGATAATGTTCACTTCCCATTTCACATCATCATGAATACAAGAGTTTTAGTGGTCCCATAGAAGGAGAGCCTTGTGGTTTCATAGAAGTATCCCAAGAATACCTTCAACATCTAGTGTTTCATAGGACTAGATAGTTTTTACAGCTTCTTCATCTATGATCCCTCGTATATATTTAATCCTCTAATAGGTCAGATCAAAATGGTGGTGAAATAAATTTGTTCTAAAGTGTGAGAAAAAACATTTTAGGAGTGAAAGAAATGTTTAATTCTCTGTCGATCATGATTCTAGGAGAACATATCATAATTTATAGAATTTTTTATATTTCATATTGTATTGGGCCGGGAAATATCCTTATACAGGTGGTTGTGGCATAGTGTTTTGATTGTACCATTTGAGGCCACATGATCTGAATTATCTAATGTATGACCTCATATTAGCTGTAGTTTTTCATTCCTCAAATTTATGGATACAATATTTTCTTATAGATTGTATTGTTCTATAAAAATACCAATAAATAATCAAATTCATATTTATATAGTGTGACTAAAATATTATACAGATTAGGTGGGTAGATGATCTCATGTATTTTGATTTTGAGTTGTCATGTATACTTGGTAAATGAAATATACTCCCTGATGATCTAGGTCAGAATACATGAACCTAAGAAGTATGAGACAACAAAAATTACTATAAACTAACATCCTTGTAAACTGAGATACCCATAAATGTTCAAAATAATCCTCATAAAACTATTCACACATCCTAGGAAGTGAATTCTACACTTCATGATAGGTTTAAAATGTGGAATTCATTTGATTCTGATGAATTATACCTAAGGGATAGTGTGTAATGTGTGGACCTACAACCTAGTTAGACCACCAGAAGTGAGTATATTATATGTCTTTATAGAAACATTTATTTTAATGTTGACATATAATAAGATATGATCCATGACTTTAATTCCCCCACTTGAGAAATGCTTCCAAGTCATATAATGATGTATTGAGATTTACCCCACAAAATTATTGTCCATTAATGAATTGGGAGGTATATAGTTTGGTTACCTTATATACCACCTACCAGTAGGTGATGGTAGAACACTAGTGACCAGTAGGTATATTAGTGTAGTTTCCCAATGTAGATTAAAATTTGGATAATGAAATGATTTCTTTTTTGACTGGGTTACCAAGTTTACTACATGGTAAATATGTTTTATTCTTCAATTTTGTTATCATGGTGATGGTCTCCCACATCAGACCAATCAGGGAAACCTTTATTTATATAATATTTGGAGACTATACAATTAGTAGATCATGCACCTTCATAGGGTTCCTTATACCATTATATCATATAGGGAGTCCTGATTCACATCTCAGTTTTTGAAATCATTACAGAGGTAACATAGATCATTGGATTTTTTTGAGATACCACCCTTAGACCCGTGGGATGTCAAAGAATATGATACAAGTCATGAAGGGAATTTTTTTGAGCTTATGTAATCAATTTATCTATTTAATGGGATATGTATATACACCTTGTTTAATTCACCTATAATAACAACCATCAAGGGACTATATAGATATCACCTTAAGAGGAATTGTAAATTAGGCCATGGTTATCACCATTATGTTGGTTAAAAGTAGGTGAGACCACAGAATTAAGAATTAGTCACCATCAAGAGACTTCAGAGCTACTGTAGCTGATTAGGAAATATAAACATAAAAATAGTCTAGAAAAAATATATTATTCAGATGATTGTTGATAAACAATGGTGTTCTATATTGTTAATCATGTTTTTTAAATAACTAAAAAATTAAGGTGCATAATTTGAATCATATAAAGAAAATGTATTCACATCATTACATCATCCATTCAATATTTTAAAAAGAGTCATTCTGGTAGAATATTTGTTACTATATCATCGGATATATAGATCCATCCATTAAATATTCCATGATTTTCACCTACATAATTATCACTCCAACCCATGACACACTCTTTATCATGATGGGGATGTGTTGTAGGTAGACCCATTCTTCAAGTGTCACCCTATTGGTTTCATTGGTCAGATCAGGAATTCTCTATAGGGAAATTCAGTTACTTTAGTTCACATGACATGGTATCATGAATGATTATAGTATAAGACCTCAGAGTTGGAGGTATATTTATGATCCAAGGGGTCGAAACTCTTTTTAAATTCCACAACAACCAAAAAAAACATGAAGTAAATGTTTATTAACAAAGATAATTTTTAAGGTTTCAAGTTGTTCTATAAATTATGTAAATTTTAATTTTATATTAAAATACTTTTTACCCTTATAAGAATTTATAATAACATATAGAATAAATTGGTATATTTTTGTGATTTATTAGATAATAAAGGTATAAATTATGGGGGAATGTGGTAGGCATACGGTTTGACCAAACCATGTACTGGAAGTGGAATGGTTTGGAAAAACCATACAAGATAGTGGTGGGATCACCATAGGGGATAACATGGGATGATGATGGCTACATAAGCCATTATCCCAATACATGTGGGGTGCATATATATCGATAGTGGTAGGTGCACAGTTGTTTTCTATTATAGACAATCGTACTACCAATCCTTGAATGAATTATTTTTTTTGGAATTTTTACCATTTTCCCTAACTATCATTGATGGAGAGAAGCATATTTATTTTTCATTTCCTTATCAACCTTCTGTTAGGTATAGGAACTCCATCCACCCTCTTTCTTATGGTTTTTTGAATATTACTTCTAGCATCTTATTGAGTTTCCATCTATAATGTTGGATCTCCACTAGCAATAGATATATTCTTCATACTTCATTCCATCAATTTCATTACCATAGAAAATGTTTTTTTCATGAAGGATCATATGACCTCTCTTGAAGGAGTTTGATTATTTTTCTATTTTCTTATTATTAAAATTGAATTAGAGGGTAAGACTACATTATTATTCATTGATAGGAATAATTTTGGAACTACCATCATTTTCCTTGATTTATAGATGTATATTTTTTTCATTTTGGTGTACATCAGACTATACTATCATTGCTTTAGAAATTTATAATACCCTAAATTTAATATTTAATTCTTATTTCATACCTTTCATGAATCACATATAAATATAGAAAGTATTATTATCTCCTCCCAAAATGTAACATCCAATTATTATTTTTTAAATAATTTTTTAAATTAATATAATGTTTTTTATATTTTATGTTTCAACGTACACTAAATATAGCATCTTTATAATAATTAACTAAGGTTTTTTTGTGTTAAATGAAAGAAAATATTCTGAATTCACTACATGAAAACATAGATTGATGTTTTTTGCACGCAAAATTATTTTGTATTATGTTATCTGTAATTTCATGTTCATCTGATATCATCTGTTATATGAAATTCCATGTTTAAAAAAATATAATATAATATTAATAATGTTTTTAAATTTTGTTGTAAGACATTCAGAAAATGTATTATTGAATAATTATTTTGATGATTGTTTTTTGTGGACAAATAGGGGTTCCATGATAAATTTTGGAGATAGAAATATATTGTTCACAATATATGTTGAAAAAGATCCAAGATATATGAATGGTATCTATGGAGGTGGTAGAATATGTTCATATACATGTTTTCACCATTTCCCAATTATTTTAGAATACAAGGGATCAAAAATATGGAGACTGGATAATTTTTTTTTAAGAAAAGTATATTTTATGTAAGGTTTATGGTGAATCAATGTATTTTTCTAAAGTGGATTTCAAGGATAATGACATAAAAATAAGAAATATGAAATAACCGCATAAGAGTTGCGTGATAATGGAGTTTTGTGTAAAAGTTTATTTTGTGCAAAAGATGTTTCATGTAAATTGAGGTGAGTGCAAAGAATAAATGTTTCTTCATTCATATAAAGATGTTCACATGCCACTAAAATTTACTCAAAAGAAATAATTTTTCTTGTTACTCTATGGTAAATGGGTATTCATCAAGTGGATCTAACTAGTACATCAACAGAGAATATACCTATAGTTTATGATGCATTTATTAGTGATAATGAATAAACCTAAACATCCATTAATTATATGTGGATATAATATTGTGAAGTTAGTAAAGGAAGAGGAAAATGGTGATCCCATCCACTAGTAGTTATCTCGAGAAATAGACATAGGGAGTGAACCTTGGGAATATAGTTAGAAAAAACTATACCTTGTAAAGATAGTGAGCCTATCAAAATAAGGGATCTAGACCAAACCTCATTTTGGAAATCAGACATAGTGTATTTTTTACATTAGAACATTACCATTATATACCCCTTAGATTTAGACATGTGAGGGTTAACAACTTGAAAATCTGTGTTCCATTATTCTTTCTTCCCTTTATTAAATTTAATGCATAATCTATAAATAAATAAGGAATAAAGAAGATTATCAATAATAGTTATGTGAAAACAAAGTGAACCTTAAAATTAATAGGCCAAAATCCAATGGGTTATGAATAAATTTGAAAAGAATATTCATAACCTAAATGAACCCCACCTCTCAGGGTATCTTGGCCCCATTTGGACCTTAAAATTGGTATCAGGGGATGATTTATTTTATTATATTTGTTTCCAGTGAATTAGTTCAAAGAATTATTGAAGAGAATGATTTAGTATTCCCTGAACATGGTGTACCATGTGAAAAGGTAAACCATCAATGTAGAATTATAATTCTATGTGTATTCCATTGTGTGGATGTGTTTATGGAAATATTATGATTCAGTTGAAGTGAAAAAATATTTCACTGAAGAATTTTTTAGATGAATCATATCAGTAATATATATAATCATTCAATGATGATAATGGAATGAGTGATGAACATTATATTCCATGTAATGTTGGTACAACTAATTATGAAGAAACTTAAAGAAGTACAAAAGTGGTATGTGACCAAAAATCAATGAAATTGGATTAGAAACATGATGATTAAAAAAATAAAAAAACAGTCGTATCCAATTGAATGAAATTACACCCAACATGTTGATGGATTTAAATAAAACACTTTTAGAAGTGGATTTTGATCTAATGGGTATGATTGATTCCCATGACTAATAAATGAATAATATGTTCATAATGATAGAAAAACTCATTTTTATTAAAAGGGGAAAGAAATTTAGAATATATGGAATTTAGAATCTAAAATCGTGATTTGGTGATCTTACTACACAACGATCTAAACTACTTTTAGAGAACAATAGGATATAACCTGATAATGTATTCTATACTGATTCTATTTTTCACAAATAAATTTAAAAAAAATCTATGTGACATGGCTGATAAGATCACATAATAATTGGAGAATAAGATGAGTAGTGGTAAGAATCTCAAGAGATAATATAATGATCAACTTTAATCAAGGGATATAATGTTCCATCAATTGAGAGAAGATCTACAATTAGTGGCAAAAGATGTTGAGAAATGTTATACAAAGGTGAAGGCCAAATAAAAAGATTCAATTCATTTATTATTTTATTATCCTTTAGCTGGTGATAATGAAATGAAAATAAAATATATTAATTTAGATGAAAAACATGACATTATTGTCTCGTCACAAAGACCATATAGTATATTAAAAACTGTTGTAAGATATGATGAATCTTCTCCCATTAATTATAGTACTATATCCTTGAACAATTCTAAAAATAAAATAATCATATAGATGTCATAAATTGATCTAAAATGGTTGTTATTGGAATTAATGATAGCATATAATATTTCTGGGTGATTCATGCTCATATATTATGTTTTTTTAAATGATTTGGAATATATTTCATGATTGGAAGATAGAAATTTTTCTAAAATTGGGAAAAAATAAGCATCCTAACACATTTGAAAAAATATTCTATTCTAAGAATATATACATGAAATGCTACTATTGTGAAAGACGGGGTCACATAATGAGATTGATTCAAGAATCTTAGGTATTGATTGTTTTAAGAAAAACATATGTTGTATCATCTTATCACCCAAAAAAATTATGATAGTAGTTGTGATTCAAATGGGGGAAGTATTATATTTTATAAACATAAGAAATTGGATAGATATAATATCTAGAAGAAACAATGTATGAGAAATAAAATTAAAAGTAGATCCCTAACTACAATGTTATATAATGAGACAAACTCTATTGAAACAACATGATAAGATGAAAAATAGGTTTACTGCCTGTGGGGATACACAAGTAGCTCAACTAGAAAAGTTTAAATAACCTTTTCTAATACACTCAATAATTTTTCCATGGAAATTATGAAAACAAACCTATAATAAAAAGGGAGGATCTTCTCTATTGGTGATTATGAAGAATGTAAAATTGGTCAAATACTCATCCCCAATAAGAATGTGTGACATGAATCATATAGCTAAAAAAAGAAATGTAAATAATGAATGTCTCATCAAACCCCCAAGCCATTTTAAAAGGTGATATGTGATGGAAAATGAAATATATATCCAATGGAAGAATATTCAACAAATGATGTCAATTAGTAGGATTTCTACTACATAAATAATCCTAAAATTGGTATATATGTGGATCCTTAAAAAATAAAACATCCACGAGATGGTATAAAACTCAAACCATGAAAAATTCCAAACCTAAATAACATATATAACATATGATGAATAAGAATGTTGGTAAATAATGGTTATTCATTTGGACAAAATGGTTGAGGTTGGTTGGGCAGTTGGAACTATAACATAAAGACTATAGTTCTTTGTAAGAATGTATATATGTTTGGATCCATCATGATCATTGAAAAAAAAACTTCATGAAAACATCATAGATACACGTCTACCAATGTGGATAAATTATATTAGATGATTTTATTGGGTTTTGGGTTTTATAGTGATATACAATCAAAGGGCATTTTTCTACAAAATATGAAAAGTATTGGTGTGATTTTCTCCATAACATCATCTCTTCAAATTAGTTAAAATATATGAACCATAAATCTTGATGAATTCTTTAAAAGGAGTTAATGTTCTATTGAATCTTTATATTAATAAATGTAATTGAGTACAATGGAGAGTTATGCTGTTAATAACATTATATCATGTTTTTTAAACCTAGTTCTGAATCAGTATGCTTGGTGGGTTTCTTGATAACTCATTTTAATATGTTGAATGCACCCACTAAAAATACATTTCTTATGGTTGTCTATTTTTGAAAAGGGAGATGATATGATGAAGAATCATATTTGAAACTGAATATCGTTCAATTCTCTAAATGGATGACCCAATGGTTCCAAGAAGCAATGAATATATAATCATTAGTATCATTCTCTATTTAATGTGTTTGTTACCTACAGAGAGAATACATATCAAAGGAGAAGTAGAAACATTATTTCATTTATTTATTATGTATTTTTTTCTTAAAATATCATAAAAGTTGACCCTTTTTATGATACCAAAAAGATAAGAGAGAATATTGAAACTATTTCAACAAGATTTTTGGAATAGTAGTAGAATATAATGATTCCACTATAGAAGATAATGAAAAAAATTATAAAACAAACATAGCGACTTGATATCTAATGATGGTGATGATGAGGAGTGTAATGGCCCAGACATCTTCGGTCCATTACTTTGTAAAAATTTTATGTGGTCAAACACAACACATGTTATAATAATAATTTTTGATAACAATAATTTATATGGGTGGCGTGAAAATATTTCATGTTAATTAGATTAAATATTTTTAATTTAATCATTGTGAAATAAAATAAATAAAATTGAATGTATTTAATTCAATGAGGGGAGGTGCATGGTTTCATTTTGATTTATTTAATAATAAATTATGTGTGTAATGGGCATATAACGGGAGGTGCATGGAATAAATTATAAAGGAATAAATTATAATAAATGAGGCACATGTTATAAATTATAAAGGAATGAAATGCATGGGGCGCAACCACTTATGGGTGAATCTAACTTGTATTTTTCAATATTAAAATGATTATAATAATATTAATTTAATAGATTATAAAAAAATAATAAAATGATAATGAAGAATGGAAGGGGTTCCCAACCCGTGCGTGAATATCATGTGATGGGAGAGACGAAGTAATTATAATATAATAATGGGTTTCAATAATAATAATGATTATTATGGTTAATGATGGTGACCCGTTGATGAAATTTAAAGAAGATTTATTACAATTATATTAAATCATAATGGTAATGGTGGACATTAGTGTGTGATTAATCAAATGGAATGGTTTTTTTAATATGAGAATAACCATGGTAAACTAATTTAATGGGATTAAATTAGAACATTAATGATGGGTGTTATTATTATTAATTTTATTAATAATAACATTGAAGTGATAATGGAGTAAAGGAAAGTGGAGGCGCCACTTTTGGTGGAATGGGAGAAGAAATCGTGAATGGAAGAGTTAGAATGGAGAGAAAAAGAGTTTAAAGGAAATAAAGATTTAAAATTTAAAGTAATTAAATAAATAAGGAAATCAATCAAGGTGGAATGGGGTGATGCGCACTAGATTGGAGAGGATTTTGTGCGTGAATATTAAATGAGATTGGAGAGATAAATTTTCAATGAAATGAAATAATAATAATAATATTATTATTATTTATGGTTGTCGAAAGCATAATTCGTCCATAACTTCTTCGTGCGACCTCAGTTTTATGAACCATCAGCGGTAGCATAACCCTGAAATTATGATGGTAATTTTAAGACCATTGATGAATACCTTTTTATGACTCATTTCTTGGGTCAATAAAACACCTATTAATAATTGAAGTTATTATTATCATTAAATGCATGGAAACCATGTGACGTTTTGTGTCTTGACCAGTCAAACAACGTAACATTTGTACCGTCACGTTGTGTATTCAATAATACACACTACATACCATTTTACCTTTTTGTTGCCTATATAAGAGAGGGTCACGTGTTATTTATGGACCTCTCTTATTCTCTGCATGGCGACGCTTTCAGATGACCCAGAAGCCTTCCCCCTATCTTATTCATCCAGACTCTGATCATTGATTTGTCGATGGCTGTGGGATCATATCGACGAGGTGAACATCATGCACCTCGTTCCTTTCCCTCTTCTTTGACTTCCTCTTTGTAGTTTCCTACTGAGTAGATTGATGATATTTGATAGGAACGAAGCTCTTCGAATAATTTCATCTTAATGGTACGTTCTACCCCGTTATTATTCTTTACTTGATCTCCTAACTCTATTCCTCCTTTCCATGCTATGAAAAGTGACTCCTTAAACCTTAATGGAGTATCTCTTGGTTATTAGTGCGGTTGTGTCGCAGCGTCGACAGGAGGACGTAGTCGTCGAGAGGATAGATTGAAATCCTCGTGGTGGTTGTTCTTGCAGAAGGACATCAAAACCTGTTCAGGTAGGGATCGTACCTTCGTCTCTCTATCTTTTCTGCATCATGCGGGGTGGGTATCCTCTTGATTTTGTGAGATATGTTTGAACCCATAAATAAAGATAATAACTGATTAAAATAATGGGTTTTTGAAGTTTTTATGATATTGTTATTTTATTTCTATCAATGCTTATCCATTGATTATGTTGTGAATTGAATAGGCTTATGCCTACTGAAAATCACAGTCGTTGGGGGCCTTTTCTTGCACAATTAAATGTTTCCCTATTTTTATGCATTGTTTTGTGGATGAAATTTGAAAGAATGTGGAAATTGGTTAATCATGTAAATTTGGATGATTAAATGAATACCTGGAACCCCTGTATGATCACCCCTGTTAAACTAAATGGAAGAATGATTTTTTCTAGTGTTGTTTGGGGTTTAATTATGTGAAGGGGTGTTTCATGGGTTGTTGTAGAACGGGTGAGAAGAGGGGTTTCGGTTGGCTTGGTTGTGGTTTGTCATGTATTATATGGTTTTGATGGGCAGTGGAGCTGCGGTAAATAGTATCTAAGGGATGATGATGTGGTATGGGTATTGTTTCTCATGTGTTTGTGGTTATGGTGGTTGGAAGTAGGGCTGCAAGGATGGGTTGTGCATATGAATAAAAGTGGAAGAGTTAACTAATGAATTGTGGGGCATGGTAGTTGATTAAATACAAAAAATCAATGGAATTGATTGGATGATAAAAGAAAATGGTATTGTGTTGCTTGTGTTTTCCCTAACTTTATTTGTGGTTAGCAAGGATACATTTTACGAATGATTGATCTGGTTTGGTTGTTGTTAGTTTTTGAGTAGTTAAGGAACTGATAAATTAAAACTGTTGAAACATGAAAATCTTAATGGGATTTGGGGTTGTTTATTGTGTTCATACTTACGAGGTAGTAGTGTCGAGGCATGTGATGAGATATTTTTGTGTAGAAGCCTTAGGATGGGCTGAGTGGTTGATATAATTATATAAATCTGTACGTTTGATGTTTCTTTACACACCCCACCCATGTTGAGCACTATGTGTTGAAAACCCATGGGACAGGGGGCGATATTCTCAAACATCATAAGGATGGATGGTTGTTTTTCTTCCCTGTGCTACCTCTTCCAGGTTCTATAGCTCAATATCCTTTGGTTAGGTTATTACAGTTGTTTCCCAAGAGTCTTTGGGATGAGTATGTGATGTGGTTCCCAGGTTTCTTCAGGATGAGATGTGGTTATGGCTGAGGATTGAGTGCCGGATGGATACTATGAGCTTAGTATGGCCAGGTTGTGTCACTAGATCAGAAAGAGGGGGAAGCATCAGAGCGTTAGGCATGAGGGCTTGAGTAGTATTCAGTGGGAATGTGGTGCGGGGTACCCATACATTGATAATTTTACTATACTACTCTATTAACTTGTGATATTTAGTGAGTGTGTCTTGTAAGGTTGGGTGGATAGATTCCTTGCTGGGCTTTGGTTCCTTCTGTTTTCTCACAGGGCAATAGGATGTCTCCCCACCTGTACATGAGAGCTTTAGGTTTTCCTACTGAGTATACTTGTATGCTCACCCTATGTTTACTTTCAGGTTTTTAGGAGGACTTCAGGGACTGTGTGGGACCTTTCTAGTTGGGTGTTGGAGTATTACTGGTTCCAGACATTTCTTTTTTTTTGTATTGTACTTTGGATCTTTTCTTGTACTTGTACTTTTGTTTCAGTTTTGTATAAAACATGTATATGGGTTTGGTTTGGGGTTTATTTTTATTTACTTATTCCTTTTTCTGTTTGACTCATCATATTTCCCGATCATAAATAATAAAAAGGTTAATGCCTACCATATTTTTGAAAACTCATACCCTTGGTGCTAGTCGCCACTCTGGGGCCTACTGGAGGTGGGACTCAGGGGTCATTATCTCCCTTTCACTGTTGCCAGCTCAGGAGGGGCATCTTTGGTGGGGGGTCGTGATAGAATGGTGTCAGAGTCTGATGGTTGAGAGATAGGATGGAGTCTAGAGTTAGGCACAGTGAGGATTGCATGGGATGGTAGGGCAACAGTGTTGGCTGATCTTGGAGCACGATGTAGGCCAGGGAAGACAGGCTAGGACAAAGGATTTTAGGGCCCTCTGTGATCCAATGCAAGGACTCTGAGCTTACCGAACGACCAAGTAATACCACATTAATTTCAGGGTAGAGACCCTAGAAAAATAACATACATCATTATGATTTGTGGTTTACTTGATTTGGGTGTTCTGGTAAAGAAATCGAAATGAAATTATAAAATGAAACCTTGATAAAATATTCCTTGCTACATGGACTTAGGCGTTATTTGTTTACCGTACAGCTATGGCACCTGGACGTCATTCCCAGGTGACTCGGGTAGTCGAGGACCAGCAGATTCAGACGTTCGATCAGCTGAGGATTGACTGAGTGGTGGAAGATGGCTTGTGGCAGCGCATGTTTCATGCTTCCCAGCGACAGATCTTGAAGAAATATGAAGGCATCACTACAGATACGGAATCAGAGAGTTGGTTGGAGGAACTCGAGATCACCTTTGGGCTAATCAAGGATCCATCAGAGTAATGGATTCCTCTAGCAGTAATCCAGCTGCGAGGAGTGGTGCGTTAGTGGTGGATGTTTTAACTTGGAGAGGGGAAGGAGACAAAAGTTCTATGGGCCAACTTCGAGAAGAATCTAAGTGAGGAATTTCTTTCTTCGATGAGGAAGGCCGAGAATAGGTAGTATTTGTTGTCTCTCCAACAAGAAAGAATGTCAGTGCGGGAACTAGGGTTCAAGTTAGAGGTTCTTCATTTTTCCCAAATCTCTTTCCGAATGAGGATTCCCGAGCCAGACATTTAGAGGAGGAACTTCACCCCTCTATTCGGTGCGCGGTGACCCCTTTCACCTTACCAAAATAACAGTAAGTATAGAAGAAGGCAGAGATAATTGAGAGGATACACTCGCAAGTAGGTCCACCATGAGAGAGGAGTCACCCAAGTTTATCCAAGAAGGAGGCAGTCAGCAGTAAATCCCTAGCAACAGGACCTTCCAAGTTTCGATCGGTAGGGGGAAGACTTCAGCAGGTCCCATACCAATCTCACGATTTCTGCTCGTTTTCTATGGGCTAGGGAGCAAGGTTCTTTGCATGTGGGAATCGTGGGCATCTTGGCAGATATTTCCCTTTTGAGACTCAGTATGGAGGGATTGGCCAGGTTCAGCCCCAGCCCCAACAGCAATTCCCAGCCCGACCCTTCCAATAGAAACAGGCTCCAGTCCCTCCAAGGGGATATGGAGAAAGTGGTGGCCAACCATAGGGAGTTCCTCAAGGAACCCAACTAGGATGTGGTCGAGGAGGTGGATGTCAACATAGAGGCAGAGGAGTGGGATGCGGACAGTTTCATGCAACAGAAGTGGCAACCCTAGAAATGCCAGATATCGAGAGATATGTATTCGGTTTTATTTAAATGCTCTCGTTTATGTTTTGTTTAAATTCAAGATCATCACACACTTTTTTTGAAACTCATTCTCTCCCATGATTTGGTCCTGGACCTTGTTTTTCATGAGTCGATAATGCTAATTTGTTTCCCTCTATCCTTTAATTGTGTCTAAAGAGTCATAACATGTGGGGAGAGGAGGACCTGATCCCTAATCAAGACGCATTAATGTGAATGCGATTAAACCCGTGCGGGTGAGTCAGTTTTTTCCAAAGAAGATAGTATCTTTACATGGGAGAAAGAATTCCCCAATACATGTGTTGGGGCAGCATGTTTCTTGTTTTGTGTAGTGTTGGGGGTAGTGTGTGTATGAGAAATCCTAAATTATGGGGTGGGAGGACCTAATCCCTAATCGATATGCATTAATGTGGATGCGATTAAACCCGTGCAGGTGAGTCAGTACCGCCTAAAGCAAATAATATCTCTACATGGGGGAAAGAATTCCCTGACTCATATAATTAGTATAGTGGTTGGATTCCTGTTATTATGAGAGCCGTTAGAGGTATCTTACGGGGTGGTTGTTAGGACCTTTCCCCTTTTATGGGTTGGTTTCAAATTCTCAAGGATGAGAATGTTTTGAGTGGTATCTGATGTAATGGCCCGGACCTATCTAGTGCATTACTTTGTAAAAATTTGATGTGGTCAAACACGACTTGTGTTATAATAATAATTTTTATCATAATAATTGATAAGGGTGGCGTCAAAATATTTGGTGCTAATTAGATTAAATAGTTTTAATTTAATCATTGTGAAATAAAAGAAATAAAATTGAATGTATTTAATTCAATGATATGTGGTGCATGGTTTCATTTTGATTTATTTAAATTTTAATAAATAATAAATTATGTTTGTAATGGCAATATAATTGGAGGCGCATGGAATAAATTATAAAGGAATAAATTATAATAAATGAGGCGCATGTAATAAATTATAAAGGATTGAAATGCATGGGGCACAACCCCTTATGGGTGAATCCAACATGTATTTTGGAATATTAAAATAATTATCATAATATTAATTTAATGGATTATAAAAAATTAGTAAAATGATAATGAAGAATGGAAGGGGTTCCCAACCCATGACTGAATATTATGTGATGGGAGAGAGGGACTAATTATAAGATAATAATGGGCGTCAATAATAATAATGATTATTAATGTTAATGATGGCAACCCGTAGATGAAATTGAAAGAGGATTTATTACTATTATATTAAATTATAATGGTAATGGTGGAATTTAGTGTGTGATTAATCAAATGGAATGGTTTTAATTTAATATGTTAATAACCATGGTAAACTAATTTAATGGGATTAAATTAGAACATTAATGATGGGTGTTATTATTATTAATTTTATTAATAATAACATTGAAGTGATAATAGAGTAAAGGAATGTGGAGGCGCCACTTTTTGTGGAATGGGAGAAGAAATCATGAATGGAAGAGTTAGAATGGAGAGATAAGAGTTTAAAGGAAATATAGATTTAAAATTTAAAGTAACTAAATAAATAAGGAAATCAATCAAGGTGGAATGGGGTGATGCGCACTAGATTTGAGAGGATTTTGTGCGTGAATCATAAATGAGATTGGAGAGAGAAATTTTCAATGAAATGAAATAATAATAATATTATTATTATTATTATTTATGGTTGTCAAAAGCATAATTTGTCTGTAACTTCTTTGTGCGACCTCGGTTTTACGAACCATCAGCGGCAGCAAAACCCTGAAATTATGATGGTCATTTTAAGACCAATGATGAATACCTTTTTATAACTCATTTCTTGGGTCAATAAAACACCTATTAATAATTGAAGTTATTATTATCATTAAATGCATGGAAACCATGTGACGTGTCATGTCTTGACCAGTCAAAAAATGTAACATTTGTACCGTCACATTGTGTATTCATTAATATACACTGCATACCGTTTTACCTTTTAGTTGCCTATATAAGAGAGGGTCACGTGTTATTTACGGACCCCTATTCTTCTCCACATGGCGACACTCCCGGATGACCCAGAAGCCTTCCTCCTATCTTATTAATCCGGACTCTGATCATCGATAAGTCAGTGGCTGTGGGATAATAACGACGAGGTGAACATCATGCACCTCGTTCCTTTCACTCTTCTTTGACATCCTCTTTGCAGTTTCCTTCCGAGGAGATTTCTGATATTTGACAGGAATGACGCTCTTCGAAGAACATTATCTTAATGGTACGTTCTACCATGTTATTATTCTTTCCTTGATCTCCTCTTTCTATTCCTCCTTTCTTTGCTATGACTGGTGACTCCTTAATCCTTAATGGAGTCTCTCTTGGTTGTTAGTGCGTTTGTGCGGCAGCGTCCATGGGAGGACGTAGTCATCAGGAGGAAATCCTCGTGGTGGTTTTTCTTGCAGAAGGACATCAAAACCTATTCAGGTAGGGATCTTACCTTCATCTCTCTCTTTTTTGTGCATCATGGGGGGTGGGTATCCTCTTGATTTCATGAGATATGGTTGAACCAGTAAATAAAGATAATAACTAGTTAAAGAATGGGTTTGGGGAAGTTTTACTGATATTGTTATTTTATTTCCATCAATGCTTATCCTTTGACAATGTTGTGAATTGAATAGGCTTATGCCTACTGAAAATCATAGTCATTGGGGGCCTTTTCTTGCGCAATTAAATGTTTCCCTATTTTTATAGATTGTTTTGTGGATGAAATTTCAAAGAATGTGGAAATTGGTTAATCATGTAAATTTGGATGATTAAATGAATACCCGGAACCCCTATGTGATCACCTCGGTTAAACTAAATGAAAGAATGAATTTTGCTGGTGTTGTTTGGGGTTTAATTATGTGAAGGGGTGTTTCATGGGTTGTTGTCGAACGGGTGAGAAGCGGGGTTTCGGTTGGCTTGGTTGTGGGTTGGCATGTATGATACGGTTGTGATGGGCAGCAGAGCTGCAGTAAATAGTATCAAAGGGATAGTGATGTGGTACGGGTATTGTTTCTAATGCATTTGTGGTTATGGTGGTTGGAAGCAGGGCTGCAAGTATGGGTTGTGCATATGAATAAAAGTGGAAGAGTTAACAAATGAATTTTGGGGCATGATAGTTGATTAAATACGAAAAATCAATGGAATTGATTGGCTGATAAAAGAAAATGGTATTGTGTTGCTTGTGTTTTCCCTAACTTTATTTGTAGTTGGTAGGGATATGTTTTACGAACGATTGATCTGGTTTGGTTGTTGTTAGTTTTTTAGTAGTTAAGGAAGTGATAAACTAAAACTATTGAAACACGAAAATCATAATGGGGTTTGGGCTGTTTATTGTGTTCATACTTACGAGGTAGCAGTGAAGAGGAATGTATTGAGATATTTTGTGTAGAAGCCTTAGGATGGGCTGAGTGGTTGATATAATTATATAAATCTGTATGTTTGATGTTTCTTTACACACCCCACCCATGTTGATCACTACGTGTTGAACACCCATGGGACGGGGGTGAAATTCTCAAACATCTAAAGGATGGATGGTTATTGTTCTTCCTTGTGCTACCTCTTCCATGTTCTATAGCCCAGGATCCTTCGGGCCAGTTACAACAGATGTTTCCCAAGAGTCTTTGGGATGAAGATGTGATGTGGTTCCCAGGTGTCTTTGGGATGCGATGTGGTTATGGATGAAGATTGAGTACTGGTGGGATACTACGAGCTTCGTATGGCCAGGTTATGTCACTATCTCAGGACGAGGGGGAAGCATCAGAGCATTCGACATGAGGGCTTGAGCAGTATTCAGTGGGAAGGTGGTGTGGGGTACCCATACTTTGATAATATTACTATACTACTCTATGGACTTGAGATATTTGGTGAGTGTGGCTTGTAAGGTTTGGTGGATAGATTCTTTTCTAGACTTTGGTTCCATCTGTTTTCTCATGGGGCATTAGGATGTCTCCCCACCAGTACATGAGAGCTTAAGGTTTTCCTACTGAGTATACTTGTATGCTCACCCTACGTTTACTTTCAAGTTTTCAGGAGGACTTCAGGGACCGTGTGGGACCTTGCTAGTTGGGCGTTGGAGTTTTTTTGGTTGCAGTCTTTGCTTTTTTTGGGTATCGTACTTTGGATATTTTCTTGTACTTCTACTTTTGTTTCAGTTTTGTACAAAACATTCATATGGGTTTGGTTTTGGGTTTATTTTCATTTACTTGTTCCTTTTTCTTTTTAACTCATCCTATTTCTCGATATTAAATTATAAAAAGTGTAATGCCTCCCATATTTGTCAAAAATCATACCCTTAGTGCTCATCGCCACTCCGGGGCCTACTAGCGGCCAGACTGGGGGGTCATTATCTCTCTTTAACCATTTCCAGCTCAGGATGGGCATCTTTGGTGAGAGGGGGTCATGACAATTAGTAACATCATTCAATACCTATAGAAATACCATATCTAAGAGTTGGAATTTATTGAGATAACACCATTGGGGATCGTGAAGAACTAGTGAGAATAAGAAGGATGAAAACTATATATAAAGGAAAGTTTAAATCATATTTGAAGCCTAATTATTTTGCAATAGAATACAGAGATGAATTTTGGGTTTATGCTATAAATTAATAGGATGAAAAATTTAGAATAATCAGACATGGGAGGTTGTTTTAAGACCAATTTAAATGAATGAAATCATAAAAAGGTTGGTATTTCATGAAAATATGAATGAATATTGTTTTTTGATTCTAATAAAATCACAACTACTGTTAAAAAGGTACTCCCAAGTAGAGCGTATCGATTTAGATTATCATTTTCACCTTTTTTTAAGGATAGAGACAATTAAATTATTTTTTCCCATAGTATTCAAATAAGAATTAATGTTTTCTTGTTGGATGTTTAGTCAGTATTTCAAAATGAAATTCTAGAAGATGATGATTAAAATGAGTATATATATTTTCTTGTTATTCTTGAAGATTATAATTGAGTTTATGGGTTGAGAAATAAATATATGGGTCGAGGTAGGCAACTAGATCATGGTATTAAAGGCTAGATAATATTTTGAAGAACTTGGTTTTATATGTGGTTGAGTTGATTAAAATTTATATTTAAAAAATATAGTAATAAAAGAATAACAGTGATGGTGTATACAGATCATATATTATTTTTTCTATTCAAAGAAGCATAGAGAACCCAATTTTTTCTGTTCATGAGTGGTGAATTGAAAATTTCAATGATCGGTGAATATAGATTTATCATTGGTTTGATGGTGTCACAAGGACAGAATGGTACATTTGTTTCTCTATATAAAAATGCCAAGGATTTTTTAGAAGATTTGGAATGGATAATTATAAGTTGATGAAGAACACAATGGCCTCTTAGATGAAACTGTCATTGGATGATAAGGAGTAACAATTACTGTAATAGAATACAGGAAAACCATTGGAAAAATTTTGTACTTTATCATTAAAGGACATGATATTGCCTTTTCCACATGCCAAGTAGCATGGTATCTAATAAATCCCAAGTAAATACACTTTCTTCATATAAAAATAATAATTTAATATAACAAGGGAATAATGGATTTTGGTTTCAGTTAAAATTACCAATCGTAGAATGAGTTTTTGGGCTATAATGATGGATATTGGTCAGAATAAGTATATGATAGGAAATCAACATTATATATAGAATTTTATCCTGGAGAGTTGTTTATTTCATGGATTAATAAGAATCATGATTGTATTTAATTTATAATGAAATAATCCTAATATATTTCATCTACCCTTAATTTTTCACAATTATTGTGGATTAAGCAGTAGCTTGATGATATGATATTTTTAGTGTTGTTTATGTTCTGAATCCACTTTGATAATTTAAAAGATATATATATATATATATATATATATATATATTATAAAATACATTCCATAACTTGGGGGAAAATTGAATTGAATGAAAATATCACTATATCAAGTGGAAGGTGGATCACGGGATTGTGATGTTGGAGTATGTTCTTACAGACTGATAGGCAAAACTAATTCTAACAAAGGTCTTATCTAAATATCAATTTCAACATAACATATTGTCTTTGGGAGTACTTTTGAATCCCCCAACTTTAAAAAGGTTGAATTTGGGACCCCATATCCCTAATGAATAGTGTTTTTCCTTTATGTGCTGATTTGTGTTCTTTACCCTATGGTATACAAATAAGAAGAGTCCTTCAGGGTCACTTACAAAGGGGGAGAATATGTGTATATTATAGTGGGGAAATGTCTTAATCAATATAGGGTGAGAATATTATAGGTGGATAAGGGTGATAGGGGGAGTATTAAATCTAATTTTTCTATGGTGGATCGATTAAAGGTTATATATCACATAAAATGGAGTTCCTGTTGAAATTAGATTAGTGGTTATGTGAATGAAGTGATTCATTGATGATATTTTTGGGTTTCTCTTGTTTATCAAACTGATCATGGATCATGTGGTATTATAGTATCTGTTGATTAAATATATGATTTCTATCAGAATCGCATGAAGATAATATTGCTTCAATATGGAAGAAGCTTCGATTATGTATCCAAATATTAAGAGTTCTAAACAAACCTTAAAGGGGAGACAGTTGTACAAAAGTACCTCATTGTTACATTGATTTTTTATAAAAAATTTTTAAAAAAAAATTGGTTTCCAGGATGAGTTGCAGAGTTCTCGAGAAACTTTTTACTAGCTACTATGACATTAATCTAGGAAGAAGTAATGGATTCTCTTCAGTAGGTATAAAAACATTAATACAAGGGGTTTTCCCATGTTCTTAGAAAAATTTTAGGTTTAATATTTGAAGAATGGATTTAGGTGTTTTTTGAAAAATAATGTTATTCGGAAGATTGAATGTCAATATAAATTTTTATTCAATGTGTAGTTCTATGATTAGCACAAAAAGTATGGACAAGGAAAAAATCACGCACAAGATTTGTTTTTGTGCTAAAGGCATTTTGCATGATCCTAAGAAAAAATATAAAGTGGATTGAATTAAAGAGGTAGAAAAACTCAATGAGAATTAAATTATGGTCTTACACAGGGGATATCCTAGATGAATAGGGGAAGACACATAATAAACTTATGCTTAGGGCTGGAAATGCCTATAAACAATCTGTTACCACCTTTATTCAAGAAGCTCAACCCTGACATATATACAGGGATCTGATTCACATAAGTGTATCTCAAAAAAATAGTTTACATAAAATATTGTTGTGAACCGAAGGTGTTTCATGAAATGATTGTTGGAAGAAAGGCATAAATGTTGAACGAAAGCTTAAAATCAAGTCAACAAAACATAAAAAAAAATTCATGAATGATAGATGATACCTAGTAACTCGGTGGTAAAATGGTATTCATCAAGTGCATTATTTTTGGAAATCCATATCAAATCTACCTATAGTTGAGGTTCCATTAGATATTGATAATTAAGGGACATACAATTCCATAAACTACCTGTTGCTCCCTTCCCAATCAGAGAGCATGGAAAGAGGAAAACAATGATCCCTTCAACTAGTAGTGAGCCAGAGAAATAGACAGAGGGGGTGACCCTTGGGAAAGTATTCAGATAACCCTAAACCTTGTTAAATTAGTGATCCTTGGAATTAAATTGATCTAGCCTAGACAACATTTTAGCAGTGATCCCTAGTGTATTTGGTACATCGGCACATTGTCCTTGTATGCTCTTGGGATGTAGCCTAATGAGGGTGAACTAAGTAATAATATGTGTGTCCATGTACATTATTTCCTTCATTACATTCAATGAATCATCATCAGATAAAGGTGGAAATAATTAGATCATCATTAACAAACAATAGAAATGATGTGACCCTTATAATTAAAATTTCAAGATATTATGGGGGAAGTAATCATTTTCAAAAGAATAAGCATACCCTAATTCACCTCCCCCTCCAATTTGGGTATATAGGTCCCTTAAGAACTAAAAGTTATTACAGTTAACACCAAACTAATGAGATAGTGTTATATATAAGATTAACTAAACTGTAAGGATATGAATTAATCATTTATATAAAATGAATAATTTTTTATATCAATTAGTATAAATTAATGAATGTACTATTTTAAAATAAATTAGTTACTTTTCTAAGAGAACTAATTTTCTATTTAAGAACACAATATTATATCAATAAATTTTAAAAATAAAAATTTATTGAATATTTTCAATAATAAATTTTTATTTTAAATTCAATATAATAATTTTATAATCATCCAATAGATTTTAAAGGTTATAAATATGAATAAATTCAATTATAAGAAATAAAAAAAATATATTTTTCAAAAAATCTAATTTTTTCACCTTTTATTGGAGAACCCATTTTAAATTTAATTTTTTAATTCTTATATAGTTTTTATTTTAAAAAATAAACTTCATTTTTTAAATTATAATATATGTATTTATTTTTGGGTATTTTATTATTTTTTTTATGATTCATTTTTTGAAGAATAGTGAAAAACAATGGATTCTAATTGAGAAATACAATTCCTACTAATTTTATTATATAGGGAACATATATTGGTAATTTTTTCCAGATAACATTAGTTCATTTTAATTAAATTCGCATTGAACATTGATATAAAAACAATTCATAAATTTTCACATTTTCACATTAAAAACATGTTGTGTCATCCCAAATATAGGGTTATTTTTGGAATAAATTTTAGTCACATAATTGTTTTAAATTTAAAAAAAATGGATTAAATATTTTTAGTCATAATAATTTTTAATTTCTATGATGTTAAACATTATTTTTGATCAATAATATTAGTGAATGTAATTAAAATTAATTTTTGTTGTTAAGGTAAACACATGGTTACTTATTTGTTATATTAAAAAATATGTGGATAAATACCCTAGTAATGTGTCAAAAATTTAATTTATATCCATATTTCGACAAACTAATTAATTTTATATAAAATTTAAAATAATTTTATGCACATGATGTAAAAAATACCTTTCAATAATGTTTCTATTTTTATATTTATAAGAATGCCACTCCTCCTGCAGAATGAATTGGGTATTCATACCCCACACTTATTCATACCAAACAAACAATTTGGATCACATATCACATTCCTATATAAGCTTCACAATTACATCCATTCATCATATATTCCTCAATTTGGGCATATATCCAACCAAGGAAGCCCATTGGTGCAAACCAAGGGGAGTTACCCAAAGATGAGGTACAAAACATCCACATGATATTTTGTTTTATATTAATTCTCCAAATCATAATATATTATTATTACATTTTTATATAATATATTAATTATCTTAAATATACATATATGTTTCTATATTAAGGGTCTAACCTACACTCATATGTACTTACATCAAATGGGATACACCATTATCATTCGTGTGTATGGTGGATACCACCTCATGAATTAATGCAATTCATTGTTCCATATACACCTTTCATGGATGAGAATAAACGTGAATATTAGGTATTTATATTATATATATGATATTTATTATTTAATATTATTCTGAATTTATTATATTAAACATATATTTTTTATATACATTTTTTAGAAATACGATAACATCGTTTATGGATGTGTGGACTCCTACCTACTCAAAGCTATTTAATATAGTCACACATTCCATGGAATGTATAAAGGTTGATTTTAATTAACGAATATGATATATTTGATATAATTATTAATCTATAATTATATATATATATATATATATACATTTTTATTATTTACATTATGTATTTTGATATTATATAAATACTATATCAACGTTCATTTGAATGTACGGACTACCATCAATAAGAATAGTGTATTCTATATCATTTATCAATTTTTTATTAATTACTGAAAATATTTATAATATATATATATAATATTTATATTAAATTTTACATTATGTATATATGTAAATTTTCCTCTATGTAAGAGGATAAAGAATAACAAGATAAACATATACAAATTACAAAGAGAATATTACTTGAAATGTGACATTAACATAGAATTGTTAACAAATGGTTAATATAATGGCAAAATAAAATCATATATAATATTAGATATAATATTATGGTTGTGTTTAAAATTTATGATAAACACATATTTCTTATAAATGTTGTTTGAATGTGTATAAATAATATAAAGACATATAGTAAGGGTTTTCTAGTATCACATTTCTTTTTGAAAGACTTATTCCATTTTCACCAATATTTTCTTTTGGGATTTGTATATAATATACATAAATGAATTCTATGAGTATTATCATTAATTTTTTGGTCCCTTACATATCCATTTTATGGTCTACATTTCTTGGGGCTTAGGATTCAAATTTTACCAAATCAGTAAACTAATTTTGTCACAATTTTCCTTCTTTGAGACACATTCCATGTTATGAACCTATGTGATTCTACAAGGTGTATATAACTCACGTTAACATGTAATTTATTGTATATATTTATTTTAATGATATTTTATGGTTCATGTACTGTTATTCTTTCATTGGGATTATGATTCAATGTTACCAATTAAGTAGGAGTTTATTTCTAAAGTCTAATCGTTTGACGGGATTTTTTATGATTCTGAATGCATTCATGAAATGTTATTATCCATATCTGATGAACTCTCATGAATTTTATTATTACAGTTTTATTAATTATATTTTCATTTATATTTAATATATTTTTACTCTTTTTTAAAAAGAATAATTCTTAATTGTTTTTAAATAAAATTGACTTTATCTCACTCTTTGATCAGAAATCAATTTTCATTTGAAACCGTGTTTTTAAAAAAATGATTCGAAAAATTTCCCATTTATTTCCTATGATATTTTAAATAATTAATCTTTTTTTACCATTTTAAAAAATTGTTTTAAAAATTTAATCTTATTGTATTATTAGGATTGAAGTAATTTTCTAATATTTTTACGACATAAAAGGAATGTTCGTCATGTACAAATTTATCCCCCATAAATACTATAATTCAATTAAAGCATCATTTGAATGTTTACATTATTTATTTTTAAGAATACATATTACCTAGTATTTTATAATTACATTAGTTTTTGATATTTTATTTAATAAAAAAATATTTTTATGAATGTTTTCTATTTAAAATAGTTTTGAATGGTTTTCAAATAATTAATTAAATGGGTTTAAATATTTTTTCTATGAAATTGGATTTCCAAAATGTTTTCTATTTAAAAATTTCTATTAAATGTTTTCAAGATTAATTTATATGTTTTCATGTAAAAAAGATTTTAAATTTTCTTTTCAAGATTCTTTTATTTATTTTCAAGTATATTAGTTTCCCAAATATTTTCTTGCTTATTTTATAAGTTTTCAAAGTAATAAATTTTAAAAAAAATTTGATGAACTATTTATATTTTTTCAAGGAAAATTTATTTAATTTATTTTTTAATATTCATTTAAATTTTTTTGAGGATATTTTCAATGAAAATTGGTTTTATAATGTTGTACCTTTTAAAAAAATCATAGAATAAAGGATATATTCTTTAATAAATAAATTTAAAGGATTTATCAAACATTATGCTTCATATTAGATGAAATCCATTAGAGTTAGTAATAAATTTCTTAGAATATGAATCAGGGGTTCCATTAATATTCTTTCTAGTATATTTTATGTTTTGATTTAATTATTCTTATCAATATCATTTCCCGTTCATTTTTTACATGATTATGAGACACATATCAATTTCATGGGTTATATACTTAAGATATCTGATTCTTTTCCCATGTTATGCTTTAATTAAATTATCATGAAACATGTCTCTATTCCGCATTTAATAATATGCTACAATGTTTTTGATATCGATTTAATTTGATGAGTCGTGATATGATGTTTATAAAACCCGTAAATTTTTATGGGTCATTATATAATGAATGTTTTACTATCATGTGGGAACCAGTATATATGATTTCATTATGTGGTTAGTGGTACATATATCTCTCTTTAATACATTCGGTAAAGATTTATATCTCATGAGATACTGCTGGATAAAATGTTGAGTGAAATTGGTTATACAAAGGACTTTGTCAGTAAATATGTTTATGGGAGTGAATCATGACCACTAAAATGGACATGGAATATATCCTTGACTACTAATATTGTCTTAGTAGTGAAATAGGAAAACTAATATGGATTTTTATTTTTATCCCTTCCCCTAGAAGGAAATAGTTTGAACTAGGGCTGGTGGTGTGTCACTCCTAATATGTGTATCCCCCATTAATTTCCATGAAAGGTTTTGGAAATAATAATTTAATTATAAAAAATGATTTTATATGATAATTAGTATACCTCCAATTATAGGTTTCATTCCTATATTATTATTTCATGGAATATTCCCTTGAATCCCTAATTATTCAGGTCTAATAAACTCCCAAAAATATTTCATTACACATGTATATCATCTATGATATGGATGATATGATCTTAAACTTTTATTCTCATGTTCTCACACCATTATTATCATGTTATTATTATGTATCAAATTTTATGACACTTAATGATTATCTAAGATCAACATTTCTACTATTTCCTTAACATAATTTATATAGAATGGTTTTCTGTAGAATATATAAATGTGGTGATCTTTTTGTGGGAATCATTGAAGACCATTCTCCAAGTAGAAGATTTTATTACATGATTGAAAAGACACTAAACTATTATGGTCATTGGGAATTTATTATTATAATGTGATGATAATTCATCTAAAATGGTGTAATATACTTGTATATTAATCCTAGGTAACTATAGTTTCTCTCAAATTAATGTTTTAATTAAACAATGGAAACAAGGATTTGAAACAATTAGTGAGATCCCTAGGGAATTTTTTATGATATTTCTTGGTATGTATCTATGTTTATGCCAGTTGATTCATAGATTGAAAATAAATTGTCATTATTAATCAATCCTATAACTAATTTTTAATTATTATGTTTTTTTTCTATTACATTATGTCACCCTCACACTAATATTTATGGGACTATTCAACCTAGGAAAAAAGAAGTAACTAGGAAAATATTTAATGTGATAGAAATTTTATTAATGAGTAGTAAAATGTGATGATCACTGGAGTTAATGATATTTGATCATTCTTAATCAGTTGGCAATGAACATGATTAACAATGTGTATGATTACTATCTCTCATACTGACCAAATAATATAAGGATATAATTCATTGAGATTTTATGAATTGGCTATCATCGAGGGAAGAGTATTTATTTATCTTTATGTTGAGATTGTGGAAAGAGACACACGAGTTAATGTATTGGTGGAATATGAAGATGTTTTTACTATATAAAATAAAGTCACGTTGAGATTAATTGCAATGAATGAATGATTAGTTTTTCCAATGTAGTGGATGGGAATATTATACTTCTTATGAAATCATTTATGGTTAAATTAATTAATTGTGGAATGAATGGTCATTATGAAAATCAATATTATAATTGGAGTGCTCTCAAATATAATTAGTAAGGTGTAATGATTAAAAATTATATTAGTATTGATGATAAGGATAAAAATAAAATATGAATGTAATGAGTTATTAATAAATAGGATTAGGTATCCTTTTTATTGCATAATTATGAAGTGGAATATTATATGTGTTTAAGATTTTTGATTCTTGAAAATTGACAATTATATTGATTTTTAGTTTATGTTTTTTTCAAGGAATTACCTGAATATTTTTTAAATGATTGGATTGACTATAAATGTGATTTAATGGAATGGTCAACTTTATAAAGAAGGAATATAACCCTTAAAATGTTTATTATGATATGATAATAATGTATAAAAATGATATGTTATACATGTATATGTAAATTGGATGTACTAATTACCTCAGAACAAATTATGGATTTACTAAAAATTCATTTATTATATCCTTAATGATTTAAAAAAATATAAAAAGTATATCCAATAACAGTTTGAATATGAAACCATGGATTTTTTTAAAATAAATTTATTGTAATTCAAGATATTTACACGTTTTTAGAGAATACATGATGAATGTATTCAAATGATTAGTACATGACAAATATGAGATACATTATGATATATGGGTTATCAATGTTAAGTTGAATGTTTTTAAATTTATCTTCCTTATTTTTAAATCATTATATTTTCATCATTTGAAAGGGATACAAGGATTTGAATTAATGGAATGGTTAATGTTAAAATTTTGGATAAGGTTTTAGGGATTAATGTATTATTTCTACATATGAGTATTTATGATTATAGGATAACAAGTGATAATTTTTTTAATTGATTCTAACTAAACATATATGGAATTACTTATCATTACACCTCATGATCATTCAATACTAATAGAATGAAAAATTAACCTTAATTTCATCAAATAATATATCATGTTTATATTTTTCATGGTACCACCCAAAGGTGATATAGTACTTATGAAATTGAATGAAATAAATTTCAGTTTTTCTGTGAAACTTATTCGACATTATGAAAAAATGTCTTGAAATAAAATTTTATCATTTTATCATAATTTTTTTGATATAAATAAATTTTTTAAATACACATTTTTAATGGTTTTTTTAAGATAAAATTATTATGACCATGTTATATGTCACATTCCATCAAGGCATCATAGTCATATTTATTTTTTGTGACCATGTCTTCATTTTCCACCCATGTTCTCCTATGTGTAAACCTATTTATGAGATCTGTTGGGTGACCATTATGTTTTGAACATTTACATCTTATATAATTTTTTATTATACATTTTTATGATGTGGGTTTCTACAAAATGAAATTTCATGTACAAAAACATTGATAAACTAGATGAATTTTGATGGAGAAATTCATGTTATGTGGGGTAAAACGTATCACACCGAGATTCTGCAAAATATTTTCTATTAAATTATTTAAATCTTTTAATTATTCACCATTTCATATAACCCTAAATATAACTTTTTATACGAATGTACTAAACATGGATTTTGTTATAAAAAACACCATATTAAGATTTCACTATATGAAACACATAGATTAACATTAAATAAATGAAATAATATTTTTTATTCTGCTCTACACAATTCATAGTTTTTTCGATATCTTGTGTTACTCGCAAGGATGAGTTTTACTGAACAACAATATAATATTTATATTTTCATTAAAATATTATTATAGTTTCTACATTCTCATTGGAATATATTGTTTGAATAATATTATCTATATTTTAAAAATATGATTATCACAAGTATATAAAATTTATCCTTTTGTTATAAATAAGTATAAATTAATTTTAGAACTATTTGAAAATATGTATATTACTTTTCTAAAAAATATTATTTTTCAATGTGTAAAAAACTTTATCTCCATAAAATAAAAAACCAATTTTGATGAATTTATTCAATAAAATTTATATCATATGTAATCAATCAATATTTATTATACACATCTAATATATTTTATAGGTATAGTATATGAATAAATCAAATTTGATGGATGAAATGATGTATTTTTCTCAAAAGAAATTATACCACATTTTAATAGAGAATCCATTTTAAATAAACTATTTGTAACTTATAGAATTTTTATTGGAAAAAATAAAATTCAATTTTTTGAAATAGGAATATAAATATTTAAATTAGGTGAATTCTTGGTATTTTTCTGAGAATTATCATTTTTTGATGTGTACTGAGAAAAATATAATTTAATGGAAAACTGAAATTTAGTCTAAATTAATTATATAATTAAATTATAATTTTAATAATATTAAATGTTACATTTTACCCATTTCAAATAAATTGATACAATTTAGGTTATTATAATAAATTTACCATTGACATTTTATGTAAAAACAATTCAAGAATCAATATATTTTCAATTTGAAACATTAACAGATAAATTCCTTCTCTGGGATTATTTTTTATATTAATTTCATCCATATATGTGATTACAATTTGAAAAAATAGATTCAATATTTTATTTAATCCTAATTTATATAATCTTATAAGGTCTAATTTATTTACAAAAACTACTAAATATTGGAATTAAAATTAATTAATGTGATCAATGTAAAAACAATATTTCTTCATTATTAATCATTAGCATATGGTGCGAAAAACCAAAAACTTGTAAAAAATCTATTGTATGGACATATTTAGACCATATTTTAAATTTTATAAAAATATTTAAAATTATTCGATTAAGATGATTTGTCATATACATCTAAATACTATTTAGATTTTATATTCAGAATAATTCCAATCCTCATCCACTAAAATGTGGAATCACCCAATGAATTATTCACATATATCTTGAATTTTGTCTGAAACTACACCTAAATAAATAATATCCCAACATCCATATTTAATCCTAGAGTACTCAATTTGGGATGAATGTTATACAAGTAATCCCTTTGGTGGTAACCAAGAGGTGTTACCTAAAGAAGTGGGAACATTCATCGACAAGCTCCTTTGTTTTATTTTCATTATCCATCCAATAATTTATTACTATAAAATTAATATATAATAACCTTGATATCCTAAATATACTGATATGTTTTATGTTATGTTTTATATCAACACACAGACACATACATCAAATGTGATACGCAATCATCATCCGTGTGTACAAAGAATAACCACCGTTTGATCGATGTAGTTATCTCTTCCATTTCCAACATCTAGGATTTAAAATAATGATGTAATTTATATTTTTTATGATATATGTTATATTTTTTATTCATTTATCATTATATAAGTTTTATATAACCCATACCTTCAATATTTCCATTTTGATTAAATACAATAACTTCGTTTGTGGATGTGTGGACAACTGCCTCCTCAAAGCAATGTGATTCTGTCATACCTTACATGGAATGTATAATGTATAGTATTATATATTATTTGATAGAAAAGAAATAATAATTCTACTGAAATAGTATTATTTATTCATATAAATATAGTTTATTTTCTTTATTTCATTCAATATGACAATAAAAAGGAAACAATGTTTTTAAGGATGTACAACCGAACATTTCCATGAATGCTGTATTAATTTTCATATATGAATATTTTATAGTTATTTATAAATTTTTATATAATGAATATATATGATATAAATATCATTTTTTACATTAATTTAATTACTAAATCATGACCTGGGTAACATGATCAAGAATAAGAAGATAAAACATGTATGAAAAATAATGTGAATATTACCTAAAACATAACATTAACAGGGAATTATTAATAATAAGGTAATAAAAAGTCATAAAAAAATATTATATCTTATTAGATATAATAATATTTTTCCCTGATACATCTATAATAATCTTATATTAACATACATATGTTTTGAATGTGTATGAAGAATGTCAATACATAAAAGAATATGCTTCCAACCTCTCTTTTATTTTTATGAGACATTGCCTTATTCAAAAGAGATTTATTTTATGTGGGGTTAAAAAAAGAATAAAATTATTCTATGAATAATATAAAAATATTAATGGTGATTTACATATCCATTTATTCTCACTCCATCATGCGGTTTTTGTTTCAAATGTTTCAAAATTGTTAATGTAGTTTTGTCTCACTTTTCATTAATTGAGACACATGCCATGTTATGCACCGTTGTTTTTATATGGGGTATAATTACCTGCATTTTGAATTTAATATCATCTATATATTTGTTTTAATGAAATTTTATGCTTCTATTAAATTTATTCATTCCTAGGGATTACGACTGAATGTTACTAATGTGGTTATTGTATATTTATATGGTCTCATCATTTATTAGGATTGTTTATGATTATGATTTCATTGATGAAATATTCTAAGAAATATCTCAAAAAATATAATTATTTTCATCTATGATGGTTATTAATGATTTCTTCATGTATTTTTAACATTTTTCAAAATATTGGTATATAGGATAATTAAGAATATGTTTTTAAGAAAATCCATCCTTATCTCTTCCTTCTATCATAATTCTATTTTCTTTCAAAAACAGGATTTCTAAAAACATTTTAAAAATTATTTTTATAGTAATTAAATGATATATGGGGTTAATTAATAATTATATATTAACTTTTAATAAAATTTATTTGTAAAATGAAATATTATTTTTGTTTTAGCAATGATGCACTTTCCTAAACTTTTTTTTATTTTGAAAAAGGAATTTTTTGCATATATGGATTTATCCACCATCCTGAATTTAATTTACCAGATGATATATTTATAACAATAAAATATTTAATTTTTTGAAAAAAATATAAAAATGTGTATATTATTTATTTTTAGATGTTTTTTTCAATGACAAATATTTTATAAAATTTTCAACTTTTATGAAGTGGTTTTAAATATTTTTAAAGAATCCTTTAAATTTATTCAAAAATATTTTTGAAGAAACATGTATTAAAAAAATTTATGTTTAAAAATAGTTTTTATTTTTTTTCATTCTTCCTTTATATGTTTTCAATGAAAGAATTGTTCAAATACTATTCAATTTTCATTTATAAATTTTCATAGAAAAGGTATCTAAAACATTTTTCAATCTTATTATATAAATTTTAAAATAAACGGGTCATTTAAATGATATCTATATTGTTTAATATAATTTCATCGAAAAATTTTCTCAACATGGTTTAAAATTTCATTCATATGTCATCATGTTTATTATCAATGAAATTTTTTTTCAAAATATATTATGTTATAAAAAGTTTTTTTTACATAGAATAATAGAAATATTCCCCATGAAATTATTTTAATATATTTCTATGAAATTGTTTTCTATATAAGAGGAAGTCTTTTGGTTTTACTAATTTTGAAAATGAAATATGATCAAATGGTTACATTAATATTGTTTCTATAAATGGTTTATGTTTTTATGGAATTAGAATTATGAAAATCATTTATATTTCATGGGTTTTATGATTAGGATACATGTTTTTATATAATTGGTTATATTCTTATGAAAAGAAATATTTTAAAAGGATATGCATTAATGAAATCATTATGAAACCTATCTCTTTTCTATAGGTTATGATTTTATAAATATTTCATGATACCCATCTAATTTCATTTTTTATGATATGATTTTTACCAACCCCATGTCTTTTTAGGGGTCATGATATAAAAAAATGTTTTAATATATTTTGGAACATGTATGTTTTATTTCATTATGTGATGGGTATGATATATATCATTGTCTAATACATTGGGTAATGATTTAGGTCTTATGAGGTTGACATGGATATAACGAGGAGTGCACTTGGTTCAAAAAATGTCATTCTATAGTAAGATGGTCATGGGAGTGAACTTTGACTACTAAGATGGTATTGGGAGTAAATCATGACTATTAAGGTTATATGGGTATTAAACCCATTCAACTTCATGGATTGTTCAATGAATGGTGATGGTGGTGAGTCCCTCTTAGTAGGAGTACCCCCATGAAGTTTCGTGATTGGGTTTTTTCAGTAAGACAGGACTTATAATGTTTTATTTTATACGCATACATGTATAAAAAAATATATGTTTTATTATTAAATTAAGATAACATTTATTACTCACCTAATCCCATTATTATGGATGTATTATGAACTATCAATATTTATTCCATGACTCATGTAAATGATCATTGATACGAAGGGTATGATCTTCTAATTTTATTCACATTTTCGCATACCCTTATGATCATGTTATTCTTGTGCATCTCATTTAAATACATTTAATGAGAATATTTTCTCACCCTTTTTAATTATTCCTTTACTCATGTTATAAAGAAATGTTTTTAGTAGATTTACTCAATAGGATTATCATTGTAGGAAACATTGAATATATATCACTATGACATAAGATTTGGTTCAATGTTTCTAGACACCATAAACTAATATTGTACTCAAGAATGTATTTATATAATGTGATGAAAATTCATCTAAAATTATTTAATATCCTTGCATTTTAATCTCAGTTCCATATACAACCCACCCATGGGAAGGTATCATTCATCCATCAATGGAAATGTCCCCTATTGGTGAGTTGAGAAATCATTTCATTAGAGGTTGTAAAAAATTAGAACAGTATTGACTAATATTGGTTTTAAGGACCATACAAAACATTTTCATATGTTTATTAAAGGGATAAAATGTATAATAAATTGTGTTTTGAATTGTAATAATCTTCTTAATGAAATGTTTCTGATGAGTTAAAAGATAATGGTCATAGACATCGATATGGTCCATAGTTTCCTTATATAATTTATGATAATAATATTGGCATGATATGGCACTAATGTGGGTAAAATAGTATGGAACTGGTGAAAAAATCAATGTATTTCACAATTGTGGGAATCATGTTATAGAACTATTGAAGAGTTTTGCAATATAGAATTGTAAATTTAGTAGGATGTCATGGTTTTCACACATAGAACCTAGCTTTCTTAGACTATCTTGGACATGATCATTGACTTCCACCCATTTCTTTACTGAGTTTTAAAAGTATGTGTTTTTTGGACATGACAAGTTGAAGTTGTTCATTGAACATGATTCCTAGATAACGGTGTTATGATAATTGATTACTCATCATAATACACTCAAGATTATTACATTGATTTACAGTTATCTATTATTTATGTTTTCCTAAGAACAATGTGTTTTGGTAGATTGGACAACATCACATCTATATTTATCAATTTATTTCCTATTATATATGTTCACTTATTTATATTATACACACAGACTATAATTATTAGAGGCACTGCTGGTTGTGGCATTCATTGTTAAATCCCCCACCCTATTTGAGATGTCATTTGGTAGCTATAAAGACTTCTTGGATAAAGGTATTAGCCTAGGATAATTCCCACTTGGTGGCTCATGATTGACTATGGCATATGTGAAGGAAAACATATGAACATGCTTTTACATATGATGCTATATAAATATACGTGTTTTTTTATTTTTGAAAAATTTAATTTACCATATACTTATTTCCATGTATTTTCTATATTCAGTATTACTCCATGACATTCTCATTATTTTTATATGACACTTCCCTAAGAATTGGTTATTATAAATATTGTTAGGATGATTATATTTTATTTTAGGGTGATATTATTATTCATCTCTTTATTCATTTATTATATAATTTTGTTTCGTGAATCATACTCACTCTCCACAATATCATCATAGTCCCTTCCATCTAATCAGCAGCCTCTTGAATATGCAGAGGTGCACATGAGGCCATGTGACCCACTGTGTCGTAGCACTGTTATGTGTCCCTCAGGTTGGGATGTTACAATATTTGTGAGTCATTTTTTCCAAATCAATTTCAAATACTAAAAAATATAAATTTTAAAATTCTAAACGCATAATACATAAAAATAGTTTTCTTGGAAAATATATCTAATGATCTAAAAATGAAAATATGGGATTAAAAATTAATTTAAAAAAAATAAAATTCACATCTAAAACACATATTTATTTTTATAAAAAGAATTCATGAATTTAATATTGTTAATTATATAATAATAAATACATAAAACAAATGTAATTTGTAATAATAGATTTTTACTAGTCACCTCTAAATAAATTATATTATAAAAACCCTGAAAATTCTACTTACGTTTATATTATTCATCTTAATAATTTATATTAATTTTCTAAAACAATATTTCAAAAGAATTAAATTCAATTATTAAATAAAATTCAAAAATATATTAAAAATCAACTCATATTGGAAAATTGAATTTCAAATATTTTAATATTATTTTTTATTATTTTTTATCAATTAATAATTAATTTAATTTAATAATATTGTTAATTTTATCATTATATTTTTAGATTATTAATCCATTATATACATTTATATAAAAAATAAATTACAGATTTAAGAAAAATAAATTTTTCAACATTAATGGATTTTCATTTTTTTTAGTAATACTAATTATATATAATTATAACTAATATTATTCAATTTTTCATTTTAAAAATATTTAATATTTTTTATAGATGTATCTTGCGTGATAATTCAACAAATTGATTTAAATGGTAAAATTTATTATTTATATTATTTCTATATTTATATACTTCATATTATTTATTTTATTTCAGCATAATTTGAATAAAAATATTGAAAATAGAAATATTTAATATAGGAAAATATATATTGAAAATTGTAGTCCTTATAATTAATATAATTTGACAGATTTATTATGATAATGAATGTGCACAATTCATTAATTTACTTCAATTAAAATACCCAATTCTTTTTTGAGAGGACATTATTTAAATAACAAAACACACTAAATACTAATCATTAGCATCTCTTGGTATTTTTATATTCATTTATGGGATGTGGGATCATGATTTATATATGATGTTGTTTTAGAAAAGTATTCAGTTTCATTCTTCTTATTCATCTAATATGCCAATAGACTATAACTTTTTAAAACATCAACTACATGGTAAATAATAGTGAATATATTTAAAAGGAACTTATCAACATTTTCAAGAATAAAGTCGCAATATAACATGATATAATTTTAGATAGTAATACATGTGTGTGTTCACAAAGTAATGTTTTCTGTAACCTCCCAACCCAAATGCCACACACCATTACGCCATGTTAGATAGTTACATAACATCATGAATTCTTTCCTGTAATCCATAGGTTGCTGACTAGTAGTGGGGATATAATATCTCTCATGGAGTGACTATTCCCTTTTAAAAATTTTAATACCATAGACAAAATAAAAATGACTAACTAAATAATATAATCATAACATGAATGTTACAAATATCACATGATGTCCAAAGTGGGAAATACAATACAAAAACTAAAGCATTAAATATGAATTTCTTGTATCTATCAAGTGTAAATATGAAGAAACCCAAATGAATAATGGAACTAGGAAATCCCATGATGTTCGTGACCCATGAGTTGCTTCCTCCATCCATGCTCCATCCCGAACCATCTATATAACATGGGACTCGTTCCCTTAACCTGTCCTACAATCATGAAATCTCGTCAGGAACCGATCAGGAAACACGATTAGGTCATCATTACAACTCATTAGGTCAACACCAAAACATCTAAATAATATCCAATTAATAATATTTTATGTAGTTGTATAAAATATAAAATAAAGGCATCAAATTAAATAGCTTACATTCATTCAATTACACATTATTTAACCCCACAGACTATTCGGTCCCCAAGGACACCAGAACTCTTTATTCATGTTACATCCCATGTTAGAGTGTGAAAAATCCCTTAGGGATATAATATATCACAATATCATTTCAACCATTCATCATCTTAACTCATATAAAGACAATATGTAAATATAGTCTAATTCCAACTCCAAGTTGTAGAATGTTGTTTCAAACACCCCATGGTTATATGGAGCCCCAATCCCTATCCACACCTCAAAATTTAGTATGGGATTTTGACGTAATATTCCATTTCCCACAATCATTTTCTAATATTTATCATTGTGGGATTATAATGCAATAAACCCTGACCCACACATAAATGTCAATATTTATCACAATGAGATTTTGATGTATCAGTCCATGTCACACATATAATTATCATATATATCATAATATTAATATTTCACATATATCACAATAATTACATGTTCCACAACAACCCATTAATTAATTCATCAATTAATTAATCTAATTACAAAATTCATATTAACAACGTTCAATTAATTTATTCAAAAAATAATTAACACATCAATCCAATTTATAAGAAAATTTTTTTATTAATAACATAAATTCCATTAAGTAATTAAACAATTAAATAATCCAATTAAATTTCATTAATTAATTCAAAAATTAATTAATCTAATTAAATCAATAATATAATCTCAACAATCTCCAATAATTACTTAAACTATTAGTTAATCCAATTCAAACCACTAAATATCACAAAGAATATCCATTAATTAATACAACAATTCATTAAACCAATTAAATAATTATATTGTTCTCCCAAAATTAATACCATAGATATTTTTTCCAAATAATCAATTTCATATTCATAATAATCAGCCTTAATTAATTTAGTCTTTACTTAATCCAAAACTACAATCCCAATATCCCTAATTTCAAAATCACTTTATTAATTATTTCACGATAATAATCAATTAAATTTTAGAAACACAATTTATAATAGTATAATATAAATTCTACAATTAAAAACATGTAATTTAAATCATGACATTGGGATTTTAATAATATTCTACCAATATCAATTAATTGGCGAGCGGTCGTCCATTTAAATTCCCCAAATTGAAGTGTAATGATAAACCAAAAATGAAGAAAGAGACCTTGAATAAAATATTATATATAAGATCAAATGGATCATAATACATTAAATCTAGATCTAGATCGAATACCAAAAGTTGATAAACATCCAAATTATATAAAAAAGATGTGTGGGAGATATAGTAAGATCCATTCGGAATGAAACCACACACACAAAGAGGTTCAAATCAAACTAACTACCCTTGGATTTTCTAATAAAGAAGGTCAAAATCCATAGAAATCCATTCACGTACCTCCAAAAATATAAAACGTTTCTAGGACCTAGTTGGGAAGAATTATGGGTTTTTTTGCTGGGGTTTGAAGTTTTTAAATATAATTATTTTTTTATTTAAAACTCCATGAACTATTTCCTAGAAAGCTTCACATGGTATTCTAATTTGTGCACCAAAATCGTGCTGATGTTCTTGGGGATGGGTGCATAGTTGCTATTAAGAATGTTTATTATTTGATATAACATTCTCTAGCCACGTGAACCCCACTTTTTGGGATCACACAATTTGCTGGGTTGGGAGCACAATTTAGGAAAATTGTGCACTATCCATGATCATCTCATCCTCCTTTAAAATTTATATAATTTTCACACAAATTCACCCGCAGTAAAACTGAAACAAAAATTACTCAAAATATGGAAAAATAATATCTGTAAACAATCAAGATTCATCTCTAGAAATGTATTTGATATTACAAACTACCCACCATATAATATCTTGTCCTCGAATTGTACTCCAAAGCATCTCTCATATTCTGAGTCAAAATAACTGATCCACTAATCCCATATATCCACTTCTCGCTACTAAAGTTCTTCCTGAACATGACTTTTTTTCCACAATACACACACTATTGGCATGATATTTCTTAAACAAAATATTATCACTATGATTTAAAACATTAATTGTATGCTACACAATGGAAGCATCAATATCTAACACATCATCATCCACACCAACCACATTATAATGGTTGTTGTGATACCGTAGAAGCTGTGTCACATGAAAAATGTATATAATAGTATTGTACTGATATGGAATATCCAATTGGAATTCCACTAGACTGATTCCAAATACAACCTCAAACAATCCAAAAACCTAGGCACTATATTACCCTACCATGAAATCATATGGTGACCAAAATTTAGGAACATCTAAAAGAATAAATGATCATCCTCTATTGACATAATGGGTCTTCAATTTCTATCAGAAGACATCTTTTTCTACTTTAAACCTTGCACATATGATTCTGAATCAATAGTACCATCTCTAAAGTCGCATGCACAAAAATTGGTTGCAATAACTCAACCTTATTTTATTCCATCAAGCATAGAGTTGATCTTCAAGAACTACCATAAATATCCTTGTATTGTTTCATCTAAATATTTTCATGATAAAAATTTCTATTAGAAAATTCCACCAATGTAAGGTTCATTTCGAATGATCCACCAATGTATAGGAAACATTCTCTTATAAAATACACATGAACCTTTATAGTCCATGATGATTTCCCATCTGTCTAGTTAAAATGTTGTACTCGGTAAATCTTATGTACAAAGAACCTTTTATAGGCCCTGATACAATAATGAAATAAAACAGAAGTCCCAGTATAAATCAATAGTTTGTGGTGAATTTTTTCGATAGACAATATCTCTTAACATACAAATTACTTAAAAGATTTACTTAAAAAGTATTACATGTTGCTAAGAAATGATAAATTTTTCAAATGAAGCACATTAACTAAAATAGATACATTTTTCTAGGGCATCCTCAAGATACCCACCACAAAATCTATAGTAATTTCATTGAAAATCACTTCTTTAATGGTAAATGGATATGTAAAACCAAGGGGTCATTGATTCAAGACCAATACCAATTAATATATTTAGAATCATTTCACAAACCATGTTATCTTCTTTTTCATGTCAATCCACAAAAACAATCTCTGTTGGTAATGATAAATGATGGAATAACTTTGATGCCCCACCCACATTAAGGAATGAAATTCATGTATTGGCTAATGCCACATTCTTGTAGTCACAATTACAAGATTCCTTAAACAGATGATCTCATATTCATCTATCATCCATTCAAAAGGTTCCTCCCCACCTTCAATGCTTTCCCTCTATGAAAAATATTCTGGACCCTCAAACTACCTATCCCAAATTCATATAAAGAGTGTAGACTCCATGGTAACTCATATGAGAGTAATCATCTCTAAATATTACTAATAAACAACATTCATATCATCCAAAAAATACATCATCTTCCACTCCACACTAGTATCATGATTTGTATGTGACTTAGTTTTCATTATTATAGAATCAAAAAAGACACATTATCTTCATATACATATATAATAGATCAAAGTAAAAAAGACTTCATATTTTCAACTCATATATGCATCCATAGATTCATGTATCAATGTAAAAATATATAATTTATGATATTATGATGATTATATGATGTACAAATTTTTACAGAAAGATAATACAACTATCACATCAAATAATAAACTATTGTGTCCAAAACAGGGTCATGCTTAGGGTAATTTCATTAATGTCAGCTCAAATTTTGAGACCCATATTCAATGACGAGATCTCCAAGAATCATAAATTTTCTATGTCTGTTCCATGAAGTATCACCAAACACTATATACTCCTCACTCAAATCAAGTAGAATCAATATCGTGGTTGATGTAAAGTACATATTCAACTCCTTGAATGAATTATAACATTATTATGACCTTTCAAACAATAATTAATTTTCTCAATAATATAAGTGGTAACTATAAATGGGAAAACTCATGGATTAACCTCTAATAATATCCAGATAACCACAAAAATATTTAGATATTAAACATGTTGTTGGGATTCTTTCCTGAAACAAATACATGAACCTTCTTTATGTCCACGGACAAGCTTTCATCTATGATTATTTGACCTATTATGTGTATCTAATAAATCCAAAACTAAAAATTATATATTTCATTACATAGTCTATCCTCTCTAAGTGAACTCATAATGATATAAATATATTAGGAATGGCCATCTTGAGACTTGTAGTACACCACGATTTCATTCACAAATACATATCCAATTATGGAAGGATGATTTGGTTCAGTACATAAATATACATTTTTGGTGAGTTATACAGCCCAAACATTATCAAGAATAATCCAAAAAGGTTATAAAATTTATAAAAGTAGTCCTAGGTATATCAGAAGGTCAAACATTAAGAATATGATACCCATATAACATGTCTCTCTTATAAAAAAACAAAATCACATCACAACTTGTCAATGATATCATTGAAATGTGTAATAGGATACCTATTATATAATGTAATCTAGTTTAACTTCTTCTTTTAAAAAACCAATCAAGGAGTCATGTAAGCATTTTTAGAAAAAAAATTAGAACACCAAGGTGATATACTCAGATGGAAAATACATTGATCCTCAAAAACTTCTAAATGAGTATTGATCTCTTGAATCTCTATTGGTTATATTCTATGTACTGAAATATATAAGGATCAGACCCCAACACGTTATCTATTTTAAATTCAACATATCTCTCATGTGTAAGCCCTAAGAAATCTTCAAGAACAACCTCATCAATCATGTCCAAAATAGGTTTAGTGATAACCTATTTCACCCCAACATCATCTAGATGTTGGCTCAAAACATGGTAGTAATATTTCCCAATTTCTGATGAATAAAACCTGCATGACCCTCCTGGATATCACATTTTCTACGGTGTATCTAATTTTCACCCTTATGATATATTTAAGTAACTATCCTATGGTAAAAATATATGTGGTCTTAGTAAACCAATAACCAGTCCATACCCTTATTTAGGTCGAGCCATGATATTTCACTAATGTACAGATCCCAATTAAAATGATACTCCCCATCCTCAAGAGAACATCCAATGTAAAATCTAATGTCTCTATATCATACTCCCAAATGTGAATCAATAATAAAAAACCCTTCTCACAAACACTACATACAAGATCAAACCATTAAAAAGTTGTGTAGAAATAAAAGAATTAGAATCACCAATATGAGATAACAAACTTGCTATAGTAGAATCTACATGAAAATTACCTCTAAATATAGGTATACCACCATTGTTATCCACTAGTTTTCACTTAATATCATTAACATGTCCTAAAAAATAATCATTGAGATATAGTCTGTGTCCCTTGTGTTTCCCCCACACAATTGATATAGGTTCTCTTTCCTAGAAGATCCTCATCCACTACATATATGGCCACATCTACATGAACTCCAACAGCCAAGCTATTATAGTGCTGGAGATTCCCTTCCCACTATTTAGTTTTGTCTAGGTACACCATCACTAACAATCTATGGGTGGTTCATGAAGGACTTTTGTAGATGTCATACCCTTCCATAAGAATACAAATCTACTTATAATCAGAGTAAATTCCAATGGTAGTGTCCCAAACTAGAAAATAGTTTAAAATAACAGTGGAACGGTCTAGAGTAACTAGTCCTTCCTTCTTCTCACACTTTCTACTATCACCCCGACTTACATTCTCATTGTTTCACTTGTTACTCTTAAAAATTGTACCAAATGAATATCAAGAAGAAACAACCTTTCTAATAGTTGATTCCAACATCTAGTTCCCCTTATCAATGATATACCGATCCACCACCTCATATAAATACTATAATTGGAATATGATTTTCTGGTACAAGATACACCATTTAATTTCATCCTATAAACAACTTTTGGTACCTTCCTCATCCCATAACAATGATTGAGAAAACACTAAAATTATAAAATGGTATTCTATAGTTCATCACAGACATGATCACCTAATTCAACCACATGAACTCATATTCTATCTTCTTCCTCGGCATATCCAGATAAAGGTCCTCCAAAAACATCCCTAAAAATTATATCCCAAACATACCATCCTCCAATCAAGTATTAACAAAACATCTCCCATCATATTATTGATCCTTATAGGATATAAGAATCTATATTGACCATCTTATAAATAAAATTATCCAAATGGTCATCTATAGACTTGATGGAATAAATCTAGAACTCATCTACATTTGGTCAACCCTCTCTAGTAAAAGATGGAGGGTGTGGTAACATAAACACCCATGTCTGCTTAGGAGAACTTTTCACCTCTACAACTCCCATGAATGATAATGGTTTAAATTGACTAAATGATATGAATCAAGTCAACAAGGTGAGCCTTCCTTTTTGGGAGCCTACCTGATTAGAACTCCACTGTTTAGTTTGCTTGGCCTGGAGTGGTGATCTGGATGAGTGACATTCTGGGAAGTTACATGTGGTGTGTGTGAGTGAAAAAATATCACATTAAAAAGGACATGTGTTGGCATGTGGGGACTGTCAATAGTCAAATGACCCATTCAGGCATGTGGTTGAGCCCATGGATGGGGACCATGTGTCTTTGAGGCAATAAGTGGTACCTGGTGGGATAGGACCTGACAGCCATGTCAAAGAGGGGTGGTTGTGCTGCCACCGGGACCCAATTGTCACATTTGGTATCAGAGCTTGTACCCATCCTTAAGTGTGGTTCACTACCTGGGTTGAGATATAGGGCCCACAACAAGGATGTTGTTCTCTAAAGGGGGTGATTGTAACACCCCCGAATGACACATGGTTTAAATGGCTAAATGATATGACTCATTTCAACAAGGTGCACTATCCTTTTCAAAAGACTTCTTGATTAGAATGCCAAAGTTAAGTGTGCTTGTCCTGGAGTAGTGATCTAGATTGGTAACCTTCTGGGATGTTACCTAGGGTGTGAGCGAGTGAGGACAAAGCATCATGAAAAAGACATGTGTTGGCCTGTAGAGACTTTCATTCGTCAGATGACTCATTCAAGCATGTGGGTGGGACCCTGGGTGGGGACCACATGTCTGTGGGGCCTCTAGTGGCACCTGGTAGGCAAGGACCTGACAACCAAGTTAAGGTGGGGTGGTTGTGCGGTCACCGGGATGCTGTTGTCATTTTTGTTTCACGAAACAACTCAGGTCAACCCTAGACCGGTCACCCGAGCCGATCCACAGCAAGGCCCGAGAGGCATTCTTGATCCTCCCGTACTAGAGACAAGTCCATGGGTATCAATAGAGGACAAAATTGAATGATTTCTCCCAATGAAAATAAATAAAACATGAGAAAAAAAATAGAACAGTGCAAAAAAAAAACAAATGACACAATAATGTAAGGACAACTAACAACAAAAAACTAACCTGACCATGACCATAATTCCTTGTGACCTTGAGAGTCGGTCACCAACCCACAATCAACTCTCTCCCATGGAAAGCAAGCTCAAGTCGAACCTTCAACAGAAACTAAAAACAAGAAAACAATAAAAGTGAGAGTATTAAAACCTAGTAGGAGTGCCCAAAAATCTATTCCCAAAACACAATCATTAAATAATGAATTTACTAATTCCATGTTTGTACTAAATTATATAATATATGGGCTTCCACACACACTTACATTTATAAAACATGTAACATTCCATTACCCTATTAAATTTTTTTAAAAAAAATTAATGTTTGAAGAGAAAAGGTGCATTACATTTTAAAAAAATTGCGAAAAATTTAGAAATTAAATTTTTAGTTGTTAGTTAAGTGAAAAAAACACAAAACACACAACACAGAATAAGGGTAACAGGAAAGAAGCAAATGAGGAACAACAATAAAACTAGACCTCTCAATCGTCTGCCATACAAAAATTATCAATAAATAAAACAAGGGTCGAACCTAGGATCTCATGATCAATCGAGAATGTACTATTTGTGTGACTCATATTGAAGGAAATCCTACTATTGATGACGTCATAACGCCTAAACTCTTACTGTTTCCCTATCCGGCCTAACTGAGGGGTCCACTTCCCTAGAAGAGAAAAGTCTGTACTATGGGTCACTAGCTAGAGCGTATTCTAAACTAGTGTACAAATCTTTTTCAGAAAATTCACTTACTATGTCAAGTTCCCATGTCAACACGCGTAATAAAAAAAATGGTGAGTCCGAAATGTCAAACTAGACACCACTCACCATGCACGACCATAACACAAAAAAACCCACACAAACAACTTTCATAGCAAGGTCACACATGAGTCACTCCAAATATGGTTTTCAAAATAATTTATTTTATTAATGTACCAAACGGTCCTTAACGAACTTTAATAAAAAAATATCGTTTCTTAAGAAAACCAAAACACTTGCTCACTCATTAGAAGAAATCATTTATCATCAAACCAGAACCACACTTGAAAATCCATGAATTTTGTTTAAAGGCCAAATGGACATTATTTCACTATTGTGCGTCAATTCACCAAGAAAATATTTCAGTTGATGTGTATAAAATAATCATCTTCGTTTACATAAAGTAACTATTCTAAAAATAATAATCATCTAATATTATTTCTCATTTATTGAAAATTAATAAAATATCAAGAAATAAATAAATTTTAAATTAAAAAGTGAGTGCAGTGGGGGACCTACATCAATTCACAATCCATATACAATGACGCGACACGCCTCGCGCAGGTGCAGAAGCAAGCGTAAGCTGATTTTTGCAATTTTAAGGAATTACCAGCCGACATGTTGCACCAACATCAGAACTAATAAATCACACAAACACTAACTTAAAATAATTGATGTTTAAAAAAAAATTCACAAAAACTCACCTAAGAACCAATGAAGGTGAAACGTTGTGACTAATGGTCGATCAAAGAGATGGCACGAAAGAGGAAATGATTGGTGGTGATGTCCGTGAAGCGCGCGGCCTGACTGGGAGGGCCCGTGATGGCCAGAAAGGAGGTCCGTCAAAGCACACACGTTGCAATGGCGGGGCTGGCCGAACAACGTGTGGTGGGTCGGAAGACACCTGAGCAGAGGGCGTGCGGCTTGAAGGAGGTCTGGCGGGTGTGCCTTGGTCGAATAGAGGTCTTATGGGTGCGGGGTGGCTGAAAGGAGGTCCGGTGGGTGCGTGGCGGCTGAAAGGAGGACTGATGGGAGCACGGCGGTTGAAAGGAGGTTCCTTGGAAGGAGTCTGAGGCTGATGCAGCAAATGGGGGTCGTCGTCTGGGCGTTGCGCCTTAGCTGGTCAGCCGGATCTTCGAAGGGGGCCACGTCTGAGGCTATTGTGTAGGACGAAGGGTTTGGATCAGAGCAAGTAGTGCATATAGGACTTCTGGAACCAAATCTACACTTCTGATTTAGCTAATGGTAGATTCGAACTGCAAGGATAGTGGTCTTCAAATGGATAAACAAAGGATGCAACAGGGAATCTCTATACTGGTCTTGAAAGCAGCAATTAGTAGATGCGGAGCGAAGACAGCAAGAGCGGGGGTGGTGCGAGACCGGATTCCGGGAGAGTTTCGGAAGTTGGAGGGTGCAACGTGAGATGCTGGACAGCACGAGGTCGGAGCAGGCCGGAGGTCGAATCAAATATTGGAGGGGCAGGGGTGGTCTGGCAGGACACTGGCTGAGTGGGAGTCGCACGGCTGGGGGTGGCGTAGCGCAAGAGCGGCAAAGGGCAGAAGGGTTGGGCGGCCGACTGTGTTGTGGCCGAAGCAGGGAGCTGGCACGGTTAATATCAATAATAACAATAACTAAATTAATCTATAATAATAACAATACTAATAACAATAATATTAATAATACACCTAATAATAATAAACACAACTTTAATAATAATTATAAGAATAATAATAATAGTTATTATTAAATAATTACCAACCATAAAAAAATTAAATCACACAATAAATTACAAAATTTACACATTTTAAATTTCTGAAGGCAGGCGGGCTATACTGTTTCCTAGGCGAAGCAGTGCAGGGTTTCCAAAACGCACTCCGCCTATGCTCTTGGCGACGTCAATAGAAAAACACGCACTGTTTGACCAACGATATAAATATACTTCAGGATTTATCATGAATCTCAACATATAATTTAGAAACCAAATAAAATAATAAAGTAAATTATAGGTTGGGACGTGACAATTCTCTCCACCATAACTCTTTCTACCCTACAAAATCCACTACAAGATCTAGACCCAAAGTTAAAACATATCAAGTGTCACCCACATCCCTAAATTTAAGCGCCTCCAATTGATCGATCCAAACTGACACTGATAACCCATGACACACAACTCATCCTTAATACAAGATCACCTCAAACACTACCAATCAGAACCCAAACCATCAATTTCCACCAAGAGACGAACGAATATAAACCACCACCGACACTTATTCCCTTAATCTATGTTCGGCGGAACCGTTGGGTATACTCCACTCCCTGCATTTATTGAATAGGAAAAACGTAAAATTGGGTAGTTCCACTTGAGACCCCTCGCCACCAAACAATACATGAAAAGAAACTCTGATACCGACACGGGGAGGCCCAAATAGACTCAACTCTATAAAGATCAGGCTAACACTAAATTATTTCATGTGTAACTCTACGAGGGAAATTTTGGGCCTCCCCTCTATAAGGACTGACGAGATAGACCAAACTTGATGACTTTTCATACGGACCAAAAACCCCCACCCCGAAGGGGGAGAATTGAATGGTGAACTGATATAGTATCCAAACTACCACCATCACTATAGCAACAACGCCACACCCTTGGATGAACAAAAATCATTCCACACTAAGGATAAAGATTAAACCAAGACCCTTTTTCAAAGTTGTGTTTCACCTGACTACGTGTCAGCTTCACTCCGGAAACTATGACTGAAGCACTGATGATTGAAGCATCTCCTTCTTCGTAGTATGGCTTTAGAAATTCCCAAACATAACACACAAACTGGAATTTTACCAAACACACTTCCAATTAAAATAATAGTTTCAAAGAGGTTAAAAAAACAATTCTTATGAATGACGGAAAAGAAACAGCGCAAAACACTACAAGAGACGACCACTACATCCAAAGAATGCTACAAATAGAAAAACTCAAACTGATCCACAATAATAACCCTACTCTAGATGATGGGTTGCGGTGACCTTCGACGAGCCAGGGTTGGCTTTAGCACTCTTCTTGGAACCACCTCCGAAGAATCACTACATGTGACCAAAACGTCCACAGGAGTGGCAGGGTCTCCGAGCACTTAGGCACGTCGGCTTCTTGTGACCATGCTTTCCACACTCGTGACAGATCAATGCATTGTGTTGTGATGCAAATGGTTGAAGTTTTAAAGATCTCCTGATTCCTCAATTAGAGCAACCAGCAATAGGTCTCTTCCCATTCTTCCTATCATTATACTCTATAATTCTTCCCAATGTCGGGGGAGGATTCATCACCTCATGTCCTCCTACTAATTTATCTTCATCCAGAATGGATTGCCCCAATATATTATAGAAGGTTGTTAGGTCAAGCTCTACAACTTTCGACTATAGCTTAGGTCATAGAGCTGACAGAAATTGTCAATCCTTCATGAGATCATTTGCAATAAACCAATGGCCGTGTGAAACTAGGTCTATGAAGAATCGATAGAATTATAGTACCAATTCAACACACCGCTGGACACAACAAAACTTCATCCTCTTCCTCAGCTTCGTCACCTCAGAGAAATATTGTTTGTTAAACAAAGACTTGATGAACTCCCATGTGAGATCTTTTCAAGGGTTTCTTCGATACATAGACTTCCACCATTTCCACGTTGGACGTTCAAACATAAATGTGGAAAACCTAACCTTAAATTACACAAGCGACCCAATTAAAATGATTTTCCTCCCAATCATCTGCAACTTCTCCTCCACCTAAAGAGGATCTTCATGACCATAAAACAGGGGAGGATTCAACTTTTCGAATTCCAGAACATAGTCTGTAGGTTGATAGTCAGGACGAATTTCTATGTGCGCACTACCAAAAGCTGAACCTTAGGCATTCATCAAACAATCGTAGGGGGAACACTAAGGAACAAGGAAAAAATAACTTAATCAGAATATGGTCATTTCCATTTCATATTCAACATTTAAAATTTTCAAAATAAAACATTGATAATCCATTCTTATAATTAAATATTACCCAAATGATTCACTAGGGAAAACTAGCATCGATGGGTGATTCAAACATATGGTTGGTGGCCATACGTCAGTCACGCCACCGTAACAGGGAGCACTCTAGGGTAATTTTCCCAGCTCCACTTGAATTTCTAGACCACGTGAGCTCTAGGATGCCACTTTCTGGGCTCCCATTTCATTTTCCAAAATAAATCAATTCAAAAAAAGAAAAATGAAACCAACAACCCGGACATCCCATGGTAACCTGAGCATCGGAACGAGAAAGGGTTCATGATTTCCTTCTCATTCGTATGCCTTGATTATTGATAATTATACTCCTTCAATAATGACAATCCCAAATAACGATAGGTGATCTAAAAAACAAGGTCTGCTCTAGAGCCGACTCCCTTTGATACCATTTTTTCACGAACCAACCTAGGTCGAACATGGACTACTCACCCGAGCTGATCTGCAGAAAGGCTTGAGAGGCATTCCTAATACTACCGGGCTAGCAATAAGTGTCAGGGCATCAATAGATGACAAATGAGAACAATTACTCGCAATGAAAATAAACAGTCCAGTAGAAATAAAATAGAACAACAGAAACCAAATAAATGAAACAAAAAAGGAAGGATAACCAACCAAAAAAAACTGACCTGACCATGACCAAAACTCCTTGTGACCCCAAGTGTGGGTCCCCAATTAACAATCAACTCTCGCCCATGGCGAGCATGTTCGAGTCAAACCTACAACAGAAACTAAAAATACGAAAACATAATAGGTGTGAGTATTAAAACCATGTAGGCGTTCCCAACAATCTATTCCCAAAAAACTACCTTAAAATAAAAAATTTACTAATTATCGGATTGAACTAGATTTTATAAAATATGGGTTTCCACACACACTTACATTTCCAAAATAAGTAATAGTCCATTTCTCATTTAAATTTATAAAAAATGTTTAATGTTTGAGGGGAAACGGTGCATTACAATTTAAAAACATTTTTGTAAACAAATTATAAATCACAATTCTAGTTGTTAATTAAGGGAAAAACCACACACAACACACAGAACAGAATAAGGGCAACATGAAAGCTGTAAATAAAGACTAGCAACCCAACTATGCCTCTCAATCATCAGCCACATAAAATATACAATAAATAAAACATGGGTCGAACCTAGGATCTCATAAACAATCCATAACGTACTATACATGTGACACACCCAGAAGGAATGCCTACTATCTATGACATCATAACGCCCAAAAGCTCAGTATTGCCCTACCTAGTCTAACTGAAGATCCCAATCCCCTTGCAGAGAAAATTCCATACTAAGAACCATTAGCCAGTGCATATTGTAAACTAGTGCAGTAATCGTTCTAAAAAAATTACACTTATTATGCTAGGTTCCCATGTCAAAATGAGTAATAAATAAATGGTGAGTCAACAATTTCAAACAAGAAACCACTCACCCTATATGAACATAACACACAACAACTCCCACAAACGACGTACATAGAAAGGTCACCCACGGGTCACTCCAAATAGGGTTTTCCAAATAATTTATTTTTATTAATGTACCAATGGGGCTGTAACCAACTTTAAATAAAAAATATAATTTCTTAAGAGAACCAAATCACTTTCTCACCAATCATATGAAATCATTTACCATCAAACTAGAACCACACATGAAAATCTTTGAATTATGTTCAAAGTCTAAACAGGCATTCTTTCACCATTGTATGTCAATTCCCTAAGAAAATATTTTAGGTGCCGTGTATAAAATAAACAGCTTAGTTTACACCATGTAACTGTTAAAAAAAATAATTCTCTAATATTATTTCTTGTTTATTGAAAATTAGTAAAATATCAAGAAATTAATAAATTTTAAATTTAAAGGTGAGTGGAATGGGGGACCTACCTCAATTCACAATCCAAATAAGTTGACACGACCCGCCTCATGAATGTGCACAATAAAGAGAAAGTCGATGCTTGAAATTTCTTGGAATTAACTGCCAACATGTTGCAGCAACCTCAAAACAACTAAATCACACAAACACAAACATAAAATAATGCATGTGAACAAAAATAAAAAAAATTACCTAAACCACAGTGCAGGAGAAACGATGTGAGCAATGGAGGCAGGAGTTAGTGCAGGGGTGCGCTCAATCAAAGAGATCACGCGAAAGAGAAAATGACTGGCGATGATGCAGGTGAAGAGAAAGGCCCAACTGGGAGGGCCACGAGGGCCGGATAGGAGGCACGTCGGTCGAAACCGTGCACGTTGCACTAGAGCAGCTACCTGGATGGCACGTGGTGTGTCAGAAGATGCGCGATCGGAGGGTGCACGACCAGAAGGTGGTTAGGTGGGTTCACGGAAGCTGAAGGAGGTTTAATGTGTGTACAACTACTGAAAGGAGGTCCGATGGGTGAGAAGCGAATGAAAGGTGGTCCGATGGGTGGGCAGCAGCAGAAAGGAGGTCTGATGGGTGCACGACGGCTGAGAGGAGCTCTGATGGAAGGATTCTGCGGCCGATATAGAAAAAATGGGACGTCATTGGGGAGTTGTTCCGTTGTTGGACAACCGGAGTAGGGAAGGGGACCGCATCCGGGGCTACTATGTTGGATGGAGGGCTTAGATCAGAGCTGGTAGTGCATACAGGTCTTCTGCAATCAAATCCATACTTCTGATTTAGCAAATGGAAGATGAAATCTGCAAGGATAGTGGTCTTCAAATTGTACAATGGGGGCTCCAATTGGGAATCTCCATGATGGTTTTGAATGCTGCAATTTGGTGGAGCCATTACCAGGTTGGAATCTACTTGTAGCGTGTGGGAGATCTACAATGTATTGGATGAGCGTGTTGGATGTTTACAAATGGGAAACTGCCAATGGGCACTATGACGTCTCCACCTTAGGAGGGTGGTTCTAGGAGCAACATCTAGACTTCCAAGAGGCTTAATGTGGCCACTAATGCTGGAGAAATGGCAAGAAGTGGTTGGGGCAGTGCATCATAGGTTGGAGGAAAAGGGAGGGATGCGACGGACGCTAGTTGTGTAGGCTGGCTACAGACACTACAATGGGAAGAGGGAGCCTGTTTGAAATACAAACCAAAATAAATAGGAGTCCGGTGGTTTTCCAATTCAATCTGTGTCTTCCCCATGTGGCTCATTTACTCTCCCCTTGTGTCTATTTTAATTCCCATGCATGTCATTAATTGTTGCCTTGTTTTTTGTTCCTTTTATTAAATGTATGAGCTATCCATTTTTGTGTAGTTTAATACCCTATATATATGGGAACAAATGTAATCCGTAGATATGAGGTGTGAAATAGAAAATATTGAAAGCTCTTTATTGTTTATTATTGTCCCATTTTATTCCTCAATTTTTTCCCGGCTTGTATAGCCAACAAAATGGTATCAGAGGGTAGCACCAAAGCATCCTCCAATTTCCGAATATGGAAACTGCAATCCAGCCGCAAGTTCCAAAGCTGTCTAAGGACAACTATGACCAGTGGTGCATTCAAATGAAGGAATTGTTCGGGTCGCAAGAATTAGGGGAGATCGTCACCGACGGGTATATCGTACCCACTACGAAGGAAGAAGCCACATTCACAAATGAAGAAAAAACGGCCGTCAAAAATCAAAGAAAGAAAGACAACAAGGATTTGTTCCTTCTCTATGAAGGGTTGGATGAATTGACGTTCGAAAATATTGTCGAAGCAACATCGAGCAAGCAAGCTTGGGATACACTTGCCACCATTTTCAAAGGATTTGATCGTGTGAAGTGGGTCCGTCTTCAAAAATTACGAGCGGAGTTCAAAGCACCGCGAATGAAAGAATGTGAGAGTATCTCGGATTACTTCACACGCCTAATTGTCATTGTTAACAATTTGAAAAGGAATGGTGAAAAAGTTGAGGATATTCGAGTTATTGAAAAATAACTTCGATCGCTCACAACCAAATTAGAGCTTGTGGTTGTGGAAATCAAAGAATCGAAAGATTTGGAAAAATTTTCAATTGAATAACTGATGGGGTCATTGCAATTACATGAGCAACGAATGCAGAAGAATGTAGGTTCATCAATAGAGCATGCCTTAGAGTCCAAGCTGACATTGCAAGAACTAATTAATGGCCAAGCACAACGGGGCAATTATTGTGAAATAGGCAGAGGACATGGATACCATCCAAGCTACCAGAAAAAGCAAAGAAATTTCACTAGCTTCCATGGAAGAGGACACGGTGGAGACCGATTCACGCATGGACATGGAAATGCAAAAAATGTTCAATGCCATAACTGTAATAAATTCAGCCACTATGCCTCTAATTGTTGGAGAAAAGTGGATCATGATGAGCGATCCAACTACACTGAAGCATCTCACCATGAAGAAGAAGGTACCACACTCCTCCTGGCACAAGAAAAATCATGTGAACGCCCCGATGTCTGGTATCTAGACACGGGTGCATGTAACCACATGAGTGGTAATAAAGAGAAGTTCGAGGAACTCGCCAAAGAAGTTCGTGGTGATGTGAGTTTTGGCGACTCATCGAAGGTGCATGTTCTTGGTAAAGGTAAAATCAAAATATATCTGAAGAATGGTGAGTCGAATTATATTTCCAATGTGTATTACGTACCAAGTATGAAAAATAATATCATCAGTCTCAGCCAACTCCTTGAGAAAGGGTATGTCATACACTTTGAAAATTCTTCTTTGTCTATAAGAGATACTCACAAGAGACTTGTCTCTCAAGTCCAAATGGAGAAGAATCGCATGTTTTAGCTGCAAGTCAACACAAAGTCCAAGGAGTGTCTCTTTGGGCTCATGAAGAAAGATTTTTGGAGATGGAATCTGCGTTTTGGGCATCTCCATTTTAGTGGGCTTAAACTTCTATCATTATCAAGAATGGTGTTTGGCTTGCCGACGATTAAAGTTCCAAATAATGTGTGTTAGGGTGTACATTATGCAAACAACAAAGGAACTCCTTCCCAAGTGGAGTGTCTAGAAGGGCAACGAAACCACTTTAGTTGGTTCACACAGATATCTGTGGACCACTTGAAACCCCATCACTTGGAGGTAATAGTTATTTTATTACCGTTATTGATGATTTCAGCAGAAAGTTGTGGGTTTATTGCATCAAATAAAAATCAGCTGCTTTCACTGTCTTTAAAACTTTCAAAGCTCGTGTTGAAACTGAAAGTGGCCACAGAATCAAAGTACTCTGATCTGATATAGGTGGTTAATACACCTCAAATGAATTTCAAGATTTCTGCAGGGAACATGGCATCAAACCGCAATATACTGCAGCCTATATGCCACAATAGAATGGCATCGCTGAAAGGAAGAACCGCACTATCATTGACATGATGAGGACCATGCTGAAGGAGAAAGGGCTACCAAAGAGTTTTTGGGAAGAAGTAGTGGCATGTACTGCCTACATTCTCAATCGGTGTCCAATGAAGAGCGTCAGGAACTTTACACCACAAGAGGCATGGAGCGGCTACAGACCAAGCATGGCGCACCTAAGAATCTTTGGGTGTGTCGCTTACGCTCATGTTCCTGAAGCGAGATGAAGGAAACTTGATGATCATTGTGAAAAGTGCATCTCCATCGGCTATTATGAAGCTTATAAAGCCTACATGATTTACAATCCACTAACCAATAAATTAGTGGTGAGTAGGGATGTGGTCTTTAGTGAGGAAGAAGCGTGGAAGTGGAATGATGAAGAATATAACAAGGATTTCCTAGTAGAGATAGATGTTCCTGAAGAAAGGCATGAACATCAGGAGAAAACACCCGCAACAACTTCCTAGGGTGCATCATCAGTTGGAAGAAGTCCAGGAGTACATTTCTTCACTCCTCAAAGCACTCTAGTAAATCAAAATTTGGCCAGCTCATCCTCACCTATGGATCCTATGAAGATGAAAAATCTGAGTGATATTTATTAGCAGAACGAAGAGGTAAATCTTTTTTTCTTGTATGCAGATCATGAGCCTCTGACATTTCAGGAAGCCATGATGGAAGAAAGATGGAGAATGAATATGGAGAAGAAATTTGTATCATAGAGAGAAATGACACGGGGGAGTTCAATACACTACCAAAAGTCCAGAAGAGCATTAGTGTCAAATGGGTTAAAAAATAAAGATAAATGGTGATGGTGAGATCGATCGATACAAGGCAAGGCTCATATCAAAGGGGTACAAATAGAAGTACAGGGTGTACTACGAAGAATTATTCGCTCCTGTTGCTCGCCTTGACACTGTAAGGATTATTATATCCCTTGCTTTCCATCACAATTGGATGATATACCAACTGGATGTGAAGTCTGCATTCTTGAATGGAATTCTGGAGGAAGAGATCTATGTTGACCAGCCTGAAGGCTTTGTTATGCAAGGGGAGGAAGACAAAGTGTATCGACTAAAGAAAGCTCTTTATGGGTTGAAGGAGGCTCATCGTGCTTGGAATGCACGCATCGACAACTATCTTTGAGACAACGACTTCACCCAATGTCCATATGAGCATGCAGTTTACATCAAGAAGAATGGTCAAGGGGATATAATTTTTGCATGCTTGTATGTTGATGATTTGTTGTTTACAGGGAATTATTGATTGATGTTCAATGATTTCAAGGAGGCCATGTTCAAGTAGTTCGAGATGAACGCTGGGGGTCTCATGTCCTTCTTTCTGGGCATTGAGGTAAAGCCACAACATGGCATCATCTATATATCTCAGAATAGGTATGCCAAGGTGTTGCTTGAAAAATTCAAGTTGGCCCATTGTAATGTTGTAAACACACCTGTAGCAATAAGCTTAGAACTGAAAAAAGATGGAGAAGGAAGAAGTGTTGACTCGACTCTGTTCAAGAGTCTGATTGGAAGCCTGAGGTATCTCACAATCACAAGGCCTGATATTTTCTATAGTGTTGGGATTTTAAGAAGGTATATAGAGGCACCGAAAGAGTCACACTGGCTAGAAGCAAAACGTATCCTCAGGTACGTTAAAGGAACGATGGATTTTGGTCTCTTTTATCCATACAATGAAGAAGAAAAGTTGTTTGGATACTCGGATAGTGATTGGGGAGGTGACCAAGATTAAAGGAAAAGCACTACTGGGTATGTATTTTTCCTTGGATCTACTGCTTTCACCTGGAATTCAAGGAAGCAAAGTGTGGTTGCTTTATCCACATGTGAAGCAAAGTATGTGGCAGCATCCTCTATTGTTTGTGAGGGAATTTGGTTGAGAAATTTGTTGAAGGAGATGATGTATCCATAGGATGGGTCCACGGTGATATATGTGGGTAACAAGTCGGCTATTTAACTAACCAAAAATCCGGTGCAACATGAGAGAAGAAAACACATTGATACTTGTTTTCATTTTCTCAGGGATCATGTGAAATAGAAAACGATAAAATTGGAATATTTTCATACTACGAAACAAGTGGCATATATTATCACAAAGGCACTACCAACAGATGCATTCAAACAGCTTAGAATGATGATCGGAATAAAGCCAATTTTGGTTAGAAGGGGAGTGTTGGAAATACAAACCAAAATAAATTGGAGTCTGTTGGTTTTCCAATGAAATTCGTGTCTTCCCCTTGTGACTCATTTACTCTCCCCTTGGGTCCATTTCAATTCCCATGCATGTCATTAATTGTTGCCTTGTTTTTTTCCTTTTATTAAATGTAAGGGTTGTCCATTTTGGTGTAATCTAATACCCTATATATATGGGAACAAATCTAATCCGTAGATAAGAGGTGTGAAATAGAAAATCTTGAAAGCGATTTGTTGTTTATTATTGTCCCATTTTATTCCTCTATTTATTTCGGGCTTGTATACCCAACAGAGCCGACTAGGGGGTCTGATGCTGAAGGCGGAGCGGCAGGATATGGAGCATAGACATCAAGCACAAGGGGATGTGAGGCAGAATGCTGGGAGAGGAGCCGGTGTCCAAGGGTGCAACAAGAGATGCCGGACCACATGAGTCTAGAGCAGGCAGGAGGAAAAGTCATATGTTGGAGGGGTGAGGATGGTATGGTGGGACACTGGCTGAGTGAAAGTCACGCAGCTAGGGGGTGGTGTAGCACAAGAGCGGCGTAGGGTAAGAGGGCTGGGTGGATGGCTGTGTTGTGGTCGAACGAGGGAGCGGCGCGAGTAGTGGTTCCAGATGGGGGTGGGGGTGGTGCACCTACAAGAGGGAGGATAGAATGTGGTGGTGCACAGAGAGAAGGGGAGAGAATAAGTGAGATAGGGAGAGAAAAGAAGTGGTGCTCTAGGGATGATAAAGAGAGAATAAAAAAACACAAAAAACACAAAAAACAATAATAATACTGTTATAGATAATAATAATAATAATGACTTTCAACCATAATAATAATAACAATATTAATATAAATAATAATAATAATAATTTTAATCTACAAAAACTAATAATACTAATGAAAATAATAACAATAACACAACTAATAATAAAAACACAACATTAATAATAATAATAATAATAATTATTATTATTATGATAATGTTAATAACAATAATAATAGTAATAATAAAAATAAAAATTATTATCACCATAATTTTTTTTAAATCACACAATACATTACCAAATTTACCCATATTAACGTTTTGAAGGCAGTAAGTCTTTTCCTTTGCATAGACGAAGTTGTGCGGTGTTTTCAAAACGGGCTCCTCCCATGTGCGCAGCGACGCCAACTCAAAAACACATGTCTTTTGACAAAACTCGGAAATCCCGTTCGGGATTTTACATGAACGTCAACAAAAAATTTAAAAACCAAATAAAATAATAAAATAAATTAATTATATAGGTCAGGGAATGACAAACACCCACATTTTGTCACTCTATATATATTTCATGATGCCGGAAAATTTCTCTTTGAACGTCTCTTCTACCTCCTCACGTAAAACAACAGGTGTTCTAGTTTCACTACTGGTGGAGTGTCTTCATCTATAAACATCGATCATCCGAAAAAGAACATTTATTTAAAAAACAATATATATAAACAATAATCATTGAGATATTGTATAAACACATTCCCATTATTCATGTTTTTCATTAGACACACATTTCCCATATTTTTTTAATCATTTAAAAAAGTCAATTTCACAATAACCAGCATTTTTCAGCTGAATTTCACAGAGGATAATAAGAGAACATTAATTAAAATATCTTATCCAAAGACATGTTTTTTCCCATTAATTACTTTAATGATGCATGTCAAAAATAATCTTATGTAAAAAAATGAATTCATAATCAACTTTCATGACATTTTGGGCCACAAATAAAAACATTGAAAATATAAACAACAATAATCACACCACACAATATGTGCGTCATCTAAGGTGAAATAACATCCAACTGAAACAAGAAAAATACCAATAGTCACCATCATACCTTAGGTACTTCAGTTTTCCTCCATACATGTTCTTACTACTCCCACGAATAATCCCAAGACCAATTCATGAATTGTAATAGTTTAGTTTAAACCTTACCAAATTAGTAATTCAAAAGAACAGAAAATAATACCACACATTTATATTTATTTGAGATGTCCAAGAATAGGTTCCACATACTGGTGCCCCGATATGGCAGGTAACATGACCCCATATGCACCCCCATGTACACCATAGGTTATGGACTCTGAGTATTCTTATAATATTGATCATTGAGATATTGTATCCTCTTTATCAAAATAATTTCACAGTGTAAATAAATAATAAAAACAATTTAATATATCCTTTACGATTATGATACCAATATCACCAGATGAAAAAATCAAAAAATATAATAACTAAATGAATAAAGAAAATATGGCCATCCAAGAATGCATCAAGTGTCAATATGAAAACCCAAAATTTCTAAAGTCACTGAAAACTACAAAGCGTGTCCATAAAGAAGGTTTGGTTCTAATATCCATGTTCCATCCGAACTCATCCATCTAACACATGGTCTTATACCTTAACATGACATCAAATAATGAAATATATTCTGGTACCTATCAGGTAGCCCGAGTAAGGAATTAGTACAACTGAGTAGGGAACTAAAAATCTAATCTTAAACAATATCTAATCAATAACATTGTATGTATTAGTATAAAGAGTAATATATAATCAATAATGTTAAAATGTTAAATTTATTAAATGCTTATTTTTTATCCACATATACCACGAGGATCCCGAGGAATCCGGAACACCTAATACATTTTTTAGAAAATGTTGTTGTATAAACTATACCAAAGGGAAATAAAATACCAGAATTCCATTTTTACCTTTCATCTTCTCAACTCATATCACAACCAGTTGGAACCATAGTCCAAAATCAACTGATGTGTGTAGAACATCATGTCTAACACCTAATGGTTATATAAAGCAATGATCCCTAACCCAAATATAAATAATTAGTATAGAATTTTGAAGTATTATTACTTATCACAGACCCATTTATCAACGTTTATCACAATGATATTTTAATGTGTTATACCATGTCCCACAATGAAAGTGAATTTTTATAACATTGACATTTTTATGTAGCAGACAATGTCCCACACACGATTATGACATATTACATACATTCACACATTCACATGTATCACTATAATCACATGCACTACAAAAACCAATAAACTAATTCACCAATTAGTTAATAAAATATAAAAAATTTCATATTAACATCATTCAATTAATTAATTAAACAATTATTTAATCAAATAAATACCATTAATTAATTCAAATATTATTTAATCACATCAGATCCATTAATTGATTCAATATTTAATTAATCCAATTCTATTCCATTATATAATTTAACATGGAATTATTCCAATAAAATAAAATAAATAATAAAAATAATTTACATCAATTGATTCAATAATTAAATTAATCCAATTTAACAAATTACATTATCACAAAAATCATCATTTATTAATTTAAAAATGCTTAAATACAATTCATGAATTTCATAATATTCCATAAATTAATGAAATAATTTTATAATACAATTCAATTAATATCACAGTCACTCCAATAACCATTAATTAATTCTACATTTAGTTAATCTGAATCATTAATCCCAATATCCCCAATTTCAGAATACCTTATTAATTAATTTAAATTATTAATAATGTAAAGACCTGGAAATTTCAAGGAATATTTTTTCTTAAATTCTTTGTATTATTATGAGTCCACAGTATCTGATGGCACCTGATTCTGAGGCCCGGTGTACCCGGAATCAATTTCTGAAGTTTTGTTTGGGTACGTTCAATAAACGTATGTGCGAGTTTTTCTATCTTTTGAACTGGTGCTCAGAATCGAAATCTGAGGGCACCGATGAACTCGTAGAATTGGTATTCGCTTGAGTGGACCTTTATCGCAATTGTGTTTTAACGAGAGGAGAATTTAATTTTTGGGATTCGTAGCAAATTAAATAAAATTGTTGTTTTGCACAATTTTATTTTTAGTGGTGGTTAATTTCCTCCAAAGATGAGTTAAAGGTGGGGCCCACACCCCACATATCCTCCCATGGGAGGATAAGAGTGGTGGGACCCACACGAGCCCTCACCCTTCAACTCCCCATTAACTCCCCTTTATCTCACCTTAATTAATTTGCCACCTTTTCCTTTAATTATGGTGGAGCCTCTCCACCTCCCACTTGTTGTCATTAATATGAAAACACCTTGAATTAATTATTTGAACTTGACAAATTAATTAATTAATTTAAGTGTTTGAATTTTGAAAACATGTGGGAATAAAATAATAGCCTAAGCTATTATTTTGTTTGGCACTTGTTGTGTTGGGGAGGCTCTGTAGAATTAGAAGAATAATGTTCTTCTCTCGACGAAGAACACTGTTATTCCACGAAGAACATCTCCGATGAAGAACACGAAGAACTTCTCCAATGACACACCCTCTTCGGACGCACCCCGACGTCAATGAAATCAACGTCTGTATTCTGTGACTCCCGACCTCCACGATGCTTGTCTTCGGCGGCCCGTTGACATGCACTGTTCTTGAAATCGAGGTAGGGGTTTGTATAATTTTTAGTGAATAATTTGTACCCCGTTCTTCGTTGAATTTCTTGAATTATCTTCGGCCATCTGCTATCGCATAACGCGGAGGGCGCGGGCCGAATGAACATGGACCAACGACCCTCCGTTGATCATTGTTTTGTTATTCACAATAGAGGTGGTGATGGAAAAGGTGGCGACGACCGAGGGCGGCAGCAGCAACGGCGGCCGCACGCTAGCCCGTTAGAGGATCGTAGCACCGGGTGCCGTGCGGGTGGAGGAGACCACGGCCCGCATCCGCGGGCCGCTCGGCCGAGGAAGAAATGGCCGGCTAAATCCGGACAGCTGGAGAACCGCGGTGCCTCATGGAACCACGCTGCGAAGAACCGCGGCCCGTGCTTCTGTGGGCCACTTCAGCGGGCGAACCGGACGACCGGGTTGAAGAAGGTCGCGACACCCGAAGGTGCCACGTGGGAGAACAGTGGCCCGACTGTGTAGGCCGCTCACACCGAAGAAGATCGGCCGGCTTTGGCCAGCCAGACAGGAGGGGCGGCATGGCTCGACATCGCCATTTCGGAAAACCGGGGGTCGCGCCCCCAGATCCGCTCGGCCAGCTGGCCGAGCCGCAGCCAACCGCAGGCCAGGCCGCGCCAGCCGAAGCGAGCCGCGCCCAGCCGGATCGGCCATGCCAAGTCGGGCCGGGCCACGCCCCACCAGGCCAGCCCGCGCCCCACCAGGCCGGGCCGACCCCTCAGCCGGGTCGGACCCGCTGAGCCAGGACGTGCCGACCCACCAGCCCACCGGCTTGACGGTCCGGGCCCGTTTCGCTTAAATGAGAATATTTTCTTGACCGTGCGTCCGATCGATGCGCTGTCTACGGCACTGGGACCCTTGTGATGAGTTGGTCCTTTTGCGATACTCTAAGTGAGTTTTGGACATCTTTGGAAAACTACTGGGTTTGGAATGAGCATAATTCCAATTGGGCCCCTGGAACAGAAAAGCCAATAACTTTCAGACCAGGCGCCTGATTGACGCACCGTCTTTCACATTGGGTTTATTTTGATGAGACAAAACTTCAGGATACATCAACTTTTGACATCGTGATAGTTGATTTATCGACCCCTTTGCTCGAGGAGCGGACCCTCCCAGATTCGATCGTGCTATGTGCGGGAACCCTAGAGCCGTCTATGACTACTTCGACAACTGTACTGGAATCATCTGTGGGTTTGAAAATGATGACTATCGTACTGGGATCCTCCATGGGTTCGACGGTGATGACTACTGTTCTTGTATCCTATATGGGTCTGGCAGTATTGACCTCTGTACTTGTATCCTGTGTGGGTCTGATAGACTAGCTGGTGTTGTATCCTGTGTGGGTCCGACAACTTAGCTGGTCTTGTATCCTGTGTGGGTCCGACAGCTTAGATGAATCAGTGAATACATCTGATCATCTCTATCACTATATTAAAGATGTATAGCTATGTGAGATGAGTCTTGAATTTCAATCATTATCATCGATGTGATTGAATTTTTTTCTTGTGTGGACTAGGTTGTGCTTGGGCTCGAGTGTTGGAGCCTAACTAAGATTGATAACATAGGTATATGTATGGTCATATACCTAAGTAGGGTTCGTTGATACTTTGTGGTTGTATCTTTATTATGTGATTTATCCTTTGTGGATTCTGGGAGACCTTCAAGGTCTCAGGGTCCCTAATGAGTATCGTATACTCACCCCTGCACGGGATATGCCCGTACTACGTTGTGTTGGATGCAGACGATGGACAACACTGATCGAGGTAGAGAGTTGTAGAGCTGGACGGTACCCGGAGGTGGATCACTTGGCGAGACGTACACGGAGCAAACAGAAAGATCTGAGGTGCAGAGGAGGCAATCTGTACCCACCCTTCCGGTGGGGTTCCCAGAGGATGACTCAGTAGTTACTGTTTTACTTTACTGTAGTTGAACTGTACTTACTGTTGGGCTTGTATTTCCAGGCCCCTTTTCTTTTCGGCACTTAAGTTTTTATACAGTATTACTTAGTGCATACTTCTGTTGCGTACTTTGTTGTGTTTGTTTTCTTTCTTAAAGGAAATTCCTTCCCATATTAGGGATTTATGACTTTGGTGCTAGTCACCAGCCCCTGGCCTATGGAAGGTGGGATTGGGGTAGTCACTGCACGGGCCCTGAGGATGGGTCGTGACAAATAATTGAAATTTAATTAATCAATTTCTAATCCTCAAGTATCAATTAAATGATTACATACACCAATTTTTAATAATTAATTTTGAATTTGGGTAATAGACCACCTACATCAAGGCATTTATGAGTGATTTCCCAACAAAAATCCCCAAATTCAAAAAGAAGGGTCAAATCCATGATGATGAATGACATCCTCAATCAATGAAAAGAAACAAGGTCAAATAGATCATGATCCATCAATCATAGATAAATATATGATACCAAAATTAGATAAATATTTCCACTTTTATTAGGATTAAGGTTCAAAGGAGATATATATCCAATCGAAAAGAAACCACATACTGGGAGAGGTGATGATCTGAAAATTCCGCATTTTATCTTTCATTAATGGAGGTCGAGAGCCTTATGAATTTGTTCGAGATCCTCAAGAAATTAGAGAACATCTATTTGGCTGATTTTTGTCAAAATAGGGTGAAGATTGTGTGTTTGGTTGTTAAAAATATAATTTATAGGTTAACTAAAACCTCCCAATATATCTGGAGGAGAGTGCATGATTTTAAAAATAGTTATCCTAAATGGTGCACCTATTCTCTGGGGGAATTACTCCTAATAGGGCCCCTCATTTCAAAAACCATGAACCATCCCTCTGAATCCCCTCTGTATGAGTTATTACAGTTTTATGGTGCCTGAGGAATGGTTTGTGTAAATCAGGTGACAATCATGCATACAACATCCTCCTTAAAATGTTCTCAAATGTTACCCAATAGTTCCCATAGGAATCCCTAAAATAAAAACTTCAAAAAAAGTAAAAATAATACATGTAAATGCACCTAAAATGCGATCCTCTTCTAGGGGGTGCACCATTACACCTAATAGGGAACAAATTTTGAAAAACCGTGCACCATCTGTGTCAATCCCCTATGCTTGGGTCTGTACAATTTTTTGGTGCTAGGCACATGGTTTGGAAGGATTATAGAGATAAAATGTTGAGGATTATAGAATGAGGTGTTTTATATTCAATTCATCGCCAACATTTTTCCTTATGTTTTTTGTACCTCATCACATACATCCATAAAATAGCTCTGTTGTAGTGTGGGACCTGAATTTATGAAACATAAACAATCATTATAGTAGGATTCCCACATTCATATAATACTCCAAGTTTTTATCAATAGTTATATATTACCATTCATAAAAATCTACAATATGGATAATTTAAATTTTAACTTCCATTTAAATTTATTTAACAAATGAGTGAATTTTTTTCTTCATTATGTTGAAAACTAGTTCTGATGTAATAAATTAATTTTCATAATATCTTAATATTGTTTCTTAATTAAGAAATATCATTATATTGTATAAGAAAATGAAAATTTACTAGATAATTTATTAGAGAGGATTTTTATTATCCTTATAAAAAATTAAACTATTTTGATAGAAATTACTAAAAGGTATTTAATAATAATTTAATTGAAAAAAATATTTATCAGGAAATATTCTCTCTTTATAGTAAACTATATAATTTAGAAATCATATACCAAAATATCCTCATTACATGGTAAAAATTTTACTTTTCATAGAATTGTTAAACACCACAAACATTTTGGTTTTAAAAATGATGTTATTTTTGTTTATATTTTATTTTATCAGATTTTATGAAAGTATGGGGAAAAAAATTATGTAATTTCAAGACTGGGTTTCTGCACAGAAATAAACTCATTTCTTATATTTTCTTTCATGGTTTCCCAAATTGTAATTACAATCCTTGTAACCTAGTATGATTCCTATACAAAGTGAAATCCTATTATTTAAAATCTTTTATTTTCAATTTATCAGTATAATTTTTCCCTAAATAATTAATTAGACTCTTATGATAGATCATAAATCTTCATCTTTATTATGAATGGAAATTTAGACATCTTATCAGATATTGAAGTGGCTATCAGTGGTAAAATATCATTTTCCTTCATTCTTATTCTACCCTACCATATTCTCCCACTTCATCACAATCATCCTTTCTCCTCTAATACTTGATTATGGTTTTAATCGAAATTAGTGTTTTTTTATGGGAATAATTATGTTCAAATTATTTATTATGAATTATATAGTTAGTTTTCATTCTTGGATTGAATATCATCATATAATGGGATTGTTTTCAAATAGAATAAGAAATTGTTTCTATGCCATAATTTTATATGAAATGCGATGAAGTGATTGGGGTATTTGAAAAAAAAATTATACTGTAAAAAAATATATGATGCCCATGATGGGTCACTAAAATATTTTCATGGTTTTTATACTTTATAAATTGAATTTTCAGTGAATGTTTTGAAAAAATATTGATCATAAATGAGATAAATATAATGTTTTTTAGAAATGTATTTCATGGCTCTACTGAAATATTTCTCCAGATAAATAATTGTATTTCATATATTTTTAAAATCTAGTTAATGAAATCCATTTTTAAGGTAGATTTTTATTTAATTATCACTATGGATTGTCAAATGACTCTTAAGGGGGATAATTTATTATTTTAAATGTGAACAATCCTTGAGTGTTTTTGAAATATTTTTTAACAAATCAATTTTATGGTAATGAAATAATATCCAATTATGAAATTTATCAAAAGGATTTCGTGATGTTCTTGTATAATATGTGTTTTTATTATTTGGTAATTAATATGTATTTTTAAGGCTTGGTTTCCACATTCAAAATTCATTTTTTAATAATTGAACCCCTTTATTGTGTGACCCATTATGTCTTCTATTATATAGAATTATTCATATTCCATGTAATATGGATTTATTGTTGTTATGTTATGAATTAGTAAGGATAATTTACTTTCTTCGTTCAAGGTTTTTGGATGAGAGATGAGCTTTATTGATAATTCATTGATATGTGTGTATTGATCACATTATCATTTGTTTACATGACTCAGTATTATTGATGTCTTAGAAATCATAGGAGTGAATTTTTAAATTACATGTGAGATGATATAGTTTTGTTTTATAGTTTTATTGTTCTCCAGTATTGATTTTTCATTGTAAAAAAGTAATGTATCCAATGGGGACATATAGATCTCATTATGGATCATGTGGTTGAACAAGGAATGAAAATTGTGACCCAATGTGATAGAGTGATCTATCATTGTGTTTTTTCAAATAACAATACCTTTAGAGATACAATAATGATAAGAAACTACACAAATTTTGTCATGGGTTAATATATTCTTACTTTAGTAATGTATTAGTTTTATTCATATATATTTTCCCATTATATGTTTTCATTTATGATGGTATTAATATAGGGATCATTTATTAACATTGATGGAATACCCTTATTTAAAATTGTCATTTTTGAACCCTTCAAACCAATTTTTTCTTATATAATTAATTATTGATATAATTATCTGTATAGTTTAAGGAGTTTTATTATTTATATTAATTATATCTAAAAATATTTTAAAATGTGTATTGGTGAAAATGTTTTAATTGATGAAAATGATTTGGTTTTGTTTCCATAAAATATAAATAAAAAAAATTATCGAATTAATGTGTTTACTTTCTAAAATATTGGTTTCTATGTCATGGTTGATGTGAATATAATTTTGAAAAAATTAATTTTAATTGATTGTTTTATTTATTTATTTTCATTTCAATCATGGGTTTTATATTGGATTTTTTTTTCATATTTTGTGTTCTAATGGGATTTGGAAAAATTGTGAAGTATGATACATTAGAGTAAATATGTTCTTTGATAAATATTATTTATCAATTCAAATTCAATAATTTAATGAAAATTTTATAAAATGTTTTTCATAGAATCATTAGTGAAAATGAAATGGTTATATTTGGTTTGCACCCTACATACAAACCAACATTTATGTGTAAATTATTGGTATTTACAGAAATTCCAATTTTTTTATATCAACCCATATATAATGAATTTAATTTATGATTTACATTTTGGATTTAATCAATCATTATTCATGACATGGATTTGTTCAACAGATTATTTGGGTTGTCACAATTATATTTTTAAATTTTATATAAAATCACATTAAGAAATTCAATATAAATTATTTCCTTCAACAGTTTTTTGAAGAATTTTTTATATTTTTTTATATTATTTATCCTATGCTATAGTTAATTTGAATTTTTATCTTTATTCAAAAACATATTTTTTTTGTGAATGTAATTTTCATGTATTGATTCATCATGTTTGATATCTAGAGGTATTCCTTATTATGTTTTATTAGATTCTATGGGTAAAATTGTTCCCACTGGCTAATTCCATTAATGAAATGACAATATTGTACAGCATGTTGAAATATATTACTCGATTAATGAAAATTGAATGATTGAATAGTTCATAGATTTAGTTTTATGTTAGGATAGTTAGTTATGATATTTTATCAGGGAGCCCAATAGATCATTGTGTGCATCATGGTATCATGAAGAGTAGGACATTATAAAACTAAGAGTTTGTTTATTATGGGTCTGGTGATTATATATTATGGTGGAACATGTTTTTATATCAATATTTTTTACATGATTCATTATTTTGAGATTCTATACTGAATATATTTATTCCTTTTTCATCCCAATTGGGTATATCCTCAATTTTGGTGGTTTATATTAGTTTTGGATTGATCAAGGATAAATAAATGGAGCTATATAATTAGTATTTCAGGTCATATAAATAATTTATATCATATAAGAAATGTTATATAGATAAAACCATGACTTTTCCATGGTTGAAGCATAGTTTTTGAATCCATGTTTCCAAACTAGGGAGAGCTCTGTACCCCTCTAATAAATGTTTTTTAAATATTTTGATTTATAATGCTCCTAATGTTTTCCAACTTATTATGGGTGAAACCAATATAATTTTGTGTGTATTCATTTTTTTCAAGATTTTTTCATTAAATATTGTATTGGGTGAAGACGGAAAGTCATGATAATTGTTTATTGTTAAAAAATGTTTTTTCGTCAGTCGATTATGAACACTGTATCTCGTAGGGGATTCTTGAAAGTGTGGTTAGTTTTAAATAATGTTTTTTTAATTTTGTTAAGGGACATATAATTTTGATATAAATTCATTGAAATGGAATTGTAAATAACTAAATTTTTCTTCAAAATGGGATTTCATTGAATGCTATTTATGTGGTAATTATGATTTTATTTCATAAGATTTAGGTATTTCATGATGTGTTTTGAAGGTTATTTATATAGCCAGAAAAATTGAAAAATGATTTTTCAATGAAATTGGTTTTAATGTGAACATTTTTTATTCTATACTATGAAAATTTATATGTTTTTTGTTATTGAGGTAATTTTGAAAATGGTTTTCGATTATTTCTCAATTTTTTTAAATGAATTTACAATTATAGTGTGATAAATATTTTATAAATTAATCACATGGTCCAATACCATGTTTTTGTTATGTATTGTTGGTTTTAGTTATAAATAATGAATATTTTTGATTCATGTATCTCTTTGATTAAATATTCATCCAAGAATAGTTTTGATTGAATATGTAATTTTTTTTATAGATGATCCTCAGGGTGATTTATGTTAGCATGTTAATGTAACTCTTTAGTCTATTGAATTTCCACCAACTCTAAGTAGATTTGTAGATATGGAATGTCTACTGTTCATAGATTACACGATCTATCACCTATTTATTCATATTTTTTACTAGTTTTCATTACACATTTTATAATTTCAAAAAACATTATTACCATTGGGGAGGTACACATATTAACCAAATATTAGATTCAGTTATATTTCATTTATGTTAATAGTGAGTGGTTAAATTGGAGTCTCGAGAATAGCCAGAAAATAGTTCATAATAATAAGGGATGTTTTTCAAAATTATTATACCGTATGTAAAATATTAGTGTTAAGCCTGAGAGATGTATTATTTTGGTGATTCATCCATTATTGATTGAATATTTGTTGATTATGTTTGTTATTTTTCTAAAAAAATATATATATTTCAATTTTTTTGATTTTATATTTATTATGATGTTTTTCATGTGGTTGGATTCTTGATAGATTACTTATTAGAATCATTTCGAGTTTTTCTTGGTAACATTGACATATGTTAAACCATATGCGATTATATATAATATAGTGTTTAGTTCAAATTTAATCAGGTTCACCATGAGACAATGTCCTGTTAAGGAGTTTATAGGTTCATAATTCAATAAATTTTATGGTTTAATGTGAAATTAATTGTTTTTAAAATTTAATTAATGATTGTTTTAATTTTATATCATTCCTTTATAGTTATATTATTGTTTATATATGATTTTATGGATTCCATACATAAATATTTAATGGGATAATGGTATTTTATTGACCATGAATAAGTTATTTTTGTAATATTAATTATTTCTTTTAATCATAAAATTATTAAATTATTACCTATATTTTTAAAATTTTTTGGTAGAGGATTATATTTATGAAGAATTATTTTGATGAAACAACATATTTTATGATTTAATTCTAATATATTTGGTTATTTATCCTCTAAGAAAATTATAATAATTTTTATGAGTAATAATTACAAATGTTGGTCTCTATATGATTTAAAATTGCTCTTAAATAGTGGAAATGGGTATGATTAGTTATATTTAATGATATGGGATGATTGGTTTCTTGTAAATTGGGTATATATGTTATTATCAATAATAACACACTAGAACCACTTCTACTGTATATGAACCATCAACCCTTCTATTATGTGAGGATTTTTTCATGTATACATACATCTGTATCCAAATTGATTATCAATAAGAATAATGTGTCATGGTTTGATTATTTTGAAACTGTAACATCACCATTGTATGAAACATAATGAAATATTAGATTATTTTATATTTTTTTTTAATTTTAGTAGTGTCCATATATTTGACTATTGTAATATTGATTTTGGGTCTAGGATTATGGTATAATGAATATAATATCTATATGTGAACCTAATGAATGTGAATGGGAGGAGAGCCATCCAATTCATTTAGTATATTTCTTGTAGGGTTTTTTGAAGATTTTTTCTACCATGGTTAGAATTCATTGCCAAATTTTATATTATATTATTAGAACATGGTTAGTTTATAACTATGAGATAGCATTCATAAAAAAATTTATTGATTGTTTGTTCCTTAAATTTGTGTCATTTATTTTTTGTAGACATATTAAAATATTATGTTAAAATACTATGCGACCTACCCAAATTCATTAAATAATTTAAAATATCATATTATTCATCATTGATGTTTTGTTTCTTATCCCTATTTTTCCCCGGTAATTTTTTTCTAACCTTTAGATATTCCATGGGATCTCCTTGTCCTTCCTCATTGTTATTTTGGAGCCCCTATAATTGATTAAATTTTTATACTATCTACATCCTCTTAAATTTTCATCAAATATTTCCTCTTCTAATATTTAAAAATATTAACCCTAAAACCAAATTCTTTTTGTTCTTTAAAATTATGTTTTACTATGGGTTTAATCATGAAGATTATTTTTATGTTTTGAATATGTAATTTTCATGTATTTTTTAACTTTACCCAGCAAAGGAGATTTTTAATTTCTTGATTGATGTTTTTTTCTATGTAATTGTTATATAACATGTTAGGAAAGGAATTATATTTATTAATACAATCTGTTTTTTTGTTACATATTTTTGTGAAACAAATTGTGGGACTGTAAATTTCGTCCATGGTTTTATATTTTGTTCAATTATGATTATATGTTGTTTTTTTATAAATCATTTTGAACAAATATTTTATACATTCCATTATTTCGGAAATTTTTATTAAGAAAATTTTGAAAATGATTTGGGGGTAATAAAATATATTTATTCCCATTTTTATTACAAAAAACTGAAACATGTTTTGTATGTATTTTTAAATGTAATGGATTTTTTATATTGTATAATATATCTAATGGAGAATAATTATGTGTTTTTAATTTGATGAATCGATATCTGTTTATATGTTTATTTAGTCATAACATGATTGGGTAAGATGTAATTTGAGGCCTCATTAGAACATTAGTGAAAGGATAAAATAGTTTGTGTGTGTGTAATGACATTTTCTTTACATAACTATATATTAGATAACTTTTTAGGTTACATAAAACCTGAGACATACCGACACCAAAACACCGTATTAGTTTAGTTCCATCAGAATCCTAGAAACATAAACACCAATACATAAGAGAGTTATATTATCTCCCACATGGTTATCCGAGAATAGCGCCCCATTTAAAAATATCATACATGAAATATATCTTCATAAATAGGGTATGGAAACATATAATGGGGTTAGATCATATGATTAGTAAGGGGAGAGAAAATAGATATGTAAATATAATAATGAGAAAAATTTTATGAGACAATGATCATATAAAAAAGAATATCATACCCCACATATCAGCATTCATAAATAGGAATGATGGTACAATTAATACTAGTTCATAAGTGGCGAATCAAATGTAAATAATGAACATAAACTATGAAATCATAGCATAGGAATAAAACATGGAATTTTGGAAAATACATAATCATATAAAATTATTTCTATAGTTGTCAAGGATTCTCTACCATAGACATCATAGTAGTATGGGTTCAATCCCCCTACCATTATGGTATTCAGGGTTCACTCACATGGACATCATGGTTTCATGAGTTTACTCTTCATATAATATTGGTTTTCATGGTTTTCTTCCATGTGCAACTTAGTAGTCAAGTATCACTCATAATACCATCATATTCTATGTCATGAGAAATAAATCATCACCCAATAATTTTGATGAAGATATTGGTCCCACACATATCATAAATAATCATATTTATATGTGAATGAAATTTATAATCAATAATCTCATAACCCTTGAAAGGAAATAGATATCATAAAAATGATTCCAAATAATAAGATGCTGTAAAAAATACAAGTTTCAAAATCCTTTCATCATAATCTTATCCCATGAAAATTGACAGTTTTGAAAATCATATAACAAGGGAAAGAGAAATGGATTTTATAAACATAAATCCATTAAAATAGACACCATTTAGAGAATCAATATGAATAGAATCATTTTAATATTTTCCCATAAAATAATTCCTAAAACCAATAGATGTAGTTTTATATGGGGAAAAGAATTGGAATATCTTATTAAATAAATTCTTATAAAAAATATCATTTATTCTTTGAAAAAATCATTTAAAAATTAACACCTATTGAAAACAATTCTCTTATAAGATAACCTCGAAAACTCATCATATAATGTAAAATTAAATTGGGAAACTGTTTTCCATGAGAACATATAAATGAATCCTGAAAACATGTTGAAAATCATTTTCTTTAAAAAAATTAAAAGAATCTTGAAAGGATTTTGAAAAAAAATCATTGAAATATTATAAAAGAAGCTTCAAAACATTTTGAAACCCAGTTTCCTTGTAAATAACTTTGATAAAATATATATGAGACTTCAAATGAGTTGAAATCATTTTCATTGATTTTTTTGAAAACATATACATAATTCATTGAAAATCATTTAAAATATGTTTTAAACATAAAATATTTATAAATACCTTTTCATTGAAAAATTCATTATAATAATGAATATACAGAATATTAATAAAAAAATTATTTTAAATTTTTTTTGATCATGTGATGGATTTTTAATGGAATGACACACATGATGGTGGGTAAATCTATACGTGTCGAACATTCATATTTCACTATAAAATGTTTAGAAAAGATCCTCAACTAGAAATAATAAACATTAATTTCATAAAAAATGTAATAAGTTAAAACTTAGGTGAAAATAATTTTATATAACATAGAGTTATAGTAGGATATATTTATAAACTATTTATAAAATATTGGTTTTATGGAAAAAAAATTCAGACCAATGATAGGGTAATTTTATCCATTACTAATAATATTATCCTCACAATATTATATAATAATGAGTGTAAAAAGTTGTACCGATACATGAAGATATGATTAATAACTAGAGGATACAAAAATTAATGAGTGTTCTTAAGAGATGGATCATAATATGTCATCAAAGGAATAATAATCATAAACAATTTTGAAAAGTGATGATATTGTTTCAGTAAACACTTACCACATGGTAACTTGGAACTATAATCCACATGTAACAAAATTAAGATACATGAAACATGAATTATCATAAAAATAATAATACTAATGATATGAAATTTCAAATGTAATATGTATACCACATGAAAAAATATAGGTTCATAACATGGCATGTGTCCCAAAGAATTAAAATTGAGACAAAATTACATTACCGACTTGGCAACTTTTTAAACATAAACCCCTTGAATGAAATATAAAAAAATAGATATTTAAATTTTAATAAATTTTAGTATAATAATAAAATTATACATCCATTTTCTGCATACACAACACACAATAGGAATGAGTGGTGAATAAACATTTATCTCATAGATGTAAAAAGTGAGATGAAATTTCCATACCTTAAGTCTTGACTATTGAAGTACTCGTATGAACAACCAGTTTAATAAATATAATTTTATTATATATATATATCACATAATAATATTATTATGTAGAATGCAATATATTTTTTTATTATGACTTTATATTACACTCATGGTACCAATGATGTGTTCAGATTTCACTTCGGGTTATAATCGCTTTGTTTTTTTGAAAGTGTATTAATTTGTTATATCTTTGGTAATTATATATATTATTATTTAATGAATGTAAATAATGAGACAAATATAATTTATATTCATTTTATTTGAATTATATTAATATATAAAATATATATGTATGAAATGGAATACATTGTTCAGGGAGACGGTACGTCATACGGTCGCGTGAACATTGATTCAATTTTATTCTCTTATTGAAAGAAAGAATGAACATGACATATATGTATATATATATAGATAATAAAATTAGGGTTGAATTATTATTTAATATATTTAATATATTTTTACCAAAAATATGATAAATACATTCCATGTTGTAAAGAGCCGTATTATTTCCTTGTAATTTATTTACCCTAGGCGCGACTTGAGATTAGTTGGCGTAGACCTACTGCGAGAAAACCCAAAATGGCATAATAGTAAATAAAATAATTAAATAAAATTGTTTTATCAGTCAAATTCTTGTATCTCAAAACGGTAACTCAGATTGAAAATCTGAGACCACCATTGAACTCGTAACGATATTCTTTCCCTGGGATGATACTAATATTGGCCAACGCTGGCCATTAGTGAATGTTATATTTTGGCCGTAAATAAAATAATTAAGTGGAAATTATTTTATTGTAAAATCCATAACATCTGAATGGTAACTTGGATTGAAATTCAAAGAGTACCATTGGGTCCGTTGGGGCGTGTTCTCCTCGGGTGGAGCCTAACCTAAACTGACGCAGGTCGAGGGTGAACAATAATTATTGTTTTATCTTTTTTCAGGTTTGTTCAGTAAATGCATGAGCCACATTTTCTAACTCCTGAACAATTGCTCGGATTAAAAATCTAAGGGCACTATTGAATCTGCATTGTCAGATTCGATTAAGGGAGGCTTTTCACTAACCACAGTAGGTCAGGAGAAAAAGATAAGTTGTGCAAGTTTAAAAAAATGAAATGAAATAATTTTATTATTTTATTTCATATCCTCCAACGTACAAGTATTGGGATGGGGCCAGTGATGTGTCAAGCCAATAAATGGAATGACCTTCCACCCTTTGTAATGACATCATTGGAGAATTAGGAATCTTAGTAATTTATGAGTCCAATTAAATTTTAACGTCGTTACTTACCCTCCATCTCTAATATATATATATATATATATATATATAGTCTGGGGAGGGGTATCAGCATAGCTTGTAACGTCCCAGTTCCGAAAGCCACCCAGAGGCACCCCATACCCGATTGGTTACATGTCCACAAGCGCATTTACCCAAATTCCAGAGGCTGCCGACTAGCAGTGAGGGCCTTGGGTGTGATATTGGGGAAACTATGCCCTCATTGACAGAGTACACAATGGAAAAGAGAAAAAAAACAAATAAAAAAAATAGCAGAAGTAGTAGACATATATACATGAGTAAACGATAAATAGCGGAAGACTAAAAAAAAGACAACTGGAGAAGGAATATATGTAAATTATGCATGATACATATAAGTCTAGGAAAACAGCCAAACAATTCAAAATTCTGAATACAATACTAATCCCAAGTACAAAAGAAAAAAAGATGACCGACTGCTCAGCATCGCAACCCCCAGCTTGGTCCCATGCTCTCCAGCTCCATAGTAATCAAGAACCTGAAGCAGAAGGGAGCTTGCCCTTATCTATACATGAAAAAATATAATATGCTTGGGCCCAAAAGAATGGCCCAAACAAGGTGTGAAATACAATCCCAGTAGGCAATCACCCAAAGATCTGTTCCTAACAGTCAATGAATTCAAGGAAAGTAAAAGTGCAGGAAGCAGTAAACAGAAAAGAATATAGCAGCTACAATCCATAGTTCTAGAATATAATGTACACAAGTGAACAACCAACAACAAGTTGAAAACAAGTAACCCTCTGGGTAGCTCTCGCAGCCTAACCCCTATGGTTCAACCTACAAGTACTAGCAACCCTCTAGGAGGCACACTCAGTCTCACCCCTATGGTTCAGCTAAGAGTAGACTTTCTGAGGAAGCACTCACCATCAATTCCCCCTATAGTCTCATATCATACTAAAGGCTCTCTGAGGATGCACTCAACCTCTCATTCCCCCTATGGCCCGCGTTGAGGAACTAAAGACTCTCTGAGGAAGCACTCATCATCAATTCCCCCTATGGTCTCGCATCGTATTAAAAGACACTCTGAAGAAACCCTTACATCCATTCTCCCTATGGTCTACTACACTAGGTTCTCACAGTCCTGTGTGAAATAAAAATGCTCATTGCGCGCGTATCATCCCAAGTAAACCTCAAGAACTAATTGGCTATCATTCTAAGGCACAAAAACATAACAGTATAACAACCCCACTATCCTACAACTAGACATGGAAACTGGAAAAAATCCTAATAAGAAAAACATGCAAGGCGAAGCACAAGAACACAGTATAAATTATCCAAATTTACAAACAATGATCTATACTCAAGAAATCAAGCAAATCAGACAAACAACAGGGACAAAACAGGAAACCCACATTTCCCCGATCAAGGGAATTGGCGGAATTTGCACTAAATATTCATAGACTTCCTACGGAACGGCACAAAACACCTACCTCGATCCTAGGAGATCTATACTAGAACCACGCCGACTGATTCTCCCTTGAACGTCATATATTTGAGAAAACGCCCAAAACGCTCTACCCACGATATCTTGAGAAGGAGGAGAAATTAGAAAACAAGGTTCAAGAAGAAGGGAGAACTCACTGCTACAATTCCAACTCAACCGACAGTGCTTGAATTGGAGAACGGATGGAGGAATGGTGGATCGTCGAAGATTCGTGGATTCCCAGCGCTCTAGGACGAAAAAGACCTAGAAGAAGATGTTTATCATGATTAGGCGCGACCCTGATCCTTTTAATGAAAAAAAATAAAGTACACGTCGTGTACTTATATAGTACACAGCGTGTACTAGGTCTTTCCGTACTCCGCCAAAATACGCCTCCAAATTACCCTTACACACCGTGTGTGTGGCCCGGACACGGCCAGAACACGACTTTGAGCGAGAAAAGAGTACATGGTGTGTACTTAGAAAGTACACGGCTTGTACTTAAAAAATTTCCAGAAACTTCATTTTTCACAAAAAATCCAGAAAAAGGAAGGACATACCTGAAACAAAGATCCGAGTTCTTAAAAACTTCCCCCTTAAAGAAATTCGTCCCCGAATTTCCCTAGCAAGGCATATAAGAATAAACCTAGAACAGTTCCAGACACTATGATCATACATCAGCCTCTCTCTCCTAGGTCTTGTCTTGTACTTTCCCATGCTTCCAAAGAACCCGTACTAGAGGAACATACCACCCATGGAGAACCTTCATACTGTGATCAACAATCTGGATAGGATGCTCCTCAAACGGTGCATCTGCTTCGAGTTCAACCTCCTCGGGCTCAAAGACATGAGACGAGTCTGAAAAGTAACATCAGAGTTTAGAGACGTGGAAGGCGTCGTGCATGGCCTGGTAACTCTGAGGTAGCTGAAACCGATAGGCAACCGGCCCAAATCTCTCCAAAACCTCAAACGGACCGACGTACCACGATGAAATCTTACTCTGTCTTCGAATCCTCTTGTGTCACAACCTCAATGCGACACATAGGAAAACCTGATCCCCGACCTCAAACTTCAAAGGCCATCTCCGCTGATCAGCATAAGACTTCTGTCGAGACTATATTGTAGCCATCCTCTTCCGAATCAACACTATCTGCTCAGAGGTCTCCTGAACAAGATGAGGTCCCAGCAAAGCTGACTCTCTTGCCTCCAGCCAGCATAATGGTTATCGGCATGGCCTACCGTACAGAGCCTCGTATGGTGCCATCTAAATGGTCGCCTGAAAGCTGTTGTTGTAGGCGAACTACACAAGAGGTATATGCTTCTCCCAAGAACTTCCGAAGTATAGAATTCAAGCTAGAAAGATATCCTCAAGCACCGGGATCGTGCGCTCGGACTGGCCATCAGTCTGAGGATGGTATGCTGTACTCAAAAGTACCTGTGTACCCAAAGCCTTCTGTAGTCACTACCAGAACCGAGAAGTAAAGCACGCATCCCTGTCCAAAAAAATGGAGTGTGGAACTCCATAAAGACGTACAATCTCTTGGATGTACAATTGTCCCAGATCATCAACACTGAAGGACTCCTTGATCAGCAATAGGTGTGAAACCTTCATGAGTCTGTCGATGACAACCCAAACAACAGCGTTCCCCCGAGGTGACATCAGCAACCTGGTCACGAAGTCCATCGCGACATCATTCCACTTACACTCAGGAATGGGTAGCTGTTGTAAAAGCCCTACTGGTCGCTGATGCTCTGCCTTCACCTGCTGACAAGTAGAAATTCTCATGACAAAACCAGCAACATCTTTCTTCATACCTGGCCACCAGTACTGGCAGTGTAGATCTCGATACATCTTGGTGATTCCAGGATGAACTGACCAAACTGAGGAATCAAAATCCCGCTTCATCTCCTTGCGTATGTCTGCTGGAACCCATACACATCCTTGGAAACGCAAGATCTATTCCTCGCCCACTATCCATCCAGGAAAAGGGTCCTCTCCTAACACACTCTCCCACAGGACTAATCCTTCTGAGTCTGATATCTGCCTCATCCGTACCCGATCATGTAAAGTAGAGGTAACAGCTACAGAAGATAGAAAAGTCTATCCTTGTCCGTTATGCACCTCCAGATGCATCTCAGAGAACAAATCCATAAGCTGCTACTCACTGTTGGCCTCCTGAACTTCCTGAATATGAGTTCTCCTGCTCAATTCATCTGCCACTATGTTGCCCATTCCCGGCGTATAGGAAAGCTCGAAATCAAAAGACTGAAGAAACTCAACCCACCTGTGTTGTCTCAGATTTAGATCATGCTAAGTGAAGATGTACTTGAGACTCTTGTGGTCAGTCAAAACCACAAAGTGCTCTCCCATAAGGTAATGTATTCAACAGTGTAAGGAATGAACAATAGCTGCAAACTCCAGATCGTGCGTTGGGTAGTTCCTCTCATGTGGCCTCAACTGCCGCGACCCACACGCAACGAATCCATCTCCCTGGATAAGCACAAAGACCATCCCGATACTTGAAGAATTACAATAAACAGTGTAGCTCTTTCCTGGTTCTGGCAAGACTAGTATCGGTGCTGACGTCAACTTCCCCTTCAGCTCCTGAAAGGCTGATTCGCAAGAATATGACCAGGATAACTTCACCCCTTTCTTGGTCAGACCCGTCAAAGGTGCTCCTAGGCGTGAAAAGTCCTGAATAAAGCATATGTAGTATCCAGCAAGCCCTTGGAAACTCCTTACCTCAAAAACGTTCTTCAGCTGCTCCCAGGAAACTACACCTATCACTTTCTCTAGGTCCACAGATACTCTTCACTCTGAGATGACGTGACCCAAGAATTGAATCTGATCCATCCAAAAGTGGCACTTTGAGAGTTTATTATAAAGCCTATTCTCTCTCAGTGTACTCAGAATGATCTCAATATTGGTAGCATGGTCGTGCCGAGTGAGAGAGTACACCAAGATATCATCCACGAAGACCACGACAAGGGAGTCCAAGTAAGGATGGAACACTCGGTTCATCAGTGCCATGAAAACTGTTGGTGCATTCGTGAGACCGAACGGCATGACCGTATACTCGTAGAGACCATAGCTACTCTTGAAGCCTGTCAGAGGCATATCTGATGGTCTGATGTGAAACTAATGATAAGCGAACCTCAAATCGATCTTCAAGAACACCCGAGCTCCTCGAAGCTGATCGAAAAGGTCATTAATCCTAGGCAAGGCAAACTGGTTCTTTACCGTCAACTGGTTCAGCTTCCGATAATCCACATAGAGCCTAGGGGTACTGTCTTCCTTCTTTGCAAACAGGACAGGTGAACCCCAAGGAAAAGTACTGGGCCGGATGAAACCCTTTGCCTGCAACTCCTCCAACGGCTTCTTGAGCTCCTACAACTCAGGTGTAGCCATCCTATAGAGAGGAATGGACACCGGTGCCGCTCCTAGAACAAGCTCAATCGAGAATTCAGCCTCATGATCTAGAGGAAAACCTGAAAAGTCCTCTGGAAATACATATCTGAAACGATCCACCACTGGAGGAAAGTCCAACTGTGAAGTCCCCTGATCATCCAGATAAAGACTAGAAATCTGGGCCGTCACCCTTCCTAGCCCATGATGCTCGAGTCCTGCCCGACTCACCCGAACATCCCATTATGCTCTATGAAGAAACTATTCACCCTCTGGTGAGATGAAACTCACCCTACGGTGATAACAGTCGATGAATTCCTGGAAGGGAACCAACCAGTACATCCCGAGAATGACATCATAGCCTGTCATCTCTAGGACGTAGAGATCCCATAAGAAACGATACCCTGCAACCTCGAGGGGGAACTCTCTACACTGAGATAAACTAGAGGTCCTTGTCCCCAAAGGTGTGTCTTATTTCAATGAGTTGACAGAAGAAAAGATACAGAGGCCAAGGCTATCCACGACAACAACAGAGATAAAGCTATGCGTAGCACCAGTATCAAAAAGAGCTGAAGATAAAACTGAGGCTACTAAAATCGTACCTCGAACTGTAGAAGGTCCGAGATCCTGATCCTGATGGGTCTGTTCCACGACGAAGGACTGGACTGCACTGTGGTCCTGTGACCCTGCCTGACCGATCTAAGATGATCCACCCTACTAACGCTGAAAGACTGGTGGCTGACCACCATGGCCTCGGCCTTCACCTCCGCCCGAACGGCCGGAAGAACTCCAGTTCCCCGACTGGCGAGAAACTGGTGGTGCTGCTCCTGAACGAGGAGTCATAGAAGAACTACCGTCACCAGCTGCTGGTGAGATAACTTTGCAGAAACACTGAAGGTGACCCATCTTGCCGTAGGATCGGCACTCCACTGGGCCTCTCTGGAACTGCGGCCTCATGTGCCCTGACCGGCCATAGTGGTAGCATATCACCTGGCTGCCTGACGATGCATCTCACTTCTTCGGATCACCGCGCGTAGAATCTGTACGACGCTTCTTGCTGTCATCTGGAGGAATAATAGCTCTTAGTGTAGAACCGCCCTGGCCCGTAGCTCTAGAGTCTCTCAGATTGCACTCTGCAATCAGTGCCTGGTTGATGATGGAAGTGATGGAAGTTAACAAGAAGAGATTCACCTGCGAGCAGATCTCCCACCTGAGACCATCCTAAAACTTCTTCACTAAGAACATCCCATCCCCACCCCAGAGGGGTGTAAAATGATGCAGCTTGGTGAAATGAGAGGAGTACTCCATAATAGAAAGAGTACCCTTCTCTAAGCTCATGAACTCCCAGGCTCAGTCATCCCTTAGGGTCTTCGGGTAGAAGTAGTCATAAAAGATGCGTTGAAACTCCTCCCAAGCCATAACCTATTGATGATCCACCTATGAGATCACATCCCACCACCTCTTGGTGGAGCCACATAGCATATAGGTAGCGATCTTGACCCGCCTCTCTGGAGGCGTCTCCATATGCTCAAATATGGTCAACATGGCTTCCAGCCATGAATCTGCAGCCTGAGGTCCTCCTTACCCCAAGAAAGTGGGAGGACGCTGCCGCTGGAAAACTCGCGTCAAGTCTGACATAGTCATGGAAGGAGGCGGTACTCCCTGAAAGGTCTGCATCATCCTCATGTAACCTTCCCTGAACTGCGCATCAGTGCCTGAAACTGGTATGATAGCCGGTGCCAAGGTTGGCCCGACTGGAGGATCGGAAGGAAGTCCCTGATCATCCATATCTGGCGTCTGATCATAGCCTGACAACTGACGTACAACTGGAGGATGTCTCAGAGGCATATCTCTGAAAGATCAAAACATACCTTAGATTAGGAAAACAAGGATAGAGAACCACGAAGTACAAAATGAAAACAGAAGAAGGAAACACACAAGATTTACAAAATAAGACTACACGGCGTGTATAAATTCTACACGACATGTACTTAACTCTATTTCCCTGCCTGTGTCTCCTGGCATGGATAACCCACATGGTCTTCTTAAACTAAGACTACATGGGGTGTGCCTGGTGGACACGACGTGTAGGAGAAAAGGTTTCAACGACCTGTGTTATTGGCTACACGGCCGACTACACTGCTGAGACTACACAACATGTTCCGAACAAACACGGCGTGTACTTGAAGACTTTTCCCAACTCGTGTTGTTGGCGACACGACCAAGTACACGGTGTGTTCCGAACAAACACGAAGTGTATGGAAGAAGATAACACCGACCTGTGTTGCTCGTGACCCGGCTGGGTACGTGGAACAAGACTACCCACCGTGTAGCTATCCAACACGGCGTGTTCTACTCGAGCTTCCCCAGCCCGTGTTGTTAGTTGCACAGCCGGGCACATGCTCACTACTACACGGCCTGTACTTACCATACACGGCGTGTTCCTGGAGATTTTCAAAACCCATATTTCTGCTCACATAGTCAAAGACATGATTTAAAACTACATGACATGTATATATAAAGTACACGCCATGTATTTTGGGTTTTTTTCGGGAAGTAGCTCTGAAACTGCACCGATGCCCAGAAAACACTGAAAAAAAGGCATGATGGTGCTAAATTTTGATTCGTGAGGGCCCATACTCCCCGCGAATCAAAGTTTGGCATCCTATATAGTCATATACAAAGGAAAACAGGTTAATGATACACCAATTTATGATTCAAGAGGGCCCATAACACCTCAAGAACCAAAATTTGGCGTTCATTCAAGCAATGTACAATACAAACAGTCCTCTATTAAGCAGTAGGGATTCTATCAAAGCATATATCACAACAACATGAAAAATCTACACAAGTCTATCAAAACAACATGCAATCGCTAATGCACCCTAGATGGTATGGAAAGAATGCATGGCATGTTATATCTAACAAGTGTATATATGATGCATTAGATGGAATACCCTCATCTCTTCAGGTTGCGATAGAAATAAAACTACAATAGAAAAACAACAACAACACAAGACATCTGAATCACTCTAGGTGAAATCATATCAACCGTAAATCTAAAAACCAGAAAACAGCAACAAACGAGGTAGTATGGCTTTTCTCTGTACATGGGTTTGCTACTCCCGGGCACAACTTAACACCAAGTACCGAATCTGTCCTATCCCTGGATAAAGGCCCCAAACAGTAAGTCAAGAGAAAAGAACACCCTATGATACCACTTTGTAACGTACCGGTTCCGGAATCCACCCAGAGGCGCCCTGTATCCGGTTGGTTACATTGCCTCAAGCTCATTTCCACAAATGCCAGAGGTTGCTGACTAGCAGTGAGGGCCATGGGTGTGATAGTGGGGAAACTATGTCCTCATTGCCAGAGTACACAACAGTAAAGAGAATTGTTTTTACAACAATAGCATAAGCAGTAGACATACATACACGAGTAAACAATAAATAGTGGAAGCCTAACAAATAGACAACTACAGCAGGAATATATGTAAATGATGCATGATGCATATAAGTCTAGGAAAATAGCCAAACAAGTCACAATGCTAAATACAATAATAAGACCAAGTACAAAATAAAAATAGATGAGCGACTCCTCAGCATCGCAAGCCTCGGCTTGGTCCCATGCTCTCCAGCTCCACAACAACCAAGAACCTGAATTAGAAGGGTGCTTGCCCTTATCTATTCATGCAACAATATAATCTACTTAGGCCCAAAAGCATGTCCCAAACAGGGTGTGAGATACAATCCCAGTAGGAAATCACCCAAAGATCTGTGCCTAATAGTCAATGAATACAAGACAAGTAAAAGTGCAGGAAGTAGTAAACAGAAAAGCACACAGCAGCTACAATCCACAGTTCTAGCATATAAAGTACACAAGTGAACAACCAACAACAAGTAGAAAACAGGTGACCCTCTGGGTAGCTCTCATAGCATAACCCCTTTGGTTCAACCTACAAGTACTAGAAACCCTCTAGGAGGCACACTCAGTCTCACCCCTCTGGTTCTGCTAACAGTAGACTTTCTGAGGAAGCACTCACCGTCAATTCCCCCTATAGTCTCGTATCATACTAAAGACTCTCTGTGGAAGCACTCAACGTCTCATTCCCCCTGTGGCCCGCATTGAGGAACTATAGACTCTCTGAGGAAGAAATCATCATCAATTACCCCTGTGGTCTCACATCGTATTAAAAGACACTCTGGAGAAGCCCTTACATCCATTCTCCCTATGGTCTACTACACTAGGTTCTCACTGTCCTGTGTGAAATAAACATGATAAGCATGCACGTATCATCCTAATTAAACCTCAAGAACTACTTGGCTATCATTATAAGAAACAACAACATAACAGTATTACAGCCCCACTATCCTGCAACTAGGCATGGAAACTGGAAAAATGCCTAATAAAAAAAACATGCAAGGAAAAGCACAAGAAAAAAGTATAAATTATCAAATTTTACAAACAATTATCTCTACTCAAGCAATCAAGAAAATCAGACAAACAATAGGGACAAAACAGGAAACCCACAATTCCCCGATCAAGGGAATTTGTGGAATTTGCATAGAATATTCATAGACTTCCTACGGAAAGGCACAAACCACCTACCTCGATCCTAGGAGATCGATATACTTGAACCAAGTGAACTGATTCTCCCTTGAACATCAAAGATCTGAGAAAACACCCAAAATGCTCAACCCACGATATCTTGAGGAGAAATTGGAAAACAAGGCTCAAGCAGAAGGGAGAACTCACAGCTGCGATTCGAATGCAATCGACAGTGCACGAATCGGAGAACGGATGGAGGAACGGTGGCTCATCAAAGATCCGAAGATTCCCGGTGATCTTAGACGAAAGATACCTAGAAGAAGACATTTATCTCGATTAGGTGCGACCTCGGTACGTTTAATGAAAAAAATAAAGTACACGGTGTGTACTTTTAGAGTACACGGAGTGTACTAGGTATTTCCATACTCCACCAAAATCAGCCTCCACATCACCATTACACACCGTGCGTGTGGCCTGAACACGGCCAGAACATAGCGTCGAGCGAGAAAAGAGTACATGGCATGTACTCAGAAATTACATGGCGTGTACTTCAAAAATTTCCAGAAACTTCATTTTTCTCAAAAACTCCATAAAAATGAAGGATATACCTGAAATGAAGATCCAGGTTCTTACATAGATTCACCAAGAAGCGATGTGCTGAAGGACCCCCGTGATGCCGAAACATTAGAAGATGAAGCTGATCCCAGCGGGAGGTGATGAGGGACACCGAACCACACAATAGAGGACAACGTTTGAGTGACGTTGTTAGAATCTTGCTATGGGAATAAAGAACACTGACCCACCTTCAAGTGCGGGCATTTCTATAATGATTTGATGTAGGGGGTTTATTCATTTACATTTCCATAAAAGATTCCCTCTTCTCAGTTCTTGAAAATTATATGAAGAATGCTGGTCAACCAACTAACAGGTTGATCCACGAATCATTAGTTTTGTGATTGATGGTTATGGGGTAACCTTGGGGGGTTTTGTTAATTTTTTAATACAAGGAATTGCTAAACCCATTTTATTCTCCCTTTGATAATGAGCTAACATAGTGGGCACTGTCCTAACAAACACGACCTCAACCCTCCACAACATTGTTACCCTTGAGCCATCCATGGAAGAATGATGGTGTGATGACACCAACCAGATACATAAGAGGTAACACGCCAACGCACACCGCAAGAGGAGGTCATGACATGAAGCAACGACAGGCATCAGAGTATCCAAAACCAGCCAGAAGCAGAGGAGGTGGGGTGCACTGTTGCGCACCGCTAGTGTGAAAAGGGGCCATGGATCGTCAGCCGTAGTAGACATAGAAGGCGGATGGCTCGTCAGTCGGAAGTGTAAGGGAAGGGAGGCGTGCCATCGTGCACCAATGAATAGAAGAAGACTGCAACCGAATATGTGGTGGAGCAGGCAGAAACCATTCCTCCGTCATGTTCCTTGAAGACAGTGTGGATCCCACGTGGTGGCACATCTTTAAAGGTCGAACAGCCTTTGGCTGTGCGGGATCTCAGGGGAGTGGATCCCTTGATCCGCCTCGCAGAAGCACTGTGGGTCGCGACCTTTGGGGCAGGACCACACTCTGGTGGGCCGCCTGCCAAGAAGAATGCCGCCTAGTGGGCCGAGCCACACCCCACTGGCCTGGCCGCACCCCACCACGGGTTGGCTTGTTCCCCACCGGTTGGGCCAGGCCGCACCCCACTGGCCTGGCCGCACCCCACCACAGGACGAGTCGTGCCCCAGCAGTCGGGCCGGGCCCCAAGGCGGGCCAGTCCGCCCCTTTGCGGGCCCCTCCCTACACAGGTCGGGCAACACTTATGGGACACCCCTTTTCTAGGGCTATTCCATACCTCAGTATATTAGGCTGAATCTGCCGCGGCATAGCCCAGACGAGGTTAGGTAGGGTCAGTCCGACTAGGTTAGACCGGACCTGGGCCTAGAAACACTTAATGGGCCTTATCTCGATAACCGAGATCCATTTTGACAAACCATCTGAAGTATTGGAATCCTTGGAGAAATAAGGTCATTTTTTATTACTTCAAGAGTGTTTTGGAGAATCATGGAGTATGGTGGGTTTGGATTTTACACGAATCCAATCGGGCCTCGACACTGAAATGCCAATAACGCACAGACCGAGCGTCCGGTTGACGGGCTGTCTGTTGCATTGGAAACATTGTGACCTGAAGAATAATTGAGTTTCTTCTTTGTGAGACTTTATGCTAGTTGAAATAAGACCAATGTATTGGGAAGTGGTTCTACCAAGCGCACTACATATGAAACCCTACGACTGGTAGAGACCTGAAAACTACAGACTTTTCCACTTGGAGTGACTCGATGGCCATGGTACGTGATGGGGAAGAGTACCTCAGCAGGCCACAGCGGGGAGTGGCCAGATCACGCGATGGGGGAAGAGTACATAAGCATGCCACGGTGGGGATAATCTCTGTGTGACCTGAAAGACCCATAGTACGTGAAGGGGAGGAGTACCTCCGTAGTTAATGGTTAGTTGGAAGTGCCTCGGTGTGACACCACAGGCCCAATGTACATGATATAGGAGGAGTTCTCCAACAGCCGAGGTGTTCAACGTTGTGAATAGGAATGTTACTTGTTCCTAGGCCTAGAGAATTTGTGGCTATCTATCACCATTCATAGTGATCCGTGGTGGGTATGTATCATTTCCGGTTTTTCTGAGTTGAATACCTGGTTTGAGCTGATACTCTAATTTAGTTGTGTCTATTTCTTTGTGCTCTGTGATTGAGATCATGCCTTGTGGTTTTCCTTGTGGAATTCTGGGAGATCTTCAGGGGTCTAATTTTCCCTACGGAGTATCGTTATACTCAAACCTACAAGGGATTCACCCACACCTTGTTGTGTCTTGTGCAGACAGCGCGCAGTTGGGTTGAGGATTGAGGGAGCCAGGACTAGGCAGTACACGGAGGAGACAGGCAGACATGCAGTGATGAGGAGGCGGTTTGTACCTACCCATCAGGTATGATCCTCAGAGGACGAATCAATACTTCATTCCCTCTTTCTGTTGTATTATTCCTTTCAGTTGTATTTTTACTTGCAGTTGTACTCATACATTCTATTGGGCTGGTGTCCTGGCCCCTTTTATTTTCAGCACCCTATTTTACTATACCAGTTTACTTCACAGTTGCTTCTTGTTGTGTTCTGGGACCGTGGTTTTGTACAGGTTTAACGGTAATGACTTCCAATTTTAGGGAATATGCCTTTAGGTGCTAGTCTCTAGCCACTGGCCTATGGAATTCGAGCTTGGGGTAGTCATGAAAAGGGCCCCAGGGGACGAGTCGTGACAAAGTTGTATCAGTGGAGTTCGGTTCTACCGAAGAACTAGGACTCTGATATTTTCTCTAAGGTAATAGTGTTAAGTGTTATGAGTGTGGTTTTCTGTTCTAGGAGTCTAGTGTTCATGTGGCAGCCGACATATCCTTACACCAGGACCCGGAATTTCTGATTTCTGACTAAGTGCACAAAAACACTGATTTCATGTGCTTTGAAAAGTTTCATTTTTTATCTCTTGAGTCACCTCACCAGGTATAACTTATTGAAAACTGAAAATATGTCTTTTTTAGGATACTTCAACATAGACAGGCAGCCAGTATTACAGAGAGAGTATGTGATGATGGCCCACCGAGCGATGAAGCCTCGGTGCATGACCCTCTTACGGTGTCATCACATTCAGGTGGTGTACCAACCACATCGTACCCATTGGGAAACTGTTACCCCCACCTCCACCTATATAGGATGCACACCAACAGACTGTGTTTCACATGTTCCAGTGGCATTTTCCTCTGAGGTTCCGAGGTAGGATAGACCCACAGGTGGCAAATGATAGGCTGAAGGCTGTGGCTAGAGTTTTTTGATTGGTTGGGACATCAGCTGATTTTATGTTGATCCTAGCAGCCAGCCTTTTTCAGGAAGTAGTAGGGAGATGGTGGAACCTGATGCTCTAGATACATGATGTGGTGACCCTTATCTAGGCAGACTTTGAGGGCCTTTTTAGGGAAGAGTTTATCTGAATGACCATATGCACTGTTCATATAAAAATGCTGATACACTTACATCCGGGTAGCATGACAGTGATCTTATACCCAACGAGGATCACTGATCTCTCACACTACTCCACTAACATGGTACGAGACTTCTTGTTTAGGGATTAGACCTCTGAGTAGGTTCTCTGATGGGAGATCAGAGCATCGATGAAATCGATCAGCATACCAACTCAGGCTAGGGTGCTAGAGTGAGTGCTATTGGTGGACAACTTCCTAGCCGAGAAGGCACCCACAACGAGAGCCACCACCAAACTTAATGTAGTAGATTCACTTGTAGATGGAATCATACAAATGGAACAGAGGTCTACGTGGTCCATACCTTCTGGTGGACGACCCCAGGATGTAGGTTCATAGTTGCTGGGTTCGCGAGGTAGAGGAAGTCATGCAAGGGGCACACAGTGTTACACGTGCGGCGAGCAGGGTCACATGGCTCACCACTTTCCAACCCACCGTATGGATGACCATCAGAAAATCGAGGCTCCTACAATGTAGAGGAAGAGGTTCGAGCGAGGAGGTCTTTAAGGTGGTGGACGTGGCAGAGGAGATGGTCGTGCAGTAGGCGGTGGGTGGCATTTTGAGGTTCTACCCCCATCACCGCCAAGTGGCCCACCATGACCATAGGGAGACGAAGGGAAGGGACGAACTCAGCTTCAGGAAGCTGAGGCCTGTGACCACAGCACTCCAGAGACAATTAGAGGTATGATCTACGTCTACTCCACCTTAGTTGCAGTACATATAGACACAAGTTTCAGTAACTCTTTTATTGCCACAACCCTCATTCGGAGCTTAGAGATACAGGTGGATCTGTTGGCTCGATATTTATAGATAGAGACTCCTATGGGTTAGATTCAATGATTACACATTGGTACTGATAGTGTGATATTACTCTAGGAGGTGAGATCATTGGCTAGGATCTCATAGTAGTAGCATTGAGGCCTTACGATGTCATCATGGGTATTGAATGGTTATCCACAGTCCATGCTTAGATTAACTGTATTTGGTGCAAAGTGTAGTGTGTCTGCATGGATGGAATAAGGATTTCCTTAAACTATGACAACAGATCATTTTGAACATAGGATGGACTTACACAGAGGATGGTGCAGCTGATTACTCATTAGTTGTCTAACCTTACCCTTGGAGTAGCTGATGTTTAGAGTCTGAGGTATCCTATATTGGTGGACCAGTATACCGATGCCTTTCTTGATGACATTATGGGACTAACTCCACGTAGTGTGGTATACGTTTAAATCTACTTGTAACCTGGTATGACACTGATATCTACACCAGCATATCAGATGGATCCCACAGAGCTTCATGAGTTACGGGTACAGTTGGAGGACTTGAAGGTAAAGGGGGTTCATATGACCCAATGTTTCTCCATGTGTAGCCCTGATTCTATTCAGCATGAAGGCAGATGAGAGATTGAGACTCTAAGAGGAATACCGGTTCCTGAACCAGATGATCATTATGAAGAAGTATGCACTTCCGAGTATTGATGGTCTTTTCAATCATCTGAAGAGAGATCATTGGTTTTCTAAGATAGAACTCAGATAAGGCTATCATCAGCTCAGGATTCTAGAAGAGGATGTGTAGAAGACAAACTACAGATGTTGGTATGGACATTATGAGTTCTTGGTAATGCAATTTAGTATGACCAACCACCCATAAATTTTCATGGGACTCATGAACAAGAACATTCATCCATACCTCAATCGCTTCGAGGTGAGGTTCATCGAGGACATCATGGTATACTCAGCGATAGAGGAGGAGAATTCCTATCATCTGTAGGTAGTTCTAGGTACACTCCAAGAGCACCATCTTAATAGTAAACTACTTAAGTGCCAGTCATAGATACGAGTGGTCCACTTTTCAAGACACGTTATCTCAGAGGATGGAGTTGCAGTGGATTCAGCGAAGATAGAGGTTGTTCATGCTTGGTAGCCACCAAAGAGCGTGACAGATGTGTAGAGTTTCTTTGGGTTGGCTAGGTAATACCAAAGGTTATTGCTAGAATTTACAGAGATTTAGCACCCTTTTCAGTGTTGACGATGAAGGGTCATACCTTTGTATGGACGGATAGATGCCAAGAGAGTTTCTAGGAGCTAATGTAGTGACTGACGAGTGCCCCCATCTTGAGGGTACCAAAAGAGGGTGTTGGGTATGTAGTCTTCTACGACGCATCAGGGACAGGTATTGGGTACGTTTTCATGCATGATAAATTAGTGATCGCTTACATATCATGGTATCTAAGACCATAAGAGAAGAACTAATCCACTCACGATATAGAGTTAGCAATAGTGGTTTTTTCCTTGAATATGTGTAGAAATAACATGATGGGAAAAAGTTTTACAGTCTACTATAATCACAATATTCTTAGGTATATCTTCTCTCAGAAGGGCCTGAACATGAGACAGTGGAGATGGATAGATTTCATCTAGGACTATGACTTTTAGATTGTCCATACTCATGGGAAGGGGAACATGGTCGCAGATGCACTCAGTAGGAGGTCTGGTCTGCAGTAGCTGAGTGAGGCAACATAACAACTAGCTGAATTGTAGATATAATTCATGGATAGAGATGGAGCAGCATACCTCCAGTATATGATACTCACTCCCCCACTCCTTCAGTGATTCAGGGAGTCACAGCTTGGGGACACTGACTGTGTGGCTCAACATTATCAGATATCTCAGGGTAGGTACCTGATGGATTTTTTGAAGGTGTGGAGAACATCATCCTCTACAGAGGACGTACTATGGTACGATGGTGCTACGAGAGGCGGTGTTGAGAGAGATCCATACATTCCATTTAATGGTACATCCTAGAGTGATGTAAATGTACCAGGACCTCTGGTGTCAATACTAGTGGATAGGGATGAAGGATGGAATTTCATAGTTTGTATCAAGAGGCCTCACTTGTCATCATGTGAAGACTGCACAGATCTAACAGAAGTCTAATGCCGAAAAAATACATACATCCTTGGAGTTCAAGGAGGGAGAACCTATCTTCTTACATAGATTTATAAAAGGTGACATGTTATCACCGAGGTTTATCAGGCCACTTCAGATAATTCAGAGGATATGCGAGATGGCATACTGCTTTCCACTTCCACCTCAGTTGGAGAGGGTGCACGACGTCTTCCACATTTCCCAGCTGAGGAGATATGTGCAAGACCCATATCACATCATCAACCATAGAAAGATAGACTTAGAGAATGGGGAAAAATTTACAATGGTTCTAATAGATATTGAGGATCCACAAGAGCGGCCCCTTCATGGGCGTTCGATACCTCTGGTGCATGTTTGCTGGTAGCATGAGATCCTACATAGGAGCGGGAGGCTTAGATTCGTTTTTAGTACCCCCATTTATTTTCATAGTTTATGTTTTGGCATTCAATGATGAAAATACCTAAGGTGAGGAGAATGTAAAGACCCTAATTTTTTCCATGTAATTTTTTTAATTATATAGAATTTTATCGAGACCACAAAATCTGACGGCGGATGATTCTGAGGGCTGGAGTACCCAAAATGATCCATTGATGTTTTGTTAAACATTAAATATCGTGTGTAAGAAGTGTTGTTGATAAAGTAGAATAACTCTTAAATGGTTTCCCGAATCAGAAATACGAGGGCACAATTGTGTTCAGGATGTCAGGTTTACCCTAGGCATGACTTATGTTTAGTGGGTGCAGACCTTCTATGAGAAAACATAAAAATGGAATAACCATTAATAAAATTATTAAATAAAATTATTTTATTTTTCAAATGCTTATAACTCATTAATGTTAACTTGGATTGAAAATCCGAGACCACCACTAATCTTGTGAGGGAAAGATTTCCTTTGGCTGATACTAATACTGGTCGGCATGGGCCACAAGTGAAAGTTATTTTTTACCGTAAATAATATAATTAAGTGGAAATTATTTTATTTTAAAATCCATAACATATAAACAGTAACTCAAATAGAAAATATGAGATTACCATTGATTTTTTTGGGACGAGTTCTACATAGCTAGAGCCTAACCTTGACCGACACTGGTTGGGGGTGAATGCTAATAATTTATTTAATTTTTTTTCAGTTATGTTCAGTAAACGCACGAGTGGAATTTTAAAACTTTCAAACCATTTCTTAGATTAAATATCTGATGGCACCATTGAATCTGTAGAATTAGGAGTCACTTAAGGGAGGCTTTACATTGACCGCAGAAGGTCCAGATGATCGGTTTTTCTACTTTTTAAATGAAATGAAATGAAATTATTTTATTATTTTATTTCATATCATCCAACGAACAAGTAAAGGGGTGGGGCCAGTGAAATTTCAAGAAAATAAATTATTTGACTTGCCAACCCTATGTAATGATGTTGCTGGGGAATTAGGAAACATCTTAATTAATGAGCCTCATTAAATTCTAACATCGTTACTTACCCTCCCCCTCTCCTATATATACGGAGCTTGGGTGGGTGGGGGGTATCAGAACAGATTTGCCAAACAAAAAAGTGTTGAACGAGCTCTACGATGTCGAACACTTAGAAGAAAAAGTTGATCCCAGTGGTAGGTGACAGGTGACACCAAACCAAGAAATGGAGGGCGAAGTGCGAGCGGTGTCGTTAGAAGTATGTTACGGGAAATAAGAACATCGACCATCCTTCATGCACAAGCATTTCTCTGACAATTCGAGTTAGGGGGTTTATTCGTTTACATTTCCTTAAAAAATTCAATCTTCCCAATTCTTGAAAATTATGAGAAAAATGAAAGTCAACTGACTAACAGGTTGATTCGTGAATCATTCGTTTTGTAGGAGGTTGTTACAGGGAATCCTTGCATGGTATTGTTTGTTGTTTAAAAAAAGTAATTGATAAACCCATTTTATACTCCCTTTGATCATGAGCTAACATGGAAGGCGTGAGCCTAACAAACTCATCCCAAAACCTCCACAACATTGTTTCCCTTTCTCCTTCCATAGAGGAACGCCGGCGTGGCAACACCAACCGGCTAAAAAATAGGAGACACACCAACGCATGCTACTAGAGGATGCCGTGACATGAAGCGGCGGCGAAAATCGGAGAGGCCGACACCGGTGAGCCACAAAGGACTTTCAGTGCGTCGTAGCATGCCGCTAGTGTGCAAAGGTGTTGTGCCTCATCAACTAAGGCAGATAGAGAAGGCGATAGGCTTGTTGACGGACAGTGGAAGGGAAGGTCAGCCCACCGTCGCGTGCCGCTAGTGAGGAGGGGACGGTGGCCGAAGCTACAGCGGGGGAGACGGAACCTGTGACTCTTGTGGGTAACATGGAGACCTGGTGGTGACCACATGGCGCTGCCGCATTAGAGGCCAAATATCCTTTACTGCTCGAGATCTCAAGAGAGCGGCTCCATTGAGCTCCTTGGTGGAAGCACCACGAGACGCGCCATTCGAGGCCAGACCACCCTCCAGCGGGCAGCCGCCGGCGGTCCAAGATGCCTCCCACTAGCCGGGCCTCCTGCCCAGTGGGATTCCTCCCAACGGGCTGTACTGCGCCCCATCGGTCGGGCCGCGACCCACTACGGGCAGGGCCGCCCCTTTGTGCCCCCCTCCCTACACGGGAAGGGACACCCATGTGGGCCACCGATTTTTGTGGGTCAGGATGGACCTCTACCCAGTGGGACAATTCAGTTGTGGCCCAGATCAGACTGGGTTGGGAAGGGAGGTCCGACTGGGACCGACGGGACCCGGGCCCGATCGTGCCCAGAAACAGTTAAAGGGCCTTATCTTGAGAACCAAACGTCCATTTGATGAACCGTCTGTGGAATTGGGATCCTCGGAGTAAAAATGTCATTTTGATATACTCCATGAGAGTTTTAGACAAACATAGAGTACGGCTGGGTTGGATAACACCAAAATCCAACTAGGCCCTCGGTAGTGAAATACCAATAATGCACCGACCGAGCATCCGGTTTACTCACCGTCTGTTGTGTTGGATCCATTGTGGCACGAAATATCATTGGGTTTCTTATTTGTAAGACATCGTGCTGTTTGAAATATAATTGATTTATTGGGGAGTGGTTCACCATTGTGCGCTATGTACGGAACCTGAGGGCTGGCTGATACTTGACAACTACTGACTTTTCAATTCGGAGTGACTCGACAGACATTGTACATGATGGGGAGTTGTACTTCAACAGGTCACATTGGGGAGCATAAACTGTATGATATGGGGAGGAGTACCTCACAAGGCCATGATGGGGGAGTGACTATTTATCACCCAGTAGACCCATGGTACACTATGTGAGGAGTACCTCAGCAGGACACTGTGGGGGAGCTGCTCTGTGTGACCTAGCAGAACCACGATACACGATGGGGAAGAGTACCTTAGAAGTTAAATGTTAATGGGAAGTGACTATGTGTGATGCAGAAGGCCCACATTACTTGATAGAGGAGGAGTTCTCCAGCAGTTGAGGTGTTCAACAGTGTAACTGGTATTGTTACTTGTTCCTAGGACTAGTGAATCTGTGGCTAGCTATCAGCATTCATAAAAATCCTGTGTGGGTCCGCATCATATAATGTTTTTTTGAGTTTTATACATGGTTTGAGCAGAGTATATAATTGAGATGCGTCTATTTATTTGTGAATTGTGATTGAGATCATGCATTGTGGTTTTCCTTGTGGAATTCTGAGAGACCTTCGTGGGTTTTGTGGTCCCTACTGAGTATCGTTATACTCCCCCGTACATGGGCTTTTCCCCAACCATGTTGTGTGTTGTGCTATAACATCCCAAGTAAGTAATGAATAATATATATTCTTATCTATATCTATTTATGAATTAGATAGTGTTTTAGAGGCTTAAAATGAGAATAAATCCAATCTTAAGCATGGAATACACTAATATTTTTAAAAGATTATTTTACTGCCTTTTGATGGAAAACCATTTTTAAATCAAAATTTTTACAATTTTATAAGCTATATTTTCCAAAATAAACTTATTCATTATGATTGGGACATTGAAATTTAATTTGGATAATTTGTTGTTGTTTTTATAACAATGTTCATTTTTTAATGTATAGTGAAAAATTCTGCATTTTACATCAAAACTGCTTTCTCATCTAATTTAATTATATGGTTAGATTATCTTTTTAATTTGTTATAAAGTGTAATTAGAATATATTTTTACCATTTAATCCAATGGTGGTCATTATAATTTATTTCACTTTGGAATTGGTCATAAACAAGTGTGAAACTTTTCATAGATATTGTTTCAAAAAACCCCGCTATTTGTTTTGACAACAGGAATTATTTTTAAATTAATTATTGCAATTTCTGTGTTTGGAATTTTGTAAAATGAATTCCATATTTGGAATAAGATTTTCCAAATTATGTAATTAATACTCTTTTGTTTTTGGACATTATGAATAGTAAAGACAGTAATTATCTTTAATTATCGTGATTAATTAGTAATCAGGTAGTTAAGGATAATAAAATAATATCATAATAATAACAAATGACCACAAAATGTGTCCTAATTCTACTTGTTGTGTCATGGCCGACCATGGGATTCCTTTTTCTAGACTTAGGGACCCCATGTAATCACTTTTGGGTGAAAGTGACACTTTATTTTTTTATTTTTAAAGAAAGGAGAATATCACTAAAGAATGTATCACCCGAGTAAAACATTTTTAGTTTTGTTTTTGTAAATGATCTATTAGAAAATAAATATTTATTGGAAATATAAAACTATTTCCTAAATCATAGTATTTGTTTTATAATTTTTAGACATTAAAAAAATTAAATTATTTATGACATCATGATGTTGTAGCGATTACCTCATTAATGAACAATTTAAATAAAATGAAAAGATAATATAAAATCTAAGACTTACACTTGTCAAAGACCTATCGGATGAGTATATTTAAAACCCTTATCACCTTATCCTCTAAATATATCAACGTGGGACCTTTAAAATCCGAAACTCATTTTAATATAAAGTAACATTTTATAACTTTCCAAGAGTTCCCCTCCTCTCCTCTTATAAAATATCCCCACCTCTACCTCTTTACACACACCTACCAAGCCATTGGATCATCCAAGATCTACTCATTATATCTCTCCTCATACCTCTATTAATCATATAAGCCTTTCCATAGGCATAAATCTTTTCAAGAAACCCTTTTGGTTCAAACCAAGAGGAGTTACCCGATTTAAAGGTAAAGACTTCTCTAATGTTCTTTTGTTTTATTTTGCTTCTCCAACCACCTAAACTCTTTTTATTCCTTTATTTTGTAACAACACCAGTATATTAAATATACTAGTATGTTTTAATGAGAATTATTAGATCTACAATTACACACACCTTCATCTAATGTTTAAAGATCATATTGTTTCTGTGGATGGTGAATTTCTGCCTCACGAAACGATGATTGTTCAATATTATTCTAACACCTTCAAAGGTGGACATTAATATGTAACTATAGTTATATATGATATATAATATGTTTATTTTTTCCTTAAGCTTATGTATTTTTCATTTTTGTTATACCTTTATGGTTTCCATTATGGGTAAACGCGACATCTTCATTTTAGGAAGTGTGGACTACCGCCCCCTCAAAGTGATTTGATTCGTTAATGCCGTATGTGGGACATATAAAATATGGAGTTCATAATATTATATATGATATTATACTGGAATTCTAATTTACCTTTATATCATTATGATTTAATTCCATTAAATATGAAATAGAAATGAAAGTAGCGTTCATTCGTACGTACGACTTACCGTCTCTATGAACGGTGCACTTCATTTATTACCTCTAAATGTTATGTAATATTATAAATGCATGTATATAATAGATATATATGATATATATGATATCTACATCATGAATATAATTATGGATATAATTGATATTTTACCACATGAACAAATTGTAATTATAAAGAGTTTATTTTTGAATCAAGTACCAATGATCGACAAAATGACCATTATTAACTTAAATAATTACATAGTGTTCATGACATGGTGATAAGTGATATAAAAGGAATAATTAACTTGAGAAAGGTTCTTAATCAAGTAGAAATTAACTCAAGTTTATTATTTAAGAGGTTAAAGAACGATGGAGTCAAGTCGGATCCGAGGTAAGGGACTTCGTCTCAATCTCCTTTAATTGAGGCATATTTTGTTTTATATACAACTTTCTTTTATACGGTGTATAAAACCCTTTGAATTTTACATCTATTCAAAAGGAATCATTTTTATACGAAGTGTTTTACTAAATGACAAAAGGAATGTTTTTTGTCGTACGTATGCGGTGACAATGACTTCTCCACCGCTGTGACCATTATTTGAGTTTCGGCTTCCTCTACAAGCCATGAATTTTTTTAAATGAAAAATAAATACCATGTTTTAATTTTATTTTATTTTGGTATTGAAAATTGTTTTCATAATGTTTTTATTATATCAATGTTTTGTATTGATATCTTGTGATTGAAATATGGAAATTTTATGTTTCCTTTATGCATATTTTATGTGATACGATTATGTTATGGTTCTTGGGAATTGTTATGAAGACAGGTGGTTCCGTGATAAACTAAGGGTGGGTGAGCCCGATATAGCTCTTCAATGCATTGGGTAACGCGAAGGGGTTAAACGTTAAGGTTTCTCCGAAGAGATTTAGGGAATATACTGTGATGGGTATTCCAAACGTAACCATGAGGGTTACTCCCTACGTAAGAATGTTATAAATTCGTCAAGTTACCTTTATGTCTTATGATTTCTATGATTTACTCATGATTTGTTGAGGTATATTAAAGTGCTTATGTTTTATGAGTAAAGTATGATTTCATTAATTCTTATGTATATATGGACTAATGTTTTCATTCTATATTTTTATATACCTTACTGAGCTCTTTATGCTCATCCCATGTTTTTGAAATGTTTTTCACAGGTCAAGGGAATGGTACATTATTTGATGATAGTGTCAAGGGAGTGTCAAGAAAGGATCCATGTTTTATTTTAAATATGTTTCCATTTATGGAAGAAATGATTACTATCTTTTAAGTAACCACTTTGTTTAAATGTGGAATGTAATGCATGATTTATGATCTAATTATCTAAAACTCTAAACCTGAAAAGATCCTCAACCTGTATTCTTGAAATAACTCAAGATTAAGTAATGTTTAAGGATGGGGCCTTATAGTTGGTATCAGAGGATGGTTTAGATAAATTTAGGAGTTATAAATCTATTAAATGATTGTCTAATTTTTTTTGGTCAAATTGAAATGATATAGAATTTGAAGATTACTATGTTGCTTCATCTAAGACATGTTTGTTCAGAATGGTTTTCCACAGAGGAAACAGGGAAGCAGTGCTAGGAAGGCATACAGAAGGAAATGACCTTCCGAATCAGCATCCTGAGATGGTCGGAATTGGAACTGAATAGTTTGTTACAATAATGGCGTAGTTGACTCAAACGATAAATGGTGGTGGTATCCATGCACGAGAACAGCCAGATCAACTGTAGAGGAACATGTCAGTGGTGGATCAATTCATGAGGAAAAATCCCCCATAATTCAGAGGATCATCTGATCATGTGCTAGCTGAAGGGAGGATTAAAGCACTGGAGAAGATTTTCGATGTCATGGGGTGTTCAGAAAATAAAAACGTTAGTCTTTCAATATACCGTTTGGAGGGTGAAGTAGATCAGTGGTAGTCGATGGTTAAAATTATCATGGACGCTGATGAGAGTGATGCTCTCATTTGAGATGAATTCAATGGTATGTTTCTTGCGAAGTATTTTCCTAAGGCTGTTCAACTTAGGATGGAAAAACAATTCTTGGAATTGAGGTAGGAGGACGACTCAGTGGCTTCTTATGATGAAAGGTTCACTCGATTGGCAAGGTATGCTCCAAATTTTATCCGAGACCTTGATAGTAAAATCAATCATTTTTAATCAGGATTAAAGCCAAAATATAGAAGGGAATTGGCTTCTCGTGAGTTCAAAATTTATTAAAATCTTGTTCGATGTGATGAGAAGGTCGAAATGGAGTTTTCCGAGGATCAAGTGTTATATAACAACCATTAGAAGAAGAGACCGAGGTGGAAGGAGAAATGGAATAATTCTTCAAAATGGTCTGATGGTAAGAAAACTAAGTTTCCAGTTTGTGATAAATGTGGTAAAAAGCATGCTGGGGAATGCCTTTTGAATTCTAGAAAGTGCTACCGATGTGGTAATATGGGACATAAGGCTCATGATTGCATTGGAAAAGATCAATGTGATGGTAAGACCAAATTTTATTTACAGTTAGTGAAATGTTTCAAGTGCAATGAGATGTGTAATTATGAAAATGAGTGTCCAACAAAGAGCTTGAGTGATGGGAATCGGACATACTACAAGCCGAAAGGGGTGGTGAAATCCTTTGCAACTACTTCAGCAGATGTTGGGCCATCAAATGAAGTGGTATCATGTACTTTGTTTGTTTTTTCAGATTATGCCAGTGTGTTGTCTGATTCAGGGTCTACACATTCCTTCATCTCAGAAAACTTTTCTAGTAAAATGGGAATACCATCTCAATAAATGACTCATGAACTTGTGGTAAAAATACCTGGGGGAAATGTTGAGGCAAAAAGAATTTATAAGAGTCTTCCTATCCTTATCTGTGGAAAGAACCTACTTGAAAACATTATTGTTTTACCTCTAGTAGAGTTTGATGTTATCCTGGGTATGGATTGGCTCTCTATTTTCCATGCTATGATTGACTGTAGAGCTAAAGAAGTTTTTTTCAGAAATAATTTCAGTTTGTGTACAAGAATGAACCCTTACTGTTGATAACATACCAAGAGGCTGAGAAACTTGTAAAAGATGGAAATGAATGTTACCTTGCACATATTGTTGAAAACAAAGGAACCATTCAAATTAATGATGTGCCAGTGTTAAATAAGTATCCTGATGGTTTTCCTGATGAGTTTCCTGGAATAATACCAGATCAGAAAGTTGAATTTACTGTTGACTTAGTTCCTGATGATAAGCCAATTTCAAAACCCCCTTATTGAATGGATCAAATTGAACTTTTAGATTTGAAGGAGCAATTGAAAGATTTATTAGAGAAAGGTTTCATTCGACCTAGCACATCACCATGGGGTTCTCCTATTTTATTTGTTAAAAATAAATATGGTTCAATGATACTTTTAATTGATTATAGAGCCTTGAATAACATCACTGTTAAGAAAAAATATCATTTTCCTCATATTGATCATTTGTTTGATTGGCTCCAGGGATCTCAATATTTTTCAAATATTGACCTAAGATCCGGGTACCATCAGTTGAAGGTAAAGGAAGAAGATATTTCAAAGACCGCGTTTCTTACAAGATATGGCCCTTATGAATTTGTTTTTATGCCTTTTGGGCTAACCAATGCACCTACTGTATTCATGGACCTTATGAATTGAATTTTCCCTGAGTTCTTGGATCAGTTTTTGGTTGTTTTCATTGATGATATTTTGGTGTTTTCTAAAAGTAAAGAGGAGCATGAAAGACATTTAAGGGTTATTTTACAACCCTTAAAAGAAAAATAATTGTATGGGAAATTTAGAAAGTGTGAGTTTTGGTTATAACAAATTTCTTTCCTTGGTCACATTGTTTTTAAAGATGGGATAATTGTTGATCCTGCAAAAACAAAGGTTGTGGAAGAATGGCCAAGACCCACAAATGTAACCGAGATTCATAGTTTTCTTGGTTTGGAAGGCTATTACTGAAGGTTTGTTAGAAATTTTTCACGGTTATCTAGTTCAATGACTAAGGTAACTCGGAAGGGTGTAAATTTTATCTGGATAAAATAATGTGATGATTGTTTTCAGGAAATGAAAAGAAGATTGGTGAATGCTCTAGTTTTGGAACTACCTTCCAGGAATGGGGAGTTTGTTATCTACAATGATGTTTCATTGAAAGGACTTGGTTGCATCCTAATGCAGAATGATCGGGTAACTTCTTATGCTTCACGTCAGTTGAAAACTCATGAGGTAAATTACCATACACAAGATTTGGAATTAGCTGCTGTTGTTTTCACTTTAAAAATTTGGAGGAATCATTTCATGGTGTAAAGTGTGAAATATATACTGATCACAAAATTTTAAAATTATATATTCACTCAAAAAGAACTGAACATGAGATAGAGGAGATGGCTAGAATTAATCAAGGATTATGATTTTACAATTCATTACCATTCGGGAAAACCAAATAAAGTGGCTGATACTTTGAGTCGAAAAAGTAATGCTTCATTAAAAATGTTGCATTTGGAACATGATCCTTTGGTTAAGGATTTGATGAACTTTGGAATAGAAATTGTTGGTGCAGGATATCCTTCTGTTTTGTTTCAGGTATCAGTGAAATCTTCTCTATCAGAAAGAATTAAGCAAGCACAGAAGCAAGATAGTGAGTTGCATAAAAAGGTAGATTTGGTTCAGAAAGGTAATTTTCCTGAATTCAACATTGATAATGATTGCGTTTTGAGATTTGGGAAGAGATTGTGTGTGCCTTTTGATTCATAGTTGAAGAGAGAGTTGTTATGTGAAGCTCATAGTTCTCTGTTTTCAGTTCATCCAGGCAGTACTAAGATGTATAGAGATCTTCGGGAGTATTACTGGTGGGACAGAATGAAAAGAGATATTTATGATTTTACTGTGAAGTGTTTGACTTTTCAACAGGTTAAAGTAGAGCGGAAGTTACCGAAAGGGGTGTTTCAGCCTTTACCCGTTCCAGAGTGGAAATGGGAGAATATATCCACGGACTTCATTATGGGATTGCCGAAGACACCTTGAGGTAATAATGCAATCTTGGTTATTGTTGACTTCTTGACTAAATCTGCTCATTTAATTGATATATGAGATACTTTTTCCCTAGATCAAATTTCCCGTTTCCATCTTAAAGAGATAGTTAGGTTACATGGAGTTCCTCTCTCCATTGTATCTGAACATGATCCCAGGTTCACTTATAACTTTTCGAAAGTCCTTCATAAGTCGTTGGGTACTGAATTAACTTTTAGGACAGCTTTTCATCCTCAATCAGATGGGTAGTCAGAACGAACGATTCAGACTTTGGAGGATATGCTACATGCTTGTTCGATTGATTATCAGGGAATTTGGGACCAACATCTTTCTTTGGTTGATTTTTATTATAATAACAGTTTTCATTCCAGTACACAGATGGCACCATTTGAGGTATTATATGGGAAGCGGTGTCGAACTCCATATTTTTTGGATGAAGTTGGTGAAAGGAAGTTGATGGGACTAGAATTGGTAGAAGAGTTAGCAGAAAAAGTTCAGCTGATACAGAAACACATGAGAATAGCTCAGATCAGGCAGAAAAGTTATGCAGACAACAGGAGGAAGGATATATCTTTTGCGGTAGGTGATCATGTCTTCTTCAAAGGTTCACCATGGAAAAGTGTGATATGATTTGGTAAGAAAGGAAAGCGGAGTCCAAGGTTCATTAAACCATATGAAATTCTAGAGAGAGTTGGATCGGTTTTATACCGAGTGGATTTACCTCCGAGTTTATCTCAAGTACACAATGTTTTTCATGTTTCAATGTTATGGAAGTACATGCTAGATCCATCTCATGTTTTGAGTCAAGAGGTAGTTCAGCTGGAAGAGAATCTATCTTATGAGGAACAACCAGTCCATATTCTTGAAAACAGGAAGCAAGTGTTCCAGAATAAGGTGATTCATCAAGTAAAGGTTTTGTGAAAAAAAACCACATGAGTGAAGAGGCAACATGGTAATCTGAAAATGCAATGAGGGATAAATACGCCCACTTATTAGATAAGTAAATAAATTACGGGGATGCAATTTTATAACGGGAAAAGGATGTAACATCCCAAGTAAGTAATGAATAATATATATTCTTATCTATGTCTATTTATGAATTCGATAGTGTTTTAGAGGCTTAAAATGAGAATAAATCCAATCTTAAGCATGGAATACACTAATATTTCTAAAAGATAGTTTTACTGGATTTTGATGGAAAAACATTTTTAAATAAAACTTTTGACAATTTTATAAGCTCTATTTGTCAAAATAAACTTATTATTTATGATTGGGACATTGAAATTTACTTTTGATATTTTTTTGGTATTTTTCTGACAATGTTCATTTTTTAATGAATAGTAAAATATACTGCATTTTACATCAAAACTGATTTTTCATATAATTTAATTATATGGTTATATTATCTTTTTAATTTGTTTTAAAGTGTAATTAGAATATATTTTTACCATTTAATCCAATGGTGGTCATTATAATTGATTTCACTTTGGAATTGGGCATAAACAAGTGCCAAACTTTTCATAGATATTGTTTCAAAAAAACCCGCTATTTGTTTTGACAATGAGAATTATTTTTAAATTAATTATTTCAATTTATGTTTTTGGAATTTGGTAAAATGGATTACATATTTTGAATTAGAAGGTCCAAATTATGTAATGAAGACTCTTTTGTTTTTGGACATTATGAATAGTAACGACAGTAATTATCTTTAATTATCTTGATTAATTAGTAATCGGGTAGTTAAGGATAATAAAATATTATCATAACAATAAAAAATTACCCCAACATGTATCCTAATGCTACTTTTTGTGTCATGTACGACCATGTTATTCCTTGTTCGAAACTTAGGGACCCCATGGAATCACTTTTGGGTGAAGGTGACACTTTATGTTTTTATTTTTAAAGAAAGGAGAATATCACTAGAGAATGTATCACCCGAGTAAAATATTTTTAGTTTTGTCTGTGTAAATGATATATTAGTTTATAAATATTTATTGGAAATCTAAAAATATTTCCTACATCATAGTATTTTTTTATAATTTATAGAACATAAAAAAATTAAATTATTTATGACATCATGATGATGCAGCGATTACCTCATTAATGAACGATTTAAATAAAATAAAAAGATAATGTAAACTATAAGACATACACTGGTCAAAGACCTATTGTATGAGTATATATCGAACCATTATCACCTTATCCTGGAAATATATCATTGTGGGACCTTTAAAATCCTAAAATCATTTTAATATAAAGTAACATTTTATAACTTTCCAAGAGTGCCCCTCCTCTCCTCTTATAAAAGGCCCCCACCTCTACCTCTTTACGCACACCTCCCAAACCATTGGCTCGGCCAAGAACTGCTCATTTTATCTCTCATCATCCATCTATCCATCCTAGAATCCTTACTTTAGGAAGAAAGCTCTTCATGAAACCATTTTGGTTCAAACCAATAGGAGTTACCCGATTTAAAGGTAAAGACTTCTCTAATGTTCTTTTGTTTTATTTTTCTTCTCCAACCCCTTAAACTCTTTTTATTCCTTTATTTTGTAACAAAACCAGTATATTAAATATACTAGGATGTTTTTATGATAAGTGTTCTAGCTACACTTACACACACCTTCATCTAATGGTTAAAGAGAATATTTTTTCCGTGGATGGCGAATTTCTGCCTCACGAAACGATGATTGTTCAATATTCTTCCAGCACCTTCAAAGGTGGCCATTAAGATGTCACTATATTTATATATGATATATAATATTTTTTTCCCTTATGTTTCTGTATTTTTCATTTTTGGCATACCTTTATGGTTTCCATTATGGGTAAACACGATATCTTCATTTTAGGAAGTGCAGACTACCGCCCCCTCAAAGTGATTTGATTCGTTAATTCCATATGTGGGACGTATAAAGGATGGAGTTAATGATATTATATATGATATTATACTGGAATTATAATGTACCTTTATATCATTATGATTTCATTCCATTAAATATGAAATATAAATGAAAGTTGTGTTCACGCGTACGTACGGCTTACCGTCTCCATGAACGATGCATTTTATTTCTTACCTCTAAATGTTTTGTAATAATATAAATTCATGTATATACTGGATATTTATGATATATATGATATATACATCATGAATATAATTTTGTATATAATGGATATTTTACCACATGAACAACGCGTAATTATAAAGAGTTTATTTTTGACTCAAGTACCAATGATCGACAAAACAACCATTATTAACTTAAATAATTACATAGTGTTCATGACATGGTGATAAGTAATATAAAAGGAATAATTAACTTGAAAAAGGTTCTTAAGAATGTATAAATTAACTCAAGTTTATTATTCATGAGGTTAAAGAATGATCGAGTCAAGTCAGACCCGAGGTAAGGGACTTCGTCTCAATCTCCTTTCATTGAGGCATATTTTGTTTTATACACAACCTTCTTTTATACGGTGTATAAATCCCTTTTACTTTTATGTCTATTCAGAAGGAATATTTTTTATATGAAGTGTTTTACTAGATGACAAAAGGAATGTTTCTTTTGTTGTACGTATGCAGAGACAATGACTTCTCTGCCACCGTGACCATTATTTGAGTTTCAACTTCTTCTACAAGAAATAACATTTTTTTAAATGAAAAATAAATACCATGTTTTACTTTTCTTTTATTTTGGAATTGAAAATGGTTTTAAAAATGTTTTTATTATATCAATGTGTTTTATTGATATCTTGTGATTGAAATGTGGAAATGTTATGTTTCCTTTATGCATGTTTTATATGATACGATTATGTTATGGTTCTTGGGAGTTGTTATGAAGACTGATGGTTCCGTGATAAACTAAGGGCGGGTGAGCCCGATATATCTCTCCAATGCATTGGGTAATGTGAAGGGGTTAAACGTTAAGGTTTCTCCGAAGATATTTAGGGAATATACTGTGATGGGTATTCCAAACGTAACCATGAGGGTTACTCCCTACGTAAGAATGTTATGAATGCCTCAAGTTACCTTTATGTATTATGATTTCTATGATTTACTCATGATTTGATGAGGTATGTTAAAGTGATTTTGTTTTATGAGTAAAGTATGATTTCATTAATTCTTATGTATACATGGACTAATGTTTTCATTCCTTATTTTTATATACCTTACTGAGCTCTTTATGCTCATCCCAAGTTTTTGAAATGTTTTTCACAGGTCAAGGGAAATGTACATGATGTGATGATAGTGTCAAGGGAGTGTAAAGAAAGGATCCATTTCTGTTTTAAATATGTTTCTATTGATGGGAAAAATGATTACTATCTTTTATGTAACCAATTTGTTTAAATGTGGAATGTAAAGCATGATTTATGATCTAATTCTCTAAAACTATAAACCCGAAAAGATCCTCAATGTGTATTCTTGAAATAACACAAGATTAAGTAATGTTTAAGGCTGGGTCCTTATATGTGCAGATGATGAAAAGTAGGGTAGAGGCTTGTTATTGTGTTCTCTGAATTATGTCCCCTTTTACATTCATCACACCTTTTTACTAAAATAGTTTACTTCACAGTATCTTATTATTGTGTTCTCTGACTATGTGTTTGTACAGGTTTAAAGGCAAATCCTTCCCATTTTAGGGAATATGACTTTTGGGGCTATTCTTCAGTCCCAGGCCTATGGAAGGTAGGCTTGGGGTAGTCATGACATGGGCCACTGGGGCAGGTCATGACCCATGAATTCTATGAATGAATCACATCACATTGTGAGGGCAGTTGTCTACACGTTCTAAAAAAAGTATCTTATTTTTTTAAAAAAATGTAAATTATAAATATTTGTGTTGTAAAAGAATTAAAGAAATATAAATATGTAATATGTTTTATATATATCATATATTATTATTTTTTCCATCATAATTATCAAGCATGAATGGTGTTATATGAAAAATGAATATTCATTGTTTCATGATGTGGTAGTTTGGAATTGGCCTAAAAATTAGGTTTGTTACCCAGTAGAGGGATGTTTATGTAATTTTAGGTTGAAAAATTATCATGAAAATATCTCATTATATTTTCGATATTTTTCTGTTTTATAATCCTAGAATAAAGAAAGTGTAGTGGTGGATATTGAATATAAGATACAAGAGCATAAAGAAATATGGTACCTCTTCTTTCGGTAACTCCATTTGGTTTTCAAAAAAAGGGTTTCGTCGATTGATTTTTTCTAATAGAAGGATTCAAGGAGAGGATTATTTATGAAGGTAAGTGTATTTGTAATATATTTTTCACGAATAAGTGCTTTGAAAGGGTATAATAAAGAATAGGTTGTGGTCCTTTATAGGGGAAATGACTCCCTTTGTATTTTGAAAAAATGTTATGTGTAAACATGTTCTAAAAAATAAGTCATAAAAAACAATAAAAATAATGGATGTTTAGTGGACTATTAGTAGCCATCTGATAGGTTTTAGATGAATGGATAGGTCTTCTGGGCCCTTATTTTTATGTTTTATTTCATTTTTTAGCATAATTTCATTTTAATCGTTGTAATTAATTTTCATTACATTCACTAATATATTTTGTAAAAAAATAATTTTAACTAATTTAAAACTATAAATTATTCTTATTAAAAACATGAAATTCATTTTTATAACTTCCATTCACATAATTGGTTGAAATTTATTTAAAATTAATCTTGTAAATGGGACGACAATGTGAGTTTTTATAATAAAATAATTCAAAAGTTTCTTATGTTTTTATATTAAATTTAGAATTAAATTTTATTTCCAAGTCCTAAATTAGATTTATTTATAAATAATATATATAATATTACATTAAACCCAATTAAAAATATAATTTAACAGATTAAATAATTTAGATGAAAAATCAATTTTGATTTAAAATTATATATTTTTCACAATTCATTAAAAATGTAACATTAAAGAAAAATAACAAAAATTTTGTGACGATTGTTTTTATTTTTAAATTTCAAATATTTTGATTATTATGATATATTATATTAATAAAAATACAAAAAATTTCATTTGAAATATGTTCTCCATTAAAAAGTAGTTTAATTTCAATTATCAAAATATTTTATATTATCTATAATATTGGTGTTGTTCCTATCAATTGTTTATAAAATTAAATGGATGAATATCAAAAAATATATTAAAAATATAATATAAATTTTTAATTAATATAAATCTCTAATTATAATTAATTTAAATTATTAGGAAAAAAAATAAATGTTTGAATAAAAATAGTTTTCTATAATTATATTTCATATATGTCCAATTGGTTCTTATATCCATTCGTAATAAATTATTAACCATTGAAATTATATTATATTTTTTTGTAAACAACATATTTTAATTAAATATTTAATAAAATTCACATCCTCCTGGTTATAACTGAAATTTTTAAGTAAAACACTTTTAATAATATATTGATCGTAAAAATTGGCAAAACATATATTTCAAGCCAAGTTTGTGTTGTGTGTACTATATTCTCACATTGGTGTACCATGTAGATAAATATGACCACTATATTTCATGTATTGTATGAAAAAATTTGTATTGTGTATAAATCAATCCAGACAAAGTTGATTAATATAAAAACAGTCATATGTGTTGTGTTAAATTTAATATTCCAAAAATATAAAATTAATTCAGAAAAATTAACTATAATTATTGATGTGTTACATTATTCCCCCTTAGAATGAATTTCACCTTTAAAAATAATCTTGATTGTAAAAATTTTAATACTTGATATTTAATTTTATATATACCAATATATAAAAAATTAATACTAAAACATCAATTAAAAATGAAATTTTGGAAGCATAATGGTTACCTAAAGTAACATACAACTAGGTTTACACATTTGAGATGTTAGGTGCAATGTGAAAATATAGAATTCGAGTAAAAGATTAAATATTTTTAGGGTTTTATGGTGGAAAAAAATCACATACATTTTAATGTTAAATGGGATGTTGAGGGACTCAAATTCATAAATATTTAATGATTTAAAAGTCTATCAGTTTAAGAAAAATATGGTATTATGAAAACATTTTTTAATCATTTTTCTTATGTTGATAAATTAGTTTATTGGACAATATTATAATGAAATATACTCACTTCATATATTTATTTAAAAAAATATCATTATATGGTTGTTATTTTATCAATTTCTAATCCATCCGTCACTTAATGAAATGGATTTCAACAAATTAACTTTGATTCTGGAAGTAATAAAATGTTATTTTGAATAGATATTAATTCCCATAAATGAATTAAATGTATAAATATTTTCCTCAAACTGTTCATTAAAATAAAAATGTATAATACATTAATCTCCAATAAAAAAAATATAAAAATTATTTCATCATAAATATTTTTTCATAGAAAATAATTATACATTAACCAGGAAATCATGTAGGATAGTGGTAGGATTCAAACCATTATAGCCCATAGATCATGTGCTCAAGACATGTTCCCTTACTGGAAAACATTGGTTATCATCCGATATACATGACGTTCTTTTCCAAAACCAAACTAATATAATTTAAAAAATATATATGTTGAAAATCCTTGAAATAATGTTAATTACTAAATAGCCTTTTAACCAAGGTTTTCAAGACAATCTCAATACATAAATACATCCACTTAAGTTTAATGTAAACAATTATTGAATGGTTAATATTAGAACCCATCTGAAATATGAAAAACTAAATATTAAAAAGTGTTTTACAAAATCATCTTAACAGTGATCCCCCATATATCACATAATTTATTTTGGTTCTTACATTCCAATCATGTGAATAACCTCATGATATATTCTCTTGAAACATGGTAATAAAATTATTTACCATATATTGTACAAGAAAACATTAATTATTCATTATTCCAATGATTATTATTTACATTCATTAATGCCAAGATGTTGAAAATGTCATCCTTGATGACATAAGAAACGTTTTCAGTATTATCTTCTAGGTTAATATATACTCTCCAATATACTTATTCATATCCAACATATATTTATCAAAACATTATAACATAAACATCCGGAATAAACTATGGAATAACTTCCCTTAATCAAAATATGATCCTATTTTTTAGTCATTTTACAAGTCCTATAGAATAATTCAAAATATACATATAAATACCAAGTGAAAAAAATAAAAATAAAAAACCTTTTATATTTCATCAGTTATATAACATAAATTTTTCATTTTAACACATAAAAACATTCATTATTCAACTTCATTTATTATACACAAGAAGGATACCTCCTCTAATTACTTAATAATTCATTCCATTGAGATTTCATTTTTAGTCTCATCATCATCATAATCAATAAAGTATTTATTAATAGCACCATGATGATTCTCTTGGGGTGCTTCCCCCTTAAAAAATTGGTTAAAATAATGACCAATCATTCCACTCATAAATTATTTTACTTTTGATGATGTATATGGGAGGAAAATATTACCATACATTTAATTAATTGAATCCTTTATTTTAAATTTGTTGTTACTTACTTTGTGTCCTTGGTTTCCACAGTCAAAACTCCTTCTTGTTACAATTAGGTACTTATTTTCACATTATTGACTTAATGTAAACCGGATAATTATTCCTCCACAGTCCCCATTACTAGAACACTTAGAGATTTTTTTTATTCCATGGTGAGTCTGATACTTGTCTAATATACTTGTTTTTGACCGTGGTCCATGATAACTTATTAGAAATGATCACAAAATATTTCACTCCAGTGGTAATCCAATTTGACTTCTCATCAACATATTTCCTATCACATTCATCATCAATAGTATTCTTTATGGTTTATTCTATTAAATTAGACCAGAAATAATCAACTAAGAAATGCTTGTCATAGTGAGGAATCACGTTATCATGAAAACCACATAAATAATGTATATATTATGAAACATTTATTAAAATATCACACCTCAATTTTATTCTATGTTATTTATATCAAACATAAATTTTAATCCTTCATGATGGTTCATGAAATGTTTGTGAATTTACACAACATATACCCATTGTGTGTCAAACTATGTTTGTAGTAAGTCATGCTGATGAGTAATTGGTTATGTTGTGTTAAGCCCGAAATACCTTGTCAGAGTTATTACTCCTCAGTAATTATATTCTTGAACCATTTCCACTTGATATATCTAGACATCAATTTATTTCTAGGAAACCGCTAACTCAATCCTTTATCAAAATTCAATTATATTTTCCTAAATGTTTACTCATTCTTATACTCATCCAAAGATTAATCCCTAGAAATTTCTTTATGAATATTCTAAAAGATATCGCTAATTTTTTATCATCCTCATTTCCAAAGTATGAAAAACCGTTACACTGATATCTATTATAATGAACCCGTCCTAACATACATAGAAATTACATAACTTTTATGGAATACTTAAAAGATTAAATATATAAACACCCAAAAACCTTATTAGTTTAGTTCAATTGAAAAAAATTGTAACATAAAACCTACTAAAGAAGAGAGAAACAATATCTCCCAATAGGTTACCCAAGACAAAAAACCTTTTTAGATATATATTACATAAAATATATCATTATAAAATTTGTTAGGAATCAAAAAAAAAATTGTTAAGATAAACTGATATGTAAGGTCAAAAACTAGATATATATAATAAAACTCACGAGCATAAGGTTATAAAAATAGGATCCTGAAAATATTAGATCATACCCTACATATCAAATATCATCAACATGAATCATGTCTTAAATATTGACAGTTCATAAATAGAAATCATATGAAAAAATAACATAAATGAAGTATTCATACCCGAGGAATAAAACTTAGAATTGGTGTAAACACATAAGTGTATAATATTATTTCCATAGTAGTCAAGGAAACACTTCCAAGGATATCATAGTAGTATTGGTTCAATCATCATATTGTCATGGTAGTCATGGATCCATATCATTTCAATCTTAATAACGTGAAAGAACTACTCATACCATCATGGTAGTCATGGTTCACTCACATATTCATCTTAGTAGTTAAGGTTCCCTCCCAATTCCATATTATTTAATATCATAATATATTAATAGTTTCCCAATTAATTTAAGGGAGATATAATTCCCTCCCATATCATAATAAAATCACATAGAAATTTGAAAACAAAATAAGAAATAATTTAATATCCCCCTGAATGAAATGGGTATTAGAAACATGTAATTATAACATAACTGTTGGAAAAAGATACCGGTTTTATAATAATTTCATCAAAATCATAACTCGTGAAAAGGATTGGTTTTAAAAATAATATAACACATATAAGATAATGATTCCCAAAAATCTAATTCCTTAAAATCATAAACTATTTGGAGAATGAATTTGGATGGAAGAATTGAATCTTGTCCCTTTGAAGGCATGAGTTACACCAAGGGATGCAATATTATAAGGGAAATATTTTTGAAATATCTTTTAGAAATATTTTATTAGATGAAATACTTTCTCCACTAATAATTTATTTTTAAAAAATAATTACTTTTTAGAGCCATTTTTCTAAAATTTATCCTTGAAAAATAATAATGGAATAATAAATAAAATTTTAAAAACTTTTTCCTATAGAACATATTAATGAATATTGGAAAAATTTTGAAAACCATTTTCCTTGCCAACATATAAAATAATCTTGAAAACTTTCTGAAAACATTCCTCCATGAAAAATTAAAAAATAATCTTTAAAAAAATTCAATTGGATATTCAAATGAAATAATTTGAAAACATATAAATGAATTGTTAAAATTCTATAAATCATTTTCTATGAAAAAATTCTATTGAAAACATATAAATGATGCCTTGAAAATAATTAAAAATATTATTTGAACATAAAATATTTTTCTAAAAAAGTTATCATTTAAAACAACATTACATAAATAAATTCGTAGAATATTAAGAGACCACATTCTTAAAAAAAATAACTTCATAATATTGTACAATAAGAATCATGGGAGTGACAGTCATGTTAGTGGATGAATATGTACATGTAGAACATTACTATTTCACCTTAATGTAATGAAATGTACCTCAGATGAAAAACTAAAAGAAGATTATTATTTTTGAAACAATTTTTTATTAGGTAAAACATTGGTTAAAAAATGTTTTATAGATCATAGGATAATAACAATATATTTTTGGAAATGTTTTATAAAACATGCTTTTGAAGGAACACAAATTTATGACTAATGACATGATATAGTCATGTTATCTTAAAAACACTTTTGTTATAATATTATTTACTAAAGAGTAGAAAAATTGTAATAATACCAGAATATATCATGGATAAACATAGTATAAAAATCACCATGATCTATATAAAGTGATGTATCATAATTATTTATAAAATGAGGCTTAATCATAAACAATATCCAGAAACATTGACATTTTTTCAATAAACTCTTACCACATGGTATCTTTGAACCATGATCCCCAAGTAAGAAAATTTTATTACATTAATAATAAAAAATAATTAAAATAAAGATATTAATTATATAAAATTTCAATGTTCGCATATAGACTTCATGTTAAAATATATGTGCATAACATGTCATGTGTTTGAAATAATGAAAATTGAGACAAAATTACTTTTCCAATTTTGTAAGATTTGAAACATAAACCCCATTAAAGAAATATAATGAAATATATATTTATATACCCTTAAATTTTATTATAATAAATATAGATTACCTAAATTGGATGTATACACCCCAGAAATATGGTATTCTTGGTGAATAAATAATTTATCCCACAGAAATAAAAAAGTGAGTTGAATTTATCTTATGTCTTGAATATTTTCGTAAAAAAACCATGTAAGATAAATATAATTATATTATATTTATAACAAATAACCAAATTATTATCTTTAATACCATATACTCATTTTCTTTTGAATTTATATTACCTTTTTGTTAACAATTCCATGTTAAGGTTTCACTTTGGGTAATATTCCTCGTTTTTTACACACATCTTAATTTTTTAGATCATTGGTCTATATAAATATATCATGATTTATATAATTTATAACAGGTTATAAATGTCATTTATAATCCGTAAAATTTTATTATATTAATCTATAAAATATATAAATATGAAATGGAATACACAATTGACGGAGACAATACACCATACATATGCATTATAATTGTTTATGTTTTTAATCGAATTGAAAAAAATAAAGAAATGAAATATATGTATATATGTATATAATAAAATTAATTTAGAATTATTATAACATATATATAATATAATTTAACTAAATATGCATTTAATAAAATCCATGTACTGTGTGAATGAGTCACAACACATTGAGGGGTGGTATCCCAAGCTTCATCAAATGAAATTATCATATTTACACAAAATGTAAAGTAAAATAAATGTTTTGTAAAAATATTAATGAATATTAATGACATGTAAATATATATCATATATATCAAATATAAATACCATTTTCGTATTTATTCTCATCCATGGACTGTGGTAATGTATAAATAAACAATCATTGTTTCATGAGGTAGTAGTTCACCGTACACATAAATAGTAAGTTCGTTACCCATTAGATGGAAGTGCGTGTAAGAGTAGGGTAAAACATTAGCATAATAAAATATTATTATATTGAGTATATGTGATTTTATATAATAATTTAACACATATAGTGGATGTTGGTGATAATTAATATAATAGAAAGAATCTTGAGGAAGGATGTTACCTCTTCTTTGGGTAATTCTTTTTGGTATTCATCAAAGGACTTACATTGGTTTCATTCTTCCCAAACGGATGATTGAAGGAGGAATGGTTGTATCTTTATAAATGTATTTGGAATATCCTATATGATTATATATGGTTTTAGAGGATTGATGAATTGTTAGAGGGGGTGTCCTTTTATATGGGAGGGAAAGTACTTAGTTTGTATTTTTGAAGACTAGTTATGTGTACCCATGTTTTTACATTAAAAATCCTCAAAAAACAGAAAAATAACTAACAAAAGGTTAATATATGAATAAATTTTATTAAATGGGTGTTGTTAATTTTTCTATGTCAATTGGTCTCCAATAATTAAGGTTTACTCGCTTCCTAATCTTAATTTGAATTTAATTATTTTAAGTAATTTTAACAAATTTCAAAAATATTTTTGGATAAATTATTTTATTAACATGTTATAAATTATAAATTATGAATAATAAAAATATGGAATCGATTTTTCCAAATTTATATCACATTATTTGTATAAATTAATTTATAATTAATCATTCAGATGGGACAACAATGTGGGGTTATAATGTTACATTGTTCAAAAAAATTACTATGTTATTATATTCATTTTCAATGTGAAATTTATTAAAAATAATTCAATTGTTTTAACTGATAAATAATTTATATTATATATATTTTTAACTAATATAAAATATAATTTAACACTCTAAATAAATCAATTGAAAAAGTTGTTCTAAATTGAAATTTGGTACTTTCATTATTGATTAAAAAATTGAAACGTCAAATATTTATACCAAATATCGACCATAAGATAATATTTATTTTTTGATTTCATATTTTATGATCAATATTAAAAATAATTTTAGTAGATGTTCCAAAAAATGGACTTTAAATAGGTTCCCAATTAAAAGGCGGTAAATTTTCCTTTTTAAAAATATTTCATTTTAATGTGAAATATTGGGATTTTTCTTATCTTATCATTATCAAATAAATTGGTTGCAAATAAAAAATATTTAATTGGAAATATAAAATTAATATTTAATTAATATCATTATATAATTGTAATTAATTATATTTGTTAACATAAAATAGATTTGGGAGTATAAAAACGAGTTTTATATAAAACTATTTACAATATATTCAATTAGTTATTATTTACATTTCTAATAAATTTATAACTAATTAATTAACTTTAAAATTTTTGAATAAAAATTATTTTTTTAAATTAGTCAATACTCTTCAAAACCACTTTTTTATATGCAATTATATCAAATAATAGTATTATAATAATATATTATTGTTCAGTAAAACATCGAAATGTGTGTATCACAATCCAAGTTAGTGTTTCCTGTAACACGACCTTACCTTCCTATTGAATGTTCATCAATATAACAATTATTTTACATGTATTTTATGATTAATTTAATATTTCATATAAACCAATAAAAACATGGTGATTTAATAAATAAATTAGTGTTGTGTGAAATGCACAATATCATAAATATTAAGTTAATTCGAAAAAAAATATTATATAATCATAGGGTGTTAAATTGTTACCAAATGGGTTTTTTTAGCATGGTAATCATGTTATTATGGTGATGATGAGACATTGTGAAATTATATGGAATTTTTATTGTATGTCAATATTCTGAGCCCTCTTTTTTTATATCATGTAATAAAATTTGTCATATTCACTATATGTGGATTAATTATTGTTTTGTGATTAATTATTGATAATAAATTAGTTTTTTAATGTTGTGGAATTAGAATTGAAAAAATTATTATTTATTTAATATTTTATTTTTGTGTTGATCAGTAACTTCTTTGTCTTCTAAACTTTACATGATTGATATAATGGGAATTATAGGAATCTAGGTAGAAATTAGAAGAGTTATATGCTCATTTAATTTTAAATCTTCTTTGTTCACAAATTTAGATTGAACCAAAATTATGATATTTATGGTCATAGATATTGAGGGTTATTATAATTGATTATGTGGCCATATATGGTTGAGAGTTTTGACCCTGTATGAACAATTGAGCTCTTGAAGTGTTACAAAACCCATAACAACCTTTTGATCTAATAAGATGATAGATCGATTGAACATTATTATAAATTTCTCCCAAATGAGAGATCCAATATCATATTACTTTTGTTAATATGGTTTATTCCAAGAATGGTATTTGTAGAAAATTTTATTTTTTTGTGTTAATGTTTTGAAATTTTATTCCATCCACTTCATTATGATATAAACTATTGAACCATTAAGGATTGTTATTATACTGTGCCACATTGATAAGATGTAACCTATAATGTTTTCAATTTTTCCTTTATATTTTGGTTTAAATTCCTATATGATATTAAAATGGTATTTTAAAAAAATGTACTACAAATGAAGTGATTTAAATTTGATTTTTAATATAACATGTGATTTAAAAAAAGAATAATCCACATTAGTTGAATAAAAATAGATACATAAGTATAAAAATGATGCATTAAAAAATGTATTTGAAATAAAAAGGAAATCCCATCATGTACATAATTGTGGAAAACTATATCTAAAACATTTATACCTTTGGAAGAAATCCCATCATCACAATAATTATATTCCCTATCAGAATAAAGGATGATATAATTCATGGATTAAAGATAGTCCTCGCATTTCATCCATTTAGTAGAAAATATACAATAAATTTGAATAATATTGTTTCTGATAGCATTTACAACTATGGTAGAGTCTCATTCAACAATCATATTAAGACATCCTTATTTAATATTCATTTCAAAAGATTTGATAAGATAATATTTTCCAAATCAGTTGATTTAATGTAACCACCAAGACCATATAAATAATCCAATTCATTTCCATTATGATATTTCTAAATTTTACCATTACAATAATTCAATGGGTTCCCATCATAAGTAAAGTATTTATTACATTTCATCCACACCATGTTTGGATATATCATCATACCATAATGATTTCAAAAAATAGGGAGATAATTAAATTTAATTATATGCTGCGTAAGAACAAAATATCATGAATAATATTATATAAAAATATTGTAGGGAATTATCACTCAACAAAACATTAATAATTATATTGGGAGATAATTAATGAAAACTATCAGTACTATCATGTGTAATATTATATATTCTCATCCATAGCACATGTAGGACTTTTCAACATTCCACAAAAACATGTTTAAATGCTTCTCAGATAAGGTTAACTTGATGTGGGATAAAACACTCTACTAAATTTATGTTTCATTACTTATCAAAACATCAAAAAAATCATCTACAGACTTCTATAAGGACTTTTATGTTTCCCTGCTCAAGAATAAATTAATTTCAACATCACTATGATGATAACCTAGAAAAAATTTCAAAAAACTGTTTAATATAATAGATTTAATAATTCCATCTGTGTGAATTTTAGATTATATCTCCATCCATTTAAAAAAATTATTGGGGGATAAATTATATTTATACTAAAAACATATAAAAATGATTATATATCCTTTAAATTGTGTAAAAATAATATTATTTGGATGAAAATATTCCATTTGATGTAATTTTAATTAACAAAAAACAATAACCATTAATGTTGTTATAATTGATCACCATTTCAATGAAATCAACAATATTAATGTTGGTATAGGATTACATTTTCTTTTATATTGACGCATATATCAAATATAATTTTATGGAAATTTAGGATATTAAGAAGAGGAATACAAGTCCCTTTTTCTGAACAAGAACTCATAGATGGGTATGTATTGTCTGACCAGTGAGAGTTAACTAAAATGATAGAATAAGAAGAACTAAGAGACAATAAAATGAAAGAGTCTACAATGTCTAAATTCGAAAAATTGATCCTATTAAATAATTCTTATCTCAAAAAGAAAATTACTTCTTACACACCATTAATGATCCTACACATTAAATTATCATGTAAATATTGATTGTGTTTGGTAAAAATATTATTTCCAAGACCCCCAAAATCAATAGGTTTATGTAATTTATTCTTTGGGATATTAGAAAGTATAGGATATAGAATGATTCTACTCTATAAAAATTTCTTAATAGATGTGATGATACTCATAGTGAGAGAAATAAAATCGTTTTAAAACATAATCTAATATAAATATTTGGAAAAAATACCGGCTTTACAAGGATAATCTATCCTTTCATCTAATTAGTCTTACCAAATCAAGAGGCCAATTAAATTATTATCTAAATGAAAATGTGTGAAATGTTAGAAAAACAAGGTTTTCCCAAAATATATAGATACAAAGATAAATGAGAGGAATTAAGAATTTTCTAATACAAACTCATTTATGATATCCACTTTCATGGTAGTCAGAATACTTTTTTATAAATAATAAAAACTATTTATTCCAGCTGACCTCTTTCCAAGAAAAAATTTCATAATGAAATAGATTATTTTTTTATATATCCATTATCACCATGAGTTAATAGGATAATATCATAACTATATGATGTAAGTGTGGGATTATCAAGACCTCTATTATCTCTAATTGACTTATTTTTTCTAATATCTTCCATGAAGAGTAAAATCATCCTCAAATAATCTTCACCAACATAAAAAATGAATATAGATAATGGATCACATTTCCTAACACCTCAAAATCATTTAATGTAGTCTTCAATAGAGATATTGATTTTCACTGGATCATGTGTTGAGCTCAGAAGGGTTCGGATCCCTTTAATAAAAACCTCATTAAATATAAATCTAGATAATACCCTACAAATGAACCCCTATTATAAATTTTTAATGGCATTTTTAACATTATTATTAATGGAAAGGATACCTAATATGGATTAATTATTATGAATATTTATGTAGATAAAGGGAGTAATAATATGGTCTTGACATTTTGTGTCTTTAATAAAACCAACCATATTCATGGATACAATCTGACAAGAAATATTATCCATTATATTAGCATCAAAGATTCCGATGATCATATAAATATTGTTTATAGGGACCAAATTTTTAAAAAGGTGAATATCATTTTGATTTTACACTTTCTTAATGAAGGAATGAAATTGAAAATTTATTCACCATTATATGTAACCAACCTTGAAAAAACTACTAATAAGTATAAAAACATCACCATGAAATATCACTCAATTTTTATGATTCAAATAGATACTGAACCCATCTAGACAAGGAGAGGTACCTACATTATTCCCAAAAATTAATTCTTTGAACTCAAAATCCATTGGAAGTGTAGAAAAAAAGAGTTACCCACATGATTAATACTCTTGGGTATTATATCATCCATTAAATAATTGCTATAAGTTGGATCAATAATGAGATTTATATAAAAATACACAACATGAAAAACGAAATATTATATATTCCCAAAAAACTCCCCATCGTTATTAAGAATAGAGAAGGTTTTATTGATCATTCTACACTATTGAAATGTGTTAAAAAAATTTGTGTTCCAATCATTCACTTTAACAAATATCTCAATTAAAAATTCCAATTAAAAAAACTATTTTAGATTAATAAGGATGTTAAGATCACGTGTGCTTAAAATTTCATACTCAGACAATGTGGAAAAAAATCATATTCTATGTTTTTTAGGAACATTTTGAATAATTTATTCCATATTAATAATGTTTTCATGATCATTGATGATACACTATTGAATCCAAATCATTATATTTTCTTTAATCAAATTGAATATTAAAACATAAAATAAGGCATGTTCTTTATAATTAACACAATTCCTGGTGTCCGAAATAGGTTTCTTGAAATCGTGATGCAACATACATGAATTATTAAATACAATAGGAATGGGTAGAATAATATATTTAGTGAAAATATTAGTTAATATAGGGTTGTGATCTGAGTTTACATTAGAAAAAGTAGAGTAGTAAATAAAGGAAAAAGTTTCATGAAACTTATCATTAACGAACACTCTATCAAATTTTATGGCCACCATTTCATTATGATGTTTTTTATAACATGTGTATTTTGATCCCACACTGTTAACATAATTAAGAAAACTATTATCAATACCATCCTTGATGTTTCTGATCGATTTGGATAAGTTAACTATTCCATGTATTTCATCTAGTTTATAGATGTCATTGAAATCCCTATGAAAACTCCAAGAATTATTAATTGAATTTCATCGAATCTGAATTATTTTCAATATCCATTTTAAGAATATATGAATGAGTATAATTGTTTTATACCCACAAAATTAAAACTATAAGAAATTATCTATATTTAATAAATAAAATTAGATATAACATAAATCCTAGAATGTGTAATTAACTGTAATTATTTAATTTCATTACATAACTGATTTTTGATAATAATATTATAACACTTGTTTTCATGATAAGAAACTATAGAATAATAAATTATATTGTTTATATTAATTCATTTAAGATCATTTTTGTGTCTATTTAGAGATATCATTAGAGAACTAATTGTTATAGGGTTGGCATGACCATATTAATTTTATAGTAATATCATCATTTAATCTTGTTCTTGGATAAAGTGATATCTTTTTCTATTCCCACCATTTTTTTCATGGGTGACTTCCTAATAGAAACATGTTTCATTTCATCATTTACAAGGCTATCAAAATTATATTTTCATTGAGTCTTTGGAATAAAGTTCCCCTTTTCATGTATATGATATTATATTCTCATGATATAGAATTTAGAATTCATTGGAGAATAATTTTTACTACAATCAAGTTTCAATGATCGAGGTTCATATGAGGTCTCAAAAATGTGGACATCTTACATAAGAGTGGGTCAAAAACCATATATATTTTCCATTTATTTTCATCTTATATAGAATGATAATACAAAAAAACATGGTATACTACATAGATAATTTCTTTTGATAATTGAAAGGATATTTCACATTTTTCATACTAGTTTTATATCCCAAGGTATCACCTTGCAACATTTTATCTTTTGAATCCACTAAGTTTCCAGATATAAGATATAAAAAATTTCCCTTGTTTCCTTTAATATATTATATTTTTTATGTCACAAACCCTAAAATTCAGGAAATTTTTTAAATAATTTATTTTTATGTGAATTCATTATTTGTTTCCTTATAAGGATAAGGCTTTCTTATTGAAATAATAGAAATTTCTGAAAATTATTATTTGATACTAGTGTATTCATTATTATAAAAAGCAAATTTCTTGATGATTCACCTTAAAAGGACAAACCTATATTGATTAGTTTTTTATACCTATGTTTTCTAGAGAGGAGGTCCTATTTTATATATCCTATAATTCATAAGGGAAGACATCTGGATGGTCTATCAAAATTATACTTACTTCATCATTACAGATAAAAAATATAATAGTTTATTTATAATATGCGGATTGTATAGGATTTTATTCTATATTCAAACAAAGGATTAAAAAAATCATGGTATTCAGAGACCCCATTTAAATTCTCATCTTCTAGAGATTTTATAAGACCATTAATATCATACTAAATTTCAATGTATATGTTTTCATCCCCATTTTTTAAAAACCATTTTTTTCAAGAATTGTCATCAGCAATCACATAATCATTTTTATGATACATATATGATTCTAGTATATCATTACCCCTTTTACTCATCAATAAAAGGAATTCAATTTTAATGGTATTCATAATGTCAAAGTAATTTAGTTGCAATATAATCCATTTTAAATGATTATTTCTATATACAATATAACTATTATCCAATGGAATGAGAATAACCTTATTATTTTTATCAAAATTCTTCCATACATTCACATTAAGTGGTGGAATTTATATATTTTGGTTGACCTGTTATTCAGTGATAGAATTAAAAATAAATCTAAAAAATTCACCAAAGTGTGAACATAATAATTCAACTAGTTTACCTCAAATTTTCGATCATTGGAAATGTAATTAACCATTTTAGGAATCCTGGAGTAAAAATAAGAACCCACAATGATTTCAGAATATAAACCATGTTATGCATTTATTGGGATATTGTCCAACTTCATTGGTATAACAATGCATATGGAATGACAAGATAGGATTTTGAGATGCCAAACACCCAATTAAAATCATGAATCTAGCCTGTACATAGGCATTTTATCTCCTTTAATTGAAATGATTTAAGATAATATCTCATTAAAATAACCTCAAAATTACAGGCTTCAGGAAAACATTTCCTATCAACAACACAATGTAAATAGAATCAATATTCCCCATAAGAATGTATATGAAACCCCTTACAAATGTGATTAAATTCTATTCACTTATTTCACTAACAGAGTCCAATTCTGGATTTTAGATACCTGAAAGGTCACAGTTTATCAAACATAGAATATGTAATCCCACCAACAATGAAGAATTTGTATAAATCTAACCATATATGAAGAGCATTGGGATCTACAATTACTAAGAATAAACCATCATTTTTTTCTTCTAAAAATTGTGGGCCTTAGGAGACCATGAATGATAATGTCAATACCCTTAAGTGCCTCCCTCAAGGAAACACATTTTCATTAAGTAAATCAAAAAGTATTATAGGAGTTTAGGTCATCACCTAATTTCATTAGAAAATTCTCTAACATGTTTCACAAAACTCTAAAATATTTTTACAAACCTAAATTAAAGGAATCCATGATCAAGAAGATGAACATTATGAAAACCTATCATTGGTGATTCACAATAGAAATCATGGATGTTTTCATGGAAGATTTTACATCACCGGTAGAAGATAAGGAAACATTCAAATTCATGACACAAATTGTTTTTATAATGTGTATAATCATATTCTCACAAAATTTAATTTTTATTCATTTAATCAAATATTTTAAAATATCTTATTTTAATGCGGTTTAAAATCATGATATTAAATTCCATCCCTTGTTTGGTAAAAAAATAATATATAAAGAATGTAAATTTAATGTATACAATAATTAATATACTTGAAATAATTTTTTCAATTTCATAACGTGTTTCAAATTTTAAAAATACTATATAAACATAGTTTTTGGTGAATGGATTATATATAGTACTTTTTATATCTATTATAATTGTTACATCTTATTCCCCAAATTAATTTCAGAAAAAAATATTATGAAATATTTTATTAAATTAATTTTTATCGATTATTTTTAGACATCATATTGGGATTGTTTTTTCCTATATACATAAATCATGTATGTGAGTGTGTAAAGATAATATGTCATTATATACTTTCACAATTTTTTACCATATCACCAATATCATTTTTGAATTTTATGATGGATGTTGTGGATATAGTTGGTTATTATGGTCATATGTATATATTTCATTTTTGTAAGAAACCATATAATCTTTTTTAGGTATGTTTCCCTTTTCTGTTGGGTTTTTGAGAAAAAATGTTGATTTCTTGGAATTTGCGAAGTACACGCCATGATCTTTCTAAATTCATGACATGTACTCAGTTACCGCATGTAACCATGTGCTGGCCATGTAGTGGCCATGCACAAGGCCATGTGGGGGGGGGGGGTGACCTGGAGGCCGCCTAAAGCAGAGTACGGAAAAGGGGAGTACACACCATGTACATAAAAAGTACACGCCCTGTATTTTTTTCATTAAATGCACCGGGGTCTCATATAATCGACAGAAACACCCCCTACTTCGCTCTTCTCGTCTAGGAGTGACGTACGACCAAAAATCTTCTATGAAAACCCCGAGTGAGTGTCCTTCCTCCGAATCAAACACCATTTATTGCATTGGAATCACATCAGTGAGTCCTCTCTTCTCCTAGAGCACCATCTTCAGATTTCTCTTCTCTCATGAGATATCGTGGGATGAATGTTGTAGACATTCTTATAGATCTACCACATTCTAGGTCGATCCAAGGGATGATTCCAGAGTATATCGATCTCCCAATGCCGAGGTAGGTGGTTTGTGCCTTTCTGTTGAATGCATTTGGGTATTATGTGAAATTTGACCAATACCCTTGAACGGGGTATTGTGCGTTTATCGTTTTACCCCTATTAATTTCCCGCCATGCATGTATTTTTGAGTAGAGGTTATTTGGATATGAATAGGTCTGATTGCTATGTTTTGGATGTGGTTTCCCAAGCATGTACTATATACGACTGTTTGATCCTACATATCCTTTTTGGACGTCCTTCTTGCTTTCCAATGCCTAGTGTTGTAGGGTGGATTGTTTTTTTAAGACATGGTTGATATGTTTTAGACCGATTATCCAAGTAGTTCTTGAGGCTTACTTTGGCCGTATTTCATTTTTATACTCGTTGACTTACACATGGCCGTGAGAACCTGGTGTAGGAATCAATAAGGGGAATTGACTTAGTGAGCCTCCTCAGAGAGTCTTTGAATACATTAGGATATTAGGGGAATTGATCGAGTGAGATTCCTAAGAGAGCCTTTAAACTATTTTAGACTATAAGGGGAATTGACTAAGAGAGCTCCTTAGAGAGTCTTTGAACTATTTTAGACTATAAGGGGAATTTACTGAGTGAGCTTCCTCAGAGAGTCTTTGAACTATTTTAGACTCTAAGGGTAATTGAATTAGATAGATTCCTCATAGAGTCTTTTAAATATTTCAGAATATAATGGGAATTTACTGTGAGAACTTCCTCGGAGAGTGCTTGACTACCTTAGAATATAAGTGGAATTGATCATGTGAGCTTCCTCATAGAGTCTTTTTAACGCTTGGTGACAATAAGGGGAATTTACTGAGAGATATTCCTCAGAAAGTCTTTGTAGTATACTTATTTGATTGAACCAGAGGGGTTAGGCTGAGAGAACTACCCATATGGCTACCTTCTTGTTTTTCTATTATTGATATATGAAACTAATTTCATTGAAACTGTAGGACTGGTTACAGCTAAGTACTTGTTTACTGCTTTATTTTGTTTATTACATGCCATATATTCCCTGACTATTAGGCGCAGATCTTATGGTGATTTCCTACTGAGATTTAGTCTCTCACCCTTTTTGGGATATGAATTTGGGCCCAAAAAGATTATATTGTTGCAGGTATAGATAAGGGAAACAACCCTTCTACTTTAAGTACTTGATATGTTGTGGAGCTGGAGAGCATGGGAACAAGTTTAGGCTTGTGATGCTGAGGAGCTGTTTATCTGTTTTATTTTGTAATTTGGATTGGTACTGTTTATATTCCATCATTGTGATGTGTTTGGATGTTTTCCAAGACATATGTACCATGCATCATTTTTTATATATATACACTCCAGTTGTTTATTTCTTCTGACTTCCTCTATTTACTTTCGTATAGATTATTACTGCTTCCTCTATTGTTATCTGTTTTTGTCTTCCACTGTGTTACTCTTCCAATGAGGGCATATATTCCCCACTATCACACACAAGGCCCTCACTGCTAGTCGCCCGCATCTGGAGTTAGGGGAAATGTGCTTGAGGCTATGTGACCAACTAGGTTTGGGGTGCCTCTGGGTGGCATCCAGAACCGGAATGTTTCAAAGTGGTATAAGAGGAATTATTTTCTTCTTGACTTACTATCAGGAGCCTATAGACGGGGATATGACAGAATTGGTACATGGTAATAAGGTGTGTCTGAGAGTTTCTAGCCCGTGTATAAGGAAAATCCAATTTACCTCATGTTGCAATTTTTCTAGTTTTACAATTATTACAGTTGATTTGATTTCACCTTGAGTGACTCACATGTTTTGTGCTATTATTATTGATGTTATTGAGATTCTATTTCTGTTTCAACCTGATGAGATGAGGTTATTCCATTTCATGCATCATATAGGCACTTTCTAAGGATCACATGTCATGCATTTTTTTCATCCCTATTAGGGTGAATTAGTGATTGCATGTGGTTGTTATAGGTCTTGTGCCAGATATTGATGTTGTTATAATCAATGTCGTGATAAAAATACCGGATGTTTGATAGTGTATTGTCTGAGTAAGGCTTTGATTGAATGAATTCCAAAATTTGGTTATTGATGTGTTAGGGGACCCCATGGACCAGAATTTGGTAGATCATTGCCCTGTTTTTCTTTTTATAACATGTATAAGATGCCAAAATTTGATTCTTGGGAAGTATGGTCCCTCACGGATCATAATTTGGAACTTTGGTGTTTGTTTTAGTGTTTTTCTAGGCACCAAAGTAGTTCTTGAGGCATACTGTCTGGAAAAACCTAGAATACACACCCTGTAGTTTTGAAAACATTCCATGTGTTCTTCTATTTGGGAAGAAAATGTTTTCCTTAAGTACACTCCATGTACCTTATGTACATGCCATGTATTCTCTAACCATTTCATAAGTCGTTTGGGCAGAGACACAAGACAATGATGTCCTTGTAGGAACACACCGTGTACCCGTTGTACACGTCTTATCGTCGTGACCATGTGTCCGCCCATGTGACTAACAACACGGATGAAGGAATCATAGTTTCTACGCACCATGTTAGTTCTGAACACGTTGTGTAGTTTAATCATGGAATCTGGCCATCTAACTAACAACACAGATCAGTGTTACCTTTTCAAATACACGCCATGTTCGTATGTAACACACCGTGTAGTGTTAGATAATTATCCAGACATGTAATGAGAAAAATGGGTCACTTAAATATTCTTATACACATCGTGTCTAGCACTAACATTCTGTGTATAATTAGCCGTGTGTTCACCTATCTGACTAGCAACACGGGTTGTTGAAACCTAAGCAGTACACACCATATCCATCTGGAATATTCCATTTAGTATGATCTGGGTATCCGTCGGTGTCACGAACAACAAGGGTCGGAGAAGATTGTCTAGTATACCCTGTATCTGGAACAAACATGTCGTGTAACCTTGTTCTAATGTGAGCCATGTGGTGTGTAAGGACAATAGGTCGTGTGTTTGGGGTGTTACACAAAAATTTCTTGAAAAAGTACACACCCATATAAAAGACTTAAGGGAACACACAGTGTAGTTATTATACAGACCGTGTAGTCTCGTTTTGTAGAACATGAATGTTTTGTTACTCCTGTTCCCTTCTTACACTTCCAATTTTTAGTCCTTTCACCATTGGGTGAGTTTCACATCACCAGAGGGCAGATGTTCTCTCCATAAGGGTGAGTCGGATGACTAGGAGAGAAGAGCGGGACCCGAGCATCATGTGTTAGGAGGAGTTACATCCAATATTTCTAGTCTATATCTAGATGATCAGGGGACTTCATAGTTAGACATTCCTCCAGTGGTGGATTGTTTCAAAGATGTATTTCAGAAGACATTTCAGGTTTTCCTCCAGAGCATGAGGTATAACTTTCTATTGATCTCATGCCAGTAGTGACACTGTTATCCATTCCTCCTTATAAGATGGAAACACCTGAGTTACAGAATCTTAAGAAGCAACTGGGGGAGTTGCAGGCCAAGGGTATCATCTGACCCAGTACTTTTACGTGGGGTTCGCCTGTCCTACTTGCTAAGAAGACAGACAGTACCCTCATTATTTTTGTGGATTATCGGAATCTGTACATGTTTATGGTCATGAACCGATATCCTTTGCCGAGTATTGATGTTTTCTTTGATCAGCTTTATAGAGCTCAGGTGTTCTCAAATATTGACTTGTGATCTTGTTATCATCCTTTGCACGTTAGACCATCTGATATACCTCGTACAGCCTTCCGGAGTAGGTATGGTCAATATGAGTATATTTTTATGCCGTCCGGTCTCACGAACATGCCTGCAGTTTTCATGGCACTGATTAAGCGAGTGTTACATCCATACATGGATTCCTTCATGGTGGTCTTTGTGGATGATATCTTGGTGTACTCTCAAACTTGACACGATAATTACACACATCTTGAGATCATTTTGAGTACACTGAAATAGAATCAGTTATAAGCCATTCCCTCATAATGCCACTTTTGGATAGACCAGATTCACTTCTTGGGTCATGTTATCTCAAATATAAGAGTATCAGCATACCCAGAGAGAGTGAGAGAAGTAGTTTCCTGGGAACATCCAAAGAACATCTTTGAGGTACAGAGTTTTCTAGGGCTATCTAGATACTATAGATGTTTCATTCAAGACTTTTCACGCTTAGCAGCACCACTGACGGGTCTGACTAATAAGGGTGCGAAGTTCAGATGGTCATATTCTTGTGATTCATTCTTTCAAGAGATGAAAGGGAGGTTGAATTCAAAACTGATACTATTTTTTCCAAAGCCGGGCATGATCTATACTATGTACTATGATGCTTCAGGTATCGGTACGGGAGTTGTGCTTGTGCAGGGAGATGGAGTCATTGTGTATGGGTCTCAGTAGTTGAGGCCACATGAGAGGAATTTGCCGACACATGATCCCGAGTTGGCTGTAGTTGTTCATCCATTGTGCTACTGGACACATTATATTCTGGGGGAGAATTTTGTTGTTTCCACCTACTAAAAGAGTCTCAAATACAACTTCACTCATCATGATCTGAATTTGAGACATAGAAGGTTGGTTGAGTACCTTTAGTCCTTCGACTTTGAGATTGCATGTATGCCTGGGAAAGGCAACACAGTGGCTGATGCGTTGAAAAATAGGACCCAGATACATGCATTTTAGGAGGCTAGTCATGAGTGGAAGCATATGTATATATTCTCTGAGATGCATTTGTATATGCACGAAAGACATGGGCAAACATTTCATTCTCCTTTAGTTGTTACCTCTATCCTACTTGATTGAGTGCGAATAAGGTAGCTATCATATTCTAAAGGCCTAGTTCTATGGAAAAGCATTTCATGAGAGGACCCTATTCCTGGATGAACCATAGGCGAGGATGAGATCTTTCATTTTCAGGGGTGCGTATGGGTTCCAGCAGACATACGCAAGGAGATAATGTGTAACTTTCATTCCTCAGTTAGGGCACTTCATCCTGGTGTCACCAAGATGTATCGTGATCTACACCGTCAGTATTGGTGTCCAGGTATGAAGAGAGATGCTGTAGGTTTCATCATGAGGTGTTCCACCTATCAGTAGGTGAAGGCGGGGCATCAGCGACTAGTAGGGCTTTTACAGTAGTTTCCAATTCTTTAGTGGAAGTGGAATGATGTCGCAATGGATTTCATGATAGGTTTACCGAGGTCACCTCAGAGGAATGATTCTATTTGGGTTGTCATTAAAAAACTCACGAAGGTTTCTCATTTATTACTGATCAAGGAGTCCATCAGTGTTGATGAGCTGGGATGGATGTACATCCATGAGATTGTGAGATTACATGGAGTTCCAAACTCCATTTTTTTAGACATATATGCACGTTTTACTTATCGGGTCTGGAAAGGGATTCAGAAAGATTTTGGTACACAGGTACTTTTGAGTACAACATAACACCCCCAGATAGATGGCCAGTCCGAGTGTACGATTCAGGTGCTTAAGGACATGCTTTATGCATGAATAATGGATTTTGGAGGTTTTAGGGAAGCATATAATTCTTGTAGAGTTTTCCTATAATAATATTTTTCAAGAGACTATTCTGATGGAACCTTGTGAGGATTTTTGTGGTAGGCCATGCTGATCACATTTATGTTGGATGGAGGTAAGAGAGGCAGCTATACTGGGACCTCGTCTTGTATAGGATACCACCGAGTAGATGGAGTTGATTCAGAAGAGGATGGATACTGCACAATCTCGACAAAAGTCTTATGATGATCAGCGGAGATGACCTCTGGAGTTTGAGGTCGGGGATTAGGTTTTCCTACGTGTCACATCGAGGTTGGGGAACAAGAGGATTAGGAGATAGGGTAAGCTTTTTCCAAGGTACGTCAGACCATTTGAGGTGTTGGAGAGAGTTGGGCCGGTTGGCTATCAGTTTCAGTTACCCAGAGGTACTGGGATATGCACGATGCCTTCCATGTTTCTCAGCTTCGACGTTACTTCTCAGAACCATCTCATGTCTTTCAACCCGAGGAGGTATAGTTGGAAGTGGATGCATCTTTTGAATATCATCCTATCTGTATCGTTGATTGAAGTATTAAGGTTCTCTAGGGCCGATATGTTTCTCTGGTACGAGTGCTAGGGAAGCATGGGTGAGTACAGGACGAGACTTGGGAGAGGGAGGCCAATGTACGAGCACAATGGTTGGAGATTTTCAGGGTTTCTTCATCTACTCCACCTTGATAGGGAAATTCGGGGAGAAATTTCCTTAATGTGGGAAGTTTTTAAGAAACCGGATCATGTTTTTCAGGTATGTTTTCATTTTCTGGTCGTTTTTAGAAACAGATGGATTTCTGGAAATTTTTTATGTACACACCATGTTCTTTCTGAGTACACATTGTGTACTCAGTTACCGCAGATAATGATGTGTTGGTCATATAGCGGGCATACACAAGAACATGCGGGGTTGACATGGAGGCCGCTAAAGCGGAGTACAGAAAAGGTGAATACACACCTTATACTTAAAAAGTACACACTGTGTATTTTGTTTTTTTAATTAAACGCACGGGGGTCGTGTCTAATCAACAAAAACACACCCTTCTTTGCTCATCTCATCTAGGAGCGCCATAATACCATGAATCTTTGACGAACCCCCCAAGTGAGCATCCGTCCTCCGAATCGAACAATGTCAGTTGAGTTGGAATCAAATCGATGAGTTCTATCTTCTCCTTGAGCACTATCTGCTAATTTCTCTTCTCTCGTGAGATATCATGGGCTGAAATTTTTAGATGTTTTGGTAGATCTACCGCATTCTAGGTCATTCCAAGGGCTGACGCTGGAGTATATCGATCTCCCAATGTCGAGGTAGGTGGTTTGATCCTTTCCATTGAATGTCATTGAGTATTATGTGCAATGTTTCACAATACCCTTGAATGGGGTATTGTGTGTTTACCGTTTTACCCTTGTTAATTTCTCGCCATGCTTGTATGCTTGAGTAGAGGTTTTTTGAATATGAAAAGAGTTGATTATTATGTTTTGGTTTTGGTTGCCCATTCATGTTTTGTATACGACCGTTTTGTCCTGATTAGCCTTTTTGGCCTTCTTTCTTATTTTCCCATGCTTAGAGTTATAGGGTGGAGAGTTTTTTTTCTGCAATTATTGATATGATGTAGACCGATTAGCCAAAAAGTTCTTTAGGTTTACTTTGTCTGTATATAATTGCTAAACTCGTTGACTTACACAGGGTCGTGAGAACCTGGTGTAGGAGACTATAAGGGTAATTGACCAAGTGAGCTTCCATAAAGAGCCATTGAACTATATTAGACTATAAGGGAAATTGACCGAGTGAGCTTACTCAAAGAGTATTTGAGAACTTTAGGCTAAAAGGGGAATTGACCAATTGAGCTTCCTCAGAGATCCGTTGAACTATTTTAGACTATAATGGGAATAGACTGAGAGAGCTTCCTCAAAGATTCATTGGACTATTTTAGACTATTAGGGGAATTGCATGAGAGAGCTTCCTCAGAGAGTTTTTAAACTATTTTAGACTATATGGGGAATTGTCTGAGTGAGCTTCCTCTAATAGTCCTTGAATACCTTAGACTATAAGGGGAATTGACCATGTGAGCTTTCTCAGAGAGTATTTTTAACGATTGAGACTATAGGGGGAATTGACTGAGAGAGATTCCTCAAAGAGTCTTTGTAGTATCCTTATTTGATTGAACCAGAGGGGTTAGGATGAGAGAACTACCTAGAGGGTTACCTTCTTGTTTTTCTATTGTTTATATATGGCTCTGATTGCATTAAAATTTTAGGACTGGTTACTGATGAGTAATTACTTTTTTACTGATTTTTTTTGTTTATTAACATCCATATATTCATTGACTATTAGGCATAGATCTTGTTGGGATTGCCTACTGGTATTTAGTCTCACATCCTATTTGGGCTATGCATTTGGGCCCAAACAGATTATATTGATGTATATATGGATAAGGGAAAGATCCATTCTACTTCATGTACTTGATATTCTTTGGAGATGGAGGGCATCAGACCAAGCTGAGGCTTGCAATGCTGAGAATCCATTTATCTACTTTTTTTTTACTTTGGATTAGCACTATTTTGTATTTCATCATTGTGTTGTGTTTAGCTATTTTCCTAGACATATGTATTATGCATCATTTATATATATATATATATACACTCCAGCTATTTATTTCTTCAAACTTCTGTTGTTTACTTTCGTATGAATTATTACTGCTTCTGATATTATTCTTTGTTTTTATCTTCCGCTATGTGTCCTTTCCAAGGAGGGAATTGTTTCCCCACTATCATACCAAAGGCACTTTCTACTAGTTGACAGCCTCTAGCTTTAGGGGAAACGTGCTTGAGGCCATTTGACCAACCGGGTACGGGGCGCCCCTAGGTGAATTCCAGAACCGGGACATTACAATAGTTGTCTCAAGTTGTTTCAAATTCTTGTGTGTATGTTAATATTTCGGCTAATTATGATAGATAATTTTTATCATTTTTATGAAAATATAGGATTATATATATATATATCAATGTTTTTATTTATCTTTATTTTTATCGATGTTTATAATCCCAACCATTCTAGGGATGTCTCGTAATCATTGCATGTATCTTTTTTATCATGACCCATCCCTCTAGGACTGATTTGTGACTCCCCAAGATCACCACCAATAGTCCAGAGAATAGCAGCCTTCAGTGAGTAGACATATCACATGATGATAGGAAATATATTATGGTATATATACCCAAAAACCAACATATATCTCTATTAAACATTTTTGAGATAAAACAAAAACTATAAAAAATATATATAGTCCAATCTATATACAAAAAATAGATTACAGATATAGTGGAATGAAATAAAAAGGAAAAAATATATCCATTTAAATGAAAACTACATAAGTGTCTGACATGATCATAAGGAGGGGACTAATTTCCAAAAGCATATATGTCACACTCCTCAATCTTCCTAGAATAGATATATGCGATGACCACACTCAGAACCCCATAAAATTCTATAGAATGCATGTGGTCCCAACAAGATCCAATATATAAAGGAAACACCTGATCACAAGTGAGACTAAGAATACCTATTTGGAGCCCAAAAAATCTCAAAGATAAATTATTGTAATTGATATGAATTTTTTATCAAAACCTACGATAGCTAAAATCCCATAAGATATTGAAACTTATCTAAAAAATTATACATATCTGTAAGAATGGTCAGCTCATGACCCCCATGTATGTAAAACAAAATGACACATACAACAAGGTATCCTATAATAAACCAATATATACTCAAAAAATACTCTGACATCTCATTTTCCTTACCATAATGAATTCCACAAAAACCAAATTAATGGTACAATATAAAGATTATTAGGATTATAGGTTCTATGATCCTAGAAATCCCAAAAAGATCATAAATAATAAATGTCACACATTAAGAATTATGAAGCTGCTATGACATCCCCACAATCCCATATGGAACTCAACTAAGTGATGTCACTCTATCAGTAAACACTTAATAGATGGAACAAAAATTCCATCCTAGGTGGTGACTATCTTTGAGGGCTCCCTCATTAAACAACACCATGGATAATGTCACCCATAAGACCTCGCAGATATCCCAAAACTCAAATACGGTATCCATGCCTAGATTTATTATTGTAAAATATGAACCCACGTTTAAAATACAACACTACACAAATGTTAACATGCCCAAATCCTAAACATGAGAATCTCACTAAGAAGTCTATCAATGAACACATAGAGTTTGTCATACTAATTCTAAAAAATCTACCAAAGAAATCATAACTATATAACTGTAAAGTATACTATGTGTATTCATCAATGATATAAACTCCATTGGACAGAAAACCCATCAGAATGAACATACCATGATACAAAAATAGAGGTTCTGTGAATAGGGATAACTGAATGCTTCATCACATTTTGGAAACATTAATTTTGGTAGAGGATCAAGGCATGGGTAAATATTTATTACGTATAAATAAAAAACCATACCATGGGAAACCCAACAGAATGTGATGATCACACCTGTACTCTTATGAAAATACATAATCCAAGACATTGAGTCTATAGTAAAAGAGGAAAGATATGACTTTCTCTATAATTTTGGAACACACCCACATTACACAATATTAGGGAATCCAATGAAGGGTTACATTCATATAACATGGGATTGGTATTGCTAACCATTATAGTAATATACAATGGGATCCCACTGAACAAATTATGGTCTACTCATTACTAAGTGAGGTAACCCACAACATTACCTTTCATCACATCTCAAAATATAATCCCATATCCATTATCATGTCCTGTATGAAAAACTAGTTAGTATTGGATACTCAAAAGACTCCAAATAAGTCCATATAAAAGAGGTATGTGAGGGATAGTAGAATCCAATAGAATCACATATCGTATACTAGAAGTACATGATGTTTTTATGGACATTGGACCATGTACATGTCCCCCTTCATTTCTATGATTTTATAATTGGAAATACACAACATGTACCACACACCACACATCATATGTCATCGCCTATAGCATTGGGAATTTTGTTCCCTTACACAGCTAGATATCCATGTAACCACACAATGTGGGTATACTCCATACATTTTTTGTCTCTATTAGACCATACCAAGATGATTTCCTTTTTATATTATCAGGTAACTCAACCATTTTTTATTTTATTTAAAACCTACTATCACACGTCTATGTCCTTAAACATGGAATGAATACCCATGTCCATTAGCCATATGAACTGGCTTATTATATTCCGTGTAACCCATATACAATGTTATTTTTTCCAAAAGATAATATTCACGAAATGGGATAAACCTAGTGATTGTACTAGTGATCCACATAATGTTTAAATAAAAAAAATTACGGGACATTCCACTGATCCACCCAGTCACCCAATTTTTACATTGATAAATCATATCAACCTCGATGGGACCCTACTAGTCATTTATTGGATCTAAAAAATTAAAATAAATCATTAAATGGGACAAGGATGTAAATAATATAAATCTTCCTATCATATAGAGAAAAATTGAATATTATATTCCAATAAAACTCCCAAAACATAACAATCCTCGTTCTAGTGACCATTAACATAAAAAAAGAGTTTGAAAGCACCTTCTCAGCTTGGTTCATACATGGGTCATCCGTCACCATCGTAGAAGAACTTAATTTCTCTTATTACAAGAATTAAACATAATGGTGGAGGTATTTATTCATTTAATTTTATTAAATGAATAATTATCTCCCCTAAACCTCACCCTTGTTTTCTTCGAACCTTGTACCTGATGCAAAAAAAGGCTTCGGATAAAACAAACATTATAAACCCTGATATAAACATCTATTTACAATCCAATACTACATTAGAGATATTCCATTTTTAATAATAATAATACCTCATGTGATGGAATATATTTAATAGTTTCACACGACCACACCATGAGTTTTTGTCTATGGAATCCCACTTTGGATCAGTTCCCATATTGGGAAATATTCATAATGTATTCCCATTTTATTCATTGAAAACACCAATTAAGAAAATTCATCCAACCTAAATGATTTTATTCAAATTAATGAACCATATAATTTAGGATAAAAAATATATATTTTAACTTTCTATCCAACTAGAAAAATCATTTCATAATATTTCCTTGATCTCACAATCTCATCCTTAAGGGGTCCAAATTCCCAAAAAAGCACTATATTGGGAAAAGGTCAAATAAATGTCAATATCATCCATGTATTAATATTAAAATGGGTCCTCAAAATGTAACATTATATGAACCAGACCAAAGGAACAAAACACCAAAAAATAGTCACTAAAGCTTCTAGTAGCATGGAACTTCACTAACCAAACAAACAATAGATGAAATAGTTAACTAACCTTATATATATCATGTCGCCCTATTCAAATATCTAAACCCTAAACGAAGAGGGATGTTTCCATACAAAATCCCACATCATAAACCTCTAATTTTCAACTTCAATAGTCTACAACTACATGGAAGGAGCCCCAACAGACCTCATCCAACTCTTAATGGTCTCTATATTAAAAAACAATCACCACAAAAACAATATTTCACCCCAATCTTGGGTGAACCAAAATTTTAAATTGACCACCTCAAAATTCCATCAGACCCTATGATTAGTTTCCTCATCAATTTTCATAATAATGAACTACTCCCCACCATTGGAAAACCCATCAAGATCATGTACCATGGAATTCTAGTCATGTGAGACCTCACAAAAAAACACCAAGATAAAAAATAAAATAGGAAAAAATTATCAAGTAGAGGAAAACTAGACCATCCTCAACCGTAAGGATAAAAATTCATGAAGTGAACTAATTTATCTACTCATTTTTAACAGTGGAAGGAGAACATGTAGAAATTATCTTCAACCCTTCCTAGGGTCCACTGAGAATTGATATAAAAATGGTTCTGGATATGGTACATGAGTCACACAAACTGAAAAATATAAATAAATACATTCTATCCTTTAATAAAAGATGTTAACAATTCTAGTGTGTTGGTAGTCCTCTGGGATAGTCACCTAATCCCAACAACATCATCAAAAAATTAACAAAAATAAACTAATCGTTTTACTAATAAATCCACTCTAGGGTACCTATATAAAAAAAGCTATTAAAATACTCTTAACGACACGAAACCTCAAAAAACACACATTTAAAGGGAACTCATACAACACCCCTTGATCCAAGAAAATTTTGGTAGAAGTGACTCATCGCTAGGGGTTTTGATGTATTTATAAGAACACCTCTATTTGGTGGATGAGTCACTATTTCTATTTATTAAAATCCATGATAAATAGAATACTCACATTATTACACCCACTAACCAAATAATCTTGAGTTGACCTCATGAAATAAGTGTAATGGAAATTATATCTCCCAATGGTACTTATCAAAATTTACGAAAACGTAGGAAAGACATTGATCATACCTCCATTATCTCTTTAAGCCTTTGAGAAAGATTCTATAGTTCCTATAACTACCCATGTCCCAATCTAAAGGCTCCATGAACATGTTCTAAAACTCTTGATGTTGGTGTTTGTGGGAATAGAACAATGCTCAAACCAACTCATTTAGGTCGATTTCCTATGCCACTGCCACCACCCTTCCAACCATGCTGAAACTGTTGCCTCTTCATCAATTGTCCAATGACCATATATATACTAGAAGCATGAATAGTAAGACACTCTCATAAAATATAGTCATTCCCCTCACAATAATAACATTTATATAGCCCCAAAACAGAAATATCACTTCATGGTCTATAAATATGATGATGTCTCCTACATCTCATGTACACTGTTCATGCATCCTTCTCAGCCTAGAACATAGGAAAATCCTTCCATGTATTCTAATGATGCACATTTAATATTTGTTAATTCTCGCAAAACACTAGTACAACTATAAATTTATTATAATGACATGCCTCATCCACCATAACAATCAGATGTGTATCAACACACATGTCAATGGGTGGAATCTCAACCTTTTGTCGACCCAAATGAAAGGATTCCTCGTGACTATGACTGTATAAGGTGACCTCATCACTCATTAGATCATATACCTAACGCATCAGTGAAATATAAAAATTCTTTAGTCATGAAAATATTATGAATGAATACATGATGTTCCACCAGAAAATTGTATATCTCGGAATCCGAATCATGAGGGATATGAAAAAACAAAACATAGTCCAATATGTTGAATGAAACAAAGGATACCCTAGAACTATTTCCTAAATTCACTACTTAACCAAAAAGATTATATAATGTTTATATTATAGAGATGTTGGCTATGAAACCTGCAACAGCCACCTTGCTTGAATGAAAAACATGAAACACCTTATCACTATTTCCATTAATCACAACCAAACTCACAACTAGACATGTTATACACCATGGAAATAATGAGGAACCCCACTCTGATACAACTATATCATGCCCTGTCCCACTTGTGATAGAGTTTTGAATCCCCAATATCACATTTAATAAGAATGGGGAAGGAAACTTGCACCAAGTAGTAATATAACACAAATGGTTGGAATAAGACTATGTTACCTGTACATTTTCACCAACAAACATCTCAATGTATAATTGGATATTAAAAAGTAAAACTATGAAAAATGAATGCACATATATATATATATAAATACTATATTAATGTAATGGAAATAATAGGGAAATTATAATCCCTCCAAAATACTACTTAATAAGAGTCTCACATTCGTATAGGGAGTTGACTGGTACACAGAATCATGACAAACACACCCCTCATTCTGTTCATCCAGATCAATTCTCTACACACTACTAGTTAACTAAGGAAAGATATAAAATATCTATCTTCTAATAATGAAAAAACATTTTTGGGGACATACCATGAAGAGGTGAGTATAAAAAACCCAATGTAAAAAGGGAGTAACTAGTAGGCATCAATTAACATGAACTAATCTAGAGGAAATCTCTAATGAGAGAGAAAATCATCATTACCATTTATCTTCAATGAACAACTAATAACCTTACCACCCCTAGTATATCATGAAATATGACACATAAAGAATGATCTCCAATTATTAACCCAGATAATCTCAAAAGAACTATCAAGACTCATGGTACCAACTATACAATCATCCAAAATAACCAATTTGGGCTTACAAAAAATCAAACATCTTGGAGTAATCACTTATGGATCATATCCATCCCAGATGGAATGTAACATAGATATGTCACACATCGGTCATGTCCATGTAAATGAAACATCCCTACCATACAAGATTGAATTGTTCTAAGAGATTCCACTCTATTAGGAAATGGTTAATAGATTGGAAAACCATGTCATACCTGGTGGTCGCTATCTATTAGGGAATGATCCTAGGATAACACCATAGTAAAATATCCTCCAAAGACCCAACAAATATCATGAAACTAATCTTGGGGATCTCTATGAGGATCCTATTTGTGACATTAACAAACTTAGCTAAAAACCAAACACTCAAAATTTGGCACCACACAACAACACTAATATGGAATAACTCATTAATAAGAAGATTTATTCCCACATAGTGTTAGTAATGTTTATTCATTTAGAAACTCCTATGAAAGTATAACAATACAATTATAATGTAATCATAAGGGATTCAACATAAAATTTTACTCCCGGAGACTACAACACCATCAAAAATATTAGAAATTGATATAAAGATAGACGTTATGAACCCATGACTTAGTGGGGGATACTTCCCCTACTGAAAAAATCCTCTTAATTCTAGTTTTGAAACTCGGGTAAATATCGGTCATGATGATTCCACAACCCCATTGAATGGGAACACAAAAATACATGATAATCACTCTTATAATGGAAGAGAGATATGTGAAATACGCCAATAAGACTATAATAGATGTGAAATGAGATGATTAACTAAAAAATATGTGAGAACACACATTTCACAACCATAGGGTATCCATTGTGGGGTCAAAATTCAGTACTAATGACATGATGTAGAATACCCTTATAGGAATAAACACAAGAAAACATACTCAACCACTACTAGTCAAGTAATTTCTAACATAAGAGACCCAAAACATCATCTCACATCAAACCACAATGATTGAGACTACTTCCACCATCGTATCATACATAGAAAAATATTATGGATAGCTTTATCATGGAATTCCAAATATTTCCAGATAAAATATATATTTAATGTATAAGAGTATCCAATGTAATCACTTGATTTGTACCCTCATTCCATGACATGTCCCTCGATGCCGGAAACTATCCTTGTCCTCCTCTGGAACTCATCTTGTACAAAATATAATGCGCTTTATTTAACCCAGACCACATGGAATATTACGTCACATAAATTTTTGGGCATATCTTTTCCCATAAATGGTATTTTGTCCATTTAACTACACATGTAATGTATGATGGATATATAGTGTGTCTGTTTTTTCCTTTCCATGTTATTATTATTTGATTGTTCCCATGTAACTGAACCCCTTCCCAAATGCCTAACTATGTACCACACACATAGAAAATTCATTCAAAATGATAAGACTAGTCACGTCCCTTGGTCACACGACCTAGATAACCACATGGTGTGAAAACCTCATACATTATTATTAATACTCAAATATTATCTTCCTCGAACATGGAAACTCATATTATGTGTTCTACTAAACCAATAACCTTTGATCATAAATTTATATTGGAACATACACTAAGACAACTGAAACCCCGGATTTTCACATAGAAAAAATTGATAGACACCCATGGCATCCATATCTTCTTGAAAATATCTCTCAAACAATAATAAATTGAAAAATGGGATCTGTATTCCAAGATTTTAATTCCACCTACCTCGGGGTGAAACAAAAATGCTTTGAGTGTAAGGAAAATCCCCAAATGTGTTTATCCATGATATGGTTATGATCGATATCAAATATAGAGATATATAAAACCTCATCACCTTGGATCATCCATAGGTCATATCTCATAGTGGGAGGAATCCCTTATATCCCTTCTTATTTGCAAGAAACAGAAATGGATATGGTTTTATTCATTTATAATTATTAAATGAATAAAAATAAATCTCAATGCCTAGAAAATGCCCTCCTCTGACCAGGAACATGTTTCCAACTTACTTTAGGTCGTGCCAAGAGTAAATCATATGTTATGATATAGACTACGGTCTCAAATTTACTATTCATGTCTCCACCAAGGTGTAATTTAACATTTATAATGAATCTATATGCACATAATAAAATATATGAAATAGTTTTCATATGGTATCACTAAGTCCCACTGGCCCCAAAATCCTACACCAACTCAGTATCGTGGATCAAAAATTTTCATAGAAATACTCCAATGTCTGATATTTCAAAAATAATGTATCTAAATTTTTCCCATGTTATGATATTAATTTTTATGATTATTTAATGGGAGTATTTTTTTGAGTTTTGGAATATTTTGGATTGTTTTCTTCAACTAAAAAGTTGGATCATGGTTTTTACAAACATTATGCCAACCCACCGAAATCATTCAGCAAGAGGCTTTGGGGTATTTTATATTTGGAACAATATTAAGGAAAATGTGTGAAAAAACTATAAATATATTTCACCCTAGATATTAGGGTATATGATTATGAAGAATAGTTCTTCTAACCATGATTTCCTTATATGAAATAATTTGTGCTGAGTTTTTAAAAGAAATGAAATTGAAATTAAAATGTCTCAAATCCATTTTTTATATCCCCAATCACCCGACCCAACCTAATACATTTTTCCTTTATATAATAAGATATATAAAGGATTCAGTGTCCTTTCAAACCCTTTTTTTATATAATTGATGATCAGATGGATTAAATAAAATCTTCTCTAGTATGCGTTTTCTTCATTCTCTTTGTTCCCCTCTCTTTAGTATTTATCAGAATTTGATATAGATGAATAATCCAATTTTCAACGTTTAATATCTGGGTGATTTTATGGATATCATTTCAATGGATTTTTATCCAATGTTTGGCCATATATCTCCTCCACTGTTGTGAATTTTACAGTTCCAAATCGAATTGAGGACTATGGTTATTGATAAAAATCAATATTGACCAAATGGTTGGTTATCTAATTTCTATTTCCCATAAAAATAAAAATTATTTTTGAGTTTTAATTTTATTATTGAATATCCATGTTTCTCAACTTATTATCAAAATTATTAGGTTATTTTAATCCACTGAAATTGATATACCCTTTAAAGATCTTGTTGGAAAACATAGAGATTATGAGACCATACATAATAGAAACTAGGTGTGATATCAATATCCTTGACATTTTTATTTATATAATTTAAAAAAGGATAATAATTGGTGAATGTAATTTTTCTAAATCGATGTTTGATGGTTTTAAAATGGAATTTAAATGGTTTATTGCTGTTCAAATCAAGGGTTCATCAGTTGTGTAATAGTAGAATATAATTGTATAAATAGAATATTTCAAAAGATTATTCTTGTTATGTAAGTGCCAAATCCGTGGATGTGTTTCACAAATTAAAAGATGCATCATCTTTTTAATGATTGACTATAAGTTCACTGATGAATAACCTTGACATATATAGTTGAGTTATTGTGAAAAATATGTTATGAGAGACTAATACTCCATGTAATCATGGGGTGGAAGAATGATACTCTATTCCCCTAAAGAATATTCATGTTGAAATGTTGTCATTTATATATATGTGGGGTATTGATGTAAAATGAACCCATGGGGGTTCCATAATGATTTTCTATGACCCAAATTCATGAATGGGAATTCATGATAGACTAAAAATTCATGTTTTCATGATAATTTTCCCCAAACCGACGATCTAGGGTACAAAATGAAATAGAAATTAAATTCAATAATAAAACCACTTTAAATTTATTTTCATTTAAACTAGCCCCAGAAGAAAATTTAATAATGAAAGCCCATGAAATAATGAAACATAAAATTCATCATTTTCATAGTCATTTTCATACCTTTTAACTTATTGATTTTCTTAAAATGGTCATGTGTAAATAATAACAAATTAAGAGTACATTTTAAGGTAAAATTAGTGATACCTGCATCATATTCTATCAAATTCATTGAATATAATTTAAAAATATATATTGACATTTCTTGGGATATTTCATTCTACATGATTTTTAGTGTTTTCTATCATATACTATATCAAAAATGATGCCCCTCTATTAAAATCTTGGTATGTTACCCTGATCCACCCTTTTTTAAGGAGGGAACATAACAATACACCCTTTCTTTAATACTAAACTAAAAAATTTTTACAAGGGAATTATAGTACACTACTACCTCATTGATAAATACATGCTCCTTTCTAAAATATAATGAGTAGAAACCAATAAAGATTACTTCTGAGATAGATTTTTTTTCATTATTCTTCCTATTACAATAAATTATATCATAATAATTTTGGTATGAAAGGATATTAGAAAATCCCTATAAACATGATACATAACATGTCTAATTGAAATACAGATCATGAAAATGGATGGGTGTTCCTCATATTCAAAAAGAAAAGAGATTTCTACATGTAACATAATTAGAAAATTATTCTTTTGGTGTGGATTAATTAAATAAAACTAAAAATGATGCCAACTATAAAACCTAAATATCAGTTATTTAATTTTGTGTAATATTTCAATTTGAACTCCGAAAATAGCATCAATTTCATATAGAATTCATTGATTCTAAAAAATCCATCTATGAAAAAAAAATTCACCCAAACTTGAACACATGTGTTCTAACCATAAAAATGATTGAAGTTGTGTTCCAACTCATATAAAAGTACAATTAATTGATATAATTCAACATAATAGGATACCTATGACCTTTAATTAATCTCACTATGGTGAATAAAAATTTGAAAATAGTCACACCCCATTGGAACATATTTGAAATCCCAAAAACCTAAAGATTTAGATAATCGACTTACCAAATTCTGATAATTCTAGGTCCAAAATCCAAATAGAGAAACCAACCATTAAATTATTTATCTTCATCATTTCATGAATTTACCCAAAAAATAATCATGATTTGTTTTAATAGGTATAGGTTTATCTACTTGAGGACTCAATTTTAATCCCCATCATTAGTATAATAATGAATCCTTCACTTCAAAATGACAAGTCCAAATTTAACACCATAAAATTCTCTATATATGAATGAAAAAAAACAAATCCCACCCCCACAAAGATTTTAAGGCTTGATGACTTATTGAAATACAATTGGATTAAAGGATCCGTAGACATTTATGTTTCTATTTCAAGTAGATACATGTATTTAAATTACCGCTCATATGTATTGATAATGATTATTGGAGTCCTATATCAGCGTGATATATATTGGTTAATAATCAATAAACAATTAAATAAAAAATCATATAAATATTTATATTTTCTTACAAATTATAAGGTGTACATGCTTGGATATTTTCAAAAAAAATATGATTTTTCATATAATTTTAATTGTTCCCAATGTTTTCATATGCCTGTGTTTCGTGTATATCTACATTTTATTCATTATTTCCATGCTATACTAAAATTATGATATTACATGTTCTTTTGATGTCATGTTTTCATATGATTTTATATCATGTTCTTTTTGAATTCTATAATGTCCTTCAAATCTATGTTTTACTCATATTTTATTATTCATAAGTTTCTATGAGATGACCTATAACTCATAGTCATGTTTTCTAATTGTAACTTAATACCTGAATAAATATTTATTCGATGTTTCTCCATTTTAGGATTTCCAGCCAATAATTGATGTACTGGTTTTGAATAGTTCACATTTTACCTTTATTAGTAATTTTACCATTTCCCATTCTAATGATTAAATTCCCATGGTTATGATTATTATTAAAATATATGACATGTATATATAGGGTATAAATGTAATGGATGTGTATAAATATTTAAATATTTAGTAAAATATTAATACTCTATAAATATTTATAAGACAATAAACATTCAGAGCCATGGGTTTTGTGATTGTTTTTAAGATGCATTAATTATTCTATGGTACCAATGTATGATTTATGTATGTTTGTCACAAGTCTTCATACATCACACTACACTAATTTTTAATATATATTTTATTCAAGATGTTTTTCTTTCTTCACTCATAACATCAACTAATTAACATGTTTATTAATTATATCACTAGAAAAATTCATCTTGTCATTGATCCTAATTATCACCTATTTCAAGGATATCTCTGATTTATTTAACCTTATACAAACTAATCAATGAACACAAATAATTGTATAATAAACATTATTAATAGTACTGAGTTCATGTATATTACCTTATATGAAAATCAACTCTCCATAGATATATGATAGAAATCCCATAATGATTATAGGATGTAGATTTCATATCATCAATACAAGAATCGCTTATTTAATATTCGTGTGAATAATCATTATATCATAAATTATTTCCATTTTTCAATTTAATAATCACATTGATAATAACATATATTCAAATACAATATCATTTTAAGGATTTTCCTACATTTTAATGAATTTTGTAATTTTTTATTGTGGCCTTTAATAACAAGGATAACATCTATAACTCCTTCATGTACTTATACTATAATGAATTATCGAGTCATAATTTCTAGAACAATTACTCTTTCATACACCAGTTCCAATATCATCCAAAAATCCTTTTATGAAAGTAATAAAATTTCTTGTTCCATAAATATAATTCAATAACATTCTGTGAATATTTCATTGAGAATTAATAAATCTATAGAGTTAATTTATATTCATCAAATATAAACGCATATCATATTTCTAGATTAAATATAGTTAACTATATGTGAGGAAGATTTCTAACATGTTTTTATAAAAATGTAATATAATTCTTTTTTACTATTAAAAAAATTATTTCATTAATATAATATACCTATTATTATATAATTCATATATTTTAAGGATTCCAATTTAATAAGAAAAGATATGCTAGGTTCAATCTACAATATAGTCCATTCTATTTTATATGAATTTCTATATAGTGGGATACTATATGAGGGGGATAATCATAGTTATTCCAAATTTATGAATATTATTCTCAAATATTCCATTGTATTTTTTCCTCATTAGAAGAAACATGTCCATCCTTTAATTATGGTCTCTCATAAAATAATAAAATCCTTTGAAAAAAATATAAATATAAAATTAATTAAACACATATAATTTTATATGGTTCTTCGGAGTTAAGATACATAAAATTATCAAGCCCACAATAATAATCTAGTTTTCAAAAATCGACGATAAGTCACTATTCTTGTGGATAGAATGTTGATTTAAAGTCACACTTCACAAAGTCTCTATAAATATAATAGTTTTTGTGATGAAACTACTCACATTGGATTAACTAATGTTGAATTGGTTCGAGAATATGTCACTCACAACAAATGTTCACACTCTTTTCTTCATTATCAAACTATGCTAGTAGAAATTAGTTTTTCAACATGTATGTTTATTCGTAGTTATTTAAAAATAATTTCATACCTTGATAATAATTTTAATAAACTAAAACATGATACTAGATGTTTATTATAAAGTAAATTTTCTTTTTTGGTTTCCATTTTCACCAAAACATATTATTAACCCATTCTATGAAAATTTAAGTAATTGATAATCAATTTATACAGTCAAAATAAAAAATAATTATCCTCATATTTAATAATTATTTTTATGAATTATAATTAATATAATAATCATTAAGAAAATGTTATTTCACCCTAATAATCTAAAACATTGGTCAATATTAAATACCTCTCTATTAATATTATGTCCTCTCTAATTCGGTTTTTCAATTAGATCTTTTTTCCTCTATACATAATCCTTTTCAAAACAATGTTATCATTCTCTTAAATTCTCTATTATTCCTATATATTTAATCAATATCATGTATTTTAGTCATATTTCACATTATTTAAATATACTCCCACCATTATAGAGAACATATTTGAATTTAATATACAAAACTCCATAAATTTATTACATCAAACCACACAATTTCAAATATATTGATAGGTGTATCAATTTGAAAATACAAATAATTAATATTTAATGTTATAGTTGATATACTTTATTTAACAATAAAAGATTTACTATGAATTATGATTCAACAAAAATATTACAAATGTGAATATTATGACAATTATAGTGTAATAAAAAATCATAGGTCGATCCAGAATTGGTCACCCTATATGGTCGACAAAAAGCCATGAGATGAAATCTGAATTCTTCCTATCTAATATCATGTTCAATGAATCATTCATAATTCAATAGGGACTAGTTTGTTCCCATAAACATTAAATAAGTAGATAAAATAATAATAATAGAAAAAACTGTATCAGAAGAAATGTAAAAATACTATACAAACCACTATGTGACCTTATAGGTCACTACATACCGATAAAACTCATTTTCAACATGATAGAATAATAATAATATAAGGATCAAAACTAAATGAGATATATATAAATTACTACATAAGAACATCGTTTTACAAAACTACCCATAGAATCTATGGAAATCAACTATGAATATAGTTAATAAGATTCTAGTTTGAATATAATGTATCAAAGTAGGATATTCGCATGCATTATAAATACCTAATAGATGTACACATTCAAAAAAAATCACAGTAAAATATAATAAAAATGATAGCTAAATATTTTAAATAATTATTCTAAATAATGTAATGAAATCCAACCACTTTTACCTATTTTTCAATCCTTACATTGAAATTTTTATTTTCATAAATCATTACAAGGAAGAGTTAATTTAGGTGATACAATTGATGAAATACACATATCTTATTCATTTTCAAAACATTCATTCAACCCATTTAAAAAAAATTCCTCAAATTTCATTAAAGTCATAGAAAGTGGTGTTTTATCAATCATAAAGAATAAAAAAACTATACTAAAGTAAATGAAGGAACCTAGAACACACTAATATTAGAGGGGTGAATCAGGGTGTCAATTTTTTTTAAACTGATGGATTTTGTTTCCGTGTTGGTAAAAACCTATTAAACCTGTTTGAAGAAGAAATGGAAAAAAGAAACTATCACATGCCAAGAAATGACACCACAATTTTATATGGATCACCACTAATGCTAAATAAATTGAGCATATTTTGATAGTGTGTCAGCCGTACCAACACCCCTAATCTTTACAAGTTTTGTATTACAAGTGTTTAGAATAGTCACTCTATGTCGGGTGCACTTCCTTTACAATTTCTTAGAGATAGAACACTGCATCCCTTAGATCACTTCTACTGACTCCACCTTGATCCCTGCGTTGGAAGAATCTTTACTCAATTTAAAGACTTGAAGGTCGTATCAATGGTTTAGCATAAAATAAAGAATCCTACACTATAAATGGAAACTATTTTTAGTCACGTAATCACCCAGAGATGTAATTTATTTTCTTGTACATTGATATGTTATGTAAATTAAATTTTCAAACTGATTTAGTCAATTTTCAGGATTCCTTGAGTGTTTCGCATGCTGCTGTAATTTTCATATAGCACTGCAATATTCACAAACCATCCAGCTCATCTGTGTACTTTCCAACTCCTTTGTGAATTTCCCTTCCTGACATAATACACTACTCCATGTACTACTCTACTCATCCACGTATCATCTTGCTCTATGTACTGCCTTGCTTTTCCGCATACTATGACAACAACTTGTGCGAACCACACTCTCTTCTGCACACAGTTTCCTTATGCAGATGATTCTCTCTATATATCATCTTATCTAACGTGTACCACTTCAGACTTCATTGAATTTATTACAAAATTATTAATATCCAATCTCATCACCTAAAAATGGTATCACTGTTCCTTAAATAGGCACGTAGCTCCTCAAATTTCAGTAATCTTATTTACCCAAATTTTTATTGTTGGATAGTATTCAGTGTAAAATTAAATTCATCCGTGTAATATTAAGCTCCACCGTGTACCACTCAAAATTTTCAAACCACAACAATCCTGAAAAACATCAACATTTTGTTCACCACATGTGTTCACTTTCTAATGTCGGTGCGAACAATTTTTCATTTCAACCTACATCATTATGCATACTGCATGCCTTCACCGAGTACTGTTGCTGTTAAATGTTTTTGGTTTTGAGAACTGCTCCACATACCACTCCACGTACCTTCTCAACTACATGTATTTTATCTACAAACCCTTCTTGAAACATGGTATGTGGTCTATGTTTTGAGTTACACAGTTCCCTTATTTTCCCAAATTTCTTTTTCGTTTTTTATACCATTCACTCCACCTTCAATACTAGTTTAACTTCAAACATATGACCCCATTATTTTCAATCTCCTTAGTCATCCTTGTGTGGACTAACAAAAAACACAAACCAAACTTCATTATTAGAAACAAACTACCTTGGTTCCATCAATCTCCCCCCATTGATTTTGATGGAAATATTTAGATAAATTAATCAAAGTGGTATCCATGATTATAACATGAACCATCAAGAAACAACTCATCCATCACACTAAGTCTACATGAGTAGTGCTCAATGTATAAAAAAGAGATTGTACATGAATTATGTTCTCATCATTTTATTTTCTATATCATAACATAATTTTGGCCTTTTCTATTCTTCATCTCTCTCAAAATGATAATGAAATAGATAACTCTCCATTGAAAATCCATTAAATTTATCCAATCTCCTCCATTGGAAATAAACCCAAAGACTGGTATTAAAACATTTTAGTGATCCAGACATACTCCCCATGGATTGTATATCCCAAAAAACCATAAAAATATACACTAAAATATTTAAATTATTTAAAAAGTTTGGGTAGAGGGAAATATCGTAACCTCCTTATGCACTAGTAGGTGGATGAACATCATGGTTAAACTGATGTTTCTCAAACATAGCTGCTGAAAGTGGCTTGGTCAAAATGTCATCCACATGATCATCAGTTTCCACATGGTCCATTTTGATCATTCCTTGTTCATATTTATCATTGATGAATTGATATCAGATATCAATATGTTTCATACGAGAATACTGAAAATGATACTTTGTAATATTAATTGAGCTGTTGTTATCACATTAAATCTCCATTGGTTGATTCACCTCATAACCTATGTCACTCAGTTGCTACTTCATCCAACATAATTGAGTGCCCGCCTTGGTAGCAGATGTATATTCAGCTTCAACAGTAATATGTGAAGTAATTTCCTATGTCTTTCATAACCATAACACACATTTTTTCCAAATATAGAATCCTCCACCACTGGTAGAAATTCTATCCACTACATCTCCAACCCAGTCAGCAATAGAAAATTTTGATAGTTCACTATCTATTCCTGTATAAATGTATATCGCTTAATTATTTATACCCTTAATGTATCTCATGATTCTTTTCACTGCTGATAAATGTTATTCCTTCAGATAACTCTAAATGTGAGCTCTAATTTAAGTTGCAAAGGCAATATCTGGTAGTGACATCTTCAGGTACAATAGGTTTCCAATGATTCTTTTTTACATGGTGGAATCCACAAAAGACCCTTCCTCATGCTTTCAGAGCATTGATCCAACTTCAATAGGAGTCGACATTGGTTTAGAATCATACATACTGAATTTCTTCAGCAGGTTTCTTGCATACATTTCATGAGAAATGAAAGTGTATTTCTTCTTCTGAAGTACCTGCAACCCTAAAAATTATGTGAGTTCACAAATCATGGACATTTCAAATTCTAATTTCATGGTATTGAAATATTCATCCACTGATCTATGTCTGCTTCCACCAAAAATAATATCATCCATGTATACCAATACCATGAACTAATCCTATTAAGTGTTCTTCAGATAGAGATTGTGATCTACTTCTCCTCTTTTAAAGTCAAGCTTTCTCATATAAGAGTTCAACAGAGAGTACCACGCATGTGGTGCTTGTTTCCGGCCATAGAAATATTTCTTTAACTTTCAGACCTTTGGTTCATCATTTATAAGAAATAACCCCATGGTTTGTTCAATGTAGACTTCTTATTCCAATAATATATTTTGGAATGTTTTCTTGATGTCCATTTGATACACTTTATAACCTCTTTTGGTTTCCAGGGAATGAAATAGTCTTATTGACCCTAGCCTCACTACTGGATAAAATGTCTCTTAAACATCAACACCTTATATTTGTGAATATCCCTCACAATCAAAGGGCACCTTATTTATGATCACAATTCCATGATCATCAAATTTGATCTTGAAAATCCACTCCGTACAAATCACATTATGACCCTCAGGTCTTTTGAAAAGATCCCACGTCTTACTATTATAAATATGATATAACCCTTCCTTAGTTTTTTTACCCATGACTCATCCGTTGAAGCCTCTTAAAATGAGGATGGTTCTTTAACTGATATTAATGTATAATTTTCATTATTCATTATTCACCTCTTCTATTTAGGTTCTATTCAATATCCTATAATGTTGGACTGATCACTCTCTACTCTTTGATTTCTTCTTTTTGGTTCAACAGAATTCACTCCATCTATAGATTTATCTTCGTATTCATATTCAGAGTCAACATCATGACGAGAATGCTGGGAGTTTTTTGTGCCTTCCTATACCTCTGTATTAACATTTTTTCCATGTTCACATCCTTCCTCGTCTTCTATCACATCATAATAAGTATTCCTTAATGAATTCATGTTTCTATATTCTATGATCTTTACATTACTGCTTTCCACAATTCATCCCAATCTCTTATTGAATCACTTGTGGGGTTTCATTTTCATTGAGTGTCTGATAAATATTTCTTTATCAGCATTGTCTCCATACTTCCCATGATTTCCTTCGTTGTTTCGAATAAAAAATTTTCTTCTGAAAACATGAAAATAGTTCACAGAGTGATTCCTTCCATTCCACAATTCATATGGTGTATTTTTCTCACACATATAAATCCATGTTTGATTTTGAATAAACACTGGTTCTTGTACTACCACATTCCTGTAATATTGAGCAATATGAATCTCAATCAACATTATTCTGGACATATAATTTACAAGTTGATTCCGATGCTCAACAACTCCATTTTTTTCTAGAATTATCACAGAAGCCACCACATGTTGTATCCTAGTATTCTATAGGTAATTTTTAAATTCAATGGATGTGTATTCCCCTCCATTGTCAGACTGCAAAACATTGATCATCTGGCCTGTATCATTCTCGATGATTCGACGATAAGTTTTCATGAAATCATGCACTTGTAGAATCCTATTTATAATGATAACACCTTCCATTCATCATTAATCTTCTATGAAAAGGAAAATTTACCTTTCCCCATGGGTCCCAAAAATATTTATTGGTCCACATACATCTGTATGGATGTGGTCAAAGAGATTTGATGCTCTTATCTTCTTTGGTTGGTAGCAACTACAGACCCGTTTCACACGCATGCATGAATCAATGATATTTTCACGTTCATGCTTTAGATTAGGTATATCCATGATTATCTTAAGCTTAAATATATTTTACTTGTCTTTATAATTGATGTGAACTAATCTTAGATGCCATATGTTGTTTTCCACTTCAATTTCTATGTAGTAAATGTTTTCGTTGCTTTAAACTTTATATAAGTTTCCATCTATTATACATCATTTGATGAGAGAATTCCTGGACATTCCCCTTTCAATACAACCATTTTGATTGAATGCCAGAATAAGACCTAAGTTAGAGTGTTTACTCAAACTAAGAATATTGTGACACCGACCATCCTGATAAAGGACATCAATTTTCTTCAGATTTTCATTAGCTAGAAAAGTAATTTCGTTGACTTTTTCAATCAAAGCACCATCGTTACCGAGCCTCAATATTCCATCGACCTTTTTATTGGTATTAGTTAACATTTCTACATTACAAATCATTTGTAATAAACATTTTCTACCAAGAATCCATGAGATTTCTTTCTTTGTTGCATTGAGGGATACTTCTGAAAAATTGGACTTTCCAATTTTACAATTTTATTTCTATGATATATTGGATTGAGTGTTGGATGTTGATGTCCTTTAAATTATCTTTTCTATGTAAATGGGTTTTTTCATATTAAAATTCTTCTTCTAGAGGAGAAATCATGTTTGAAATAGAAATATTGCCTTGTTTATGTGTATTTACTCATATTTGAGTATTGAAAGAATTTCTCCTGTCATACATCAGCCTACAATACACAGATTTATGTTCAATGTTAGAACAGTGGATACAATATCCATAGAAATTATTTCTTCTATAATATCTACGATATGAATATATTCTTCGTTTTTGAACTTCCATATCTTCCCCATTCATATTTTTTTCCACATCGCAGTATGACATGGTATGGCCCAAATAGCCACAAAATGGACACATTACGAATAGAAATGTCTTCCCAATTCTATTTCTTCTCATTCCATATTCCTTAGTAAAATGTTTTACTTCCTATCATTTCTCTAAAATCTTGGATGATATTCAGTTGACCTTTTTATTTTATTTAATGGATTCTTTTTCAGCAATTCTATTGTCTTTTCAACATGAACAACTTTCAACTTTGATTTATTCCAGTTTACTTTATTTATAGAATTTGATGTTTCATCATCCCACCCAATTCTACTATTTACCATGACTATGGATCTTTCATAACTCAAGATCTATTCGAATGCATCAGAACATGATTTTTCTCTCTTTAGAAGCTCATAATCTAAGAACCTTCCAAATTTTATTTTCTACTATTCTTTTTTTTAAATTTATTCACTTTTATGTTTACTTCTCTAAGTGAGAACATCTTATTTGAGTCATTCAACGAGCATGTACTTCTCCTCCAGTCTCTAGGTAAGGTCATTGATGAACATTTATTGATCTTAAATTTTGTTCTTTAGTTCCACAACATCATTAATGCTTTCAAGGATTAATGATTGAACTTTCACCAATTCTTCGAGTCCTTCAATTTCTGCTTCCAACAGATAAATATAATGTGATGTTTCATCCACCATTGATTCCCACTCATTACATCTCTTACATTTAATCTCAAGTTTACCAAAAAAAATTCTTATGTTGCTAAATGGGATCGGTGTTAGTAGCCAACTAAATATCATTATCTTTATCTTCTAACGAATCTGACATTTCAATGGTAGCTATCATGGAGGCATGGTTTCTAGTCTTAATTTATTGTTCATCTTCCTCACAGAATTCGTTATCATCATCTTCCTCTTCAAAAATAAAATACTTATTCTATAATTTCTTTTCAAATTTGAGGTTTCCCTTTTGGATGATTGTTTTGTGGATTCAATATGTTTTCAACTTTGCAATCTTCATAATCAAATTTTCTTGAGCACTAAGAGGCAATGTGCACAACTCTTCTACAACAAAAACAAGTCATAGGTAGCCTGCCTTCATAATTCATAGTTCCCTTTTTGAGATTCATGGAAATGAGATAAATTTTTTTGTTTTATTCATCATCATCATCATCGCTATCTCATGAAACTTTTAGTTTATCCATGGATATAAATTCCATTTTCTTTCTCAGACAATTTATATATTCATCTGGTTTGATTATCATATCACAAGATGATTGATTGCACAGAAGATCATACACTTAGATTTAGGAGAGATATATTTCTTCAAGGGCTGGAACCTTTTAATTGTAACGGGGTAGATGTATTCTCATGGTTTTATTCATAATTTCAAAGTCTATTATTTATTCGCACAGTTCACAGATTTCTCTTACAACTTCAGTAATTCGACTGAAAAAGGAGTCTTCATTCTTATTAGGGTGTATATTCTGATCATCAAACCAGTTGTGTATAACTTGATGTTTTTCATTGTTTAATTTGATATTAACATCATAAATATTATATAGTTTATCCCACATTGAATTGGATGATGATAAAATCATTAACATTAGATAAATCTGATAAAAAGGGTTGTAGTGAGAGCATTATTTTCTTTTGCATCATCATTAAGCAATTTGTTTTTGTATCTGTCATCGAGAGTCTTGTAGGACTAATGACTAGTATTTCCTGCATAGTAGAAAATACAAATTTAATTTTGAGAGATCATAGGTGATATCAAATCCTATTTTGTCATATTCAAATATTACTTCAATCGAAGAGGAAATATCCTCTTACATCGACTAGATTCTCCACGACAGACAGATTAAACATTAGAATCCTTTACCAATTGATACCACTTGAATGAACCTGGAATTCCCTGAGAGGTGAGGGTTGAATCAGGGGTCAACTATTATTTTAAACTGATGAATCTTTGTAACGTCCCGGTTTCGGAAGCCACCTAGAGGCACCCTATACCCGGTTGGTCACATGGCCTCAAGCACATTTCCCCGAACGCCAGAGGCTGCCGTGTAACGACCCGAAGTTTCATTAATGGAAAATCCCTCTTGATCCAGTTAAATGTTTCTTCATGAAAAATGTTTTTATAAGATGTCAACTTATTTAGTTTTATGTTAAGATTTGTGACCGTTACTTTTATAGCCGTTGAACAGTGATCACTTGAGTAGTATAAATATATGGCTTTAACGAACCCAATATTACTCAGACAAAGGAAGCGATGGACTCATCCAGTAGAATTTCCCCATACGAAGCCTATTTTTCGGAGCTCAGAAAAGAGGTGGCGTCTTTGGGCTTCACCCTTGACCAAGCCCAATCTGAGATTCATTATTTCAAGCTCGAACGGGACCGTCTACGGGAAAAGTGGAAGTTGAAAGAGATTACCACTCGAGCGATGTTATCCGAGCTTCCCCAAGAGTCTGTCACCATCGCAAACCTTACCCTTAGGTCTTAAGCAGCTATTTTAAGGGGTTATGTAACAAATAAGTAGTACCATGTTCATGTACATTATTTTTTATGTAATAATGAATGTAATTTCTAGTTATTTTTGATACATTGTAAATAGTTTTTAAAGTACAAATGGTGTTTTTAGTTATTATTTAATTAAGAATTATATTAAATTAAAGGATTTTTGAATTAAATAATATTTTAATAAAATATTATTATTAATATTAAATTAATTTTTATTAAATATAAATGATCTTATAATTTTATGAATGCAATTAATATTTTTATTAAGGTTTGAAAGCTATTTCTGTCAAAACCCGTGAATTTTTTATAAATGTCGGTTTTTATTTTAAAAGTAAAAATTCACATATTTAGAAAATTATTTAGATAAAATAAATATTATTTTTGGAATCAGGATGTCAAAATTATCCAACGGTGAATTTTTCATAATTTTCCGAGACAGTCAAATTTTTGGGTAAAAATTAAATACCATTTAAATATATAATGTGTTTTATGACATCATAATGACCAAATGGTGATGTAATAAAATACCATAATCCTTATGATCGGAAAATATGTGTTTTATCATTAAAATAATGTGATTTTGGGTTTGTTTGACTTACTTTTCAAAGCATTAATGGAGCCCTCAAGACTTATTCAACACTTTGCCTTTTTAAATTAATTTCAATGGGAGTGTGACTCACCTCCACATAAAAAAACATAATTTTTTAATAAGTTCGGACCTTGGCCTTGTAAAATATTGTTTTCCGCTTTCCTTTTCTAGAAACCATGGGTAAATACCATGGGATGGTTTGTGGTTTGGATTATTTTAATATAAGGGGTCCCAAACCTAGATAATAAAGAATTCTCTCACCTTTCCTATATAAACCCACCCAAGATCCCACTTCCTCCTCACTCAAAGCCCTTGGAGTTCGTCCAACCTCTTCCCTACTCTTTCTAGAATCCTCTCAGGGTGCCCCAAGCTCCCAAGAAGCCTATCACAAGCCTCTCTCTAGCCTTTGGAAGCACACTTCCAAGTAAGGGTTTTTTCTTCCTTTCTCATTTTTGTCAATTTTCATTAAGTTGTGTTGCCTTTTTAATTTCAATTATGAATGTTGGGGTATGGTTTCTCACCTCCCCCATACTGCCCTCTTATTGTTTGAATAATGTGAGACCCCTTTCTCTCTCATTAAATGCCTCCCATGTACACCCGTTACTATGCTAAAATTATGAAAGGAACTTCTCTCTCCTCATTTACATTCAAGCAATACATTTGTATCGTGAATATAAATTCCATTAAAATTGTTGTGAAATGTATCTATTTTACTTCCTTACTGTCCATTACATGTAAATATGATGAGTAACCCCTTTCTCTCTCATCAACCATTTTTATGAATTCTTATGTCACGCCGTTACGCTGCCGAAATCACACCGATTTTCTAAGCCAATGTCATTGTGTAGTGAATACCATGCCCATTTCTCCATCAAGGGTATTCACCTTTATGCACATTTACTCATTGATTATAAAGTTTAATGTAGGAATTCCACATTCCTTAATCGTGGACGAAATGATTATGTTTTATGAAGCCATGTTTTATGATCCATGTGGCAAACTTATGCATTAAATGAAATGTTTAAGAAGGGTGCGCCCTTATAGCGCTCCAATGCATTGGGTAAAGTATAGTATCATGATACGTCAAGTGCAATGAGTTTTGACTCATGCTAATTCAAGTGAAACGAGGGTTTACTCGTGCTTCAAGTGCAATGAGGGTTTACTCATGCTCCATGTGCAATGAGCCTTGGCTCATGCTAATTCAATGTTAAGTGTTGTTGCCACATTTCCATGTTATGATTACGATGCTTTATCATGCCTTTATGTTCATGTTTCATTTATGATCTATTGAAATGCCTATTGCCTAACATGTATTGTACTCCTCATGTTATTCCATGTGTACTCCCTTACTGGGCTTCACAGCTCACCCTTTTCTTATGCATGTCCTCAGGTTATCCCATGCAATGTTAAGTACGAAGGAATGTAGTGGTCATGCAAAGGAAGTTTTCAATATAGATGTTGTATTTCAAGTTTAAAGTTTTTATGTAATGATCCTAAGCCCCAAATACACTAAACCTCTCGATCTTCTTTGCTGTATCAAGTGATGTTTTATGTAATAAATCATGTTTAAGTTGTAATAAAAAGCAGGGTTGTCATAGTTTGTATCAGAGGATAGTTTTAGTTATTTTTGGGATTAGGAAACCCTAGTAAAGCCTTAGATACAAGACTAAGTATAACAAAAACATACCTATGTTTTTGTAAGTATTGAGTAAGTGGTTTATCAAGAAAATACATCCCTGTCTGGATACGATCAGGTAGAGGCGGCTCTGGCACAGATGTATCCTAGGGGTAAAACCCGAAAACACCGCTTTGAGCTAGACTCGAACGGGAACTGGTGCACGACAATGGGCCTTGCTGCACTCTTGGTTACGACACTCCCGGGGGATATGTTTTGATAAATTCACAAGCTTAGTATGAACCCTTGTTAAGGGAAAAATGCCCCTAAGAATATATGTTAGAAGGTAGATGACACGCGCGTCGCAACGCGTGCAAATTTGCGAATTTTTATAACCGACTGGCTACTGTAAAAGTGGCGAGCAGGGTCGAACCACAGAGAGCACGGAATCTAGTTCACTAAAAATATTTCGTTGGACGGTGTTTAGACGAACAAGGACAATGGATTGAAGGAATACCTATTTGTGAGTTTTCCCTTTTTTTTTCTTTTTAATTAAACTAAAACGGAGAAGACTACAGGTAAAAAGAAAATTGCAAATGAAAATGATGATGGACTTTAAGTCAACAAAATGTGTCGGGGATGCTGGTGTCACAGTTAAATTATCACGCAGCCGTGCAAGGTATTCTTTAGGATGATTAATTATTTATTCTGTTGAATTATCGCCAGTTCCGAAAATATAACCATTTTTTTTAGATGCTCAATTTTAATTTCCCAATTTTATTTAAAGTCCCATTCTCTGGTGTCATAAATAAATTAGAAAACTCGTTCAAGCCCCGAACTACACGGCGAAATGACACAACCCGTTTCTCACAAAGTTGTGTCACTAATTTGCACCTACCATCAGTCAACGCGGTTTACCTTCTCGGACCGCCGCGTCGACTTATAATTAAAATGGCCAGTTTTAATTTTAGAAATTAATTCAGTGCAAAAATAATTTAAACAGATAAATATTCAATTAAAATAGATTTAATTGACAATTAATCATCAAATAATACTTGCATGGCATGCGCAATAGTTTTAATTAATCAACCAACATCCCGACACTAAGAAAATCACCCCGACATCACAACTAAAAAAATCAACGCAGTAATAAAATGATATGTCATGTAAAACAACACTGCGTTACCAAAAAGAATGATCGTGTCTGTCTTTATTTCTGCCGCGCGTAGCAACCCTCGGCACGTGATGACGTCGCGCACCAACTATGCGACCACCGGAACTGAGGATATGAGCGGTGAGTAGTACGTGGCTGCTGGTCGGCTCCTTGGGTAGCGGTAAGCGGTGCGCGGCTGCTGGTCGACTCCTGGTAGACTCCTTGGGTAGCGGTAAGCGGTGCACTTAAAAGAAAATAAAAGAGATGGGGGTGCAGACGAGAGGGCGCTGGAATGGTGCAGAGGAGTGCGGACGGGGGAGTGGTGGGGAGGCCATATGCAGAGAGGGGAGATGGAGCTGGCGGGGTGCAAGGCTGCGTGAAGTCGGGGGCAAGGGGCGCCGGGTGTATAGCGGGGCCGAAAAGGGAGAGGGCGAGCGGGGTGATGAGGGTTGCGCAGGGAGTGCGGACGGCGGGGTCTTCGGACTGGAGAGGGGAGGCGGGGCGGCCGGGTTCCAGCGGGTGAAATGGGGAGAGTGGAGAGGTCGGGAGATGGGAGGGAGCCAGGGGGAATGCGGCCGAGGGGAGAGATGTAGGGAGAGTGAGGGGAGGCCGCGCTTAGATAGGAGGGGAGGGCCGGCGGGTGAGAGGTTCGGCCAAGGGGAGCACGGCAGGGTGGCGCCGGGCGGGTGGTGAGAGAGCTGGGCAGGGTGGCCGATGGGGTGAAGAGGGAAGGCCGGATGAGAAAAAAAATAGGGGAGGCCAGCGGCTCGGTGGAGAAGGGTTTGGCCGGGTGATAGGCTGGTGGCGGCGGGATTTTTGGGCCGGCTGTTGAAGGGAGAGCGGGTCAAGGGGGGGGGGGGCGTGGAGAAGGGAGGCGCGGGAAACAACAAAAAAAACAAATTTCAAAATTTCAAAATAAAATTCTAAAACAAAATGTTAAATGATAATAAAATAATAATAATATAATTAAATATATAAAATTCTAATTAAAAAAATAATAATAATTAAGAGAAATGTTAATGAAACTAATACTAATATATAAAATTAATATAAACTAATAAAAATACTAAGATACTAATATCAATATATAAATTAACTAAAAATTATCCAAAATAACTAAATTACTATAAACCTACAAAAATAAACTAAAAAATATAAAAAATGTTTAAACTAACTAATTAAAAATAAGTTAAAAAAAAATAAAAATACATGTAAAAATCCATGTACATCAAATCCCCCACACTTAAACTTTTGCACTCCTAGGCAAAACAATCAGAAAGAGAACACAAGTGGTCCTGTAGATAAATCCAAACATCAAAATTACAAGTTCAAAAATTGTCAATCTCTTTCCTCATAATATATCATGCTTCATTTAAAACTTCAGTTTCAAAAAATTTTATTTCACTTGCATTTTTTCAAAACAAGTACGTGCACTCATGCATCATGTGACCTACCTCACCATCACTCTCATCTCTCAAAAACATTTGATCAAAGTTTTTCTCAGTTCTCATACACATGCAGGCTTACCATAGGCTTGCCATGAATTTCACATCTCCACTAGTGGAAATCAAAAGAATGTACCAATCTCAAAGACTTTACATGAGGTTCAAATGTTTCTGAAGCTGTGGGACGGTGGGTTAAAAAAAATTGACATCTTTTTGGAAAAAAGGAGGGTTGAATCTTGAAATAAATGCATGATAAGTCAATCTAAATGTCTACCTCAAACTCTCGCTCCCCCACAATTAAAACATTGCTTGTCCCCAAGCATATGATAAGCCAATGTTTCGCTCTCTTTTTTTTTCACTTTTTTTTTTAAAGACACAACTCACTCACAATATGGTCAGGAAAAACTGGTGAGTATCAGTTCCAAAACCCCATGAAATAAATGTCAGACAATAATCCCAAAGAAAGGTACACAAGCAGCGTATATGTTGTAACATCGCAATGAAGGTAGGTCATATAGAAAATTCTCTAGTTCCTGGAGTAATGGACCATCACTTTAATAGGTATCCCCAAAGTCGAGGGTTACCGCGTAATGACCACCAATGTACCCATTGTTAGAACTGAAAAGGGTTCTATATTCCTATATCAAAATAATATGAAATGAATGTCGCTACTGTGAAAAAGAACTCAATTATCAGGATGGAATAATGTCAATCCATGTACATCAAATGACTCACTGCCCCTCGAAGAACCCTCTCCATGAGTAAGTCTCTCTCCCCCACACTTAGACTGAAATCATCATGCAAAAATTCAAGAAATTGGTAGGGAAGGGTATCGGCTTGGGCTCATCCTAAAAGGATCTTGCATGGCTTATAAGGTCTATACGAAGGAGAAAATGTTTTGGTGGCTCAGTGGGTCAACGGGGCTAAAATATCAAACAGATGCCTCGATCATTTTAGTGCAACTTTCAAAAATTCCTATCGCTTTGATGGAAAAACATGGCAAGTTCTTGAAGACAAAACATGGTTGAGATTCCCTCAAGAAAAAGAGAAATAAGAGATGATTTTGAAATGGAATTAGAGTCCTCACGGGTATGGAAATATAATGTTGGACAGCACAGATGAGAATGAGTGCAAATAAGTGTCTCAAAAATATTCAAGTTTTTGAAAAACATTCGAAGCATGAAATAATATCAGCAATCATCTAAGTCATGAGATCAAGGATTAAAGAAATCCAGAACAAGAATCAGGTGCTCAAACTGCCTAGGGACACAAGTGGTATTATCCCGACTGGGTTGCGATAAAAATAAAACAGTTCTTATGTGGGTTCATGAATGACAGGAGTGTTAGTCTTTTTTTTACATGGTGTTTTTGGAAGCAGAAAATATGGCGAAAATTAAAACACTTCGCTGTGTAAGTGCAGATAGATGCGGAGAGGCTGCCTGTATCCGATGAAGTTCCAGAAATGATGTACCTGTAAAATCTACATATGGACAACACATACCCGCATCATATCATAAAGATAACACCAAGAATCATCTAAATAGAAGCAGAGATGCAGAAGAGTGAAAGGTGCATACAAATATTAGGAAGAGCTAAAAAAAATCACACATGCCATGTTTTTTTTTCAAACAAATTAGAACAGGTAAAAGGAGAAAAGGGGGGGGGGGAATGAAACTGGAACATGGGTTGCCTCCCAGGAAGCGCTAAGTTTTACGTCTTCAGCCAGACGGATGGACAATGTTCAATCGTCTTGGTCCATCATCTCAGAATTCCTCTGCCTCTTACGAGAACTAGTGGCTGTGTCCTCGATCTCACGGGGACGCTTGGTGGGATTAACCACCTCCGGAGCAAAGTGAGCGTGAAGCTGGTGAGGGAGGAACGGAATCTGTGCTCTTTGTGGTGGTGCTGGATGCTGAGCACGAATCTCCAGTGAAAGTTCCTCAAGCCGGCGCTCGATATCAGCCATCTCCTGAGTTATCCGTCGTACTAAGTCAGAGGGAGACGGAACAAGCGCATCGATGACCACAGAAGAATCAGAAGAGCTAGAAATTTTTTTAGCTGCATTCACAAAGCAGATAGAGAGATAGAGAGAGAGTAAGAAAACAAAGATCAAAGAATGAAGAATGAATCGGGTTGCCTCCCGATCAGTGCTAAGTTTTACGTCTTCAGCCAGACGGATAACTTCTCATTGCAATTGTAGTTCTTCAATGATGCCTATTTTATCCGAAGTGTGGTAAAGTTTAAGGCGTTGACCATTTACTTTGAATGGGGGCATATTCCCATCAGAAATTTCGACAGCACCATGTGGATAAACAATTGTGACGGTGTAAGGACCTGACCACTTCAACTTGAGTTTTCCAGCCATGATTCGAAGTCGTGAGTTGAAGAGGAGAACTTTGTCGCCTATTGAAAAATTTCTTTGTTGGATCCGTTTGTCATGCCAGGCTCGAGTTTTCTCTTTGTAAATCAAAGCATTGTCATATGCTTCTCTCCTCATCTCATCCAGTTCATTCATTTGTAGAAAACGCTTCTCTTGGGCAGTTTTGGGATCAAAATTCCGTTTCTTCACAGCCCAATAAGCTTTATGTTCCAATTCTACAGGTAAGTGGCAGGTTTTCCCAAAGACCAACCTATATGGGGACATTCCAATGGGTGTCTTGTAGGCAGTTCTATAGGCCCATAGTGCATCATCAAGTTTGGTGACCCAATCTTTCCTAGATGTACTTACAGTTTTCTCCAAAATACCCTTAATTTCTCGGTTTGAAACCTCAGCTTGGCCATTGGTCTATGGGTGGTATGGGGTTCTCATGTAGTGGTTACATCCATGGCGAGTCATTAGCTTCCGAAACAGCGCATTATTTAAGTGTGTACCACGGTCACTAATGATGAGCCTTGGAATTCCGAACCGGGTAAAAATGTGTTGCTTCAAAAATTTAATGACGACTCGAGCAGTATTTTCCGAGAATGCCTCAGCTTCCACCCATTTTGACACATAGTCCACACAGACAAGGATATAGGATTTACCAAAAGATTTAGGAAAGGGACCCATGAATTCAATTCCCCATATGTCAAAAATTTCAATTCCCATGATTGAGTGTTGTGGCATTTCGCGCTTCCAGCTTATACCCCCGGTTCTTTGGCATTTGTCACAATTCATGACGAATTCACGAATATCACGATTCATGGTCGGCCAGTACAAACCACATTGTAACACCTTGCTGATTGTTCGATGAATCCCATGGTGTCCTCCAGCTTCTCCAGTATGGCATAAGTTCAAAACACTCTCCACTTCTTCTTCAGGGATTCATCTTCTTATCATTCCATCCGCACAGTCTTTGAAAAGTAAAGGATCATCCCAGTAGTAATGTCGTGATTCATTCAGAAATCTTTTCCTCTGTTCCTTTGATAAATCTGGATGTATCACACCTGAAGATAAGTAGTTCACAAAATCAGCATACCAAGATGTGATTGTCTCAATGGCATAGAGTTGTTCGTCAGGAAATGCTTCAGTTATTAGTTCGACATTTATTTCAATTGTGTCATGGTCGAGGCGTGATAAATGATCAGCAACGATGTTCTCTGTTCCCTTTTTGTCCTTGACTTCAATGTCAAATTCCTGAAGTAACAGTATCCATCGAATGAGTCTCGGTTTTGCATCTTTCTTGGCCATTAGATACCGAAGTGCAGCGTGATCCGTATAGACATTGACTTTTGAGAACAACAGATGGGATTGGAATTTATCAAAGGCAAAAACAACTTATAGTAGCTCTTTTTCAGTTGTTATGTAGTTATTTTGGGCCTCATTCAATGTTCGGCTAGCATAGTAGATTGGCCTAAAGATCCTTTCTTTTCTTTGCCCCAAGGCAGCTCCAACTGCCCAGTCACTAGCATCACACATTAACTCGAATGGTTGCTCCCAATCAGGTGAAATCATTATTGGGGCTTCAACCAAACGCTGCCTTAATAATTTAAATACTTCCTGACATTCAGGGCCGAAGGGGAACGTGACATCTTTTCCCAATAGATTCGTAAGGGGTCGGGAAATAACAGAGAAATCCTTGATGAAGCATCTATAGAATCCAACGTTCCCAAGAAAACCTCGAATTGAACGAACTGAAGAAGGCATGGGTAACTCAGAGATTGTACTAATCTTTGCAGAGTCAACTTCAATTCCTTTCTTTGAAATTTGATGGCCTAAGACTATTCTACTTTGGACCATGAAGTGTGACTTTTCCCAATTAAGTACCAGATTCTTTTCTTCGCATCTTGCCAAAACCTTATCCAAATGTTCTAGACCGTCATCAAAAGAATTTCCATACACTGAGAAGTCATCCATGAAAATTTCCAAGAACTCTTCAATCATGTCATGGAACATTGCCATCATGCATCGTTGAAATGTGGCTGGAGCATTACACATTCCAAAAGGCATTCTCCTATATGAAAATGTACCATATGGACAAGTGAACGTTATTTTTTCTTGATCCTCTGGTGTCACTGCTATTTGATTATAGCCCGAGTATCCATCCAGAAAACAGTAGTAATCTCGTCCTGCCAATCTTTCAAGGATTTGATCAATAAAGGGTAATGGGAAGTGATCCTTTCTAGTGGCATCATTCAATTTCCGATAGTCGATGCACACTCTCCATCTAGTCACTGTTCTTGTGGTTATCAATTCTCCTTTATCATTCTCAACCACTGTGGTTCCACCCTTTTTAGGTACCACTTGCAACGGGCTAACCCACTGACTATCAGAGATTGGAAAAATTAAACCGGCATCAAGAAGTTTAATGACTTCTTTCTTGACTACATCTTTCATGGGAGGTGTCAAGCGTCGTTGTGGTTGCCTGCAGAGTTTTGAATTATCTTCCATATGTATTCTGTGAGTACAGATGGCAGGACTTATACCTTTTAGATCATCAATCGTCCAACCTATTGCTGGTTTCCTTTGTGACAGGACATTGAGCAATTTTCTCTCTTGTTCACTCGAAAGATTGGCATTTATGATGACTGGTAAGGTGTTTAAATCTCCCAAGTAGCTATATCTCAGGTTTGATGGAAGAGGTTTAAGCTCAAGTGTTGGAGGCTTTTCAAGTGATGGAGTAAGTGAAGTGGATTCATGTCTATCTAAAGGCTCGACTATATTCCTGATGAATTCCACTTCCTCAATTGATTCAGTGAACTCTTTATTTTCTTTGTGAAAATCTACGAGGTCCAGCACATCGCTTGCAAACTCATCCCATTCTTCAATCGTATCCAGGAAATGACAGTCTGCTACAGATGGGTTTTCCATGGCCTTTAGGACATCAAATGTTATGTTCTCATCCCCAATTCTAAAAATTAACTTTCCCTCTTGGACATCAACCAGTGCTCTGCATGTCGCCAAGAAGGGTCTCCCGAGAATGAGTGGGACGTCCTTATCTTCTTCCATATCGAGGACAATGAAGTCAGCAGGGAAGTAATATTTATCAACCTTGACAAGAACGTCCTCTAGAATCCCTCGAGGATGCTTCACTGATCGGTCGGCCATTTGCAAGGCGACTCTCGTTGGATTTAATTCGGTGATGCCCAGTTCTTCAAGGATTCCAGACGGCATGAGATTGACACTAGCTCCAAGGTCGCACAAAGCTCTTCCGAATTGACATCCTCCAATATTGCAAGGAATAGTGACACTCCCAGGGTCTCTTAGTTTTGGAGGTATGGATCTGGGTATGACCGCTGAACATTCCTCGTGCATTATGACTGTTCCCACATCATCTAATTTTCTTCTTTTTGACAGAAGTTCTTTGAGAAATTTGGCATAGTGGGCCATTTGTGTGATGGCTTCCGCAAAAGGAATATTTATTTGAAGCTTTTTGAACATCTCCATGAATTTTGAAAATTGAACATCCAAATTCCTTTGCTTCAGTCTTTGTGGAAATGGAGGAGGTGGTATGTGGGATTTCTCTCTTTCATTGAGTGCCTCATTTTCCTTCTCCTTTCTTGCCTTTTCATTCTTTGCAAGTTTGTTTTGATCTTCCTCCTATTTGGGTTTAAGTTGGATTGATTTGTTTGTTGAGTCGCCATTTTCAGTGGAAGGTATAGGCGTCTCATCTGTTGGTTGAACATCAGACTTTTGGTGCTCTGGTAACTGTGTGCCACTTCGCAATATGATGGCTTTTGCTTCTTCTCTTGGGTTGACTCTTGTGTTGCTTGTTTGAGTTCCTTGCTGTCGGTTTTGCATTTGTGCGGCTAACTGACCGACTTGATTTTCAATGTTGTGCATGGAAGCCTGTAAGTTTTGGGTTTACATCTCTTGTGATTCAAACCGTGATTGATTGGACATCATTAACTTTTCTATAGTTTCTCCCCAATATTTTTGACCTTGTGTTGCAGCAGGGGCGCAGTCTGTTGTTTGCTTTTTCTCCTTATACTGCTGTTGCTGATGGAACGGTGGTCGGTATTTCTGTTGAGACCCTTGATCTTGTGGTTTCATGGCGGGTCTGAAGGTAGGTTGAGCAGTGAATCCAGGTGGACCCATGTTATGGTTCATCGGCTGAGTAGCCACTGGTTCCTTCGAACCTTGATTTTGGGTATTGCCTTGCCAGTTTGTGTTGTAATTGTTCCCATAATTTCCACGGTTGTAACTAACGAATTTAGCTTCAGACATCTTGGTCTCTGTAGTGTTATATGGACACATGGAATAATCATGAGGACCACCACAGTGTGGACAGTGTTCAGCTTGAACAACATGGACTGGCTTAGGTGGGTTTATTGACAAGTTGTCAATCCTCTTGTTGAGAGCTTCAAATTGTGCAGCCATGAATGTCTGAGTATCAACGTGATGCACTCCTGCCTTTCATCTTGAAAAATCTTCTGGCCACTGGAAACTGTGTTCGGCCATGTTTTGAATCAATATGTACAGGTCCTCCGGATCCATTTCCATGAACGCGTTTCCAGTAGCTGTGTTGATGGCAGACTTACTCTCGGATTGAAGTCCATAGTAGAAAGCTTGCAGCTGGTTTTCCAACTTCATCCCATGATGGGGACAACGTCTTAACATGGACTTGAATCTTTCCCAAGCTTCTCCTAACGATTCGTATTCACTTTGACAAAAGGAGTCGAGGTCTCTCTTGTTTTTCAAATATTGAGCTGTTGTGTAATATTGATCAAGGAATTTTCTTCTCAACACTTCCCATGTGAAAACTGTTTCGGGGTCGAGACTCTCCAACCAGTCCTTTGCTTTTCCTTGCAACGAAAATGGAAACAGTCATAGGATCAACGCATCATCCATTACTCCGTTATATTTAAATGTGTCACAGACTTCAAGAAATCTGTTCACATTCATATAAGTTTCTTCGCTGCTTAATCCATGAAACTGTGCATGTTGTTGGAGCAGGTTGATCGTGGACGGCTTCAATTCAAAGTGCGTTGCTTGAATTCTGGGTCGTGTTATACCTGAGCTTATTCCGACTGTGTTGGGTCGCAACTCCTGTCTCATAGTAGTCCGAGGTCGTTGATTATCGAGACGGTTTTGGAAAAGTGGATGGACTTGTCCACTAGGAAGTGTCAGAATATGAGTTTCAACGCTTTCCGCAGGTGGATGCATTGCGTTTGAAGCTGAGGTACCGACTTGTTTTTTTCCCTTTCTTTGATGTTCAAGTTGTGGATCAAGGGGTGTGTCGTTCTTTGACGGATCAGAAGTACGAGTGTTCACCATATAGGCGAACAATGCCTAAAGCAAGGTCTACTTGAAATTTTCTTAATGCTAGACGTGCGCGTGCTCCCCGGCAATGGCGCCAGAAATTTGACATGCGCGTCGCAACGCGTGCAAATTTGCGAATTTTTCTAATCGACTGGCTACTGTAAAAGTGGCGAGCAGGGTCGAACCACAGAGAGCACGAAATCTAGTTCACTAAAAATATTTCTTTGGACGGTGTTTAGACGAACAAGGACAAGGGATTGAAGGAATACCTATTTGTGAGTTTTCCCTTTTTTTTTCTTTTTAATTAAACTAAAACGGAGAAGACTACAGGTAAAAAGAAAATTGCAAATGAAAATGATGATGGACTTTAAGTCAAAAAAATGTGTCGGGGATGCTGGTGTCACAGTTAAATTATCACGCAGCCGTGCAAGGTATTCTTTAGGATGATTAATTATTTATTCTGTTTAATTATCGCCAGTTCCGAAAATATAACCATTTTTTAGATGCTCAATTTTAATTTCCCAATTTTATTTAAGGTCCCGTTCTCTGGTGTCATAAATAAATTAGAAAACTCGTTCAAGCCCCGAACTACACGGCGAAATGACACAACCCGTTTCTCACAAAGTTGTGTCACTAATTTGCACCTACCATCAGTCAACGCGGTTTACCTTCTCGGACCGCCGCGTCGACTTATAATTAAAATGGCCAGTTTTAATTTTAGCAATTAATTCAGTGCAAAAATAATTTAAACAGATAAATATTCAATTAAAATAAATTTAATTGACAATTAATCATCAAATAATACTTGCATGGCATGCGCAATAGTTTTAATTAATCAACCAACATCCCGACAATATGAAAATCACCCCGATATCACAACTAAAAAAATCAACGCAGTAATAAAATGATATGTCATGTAAAACAACACTACGTTACCAAAAAGAATGATCGTGTCTATCTTTATTTCTGCTGCGCGTAGCAACCCTCGGCACATGATGACGTCGCGCACCAACTATGGGACCACCGGAACTAAGGATATGAGCGGTGAGTAGTGCGTGGCTGCTGGTCGGCTCCTTGGGTAGCGGTAAGCGGTGCGCGGCTGCTGGTCGACTCCTGGTAGACTCCTTGGGTAGCGGTAAGCGGTGCACTGCAAAGAAAATAAAAGAGATGGGGGTGCAGACGAGAGGGCGCTGGAATGGTGCAGGGGAGTGCGGACGGGGGAGAGGTGGGGAGGCCGTATGCAGAGAGGGGAGATGGAGCTGGCGGGGTGCAAGGCTGCGTGAAGTCGGGGGCAAGGGGCGCCGGGTGTACAGCGGGGCCGAAAAGGGAGAGGGCGAGCGGGGTGATGAGGGTTGCGCAGGGAGTGCGGACGGCGGGGTCTTCGGACTGGAGAGGGGAGGCGGGGCGACCGGGTTCCAGCGGGTGAAATGGGGAGAGTGGAGAGGTCGGGAGATGGGAGGGCGCCAGGGGGAATGCGGCCGAGGGGAGAGATGCAGGGAGAGTGAGGGGAGGCCGCGCTTAGATTGGAGGGGAGGGCCGGAGGGTGAGAGGTTCGGCCAAGGGGAGCGCGGCAGGGTGGCGCCGGGCGGGTGGTGAGAGAGCTGGGCAGGGTGGCCGACGGGGTGAAGAGGGAAGGCCGGATGAGAAAAAAAAATAGGGGAGGCCAGCGGCTCGGTGGAGAAGGGTTTGGCCGGGTGATAGGCTGGTGGCGGCGGGATTTTTGGGCCGGCTGTTGAGGGGAGAGCGGGTCAGGGGGGGGGGGGGCGTGGAGAAGGGAGGCGCGGGAAACAACAAAAAAAAAATTTCAAAATTTCAAAATAAAATTCTAAAAAAATGTTAAATGATAATAAAATAATAATAATATAATTAAATATATAAAATTCTAATTAAAAAAATAATAATAATTAAGAGAAATGTTAATGAAACTAATACTAATATATAAAATTAATATAAACTAATAAAAATACTAAGATACTAATATCAATATATAAATTAACTAAAAATTATCCAAAATAACTAAATTACTATAAACCTACAAAAATAAACTAAAAAATATAAAAAATTTTTAAACTAACTAATTAAAAATAAGTTAAAAAAATAAAAATACATGTAAAAATCCATGTACATCAGTAGATCATGAAAAGCCTGGATTGAATCCTATAGACTCATGAGTTAAAGAGATTAAAGTGTATTTATAAGTCATCAAATTTTGTCTTTGGATTACCCTTTATGTGTTACCCCTAACTTTCCTTTTATTCTAGCCAATGGCCGGTAATAGGAGAACTCGGGCTAACAACCATTGTGAAGATCAGTGTGATGATTGTACTAATGAGATGCGCAATCCAATGGGAGTGGGAATCACGATCTTTGTCACACTTCTCTCTCAGCTAACTCAAGTTTTGAATAGAAACACGGGTCAAGAGGAACGTTCAACCCCCCCTAAGAAAGAACAAGTCACTATTGAAAGCTTCATGAGACAAAGGCCTCCTACTTTTAGTGGATCATCTGATCCCACGATCGCTGAGCAATGGATCAACTCCATTGAAAATATATTCTCCATCCACCAATGTTCTGAACAAGAGAAGGTTCTCCTTGCGGCTTATCATATGGAGGGTGAAGCTGATCAATGGTGGACGTTGATCAAAAATATGAAGCCTGAGGAGGAGATCGAGGCTTTGGAATGGAAGGAATTCCAGAAGATATTTTTTGATAAATATTTTCCGCGCACCCTCTGTCTTAAGATGGAAAGGGACTTCCTTTCCCTCAAGCAAAAAGATGAAGAATCTGTGGGAGCGTACGAGGTAAAATTCACAAGGCTTGCACGATACGCTTCCGGCTTTGTCGTTACCCCTTAATGAAAGGTTGACCACTTCTTTGGTGGGCTGAAGCCTAGCTTGCGGAAAGCATTAGCGATCTGTGACTTCGACAGCTATGAGGAAATTGTCCGATGTGCCCTCAAGGTTGAAATGGAGATCGGAGAATCACAGGGGTATCATGGGGAAAAGATGCGTAAGGTGGACTTCAATGCTGGTGGGCCGATGGATAAATCCAACGACGCTAAGAAGTTCCAGCACCCCACTTTCCAAAAGTGCGGAAAGAAGCACCCTGGAAATTGCCTTAGGGGGACGAGAAAATGCTTCAAGTGTGGAAGGGAAGGGCACCTAGCTATTAACTGTCGGCAAGAGGGACCCGCAGCTGTGACAGAGGAGAGGAACGCTCCGTTCAAACCTCAACGCGTTGTTCAATGATACAAATGCAAAGAACCGAGTCATTTTGCAAATCAGTTCCCTAATCCAAGGGTTTTCGGAGGCAACCAATAACCTCCAAGACAACAAGGAAGAGCTTTTTCCATCACTTCTGCCGAAGTGAACCCCGACAACGAAGTGGTGACAGGTACGCTAGTTATTCATTCAATAATAGCGAACGTACTTTTTGATTCAGGTTCTACTCATTCTTTTATATCTCAAAATTTTTGTAGAAAAATCCCAGCACCACCACAAATCATAGAAGTAAAGATGTCGGTGAGTACGGAAAATGGGGCAGTCATTGCATCCCATGAGTATAAGTCCTCCCCAATTATAATCTTTGGATTGAATTTCCTGGCGAACCTCATCATACTCCCTCTGGTGGAATTTGATGAAATTCTTGGCATGGATTGGCTTTCCTTATATAGAGCCAACATAAATTGTCAGGAGAGGGAAATCACACTCCATATGGAGAATCGACCCCCGATTCTTTACAAGTGTCAAGAGGAAGATGAATGTCCTTTATCTCCATCATCTCAAGCATGGATATTAATGCCTTATGAGCACACATATCTGGCATAGATGATTGAGTCCAAGGAAGAAACCACCCTTGAAGAAATGCTTATTGTGAGGGAATTCGCTGAAGTGTTTCCCGAGGAACTTCCTGGTCTTCCACTAAGAAGAGATGTTGAGTTCTCAGTTGAACTTATACCTGGGGCACTACCAATATCCAAGACTCTATATAGAATTGCTGTTGTTGAGCTTGAAGAGCTAAAGAAACAACTACAGGAGAACCTGGATAAAGGGTTTATACGCCCAAGTGCATCACTATGGGGTGCACCAGTCCTCTTCGTCAAGAAGAAGGATGGGTCAATGAGGCTTTGCATAGATTATTGTGAACTTAACAAAATCATGATAAAGAACAAGTATCCTCTCCCAAAAATCGATGAGTTTTTTGATCAGCTGTGTGGAGCACAATACTTCTCCAAGGTGGACTTGCGGTCGGGATATTATCAAGTAAGGGTGAAGAAGGAAGATATCCCCAAGACTGCTTTTCGTACAAGGTACGGGCACTATGAATTCATAGTAATGCCTTTCAGACTCACCAATGCTCCATAAATATTCATGGACTTGATTAATAGAGTCTTTAGATATTACCATGACAAATTTGTGGTAGTCTTTATAGATGATATTCTAATATACTCCAAAACCAAGGAGGACCATGAGGAGCATTTAAAAACAGTACTAGAGACTTTAAGCAAGGAGAAGCTCTATGCAAAGTACAGCAAGTGTGAGTTTTGGTTGAAGGAAGTCTCATTCTTGGGCCATATCATCACAAGCAATGGGATATATGTGGACCCCTCCAAAACAGATGCAATTGAGGGATGGCTGAGGACAACATTAGTAACTGATATCCGTAGATTCTTGGGGTTAGCTAGATATTATTGACGATTTGTGAGAAATTTCTCACGATTGTCCAACCCTATTACCAAGCTAACTCAAAAGGGAGTAAATTTTGCTTGGAGTGATTAATGTGATGAAATCTTCAAGGAGTTGAAAAGGAGGCTTATCACTGCACCCGTGCTCACATTACCCACAAGTGGGGAGCTTTTGTGGTATTCAGTGATGCTTCGAAAAAGGTCTTAGGATGTGTGCTGATGCAGAATGATAAAGTGATATCCTATGCCTCAAGGCAGTTGAAAATCCATGAGCGAAACTGTCCAATGCATGATCTAGAGTTGGCGGCTATGATCTTTGCCTTGAAAATCTGGCGGCATTATCTCTATGGAGAGAAATGTGAGATATATACTGACCACAAGAGTCTTAAATATATATTCAAACAGAAAGAGCTTAATATGCGCCAAAGAAGATGGATAGAGCTCATCAAGGATTATGACTGTTCAATACATTACCACCCTGGGATGGCGAACAAGGTGGCAGATTCCCTAAGTAGAAAGGATCCAGCGATTCTATCAATGATGATAATTGAGAAGGATCCAATCTTCTTAGACTTGGTGAAGATGGACGTGGGAATCATAAAGAAGGGAACATCATCAATCCTTTCATAAATTATTGCTCAACCATCTCTTTTGGAAAGGTTAAAGGATGCTCAAAAGGATGATGTGAGAATTCAAGAAAAAGTGGAAGCTATCAAAAAGGGGAAATCCTCGGAGTTTAATGTTAATGAAGAAGGAACTATGCGGTTTGGGAAAATACTATGTGTTCCATCAAGTCTGGAGCTGAAGAAGGAACTTTTGGATGATGCACATAGTTCAACTTTCTCTATTCACCCAGGGAGCACAAAGATGTATCGAGATCTCCGAGAAAACTTTTGGTGGGATAATATGAGGAAGGAGATCGCTGAATATACATCAAAGTGCCTGGTGTGTCAGCAAGTGAAGGCAGAGAGGCAGAAGTCTAAGGGGATGATGCAACCATTTCCCATACCAGAATGGAAATGGGAGAACATCACCATGGAATTTGTCACCGGACTTCCAAGGACATCCAAAGGCAACAATGCAATCTGGGTTGTTGTGGATCGTCTTACAAAGACTGCAAACTTCATTGCTATTTGAGAGGATTTCTCTTTGGATCAACTAGCACAGATATATATCACGGATGTGGTACGGTTGCATGGAGTACCACTATCTATTGTGTCTGACCGAGATGCAACATTCACCTCTAAGTTTTGGAAGAGTCTACAACATGCTCTGAATACTGAACTGAACTTCATTACGGCCTATCATCCTCAAACGGATGGCCAATCTGAGCGGACTATCCAAACACTTGAGGACATGTTGAGAGCATGCTCAATGGACTTTAAAGGAGGATGGGATCAACATCTTCCTCTGGTTGACTTCTCTTATAATAATAGTTTCCACTCGAGCATCCAAATGGCACCATATGAAGCCCTGTATGGGAAAAGGTGTAGAATACCAGCATGTTGGGATGAGGTCGGTGAACGTAAGTTGCTTGGACTAGAAATGGTCGAAGAAATGGTGGAGAAGGTGAAAACCATTCAGAAGCATATCAAGGCAGCCCAAAGTTGACAGAAGAGTTATGCAGATAATCGTTGATGAGACCTTGAGTTTAAAGTCGGAGACATGGTGTTTTTACGCATATCTCCGTGGAATAAGGTCATGAGGATTGGAAAGAAAGGGAAGTTAAGTCCAAGGTACATCGGCCCCTTCGAGATTCTTGATCGTGTTGGGGTTGTGGCCTATCGACTAGCACTTCCACCTACTATGGCCAAGGTGCATGATGTCTTTCATGTATCCCTCTTAAGGAAGTACATACCATACCCTTCACATGTACTCTCTTCCGAGGTGGTACAATTGGAAGATGATCTTTCTTATGAGGAGCAACCAGTGAAGATCTTAGATTGTAGAGAAAAAGTTCTACGAAATAAGACAATGCCCCTCCTCAAGGTGTTGTGGAGAAAACACAAGTTTGAAGAAGCAACTTCGGATTCGGAGGATATGATGAAGCTGAGTTACCCACATTTGTTTAATGTGGGAAAAGGAAAATTTCGAGGGCGAAATTTCTTAAGGGGGGAATATTGTAACGACCCGAAGTTTCATTAATGGAAAATCTCTCTTGATCCAGTTAAATGTTTCTTTATGAAAAATGTTTTTATAAGATGTCAACTTCTTTAGTTTTATGTTAAGATTTGTGACTGTTACTTTTATAGTCGTTGAATAGTGATCACTTGAGTAGTATAAATATATGGCTTTAACGAACCCAATATTACTCAGACAAGTGAAGCGATGGCCTCATCCAGTAGAATTGCCCCATACGAAGCCCATTTGTTGGATCTCTGAAAAGAGGTGGCATCTTTGGGCTTCGCACTTGACCAAGCCCAAGCTGAGCTTCATTATGTCAAGCTCTAATGGGACCATCTATGGGAAAAGTGGAAGTTGATAGAGATTACCACTCGAGCAATGTTATCCGAGCTGCCCCAAGAGTCTGTCACCATCGCACACCTTACCCTTAGGTCTTATGCGGCTATTTTAAGGGTTTATGTAACAAATAAGTAGTACCACGTTCATGTACATTATTTTTTTATGTAATAATGAATATAATTTCTAGTTATTTTTGATACTTTGTAAATAGTTTTTAAAGTACAAATGGTGTTTTTATTTATTATTTAATTAAGAATTATATTAATTTAAAGGATTTTTGAATTAAATAATATTTTAATAAAATATTATTATTAATATTAAATTTTTTTTTACTAAATATAAATGATCTTATAATTTTATGAATGCAATTAAAATTTTTATTAAGGTTTGAAAGTCATTTCTGTCAAAACCCGTGAATTTTTTATAAATGTCGGTTTTTATTTTAAAAGTGAAAATTCAAATATTTAGAAAATTATTTAGATAAAATAAATATTATTTTTGGAATCAGGACGTCGAAATTATCCAATGGTGAATTTTTCATAATTTTCGGAGACAGTCAAATTTTTGGGTAAAAATTAAATACCATTTAAATATATAATGTGTTTTATGACATCATAATGACCCAATGGTGATGTAATAAAATACCATAATCCTTATTTTCGGCCAATATGTGTTTTATCATTAAAATAATGTGATTTTGGGTTTGTTTGACTTACTTTTCAAAGCATTAATGGAGCCCTCAAGACTTATTCAACACTTTGCCTTTTTAAATTAATTTCCATGGGAGTGTGACTCACCTCCACATAAGAAAACCTAATTTTTTAATAAGTTCGGACCTTGGCCTTGTAAAATATTTTTTTCCTCTTTCCTTTTCCAAAAACCATGGGCAAATACCATGGGATGGTTTGTGGTTTGGATTATTTTAATATAAGGGGTCCCAAACCTAAATAATAAAGAATTCTCTCACCTTTCCTATATAAACCCACCCAATCTCCCACTTCCTCCTCACTCAAAGCCCTTGGATTTCGTCCAACCTCTGACCTACTCTCTCTAGAATCCTCTCAAGGTGCCCCAAGCTCCCAAGAAGCCTCTCACAAGCCTCTCTCTAGCCTTTGGAAGCACACTTCCAAGTAAGGATTTTTTCTTCCTTTCTCATTTTTGTCAATTTTCATTAAGTTGTGTTGCCCTTTTAATTTCAATTATGAATGTTGGGGTATGGTTTCACACCTCCCCCATACTGCCCTATTATTTTTTGAATGATGGGAGACCCCTTTACCTCTCATTAAATGTCTCCCATGTACACCCGTTACTATGCCGAAATTCCGAAAGGAACTTCTCTCTCCTCTTTTACATTCAAGCAATACATTTGTATCATGAATCTAAATTCCATTAAAATTGTTGGGACAGGTATCTATTTGACTTCATTACTGCCCATTACATGTAAATATGATGAGTAACCCCTTTCTCTCTCATCAACCTTTTTTATGATTTCTTATGTCACGCCGTTACGCTTCCGAAATCACACCGATTTTCTAAGCCAATGCCATTGTGTAGTGAATACCATGCCCATTTCTACATCAAGGGTATTCACCATTATGCACATTTACTTATTGATTATAAAGTTTCATGTATGAATTCCACATTCCTTTATTGTGGAATAAATGATTATGTTTTATGAATCCATGTTTTATGATCCATGTGGAACACTTATGCATGAAATGAAATGTTTAAGAAGGGTGCTCCCTTATAGCGCTCCAATGCATTGGGTAAAGTATAGTATCATGATAAGTCAAATTCAATGAGTGTTGACTCATGCTAATTCAAGTGAAACGAGGGTTTACTCATGCTTCAAGTGCAATGAGGGTTTACTCATGCTCCATGTGCAATGAGCCTTGGCTCATGCTAATTCAATGTTAAGTGTTGTTGCCACATTTCCCTGTTATGATTACCATGCTTTATCATGCCTTTATGTTCATGTTTCTTTTATGATCTATTGATATGCCTATTTCCTAAAATGTATTGTACTCCTCATGTTATTCCATGTGTACTCCCTTACTAGGATTTACAACTCACCCTTTTCTTATGCATGTTCTCAGGTTATCCCATGCAATGCTAAGTACGAAGGAATGTAGTGGTCATGTAAAGGAAGTTTTCAATAAAGATGTTGTATTTCATGTTTAAGGTTTTTATGTAATGATCCTAAGCCCCAAAGACACTAAAACTCTCGATCTTCTTTGTTGTTTCAAGTGAAGTTTTATTTAATAAATCATGTTTAAGTTGTAATAAAAAGCAGGGTTGTCATATGCCGACTAGCATTGAGGGACTTGGGTGTGATAGTGGGGAAACAGTTCCCTCACTAGAAGAGTACATAGTCGAAGTAAACAAATACATACAAAAGAAGAAGCAATAATAATGACATACAATAGTAATAGTAGGAAACTGTAAGTATAAGTTAGAGGACATATATATAATGATGCATGATACATATGTCTAGGAAAACAACCAAACAAGTCACAATGCTGGAATACAACAGTGCTAAACCAAAGTGAAAAATAAATCAGATAAACTCCTCAACATCGCAAGCCATAGCTTGGTCCCATGCTCTCTAGCTCCACAACAAGTCATGTACCTGAAGTAGAAGGGCGTTTTCCTTAATCTATACCTGCAACAATATAATCTGTTTGGTCCCAAAAGCATGACCCAAATAGTGTGTGAGACTAAATCCTAATAGGCAACAAACACAAGATCTACGCCTATCAATCAGTGAGTATATTCCAGGTAAAATACATAAGGTAGTAAACAAGGAAGTACTCAGTAGTAAACAATCCAGAGTTCAAAGAATTCAAATCACTACACAACATACAACAGCTAATCAAATCAGATAAACACAACAGGTAACCCTCTAGGTAGTACCCACATCCTTCCCCCTCTGGTCCTGCTTAGTAACACTAGCAAGAAAATAAACTCAAGGTTACCCTCTGGGAAGTTCTATCCACCTATCCCATCTGGTCCTACCTAACAAGTACAAGAAACCCTATGTGCAGTACACTCAGTCTAACCCCTCTGGTTCAACTTAATCATAGACTCTCTCAGGAATCACTAACCATTAATTCACCCTATAGTCTCTTAATGGTACTAAAGGCACTCTGGGGAAGCACTCAACGTCTCATTCCCCCTGTGACCTACGTTGAGGAACTACAGACACTCTGGGGAAGCATTCAACGTCAATTCCCCCTATGGTATCACTTCGTCAAATATAAAGAAACTCTAAATAAGTCCTCAACATCCATTCTACCTATGTTCTATACACCAGGTTCTCACAGCCCTGTGTAATTAAAACAAGTGTAGTAGTGTGTAAAGGCCAAGGTAAACCTCATGAACTACTTGGCTAGATTTATACAACTCAACAGCATAACAGAACAATAGTCACACCATCCTATAATACAAGGCATGGGAATGTAAACAGTAGCCAAATAGGAAAACATGAACCAGAGGTAAAAACAGGTAGAACATGAATGGAAATACATCCAAAGCACAACAAGTCACCCTATTCATAAACAATAATCATCTACTCAATCATACCAGCAATGTAGAGAACAATTGGGATGAAACGGTAAATGTGTAATAACCCGTTCATGGGTATTGGGAAAATTTTCACTTGAAACTCTACTACTTCAATGTAAAGGAAAAAACCACCTACCTCTAGGTTAGGAGATAGCTATATGTCAACCTCGAAGCTTTAATATCTTTAGAACGTCGTATATCTGATAAAACTTATAAAACATTCAACCAATGATAACTTGGAAAAAAAGAGGAATCATGAAACAAGGCTTCAGAAGAAGAGAGAACTCACTGATGCGATTCCAACACAACCAGTGATGTTTGATTCGTAGGACAGATAGAGGCTCGGGGGGTCGTTGATGATATGCGGCCACATGGACTCCTTCAGATGAACGAGACCTAAACTAAGGTTGTTCTGTCTGTCAGACGCGATCTCGGAGCATTTAATGAAAAAAAACCAAATACATGGCATTTACATTTGGAGTACACGTTATGTACTTTTGGATTACATGACATGTACTCACCTTTCCGTACTCCAGTTTAAGCGGCCTCTAAGTCACTCCCATATGGCCGTGTGCATGGTCACTACACGTCCAACACATGGCCACCTTAGGAAAGGATGTACACGATGTGTAAACGTAAATTACACGATGTGTATTTAGAAAATTTCAAGAAGAAGGTTGTGTGGCTACTACACGGCCAACACAGGGCCTCCTGTGGCAAGGCAGTACACGGTGTGTACACATAAAGTACACAACGTGTACTTAGAAAATTTTCAGAATTTCTTCTTTTCACCAAAGATGACTAGAAAAAGAAAAAAAATACATAGAAAGAAGATCCGGGTTCTTACAAACTTCCCCCTTAAATAAATTCTTCCACGAATTTCCATAGCGCAGTGTAGAAGAAGAACCCTCGAATTGTTCCAGCCACTGTGCTTGTACACCGGCCTCCCTCTCCCAAGTCTTGTCCTGCACCTGCCTATGCTACCATTACACTCATACTAGAGGAATATACTGGCCACAGAGAACCTTTGTACTCTAATCCACAATCCAGATAGGATGCTCCTCAAATGACGAATCCACTTCGAGCTCAACCTCTTCGGGTTGAAAGAAATTAGACGGGTTAGAAAAGTAATGTCAAAGTTGAGAAACATGGAAGACGTTTTACATATCCCTGTACTTCTGAGATAACTGCAATCGAAAGAGAACCGAACCAACTCTTTCCAACACCTCACACGGCCCGACGTACCTCAGTGAAAGCTTACCCTATCTTCTAATCCTCTTGTGTCCCAAAAATGGCGGGACACACAGGAAAACCTGATCCCTAACCTCAAACTCTAGAGGTCGTCTCAGCTGATCAACATAAGACTTCTTTCGAGACTGTGTAGTAGTCATCCTCTTCCGGATCAACTCTATCTGCTCTGTTGTCTCCTGAACAGGACGAGGTCCCAGCAAAGCTACATCTCTTCCCTCCGGCAAACATAAGGGTGATCGGCATGACCTATCGTACAAAGCCTCATAAGGTGCAATCTGAATAGTCACTTGAAAACTATTTTTGTAGGAAAACTTCACAAGAGGTATGCGATTCTCCCAAGAACCTCCAAAATCCAGAATGCATGCTCGTAGCATGTTCTCAAACAACTGAATTGTACACTCGGACTAGCCATCTGTCTGGGATGGTAAGCTATACAGAAAAGCACCTATGTACCCAAAGCTTTCTGAATCCCCTTCTAGACCCGAGATTTAAAACATGCATCCCTATATAAAACAATGGAGTGTGGAACTCCATGTAGATGTACAATCTCATGGATGTACAACCGTCCCAGCTCAACAACACCAAAGGTCTCCTTAATCAGCAAAAAGTGGGAAAACTTAGTGAGTCTGTCAATGACAACCCAAACAACATCATTCCCTCGAGGAGACCTCAACAAACTGGTCACGAAGTCCATCACGACATTATTCCACTTCCACTCAAGAATGGGTAACTGTTGTAAAATCTCTACTGGTAGCACATGATCTGTCTTCACCTGCTGACAAGTGGAACACCACATGATGAAACCAACAATGTACCTCTTTATACCAGTCCACTAATACTAATAGTGTAGATCCCGATACATCTTGGTGATGTAAGGATGAACTTCCCAAATAGGGTAATGAAAATATTGCATCTGCTCCTTACGTATGTCTGGTGGAACCCATATGTGCCCTTATAAACTCATGATCTCATCCTCACATATATTCCATCCAAGAATATGGTCCTCTCCTGACACACTCTCCTTTAGGATTAGGCCTTCAAAATATGATAGCTGCCTCATTCGAACTCAATCAAGAGGAGTTGAGGTAACAACTACAGAAGATAGGAAAGTCTGCCCCTGTTAGTCATTCTCCTCCAAATGTATCTCAGAGAATAGAGCCATAAGATGCCACTCACTAATGGCCTCCTGAACTGCCTATATGTAAGTCCTCCTACTCAACACATTAGCCGATGTGTTTCCTTTACCTTGAGTATAGGCAAGCTCAATGTCAAAGGACTATAGCTACTCAACCCACCTGCACGATCTCAAATTCAGATCACGCCGAGTGAAGATGTAGTTGAGAATTTTGTGGTTAGTGAAAACCACAAAGTGCTCTCCCAGAATATAATGTCTCCAATAATGTAGGTCATGAACAACAAATTCCAACTCCAGATCATGTGTTGGGTAATTCCTCTCATGTGGCCTCAAATGTCAAGACTCATACGTAATAACTCAATCTCCCTGCATATGCACAACTCCCAACCCGAAACCCGATGCATCACATTGAACAATATAGGCATTTCCTAGTTCTCTCAATACTAGTATCGATGCTAAACTCAACCTACCTTTCTGATTCCGAAAGGCTGACTCACAGGAATAAGACCATAAGAACTTTTCCCCCTTATTAGTTAGACTATCGGTGGGGCTTCTGAGAATGATTAATCCTGTATGAAACGTTTATAGTATCCTTCCAGCCCTATAAAACTTTTCACCTCAAAGTAGTTTTTTGGCTGCTCCCAAGAAACTATAGCTCTCACTTTCTATAGATCTACTAATACTCTGCCTCTAAGATAACATGACCCAATAATTGAATCTGATCCATCTAAAAGTGTCACATTGAGAGCTTAATATATAATTGATTCTCCCTCAGTGTACTCAAAACGATATCAAGATGGGTATCATGATCATGTCGGGTGTGAGAGTACACGAAGATATTGTCCACAAAAACCACCACGATGGAATACAAGTATGGATGGAGCACTCGGTTCATATTTTTGTTGGTATTGATAAGTGCAAGCTCCCTTCTACTTCATGTACTTGATTTTTTTGAAGTTGGAGAGCAAGGGACCAAGCTGAGGATTGCGATGCTATAAGAGTTGTTTACTTGTTTTTATTCCTTGTACTCGGTTTAGTAATTTATTCCAACATTGAGACTTGATTGGATTATTTCCTATACATATGCATCCTTTATCATTTATAGATGATCTTCAATTGTTTATTTACTCATTGCCTTCCACTGTTTACTGTTGAATGATATTATTTTCTATTTCCTCTATTGATAACTATAATTAACCACTGTGTTACTCTGCCAATTAGGTTATAGTTTCCCCACTATCAAACCCAATGCCCTCTCTACTAGTCGGTAGACTTTGGTATTCGATAAAATGCACTTGATGCCTTGTGCCCAACTGGGTATGGGGTACACCTGGGTGGCACCCAGAACCAGGACATTTCAATAACTTGACTAAATACATAATAAAGGAGTAATCTATAATGATTGAAAGGGGATAAACATGTAATAAGATAATAATTATTAGAATATAGGAAAATAAATGGTCATAAAATTATTATTAATAATAAACATTAATGATAAGACATTATATATCATGATAACATAAAGGCAACACATAAAATTAGGTAGCAACATAAAATAATACATCATATGTCAAGTATAATTTGAAAGACATCATAATTGGAAAATATCCATAAAGGAATAAGTTTCACTACCTATCTAAAAATTACGTATCGTGATACTAATAATTACTCTATTCATTGGATCACTATATAATGCAATGAACACTCATTACATTCATTTCAATCGTATTCCAAAGTGTTCCACCTATATCATACAACATGGATTCATTCATCATCATATTTTATTGAAATAAAAATTAATGTGGAAAATTATATGTAAATTCAAAATAATAATGAGTATAAGTGTATAAATGTGAAAAACCATGATAGAATTTGGGTATTGTATTTATTAAACAATTTTTTTGGCATGGATTCCTATGGTACAATTTTTGCAACATATCAGGAATGTGTATTTATTTCAGGAAGGACATAATGAAAGGAAAATGGTTTTATCATCATTTATACATCATAAAGAAAATATGACAATGGTTTAAAAACATACCCAATTATTAAGAATTCAAAATTAAATGGAATAAAATGAAGAATATTCATGAGTAAAGGGAAGAACAAGTGGTTCCCTTATGAAATTTCATCAGGATAAAGGTGCAAATAAAAATTAAAAAAATTATGAGAGATAAAGGTTCTCTAATCATTTGAAAATCAGATAGTCAGTAATAGTGACATGGATTGACATATCCCAACATTAGGAAAGGGTGAATAGTAGGCATAACATAATAATGAAACAAGAATAAGTATGAGAAATTAAAGAAACCTTAATTGAGTGTATGACTCCAAACACATGAAAATGTGCTTAGTGAGATCCCTGGGAGGCTTATGTGGATTATAGTAAAAGGAGTGAAGAGTAAAAATGAACTCCAATGATATTTTGATCAGAAAAATGCGATCTTGTGAGGGTTTATAAAAGAAATGAGATACTTTTCTTTAATATTAATGATTTGGACTCTGCATAATAATATTTTCAAAACCACCAACCTTAACCTGATATTATTCAATGTTTTTAATGAAAGTGGGTTTTTTCATTGTTTTATTGTTAAATCATTCAAATTTATAAAAAAATTCCATTTTTTATGTGGATGTGGGTAACATTTTCTAAGAAATGAAGTTTAAACTATAAAATAAATTAATGGTTTTCAAGGATTCATATCTTATTAACCAAAATAATTTAAAAAAATAAAATTATTTTAAAAGTATAACATATATTTTTCTGAAGATACCCATTATAGTATTTATTTCATCATTCTAGAGCCATTATGATGTCATAGACCACACAATATATTTATAATGTATTTAATCTACACTAGAATGAATTCCTCCGTTAATAAATTTTGAAAAATTTAGCATCAGATAATTTATATTTTATGATTCTAAAAAATATATTTCTCTAATATATATAACTATAAAAATATTACAATTTTCAAATTATAAAAATAACCCAAATTTATAGAAAATGTTGGGTATTTTGGAAAATTATTTTTTAAACCCTAATAAAACATTACATTTGGCTTCATAAAAAATAGATGATTAGTTACATTTAATAAAAATAATTTAATAATTATATTTCATTAAAATATTATTTTTTTTAAAAAATAATTCATAAAAATTAATACCTCAATTCAATTCAATAATACCCAAAATACTATTTTTTATTGTATAAAAAAAATTTATTATTTATAAAATAATGTACATAATCATTTTTCATAGGAATTGATACATATATCATTAATACACAAGCATATTCCCAATGATTAAGGTATGAAATAGTGAGACATTCAGGGGGTGTTTCGGTAAATATGGTTTTGGTCGTGATCTCGATGAGCTTGAACTACTATCGTTAATGGTTTTTTCTATGGATGAAGTTGTTGGATATTAGAATTGTTTTGGATGAGGGAAAATCTGAGAGATTCTATCTCCCTCAAAATATATTATAAATGGGTACATTGGCTACAATATTATTTAATGAGGCCCTCAACTCCTTTTTCATACCCAATTTGGTTTATTAATGTCCTATATTTATACTAATCGTTTGATAATTTTATAATGACTATATTATCGATGGTAAAGATTTATAATTTTCTTTTGAATATAATATGATATAATAAAACTAAATAAGTACATTTTTTATATAACTATATAACATTAAAAAACTTTAATCTATAAGTGACTTTTATTTATAAATGTTTGGGTCATTACAATCCAGCCCCCAATAGAAATTCCTCATAGGAAATTTTAATTTCACCCGTTAAAATAGTTAAGGATTATTCTATTTCATCACTTCCTGTGGTTGACATGATTCATATTTAAGAATGTGGTTTCTCCAAAGAACATTTACATGGTGTATTGTCTTATTTCATAGAATACTGTCTCCATGATATAAGATCTTCACCAGATTCTCCATATTTGAAAGATAATACTCCAATGGTACCACCTATATATTGAAATCATGTGATTGGTCTGGTATCTTCATCATCAGTACTAATACATGAAATACATCATGGACTCTATATAGGTTAGGTGGGAGTAAAAGATAATAGTGAACTACTCTAACACGATCATGGATCTCAATGGGGACAATATATCTTGGTGTAATATTTCTCTTCTTTCTAAATATTATTTACTTCATCAATAGAGATATGAAGAGGAATACCATCTATAAAAAATCAATCACTATATATCATTAATTAATTCCATTGTAACTCTTTTGTTTACTCTGATTATCTTTTATATATAGATTAATGGTCTTATCCTTTTCTCCCATTTTATTAATTATTTCTGGACCTAGCAGTTTTCCTTCTCTTACATCATCCGATCATACATGTGTCCTTCACCTCCTCCCATAAATGTATTCATATAGATCCATTTAGATGCTCGAGTAGAAGCTGTTGTTGTATGTGAACTCAATAAAAGAAATATGTTGATCCCATCATTATTATATATCAATTGAGAATTTCTTCAACACATCCTCAAGTATAAGAATTGTCCACAATGATTGGCTATCAGTTTTAGGGTGACAAGATTTGTCGATGTTCAACTCAGTGTTTTGTGAATGAAAATTAAATTTTCTAAAAATTTTAGGGAATCATGGATTTCGATGGGATACAAATGATAAAGATACTCTATGCATCCAAATCACATGAATGATGTATATCTATTCATGTAAATTGAGTGAGATTATTTATTATATCACAATAAAGTGTGAAGCCTTTAAAAAATTATCCACCACAACCCATATATAATTATTCCTTCTTGCTATATTTGGGAGACCAGTGATAATTCCCATGTTGATGTTTTCCCATTTCTATGTAGGTTTTGGTAATGGTTGAATCATACCATTGGATTTCTTACTTTTTAAATTCACTTATAGACATAAAAGACATCTTGTTGTATATTCCACAATATCATTCTTCTTATTCTTCCACAAATAGTGTTGTCCATGCTCTCGATACATATTTGTTCTTCCTGTATAGATAGAGAAGGTTGAGCTATGTTCATCATCCAACATATCCTTCTTTAAATAATGATTTTATGATACTCATAATATTGATCCAAATATTATAGCACCTCTATCATTAACATTATAAATTGAGGATTTTTGATTTCATTATATATTCCACATTCTTTTGAATTCCCTAATAAAAAATTTGAGCATATTTTACCCTCTATAGAAGAGAAACTTGAACAATTTTTTGGGAAATGGTTGGGAATTTTCCTTCCTTTATGATCCCAATGTCCAACCTTTACAAATCTACAAATATTGGATTCCACTAAAATCTCATTATTGATTGAATATCTAGATCCCATAAAATTATAGATTCTGCAAGAATATTCTCTTTCCCTCTGATGGTATTGTATTGATCAATAATTTTCATTGATTAGCTCTAACCACATTCTTTGGAACATTTTAGGTATTTTTGTGGGAATATACACTTGAGGTTTATGTGATCTATATATATAAAAAAATATCAAAAAAGGGATAATTCCACCTAGTTTTCTATGTGATGATCACTTTTTAAAAATCTAGTTCATGATTTGGGTAGTTATTCTCATAAATATTCAACTTCCTTGAAGCATATTTTACCATATTTTCATACTGCATTAACACATTTCCCAAGCCCATTTTTAAATCATTGTTGCATTCCATTAGAATTTATCCACATGAGGGTAGTATAAGAATAGTGGTTTGGATAATCCTCCATTTGAACTCCTTTAATCTCTCTTAAAAATCAAAATTTCTCCCTTCCATGTTTGTTTGGTAATATGGTTTCACATTCATGAGAAAGTTCTCACAAATCAGAGATAATACCAAGGTAACTGATTGAAAATATGGATTTATGTAACTGATGTTGGACTAAAAATTCATTAAATTTCATTAGTATACTAAGGGTACAAACATATCATATTTCGTCTGATGATATTCCTCAGGAATTGGAAATCCTTCATAAAAAATCACATCTTATATGCTCGGAAAAAATATTATCCTTTTGCATGGTGTTTAGCACTATATGAAAATTCACCAGTTAGTCCTCCTTAAATTTGGAGTATATTAGATTATCCTTAAAAATAATTATCATATTTTTTTCTAGGTAATATCTAATGACTCTATTCATTATGACCATAATTATTTTTTGGGAATTATTGAGTTTTAAAGGCATCACTATACTCATAGTTACTGTAACTTGTAAGAAATGAAGTATTCAAGATATCCTACTTCTTCACTATAACCTGGTAATGTACCAAATTTAGATCCAACTTGGGAAAATATATTTCTCCATTTGGTTGATTTAAAAACTAATCAATCCATTTATGAGAATACTCATGCATTATCTTGATCGTTTTGAGTTCACAATAATCGATGCAAACACCCACTAACCCATCCTTTTTCTCAAAGAAGATTAATTGTGCACCACATGGTGAATCACATGGGTGAATGATCCCTTTATCTATAGTATCCATTTTTTTATTAATCTCCATAATTTCAAAAACATACATTCTATATAGATTCACTTATAATGGTAACATCCTAGGTATATGATCGCTTGAAAATTCTACCCCTCAGCTAGGAGTAAGACTAGGAAATTCATTGAGGAACACCTTAGTGTATTCCCTCACAAAGTGAATGTATTAATGGATGTTCCTTTTTATAGACTCAGTAATTTGAGCTAGATATTGTTTTTCATAGTAAAATAATATCATTTCTTTTGGTGATAGTGATGAAGAAGATTATTCATCCTCCATTAACTTGGAACGAATGGGAGGATCATTAACCATATAAAGAGTGATTTCCTTCTCACATAAATATATGTTGGATATATAAATTGAAATTAAATATATTCCTATAATGGGAAAAAATACCACAAAAGGATTTATGAAAAGGTTCACTAGAATGTTCATCTGAAAAATTCTGATATGGGTGGAGTTATATAAATGGGATGCAATAATTTTCCCATTTTCTAGTTTTTACTAACATATATACTTACATGATTTTTGTAGGGTTTTAATAGTTATACTATAAGTTCTTCAAATGAGGGAAAGATTGGAAATAGAATAAAAATGTAGATATTATATTCTATAATTTTAAACATTTATACCATTCACCACTTCATTGTATGGATTCAATTCTTTGGTTGTGAGGAATAATCATTACCCTTTATATATTAGATGTTGTTGATTTTATTTAAAAACCATTGGAATTGTGTATTGGCTTTAAAATTTACATGTTTCCTTACATTTTATGTAATTCTAAATTTTCATAGTGTTGGCAGAGGAATTTTTTTCCTCAATCACAGTAGAAGGTTTCTCATGTCAGAATGTTTTTTCTAGGTTCTGTTCCTACCCACACCTAAAGCATTTCCTCATCCCCTTTAAGAAATTTCTTGGTTTCTTATTTATAAATATTTAAATTTTGGGTATTGTAATTTATTGTAATAGCTTGATATTTCTATCAGATATCTAAAATTAAACACCACTTTCCACTTCTTATGCACATGAAACCCTAGATATTCATGGACCTCCATTTCGACTTTGATCTCACAACAAAAATTTTTACTCATAGCTATAAACGTAATCAATCACGGTGGATATTCATATACTTATATTTAACCAAAAATTATGTTTTCTATTATTAATTAGGTTGTAACTAAAAATCATTAGGATAATTGAGCATGACTTGTGACATTTTAATCATACACCATAATAGATTCAACATATTTTTCATTTGGGCATGGAAATAAAATTCCATTTTAAGATGGATTGTTCGAGGAAAATATTTATCAAAAGACATTTTCTTTAAATACTTCCACAACATCTCATTGATATGATATTCATGCTACATATTATTGATAAATTTATATGATTATTTAGATTAACCTTCCATATGATAAATAACATAAAAAACATTCTCTTTCTCGTAACTTTGAATGATGAATAATATATTTTCAATGGAAATTATCCACTATTCTTCTATTACAATACTCGAAAAACAACTAATAGTTAGAGGCCTTTGTCTCATAAAACTTCTGATTGTGGAACATTCCCTCTTAGGTGGATTTATATTATCCTTTTTATACATGTATATGTTCAAAAACTAATTCCACTGAGAGAGTATCTTCATAATGTTTCTGATTCCTACTCCTATTTAGATGGAAATCTCCTTAGGACTGTAATCAAATTTCTCTTGACATTTATTTTTTACATGATTCCTCATATTTTGGTACATTAGATAGAATAAATAGAATGTCAGGGATGATTATAAGAAAAAATTAACCACAAAAATGGGGAATCTAATGAAATTAAATGGATAACTTATAAAATTCATGTATTTCATTAAATTATTAATTTCTAGATTTCGGTCTATGTCATCCATGGAATATTTACTATTATATATAGTAATGGGAATTTTTTGACTCCCTTGATAATGGTTCATAATTAGATTATGAATTAACCAAAGCATATCCATCAAGAGTGTCAATTGAGGTTTATAGTAAGGTATATTTTCATTTCCCCAAGAAATGAAGTGGACATATTTTCATTGTCTCTACACCAAGGTACATATATTCTAGAACCATGTCACATTTTAATATTCATTGAAGGATATATTTATTTGATAAACAAAAATTCTTATACTAACCAAAATTTTTAGGTTATTTTCTAGTACATAGTATAATATCTATGGAATTTTCAGTATTATTCTAATCCTCTTACCAAAAATAACAAAACATTACCTATCATACCAAATATAGAATCTATTCTCTTTACGACACATTAACATTAGATTTATTTCACAAAATTACACATAATCCAACCTGAAATATTGATAAATATAGTGTTTTTTTTGGAAATGGGTACATTACATTAAAAAATAAAACATGGAATACAATATCATTATTAAAAATTTCTTTAACATTTTCTCATATAAAACTACATGGGATAACCTAAAAACATATATTAGAAAGGGGTGAGCCATAAATCCTCAAAAGGAAATAGACAAGTTATAAAGTAAAATATGTCAGATAATATGCATAACAAGGGGAATAAAAATAGTTTGAATCACAAACATGAATGATATTACATAGTATATCATGATATCATAAAGGAATCATTTGAAATGTGGATCGAACTAAAAACAATTCATCATAGGCCATGGATAACAATCAAGCCATAAAAATGGAAATAGTCCAGTAACGTAATTAGGTTGAATCCTTGTCTTAGAATTATGTATCATGATACTATGTATTACCCAATTCATTGGAGAACTATATATTTTTGGGTGCACACGTCTCATTTATATAAATATCTTGCTTAAGTGTTCTATATAGGTCATAAAACATGGAGTCATTCAACATAATATATCATTTCACGAACATGTTTTCTGGAATAAATACATTTAAATACCCAATAAGAATTAGTATAATATTATAAATTTCAACACCATTTATATATTATGGGTATGGTGTTCTCAACATAATTAATTTGGCATGGACTTTCATGGTCAAATTTCAGCAGCATAATAGGGAAGAGTAGATATTCATAGAATAACTTAATAAGAGTTAAATGAATATCTCATCATTATGAAATAATAATTATAGTATATATAAGGAGATAAACCATAGCCAATATTTAGGAATATAAAATAATAGGGTATAAAATGAATTATATTATTGAATAAAATGGAGAAAGAGTGGTTCCCATACATAATTTTGGCATCAAAACATTACCACATAAATATACATAATCTTGGTTGATGGGAGAGAAGTGTGACTCTCATCGATATGAAATTAAAGGAGAAGTATTCTAATTATGGAAAGACATATCCCATCATTATAAATGGAAGAATAGTAGGAATAACATAATAAAGAATATTGACTAGAGAGAAAAAACAAAAGAGCCCTTACATGAGTGTGTGTCTTCGGAAGCATAAAATTGGGATTCTTGAAGGCTTGGGTGCCTTGGGGGGATTATGGAGAGAGTATTATAGAGTTTTTGTGTTATAAAAGTTTTTTTAGAGAAGATAAATGACTTCTTTAGTGATTTAATATAATAAAATTGATAGATTTCATTAATATTTTTGTTTTGGAGTCTACAAAATAAAATATTCAAAACCCAAACAATCCCATAATTTCATATTAAGGATATTATTATGAATTTTTATTACAAAGAAATTTGTTTAACTTGTTAAAATAATTCCCTTGCTTATGTGGAGGTGAGTCACACTTTTGAAGCAATATAATTAATATTCTAAAATATTTAATTGGTTTTGGAGGATTTATAATGGATTTATTAAAATAATAAATTAAACATTGAAACAAAATATGTTAAAATAAAAAAATATATTTAGATGAGGATTAATATTATAGTTTTTATTTATAAATTTATGGGTCTTTGTTATGTCATAAAATACACTATATATTTATATTGTACATAATTTTTACTAAAAAATTAGACTGTCTTGGAAATTTATAAAAAACTATCTGTTTGATAATTTTGACTTTATCATTTCAAAAATAATATTCCTTTTATCTAAATAATTTTATTAATATGTATTTTACTTTTAAATGAATTATCAATATTTATTGAAAATGACAGGCTTATGTAAATAATAGTTTATGAAGCATAACAAATCATTACATTTGAAATATTAAAAATTATATTATCAATTATATTTAATAAAAATAACTGAATATAAATATTCAAATATAATATAATTTATTTATAAATTTTATTAATTCTGAAAAATGAATTCCCTTATTAAATCTAATAATTCCAACCTAAATCATGTTTAATATTTTAAAAATAAATATATTCATTTTTCTTTAAAAATATTGTACATAATAATTTTCTTTGGCATTTATATATATCAATTTAATACACCAAAATATTCCCTAAATATAATTTGTGAAATGGTGAGACATTCATTTGTTCGTTAGGAAAACATGGTTCGGGAAATGTTCTGGATGATCTTTAGCTTCCCCTATAAATGTATTTTCTCAATCTTATGTTTTTGGATCTCATCTTGGGCTTGATCTTGGGTAATTCTAATAGATGCAACCTCCCTCAACGTCTATGATAAATGGGCTTCATATGGTTCAATTTTACTGGACGAGGCCATCATGTTTTTGTTCAGAGTCAATTGAATTTTGTATAGACCAATATTAATACTAATCATGTGACCATAGTTTAATAGATATATTATCAATGATAAATATTCTTCATGATCTTTTGAATCTGATTGTATATAATAACACAAAATAAGTGCATGTATTTTCTATAAATATATTATAAAATGATACATTAAAAAATAAGAGAATTTTATTTATAACAGTTCAGGTTATTATTGGTATAACACGAAAAAAGTACTCATTAGATAACATGATAGTCACATCCGTACCACATTCTAAACTCCCCTTGAAAACATCCCCATTAAATATTCACACCATCAGTCACATATATAACATCCCTCACATGTATAAGATAAACATCATAAATAAATATGGGGATCAATAAGAGCTCAATCAATAATCAACATAGCATATTATTCCAATGGAACCACTATGAAAAATTATATGGCTTATAAATTTTCAAAATATCTATCTCGGAAAGTATGGATACAAATATATTTATATCGTAAAAACTATAACACAAAACAAGGAAAACATACTCAATAAAACATAATGTTCATTTTGTAAAGGATCCCCCCCACACGTTAAATAAAACAAGGAAATTAAAAAAAATTGACCCACATTCAAAAATTAAATCCTCATTAAATGTTATTGTTTAAATATCCAAATCCAAATAAAAAATATATTGAATCATTTAATAAAAAATATGTCATCTGAACAAGGTCCATGAAAATTGGTTTAATCCCTCAATTGTAAAATTAAAATAAAACAATAATATCGAACACTTTTATCTGATTAATTTTTTTTGAAACCCATAAATGAATTTAGAAAGTCCTTTTTGGATATATTACAATTAGGTCAATATGTATAGGCCCCATAAAGTGTTCTAAAAAATAGACTAAATACATTTTAGGCATAAAAACTATAATTCCATATAACAAATTATAAACAATATTTAATATTATACATTCAATGATTATAAATAGATTTAACATATAAACTTTTATTTGGGACAATATTTCAAATAGGCCTTATTATCCCTCTATTAAAAATTATTTCCACCATGGATCACAAAATCATCAATTTGTTTCCCCTATCACACACTACCCATCATGATAAATTTCTCTTTTAGAGAGATATGTTGTATTTTTTATTTACATGGATGTATGGAACTACTTATTTTCCCTCAGGTGAATTAATATTTAGTCTCATAACATGACTAATTGGGGTTGTAATGAGTTGATTGGTTGCTATGGATGTTGGATATTAACCCAATTCCATGATCTTCATGTTGATATAGAATCTTGTATAAAAAATATACTCATATGTGTTAAATGGGATTTTTTACCATCTACTAATGCATTGACACATTCTAAATGGATCCATAATTCATACATATAATTTATTATGTACTTTCTATCAATAAATAATTCTTTTTCTCATTGTGATCACTATCGACCAAAATAGTTTTTATTATATGGTATGTGTTCACACATAGTATTCAAATGAGTACATGGAACTCACTGTCCCCCCATACAGGACTCATGTTTCTCTTCCACTGTGTCACATAAATGGGTAATTATATGATTAATAGATGAGATACATCAGTGTTGTGGAAAATATATCCCAAAACATTGGTATCATTGTCCTACTATATCAAATAGAAATAAATTCAAATTATAAACATGGGGTTCATCATTAATAATTACTCAAACAAAAATTATCAAATAATTTATTGTAAATGTTCTCTATTTCTATTGTAATGGTTGTTCTTGAGATCTTGTTGAATGTTTCCCCAAGCAGTGGTACCCACATCCTCATGCACAACTCCCCATTCACCAAATTCTACTTACTAGTTAAGAGGTTCTATGGATGTTAAACGGGTATACCAGACAATCATATTATCGTACAATAGTGTAATAGTATATGATGTTCTTATTTGAGATTGTTCCACTACCAATCTCACGATGGAGCCCTAGACGATGAATGAGGCTGATTTCCCCCCTCTCCCTGAAGGCCGAAGGGGGATGATGATATGATCACACCGCCTATGGTCTCACAAAATTTGTTTGAACCTTTTTCAAACACTAGTTTTCTTCTAGAGTTTCCTGTGATCTCACTTTTTACAAAGTCCCATAATCTTTACCTTGGTGATCCTCAGTTTTTGATCTCATTTATGGAGTTCTATGAAGTGTCGAGCCATCTCGATTTGACACTGGTGGATTGTTTCAGTCACAGACAGCCCTCGGTTGATGATTTTGACCATTTTTTCTTTGACAAATGGGACTTTCAATACCGTACAATCATCGAAATTCTTGATAATAATCACTTTATGTTATGGTTTGATTCGGTAGAGGATTTGATTAGAGCTTCATCCAGTGCCCCTCGTCGTTGCACTGGCTATACGTTTTCCCTCCTTCCATGGTCTTTTGATTTTTGTATGTATAGTGATCCTTCCACCATCACGACATGGGGGATTCTTCCTCAAAATACTCTACTGTTTCAAAATCCTGCAATTATCCACATGATTGGTAACATGGTGGGACGCTATCTCAGTTCCGACATTCAAACCTCCATGGTAAGTCATCCGATTAATCCCCGCATCTGTGTTGAGGTGGATGTTGTGAAGCCTGTAGTGAAGTGGATATGGATTACTGTGGGTGAGGAATTCTGTTGGAAGCAGTCCATTTTTTGAGTCTTTGGTAGATTATTACACTAACTGATGTCTATTGGGGAATATAGTTTCTAAATATCATGGTGAGACAGTGATCGGGAGGATGTTTGGTCCGAAAGAGAAGATAGGTAGGTTTCTTGGTCAGCGAACTCCAGTGGATTCTGTGAATGGCATGGTGAAACGGATTGCAATGAGTGAGGGGGAAGCACTCCCAAATCAGTTGGTTGATTTGTTGTTTATTCATCTTAAGAGTGATCTGACTTTAGGGCTTGGTAAGAACCAGTCTATTAGTGGTCATGGGACTGGTGACATGGGGGAGACATCAGGTGTAAGTGTGACCAAGGCCTCACAGTAAGAGGTTTGTATATTGGTGGATACCAGTAGGAAGGATGTAGGTGATTACAAGGAGCCAGAGCTCGTGCTTGAGGATAATTTTGACACTGCACATTGTGAGAGTTTCCCCATGGAGATGTTGGAAGTTGTTGATAGGTCTCAAATAGGGGATGTGAGTGATGCTGTTATGATGATTGCAATTGATACTAAAAATCGGTTCCAAGGATTGGAATAGGAGAATGAAATGGAGGCTGATCAATTGGATAAAGGTGACAGTGTGTAGTCGGGGATCACTTCTCCAGAGGATGGAATTGGGAGGGAAGTACTGCGGCATGGGACTTTGGATGGTCATGAATTAATGGAGTAGACTTTGTGTCTGGCCCTAAAGGACCCTAATTGTCAATCTCAGGATGGTTAAGGATGGGAAGATGGATTCCATGAGGTTCATATTTTTGTAAAAAGGGGGGATTAATCAGATATTGGAAAGAAGAATGTAAGAGGCTTGACCAGGCCTTCATATAGTGATATTGTTCAGGGTGGGGGGATGAAGATGATCAAAAATTAGGGAATAATGAATGCCCAATCACGATGAAGGCCGATGAAGGACCACTCAAACATACCAAAGCCGATGTCCACCATGTCATCGGTTGTGAACACATTGCTTCTATCCTTGGAATGAATGAATCTGCGAAGGATGTATGCGAAGGTTCTCAAAAATTATGATAGTTAGGAATGGGAATCAGCCACTCTGAAGGGGGATTTTATCAAGGATGTGATGTCTGGTATGGTTTCTTTAATATGTAATCTTCTTTTTCAGCTTGTGGTACTTGTTTACTGTCAATTTCTTTTTAATTAATAAATTGTCAGGGGTAATCTTTTGACGGCATTTCTGGTGTTATAGTACAATAGTGGATATTGTAAATAATAAAAACAATTTGAATCATAACATAACACATCATAAACATGAATGATAGTAAACTATATAATTATAAATATCCATGAAATTGTAATAATAACAAAAATACTAAGTAAAATATATATAAATTGATTATGTATTGGAATAATGATATACAAAATGGGCAAACCAGGTATATGAGGTGATGAATGATACAAATTTATACGCAAAAAATTCAAAAATAAATCTTTAGAATGTCTTAGAGAATACGATCAATCCTTGGTACACATGCTCTATAATATATGAAACAATTCAAGAATCCAACAAAGGATGAATTCCATTATCCACACCAACAATCATACATTTTAAACAAGTACAAAAGAATGCCAAATTTTATTGTCAAATGAAATAAGTATTCCACAAAAACTGCTGTCTAGAATAATCTAGATAGAGTACGAAACATAGTTATGAATATGAATAACTGATAATAAATAATCTTGATAAATAAATAACATCTTTCTAAAGTTCCTATGAGGAACATGAATGGCTCGTAATTCTTCAATACATAATGTTATATACATGATCCATAACTATCAGTTTGCATATATATATATACGCAATCATATAAAATATGTATAAATATATATTCATTAACTTTATGAACACCAATGTAAGAATATACATGTATATTAGATGCTAGGTGAATATGGGAAAAAACTCAGGCATCCATTCCTTTTCTAACGTTCTATAGGATCCAATATAGGGTAAAATCTTGGAATCTCTTATGAATGTCAGAATCATTTTCCATCACACAATATGGTGTGATGAGTAATCATTCCCCACAAACGAATCATAGTTACATTGAGCGTCATTCCCATTATCTATGAAAAACAATAACAATGTTTTATTTTTCTCCCATAACACAACATAAGGGAGTCCTAAACATCAAGATCAACATGTCCCTTAACAATTTTTCACCATCAAAAAATCAATGGCATATTCATAATTATAATAATGAGGGTTTACTTATAAGTATTTATAATCAGGTGGAATAATCAACCAATGGTTACCGATTGATATAATTCATTTTTTATTTTATAACATGTTTTGTGGCCCTAAAACCCACCTTAAATCAATTTAATTGTGAGTTTTAATTTATAACTCAAGGAACATCCATTTCAATGTAAAATTCATCACATATAAGTTTCTTTTTTCAATTAAGGAACTATTTAAAAGTTTTAATTTCATATAAATTAAATTCATGCACTATAAAGTTTTTTTCATTTATAATGTTTTATAAAAGGAGACAATTTGATTTGTCACATCCAATGGGGTGGAAATCTAATAGGTAGGAAACATTTAACAATTTAATTGGGATCTATTTGTACATAAATAACTTGTTTTGAATAATTAATCAAATAGAGAAATTTTTTACATAATATAATTGCTATTTTTGGTGAAGTGAAAGATGAATTATTTATGAAAACAACTCCACATATAGAAAACAATTTAAAGGCCACATACCATAGCTCCATAGAATAACACCTGTATGGTATTATCCTATGATTCAAAGAATAATTAACAAAAATTTAACGACAGACCAACACCCTGAAATTGGTATGAATGATATGACATAAAAATGGTGTAATATATAGGAATAAAATCTAAAATAGTAAGAATATAGATTAGACAGCTTACAATAGATGATCCATAGTAATAGACAAGGGTGAAATCAAATTCTTCATAGAGGAGTAATCATTGAACCTAGTAAGAGAGCTTGAAAATGAGCTCTCATGAGTGAAAGGTGGATTTTTACAACTATAGTGATAATATGGGAAATGTTTTGGTTAAAATTTACAAAATTTATAAATGTGAAATCACACAAGAAAATGGTTCCACATGGTTTGGTCACACTCTTGGTCAGTCTATATGCCAACTATGTGTGGCCCACTGCCCCTTACCCCCACTCACGTAGGCTAGAAATACTTTTTGGATGACCATACTCAAACCCTATGAAATGAATCATCAATTTATCTATCATAAATCACATAATTGTGCACCATATCTCACATGGATGAAGAAAAAACATGACTTTTATCTTTTTGAACATGTTCCATTCATAGTTAAGTAGTACATTTTGAAATAACAGAGTTATAATAATATGAGTCACTCTATGTTACATATTTTTAGAGAATCGGGATCCAAAAAAGCCTTGGATTATAACTAATCAATTCTAGGCATTATAGAATGTTTACAATGATAATGAAAAAGGTTGAAATAAAAAACATGGTCATACCTTCATAAATAGTTAATTCATTACAAACCACACCCCATACCTAATTTAACTCACAACCAATTGGGTTTTTATAAGCTAAAAATATATTATTTTAGAAATTCTCTAGCCACTAGCCTCTGATTTAAGCTTCCCTCCCCAAAGTCTCATCATATACTAGGCAATAATTTCATAGAACCCATTTCAAGTCTCAACCTGTTCTTTTTCATGCTTTGAGAGCATGCATACTAAGGGAACATACCTTTCTAAATGCGTGTTCATGCTCGAATCCATGATAAATACTAGATACTCGTCAAAAGAATAATTTGGATCTAGATTAACCTCATAAAGTTGTGAAATGTGCATTGGGTTTGTATAATACTAATGGAGATGACATACAAACAAGAAATCATGCATATAATGGTATATATAAGGAATTGTTTTCCAATAATCCACTAGACCAATTAACATCTAAACCTCAAAATGAATGATGAATATACGTTAGATATTACATTTCATTTAAAATCATCGATGGACAAACCCAGTGGAATCATTGAAGAAAAACATGTCCCTACCACAAATTAAAGATGCATTCTATGGAGATTATCATATAACCAATGTATGGAATTGGAATTCAATGGATGAATCATTGTCAATTGTACATGATCTTATGTCTCCTGAATCAATCGTTGTCTATGAAATGCTTCTTATCCAACATTTATCCATCACATATTTTATCAATAAGTCCTACCTTATATGTATTTTTATCGATCCATTTGTATGGTATCCTGAAATAAATTATCTTTTGAGCACTTAACCAGGGATATGATTTTCTCTCAATAACCCCCAAATATATATACACATTCAGAACGATTATCCTCTAACACAAAAATTTCATACTCTTCATATCAATTTTTTGGGGGTTATTTTTCAGGCTCAGTAGTACCTGTGTACGGAAGTCCATCTTCATCCCATTCAATTACTGATATGTGAAATGAGAAAATGTATCATATATGAATGAGCCTGTAGATATATGAATACATATTACCTATTTGAGGTATATCAACCCTAGTTTTTCTTCTATGAATTTCTACCGAACATGTAAGAAGTATACAACCTTAATCAACCAATAAATGAATACCCCTACATTATCATTTCACTGAGTTGATATAGGAAAACTAGTGATTAGTCTATAAATATTGCATCCAATTTCCATTCATTAATAAGAAATATCTGAAAAATTCATACCAATATCAGATGTTCAACATTCACATGATGATATGTGAAATTTTGAGTGTCAAATCTGACTATATCATGTTTCATACATGGCCACCAATAAAGGAAATATAAGTCTCAATACATATTTCTGACATCTTCATGTACTTATTATACCAAAAAATGATATCCCCAAATCCTGTCATTCGAGATTCCAGCTAGGATGTGGGTACACCCACAATAGTGTAATAGATCATCCTTATCCATTTTATAACCCAAATATGAGTCATAATATATGACACATTCCATTAGTTTTATGCCATTGGGATCTGAGTTTTCTATATTCTCCCCCATTACAAAATCATATAGGTCACTGTAAATACCTAGTGGATAATCTTCAATTACCCTCAAAAACCTCATCTTGCATCTCTAAAAAATATGCTATGATATTCCACACACAACTATCCTCTTGAAAAACATGTGTTCAAGTCTTTCTTCTCAATTGATATGCTACTACATTTAATTTTCATGAATTATAAAAATTCCTGAAATGAATTTATTCCATCTACTCAAAAAAGTATGCTTCATGATATTTAAATCATGAAATTTGAATAATTAAAAGAGGATTTAATTATTAGTGAATACCACAAAATTCTCCCCATGTACATAATTCCACCACCATATCAAATCATGAACCTCATCTACTAGATCGAGGCCATGCATTTGGAAATTCCACATGGGTTACCTCAACTAATGAGACTTATATATTGTGAATCTCTAATAATGTATTAGGATGGACCCTATATTAATATTTTATGGGTCACATTTGAGGGTGTAACTCCAGCCATGATCTAGAATAATTAGTATTGATGTTGAAGTTAAATGACCCATCTACTCCTAGAAGGATATTCCATAATAGTTTTATCACACAACTTTTATTCATCTCCAAATGAGAAATGATATGTGTGAGAAATAATGAATGAAAATTCTATAATACTCTTCAATCCCTAAGAAAAAAAAATTTCAATGATTTTCATGGGATTATCACATGAATATACTGCCCTTAATATCCATAGGTCTATTGATAATGTCAAATCTAGGATTATATTACCCATAAATTGAATGTTTTTTATTAAAAAGGGGAATTTGTATATATTTTCAACAATTTGGTTCTCTATCATAGTACTCAGCAAGATCTCATGATGTTGGGATGGTTTTTTGAGAGTTATAATACAACAAGTTATCATCCAAAAATAAATGTATGAATAAATATATATACATGTGAAAAAACCAATTCATCATAGCCATGAATTTAGAAAGAGAATTCGAGATGCCAGATGAAATAACTATGAACTCATATAGATCTACCTACACTATAATACAATGTTAGGTTTGTCTAATTACCTAACACTCACCTGATAGTATCCCCACAAAAAATAAATCATAGAGAATATAAAATAACTTTGGATATAGTCCACGAGGTAGTGTATTTGAGGATTTAAATATTATATATTAACTATAATATTCCCCAAACATCATTAATCAACATATATCATGAGTGTGTCATCCAAATTCATTAAAAAAATGACCAGTTAATCCCATTGAAAAGTGAAGGGTCATATGAAACCTATTGCCTCCAAACCATCCAACTATTTCTTGATCTGTATATGCTCTTTAAGTTACATACTAAATAGATGAATTTATAATAGTTCCACTCTAGGATATAGCTCAATGGTAAATTCAACCTCTCCAAATAGAAATATCCACGAAAATTCATCAGAGAATATGTCCTAGAAACACTGCATCAAAGAAGGGAAAATTGTATGACATTATGCCCGATCATTTATGAAAAGAGTAGAAATATATTGCCACTCAACTCATTCTTTAATGCTTAGTTAAAGTTCAAAATTCATGGACATACCATTCTACCTTTTTTATATTTCATCCACTCTCTAGATATGTGAACATCATTTTGTGCTGATAATAGTCAATATGGGATTTATAAGGAACTTTCCATCACATTATTAGGATTACATCAAAACCTATCATGTTGGGGATGGAAAGATTCATTTCGAAGAGATATAAACATATATAAAGGAGAAAATTCTTATATTGGAGAACACTATCTAATTTTAAACCCAATGGGGTGTCTACTATCATGAAACCACAGAAATACACTAACACATGAGCCATTCAATATATAATTTCCCAATGTATAAAATATTTTGATGGGATAGTTTCAAATAACAAAAATAACTAATGTACATTTGTGTAGAATAGTACATAAAATAATATAAGTTTATAAAAACTAATCCAATTTTATACGTTTCAATGCATGTAAATTCCTTGTACCATGTCCTTAATTTAAAACCAACATGCCCTAAGATGGATCCCTTTACCACCTCTATTTTCCTTAAGCCAGGTTTGATCTTCTTCATCCTCCTTCTCAACCATGGCGGTCAATGTTATTCTGATAACCTTCTAATATATATACTATATAACCGACACTGAAGGTGGTGCAGGTGTAGACACCCTCTTGTTATACACTAGTAGAAAAATCATTTAAAATTGTTGGATATTCCTTATAATACATCATCCTATGTACTTTGTTAGATCTCACATATGCTATGTTATTTTGTGTCTTGGATTCCATCATTAGTATAATATATTGAAAATGATTTCCATTTATTTCCTAATACTTCTACACTATAATAAATTGTTTAATACCACTTGCAACCCTGTAAAGAAATACTAGAATATTTGGGTGTTGAATATCACTAGTTTCCACCATTGGATTCCCTCATACCAACTTAGTAATGAGGGAATAGTCGACAAATTTAGTAATAGTGGTCATGATAAGTTGGTCAACCAAAAATCATATGGAGTATAAAATATCATCCTCAAATCACCAAATATTCATAATATGATCACTGGATAAGGTTGATGTGAAAAAGTATAGATCAACAAAATGTAAAGAATATTCTATTATAAAAAAGGATACCAGATATAGGTTCAGGAACTCACAATTATTGTCACCTCTTAGTGTATATTGAATGATGAAATTTTATTAGGCTATTTTGATGTTCCTTCAAAAAATTTATTGATTTTGCTCATCCTAGTTAATTTCATACCACCACTTCCAAGAAGAAAAATTTATATATAATAATTGAGTTTGAACCTCCACTCTGAAGGCTTCTCCATATAATAGGATACAGAAATCATGGTCTTAAGACATGAATCTGAATCATGATGCCTTCCATCCCCTAGAAGGGTAGTACGATGATATATCTATAACTACCAATTTAACTCTCACATAGTCCAGGTATATCTAGAAAATAATTTCTTATTATTAATTAGATGAGAAAAACCATCTAGAAAATAGACATCGAGGCTCATATCTTTAATTGTAGGGTTTTCTATAGGTGGAACCATTTTAGGTATCACAAGAATCTCAGTCCCCACCACCTTAAGAGTGTGTTATTCACTGACTTCTGGGCATACAATTTTAGGATTTTGGGATAGATTGATTCTATAATTCCAAATTCACACATCAATATTATTTAGCATTTAAAAAATTTAAGATGGATAATAGCAGTGATTATTTTCCAGCCTATAGAAAAGGTCATACATATCTGACTTCTTTAAAATCCAGGTATATGTGTTAAGGAAAAACTATTAAATTTAACAATATCATAATAGACACTCCCAACTAACAACTGATATTTTTTTTGGTTATATTTATCTTATCAAGTGATAGTTTTTATACTATATGGAGTGTAAATTGAATGTTATTGATGAGAAAACTACCTACATTGAATTTTAAATCCCATTTAGTGGTAAAAATATTATTTAAAATATTTAATTTATTTGAGTTTATATTATTATATATAATTATATAGATATATCCTTGTCTAGTTATATGTGTTTCCATTTACAATTTATTATGGTTATACTCACTGTAAATTTCTTTTAGGACATAATATAACTGAAACAACACCATAACATCTCATATCAAGATGTAACATTTCCTATAAAATTGTATAACTACATGAGTCTTTATTTCATATTTATTGATATAATTTCTCTATAAATCACATTTAGAATTCATGTAAACTAATCAAAGAACATTATTTTGGTCCATGGAACCGGTTAGTCCATAACCCATAACATGGAATAATTGACCAATTAAGGTGTCATCACCAATTTATGCAAGAATATATCATTTACAATAATATAGGTTATCTAACTAATCTAATTATATTATCCCTTCAAGAATAGTTAGCACATTTAGTTATAATAATATAGGTAAAAAACTACATGCATTCATTAAATACATGAATAAATTAGATGTGTCATGTAAAAATGCTTAAAATATTAGTCATAATGTTCCAATAATGATGCATGAGAAGATAATTCATTACCATATTGGGCCATGTATCAAAAGTTGTATCAATATCATAAAAAATAATTATATCAAAAGGTATTTTTCTAATACAATTGTAAAATACCAGTACCAATAATAGGTGTAATCTAATAATAGTAATAACAAATCCAATGTAATTTTGGTACATCGTTGTAGCATCCCATCCTAGTGGCTACTGGAGCATTCCCTAAGCCAGTGTGACACATGGCCTCATAAACTCATACTCATAGAAAATTGGCTAACAACTAGAATTGAGCATTGATTGTGGTATAGTGGGGAGATTGTATCCTCATATTCGAGTAGTATAACGTATATAATAAATAATCATAAGAATAGGAAGCATATCGTAATAGTTTTCATAGTGGAAAAAATATTAATAACCATTTACGAAAGCATACATCACTAAGAAACTATAAAATATCCAAAATCACATGGTTATGTCATATACAAGAAAGATTTACTGGAATGATTACATAAAAAAGTAAATTGGATATATGTGGGTTGACACAAAGAACATGATATAAAAAAATAAAATTTCTAATAGAATGATCCAGTATAATCATGATCATAAGTTGGGTCAAATTATACCAATATCTATGATATAAGTAATAGATTCACAACTTGTGTCATGCAACATAACCTTATCCGCACCTGATGTTATTAAGTCTACTCAATTACTAAAGGTGACCTGAGTAGCATGTGATATAAAACCACTACATCATGATTTTTTTTGAATAATTCAACTTGTTTAAATAGAATAAATGTCTGAACGTATAATAAATATTAATTAATGCTAGTAAATAAATACCATTCTACTCATGTTCCTATGGGAAACCTGGATACTTCTATATGCCATAGTGTAGGCTAGTGTATGGTTGATCTTTAACCATGTCTATCCATATATATATATATATATATGTGTGTGTGTGTGTGTGTGTAATCATATATAATATGTATACATGTATATGCACTAAATACATGAGGATATATATATATATATATATATATATGAATATATATGTATACTGAGTTCTAGCACGACTTGCGGGAATCTCAAAAATCCATAACTAGTCAAATTAGATATAGGATATATAATAGTGTACATTCCCCAAAATACCACATGAATCCATCACATATTGCTCATCACATGATATGGTGGTGTGATTCATCAATTCCAAACGACTAAAGAATTTGAATTTGGAGAGTCATTCATCTCAATGAGGTAAAAGTATATTGGTGAAATAAATATTTCCCATCACCCAACATAAGGAAGCATAAAACAACATTCTAAACAAGTACCGCAATAATTTTTTCCATCTAGTATAAATGGAGTTCTCATAACAATAATTATGATGATTTACCTCTAAATTTTTTATAATTGTTTGGAAAATTCAACCAATGATTCACAATTTATATAATTCATGTTTATAATTGAATAACATATTGTGTGACCTTTCAACACACATTAAAACAATTTAAACTGGTCTTTCAAATTTATTATGAAATTAAAATCCATTACAATGTCAAACTAATCACTTCGAAGGTACATTGGTCAACAATTATAATTAGATGATAGATGAAATTAAATTTATCAATACATATAGTACACACAGAATGTGTTTGGTCATTTAAACACATATATAAAAGGAGGTAATTTTATTTAGAAAACCAAAATGGATAGAAATCTCGGTGGTATGAATCCTAAAATAATTTAATATCAACTTTGTGTATATAACATCACATTTTACTAATTAATTAACTAATGAAACATTCTATGGAAACGTGTGGAAATTTATTATTATCATAATGATGAAGAATATATTAAAAAAATTATTATTTTAAGAAAAATTGAAATACGACCTACCTAAGGTCCATGGACAACCACTCATTAGGTTTCAAAGTCTGATTCGAAGAATAATGGAATAAAATAATTAATCGATCAAGGCAATTTAAATTTGGAATAAAAACTCACTCTAAAAGAGTGAATGAAATTAAAAGATAAAATAAAATATGAATAACATAGATTTGAGGGCTTACATTGCAGACACAACCATCCCGACAACGACAAATATAGAGTTCATATAAAGGAGTAATTGAAAATCCTATGTGTAGAGCAGGAGGATGAACTCTTATGGGGGAATAGTTTGTTTCTTTTCTAACAAAGGTTAAATAAGAAATGGGTTGGGGTTTAAAAATAATGATGTTAAAAGGATAAAATGAAACCAAAAATGGGGTCTCATAATTTGGCCACACGTTCGGAAAAACAATGCATGAATTGTTCACCACACAATGCCCATAAAACATACATTCATGGATTTGGGACATGATTTGATTATTCATGTTCATCCCATGTGAATAGCCTCATCATTTTTCTAGAAAAATTGTATGGTCCTGACACCTGTCACACATAGTTGTTTAAAAAATGTGTGGCCTCTCAATTGTAACAAGTTCCCCCCACGAATGAGTTGTAGAGATCATATTAAATGTTTTATAACATTTCATACCACCCTATTTTTCTATTATCCATATATCTAAGATTCGAAGAATCCATGAATTTACTTGAATCCTTCCTTAGGCTATATAGAACGTTTTATAGATACATAAAAGGATTGAAACAAAAAAACATCTAAGAAGTAAATTCTTGGAATGTCAGGTTATAGTATATAAATAGAAAAATATTATTATTATATCACATTAAATTCACATATATAAGAATAGTTGTAAGTAGGATATAAACATAGATAATTAATTATCAATAAAATTTAATGAAACCATAATAATTACTAATTAAAAATAAACTATTTCATAAATATATATTATATTACCTAAACTCGTGATTAAATTTTATTTATAATTTTCTACTAACTAAAAATATATTAATCAATTATTATATTAATAAAAAATTAATAATTAATGATTTATTTATTATTCTGTTAATAAAAAATTTGTCCAAAGTTTAATTTATATGATTAAGAACTAAAAAATAATGTGATTGAATTTATGCAATCAATTATAGTCAAATAATAATTATTAAACAAGATAATTGTATTTTTTAATTATTATAACTAATATTAAATATAATTTAATGAAATTTGTATAATCATATTGTGTGAAACTATAAGAAAATATCACAGTGGAATTAGGTGAACATATCTTATTTACATGATTAGTTTGTAACAATAGGTCAAGGAAACCATAGAGAATGAAGGTTTTTTAAATATGACAACAACATTCCAATGAATGATACTTTGTAATATAATACCGTTATCTCCATATCAAATAAAAAAACAATATATATGTGTTATCATACAGTTTAGTTTATTTATTATTCATTAACATTATTAAATAAACTAATTGAAAAATACCGTGGACATGTTTCTAATAATATAGTTACGTTTCATCAAATGTGTTTGGGAAATTTTATTCTATTTACTAAAGAAAGTCAAAAATCTATTAAATTAATTTTCAATTAAGGTCATATAACTTAAGATGATCCCACGAAATAATACCTTATAATATATATATATATATATCATCATATTTTTTATCCATTCTTTAAAAAATATGATGTATCATTAATAAAATCTCTGGTCTAATGTAAAATGAAAATATCCAAAAAATTAAATATCTAATGAATAATATAAAATAGGAATTTCATATTAGAGAATCAATCCTCATAAACACCCTTAATTGAGATTACTATGTCTAATATAGATTGCTGAATGTCTCAAAATTTTATGATCATCCATATTATGATAGTAAAATTAATATATATATATATATATATATATATATATCCCATCTGGAAAAAATTATCAAAAAATAGGGAATACGATAATAAATATTATTAAACTCCCTAAGCTATCATTTCAGAATTATAATTATAAAAACAATTGATTATAAAAATTTAAAAATTAAATTATTACATTAACATTATATAGAATAACATTAATTATATTACATGATATTTGGTAATATAATTGAAATTAAATGTATATATTTATATTTTTCAAGTGAGTTAACCCAACTAGAAATAAAATATAACCAAAATATTAAATTTTAATATATATATATCATTAATTACAATTTAGTGTAAAGGATCCCAATTTTTCCCATATAATAATATTATTCTGACACTTATAATCACATTTTTAACATTACACATTCTTTCACCAACATATTATATATCAATATCAATGATCTCCTAAAACATTCTATATAGACCATTTTATATCTAATATATACTATTTAATGATAAATGTATTTAAAATTACATCGTGAATTACCATGTTTATGATAGATGAATGTCAGCACAATATATAGTCAATTATTTGTAACCTTCATAAGAAACATTGTTCCATTTAAGATCTTGTGATTTCATGTAAAATATTAATAAATATAGTATATCATGTCATTCCCTGTTTATCACAATAGAAATAAGAATATTTTGTTGCCTGTAATTTTAAATTTACTATAAATATATTAATTTTTTGTCACTTTTATTAAGGAAATATTATTCATCATATCATAAAATTAATTAGAGTTATATCTTGAAAATATTATTATCAATAAAACATGGGAAGGATAATACTAGTTTTATTATTATTTATTCATGGTTTATTATTTTTTATCCATATTTTTTCGTGATTTTTAACATAATAATTTTTTTTGGTTTCCATTGTTGTTTTACCTTACCACATCAGATGTTTTTAATAGAATGATACTCTATATTCATTACCTATCTTCGTTTAGGAGTAGTGGTTTATTTCTTCTCATGTGAATACATTAATGAATATGGTGTACCCATTGTTGGTTTCATTATTTTCTCAATGTCTATAAGAAAAATAATGATATTAGAGTAACAATCCCTTTATTGTGTAATTAAACATTATATAATTATCCCCTTTATAAAAAATATCCTAACGTACATAATAAGGTGTTATTCTTTTTAAAAAACACATTTCCACTTGATCTCGAAGGTAATGGTTTTTGAACACTTATTGATTGTTCTAAATAATCAAATGATAACCCTCTAATATACCACCATTCAATATTACCCTTCCATAATCCAATAATGTTTTTAATCAATATATGTAATAACATGGACCATGATTTTTAAAAATAATTATATCCTAAGGAATATCCTCAAATATGATGGTAGAGTAAAAATAAAGAAAATAAATATTTTATGTATCATAACATATCTCTGTATTGTTCTAATAAAATACTTTTAATTTTCAAAAAATCATGAGTTTTAGATAGTTTTAAATTAAATTATAATGTCTTGGTGTTTTACCGCATGTGTTCTGTTGGAATTCCATTACATTCACTTATAATGTTTAACTATTGGATTATTAATTTATGGAATCAGTTTGTAAAGCAAATTAAAGAGAAATAATCACAACCAAAATTATTATTGATCCCTCAAAGAAATTATTTTTTTCACCATATATTAGTTTTCATGATATTATAGTAGAAAAGTAAAAAATGTATATAATACAATGTATTAATATGGAATCACCTCATATTGTATATTTGTATCAAAACCCATGAATAAATAAATAATAAATTACATAAATTTAGTTTTTTATGAAATTTTATTTTATAATCCATTTATTTATTAAATTTTATTATTTTATCAATTTTATTCAATGAAATATTCATATAATTGGTTTTCTTATTGACAAAAAATCCTTATATAATATCTATTTTAAGATTTTCATAATATATTAACCACACACATAATTTTGTTTAATTATTTACATATTCATATATTATAGGACAATGAATATAATTTATATAAAATATTCCATATGAAATAAATTAGGGAAAAATTCTAAATAATTAAACATATAATTCCTGAATAATAATTAAACAAAACATTCTTTATTCATCATTCAAGTTGATTTATATGATTTTTAATATCATATTATAACCACTAGAATACCTAAATAATCCAATTCTTATATATAAAACATGATGTATTCTTTTTCAGGTTGTTCCTAATGAGATTCCTCACAAATTACATTGATTCACTTCAACTATTCCTTTTATATGGGGTTTTGTTACTTTTTTCATGAATTTAATTTCATTGATATCATTATTGGTCATGTAATGACATATAGGTCTTAAAAAATTATATGTGCAAAAAATGATGGAATGTATGTAATTTATAATTAATTGGGTAAGACAATATAATTATAGTAGAATCATATTAATTTATCCATTAATGAAAGATCATTCAAGGAACTATATTTAGTAGAAATATAGAATTCAAATTTATCCTGGATTTTTTTACTTTACTAAAATATTTGATTATTTGAAAATAATTGTTTAACACTATAATTGAACTCCCAAAAAATCTTTAGTGATAAATTAAATTATTACATCTATTATTCAAAGATGGACATTTATTCAATAATATTATCAGTTTAATTAATAAATTATATTATGTTTAGTTTTAATATGTTATTCATGAATTATTCATAATTTAATATTTCATGAATTTAGTCATCTCAATTATATTATAAACCATCATTGTTATTTCTATAATATAAGGGTTTTATGAACATGATATATTCCATTTTTTGTTTTTAATCATATTAATATTTTAAAATTAAATGATTTAATAATAGTCTATCCTAAAAAAATCCATTAACATGTACCCCATTTGACTATTTGACACAAATATTCTTTTTTGAGTGTTTTCCAAGAGATGATAGATTTTTTAATTCAAATAATAAATAATTACATATATCTCATTTCTATATTGTGATAATTTCAATATATTTGTGTCTAGAGTTAATAAAATTTATCCAATATTCCACATTATTTTATTATCATAATTTTTATAGTTTTTCTTATTACTAGAATTTAGCCTCAATTTTTTATAAAAAACTAGATTTACTATTCAGGAAAATTTATATTTAGTTCTCCTAGTAATTGTTAAATTATTCAACTATATCTAGTAATACATATTTTGACATAAATTGTGACTCTCTATTTATGTATTCTTATATGTATTGAATTAATTATCGTGTTGTAATGTGTTATTGATAATTTATGATTACAATGTTTTTTTGAAACATATATATATATTATAAATAGGTATTTTCTAAATAATATAATTCTTACATTTGGATGGACCCATTGATTTAGTTTTTAAAACATTTCTCATACTATATATATCCTATATCAACAGAGCTGAAGCATTCAAATTCATAAATTACTACACATAAATACTAAAAATAATATAAAAATATTATTTCAATCTATATTGTTGATTTTAACACTAATGTAGTAGTATTAACTGAAATTAAATTTATAATATTTTTCCCTGAAATGTTAGAGTACCGTATTATATAAAATAAAAACTATATAATTAATATATGTGTTTCTCCTAAAATATTATTAATATCATTTAATACATATCATGTGAAGGTTAATTGATATTATAAAAATGTCATTAAACATTAATCCCACATAACATTAATGTTTATTGGAAAATATAATATTTTTATCAATACCTAATATATCATGATAAAAATAAAATGTGACAGAAATAGAATTTATGAAGTTAAAACACTACTGATAAATGTGAAAAATAATGTTTGAAATTAAACATATATCAATAATTGTATTATTGTCATATTACCAATTAGTATATTAATTATCCAAAAAAATACAACAATGAAACACATTATTTTTTGAATAATATGGAAGGTGGTCATTGATTACAAACAATTTATCCTTATCCCATGCCCAAAACATCATCTACCTTAAATTTATTGAAAGGTCTCATAATCCTTAACACAAAGGCTAAATATTCCTAGCCCTTAAATCCTTAAAACAAAATAATCAAATAATATTTCAATCTATCCTCATAATTCCCAATTCATACTGGATTAGAGGAGCATATATTATGAAGACATACATTCCCTTGATCATAAAGTATTGGATAGAGACACTTCCATCATAAAACACCTTTATATATAATGATTGTTAAAATAAAAAAATAAATCATAAATTTCAATGATATTTATCCTAAAATACCAAATAGTTTTGGAAAATAAAAAACACATATAATGGAAAACAAATATGAAGATAAATAAGATGAAAGTAGTTAAAAACATCAAAATGATCATAATAACAAAGTCTAGATATTTCATAGGTTCATTTTCCTTAGATCATAAATCTCTCAAGAAATATTTACACATTCTTTTATAATAAAATGAAATTGTTAGAAAATTACTTTTTAGGATATAAGTGAAACTTAATTTAATGTTACTTTTCAATATTAGATATATATAACTAAAAAATAAATCAACCTTTAAGTTTAACATTTTTATAAAATTACAACACACATGATTATTGTGGTAGATATTGATATTATCTCATACCAATAGAACTATATAATCAGAAAATAAAATTACCCCAAAAAAATTAATAAGGAAAACACAAATTTAAAAATATATTTATTAGTGATAATACAGTAATATTTTGAAAAATAAATTATTTGAGTCTATAACCAACACATATCCACATTTTCCAACAATAAATAAAAAATTGGAAAATATATATTGATAAAAATCTATATTAATATAGGAAATGAAATTCTTGTAATTTCAAATGAAATGATTTGTTTAGTGATGTTTTATAAATATCATATTTTATCACCCATAGATTTTTTAAATTAATATTTTTTAATTCATTTAACCTTTTTGATATTTATTATTTCATTTAACACTACAAATAGTTTATTTTATGTTAAATCTCTATGTTCGGATTACACTATAAAATACACTACTAAAATATATCACTACAAGAAACATAAACCATACCTTTCTCTATATGGAAAATATGGGATATCATTCATTATACACAACAAAGACTTTCCTCGATTTCTTTCCTAACAGGCATGGCCGATTTCTTCCCAAAAATATTATTTCATTCAAATATTTTAATTTTAAATAATAATATAAAAAATATTTCTAAAATTAACTATTATGGGTAGTATTTACTAATTTATGAAAATTTATGGTTTACACAAATATATGATAAATTCATAAGATACCAATAATTTTGAAATGAATACCAAAATTTAATAAGTATAAATGAAAGTATTGTTAATTTTGTAGCAACAAAACAATTTTACCCTCATAAATTAAATTACATAAAATTATTAAGTGATATTAATTTTTATATTTGTTTAGTATTTAATAAAATATTTTTTTTATTCATCCAATATATTGGATGGACATAAGATAAGAACAAACCCAATTTTAGGCATAAAAGCCTATATTTTTTATAAAGGTAGTTTTACCACCTTTTAATAGAGAACCCATATTAAATCCAATTTGTAGAGATTTTATTATTTTAATATTTGAAAATAAAATTTATATATAAATGAAAAACCTAAAAATTTGGATCTGATAAAATTTTCATATTTTTCTATAAGGTTTAATTTTTTAGTAAATAGTTAAACATACCAGATTTTAATAAAAAACTACATTTTCATTTAATATTCTTATTATGTAAAATATTATTTTAAATTGGTTTAAAATTTTTGGTATATAATAATATTATCATTTAATCCAATTTTTTTTTAATTTTAAAATATTTCACATTGAAATTGGATATAATAACTTAGGAAACAATTATTAATTTTTACATTAAAAAAACATAGTTTTGTCTCATAATATGGATTAATTATAAATTAATTTCATCAATTTTTATTGTAAGTTTGAAAATGGAATATATATTTTTAATAATATAATTTTATTATTTTTAATAAGGTCAAACTGTTTTTGATCAAATATTTTGTGAATTTAATTAAAATCAATTTCAATGATTAAGGTAAAATTAAGCTTTACTGAGGGAAAATCCTTAAATTTATGATTAAAAAAACAAATAACATTTCCTAGAACCATTGTATAGACATTTTAAGACCCTATAATAACTTTTATAGAATTATATCCCTTATTATATCCGCATGAAACTTGAAAAACGTATGAGGAAATCTATCTTCAGATACTTTCAAGAGTGTCCCTCCTCTTCCACTATAAAAAGGCCTCCTCTACTCCCACTTACTCACAACTCTAAAGCCCATTTTTTCACATAACATATACCCATACTTGATACAAACATTTCTAAAATCCTCATATAAACCAATACTTTGAATTAATGTATTACTTGTAATCATTTTTGTACAAAACAAAAAGAGTTACTTGGTTAATAGGTAACAACTTCTCTTAAGCTCATTTCAATTATTTTCATTCTCCACCCATAAACTCTCTTTATTAGATTATTGTATAATAAGAAATTTATAAAAAATATAGTAGGATTTTTAAGATAATTTTTCATCCTAAACATACTGAAAACTCCATCAAATGGATAAAAACATTTTGTACTTGTGTATGGTGAACTATAGCCTCACTGAACGATTATTGTAAATTTCTCCACTATCCCACCTCATGGTGGAAATTATGATGGAAAATATATTTTTATATGTAAAATATAATATTTATTATGCATTATTTTTTATATTACTTTTATATAATATACCTTTTTACATTTAATTTGGTGTAAATACGATAATTTATTTGAGGAAATGTGGACTATGATCCATCAAACCGATGTGATTCATTCACATAACACGTGGAATGTATTAAGGATGGGTTTAGCGAACTTATAAAATATATATAGATATATATGTCATATTATTTATAATTTAATAATGATATATATATATATATACTTCATCATCATTTTTTTCATTCATTCAATACAACTATAAAAATGGAAACAACGTTCATGCATATGTACCATGTACCGTCTCCATGAACAGTGTATTACATTTCATACCAATATAGTAAATAGATTATTATAATAATTATTTAATGTGTATAAATTATATTAATTTCCTGGTTTACATTATGTAAATTTTGATATAAATATAAAGACCAATGAGTTAGCAGATTAAGACACATGTGAAGAACAAATTAAATATTAACTGAAGTGAAACCTTATCTTAGGATTGTTATCAAGTGGGTAATATAAGGTCATAATACAAAAGTATATTTTATGAGATATAATAATAACCTTACGTAAAAAAATTATAATAAAAATATTTTTATTATATAATAATCTAGTACAAGTGAGCAGACTGTCAAGACCTAAGGTTATCAGATTTCAACTCACATTTTATTTCCTTGAGATACATACTTAATTCACTACCCATTAATTCCATGTGGTGTATATACAAACCACTGATATACTCTATTATTTTTATTATTAAATTTATGGATATTTATATATACATTTTACTCTCATTATTTCATGGGGTTTATGTTTCTAAAGGTACCAATTCAGTAAATTGTTTTCTCTCGGTTTCCCTTATTTGAGACTCATGTATAGTTGTACAACAAAAATGTTTTTTTGAGATGTATATACTTCAATTTTAGATGTTATATTATAAATATACATATTTTCATGATATTTTAACTTCATTTAATTTAATTTTCCTATATGGGGAGAATGATACCATGTTATTATGTGATAATATTTTTGTGAAATAATCTTATCACTTCTCGATATTATTATTAATAATAATTAATTAATGAAATATTATTTTCCATATATCAAGAAAATTCATTAGTTTAACTATACTCTATTAGTCCATGATATATCCCACTATTACTACCATTTTCCCAATATTTGGTACATAATATAATTAAGAAAATATTTTATGAAAAATTGATCGTATATCTCTATTCGGTTGGAAATAATTATTACATAAAAATCAATGTTATAAAAAATGATTAAAAATGATTCTAAATGTTCCTTGAATAACATTTCCTAGAAAAATTATTTTAAAAATATATTATTATTTTTTATATAATCATTTAAAATTCTTCAAATATATTAACATAGGAAACCGTTTTAAATAATATTTTATGTTTATGAAATGTTTAAACAATTTTCAAGCATTATTTAAAAGTTTTCAATTATTTTTTATGAAAATTTATTTCATTAACTCTTTATAAGTTGCGTTGTTTTTTTTAAAAAAGTTTTCAAAATAATACTTTTCTAATAAGAAAGGGTATTTTCCTCAAGAAATGTTTTCCAATGATATTTCAAACTTATTTTCCTTCTATAATTAATTCTATTGATGATAATAAGAAAATTACAGAAATTGATATAAATGTTGGATTCATATTCAATATTTTAATGGTTTATTCTTTCGTGGCATCATCTTTATGAATCTCATTTCTCTTCCACGAGTTATATGATTTCAAAACCTGATTTTTTATGTGATATTATCTCATAATTTTTTTATGAAACCTATAACCTTTAATATTATATGATTTTATGAAATGTAGATGATACTAATTTTCATTTCATATGTTATAATTTCATTTTTATAAACCATATTACATTATATGTGTCATGATATGATAAATGTTTTATTTTTTGGGATATTTATGAATGATGTCATAATGAGAAGTATGTGAGCTATATATCTCTTCAATAACTTGTTTAATGATGGATGAATCATGATTATATATGTTATGCATGTACCTGATTTCATGTTCACAATGTTATGTGTGAACCTGATTACATGGTCAAAATGTTATACATGGACCCAGTTTCATTCTACAAGTTTATATGTCAACTTGATTACATGTTCCCAATGATATGAGTGATACTTATTACGTGTTTACAATATTATCAATAGACATAGTTTCACATCCATAACTTTTCTTGGGAACCTAATTACATGTTCACAATGTTATGTGTGAACCTGATTACATGTTCACACTATTATGCATGGACATGTTTCCATGCCCTTAAGGTTATGCAAGGACCTGATTACAAGTTCAAAATGTTATTCATGGGCATAGATGAATGTCGAAAAGTAAATTTGGGGAACTAATTTCATGTCCTTAACATAATCAGGGAACTGGTTTATATATATATATAAGTTCACACCATTATAAACAAATGTTCATTCCATAAATATCATGTCTTAGACCTTTGTTAATTCTATTAATTCTCTTATGATCAAAGCCTTATGAATTCCCACTATTTTTTTAACATCTAATATACATATTATGATCATCAAATGGTATGATCTTGTTCCACAGCCTTTTGTTCATGTCAAATATAATCATATCCTTTTTTCCCTTATTGAGCATATGAGCTCACCTCTTTCTTTTTTTTCTTTCCCCATATTATGAATAATGGTTTTATGTATAATTTATAATGGTTAAGATCATTATGGTAGTTTTTAATGATATTCCACTGAGATAGAGTATTTTATTTCAATGTTTACAATAAACCTAAACCACTACAGTCTGCATGCATTTATTTTCATATTTTTTTGAATATTCATAATAAATGATGTAATATCCAGGTATAGAAATCCATGGTCTCTATAGTTTGTTTCAATGGAATGGTTTTGTCATCCATCAGAAACTAGTATGTTAAAAAATTAGTGACATAACTAGGTATATTTCTAATGATATGTATAACGTTTTCTATAAGGATATGTATTAGGAAGAGTTATCATATAAGAAATTTTCCTATAATTTTTCTAAAGGATAGAGTGTGTTATTTCCACAAAATAAATACCTTTCTGGATTCTATATGTGAATGTGGCTTTGACACATATGTACCAAGGAAGAAAAACACTGAGAAGTTGTTTTAGGCTAGAATTGGTGTAATGTAGTACACAATAATGTGCTTTTCTACACGCCTAGTTTGAAACTAATGGGGATATGATTTGGAAATTCAAAAAATCTTCTTTAACCATCATGAATGATTTAAATATATGTTGTTTATGAATTACCTAGGATAAAACTAAGGTGTCATAGATTAAGGAAGGTGTCAAACTATATACATCATATAACTAACATTTCATGTTTAAGTGATTCTTCATTATGATAATTGTTTCTTAATCTAATATTTTCATTTTTTCCAATGGCTTCAACATGAAGGAACGACATTATTAGTGGTTTTTATGTATAATGAAAATAATTTCCTCTTAAATATCTAAATTCTATGAGAGATGGAATACAAAACCTCATTTTTGTAATCACACAAAATTCTCAAGCTATTAATCATGATGAGTTTTAAAACACCCAAAAAGGGAACACCATTATTTTGAGTCTTTTAGAAGGCATATTCCACCTTTATTCTGTGGGTCATCTGATCTACTACATTATAAACCTTGGAAAAATAACACAGAATATATATTCTCCGTTATCGTGTTACCAGATCATGATGAATTCATTCTAGGTATTTTTTTAAGGTGAATCAGTGTAGTGGTAGAGTCTAATCTAGAATATGATGAAAAATGATTAATGTGAATATATAGATTTTGATTAGTTGAAGAATATATTTATCAATAGGTATATTCATTGTGTTCTTGGTATGAATATTGAAAATTATTTCCATGTGTTGAAGCAAAAGGCTGGGGAATATGTTGGTACATATGAGGATAATTTCACAGGACTTATGTGGTAGGTAACTTTTATTATCATCCAATCCGAATGTAATTTTTTAATGTTCTTTAGTGGATTAATGAAAAGTAAATGAATGGTTTTATCCATAAAATAATTTAGTTGAAACCAAGTGATTGTGTGTTTTATTTCAACTTAGAAATATAGTATGGAGTTACATATTAATATCATGGTTGTTAAATGAAACTGAGGATGGAGTTTTAAGAGGAATATAATAACCTTGGATAGAAGAAAAAAATTCAAACTACGACATGAATAAACTATGAGAATGATCAAATAAGATAATGATTAAATGGAAAAAAGTTGTGTTAATTATGGTAATACTATCATCCACGAAAAAGAATGTAGAATTTATGAGAATATTGAATTCAATTAAATGAGTAGATAGAAAGATCAACATAATGAACCACCCAAACTTTAATATTTTAATTGTTTGGAGTTTGGATATTATGTGAATCAATTATCCAATAAAAGGGATAATATGGATGATAAGACACAACAACAACTAAGGAAAAATAACCACTTTTAAGCTTGTGCAGTCATAATGGATGGGGTGAATAATGAAAATTAGTGGAAACATATCCTTTCCCACCATCTATAAGAATTTCAAGTTATATTTTGTATGAATAGGACCTATGATAGACATTGTTTTCATCCTTATGTGTATTTTCATGTGATTATATCATTATACATGGATATTGGAATAATAAAATGCATTTAATGGTCTATCATTACAATGATGAACCATTGTATTCAACAAAAATGTTTTTGAAAAAATATAAAACATATTTGAGGGGGAAATTGTGAATTATATTTTGTGACATAAGGTTCAAAATTTATTTAATTTCTATGTTAATATTAATGTAATGATTATGATATTATTTTATTATCTCCCTAAATAGGGACTTATGCATATTGGATGACCATTTTGTATTGATCATAAATGAAGATAGATGGGTTACCTAATCATGTATATCCGGATATATTAGTTCTTCAATAAATAAAAAATTCTCATTCATTTCTTATTTTAAGAGAATAATTGGAAATATATCAATGTATAACCAATGTTTGTGATTGTGATTAATAATGGGAATAACATAAAGTATGTATATTTCAGTGCATTCCTAGTCAATAATAATAATTACTCAATGATAGTATAATTATAAAAAAATGTTTTCTCCTAATACCTTAATTTTTGTTGAACCAATGGACTTTTAAATCATCATTAATTTATTACATTGAGGCCATCAACATTTCATTGGCCATTCACATGTTTTTGGTTGATGAACTAAATCACCACCTATAAATATATTCACCTTTCCTCCATGTCCAATATTCACCCACAAAAAATCTTCTAATATGAGGAAACCAAGTCAAATGTTATTGTGGGTAACATTTTTGGTTTCAATAATCCATTTTAAAGTTATTTTTAAAATTCATCTTTATAATATGGGTTTCTATAAATAGAACATTCAAGTATTAAATCATTGATAACCCAAATTAATTTTTATGGTGTAATTAATTTTAATATAGGTTTATTGTAAACCGATAATATTTTTTGGAATTATATTTTTGGAATTTATTTAATCTTTCTCATACTTTTAATTTCACACAACATAGAAAATATTTTATTTTATATTAATGAAATATGTTTTTCATGCATTATACACAACTTCAAGTTAATCATGCACTACATGAAACCTAAATTTTAGCCTTTTCTATTCGAAAATCATAGTTATCATTCATTACACATAAGAATTAAATTTCCATGATGGAATGTGTAAAATGTGTGATATATTTTCAATGAACTACAGTATATCATTAAAATTGTCACGAACCAACCCGGGTCGACCCTGAACTGGTCACCCGAGCCGGTCTGTGACATGGTCTGAGAGGCATTCCCGATCATCCCAGGCTGGCGACAAGCACCAGGTCATCAATAGAGGTTGTGGGAACGATTTCTCCCAGTAAAAATAAATAAATAAAATAGCAGAAATATAACAAAGCGGTGCAAAATAAATAAACAGAGTAAAGTAACTAAACAATAAAAAAATAAAATAAAACAAACCGAAAGAGACAACCACTATCTCTGTGTGACCTCATGAGTTACTCTCCAACTCATGACCAAACGTCTCCCAAGGAAAACGTACCGAAGTTGTAGCATGCACAAATACTAAAAATAGAAAATAACTATAGGCGTGAGTATTAAAACTCAGTAGGTTAGCCCGATATCTATTACCAATGCACTACCTTTAAGATAAAAGAAACACCATTTCAAGTTTGAACTACAATTTATAAAAGTAGGGTTCTCTACATGATACCTAAAAACAAAGTATGAGTCATTTCCCTCATTCATTTCTCAAAACCCAAGTCATTATTTTAGTGAGACATTAGCATTTTCAAAGGGAAAGTGATGTTTACATTATCAAATTTGTACAAAGAAGATTAAATACATTCATTTGAAAACTATTATTAGAAACGAAGTCAAAACCAATTTATCACTTCCAAGGAAAACAATGAAAAAAATAAGTACACAAAATGGGCAGTGTAAAAATAAATAAAAGTACCAAAACATCACTGAATGTAACTGAAATCCAATAGACATGGGTGAACCTACGAGATCAAGAATAAACCAGAAGACACCAATACAAGAGATATCATCCTCGTTGACTTGTCACACACGATGAAATCAAAACACCCAATACGCTCGACCATCCTTTATCAGGCAGGCTGAGGCCAAATCCCATAGTAATAAACCAAATATATCCACCTACCATGGGCCACTGGACAATACTATAACCTACCAGTGCAGCAATCAATCTTAGAATATTCTCTCACTATGCTAGATTCCCATGTCTTAAGTGTTTGGAAAGGGGGTGAGTCAACTGATGCCAACCGAGTATCCAATTATATATATATATATATATATATAAAGCACAATAGGAATCCCCCTAAGTCACTCCATGGGAAAACCACTTTCCTTTAAACTACTCAAGTACTCGGGAGCCTCTAAGTGTGGCCTCCAAAACAATCAATTGCAACCAAGGCAGGAGAGTTATCCTAGGAGGGTTTTTATCAAAATATTTTCATCATTTTATATAAAGTTCCAAATGGTAATTAAATATATTTCACAATAAACACTTTAAAAAGAACCAAAACGCTTTTCCATGCTTCAGAAGAAATCATTTATCATTAAAAACAGAACTATAATTGAAATTCCTTGAATTATGTTTAAAATAAAAACGGGCATTCTTTCACTATTGGGTCTCCACTCTTCAAGAAAAAATTTCAAGTGTTGTGTATAAAATAAAATGCTATTTTTACACCAAATAATAATTTTAAAATTAATTATATTATATTACTTATCATTTAGTAAAATTAATAAAATATTTAATTGAAATATTATTATTCCCAATCATAAAAAAATGACACCATTTTCACACTATAAGAATTAATTTATAACTTTTCATTATAAATGAATTAATCATAAGTTGCATAATAATATTTAGAAAATATGTATTTATATAGGGTGCAAATATCAGGAAATAAAATAACTTCAATTTTAAAAACAGTGCAATGGGAACCGACCTCGACTCGCAGCTCGAACGCAACAACGCGACACTCATCGCACATGCGCACAAACACACGCAAGATGATGACCACACTATCGTGGGTCTTCCTCGCCGACACACTACAACAACCACATAACTAAAACACATAAACACGAACTAAAAACAATTCAAATGAACAAACGGTGAAAACCCCATTCATAAAACTCCATAAATCATAAATAAAAAACTTATATGATAGTTTAAAAATAATTCACTTAGCTTTGCCTACTCAACGCACACAACATCTTCAATACCAAACACAAAAAATATACCATGTCAAAACGCAAATCACAACACACAAACAGATTAACAATAAACTACACAACTTATTCAAATTCAAACAATTGACAAAACATAAACTTCCAAAAAACGCATCCATACCATATGGGAAAGGTAAAAACCAAACCAGAAGCTCGTTAAACTCCAAAAAAACCAAATTTTCACCAAATAAATATATTAAAGAACATACCAGATTAATCAAACAAACAATAAAAACATCATAGACACATGCTTACATAGACCGGGAACCGACTCAAAACATACTTTTAACCAATTCTAAAAATTTCAGAACTATATAGTATGATAATTAAGTGAATAAAAAAGCTGAAAAACTAGTTTTAAAACTAAAAGATAGAGCGAAAACATTAGTGGAGTGCTTCGGAAATAAAATATGCAAATTCACCAACCTCGGAGGTGCATTAATAATAAAACGCATTGATGGAAGGAAGAATGTCAGTCTAGAGACTAAACGCATACCCTAGATATTGAGAAAAACACGCCAAAATGAACCGCAATATTAGAGTGATGATAGATTTGAAAAGAACACAAAAAATATAAATATAAATATACATGAGGTGTGAGGCATGGCCGGAACATGACCGGACATAGGCGGAAAGTCCGGGATGCAGAGTCGTGGGCTGCATGAAGTGGAACTTGGCCGGAGGCGGCCAAGATAGTGTGTTTGGGGGCTAGATAGGGCCGTCGAGCGTCGGTGTAAGAAGCTCAGCCACCGAATAGGGCCACGCGAGTAGGGTGGGACAAGACTGGGAGACGGAAAGAGGTATCAGAGGCAGGAGGGGGTTAGACGGTGGTTTGAAGGCGGAGCCACAGTGGCTGGAAGGGAGGAGCCGCGGCAGGCAGCGACGCTGAGAGGATGAGTAGGCCGACAGCGGTTGGGTGGCGCAGGGAGGAGAACAAGGTCGGCAACAGAAATGGAAGAGCATGGGAGGTGGGCTTTGTGCAGGGAGGAGCAGGGTCGGTGGGCTGCATCGCGCAGAGAGGGGGGTGGGTAGCGCTGCGCTGCGCTGTGGGGGAAAAGAGGGGGCTAGGTAATGCTTGGTTTAGGTTGTTTTTTTCTTTTTATTTTAATAACAATAGTTAAAATAAAAAAACAAATAATAAATTTAAAAATAATAACAATAATAATATCATTATTATTAATATGTTAATAATAATAATAACCTACACATAATGATAATAATAATAACACTAGAATTAAAATAAAATTCCTTCCCAATAACAACAACAACAATAATAATAATAATAATAATATTAGTAAAAGTAAGTTGATAATATTAATAATATTAATAACAACAAAAATAGTACTAATATAAACTAAATGGTATTTAAAACGCAAGCTTTGTTTCATTTCATTTTGAATAATGATAATAATCAGTCAATCACGCTGTCTCCAGGACCGAATGCACGGTCGTCGCTAGCGGTGCGGTGACCGCGCACCGGCCTGAGACCCGCAAAAATATCAAAATTCAGAAAATTCAAATAGGGACCCAACTAAACCTCATCCAGATCACACGATACTGATAAAAGAATAAAATAATTGGTGTCTGTGGTAGGGGTGTGACAAAAATATTATTATTTAAATTAATAATATATAACCTATATGTTAAATTTGTGGTTATTATATTTATTAAAAAATTTATGAGAATATTTTTAACAGAAATATATTATAAATTCATAGGTTTCTAATTGATTACATATTAATAAGAAAACAAATTGAATATAAAGGAAAACATACTAATTTTTATAGTCAGAAAGATATTTTACCATGATAAATTAAATTAATTACAATTAAGGATTGAAATAAATGTAATATATATTTTATATATTTAATCAAATATTATTGATATTAACCCTATAGATTTTATATACATAGAATATGAACAAAAAAAATTATATGCATAAAAACCTATATTTATTTATAAATATAGTTCTACCAGAATTTAATGGAGAGAACAATTTAAATCAAATTTTATGAACATTTATAAATATTATATTTAAAATAAACTTCATATTTGTAAGATAATCATAAAAATTTGATTAGGATATTTTTTTTTATTTTCTGTAAGGATACATTTTTTAACGAAAAGATAACAATAATTCATTTTAATATAAAAGTATATTTTATTATAAATTATTTAGAAGGATAAATTATATTTTGAATTAGGTTTAAAAGTAACATTAGATAATAATGTTTTAAATTAATCCAATTTATATCATTTTATCAAATTTCACATTGAAATTGGATAAAAAAATTATCAATGTTTTGATCATTTTTACTTTTAAAAGCCGTAGTGTTGTCACATCAGCGGGATTAATTGTAAATTAATTACATCCACTTATGTGATTTGAATATGTAAAAATGGATTCCATATTTTTAATTATTATTTTTATATCTAATAGGTTAACCATATTTTTAACCCAAAATACTAGTAAATGTCTCTAAAATAAATTACAATGATTAAAGTAAAAGTATGCATAGATAATGTGTTAACAAAATATTTAATACTCAAAAAACATATACTCATGTTCAATATATATTGTCTATTAATATTTCTACCCAATAATCCAATTTATATATATTTTTATATTATTAAATACAATTTCAATATGAATAATGATTGTGGAATTCCCACTTTAAATATTTAAAAGACTTCCACTCCTCCTCAACAATGAGAAGGAATCATATCCTCCCGCTTCCTCACAACTCTAAAGCCCCATTTATCACCCAAACACTAATAATTTAATCCCCAAAAATTACTCCGTTAAACATATAATTCTTAACTTATAAATAAATCCTCCCAATGAATCATTTTGGAGCAATCCAAAAGTAGTTACCCGATTGAGAGGCAACTTCTTCTCTCAAACTATATTCTTTTAGTTAATTTCACAACCCCTAAACTCACATTATTCCATAATTATTAAATATCATGTATAGTAAATATACCAGGATGTTTTTATGAAATTTATTGTACATACACTTATAGATACTATTATCTAATGGGTAGTGTACATATTTTTTACGCGTTCGGTGAACAACCACCTCACTAAACGATGAATGTTCATTATTCCTCTACAACCTATCATGGAGGAAATTATGATAGAAAATATATTTATATATGGAAAAAAATATATTTGTTATGAATTTAATCATATTTCCATCTTTTTAAAAACATATCATTTCTACATTTCATGTGATGTAAATATGAAAACTTCATTTGAGAATGTGTGTACTACTACCCCCTCAAAATAATGTTATTTATTCACACAACTAATGGATTGTATTAAGGATGGGATTAGTGAAAATATATGTTCTATATGAAATAATAATTAAAATTTAATAATTATATATATATACTTATATGTCATCTTCATTCATTCATTCAATACGACCACAAAAATGGAAACAACATTCATGCGTATGTACTAATTACCTTATCCATGAAGAGTGTATTCCATTGAATACATATATATTATATATATAATAATAATAATAATTATTATAATATACAAAATATTTATATCATCTTTTACATCCTAGAAATCTGCATATAAGTATAAGGACAATAGATATACCAAATTAAGAAACATGTGAAGAACAAAACGAATATTACCTGAAGTAAAACCTTAATGTATAATTAATAAAAAGTAGGTAATATAAGTTCATAATAAAATAATATTTGGTATTATATTTAATAATATGATTATTTATAATATTTATAAAATACATAAATTTATTATAGAGAAATCTTGTATAATTATGAAGAGAGTCAAGACACAAGGTAATCAGATTTCATTACAATTTTTATTTCCATGAGATATATTCGTTATTAACAATCCATTTATTTTTTGAGGCATGTATAATAAAAATGGATTTATTCCATTATTTGTATACTAAATTTTATAGTACTAACATATCCATTTTATTCTATTTATTTCATGGGTTTTTATTCAAATGATACAAATTGGGTAAAATAGTTTTGTCTCAATTTTACTTCATTAAGTCTCATGTTTGGATATACATCTAAATTTTTTCATGGGATTATATACATCCATTTTAAAACATATATCATCAATATCCATATTTTAATGATAATTTTTTAATTGTTTAATTTTCTTTTTTTTCACGGAGGGTACGATCCCATGTTACCAGGCGAAATGATTTTATTTAATTAATTTTATTACCTTTTGAGATTATTTGTGATTATTATTTATTTATAAAATATTATGATCCATATCACTAGAAAAATAAAGAATTAATTATCCTATGTTTATTCAAGATATACCCAAGTATTATTCCCATTTTTTTACACTCTAATATTCAATATAATTAAGAATTTTTTATGTAATTTGATCATATTTTACTCTTCACTCAGAAATATGTTTTATTTATAAAAAATGTTACAAAAAATATTTTCAAAAATATTTTCAAATAATCATGGAAGAAAATTTTTAAGGAATAATAATTTTAATTTTTAATAGGTTTTCAAATCTCCCATTAAAATATTTCAAATATTTTTTCAATGAAAACTATTTTCAATAATGTTTTCTGATTTAGAAATGATTTATTCATTTCAAGAAAACATTACAAGTTTTTAATGAAATAAAAATCCAAAATGATTTAAAATAATTATTTAAAAATTATTAATTTTTTTAAAATGTTTTATGTTATTAAAAGTAATACATTACAAATACGAAAGGTTATTTTCCTCACTATATGATTATAAATGATATTTCAAAAATTAGTTTCCATCGAAGATAACATTCGTTGATGATACTAATGCCTTCCTAGGATATTTTCTAAATGTTCAATTCATATTCCATCATTGAATGGTTTGATTTTGGGATGTAATTATGTTTATAAAACGTTTTTATCTTAAATGAGATATATTATTTTGAATCCTGCATCTTTTCACGGGTTATGATTTTATGAGTTGATTATGAAAACTATATATTTTAATAGATTATGGTTTGAAGAAATGTTAAATATAACCATTCCATTTCATGGGTTATGATTTGATGTTTATGAAATCTATTTATTATAATGGGTAATGGTATGATGAATTGTTTATTTTTTTATGCTGGTATAATTTATGTTATTATGATATGGGTATAACCATTATTTCCCTCTAATTCATTGGGAAACGATGGAGGGATCATGAGTATATATGTTATATTTCAACTTGATTTCCTGTTTACAATGTCATGGGTGAGCCTAATTACATGTTCACAAAAGTTATACCAGGACATGGTTTCTTTTCCATATGTTTATGTGTGAACTTGGTTTAATGTTCACAATTTTATGATTGTTCATTATTATGCATTGAAAATATATTTCCTATACCTGGTTTCATGTACATAAGTTTATGTGTGATCCTGGTTACATGTTCACAATGCTATTTGTGAACTTAATTAAATGTTCTATATGTTTTTCATGGACCTAGTTTCATGTCCATATGGTTACGTGTTAACATTTTTACATGATAAACATGTTATGCATTGATCTGGTTGGATGTCCATAAGTTGATGTGGGCCCTTATTTCATTTCATTAATTGATTAAGTGAAAAAATTTGTAATGGTACTTGTTCACAACATTATAAAAAAAGTTCATGCCACAAATTCAATGTCTTATTCCTAGGTTAATGGTGTTAATTTTCTTATGATTCATATATTATGAACTAACAAACATTATAATGATATCTAATATATTGGGTATGATCTCCAAATGTTATTCTCATGTTCCATACCCCTTTTTCATATTATCCTTATGTATTTCCATTATTTAAATTAACTGAGCATCTAATATCACCCCATTTTTATGATTCATTTATCTTAGTTATAAATAATTGTTTTAGGTAGAAGTACTAAAGGTTTAGATATTAATGGGAGTTGTTGAAGATCATTCACCGAGATAAAATATTCCATTTTAATGTTTATAATGACACTAAACTATTACTATCATCGAGATTATATTTATGTAATATACAATATATTCATCTAAAATAATGTAAGAACCAAGATCTTCTTATCAGTTATGTTTTCCTTTTTCTGGTGTTTTTGAGAGAAAGAGGAATTTCTGTAAATTTCTTATGTACACACTATTTACTTTATGAGTACACGCCGTGTACTCGGTTACCGCGGGTAGCTGTGTGTTGGCCATGTAACTGTTGATCACATGGCTATATGTGGTGACCTGGAGATCACCTATTGCGGGGTCCGGTAAGGGCAAGTACACACTGTGTACTTCTTATGTACATGCCATGTAATTTTTTTATTAAACAGACCGGGGTCACATCTGAAAGACAAAACACTCTCCGTCTCAACCTATCTTGTCTAGGAGAGACCGTATGACTGTGAAACTTCTCCGAGCCCCCGATCGAGAATCCGTCCTACGGTTCGACCGTCATCGATTACATTGGGATCGCCTTGGTATTCTCTTCCTTCTTCTAGATCATAAATTACTTATTCCTCCTCTTTCTCAAGTTATCTTCAGTTGAAAATTATAGACGTTTTTATATATCTATGGTTTTTGTGGGCGATTCAAGGCTTGAGGTTCACTTATAATGATCCTACAACCCCGAGGTAGGTGGTTTGTGCCTTTCCATAGATAGTCTTTGTATTTTAATGAAAAATTTCCCAATAACCATGAATGGGGTATTGTGTGTTCTTGGTTTGTATCCTTGATTGTGACTGTTATGCCTAGTTTTATTGGCTATAGGTTATTTTTTTGGAAATTGTGTTACCTTTGCTAAGATATGGATGTTTTCCCATGTTTTCTTGTTTTGACTGTTTAGTCTAATTTTCCTATTACGCAACTATTTACATTCCTTCCCTAGTATTGTTAGGATTGTTTGATTATCATCTTTATTGTTGTTATGTTGTAGTCTAGTTAGCCAAGTAGTTCTTAAGGATTACATTGGCTGCTTTGCATTGTTATGCTCATTTGACTTACACATGGCTGTGAGAACTTGGTGAAGTAGACCATAGGGAGAATGGACGTAAGGTCTTCTCCATAGTGTCTGTTTATTATCATATTATTAGACCATAGGGGGATTGACTATGAGTGATCCCTGAGAGTGTCTATAGTTACGTTACAAGGCCAATTGAGGAATTGACATGAAGTGCTTCCTCAGAGTGCATGTAGGTTTGGTTAAAATAATATAGGGGTAATTGACAGAGATTTCTTCCTCAGATATTCTTTGATCATACATGGCCATAGGGAGGAATGGATGTTGAGTGCTTCTTTAATGGGCTTTACAAAAGCTGAACCAGAGGGGTTAGACTGTGTGTACATCCCAGAGGGTTGCTTGTGATTTCAATGTAGGACTTCAGGGGATAGGTAGTGAGTACATCCGATAGGGTTACCTGTTTGTGATTATATACTTAATTGATATGTGGTGTTTTAATTCTTTGATACTATAAAATGTTTACTGTTGAGTACCTCTTTGTTTATTGATTCTTTTTCTTATTACCAGCCATATATATATTCAAAAACTATTAGGCACAATAATATTAGTGGTTTCCTACTAGTATTTAGTCTCATTCCCTTTTTGGGTCATGCTTTGGGCCCAAACAGATTATATTGTTTCAGGTACAAAGAAGGGAAAATACATTTATACTTCAGGTACTTGACTGATTTGGAGCTGGAGAGAATGGGACAAAGCTGAGGAGAGTGATATTGAGAAGTTATTTACTTTTTTCTTTTTTTACTTTGGTTTAGTACTATATTTCAACATTGTAACTTTCTTTTCAACTTTCCTAGACATATATATCATGCATCATTATATATGTTCTCCAGCTTCTTATTACTTTCAATATTCAGTTGTTTACCATTGTATGCCATTATTAATACTTCCTGTATTGTTATCTATTTCTCATCCGCTAAGTTAATCTGCCAATGAGGGAATAGTTTCCCCATTATCACACACAAGGCCCTCACTACTAGTATAAAACCTCTTCCGTAATGAGAAATGTGCTTGAGGCCATGGGACCAATCAGGTACGGGGAGCCTATGGGCGGCTTCTGGAAGTGGGAAATTACAAATTGGTATCATATGACTTATTTTGATTTTGATTTACTATTTGGAGCCTATAGTTAGGTATAGGATGGAATATGTACTTGGTAATTTGCTGTGACCGAGAGTTTCTAACCCATGTATTGGGAAAAACCAATCTACCTCGTTTATTGCATTTTTCTAGTTTTTCAATTTTATTGTTGATTATACATCCTCAATGGGTAATTCACATGTTTTATGCTGTTATCATTGATATTATTATGGTTCAATTTCCATTATATCATGATGAGATTAGGGTATTCCATATCATGCATCATGTAGGAACTTTCTAGAGATCACATGTCATGCATTCTTGACATTCCATTTAGGTTGCATTAGAGATTTATTGTTGCTGAGATAAATTTTATGCATGATATACATATTGTTGTGATAAATTCCTTGATGGAATGCCTGATTTTGATAGAGAATCAAATTGTTAACGTTTTGGTTGAACTAATGCAAAAAAAATGGTTAATGTGGTGTTATGGGCCCTCACAGACCAGAATTTGGTGGATCAACACCCTTTTATCCGAGTTTATGACATGTATTGGATGCAAATATTTGATTCGAGAGGAGTATGGCTCCTTAAAGAATGGTATTTTTCACATTTATATTTGTTTCATTGTTTTTATAGGCCCCATAGTAGTTTATGAGGCTTAATATCCAAAAAAACCCAGAATACACGCCGTGTAACGATGAATACACACTATGGGTTCTTCTGTTCGGGATGAAAGTAGTTATCTTAAGTACATGATGTGTAATTTAGGTACACACAGTGTAGTTTCTAACTATGTCTCAGACTGTGTGGATGAGGACATGGGGTTTGGAATCCTTGGTAGGACATGCTGTGTACCTGATTTACACACCGTGTTGTAGAACCATGTAACCAGACGTGTCACTAAAAACATGGGTCGAAAAAATATTCCTAGAAAACAATGTGTGTATCTAGAACACGTTGTGTAGTGTGAGCCATGTATCCGACCACATCCCAAAAAACACGGGTCATTGAAGCATTTCTAGTAAACACTGTGTTTGGCACTAACATGCCATGTTGTATCATTATAGGAGGACTCTGTGGATTAACTGTGTAGAAGAACTCGGACAGGGAAAGAGGATTCAATTACATGCTGTGTTTTAGGAAAACACGCCTTGTGTATGGGATGCTACAGAACCTGGGTTGGAAATAGTACACGCCCATGTGAAGGATTAAGGGAACACTTCGTGTAGTCATTATACATCCCTTGTATCCATGTTTTGAAAAAATTTAATGGTTTAGCTCTCTTATTCCCTTCTTACACTTTTATGTTTCAGTCCCTGATAATTTTGATTTAAGGTGTGCGCTTGGCCATGAAGAGGCAAGACGCAAAGACTTAATCCCATTGTTTGCCAGTTTCAAGGTGATGATTAGACACCAGACATGGATTCTCAGGGAATTCTAGCATATCCTCTAGTAATTCCAGTCTTAGCAGTGGTCTTCATTTTGGACATAGGTGCTGGCACACATTTCATAGGGGGCTTTATGAGGTTTATGAAGACCATTATAGGAGTAATAACTTCATCCCCGTCAATAGAATAATTGATGTTGGTATTTCAGTAGCAACATGCTCCCACCTTTTCAGGGGCTGGAGGACCCACGGCTACAGAGTCATAGCTAGAAGCCATGTTGATGATTTTTGAGCATCTAGAGATGACTCTTGAGAGGAAGGTCAAGCTAGATACGTATATGCTTTAGTATTTATCCAATAGAAGGTGGGATGTGATCTCACAGGAGGGACGACAACATGATATGTCTTATGAGGTGTTTTAACAAACCGTCTATGATTACTTTTATCCAGAGAATTTGAGGGACGATCAAGCCCGAGAGTTCATAAGTTTAGAGCATAGTACTCTTTCTGTTATGGAGTACTCTTCTCGCATCATCGAGCTATAGAGATATTCAACTTTTTGGGGGGATATGGGTTGTTACTATCAGGGAAGTTTAGGGATGGTCTCAGATAGAACATTCGTCCTCAAGTGAACATCTTCAGGTTGACTTCGACATCTTCTATAGTCAACCAGGCACTGATCCGAGAGCATATCGTGAGGGATTCTAGAGCTATTTGCCAAGGCAGTTCAGCAACCAATGTTATTACTTCACCAGTTGATAGCAGGAAGTGCTGTAGGGAGACTACACATGGAGATCTGAGTAGGCGGGATGCACCTTCAGGTATCCAGGTGGAATGCTACCAGTGTGGGAAGGTTGGGAATATGAGGCCTCATTTCCTAAGAGACCTAGTAAAGTGCTAATCCTGTGGCAAGATGGGTAATCTTCAGAGATTTTTTCAGATCTTCCCTCCAGTATCTGGTGATAGGGGTTCATCTATGAAACCTCATTCGGGAGAAAAACCGCCAATTTCTCCTTTGTATGGGAACTGGAGTTCTTTTGGCCATTCAGGTAGTGGTGGAGGTCTTGGTCGTGGTAGCAAGTTCCAAGGCATCCAGATAAAACAGGGTGGATCAGCTCAGAGTAGTCAGGTAGGTTCGTAGGGCTGCGTTGCAGGTCAAGCTATTGTAGGAGAGTGGACAGAGTAGAAGCAAGATCATGAACCCTCTACAGTTCGATGTATGATCGTAGTTTCTACAGTTTCATCTTCATATTATTTCGATCCTCGGGTTCCCATATTGTTATATCTGTTGCTGTTGTGGAGATCCTTGGGATCTGTGTTTTTACTTTTGTTAATTTCTTGGCACTAGACTCACCATTGCTGACAAAAATGACTAGTGTATGTAAGTTCAAGGAGTCCCCTCTTGAGGTTACTGGGTGTCACTTCTTTTGATACCTCTATGTCTTATAGATGATGGTCTATGATGTCATTATATGAATGGTTTGGTTAGTTCCCATCCAGGAGTTTGTCGATTGCTATCGTCATAGGGTGAGTTTCACATCACCAAAGGGAGGATCGTTTCTTCATAAGGGTGAATTGAATGTCTAGGCGAGCAGAGCAGGACTCGAGAATCATGGTTTGAGAAGTGATACAACCTAGATTTCTAGTCCATATCTGGATGATCAGGGGACAACACAGATGGACTTTCCCCCAATGGTGGAACATTTTAGGGAGGTCTTTCCAAAGGAATTTCAAGGTTTTCTTCCAAAGGGACAGGTGGAATTTTCAATTTATCTTGTACCAGGAGCGGCACCAGTGTCCATTACTCCTTATAGGATGGATACACTAGTGTAGCAGGAGCTCAGGAAGAAGTTGGAGGAGTTACACATAAATGGTTTTATCCAACCCAGTACTTCTCCTTGGGGTTCTCCAGTCCGGTTTTCGAAGAAGGTGGACGGTACTCTACAACTTTTTGGGGATTATCGAAAGATGAACCCGTTGATGGTCAAGAACCAATATCCCTTACCAAGGATTGACGATATCATGGATCAACTACTAGGATCCCGGGTGTTCTTGAACATTAACTTGAGGTTCGGTTATCATCAATTGCGTGTTAGACCATCTGACATACCTCTTATAGCCTTTTGAAGATTTTATGGTCTATAAGAGTATGTGGTTATACCGTTTGGTCTCACAAACGCACCTGAAGTTTTCATGGAACTGATAAATGGAGTGTTCCATCCATACATGGATTCATTCGTGGTAGTCTTTGTGGATGATATTTTGGTGTACTCTCACACTCGACACGAACAAGCTACCCATCTTCAGATCGTTCTGAGTACATTGAGATAGCACAAGTTATATTCTATGCTCCCAAAATCCCATTTTTGGAAGGATCAGATTCACTACTTGGTTCATGTTATCACAAAGACAAGAGAATCAGTAAACTAAGAGAATGTCAGAGCTGTAGTTTCCTGGGAGTAGCCGAAGAACGTCATTGAGGTACAGAGTTTCTAAGGATGGATGGATACTACATGCGTTTCATACTGGAATTCTCACGCTTAGTTGTTCCATTGACGGGCCTGACTAAATGGGTGCTAAGAACTTGTGGACATATTCTTGTGAGTTAGCCTTTCTGGATCTTAAAGGGAGGTTGACTTCAGCAACGATAGTAGTTTTTTCAGAGCAGGGAAAGAAATATATTGTGTACTATGATGCTTTAGGTATGAGGATGGGATATCAGCTTATAATGGAAGAAAATGTCTTTGCGTACGGGTCTCGGTTGTTGAGTCCACATGAGTGAAATTACATGACACACGATCTTGAGTTGGCCGCAGTTGTTCATGCCTTACGTAGTTGGAGACATTATCTGTTGGGAGATAATTTTGTGGTTTTCACAGGCCACAAAAGTCTCAATTATATCATCAATCAGCATGACCTGAATTCGAGACAATGAAGGTGGGTTGAGTACCTTCAGTCATTTGACTTTGAGCTTGACTATACACCTAGGAAAGGCAATGCGGTGGCTGATGTGCTAAGTAGAAGGACTCAGATATATGTATTTCAAGAGGCCATCAATGAGTTGAAGATTATGGATCTATTCTCTGTGATGCATTTGGAGGTGCATGATAGGCAGAGGAAAATGTTTCCTTCATATATAGCTATTACCTCTACTCTTCTTGATCGAGTGCGAATGAGGAAGCTATCAGATTCTAAAGACCTAGTCCTATGTGAATCATTTTCAAGAGAGGACCATATTCTTGTATAGACCATAGATGAGGATGAGATCTTGCATTTTCTTGGGTGAATATGGGTGTCAACAAACATACGTGAGGAGGTGATGCACGACATTCACTCCTCAATATGGGCAGTTCATCCTGGTGTCCCCAAGATGTATCGTGATATACACTGTCATTATTGGTGGCCATATAAGAAGAGAGATGTTACTGGTTTCTTGATGAGGTGTTCCACTGTCAGAAGGTGAAGGCAGAGCATCAACGATCAATAGGGATTTTTCAATAGTTACCCATTCCCGAGTGTAAGTGGAATGATGTCGTGATGGATTTAGTGATAAGTCTATCGAGGTCTCCTCAAGGGAATGATGATTTTTGGATTGTTATTGATAGACTCACGAATGATTCTTACATCTTTCCAATCAAGGATACATTTAGTGTTGATGATATGGGATTTTTTTTATTCGGTAGAAAGTACGTCTACATGGAGTTCTACACTCCATTATGTCAGATAGGTACACACGTTTTACTTCTCGGGTCTGACAGGGATTCCAGAAGGCCTTGGGTACATAGGTACTTCTGAGTTCAACTTACCACCCCCAAGAAGATGGCCAGTCCTGGCATACATTTCAGGTTCTTGAAGACATTCTTTATGCATGCATCCTAGATTTTGGAGGTTCTCAGGAGAAGCACATACCACTTGTGGAGTTTTCCTACAATAATAGTTTTCAAGAAACTATTCAAATGGAACTTTATGTGGCTTTATACGGTAGGCCATTCTATTCACCCTTATACTGACTTGGAGAAGGAGAGGCAGCTATGTTGGGACCTCGTCTTGTCCAAGAGACCACAGAGCAGATAGAGTTGATTCAGAAGAGTATGGATACTGAACTATCTCGACTGAAGTCTTATGATGATCAACGGAGATGGCCTCTGGAGTTTGAGGATGGGGATACTTTTTTCCTACATGTCACACCATGGTTGGGACATAGTTGGATCAATAGATAGTTTAAGCTTTAACCGAGGTAAGTCAGGCCATTTGAGGTTTTGGATAGAGTTGGGCTGGTTGCCTATTGGTTGTAGTTACCTCCGTGGTACTGGGCTATGCATGATGTCTTCAACATTTCTTAGCTCTGAAATTACTTCTTAGACTCATCTCATGTTTTTCAACTAGATTATGTTGAGTTAGAGGTAGACACCTCATTTGTGGAGCATCATATACCGATTTTTGATCATAGTACGAAGGTTCTCCGTGGCCTGTATATTCCTATGGTATGAGTGCTATGGAATCACGGACGAGTACAGGGCGAGACATGGGAGATGGGAGAGGGAAGCCGATATATGATCATAGTGTCTAGGGATGTTTGAGGATTCTTCTTATACGCCACCTTGCTATGGAAATTCTGAGATGAATTTCTTTATGGGGGGGGGGATTTTGTAAGAAAGAAGATCTTATTATCATGTATATTTCCTTTTTTTGGTGTTTTTATCAAAAGAGAGGAATTTTGGGATGTTTCTTAAGTACACTCCATGTACTTTATGAGTACATTCCATGTACTCGGTTACCATGGGTAGTCGTGTGTTAGTCACGTAACTGCCGAGAACATGATCATGTGTGTTCACATGGAGACCACCTAATGCTGAGGCCAGTAAGGGAATGTACACACCGTGTACTTTTAAAGTACATGTTGTGTACTTTATTTTTTCATTAAATAGACCGGGGTTTTGTCTGATGGACATAACATTCTCCTTATCAACACATCTCATCCAGGAGAGACAATACAACTGTGAAACTTCTCTGAGCCCTTGATAAAGCATCCATCATCTGATTCGACCACCGTTGATTACGTTGAGATCTCCTCATCATGCACTTACTTCTTCTATAGATTTGTTTCTAGATTCCTCCACTTTCTATCATTATCTCTAGTTGAATGTTTTATACATTTTCGTAGATCTACAGTGATCATGGGAGATTCAAGTCTTGATATTCCCTTATAATGATCCTACAACACCTAGGTAGGTGATATGGTCCTTTCTGTAGATAGTATTAGAATTTTGGTGCAAACATTCCTAATACCTTTGAATGGGGTATTGCGTGTTCTTGGTTTTTATCCCTGATTGTGACTACTATGCATATTTTATTTGAATGGTGGTTATTTTTTAAGAATAATGTTACATTTTCTATGCTATAGATTTTTTTCCCATGTTATCTTGTTTTGACCATTTGGTCTAGTTTTCCTGTTAGGCCGCTGTTTACATTCCATGCCTAGTATTGTTAAGATGGAGTGATTATTATCTGTCATGTTGTTATGTTATAGACTGGTTATCCAAGTAGTTCTGGAGGATTACTTTGGGCACTTTGCATATCTATGCTCGTTTGACTTACACAGGGCCGTGAGAACCTGGTGTAGTAGACTATAGAGAGAATGGACATAAGGGCTTTTTCAGAGTGTATCTTTATTATCACACTACAAGACCATATGGGGGATTGACGTTGAGTGCTCCCCAAGAGTGTATATAGTTACGTTACAATTCCACATGAGAAATTGACGTTGAGTGATTCCTTAGAGTTCATGTAGGTTCCGTTAAAAGACTATCGGGGTAATTGATGGGGAGTGCATCCTCAAATATTCTTTGATCATTCATGGCCATAAGGGGAATTGATGTTGACTTCTTCCTCAGTGAGCCTTCAAAAAAGCTAAACCAGAGGGGATAGACTATTGGTACTTCTAATGATAGGTAGGACTAGAGGGGATAGTCTGTGAGTACATCCCAGAGGGAAACCTATTTGTGATTATCTGCTAACTTGATATGTGTTGTTTTAATGCTTTGAAACTATAGGAATGTTCACTGTTGAGTAATTCATTGTTTACTGCTTCTTTTTTCTTGTTACCTGCCATATATGTATTCACTGACGGTTAGGCATATATCTCAAAGGGGTTGTATACTGGAATATATTCCCACACTATGTTTGGGTAATTCTTTGGGCCCATACTGATTATATTTTTGTAGGTATAGATAAGGGAAAGTTCCCTTTTACTTCAAGTACTTGATTGCTTTGGAGTTGGAGAGAATGGGACCAAGCTGAGGCTTGCGATACTGAGGAGTTGTTTACTGTGTTCTTTTATACTTTAATTTAGTACAATATTTCATAATTGTGAATAGTTTGGCTGCATTCCAAGATATTGGTATCATACATCATTATATTTGTTTTCTAACTGCTTATTACATTCAGTATTCCGCTGTTTTGGGTTGTATGCCATTATTACTTGTTCTTCTATTGTTATCTATTTCTCTTCTTTTGTGATACTCTGCCAATAAGGGCATAGTTTCCCTACTATCACACCCAAGTCCCTTACTTCTAGTTGATATCCTTTGGCATATGGGAAATGCGCTTGAGGCCATGTGACCAACCGGGTACGGGGCACCTCTAGTCAGCTTCTGGATCCAGGACATTATATATAATGTAATACCCTTGTATGCTAATCCAGGTTCTCTATAATAATCCCTCTATATTATTCCCATTATATAAATTTAATAATATCTTTTTAAAGATATCAATATTTTCACAAAGAAAAAAGTTCTCTTATTTTTTTTACATTTTTTCAATAAATAACATTCAAAAAATTAGCAGGAAATCCAAGAATAAAAAATATATACATGAACCCATTGTCATTTTTAAAAATTATATACATAGAAAATGTATTTCAATATGTTGAGTATTTATGAAAAAAGGCATAATATATTAAACTTTATAAATGAAATATATCCCTTTAAGGAAATACTATGATTATTTTGGATGTGTATTTTTGTAAATGTTTACCATTATTCAATACTTCTATCAAAAATAATTTAAAATAATGTATGTCAAAAGAAAAGAAATAATTTTTAGATTGGGTATGTGTAACATTTAACATGTCTTCATATTATATGAATCTTATATTTAAAAAACACATAGAAATTTTAACTATTAAAAAATGAATTAATAAATATTAAATGAAAAGTACAAAACATTTACGTTAAAATGATGAAAATCCCAATATATTTATCATAATCCTTATAGTTGAACTCGTTTTAACACTTAAAGAACCAAAAAACATCCAATATTTTTTCCATAACTTTTGAAAATGAATTATTTTTATTGTCATTCACAAAACAAATATTTATTATATTTATTGTTATGGTTATTAATATATAGTCAAATGATAAAAATTTAGATGTATTTTATATTTAAGTGAAAATAAAATTATAAATTTTATGTATTGAATCCAATTATTTAAAAAATAATAAATATTATTAAAAATTGAAAAAAAATTAAGAATTTAAGTGTGTAGTTGTTAATATAGAGTGAACCATATATATTAAAGATTTTATTAAATATTCATAATTAAAAAAAAGTGGTAAAGAATAAAAAAGTTCATATAAATAAATCATTTATTTAAACTGACCCAAATTAAATTTATTTTTCATAATTTTTTTACAAAAGGGTTAACTTTTTATAAATGTGTTATCCATAAATGTATAGAAATAATTTAGTTAATTGAACAACAATGATACATAATATTCTTATATAAAGACACTGTTTGATTTCTAAAAAATATTTGTACCCACCAAGAGGATTATTTCAATTTTTGGATATCATAGAAATTTTATTAATTAATTTTGATCTCTTTTTATTAACCACAATAAGATTTTGACTATTCAATGAAAATTAATTTTAATTTAACAATTTAGTGAAAATTTCTTCAAAATTATTTTCAATTTAATTATGATGAGTAATAATATATCTTTTATTGTTTTCTGTTCAATATATAGTTGGGTATTATATCTATATACATGGAAAAATATATATGAGAAGATTTTATTGAAAAAGTAATTGAACATGTCCTACTACTAAGTATACTAACTTGAGTAATACAAAATCAAAAATCAATGATAATGTGTTTCTTCAACATGAATTTTGAAAAAAATATTTACCACATATTCGAATTCAGTAATAAAATGGGTTGTTTTTAATTTTCACATAGTTTTCCATAAACCTAAGGACTTAACAATGAGATAACATGTGTTATACTTTTTCTTCAGATTCAGCATGATGTAATTGATGTGAGAATGGAAATACGTTTAATGTGAAAACGTTTACACCATACGACTTTATAATATTTTCATTTTATAATATGTATGTTTTTTTATATTACATTAAATGCAAACCCATGTTAATCTATTATATACACAATAATGAGTTGGATTATGATACAAACAGGACTGAGTTTTACCAAACAATAATATATTATTAAACTATTATTATTTAATATAATAACTTATATCCTAGAAATTAATTTTCTAGATATGAATAGTATTAAGAAAGTAATGAAATTTAAATATTATATATTTCATTAAATGTTATTACATTAATTGAAATGGTATAATATTTATTAGATAATAATAAATCCAATTTTATGGATTAAATTTCTATATTGTTATAAAGGCAGTTCTACTAGCTTATGCTCAAATTTCCCAAAGGCCTTCTTTTTTTATTGATTTTTAATAACCCCCTTTCATGGGATTAGGGGGATCCCTAAAAAGGCCCATAATATTAGAGATTACATGACCAGAAGGTCTTATAGAAAATTTTCAGTCCATAACTACATAGAACTGCTCCTTCCTAGCATCTGTATCGTGATATCAGATCTGTACCTTCCCATGGCTGCTCAGATAGGATTCCCGTACATATATATGTTGGTCTCGATGGTAATGTCAAATCCTTTCATTTAACCACATCCATTAGCTTCATCTTTAGTGATTACAACTACTTTGAATCCTCATCTAGTGGATGCTATTTATAAAGTCTACCTGGTCCATTTTGCAACATTTTAGGTAACGAAATTGCCTTGAAGTGGCCCAAAGGCCTTATGGTGGCTTAAAGGCCTTGAGGTGTCTCAAAAACCTTACAGTCCCGAAGGACATAGGTTTCTCGAAGGTCTTAAAGGACTAGAGAACCAAACTAGAGGCCTGAAATCCCAAATGGACGAATAGTTCTGGCTGCTTCAGTACCAAATATTACATTCTACAGTGTATGCTACAGTTCTGCTCCAGTCCATCTACAGTACCCTGCAAATATTTATCCACCCGGTTTTGAACTCAGGTCACATTGATAAACATGTCGAGTCCTCACTAACTAGGCTGAGGCTCTTGTACAATTCTACTAGCTTACAATGAAGCACTTGATTCAAATTTAGTATTGAGAGTATTATAAATTCAATTGGAAAAAATAAACTTCTTACTTGAAATATTGATATCAATATTTACTTTGGGATATCTTATGAAATTTTCTGATGAAGAATCATGTTTTGATTAATAGTGAAAAATATTGAATTTTAATTGAAATAATTTTTTAGTATAAATTATTTATATAGTTAAATTATGTTTTGAATTGGATTTATAATATAATTATATAAATATGTTATCATTTAATCTAATTTATAACATTATAAACAATTTCACATTGAATTTATATATACAAACATTTCAATCATTTGAAAATCTTTACATTAAAAACCTGAATTATCGCCCCTTATGTGGGATTAGCATTAAAACTGATTTTGTAACATCAATGAATTCAATTAAGAAAAATTTATATACTCTATTTTAATTGGTATAATATTTTTGGTCTAATGATAACAAAATTTATTTTGACCAAAAATTGTAGTGCATGTAATTAAAATTAATTACAATAGTTAAGGATAAATCATGTTATTAAGTAAAAAAATATTGTTATAATCATTATGAAACTATAATAAAAAAACCTACTATTATAGTATGAGTTATTGTAAAAAAATACTTGGAAAATTTTATGGCCTCTTGGAACCACTTGGATTACTTTAATGGTTTTTTAGTATTTTATTCTAAGGGAAGTAAAATATATCACCCAAATGTTTATAGTTTGCATCAGATTTTTTGTATGATGTTATGTAGAATATATCATCAAACATAAAAAATTATTTCAAATATTAATATTTTATATACATAATTAAAATTTATTTATTTTTTGATTTATATAATAAATAATTATCATAATGTCTTTCACAATGATGATGTAATCATTTTTTAATTATTCAAAATATAAAATAAATGATATTAATAATATTAAAATAAATATAATTTAACATAATTAAAATAATGAAGTAAATTTAAATATTCTATATATATTAAGGATGTATTAAAAGTTTTTTATTGAATATATCATATTGTTTTGAACATTTTTTAAATTCATGTAATGAATAGTGTCCAAATTGATTGTAATGATAAATTAAAATAAATAATATCGAATTAAATGATATAAAACAATAGTCCAAATGATTGGTATATTGTTTAAAATTACATATATTACTCACTTATTGTTATTTTGGAATTATATAGTATGAATATTAACCATTCAATTTTAAAAAGTCATGTTCTCATAGTAAGATTTAAAAGGTTTCATTATGTGTTAAAGACAGAAGATAAGGGTAATAATGCGACCTATGAATCTATAATAAATATATTATGAGAGTATATAGACCCATAATAATATTATATTATAAACAACTAACTTTGGATTCATTTTTAATTGAAATAAATTTTTATTAATGTAATATTTTGGGAGCTTCAAAAATTACCCATCACCTAAATTATAAAAGAGAACCTTCTCCCTCAATTCCTCTCACCACATTGAGAATTCTACAAAATCCAAACCATGAAAAATAAATCTCCCAGTATCCTTCTCTTAATAATATAAGGAATACATTATGCAAAAAGAAAACAAGGGATGTCTTTTGATATAAACCAAAAAGTGTTACCCAAATAAGAGGTAACATTCTTTAACAATCACTTTAGTTTTATTTCTTTTTCCAGTCCTTAATTTCATATAATTCCATTCTTATATAATAAAAAAATTATAGTAAATATATTTTTATGATATTATATTAATAGTTTTATCTATATCTACACACTTAAAAAAATGGGTAACAAATTTACCGTTCGTGTATGGAGAACTACTACATCATGAATTTTTTTCATTTATTTATCCTATACCACATCTCATGGTTAGAAATTATGATTGAAAAAACTATTTATATATGATATATATGATAGATATTTTTCATTGATACTTCATGAATTTTTTTATAACACATTAACTCATGCTTTCAATTTTTTGTAAATACTATAAAATCATTTGTGGAAGTGTGGGAGCCCGCATCCTCGAAGCGATGAGATTCGTTCACAAGATATATAAAACATATAAAAAATGGTTTTATTAAAAACATATGATATATATGATATTTTAGTTTTAATATAAATTTATATCAAATATTTTTAATTCTTTTAAAATTGAAAAGACATGAAAGTATTGTTCATGCAAACGTATGGCCTACTGTCTCGATGAACGGAGAATTTCATTTCATACTTCCAAAATTGATGGGATATTTTAAATATATATATAATTAATATATATTATATTTACATCATGTTTTACATTATTAATATGATTAAATATGGATACATGTAATAGGATCATCAATGTGAATTCCAACCCACACTCGAGAAATGAAGTAATTTTCACATGAAATAGTGAAAATAATGAAATATTACTAAAAAACAAGTGAGAAAATAATATATGAATATCATAAATGGTATAATAAATATGAATAATATTTATTTATAAATTAATAATTTTTAACCATTATAATGTATGTTAAATCATGTAGAACTAAATATGAATTGTGAGGTAAGGCCAACGGGTTTCAACACATAGTCGAACTGCAACCATGGTACAACACAAACCACTAGACAATGTGGTGTGCTATTAAGCATTCCATTTTTTCTTAAAATCTCTAATTGATAATATTATTTTGTCTTTAGGGTCATTTAATATCTAATTGAAAACCATGGTATCATAAATTATTGGGTAATTAAGTGATAAATGATATTTTGGGAACATGTTCCCTATTTTGGGAGTGCTATAATATTAAAATAAACAAAATTTTATAAAGAATAAAGTTTGAATTTTCTTTTGGAGTCAAATATGATTTTATTTTATACATATGGCTATTTATTTTATTAATTTAAATGGTTACCATATCTTGGAGACTATTTTACTTAGGAAATTAATTTTTTGGTATATGTGAATAAGAGTGATTGATGTTGTTATGAAGAATATATTACCAATTACTTCAATTGTTTGCATCTTAATAATAGTATACAACTTATTTTAGGAAGGATAATGTATTTTTGAATAATATATTTTTATGTTTTGGTATTTCTATTGAATTATGGAGATTGAATTTGTTTTTTATCATATAAATGTTTATTATTTTTGGACAATTATGTTGTCTTATCCAAATATTTTTGGTTATAGTTAATGTAAAACTATAAGAAGAAAATATAGTTATAATTTTTTTTTTGATTTTTTATAAATTTAAATTTATCATAATGATAATATAATGAATAAAATCATCTTAGATACTCAATTTTAGAAGAGAAAAATGAGATCATGGTGTTAAATTGTTAATAGATGAAACATCAATTGTCAACTAAATATGTTTCATTATGCTATTTGTCTTGGAAAAAAATTAATTCCTTAACTCAATTAATATTTTTTGAAAATAAAAACATAGTCAATTTAATTTTATTAAGGATAAATAAATATCCACTTTAACCCATCATATATATACTATTTTGTGATGGTATAATATTTTATGACAATTGTTTCTATCATCCTCTATCCGAACGTGATTGGTAGATTTCTCTTCCATATCCATGTTTTCCTAAATGTTATGATATTCAATATCCTAATTTTTTTGTTTCCATAACATATAATTTTCACTCATTTTTTGAAGATGTTTTGTGAAAATTATTTATAAAGTATGTGTTTTTTTATTTTAAGATATAAAAACCGATACTATCGAGATGAAGTTTAAATTGTAAGGACGCAATTTAATAAGGGGGTACAATGTGACCACCCAATAAATCAGAAATATATTTATTTTGGAATAAGTTTAATTTTATTTCTAGATTGATTTATATGAATCACCATGTGAACATACATTACAAACAATAATTAGTTTTATGAAATTATAATTAATGAAGAGTTTTACCTAACAACAATATATTTTTAAAATTTTATTATTTAATATTATGAGGTATAACATATTAGTTGTGTTGGATTTTATGAATTGTATTAAAAAAATAATGAAATTTTTATATTATCTATTTAATCAATTGTTTTTAAATTATCCCAAATTAATTTATATACACAATATATAAATTAAACCAATTTTTCGCATTAAAGGCAATATTTTTGTAAAGGTAGTTTTATGGATTTTTAATAGAAAACTTATTTTAAATTTAGTATTTCACACTTTTAAGAATTATATTTGTCTAAATAATATTTTTCATTAAAAGGGCCTTATCAAAATTTACTTTGGGTTAACTTTTGGTATTTTCATGAGAAGTTTCATATTTGATGAATAGTGAAAAATATTAAATTTTATTTGAAAACTAATTTATTATTTAAATTATTTATATAGTTAACTAATGGTTTTCAATTATTTTAAAGTATATTTATATGAATATTTTTGTGATATAATATATTTTTTTTCATGGAATGATGTTCACATTAAATATAGATATAAAAAATTCTCAACCTTTTGAATGTTTTTACATTAAAACCTTGTTTTTTACTTCTATATAGGGTATTGTAAATAAATTAAACATTTATACTTATTTTAATTGAATATTAAAAAAATAAAACACAACGTTGTAATCAATATGTTATTTTTATTCTAATAAGATAAATTATGTTTTTACCAAAAATGATTAGTGAAAGTAGTTAAATTTAGTTACAATGGTAGTTGGTAAATCATGTAATTAAGGGTCGAAATAATAATATATGTATTATAACATTTCCCATACAATTTTCAACACATCATTGGATGTTTTATTATCATCCAATATCACATTTGGTATGATTTCTGTCCTGTATGAGTATCTTTAATGACTATAAGAAATTTTTAGTATTTTATTGTAAGGGAAGTCCAGTATGTGACCCTCATTATTTCGCTAAGTATTACATTTTGTATACGTCGTTTTGAAAAATATATATTCGACTGTAAATAGTAATTTTAAATCTAAATTTTTTTTCTTCATAATTTTAATATTTTTTTAATAAATTTATGATATAGATAATTTTTATAAATGATTTCATAATGATGATGACATAATTATTTCATTAATATAAATATAAAAAGTATGATATTAATAATATTAAAATAAATATAAATTTAAATAAATAATATCATTCTAAAATTTTATATATTCAATATACATATTAGGGATTTATTAAGGGTTAGTTTCAATTTTATCATGTAGTTATGATATTTTTAAAATGACATGTAAAGAATAATTTCAAAATTTACAATAATGATATTTTAAAAATATATTTTATTTTTTAAATGATATAAACATCATAAAATAATAAAATGTATCATAATTAATTTAAGAATGTTATAAAATTCATTTCTGAATCATTTATAATTATTTTTTCCTTTATAATAACCATATTTACCCTTATTCTATAAAAGGCAAAGTTGTCAGGGTAAGAGTTGAAATGTATAACTGAGGATTAATGGATAAATATAAGTGTAATAATGTAACCTAAACATGTTTAAATATTATTTTATGATAGTAATTAAATATGTGCTCTCCTAAAATTATAAATAACTCACTTTTTAGTGATTTGGAATTGACCATTAATTTATATTAATTTAAAATTTTGAGAATTTTCAAAAGTGTCCCTCACCTAAATTATAAAAGGGAAACTCTTACCCGACAACATCACACCACATTATGTATTATAAAATAAACAAAAACTAATCAATTTCAATCCCAAAACTCGTCCCATAATCCTATAATAATATTTTTTAATAGAAATAAATTAAATGGAGGCTTTTGATATGACCAGAAAAGAGATTCCAAAATAAGATGCAATATTATTCGACAATCACAATAGTTTTACTTGTTACCCATATCCATAATTTATAATTATGAAATAATTATATAATAAAAAATTATCCTCAATATAATGATATGATTTTATATTAATGTATCATCTTATATAAACAAGAACTTCCTTCTAATTGTTAATTAATTTTCTGTTCATGTACAATGAATTACCACCTCATGAAACAATGCATTAATTTTTCCATTACCACCTTTCATGGTTGGTAATTATGATGAACACACAATTTTAATATTATATATATATATATATAATATTTATGATTTCACCATACTTCATAAATTCTTATATAACACATAATATCATACATTCTTATTTGGGTTGAATAAGATAACATCATTTGTGGATGGGTGGACTACCGCCTCCCCAAAGAAATGATATTCGTTCACTCTATACATGGACAATATAATTTATAGTTTCAATAATAAGAAGTGATATATATGAAATATAAATTATACATTATTTTTAAAATACATATATATGATCTAATTTTCTACATTTTAAGAAGAAAAATAAATGATAGTTGTATTCATGCTTACATATGGCCTACCTTGTCCATGAACATTGCCTTTCATTTTTTATATCAAAATTTTATGGATATATATATATATAGGAAATATATATGATATTTATAGCATCATTTTCCTTCTATATATGATTAATCCATGATATATGTAATTGGCATAGTAAATAACAAGTCAAAACATACTGGAGAATCATGGAAATTAACACATGAAATAGTGAAAATGATGAATGATTATTAATAACTTGGTGATAAAATAATATAAGAAGATATTATATGATATAATAAATTTTAATAAGGTTATTTTATGAAATAATAAAATTCATTAAACCATTATACAGGAGGATAAATCATGTACAACTTAAAATGAATTTTGGGGTAGGGGATCCTTGTGTCCCTTGTAGTTTTGGGAGACATATGATATACACTACTTATTTATTTTTTGTGATGTATATATGACTCATTAATGTATTTTATTTTCATTAATCATAATATTAATGTATTTTATTATCTAAATTTTTCCTTTCATCTATGTAATTCCCTAAACCCCGAGAACTGGAGCTGGTTCCTTATATTACACTTTTAGTATGATTGTAAGGAATTTATTATCAATAAAATGATCAATGTTTAAGTTTATTAAGACCAAATTATATTCAAAACACACATAGTACATTTTTATGGATATAAAATACGACATGATAAATAAAAAAATTAAATAAACAACATACATTCATCTCATTGAATAATTTCTCTTCAAAACCTAGAGAAGGGAAAAATAATAAGTATGAGATAAAATAATCAATAAGGGTTATAAGAAGTAAAAAAAAGAGAATTAATTTCAATAATAAATATAAATTTTGTCAAAATTAAATAATATGAAAAACACTTGACATCAATAAAATAGGAATGAAAATGCATCCGTAGATATTCATATAGTTTGAAAATCAAGGAAAGTGAAAAATTTATTCTAAATGCTAAAAATGATTATTTAGTGGATTTAATGTATCTAGATTATCAATAATTATACCATTAATATGGTTTCAGTTTTTGGGTAGAAACTCATATGATTCTTTTTGGAAATATCCATGAAGCATTTATCACTAACTATTTTGTCAAATGAGACATATTGATTCATAAAGGGGCTTTAGCACCCCCATCATTATAATTTGAAATTATTATTCATATATAGATTAAATTAAATAAAAAAATTCGTTAAAAATGACCTTATTGAGTATTGGATACTGATTTTATTAAGTTTTCCCCAGTTAAAACAAAATTTAAAATAAAGACCAGATGTAAAATGGTATACGACTAAGATAATAATCATAAACATGATACAATAATAAGGATATTTAACAGAAATATAATTTAAAATTAAAATTTATCTAAAATGGAAAGTAGACACACTACATATGAATTATTTCTTTCATAGTACAAAGTATGTCTTAATGAAATGATAATCGAGACAAAGTCTGTTTAATTAATTCACACTTAAATTTGATGGGATTGCGCCTCATGTTGAAAAAAAAATATTTATTAAAAGGAATATACATAAGTTAATTACATTAAATTATATAAATATTTATAATTTATTATAATTATATTATTATTATTATTAATTTCTATTTATGACAATTGAAGCGTTTGATATCACATTGTACTAAAAAATTTCAATTTTTTTCTTCACTTTTTCTATTTTATGTAAATGAAAATTATACATTAATATAGATAATTAAATATGTTATATTTTATATATTTTTATTTATATATATTATATATATATATTAAAACATCCATCCATGCTGATGGTTTTAAGGTTTGACATAGAAATGACTTCATTTGTGGTTGAGCAATCTATCATGGGACATTGACGGGAGAGTGGAATGAGGATGATTAAAAATTTTATATATGGTAATATGAAACATACATAGGGTTGAAAAAATTAATATATAATTAAATTACTAAATAATAAATTATTTTAATGATTTTTTTTTGGAATGGATTGTGGAAAATGAAAGAGGAACTGTAACATGAAGGGAAAAATGGGGGTTTGAGAGTGTTCATTTCCATTGTTTTAATGACTGGTTAACCTATTTATATGTAATTAAGATCATGTTAAATTGGTATAATTATATAGAATTAAAAAATATGTTTAATTGGTTATATATTTTATTTGGTTAAATTTTATGAGAATGATTCATTATATAAACATTTAATGATAAAGGCCTAGATTATTTTCAGTGGTTTTCCTATCATTAGGCACTAGTTTGGATTAAAAAATTAATACTATGTATATAGAATGTATCTAGAAAATTTATAATGATATAATACACATTTCATAATCTGGATCTACCATAAAAATTGTTTACTGACCATCCTTGACAATGAAGGTGTAGAAAAAAATATGTCATCCATGAAGGCTGTAAATCGACTCCTCATGAATAATTATTTTGTTTTTAAAAATAAATGAGATTGAGAAAAGAGTTCCACTAAAGTTGTTCCATTAATATGATATCACTATAGTGTATATATGATTCTAGATTTATTATGTCAATTTTAACAGCAGTAGATTGGAGAGGATATGAAATTTAAAAGTAAATTGAAAGGAAATTAAAATAAAAGAGAGAGGATTTACCTCTTGATTTATCCTCTTTAAGTACCTCCTTAAGGATCCTCGGGTTGGTATTGTGTAGAGAATAAGAGATCCTAGACGTGTGGTTTGGACTATTAACGATGGATTAGTATGTAGTTGGACTTGATTCAAGGATTATTTTTTTGAGGATAAAAGTGGTGGTAGGTGGTATTTATAATGTAGGAGAGGGGAGAATTCTCATTACATTATTCTTTATTTTATAATTTTTCTCAAGAAAATCTATAGAGTTGATATTGTGAATAAATAAAGTAATTTATACATGTGATTTCTAATCAATGGTTATTAAATCATCCATGAATCAATAAATAGTGTATTCAGCTTAAAATGTATATATATCATAAATTGCCATTTCTTAAAATTCACTATAAACTCATGTATTTCATAAAATTCCATAAAATTTACCCTAACCATTTTTTTATTTGTAGAATACAAAAATTAATCAATTTTATGAAATTAATTTTAATATTTCGTAAATTTATTTTTAATTATATTTATCATATACTCAAAGAATATAGATTTAAAATTTTATAATCATTTTTAATACTACGAAAAATTAACATGCGTAACAAAAAAATATCCTAAAAACAGAAGAAAACAAATTATTAATTTGAGAATACATTTTATGAATCTTTTTTTTATTTTAAATAATTTTATAGAATATAAAATTGTAATTAAATATTTATGAATGAAAAACAAACTAGCACATAATTTATAATTTTTAAAATATTAGATTAGTTATACTATAATATAATTATATCATTACTTTATTTATAAGATGCATAAACATTATATATAGATTAATTTATTTGGTTACAATTCATTATGCTGATTTTCAATTCATAAGGGTCATATTAATGTTAATAAGATTTAGTTACAATTTCATCAGTATTAGTTCTTTACATTCGTGGAATTCCCCTTATTTCTTTCATTCATAATTTAAAGACTTTGTTTTGTGTTATATATGTAATTTAATATGATTTATGAAATAATTTTATGTGAAATGTAATTTATTGAAGGAATTGAAATAATTTAAGAAGATGCATACCTAATACATTGGGGTGTTATATTCTTCCCTCTAGAAAATCCATTTTTGAAATTTTTCATATATATTTCCATATAAATTGATGTGGGTGGTTCATAATCATATAATCATCAGGTTAGCACATCTATTCATATATTTTATATTTTATCCAGCGATTCTTTAATAGACTAGTAAATCGATTTAAAGTAATTTTTCTCTATTATTAAAATTTTCAATAGGAACATTATAGTAAGATAAATGAGGTTCAAATTGTATTTCATCATATTTGAGTATGTATGTTGGGTATATAATTGATTTATTTAACATTGAAATTTGAAACCAAACATGATATTTGTAGACGTATGACTGTAATTATAAATGGTATGCTACAACTCCAATTTTTTCCATAATTTCAAATGGTCTGATGTGCCTATGGATCAGTTTCCATTTCTTTCTAAACCATAAGACACCCTTCTATGAATATAAATTTAAAAGAAATGATATACCATGTTTAATTTAAAATACTTTCTCAGGATTTCATCATAACTCGATTTCATACTTTGGGAATCTTTATTATGTGCCTGAATTTTTTACCTTTGTCATTCTCTCTTCAATATTTCTTGGGCCTTTAAGTTTCCTATTCCAATTTTCATTCCAACAAGATTGACTTCCAAATCACATGTCATATAATGAATTGTATGGTTTCATTTGAATAATATAATTAAAATTATTATTGAATCCAAATTCCTCCAATGGTATGTATTATCCCTCATACACTATATGTCAAGTTAGCATGATCTCAACATGTCTTAAAATGTTTGAAGAATCCTTTCATATTTTCTGTCAATTTAATGGTGGTATAATGTACTCATATTAAGCTCAATATCCAAAGCCTTATGAAAAATATTCCATAATTATAATGTAAATCACATATCTTTATTAGACAAAATAGATATAGGTTTACTCAAAAGTCTTAAAATGTCATTAATGTATAGTATTTGTAGGCGTTCTAGTGGATAATCATTCCTTATTAAAAGGAAATTCGATTATTTGGTTACTTCGTCAACAATAACCATTATTTAATCATTTCTTCTTGTATTACAACGTAGTCCTATGACAATTTCCATCATAATATCATCAAATTTACACAATTTATAATAAAATGTTGCATGAATCCTTTAAGGTGTTAATTTTAAGCCCTCGCCTATTTTAAAAATATGAAAATGACAGATAGTAAGAAATTTATTGCTTTATATTATCCCACCAATAATGTTCTGTTAGATCTATGTACATCTTGGTACTACCATGCTGCATTGAAATATTTCATCTATGTGAATAAACTAATAGATCCCTTTTTAGCTCTAGTATTGATGTAACACATAACCTCTTTCCAAATTTTAGAATTCCATCCTCAAACACAATTTATGCCAATCACCCATCCTTAACGGAGTTACATTTCTATTGGGAATTGTCATGACCCGACCCTACCCGGGCTCGAGCCGCAACTACCCCAAGCCTGCCTCCATAGGCCAGGGGCTGGTGACTAGCGCCGAAGGCACAACAACTCGGGGAGGCCTTTGCCTAAGTACCTGTACACACACACACACGCAGCAAACTCAATGTAAAAGTGCAGAGTAAAAGAAAATACAAGTAAAGAAAAGGGAAATTGCTATATATATACCACAAATGTGCATCGACCTCTAAACTGTATAAAGTACAAGCTGAAAGTAAACTGAAAATAAAAGGGGAAAAACACGTGCCCAACCAAAAAGCACCACAACCTGGAAATAGGTGAACAAAAGTAAACAGCTGGAAGGGTCCCCCACCTAGAACCCGACTCCGACCATCGCACGCGGTCCAAGATCCCAAGCTCCTAAGCTCCTCTGAAGTCACGCTCCACCTGCCCATCGTCTGCAAGGGCACACCAAGTGCGGGCAAAGCCCAAGCAGGGGTGAGTATAAAAATACTCAGTAGGATACCCCGAAGGCTCGAGGGAGAAACAAAGTAGGTACCGAAGGGTGAGCAGTAGAGAAAACAAAGAAAAGTAAGGGAGTAAAACCAAATGTGAATTAAGGAGTATAGTAAAGAGTCCAGCTCAACCCAACAAGAGGCAAGAAGGTAGACTCGTCCAGACACAAGGAGTTGGAAACTGTGAGAAGATGAACTTCCCATCGAGTCTTTTCTACCTATAGTAGGAGATTAGACTCATCTAACCATGAGAATCTAGACACTGAAAGCACGTGGCATACCCTACGCGTCTTTGCCTCTCCTGGAAGAAGAGTAACCATACCCAAGAAGTGGGTACTGGAACAAGGTATATACCTATCCTTATACTCAATCAAGAATCCCAAAAAAGATCGTAAGGGGATCTCCATCCCGTAGCTCATCCCAAGAAAGATGAGTTGCCAACAGTCCCAGAAGTAAACTACATCGATGCCCAGCATCCCGCACGTTTGCCCCGAACCGCAAGCCAAGGGGATCAATCACCGCACTTCGACACTATCCTCTTTGGGCGGCACTGACTCGCCCGCACGGTTTTAGATCACGTCACAAGAACGCGTCTCTGTGGGGAAAGTGCCACTCGTACTTGAGAGTTCTAGGGAAAGTCAAACCACACCTCTTCACTGCCCTACAATCGAGAGGTCTCCTCAAAGTCAAAGTTGTTCCATCACTGGACCATACCACCAAGGGTTTCGCTCCAGTGATCACGTAGGAAAGCCATAGACTAGCCTAGTAGAAAGGACTGAGCCTGGAATGCCAACAGGTGTCCCACTGCCCAGCCTTGCTGGAGGGTAATTCATAATTTGATATCGGGTGACCCACTGCCCAGCCCTGCGGGAGAGTAAACCATAATACATCATCAGGCGACCCACTGCCCAGCCTTGCTAGAGGGTAAACCATAATACATCATCAGGCGACCCACTTCCCAGCCCTGTTGGAGGGTAAACCCTAATACATCACCAGACGACCCACTGCCCAGCCCTGCTGGAGGGAAAACCATAATACATCATCAGGCGACCCACTGCCCATCCCTGCTGGAGGATAAACCCTAATACATCACCAGGCGACCCACTTCCCAGCCCCTCTAGAGGGTAGACCTGGAATAAGTTGACAGGCAACCCACTACCCAGCCTTGCTGGATGGTAGACCTGGAACTAGACGACGGGCGACCCACTGCCCAGCCCTACTGGAGGGTAGACCCTGAGAGGTCGTCAGGTGACTCACTGCCTAGTCTCTGTTGGAGGGTAGCGTAGAACTAGATGACGGGAGACCCACTGCCCTGCCCTACTGGAGGGTAGACCCTAAGAGGTTGTCGGGTGACCCACTTCCCAGTCGCTGCTGGAGGGTAGACCCTAAAAGCGTCGGGGGACCCACTGCCGAGTCTCTGCTGGAGGGTAGACCCTAGAAGTCAATGAGAAAACCACTTCCCAGACCTGTTGGAGGGTAAGCTCGAAAAAGTCGATGAGTAACCCACTGCCCAGCTCCACTGGAGGGTAAAACTCAGAACTACTCTAGCCATCTCTACTGGAGGGTACAACACTGGCTAACCGAAAATGGAGTAGGTATCGCGCAACCACCCATCTCCAGAACAACTCACCAAAAGAGGTTCATCGCCTGTTCCATCACTGGGTGTCACTAGCACCGCTACCGGCCAATCCATCAAGAACGAAACCAGGGGAGACAACTCAAATCTGCTAGTCAAACAAACGAGCACAGAGCCAGAGGAAAAAATCCACCCTGCTGGTCGAGCAAACGAGCACAGAAGGACCCTCTACGTCGCGAGAGGTCAAAGTACGCAAAGCAGAACACGACACAAACATGGGTCCCACATGACGTGTGGCCCCAAGTCAACCCCAACCAAGTGCATGAAGGTCTCAGGTACAAACCACCCGTACCTCCAAGTACCCTCGTATACTCCCAGAGTACACCACGTCTCCAGCCCAGGGGCTATGGTGCACACGACACCCAACGTCAACACGAAGGCGTGACGTAACATTTCCAACTTGCCGCCTCAACGACTAGGGCATGAACAACCACATCTATTCAAGCATTACTTCACTCACACGGGAGTGCACATGATCACACGCCAAGGGTCTGCTACAAACACAGTAGAAGAACCGCCCCCGTGGCACCTTCACATTTCCACATTTAATAAGATCGTGTATAAAGCTCTGTATAACCAAACGCATTGCACTGTTGTAATCATTGCGGAAAAACACGCAAGATAGACTACTCACTCGCCTCAAATGGATATCCTACGTAAAATTCGCCAACAACGCCTCATGGTCGCACGTCATCCCGTGATCCCGAGCCTCGACCCCGAAAATAGTCGGGCGAATCGCACCAATGCGATCCCCTCGGGAAAACACGTCAAAAGCACTACCAACATGAGTGAAATGGATATCCGGAAAAAAAGTGTATTCTGGCACACCGCACACAAGCGATGCTTCGTGGGACCCGCATCCCAGTCCCGAAACACAACGAATGGATCACACCATTGCGATCCTCTCGAAAAAGCACACAAGATGGACTATCCACTCGTCCAAAATGGTCGCCCGGTGATAGGGATGGAAAATCACCGTCGACGCCCAAACGGACCTCATGGGCCCCACATTATCGTGCCGAATTAGAGCGGGAGGATTGCAACATTGCAATCCCCTCAGAAAAACATCCAGAAACGACTGCTCGTACGCCCCGAACAGACGTCTGATGAAAAAGTTACAAAACGCTGCATGCAACTCAAAAGACGGGCCGTTGGGACCACCCCCCAACTCCGGATTTAACACCCAAAACCACCCGGAAACCTCCGCCTCGACGCCAGGATTCCAGCGCCACGGACGGCGCTCTAAACGAATGTCGGATGTGTCCGCGCCGCTCAAAACAATAATCTCGGGAGAAACGCTCGTCCACGTAAAGACATGTCGCGCCTCTGCGGCCCCTCGTTTTGGGAATTAAAAATTCCTGAAACCATCTCAAAAAGTCTGCCTCAGAAATACGGCCCCACAGCCTCAGATGACGTACAAATCAGACACCCGTATTAAGAATTACGGGCATCCGAAGGGGGGGGGGGGGTGGAGATCTCCTTGGGCTGGACCGGCCGGTCCGCCAGACCAGGCCCGGCCCGCGGCTCAGCCGCGCGGACCGGCGCCAGTTCGCAGCCTGCCTGCAGATCGGCCATAAGGTCCGGTCGCCTCGCCGTGCGAAGATCTTCCAGGCGCGGGTCTTTTCTTACCCCGCGGGGTCGCGACGTACGACCCCTATCTCCCGGGTCGACCGGCCGGCAGAGCCGGCCGGTCCTTCCGCTCCGCACCGCACGAGGCTGCCGCGGCCGGAGCTCGCCACTGCGCCAAAGAGTGCCACCGCTAGGCCGGCTGAGGCCTGAGCCACAGCCACGCCACCGGAATCTCGAGCCACCGCCGCCCTGGGAAAACGCCGGACCACCGGAACCCGCCGGAACAACCCAAAACCGGCAGGAAACAAAATTAAAAACCCACAAAATTCGACGAGGTGTTGCGGCCTCCTCCGAACTCTGATTTCAATTCAGAAAGAAGTGATGGAAAGATTAAAATGAGTACTACACGACCATGGAATATTTTCAAAGATTATACCACGAACCGATGATAAAATTGGGGTTCAAAGGGGGGGTTCAGGATTTAAAACTCAAACGAACACCACCCACCTCTTGGGACTAAGCCCGTCGCTTTGCCGTCAACTCGCCGAGGTGGCCGTGCCTCGCCGGACCGCCTCGCCCGAGTCACCTCTTCGGAGATGGAGGAGAGGGGAGGGTTTGTGGAAGAAGAAGAAGAAGGGGGTGGGGGTTTTTAAGTACAAATCACTTAAACGCCCGCCCGACGGCCCCGAACCCAAAATTTCAGCGGGGTCGGGGTTAAGCCTCCCCTAGGATACAAACCACACTCCGAGCACAACGGCGATCTCAAAATTTTAATCCGAGGCCCCGTTCAAAAGTTATAAAACTCAACGCCCGAGGGAGCCAAATTACGAAAACGCCCCTGGGGCCATTTTTCACAAACGGCCCGTTCCTGCGAAACTTATACCCCTCCTAGGGTAAAAGGCATGTTCCGAACTCAACAGTGCCATCGGTTTCCCAATCCGAGACACTGTTTAAGAGATACCTGCGATTAAACATTAAACGAATAAATAAATTAATTAATTTATCCGTTTAACATTCCGAAAGCGAGCGAGGGATCCAAAAATCTCGCGTCGACAAGTTTTATGTCGTTCCTAGGGTAAACAACCTATTTCGGACCTATCCGTACACTCGGATCCCTGATCTGGTGCACTGTTTAGGAGTTATCACATTTATTTAGCGTTTCCAGTGTGAACGCACTGAAAATTTAATTCCGGCCACTCTGGGGCTCGAAATCGCACGCCGTCTGAAGGCGCTGCTCTGGAATATCATCAAGAATATTCCAAAGTCTTTCGTAGAAAAAACTGGGTTCTTATATCATTCCCTCCTTCAAGATTTTCGTCCCCGAAAAGTAAAACTAGGGAGCAACACATGGTACTAAGCCCACACCTGGCTTTCCCATACCCAGAAGAACCCACACACAGCTCTGCGTCACCATACACAGACCAAAGCATGGATCCATTCATGCGAGGTTGGCCCTTTCCGATGTCGTGCACCCAATCCAGACTTTGGGGTTAGGGAAAGATGGTAGGGTACCTCGCCATCCCCTTCCACGATCTCAAACGGCTCGAAGGTCCTTGGGGGTAGCTCACCTCCCCGGCCAAACCTCCTTGTCGCACGCTGCAACTGGAATCACCGCCCGCACCTGAAATAAGGCCCGATGATTACCTCCTTCAGAATCTCCATATGGTGAAACACCCAAGGATATCTGGTCACGCAAGATTTCATAGTCGATGTCTTGAAACCAAGACTCTCTCACATGCTCAGAAAGAGATGGAGTCGACACTATCGACTAAAGAAAAAGGGCCCACACCTTTTACTTTACCAACACAGGGTTACACCCGACGCCCTGCGTCACCCTGGTATTAACTCAAGCAAGGAGAAGGGAGGAAATCATTCCACACACATAGTCTATAAATTCTACTGCAAGATGTAGAAGAGTCGCAAGGGGTTCCTCTCATCATCCCATGCTCTACAGGATCGTAAACATTCAAACTCGCGGCTGTCCGTGGTCCCAACTGTCAGCTCCCGGAGCCTGCCGTGTACCGCCTAGAGGTGATGGTATGACCTCATAGGGTCGTCCTCCACTTCCAGCTCCTCCCACTCCTATTCTAGCACCACCCCTATGGGTACTACTCCGATCATGGCACTGCCTCTTCCATGGTGGTGCGCTTGATGCCTGCCCGAAGCTCTCAGCAACTCAGGTTGGCCAGTCTCTTTCCAAGTGACCTCACCCGTCACAAGCACAGCACCGACTCTCTCTGGACGGCACTGGTGCCCTCCGGCGCCACTGTGGTGTACGACCACACCCCTGAGTCCCGTCATCAAGAAGCCACCTGCGTCGAGGTTCTTCTTGCTGACGCCCGCTAGTTGCGGAAGACGTCTCGGCTCCGATGTGCCTGCTTCCACCACCAACTCTAGGACATGATAGGAAGCCCTCTGACACCAGCACCTACTCTAGCACCCCGGCATATGTGGAAAGGCCCAAGGGTACTATGGCAGCACGAATCTCTCGGCGGAGACCCTGCTCAAACTTCTGCGCTCGGGTGTTGTCGTTGTGGACCAAGTTAGGGTAAAAGCGTGCACGGTCTGCAAAACTAACCACGTACTCGACCACCGTCATCCCTCCCTGCTGAAACTGCAGGAGTTCCTGAACCCTAATGAAGCGTAAGTTGTAGTGGAAAAACTCCTCACGAAGAAACAACAGGAAGTCGCCCCACGAAAGCGATGAATCGTCAAAAAAACTAAGTCCCCAGACTCCACCAATGCCGAGCTGCTCCATGAAAAAGGTTGGCTGCCATAGCCACTCTCCGATATGTCGGTGTCTGTACAAGCCTGAAAAGGTGAACCACTGTCTCTAGCCAAACCTATGCTTCTTGAGGGTCTGGCTCACCACTGAACCTCAGCGGTCTCTGCCGTTGGAACGCACGGAGCGCGCTCAACCTGCGCTCAAACTCATCCTGGTCTGCTAAAACTGTCTTCTCCTCAACAGGTGGGGGTGCTGTTACCGGCCCACCCGGAGAAAAGGGCTCACATGATGGGTCCTGGACTGAGGCCTCGTAGCTCACAGGGTCGTCGTCACACACCAAAGCTGGTATCTTGGATGGCTGTCTTTGTGGGGACATCCTGAATATTATCAAGGAGTGCCACGATTATATGAGCATATATGTATATACCAATAACAACGATGGGGAGCTGACTTAAGAAGGATAGTCAAAGACTCAATCCTATGTGATGTACAAACCAATTTTTCCCTGCAACGAGTGTCTCAGCAAACCGAGTCGACAAGCGGGTTATCAGGGTCCTGGTGAATGGATACGTCCGCCGCCGCACCATCATTGGATTCCCTGGCCTGAGAGCCGCTCTCGAGACACATTAACACTGTTTCCCTAAATCCCAACAAATTCCTATTTTAGAGACATCCGCACAATGTCCCAAGGAACGAACCAGCTCTGATAACACTTTGTCACGACCCAACCCTACCCGGGCTTGAGCCCAACTACCCCAAGACCGCCTCCATAGGAAAGGGGTTGGCGACTAGCGCCGAAGTCACAATAAGTCAGGGAGGCCTTTGCCTAAGTACCTGTACACACACACACGTAACAAACTCAATGCAAAAGTGCAGTGTAAAATAAAAGACAAGTAAAGAAAATGGAAACTGCTATATATATATATATATACCACAAATGTGCATCGACCTCTAAACAGTACAAAGTACAAGTTGAATGTAATTTGAAAAGAAAAGGGGCAAAACACGCTCCCAACCAAAAAGCGCCACAACCCGGAAACAGGTGAACAATACTAAACAGCTGGAAGGGTCCCCCACCTGGAACCCGACTCCGACCATCGCATGCGGTCCAATATCCCAAGCTCCTAAGCTCCTCTAAAGTCACGCTCCACCTGTCCGTCGTCTGCAAAGGCACACCAAGTGGGGGAAAAGCCCAAGCATGGGTGAGTATAAAAATACTCAGTAGGATACCCCGAAGGCTCGAGGGAGCAACAAAGGAGGTACCTAAGGGTGAGCAGTAGAGTGAACAGAGAAAAGTAAGGGAGTACAACCTAAAGTGAAGTAAGGAGTACAGTAAAGAGTCCAGCTCCACCCAACAAGAGCCAAGAAAGTAGACTCGTCCAAACACAAGGAGCTGGAAATGGTGAGAAGATGAACTTCCCATCGAGTCTTTGCTACTTATAGAATGTGAGTAGACTCGTCCAACCACGAGAAGCTAGACATGGAAAGCATGTGGCATACCCCTCGCGTCTTCGCCTCTCCTGGAAGGAGAGTAACCGAACCCAAGAAGTGGGTACTGGAACAAGGTATATACATATCTTTATGCTCAATCAAGAATCGTAAGGGGATCTCCATCCCGTAGCTCAGCCCAAGGAAGATGAGTTTCCAACAGTCCCAGAAGTAAACTCCATCGATGCCCAGAATCCCACATGTTTTCCCCGAACCGCAAGCCAAGGGGCTCAATCACCGCACTTCGACACTATTCGCTTTGGGCAGCACTAACTCGCCCGCACGGTTTTAGATCACGCCACAAGAACGCGTCTTAGTGGGGAATGTTCCCCTCGTACTTGATAGTTCTAGGGAAAGTCAAACCACACCTCGTCACTGCCCTATAGTCGAGAGGTCTCCTCAAAGTAAAAGTCATTCCATCACTGACCCGTACCACAAAGGGTCCCACTCCGGTGATCACGGAGGAAAGCCACAGACTAGCCTAGTAGAAAGGACTGAGCCTGGAATGCCAACAAGTGTCCCACTGCCCAGCCCTACTGGAGGGTAAACCATAATACATCATCAGGCGACCCACTACCCAGCCCTGCTAGAGGGTAAACCATAATACACCATCAGGTGACCCACTGCCCAACCCAGCTGGAGGGTAAACCCTAATACATCACCTGGAGACCCACTGCCCAGCCCTATTGGAGGGTAAACCATAATACATTATCAGGCGACCCACTGCCCATCCCTACTGGAGGGTAAACCCTATTACATCACCAGGCGACCCACTTCCCAACCCCACTGGAGGGTAGACCTGGAATAAGTCGACAGGCAACCCACTGCCTAGCCGTGCTGGAGGGTAGACCTGGAACTAGATGATGGGTGACCCACTACCCAGCCCTGCTAGAGGGTACACCCTAAGAGGTCATCGGGTGACCCACTACCCAGTCTCTGCTGGAGGGTAGACCTGGAACTAGACGACGGGCGACCCACTACCCAGCCCTGCTGGAGGGTAGACCCTAAGAGGTCATCTGGTTACCCACTACCCATTCTCTGCTGGAGGGTAGAGCCTAAGAGTGTCGGGTGACCCACTGCCCAGTCTCTGCTGAAGGGTAAACCCTAGAAGTCAGTGAGCAACCCACTGCCCAGCCCTGTTGGATGGTAAACCCGAAGAAGTTGATGAGTAACCCACTACCCAGCCCCGCTGGAGGGTAATACTCAGAACTGCTCTAGCCATCTCTACCGGAGGGTAAAACACTGGCCAACCGAAAATGGAGTAGGTATCGCGCAACCACCCAACTCCAGAACAACTCAGCAAAAGAGGTGCAGCGCCTGTTCCATCACTGGATGTCACTAGCACCACTACCGGCCAATCCATCGAGAACAAAACCAGGGGGAGACCACTCAACCCTACTGGTCAAAAAAACGAGCACAGAGCCAGGGGAAAAACTCCACCCTACTGGTTGAGCAAACGAGCATAGAGGTACCCTCTACGTCCCGAGAGGTCAAAGTACGCAAAGAAGAACACTGCATGCACATGGGGTCTACACGACGTGTGGCCACAAGTCAACCCCAACCAAGCACATGAACCTCTTAGGTACAATCCACTCGTACCTCCAAGTACCCTCGTATACTCCCAAAGTATACCACGTCTCCAGCCCAGGGGATATCATGCACACGACACCCAACGTCAACGCGAAGGCGTGACATAACGTTTCCAAATTTCCACCTCAACGACTGGGGCATGGACAACCACATCTATTCAAGAATTACTTCACTCACAAAGGAGTTCATGCGATCACACGCGAAGGGTATGCTACAAACAAAGTAGAAGAACCACCCTCGGGGCACCTTCACATTTCCACATTTAATAAGATCATGTATAAAACTCCGCACAACCAAACGGATCGCACCGTTGTAATCCTTGCGAAAAAACACGCGAGATAGACTACTCACTCTCCTCAAAAAGATATCCGACAGAAAATTCGCCAACACCGCCTCATGCCCGCACGACGTCCCGTGATCCCGAGCCTCGACCCCAGAAACAGTCGGGCGCATCGCACCACTGCGATCCCCTCGGGAAAACACGTCAAAAGCACTACCCACATGAGTGAAATGGATATCCAAAGAAAAAGGTGTATTCCAGCGCACCGCACATGAGCGGTGCTTCGTGGGACCCGCAACCCAGTCATGAAACACAACGAACCGATCGCATCGTTGCGATCCTCTCGAAAAAGCACACAAGATGGACTATCCACTCGTCCAAAATGGTCTCCCGGTGATAGAGATGGAAAATCACCGTCGACGCCCAAACGGATCTCATAGTCCCCGCACTATCATGCCGAATTAGAGTGGGAGGATTTTACCATTGTAATCCCCTTAGAAAAACATCCAGAAACGACTGCTCGTACGCCCCGAACGGACGTCCGATGAAAAAGTTACAAAACGCTGCACGCAGCTCAAAAGACGGGTTGTGGGGCCCACGAACCAACTCCGGCATCAACGCCCAGAACCACCCTGGAAACCTCTGCCTCGATTCCAGGGTTCCAGTACCACAAACGGCGCACAAAACGGACATCGGATGTGTCCGCGCCGCTCAAAACAAAAATCTCGGGAGAAACGTGCGCCCACTTAAAGACATGTCGCGCCTCCGGGGCCCCTCGTTTCAGGAATTAAAAATTGTAGAAACCATATGAAAAAGTCTGCCTCAATGATATGGCCCCACATCCGTAGACAACGTACAAATCGGATGCCCATATTGAAAATTACGGGCGTCCGAAGTGGGGGGGGGGGGGAGATCCCCTTGGGCTGGACAGGCCTGGACCGGCCGGTCCGACCGACCTGGCCCGGCCCGCGGATCACCCGCGCAGACCGGCGCCGGTTCGCGGCCCACATGTAGACCGGCCACGAGGGTCGGTTTCCTCGCCGCGCGAAGACCCACCAGGCGTGGGTCTTTGCTTCCCCCGCGGGGTCGCGGCGTGCGACCCCGGTCTCCTGGGTCAACCGGCCGGCACAACCGGCCGGTCCTTCCGCTCCGTGCCGCGCGAGGCTGCCGCGACTAGAGCTCGCCTCCACACCAAAGAGCACCACCGCCAGGCCTCCTGAAGCCCGAGCCACTGCCGCGCCGCCTGAAGCCCAAGCCGCCGCCGCCCTGGGAAAACGCCGGACCGCCGGAACCCGCCGGAACAACCCAAAACCGGCCGTAAACAAAATTAAAAACCCGCAAACTTCGACGAGGTGCTGCGGCCTCCTCCGAACTCCGATTTCAATTATGAAAGAAGCGATGGAAAGATTATAATGTGTAATACACGACCATGGAATTTTTTCTAAGATTAAACAACAAAATGATGCTAAAAGGGGGATTCGGGATTTAAAACTCAAACGAACACCACCTACCTCTTGGGACTAAGCCCGTCGCTTCGCCGTCAACCCGCCGGGGTGGCCGTGCCTCGCCGGACCACCACTCCAGAGTCACCTCTCCGGAGATGGAGGAGAGGGTAGGGTTAGAGGAAGAAGAAGAAGAAGAAGAAGAAGGGGGTGGGGGTGTTTAAGTACAAATCACTTAAACGCCCGACCGACAGCCCCGTACCCAAAATTTTGGCGGGGTCAGGGTTAAGCCTCTCCTAGGATAAAAACCACACTCCGAGCACAATGGCGGTCTCGAAAGTTTAATCTGAGGCCCCATTCAAAAGTTTTAAAACTCAACGTCCGAGGGCGCCAAATTACAAAAACGCCCTTGGGGCCATTTTTCACAAACGGCCCACGCCCGCAAAACTTATACCCCTCCTATGGTAAAAGGAATTCTACGAACTCAATGGTGCCCTTGGTTTCCTAATATGAGCCACCGTTTAAGAGATACATGTTATTCAACATTAAACGTATAAATTAATTAAATAATTTATCCGTTTAACATTCCGAAATTGAGCGAGGGGTCCAAACATCCCGTACCGACAAGTTTTATGTCGTTCATAGTGTAAACAACCCATTCCAGACCTATCCGTACACTTGGATCCCTAATCCAGTGCACCGTTTAGGAGTTATCCCATTTATTTAGCGTTTCCAGTGTGAAGGCACTGAAAATTTAATTCCGACCACTCTGGGGCTCCGAATCGCACGTCGTCTGAAGGAGATGCTCTGGAATATCATCAAGAATATTTCAAAGTCTTTCGCAGCAAAAAATGGGTTCTTAGAGGAATTCACATCATCTCATTGATATATTTTTTCATCTCAATTAAATATGGTATAACAATAATTTAAAATGGAATGATGTTTTCTTTTTCTTAACAATTCCCATATCCACCTTTACTAGATCCATGAACAAATGATCTCTCTCAATACTCATTTGGGCCAGAAGTCCATGTTCATTCATGCTCTATGAATCTAATACCTTATTAATCATACATGGGTGGTTGTGTATTTTGTAATAATATTATTTGATACCATGAGCCATATTATTTTCCCGATGCTTATTTCACTCTTTTTAAAAATTTAATTTATACTCTTAGGATTTGTATATATCTCACATCTTTCACCATATAGATAGTGTCCCCATGTTTTCATTAAAAATATTACTACATGTAACACAAAACCTTGAGTTGGATAATATTTTTCATTAGTCTTCAACTACCTTTATTCTTATGAAATAATGTTATCATTTTGAATATGGAAACAACCTAGTCCATTCTGTGATGCTTCATTGTATATCACAAACCATCATTTCAAGAGGTAATAGACAAAATTGGACCATTGACCAATATTTTCTTAAATTTTTCCAAAAATTATAAACATTTTTTCCATATGAACTTAACCCCTTTATGTGTGAGCTTGGTTATATGTTTCTCCAGTTAGGATATATTCAATATGAAACTCCAATAGTAAATGTATAAGACAATAAAACAATATACCCCATTTACGTTCATTATATTAGGTCATTATTGGATTTCCTTTGTTAGTGATGGATCATCTGAGATTCCATCCTTAGAGACAATATGGAAAAGAAAAAAACTGCATAAAACTATAATAAACACATACTAGTCTTCCTATATAGCACTTTTCTTTTAAGATTTTGTAGAACAACTCACAAGTGATACTCATAGTCTTCATAGATTTTGTAATATATCAAGATATCATCAATATATGCCAAAAAATCATAAATATATTCCAAAAAATATTTTTTCATTAGATCCATGAAAATAAATGGTGCATTTGTTTGTCCATATTTCAATACTGTTAACTCGTAATGTACATTACTAGATTATAATGTAGTTTTTGGAATATATTCCTTACTCACACACAACTAATGATAACCAGATCTAAGGTAAATATCTAAAAATATTGAGCATTATGTTTTTGATTAAATAAATCATCAACGTGAGGCAGGGGTACATGTTCGTTATTTTAGTATCATTTATTTATATGTATTAAGTAAAAAAACTCATGTATCCATTGTTATTTTGGACAAATAGAATAGGGTGTTTACATAGATAATCACTAGGGTGAATAAATACATCTTCAATCTATTCATCTAGTTGTTTCTTTATCTCCACAAATCCCACAGTGGAAATTATATATAGATTCTTTGATATAGGTCTTTCACCAAGAATAAAATAAATATAGAATTTTCACGGGCCCAACCCTACTATTTGTACCCTTCTTGGGCCTAATATGTGTGAAGATAGATAATGACTCCTGATTCGTGTCTCAAGTAGTCCCTAAGATGGGGACTAGCACCAAGGGTATAGTAAACAAACTGATGGGAGGTATTAACCTCTAAGAGAAAACATGAGAAAGAGAGATAAAATATAGACACCAAAAAACTTCTTCTCAAAATAAAATATAAAATAAATCAAGATACATATATACAATTCCATGAAAAACTGCTTCAACTGAAACGGAAAACAACATGTACTTAAAGAATTTAAATCGATAGTGACATGAAGCCCGAACAACTCCTGATAACCCCAAGCTAGTTGTAACTTTCATAGTCTCCAACCTACTCCATGTCACCTAAAAAAATTATATTTCTTATGGTGAGTGTAACAGTATACTCATTAGTATCCTCCCCAGATCCACTCTTGAAGATGTAAAGAAATCTTGCTAAAGAATAGTGAACATCAAGTCAAAGTAACTCATCACATAAACATATATACTATGTTCCCAAAATAACCATGGATAATCTCACCATGTATCACATAATAGAGTATATAATAAAATAAAAAATATCAAGGGAACCCTACATCCACTTCCCCACTAGTTTTATTATTTTCTCCAATGCCACAAATCCTAAGCATCTCTATCCGGAAATGTTTTCTAGTAGACACCTGGATGAAGCACCAAAACAAGCACATCATGCCACAAAACCACCACATCCATGTAACCAAATTAACTATGTAGTTTCTGGGATTCACCAAATCTCACATAACATATATCATATGTTGGGTATTATACCTCAAGTCACTACAACCCAAAAATCGAGTAAGGATCCTCAATCCATCATAACCTACACACATTATACTTATAGTTGTCCTTAGGAAACTATATCTAGAATATATGTGAGTGAAATAACCACAAGACATTATAGTCTTTTACACACATATAAGGGGAAAACTAACAATTGTTCATAAAAACACAAGTAACTACCTAGGAAAGAGAGAGGGGTCAAAAGGTGTAGTCAGCCATCCATCCCCCCATTGAGATGTTTGGGAAAAGTACCTCAGAACTCAGAATCAACAGGGTGTTATTTTCCCTAACATACTGGGTAGAGTATCATATAGAAACAAAAAAATAATAATAGAATGTAATATAGTTCAGAACCACACTATAGAAATAACATAATCATAGACTCAACTACTTCTAACATCTCTCAAAATCAAGTCTTCCATTTATGAGACTAGATATCCTATAAGTGAACCACCATTTAAAGAACTATATTATGTTATGTAATTCCTTTTTATCAGTTCCACAATATGTTAATTAATTACATTAACAATAATTGATGATTTTTAATTCCAAATTACATTTCATTAGAATCAGAACAATGTTCTGTGACCACTAATATTATCCTAACTGACTCCACAGTTCCATTAAATTGAAACCTCATCATTGCTTCCCACCAAGCTCTAAATCCATGTGATAACAGAATTAATTGAATAATTTTATATTATAATTATCACATTTCAGTAATTATAGGTTTTCTAGAAAAGAATTCTATTCTTAAAACACAAGGGAAAATACATGGCCAGTTAAAGATCTACATGTCGAGTCTTTTCCACCTATAATATGAGCATAGTCCCATACATCCTCAAGAATAAAAACACTGAAAGTACATGACATACCCACATGTGTTGGCCTCTTTTAGATGAAGGGTAAAAAAAATATTATGCCTCAATATGTGGGGAAATTAAATCATAAAATCAAACATCAAATTCAATAACAACTATTTCATATCAACAGTAAATCCCATCTTCAACCTATTCCATCAACTTCGGTGTCCTCCCCGACACCCAAGTGCATAACAAGGTGCATTTTTCCACTATAGTCATCAACTTATGCCATAACCTCTAGGACTCCCTATGCCCCCATAATAAAAAACCCTCCAGGATTATACATACCATGCTTACACAACAAGACAAGTAGCAATAAAAAACAACATAACAACTAGACTCTTGGAAAAAACATGACATTTAGCCTTCACACCAAACGAGCACTCACAAATCCAAAGGATAAAGAAAATGGCATTTACAGTATGTGGGTATCTCAGAAACCATCAATGCATTATTTTTATAAAAAAACTAGTTCCATATTACGTCATAAACTATCCAATCCAATTAAACATTCATAACTACATCCATTTGATAATCACCATGCACAAAAACAATTAGATTCATTAAACATGTCTCTTTATAATTATCCAATTAATTTATAATTAATCCTATAATTTTGTTCATTTTAAATTTCCATTATGAATGGAATGCAATACATTCCAAATCATAGATAACACACCATTTATAAAATCAAGAGGCAATATAATTGATAAGAAAATGATACCAATTCATTAATCCATGAGTACCTTACCAAAAAAGGATTTAGATTTTCTTCTCATGGGAATGACCAGCACAGCGGATCCCATTCACCTCTCCCATAATGATTACATCCACCTAAGGACTCCTCAACACAACCTCATAAACCAACACCCAAGAAAGATTTATTAGAAACATGGAGATCACTAATCCTAACATAGAAAGGATAATAGGAGGAAATAGATCAAGTAACCAAAAATAAAATATATATAAAATGCGTTATATCAAAGATGGATCGACAATTACTTATTGTACCAAGACAGGGGGTGGGCCTACAGTAGGAAAAAATCCAAAGGGAATGATCCAATGATAGCACAATCAGACAACTAATTAAGAACAAGGATCATGGGAAACTCACACAAGAAAAATGAGTACATAGAATAATGGAGAAATGTATCTCGACCCTTTGTAAAATCCAAATAGAGAAGTGGTTTTGATATGATTTATATTTTCTATTAAAAGAGGACATGTCATGACTGTGCGATTTGGCCATGTAAATGCACCCAGACACATATGAAAATATATAAATGAGTTATGGTAATTGAATCAGATGTAAATACATTAAAAAAGGATTTCAATTCATTTTATGTCAATGATAACATTAAATTGGAGAAACTGTAGGAAAATAGAATCATTTTACATCTACCAATAGCCGTAAACACAATACTCCAATTGATGGATATAAACACTATATACTTATCGATAGAGAACTCACCAACAAAGAAACATTTTACACCTGATGATTAATAGAAAAATTGTACACATATAAATAGTTGGAACAATGTACATATAACAATATATAACTCATAAACCTAGAAACATTGTACACTTACCGATAGATGCAAACATTGTACAGATACTGATTAATGACTCATCAACATGGAAAAACAATTCACCAACCTATAACATGAAACACTATTCACCAACCGATCACTGTACACCTACCAATAGATGACTCACTTATTACTATACACATATTGATTATTGTGCACCTACCGATAGATGACTCATAAATCATGTTACACATATCGATCACTATACACCTACTGATAGGTGACTCACCGATCACTGTACACCTACCAATCATTGTACAATTACTAATAGGTGACTCACTGATCAATGTACACCTATCAATCACTATACAACTACTGATTGATGACTCGCCAATAAATATACACTAACCGATCACTATACACCTACCAATAAATGACTCACCCATCCCTGTACACCTATCGATCATTGTACACCTAATGATCACTATTCAAAAAACTAGAAACACTATTCATAGAACCAGATATTTTTAAAAGTGTTATAAATAAGTCACCGTGACCTTTAAAAACACCTAAATTACTAGATTATTACAATGAAGTGGACCAGAGAGATCTGGTCCATTATAAAAGACTACTCTCATACTATTCTCACCCTGGAGAATCCAAAACCATCTTCGAGAGGAAAAATAAAATGATGTTCAAAAAACCACCCTTTGAGAAACCTCTCAAGGATTTCTCCCACAATGGACATCACAGCTTCATCAAATGAACAACACAAAACCATGAAAAAATACCAGTATCTCAAAACCACTCTCCTAGAGGTGATACAACTAAAAAGATACTAAGCCACAACAAGCAACAAGAGAAATCAATCTCAGTAATTGAAAGGCTCTATAACCACCAAACAAACATACATTAAAAAAAGAGTAAAACATCAAATACATGAGTTTACTGAGAATGTATCTACGACTCATGTTCTCAAGTGGTCTGCTCCATTCAACTATTATGCCACAAGGATAGAACCTAGGGTATGTCTTTCTCATTCAACACCTTCTCCCTAGAGTCCTAGATATTTACACGTTGTTCTGCAAAGGTTGTGTCATTGTCAACATCAATCATGCCGAAATAGAGGGAATGAGAGTCATCATGAAGATAACAATAGAGGCGTGATGTGTGAAAACATCATGTATCATGCTCATCTATAGGGGAAGTGTTACTCGATACGTCATGGATCCAACATGATCATACACCTCAAAAGGACCATTAATATAGGGAGAAAGCTTACTCCCATGAAAAAACAATCAATGTACATGACGGGTATTCACTATCTAAAATACAAGATCCACAAAATCAAATTCCAGAGGTCTCCTCATAATACTGACATTGGATATCTGAGGAACCCTCACGGCCTATATCCTCTCACGAATCCTGAAAAGAATCACAATTGTATTTTGTACTAGTTCTGTCCCTAGAATTTCTTACTCTCTAACCCTTGTACAACACAACATAGAGTTCAACGTTCAGACATAAAATGCTTTCAATAGTGGAATATCAAATGTGGAATGGAAACTATTTTTGTTGGCTAACTCTACCATGGGTAAGCTACTCACCCACAAACCAAAAAATTCCATGAAACAAGAGAAAAACCATACCTAATGATTTTGGATGGTCCACCCTATCTGACCGCCCCTCTACAAATGAAAAAAAATGTTATGAAATAGGTGATAATTGAAATCATTTTTGATATATCTCCACACCCTAGAGGTAAAATGGGGGGTCTCGTTAATAAGTTATCATCCAAGGAACTCTGTGGAGTCTCACCACTTACTTTAAATACGTCCTTAGACAAACCACTATAGAGCTCCAATCCTTCATCAATATAATATTGGATAATTTAATCAAATGACCCACTTCCACTAATATATTTTCATTGCCTTTGTGAGATTGAGTTAAATGGGTAACCCATGTCCATTGCAATGTCCTCCCCATTTATTGAGGAACATATAAAGGCTTGAGAAACCCATAAGGACAATGGTACTTAGCCTTCACCTTATGGTAGACTAAACATTGAGACACAAACAATGATACAAAACCCTTTATCCTAGGCCACTGAAAGTGAATCCTTAACCCTCAGTACATGTTTGTCACAGTACGATAAACCGCTAAGGGAGAAACATTGAACTCTCTTATAACCATATCATGAATTACCAAAGGAACAAAAAGTCTTCCTTAAAACAACACTCAATTTTGTTCATCTATAGACTAGACATCATGGGCCTCACCACTAACAACTCGATATCTATGGATATTCACCTCAAGATCACCAAATTTGGATTCTTCCACTAGCTACACCAAATATCACTACACATCCATATGAGATAGACAACCTCTTCCTCTAACATCTCCCACATTGTGATGTAATTCTGAATGTTCTTCTATTACTCTGCTACAATCACTAAATTCACACACTGAATCACTACACAATTTTTTGATTAGTGGATATGCTAAAATATTCCCCTTAATAGGTGTATACAATATTTCAAGGACATAATCATGAAAAAACTCAATCCAGTTCCATTGTCGCAAGTTCATGTCACACTGGGAGAAAACCTAACTTAAAATATTATAATTCATGAAGACCACAAAACACTGTCCAATGAGGTGATGCATCCAAAACCATTGGGAAAACAAAAAATTCCGTAAAACCGATATATTATGTGGCATAGTTACATTCAAGGGGACATATCTAATGGTAACCATATGAAATAACCGATCATATCTACATCCGAACACAACCTAACCCTAGACGCGATGCATTACAGAAAGACACAAAATGAACTCCTTCTACTAGAAGACAATGAACAAGAGTAATTAACATTTTCTCCTTTATATTTTAAAATGAATATTGACAAAGATTATTTCATACAAACACCTGATTATTTCTATTAAATGTTGCTAGAGGAGTCGCAACCTGAGAGAAATTGGAAAATAACCTCTTGTAATAGCCCGAAAGACCAAGAAGACATCAAACATCTTCAACTGCATTTGGGGATGACCAAGACTCAACATCTTCATTCTCTTAAAAAACTATTACTAATATATACAGGGATAAAAAATTACCTAAAAATGAACTTCATGAGCCAAATACTCACACTTTGACAACATCCAAAATTGTAGATGGAAATGATGAAATACCAAAACGGCATGAAGATGCTCTTCATGGTCCTCCTTAGACACATAGTACACAAGTATTTCATCGATGAAGACCACTATGAACTTATGCAGGATGTCATGAAACACATAGTTAATCAAGACCATGAACATGGATAGAGGATTCATCACACCAAATGTAATCACAATGAACTCATAATTCCCATGAGGAAAATAGAGAGTAGACTTTAGGATATCCTTATCCTTCACACACATCTGATGATATCCCAATAGAAAATATATAATCAAGAACAAAGTTTCACCCTTTAGTTGATCAAATGAATCATTAATACACGAAAGAGGTGAGTGGTTCTTCACTGTAACTCGGTTCAAAAGATGTTAATCGATTCCAAAATGAAAACTAATGTCATCCTTCTTCCTGAAATTTTTTTATCCCCCAGGGATATGGTCGATAGAATAAACTAAAATGTATGAGATCATATAGTTGTATACATCGATCTATTAACTAAAATGAGGTAATCCTATATAGAATTATCGATATAAAAGATGTTCCTAGATATATCCTGTTCTATAACTCAATATCGCATGAAGGGGGTAATGCTACAACTTTATATGGGAAGACATCTAGTTACTCTTCCCAGAATAAGGGAAATGCCAACTCTAGAACCTCTGATGTACATGGAATCATCTCATTCATCCAATATTAAAAGGATAGAACATGCCTTTGAACCATTTGAGGGTCTTTCCCTCCAAAAAACTCTATTTAATATCAATAAACATCGAATAACACCACCTAACTCCAAGATAAATACATAATATATTTCATTAAATACAACCAATCTATGCCAAGGATGACATCATATGGTTGTATTCATAAAAATTGGAAATCTACCCAAGAGCAGTGGTGCCCGAGCATTTGGTCACTATCTCAACATACTTCAAACATGTATTCTCGGTCTCCAACTGGCATAATCAACGCCAATAGAACTAAATTTTCTCAACCTCAAGTCCTAATACAATGATAGGGTCATTTGATATGACTGAATGTGTCTCTCCGGAATTAAAAAATTCATTCACCCAAGTACAAATCATAAAAATGGTACCTCGAATGATGTCTGGATCACCTAGTGCTTGAAACGCTAAATATTTTAACTTACTCCAACCTTCTCCATGATTTCTATGACCCAGATGACATCCAATATCGTAGACGCACTCTACTCTATGAGGAAGTGAAGCATCCTGGAGAGATCCTCTAGATGCCCCATCTGCTGTTTGTTGATCCAAATATGGTACAACTAGTTGTTATTGCCTCAACTGAAAATCCATCATTGGATGAACATAAAGTCGAACATATGGAACACACTAACCACTTGAAATGTTCTAGATCTCTTATTACATTAAGTATCATAAACCTAAAGAAAAAAATGTATGATCCCTTGGAATAGGTTTGAGATAATATTCCCTCAGAGAAACGAGATTCTAAGGACTAGGCCCTACCCCCGTCAGAATAAAAAACTTCTTTCGTAAATACATGGAACAATATAACATATCATTACTTCATGAGGAGTATGGATGAATCACCTATCAAGATGATCTTGTTCTGGATAACATCCTCTTAATGACCTCATCCCTTTTAATCTCCTAATGATATTTCCTTAGCATTAATGGCATGACTTGGTGAAAGATCTCTGGATACAAATACTCTTCAAAATCCCTCTCCCAAGCTTCCTCATCTCAAAAAAGGTCAGAAACATATCACAATAGGTTTCTGAAAAGGATTCCAAACTCTCACACACTGGATCTCCCATGTCGAGGGGTAAAAATGTCATAGTGAATGGCCAATTCACATTGAAAGATATTTACTTGAATATGAACTTGTTTAAAAAATCCTATGATGATACTTTCGAATACCAATGATCCATGAAAAATTAAAACCACCAATACCTCGCTTCCCCATATAGCATCATCACAAACAACAACGCCCATTTCTTCTTCTGAGAATGATGGAAACTGAAAGATATCTTATACTCCTCTAACTAGTCTACCATGACTGTATCTGATGTGATCCATCATACATCTATAGACTCTGTCACTAAAACTCTCATATTTCCCTCTTTTAAGTGTCATCTTTATCAAACTCTTCTTTGTGGTGAACTGTTGGCACAACTTGCTTAACATCTTCTGTGAGGACATGATGAGGATGTCAACCTAGAGCTGTACATGTAAAAATAATAAATAGTTAGAGCTACTAATCATGGAATATAGATGAATTAACCTTAGTTAATTTTATTCTTTTAATCATTTTAGGATAACATATCGAATGGCAAACCCATTCTGACACATGCATAAATAAGAATGAATAATGATCCTTTACAAGGTCTCTAGCACGCAACCATCACCACTTTATTTCATATCCACTATAAACATAATGTTTTTTTTTCATCTGAACATAGTGGGACCTAAATACCTATTTCTACATTGGTCCATAGCATTTATAGTTATTGTTATCTTAGATGACACTGTTTTCCTAATAACCAATGAAACCTCACATGTGCCTAATTCCAAACTCAATTCTATCCCTCAAACACACCTCTGATACCACTGTGTAATTACCCCCTTCCAAGAATATGTACCCTCCTAGGACTAGTAATGTTATAAGAGAGATAATAACCTCTGAGAGAAACCTTAGGTAGGCACCGATTTGGCGATTAGTACCAAGGGTTTAATAAACACACCCATTAGAGGCATTACACTTTACGATATCCCATGAGAATGAGAGATATTACATAGACACCAAACAAATCCATATTAGACTACAATATAAATTTATCCCATGTATACACATGTAATGTCATGAAAAACAAATACAACTCAATGGGAAAATTTCATGTTCCAAAAGAAAGGAAAACATCTTCATCCATGAAGACTGAACAACTCCTAACAACCCCAAGTTAGTAGTAACCTTCCTGATCTCCAACATACTCCAATTGACCTGAAATCATTTTATATAACAGAGGGTGAGTAAAACAGAAAAAATCAGTTGGATCATCCCTATATCCACTCAAAAAAATTTAAATAAAACATGCCAAAGCTTAATGAACAACATGTGAAACTAACTCATCGCCTTTCCAGGTATACTAAGTTCCCAGCCTCACCATGGATACTATAACAAAGTATCTCATATAATAGAATATAAAATAATTAATAATATCATGGTTACCCCTATACCAATTCCCCATTGGTTTTCCATATTTCCCCAATATCTCACGTCATAAGAATATCTCTCCAAAATTCTTACTTGTAGACACCTAGAGAAAGCACAACAACATGCACCTCATGAAAGAGAAACAACACATCAATATAACCAACGTAATTAAGTCATTTTTAGGAAAAACCAATGAATGCATAAGGTGTCTTATACATCATGTATTATACCTCATTCCAATACAGCCCAAACACCAGGTAAGCATTCTCAATCCATCGCTGCATAAAACTTTTTACCTATTTTAGTCTTTAAAAAACTATATAAAAAATATGTGTGTTTCAAATAACCACAAGACATAATATCCCTCTACACACATATATAGGGAAATGTAACTTTCGTTTATACTTTCACATGTAAAAAACAAGAGGAGAGAGATTGGATAAAGGGAGTAGTCATCAATCCATATACACATGAGATGTTGGGGAAAACGTCCCCCCCCAATGGTTTAGAATACCCGAGGTGTAAGTTTCTTTAACTAACCAGGTGGGGTAGCATACATAAACAATGAATGTATAGAATATATTATAGATTACAACCACAATATAAGAATATCCTAGTCTTGGAATTAACTGTTGCTAGCATCGCATGGATACCCGGTACCCACTAGTTATATTTGATATCCTATAAGCACACAACTATTTAAAGTGATATAATATGTTTTTACCCCTTTTTTATCAGTTTGAGATTATATGAATCAATTATTTATCCAGTAATTAATAATTATAATTTCCACATTAAATTTCATCAGTATCACAATAATGTTTCACACCCTCATGGAATAACAAATCTGAGTCCACATTTCCATTAAATTGTAACATCAGCAATGCATCCCTGTTCCTCCAACCCCATGGGTTAACATAATTTATGCTATTATTTATCAACAGCATTATCACATTTAAATAATTCTAGGTATTCTATAAAAGCATTATAATCATCCAAACATAAGGGGAGCAACACGATGATTATAGAAACTACCTGTAAAATCTTTATCATATATGGAAGGAGGGAAAACCAATATATCATTTAGATGATAAACAAAGAAAGCCTATGGAAAACCCTATGTGGCATCCCCTATTTTGGAAGGATGGTAAGAAAGACCATCTTCCAAAAGAAGTGGGGTAACTAAAGTAGATACAAAAACATCAGATTCAACTATAACCACTTACATATCTACAGGTAACCCCAAAATCAACCTATTCGATCATTGCTCGTGACCCCCACGATAGGCACATGCCTAAATCAGTGCATCACTCCCCTAAAGGAATCAATTGCTTCCACCAAAACATGGAATCTGTTCCCCCCACAAACCACAAAAATCCTACAGGTACTGACATTCAATGATCACACCACAACTCAAGCAGTAGGAATCACACAACATAGCAAATAGGCTCTTGGCCCTGAACAAGGCTTTTTGCCTTCACACACAACAAGCAGTCATAACTCCAAAGCAATATGTGATTGGCCTTTATATAAAACACGTAACTTAGAACCCTACCAGGTGTTATCTTAATCACACAACCATTTCCATATTCCATAAAGAATTAACCAATTCAATTAAACATGCATCTCCGCATCCATTTTATAATCACCAAGCACAACAACAACAATATTATTCATTAAACATGCATTTTATGATTATCAAATTTCTTTTCAATTAATCTTGGATTTATGTTCTTTACAAAATTACATCAATAACAACATGCTAATCTAGACAAAGCATAGATACCACAATATCTATCCAATCAAGAGGCAATAACATTGCTATGAAATTGATACCAATTCAGTAGTCTTGTTCATAAATTTATTATGTGAAATACATTATGCTCTATGAGATAAACTATGCTAAATCTACAATTTAACATAGAAAACTGATAATTCATGAATAATCAACCTCAAAAGGATTCTGATGCTGTTTTCATGAGAATTAGCAACACAATAGATCATGATCACCTCTTCCACAATGACTTCATACTCATAAGGACACTGCGACACAAATTCATCCACTAACACATAAGAATGGTCTATTAGAAAATAGGATATAACATTCCATAACATTAAAATGATAATGTGATTAACCATATTGATGAACCCTAAACAACAGAGGTATATCATTCCTTATATGGAATATGGATTGACACATTATTGTTGCACCAAAACAAGGGGTTCACATGCAGTATGGAAAACTCTAAGGGGAAATGAACAAAGGATTTCACAATCACAAAACACATAATGAAAAAGGTACGGGGAACCTCACACCAAGATAATGGAGTGGGAAGAACAAGGGTAGAAGTTATCAATTCCATTTTGAAAATATAAATATATTAGTGGTTCATATATGATTTAAATTTTCCATTAATAGCAGATCTATCAAGACTACATGGTTTGACCAAGTAAAGGCCCCCAGACACTTAAGAGAATTTAGATCAGAGTTATGGGATTTTAATCAAACTTAAATCAATTTAAAAAAGTCTTTTAATGAGTTTTACATCAATGCTAATTTTAAATGGGTGAAACTGTATAAACATGGAATCACTATAACCCTACGGATAACTAGAATCATTGTACACCTACTAATAGTTGGAAATATTCTTTAGCTACCAATAGATGACTCACTGATCTGGAAACAATTTACACCTACCATTAGATAGAAAATCTGTACAACTACTTATATATGAATCACCAACCAAGATACAGTGTACACCTACACATAATTGGAAACACTATACACCTTCCAATAGATGACACACCAACCTTGAATCATTGTACAATTATCGATACACTACAGCAAAAAAGGCATTTAGCGGCGGTTTTGAAAAACCGTCGTGAAATCGTGCGTCAGGAAACTATTCGCGGCGGTTTTCAGAACCGTTGCAGAATGTTTCGCGGCGGGTTTTTAGCGGCGGTTTTTTTAATTTTTTTTTAAATATTTTTTATTTTTGTTATTTTTGTTATTTTTTTAATTATATATATATATATTTATATGTTTATTTATATATATATATATATATTTATTTATTTATCTATTTATGTATTTATTTATCTATTTATTTATATATTTATTTTTCATATTTATTTTATTTCGTATTTATTTTATTTCGTATTTATTTTATTACGTATTTATTTTATTTCGTATTTATCTTATTTTATTTATTTAATTTCGTATTTATTATTTATTTTTTTATTTCGTATTTATTTTTTATTTATTTTATTTCGTATTTATTTTATTTAGTTTATTTATCCATGCATGCACATCCCATGCACATGCACATGCACATGCACATGCATGCCCATGCAATATAAAGTAATTCTGCGTTTGGTGAGATTTGAACCCCTAACCTCTTGCATATTTTCCAAAGACTTTACCACTCCAGCAACCTCGCCATGTAGTTAATAAACAGAATTTAATATACTAATATATATTAATTGAAAAAACAAATAATACATAAATAATAGATATAAACTCAATAATAATAAATAATAAATAATAAATAATAAATAATAAATAAGGAATAATAAATAATAAATAATAAATAATAAATAATAAATAATAAATAAATATAAATAACAAATAATAGTTAAATATAAATAAATAATAAATAATAAATAATAAATAATAAATAAATATAAATAAAAAATAATAATTAAATATAAATAAATAATAAATAATAAATAATAAATAATAAATAATAAATAATAAATAAATATAAATAACAAATAATAATTAAATATAAATAAATAATAAATAAGGAATAATAAATAATAAATAATAAATAATAAATAATAAATAAATATAAATAACAAATAATAATTAAATATAAATAATTAATAAATAAGGAATAATAAATAATAAATAATAAATAAGGAATAATAAATAATAAATAATAAATAATAAATAAATATAAATAACAAATAATAATTAAATATAAATAAATAATAAATAAGGAATAATAAATAATAAATAATAAATAATAAATAAAAAATAAAAAATAAAAAATAAAAAATAAAAAATAAAAAATAATAAATAAATAATAAATAATAAATAAATAAATATAATTAATAAATATAAATAATAAATAAATAATAATAAATAAATATAAATAATAAATAAATATAAATAATAAATAATAAATAATAAATAATAAATAATAAATAATAAATAATAAATAATAAATAAAGATAAATAATAAATAATAAATAATAAATAATAAATAATCAATTATAAATAATAAATAATAAATAATAAATAAACAAAAATATCTAATAAATATAAATAATTATTAATAAATAATAAATAATAAATAATAAATAAACATAAATATTTAATAAATATAAATAATTATTAATAAATAATAAATAATAAATAATAAATACATAATAGATATAAATAATTAATAATTAATAATTAATAATAGATATAAATAATAAATAATAAATAATAAATAATAAATAATAAATAATAAATAATAAATAATTAATAATTAATAATCAATAATGAATAATCAATATTAAATAATAAATAATAAATAATAAATAATAAATAATAAATAAATAAATATAAATAATACATAATAAATAATAAATAATAAACAATAAATAATAGATATAAATAATAAATAATAAATAATAAATAATAAATAATAAATAATAAATAATAAATAATTAATAATTAATAATTAATAATTAATAATCAATAATGAATAATCAATATTAAATAATAAATAATAAATAATAAATAATAAATATTAAATATTAAATATTAAATAAATAAGTAGAAATAATATATAATAAATAATAAATAATTAATAATTAATTATTGATAATCAATAATGAATAATAAATAATAAATAATAAATAATAAATAATAAATAATGAATAATAAATAATAAATAATAAATAATAAATAATAAATAATAAATAATTAATAATTAATAATCAATAATGAATAATAAATAATAAATAATAAATAATAAATAATAAATAATAAATAATAAATAATAAATATTAAATATTAAATAAATAAATATAAATAATAAATAATAAATAATAAATAATAAATACAAATAATAAATAAATATTAATAATAAATAATAAATAAAAATAAATAATAAATAAATATAAATATAAATAATAAATAATAAATAAATATAAATAATAAATAATAACTAATAACTAATAACTAATAAATAATAACTAATAAATAAATATAAATATAAATAATAAATAATAAATAATAAATAATAATTAATAAATAAATATAAATAATAAATAATAAATAATAAATAATAAATAATAACTAATAAATAATAACTAATAAATAAATATAAAAAATAAATAAATAATAATGAATAATAAATAATAAATATTCAATAATGAATAATAAATATTATATAATACATAATAAATAATAAATAATAAATAATAAATAATAAATAAATAAATATAAATAATAAATAATAAATAATAAATAATAAATAATAAATAATAAATAATAAATAATAACTAATAAATAATAAATAATAAATAATAAATAATAAATAATAAATAATAAATAATAAATAATAAATAATAAATAAATATAAATAATAAATAAATATAAATAATAAATAATAAATAAATATAAATAATAAATAATAAATAAATATAAATAATAGATAATAAATAAATATAAATAATAAATAATAAAGAATAAATAAATATAAATAATAAATAATAAATAATAACTAATAAATAATTACTTATAAATAATAACTAATAAATAAATATAAACAATAAATAATAAATATCAATAATTAATAATAAATATCAATAATTAATAATAAATAATAAATAAATATAAATAATAAATAAATATAAATAATAAATAATAAATAATAAATAATAACTAATAAATAATTACTTATAAATAAATATAAATAATAAATATAAATAATAAATAATAAATAATAAATAAACATAAATTATTAATAAATATAAATAATAAATAATAAATAATAAATAATAAATAATAAACAATTAATAATTAATAATTAATAATTAATAATTAATAATTAATAATTAATAATTAATAATTAATAATCAATAATGAATAATCAATATAAAATAATAAATAATAAATAATAAATAATAAATAATAAATAATAAATAATAAATAATAAATAAATAATAAATAATAAATAATAAATAAAAATAAATAATAAATAAATATAAATAATAAATAAATATAAATAATAAATAATAAATAATAAATAATAAATAATAAATAATAAATAATAAATAATAAATAATAAATAATAAATATATATATATAATATATAATATATAATAAATAATAAATAATAAATAAATATAAATAATAAATAAATATAAATAATAAATAATAAATAATAAATAATAAATAATAAATAATAAATAATAAATAATAAATAATAAATAATAAATAATAAATAATAAATAATAAATAATAAATAATAAATAATAAATAATAAATAATAAATAATAAATAATAACTAATAAAAAAATATAAATAATAAATAATAAATAATGAATAATAAATAATGAATAATAAATAATAAATAATGAATAATGAATAATAAATATTAAATAATACATAATAAATAATAAATAATAAATAATAAATATTAAATAAATAAATATAAATAATAAATAATAAATAATAATTAAATATAAATATAAATAATAAATAATAAATAAATATAAATAATATATAATAAATAATAAATAAATATAAATAATATATAATAAATAATAAATAATAATTAAAAAATAAATATAAATAATTAATAATAAATATCAATAATTAATAATAAATAATAAATAAATATAAATAATAAATAATAAATAATAACTAATAAATAATAACTAATAAATAAATATAAATAAAAAATAATAAATAATAAATAATAAATAATAAATAAACATAAATAATTAATAAATATAAATAATAAATAAAAAATAATAAATAATAAATAAAAAATAAAAAATTATAAATAACCAGTTACAAATAATAGCTAATAAATAAATTACAGTATATTATAAATATTAAGTAATAAATAATAAAGGAAACACATGAAAAAGTATGAAAAGGCGTGATAGAGGATGAAAAATCATGAAAACACATGAAAAAGGTTTGAGAAACATATGAAGAATGATGCATTAGAAAGAATGAGAACACATGAAAACTTGTGACAACTCTGGAAAACTCCTTAATAATTAAACATAATCATCATAATAACCCACAAAAAACCATTGATAAAGATAACAAGTCATGGAAACCCATATAAACAGTAGTAAATGAAGCTACCGTTAAAACCCGTCAAAATGGTCAAAAAGAGATAAAAACATTGGACTCACATTAACGAAGATAACTTATGATCCGAGAGTCCGTTTTTGATCTGCGACCTGTCAAATCAAAGATCCTGAAATGATCTTCAACCTGAAAGGCGAAAGAATCCGAATGGACAAGCGGATCAGAAGTTATGACCATTTAAAAAAAACTGACGGGGAACAGTTGCTAGAAACGAGGCATTGAAAAACATAACAAACTCGATACCCACTAAAAAGGCCATAACATATGATCGAGGAGTGCATGTGGGCACCGCGACCAGTCAAACTGAAGCTCATGAAACGAGCTATGATCTGGCTGGTGGAGGAGGCCGAGCTGTCACACAGATCAAAAGTTAGGTCTGTTTGAAGACAAGTTCGATGGGACACCGGTGACGAAAATGAGGTTTTGGAGGCCTTGGGAGGGGTTTTTGGGGTCAAAAAACACGACAGAAGCTTTCTTTTGTCAAATTGGTGCGATTCTCTTTTCGCTGGCTCCGATTTGATATGTGGTTGAGCCCAAACGGACACCCGGAGTGAAAGTTATGGCTGTTTGAAGTTGGAGAACTTTTTTCAACTTTCCTATAACTCTAATATCTTCAACACCTTAGACCGTCTCACAGTTTTAATTATATGTGCCTCTAGATCTCTTCATGATCTTCAATTTTACTGGTCGTGGTGCTTCAATGGACGCCTGGATCAAAAGTTATGGTCGTTTTAGTGATTTTGGGGTTTCTCGTGTTTTTTTATTTTTTCATTTCATTTCGCGGAGGTTTTACCGAAACCGCCGCTATTTTGCGGCGGTTTTTTAAAAATAGCTGGTAATCCTAGAATAAAATTAAAAAAATAAAAATAATATATATTTTTTTCCGTTTGGCGGCGGTTTTTAAAACCGCCGCGAAATGGCGGCCCGAAACACGTTTCACGGCGGTTTTAAAAACCGCCGCGAATAAACCGCCGCTAAACGGCGGTTTTCTTATAGTGATACCTAGAAACATTGTACACTTACTATTAACTATAGAGCTACTATTAACTGTAAAAATACCAATTGATGACTCACTGATCCTTGTACACCAACTGATCCATGTACAACTACTGATAGATGACACTATGGTCACTTTAACATATTGATAGATGACTCACCGATCAATATACATGTAGTGATCACACTACAACTGTTGATAGAAAACTCACTGATCATTATACACATACCAATCATACTACACCTACTTCTAGATGACTCACTGATTAGTATACATCGACTGATACATGTACACCAACTAATAGATGACTCACTGATCCCTATCCACATATAGATCACTATTCAAATTACTAGAAACAATATTCATAGAAATGGAAATTTGGTGAAGTGTTATAAATATGTCACCATGACCTCTGGGAACTCCTCAAACACCATATTATTAAAAACAGAATGGAATAGAGTGGTTCGGGCCATTATAATAACTCAAAATCCCACTCCAAAGGATTCCCATGTAAATCCTCTCAGAATACATTAGTGTTTAGTTTCATAATAGGTTCAAATTCAATTTGAATGTCTCTATATGGTGTTTTTAATTTTTCCAAAAAAAATTCAAATAGTAGAGATATTGGGGGTGTTTCAAGGTAAGAATTATATTATAATTTTTTAATCTCAATATAACAGATTCTACACCTTTCTCACAACGTACAACTTCCCACCTAATACAATAATTTTTTAATCATAGTTTTAAATTCAATTCATAAGGTTGATTATATCAAATTCAATCATAGTTATTATTATGAAGTCAATAACTAAAGTACATTAATGTTTCTTAAAATGAACTGACCAACACATATTTATTGAAATGATACTTCCCTTATATGTTTTGAGAAACAACTAAATTATTAAATCAATAGGTAAATGTGTAATTTTTTAGGAAAATTTGGATGATATAAAAGAATGAAATGATCTTGATTCAAATATTTAATTTGATATGTTTAATGAAATGATTAAAGTACATACCACCACATCATTAGGAACTTCAACCCCAATAGTTGTGATCACATAATCTTGTCCATGCTCTATAGGCCATTTCTGAGGAAGGATTAGTTGACACTTAGGAAAATAATTTTCATACATTCCCGTATCCCTATAATTCCATCATTGAACATTATTGATATGTCTCTTCACCTTTCATTTATTAGAAATGTTACAATGTTCTCCACAAAAATAAAAATCTCCCATCCCCTTCAAACATTATCTAGGATTATTCTTTCCATTGTTTTTAAATAATGGGAATTTCTTCATTATCTTTTTCTTATTTGGTGTTTCCCCATTCCAATTGTTTTGAAAATACCTCTTTTTATCATGAACTCCCTTCAACAAAATCGATCTAGAAAAATACTTCTATGTTTTGGTGGCACAAAACACTATTTCTATGTATGATGAAAATACATGTGAAGCTCGTTCCCTTCTTAGACCATTCATAAGACCTTAAATGAAACCATAAATATTTTATTCCAAAAAGTGTACATGAACTATAGCATACCTGACTAGTCCTATTATGGTAGACATATAATCTGAAAAATTTTATTCTTCACTTTTCTATTTGAAAATGAATATTCTCTTCATTTTAGTTTGTTTCTCATGAGGGATGTATTTTTCAAAGATTGATTCCTTGAAAGTCATTAATCCCATGTCCTCTATTTATTCTTCCTACTTGGTATTTTCAATTAACGACTAACATTGGTAAGAATCTAACATATGATTATGTACTACCATTACTAAATTTTTCATTTTTATTGCATCCTAAAGCTATAAATATCTTTTAGAGGGTCATTATTCACTTATCATCTAACACAAGATTAGTAGTTAAACTAAAATATGGTGGCTTCTATAGAATGAATCTATAAAAACATAGGTTTAGTATGGTTATTCATCTTAACCTGAGAATGTTTTCCTATTATGGTCGTGATCTACTTAGCTCCTTCAGTAACTGTTTTGTCAATCATATTGAAAAAATACATACATATTTTGTGGGTACTGAATTCTTTTTTTCTATTAGTCTCTATAACTAAATAATAGGATAAAATATAATAGGTTTTAAATCAAAATTCATAATTTAATACTAGAAAACACATAAAATATATTTAAAAATTATGAATAGGTAATATCATATTCATAAACAAGGCTTCATTGAGAACTATTTACTTTACAACCTGTCATACTAGATCATAAATAACATATGGAATATCCTATGCTCCCCCATGATTTTCAAACCAGGTATTCAATACTTCTCGTAGTTGTGTACTAGGTGACCTTGAGTTATGCCTAGAACACAATGTTAGATTTTTGACTCTTATGTACATATGTTCTAGAACCATGTCAAATTAATGAATATAGATAAGGATATATATATATATATATATGAAGACCAAAATAATCTCTACATTATCAAAATTAAAAGATTTACTTCTGTGATTATCCACAAAGTCTAAATTATTGTAATTTTCCATAAACTATATTTTCTAAATCTCATTTCCAAGGATGCTGGTATAATTCCTCTGATACCAACTGTAATGCATCAAACCCATAGAATCATTGTATTTACCCAATATTACAAAAATTCCACGATTAAATAGAAAAAAAACCTAATGGACTGATTAATTTAGTAGTTTTTGTAGAACATGATATATGAATGATAAATAAAGTATATTAGTAAGGATATAAAATACATCATGATACAAAAAAATGTAATAAACAATATCCATGAATCTCATTCAAAGGATTCTTCTTCATACGATGGGGAAAGGAAAAATAACAAGTGTGGTTTCAAATTCACCATAAGGGGTACAAGAATCAAAAAAATATAACTATATACTATAAGTAATAGAAATTATGGCATGGTAAATAATATAAATAAAACATTACATCAATAAAATTGGAATGAAAATGCATGCAATTAATTTTTCATACTGAAAATATCATTTAATGTCATAAATGAGTACTGAATAAATATAATTCTTATTAATTTATGTCATGAATCATGAACATGATGCATTATACTATCGATATGGTTTATGATTGTGGGTAGTAACCTATCAGATTTTATTTGGGGGAAAACATGAAGGGTTTTTCACCAACTGTTTTGTATTAAGAGACATATCAATGCCTCAAGGGGATAAAATAGTCCTAACACATCCCATATGTTATAAAGAATTTTTTTACATATATTTAATTCAAAATAATCTTTATAAATATCTATATTTAGTAAAGGATACAGATTAATCAATATTTCCCATGTTAAAATGATATTCAAAATAAACACCATATATAAATTGGTATGCAGCTAAAAAAATAATCATATTATTGAATCAAGAATATGGACATTTAATAGAAATATTATTTCAAAAGAAAATTGTTCTCAAATGGGAGGTAGATACACCACAAAATAATTATTTGGTAGACTATGAAATTATGTCTCAATGAAATGGAAATTGAGACAATAACCCTTATCTTAATTGTATCTAAACTTTGTCGTGTATGAGCCTCCTAAACAAATAACATCTATTTATTAAAATATTGATAGAGAAGTGAATAACTGTCATTTAAATATCTATTAATCAATTATAATCATTTTATTATAATTCATAATTTTTGTTGTCGAAAATTGAAGCGTTTCATATCATGTATTAGTTAATAATATCCAGTTTTGAAAACATTTTCTATTTTACCTAAATTTAAATTATTCATTTATATAATTAATTAAAAATTTATAAATTTCATATAATTATGCTTTTATATAATATCAATAGTTTATTAAATCAACCTTTGAGGATGATTTTATGCATTTACATGGAAATGTCTCTAATGGTAGTTGACCCACCATTGAAATGACATTGATGATAGAGTGGAAATAAGATGAAATAAAATTTTATATATAGTAGAATAAATCTTATAATAGGTTAAACTAATTAATTAATAGTAAACATTATATTTAATTAATTCCTTTAAAGACTGGTTGTGGATGTTATTTGTAAATAAAAGATGAAGTGTATCGTGAAAGAAAAATGGAGGTTAGAGATCATTTGTTTTGTTGGATTTTCAGACCAGTTTTCTTATTTATAAGTAATAAAGTTCAATTAAAATGGGTATAATTATGAAAAATTGGAATATAATATTAAACGTTTATATCTATAATTTTTTTAAAGGTTATGAGGTTCAACCATTATAGAAACTTTTTGTGATAATTGCTTATATTCTTTTGGGTGTTTTTTGATCATTGCAAACTAGTATTCTAATTAATTAATTATATGGGCATATAATGGATCCCTAAAATTGTATAGGATGTAATAAATATTTCATAATTTTTTTCGGCCATAAAAATGGATTCTTGAATAGCCTTGAAGTATTAATTGACGAACGAATATCTATCTTCCATGAAGGTTGTAAATCGACATCTCACAGAAGATGACTTCATTTTTAAAATAAAAGAGATATTGAAAAGATTTTAAAGAAATAAACCTATTAACATGATATCCTTATAGTATATAGATGATACTTGAGTTATAATATTTTTTTATATCGGATTTATGTAGGGGAAAAGAAATTAAAATGGAAATTTAATGAAAATTAAATTAAAAGGGAGAGGATTTACCTATTGAATTCTTTTCTTAGAGTACCTCCTTAAGGGACTTTGGCTTGGTATTTTATTGAGACCATGATTTCATGGAGATACGTAGGGACTCATAATGAGAATTTGGGATTTATTTTCAAATTATTCAAGGCTTTGAGGTGTGAGGAGAAGAGGGGGTGAGGGGTGGTATTTATAGTAGATGATAGGGGTGATTTCCAATTATATTATTCATTATATTATTATTTTAATCAAGAAAAGAATTAGTGATGATGCCTGTGAATAAATATTTTAATTGATACATATGAGATTGAACCAATCATTCCTGCATCATCCAAGACTCAAAGAATTATGTATTTAGCTTATAATGTATATATACTGTATGTTACAATATTTCACTATCCAACAAAAAATCAATTCATTCAGAAAAATAAAAAAAATTCATCCTAACCATTTATCAACATGTAGAATCAAAAAATGAGCTAAATTTTATGACCATACTTTTATAAATACCAGAACATTAGTTTTCAATTAAAATCATATTTAAATCAATAAATACAGATTCTAAATTTAGATATCATTTTATAACACTCTTAAAATTTTACAACGGTCTCAAAATATAATCCAAAAATAATAACACAATAAAATATTAATTTATGAATATGTTTTATAAAAATTAATTTTTTATATCATTTTATTAATTACAAAATTTTATTTAAATATTTATGACATTCAAATAATACTAGCACTTAATTAATAATTTTTAAAATATTCTTCTACCAATACTATGATATAATTATATAATGACATCATCTATATGATGCCTGTATTTTATATTTACATTAATGGGTATGGTTACTATTTATTAGTATTTTTTATAATTTATAATGGTTGTATTAATATTCTAAAGATCATGTTTCTATTTCATCAGTATATGTTCCTTAAATTTTTGGAATACCCCTACTTCAATTCATTTATCATTTATAGAGTTTGTTTGTGTTCTTTATATGATTTAATATGATTTAGTAAATAATCTTGTGTGATATTTATGCTATTTCCGAAATTGAAATTATTTAAGAGGATATATACCATAAGTTGTTGGGTAGTTTTAATGGTAATATGATTCCTCTAATTATAAAGTAGTAAGGGGTTATTTCACAGTATCAACATTATTCTAGATTTTATTCATTAAGTCTCTTCAGGGGAGTATTTCTCTTCAATGTTTCTTCTAAAAATGATTTCAAATATGTTTTTAATATTCTCCAATAATTGTTTAAATTCATTTTTACCATTATTCATTAATTTTTACAAAATTATTTAAAATGAACCATCATGATGTTTTCAAAAACAATGTACTTTATGACATTTATTAGAAAAGTTAACCGATTTTTTTAACTTATACATCATGAATGGAATTTCGTACCATACTGAATCATCAATATTTAAAAATTCCATTAAATATTTACTTGGTTTTTTAAATAATTATATTTTCTTTTACAAATATACAACTATTAAAGTAAATGATTAAAAATTGGTAATTTATTTTCATATCAACTATTACATCTCTGATATGAATTTTATATACACTATGTAATTATTTTCTATGGTGCATATAATTTCCCTCTTGATATATCATAGTATGAATCTCTTTATCATCATTGTATTAAGTGTTTCATAAGATAATCCTTTACTTTTATGGGGATTATGATTTAGAAATTAAAAAGTGGTTTGGACGCATTGATCTAGAAATATATTTTTAATCTATTATTTAATATATGAGGAATGATTTGGATTGGTATGAAAATTGTTGGATACCATTTAATGAAATTCCCATGTGTTGGGGATCTGTTAATGAAATCCCTTCAATGCATTATAAGTCTTAAGAGAAGAAATTAGTTGGAGAAAAATTGTTCGAGTTTATATCTAAGAAGAATAGACTGGTTTCTATAGACATACCTAAACTATATTATGAAATTTCATGATGGTAGTGGATCATGTTACATATCAAAGTCATCAAATAGTTATGAATATTCAACATTTATGATATTATTTATCCATGTTAGTTTTTATTTGAAAAACATTTGGATTCATTTCATTATTAGTTAAATGATTAAATGGACTGTGTTATCTATTTTTTCATTTACATGTTTAATAATTATCATTCATTCATTATTGAATCCACCTTACATACCCTAAATGAGAATTTGAGATCACATTTTTTATTTGGTCTATTTTTACAAGGTATTATTCATGATATTTCTAAATGTCATCAATAATGTTTTTTTTTCTTTTTTTGGTTTTGTGTATCAAAACTTTTATTAGGGAATAGGTTAACTATCTAGTTCTTAAATACTACTAATCTAATAAAACCATTTAGATTTTATTCTTTCTAATCGTAAAAATGTATTAGATGATGCACTAAGCTATTTATTCTGTGGTTAGGGAATTAGAAAAAACCAAACATTAAGGGGTAAAATAAACCATGATCAAGATATCCTCTAAGACATATAAATAGATTAATTTAAAAAAAATAAATCACATTTGAATATAGAAATAATAAAATATTAAAAATTACATATAAAATGATAAAAACATCCATTAATATTTTTAAATAATTTTTTATTAAATATTTTTCAAGAATAAATAAGATCTAGCTTAAAATAGTTTTCTGATAGTGTAATTTTATTATAGTATTTTTTAAGAAATATTTAATATAGATTAATATCTTATATACATTTTGTGTTATAATTTTATTCCAATTATTATCTATTTTTTTACAATCCAAAAAAATTGTTACCCCATCTTGATTATCTAAATTTTACTCTTCATAAATTTGAAGAAACAATACGTGATCATTTTATAGATTGAGCTAGATAAAATTTAATCAGAATAATTTTTAATAATAATTGTTTACTTTATAATTTTGATGATAAAATTATAATGATTAGTCATTCCAATATAAAAATAGTATACTAATTTCAAAAAATGTACTATACAAAGACAGTAGAGATTATATAACATTTTAAATGTAATTTTTTGTTAAAACAATTGTTTAAAATTTTATATTATTTTAAAAACTAGGTTTTTCATTTATAGTATCTATGATATATATTTGATGGAGGGATCCATTTCCATTAATTTTATATATAGTAAAATTTAAAATGTGATTCAGATGATAAAATTATATGCATAGACTCTATCATAGATACAAAAAAATTATTCTCTATATAAATTAACACTTCATTAATACATCCATTAACAATCAATCATTCCATATCTTATATTGAAAAAACAATTTCATAAAATTTATTATAGAAAAATAATTTTTAAAAAATAATCCGTAGCTCTTTTAGATTCTCTGTCAAGGTCCCAACATTATTTCATTCGAAATAATGAAGCTCTTATTACATTGAGAATATAATAATCTCATTATAAACTGAAGCAATTTATAAAATTTTTGGGAATATGATTTTATTTTTTAATTTTTTTGTAGTTTGTATTTTATATTTGTATTTTAATAAGTAGTTTAAAATAATTTTTCAAATGAACAATGAAATTTAAAACATGATATATTTTAATTAGAAATGAATTTTTGAGTTTCAAAAGTGATTTTTTTATTGTGGATGTGTTAAGTACTTTTTTAAAAATATATAACAAAACCATACATTGTAATTTTAAATTTATTACAAACTGTTATTTATGAAACCATCCAAGCTTATTGGTAAATCTTCATGACATTATTCACATGTAAAAAATTATATTTTTAATAAAGGCAAATAAAGGGTTTGAAGGTTTTATAATGGTAACATAATATTTATATATCTTAGAAAAAGTTCAGGATGATATTTTGATGGATTGAAAATGGTATGAATTAATTTTCATACATTAAATAAGGGTAAAAAATGATAATTTAACAAAAATATTGTATATATTACCTTATGTATGGATGTTTTGAGTTTCATGATTCATTTTAAAAGTATTTGAATATTTTATTAATCCATGTAAAGGTATCTCAAGTCTCAAACTATTGTTCAAATATGTTTCTTTATCTCCCATGAGGGTTGTCTCTTAGTCAGGTATTGGGAAGCTATGATTATATAGTTCTAATCCTCATTACTTGTTGTGTAATTCTAATGCTGAGTTACCCCTACATAGTGCATACATGTTCCATATAAGTTTCATTTTTTTTATAAAACTCTGTAAATACATTCTCATTCAACATGTAATGAAATTTTAATTATATTAAAAAAAATTGGCCCATATTTATTAAAATTTAACCAGAAAGGATATAATCATATCTTGATCGTTATAATTTTGGGAGATATAAAATAAATATTTGGATGTACATAAAATAAAATAAAATAAAATGAAAATTTGTGTGAAATATTATATGTGGTTTTATGGATTATCTTTTATATCCATTGGGAGATAAATCTATTTTATAAAAATGAGTTAGTATACCCTATTTTGAGTATCTCATTGGTTTCATCATGTTTGGGGACCCATACCTCACCTTTTGAGATCAGAATTACTTGTCCAAACCAGCACATCGCCTTTGTTTTCATGGGGGAAATTATCATCAATCGTTATTTTTTTGGGTGTATTATGAATGATTCATCTTATATCTATAGGTTATCAATTAATCCACATTTCATAAATGATAATGTTTTAGGGAATAATACATGTGTTTCCCTTATCCAAATGTGTGAAATTAATAATAAAATTATATTAATTTTGATATAACACATGTATATTTATTAACATCAAAATTATAGAAACACATTTTCATATCTAATATATGAATAATAATTATTTAATCATTTGAAAATAAGTATTTTGAGAAACAAATATTACTTTCTGAAGTATTATGTGTTTAATAGTTCATAAATTAAAAATTATGAAGTTATAATATTATATAATCACATGCATTTTTAAAATAATAAAATAATTAACATATGTAGATTAATATTAGTCCACATTATTTGAAATAATTGATATATATGAAGGATAATATCAGGTTATATATTTTATCATATTATAAAATAGAAAAATAGAATTTTATATTTTTTATATTGGTTGAATTTAAAAAAATCTTTTTGTACAATGTTATGAAATATTTTGCAGTTTCTAGAAAATATAAAATTGTTATTTGAGAATATTTAGAGTTATTTAGAATGATTAATAGTTATTAATGAAATAGAAGTGTTAATATATGTATCAAGTAGAAAACATTATTATAATTTTTTGTTGATAAATATAATACTTTAATGTTGTAAAACAATATTTTAGAAATTTGATATAGTTGAATTTTTTAATGTGTCCTTATAATTTAATCAAATAAAATGAAATTATATTCAAAAAAGATTGTTTTTAAATTTTTATAGGTTTTTTTTCTATTATTGATGTGAAAAAATATTTCTTGTTTATAATTATTATGATTACCTTAGAACTAAAAATGAATATTGGATTATATGAGAAATATTTTTTTTAATTATTTCAGTAATATAATTAAAGTATGTATCACATGCAATAAAAAATAATATTTGATTACTTTTATTATTATTTTTAAAAAAGGAAAATAAATAACTTATTTGTGTATAATGTATTAAATATTTTACATGTTATCTATGATCTATATAAAAATAACCACGTTTTATAGTGATAATATTTTAAGATTACATGATAATGATAACATGTTGTAGTGTAAAATTACTTATTTTATAATGAAAATAATAGTTTCATATTTTTAGAAAATAATGCAATGAAATGGGTATTATCACAACTTATTGATTATTAAAAATTTAGGTTCCAATACTTAAATGAATGGTTTGGTTTGTGAGAATTGTTTTGTTGCCTCCTAATATATACCAAATGGTGTTCCATCTACAACGTTAAATTTTATTATTATTTATAGTGTTGTTGAATGCATCAAATAAATAAACTATATTTTGTTATATGTTAATACAAATAATGTTACGATGGGATGAGATGAATAAAAACATACCATAATTGAATTATTAATACATGGATGTAATTCATAAATAATGTTACAGTGATTGTAGATATACCTAGATATTTTTTACAGTTTTATGAACTTGTATAGCCAATGTTTAATTCAAATTTTAATAAAAATGGATGTTAAGTAGATACTTTTTTTAGAGGAAAATGATCCCATTCCAGTATGTGGTTGGCTTTAATATCATGAATATATGTTTTTATATCCATTTGAAATTAACTGTTTAAAAATAAACATTATATTCATGTATTCTCTATAATATCAAGACGTGAAGGTAATTATTCATTCAATTATATGATTGATCTGATGATAAGTAAAAGGGCGGGGAAGCCTGAGGATGGGGTCAATGATTCTAATGTATAAAGTGAGGTTTATGATGATGATGGGAACATTAGATTTGTGCTATTCTGGTAATAGTGGAATGAGGTTTTTAATGATATATTAAACTCATGATATGTTTCTTGAGGATTTATTTAAATATGTGATAGACATTAGTGTGGTTAAGATGTGTTCAAAGAGGGCCTATATCATTAATGATGAAATTAATCTAAATGTATATTTGATTTCCAATGGCTTATTGTTATTTTAATTAACTATTTCAAAACATGGGATGCAGTATAATGGTATTAGCTATGACTAAATCATTTAACTAGTATTGTAGGCTATGATCCAATATAACCATCTATTTATGAAATGACATATAAACTAATGAGTGGCAAGGATTGGTTGATAGAAATTATTATAAGAATAATACATACATGGAAATTAAATATTGTTATGAGATTTTATTGTTTCATGAGTACAATACAATGAAAAAAATTAAATAATATTTTATTTGGTAATAAGTAATTATAAAAAATTAATTATCTTTATATAGTTTATCTTATACATATTAGTGGTGGCCTTGTTTCCTAGGAATCAAGAGTTGTAGTTATGTGTATGAATATGTAGTTTCTGTTAGCATGGTTATTAGTTTTTTATATTTTATATTTTTTTTAAAAAGCACCCAACATAAGTCAAATGGGAACCTAGAATCTAGAGATCCTCTTGGATTTTCCTAAACAAACAAGTTATCGTGGATTTAGATGAATGACATCCCCCTTCCCCTAAAACATCCATTTACTATATACTTATTTGTGGGTATTTGTGAGGGTTATTTTTCATACATATTTTCTGTTCTCTATTATGAATTATAGTTAATTTGGAGTCCTCGTTTATAAACATTTTACCCAAATTATTTTTATTTGGGTTTCATCAATGGGTTGTGGTTTAATGAGCTATAAAACATAATACAATAGTATTTCTAGATTCATGAAATAACCCATTTAACTATATAAATTATTTATATTTTATGATTTTTTTAATGAAGATGATAGTATAAAATGGTTTCCCTAGTTTTTTTGAAGCGTTACTTATGAAAAAATGATGTCTCAGGGCATGCGTTCTTTGGACATGAAAATGGAAAAATAGTTGGGATATTTATGAGCAGTAGATATATATATATGTATGTATGTTCTCGATTTTTTTGTATACTAATGTTCATTATTTATTTATTGGTCCATGATGGAGATTGGGATGGAATTGTACACAAATTTGGTGATGACTTTATATTATTCATTCACAAACTAGAATTAACATTTTCCAATGTCCTTTTTTCTTGAAATTATTCACAGTGTGTCCCATTGAGTATAATGTTTTTCTCACCATACATATATATATATATATATATATATATACTATTTTCATGACATCTAGATAATTATAATCATGGTTCTATACAATACATATTTGAGGAGTTATTAAAGAGTTTTTTGGGGATATATAGTCGACATCGCTGATTTTTCTCTTTTTTAATTGTTATTCAATGGATTCCAATTATATATGAAATCACAACATGCATTGGGATTTAATCATATTTTTCATCAGCATGTTGTGTTTCTGTAAAGACCCGGAAATTTCAAGGAATTTTTTTTCATAAATTCTTTGGAATTTTATGAGTCCATAGTTTCTGACTGCACCTGATTCCGAGGCCCGGTGTGCCCGGAATAATTTTCTGAAGTTTTGTTATGCTTAAATTAACGCGCGTAAGTAGTTTTACTAAAAAAGTGGAATAAATCATAAAAGGTTACTTGGATCATAAATCCAAGGGCACCGTTGCACTCAGGATAACGAGTTTACCCTAGGCATGATTTATGTTTAGTCTGCGTGGGCCAGCTGTGAGAAATTCAAAAAATGGAATACCTGTAAATAAAATAATTAAATAAATTATTTTATTTTTAAAATGCTTATAACTCACAAACGGTAGCTCAAAATAAAAATATAAGACCACCGCTGAACTCATGAAGGCATGCTTTATTTAAGCATATACTAACTTTTGCTGGCGTGTGAAACCATAAAAAGGTAGTTTTTGGCCGCAAATAAAATAATTATGTGAAAATTATTTTATTGTAAAATTCATAACAACTAAATGGTACCTCAGATTGAAAATATGAGTGTACCGTTGGATTTTTTATGGTGTGCTTTACTTAGGCAGAGCCTAACCTCAACTGGTGCGGGTCGAGGCTGAATGATAATAATTTCCCAAACTATTGTTCGGGTACGTTCAGTAAACGTACATTCATATTTTTTAATCTTTTGAATCGGTCCTCGGAATTGACATCTGAGGACACCAATGAACTCATAGCACCGATATTCGCTTAAGGGGACCTTTACCATAGTAGAGTTTTATACAGGATGGAAGATATAAATTGGGGTTTCTAATTAAAAATTAAAAATTAAATAAAAATGTGTGTGCAACACATTTTTATTTGAAAGGTGGTTAAAGTCTCTAGGTGGAGGTCAGGAGTGGGCCCCACCACACCATAACCTCCCATGGGAGTATATAACTAAGCGTGGGTCCCACAAAACTTCCAAACTCTTCAACTCCCCCTTAAACTCCTTCAACCCCTTGAACTCCCAAATTAAGGAGGATGAAACATCGTTTATTAATTGGGAGCCACTTTATCTCCTCCCTCCCTTTTTAATGATCCAACTCAACATTTAATTAATGAATGGATGTGGGTTTATAAATTTGAATCCATTTGAATTCATTAATCCATCCTTTAAATATGTGGCATATTTTAATTTTATGTTTATTGGATATATTATCTTGGGAGGCATGGAGAATTAAGAAGAAAGTGTTCTTCCTGTGAAGAACACGAAGAACATCTCCAACATTGAACGACGTCCTCTCGATGAAGAACACCGTTTCCACCGAAGAACGATGACACATATTCTTCCTTTCCACAACCTCCTTCCACGTTAAAGGAGTGGGTTCCACCTGCAAGGAATGTCGATGACAATCTTTCCTCGAACGTTTCCCAACATCTATGAAATCAATGTCCGCCCTCTTTCCCGAGACTCCGCCGACCGAGCACTATTTACAGGGTAGGGGGATTTTTTTAATTTTAATTGAATAAAATTATACCCTCGATTATTCGATGTTTACTTTATTCGATGGTGGGCCGAAAAAACATAGCCCGACGTCCCTCTGTTGGTTTATTATTGTATAACGACGGAGCCGGAGCCCAGAGGGCGCGGTGCCGTCACACTGCACCGGAGGAAGGAGGCCACGGTCTTGAGGTGGCAATGACCTAAGGAAGCGGCGATTGAAGGTGGCAGCGACCGAAGGCAGGGCTGGGCCGGGCCACGACGGTGGAGGACCAACACCGTTGTGTCGGCAGCATGGGAGGAAACCGCGGCCCGCAACCATGGGCCGCTCGGCAGAAGCTGAACCGACCGGCTACAGCCAGCTGGGATGGAGAAGACCGCGGCCCACAATGTTGGCCGCTCGGTGGACGAACCGGTAGCGGCCTGCCGGCCGGGCAGAGGAAACCGCAGGGCCACTTGGCGCCGTGTGCAGAGCAACCGCAGCCTGCAACAGTGGGCCACTCGCACCGGATAGAACCGGCCAGCTAAGGCCGGCTGGGCAGGAGATGCGGCGCCGCTCGGTGCCACCAGAAGAACCAAACCAGCCCACTATGTGGTCCGGGTCCACGGGTGGGCCACGCCCCACCAGGTCGGACCCGCCGAACCGGGGTAGGCCGACCTACCAGCCCACTGGGCTCGACGGGCCGGGCCTGTTTCACTTAAATGTAAATAACTTCTAGACCGCGTGTCCGATCGGCGCATCGTCTGCGGCAATGGGACTCTCACGAACAAAAGGACCTTTTCGATAATCAAAGTGAGTTTTAGAAAACTTTGGAAAATGTCCGGGTTTGGAACGCGCGTAAATACAACCGGGCCCCTAGAACGGAAAAGCCAATAACTCTCAGACCGGGCGTGCATCGTCGGTTGCGTTGGGTTTCTTTTGATGAGATGGAACTACATGATACATCAACTCAGGACTTTGTTGATGTATCGACACTTGGATCATGGATCAGACCCTCTCGGAATCGAGTGTACTGTGTACGGGAACACTAGAACTGACAGCAACGAGACTGGACTGAATCCTCCATGGGTTCGACAACAAAGAGAATGGACTGAAACCACTGTGGGTTTGAAAACAACGAGACTGAACTAAATCATCCGTGGGTTTGACAGCAATGAGACTGGACTGAATCCTCTGTGGGTTTGACAGAAACGAGATAGTACTGAATCCTCCATGGGTTCGAAAGCAACAATACTGGACTAAATCCTCCTTGGGTTCGACAGCAATGAGACTGGACTCAATCCTCCATGGGTTCGATAACAAAAAGACTTCACTGAATCCTCCATGGGTTCTACAACAACGATACTGGACTGAATCCTCCGTGGGTTCGACAACAATGAGACTGGATTGAATCCTCTGTGGGTTTGACAACATTGATAATGGACTAAATCCTCCGTGGGTTCGACAACGATGAATTTCGTACCAAGATCCCGCATAGGATCGATATCTACGAAAGAATGTTGTTTTAGGTTTCTGCGAGTATCTACCGTTTGATAGTGAATGATGATTCAGTGTCTAAAACTAATCATATCTTACTATCTTCTAAGTTGTGTATACCTTGTGTGAGCTGATTCTTTACCTTCGGCTTTACGTCATGTATGAGATGTGTACTCTTGATGACAAAGGTATATGTATGGTCATATACCTAATTAAGGGTGGATGTTTCTTTGTGGGTGTTTCTTCGTGGATGTGTTGTCGAGAAGCCTAAATGGATTTCTTCTGTAAGCTGTACCTATGGGATACACCTTGTGTTGTACTTTCTTTGTGGAGTGTTTCTACACTTGTGGAATGGAATGTGGTTGGGCCCAAAAGTTGGAGTCGGACAGTGACGGGTAACTTAGTTATATGTATGGGTATATACATATGTATGGTTAGTTGATACTTTGTGATTGTATCTTTATACTGTGGTTTATCCTTTGTGGATTTTGTGAGACTTTGAGGGTCTTGGGGTCCCTACTGAGTATCGTTATACTCACCCCAGTATGGGCTATGCCCGCACCACATTGTGTTGGATGCAGACGACAGACAACATTGACGAAGGATGAGAGCGAGCCAGGACCGGATGGTACCCAGAGGTGGACCACACGACGAGATGGTATACGGAGAGGACCGATAGACATGGAGTGTTGATGTGGACATCTGTACCTTCCCTTCAGGTAGGATACTCCGCGGACGTTCTAGGAGCATCCCTTTTCAGCTGTTGTCCCTTTTTCAGTTGTACATTCTTTCCGATGTACATGTACATTACTATTGGGCTCGTATTTCCAGCCCCTTTACTTTCAGCACTACTTTTTGTATATAGTATTCAATTATTTCCTTGCTTCTATCTTACTCTGTTTGCGTGTGTGTTACTTCTATAAAGTCAATGCCTTCCCAGCTTAGGTATTTATGCCTTTGGTGCTAGTCGCCAGCCACTGGCCTATGGAAGGCGAGCTTGGGCAGTCATGACATGGGCCCCGATGACTGGTCGTGACAAATTAGTATCAGAGGAGTCAGTTCTACCACAATACTTAGGACTCTGGACATTATTTTCTATGAAGCAATGATGTTAAGAGTATTGAGTGTGGTTTTCAGTCTAGGGAGTCTAGTGTTGGTGCGATGGCCAGCGTATCCATACACCAAGACCCTGACCTCTGATTTCTGACTTAGTGCATGAAATCACTGATTGTCTATGTGTTTCCATTGAAAAGTTTTCTTTGTGATTACATTGTTTCAGATCAGCAGGTATAAAATCTGATCGTGGAGCACCTGTTTATTTTCAAGATTTCATTACCTATTCAGTCAGTGTGGGTTCCAAGTGGAGAGCGTGATGGTAGCCCACCGAGCAACGAGGCCATGGTGCAGGGCCCCATCACAGCCGAGGAACCAGCGGTACCACTAACCACTGGGCTATTGTTTCTACCATCCCCAATATGAGAGGTTTCACGCTACATGAGAGCATTTCACGAGTTCCTACGACAGAGGCCTTTGAGGTTTCGAGGTGAGGCATATTTTTAGATGGTCGGGTGCTGGGTAGAGGTTGTAGCACGAGTTTTCCACACAGTTGGGACACCCGCTGACTTGATCGTGTACCTAGTTGTTAGTCTCTTTCAGGGAGCAGCTGAGAGGTGTTGGAGCCTGATACTCTAGTTTTACAATGAGGCGACTCTCACCTGGGGAGACTTCGAGGGTCTTTTCAGGGTGGAGTTTGTACCAGTGACTCTACGCTATGTGCGGGCTCAAGAGCTGTTTCTCTTTCCACAGGGTTTTCCGACCGTAGTGGAGTCTTCTGCAGCCGGTAGTAGATAGATTTCATAGAGGTCCAAGCGAATTAGGTCAATGGGTGGTCGACCCCAGGATACAAGTACGGTTGTGCGGGGCACATGAGATAAAGCCAGCCATATGAGGAGCAGACAATGCTATGCATGTGGAGAGTAGGGTCACATGGCTCGAGACTACCCGACCCGCTCTGTAGATGAGAAGCAGGCAGTAGAGAGACCTCCCAGGCAGAGGCACTGGTTCGACCGTGGTCCGCCAGGAGCGGGCGGACGTGGTATAGGAGATAGCCGAGCAGTAGGTGGTGGATGCCGTTTTGAGAACCTACCACCACCACCACCACCACCAAGAGGTCCACCCCGACCACAGAGAATGGGTGGAAAGGGGAGAGCTCAGCTTCAGGCAGCTATGGTTTATAACCACAGTGCTCCAGGAGCAGGTGGACATAAGAGAGACTCGCTCCAGGCATAGAGACATTTGTTCATGTTGCTTCTAGCTTCGTTGATGTTGTTGTTTGTGGTTTATTTGTGTCTTTGTACTTTGAGCAGTTGTAATAAAAGACACTTATCTATGTTACGTTTTCTTTCCTACCTTTTAGGTGCGGTTGATAATGATAGGTTCCTGTAAAAACCATTTAATTGACCCACACATTCGAGATTCCTACTGGAGGAGACCCAGTGACCACAAACTACTACCGACAGTGTGACTCGACCCTTCGAGGTGAGAGTAATAGTTGGATCTCTTGTTAGTGGCGTCGAGGACTTACGACATCGTCCATGGAATTAAATAATACCATTCATGTCAGGATTGAGTATATTTGGAAAAGGACGTAGTTCATCCAAGGGATGAGACCATATTTATCTTTTCAGCAAAGGAGAAATCTTAGTCGCTCTTGTAGGATGTAAGGAAAGAAGGTTGTAGTTGAGTTCTTTATAGTCGGCTAGTCACACCCATAGTTTATAGAGCTAACGTTTTACGGTTTACCCTAATATCAAAAGTCTCAGGTGTGTCTTCTCATAGAAGGACCTAACCCTGCGACAACGACGATGGATTGATTTCTTCTAGGACTATGACTTCGAGATAGTCTATACTCCTGGTAAGGGGAACGTTATATCTGATGCTCTCATTAGGAGATCAGACATTCAACTGTTTGGAGAGGCGACAGAGCAGTTGGCCGCATTGTAGATATCCTTGGTGGATAGAGATGGAGAAGCCTTTCTATAATCTCTCATAGTCACTTCCCCAATTATTAAGCAAGTTGGGGAGGTGTAGCATGGGGAAGCTGACTGCGAGACACGACGAGCTCAGATATCCTCAAGGAAAACACCCGAAGTATTTTATGAAGGCGAGGAGCACATCATTCCTTTCAGAGGACGTACCATGGTACCAGTAGTCTTGGTTCAACCATTAGAGGTCCCAAAGTGGGGGAGGGATGAGATATCCATGGACTTCGTGACAGTCTTCCACGTACGTCCAGGGGACACGACTCGATTTGGTTGATTGTCGTCCGACTTAACAAGTTTGCCAACTTCCTCCTGACCAGAGATGGTACGAGCCACCATGGAGGAGGTGCTGGTCATTCAGGATCGGGTCCGGTGTGGATGGTCAATTCCTCTGCTATGCATTCACTGGCAGCATCAGAACCTCTGGAAGAGCACATGGGAGCGAGAGGCTCAGATGCCTGCTCAGTACCGTCATTTGTTTCCCTAGTGTATGTTGTACCTTTACGGGGACGTAAATCCCTAAGTTGGGGGTAATGTAAAGACCCGGAAATTTCAAGGGAAATATTTTCCTAAATTATTTGGAATTTTACGAGTTCGTAGATTTTGACAGCACTTGATTCCGAGGCCTGGTGTTCCCGGAATAATTTTATGAAGTTTTTTTAAGCGTAAATTAATGCGCTTAAGCAGTTTTACTGAAAAAGTGGAATAACTATTAAAAATTTACTCGGATCAAAAATCTGAAGGCACCGTTGCGCTTAGGATCATGAGGTTACCCTAGGCGCGACTTAAGTTTAGTTGGCATGAGCCTCCTGCATGAAATTCCAAAATGGTATAACCGTAAAAAAAATAATAAAATAAATTATTTTATTTTTCAAATGCTTATAACTCACAAAAGGTAGCTCTGATTACAAATCTGAGACCACCACTAAACTCGTGAGGGAATGATTTACTTAAGTAGATACTAACTTTGTCCATTGTGGGCCACCAGAAAAATTTAGTTTTTTTCCGCAAATAAAATAATTAAGTGACAATTATTTTATTGTAAAATTCATAACTTCTAAACAGTAACTTGGATTGAAAATACAAGAGTACCATTGGGTTCTTTAGGGAATGTTTTACTTAGGTAGAGACTAACCTCGACCGGCGTGGGTTGAGGGTGACTGATAATAATTTTCTGAACTTTTGTTCGGGTACGTTCAGTAAACGTATATGCGGGTTTTTCTATCTTTTGAACCAGTGCCCAGAATCGAAATCTGAGGACACCGATTAAATTGCATCGCCGATATTCACTAAAGGGGACCTTTACCATAGTAGCGTTTTATACAGGATGGTTGTTATAAATTGGGGTTTCTAATAAAAAATTAAAAACTAATTAAAAATTTGTGTGCAACACATTTTTATTGGAAGGGCGGTTAAAGTCTCTAGGTGGAGGTCAGGAGTGGGGCCCACCACACCCTAACTTCCCTCAGGAGGATATAACTAAGGTTGGGGCCCACACAAGTTCCAAACTCTTTAACTCCCCCTTAAACTCCTGAAACCTCTTGAACTCCCAAATTAAGGAGGATGAAACTTTCTTTATTAATTTGGAGAATCTTCATCTCCTCCCTCCCATTTTAATGAGCCAACTCAACATTTAATTAATGAATGGATGTGGATTAATTAATTTTAATACCTTTGAATTCATTAAGACATCCTTTAAATAAGTGGTGTGTTTTTATTTTATGTTGGTTGGACATATTATCTTGGGAGGCTTTGAGAATTAGGAAGAAAGTGTTCTTCCCACAAAGAACACGAAGAACATCTCCAACGTGGAACGACATCCTCTTGATGAAGAACGCCATTTCCACCAAAGAATGACGACACGTCTTCTTTCTTTCTGCAACCTACTTCTGCGTTAAAGGAGTGGGTGACACCTGCAAGGAACGTCGACGACACTCCATCCATGAATGTTTCCTGATGTCAACGAAATCGACGTCGTCCCTTTTTCCCGTAACTCCACCGAGCGAGCACCATTTATGAGTTAGGGGGATTTGTTTAATTTTAATTGAATAAAATTATATCCTCAATAATTAGATGTTTACTTTATTCGATAGTGGACATTTGTTATCATATAACGCAGAGGGCATGGGCCGAACAAACACAGCCCGACATCCCACTGTTGGTTTATGATTGTTTGATGATGGAGGCAGAGCCGAGATAGCACGGTGCCGTCACACTGTGCCGGAGGAAGGAGGGCACGGTCTTGAGGTGGCTGCAACCGAAGGTGGAGGCAATTGAAGGCGGCGGAGACTGAAGGTCGTGCTGGGTGGGGCCGCGCTGTTGGAGGACTGACACCGTCGTGCTAGCCGCGTGGAATGAAACTACTGTCCGCAACTGCTTGCCGCTCGGCCAAAGAAGAACTGGCCATCTTAAAGCTGGCTGGGCTAGAAGAACCAGTCGGCCGCCTTCCAGCCGTGCTGAGTAAACCATGGAGCCACATGCTGAGGAACCGCAGCCCGCAACTGCGGGCCGCTCGCGCCGGACAGAACCGACCAGCTAAGGTTGGCTGGGAAAGAGAGGCGGCGCCGCTCGACACCGCCGGGCGAACCGAACCGGACCGCTATGCCGGTTGGGTCCACGGGTGGGCCTCACCCCACCGGGCCGGGTCCATTTGTGGGCCACGCCCCACCGGGCTGGGCCAACCCCCCCCCCCCCCCCTCGACCGGGTCGGACCCGCGGACCCGAGTCCGCGGGTGGGTCGCGTACCACCAGGCCAGGCCAACCCCCAGCTAGGTCAGACCCACCGAACTGGGTGGGGGCAACCTTCCAACCCACTGGGATTGACGGGCTGGGCCCGTTTCGCTTAAACGTAAATTACATCTAGACTGCACGTCTGATCGACGCGCCGTCTACGGCACTAGGACTCTTGCGAAGAGACGGTCCTTTGTGATAACATAAGTGAGTTTTGGACAAATTTGGAAAATAGCCGGGTTTGGAACGAGTATAAATCCAACAGGGCCCCTGGAACGGAAAAGCCAATAACTCTCAGACCGGGAATTTGATTGGAATTTCGTCTAGCGCATTGGGTTTCCATTGATGAGACAGAACTATGAGATACATCAACTCAGGACTTCGTTGATGTATCAACACTTGGATCATGGAGTGGAAGCTCCTAGAATTGAGCGTGCTATGTGCGGGAACCCTAGAGATGACAGAAATAAGACTTGACTGAATCCTCCGTGGGTTCGACATCAACAAGAATGGAATGAATCCACCATGGGTTCGACAGCAACGAGACTGGACTGAATCCTCTGTGGGTTCAACAGAAATGAGATTGGACTGAATCCTCTGTGGGTTCGATAGCAACGAGACTGGACTAAATCTTCCATGGGTTCGACAACAACGAGACTGGACTGAATCCTCCATGGGTTCGACAGCAACGATACTGGACTGAATCCTTCATGGGTTCGACAACAATGAGACTGGACTGAATCCTCCATGGGTTTGACATCAATGATACTAGACTGAATCCTCTGTGGGTTTGATAACGAGGAATTTTGTACCATGTTCCTGTGTAGGATCGACAGATACGACAGACTGTTGTTTTAGGTTTCTGCGGGTATCTGTTGTTCGATAGTTAAATATGATTCAGTGGCTACAACTAATCATCTCTTAATCTCTTCTATGTTGTGTATACCTGGTGTGAGATGAGTATTTACCTTCGAGTTTACCTCATGTATAAGATGTGTACTCTTGAGGACATAGGTATATGTATGGGCATATACCTAAGTAAGGGTGGATGTTTCTTCATGGGTGTTTCTTCATGGATGTGTTTTGGAGAAGCCTACATGGATTTCTTCTATGAGCTGTACCTATAGGATACACCTTGTGTTGTACTTTCTTTGTGGAGTGTTTCTACACTTTTGAAATGGAATGTGGTTGGGCTCGAGAGTTAGAGTCGTACTGTGACTGGTAACTTATGTATATGTATGGACATATACCTAAGTAGGGTTGGTTGATATTTCGTGATTGTATCTTTCTACTTTGGTTTATCCTTTGTGAATTTTGTGAGATTCCAAGGGTCTCGGGATCCCTATTGAGTATCGTTATACTCATCCCTACACAGGCTATGCACATACCTCATTGTGTTGGATGTAGACAACAGAAAGCATTGACAGAGGCCAAGAGCGAGCCTAGACTAGACGATACCCGGAGGTGGACCACGCGGCGAGACGGTATATGGAGTGGACCGATAGACGTGGAGTGCTTAGGTGGACATCTATACCTACCCTTCAGGCAGGACACTTGATGGACGTTCTAGGAGTGCCCTTTTCAGCTGTTGTCCCTTTTCAGTTGTATTTTCTTTCCATTATACCTGTACTTTACTTTTGGGCTTGTATTTCCAGCCCCTTTACTTTCATCACTAATTTTTGTATATAGTATTCACATAGTACTTTGCTTCTAACTTAATCTGTTTATGTGTGTGTTATTCTATAAATTCAATGCCTTCCCAGCTTAGGGATTTAAGCCTTTGGTGCTAGTCGCCAACCCCTGGCCTATGGAAGGAGGGCTTGGGGTAGTCACAACATGGACGTCGAGGACAAGACGTGACAATTTTGATATTTCTCACCACATATCTCTTAGTTAAAAAATTATTATGAGTGTAATTCCACCCTTGATATTGATTGTAAACCCTTCGTTCTTGTTTCAGACCCTTGGTCCATAATAGGATTTATTTTTATTTAATTTTTTTTTAATTCTCTATAATAATTATTGGAGAAGTAACACAGGATTGGGTCATGAATGATTGGTACCAGTGGAGATGATTGGGAGAGAAGATGGAGTTTTTAGTTTGGTATCATTAATGATTCATCAATTGGTAGGGGAATAGAATTTTTTGACCATGGTAAGTTATTTAAATAAGGGAGTTTTCCTAAAATAAGGGATTTTAGGTTTCCATGTGATCCAACATAAGGATCATCAAGATTACTAGACATAATGCACGATTTAATGGTATTTGAAAGGATGATACCTATGAATGGATAAAATATCTAGTATTTTCATGAGTTTAAACAATATTTAAAATTTATATATTTTATAAATGAATTAGATAATTATCCATTAAAATTAATCTATTTCCTCTGTAAAGAGATTTTTTTTTTCAAGAATGGATATAGGTCAAATTAACCACAAAGTTCACGAAAATTATGTTCAAGTATTAGTGAATAAAAATAACCATAGAGTTGATGTTGATGAGGATAATTTATGGAGGAGGAAACACGAGGAGTTTTAACAACATATTTCTTTCGAGTCTAATGGATCATTTTCAAAACATAGGAAAAAGGATTGTCTATGGATGTTGTAAGGCCCAAGGATCAATAAAAATAAATCAACATTATTTTTAAAATAAAATGTATTTCAATGAATATTTTAATTTTTTATGTACAAAAAATATTATTTATATTATGAATATAAATATTCATCTTTATTTTTCAAATTAATCCTTTGATGTATTTTTGATTTTTTATTCTTAAAAATATGCTTTAGTGAATAATAATAAATTATGTATATAAAAATTCTTATATAATTTATAATATTTTATAATAAATTTTTTATAAAATATTTAATATATTTAAATTTTATAGAAATGTGAAATAAATCATTTTGTGGTAAAAATAGATTTTTTTAGGAAATAGTGTTTTATAATGATACTATTTTTTTAAAAGGACATAATGTCTTCCCATTTTAGTAAATTAAAATAATCCATATGATAATGTATTTAAATGATTTTTTTTATATTATAAATAAAATAATTAAAATGTGTATGCATTTAATGGATATTACTATTCATATAGATCATAAAAATTATCATATACATTAAACATGAAATTATAACAAATTATTTTTTCAGAAAATGTGCTTGTATTTATATAAATGAAATTTGTTAAAATATATCAATATTATTAAAAATATAGTCCATATATTAAAATATCATTATTAATATTAGTTAATATGATAGACATTGTTTTTTGTCATAATGAATGGAAAATAAATTAATAATTAACGACCACGGTTATGTTTTGAATAGGGTTTTTTGCATCACATGCACTTGTATTCAATTTCAACATTCATGAATATAAAATTATTGTTTGATAAAATTTATTTAATTTCTATTATTATTTTTTCCAAATTATATAACAATTATCATTTTATTTTTTACTAAATTTATTAATGACCTATGTTAATCAACTAGTTACTATAGTAAAAAAATGTTTTAATTTAGTAATTATATAGGAAAAGAGAATAAATATTTGTAACATGTATATTATTATTTGGTTTAAGTATGGATCAACCATAAAATCACTAATCTATACTATTTATAAAAAATATATACAACTAGAATGTCGTTGAATTCCCATTATTAAATACTTTTTTTGTATTTACAATGATGCCACACCTACTAAAATATAAAATGAACTCCCTTATCTAAAATATTTCACAAATCAAGGCATTTAGAATGACCATACCCTTAAAATCTTCTAATGAACATCAATAGAGAAACATTTATTTAATTTTTTTCCCAAATGTTTAATCCATCTATCATTATGAAGTGATTTAATGGAGGGTTCCCTATAATAAAGTAACCATATTAATAAATTTATTTTCATTCACTCTTATTTTAGAAACATCAATTATGTATTAACAGTTAAAATATAATAAAATTGGTATTGTCTCTATAATATGATTTTATTTTGTTTATATAATAATATTTATCCATCCTCTATAGTATCAAATGGGAAACAGACACGTCTCTCCTTTACATGGTGGACTTCTACCTCATGAGCCAATTTAATATGTCTTGTATCCCCAATACACTTGGATAATCATAATGATTGAAATAATGAATATATATAATAATTACGAACTCATATTTATTATTGAAAAATAATATTTCACTCACAAACATTTAATTTCACCAATTGAGGGAATAATATCATCTCTTGAATGTACATATGGAAAGCCATGTTGATGAAGTAAAGAAATTCATTTTCCATAAGTAAATTTAATTTGTAGTAAAAAATATATATATAATTAGTAATTAAGTTATTTTTATCATTATTATATTTATATATATGATTTTTATACATAATACAAATATGAAATGGACATTTCTTAAAAAATTAAATATTATAAAACAATTCAATTGACAAAAGATTAAATATTAATAAAAAATATTGTTGTGTGAATGGTGGTAAAATTTTAAAAGAGAATATTATATATTATAATGGATACAAATATTAGTATTATATAAAATAGTCAAGTTCATAAAACCATTATAAATGATTTTAATAAACCATGAACTAAATGTAAGCATCGGGTATGGTATTTTGTCTCAATATTTGTTTCATTGATTCATATTTGTTATTATAAACCCATTAAATTTTATGTTGTTTATATACTACTCCTTTGATATATTTAACATTAATACCTATTTAGATGATGCTTAATATTACAATTCATGTTCTTTTATTCCTAGTGGTACACTAATATTGTTACCAAGGTGGTTAGAATATATTTCCAATTTTCACATTCTTGTGAGATTTTTTGTAATCTCATTGAAAAAATATTATAATTTCTCATTCATAAGTTCCAATATTTTTTCTAATATTATTGATATTTATGGATTATATATATATATATATATTTCATAATTTTTTTCTCATTCGTTCATAAATAAGGTAAATAATATATTAATAAGAAAAATTATTTTTATTTCTCTTAAAATCAGATATTTTTTTCATACATGTCCATATTTTACAAAATGTTTTAAAAAATTATATTTTATTTACACAAATGATTTATCGAATAATTTTTATGTTATAAATGAATTTTTTTAATTAAATATTCAAATTTATTTTCCAGAGTTAATCCTTTACAAAAAGTAATGTGGAATGTTTTTAATGCATACTGTGATAACATACATTCTCCAACTATAGAAAATTTATTAAAATTAGCTTCTTCTATATGATTGGAATGGTTTTCCAAATAATTTTTTATGAAATATTTTATTAACACATCCCTTAACATATCATAATCATTCAGAAAAGGATACAATGTACCTAAAAATATATATTATCTCTCATTTATTTTGTGAGTTTTAAATTCCTATTCAGACAACCAATTTCATATAGATATTTTTATTAGATATTAAATTTCTTTTAATTATCTATATTATTTGTATTATATTTTCAATTATTTGCTAAAAAATATAACATTTATGAATATAGAATTTACCTTAAATGTTATTTCATTAACCCTTGATGTATAGTTATATTTTAATTCTTTAATCAATAAGGATATTTATTGATAAGTAATACATTTCATTAATGAAATATATCATTCAATATATGAGGAATGCCTTGAAAATTCATCAATATGTAGGGATATGATTTATATAGTCCCCCGATGAATTGGTAGGTCTCGTGAGACAAATAAATTTGGAAAATTAAATGAGTATTTAAAAATATTTTTATATTCTCTTGGGGCATTTCAATGGTGGATTAAATATCATAACGCATAATATTATGAATTTCCTTCACAATTTTTTAACTATTATCTATGAGGTAATTACACTAATACAATCCATGAATGCATTTTTCCTCAAATTATTGATTAAATAGAATTATTTTTAAATTATTTACCATTATATATTAATTATGATTTATCTAATAATTAAATTCATGTTATTTATTAAATGAGACCATTGTTTAGTTTTTTAATTTTTCATAATTATTATGTTTCACATATTATGATTTTCATGCTATTAATTAAATGAAATGTTTGTTTAGTTTTATATAATTCCATATTGAATATCCCTAACATATTCATGATATCCTCCAATATACATAACTATTATAGGAAAATCAAGATCAATCATATATTGTTTTATATCCCATGTATATTAAGATAAATCAATTAAATTAGTTTCTATGATGAATTAAATTTTATTTGATTAAGTTTTTTTTGTTTTTCCCAATATGAAATGTGAATCATGATTGTTTCTTGTTCTAAAAAATAGGTAATCTAATTATTCCATGATGATTTTACCCAATTTATTTATGATAGTGTTATAATGAGGCCACTATATCTTGGTTACCTTTGTAATTTTTCTTATAATTTTTATTATATAATATTTTGTAGAGAACATGGGAACTATAAAAAAAATAATATATATTAGGGATCATAATACTATGGTAGACTTTTAGGAAATGTATATAAGAACACTATAATATTTTTTATTTGTAAGATTATATGTTTTTTCCAATAAATAAATTTTTATCTGTATGTTACTCATTCACATGGCCCAAGAACAATGATATATATTGATAATAACTCAAAATTCGGTTGATTGGGAATTTTGTTGATGACCACCTCGTTCTTTAAAATGGGACAAACTACATTTTTTTATAGTACACTAAGATATTAATAGTAGATTTCAAAATTTTATTCTGAATATTTAATATGTATTTTAAAATAAGTATATCACTTAAGAATAAAATATTATCACTATAAGATTAACATTGAATAAATATTTAAATTATGTTATTTATAACAAATAATATAAAATTATACAATTTCCCCTAAAAGTAATAATTTTATTAGCTAATTTAGTATATGAAATTATTTAGAAATGGAACATTTATGTAATAATATTATCAATAATCATGTCTACTATTGATATTTCCTTACTAAGAAATCCAATAAATCTAGTTTTTGAATTGATAAAATTAAGGCTATATTATGGTAGATTAATCTGGTGAAAAAAATAACATTACATGAAGGGATAACCCTATTATTACATTGTTTTATTCACATATAGTAGATCTCTTTATGAATTAGAATCCATCATTGTTTATTTTAACTATTAATCTGGAAGTAGATTAACAATGTATTATGTATCCTAGAAATATATTTCTATCCATAGTGATGTGATGGAAGGAAGAATGCTAAACATCTAGTGTGTTTAATTAATGGATATGTTGATGAATGGTCATTGTTAATCATGTAAATATTGGGAAGGATAAAATATAACACATGAAATATATTCCTTTAATGGGGCAATTTTTCAAAAAATATTTCTTCCCTGTGAGAAAAATTGGATTGAATAGAATCTTTCTAATCATAAAGTAAAAGTGGGAAGAAATTGTTTAGAATATGAGTCTACCATTACAATATTCACTTGATATACTATTTATTACATATTAAATACATAATTTAATAATTATAATTTTATAAATTTCCAAAAATAAGAATCTTAATGGAAATTTTCTATCAATGTATTTCATCATATTGTGAAGAACATTTATATACCATGAAAACATTGAAATAATCATATATATGTTATGTATTTATATATATTCATAAGAAGAGGAGTTCATCCAAACACTAAGAAAAATATAATATGTTAATAAAGGGGAATAATGTTAATCAATTTATGTCATGTTAAAATTAAGTGGGAAAACATCATTAGAGTCACTTAAATTGAATTAGAGATTATTATAATTATGTGGGAAAGGGTCATTAGGAAAATGAATGCATGGTGAATGAAAAAATAAATGGTTTCCAATGCTTCTTTAACAATAAAATGGGAAATTATTAAACCACATATTTTAGTGTCACATGATCAAACAATAAAAAGCTTTAGGGGAGAAGTAAAATCTTATTTAATCACTATATATGAGGTGTAAACTCCCCAATGATTCAGTTGATGGTACATTAATCATTGCCACACATTTAGGCAATGATTAATTTGAGTATATATTAATACACCATTTTATAACATCCATGTTTTATTATAAAATTATATACTACACATTCACAATATGAAGAGAGTTTTTTGTTATAATTTCTATTGGAATCTATTCTACAACATGAATGTGGTCGATAATCACTATTATGTAACATAGTTATTCTTTATATGTTGCACTCATTATTATACCAATAGTATCATTTTATATAATCATCGATATAAACTATATTTAAAAAATGAAATAATTTAATACAGGGATAAGAATGTTATTATTCATGATAACTATGTAGAATGTATATCCTTTAGAAAAGATAAATTTTACTCACTTTCTTTTAAATATTCACCTACAATAGATAATCTAAATGAAATTATCTAGGAGGAAGATAAAGATATACTAATGGATAATATAATATTAAAATTGTTGATTTAACAATTGTATTGAAATTCATTAATGTAGTTACAAAGTAAATTCAATATCATCCAAAAGATCATAATGTTTATCATTCAATTTATTTAATCCTTGATGTAGGAATATTATCCAACACACTTGAGAATATAGAAATTTTGGAATTAGTTGAGTTGAAGAAACAACTAGAGAAGTTGTATAATAATTATTTTTTATCCCTACTATTTCACCATGGGGAACCCATGATATATTCGTTATCAATAAATATGGTTCCATGAGGTTCTAAATTTATTATTGGGAAATAAATGTAATATTGAGAATAATTAATTATCCTCTACTTTAAACATATTAATTATTCGATCATCTTCCTGAAGGAAAACAATTTTTACTGATTTTCTATAATTTCTATTATCATTAATTAAAATTAATTATGGAATATATTCTAATGAAACAATTCTATAAAATGTATGTTTATTAAATGATCAAAATAATAACCTTTTTATTAATTGAACCTTCATTTTTTTTGGTATCTAACCGACTATTTATTCAAGGAATATCACAATTATTTTATTATGGTATTAATCAATATGATGTTGGTGTTTTCTAATATTTATGGTGTCCATGATAATCACATTAAAAACATCATGATACACTAAGAAGAAAATTTTTATGTAGAAAATTATGCAATTGTGATTTCTAGCTTCAAAAATACTCTTTTTTTAGATATTACATAGAAGGATAGATTCAGTGATGATTCTATGAAGATGAAGGAATTTCACAAAATAAACTAAAAAATGTCCATATTTAAGGTACATAGCTTGATTGATTTTTTAGGCTATTATAATAGACTTGTTTAGAATTTTTCAAGATTTTCTAACCTATTAACAAACCATACATTTTAATGGGGTACATTAATTTATTAAAATGAATATGAATATTGATTTTAAGGATTTACATGTAGATTGTCCAATGATTCAATATTGACTATATGACCAAGAAATTATTTATTTTTGATATATACTGATGCATAAAAAAAGGGCAAGGATTTTTACTTATATTTAATGATATAGTCATTATATATACATCAAGATAGTTAATGAACAATAAAAAAACTATCAAACCCATTACCTTGAGTTGGAAGTTGTAATATTTTCATTGAACATGTGGAGACATTATCACTATTGGTTAATGATGCGAGATATATAAAGTCTAACAAATCCTAAAATACAAAAATCTATCTTAATAGATAAACATGTGGACATTGATATGTTCAAATATACTAAATAATTATAATTTCTACTTACACGACAACCTATTGAATAAATATAAGGTAGTTTTTTCCTCAGTATTAAGTATGCTAGAGTTCTATGCGAAATAAGGACTGGGGGGATCCAATAATGATTGATGTAGTAAAGATGGGTATAATAATTATTAATGATGTTAATACACCAGTCCTATTTGAAATGATTCCCAACCAACTTTTATTTTAAACGATAAAATGTAATCAACCTGATGATTAGAATTTTTAAAATAAAATTAATGTTCTGTATCATGGGAAATTAGTTGTCTTCTTTTTTATGGTGTTGTTATGAAATTTGGGACTTGATTATGTGTTCCATATACACATGTATAAAAATGGAAATTACTAGATGATGAACATTGCTCTAATTTCTCTATACACACTTGTAGAACCATGATATAAAATGATTTGAGGAAACATATTTTTTCAGAAAAATGTTATATGACATTTTTTATACTATAGCATGATTATTGGTTTTTCAATATGTGATAGTTGGAAGAAAACACCAAAATGAATTCATAAAATATAATATATCTCCTGTGAATAAATGGAATGAAATTTATATGGAATTTATCATAGAACAAACCAATAGACTTATAAGTAATGATTCAACATGGGTTATTATTTATCACTAAACCAAATCATCACCTTTTCACGCTATAAAAGTATATTTAACTACTAACATCCTCACAAGGCATAAAATTAATTTTTTAATACATAATTTCACCCCTTTATCAATTTGGATTGGTATTGAACCAAATTTTTCATCTAAATAGTAGAACAGTATTTAGATGGTTCTTGATACTATGCTCTATTTATGATCAACATACAACTATCAAAATGTTGGAATGCTGGGATAGACTATTCAAACAATGGAAGACATATCTTGGTCATTATCACTTTGTTTTCTATGTAAGTGTGATATATATATATATATATATATTTAGAATTAGTATATTTTTCCAATAATTAAATATTATACTCAAGTATTCAAATGGAATCATATGGAGAAATATATTGTAAGAAATGTTTTACTCTAGATATTTGGATCAAGTTAGGGAAATAAAACACAAATCCCCAAGTATTTTTTATGATAAAATTGTATTTGTAAAGATTATTTATGAAAATATTAATGAAACGAAAATTAGTAAATTTAGTTATTAAAATAATGGGATGAATTATTTAGAATTTAATGTGGGAAATTATGATTTCATGAATTTATCACTATGGAAGGGTTTCATTTGTTTTGTAATGGAATGGAATCTAAGCCCCAGGTACATCCAATCCATAGAAAATTTTTAATTGATTGATGTTGTTTATTATAAATTATAAACACTATGAAACCTCTCTAAAAAACATTATGTGAATAATATTTATTTTAATGGAAATATAAGATAGACCAAATTAATTTTCTCACCTATATTGAAATATAATTGGTTACTTATTTAACTTTCTATAAAGAGATAACACATATTATTGTTAGTAGAGATAAAGTGTTCATGAATAAAATGATATCATTAGTAATGTTACATAAGATAAATCATTAAATGCATGATGAAATGTGGGATCTAGAGTATGATAGGGGAATAAATAGGTCACTTGGTATGATTATAATATCATAGAAAATATAAAAAAAACCATTCGTAGGAGGGAGGAATGAAACACCTGAGATTTTATTATAACATGTGAATATTATATTCTTATAAAACTATTTTAAATTGAAAATTTTAATATTTAATGGAACAAAAAAATAATAATTTTATCGTATTAATATCAATTTTTTACTTCTTTTCAATGTAATCATTGAATATTTTTCTGAATTTCTAAATAAATATATTTTTTTAAATATAAAATGTAGTATTTTAAATTTTCCCTATTTATTAATAATTTTTTAATAATACAAAAAAAATAATGAACATTTTTATATATATAAAATTAAATTTATTTTGAGATAAAATGGTTATTTTTTAGAAACCCTCTTTTCGTAGAGTGCATTTCTTTTTTGAAATGTCATAATGTATTCTCATTTTAATTATTAAAATTAATTTTTATAATTATAAGACATAAAATTAATGTGTAGATAATATATCTATCTAATATAATTTAAATACATTTAATGGTGAATATAATTTATATAATTTTTATAATATCATATAATACATGAAAAAACATTTCTTCAAAATTCATTTTTCAACACAATTTGTGAGATTATTTATAAAACAAAATTACAAAGTTATGTGGATTATTTATAATTAAATTATTTCCATATTTTATATAAAAAATAAACACTATTATTTTAAAAGGTAAATATAATTTTTTCCTAGTGCTTTTTATACATTAAAAATTAATTTCATTTGTTATGATTAAAATTTGGTTTTAGAAGTCACATGTGCCTCTAGTTAATTCCTTCATCAAAACTAACAAATAGTATTTTTGGAATATTTTAATTCATAACCATAATTAGTGACATTATATTATATAATATTGATCACTTTATTTTATCCATAATCAATTCATTACCATGGTTAATGAACTCGTTACTGTTGTCGAAACTAAACTAGTAAAAGTATGTGAACATAGTGGATAAGGGAAAAACATGTTAAAAAATGTTATATTTTTTGATAGAGGTATGAAATAAAATTAAGATCTACCAATCCATTATTTTTATTATTTGGGGTCACATGGGATGATATTGTCTTCCCAAGATTGAATATTAGCTATTATTAACAAAAATTCCACTCCTCCTCAATTATAAAAAGTCACTTTGTCCCCTCACACAGTCACACCTCTAAATCCATTTGGATCAACCAAAACCAAACCAAATATCTCCCAGAAACCGTTTTCCACATTCTATATATTTTTTTATTCATAAAATAGAAACGATAATGCCCAAAAAAATAGATCAAAAAGACAATATCTTGTGAGACTATAATGATACCTGTGTTGGTATTTATTATTATTTCTAATTATTACAAAAATATATTATTTCGTAAAACATAAATTATAATAACACCAATACCAACTATTTTCTAAGGTGTTATTATGTGGATATAATAATATATATCACTCTCCTTCTCTATCAAATTGGAAACAAATCCATCACACATGTGTATGGAGTACTTGAACATCAAGAACCGATGTAATTGGGTTTCCATCACTAACTCACAAAGATATTCATAATGATGAAGTATTGAATAAATATATTAATTTTGAAATGGTTATAATTATATAATATTAATTTTTTATCCTATTTATTACCCTCTAACATATTAATGGAATGATATCATCGCTCATCTGTATGTATGACATACTATCTCCACATAGTGAGAAAATTAATTTTCCTAGTCCATCATAAAATAATTGTTCTAAAAAATATGTAATGTGTGAATATTTTATTTTTATAATTAAAAATATTCTATATAATATTTGTTTATATCTTATTCCCACGAATTCAATCATTCATAAAAAATAAGATGATAAAAGAAGTCAATTAACAACCAAAAAATAGTAATATTAATTTATTTTAAACAAAAGAGTAGTAAGATGTTATCAGTAGAATGTATATTGATATTATATATATGATTAATATTCTACTACACATTAATAACTTCCATAAAACCATTATTTAATTGGAGAAAATGTTTTCAAATAAATAGAAGCCTGAGTTATGTGGTTTCATTCCAATGATCTATAAAGGTAATTAGAACCCTTCCCCAAAAGAAAAATGTTGAATAATATGTTGATAATGAATGGTCCCTTACCGAACATATTGTCACAAATTGTTTAAATATTTTAAATTTACTTGAGCTTCAAATAGAACTAGATGATGTAATTATTTTTTACATATCTAGTGATGCGTATAATAATTGACTTACCAAAATATCATATTACTTTTAGATGTGAGAAGTACTTTTTATTTTTAATCTGGAGAGTGCTAGAAGAAATAATAGATTTAATATTTATTCTTTTAGAATATTTGGGATTTTATTGAATGAGATCACTGCAGTTTGGTAAAATATTTACTTTCTATAGGTATCTTACCTTATGGTATAAATTCCCATTTTATTATCTATGACTCCCATGTTTAAAATACTAATAAGACATAACGTTTCAGACCCATTTCAATCATCAACAACAACTACAAAAAAATTACCAAATTTATTTCCAAAAGAATTTGAAAAATTGAAAATTGAATTGTATCTTGGAATCAGTTGGTTTTGTGAAAAGGAGAAGAATTCAAGATTTCATCAACCACATAATGTGTTAATCTACCCAAGAAAAAATATAGATGAGTAATCATTCCTCTCAAACTAGACATCATAAAATCCATTTACACTATACTGTGTATTGTTTTTTACAAGGTTCAACATTGCTTTCGATTCCATAATTTTATTCATAAATGGGTTATGGATGTATTCGAATATTCCAATAATTCAATTTTTAATATTTTTAAACCAAATTGTTATTTTAAATTTTAAAATGGAGTTTAATAGGGTGACATGATTTCTACCATTATTTTCACTATTGCAGAAGATTATCAAAGTAGGCTTCTCACACACATGATAGAGAAAGGCTATCTTAAGACCATCCATGAAATAAGGAGTCATGATGTTCCTTCACACATTCTCTATGATGATGAAATGATCATTTTTTATAAGGATGTAAATGAAATATTTAAAATATAAATATCACCCTCTCTCATTATACATATGTTTTGTGAAATTATACAAATTAAAATAAGTATTTTATCAATTTTTTGATGGTAATTATAGTGCAATTAATATGTAAATTATGATTATATTTTTAAATTAAAATGGGATCTATAATAATTAATTATTTAAGAATTTTTTGTTTTGAGGAAGACATAAATTTTTTTACATTCATTGGATTTCATTTAAAATCTGAAAATACTTTCATCCTAGAAAGGCGAGTCTCTTTTAATTGATACTATAATATTCTTAGATAAATTTAATATATTCTCTAAATTAGTCAATTACATTATAATTTATAAATATAATTCACCTCTAGAAAATAATTCCAATATATGGAAGAATAAATTTTTTGGAAGTGTATTACCCTCAAATGAAAAATGGCCACCATTACATGAATCAAGTGTTACATGCCCCAGGATTTTGGTGCTCTATGGATCCAAAACATCATGTAATATAATGAATATATTCATTCCAGGTTCACTTTTATTCTTATGAACATCGATTATATGACTCTTATTTTTCATGGATCTAGATTTGTTGACAAACTGAATAAATAGAAAACATATTTTAATTAAACATATATTTTTATAGACATTAAAAGTTAATTTTTTAATATCACGCCACATTATAGATAAATTTATTGTATAGACTACTCTGTTAATTTCTTTTTCATAATTAGATGAAAACTCCTCTTATTTATGTGGTTCATCCATAATATCTTCCTATAGAAACTAATGTCTCTATTCATGATTTAATTTCTTTAAATAATATAATGTTATCTGAATAATCAACTCCACTGCTATGTAATTCTTTATTTTCACCAAAAAAGGACACTATGAATTGAAATCTTTCCCAATATGGAGTCCTTGACATCATGATTTTTTGTATCCTAATTTTAACTCTAAAAATGAATTTTCCTAGGTTTAATGTTTTGATAATAGTTAGATCAATAAATCATGATTTTACATGATATGGATGTTTTATCAAATAATAATTCCTAATAATGACTCCATTCAATCTTTTGTATTTCAATATGTTCCATTATTATAATCTGTAACAATCATCTAGAATATGAAACCCATTTATACTTATGATGCACTACTGCCTCGTCTCTCTGGAGGGCACTTCATGATATTTTCAAGAACCCACTACCAAAGGATAAAATCCTTCACTGTTTCAACATTGTACCTCTGTTCAGCCTGATACTCTAATTTGAATCATCTACATGGTGGATATAGCTAAAACTCAAGATATCATCTATCATGGATTAAATTACATCACAGACATTTAGGCTCCCTTATTTCTATATTCTTATTTATTTCACCACATTAAAACATCCTTGGAAGAAAAAAAACATTTAATATAATCAATGATACATCTCTATCTATAATTCCATGTCCCATTGGATTCTACAAATTATATCTTACTTCATTCAGCTTACAGGACTCATCGATGTATTCTAGAATGTTCCTCTTTAGTGATTGAGAAAAAAAAATGTTAATGGTTCCAAAATAGGTAACCTTGGTCCTATAGGTTTTGGTGCCATTTTCATGGACACAATGGATGTAAAATTGGTTTTTTTGGTACTTGGGCTACTTACACTTATATGTAGGCTTAAATCATTAGAGTTATACACGCTATTTAAATTTCTAGAATTAATTTATTATAAAACATTTGGATTACAATTGAAACCATTTCTATTTCCCAATGTATACAGAATGGCATGATTTACCTATCACAAAATATCATATATAGATGGATGGAATTCTCCTCATTCCTTGAGTTTCCCATCTTAATCTTCATGTATCTTTATCATAAAGATAACACAGTGATAAATGTTACTGAAAACATAGTAATGAACAATGCGATCACATGGTTAGATGAATTACCATATGATCTATGATTTCTTTTTTGAGAAATAATATATTAAAATATAATCTTTAAGAAAATTGTGACACTATTACTTTTTTAAATAAATTGGTCCTTCCATGTTTGGCCAAGACACCCACCATTAAAATATTATATTTTTTTATTCTATGTCATTTTTTAATATCAATACATGTATCAATTTTAAATAAAAATATTTATTAAGTAATTTTTTTTTTATACTTAACTTTTAAAAAAAATTTCAATGGAAGATATCTATTATTTTTCAAAAGGTTCATTTTTAAAAAAAAATCCAAGATGAATGTTTTTTTTAAATTTAATGATTCCATACATCCCCTCCACCATACTCAATTTAATAAATCTATCATCTACAACATTTTTTCAATGTGTTTAATAATAAAACTATTTTATTAAATATAAATATTATATTTCATTTTCAGTCCATTTATTCCTCAAATTAATATTAATATTCCTAAAAAATCGTATTACCTTTAAATGACATTGTGATTTTCAACATTATACTGAGACAAAAACTTTTTTATGATTATTTTACATTAGACATTACATTTTTATTTAATGTTCAATCACTCTATACAAGTTATACTATTGATACATATTCCATATCACATTTATCCATACTGTTTTTCTATTGAAATTTAATTCATAATCTTTAAAAATATTAAAATATTAATATTCATTACTGAATAAAAAGCTTTTATAAGCAATAATGTTCATTAATTAACTATGTTATTATATATATAATGAAATCTATTTGAAATGTTGTGACTGGTGATGCATGGAATTATATATCCCCTTGATACATAGGTAGGCCTAATGTGAAAAATTAGTCATCATTATTAAATGGGTTTTTTCTATATGTTTTACCTATCTTGGTTCGTTGTCTCAATAATATATATATCATGATATATGATATCAGGAAGTCTAATATTTATCATTTCAATCATTGATAAATCAGTTTTTATTTACCCTATGATCATTTCATTGATATTATCCAAAATAATTTTTCCATATATTATTCATTTAAAAGAATGTGTGTTTAATTATTTAAATTTCCAAGTTGATTATTCCTAATTTAATCATGATATACAAATTATTTATTAAATGGAATTTTTGTAATGTTATTCAATTTTCCATATTGAATAGGACCTATCAAATCATTATAGACATGTTATTAATTAAATGAAATGTTTTATTATTTATTTTCCAATCCATATTGATTATGGTTTATTTATTCCCAATATCATCAATTGTATGTAACCCTTTCTAATAAAATGATCTAAAAAATATATATTTTTTCTATCCTAGGTATATGAATATGAATCCCTCAAATAATATTTATTCATTCATTAAATTTTAATCATTTTTGTTTTTATTTATTTCCTAATGTAAAATGAGGTTCATATATATATATATATAGTTCTAAAAATATATTAAAATGATTTTTTTATCTTGATTCAACCCCTTGTATTTATGCCAATATAAAAAAGTGACTACCATCTCTAGGTTAAGGGATTATGTGTGGTTATATAGGTTGTTATTTCCTTCGGTTTAATTCATGCATGATGAAGGAACGCCATTTTATTAACTATGTTGATTCTATGTAGGAACACTAAAAAGTATTAGTTCATTTTAATCATGTTAAATGATTATTTATACAAATATTTCATTATATTCCATTGTAAATTTCATGTTTTAGTTTGTTTCATCGCACATAATGAAATAATTTTTTCATTATAATTTTCACTTCAATTAATAATATCTAAAAACATCTTTATATATGTGGTAAGGACTTTGAATTTATATATTTTTCATAAAACCCTTGGTTTTTTATACAATTTTTCATGGATGGTGTGGAATATAATCATTAATCATTTTTTATCCCTTAATAATTATTTCAGAGAAACCTAATCATTCACTCATTCATAACCAACATAATTGATACATGAGTCATTATTATTTAAACCACTATAATATTGAGTTTTGAACCCAAATATAGTTTCCTTTAGATGTTTTATTAATAACTAATTACTTATATATTGAGTTGAGATATAGATAAGATCCTGGAAAATCCTTTCTCTGACCATTTTTATATAATTTCAAAATGTTCATTTTATTTTTTATGATGTGATGTTGCGGTCTTGGGGGAGGGGTTTCAATCATCATATTTATTCTATATTCTGTTATCATGAATAGTGTAGTAGAGATTATGTGAAATGGGTTATTGTATATCATCTTTTATTTCAATAACTATACTATTAACTTGATACTGGTGATATGGTCTCTTGTTTGGGGTAATATAATATTGTATGTTTTGTCTCATTTTTATTTCCTCATAATAATAGACTAATTTTCTCTATATTCTCAATTAAATTATTCTATATTCTAAGTGTTTTATGTGTACTTGGTTATGATTAGGTTGTGGAATTCTATTTGTAAATACATATAAGATATTTAACAAAATATTTTAACTTATATTTGATCTTAGAGAATATAAAGAGTGCTGTAATTTACAAATCGATATGTGTGATTTTTCAGGATGTAATATATAACCTAGTGTGTGACTAGATTCTACCACAAAGTAGTTAATATCATTTAGTGGATGATTGTTACCACTATGTTGTATTCTTATTGCACCATTTTTTATGTTGATTATACTTCTAGTATTGGATGTGAAATATTTTGAGATGACAATAAGAACTCTTGAATGTAATTAAATAAACATATAGAAAGTTGTAATTGTGATAATTAATAAATTGTTTTTTTTGATATAGTTTGTTATTAGTAAATAATTTTTCATATAATTATATAAAATTTTTTCATATCATGATAATATGGATTATTAAAACCACAGTTTTCTTAATAATTACTTTTTTTAACAAATAATATTCTATATTTGAGAGGATATCTTTTTTTTATTTTATCTTATTAAAATTAAATTATGATTTGTGTTAGTTGAATATCAATAATTTTATTAAATAATAAAACATGTATATATATTATTAAAAAACATTTTAAATATGTAACATTTAAAATATTTTTTTTATAGATTTTTATAAATTAGAGAATAGAATAACATGAAACATGTTATTTTTTAATTAATATAGATAGTGGATTATTGAATTTTATTATGTGATGAATTATATCTGGTAAATAATTTGTTTTCTTAGACATTTTTACTTAATATAATATTTTTAAAAAAAATAGGTGGTAATATATTTTATTAAAAAAAAATTATATTTTATCGAATAGATATTCAAATAATTAAATGTAGTATTCACAATAAAGTGGATGTTCTTTGAAAAATTTTATTTTTGATAAATAACATGTTTTCATGATGGATTAAAAATGATTTAGTATAATGGTTTTTTAACCTATTAGATTGTTAATATGATGGTTTTGTAGATGTTTTTATCCTTATACTTAATAAATTAAATATGATATAATACTAATTGTTGAGATGAATGTCCAACAAGTGACAATTTATTTTAAAATAATTCTTATATTATAGACTTTATAACTAGAAATACACACTGAATTATTATAGTAACAATTCAAATGATTGATATAATAATTAATTCTCTACTATTATGATAAATGATTTATATTGAACCCAACATAAATTGATTTTTAATAAATTTGTTTTATTATATTATTTTGTACTACTATTGATTAGTTTATTGATATATATAATTTTTTTGTTTTTATCTTTTTTTTTGTTTTACCATTTATGTGATTTTCTAAATTTGATCAGGAATGAAATTCTAAGAATCATGAAAAATGTAACAAATTTTATAATGGTAGATTATGTTAGGATGGTGTATCAGTTCTCCTATTGATATAGTATATTTGTGTTCATACTTGATGAAAATATTTATTAATGGCCATGTTCATGTTTAAGAGGTAACTACAATGTGAAAAAAAATTCATCAAACTTTTTCAATGATCTTCCAATTTTTTAATTTTAGTCTCAAGCAAGCCGACCTTGTTAAAAATATAAATGATAATTAAGTGGGGTCACATGGACTAGTTAATTTATATCAAATCCATACACTCCACCTACCATATTTTTTTAAATAACCAATGTTAATAATTATTTTTGAGGTATATAATATAAATTTTTAGTAAATTTTATTTTCTTCCTTTGACCGTATTAGGGTTTTAGTAATTTAAAATTGTCTTCCATAGTTAAGGAATTATATTTAAAATTGTTTTAATAATTATAAAAATAATTTTTATATTGGAAATTATTTTTTAGAGTTCAATGATTAAAATTTATAATGTGCTTTAATATATTTTTCATATGTTTTGTAATTTATAAATTTTTTAATATTTCCATAACATTGAAATTATTATTTTTAATCTAAAAGTTATTATTTTTTAATATTTCAAATCTTTACATAGAAAAAAATCATTTCATAACATTAAATGTTCTTACTATTATGAATGGATGAAAATATAAGTCAATTTAATGGTTTAAATAGGCTTTTAAGGATAGTGTATGGGTAGCATACTATTTATATAAAATAAGTAAAGGTTATGAGGTTTTTATTATTATTTTATAAGATTAAGGAATTGTTTTATTTCCCTTGGTAAGGTTATCCTATAAAGTCAATTCAAATATAGATGTAAGTCTTACCATTAATGATGGTTTATAATTTTTTCGTAATTATATTTAAAGGTAAATTACTCAATTAAGTATATGTGTATGTGTAAACAAATTAAATAAAATGTTTTGGTAGAGTTTCTTATTTTTATTTATATTTTATCCCCCAGTCACAAAATGGTAAGCCATGAATTCCAATATACTAGTTAGGGTAAAAATTCTATTGTGGGAAAACCATGTTACCCTTACACATTATGTATGTTATGTATATGGGTAAATTTTTTTGTTTTAAATTATAGAACTTCATTTACATTAAAATAGTAAAGTATTTCCAATTTATATAAATGAAATCCACTATAAAGAATGTTATTTTATTCTGTTGAGAAAAGATAATATTAAATCGTTATAACCATGATTTTAAGAGTCATAACAATAGTTTTTCAAGTAATTTTAAATGAAAATAGTTAAATTTGAATTATTAAGTTACAAAATATGTATGGTTTTATGTGGTTTATAATATATCTTGGTAGAGATACACTTTAATCTTAAAAACAATTTTAATTAACATGATTGGGTCTCCCATCATTGACCTCTTATTAAGGTGACCTAATCCTTCCCATTATATATATACATTCCTTTTTTACAAACATATGGGGATTATACTTTTGTTTCTTAGTGTAAAACCCCAACCAAATTCATCATGTTTGATTTTATGTGTTATATTTTATCCTGTGTTCTACCCCATATGCATGATTTTACGGAAAATCAACAATGGTAATATTGTAATTATTGGGAAGAATATATCCTTAGTATCATCTAAAAATGTAAAAATAATAACTTATAATAAAATTTGGCAAAAAATAATCAATGATAAATGAAATTACATGTCATTTATATAATCCCTTATAAAAAATTAATCAATATAACCCCAATGTTGTTGGTCAAAAAAGAGTCTGAACAAGAAATATGAGTATTGTAAACTCTATGAAATCACTATAGATTCCATATTTATACCTTTATTCATTACTGTGATATATATCCCAAATCTATATCACATGTACCTCTCCCATTTCATTATACAAGATCATGAGGTCTGTATGCGCATGCTGATTCGAATGTTGTGTGGGAATGTAAATGAATATTACAACACAAATGCATATGTAAAATGATTACACCTACACAAGAGTATGTTTCATTAAATAAATGGAATTATCATGTTAATCTAAACCAAACCATGTGCCATGTATTCTTTCTATAACCATGTTATCATTAAACCTATCACCACTAGAATATGAATGGTTCTAAAACGTGATTTGTTGTCTGTCAGTACATATGAAAATATGTTCCACATGTACAAGGGTTGGATGAAATAATATCAAATTCTCTAATATTTTCCTAGTTCCACATTTAATAAATTCCACAATCCTTAACATGGTTGTGGTGATTAATAAGAAACTGCACACCTCTTTCTTATAGTGGTCATTATTCAGACACTACATGCCCCATCAAAACATTGGTCATTATCCAGACATCATATTTCCTTTTCTGATAGTGGACATAATCCGTGGATGATGTTATATTCTACCTCACATGTTTGACATATTTTTATGTGTAAGTCACCCCAAAAAATCAATCTATCTTATTGACTTGTTTCTAATCGATACCCAACTCCCATACACAGTCTACTTGAATTTTGTAAAACATATCTGTGGTCTGACTCATACCATCAAACAAGACCTAGTTTGTAGCCTTTGTTACATAACCATACTCCCACACAATGGGTTCAGTAACTATTACCAAGTGACCTATTACTCCTAATACAACATGTAATGTAATATAGGAAGTGTAATACCATAAGCAATACACATCATAGAAATGATCAATATGGAATAACCTGAGTAGTCCTAATGAAGTTACACATAAACTCCTAAATGAAAACATATCATAGTATTGGATACACAATCCATACTCAAATAATAATTACACATACTAAGTATGTGCATACATAAGAATACACAAACTCACATTCAACATATATCAAGATTAAATTTCTAAATAAAAGATCAAATCATGGAGACATAAAAATGAAATACCATTTAAGGTAAGAAACTCCCTAACCCATTATAACTATCTTAAAAATCAATGTTTTACATGAAATTAGTAACCCAAATTATTATATAACCAAATAACCTAAGGTTTATTTCCAATGAAAATTAATTAGTTTGTGAACATTGATTTTGGGAGATAGTCATTATGTCTAAAAGTATGGAGACTCTCCAAAGAAGATATACCAATAGAAACACCACTAAGTTGTTGTACAATATCAGGGTTCCTTATGAATGATTTTTACCACCACTTCTAGGAATCAACATGATATACCACATATCTTATGATAATATAAGCCATAATAGCCTTATTGGCGGATTTTTTATGAAAGGAGAATAAAATAAAAGGAATAAGTACATGTCACTGAATCGGTCACATAAAAATATCTATAAAGTAATTGCCATTAAATGTATATGATCATAGTTTAATGACAATTACATGTATATGTATGATCTATTCAAAATATTTAAAAATTAGGGCTCAGATGAAATCCATGAAACCAATCATCCCTCACCCATGAATCCTTATAAAATTTCAAATCACTTAGTGGCTCATATTCTAGTGATATTAGTATGAATAATATGATCTGGGAAGACATTAATCATACTATATTTATTAGAATGCATGTTTTAAAAAACAAAATGTGACTGATTAATTAAAATCCATAAATGTTATAGTAATTTTTATATATGATCAATTAGAATTTCTCACCAGTGCTAGATACCAAGGAAATGTTGCTTATATTCTCCACAACACAAATCAAATACATTGAAACCACACAACATTGTTTTTTCAAAAACTATGAGGTAATCCACTCAACATGTAAAAAAACTTGTTGTGTTTTTTATATTCTAGTTGAGGTGATATAATGTCCCATAATCCCTTATATATGGACAATCTTTTTTATATTTGTCTCCAATGACATTGAAAAGAAACAATTACGACTTCCACCCTCTGTTTTTGTGCATTATGATTCCATGAATCAAATAGAATAATTTTTTTAAAAAATTAAATAAAAATAATCTATTGATTATGAAACTAATCATTAATACCTAGTTGTTTCCGTGTTAAACTAATAATGAATTATAATTATTGAGAAGCCTCTATATGTTACGGATTGAATAACTTATCACATTATTCATAATATTCTTACTAAAGATCCCATATCTACCCTAATACCTATTTATGCTGAAAAAAATTAGAATATATGTCATAATTGTAATTCCCCATGATTTTAAAAAATAAATTAAAGTTCATAAAACTTTGTTTCATGTAGATATTTATAAATAGTTATGAAACATAATTTTTCCATTTTTGGTTTTGAACATCGAATAACGGTCATCCACAATTGTGTTCAATATGTTATTTTGAGTCTGAAAGAACCAAATTTCTTTTTGGTGAATAGAAACATATCCTTATAAATAGTGATATGAATATTAATATGTCCCTTATGAATAATAAATAATATTATTATTTTATTTTCATAAGGTTATAAGATAATGTGATGTTGAATTACTTTTCAGGATGTTAAAAAATGAGTTCTAAAGTAAAAACTGTTATTTTTGAATAAATTATGATTATATAAATAAATGAAATTAATAATATTTAGAAAAATGTTTTAAAAAAATGGAGTTCATTTTTGAAATTACATGTCATGAAGTGGTTAGGGTGAATTTTTGGTAATTTTCTGTAATTATAGAATTTTTTTAGGAAAAGTAAAATATGATAAAATACGATCAATGCTAAATACTTGATTAACAACATCATAAGTGATTCCAGGCTGATTTAGTAGAACATTATTCGAACTCAATGAAATTATTACTATTTTGGGTCACCTGAATTATGAATATTCAAAGACTTGACTAAAAATATTATAATTATGATTAAAATTATGAAAAATACTCCCTTCCACCCACTATAAAAACCACCTTCATTCCCATATTCCTCCCACACCTCTGAAGACTTGATACTTATCTATGTTCTACCCAATAATCCTACCAAGACTCTTCCCCACGTCCTAGAACATTTTTTCTAACTAAAAAGAAAAATACAAAGGCCTTTAGAAGGAACTCAAGTAGAAGAGATCAGGAGGTAATCATCCTCTTTTGTTTTCTATGTTTTCATTTCATATTATTTTCAATTATTATTCATTCCTCACCTAAATATATTCAAGAGGAATGAATGATAAAATATCATATATATTCTATATTTCATCTTGTTTTTGGAAGACTCTCCATTATACTTCTTCTCCTCTCCCATATATTCATGAAATTAAAACACTCTTCGTGATGTGTCAATTTACCGACATCATGGACGATGTGTTTTAAATTTCATTTACTTTCTCCATAACTGGCCCTGAAACCAATTTTATAGTTTAACCCAATTATGATATTTGTATTATGTCTTATATATGGTTTTAGATTCATTTTTCACATTTTTTTATTAATTTATGAAATAAAATGAGTTCTTCACGATCGAAGAATCGCCAAATTATCCCTAAAAATATCAATAATATTTCTAGTCATGAATCTTCCACACATCAAAATTAAAAATGGAATATTTTTTAATTAATGGTTCTGTAAAAATATAAATACCACTTTTTTATAATTATGAATTATCACTTCCAATCAACAAGAATATCCATCATGAACCGATCATAGATATCATGTAATGAATGCATCCAAAACAATGTAGGGAAATAAATACTAGAAATTAATGGGTAAAATTATGTAATCAAAGGATTATATAAGGTATTATAAATATGAAAATGTTTCATTAATATATTATTAAAACTATCTTAACCATTTTACAAGAGTTTTAAATGATTTTTATGTAAGACAGACCTAATGAAAGGGATTTCTTAAACCAATTTTCATTCATTGGGGTAGCCTTCTACTTAATAAATTTGGTAGTTTTAAGATCTATTGGGTAATGAATATTTTTATATTATTTTTATGTGTATGTACAATATATAACAATATTCATTTTATTGTAATGAATTTCATATCAATTATATGTTATTTTTATGTGACATTTCTTATAGAATCCTTTTTAATCTTATAGTTTTTAAATATTCAATGTGAATGTTATTATGATATTATTAAAGTTGTATGATAATGTTATGGTTCTTTTGAATTGTAAATGATGAGTTGTTGGACCTATATCTTCCCCAAATTCATTGGTTATAAGTATGTTTTAGGTCGTTCGTATGGTTACACCATGTTTAACTGCGATGGTTACAGAAATTGTATGGTATCCATGAGGGTTACAAATTACAAGGCTACCGAGAGGGTTACAATATTGTGTAATTAATGCACCAAAATACAATTATTTTTATATTTATGTTCTTTTGAATTTTTGTAATCTTTTAGAAATCACATGTTTCACAATGTAAGTTTACATGGGTGACATGCGTGTCTTTTGAAATGTATTTCATATGTTTCAAGTATTCATTGACTGATGTCTTCTTTCCTTATTATATGTTTATTACGAAGATTTTGGTCCTCATCCTACGTTTTAAATTATTTTCATAGGTTATAAGGATTTGTATGAAAAATAAGGAATCCATGTTATATGTTTGATTATTTGTCAAAGAAATCGTGTTGTATTTGAAAAGTTTGATGTTTTGGAATAAATTAATACTGTTTTTATGGTATCCGTTATATATTAAATGTGAAATGATAAGAATATATTAAGTCACAATTATTTAAATCAAAAAACATGATAATATCATCAATGTAAAATTATGTTATTTATTTACTAAATTCAAGAGGTTCTAATTTAATAAGGCTATGTCCTTATATTTGGAATCAAATGATGGTTTAGATATCTTTAGAAGTTATAATGATGTTAATATAATACCAAAAATTCTATTTTACTCTATAGTTAATGTGTAATGATATAGAATTTAAATATTACCATGTTTCATTGACTATGATATTTTTGATAAGAATGGTTTTCCGCAGAAGAAATATGGATGATGAAGAGGATAGGATCCAATATAATGATATCCTTCTAAATATACAGCTCAGAATGGTGGGGATTGGAACCAAGCAGTTTTTGATTGTAATTGATCAGCAAACAGAAGAAGTAAACATTGGGGGAATCAATGCAAGAGACCAATCGTAGGTACCATAAAAGATCATGGAAATAGTGGATCATTTTATGAGAGAATACCCTCCTACTTTCAATGGATATTCTGACCTAGTAAAGGCTGGAGGATGGATTAAACCCCTTTAAATGATATTGGATATAAAGGGTTGTTCAGATAATCAAAAGGAAAGTATTTACATTTATCATTTTGAAGGTGAATCTGATCAGTGGTGGTAAATGGTATAGAATATTAGGTATAGAGAGGATACTTATTCCTTATTATGGGATGAATTTAAAAGTATTTTCTAATAAAATAATATTCCTATGTCGGTACAACATAGGATATAGAATCAATTTTTTGAATTGATGCGAAATGCGGAAGATTCAATGGTAGTGTATGAAGATAACTTCACCTAACTGGAGAGGTATTCTCTAAAACCTATTTTGGATATTGATATCAAAATAAACCACTTTTAGTTAGTATTGGAGCCCAGGTATCGAAGGGTGTTGGCCTCTCATGAATTAAAATGTTATGAGGATATTTTTTGATGTGTTGAGAGGGTAGTGAATGAGTTTTCTGATGATGAAATGAATTTTATAAACAAGTAGAAGAAGAGTTATAGATGGAAATAGATGGGTAAGAATCAACCAATGAAATGTGATGGTAAAAAAATCCAGTTTCTAGTTTGTTAAAGGGTTGGGAAGAAGCACCCTAGAGAATGTCTTAAAAAACTAGGAAGTGTTTTTGATGTGTAATGTTTGGACATATGGACCGAGATTATTCAGAAAAGGATCATACTACTAATCCTGATAAAAAAATTGTTAGTTATTTTAAATGTGGTGAGATGGGTCATTATGAAAATACCTTCCCAATGAGAGATATAAATGAAACAAATATGTTAGACTACAAGAATAAATGTGTATTGAGATATTTTTCAACTATGTTAGTAGATGTCGGGACACCAAATTAAGTTGTATCAGTTAAATTATTTGTTTAATAAAGTTGTTCAAGTGTTTTTTTGATACAGGGTCTACACATTCCTTCATTTATGAGAACTATTCTACTAAATTGGAAATATCACCTCAATAAATGAGACCAGATCACATTGTTAAAACACCTTGGAGAAATATTATATCAAAGTGGAATGATAAGAATATTTCGATTATGGTATGTGGAAATAAGTTACCTGAAAAAAATTCTTTTTACCTTAGTTGAGTTTGATGTTATTCTGATAATATATTGGATTTCTATTTATCATGATGTGATTTACTATAGAGCTAAAGAAGTTGTTTTTAGATAGAATTTTAGTTTGTATACCAGAACAAACCCATACAGGTGATAACATATCTTGATGTTGAGAAACTGTTGGAAGGTAGAAATGAATGTTATCTTTCTAATGTTGTTGAAAACAATATAAATTATTAGATTAATAATGTTCTAGTGGTAAATGAATACCTTGATGTTTTTTTAGATTAGTTACCTAGTGTCATACCTAATCTGGAAGACAAATTCACAATTGACTTAGCTTTGGATGCTAATTTAATTTCAAAAAACACCCACATTGTACGGATCAAATAAAACTTCTTGAATTAAAAAATATATTATAAGATTTTCTTGATAAAGGCTTCATTCATCCTAACACATCACCATTTGGTGATCTTGTTTTTATTGTTAAAATTAAAGATAGTTCCATGAGACTTTTTGTTGACTATCGAGCTATGAATAACATCACTTTTAAAAACTAGTATCCTTTACAACATATCGATGACTTGTTTTATCCACTTATAGGAGAACATTACTTTTCGAAGAATTACATGAGATCCAGATACCATAATCTAAAGGTGAAGAAGGACGACATCCATAAAAAATCCTTTCGTACTAGATATGGGCATTAGTAAATTGTTGTTATTCCATTTGGGTTAAAAAATTCACCTGCTGTATTTATGGATATTCTGAATAGAATATTTCATGAGTTCTTGAATAATATTGTTTTTCTGTTTATTGATTAAATTTTGGTATTTTGTAAGAGTAACTAAGAGCATGAAAAATGTATACGAGTTGTTTTAAATACTGTAAATGAAAAGAAACTGTATGGAAAATTCAGAAAGTGTTATTTTTGGTTACAACATATTTTTTTGCTGGCACATTATAGATAAGGATGTAATAGTTGTTGATACTACCAAAACTAATGTGGATCTTGAATGGAAAAGACATTAAAATGTTACATAGATTCATAGTTTTCTTAGATCAAGAGGTTATTACCGATGGTTTGTTAAAAAAATGGATGATTATCTAGCATGCTTACGACGTTAATGAAAAAAATTGTTAATATATTTTGGATAGAAGAATGTGATGTATATTTTTAGGAACTAAATATGTGATTGGCGAATGCTCCAGTTTTGGCCTTTCCTTCCAAAAATGTTTATTTTTTCATCTACAATGATTCTTCTTTGATGGGATGTGGTTGTGTTTAGATTCATAATGATTATGTAATTGTTTGTGCTTTAATAAAACTAAAATTCCATGAGTCAAATTATCCCACACATGATTTGGAAATGGAAGGTTTTGTTTTTTTGCTTTAAAAATTAGGAGGAATCATTTATACGATGCCAAATGAAAAATATAAATAGTTTATAAAAGTCTGAAGTATATATATTCCCTCAGAATAAATTCAACATGAGGCATAGAATATGGATTGAACTAATAATGAATTATGATTTCGTGATCAATTAAAATCCTGGAAAATAGGCCAAAGTGGTAGATTCCTTGATTCAAAGACATATTGCTACATTAACCATATTACGTTTGGAATATGATCCCTTTATCAATGATTTAATGAATATTGTCTTAGAAGTTATTGGTGTAGGTAATATCTTGGATTTGTTTCAGGTTTCTGTGTAGTCATCATTATTAGACAGAATTAAGAACCACAAAAGAAAGATCGTTAGCTACACAAATAGGTAGAATTTGCAAAAAAAATTATGTTTTCCAAATGTAACATTGATAAAGATTGTGTTTTATTATTTGGAAAAAGATTCTATGTTCTTTTTTATTCCAATTTGAAGAAGTAATTGTTTTGAAGCTCATAACCATTCATAGTTCATCCTAGAAGTACTAAGGGGTACAGATACATTCACATGTATTATTGGTTGGATATAATGATAATAAATATTGTATAATTTAATTTGAAATGTATCGAATGTCAATAGGTTAAAGATAAGCTTCAATTACCGAAGGGGATGCATCAACCTTTTCTAGTGCCATAGTGGAAAAGGGATAATGTTTCCATGGACTTTTTTGTGGGACTACCTAAGACTTCTCAGGGAAATAATGTGATTTGGGTTGTTGTTGATTGGCTGATTAAATTTGTACAATTTCATTCTATTTTATATACGATGTCTTTAGGTCATCATTCAATACTGTTCCTCAAAGAAATTGTTAGGTTACATGGATTTACTCTTTCCATTGTATATGACATGGATCCTAGGTGCACATCAAACTTTTGTAAGGGACTTAAAATGCTTTTGGGCACAAAATTTAATTTCAGTACATATTTTCATCCTCAATGAGATGGGTAGTCAGATCGAACGATTCAGACATTGGAGGATATGATTCAATCTTGTTCAATGTACTACATGGGATGTTGGGATCATCAACATTTTTAGCTGTGTATTCTTATAATAATTTTTTTCATTCCAATAAACATATATAAAATTCCTAGTCATTGTAGGGAAGTGGTTTTGGACTATAGAGTTTTTGGATGAAGTTTGTGAAAGATAGTTGATGGGGTTCGAATTAGTGGAGGAAGTGGAAGAAAAATTGAAGACGATCCAGCTCCATATGAGGATAGCACAGAGTAAGCCAAAAATTTATGCAGATAACAGAATTAAATACTTCTATTTTGAGTTAAGTGACCATGTATTTCTTAAAATACATCATTGGAAAAGTGATATGTGTTTTAGTAATTAAAGAGGATATTTATGTGGTTTATTAGTCCTTTCGATATCCTAGAGAATGTTAGACCAGTTTCATATTGAGTAGCTTTTATTTTGAGTTTGTCTTAGGTACACAATGATTTTTATATTTCAATGTTGAGGAAGTATGTGCTAGATTCAACTCATGTTTTGAGCCTAGAAGCATTTTATTTGTAAGATAACTTTTTTATGAAGAGAAACTAGTTCAGATAATTTATCAAAGTGAACATGTATTGTGGAATATGTTAATATGTTGCGTAATGGTTTTTTGGTGAAACCACAAGGTTGAAGAAGCCACATGGGAGCCTTAATATTATATGAGGCATAGGTACACACACTTGTTTAATAAGTAAATAAAATTGTGAGGAAGCAATTTTCAGAAGGTAGAGATAATGTAACACCCCAAGGTTTTAAAAAATAAATTGAAATACATGAAATGTTGTTTTATGTATATATTTATAAATAGTTGTAAACATAATTTTTCCACTTTTATGTTTTGAATTTAGAAAAAAGGCCATCAATAATTGTGTTCAGTATGTTATTAGATGTCTGATAGATCCAACTTACTTTTTGGTGAATAGTAACATAAACTTATGAATATCCATATAAACAGTATTATGAACCTCATGATTTGTAAGTCATATTAATATTTTATTTTATTAAGCATATAAGATAATGAGATGTTTATTAATTATTCACAACGTTAAAAAATGAGTTATAATTTTAAAATTGTTATTTTTGAATAAATTATAATTTTATTTAGAAATAAAATTATTAATATTAAAAATATTATTTTAAAAAAATTGATTTAATCATTGAATTTTATATATTAACAAATGTTTGGAGTGAATTTTAGATAATTTTCTAAAATTATAGAATTTTCTATGAATATTAAAATACAAAAAAATATGATAAACACAAAATCTTTTATTTAGTGCATCATAAGTGATGCAAGGATGATATAAGACCACTTGGTTCGAACTCTCTTGACATTATTACTATTTGGGGTCACATTAATTAAGGATACTCATAGTCATGATAAAAAATATTATAATAATGATTAAAATAATGAAGAATACATCCTCTCCTCCACTAAAAATACCACCCTCATTCACCTCTTCCTCCCATACCTCTCAAGACATGATCATTACCTATGTTCTATCAAATACACTTACCAAGAGACTTCTATATATCCTAGAGCTTATGGTATGTCAAAAATTCCAAAACTAAAGGCCTTAAGAATGATTTCAATGAAAAGATTTCTAGTGATATACATCCTCGTTTATTTTCTTTCTTTTCTTTTCATTTTATTTTATATTCTTCTTCTATCCATGCATCGCCATATACAAGAGGAATGAATAATCATTTATATTAGATATTCTGAAATTCATAATGTTTTTGTATGACTCACTGTTATAATTCTTCTACTCTCCCACATATTCAGGATATTAAAACATCGTCCGTGATGATTTGATTTACCGACATCGTGGAAGATGTGATTTTAATATCATATACATTATTCATGACTGGTCATGAACTCATTTTTATGGTTGATTCATATAATAACTCATGTATCATATCTTATATAAGAATTTGGACGGATTTTTCACACATGTTATTAATTTATGAAACAAAATGAGTACTTTACGATCGAAGAATCGTTAAATTATCCTAAAAAAATATCTATAATGTTTTAACTCATGAATCGTCATCATGTCAGAACTAAAAATGATAAATGGTATAATTACTGGTTTTGTAAATATTTAAATACCTATCATCTCCCATTATTAATTTTTACTTTCAATCAACATGAATATCCATCATGAACAGATGTTGGATATCATGTAAAGAACACACCCAAAACAATACAGGGAACAAAATACAAAAAGTTAATGGGGGAAATTATGTATTCAAAAGATAATATAAGTTATTATAATGTTGAATTTGATTCTGTAAAATATTAATAACACTTTTTTAACCATTATAAAGGATTGTTAAATGAGTTTCATGTAAGGAAAATAGGAGGTAATGAAATTACTAACCTCATTTCCCTTCATTGGGGTAACGTTCTTCTTCAATAATTGTGTGGTTTTAAGATAGTTTTTTTTAAAAAAATTGTTTATATTATGTTTTATTATTTTTATTTATTTTATAATCACATATTCCATTCATTTAAATGAATCTCATGTCAATTATTTGGTTTTTAAGTGATTTTTATTATAAAATCCTCTTTTAAACTACTAGATTTTCAAAATTCAATGTGATAGTTTTTATGAAATTATTCTTGTTGTATGATTATGTTATGGTTAAAGGGAATTTTTTATGATGAATATTGGGACATATATCTCCCTTTAATGCATTGGGTATGTGTATGTTTGAGGTTGGTTGTATGGTTACTCCAAGTGTAATTCCTATGGTTACAAAAAATTGTAACGTACCCATGAGGGATTCAAATAATAAGTTAGTTGGGAGGGTTAAAATATTGGGTATGTAAATCCCAGAGATACCATTATGGTTATATTAAAATTCTTATGTATTTTTGGAATTTTTTGGAAATCACATGTTTTATAGATTAAGTATATATGGATGACAAGTGTTTATTTTGAAAATGATTTCATATGTTACAAGTATTAATGGACTAATGTGTTCTTTCCTTATTTTATATCCCTTACTGATCTTTCTATGCACATACAATGTTTTAAATTATTTGCATAAGTTATAAGTATGTTTAAGACAAAAAAGGAATACATGTTAAATGTTTTATTATTTTTCAATGAAATATTCTTTTATTTGAAATATTTTTGTTTTAGAAGAAATGAATATTGTTTTTATGGTATCCACTCTGTAATAAATGTGAAATGTTATGAATATTTTAATTCCCCATTATCTAAAGATAAAAACATGAAAATATCCAAAATGTGAAAGGATGTTATTTCTTGAATAAATTCAAGACTATGTATTGTTTCGGGTCCTTATAACAATATTATGAAATAATACATAATCACCCAAGTTAACTATACCAAAAATTCTTTATTTATATGAATTAACTAGATCCAACTCAAATTCATAAATGTTAAAAAATTTCATATGATATGGTCTATAGATACAAATATTAGATACATGAAATACATAATCTATAAACTAGAAACTCTTAAGAATAAAAAATGATATGGCGTGGTCTATATAAAATCAATAACCTCAAACGATCCAACACTTATTAGCGAAATATTTTCTTACATTTCAATATGATGATTCCCTAATTAAAGAGTCACATACTAGAATACTTGATCATCCACATCAAATGAAAATTTTATCCACTTACATTAAAAATATGATCAATGAATGGTATGATTAGTGTATTACTGTACCCAAATATACATATCTATATCTGAACACTCATGTTTGTATATTATTTATACAATAGTTTCCACATAGACAACATTCTCATATAATTTTGAAATATAACATTGACTATAAATAACCACTTTGGGTAAAAACTATATGTATTACCCATAGATATTCTTATATTCATATACCATAGAAGTTATATTCTAATAACATGATAATATAGAGTATATCATTCATGTTAAAATCATATAGAAAATATTTTGGATTGAAATTTTAGAATACCCATAAGTTTTTTGTAAATAATCCATGGTCAATATTATTTGAACCCGTAGTTCCTTATGTAATCCCTAAATAAATAATGATTTAAACTTGAATATGTATTATATTTTATTTTATTGGGAAATATATAATGTTTTATAATCTCTATAACATATATCATTAAATACTGCTACACTAAAATGAGCTTCTTTGATGGGAAAGTAATGGTCTACCTTAGTTACCTAATCCATTATCACCCATATAACATCATATTTTGTTTTGATCATTATTATCCATAAACCAATATCCATGGTGGAATCATCCCACTTCTATATAGGCATTATATTTATCTAGAATAAACTACTTTTTGGTTGATTCATATTAATTTTCCTTTAGAATGTATGATATCATAAAAAATAGTAATATACATCTTCATACCTGGCCACAAAATTATTGGTCCCAACTCTAGTAATTTGGTGCCTATGTGTACTATTATAAATTGACATAAGATACAATGAATTACATCATGAATGAAAGAATTGTATAGTAGAAAAGGAAAACTTGATATAAATAGGATTCCAATGTAACATTTGATTTTATAAATGAAATCATATTTTTTATATAATATAATTATTATCTCTACCAAATCTTTTCATATAATTTATTCTACACATCCTAGATTCATGGGTACATAAAAAATAATGGTTCACTCGAATACATAATAATTGTAATATAAATTAGAATCAATTTTGAGTAAATTATTTATAATTAATTAGGATTAATTAATATGGAAGGGTAATTATATTAAAATTAATCCAATTTAATCAATAAAATAACGATAATTAATATATAAGTAATAATCAATATGGAAATTCTAAAAAACATAATGTACATTCCATTTAAATAACATTAAGACCTTGAATTAATAAGGGTTAATAAATATTTTAGGTAAAATAACTGAAACATCCAGCCATTTAAAAAACATTACTATCATGAATATCTCTTTATTTGATATATATATATATATCAATGTAACTAATTGAACACAAAAGTAATTTAAATAACTCCATAATCTTGAATAGATAATAAATAATCAATATATAAAGGTTAATAACATAAAACACATGATATTTAAATTACATGACTATAATAAATAAATATGTTATAATAAATATTTCAAGGTAATAACTAAAAACATTCAATTTAAAAAACAATATGGAATTAAATTAATTTACCTACAATGTCATGATGAAAATATCAATGAAAATAATAAATCAATTATTAATGAAGGAAATTTTTAAATATTGGACATAAGGATCTCATGAATTATGATACATGATATATATAATATTTTTCTAATTTTTAATATTAATTTAAATTAATTAAACCCTAAAAATTTAATAATTTGATATTATTTTCTTCAATTTTTTATTTATGGTGTGTTTTTTTACTAAAATATGATAATTAGATGATTATTCAAGTTTATCAGATTTTAATGACATTGTTTTTTTAGACATAGCATTTATAATATTATTATTACATTTTTAGTTATTTGTTTGGATTCCATGATTTATGAACTCCAAATTTTCTTTTGGACCAAGAGATGAGTTAAGCATATAAAGCCCTAAAAATTAGTCAATTTATAAACCTTTTGGGTGGACCCACTGGACCCCATCACTTGAAATGGAGAATAAATTTGGACACACACCTAAAATTGAGGTAATAAAAATTTTATTGGAAAGAAGTCTAATGTAATCATTCCACACATAATTGTGGAGCATATTTACACTCATTAATGTCACCATTGTATGATCAAAATAAAATAATGATTCATGATGCTTTCAGATATAATAAATGAATAGGGTAATTTGTCTATAATATATTCTACATGTTTTTATTAAGTTGAAATTTGGGATAGATTTATGAAAATATTTTAAAAAAAATTATAGAATAAATTTTTTTATGATTCAGTAAAAACAAGGAGATTAATGAACAATATATTGATTGAATCCATTTTTAACAGAAATTTCAAATACTGTCGACTATTATTTCAAGACAAAAATAAATTTTCTTTTATGAAACCTTGAATATCATTTATTGACAATAAATAAGAGTATAGACGTGGATTGAAGAATATCTATTGGAGTGGGATATTCAGAACAATAGCCACACTTTTGAAATTTTATTTTTTTCTCTTTTATTTTTGTTTTGTATTCCTAGGTAACACTTGTATATTTTTTATTAATGTATTTTCTATTCATCTACCATTTCACATAATCATAAAAAACTAATATAATTCAATCTCATACATCATTGCATCAATAAATAATTTTACATTTTCAATAAAAACTGAATGAATGAAGGCTTAGTTATGGGCGAGGATTACCAGTGTATTTTGAAATAATAATTCAATTCAAAATGTTTCAAATAAATTTATGGAAAATGCAGTATTATTGAACAGGTGTAGTGTTTTTCCACCATGAAATCATTTTCAATCCCTTTTAATTTTTTTAGTCTATATTTTCCTTCCCTTCTCTTTGAAAATCCCTTTATACAGTGGATTTGGGGTCACATGGAGGGACAAAATGACATAATGTGAACCATGTTCTTTTTATGAGTTACATTCTTGGTTGAGGTGTTATCTGAGTTTACAATCAGAGGAGTTTTTTTATTCTAGAAGGATAAAAAATCACACACTAAAAAAATCAGTGGAAAATAATTCATTAATAGGTTTTATTAAATTAATTATCAAATATAATTTAAATAATAATTAATTTATCAATGAACACGTGTTTTAAAACCCTTCACTATTGCCGTTTTTCTCTAAAGTAATTTTATCTTAAGAGGAATCTACATTTTTTATTGTTCATTTCTTTGGTGTATTTATATTTCAAATTTTCTAAACACTAATTAATTTAATTGTTTATATAATAAAATAAAAACAACAAGAAAAATTAGATAAGGTGAATTATAATAACTGATTGAATCGTCGAAGATGCATCATAAGTGAGACAAACCTGGTCAGCCTCTGTTTGGTTATAGGAAAATTAAACTTTTTTATTTCATTCTTTGTGATAGGATTGTGTCAAATCTATCACTATTTTGGGTTGTTTAAATAGTCACATTGATCAATTTTTCTAAATTCCTAATTTTGTAAATATTATTGTTAGTATTATTTATTAAAAATCATAAAAAATATTCATTTCCCATTATGTTTTAAAATTACCACCTCTTCTATTGATGGATCACCTATTGAAATATTGAATAAAAATAATTTGATATTAGTTTTCCAAATGGTCTGGTGAAAAACATGAGTGACACTCTAGATGAAATTGGAGAAAAATGGATATAATATTTGACTATTTTTGTGAATTAATGGAGTAACCCAACCCTGAGCTAGAGAATGAATATGATGTAGTGGTGGAATGAATTTTACAACTCATCATTGAAGTTAAAGAATCCATGAATGTAAAAAAAATAAGGTTGCAGAATATTTATTCATCCTTACTCAACCATTTCAAGGATAAATTTATTAAAAGGACTTACCTAGTGATCTTTATGTGTGAAATCAATATGAACTGTATAAATGTTGGAATGGATGTGATGAACTAATTGATCTCCTCAAAATATGTTAAGAATATCTGCCACTACCATTGTATATCTCTTAGATATGGAAGGAGAATCTTCCCAATTGGCGGAGTTCAAATAATGGATGGAGGAGTGAGACTAACTTCCAACATAGAATGATATTGAACAATAATAGTATCATTCCATCAATGATGAGATTCATGCTGAACCAACTAGGTGGTATGATATATTATTTAATTATAAATCATTTAATATTATTAAATATACGTGGAGTAGTAATTTTCTCTATTTTTTATTTTCAGCATCATCAAACACATATTATTCAATAAATGTTGTAGAGGAAAAACAAAATTCACTTGTTGAGGAGCACCTAAATTCCCCTAAAGACATTAAAAATTCACTAGAGTGATTAAAATAAGAGAACCTCATGGATCTACGAGAAGAATAATGTCTATAATATATGAACAATAAATAGAGAGACATTTATCGAAATCTAGAAAAACTAAACAAAAATGAATTTTTTTCACAAGTAGAAACATTTGAGGAGATAGATTCATTCATCAAAAAACCCCATCTATGAATGTTTTACCTCATTCTGAATGCGTAATATCTTATGCAATTGTCATAAGAGATTATACTCAATAAAAAGAATAAATCCAAGATGCAATGAAAATCATGTGGTAGTTCTTCTACATGAAACTCCACCCTCCGACTGATTATGGAAAATAGATGATACTTCACTTTAGAGGTAGGAAAGAATTCAGTTCCCACATTTTAGATCATTCCATGATTTATCATTACATTTTTCAAGGAATTTATATTGCATTTGTATTTTTAGGATTATTTTGAAATGAAACATTCCCTCCTTATATTTATTAGTATAAATTACCTGATCTATATTCTAAATTGAATAATTTTTTTAGGTTCATTATGGAATATGGAAGACCCTAAATAATAAATTAGGAGAGCCAAAACATCAATTCAAAATAAATATTACTTTTATTTTTTTTATCTTTCAAACTCTATACATTTTTGTGCCAATATTTTTTTTCATTACATTCAAATTTATTATCCAAATGTGAATTTTTTCTTTAATTGACATATCTAGGAGATATAAATTTTTTTGGAATCATATTTTTTCATGTTTTTGATTTCAATGTTTATGAAATTTATTTTTTAAAGTGGAGTTTGAAATTATTAAATTGAATCATGGATATTGAAATGAGGACTCATGATTCAAAAAATTAATTTATTCGTGTAAATAATTATTCCAAACTATTTTTTTTCCTATATTGAACTTATAAAATTATGTTAATTATAAATCATGCCTTAAGTGATTTTTCAATATCATATTTCTCATATCTAGTAGGATATATATTCCATTTACTCCCAATTTTTATTAAGCATATTTCTTTAGTGGTCTGGGGACCTGACACTACCTGGAACATGTATTTGAACTTGTCAAATCTATTAATCTAAAAAAACATTTAAATATATTAAGGTAACATTAAATAAAACAATTTATCCAAAAATAAAACCAATTCATAAATCCTAATTTAACACAAAGGGACCATAAATGAAAATTATATTAATGATCCAGTTTTCATTCCATTATTATCCATTCCTGCCTCCCTCTTAGTATTTTCATGATATTATAAAATTTATGTCTTTGGTTGAAAAGAATTAGGGTGGGTGGAATGACATACATTGTTTGAAAAAAGTGTGGTATTCTTGTTGTAGGTAATTAAGGGTTTTTATTCATTCGTGATTCATCATTTTTCTGTCCTTGTGAATTAAAAAAATGAATGAAAATCTAATGAATATGAAATCTATATTGTGATTTAGAGAAAACAAAAAATATCATCACTAGACCTATAATTATTATCATATGTGTTTAGATGGTGGATGTGAGTTTTATCAGTATCATAATTTTTTTAATAAATAATAAAATAAAAAGTTATTTCAAAATTAGACAAGTATAAATTTAAAAGAATATCCAATAGGGTGCATAGATCTCAATTATTTTTTATTTAATCATAACCTTTAAATTGTGTATTGAGGAAGTGGGAGTTTCTTTTTTGATGGGGAAAATTACATTAGGCATTTATTTTTGATGTCATGAATTGTAATTAAGAGATAAATCTCTTCTTCTATCAGTAGTTTTCAGACAACAATTCCTAACAATCATAATCATAATATTTATTTGAACGTTTATTGAAATCCCTCATGATTTTATTCGATTTTTTTCTTCATAAAGTGGAGAAAGTAGATTTTTTATAAGAAGATTGATCTAGAGAATGATATCCAGATATGAGAATAATTATACTTGAACTGAATCGTGAGTAATGAAATAAGAGATTAAAAAGGGAGGAAAATCATGTTTTGGAATAATTAATTGTAATAAATTGGGGAACATGTATTAATTTAATGAAATGTTCCATAATATTTTAAAGGGGAAAAGTAAAATACTACAAATTGATTATTTATTTGAAAAATGAAGAATTTAATTGATATTTTATGATACATTTGTAAATTGGATTTGACATGGACGATTTTATTGTTTTATTTTCTAGAAAAATGAATAATGATAACATTGGTTCCTAAAATAATTTTTATATTGATATTATATACATAAGGAAAATCCAAGTTCAAGTGTGGGTTAATTGATACAAATAATATTTTAATCATTGATAACATGTATTTGAAAAATTTAGACCCTCAAATTTAATAAGATTATATTATTTGCATTAATTTATGATTTATTGCAGGTTTTGGAATAAATGTAAAATTTACATAATTCTATAATTTTATCATATTTGAATCACATAGGTCTTGTTGACCTAACATTTAAAATATTTTTTCCATGTCAGTTAATTTTTTTTGTATTCCTTAATTTATTGGACAGACCATTTTATTATGGACCAAGAGATAATTCATGTATATGGAGGCATGAAATATCAACATGTTTAAACATCTTTCAGGAGGATACAGTTGACCCCACCTCCATAATAGATGAATACATTGGTCTATACACCTCCAATTGAGGTAATTATAGTTTCATTTGATATATGACTAATAGAATCATTTATATTTTATATTTGGAATATTTTTCACTCATTAATGTATCCATTTTATGATCAACATTGAAGGATGAATCATGATTCTTTTATATATAATAAAATCATGGAGTAATTTGGAAATAAATTATTCCCCACATGAAAGAATAAGCATCAGTTTTATGGTATAATGATGAACGTTTTTATAACATCTTTCTAGAAAAAAACATTTTTAGGAATATTTTATAAATATTGGTAACAATGAAGTATATTTTGGATAAAAAAATATAGATAATAAATTACAATTATTATAACATATTATTAACCAAAAAAATTAAATAGTCTGTTATGACATCCAGAGGCCACTAACTTTCCTATAAATGATATTATAAGAGTGTAATAAGAAATATATTTTTTATTGTGATTCTCTTGATGTTAACCATTCTTTAGAAATATTTTTTTATTATATTCTGTTTTATTGTCCCATGTAACGCATGTATGTTATTTTATTAAAGTTATTCCCTTTCTTCTTCAATCTATCATTCACATAAAACCCTAATAAATATATTTCTCTCTCACAAATATTTATATTTTGGTCTCTTTTTATTTTGAAATGGAATGTGTCTAACCTAATGCTTGACCACATGGGAGGTTTCATGACATTCATTGTTATTCAAATTCGACGCATCATGTTTTAAAATGTTTTTGTGGTGGATGTAAGAATATTTTGGATATGCAATGGTAATCCACAATTTTATTATTTCTAATGTATTTTCATTTGATTGATTAATTATTTCTACCTCCAGCCTCTTAGGAAAACCATTCATATGTTTTAGTTGTGGTTATATGACGGAAAAAACAACATATAGTGGAGTTGGGTCCTTTTATTAGTTACATTCTCTATTGCGGTGTTAAAATATTTGGATATAAGAGGATTTGGGGTTTTTTATACTAAAGGAATTATAAAATCACAAAATAAATAAATATATTGAAAAGATTTTTTTAATATGGTTTTATCAAATTAGTTAAAAAATATTATTTTAAGTACAATTAAATAATTATGATCCCATCATATCAGACCTTGGATTAAGGCCATTCTTCAAAAATATAATTTTATTGTGAAATACATCAAAATTTTATGTAGTATATTTCTACCATAAATTTAAAATATCATAACATAGATAAACACTAAAATTTTATTTGTTTGAAAATTATTAAAAAATAGACATAAAATACGATTTGATTCATTAGAATTAGTGTTTGATCCAATTACGGTGATCCTAATGTGAGGTGATCCAAGTCAGCCTCTATGATGCATTAAAAAAAGTAAATTTATTTTTTCAAGATTTATGACAGACATGCATGAAAACCATTATTTTTTCAATATATATAAAAATTTATTTTAATAAAATTTTCTAAACTCGTTATTTTTTTATATTATAAATAGTTATCATTATAAAAAAAATTAAAAAATTATTTCACATGATGTTTTCAATCTATTATATGTTTAATTAATGTTACAATGAACTACATCATATTTAGTAAGATGTTTATTATAGTGATCTAAATGGTCATGGGAAATAAAGGAGTGATTATTCGGATTACATTTGGAGAAAATTGAATAGACATTTGATTATGTTTGTGTATTAATGGAGAAAACTGTCCTTGGGCAGGAGCAAGAACCTTGAGAAATGATGGATGAAATTTCATCAACCATTATTGAAATTTATGATCATTAAGAGTTTATAGTGGTGGTACATGATGATTAATTCATCCTCATTGATCCATTTCATGGAGAGATTGATTAAAATGCCTTTCTTAATGAGTTGTATTTGGTTGATCAAAAGGAATCGGATAAAATCTAGAATGAATGTGAGGAACTAATTTATCTTCAAAAACCAGGAAAAGAAGAAGAGATGCCACATTTTCAATATGACCCTATATATAGAATAAGAATCTAAAAAGATTTTATAGTACTATGAATGTATTTAGGATCCAGATTACCTACCTCTATCTAGTTATGATTAAATCCAATTGGAAAATTTTATAAAAAAACGTTATTCAAGCTGAACCAAATAAATGAGGTGATAAATTCATGAACTCAAGGTCATTAAAATTTTTTATAAACTAGTTTGAGTATTACAAATATCTATTTGAATTTTCAGAATTAAAAGACTCCTATTATTCCTAGGTGGATTAAGACAAAAAATAAATTGTACCAACTGAAGAACAACTAAATAAATCTAGTGGACACCAATGAGCTTGTACCATAGTGTTACAAGCTCCTGCTTGGCATCCAAAAGAACCAGGATCAAATCCGGGTAAGGTCGAATTTCTGGGGGTACTGTAGCAGTACTCTAGCAGTACTATAGAAGCGGCGGAAACTATAGTAGTGACAACACTGTAGCGGTGGAGGGACTGTGCAAGTACTATAGCGGTGGCAGTACTGTAGCAGCTACTGTAGCAGCGTGGGAACTGTAGCAGTGTTGTTCCCCAAGGGGTCCTTTGGGCCATAAAATGGGCTTTCAAGCCTTGTATTCAGGCCACTTGGCCTTGGGCCTTCGGGCTATGTAATGGGTCTCCCTCTACCCAGTCTAAAGAGGTCTTTTCTTTAATAATATATTGAGGATTTGGCCCCAACCTTTAAAAAAATAATTAAATAAATCTAGTGGATCTACCAGAATTAACAAATCTAGAAGTGGAAAACCATAAATGGTATGATTTAGATACACATCTAGAATAATAATTAGACATATAAATATTTTTTTCACAAGTATAAATGAACGAGGATTAGTTTCCAAACACCATCCAACCCCCGCTATGAATGTTGTACCAAGTTGAGAAGATGAAGGTTCTGGTGTACTCTTTACAAGTAATTCTACTAAATAATGAAGAATAAATCAATTCCTGAAAGAAAAACATGTATTGTTAAAAGTCACAATACATATTACTGACAGATTATAGATAACGTCCAGTACTTACCTCTATAGACATTATATAAATCAAGGCCCACATGGTGGATCATACAAAGAATTATCATCTAATGATTTTTGATAATTTATTTGTCAATTTCATTTTAGTATTAGTACAGTATGAAACCCACTCCCTATTATATATTTGAGATTATATAACATGATAGTTTTTATTAATTGAGTAATATTGTTTTAAAGGTTAATGATAGAACAAGTTAGACCCAGAATTGTGGAGGAGAAGAACAAAATAATATTTTAAAAATGGAATTCAGCTGTAATTTTTATTTATCATTATCTTTATATTTATGTCCCAATCTTGTTTTGAGATTTAAAATGAAATTTCATATAACCAAATGAATTATTTAATTAATTAAATAATCTAGGAAACCTGAATTTCTTAGTAATCCTATGATTACAAGTTTTATATTTTAATGATAATAAAATTGAATGAGTAAAATGGAGAATTTATTTTTTAAATCATTGCATGGATATTTAGATGATTATTCGTGAGTTTAGGGAATTGATAGATTAATTTTATTGAAATTTCCTTACAATTTTTTTCATTCTATTAGTATAAAAATTCATATTAATATATTTCTAATTATTAATAATCAATCCATTGATTTCCCAAAATCAATTTACCTATTCAAGAGAGGATTTTTTGACAATATACATTCTATTTTTTCTAGATAAAAAATATTGACTGATCATGGTACCTGACTTCGAACCGAACTTGTACACAAAAATTTCAATGGTTTCACTATTTAGAAATACATTTAAATGATTTTTTGTTATTATGATACACAAATTAATCTTAAAATACATCATAAAAAGCAATTATTTTTATATCCCATATAGACAATAAATGAACATTATAGGAATGATCCATGTTTTTATCCAATATTATCCACTCCTAATAAGGTCATGGCCTCAAAACATTACATAATGTTTAATTAAATGAGAAATTCTCATTTAAGATCTTTTCAGGTTTAGAGTTTTAGATAATTAGGCCATAACCATTACATTACATCTCAAAAATTACAAGGTAGACACTTCTACTCAGTTTCCATTTTTTCATAAAATAAAAACTGTTGAAAAAAGAGTTATGTCCAGTACCATGTTTTAGATAGCATGAATTTACCTTGATCTCATCCTTCACCCTATTCATCTTTAATTCTTGTGAAAAACATTTCAAAACATGTGATGAGTATAAAAGGCTCAGTATGGTTTATAAAATAATGAAAGAAAACATTAATTCATCATTTCATACATAACATAATCTCTTTAACAAACCACATGAAATCATAAGATTTATGAATAATGCATAGAAAACATAAATCATAAAGGTAACTTGTGGCATATATATCATACTTACATTGTAGCTATCACAACTCCATTGGGAGTTACATTTGGAATACCCATCACAGTATATTCCCTAAATCTCTTAGGATAAACATTTACGTTTACCTCCATCATGTTACCCAATACATTGAAGAGCTATCATGGGCTAACATTCCCTTGGATTATTAAGGAACCACGCATATACATAACAATTCCAATGAACCATAAAATATTCATAACCCAAAAAACAAACATAAAGGAATGATAACATTTCAATATTTAAATCACAATATATCATTTAAATATATTGACCCAACAAATCCATTTTAAAAAAAATCAATAACAAAATGCATAAAATATAAAATTCTATTTATTTTCTATTAAAAATCATTACAACTTATGAAGGAATCCAAAGATCAAATAATACTCACGACGGCGGAATGGTCATTGTCACCACGTACGTTAAAAAAATTAGTTTTTTCATTTAGTAAAATAGTTCATTGAAAATGATTCACTTTGAATGAAATGAAAATTAAGTATTTTTTATACATCATATAAAAGAATTTTTTTATATTAAAACAAAATATTCCATAATTAATGGAGATTGAGATGATGTCCCTTACAAATATCATTTTGTAAATAAAATAGATCAATTATGTGTATTTTCTATAAGTACACATACATAATGTATAAATATAATAAAAAACATAAAAATATATTTCATACAAACTAATAGAAAAACGTAATTTAAAATTATAATGTTATCCCAAAAAATGGAAATTTAGTTAATAAGTTCCCTTTTCTCATGTCAGGGCTGACACTTTCATTCTTTAATCTCTTTTAATTCAGGTAACTCCCATTGGTTTAAACCAAAAGGACTACTTGAAGTGACTTATTCCTAATTTAAGTCTTATAGGTGGAAGAGATGGATAATTAGCAATTATTTTTGTAGGTGTTGGTTGAGTCATAGGGCTTGAGAGGTGTAAGGAATGGGTTAGAGGTGGGGTGTTTTTATAAGGGGTAGGAGGGGCTCTTTATGAATGTGTGAAAATATAATTTTATTATATAATTAGTTTCGGTTTCTAAAGGTCCAAAACTTATTAATGTTATATAATATGACTGATGGTCGAAATAGAATCTTATAATAAGAATTGGATAGGTTTTGTATATAATTTTAATCATTATAATATTATTTATTTAAATCATTTATTAATGAGGTAATCAATGCATCATTATTGTGTCATAAATAATATTATTTATGTGGTGTCTAAAAATTAAAAAAAAATACCATGATGTAAGAAATATTATTATAATTACAATGAATATTTATAGTTAAAAAGATAACTTATATAACCCCTCACAAAAATTAATTTAATAAAAGATATTTGTTTATGTCATTTTTGTCTTTACATTAAATTAATTAATATAAAGATTCATTATCACTCTTAAGTGGATCCATGAGGTCTGAAATTCGACCCAAGGATGAGAATGGTCAGATATGTATCAACCAATATGATTAGGACACATGTTATCGTAAGTTGATATTATAATAATAATATTTGTTTACCCTTATTTACCAGATTTACCCTTTAACCATGGTAAATAAAATTTTTACTTAAGTAAATGACTACAAATAAATGTTTTCTATTTACAGAATTTGGACCTACTGATTCCAAATATGAAATCAAATTTTCTAAATTCAAAACATAGAAGTGGCAGAATTAATTAAAAATTAATTCCCTGTCAAAACAAAAACCGTGTATTTTAAGAAATAACAACATTCAAAAGATTGGTTAAGTCCAATTTCAAAGTAAAATTACATACAAAGACCAAAATTGGATTTAATGGTAAAAATATAATCTAAATACACTTTAAAACTAATTAAATAGATAATCTAATCACATAAATAAATTATATTAAAATGTAGTTTTGAATTAAAATATAATATTTTCCACTATTCATTAAAAATAGAACTTTATCAGAAAAATACCAAAAATTTACCCAAAGTGAAATTGGATGTCCCGATTCTGAAGAACAATTTTATTTTTTCAAAAATAACTTATAATAGTGTCCAAAACTGGATTTAATGAGGGATCTCCCTCAAAAGGCGGTAAATCAATCTTTTAAAGTAAATAATTCTTAAAATTTGATTCATTCACATTTTGAGCTTATAACATTTATTAGATAAATGTAATAATATTTAACAAACATTTATAATCATATTGTAGATGGTCATATTCATTCTTGGCAGTACAACATAGAGTCATTACTATCCATTTAAAATAATATTATTATATTATTATTGTGCGACATAAGATTTCAAAGAAACCCATTGTTGTATATCTGGTATGCCATAAAATATATTGTCCCTTTAAAAGTAAAATTAATATTCAATTCACAAATATTAATAAATATGGAATATTTATTATTATTTATTTACGGGGGAAGGTAAATCCTTCCCCTTTTTGGAAATTCCACCCTCCCAATTTTATTCAATTGTCAAATAAATGGAGGTATTTATCCCCCATAGCATTTTTAGATTCCAACGTTGCCTCTTCAACCATTTAGTTTTTCCACAAAACATTTACCTAGTAATCATTGCATTCCACAACACATTCTCTCTTCGGTCAAGAATCTGGACAGCTTGTTTCTCATAAAAGAGTTTCTCTTACAAATGAACTACCTCTGGACATAAAAACTCATATGGATCTGACATATAATTTCTCAACATTGAAACATCAAAAAAATTGTGTACCTAGGATAAAAATTGATGTAAATCCACTCGGTAGAAAACTGAACCAACTTTATCCATGATTTCATAAGGTTCAATTATCCTCAGACACATTTTTACCTTCTAACAAAAACTCATCACACTTTTAGATGGAAAACTTTGAGAAATACATCATCACCTACCTCAAAATAAATATCCTTATTCTGGTTATCTGCATAACTTTTCTGCCTAATCTGAGCTGTTCTCATATGATTCTGAATCAACTGAAATTTTTCTTCCATCTCATCTACCAATTCTAGTCCCATCAACTTTTTTTCACCTACATTATCACAAAAATATGGAGTTTGAAAATTCTTTCCATTTAATTACTCAAATGGATCCATTTGTATAATAGAATGAAATATATTATTATATGAAGATTCAACCAAAGAAATATTTTGGTCCCAACTTCCCTGGTAATTTAGTGAACAAGAACATAGCATATCCTCCAAGGTCTGAATTATTTGCTCTAACATCCCATCAGATTGAAGATGAAAAGCAGTTCTAAAATTAAATTAAGTACCCAATGACATCTAAAGGCATTTTCAAAAGTCATAAGTAAACCAGGGATCGTGATCAGATACAATGGAAAGGGGAACTCCATGAAACAAAACTATCTCTTTAACATACAACTGATAAAGTTGATCTATAGACAATGTATCTCGAATTGGAAAGAAATGAGCAGATTTAGTCAACTAATCAACAATTACCCATTTTACATTATTACGTTGAGATGTATTCGGTAATCCCACAACGATGTCCATGGATCTATTTTCCCATTTCCACTCTGGCATCGGTAAAGACTGAAGCATCCCTTTTGGAAATTGTATCCTTACTTTAACCTACAGACAAGTAAAACACTTCATAGTAAAATCAACAATATCTATTTTCATTCCATACCACCAGTAATACTCTTGAATATCACTATACATCTTAGTACTGCCAGGATGAACTGAAAACAGAGAACTATGAGGTTCACAGAATAACTCATTCTTTATTTGTGAATCACAACACACACATAATATCTTTAAAAATCTCAAAACACAATCATTATCAACATTAAATTCAGGAAAATTACTCTTTTGAACAAAATATATCTTTTTATACAACTCATTGTCTTCATTCTGCACTTTGTTTATTCTATCTGATAGAGATTATTTCACTTACACCGGAAACAAAATAGAATAATTTTTTGCACCAATAACTTCTATGCCAATGTTCATCAAATAAAAAACCAAAGGATCTCATTCCATATGTAGCATGTTTAATGAAGCATTACTTTTTCGACTAAAATCATCATCCACATTATTTGCTTTTCATAGATAGTAAAGGATTGTGCAATCATAATCCATGATTAATTCCATCCATATCCTCTATCTCGTGTTCAATTAATTCTGAGTGAATATATACTTCAAAATTTTTTGGTCAGTATATATTTAACATTTTACTCCATACAAATGATACCTCCAAAATTTTAAAGAAAAAAACAACAGTAGATAATTCCGAATCATGTGTAGGGTAATTTAACTCATGAGGTTTCAACTGACGTGGATCATAAGAAATTACCTCATCATTCTGTATAAGGAAAAAACCATGTCCTTTCCATTATGAATCACTGTAGATAACAAACTCACCATTTCTAGAAGGTACTGCCAAAACTGGAGAATTCACCAATCTTATTTTAAATTCCTAAAAACAATCATCACATTCTTTTGTCCAAATGAACTTAACACATTTTAGATTTATCTTATTCATTGGACTAGATAACCGTGAAAAATTCTCAACAAACCACCTGTAATAACCTACCAAACCAAGGAAATATGGATCTTGACTATTTTTGTGGGTCTTAGCCATTCTCCAACAAATTTTTTTTAATAGGATCAACAGTTATTCTATTTTTTTAAGCAATATGACCAATGAAAGAAATTTGATGTAACCAAAACTCACACTTACTAAATGTCCCAAATAGTTTCTTCTCATTTTAGGTTTTCAAAACAACCCTTAAATGACTTTCCTGATCCTCTGGAATTTTCAAATAAACAAAAATATCATCAATGAACACGACCACAAACTTATCCAAGAACTCATGGAGAATTCTATTCATAAGATCCTTGAATATAGCTTCTTCATTGGTTAAACCAAAAGGCATAACTACAAATCCATAATGGACATATCTAGTACGAATTGTGGTCATTGAAATTTCTACTTCTTTTATATTCAACTGATGGTACCCCAACCTCAAATTAATATTTGAAAAATACTAAGCTCTCTTGATCTGATCAAACAAATCATTGATATGAGGCAAGTCATACTTGTTCGTAACAGTGATGTTATTCAATGCTCTATAATCAATGAAAAGTCTCATTGAAATATCTTTATTTTTAACAAACAAGACAGGGGAACCTCATGGTGATGTGCTAGGTCAAATAAAACATTTATCTAATAACTTATCCAATTGTTTCATTGACACTACAGGTTCAATTTGATCCATTCTATAAGGGGGTTTTTAAATTTGACTAGAATCAGGAACTAAGTCAATAGTAAATTCAACTTTCATATCAAGTATAATACTAGGAAACTCATCAAGGAAAACATCAAGCTACTCATTTACCACTGGCACATCATTAATATGAATAGTTCCTCTGTTTTTAACAATATGTGAAATGTAACATTCATTTCCATCTTTTACTAGTTTCTCAACATCCTGATATGTAATCAAATTTAAGGGTTCATTATTGTACAAAAATAGGAAATAGTTCTAAAAAGAAACCTTTTTAGATCTTCAATCAATCTTAGCATAATAAACCAAATTCCAAACCATTTACAAAATAACATCAAACTCTACAAGAGGATAAACAATAAGGTTTATATGTAGATTCTTTCCACACATAAGGACATGAAGGTTCTTATAATTTCATTTTGTTTCAAAATTTCATCAAAGTGTTTTAACCATATGTTCAAGATTTATATCTGGATATAGAATATACAATTTACTAGAAAACGTCCCAGAAATGACTGATTGTGTAGACCCTGAATCAAACAACACATTGGAATAATCTTAACAAACAAAATGTGTATCTAATACTACTTCATTTGATAGCCCAACATCTGTTGAATTATTTGAAAATAACTTCACCACCCCTTTCTACATGTATTCTGGTTTCATTCCCTCAGTTGAGTTCTTCATTGGACAATCATTTTCATAATGACCCATTTCATTGCACTTAAAACATTTTACTGATTGAAAATCAGATTTTGTCTTACCATTACCAGACACTTTTTCCATGCAATTTCCAGACTTATGTCCCATTTTACCACATCAATAGAACTTACCAAATTTTAGAAGACAATCCCCAACATTCATTTTATGAAAATTTCCACAAACTGTAAACATAAGTTTATTTACCATCATACTTTTTTGAAGAGTTCTTCCCTTTCTCCTTCCACCTTGACCACTTATTATATTGTTTTCCAAATAACACCATATCCTGGAAATACTCCATTTCCACCTTCTCCATACATCGAACAAGTTTTTCATAACGTTTGAACTCACGAGAAGCTAAATCCCTTCGATACTTTGGAATTAATCATGAGTAAAAATAGTTGATTTTACTATCCAGATCTCATATGAAATTTCGAGCATTCCTTTACAGTTGAGTGAATTTTTCTTTATAATCATCCACTGAGTCATCCTCTTGCATCAATTACAGGAATTATTTTTACATCCTATGATGAACCAACTAAGGAAAGTATTTCTCAAGAAACATACCTTTGAATTCATCCCAATAAAGGGAAAAAATCTCCTCACTATCCCAGATATTTTTCCCCATCAACCACTACTTATCAACTTCACCTTAATAATAGTAAATAGTGATACTATCATTTTGATGTTCTAAACAACCCATGACATAATTTTTTTATCAAGTTCTTTAATCCACCATTTAGCTAAAACATGGTCAGATGACCCTCTGAATGATGGAGGATGTTTCCTCAGGTATTTCTTTACTACTGACAAGTTACACTATGGTTGATCTAGCTGATCTCAACTATAGATACCACCACCATTTATATCCTGATTTATTTGTTCCGTCACTGGAATAAACTGTTCAGTTTCAATTTCGACCATCTTAGGTTACTGATTTGGAAAGATGTCTTCCACTTGATGACGTCTCGATATAGCTGCCCTATTTCCTCTTTGGAAAACCATTCTAAACATAGAAATATATTAGGTGAAGCAACATGGTAATCTATAAATTCTATGTCATTTCAATATTAACAAAAATTAATTTATGGATGTTAATTTAATAGTACCCTAACTCCTAATGTTATCTAAAAAGACCTCTGACACCAACAATATGGACATTGCCTTAAAACATTACATAATCTTGAATTAAATGACTAATTTAAATTGAGGGACTTTTTAGGTTTAGGGTTTTAGATAATTATTCTATAACAATTACATTACATCTCAAAAATTACAAGGTAGACACTTCTACTCAGTTTCCATTTTTTTTCATAAAATAAAAACTGTTGAAAAAATAGTCATGTCTAGTCCCATGTTTTATACAACATGAATTTTCCATGATCTCATACATGACCCTATTCATATTTATGTCATGTGAACAACATTTCAAAATAGGGGATGAGCATAAAATGCTCAGTAAGGGTTATAATATAATGAAAGAAAACATTACTTCATCATTGCATACATAACATAACCTCTTTGACATACCTCATGAAATCATAAGATTTATGAATAACACATAGAAAAAAAATCATAAAGGTAACTTGTGAAATCTATATCATACATAAATTGTAGCTATCACATCTATATAGGGAGTTACATTTGGAATACCCATCACAGTATATTCCATAAATCTCTTAGGAGAAACATTTACATTTACCTTCATCATGTTACATATTTCATTAAAGAGATATCTCAATCTCACCCGCCCTAGGTTTATCACAGAACCATTCATTTACATAACAATTTCCAAGAACAATAACATATTCCTAACTCATAAAAAAACATAAAGGAAAGATAACATTTCAACATTTCAATCACAATATATCATTTAAATATATTGAAATAACAAATCCATTATAAAAACCATTTTCAATACCAAAATATGTAAAATAGTATATGATATTTATTTTCCTTTTAAAAACATTATGGATTTTTATGGAACACAATGGTCTAACAATACCCGTGGTGGCAGCAAGGTCGTTGTCACCACGTACATTAAAAAGATTAGTTTTTCATTTAGTAAAATTCTTCATAGAAAAAGATCTCCTTTCAATAGAATGAAAATTCAATGTTTTTTATACAGAGTATCAAAGAAAGTTGTGTATTAAAAAAATATGCCTCCATGAAAAGTTATTGAGAAGAAGACCCTTATAAAGATCATTTTGTAAATAAAATTGATCAATTATGTGTATTTGCTATAAATACACATACATAATGTATTAATAAAATATATGAAATCAAAATTTATTTCATAAAAAAACACAACACAATATAATTTAAAATTAAGAAGATTGTCCTACTGAATGGAAATTGGGATAAGAATTTCCCTTACCTCGTTTCCGACTTGACCCGTTAGTTCTTTAATCTTCTTTAATTCGGGTAACTCTTTTTGGTTTGAACCAAAAGGACTTCTGGAAGTGCCTTCTGCCTAATTAAGGCTTCAAGATGGTAATAAGGGATATTGAGAGCTTATTTGGGAATGTGATGGATGATACAAGTGTCTTGAGAGGTGTGATAAATGGGTTTTAGGTGAGGTCTTTTTATAAGGGGGAGGAGTGGCTCTTTAGGAATGTGTGAAAACAGTATTTTATTATTTAATGATTATCAGTTTCTTGAAGACCAAAACTTATTAAAGTTAAAAATAATATGACTAATGGTCGAAATAAAATCATCGAATAAAAATTGGATAGGTTTTGGATATTATTCTAATAATTATTATATTATTTATTTAAATCATTTATTAATGAGGTAAACACTGCATCATTATTGTGTCATAAATAATGTTATTTATGAGGTGTATAAAAATTACAAAAAATACCATGATTTAGGAAATATTTATATATTTATAATGAATATTTATATTCCAAATGATAACTTATATAACCCCTTGTAAAAATAAATTTACTATAAGAAATTTGTTTATGCCATTTTTTGTCTTTACATTAAATTAAATAATATAAACTTTCATCATCACTCTTATGTGGCTCAATGGGGTCCCAAATTCGACAATAGGATTCCCATAGTTGGATATGTATCAACCAATAGGATTAAGACACATGTTAGGGTAATTTTATATTATTATAATAATATTAGTTTACCTTATTGACCAGATTTACTGTAGAGACCCGAAGCTTATCGTACATGAACATTACATTACTTTTGCGGAATACTTAGTACATAACACACACACACAAGGATCTTAATAGTTTAGTGTCTTTGGAAACTCGGAAAGTAATCTTCTAATCGTGGTGAAAGATCTTCAATATCTCCCATAAAGATCTTCCGTTTTTTTAACCTAAAACCTTTCTTTATATCCTGGGGAAAAGAAAACATAAAAGGGTGAGCTCAAATGCTCAGTAAGGGTAAACAAAAGAAAAATCAATCACATCATATTCATAAGAACATAACTTTTGGAAATCTTAACCTGCAAAAGAGAGCATAATTTCATAATATGGGATAAATCGTAGTAGTGAAATGAAATCCCAATACGCATAACGTAAAACCTGAAACTTTGGGGCATACACACATAATCATAGAGAATCATTTCTTGTTAGTCATGACTCATTTCCAAGACTATCTTAGTGGAGAAATTCCCTTTTGGAATCGAGTCACCCTCGTTTCAGTCCTATTTCACTGAACCGGTATAACCTACCGTTCCAGCCTTGTCTATCTCATGAGATATAAAATCATTACCCAATGCATTGGAGGGAGATATAGGTCCCACCCATCTTATAATGAATCCTTTCTTATGTGTGCCAGATAATCATAAACCATACATCACAGCGTAACCCATGTAATAAAAATGGGATTCTTAAATAACATAACATCATAAAACAATTCATATAAGATAAAGGAATTCATAAACATAATTCCATCACAACATAGTCAAATGAATGTAAAAATATTGATATAAACATAACCCTTTATTAGGTTAGATGGAAAATAATTTTGATAAAACACTTGAAATGAATTCTTGAGGAAAATATCCTTTCTTCTTCAAAATCAATTTCTTTTCACAAAACATCATGCAATTTTAAAAGAAAGAGATTTTATTGAAAATAGTCATGAAATATTTTTGAGGAAGCTTCATGAAAATAAGGATTTATAAAACCATAAAAATCCGTTCGGGACGTTTAAGTTAAAAAAAACATTCTTCGTACTTTTGTCAGAAAAGTCAAAAAGTACCTCGTACGAAAAACGACAAAAGATTAGTTTCATTTATTTTTCTAAAAACTCACCGAAGGGTAAAAATGGATTTAAACAATTGTAGGTGGATGGAAATAATATTACATATTGATGAAACATGGATGTGGATGATAAAATACACCCCATTAAATACTTACGAATAAACAATCTCGGATAAAAATGAGATTGTGATATTTCCCTTACCTTAGGTCCGATTTGCTTTGTACGTGTCCGAAGCTCCTCTTCTTTGAAGCGCCTCTTTGATACCTCCTCTTAGGGAACTAAAATTGGTCTTTGAGGAAGACCAGAACCTCTAGGATGTTGCTAGGGAAGTGGAGAAGTGATTTTGGCAGGGGTTGGCCGAGCTTGAAGGCTCAAAGTTGTGTGAGGAAGAGAGGGAGGAGGTTCCCTTTTATAAGGGAGGAGAGGGGCACCTTAGGAATATCTCAAAATATTATTTTATATTAAAGTAAAAATCGGTTTATAATGGTTCCAAAGGGTCTTATTTCGAAGATAAAGTGGGGATGGGTCGAAATAATATCATCCAATTGGATTTAGACAAGTTTATGGTATTATTTTAACCTTATCAATTAGATTTAACTCTAAGTTAAACAATTTAATTTTTACCATGTCTTTTTGTTTTCTTTCACTATATGGTTAATACACTTACTATAACATGCCAAACGAACCCCAAATTGTTTATTATTAATATATATATCCTTATCTAAGTCATTTGGCCGAACCTTAGATTTTTAGGAATAAAATAACAATTAATAATATAATATTTGATTTAAAAACTATTTTGTGTCAATTTTGACACTATTTGATATATGAATTTTGTAAAATTCATAACAAAATTATATGTTCGAACCAAGTTTATTAAATAAACACTAATATATCATAGTAACCTATAAAATTAGTGTAATTCATAAAAAGTCTCAAATTACATTTATTTTGGTGTTTATAACATCAATTATGTCAATATTTCATAAATAAGATAATTAATGCATCATCTTTGTGTCATAAATACATTAAATTATATGATGTCTAAAAATTACAAATAAAATACCATAATGTAGGAAATCTTTTTATCTTTCTAATGAATATTTACAATCAAATTTATCTTACGTAGAACCATATATTAAAAATGTTTTAGTAAATATACTTTGATTTTAACTCTTTTAACTCTTCTTTGAATTAAATAATAATAAATGTCTTAATCTAATCCAAGTGGGCCTAAATGATAATATTTTACACTTAAGGTTGTTTTTGGTCGAGATACACTTGTCCAATAGAATTAGGACATGTGTTAGGGTAATATTAATATCATTCATACCCTTAATTACCCTATTTACTTTTAACCGTGGTAAATAAAAGTAAAAAGTTACTATTTACCAAAAATTATTTTTATCTCATTGAACCACATTTTACTTACTGACATCAACCGTGTCTCTCGTATTTTTTTAAATTCCATTCACATAAGTGGTAAAATTAAGTTTTATGAAAAATTCAGTTTTTTAACTACCACTTAGTAGTTTCACTATTCATCAAAAATTGATGTTTTTTCAGAACAATGCCAAAATTTCATCCTAAGCTATATTTCATATTCCGAATTCAAAAATGAAATCTATTTTACCAAATTAATAACATAGAAGTTGTATTAATTAATTTTATAATTAAATCCCGCTGTTAAAACAAATAGCGTGTTTTTAAGAAACAATATCTATCAAAAGATTGACACTTGATTATGTTTGGTTTAAATGTGAAATTACATTCAATGACCAACATTGTATTAAATTGTAAAAATATATTATAAATATACTTTAAAACCACTCAAATTAATAATTTATCACTATTAATTATTTTGATTAAAAAAGTTGTTTTTAATTATAATTTAGTAATTTTCACTATTCATCAGAATATGAAAGTTGTCCGAAAAGTACCAAAATTTCACCTTAGGCTAAATTCGATACTCCGAATCCAAAAATGAAGTCCATTTTGAGAGATAAAATTTCTAAAATTTAAAAAGTGGTTATTACTATTCATAACGGCTAGTTTTAATTATATTTTAATAGCATATCGTTGTTTCGTGAAACTCAGTATTGCGTACTACACACGCTATCGAGGAAGTTTGCGATTGCGTGTAATGCAAGGAAAGTCAATGATGCGTGTTGTGCAAGCTCCTTTTGGTGTAGCGTACAACACAAGACATTAATAAAATTAAAAAGAATATTTTTCATAAAATCTCGGGCTGTTACATTCTACCCCCCTTAAAATGAATTTCGCCCTCGAAATTCGTCAGGGTTATAAATCGTTTACTATTCAAAAGTTTCTTTCATAGAAACCCACATCGTAAAAAGGAATATCAAAACCAATCTTTAAAAACAAAAGTATGAAACGTAACGGTTACCCAAATAAACTAATCACTGGGTTTCCACATAGGTGAAAATATGGACATGGAAGAGAAATCTAACCATCATGTTCTGATGGGGAGTGGTAGAGAACATGGCTATGGAAAAGCCAGCAATCATAAAGCCATAAATTTGTGACGATCTAAGGTACCATCTGATTCATCAGATATAAGATCACTAGGACAACATTTTTTGGTTTTCAAGATCATTTCCCTAAAGTTGAAAATTTTCTTAGAATAAATACTTACTTTATTTTGGTACAATCTCAAACTTGTTTGTGCCTTGAACAATTTCCACTTCATCTCTTAAATAAATGAAGTTGAATTTGTTATTCGTGAAGTGTTAGCAGATCATGTGATAGAATGACGGGTCATTCCATCTGTCTCAAACATAAGTCGATCTATAGTGAGATTAATCATATATGGTTCCTAAAATGGACTTATACTTCATATATCATACTGCTTAATATAATAAAACTAGTTTCTACTAAACAGGGACTTCCTGTAGGCCAGTGGTAGGCGATAAAGGCCAGTCGCACTTCGGTTGTGGGTTCGATTCCCGTATCCTTGTCCGACGTGATGAGTTGTCGCCCGTCCTGCAGGTTGTCCTTTTTCTAAAACTACATTACTATAACATCCCATCAATAATATCGAAAAAAAATTCAATCCTTAAAAAATACTCACTTATGTCCAACATAATCCATTTCAATCTTTAGGCTTATCCATAATACTGCAGTCCACTCTCATAACATAGTGAAAACGATTACCAGAGATTTAATACCATCGTTGATCCCCATATATCATAAGATATGTTTTGTTGGTCACATTCCTAACATTCAAAGTCCTTAATCATGTATTCTCTTGAATAACCATCAAACCTTATTGAAAACATGAGTGCTGTTAAAAGTTAACTCTTTCCACATACCAAAATCCTCAAAATTCTATATACTCAAACCACGACATAACCTTCTCCTTATATCAGTCATGAGGTCATGAATACTATCAAACATTTAAATTTCTCCTTATCCCTTCATTATGCGCATATCATCTACATTCCAAAAATATCTGAATAACCTTTCATGGATACTGGTAACATTAATCATACACTTTCAAAACTCAAGGAAAGGCAACAGTGTAACAATCCTTAGATGTCTCTTTATTCCATAGTACCATGAGATTACTTCTACAACATTACACATGATAAACATGTAATCAGTCTACTACATTCTTAAACCATTGACCGAGCTTCAACAATTCTTTCATCTCACATATCATTTGTAGTCTCTTCATCATCATCAACATAAATACTACCCATACGACTATACTGATTATCTTCATGAGACTTTCCCTTAGGGCATTGGTTTTCATAATGCCCGTGCATTCCACATTTAAAACATTTAACCATTGTTGATGTCGTAGCAATACCATTATCCTCATCCATGGTGTTAACTGAACCTTTTCCTTTGCACTTACTTGCTTTGTGTCCTTCTTTTCCACACCCAAAGCATCTTCCAGTTCCTTTGAAACATTCTCCTTGATGCCTTTTCCCACATGATTTACATAGGGGAAATTGAACTTTCTTTCCTCTATGATCATCATGAAACTCCATATTTCTCTTATTAGCCGAGTCAGGAAACTTACCAAATTTTACTTTATTGACCATATTATGAGATTGCTGATTCGGAATAATAATGATGTTTGGACATCCAAATCCTATTTCATTTGGTTGCTCATGAAGAATATCATTCCATTGTCCATCATATCCTCCATTATTGTGAATCATCTTGTTTCCAGCCATTTTCTAAAACCCAAAAAGAATAGTGTGAGAGGAAAAAATCATAATAAAGGGGGAGTAACTTCAATATCTAACATCTTTGGTTTAATCTAATATTGTTACCATAGTTCTAGTACTATATCCTATACGTATACTTATCCTTAGGGGCATCCCTAGACATACCTTAGAAATATCTCTAAGGATCTCACTAATGTTTTCGCGTCCTAGTTTCCAAAGGTTGACTAAACCTTTCCTCTGATACCAACTGTAGAGACCCGAAGCTTATCATACATGAAAATTACATTACTTTTGCGGAATACTTAGTACATAACACACACACAAGGATCGTAATAGTTCAGTGTCTTTGGAAACTCGGAAAGTAATCTTCTAATCGCGGTGAAAGATCTTCAATATCTCCCATAAAGATCTTCCCTTTTTTTTACCTAAAACCTTTCATTATATCCTGGGGAAAAGAAAACATAAAAGGGTGAGCTCAAATGATCAGTAAGGGTAAACAAAAGAAAAATCAATCACATCATATTCATAAGAATATAACTTTTGGAAATCTTAACCTGCAAAAGAGAGCATAATTTCATAACATGGGATAAATCATAGTAGTGAAATGAAATCCCAATATGCATAACTTAAAACATGAAACTTTGTGGCATACACACATAATCATAGAGAATCGTTTCTTGTTAGTCATGACTCATTTCCAAGACTATCTTAGTGGACAAAGTCCCTTTCGGAATCGAGTCACCCTCGTTTCAGTCCTGTTTCACTGAACCGGTATAACCTACCGTTCCAGCCCTGTCTATCTCATGAGATATAAAATCATTACCCAATGCATTGGAGGGAGATATAGGTCCCACCCATCTTATAATGAATCCTTTCTTATGTGTGCCACATAATCATAAACCATACATCACAGCGTAACCCATGTAATAAAAATGGGATTCTTAAACAACATGACATCATAAACAATTCATATAAGATAAAGGAATTCATAAACATAATTCCATCACAACATAGTCAAATGAATGTAAAAATATGGATAGAAACGGAACCCTTTATTAGCTTAGATGGAAAATAATTTTGATAAAACACTTGAAATGAATTCTTGAGGAAAATATCCTTTCTTCTTCAAAATCAATTTCTTTTCACAAAACATCATGCAATTTTAAAAGAAAGAGATTTTATTGAAAATAGTCATGAAATATTTTTGAGGAAGCTTCATGAAAATAAAGCTTTATAAAACCGTAAAAATCCGTTCGGGCCATTTAAGTTAAAAAAAAAAATTCTTCGTACATTTTTCGGAAAAGTCAAAAAGTACCTCGTACGAAAAACGACAAAAGATTCCTTTCATTTATTTTACTAAAAACTCACCGAAGGGTAAAAATGGATTTAAACAATTGTAGGTGGATGGAAATAATATTACATATTGATGAAACATGGTTGTGGATGATAAAATACACCCCAGTAAATACTTATGAATAAACAATCTCGGATAAAAATGAGATTGTGATATTTCCCTTACCTTAGGTCCGATTTGCTTTGTACGTGTCCGAAGCTCCTCTTCTTTGAAGCGCCTATTTGAGACCTCCTCTTAGGGCACTAAAATTGGTCTTTGAGGAAGACCAGAACCTCTAGGATGTTTCTAGGAAAGTGGAGAAGTGATTTTGGCAGGGGTTGACCGAGCTTGAAGGCTCAAAGTTGTGTGAGGAAGAGAGGGAGGAGGTGCCCTTTTATAAGGGAGGAGAGGGGAACCTTAGGAATATCTCAAAATATTATTTTATATTAAAGTAAAGATCGGTTTATAATGGTTCCAAAGGGTCTTATTTCAAAGCTAAAGTGGGGATGGGTCGAAATCCTATCATCCAATAGGATTTAGACAAGTTTATGGTATTATTTTAACCTTATCAATTAGATTTAACTCTAAGTTAAATAATTTAATTTTTACCGTGTCTTTTTTTTTCTTTCACTATATGGTTATTACACTTACTATAACATGCCAAAAGAACCCCAAATTGTTTATTATTAATATATATATCCTTATCTAAGTCATTTGGCCGAACCTTAGATTTTTAGGAATAAAATAACAATTAATAATATAATATTTGATTTAAAAACTATTTTGTGTCAATTTTGACACTATTTGATATATGATTTTTGTGAAAGTCATAACAGAATTATATGTTCGAAAAAAGTTTATTAAATCAACACTAATATATCATAGTAACCTATAAAATTAGTGGAATTCATAAAAAGTCTCAAATTACATTTATTTTTGTGTTTATAACATCAATTATGTCAATATTTCATAAATAAGATAATTACTGCATCATCTTTGTGTCATAAATAAATTAAATTATTTGATGTCTAAAAATTACAAATAAAATACCATCATGTAGGAAATCTTTTTATCTTTCTAATGAATATTTACAATCAAATTTATCTTATGTAAAACCATATATTAAAAATGTTTTAGTAAATATACTTTGATTTTAACTCTTTTAACTCTTCTTTGAATTAAATAATAATAAATGTCCTAATCTAATCCAAGTGGACCTAAATGATAATATTTTACACTTAAGGTTGTTTCTGGTCGATATACACTTGTCCAATAGAATTAGGACATGTGTTAGGGTAAAATTAATATCATTCTTACCCTTAATTACCCTATTTACTTTTAACCGTGGTAAATAAAAGTAAAAAGTTACTATTTACCAAAAATTATTTTCATCTCATTGAACCACATTTTACTTACTGACATCAACCGTGTCTCTCGTATTTTTGAAATTCCATTCACAGAAGTGGTAAAATTATGTTTTATGAAAAATTCAGTTTTTTAACTACCACTTAGTAGTTTCACTATTCATCAAAAATTGATGTTTTTCAGAACAATGCCAAAATTTCATCCTGTGCTATATTTCATATTCCGAATTCAAAAATGAAATCTATTTTACCAAATTCATAACATAGATGTTGTATTAATTAATTTTATAATTAAATCCCGCTGTTAAAACACATAGCGTGTTTTTAAGAAACAATATCTATCAAAAGATTGACACTTGATTATGTTTGGTTTGAATGTGAAATTACATTCAATGACCAACATTGTATTAAATTGTAAAAATATATTCTAAATATACTTTAAAACCACTCAAATTAATAATTTATCACTATTAATTTTTTCTATTAAAAAATTTGTCTTTAATTATAATTTAGTAATTTTCACTATTCATCAGAATATGAAAGTTGTCCGAAAAGTACCAAAATTTCACCTTAGGATAAATTCGATACTCCGAATCCAAAAATGAAGTCCATTTTGAGAGATAAAATTTCTAAAATTTAAAAAGTGGTTATTACTATTCATAATGGCTAGTTTTAATTATATTTTAATAGCATATCGTTGTTTCGTGAAACTCAGTATTGCGTACTACACACGCTATCGAGGAAGGTTGCGATTGAGTGTAATGCAAGGCAAGTCAATGATGTGTGTTGTGCAAGCTCCTTTTGGTGTAGCGTACAACACAAGACATTAATAAAATTAAAAAGAATATTTTTTCATAAAATCTCGGGCTGTTACATTTACCCTTTAACCATGGTAAATAAAATTTTTACTGTCGTTAATGATTAAAATAAGTTACCTATTTACAAAATTTGGACCTATTAATTCCAAATATGGAATTAATTTATCTATATTCAAAACACAGAAGTGATAGAGATTAATTTATAATTAATTCTCATTCTCAAAACAAATAGAGTGTTTTTTAAGAAATAATAACTATCAACAGATCAACATTAGTTTATGTCCAATTTCATTGTGAAATTACATCCAATGACCAAAATTGGATTAAATGATTAAAATATAATCTAATTATTATTTAAAACCTATTAAAATGATAATATATCCATATAAATTAATTATATTAAAAGGTAGTTTTGAATTAAAATACATTATTTTCCACTATTTATTAAAATTTGAATTTTATCCGAAAAATTCCATCATTTTACCCAAAGTGAATTTTGATTTCCCGATTCTGAAGAAGAATATTATTTTTTCAAAAAGAACATATAAAAGTGACCCAAAATTGATTTAAAGAGGGTTCTCCATCCAAAGGTGGTAAATTGATATTTTAAAGTAAATTATGCATAAAATTAGATTCATTCACATTTTAAGCCTATAACTTTTATTGGATAAATGTAATAACATTTAACAAACATGTATAATCATATTTCAGTTAGTTCTGTTCATTCCCGCCATTACAATGGCTAGGCATTAACAACAATTTAAAATAATAATATTTTATTATTATTGTGCGACACATGATTTCAAAGAAACCCATTGTTGCGTATTGGGAATGCCATCAAAAATACTGTCACATTTAAAGTAATATTAATATTCATTTCAAAAATATTAATAAATATGAAAAATGTATTATTCATTATTTACCAGGGATGTTACACTCATACTTTCCTCTAAATACTGGCATGATATTTTAAAATTGAAGTGTATCGGTGAAGGAAGTTATAGTGAAATGGATGAAATACAATGAAATGAAACCGTTTTTTGGTCATTATTTTTGGTAAATTGTGGTTGTTTATTCATTTATGATAAATCAATGTTCTTTTATATTGAATATAAAAAAATGAACAAAAAACAAATAAAAGGAAAAAATAAGTTGTGATTTATGAAATAAAATCACCATTACATGACAATTGATTTTTATCATATGTGGTTGGGTGGTAGATGTGAGTTTAAATATAATCATAGAAATGGAAAAAAATAAAAATTATGGAGTATATCTGAAAATTAAAAAAATATAAAATTATAAAATACATTCAATGGGGTTCGAAAATCATTTATTATGCATTATTTAATCATAAAAATTACATTGAGTTTTGGGGAAGTGGATATTAATAATTTTAAGGTGACAATTTCATAACACATTTATTTTTTATATCATTCATTATACATAAGATATAAGCCTCCACATTGAGTCTTAATTTTCAAAAATCAATTCATACCGACATTAAGCCTCAAAGTCAATTGAAATTTCAAGGAATGTCTTGGTAATTTCATGTGACTTTTTTCATTACAATGTGGATAATGTAGTTCCTTTTCAATACTAGGGATAAGAAGCATGTTCTCCTTATATTATAATAAATCTAATTGAATTATATCTAGACTGATGAGATAAAAATTTCAAAATATATGTAAGTCATGATTTATGATGTTTAATGATAATCAATTAAGGATCTATAATGAATGAAACGATATGTTCTATAATTTAAGAAAATTGAAAAGTAAAATACATAAATTTATTATTTCGTACCAAAATTTGAAATTTAGTTGATACATTAATTGACCTCTAATAATATTATTTAACACTTATGATTTTTTAATTTTATTTCCATGAAATTTGAATAATAAAAACATTAATTCCAACTAATTTCTAATTGTTGATTTTTATAATTAAGGATATGCATGGTTTATGTGTTTGATAATTTATAGAGATAATATTTTAACCATTTATTATATTAATTTTAATTTTTTAAAACATTCCTATGTAATAATTTGATTTCATTTGAATCAATTTTGTATTTTTGGAGTGTTTTTGTCAAAAATGTGAATATTAAATAATAAATTAATTTTAAAATATCCAAATCACATTGGGTTTTTTGACATAAATTTTAATATATTATTATAATTATAAATAATTATTTTTTATGTTTCATTAATTTAATGTATCTGACATTGTGTTTTTGACTGAGAGATTATTCGAGCATATAGACCATCGAAAAAATCAATCAAGTTAAAATAATTCAGACAGACATAGTGGAACCCCCTTAGGAAATGGAATAATAATCAGGCTAAAAACCTACAATTTAATTAATTCTTATTGGATAATAATAAGAGTCATATATGAATTTTTAACTATATTTTGGATGAGTTTTCACTAATTAAAGTTTTCATTGGATGCTAAACATTGAATGATGATTAAGGATGCATTTGGATAAAATAAAATCATGGAGAAATTAGGATATGAATTATTCAATACATGGATGATTAAAATTAATTTTGGTGTTTTAATATATAACAAAACTGGGAAAAAAATATAGAAGACAAATAATTTGGATTTGGATAAATAAGGGTCAAATACATGAAATGTTTTGATTGAAAAAATTATAGACTTTAAATTTAAACAATTTTCAATAATTATTTCCAAAATTTGATTTTATGGTTTGTTATGAAACCTTGAAGCATATTACATTGCAATAAATAAAAATGTTGGATTGAGTTGAAGAAAATATTTTGGAGTCTAATGCTCTGGATGACATCAATGCTTTAAGAAATTTGTTTTATTTTGAATTATTTTTTTTATATTTTCCCATGTAATGAAGAATATTTTTATTAAGGTGTTGCCTTTATATCCTCCATATAATATTATATTGAAACCCTTATATAATCATGTCTCTTCCATATTTACATTATGATCACATTTATCATTTCACTTGAAAGTGGCTAACCTAGGGATTGGCCCTGTGGGAGGATTTACATCATTCATAGTTATTATGCTCCAATTGAAAATTTTTTTGAATCTATTTATGGTTGATGATAGAGTATTACATGGGTTTATCTTCTTTCACCATGAAATTATTTCTAATTCTATTTCATTTATTCAATTTATTATTTTCCATAAGGTCTTTAGGGAAAAGCCATCGTATAGTGGAGTAGGGGTTATGTGAAGGTACAGAAATTCTTACAGTAGAGCTAGGTATTTTATGGAAATTAATTCTCAGTTGAGGTGTCATCTTATTTTAAAATTGAGGATTTGGGTTTGGTATGCCAAATATATCCTAATATCACACAACCAATAAATCAATGGAAAATAACTCATTAATGAAATTTCATAAAATTATTAGAAAAATTGAATTTCAACATAATATAAACAATGAATGAACTTGTGTTATCAAAACCTATATAAAATACTTTATTATCTAATATAATTTTTTTCTAAATCTACATCTACATTTTGGATTTCTTATTTTTACATTGAATTTAAGTATCATATTTTATAAAAAACAAAAATTTGAATAATTTTGTTAAATATATAAAGATAATAAAAAAATAAGTGACTTAGATTATGTGATTGAACAAACTATGAAACTACTCTTGTGAGATGAATCGTGTCTGCCTCTGTGATAATTTAGGAAATTTAAATTATAGTCTCCATACCCAATGACATGCGTGTATCAAAACTAGCACCATTATAGTCTTATAAATAGTTATTTCAACAAATGTTTCATAGTTCACAGTTTTTTAATAGTTTTTGATGTTTTTTTCATTAAAATAATGTGTAAAAAATTATTTTCCATTCTATTTTCAGATGATTTTTTCTTTTCAATTCAAGGTGTAGTCACTAAATGTTTCAAGAACAAGATTCTTATTATAATTATCTGAATGGTCAGGTTCAAAATATGTGTGATTCTATAAATTTATTTGGGATAAAATTTAATGATCGTTTAACTATGTTTTGTCATTAATGGAGAAACCCAAAACCAAGACAATGTAATAAATATGGATCTGGTTGAATAAATTTAGCAACTCATTATTTACAAATAAGGAACTTGTGGTTGTAAATGTTGACGTTATTGAAGAATAATTCATCATATCTCAACCATTTCATGGATAGATATATGAAAAGGACTTTCCAGATGAGCTACATGTGGTTCATCAATGTGAATTGGATAACATCTTGAATGATTTTTTTTAAAAACTTAATCTCTACAAAGCACAAAAAGAATAAAAAAACTATTTCATAACACTCTCAAAATAGAAGAAGAATCTACCCCACTAGATCAATTATAAAAATACACTGAGGATCATGATGATATACCTCTATCTAGTTATCATATGCTCTAATAAAAACTTTTTATCAAAGAAGATATACGATATGAACTAACTGAGGGAGGTGATAAATTTTGTAATTCAAACTAATTTTATTTTAAAAAAACTACTCTGAGTATTATTCCAAGTTTTTTATAATACTACTAATTGGATTACTCTTATTATTCCTAAGAGTATGACGTGTAAAAATAAATTTCACCAGTAGTGGGACACCTAATTCTCCATAAAGAAATTGAACATTTATAAGATAAAGTACATGAAGAGATATTAGTGGCTCTACCAAATGAACCAAATCTAGATGATGGAAAAATTATATGGGAGAAGTTTAGTACAAAGCCTAACCAACCACTGTACATGGAAGAATATAATGCAAAAGTAGAAGTTATGGAAGAGGAGGTTCTATGTATAATCCTATCAAAAGTATAGAATTTGTACATCATTATGAAGGGGTAAATATGGTGTACTATTTTCAAGGGATTATACTCAATAATGGAGTAGAAATCCATGCTTAAAATAACAAATTTGTTGTTCAAGTCAATAAAATTATACAATCTGAATAATTACTGATAATTTTTGGTAATTCCCTCTGGATGAATAACATAATTAATGGCCCACATATGGGATCATATGAATATTTCATTTTAAATTAATTCTATGAATTTAAAAATTAATTTAATTTTTATGATTAGTCCAGCTTGTAGCCCACTCCCTATTTTATTTTTTTGATTAAATTATTGGATCCTAGTTTTTAATTTATTATTATTTTTTGTTTCATGATGGAACAAGTTAGATAAAAAATATATAAGGTAGACAAACAATAGATGATTTCAAAAGGGAATTCACGGTTAATGTTTATCTATAAAACTCTTATCATTTTTACCCATTATTTATTAGCATTAAAATGACATTACAAATCTAGACCTAAATTGTTTCTTTAATTGACTTATCTTGGAGACATTAATTTATTAGGAATCATATGATATGATGTTTTAAATTTCATTGTTAATGAAACTAGATGAGTAAATTATGGAATTGAATTTTTAATTTTAATCATGTATATTGAATTGAGGATCATGATTTGAAGGAATTAAATTATTAATGTAATAAGATTTCCAAATAAGTTTTTTATTCATTTAATTTCTACAATTTTTTGTGAATTGACTTGTTATTATTAATCATTTATTGAGGGATATTCCAAAATCATGTTTCTTATTGCTGTGGGGATTTCAGGATGAATTACTTCCTATTTTACTAGAGAATATTTATTGAGTGATCATGGGACTTGAATCCAACTATATATTGTATTTGAACTTATCAATGCTATGATTATACAAAAACACATTTTAAATTATTATAGAATATTTTAATAAACACATAATCATGTAATACCACATATAAATCAATCCTTATTTAACCTTTGGGGACCATAAATAACAATTATAGAAATGATCCTTGTTTCGGGAAATTTTCATCCTCTCTTATTTTCCACTTAGCGTTTCAATGATATTTTAAAATGTAAGTGTGGGGGTAAGGGATTGATGGTAGAATAGATAAAATAAATTGTAATTAAAAAGTTTAGGGGTGATTATTGTGATAAGTTATTTATTTTATTAATTCATGAAACATCATTTTCATCCCCTCTTATATTAAAAAATAGAAAATAAAAAAACCTAGAATATAAGGGGGAATAGTGTGATTTATTAAAACCAAAAATCACCCTTACTATAAATATTATTTTTATACTACTTGGTTAGGTGGGGGACCTGAGTTTTATTCAAATAATAAACTTGTAAAAAATAAAAAAAATTAATATTTCATTGAAATAGGAAATGTATAAAAAATATTCAAGAGGGTGAATAAATCATTTATTGTGCTTTAACTTATCATTACCATTAAATTGAGTTTTTGGGGATGTGGGTGTTTTTAATTTGAATTTTATAATTTAATCCTAAATTTATTTTAATATTGTTCATGGTAATTATGTGATAAATCTCTTTATAGTGCCTTAATTTTTAAACATTACTTTCTACCAACCTTATGTCATAGAGTCATTTGAACAATTAATGAAATCCCTCATAATTTTATACAACTTTGGTATTTATAATGTGCATAAAGTAGTACCATTATTAGATTATTTGTAAATAGAATGCTATAAAGTTATGATAATTACCCAACAAGAATTGAGACATGAGTTATTTGAGAAAATATTCAAAAGAGAGGTTGATCATGATTTGGAAGATTTAATAATAATAAATTGAAGAGTTTCACTAAATAAAAGGGTATGTTTCATTATTTTCAAAAGGAGGAAATTAAATTAAAATAATTATTTATTTCATTGAAAATTGAGAAATTAAAATCATGTTCTGTGTGAAATTTGAATATTTCATTTTGAATTTCTGATTTTTTTAATTTTATTTCCTGAATATTTTAATAATCAATACATTGGTGCCCTATGATTTGCAATGTTGACATATTATTATCGAGGACAAGAATGGATCATGTTTTGGGGGTATATTGAAATAATATTTTCATCAATTTTTATAGGAATTTTAATTATTTAAACCCTCCAAATTTTAAAATTGTTTATTATTTGAAATAATTTTGGATTTATGGTGTCTATTGGGCGAAAATGATAAAATCACATAATACTAGAATGTTATAAAATTTTAATCACTTTGGTTTTTTAGACTTATATTTTAAAATATATTTCCAATTTTAGTGCTTAGTTTTATATAATTCCTTGAATTATTGGATCTGACATTTACTATTGGACCAGTGGTTGATTCTTGCATATAGAGGGTCGATCAGATCCACCAAGTTAAAAACAATTCATGAAGAAATAAGGGACCCCACCACCAGAAATTATGCATAAACCAGGATAAAAACATCTATTTGATGAAAATATAGTTTGATTTGAATGAATACCCACATATTCTTTTCTCCCTTAAATTTAGTGGATTTTTTAACTCATTAATATATTCATTGGACCCTCAACATTGAAGGACGATTGATGATTAATTGAGACTGGATAGAAGTATGGATTAATTATGATATAAATACTTAAACACATGGCTGATTAAGCTAAAATATGTTGTTAAAATTTAGAATATATTTTAGAATAACATTATTGAAGAAAGATATTTATAATTCAGTAAAAACATGTGGAAACCACACACAACGTGTAGTGTAACAATTTTGGAACTGAAATTTCATCTATTGTAGACCATTACTTCCTGAAACAAAATAAATGGTACATTATGAAACCTTGAAGCCTATTTTTTGCATACAAATAATAGTAATGTTTTTTATTAAAGAATATGAATTAGAGAGGGATGATTTGTATGAAATTTGGGATTCAAGAATTATCTTTCATGTAATTTTATTTTTGTTTTATTTTCCAATTTATTGAATGTATAATTTTTTAAATTGTTTGTGTTTCTTAATTAATCTCTTTTTATATTGAATCAATAATCTAATTCTCTCTCTTCCATTATTTAATAATGAAATATTTTCTCTTTTCAATGGAAAATTACTTACTTGGGGATTCTCCTTGGTGGGGTCTCATGGAGTTCTTTGTAATTGAACATTAATTTAATGTTTTATAAATCTATTTATCATGGATGTTAGAGTATTCCACTAGTGTGGTGATTTTCAACCACGAAATTGTTATAAATTCTATGTCATTTCATTGATTCGTTATTTTTCTCCCTTCAATTGGGAAAATCCTTCATGTGGGGGATTTTGGTTTGCGTGAAAGGATGAAACAATATATGGGTGATCTAAGTCATTTTAGGAGTTTCAATATCAATTAAGTCATTATACTTTTTGATAATTTAAGGTGGTATATTTTATTTTGACTAAGTAATTCTATAATAAAACAATCAATCAAAAAATGGAAAATAATTCATTAATAAAGATTATTCAATTGAATTGTAAAATTAAATTTAAACAAAAAATAAATAATGACTGATCTTTTGTAATTAAACCATAGAACAAGGAATTTATTCGACAATATGTTTTTCTTTGAATCTGCATTAACATTTAGGATAGTTTACTTATATAATGAATTTAAATTTAATATTTTCACATCATCAAAAAATTTAATTAATTTGAAAAAAAATCCAAATATAATTGGATTAGGTGAATTATAAAAAGTGATTAAATAGATTGTGGAAATCCTCAAGTGAGATGACCTTGGTCATCCTCTGAGCGGCATTATAAAAATTCAATTTATTTTTAAATTCCCTATTATAGGAATGCATCAATACCTAAACATTCAAGACCATCCAAAAAAATTATAACTATGGGTAAAACCAATTTAATGCTGGCATACTGATTCATCTTATGATACTACCGATTCATTGAGGGGTATATAATTTTTTACCCAACCTATCACAAAATTTTCAATGAATTATTCATATATTGAGTAACTGATTTAAATCATGAAAATTATGCCTTGTCATAAATTATATTTAGTGAGTAAATAGTATGTATATATCAATATAAACCCATTAAAAGAAATCTATTTCAAAGAAGAAGAAAACATGTATGATTTATATATGATTTCTAAAATAACATATACCTAAATAATTATGTGTATATTTAGGGGAAAATTATTCATTAAGGATCATTAGAAATTGTGTATTTTAAGAAAAATCTAGTGACTAAAAAATTAATCAAACAAGAGAATTTAAATACATTCATTATTCTAAATGATCATAAAACATCTATATAATGTTTACGAATATTGTAAATAAAACATATATCATATGGAGTATATGTAAAATAATTGGTTTTTTAAATATAAATATAATAACGATTTCATAATAAAATATTTTTAGTAAAAAATAATTTTTCACTATTAAAATATAATTTTTAAAACTAAATATTATCATAATATATTTAATATTATTGACAATGAAGATATCAGTTTAAAGAATTAATTTTATACATACAGAATGTGTTTCCATGATGAAAAAAAAATTCCCTATATGGCGTAATTGATAAAACAATGATTCCATTCAATAGTTAGGGATCAAAAAATATACTATGGAAGAAAAATAAAAGATGAATATCACAATGAAAAAAGTAGTTACAAACATTATCATGATAATAATAACATATTATTGATATTTATCAGGGTCACTCACTTTAGTTCAGCAATGTATCAAGTAATTTTCATTTATTCAAGCATAAAGACATTTATGGTTAGATTTTTATTTTATGAATTTAACTACATCATCCATTAATTAAACTCAATGTTATCATATATATGTAGCTAAAAATTAATTATCAATTGAGTATAAAATTATCATATAATTACAAAACATAGGAATATTCTTGTAGATTTATAAATTTTCTCATGTCAATAAAATAGGATAATCCAACAATTAAATTATACCACAAATACCACTGTTAAATGAAATTTCGTGATTAATATGCCGAAATTTTCCAAAAAATAATACTTAATTTTATTGTGTAAGAAACACATATACTTTTCTTCCAATAACAAAATATTCAATGAAATATAGTACTTGATAAAAAAATTATATGAAATCAGGAAATAAAATTGTTTTATTTTATAATTTAATAAATAAAATTTTGAATTTTTATAAATATCTTCTGTTTTAATATATTTACCTCAATTAAAATTAAATTATATATTTTAAAAGATCACAATATTCTCACAATGAAATTTTTTAACCAATTTTTTGAAATTTATCTATGAGAAATAGTATAAAACAGTATTTGCAAACTCATTCATGTTATTTATAAGAATCACCCAAATTTACCTTTTTAAAATGAAATCTGTTGGAAATTTATTTCAGTAATTTGAATAATTATGAAACATTGAATAATCAATTAAATTTATGCAAAAAATATATATGTTTATCTAAATTATTATAATATTTTAAGGTTCTATTTGTTAATGGTTTATCACGATCAAATCACCATATAAAAAAATTAAAAATAATGAATTTAATACGAGAAATCATAATTTTTATATAGTGTATATAAAACATTAATTATTTAATCATTTTATGTAAATATGATTTTTCAAAAACTCATATTACTGTTTCCCAATGTAAATTGAATTACTACACTATAGATGAAAATTTCCAAAAAATGTGTAAAAAATTATCCTCTCTGAAATTATCTCTTAATCCATATGGGTGATCTTATTCTAACTACGAAGGCTCCAAAAAATAATCTAATTATTTTTCCAGCTATTTCAGAAATGATTTATTTTATTTTTACAAATACTAAAAATATTATTTCTATATGGAGTTAAGAGTATATATGTATAGTAAAATGATTGTTGTTTACATGTATCTAAGACATAGGAGATATAAAATTTAAAAAATGAATGTAGGTATTACATGTATTAAAAAATAAGAAAAATATTAGATGAAATTGAAAAATAAAATTAAAGAATATATGTGTAAAATAGTTAATATCTAGTGAACCATATACATTAATATTTACAAAAATATATTTTTATTTACATAAAAGTGTCAAAGTATATGGATTCTATATAAATAAATCATAATATATATTTAACCATATTGAAGTTATTTTTCATTATTGCTGACTTATGGGTTAACTTTTGACAAATTTTATTCATGTAAATATTTAGAGTTAATGTAGTTAACTAAAATTCACTAATATATAATATTTCTATAGAAATACATGATATGTTTTTAAAAAAAATCCCTACACCACAAATAGGGTTATTTAAAGGTTTGAATATTATTTAATAAGAGTCGTACATTTTGATCACTTTTCATTATCCATAACAAAGTTCTATATATGAAAATAAAATCAATTAAATTTTCATTTTATAATACATATTTCAGAAACCATATATTAAATATTATTTTTATAATCAATAATATACCATTTATTTTTTTCTATCCCAGATTATGTTTTTTATTAGGTATATGTACATTGAAGGAGAAATATGAGATGTGTTTCTTGATAAATTAATGGTGCATGTATTACTATAGAGAATCGAAAAGTGAGTAATATAAAATTAATAACCTATGATTATGTGTTTCATCCAGAAGAATTTAGAAAAAAAAATCACCACATCTACAACATCATTGTTAGAATGTTCTATTACGAAATATCTCTTAGTTGACGATGAAACTAAAGAATCATCTAAAAAGAGACATTTATGAAAATTCATATTCTAATCCATATTACATTAATAAAATTTATATTATAAATAAAAATAAGGTGACAATTAAATTTCGGATGAATAAAATATACCTTGTTTTATAGATCTGTTACGATAGTGAAATAAATAAAATTAAGGCATTAAAATTCTATTCATTTGGATTTCAAAAAAAATAACATAAGCCTACATAAATATTGATATAAAATAAATTACACATTAAATGTAATGAAAATTCAATCATCCATTTAAATAATTTTTTAAATTGGGTTGTTGGACCCTTCAATATTTTTTTTAAAATAGTTATCTACTACTGTTAATTTACTAGTGGATTTTTCAAAAATAATTAATTTTGATAAATATCTTATTTACATATTTTGATATAATTATATTCTAATTTTAAATATATTATTTTGACTCAAAATAAAAATATTTGTTACTATATCATGTTTATCTCTTACTCACTCTCCATAAGATTCAAAAAATTGTATGTGATCATTTTTTGAGTTGAGAGGAATGATATTTTATCTATATAAATTTTAGTAATAATAGTTTCCTTTATTTTTTTTGGATAAAATTAGTATGATTATCCATTCTAGAAAAGCAATTTTATTATTATAATATAAAATAATTGATTGTACAAGTAATTTTATATTGAGACCCTCTGTTTTATAAACATTAACGTTAACAAACATTTGATGAATACTTGAACACTATACAAATAGACACCCAATTACCGTAATTAGTATAGTGCCATTAAAAAAATGGAAACATAAAAGCTGGTACATATGTGAGTTACATCATCACCCACTATGTTCATTAGGACTAACACACTTCTTGGACATACCAAACATAGTACATATCATCATAACATGGTGGAAGGTAAACATTAATGGGGTGAGATCAAATGCTCAGTAAGGGTAAGAAAAGGATACATGTAAGAATAAACATGATCATAAGGGTATGTGTATGTGATCATTAAAATAGAAGATCATACCCTTCATTTCAAAATAATAATAGAGATGATGGCATAAATATTGGTAGTTCATAAGTCTTGGATCCCGATGAAATTAAGTCTGTAGGTCATAAACGAAAAACATAGGAAGAAGAAATATAACTTCAAAATCACATATGAAGATAATATGATTTCCATAGATTTCAGATAATCCCTACCAATACCATAATAGTGGAAAAAGTCTGTTACTGAACCAGATGAACCCATGTTCTATCCCCGTATTACTAAACCGAGTAAACCCTCATTCTTGCTCAATATTATTGAACTGTGTAAACCATCATTCCAACCTTGTATTACTGAACTAAGTAAACCCTCATTCCAGCCATGTAATTCTGAACTGAGTAAAACCTCATTCTAACCTGATATTACTGAACTGAGAAAAACCTTATTCTAGTCTGGTCTATATTATGAAATATATATCATTACCCAATGCATTAAAGGGAGATATCGGTCTCACCAGTCACATTATGAAATCATACATACTTGTTCCACAAGATATTAAATAAACACATCATAAACAATGAAATTAAATTGATTTCATAATGATTTAACCATTTCATAACCCGTGGAAAGAGACAAGTTTCTTAATCATTTCATCATAATCATAACCCGTGGAAAGAAGCAGGATTCATAATCATATAACTCGTGAAATAAAATGGTTTTCGTAAACATATTAACCATAAAGGATAAATGGGTTTCATAAAGGCCGTGACAATAAGAAAAAATTATTCATTGAAAGGACATAAATAGAGCCTATATACGATTTCCTAGAAGTGCATGAGTAATATAAATTTACGTCATCTTAAATGGAAAATAATATTGAAATATACTATAAAAATGATTCATGAATAAAATTTTATTTTCTTGTTTGAAAAATATTTTTAATACATAAAACCATTTGAAATTTGGTCTCATATAAAATATCCTAATAAATTTTAATAAAGACCTAAAATCTTTTTGAGAAACTTTTTCCTTGATAACATTTAAAATACGATTGAAAAAATTTTATGATCTTTTTCATTGAGAAAACAAGAAAACTATAAAAAATTTGAAAACTTTTCTAAAACCATTTCATTTAAAATAATTCTAAAACATATAAATAAATATTTTAAATGGTTTGAAATTTTTTTTTTAAATAATTATAAATGAATTATGTAAACTTTTTGAAATTCATTTTTTTAAATAACTTTGAAAACTTGTAAATAATACTTGAAAAGTTTTTGAAAATAGTTTTACATGAAAATATATAAATATGTTTAAACCCTAATTGTAAATTTATTTCAAATTCATTTTCATAATGGTTCAAATTTTTAAAAATTCACTAAGTGCTTCAAAGAAATAACATCAGTTCAATTCGTTCATGCCGTAAGAGGAAAAAAGAATATTCATTTTTTCTGGAAAAAAGAATAGAAAACTCCCTTGTTTAGAAATAGAGTATAATATTATCTTAAATATATTGGATAATTGAAAAAATGGTTAAAAATTTCTTCTATATTTTATATTGGAATTTTATAATATTCTTGGAAACCCCTTATGAAAATATAGATTTTTTGTTTCGAAGAGAGGGTAAAGGAGGGATAACCTAAAAAATATTTTTTAATTATTATATGTATAAAATAGTATAAAATGGTACCAATACATGAGTATAAAATTAAATAATATATTATAATTAAACTAATTAATATTCATGATATATGGATCAATATATTTAACCAATGGAATAAAAATAGAAATAGTCTCAAAAATCAATGAGATTGTTTCAACAAACTCTTATAAAATAGAATACTAAGAACATTATCTTCTTGTAAGGAAATAAAATTACATGTAGAATATGAATTAAATAAATAATCTATATTAAATATATTTTATGTAAAATAGATTTATATGGACCTCGAAAATGAAGTTAGGTGGGTAAAAAAACACGAGTATCAAAGAAGGAAAATTGAGACAAAAGTGCTTTACCGATTTTGTAACATTTAACTGTTAAAACATATTAAAGAAGGATAATAACTAAGAAATGTGAATAAAAAGGAAATTTAGTATAAGATATTATAATAAAATAATGTTCATTACATACAGAATAGAAAAATATGGAGTGGGGAACATCACATGAATCTCCTGGAAATTTAAAGTTGTATGAAAATCACCACACCTTGTTTCTTAACACTCTCCGTACTCGTACAAGCATCCAATATAGAAAATATAATTTCAGAATACATACATTATAGAATTAATTTATATATATAATACCATATATGGTTTTATTATGACTTTATATTACACTCTTTTTAATGATAATGTGTTAGAATCTCACATCGTGTAAAATTCACTTTGTTTTTCGCATGTTTCATAAATTATTACATCTTTGGTCCTTATACCTATATAAATATTCAAAAATGTAAACCAAGATATAAATATTCAGTTTATACATTATATGGGTATTATAATTATCTATATTATAAAGAATAATGAAATGTTTTACACTATTCATGGAGATGGTATGTCGTACGTACGTGTGGACGACGTTTCCTACTTTGTTGTTGTATTGAACGAAAGTATGTAAATGAAATAAATATATATATATGTATTAATATATATATATATATCATTATTCTAGAAGAAATAATGTATTGTATATATAATATGATCATCAAAACCATCTATAATACATTCCATGTGGTGTTTGAATGAATCACATCGCTTTGAGGGGGCATCCATCCACACTTCCTCAAACTGGAATATCTTATTAAAAAAAATTAAAGGTAATGAGATATATTTATTAACATGAATAAGTAGGAAAAAATAAATATTATAAATAATATATTACATATATAATTATATTTTCCATCATAATTTCCACCATTATTGGTGGAAATGTAGATATGAACAATCAACATTTCATGAGGAAGTATTTCACCATACACAAAAATAGTATGTTCGACATTCATTAGATAGAGGTTCATGTAACAATAAGTAAAATACTTATTAGTAATAAATATTGATATATAGATAATAATGTTTTTTTCTCACAATAATCGAATAATGAGAGTGTAGTGGGTGGAGAAAAAAATAAATGGAAGGAGCTTGGGAGAAGACATTACCTCAAAATCCGGTAACTCCTTTTGGTTTTTGAAAAAATGATTCCATGAGAGATATTATGACAAACGGATGTTTTTGGTCGGAGTGGATACTCAAGAGGGGGGTGAATTGAGTTCCAATTAAAATTTCTGTTAAAAAATTTTAGGATTAAAATCCCCCAAATTAAAAACGGCCCAGCCAATTAAGGCAGTAGAGATATATGTGACTTATTATTTAACAGGTTTCTCAAAGGTTGATTACTCCTAAGTTGAATCAGTATGAGAACTAATTCCACTTTTTAAACAAGTTTACTAAATGAATCACATATACACACTAACCAGAACTAACTATCAGAGTGAATGCAAAAACAGATTTCTGTCTTTTCTAATATAGGCACAGTGGATAAGTATAATATAGAGTAAGTTGAAAGATGAACACATCACATTAATCAAGAGGTTCAGTCTTAAGTCAATACCTAGTCCTCTACACTTGGTGATCACCTACCACTAAGCAATTATATTAAAAAATGATACACAGCCTATATCAGGCTTTATAATAGTTTTCACAAACTGTCCATTTTTTTCAACCTCTACCATAGTTATACATGGGAAAAATAAACTACCAAGACACAGTAGGCTTCTTCCATAGTTATGCGTGGGAAAACAAATGTAAAGAGAGTTTTGTAGGAGGATTTTCAGTATCCCTCAGTTTAAGCACACGATTCAGTGTGTGTAACACAGATACACTGCTCACAAATGTAAAATACATAAACACAGTTGAGATAAAGATAGTAGGGATAAGTATAAAATGATTTGTTGTGTTGGAAGATCAGCTCTGGACTCATTGGAATGAAGGAAATGAAGTGTTGGTCTTCACTGCAATTTGCATAAAAAAAAAGTGTCGCAACTTCCAGGTTCTGACTACCAGATGTAGAGATGATCAGCTTCTTGGTTTTAGAGTTCTTTGTAGCACACCACTATAGATTGAAAAAGGTTATTTCAATAGATCTTCATGAATCTATGTGTTCTTCAGAGTGATTGAGTGTTCTTCTTCAGATGATGTATGTTTCTCTCTTATGTATGTATATTCAATATTTACACCCCTTCTTGATTTCTATCTCTACTCATACATATATACACTTTTCCAGCTCAGCTTTTTCTTATTTGGTTCCGTAGGGGCCTAAAATAGAAATGTTTCAACCACATGTGGTCTTCCTTGTACATCATACTATTTCCTGATATGCCTATAAATAACATTAAATAATGTCAGGTTCATTAATTTGTCCAGACATGACCATTATGATAATATTAATAAAATTGCTAAAGAAAAGAAAAGAATATCATTAGACTGGTAGCAGATGAATGTCACACGATAGACTTCAACGGTAGTCTCTCCAACTGTGAACTTCATCGGTATGCTATTCTACTATGAGCTTCATCGGTAGGATCTCTATCTGTAGGCTTGTAATGGTGGACTTTGTGTTAGTGGATGTCTTGTAACGGTAGATGTTACTCTATGTAATAGTAGCATCCCATCAGTGGACTTTGTCGGTAGTTCTGTAACATCAGTCTATTGCAACATTGACCTTTCCACCAGTAAACTTATCTCAATAGGTAATTTCATTAACAGTGGAATATGTCCATCAGTAGACTTTGACCCACAGTCGACTATCTCAACAGTAGGGGTTGTATAGCGGTAGCCTTCTACTAATGGTAGAAATGTCCAACTGTAGACTTGAACAGTGATGCTCTCAATAGAAGACTTGAGAAAGAGTCTGATAGTGAACTTCTAACAGAAGCCTTTCACAGTAGTGACCTTGTGATAGTGACTCTTTATCTGTGATATTTGATAAGCAGATCAACGGTAGGCTTAGGACAGTGACCTTGTACCTGTATTTTATACCAGTTATAGTAGATCTTCAACGATATCCTTTTAGAAACAGTGATTCAGAATGACATTGAGTTGTAACGGTGACCTTGAACAGAAGGCTCTTACCAGTAGCCTTTAACAGTGAACTTATATTTAGATAAATGTAAACTATAAGATGATGCAACTAAATTATGAGACTAATAATATAAAATTTTCAAGATAAACAATATAAATATAGATTAAAAAGGGTTAGAAAATGGCTTAATATATCATGGTAAATATTTAAACATGATTTGCGATTATCAAAACTGGTGATTCCAACAACCTCCCCCATTTTGATAATCACAAATTATGCCAGTATGTATTAAAGATAGATATCATATATAATATAGTTACTAAACATAGATCATAAAAGTATCAATTATCAGATATTAGTAAGAGTGTAAAACATTTCTCCCCAATCACAGGATTAGTCTAGAATTAGTATAATATTTTCCCCCTTTGTGATTAGCAAAATGAAACACAAATAGAGAGAACATAGAAAGCTTGTATTAATCAAAGTGCAGTACATGACACAAAAAGAATACATAGTCCCTATCAAAAGACATAAACAAACTCAATCTACATCATCTGTAGGTAATGGGTCTTTCCCTTTGGAAGAAGAAGACGGAGGATGAGCTGGTGGATCAGCAGGTTTAGGAACTACTGATGGAATGACTGGAGGGGCAGCAACAGAAGCTCCTGTGGGTCTGTAGTGAGTAGCTCACTGAGGGATTAGTGGAGTAAGGCTTCTGATAGCTTTAGCTGGAGACATTGTGGAAGAACCACTGGGTTGAGATACAGGTAAGGCAGGAGGTATGATGACAGGGGTATAATCCACATGGCGAAAGGGGAGAAGAAGGTTTCTGAATTCCATAATAATGCTTCCTCCTCTTTCCATAGATGATAAAAAATCATCTTTATTCTCCAAAAATTTATCTAAAGCAAGCGTAAATTCTCTCAGTTTTCTAACATGCTCCTTGAATGCCTGAGTCACTGGAAGCAGCTTTATATTCTCTATCAAAATCTTAAAGTGATTGGTCATTTATTTCTTGGTATAGATCTTCTCAAAGTATGAATCTACCTTATTCTTAATGGCTTCCTATATAGCAGTAGCTGCTTGCAAGTGTTCACGAACATAACTGTTGACTTCCCTAGTGGTAAAATTTACCTGAGAATCAGAGGTGCCACTAGTACTGGCCTTAGAAAGCTCTTCTTGGATCACATTTCTAATCTGGTCAATGGTCACAGTGGTGCTAGATGATGGAAGTGGTTTGATTGATAAAGCTACTGTTTCTTTGAAAGACTGAGTCAAATTACCAATCACCTTCTGAACAAGTGCATCCTGACTATTCATGTGTTCTTTGACTGATGTCTTAAAATCCTCAAAAACATCAGCAAACTGCTTGAATACCTCTTTGATGTATCGAATCTCATCATTCACTTGGTTTTGAGAATTGCACATGGTGGTCAATAAATCAACCGATTGTCTCAGAGCAACCACAGCTCCTATCCAGCTTTCAATTTGTGTATGGAAAAATTTAATGTCATTCATAATTTCTTTCACTGGACTAGACACAACACATCCCAGAGAGAGCTACAGGGATTTCTCCACATTCATCAGCTCTTCAACAAGGATAGTCTTCAAATATGCCACTGATTCTCTCAGGGCCTCTTTCATTTCAACCTTTAAGGACTTGAGGTCCTCCTTGGTTTCCAAATTGTCAACCACAACTACTGGAATACTTTCATACAGGATAAAAGAATCCCTTTGAGGCTGGTCTTCCTCATCATAATCTCCATAATTGAGTCCAAGTACCACGTACCCTGGATCTGATGACCAACCCTCTATGTCATAAAACATAGAAAATGAACCAAGATGTTTCTCCCCCTCACTTAGAGATCTCTCCTAAGTATTCTCCTCTACTTTTTCTGCTCTAGGTGACTCCACAACCTCCTATGAAACTACAGCAGATTCAACAATAGTTTGCTCTGTTTTTTCACCAGTGGGGTGAGTTACAGCCTCCACTGAGTCATTAATGGCTTCCATGTCAATGGAACTATATGCCACTCCTACTTCCGGATGAGACACTGTCTTGTCTTTATTATCTATTAGAGGGCTCATGCTGAGCTCCTCTTATTCATTGTCCTCATCATTAACTTTAGAAATAGTCTCCTTTCCTCCATCCTTATCACAAGCCTCCTCTGCCTCATGAGCATAATGATATGACCTGGTAGCCTCATCCTCTTCATAGGTGTCCTTGACAATATTTAGAGATGCCTCTTCTTCTTCAGTGGTCTCAGTATCACTGTCCTTAAGAACAATCTCTCTTTTTGGAAGTTCTTTTGGAGCGCTAGCTGCTCCTAAAGCTACTGTCCCTATAGTATTATTAGGAAAATCAGTATCACTCCCATCATCAATGGGGGTGTTCTCTCTTTCAAGGTTCACTGCTCCTTCATCTTCCTCCTCCTCATCTGAATAAGCCGGTTATGGCTCATCAGGCTTCAGGCCTGGATCTCTATTGTATTTTTTCCTAGATGGGTGAGTAGTAGGGTCAAACTTTTCATATATCTTTCCTCCATTATTTACCCATGCCTTATTCCATGGATTCCAGCTAATTTTTATGAATTTTCAGATAACCTTGGAGATACAAACAATATTCTTGGCCGCTATCATCTCTTCTTGATTTCCAGCTACACCCTTTACCTTTAGCATTACTGAAATTTTCTTGGCATGGAATAGGGCATTGGATTTTGAGCTTACCTTAGTCATATCCTCCAATTATGCCATCAGTAACTTATATAGTTTAATCTTATTCCCATGCTTCAGTAAGTACATCAAGAATATGTCCTGGTACTTCAGCACTGCAAAATCTCCTCTCCTGGGACTAATTACATGCTGAATGAATTTGAACAAAAGCATGTATTCTCCATTCATATCAACTGCAATGATCTTACTTTATTTTTCATTTCCTGTCAGTTCTTCCAGAGATTTTTCATAATCAAAAACATCATTGTCTGGAGGAGCCACTCTAGAGTAGTAATCATATACTCCTTCCAGAGGAACTCTCAAACAGGCAGCCCACTCAATAGATGAGAAGCTAACTTTATTTCCATTGACTCTGGATATTAGCTTATTCACATCATCTTCCTCTTAAAACTTCATATATTCATAGATTTATTTCACCAGATTTGGGTAGTATGTTCCATTGTTATTTGAAAAACATTCGGTCCATCCTTGGGCATCTAGTGCTTTAAGCACTAATGACTTTCTCGACAGTAGCCATTCTTCACTTAACTCCTTCTGAGCAAAGATTTATCTCTTGGTAAGATGCGGGTTGACAGTTCTTGTCAAGGTATTACTGGGGCCACTAGATTCGGCTCTAGTTCTCTTTGGCCTTGGTTCATCTTCATTGATATTCAGGGGGTCACTTGGTTCTGGCCATGGAAATTGGAAGAGGTTTGAGGGCTCAAATGAAGAGTTAGGGTTTAGGAAATTTGAGAGTAAGGTTAGAGATTGAGAGAGGAAGGTGGATTGAGATGTGTTTGTCGCCTTTGGTTTTATCATTTAGGGATTAAAACAAAATAAAATAGAAATAATAAATAGGAATAAAAACGGTTCATATTCTAGCAAAAATGAAGACGAACAATGAGGTATCTAACAGTGAGATGTACCAGTGAGGTACACCAATGAGTTCTAATAGTGAGGTCCGACTGGGAGGTCCAATGGTGAGGTCTGACTATGAGGTCCAATGGTGAGGTCTAACAGAGAGGTCTAATAGTGAGGTCTAACAGAGAGATCTAACAGAGAGGTCTAACAGTGAGGTCTGACAGAGAGGTCTAACAGTGAGGTCTCCTATGCTAATGTTAATCATACCTAACTCGTGTTTGATGTAATTTAACCTCTCATAATTCAAAGGATTTACGAATATATCAGCTAATTGATGCTCAGTGCCAATGAATTCAAGAGTGATATCACCCTTTTGATATTGATCCCTCCAAAAGTGATGTCTCACATAAATATGCTTTGTTCTAGCATGAGATACTGGATTTTTGGAAATGTTAATTGAACTTCTATTGTCACACATTATAGAGACATGTTTGAACTGATATCCATAGTCTAGTAAAGTGTGTTTCATCCATAGAATATGAGCATAGAAACTACCAGCAGCTATGTACTCATATTCGGCAATGGATAATGTAACCGATTTCTGCTTCTTACTAAACCAAGATACTAGTTAATTGCCTAAAATGTGACATGTCCCAGAGGATATTTTTCTGTCTAACTTACAACTGGCTAAATCAGCATCAGAATAACTCCACAGATCAAATGATTGTCCTTTTGCATAAAATAATCCCAAGTTATAAGTATGTTTGAGATATTTAATAATCCTTTTAACAGCAGTTAAATGAGATTCTTTTGGATTGGATTGAAAGAGATCACACATACATACACTAAACATAATACCAGGTCTGCTATCTATAAGAAAGAGTAGATGCCTTATCATACGTTTGTAGTTAGTTTGATCCACTAGTTCTCCAGCTTCATCATTATCCAACTTATAGGTGGTACTCATTGGTCTGTCACTTCCTTTAACACCGTCCAAAGAAAAATGTTTTAGAAGATCATTAATATATTTACTTTGATTCAAATCAATACCATTTTTATTTTGAAAGATCTAAAATCCATGGAAAAATCTGATTTCTCCCATTAAACTCATTTCAAACTCATTTTGCATCATTTTTGAAATATTAATAGATAATGAATTTTTAGAAGATCCAAAAATAATATCATCCACATAAATTTGTACTATCAAAACATCTTTAGAAATTCATTTAATGAAAAGATTAGGATCAGCTATCCCTTTGGTAAAAACTTTAGAAATAAGAAAAGAGATGAGCCTATCATACCATGCTCTTGGAGCTTGTTTTATGCCATATAAAGCTTTAGATAGTTTAAAAACATGATTAGAAAAGTAGGGATTTGTAAAACTATGATGTTTTTCAACAAATACATCCTCAACTACATACCCATTTATAAAATCTCTTTTTACATTCATTTGATAAAGATTGATATTCAAATGAGCTGCATATGCAAGTAGTATCCTAATGGATTCTAGTCTAACTATAGGTGAAAAGGTTTTCTCATAGTCTATTCCTTCTTATTGACAATATCCTTATACTACTAGCCTAGATTTGTTTCTAACTATATTCCCAGACTCATCAACTTTGTTCCTAAACACCCATTTAGTGCCTATGGTCAAGGTGTCCTTAGGTCTTTCCACTAATTCCCAAACTTTGTTTCTTTCGAACTAATTTAGTTCTTCTTGCATAGCCATTACCCAAAATTCATTATTGATAGCATCATTAATATTTTTGGGTTCATGCTGCGGAAGAAAAGATTGATGTCCATCCTGGTTTCTTAGAGAAGCTCTAGTTTGTGTTCCTCTATTTAAATCGCCTACAACAACATCTAGAGGATTATTCTTGAGAGTCCTAATACATCTAGTAAGGGTTGAACTAGATTCATCATTGTTTTCTGTTGGTTCAGAATCGGTAGGAGCAGATTCTGGAAAATTTCCAAAACTGGATACTTATACTGGGGATTCACTATTCTTATCATTAAAGTTTAGATCTGACAAATCTTCCTCAAGATTTTCAAGAGAGGTTTTAGGCTCATGGGGATCAGTCTCAACGAATTTGACATGAACTAATTCTTCCACACATTTGGTTTTCTTGTTGAACACTCTATAGGCTTTCCTTGAGATAGAATAACCCATGAAAATTCCTTCATCACTTTTGGGAGAAAATTTTTCAATATTATCTTTGGTATTAAGAATAAAGAATTTGAATCCAAAAACTCTAAAGTAATTAACCTTAGGCTTCCTATTATTCAAAAGTTCATAAGGGGTCCTTTTTAGAAGAAGTCTAATTAAAACGCTATTGATAACATAAAAATCTATATTTACAGCTTCAGGCCAAAAATAAACAGGTAAGTCATACTCATTAAGTATAGTCCTTCTAATTTCTTAAAGGTTCCTATTTCTTCTTTGTACAAATCCATTTTTTTGATGTGTCCTAGGGGCAAGGAAATTGTGACTATAACCATTGTGTGAGAAGTAAGATTCAAACTCAGGATTCTCAAACTCACGGCCATGATCACTTCTCAGGGTCTTAATCATAAGTCCACTAGGGTTTTCTACAGACTTGGAATATTTGAAAAAATAGGAACAAGCTTCACTTTTGTAATCTAGAAAGTATACCAAATTACACCTAGAAATTTCATCTACACGAACATAAACATAATACTTCCCATTTAAACTTGAAACTCTTGATGGTCCAAACAAATCCATGTGAACCAAATCAAGTGGTTGAGAATTTGAAACTTCTTTCTTTGGTTTGAAAGAAATTTTGTGTTGTTTTCCCTTTTGACATGGATTTCACACTTCATCAGTTGGGAATTCTAATTTAGGTAAGTCTGTAACTAAGAATTTCTTAGATAGCTTCTTATGTGAGTGTACATTACAGTGTCCTAACCTTCTGTTCCACAACCAATACTCTTTATGAAAAAAATTTAAGCAGGAAACATTTTTTTTGGCTAATGAATTTAAATCAACAACATATACATCTCATTTCTACATGCAGTAAAAACTAAATCATTTTTTGAATTAAAAACATTGCATAAATCATTTTCAAATTTAACATTAAATCCATCATCACATAACTAAGATATGACAAGTAAATTTTACTTTAATCCATCAACAAAAAGAACTTTAGAAATTAATATTGTAACAGGGTTACCAATCTTGCCTAAGCCGATGATTTTTCTTTTTACATTGTCACCAAAGGTGACATGCCCACCATCAAATTTAATTAGACTCTTGAAGAAAGAATATTCTCCTATCATATGTCTTGAACATCCGCTGTCCAAGTATCAGAGGGTCTTACATGAACTCTTTAAGCAAATGCAAAACAGATTAAACATGGGGTAATTTTGGTACCCAGATCTTCTTGGGTCCAGAGAGGTTAGCTAGTAAAACTTTTGGAACCCATATTTTATTTATAGGTTTTCTAATATCAAAGAACATATTTTGAGACATAAATACTTTGTTAGGTCCTTTAGAAAAAATTTTCTCAAAAGATGGTCCAGAATTAGCAGTGAACTATCCAGATTTTGGGACAAATTTGGTTTTTCTAATTTGTCTCTGTCCAGGGTGATATCCTAGACCAGTTGTATATTTAGGAGCAATATATTATCCTAGAAACTCTGTCATGGTATCCCTACCAGAAGTAAAATTCTCAATATCCTTTATTAATTGTTCATTAGATAATTTGAGTTGAGTTTTCTCTTTCAACAGTTGAAAATTCTTTTCTTTTTCTACACTTAGATCTATTTTAACATTACTAGTCAAGGAATGTTGTTTCTTCAATGATTTATATTTATCTTTTAGTTCATTGTTGGTATCTTCCAGCATATTTCAATATTCAAACAATTCATCCTTAGAAATATTTTAATCATTATTTGAATCACTATTATTTCCAGAATAATAATCATTTAGAATAGGGGAAACAGGTACCTCAGATATGTTAGTCATGAAGAACATGTTGGCATGATTCTTTTTAGAATCAGTGGCTTCTGATTCACTTGTGCTGTCTCCTGAAGCACTCCAGGTTGCTTTCATGGCTTTCTCGTACTTATTGTCCTTATAATCATATTTATTTTTGAATTTTAACTTCAAAAATTCAGCCTTGATGCGTCCTTTCCTCTTGCATTCATAACAGACTATATCATATTACTTATCAAATTTCTTCCAATACTTCTTCCAATTACCTTGTTGATCATACCTACCCTTGTAGTTTGGTTTTATGAAAAACTTATTCTTCCTATAGAACTTAAATCTCATTTCTATTTGAGCCATTTCTTCATCACAAGCTAAATCTGAATCTTTACTGGTTTAACTTTCAGTAGGTACATATATTTTCTCCTTTTCTTTGCTCTTTGAAGCAGTAGAATTGAATTCCATGGATTTTATCTTGGTTTCATCATATTATTCTTTGTTCACCATCATTTCTTCTTCATACATCATTAGTTTACCAATCAACTCCTTAACATGTAGCTTGCTGATGTCACATGACTCTCGGATAGACACATAAGTGCCTCTCCATCTGTCTAGAAAACATCTCAATATTCTCATGATCTACTCTTTCTCTGGAACAGATTTTCCCAGTGAACTCATGGTGTTGACAATCTCATTAAACCTAAGGTACATGTTATAAATGGGTTCATTAGGTCTCATCATAAAATTATCATATTTAATAGTATAGGTATTTAATCTCATTTCATTCACGTTGGTTTTTCCTTTATGAGAAACAGACAAGGTGTCCCAGATTTCATGAGCTTTTTTACATTCAGAAATTCGGTTAAATTACTCATCTCCTAAAGAGAAGTAAAGGGAATTCATAGCTTTACAGTTATTATTATAGTCAGACTTTGTAGCATCATCCCAGGTAGATCTAGAAGTTTTTGGGATCTCATATTATGATTCTATAGCAGACCAAATATCAAAACCAATACTTTCCAAATGAATTATCATTTTAATTTTCCATTGAGCATAATTCAAACCATTAAATAAAGGTGGCCTTTTAGTAGCAGCACCTTCTAGTCTATTGTCCATAACTAGATTTTAGAAAATATATTAAAGAGATAAAATTTAGAACAAACAGAAATTTAAGATATTTAAGATAAAACTAAAATCACAGTTTCAAAAAAAGATGTTTTTAAAAAATTATTATAAATGAAAATCCCACCACTGATAACAAATGTTGGACGGAGTGGATACTCAAGAGGGGGGTGAATTGAGTTCCAATTAAGATTTCTGTTAAAAACATTTAGGATTAAAATCCCCCAAATTAAAAAATGCCCAGTCTATTAAGGCAATAGAGATATAAGTGACTTATTGTTCAACAGGTTTCTCAAAGGTTGATTACTCCTCAGTTGAATCAGTATGAGAACTAATTCAACTTTTGAATAAATTTACTAAACGAATCACATATACACACTAACAAGAACTAACTATCAGAGTGAATGAAAAAACAGATTTCTATCTTTGCTAATATATGCACAATTGATAAGTATAAAACATAGTAAGTTGAAAGATGAACACAACACATTAAACAAGATGTTCAACCTGAAGTCAAGACATATTCCTCTCCACTTGGTGATCGCCTTCCACCAAGCAATTATATTAAAAAGTGATACATATCCGTATCGGGATTTACAACAGTTTTCACAAACTATCCAGGTTTTGCAACCTCTACCATAGTTATATGTGGGACAAAAAAACTACCAAGCTACACTAGGCTTCTTCCAGAGTTATGTGTGGGAAAACAAATGTAAAGAGAGTTTGGTATGAGGATTTTCAATATCACTCAGTTCAAGCACAAGAGTTAGTGTGTGTAACACTGATACACTGCTCACAAATGTAAAATAATTAAACATAGTAGAGCTAAAAATAGTAGGGATAAGTTTAAAATGCTCTATTGTGTTGGAAGATCAACTCTGGACTCGTTGGAATGAAGGAAATGAAGTCTTGGCCTTCTCTACAAGTTGCTTCCAAAACAGAGTGTCGCAACTTCCAGGTTTTGACTACCAGATGTAGAGATGACCATATTCTTGGGTTTATAGTTCTTTGTATCACACCACTATAGCTTGAAAAAGGTTCTTTCAACAGATCTTTGTGAATCTATGTGTTCTTTAGAGTGCTTGAGTGTTATTCTTTAGATGATGTATGTTTCTATCTTATGTGTTTATATTCAATATTTCCACCCCTTCTTGATGTCTGTCTCTACTCATACATATATACACTTTTCCAGCTCAGCTTTTTCTTATTTGTTTCAGCAGGGGCTAACAATAGAAATGTTTCAACCACTTGTGGTCTTCCTCTTACATCGTACTATTTCCTGATATGCCTGAAAATAACATGAAATAATGTCAGGTGCATTAATTTGTCCAGACATGACCGTTATGATAACAGTAAAAAAATTGGTAAAGAAAAGAATAGAATATCATTAGACTGGTAGTAGATGCATGTCACAAGGTAGACTTCAACGGTAGTCTCTCCAACTGTGAACTTCATCGGTATGCTATTCTACTGTGAGCTTCATCGGTGGGATCTCTATCTGTAGGCTTGTAACGATGGACTTTGTGTTAGAGGATGTCTTGTAACGGTAGATGTTACTCTATGTAACAGTAACATCCCATCAGTGGACTTCGTCGGTAGTTCTGTAACATCAGACTATTGCAACAGTGACCTTTCCACCGGTAGACTTATCTCAACAGGTAATTTCATTAACATTGTAATATTTCCATCAGTAGACATTGAACAACAGTCAACTATCTCGACAGTAGGGGTTGTCTAGCGGTAGCCTTCTACTAACGGTATATATGTCCAACTGTAGACTTGAACAGTGATGCTCTCAATAGAAGACTTGAGAAAGAGTCTGAAAGTGAACTTCTAACAGAATACTTGTCACGGTAGTGACCTTGTGACGGTGACTCTTTGTCTGTGAGCTTTGATAAGCAGATCAACAGTAGGCTTGTGATAGTGACCTTGTACTAGTAGTTTATACCAGTGACAATAGATCTTGAACAGTAACCTTTTAGCAACAATGATTCAGAATGACAGTGAGTTGTAACGGTGACCTTGAACAGAAGGCTCTTACCAGTAGCCTTTAACAGTGAACTTATATTTAGATAAATGTAAACTATAAGCTGATGAAACTATATTATGAGACTAAGAATATAAATTGTTCAGGATAAAAAATATAAATATAGATTAAAAGGGGTTATCAAATGGTTTAATATATCATAGTCAATTTTTAAACATGATTTGGGATTATCAAAACAGGTGAGTCCAACAGATGTCATAAAGGTAAAAGTTAGAGTTTTTGGGAGGATACTTGGGTAGATATTAGATGAACATAAAATGTTTGAGAGGTTTGAAGAGTGACTAGAAGTGGTGTCCTTTTATAAGGAAGGAAAAGTACTCACTAAGAATTTTTTGAAACAAATTAGGTCTCCTGATGTAATTGAATAACAAAAGTGATGAAAAACAAAAAAAACTCAATAATTTACGTTTTATGGTAGAAATATGGATAGAATATGGGTTTTGGACAACTCTTTAAGTCATTTTGGTCCCTTAATTTTAGGTTTTAGTTTATAATTAATCTTATGTTGGCCTAACTATTGTGATTAATTTTAATCACATTTACTAATCATTTTTGGCAAAAAATATTAATATTATTAGTCTCCATAAATTAGACATTGTACTATAGCTTATTTCTTATTTTTCATTTTAAAATCATTGATTCAGAGAAATTAATAATACTGGTAATATCACAGATGGGACGAAATAACTGTGTTTATAATAGGAAAAATTTAAAAAGTTAGTTAATATTTTATATTCAGTTTCAAAGTGAAGCGCATTATAATGAAATAAATTGTATTTATATATGTAATATTTAACTCATTTTATATAAAAAAATATTTATAATATCATTTTTATTTAATAATTAATTATAGTGGTTCTTAACTAAAAAGCGGTATTATTCACTATTCATAAAAAATAATGTATCTTTGAAATGTAACAAAAAAATAACTATAGGATAATTTAGACAATCTAGATTAAAAAATAAACATTATTTTATCAAATTTAATATTTATATGTGTCTATAATTACATTCTTTACTATAATCTATTTATTAGAGTAAACTATATGGACTCGACCATAAAAATTACATAATCTTGAATTAAGTTAATAATTTACATTGAGGATCTTTTCATGTTTAGAGATTTTTAGTATTAGTTCATAACCTATACATATCAACATGAATATTGCATCTATTCAATTCTACTTAGTTCCCATTTTTTACAAAATAATTATTCTTAAAAAAATAAACATGTTCAGTTCCATGTTTTAAACAACATGAATTTTCCTTGATCCCATCCTTGACCATATTACACTTTATTTCCTCTAAAAAACATTTGAAAAAAATGGGAAGAGAATAAAAGGATTAGTAAGGGATTCACAAATAAGGAAAACTATAAGCTTTCAAAATAACATGTAAACCATGAATAATATATCATTATATAATAATTTTCACCTTAAAGAAGCAGAAAAAAACACTTCACTTAATATAAGCTCATTTCTAACCATTTTTTAACCAAAACATAAACATAAATCTCATTGAAGGAAACATATATCATATAAAGCTAAATTTTGACATAAACATACTAAAATAGAATAACCATATGGTCGACATCCACACATATCACTAAATGAAATAGGCATATTTCCGACTTCCATACCAAATGAATTGGATGTTATAATGTAACCACCCATCATTGGTTTATCACATAACCACCCGTTAAATGTCAAAGTACTATTATATAATCATAATGAAAAAAAATCATTTCAATATATTGAAAAAATCAATCCATTTGCAATACAAAAACACCAAAAAATGGAATAATGGATTTTTTCCCTTTAAAACATTAAGGCTTATAGAAGAAACCAAATAAAAATAACGACAGTGGAGAGGTCGTTTTCGACACAAATGATAAAAATATTCCTTTTGACTTTTATAAAATCACTTCATAGAAAAAATATTCCCTTTTATAGAATTTAAAATTCAATGGGTTTTTTTATATACCATAAAAAAGAAGGAGGTATATATTGTCAAAATATGCCTCTATGAAAGGAGACTGAGTAATGTCTCTTAACTCATGTCTGACTTGAATCATTTGTTCTTTAATTTCCTTAATAATAAAATTATATTAATATATAATTGATTATAAACCTTATTCAATATTATTATTAATTTAATTTCACTTATTAACTTCCTATAACTATTATTTATTTATTTGTGTCCAAATTGGACATTTTGTCGACGTTCGAAACTTGAGTCAAAAATGAAATTGTTATAATTACAATTTGTCCATGTGGTTAAAATTCCATTATATTTAGAAATATATTCAGGATTTAGATATCATATATATCATATATATATATTATATATGTATTTATAATTGTACATATTATTTGGATATATGAAAATAAAATGCACTGTTCATGGAGACGGTAAGTCATACATACGTATGAACGCTACTTTCATTTCATATTTTTTCATGTTTGAAGGAATGAAACCCAAATTATATATAGTTATTCTGCTTTTAAATTATAATATAATATTTTATATAAATTACATATTTTCATTAACACCATCCTTTATATGTTCGTTGTGTGGTCGGAATGAGTCATATCACTTTGAAGGAGCGGCAGTCCACACTTTCTAAAATGAAATTATCCTAATTTTAAAACATGAAAAGAATAAAGAGAAGGTTTAAATAAACATTACAAAAACATAGAGAAAATATAAATATAATATATTTCATAAATAAATAGAGTTATATCATGACGGCCACCATGAGAGGTGGTAGGAGATAAATTAAAAATCAAGGTTTTGGGAGGCAGTAGTTCACCATCCACAGAAACAGTATCTTCCTATCCATTAGATGGATGTGTGTGTGGGTTTAGTTTGAATACTTATCCTAAAAACATCCTAGTTTTTTTAATATACTGGTTTTGTTATAAAATAATGGAATAAATAGAGTTTAGGATGTTTTAGATGAAAAATTAAAGAAACAAACAAGAGATAAGGTGTTACCTTTAAATCAGGTAACTCTCTTTAGTTTGAACCAAAAGAATTTATTGAATTTTCTTATTCCCAAATTAAGGTATCTAGGTAAAATATAGGGTTTTTTGGAGCTAATTTATGTAGATTTTGGATGATCCATGGGGCATGAGTGTTTTGAGTAATGGGTTAGAGGTGGTGGCCTTTTATAAGAGGGATGAGAGGCTCTTTTGGAATGTTTGAAAGCATTATTTTATTATAATATTATTTACAGTTTAAAAATTTCAAAAACTCATTAAATTCGAATATAATATGTATATATATCTAATGAAAATTATATAATAAGAATTGGACAGGTTTTGGATATTTTTTAATACTTAACTTTTTTATTTAACTCTTTGTTATCTTATTTAACTTTTACCATGCCTTCTTATATATTCACAATATATTGTTAATATAGTTTCCCTAACATTACAATCTATCCAAAATTGGTGTATTAATGAACTTATAAACCTTATCTAAGTCACGTGGCTTAATAATATATTTTTAGGATTATTATTTCAATTAAAAAAATATTAATTTATTTAAAAACCCCTTTATTTCAAATTATAAACTATTCATATCATGACTTTTTTAAATGTCCAAAAAAAGTTAAATATTTTGAAAAAAAATTAATTAATTCAAATATAACATGTCATAATTATCTCTAAATATTTTTTTGTCATATAATGTTTCAAAATAAATATATTATAATACATATAATCTCATTTATTTAAAACATTCAATAATGAGGTAACTGTTACATCATCATTGTGTCATAAATAAATTTATTTATATGACGTCAAAAAGTTATAAATAAAATATCATCATGTAGGAAATATTATTATATTTATAATGAAAATTTATACTTGAAAATACCACTTATATAACCCCAGATAATTTTTTTACTAAATGATATATGTTTATTTTGATTTTCCTTAACATTAAATTAATTTTTATAAAGATTTTTTCAATTAAAAGTGGCTCCATGGGGTCCCAAAATTGACCCAAATATTCCTATGGTCAGAAAAGTATCATAAAATAGGTTTAGGACATGTGTACGGGCAATTTAATATTTTTATAATATTATTTTATTTACCCTTATTTACCATATTTACCCTTTAACCATAGTAAATAAAATATTTTCTGAAGTAACTATTCCTAAGGGCTACAAATAGAAGTTTCCTATTAACAATATTTGAACCTCCAAATTCCAAATAATTAATAAATTATTCCAAATTCAAAACAAAAAACTTTCAGAAGTTAATTTAAAATTTAATCTCATTGTCAAAACCAAAATGTGTGTATTTAGGAAATAATAACTATCAAAAGGTTAACATGTGTTTATGTCTAATTAAAAAGTGAAATTACTTACAATGACCAAAATTGGATTAAATGGTAAAAAAATTAATATAATTAATCTTTAAGATCAATTAAAATTATAATCTAAGCATATAAATAAATTATATTAAACGGCATTTTGGAATTAAAATGAAGTATGTTTTCACAATTCATAAATAAAAAAACATTATCTGCAAAATACAAAAAATTTACCCAAAATAAACTATGATATCCATCTTCTAAATAAGAAGTTTATTATGTCAAATGGAATAGATAAAAGTGACAAAAACACTATTTAAAAAATTGTTCGCTATAAAATGGATGTAAATTGGCCTTTAAATGAGTATTATAGTATTTCATTCTTAAAATCAAATTCATTATTATTTTAAGCCACTAAAATTTATTGAATAAAGATAAACACATTTAACAGACATGTGTAATAATCTTGTATTTAGTTCTGTTCATTCCTACAAATACAATTTCTAGGAGTTAACTACCATTTAATTAATAATAATAATATATTATTTAATGTATGACTCAATGTTTTGTGCAACGTAAGATTACAAAGAAACCTGTTGTTGTGTGTTGAGTATGCTATCAGACATAACATCCCCTTGAATGTAAAATTAATATTTAAATAAATAATATTGAAATGTTATATTCTTTATTTACCTGAGATGTTAAATCCTTCCTCCATTTTGGGAATTGTGTCCCCATAATTTTAAAATTGTGTTCATAAAAATCATTGAAAGCTCTATATCAGAAAAATAGTCAATAAAACTATCACATTAAAAGATATAAAGTGAATTACAAAGGTTACTCGGCATAACCCATACTTGGATTCCATGTACTAGAAAATGGATATGGAGGAAAAACTAAGTGTCAAGTTATGATGGAAAGTGACTGGAAACATGATCTGTAAAATGATAATAAAAAGAAAACCACAAACTTGTGATGGGTAAAACGGTCATTTTTTCCCAGTAGGAAAAGTAAACGGATAATGTTTTTGTCTTAATTTCTATTTCATAATGTTGGATAATTTAATTATGTGATTAAATAAGGACATAAATAAATATACTAACTTTTCATATAGGGTATCATCCTTTAAAAAGTTTCTACCAAAAAATAATATTTTCTCCAAATGATGAGTATTTAATATTACTTGATCACACCTGAAGTACCAGAATAAACTTCTAGAGAATAGCGTAATCCAGAAAAGATAAATATTAGATTTACCATGTCTTTAGAAAATATAAAAAACCAAAAAGGTTATTACAATATGAGATAATCTCCAAAAAAAAATAATACTTTATAAAAATAAATACTACTCCTAATCCCCAAAATTTGACAAAAAATAACCAATGTTCAACAAACACCATTCTATAAAAAATTTTACTTTAAAATTTTCAAATTAATCCAAACTATTTTAGAAACCCAAAACATAAGAGGATTTAATCACATAATCCTCCATAGTAAATCGTAATATTTATATCAAAAACACCGATTACACATAATGTCTCAATCAAATGTGTAATTAACCTAATCACATATTCTCAATGATAGATTAATTATTTCTAAGCATAACCCCAATCACCATATGTCCACAATAAAAAATATATATTCTTCCAAAATAAAATTTCCACCATTACTCGAAAAATGATATCCCCTGTTATTCTATTTTTCATAAGCATATTGTGTTCCCAAAAGAGGGAATTTATTCCAAAATAACCTTTATAACTTAATCACCAAATTGTTTTCCTATAATAAGGATAACAATTTGATGAAACATATGATGAAAATATACTTATTCAAGATCAATAAATTCAATTAACTAAAACGAATAAGTTATACTAACCATGGAATTAACATAGTCTAGTTATAGGTGACAAATCTCAATCGCACTTTGGTTGTGGGTTCGATTTATGCTGATTTGTTCGATGTGTTGGGTTCTCACTCAGTTTTTATGTTTTCCTCTTTAAAAAACTATATAATTATAATAACATTAAAAAATAGAGATAAAATACTTAAAATATCCTTAAGATGTTTTTATCAGAAAGGTTATTTCATACATCACATTTTTCTTCCAAAAAACTAATAACACGTAATTTCCTCTAAAAAAGGACACATGAACAACTAAGGTAATCTATTATGTCCAAAAAAGAAAAGATAATTCCTCTGGGAATAACATTCTCACATATCATACTTTCAGGTTACCCATTCTAGAAAAAGTATACCAAAATAATCCTACAATTAATACATTAAATCCTATCATCATATAGAGATCCAATATAACTCTTCAATTCTTAGACATTTTAATCATCAAAAAATCTCCATGATCCGTTATCCATGTTTTACAAGTTATTCCATTATACTTATATCTTAAAAATAAAATCATTAATCATATCATAATATTAAATAATGTCAAAACATATTATAAGAAATAATCCATACCTTTCATTGGTCATTGTCAGTTTCTTCATCCTCAATTGGAATGACATTAGGTATTGGTAAACATATATTTGTATGGTCCTGCTAATCCCATTCCCAAAACATCTTTGAAAGACATCTATTTTTATAATGACCATACACACAACATTTAAAAATTCAATTAAATCTTTGAAAATAACTCATTTCCCTTTCGTGGATTCAAATGGATGCTTCTTTTTTCCAGGGCAAGTTACTGCTTTACGACCCACATTACCACATCTAAAACATCTTCCCATTCATTTGAAGAATTTTCATAGGTGTTACATTCCACATCCTTGACACGTAGGCTTTTGAATTTATATAAAATAATGATTATTATCTGAACATCCATTGGGAATCATTTCTCTCAAATATTATGCCTTTAAAAAGTCACCAAGGTTCATGGGGGAAATCATGACTCTAGATAGCTGGTTAAAAATAACCAAAAGAGTTCTCATTGCAGCTCCCATTTCATTTGGTTGCTCATTCAGAAAACTGTCATAGTTTTCTTCAAATCCATTGTTACTTTGGTGCCTACTAGATATCACAATTTACTTAAATCAAAAAGGCCAGTGTGAATATATAGGTAGATTCATCATATACTATCTTATAAGAACGGTAAACACTAATATAAAATTATTTATGTTATATTAAACTCATTCAATTTATCTAAAATAACTATGACTCTTTCAAATGTACTAACCATTATGGTTATGTTACATTTGCACAATTAACACCCTAACCACTAAAGTTATCTAAATATTTCTCTAATACCAACTGTAAGAACCCAACCTTAAACATTACATAATATTTAATTAAGATAATAATTTATCATGATGATCTTTTTAGGTTTAGAGCTTTATATAATAAGGTCATAACATGTACATATCATCTTGAATATTACATATAGACACATTTAATAAGTTTCTATTTTTTATATAATAAAAACTAAAAAAAAGAAACGTTTTTAATTCCATGTTTTAAAAAGCATGACTTTTCCTTGTTCCCATCCTTGACCCTATCCAGCTTTATGTCCTGTGACAAAAATTTAAAAAACTCAGACAGAGTATAAAAGACTTAGTAATGGATAAGAAAAGAAAGAAAACTATTATCTTTCAAAACAACAAGTAAAACCTGAATAAATTATCATAAAGTAATAATTTTCACCATAATGAAGTATCAAAAACACTTCACTGAATATATTCTTTTTGATTAACTTTTTTGTAACATAAATATTATCATAAAGCCTATATAAATAAACATATAACATATAAAGGAAACGTGGTGAATTAACATACTTAAATGGAGTAACCATATGGACAACATCCACACATATCACTAAATGCAATAGCCATATGGATGACTTCCATACACATTTAATTGGTGGTTATAATGTAACCACCCTTACATAGTTTATCATGGAACCACCCATCCTTTGGTTTATCACGTAACAACCCATCAAATGTCAATGTACCATTAAATAATCATAATGCAAAAAAATATTACAAATATCAACATTTCACTAATAACATTTCATTTGAAATAACAAGAAATCATTTCAATATATTGAAATAATCAAACACCATTCATTAAAAAAACACCCAAAAAGGGAATAAGGTATTTCTGTTCATTTTATTAACATTAAGGCTTATAGAGGAATCCAAATACAAATTATGAAGATGGAGAGGCCATTGCGTCCACAAATGTTATAAAAATTGATTTCTTAGTTTAGTAAAAGAGTACATAGAAAAACGACTCACATTGAATGAACGTAAAATTAAAAGGGTTTTATTTGACACCGTATAAAATAAAGAGGTATATATTACCGAAATATGACTCTATGAATGGAGATTTAGACAAAGTCCCTTACCTTGTGTCTGACTAGACTCGTTCATTCATTAATTTACTCAATAATAAACATAAGTTAATTTCAAAATGATTTAGAACATGTTTCATGTTTATTATTAATTTTAGTTCTCTTATTACCTCTCTATTATAATTATTTAATTATTGGAGTTCATAGTGGACATTTGGTCAATGTTCAGAACTTGAGCCAAAAATGAACTTGTTATAATTTCAAATTGTCCAGGTGAAAAAAATTACATTATGTCAAGAATTATATTCATTATCTATATATAATATATATCATATATATCCATTACATATGTATTTATAATTGTCCATATCATTTGGATATATAAAAATGAGAAGCATCGTTCATGGAGACGGTAAGTCATATGTACGAATGAACACTACTTTCATTTAATTTTTTTCATTTCTAAAGGAATGAAAAACAAATAATACATACTTATATTATTATTAAATTATAATATTAAATTTTATATACATTAAATATGTTAATTAACACCATTAATAACATGTTCCACATATGGTATGAACTAGTCATATAACTTTGATGGGGCAGTAGTCCGCACTTCCTCAAATAAAATTATAATAATTACACAACATGAAAATCCTAAAGTAATGATTTAAATATAAAATATAGTTGCATATAGAAGATATAAATATAATATATATCATATATATATATATATATATAGTTCCATTATAATGGCCACCATGATAGGCATTAGGAGATAATTGAATACTCGTCGTTTCGTGAGGCAGTTGTTTGTCGTCCACAGAAACTATATGTTCGTATCCATTAGATGGAGGTCTGTGTGAGTGTAGTTATAATCCATAAAATAAATCCACTCTGGTATGATTAAGATACTGGTTTTGTTATAAAATAATAAAATAATGAGAGATTATGGAGTCAGAGAAAAAAAGAAGAGAACTTGAGAGAAGATGTTACCTTTTAATAGGGAAACTCCCTTTGATTTGACCCAAAAGGATTTATTGAATTTCCTTCTACCCAAAATAAGAATTTTATGTGGAATAAATGTTTGTTATGAGATTATTTAAGAAAAATATGGATGATCCAAGGGGCATGAGAGGTTTGAGTAATGGAATAGAGGTGGTGGCATTTTATAAGTGGTAGGAAGGGCTCTTTAGGAATGTTTGAATGTATTAATTTATTATAAACTGATTTTCAGTTTTAAAAGATAAAATACTCATTAACATAAAATATATGATGAATATACATATAAATAAAATCAACCAATAAAAATTGGATAGGTTTTGCATAATTGTTAATCCTTATCTATTTTATTTAACCTTTTGTTAACTTATTTTACTTTTACCTTGTCTTCTTGTATATTAATACTATATGGTTAATATATTTACCATAACATGCTAATAGAACCCAATGTGGCACATTAATGACATTATCGATTTTATATAAGGCATTTTTTGAATCATATATTTTTAGGATTATTAGATCACTTAATAATATATTAATTGATTTAAAAACTCTATTATGTCAACTTATAAACAATTAGTATCATGAATTTTTTAAAAATATAAAAAACATGATTATTACCAAAAAAACTACTCTAAATTAAATATAACAATACATAATTATCTCTAATGTTATTATATTGCACAAAAAGATCCAATATAAATATATTTTTATATTTATAATCTCATTTATTTATAACATTCATTAATGAGGTAATCTTTACATCATCATTGTGACAAAACTAAATATAATTATTTAATGTCTAAAATTTATAAATAAAATATCATGAGGTAGGAAATATTTTTATATTTATATTGACAATTTATTCTTAAAACTACCAGTTATATAACCCTATATAAAAATTGTTTTACTAAAATTTGTATGTTTAGGTTACATTTTCCTTAACTCTAAATTGATTTTTATAATGTGTCATTTTCACTTGAAAATGGATCCATGGGGTCACAAAATCGACACAATGATGGCCATGGTTGGACCCTTATCATTCAATATGGTTTCAAAACGTATTAGGGTATTTTAATTTTAATTTTTTATTATTTTTTTACTTGAATATACCAGATTTACCTTTTAACCATGTTAAATAAAATATTTACTAAAGTTAATATTCATAATGTCTAAAAATAAAAAATAAATGTTTAAAAAATTTAGACCTTTTGATTCCAAATATATAATCCATTTTTTCAAATTCAAATCATAAAAATTGCAGAAATTAATTTAAACATAATTCTTGTTGTCAAAACCAAAATGAGTGTTTTTAAGAACTATGAACTATCAAAAGATTAGCATGTGTTTATGTCTAATTAAAAGGTGAAATTACATCCAGTGACCAACATTGGATTAAATGGTTAAAACATAATTTAATTAAATTTCTAAAAAAATTAAAAATCAAATCTAATCATATTAATAAATTATATTAAAATGTTGTTTTGAATTAAAATACTATATTTTTTTACTATTCATCAAAAAATGAATTTTATCAGAAAAATACCAATATTTTACACACAGTAAATTTTGATGCACCAATTTTAATGAAAAAGTTTATTATTTCAAATTAGATATTTAAAAGTGACAAAAGCTAGATTTATGAAAGGGTTATCCATCAAAAGGTGATAAATCGACATTTTAAATAATATTAGAGTATTTAATGTTTTAAATCAGATTCATTATTATATTAAGGCTCTAAAATTTACTAAATAAAGGTAAAAAAATACAAAAAAACATGTGTGGTAATATTTTATTTTATTTGGTTCATTCTCACCAATATAATGGCTTGGAGTTAACTACGATTCAGAAAGGGACTTTGTCCACTAAGATGGTATTGGCAATAATGCCTAGGCTACTATGGAAATCATATCATGTTCTTAATGGTTTTACCTAATTACATTTTTTCTTCCCATGCTATTTTATCATTATTGATATTCCATTATGATATATTCCTTACATACTTCCAAGATTTATGTCTATGCTCAAGATTTTTATGTTTAGATTTTATGATCACGTTTTTGCATTCAAATGTTTATGGATTGTTTTATGATCCTTATGTTTACCCTTACTGAGAATTTGAGCTCACCCTTTTTATGTTTTCGTTTCCCTATGATATAAATAAAGGTTTTAGGTAAGAAAACAAAAGGGTAATATCTTTATGGGAGATGTTGAATATCTTTCACCATTATTAGAAGATTTTGTTCCACGTTTCCAAAGACACTAAACTATTACGGTCCTTTGGTGTCGGTTTTTGTTCTGTATTAAGTATTCCACAAAAGTAATGTAATGTCTATGTACGTCAAGTACGAGTCTATACAATATATATATTCAATTATTCTTTTATAAGGACTACATTACATATATCTTATAAAATACATAAAAATGTTCACAATACATTGCATTTAGTGTGTGAATAAATCACATCGCTTTGATGGGGCTCTATTCCACACATCCTCAAACGAGATTATGATATGAAAAATAATAAAAAGTAAAAATAAGTTTGTTTTAAAATTAATATCGATGATTAAATACATACTAAATATAATATATGAAAAATGCATACATATTTTATCACATAATGGCCATAATGATTGATGTCAAAGGTTAAAAGAACAATCATCATTTCATGAGGCATCATTTCACTGTACAAAAAAATAGTATGTTCAACATCCATTATATGGATGTTTATGTAGGAGTAGGTAATGAAAATTGTATAAAGCATCATATTATATTGATTATATGGGTTTTATAAACAAATATTGTAATAAAAAAGTGTATTTGGTGGATAATGAAGATAAATTTAAGGTCATTGAGATAAGACATTACCTCTAAATCAGGTAACTCTATTTAGTTTATTCCAAAAGGCTTCCTTGAAAAGATTTCATCCCAATAATAGTATTCATAATATAAGGGAGGATTTTTTGGAGGACACATAGGTATATAAGGGTCTAAATTACAATTTTTGAGTGGTTTGATAAATGGGTAGAGATGGTGGCCATTTATATGAAAGGAAAAGGAATCAATAAGAATATTTAAAAACAAATTTGGCATGCCTATGTTTTCACATGACAAAAGTGTTAACAAAAAAAAATCAATTTTGGAATGTTTATGGAATTAATATGGGCATAAAATTGGTTTTTGGAAACATTATTGCTAACATGGTCCCTTAATTTTTTGGATTAGTTAGTAATTAAGTGTAATTTGGACTTAAATGTAGTGATTAATTTTAATCAAATTTATTAATCATTTTGGTCAAAAATTAACATGGTATCATTAGAATGTAAATATTATTATAAATAAAATACTCTATGTAGGATTTATGAAATTCAAATCCCAGAAGTAAATAAATTAATATTAGTGTAAATCCCCTAGATAGGACCAAATAATGGGCTTTAAGGATAGAAAAGGATTAAAAGATTATTAATATTTAATTTATGTTTCAAATATAAATTGGTTATAATTAATTAATATAACTTACTAGATGTAATATTTTATTAATTTGACTTTAACTAATATTTTTAAAATCATTTATCAATAATAATTAATTATATGAAAGTCAGTTTTTAACTAAAAAGTTGTATATTTTACTATTCATTGAAAAATATAGTTTCTCGAAAAAAAATCAATGATCTAACCAAGGATAATTCAGATGCTATGAATTCCAAAATAAAGACAATTTTATCAAATTCAGTTTCTAAAATGGTTATAAAATTACATTCATTTTTACAATTAGTTCATTTGACAAAATGATGTTTTTAAACAAAGAAGGAAGTTACCCAAAATCCTGAAATTCATTATGAATATGTTTTATGTATTTAAAACTATTGTAAAAACTATTTATAAAGTAGATATTACTATTCTTATAATTATGTTTAATTTTTGTATTATAATTATCTCATTTAATTAATTATATATATATATATATATATGTTTAATAACATTGTAGTTATTACTATTCCTAAACCTATTTTTAATGTTTGTGTTAAAACTATGTTTCTTATAAAATTAGTGTTGCTTGAATAATATTCCAAGTCAGTGTAGATTTCCATGCAAGACATGTTGGTATTGTTTGTAGTACAATCCAATTTGGTATTTCATGTGAAGGAAATGTTTTATTTAGTGTTGTAATATATATATATATATATATATATTGATCTATTTTCAGTGTAATGTGAAATAATAAATAATTAAAGATAAATTAAATTGAAAATGAATAATTCTCAATATATCAGGGTGTTATAATAATAAATCGTTTAAATGTGAAATATTCATCATTATATTAAAAAAATTGTTCAAAATAATTTATGTTTTCTGAACCTATGGGATATTTTATTTACACTCTCCTGATTATTTCTAATACGTAGGGATCTCTTATCATTAATTTTATGGAGTAGAATTTAAATTTTATTCTAATGATAAAATTCGAATGATAGTATATATCCTAGGTTTCAAATAAAAATATTACCTGTAATAAATTAAATCTTCATGGATACATTAATTAAAAACTATTCCTAACATGTTAAATATAGTAATAACAATTTCATCACATTTATTTTAGAAATTTTTTTTTTCGAAAATAATTACAGGATCTTTTGAATTTTATATCAATGTCTAACCATTTTTTCATTCAAACTGATCAATCTCTTTTTTCATTGAAACTCAAATATTTTCATTACACAACGAAAAGATTCATTAGATAAATGATCCATTTTTATTATGTATTTGATTTTTGTATTTTTGGAATAGTTATCAATATATTAATAATTCGTGTAAAATTATTTTCCTAATTAATAGTGGTATCTATAAGATATAATATTTCAATAGGAATTTTTTTGGGATCTTTGAAATTGTTCTATTTATTTTGGATTAGTTATAATTTTTTTAATAATTAAGAAAACATTACTTTATTATTGTCAAATGATTTAAAACTGTTCTATGAGAATCCATCCAATCCTAAAGGTAAATATTCTTAACATTATTAATGGGATAAAATTAATGTTTTCATAATGGTAGATATATATTTTTATTCATTATTTAAGTGTAACATAATATTTCTATATCTTACATAGTGGTCAAGAATTTTTTTTAGGATGGATTAATAATGGTATGAATTAAATTTCATATCTAAAATAAGGGTAGCTGTTTAATATTTTCATAAAATTTTTATGTACTACCTCATGTAAAGTTGTTTTTATGCTTATAAACTTTATTTAAAATTATGTAACTATCTTATTAAACCATGTAATGGTATCATGATTCTCACCAATTTTTTCATCTAAGATTACATATATCACAAAATTGTAGTCACTTAGTTAGTTGATGGAAATATGTCAATTGTAACAGTATCATCATGGTATCATGTTGCGTAAGGGTAAAACTATATTAACCTTAATGCATATGTGTTCAATATAAGTATCAATTTTTCTTAAATTTCTATATTTACATTCTCTTTAAAATAGTATTTAATTCAATAGGTAAATTAATTAAAATAAATTAAGTAGATGTTGTATTCATTATAAAAAAAGATATAAAATTTGATCATGTCTCCCATGATTTTGGGAGAAATAAAATGTGTATTATGTTGTAAATTAGAAGGAATCAAATTAAATACATATTAGTGTTATATAAAATCAGGAATGATTGATGGATTTAATATAATACCAATATATATATTTTTTTATGCATTAAAATGAGTTTTTATAACGTATTTAATGTCTCTATTTGTTTCCCTCATTTTTTGTGACCCATACCTCAACTTTTGAGATAAAAAATCATTTTAAAAAATTATACAATGATTCTCTTTTTTTAGGATTCCATTAATCTCAAATAAATTTTTTGCATATAGAAAGAATAATTCATCTTTTATATATATGTATATATTAGAATCCTAATTTCATACATTATATATCAAAAACAATATTTTTATTTTATGTAAATAATTAATTAAAAGAAAAATTCTTAACTGATGTATATGTATTTTATGTTTAATTCCTTATCAAATGATAATTATGAAATTTGAATATGATTTATTCTCAAGTCCTTTAAAAAAATTAAATAATTATTAAATTTAGATTCTTATTATTCCATATTAGGGGAAATAATGAATTTAGAAAAACCATAAGATCAGGAAATGTAATTTTCACTCATTAAAAAAATAAAAATATAATTTTACATTTTTTATTGATTTAACACATAATAAAATCATGTTGTAGAATTTTAACATATATTTTTTTGATTCATAAAAATTGAAATATGATAATTTGTAGAATGGTTTAAATTAAATAATTTAAAATAATTAAATAGATTTTAATTATATGTATAAAATTAATACTATAATTAAAATTATAAACGAAATAAATTAGTATTTTAAACATTTAAAACAATAACATAAAAAAATATTGTAATGGAAATATTTTAATGTGTCATTACAATTTCAGGAAATAGAATAAAATGTATATTAAACAGATTGTTTTTGTCCATTGAAAATTTGTATTTCAATGATTGATTAAGAAAAATATTTCTTGTTTGGAATTGTTTATGATTATCTTATAAATGAAACCTAATATTGGATTATAAACATAATATTTTTTATAATAATTTCATTAATAGATTTAAATTATATATCTCATGAAGTAAATAAAAATATTTCATAACCACTATTTTTATTTGAATAAAGACCAAACTGATAAATTTATATTTATAGAATAATTATAATATATTATTTTTTATTTGAGTAGTAGATACAAATAATCAATATTCATATAGGAAATGATATTTTATAATACCAAAATGATAGTATGTGGCAGTTTTAAATTACTTTTTAAATTATGAAAAGTCGTATTTTATAACATAAAATAATAATTAAATTCAATGTGTATAATTAGGAGATAATGTTGATAAATATTTCATGTTCTAAGATTTTAATGAATTTTTGTGTTTATGATTAATATTGTTTTATATTGCGTCAAAATATTTACTAGATATTTTTCCCTCTATATAGATTTAGTTTTTTAGTTTTTTATTGTAGTTGAATGCTTTAAATGAATAAATAATATTCTATGATATTATAGTATTATTAAACTTAAGGTTGAATGAAAAGAATAAATACTATTATTTATTGAATTATTTAAGCATGGAATTAATGCTTAAATAATGATATATTTATAGTAGATATATTTACTAATTGGAATAGTGTTTTGTACTTGTATAACCAATGAAAAATTAACTGATTAATTTGGGAAGTAATAAAAATGTATGTTAGCTAGATTAAATATTTATATGTGTAAAATATCACATTTTAGTTTGTGGTTGGAACGATTTTTATAATTATATGGCCATAGTCCCCTTTAAAAAATATTTGTAAAAATAGATTTTATATTTTTGAATTCAAACAAATTTAGACACCCAAAGGTAATTATTCATAGTATTATCTGATTGGTGTCATGATAAGTAATGGGTTAGTATTCCTAAATATGGGGTCAATGATTTTGGTGAACAATGGTTATGGTGATGATGGCCACACATTCTTCTTTATTTTATGTCAATGGTGGAATTATTTTTCTAATGAGATGATTTATTTATGATTTTTTTAATTTAAATTTATGTTAAATTGTTATAGATAGTAGTGCGGTTGGGCCGAGTTTAATGTGGGTTTTTCTAATTAATGATTACTGTAATATTGATTCTAACTTAATAGCACACAACTGATTGTTATTTAAATAAACTTTTCAATCTATGGCACGTATTTTGATTATATTAACTATGAGTGAGTCTTTTAATTAGTATCTTACAATTTGTTTCACAGTTCAAATATGTTTATGTAATTATAAATTTGTTAGTGAATGGATGATATTGGTTCTTAGAGATTATTAATTGAATATAAAATAAATGAATAGTAAATAATGTTTTGTGATGTTTTAGTTTAATAAGGACCACAAATATGAAACCAATTCATTAATCATTCTGTTATGATAATAATTATTAAAACATTAATTTTTTATATAGTATATTTGTTCAATAATTGCGGTAGTCATTTTTTCCTGTGAAAATAATAGTTGTTATGTTAAAGATATGTATTTCCCCTTATCAGGGTTAGGATTTATACTTATTCTATATCATTTTTATTTTAAGTCCACATATCATATTTTATAATGGATCTAACATACCATAGGTTTTGTCAGCGTTTCATCAATATCCAGGATATCGACGATAATGGTGGCTAAGTACCCCCTCTCCCTCAATCTTCTAATTACTGTATAATTATTTATGATCTTTGCTTTAGTTCCATTTCACCTAAAAATTTTATGTGTTCTTTTATGGATTAAGGGTAATTCACATCAATGATTTAAAAATATTATATCAATAGAGTTATTATTTGGGTGTCATGTTTGGGTTTTGATGGAAGGATCTATATAACATAATACAGAGGATTTCATGGTTTCCAGACATAAAACATATAACTAAATGGAAGATGTAGATGTTATGATTTCTTAAATTAGGTTAATGTAATGACTAGGTTTCTCTAGTTTTTCAAGAAGAACTAATAATGAATAAATGATTCTTCACGTAGTGATATGTTCATACAGGACACTATAAAACAAGTTTGGATTATTTTATGGGTACTAATTTCAATATATACATACATACATACATATATATATATATATATATATATTTATGTTCTAAATTATCTTTTTATTCTAATGTTCATTATCCTTTTATTGGGCCATGGTAAGGATTGGAATGGAATATTATACCCATTTTGGTGGATATTTTCTATCATTCATTATCTCAATAGGTTTTAATATTCATTATTAACCTTATTCATGTAATGTTTCATTGAGGATCCTACAATGTATAAAAGATTTAATAACCCAATGTATTTATTTATTATTTTTCAAGATTTCTATATCTCGTAAGTGGTAATTATACACATTGAAAATTTGAGGTTTTATTAATGGTTTTTTGTGGATTATTATTGTCACTGATGATTTTTGTCTTTTTAAATTTTCATGCACATGTTTCCAATTATATATGAAATAACATAATTTATTGGGATTTAATCATATTTTTCTAGGATATTGGTTTTTATGGAGGATATTTCAAACAAATCTCTTTTATAAAAAATCCTTACGAGTGTAAAGCCTCCAATGAGTTTTATTTTATACCCTTTACTCTCGTATCCATCCCATGGTCATTTAGATGTGGTATTTTAGACCATTTTCATTTATTCTCAATTATCAATCATGGAGAGGTACCATTAGATAGAGAAAGGTTATGAATCATTGGTATTAATGGTAATTATTGTGATATATGATGGATTTTAGAGTTAAGAACCAATGTTCATTCATATGTTGGCATGGAAATAGAATCAATTAGGCATGATATATGAATTAAATATTGTAGGCTTCTTAAATCATGATATTTTATATTCCATTTTGATCTGACACAAGGATCATCATAATTAATAGACATGATGCATTATGTTATGTTGTTTTCATGGTTGATAACTATGAAATGTAACACATCATGGTGGTTTTTTATTGAGTTTGAAATTCCTGAAAAAAATTGAGATATTTTAAAATTAAATTTAATTAATTAATAATAAAAATTAACCCATTTCCTACGATATGAGTCTATATATATTTGTGTATGATGAAGATAATTCTTTGCGGAGGATAGTTTGAGAGTTTTATTAACAATTTTTGTACGAGTAGAAGGGATTCTTTTTAGATAATGGAAGAAAAGATTGGTTGTAAGAGACTGTAATTCCCAAGATACATTAATAGTAAATGAACGTTTATTTTTAATAAAATTGAAATTCAATGAATGTTTTAATATTTTAAACCCCAAATAACTATTTTTATTCTATTAATATCAATTTTTATATTTCTTTTTAAAATAGTCAATGGATGTTCTTTCTTTAATTTTTCCCTTGAAATAAGCTTTTATCAATAATAATAATAATTGTACATAACAATTCATAAAATAATATAAATTATTTTTAATATAATTTATAATTACTTATTCATTAACTATAAATTTTATATAAATCATAAATAAATCATTTATAGGTAAAAAATTATATTTTTTAGAAGGTTGTGTTTCATCATATAACAGTACAAAATTAAAAAGGCATTATTTCATTCAATTTAATTTATTAAAATAACCTATATTATGAATGATATAAATTAAATTTATAAATTATATATAAAAATAAATAATTTTATATCCATTTAATTAAAATTACAATTCATATTGTTCATATAACATCCTCTTATGCATTAAAAATAATATCTTATGAAACTATTTCACACATGATTTGAATGTTTTTCTATGAATTGAATTCTGCAAATAATGTGAATTAAATTTTATAAAATATATTCTATATATTTGATCATTGTAATTAAATTTTTTAATATGTTCAACATAATTATTTATCATAATAATTATTAAAGATAATAAAAACTATTTTATATTGTTTTGGATTAAATAGGTTTTCATTAATAACATAGATTTGTATTAAATTTAATTTTTTATACATATTCTTATATATATTATTTTATTTTTATTATTATTGTTACCAATGTATATAAAAATTATCATTTTATTTTAGACAAAAAAAATTAATTACCAAGGTTAAAAAACTGGTTAACATTGTGAAAACTAAAATAGTAAATGTATGTAATCATAGAAGATACAAGAATAACATGTTTATAATCAACCTGTATTTATTTGAGTGATTAATAGATCAACTGTTACCTCAATAATATCTATTAGTTAAATTTTATTGGATGAAACAATAATGATTGTGACTTCCCATTATTAAATATTTTTCGGTATTTAAAAATCAACTCCTACTAAATTATAATGTGACACTCCATCCCCAGAAACTTTAAACATATAAAGTATATTATAAGGAATAACCCCAAAAATATTTTATCCTAGACATCATTCGAAAAATTATTTTTCAAATTTTATTCCCACTTGTCCGAGTGTTGAGCCAATAAAAATAAATTCAATGGAGGTTTCCATAGGACAACGTAATCACCTTAATGATGTTTATTTCATTCATTATTTTTTTAAGAATGTCAATTTCTAATGAACACTCCCAGTATAACAATATTTTTGTCTACCATATTCTGAGATTTTTTTTTATGTAATAAAATTTATCCTTCTCCTTCAGTATCAAATGGTAATCATACTCATCGCTCCTGAACATAATGGACTATTTCTCCATGAACAAATGTAATTTATTTTATATCACCATCACAGATGGATAGATATAATAAATGGTATAATAAATAAATATATAATAATTATATAATGACATTAATTATAGTAAATATATATTTCATTCCCTTTTATTCTCTTTCAAAAATTATGGGAATTATATCGTCTCTTGTTTGTATGTAAGTCCTACCATCTCCATGAAGAGAAGAAATTCATTTTCCATGTCCATCTTGAACAAACGATTCATAAAATATATATAATGACTTAATAAGATTATTCAAACATTAATACCCTTATTGATATTATTTTTACATATCATAAGAAAATGAATAGGACAATTCATGAAAAAATCAGAATTAGAAAATAATACAATTAACACTAGAAAAAATTGAGATGAAAAATCATAGTTGATGAACTATTTGTAAGATATTATAATAGGATCATATATATAAATATTAAAATGCATATTTTTTGTTATATAAATTAATTTTTTTTGAAACATTATATATTCATTTAATAAACATTGAATAAATTGAATCATGAAGTAAGGTATTTTCTCTCAATTGACATTTCATTTAGGCCTATTGGTTAATACAAACCTATGCACATTTATTTTTTGTATATATATATACTTCCCATTTTTTATATTTAACATTAATAAATATTTATTCATGATTAATAATTTTTTAATTCACGGTCATTATTTCATTGTCTTACACTGTTAAAGATTCCATGGAGTTAAGAATATGTTTTCAAATTTCAGATTATTTTGAAAATTGTTCTATTCTTGTTAAGGAAATATTATCAGTCACCTTTCATATGATCCTACAATTAAATAATAATATATACATTTAACGTTTTTATTTATTTTTTTCCTTATTTTCATATTATTGTAACCTGAAATGGGAAAATAAAATATGAAAATAAAAATGATTATTATATCTCTGAAAATATTATATATTTCTCTTCCATTTCCATGTTATTTAAAATTGATTTATTAATGTAATTTTATGTAATCAAATTATTTTTTGAGTAAATTTAATGTTATCATTTAATTATTATAATATATTATTTCTAATGTTTTTAAATGGGAAAATTCATTAAAAAAAATTAATGGAATGTTTTTAACAAATACGGTGGTAACTGACTTCCCCTAGCTATAACCATTTTTTTTGAAATATATATTCTTATATATTTTTGTAATAGTTTTAAAAAATAAAATTATAAAATATTATATTAATACATTCCATAGATTAACATAATTACTTCAAAAATAAACCAGTTTAAGTAAAAATAAACGTAATCACTCATTGGTTTTGCGATTTTTTTCTTTCACATGATAAAATAACATTCTTATGACCATTTTTATTTGGACATTACATTTCACTTAAATATATATATCATTTTTATCTTTGATATGATTATTCCTAAACCATATACCCATTTGTACATTGGGTATTTATATTAAATTTTCATTAAATAAATTTGGGTTGTATAGTTATATATGTACTCAATACTCAATAAGGAAATTTATTTAAAAAAGAATAATTTTAATTTATTAAATCTATAATTAAACATAATTGTAATTCCATGAACATTTATGGATGGGTGGGGACGAATCAATATGGCCCCAAGATGCATTGCTAGGTCTCATAAGAAAAATTAGTTTGCCAAATTAAATGGGGTCTTACTAATATTTCTAAATTCACATAGTGTTCGGATATAATGGAATAATTATAATAATGTTAGAGATAATGATGTAAAATATAATGAATTTAATTCCAAAAATAGTGTAGTTAATCTTATACATGAGTTCATTGCACTAATGATATAAATGGATTCATTTTTTCCAATCTATTGAATAATGGCATGTTTCTTAAGTTATTTACCATTATATTATGATTATTATTTATCAAATCATGGTATAACATTAATGATTTAACTGAATTTTTTTTTTCAGTTATTAATCATTCCATACTGATTATGGTTCTCAAATCATGATTGTCATGTTATGGATCAAACAAAACAATTGTTTAGTTATTTAATATTTCACGTTGATTATCACCTATTTATTCATGATATATTGAACTATATATCACAATTACTAAAAAACTTGTTAACATGTATATTTTATTGATCACCCTATATAATAAGAGAAATATTTCGAATGACTTTCCATGATTCTGATAATTATATTTTGATATTATTTCTATTTTTTCCAATATTCAATGTGAATAATATATATGTATACCTTTTTAAAATTACAGTACTAATTTTTCTATCACGATCTTACATCCTTTATCTATGATAATTATATAATATTTCTACAAGATCATTGTTAATTTAGTTAAAGTTGTTATAATTTTTAATAGAGAATTATTAGTATATAATTTTGGAATTAGACAAAGGAAAAAATATATTGAGGATCGTAATACTATTTTATATATTGAAGAAATGTGAATAATATCACAACAATATTTTTATATGTGAGGGTATATATTGATTTTTAGAAAAAAAACATTTTATGGATATTAATTATATTTATTGTTCTGGAGATGTTTTACCCAGTGGTAGTAACTCTAAAATCATGGAGTTAGGCATTTTTTCGATCATCACATTTCTCTATAAAATGGTATTTAATACATATGTAGTTTTAAGTGACCATAGGATATTTTTAGGACAATTATAACAATCATTAAAATCATTTAGGAGGGATTTGAAAATAAATATATCCCAAAATAAAATAAATTTATCATTACATGTTAAACAATAACTAATTTTTTAAATAAAATAAATGTTATAAGAAATATAGAATTATACATTTTCATTTAAAAGTAATTATTTTATTATATAATCTACCATATTTTATTATTTAAAAAAATTAACCTTGAAGTAATAATTGAATCAATACTAAAGGGAAATATTGATTTTTCCCTACATAGATAGCCAATACAAATGGTATTGGAATTCATAAAATCATTGTTTAATTGTGTAAATTAATCAATTTATGAAAAATAAAATTTCATTAAGTGATATATGTATTGTTATATAGTGTGATCCATTTTTTTTTGCATTAGAAGGACTCATCATTTACATAGACAAGTAATCTATTCATATATTATAAAAAATTTATTCCCTATTGAAAAAAATTTTGTTCTCTAGGGGTGTGAGTATTAGGGGAAGGATACACGTGATGTAAATTGAGGCAAAGTTTAAAATTAAGGATGGTGGAAACTAATAATGAAATCTTGGGGAAATATGGAATATAAAACCTGTAATATATATCTTTTAAATATTCCTTATTCAAAAAATATTTCATTCATTAGATATAAACATAAGGGAAGAGAAAGTTCATGATAATAATGTAAAATCAAAAATAATGTGTTGTGGAGTATGACAATATCATAATTATATTAACCATGTCTTCTATGGATTACATATTAAATAAATTATTATAGAATTAAAAAATTATATCCTAAAATTTGACTCAATAGGGAGACATTCTATCGACCATTTTCATCATATTATGAACTAGTGTTATGTTCCATAAAAACATTGAAAAAATTCTATAGATCATATATTTTAATACATTATTGTTATAGATGTGTTTATTTATACATTGTGAAAAAATTAATGTGTTGATAAATATGAAAAAAATTATCTATTTATATCATGTTAATATTATTGTAAAACTCTTCATAGTAATCACATAATAGTCATTTTATTTATTTCACATGTTTGTGGATAAGGGTTATCATGCCAATGAATACAAGGGGAAGAAAAAAAATAAATGGACTCATGTGATTCATTTTAAATGAAATGGGTCATTATACATAGAACACCAAGAAACTATCATGTGAATATACAAGAAATGATTTTTAGGGGAAGAATTTCACCACATGTGATCCCAATGGCTGGGTTGTAACTCCCTCCCATCGTGATATGGTGGAATGTAAATTAATCATCTAGTCTAAATTAACCAATTAATAATTTGATTCTATATCATTGAAAACATTAATATCCATCATGTTTTTTATAAATTTATATTACCCTTTAAACATTATAAGATATTTTCATATAAAACATCCATTGGATGAATCACTTCATCATGGATTTGTTAGGGGATCCCCATTACGTCCCACACATGAGCCCTATTTTCATAATTGATTATTATAAAATTGGTTTTATATAAAAACATTCGTATGTTCTAGATTTCAAAATTTTCTTACCTAATATATAACATGGAGTAGTAAATTATTATTCATGATGAATATGTGAAACATGTAATCATTAGAGAAAATAGCTAATAATTTGTGTAATGTTAAGATCATCACTTGATAGATCTTCTCAATGATATTCTCAGGGAATTTGCAGAGATATTTTCCCTATGGTAATGTTTGTGAGATTACAATGCCTTTAAAAACCTAATATATGTATATCTTTGTCAATAAATAAATATGATGAAATTGAGAAGGCTTGACATACATAATAATAATGATTTCTAATTACAAAAATACATAGGTAATGAAAATAACATAGTGGATGAATTTTTTAAGAAGTATCATAGAGTTTAGACCAAAAAAAGGATTTACTAAGATTATTTAATGATTTATGTAGTAAATATTCATATTATAATTATTAATTATGTGGATAAATAACTCTTTATTCAAATTATTTCAAAACATTATTTATTAGAAAAGAAAAAAATTAATCGATCTGATGGAGAGAATTACCAAAATAAAAGTAAAGATTTAAATGATGGAAAATTATTGGTCTCTTTTTTTATGAAGGTGTTTAGAAATTTGGAAATGAATCAGGAGTTATATATATACCTGAGTGAAAAGGTAATTATTAAATGATGATCATAACTCAAATTTCTCTACACATGTAGCAACCCAGTGTTTTATGTTTTATTAATGATATTAAATTATTATGATTTCGTCTTATAGTATAATCACAAGAAATCAAAACACAATCAAATAATCATTACTATTTCACCATTAAAATTAACATCCTCACTTCTGTGATTTTAATTGCGAAAATATGACAATCATAGTTGTGATATGTAAGATATTTTGAGACCGATATGACAAACACATATTTTTTTAAGAGTAAACGACCTTTATAAAAACTATTATTACCCTTGTGAACAACAATATGACCCTTATAAGTATTAAATCTACTATTTGAATATGTAACTATAATAATTATTGTTTAAATTAATTTTTTCCATATTTTAAGTGACAATTTGATATAATAATAACATAGTGTTGGTGTTTTTGTGAGTCATGTTTATTTAATTACAATTCTATAATTAAATTAAAATTTATAAGAATATTAATTTTCATAAAATATATTTATAAATATGTATTTTTATGATATATGATTATATGATAATTTTAAAATACCTTCATTAATTTTTCAAAGTGTAATAAAAGGAGTTTTAAATTTAAAATTTATATTTTCCAAGAAAATTATGATTTTAAATAAAAATTAAATTTATTATAATTAGAGAATTATTATCATAAAATTGTGTTCATTTTTTGAATTTTACACATTGAAAAATGGTTGGGTTGATTTTGGGGAGTTTTCTAAAATACTTACATTTTTTGTGAATAGTAAACTACAATAATTTAATATAATTGAATAATAAATGAATTTTTTCATCATGCTTGAGTCATGGATGATGTAAATGGCCTTTGGTTAGAAATCACATACTATCATTAATTTTTTTGTTATGAAGAACAAATAATATTCATAGTATTGAGAAAATATATTAAATTAATGATTAAAATAATAAGAAACCCCTACTCTCCTCCACTATAAATACCACCCCTTATTATCTATTTTATTCACTCTTCTAAATCTTAGATCCTTATAAAAATTCTGACCAAATCCCTATCTATGATCATCTACCAAATCTAGAAGCCATTGGACTTTTCAAAAGAACAAATCATCTCCCCTATAGAGGTTTTAAAGGATGATATATTCAAGATTTAAAATCCCTTTTCTTTTCTATTATTTTCTTTCATGTTCTATTCATTTTTTATTTCCTCACCTCCTTTTATCCAAATGTAATGAATAATCCAGAAATAGAAAAGTACTATAATTTTTTACTAATAATTTAATATTTCATCATCACCTATCATTTCTCCTCATTTTATACTAGAAATTAAAACACAATGCAAGATGTGATAATTTATCACATTCAAGGATGGTATATTTTTATTTCCAATTATTTTTTTAATTATGACATGAAACTATTTTGATGATTGAACCAGACTATAATATATGTTATATATCTAGTTTTAGGTTCAATAATTTTTATAGAAATGATATTAGTTTATTTTTAAAAAATTATTTTGTTGTGATTAAAAAATCAGAAAATAACCAAAACTGTTTTGATTAACATTTCAAATAATGAATCATCTTCACTCCATGTAACGAAATAAATTTTATAACCCTATAATATTTTTTATGTTTTATTATAAAATATAAATCCAATTTTTATCCACCATTCTCATGTTACATTTTTATCCTCACATTTATATAAGTAAACTAATCATGAAATCCAAGGAAAAAAACACTCCTAAATAATGAAATTAAAAATCCTAACCCACCAAAAATAGAATTAATGATCTTAATATTTTGATACTAAATAAATTAAATGAAGAAAATGTTGTGTAAATATTAATTAATTAAGGTAATTTGGTTATCCCAAACATTAATATCATGTTAAGGAGAGCATCAATCTTAATATAAGAGCTTCTAACCAAAACAAATTTATTCATTCGGGTTGCTCTATCATTATATATACTCAAATGAAGTTATATATTATATTTATTAACATATTATAAATGATATGTATATTTTCCAAATGCATGTATCAATATCCATTTATCATTTAATTTTGGTAATATACATGTTTTCTTAATTATTTCCTCATTAATATTTCCGAATAAGACAACTCATTTGAAGGAAACATCCCTAATTCTTACCCAATTTCAATTTCACTTTGTCATCTATTTAAAAGAATCACTATTTTTTAAAAATAAATATTTTTGTTATAAAAAAATTATTGGTTCATGTATTGTTTTATATATAATATTATTCCCTTTTATATTTGAAATTTCCACTATTAATTTCATTAAAACTGCACCAAAATTTTTTATGCTACAATTTCTGAAATACTATTCTTAAACGGTATAAATACTATTTTAACTCACTAACCATTACATATGCCTATTTTATCTTATTAATTTTCAATAATGTATTAATTACTTTCTATTTTTGACACTTGTATGACACCCTTATTTATTATTCTTTAATACATGATAATGATACCCATTTCTTTTCAGGGGTAACCATAGGTTTATGTCTGATTAATTGAGTATGATTCTATAAGTGAAAAGAATATTAATTAACATGTAATTATGGGGGACCTATAAATTTCTCTAATTAATTTGGTAATTTTGAGTCTAATGATATGTTATGTACGACGATCTTGGCGGTTAGCCTTGATACATTATAGCATATGGAACGAACTTGTTGGTAAACCATGACTTTTGTTCCTATATGGTAAATGACCCTCGACTCATGTTAATGTCATGTTTTATGATTATGACACATTACAATGAATTTATGTTTATATGATCCCATTTTTATATTTTATTATTCTATATGTTCCATGCATTTTTATATCATTATTTTATGCCCTCTAACCCTTCTTGTAAAGATTTATTCTTATATTTATTCACTTACTCTGCTTTTTAGCTTTTCCCATTGTTAATGTTAACCATAGGTTATCCAAATAATCAGTATGAGAAAAATGGAAGTTATTTGATCATTATTAAGAAAAAATAAATAAAATGTTATGTTCAGTGCCATGTTCTATGTTTTATGTACATAGTCATCTAGGACCCTAGACATTACAATCTTTAGTATGTAAAATAGTTCTTTTTATGCTTAAAATCATTTTTTGATATGTGTAACAGACTATAGTATATGTAATGCACACACATAGAACCAAGATATATAGGAATTTGATATGAATTATTTTTAAGGATTACATGAATTATGAAAAAATTTATTCTATATCAAGATTCTTGGTTATTCAATAAGTGAAGGTGGAAGGAAAATACCCAATAATATTTAAAAAATATCTTCTTACTCTTATTCAAAAATGAGATAAAATTACCTTGAATGTATCATATAATACACCAATATTACAATTGGGAATTAATCAATAAGGGTTGTTATTTATCATCAAACAAAATAATCACATATTCCCTCTAGAGAATAGTATGCGTTCTATATATCTCTATTAAATAAGTACATGTCAGATGTAATTCATGTGATCACCTTTGAATAAATATAATTTGACCATGATCTATCATACCATAAGTATACAATACATATTATTGTTAATGTAGAAAAAGTGATGAGGAATCAAATGACTTGATTGATAATGGTATATTGTACAAATAAAAAAATATAATTATAAATGTTGTATCATGTTTATTTTGTAACGGAGAACCACCCCCACTTGTTAAGATTGTAATAACCCTCAAAATGTATTAGAAACAAATTATCAGAGGAAGGAATGATATAATCAATCTTCAATCATAATATTTGAATATTGTATTATAATTGGAATATAATAATATGACCATTTTAATATTTCATAGAACATAAATTTTAATTTTATGGGATTTATATCAATTTTTAAATTTCTTTTTCAAAATATTCATGGAATGAAATTTTAAATTTTCTATTAGAAAAAATATTTTATAAATAATCTAAAATGTAGTATTTAATAGTTACAAATATTATTAATAAAAATGTATAATAAAATGTATAAATAAAAATTAATTTTTTATTTAAATTAATATATAACCATTTTCAGAAAAAATGTTTTTTTAACCCTCCGTTTTTCCAGAAAAAAACTTTTATATAAAAAGTCATAATGTCTACAAATATTAATTGATTAATTAATTTTTATATATAATTTGATATAAAATAATATCTATTATAATATATCAAACCATAACAATTTAAATCGATTTAAAGGTGATTTTTATTCACATATATTATATAAAGTAATCTTATATGTGAAAAATTCAATTCTTCAAAACCTATTTTTGACAGTATTTGGGGGATTTTTTTAAAAAAATAGAAAATTTTGGGAAATGAATTTAGTAATATATCATCCATATATTTAAATATAATAATTTATATTATTTTTTATTATGAAATTAATTTTTGGTCATTTTGAATTTTATAAATATTAAAAATTAACTCCAATGATTAAGGTAAAAACATTGTTTTTCATGTCCCATGTTCTTATTTTAAAAATAATATTTCACAGAAATATAATTCTTATATTAAAATCATCCATAATTGTTATAATAATTTTTACCATATTTTATAATTAGGATCATTTGAATTTATACATAATAGATTAATTACATAGGTTAAAAAACATGTAACCATGGTGAAAACACAAATGGAAAAAATAACTATGCATAGAAGTCATGGGAATAGAATCATAAAAAACTATTTATTTTTTATTTGGTAGAAGTGTGTCTCAAATATAAAATCCCACAATCCATTATTCATAATTTTCAGAGGCACATGGTTTGATATTGTCTTTATAATTTTAAATATTATTACGTATTTAAAAAGGAAATTCCACCACAATCATAGAAATCCATTCCCTCCCCTCACATATTCACACCTATATGTCTATTTTGTTAAAAATCCCAATGAAAAAAACTTCCCACAATAATTTTTTACATATTCTACAAATTTTTTCATCACAAAATACAAACCCTAGTATCAATAATATGTGTTCAAAAGGTGGTATCTCTATTAAAAAATTATCATAATGAAGTTCATTATTTTTCATTAATATTTTTACACCATAAAATTATGTATTTAAATATAAATTATAATGAAACACATACATCACATATAATGAGATTCTACAATTTTTATGTCATAATATATATTCCTATAATTATAAATCATATTAGAAACAAATCCATCACTCAGTTTTATGGAGAAATACTCCATCGTTAACTGATAAATTTTGATTTCAATCCTAAACTCACATGGATATTCATGATGAGTAAATAATTAATATATTTATTTATTTATTTATTATGAAATTATTATAATTTTATAATATTAATATTTCATCCAATTTCGTACCCTCAAACATAGTAATTGAATGATATTATTGCTCGTTTTATTTTATCACATACCATCTAAAAAAGTGATGGAATTATTTTTCCAGGTCCATCATTAAATAACGGATATAAGAATATATATAATAAGAAAATATTTTATTTTAATATTTAATTTCATTTTGTTAAATAATTATATATATCCTATGCACAATAAACCAAATATTAATGAAAAAATAGGTGTTAGAAAAAAGACTCTTAGAACCTAAAATAATAGTAATCATTACTAATTGTAAACAAAAAAGTGGTAGGATGTTATCAAAGGATCATATATGATATAATATATATGATTAAGATTCTATTTTAAATAAATAACCTCCATAAAACTATTATAAAATAGTTTAAACAATTTTCAACTAATGGTATTCATAAGGTAACTGATTCATCAAAATTATTATTTTATTGATACATATATATTAGTATTGACATGTTCACATTTATGTGGTGTTTATACTACTCCTTGAATGCATTAAAACTCGAAAAATCATTTATTATGCACGGCTAATTTTATAATTTATTTTAATTCTTTTAAAGGGATAATATTTTAAGGTTACCAAAGATGATAGAATTTATTTACAATATTAATTTCATTTATGATTTTTTTACCATTTCTTTAGGAATCCTATAATTTATTATTCACAGGATAAAAATATTTTCAAATCAGGTACATATTTATATAATTTTCATATATTATTATAACATATCAACTATTTTTTATATAATTCATTCTATGAAATTATTAAATAAATATATATTTTATTTCCCCTTTAGTGTGACATATTATACATCCATGCCCATGTTTTTCAAAATTCCATTATATTTGTCCTTTTATTTTTCAAATTATTTATAATGGAAATATTTTGTTATATATATGTTTTAAAAATGTTTTCAAATAAATATTTCTCATATTTTTCCAAATGATCATTTTTTGTAAAAATGAATAATAATTTTTTTGACATATACGGTTAAAACGGGCTTCACCGAGATGATAAATTTTTTAAAAATCTATATTATTTTATATGTTTTTAATGGAATTAAAATTTATACTCATTCAAGAAAAATATAAATGTAATATTTCACTTATATCTCATTTACTAATCAAATTTATATAAATATACCAAAAATAAATACTATCTCTTAATATTGTTGTTGTTGTTATCATTTTATTGAGACGATCAAACCTTTATGGTCATTTTTAAAAGGTAATTACCTTTATATGAAATATAAATAGACTCTGTATAATGGATGTGATTATTACCAATACTATATAATATTCTCATATATAGTGTTCAAATTGAAATTTATTTAATTATCTAGGAATATCTTGAAATATTAATATTCATTACTAAAAAATATATTTGTTTGATAAGGAATATTTTTCCTAAATTATATCAAATATTTTATATATTTGGAATGATTTGGAATTATTGTGACCTAAGAGGCATTTAATTATATATACCCTTGATACATCATTAGGTATAATGAGAAAAGTGTTTTGGCCGAATAAAAAGTTGTTTTACCCATAATTTAAAGTTGTCTTAGTTCATGGTCTAAATGGTATAGATGTCATGATTTATGATTTTATAATATTTTATATTAATAGATTTCTTCATTGAGAATTCATTTATTATTATCCATGAGATAATTCAATTGATATTATCCAAGAATGTATATTTTCTCATATTATTCATTTAATGTAATAAGTTATTAGTTATTTATATTTTGAATAAGACTATTACTTATCTAATAATGATAGCAATGTTGATCATTAAATGGATTTTTGGTTATATTATTTAACTATCCATATTAATTATTCCATTTCAAAACATTATAGTAATGTTATTTATTAAAATAATGTTTTTTAGTTATTTAAACAACAATATTTTTTATTCTAAGTTAGTTCATGTTATCTTGTATTATATGTAACCCATAATAATCATTTGAGATCAAAAATATTTTTTACCCTTTCACTGGGATATAAATATGATTCCCTCAAATGAGTTTGATGGATTAAATGAATTTTATTCTTCTATGTTTTATATTTATTACCAAATGTAAAATGATATTCATATATATATATATATATATGGTTCTCAAAATCTTATAAAATGATCAGTCCATCAGGATTGAAACCCATGTATCTAAATCAATGTACTAATTTGACCATCATCTCTAGGTTATGAGAGTTTGAGTTGTTACAGAGGTGGTTATTTCATTTAGTTCAACCTCTTATCAAACAATGAAAAATGTTTTATTGAAGCCTTGATTCAATATAGGACACCCTAACAATATTTTTTCAAGTTCATATTGTTAAGTAATGATTTATCTACTTATTTATGAATATTACATGATTATTTTTATGGTCTTTATTTTTTATTTTCCCACAAATGAGTCATTTTTTAATAATATTTCTCTGAAGTTAGGACCATTGAATTATTCTATTTATTTGTGGTAATATCCATGAATTTCCTTATTTTAACTAAAAGAATTGAATTTTTATACCATTAATATAGGAAAAAATTAATATATTAATTATTAAATCATTTCCCTTTCAAAACATTTCTTGGAATCCCCCTCTTTTACTTGTTTATGACTCGCATATTAAATTCATTAGCATTGTTTATTATTACCAAAACAATGTTAATTTTATAACAAAAAAATAAATTTTGATATGTTTTTCATTTCTAATTCCATTCAATTGGATATTATATAGAGATATGAACTGGAAAAATCCTTTCTATGACAATATTAATATAAGCTCAAAATGTTGGTTCTATTTTTGGTAATGTGTTGTTATGGTCTAGGGAAGGGGTTTTATTCCACACATGAATTCTATATTATTATCTTGAGAGTGGTGTGGCGGAGATTAGGTATGATGTATGGGGTTCATTTATATTATCCTTTTGTTTAAACCAATGTACTAATCAATTCAGATATGTGATATGGTTTCTCATTTTTTGAATGATAATATTTCCTATTTATTCAACAATTTATTTATTTGTTATAATATACTTATTTTTTCTCAACATTATGAATTAAATTATCATATATTATGTATGGTGTATTTTTATTTTTTTAAGATGTGTTTTTTCACTTATATGATTAAAAACCCATATGGGAATACTCTCAAACATTTAATGTTTATTATGGTCTCTAGAATATAAAGGAAAAGGTAAACTAAAAAAATTATGTGTTATTTTTAATGAACAATTTTATAATTTTTTAGGTGACAAAATTCTAACCAAATTGGAAAATATCATAATGTGGATAATGGGTACTATTTATTTTTATTCATGTAGTACTTTTCTTATGTTTATCATAATTCTTATTTTTTACACAGAAATATTGTGAGAAGTTAATTTATAAATTCCAAGTTTAGTTAAATACCCCAATATAAAATACTAATTTTGAAGATAAATAAATTGTTGTTTTTTGATATAGTGTGTTAATAATACCGATTATTTTTTTGAAAAATACTGTAAGAACTATTATATCACGATAATGTGAATTTTTCCTAGGTCATGATTTTTTATGGATCATGTTAATTGTTAAATTGAGTTATATAATTTTTATGTAATTTTTATTGATTTTAATTTGGAAAATTTACTGACATAACATTGTTATTTGAATAAAAAAATTAATAAATAATATAACATGCCTATATATGTAAGTAATTATAATAAAATGTTATATATTTTATATTGATGTTATTGAAGGAATGATTTAAATTTTCTAAAATTATAAAATGGATTATCATGAAACATATTATGTTTTAACTAAATTATTATTTGATTATTTGAATTTTGTGATGTGATAAAATAAATTGGGTAAATAATATGTCAGTTTATCCATTTTTTATAAATATAATGCTTCTTTTAAACTTATTTATTTATAAATATATTTTCTTAAATAAAAACATTCATCTTTTACATCAATGATTTATTTATTTTAACATTTTATAGTAAAAATAAAAGATATGTGTATTAAAAATGTTTATTTTGATAAATAACTTGTTAGGAATATGGATTAACATTTTTTCATATAAATATATCTTATCCTGTTAGGTTTTTAATTAATAGTATATGTGAATGTTTTTATCACCATGAATCATAAACTATAAACTGTTTAATATAAAATATTTGGGGGTAATTTCCAATAAGTATGGAATTAATTAAAAATAATGTCTATATTCTAAAATCCATAACAAAAATACATAATAATTTATTATAGTTTCATGTCTTCAATATTTAATAAGATATTATACTAATATTCTAGTATAAATTTATCTAAATATGATATGAAATATATGTTCTGTATTTTATTAATTAATTTTTCTGGAATTATAAATGATGAAAATTCATGTATTGATTAATATTTGATAAAATTTCTATGTAATTTTATTTGTATTATAGATATATTAATGATTTCATATATAGTATGTTCAATGATTTCTATTAGAAATCAAAATAAATTGATTATTATGGAAAGGTTTTTCAACTATATTTGTATAATTATAATTATTAGATCCCTTCTTTGTACAACATTTTTTTCTTTTTATCTTTTTTGTGTTTTATTTTTTGTGATTCTGTAAACATTATTTTGAATTAAATTCCAAGAAATGTGAAAAATCACTCACATTTTCAAATTGATGATTATGAGGGGGTTATGTTTCTGATCTCCTTTTCATAGATTATATTTATTATTCTACATGATGCAATTATTTATTAAGAAAATTGTTCAATTTTAAGAGATATATACAATGGGAAATTATTTTTTAAATATTTTATCTCTCATTAAATGTTCTTAATTTTTGTTTTTTATCATGATGAAATTGTTAAAAATATAAATAGTTCAATGATATGTTTCTATATATTTAATAATCTATAAAATATTTATTCCCTCTCATTAACAATTTTTTATTCTCTAAATTTCTAATTGTTTATGAGGAATTTAATGTAAATGTGTAAACATTTTCATTGATTTAATTTTCTTTTGTTAGGGTGTTAGTAGTTCTTATTATTTTTTATATTTTATTATGTGTATTTAAAAATTATTTACAAAGTATAAAATTTTGTTATATGTTTTAAATCATAATTTACAGTATAATTTTTTGAATTTTTAATGATATTTCTTAATTTTTATAGGTGTTTTGGATTTTATGGAATTTTTAATAAATATATGACAGTAACAATTCATTTTTTTAATTAAAAATATAATATTCTGAACAAATTTATTAACATTAAATTGGAATAACACAATGAATAATAATAAATGTTTTTACTAGTATGAAAGGATGAAAATTAGATTCCAATTAGAGGCATAAATATGTTTTTATGAGTTGGGTATGGGTATATTACTATGTCTATAAAGTATGTAAATGTACTCATTTTTTGTAATGGATTAATAAGATTAATTATTCGTTTTATTTCCTTTTATAAGGGTTTTAGACTGATCCATTTCCAATTTAAATTTATATCTTACATCTCATGACGGATATTATAGGTTTGTTAATTCCATGTAATGTTGTATTACTCTTTTCATTGAGTATACATGTGTATACTAATTCAAATGTATGGGTTTAGATTGTATTCCTATATTTATTCAAGGTTAGTAATCTATGTTACCCTTATACAACATGTAGGTGATGTGTATGGGTTGTGTTTTTTGTTTCAAATTCTATACATTCATTACCCTTAAAAAGGTAATAAATTTTCATTGTAAATAAATAAAAACAACCAAATGGATTTTTTTTATTATGTTAAGAAATAATATAATTAAATCCTTATACCCATGATTTGTGTATTCATCAAACATGTTTATGAATTAAATTAAATGAAACATAATTAAATTAAAAATTACAACATATAAAATATGGATGGTTTGAAGGGGTTTCAATTGTATCCATGGGGTGATATATTTAATTTTTAAAAATTATTTTTATAAACATGATAGATTAACTCATCATTTACCCTTTATTAAAGAGACCTTAGCTTCCTCTTCTGATATCTACATACCATCTTTACAAACATATGAGGAATATACTATATTTCATAATGCACCAACACTACCCAATTAATCTAATATGATTTGAATAATTATACACTCTCATGCACTCCTCCCTATATGATAGATGATATTAAATATAAGTGACGGTAAGATTTCCATTAGTGGTTGGACTATAACCTCATTAATATCCAAAAATATAAAACTAATTATTGAGAAAATTGTCCTAGAATAAATAAACAATGATAAATTTAATTACATGGAATGTATATAAATTCATATAGAAAAAATCCAGTACACCCCAATTTAGTTCTTCAAACGAGTGAATTCACAAGACAAGTGAGTATGTAAATCACTATGGCATCACTCTGATGTCCATCAGAGTACCACCATTGATCACTATGATCTACATCCTAACTTTGTATCTCATGGCCTTTTCCATTTCAATTATAAATAACTATGATGTTTGTGTATGCATCGAGATTCCCATATAGTGTGTGTCTATAAACCTAATATGGCACCACCATGGAATTTATAAAATGATTCCATAGGAAAAAGAGTTTATTTCATTAAATAAATAAAGTCTTAAGTAAATATACACCAAACGAGGTTCGAGGTCTTCATGAGGTAACCTAGACACTATGAACCGTGACCCCAAGAGAATAATCAAGATTCCAAAAAATACATCAATGTCTATATGTATATATCAAAAGATGTTCAACATGTACATTTTTTGGTTGAAAAATTATTCATGTCTTTTATATTTATCCATTTCCACCATTAAGGAATTCAACATTCCCAACCAAAATGTTGGTTGTTAATAATAAACTACACCCTCTTCCAAAATAGTGTTCACAAGTTAGATATTACAGGCCCCAGCAATACATTGGTCAACATCATGAAATCCTACATATGTCTGAGATAGTGTTCATAATCCGCTGATGATGATATATTCCATGTCACATGTTTTATATATATGTATGTTCCCCAACATAACAATATCATTCATCGCCATGTATCAAAAGGAAACCCAATAACCCTGTTTATTTTATTCGAATTTCAGATTATATGTCCAAGATCTATCACATATCATCAAAAAATCCATAAATAGTCTTGCTTCCCTCCAAATCATTCTCATCTTCAATGGATATCTTGTCCATTATAGAGCCACAAATTTCACAACATAAAAGTAGAAAGGTTGTATATGTAGTTTAATGCCAAAATAAACACTTATCATTGAAATGAAAAATATGGAATATCATGAATGTTCATATGGAAGCTACACATAATAAATCAAATAGAATGATATATGAGAAAGGTTTACACAATCCATACTAAAATCATATTGACACATGTCATGTAATATTATTAATGGACACTCACGAACATACATAAAATAAATATCAATAAGTTATTTCAAAAATCCGTGATACAATCATGGAAACATAAAATACATGACCCCATAAGTTAAGGAACTCCCACCCTTGTTATTATTATCATCAACATCAATGTTTTCCGTGAATGTAGTCAACCAAACAATTATACCACTCAATGACTATAAGGTAAATCACTAATAGAAATTAATAACATAAAAGAACTAATTCTATGAGAGGTTCATTAAGAAAATAATGAAATAGAATTTAAACCGTATAGTCACCAATAAAACATGCATATGATGTTTTATGTGACATCCCCCTTCTTTTTGTTGGCATGAGTAGGTAAAGGAACATTACTTGGCATTAAGGGACACCCCCAAGACATTAAAGGCTAGAAATAAATTCTGAAGGGCTTCAATACATATAAAAGATTTTTTCCCTTTAATAAAAGAACAAATTACAAAAAAAGACATAACTAAATAGAAAATCATATGACGCATGATAACAATGAAAGAAAACTGAACATTTCATTTTCAAAATAAACCAAAAACTAAGTACCACAATGGAATACTATAATATGAATTTAAACTATGAAATAGAAAACTCAAAGTCTCCAAATACTACTCAATACTCTATAAATGCCCCAAGCTCTAACTCCCCAACAACATAGGTATCACAATGTACTATTAATTATGTGTTATACTTTATCTTTTCCCATGTCTTAATGAAAAACATCTAAAAATTCACCAATGTGATAAAGTTGGGGTGACTAATGAAACATAATAGATTTTTCCCATTGACATCTGTACTCCAGCCTCTAGAATGTAACATGTCAGCCTATTTATATAAAAGAATTTATATAACACAATTTATAAATTAGTTTATATAAAAATATAATGAACATTAAATGTAAAATAGATTTCTCAAACAACAACATTTTCCATGGAATACTAAAAATTAATTTTATAAAACAAGTTCTGTAATACCACTTTGGCATAACCAAATACAATCCACACATCCACACATTTACACATGCCTACATCATTCTAACTTTTCCATAATCAATAGAGGTTTCTCGTCGATCCACCATATCATTATAAGGTAATTATATCACATGGTTTACTACACCATTTTCATAGAGAACCATGTCATATTTAAACTATTCCTAAAAAAATTAATATGAATTCACTCCAACCCATTATGCCAAACCATTCCTAATCCATAATTCTACCCATACCAATAAAAGAATGATTTTATTGAAAACCATTTAAACAAACATTTAAATAATTAAAGAATTTATTTAAAACACTTCTCCCAAAATCAAAACCAAACCACCATTTGAAAATCATTATTTTAATATCAGGTTTCCAAAACAACATTCCCACAAATAACATAATTTCCAAAATTTTAAAAAATGTCCCCCATGAGAGTTTCCAAAAAACATAGAAATGAAAATTCATAATCAATTTCCATAAAAATATTAATTTGTAACTAAGGCTTCATGATCTAAATAAGGGCTCCAATAGTGAAGACACATACCTCAAATTTTAAAATGAAAATGATAAACGATATAAAGAACATCCAAAGGACTGGTATATATCTCTATGAACCCACCATAAATATATTCCCCTATAATAAATCACACCAAATGTAATCATATTTTTCATCCAAAATGTTATATCGACAAAAAATAAGCATTGATATAGGAATCTAATAGAGTGGGAGATGTAGATCTAAAAAAACTACCATGAACAACCATGAATGATCACTTACTATAAGAATTGATCATAAACACACCAATGAACAACTGTAGATCATCATAAATTCAATTGGGATAGGATATCCATCCATTGTGATAGAAAAAACCAAAGTTATGGCTGTTTTGTGGGAAAAATGTGGTTCTAAAACAAAAGGTTATCCTTGATCAACTTTTTAAGGATCTAATTTTTTAACCGATCAAGGTTTAATCACATGGTTTTGAAAACCATGTGCTAATATTACACGAACCAATTCATAAAGGATGAAACTCACATGGTCAACTCACCTAGTTTTCAAAACATGAACCATCCATGAAAAATATCACTATCCAAGAAAGAAAAATTTTTCCTAGGCATCCACACATTTTTTTGCAACCTGGGCACAACTTGTGCACCTTCTCCTTTACCTCTGACTCATAGTTAGAAAATTAATATAGTATTTTGATTGTTTTCCCAAACTATTATCAAACTTTGATCCTATATAAAATCCCCAAATAAACTATAAAATTTACCCAGACCTTCCCAAACATTACCCATATACATTAAATACTTAAAATTAATAAATAAAAGGTTAACTAATTGAATATGGGGGTGCTACATTTTCCCCAAAAATGGATATTACATCCATGGAAAGTGGAAAACAATCATTTAACATAAAGAGTTCTAGAAAATAATATTTAATAAAATTCTCACATTTCCAATTATCTTCCTGAATATAACCATATTTCAATAAATATCACACTAGATAGATTCCTTTTCAATCCAATACTTTCTCTTGCCTATCCACAGTCTGTATTAGGATATGAATAAATGATGCAACAGGCTCTAGATAAATGTGATTCCATTGAATGACGTGGTCAGGATCATGCTGATACATTTTCAACTATGATATGTGGAATACATTATAAACTGAATTGAATCATTTTGGTAATTCCAATCAATATTTCACCTCACCTAGCCAATATTATATCTCAAAGGGCATATATAATGAGTCAATAAATCTCCCTAATTCACAAAACATCAATTCCCAATCCTTATAGAAATCATTAATAATATTTGGTCACACACAATGAATGAAAAGGGTCATCGAAGATGATCTTCATAAGATATCTGATGTCTTTTGAGCTATCTCTATCATTTTATTGATCAACAGAAACTTCTATATTGTTTCATGGAAAAGTCTTGGTCCAATTTGTGTAGTATTACCTATTTACTACCAGAAAGTGTAGAATGGAATGAATTCTCATATAGTGATTCAAATAGAGCAATTTGTATCTAGAAATAATAATAATTTACATATATGAAACTCACAAAGGGTGTGTACTCTTACTATGAGCCACCAAAATCCATTACAAAATCCCAGAAAATGTCTTCCAAACCATGGTACTTATTTATAGATTTCTTATGTGTTTGGGGACGATATATCATTCTCATAGTCAAGAGGGTGAAAATTTATTAAATTACGTTTCTATAAAAATAAGATGTAAACCATGAATCCCTATCTCATATAATCGAAATATGTATCCCACGTATCACACACACACACACAAATATATATATATATATATATTGGAAAGATCCTCCATTGAAAGATATTTACAAATAAGAATGAAATTATCCAACTTTATGAGACAATCTACTATCACCCATATGAAATCATATTTTCAAACCTTTCTTCATATATCTATTACAAAATCCATACCTATATAATCCCATTTCCACAATAGAATGGGTAAACTCTACATCATACCTTCTAACCACTGATGATCTACCTTAACTTACTAACATGTTATGCATCATGAATCCAACTTATCCACTTTCCTTTTCATACTATTCCATCATAATTTTGATTTAAACTCTTTATCAAAATTCTTTAATCATTGGTTAAAAACCCATATTGAATGGTGGTATGAATGAATATGTTTTCCATGAAAACAATATGTATAACCATCCAATTTACAAACCATCACAGTTGACTCATATCCAACATCCATCCCTCAATTATATCCACACCATTTTATTTTAAAACCACCTTAAAACATTCTGATTTAGACATTTGTTCCTCTTTAACCATATTTAACACTACCATAAACACAAAAGTATAAAAACAATCACTAAAAACCTTGTTTTCGCATTCCACAAGCATGTCACCAAGAACTAACATAAGCATCCACTCATCTAATGAATCTTTTCTCAAATGAGCATATGAATATCTACTTAATGAATCTTTTACAAAGTTTTATTTTGTAGTATTATATATCATATCAAATTCAACCATTTTTGTTTACTCATTCCGTGTTCTTTGTCTCATATTCAAATCATGTTGTGATAAAATATGTTTAATATTTAATAATCCATGAACACAGTATAATTGCCACTAAATTTTTAGTGATGCCTTGTGTTCAAAGAATGGACTATGGAAGCTAAATCCAAATCATGTGTTGGGGTAGTTATTTCAATGCACTCATAACTAACTTGATCCATATAAAAAACATGATTTCCTAGCATGATAAAATATCCCAATAATAATCATGAAGCATCACAATGCACAATGTACCATTTTCTTGATTAGGTAAATATCAAGAATATGGTTAATGAAATGAGGAAATTTAACTATTTAATATACTTATTGAATTACTCAACCCATTGTAATGGAATATTCTTTCTTTTAAAATATGTTATAGTTCAAGCCAATCATGAAAAATCTTGTAAAAAGCATAAAAAATAACCAACCAATCCAATAATATTGTGTATCTAAATGACAATATTTGTAGTTTTCCATGAGATCAAATCCTATATCTTTTTTGGATCCACATAAAAAAATTCAGAATTTAAAAGGCCATAAAATAATACCTTCTGTATCCAGAAAAAATCAAACTTTGACAATATGAAAAAATAACTATGATTTCTCATGATTCCCAACACCGTCACTCTGTGTTTCTCATGCTCATCCTATTTACTTGAATACATAAACATATCATCAACAAACACCACCATGAATGAATTTATACATGATATACTGACCCCAGAATACCCGCAGTCGGTGCCTTGAAACATGATTTTAAATTTTTAACAAAAGGTGCACTAATATTATTACACATCATGTCCCCTACATGATATCGATTCAGTTCAGATTCTAGTAAACAAGCCTCCTATGACATGCTTCTTTAGCTAAAAACTGATACCTGGAAAATTTATTTAAAAAATGTAGGGTGAGAATATGATTGCCTAGTAATGGGGTTTAAAATAACACAATATACCTATTATAACTTTTTAAAACATTCCTAAAAGCATTCCATTAAACATTTTTCTTAAGATATGTTGTAACACATGTGATATATCAAAAAAATTTCCTACTAAACAAAATAGAACAATTTGAAGCATACTAATAGTATTACAAGGGAACACGATTCAATTATAGGAATGATCATTTAGAGTAATAAGTAAAAGAAATTCTAAATTACTACGACATGAGATTATAAATGCTTAAATTTAATAACCAAGAGTGATACATAATTAGAGTTGCATGGAAAGATAATAACTTCAATTTCATTCATTGTTACTGTAAAATAAACTCTGGCTAATAAATCACTGATTGTAAAATAATGGTCATGACATAAGTATTTACTTATTCTAAGACTCATAAGTACTAGAACTAACCATGGATATTATACTAGTCGATTATCCACATGGTTAATTAATTATTTTATACGCTGCTTCCTGGTCCATCGTCTGAGGGTGAAGGGCTGGATCTGCTTCGGTGTGGCTTGTCGTCAGCCCCGGTGTGGTTCGGAGGTAGGAGGGTTTTTTGGTGTGTGCTTCTGGTGGTTTTTTGTTTGTTTCAGGTGCGTTTGTGATGGTTTCGGTGCATGCATATAGTGGTTCTTGTACTCCTTGTTCTGTTCAGGTGGCATGTGGCATTGATCTTTCTTGTGTGTTAACTGTTCTCCATGGTCTATGTGACATGGTTATGATTGGTGCTGGTAAGTTCTTTGGACTTCTTGTTTTGCAGCTTCATCTTGACTTGATTACAAATCTCTCGTGATTTCGGCACATGTTGTGAATGTTTGACAGGTTGAATGCTTGAGTTACAGATTTGGTGTGTTTAATGGGTTGTTTGGTTTATCTTAATCCTTTGATACATGATGTTTTGAATGTTGTATATTGTGATGTCCTGTATGGTTTTGCACTTTTCCCTAAAAAAGTGTTTGATGGTTTCTCACTTTTTCCTCAAATGTTTTTGGATAATAAAATTTTTTAATTTTCAGTAGTCATCATAAACATAATGATGGAACATATAATATAAGACTATTTGAAGACCTATAATGGCAATGGCCTCTTGGCATTACCTTATACTCTCATGAGAATTATCGATGCATCGGGGGGATTTCATTAACCAGTCCCCAAACAGTTATACCTAGTATATTTGATTCCTCATTTTCCATAGGGGGTCATATATTTAAAATGCCCCATACCAGTTTGAATATTTAATTTTCTCATTTCATATTATTCAATGTGTCTCTCATATCACTTTGAAAAATTTAATTCATAATTCCATACAAGGTCATAAGAGTTCTAATTACATTCATTAGCATTAACATATATATATTGAATCAGGAATATGAGTATTAATTACACAACTAAAAACTGCATGGCTATTTCATTAACTAGTGAGTATGATAAGAAGATTATGGCATATGTGATGAAAACTAATGCACTAAAATAAATACAAAATTTGTTACATAAAATTATAACCCAAAAATTATAAGTCAGTATTAATCAATACATGTTGTAATTTAAGCTGGATTCTTAGTCAATTAAAAAGATAAAGTAAATATTTCAGGTGGGGTATTAAACTAATAGATTCTCATACATTTATTACTGATATAAATTGGTATAACACATCGTAATGGTATACAGAATGCTAAAAATGGAAAGTATGGGATTCAGCCAAAACTAACACCATTTAATATAAAAATTTGTAATTAATACATATGAATATAAATGTTGTGAAACCCCAAATATTATACTCATGAACAATCCACAATTACTATACACATCATAAGTATAATATTTGGAATATCCACAATTAGGGTTTCATGTTGAGTAAATTTTTAATACAATCGGGTGTATATAAATATTTGTATTTTAATCAAAAACTAAACATATTTTAAAAACACGTGTTATATTTTTTCTTAGTAATCCTTGGAAAATTCTATGTAAAATTTTGGATCAAAGATTACTTACATATACATATATTCACATATCTGATATACATTATGTATTAAAGGGATTAAACCAATTATAAATTTACACCCATATGACTTTAATATATTAGTCACATTAATTGAAAATAGTCCCTAAAAATAACATAAAATAAATTTTAAAAGATTTATTTATAAAAAAACTTACATATATATTTATGTGATCATGTAAAACTTATATACACAACCTTCTATACATATGAGTCTTAGACCTAAATTAATTTCCACATTCAATTTTAACAAAAAAATAAACTGACAATTGGAGTTCAGTGTTAAAAGTTATAAATACGGTTTAGAGGGTTAGTCTTACAAACTATTTAATTATATATAACCGTGTATACTATATATATATATAAGTTTTGCACAACATAAATTTTTTTATGTTTTGAAACTCTACATAAGATTGAAACTCAATGTTTAAAAGTCTTAAAATTTTTTATAAAAGAGGTTTACCTAAAATCATATGGTCATACATGTATATATGTTTATATATTCATAAGACGAAATATAAAAATAACTGAATATATATATAAAGTACATAAATAAGTTTTTTATGTTTAATTTAAACCCTTATGTCCATAATACCTCTTGAACTCAAATTCCATAAGACTTAGGATATGTATAAGAGAATATTTTAACTGAACCTTTGGGTTATATATATATATATTAGAGATTATACAGATATATGTATTTACCCTCAAAAAATAATGACAAGGAAACATAGATTCCCTTATAATTGATTGAAGAGGAGGAGAGGCTTGGGAAAATATCATAGGATCCTGAAGGAGGCACTAGAAGAAGGAGAATAGTCAAGGGATTCTTTGGTTACAACAGTTTTTTATAAACTACTTTATACATAAAATATATAGAATATTTTATATTCACAGGGAAGGAATCTGAGACCCAAACCATTTAAATTAAGACCAGGGTGTTGATCTTATTAAAAACACTTGAATGGAGGGGCCTCAAATGGTCATGGGAGGAATCACGAGTGTTGAAAAGAAAGAGAAAGGATATGTATGGGTTTCTAGTCTGGCATAGGCAGAGAAGAAGAAGACAACAAGGGAGGAAACCTGGAAAAAAATGGACGGTGATGATTAAAAAGGATGTTGATTAAACAACCATAGTGATTTGGTGATTTTAAAATGTAATAGATGGTTCAGATCTGATCGTGACATGATATAACCTCTTCGATGCAACATAGATTTTTTAAATGAGTTCAACGGTCGCGATTGAATCCAAAAGGATCAGATGGATGCGATTTTATGTGGTGTATTAATAATCTCAGATGGCCGATATTAGATCCATTTTGTATAGGACTACACACAAACATTGTCGGGGATTCCATGACTGATGAGGATCGAGAGCCAGATCAATACAGACATCCAAGATCGGGCGCACCATGATCCAATGGCACAGATTCAATCCTATCCATATTTCCTCATCCCACATCAAATCGGAGGGACTCTTGTGGATTCTTTTTAAGCCTGGTGATCTTGCCCAAATTCCAGATTACTCCTTACCCCCCTCCCTGTACCTCCCCATAGTGGGTTTTTCTAGCGCACTCCTATAACACCCCAAGCCATCGTGCCACCCCACATGGTGGTGCCTCTGGTTCCCTCATGCACACCATTTTTCCATTCGGGGTAGTTATGACTCCCGCTTGCTAGACCTAGCATGTACCGCATTCACACAAGCCCACTGGTCGGCCTATGCTAAGGATGAGGGCTAGGATCAGCCGCATAACACGTCCTGCCTCCCTCAGTCTAACAAGTGGGATGTCCATAGTGGGGATTATTTTTTATTAAAATTTAGTACTATGTTTCCTTACATATAAATAGGTTCATTTCAAAACAAAAATTCCCTTTGTTTTATAAGTATTAATGTTTTGAAACACAATTTTTTAATTTGAAATTTTATATATCCATATGAAAATATTATACTAGTATTATTGAAATGAAAATCATTGTTTTGTTAAAACCTTGTTTAAGAACTAAGAATGAAAATATTTACAAGATATTTGAGATATTTGAAAGGTCTTCAAAATCCTAATCTCCTTTTAAAATCACACTTAGTGTAGATAAAAATATTAAATCTTTTTCCTTTTAAAGTTCAATATTAGAGGTTTAATTATATTTTCCTAACATAAATATTTTGAAAAACTAAATTAGATATATTTTTTAATCCACCGAAATGATCAATGACTATAATTATAGAAGTTATAATTCTATGGTCACCCATCGAAAATCTCGAGTTGATGTCTTATAAAACCATACCTTTGGGTGTGATAAATTCAAGAAAATTGATGTGGATGGTCCACATCATTATACTAATTTTTAGGGATGTAGCAGTGGCTATGTCTATTCTAAAGTTCATTATGACGGATCCAAAATACCCATATTATCGTCTTGGGGTTTTTGATGTCTTTGGTTGTCTCCCTATAATTTTAATTGTAATTTTAAAAGGTATTTTTCTTTCGTATGGTTTTTCTTTATTCTTAGAGTATTTTATACACTTCAATGTTTTATTTAATTAAAAATCCTGGTATTTATTTTTCATGTTTTATTTGGGTAAAATGCAAATTAAACAATATTAAACCATAATATAACTATTACAAGAGAAATAATTTTTGGACATTGCATTATTCCCCCTACAAAGTATTGTGTCCATGAAATTAATTTCATACAACCACTCAAAATGAAAATCTCTGACATTCTTCACCACATCCTCCATCATGGAGGATCCTCAGGTGAGGCCTGCTGAATACCGATGTTGGTGTTCAATTATTCTGCTTCCCTAGCCTAAAAACACCTTGAATAGAATGGGTTAAACTCATGCTGTGTAAACTCGGGCATCCAGAGGGAGGTTTAAATGGTAGAGAGTTTAGAGATGTATGATTAAACAAAATCTCTAAGGACTTGTCGGGTCGTCTCTTGTTTGTGGATTTCAAGGTCATAGACATTTCCATATAAACTGAAGTTTATGATTTGGTGCATGTAGGATACGCAGAGGTTACCTTCCTAGGTAGCCTTTTAAAACATTACCCTGTCTCTGATGTGTTGGGAAAGTGTTAAGCATAAGAAAAGACATTCATGGTACTTTTCCCTTCACCTGTACTTAGTGAGTTGGGTAGTGGCTATACGGTTGTAAATGTAGTCATTCCATTGGTAGGAGCAGATAATGTTCAGATTGTTTGATATCTCGTAATGATGTTTTCACATTCTTTGTTGGTTTGTGGAGTAAAAGAACTCTGATGCACATATTTTGACCATCATAGCCTCTAGTACCTCAATGGGAAGAGATAAGATATTAGTATATCCTTCTGTCTGAAAATAAAAAATTTCATGAATGTCCTTTCAGTGAAACACAAATAGTGAAAAGGTGGAAGAAAGAAGAAACATTAAATTTTATTTTCATAAACAACTAGTACACTACAGCTAGAAATAATTTTTTCCCAGTTCCCAATTACCTGAATCCCCAATATAATTTTAAAACATTCAATATCCCTTAACCAAATACAACCCGAGCTATCTGGTTCAATATTGTGGGTCAATTATGGTGTTTCTAGAGTGTGCATGATGGGTGTATAGCTGAGAGACATTATTATGTATGTGATGTCTGTACATAGAATGAGAGGCATCAAATTCAATGATTTCAAAGTCTATTACTTGAACTTAATTTCCATAGGACAAGACTTGGCACAAATATGATGCACAAAGGTCTCCCACTGTTGTATCTTTGTGAAATTCTATGTGGTTATGGATGCCTTCCACTATGGTGAAGCATCTAAAATTCCTCTTATTGTACTTCCCCTAACATGCATAAGATGGTAATTGGGTTTTGATTATAAATAAATTTTCCAAACCCGCTCTTCGGTGGAGTAGTACATAGGGAGAGTTGGACACCTCATATATGTGTTTTCATATCATATGAATCTGGTCATAGTTTACCATGTTATTGTGGCTTTCTATGGGAATTATGGTTTCTAGGGCCTCAAAAAGAAGAGTCAAAAGACTGGTATTTTCATTTTCCATCAGAATAATATGAAAAAAATTATACATGGTAATGATAAAGATAATATTTCCTATGTTAAGTTTTAGTTATCAAGAATCATCTAAACTGAATCCTCTAATAGGAACTGTGTTAACTTGACCCCAGAATACCTGGATCTAGTTCCTTGAAAGATGATGTGTAATTTTTAGCAAAACATGTACTGGTATTTTTACACATCATGTCCCCTATAGAATATTTATTTGGTTTAGGTTTTGGGAAACTAACCTCTTCTAACAAGCTTCTTCGACTAAATACTGATACCTAAAAAAATTTATTACAAAAATATAGGGTGAGCATATGATTACCAAGTTAGGGGTTTTAAAATAACACAATATACCAATTGCAACTTTTTAAAACATTCTTAAAAACCATCCATAAAATTTTTTCATAAGATATGTTTTAGCACATGTGATGTATCATAACAATTTCCTAATAAATAAAAGTGCACAATTTAATGCATACTAATAGTATTACAAGGGAACATGATTCAATTATAGGCACAATCATTTAGATTAATAAGTAAAATACATTCAAAATAAGTATGACATATGATTATTAGTGTTTAAATTTAATAACCAAGATTTATTCATAATCAGTGTTTCTTGGAATGGTAATAACTTCAATTTCAATATTTATTACTGTGAAATATAGTGTGGCTAATAAATCACTAAGTGTAAAATAAATGTCAGGCCATAAAATTTTACTTCTTCTGATACCAATATGTAATGGATCTTAATCATCAATATTCAACTTGTTGAATATCAACTGGGTTAATTAATTATCATAAACATAATGAGGGATCATATAATATCAAGCCTAGTCAAGACCTCGTGTCAAGACCTAAAAGGTCGATGGCCTATTTCCATGACCTGATCGTATCATGATAACTATAAATGCATCGAGTGGCTTTCATTAACCGGTTACCTACCCATTATATCAAGTCTTTTACATTCCTTATATTCCACGAAGGGTTTTATATTCAAAATGTCTCATACCACTTTGAATATTTAATTTTCTCATTTTATATTATTCAAGGAGTCCTATACCACTTTGAATAATTTAATTTATAATTCCATAATTGTCCATAATAGTTCTAATTAAATTCATTATAATTTACATATATATATAGTGAATCAGGCATATAAATATTAATTAGAGAACTAACAATTTCATGACTATATCATTGACTGGTGAGTATGATAATAAGATTATGGCATATGTGATGACAACTAATGCACTAAAATAAATACAAATTTTGTTACGAAAAATGTTAAACCAAAAATTCTAAGACGTCATTAATCAATGCAGGTTGTAATTTCACCCAGATGCATGATCAATTAAAATGATAAAGAAAATATTTCAGGTGGGTTATTGAACTGATAGATGCTCATACATTTATTACTGATATGCTTTTGTATAACCAATCATAATGGCATATATAATGCTAAAAATAGAAAGTATGAGATTCAACCAAAACTAACACCCTTTAATATAAAAATAAGTAATTCATACATATGAATATAAAAGTTGAAAAAGACCAAATATTATACTCATAAACTCTCCAAAATTACTAAACACATAATAATTATAATATTTATAATATCCACAATTTGGGTTTCTTGTTGTCTAAAATGTTCATACAATAGGGTGTATATAATGAGTAGCATTTCAACAAAAAACTAAACATATTTTGGAAATAAATGTTTTATTATTTCATAGTAATGCTTGGAAAATTATATGTAAAATTGAGAATTAGTTTTCATTTACATATACATATATTAACATATCTTAATATACCTTATGTATTAAAGGGATTAAACCGAAAATACATTGACACCCATATAACTTTAATATATTATTCACATCAAATGGAAAGTGTCCCTAAAAAATACCATATTATCAATTTTAGAATATGTAATTATAAAACATCTTACATATATGTTTTTTTGAACATATAAAACATATATACATAACTGGGTATAAATATGGGTCTTACACCAAAATTAATTGCCACATACAAGTTTATCAGAAACAAAAAATAACCATTGGAATTCATTGTTAAAAGGATTTAATTCAGTATTGAAGGTGATTCATAAAAACTATATAATGAAATACAACCATTTATACTATATATATATATATATATACTTTTTTTACAGCACATAATTACTTATTTTTTAAAACTCTACTTAAGCTTGAAACACAATGTTTAAAAGTCTTAAAATCGTGTATAAAAGTGGTTTACCCAAAACTGTATGATCATAATTGTTTATATATTTATATAATCATAAAACAAAATATACAAATAGCTGCATATATATATAAAGTACATAAATATGTTTTGTACATATAGTTTAAACCCTTATGTTCATAATACCTCTTGAACCCAAATTCCTAAAAAAATAGGGCATGTATAAGAGAAGATTTTAACAGAGCAGTAGGGTTATATATATATTTTTAGGAGTATACATTTATATGTATATACTCTCAATAAATAAAGATAAGGCAACATAAAGTCCATTTCCATTGTTTGAGGAGGAGGAGGGGCTCTGGAAAAGCTCGGAGGATCTTGATAGAGGCGCGGGAGGAAGGAGAATAGATGAAGGATTATTGGGGTGAAATGGTTTGTTTATAAAATATATTATACATAAAATAAATTGAACATTTTAAAGCCACTTGAACGAAATAGGAGACCCAAAATGTTTAAAATAAAATCAGGGTGTCTATCTTGTGGAAAAAACATAGGGCCACATATTGTGATGGGATGAACCATAGGTGTAGAAAAGAAAGAGAAATGAGAATTAGGGGTTAATGGTCTGGTGTAGGTGGAGAAGAAGTAGAAAGTGTGGGAGGAAACCCAAAAAAGGATGGTGTAGATTAAATGGAAATTAGATCGGACTACCATGGTGATGTGGTGATTTTAAAAATTAAAAAACGGTCCAGATCAGATTGTGACTTGATATGATGGCTTCGGTGAAACGTTGAGTTTTTAAAAGAGTTGGATGGTCGCAATTAGATCCATCAGGATCGAAAGGATCTGATATTATGCGGTGTTTAAAAATCTCAAATGACCGAGATTAGATTAGCGTTTGATCAGAAAACCCACAAAAAATGCAGGGGATTCCACAGTAGCTGAGGATTGAGCACCAAATTGAAACAGAAGGCCCATTTCACACGCGACGCGATCCAAAGGCCTAGATTCGATCTTGGCCAAATTTCCTCAACCCACATCAAATCACAGGGAATCTTGCTGATTCTTTATAAGCCAAGATATATCATCCTTATGCCATATTTATTCTTCCCCCCTCCCAATACAGCCTTGTATTGGGTTCTGCGGGCATGCTCCTGCACCCACCCAAGCCGTTGTGCCTCCTCGCACAGTGGTGCCTCTGGTTCCCTTGTGTGCTCTGGTGTGCCCTTCGGGGTAGCTATAGCCCCTAATCGCTTGACCTAGCACTCACCATGTGCACACAATCCCATATGTCGGCCTGTGTTGAGGCTGAGGGCTATGCTCATCCGCCTTTCCCGTGCTACCTCCCTCCGCCTAGAAAGAGGGATGGACATAGTGCACTTTATTTTTTAAAAACTTTATTACTATGTTTCCTTAAAAATAAATAGGTGCTTTTAAAAACAAAAATTACCACAGTTTTATAATCATTAATGTTTTAAAACACAATTTTAAATTTGAAATTTTATACATCTATGTGAAAACATTATACAAGTATTATAGAAATCAAAATCATAGTTCAGTGAAAACATTGATTAAGCATTGAGAATGTAAATATTTAAAATATATTTGAGATATTTTAAAGGTGTTTAAAATCCTCATCTCATTTTAAAATCATGCTAATATTAGCTGAAATTATTAAATCATTTTTCTTTCAATGTTCAATATAATATGTTATATTATATTTTCATAACATAAATATTTTGAAAAACTAAATAAGATATTTTTTATTAAACCACAAAAAGACCAACGACTATAATTATAGTCGTTATAATTCAACAGTAACCCATGGTAATGGTCAAGTTCATGACAATTAAAACCGTATATTAGGTTGTCCTAAATTCATGAAAATTAAAGAATATATTTCACATCATTCCATAGATGCATAGTGTTGTAGCAGTGGCTCGGACCATTCCAATGTTTGTTGTGATGGATCCAAAAGACCCATATTATCTTCATGTGTTTTCTGTTGTTTTCCGTGGTCTTTCGGTAATATTTATATGTCTTTTAATAGGTATTTTTAGTTAGGATGTGATTTCTTTGGTCTTGGTGTATTTTATACACTTTGGTGTTTTAGTTAAATAAAAAGCATGGTATGTAGTTTGCATGTTTTATTTGGTTAACATGTAAATTAAACAAAATAAATCCACAATATTACTATTAAATGATAAATATGTTTTGGGAATTACAATATATATCTATAAAAATTCTAATCCAACAATTACATAAATATTTATAGTGCATTTTTAAAACATAAAGGTGTTTCCACATACTCATAATGGCCCATTATGATTCTGAAATTTGTTTTTGGAATATCATCTATCCAAACCAACAATTGGAGATATCCCGATCACAAATAAATTCAGAGAACCATTGAGATTCCCTCAATTGATCGAATAGATAAGAAATGATTAGAAATGGATAATTATTATTTATATTAATTTGATTAATATTACAATAATCCACAAACAAACATAACATTTCATCTCATTTCATCAAGAATAAGACTGGTCAAACCCATAGAGGATCTTTGGAAAGAAGAAACCATTTACATTCCAACTCTTCCAAATGAAAATTTATTTTCCTTTACTCTTTTGGTTCAATTCACTAATAATGAAGCGAAATAGAAATATTCCATCAAAGTAGATCAGTCATAAACATCATTTCTCTAATGATTGGTAACCCAAATAAATTATTAGGAAAAACATTGAAATAATGAACCTCCACTAATGGAAAACATTTATTCTCAATATCTTCCATTGATGGCAAATGAAATTCTTTAAACTTGTTCATGATTATTTTAATTGTGGGTGACAACAAGCCCATTGAACCATCCATTACATTCTGGTATCCTGGAAAGATGTTCTCAACACTAACATCAGTCATGAAACTAATTGTTATACTAACACAGTTGAAGTGATCATTTACCATTGTCAACCGATCCATACCCAAGATTATATCAATGTTATCCATCTCAATCATAGAGAACAATCATTTCATCTCAACTCTAACAATGGTTATAGAACATTCTCTACATACAACAGATTCATACTCTAATTGACTATGATGTGTATGACATTTTATTAGATAAGGAATCATCTCATGTATTTAGATCAGCAAATCAACAACATGAGAAGAAATAAAGGAATATGATACACTAATATCAAACAACACATGAAAAGGATATTATTCAAATGAGTCATACTACTAACTATTGATGGTTTGGTATAATAGTACATATTCAATTTCATTGCTCCAGAAAATATCATTATAATTGCACTTTGATCTTTTTTTCTATTTTGAAATTACACATAATAAGGAGTCTTGGTATTCCTAGAGTCACCATGGATGGCTTTTTTGTGCTAACACGATTAATTCTACTACCATTTCCATGTCATGGAAAATGACTCCAATTATACCTGATATGTGTATCATGTGCCTGATATCGGAGTACTTGGAAAATAACACTGATGATGTCCCGTATTGTTTCAATTATGGAATTACCTCATTGTTGTGATACAATTTTTTGTTTATTTTTCTAGATGAACCACATTCAGAACATAAGGGATTGGTCTTGGGTCATATATGATTGGTAATTAATCATGTGGGTCAATTTCTATGTTTCCTCCTCTTTGATAATTATCATAGTTTAAGTGTTCTCACATCCTCTCATGAAGACAAACATAATTCCTCCACATGTATTTCTAGAAGTGAAAAATATCCAAAAAACATAATTTGATTGAATTCCGAACCAAATTTTTTGAAAAACCTCAATGATGTTTTGAACTAACTAATATTTAACATGTGGATATAGTGTAACAACATTCCCAATAGCCTCTTCTGCCCTGGTCCTATGGAATATATCAGGATCCATTTCTTGACACATAACAACATCATAACTCTATGTCACTATTTACAAATGGCTTACTAATTTCAAATATTATCACATCAACAATCAAAACATTAGTTTCCAAAATTCACTTCTTCTAAATTCATAAATTTCTAAAAAATAAATACATTCTTTTGAAAATGAATCCATTTTAAAAATATCACAACCATGCTCTTTTTATTATGCTCACATTGGGATACCATTTCAATATTATTCAAAAATGAAAACATTTATAAAAAATCATATTTCATTACTAAAAATGAAATAAGAACACCAAGTGGATATTATATCTACAATAGATTTAATGCTTCTATCAATGGATAAACCCATGACAATTAAATTTTAAATACTATAATTATCTCCAAATAACTAATGTACCCAACTCTCTAGTAACTTTATGATCAACATAAAAATTATAGTAAATTTTTTATATATATATTTCATGTCCTAAAACCCTATTACATTATAATATCCCATCTCATAGAATATACTAGAATAAATTCAACTCCCAGACAGAAAAACAATGCCAGGTTAAAGCCTCTCTAAGACATAGATAACTTGTTACAAAAGGAAGGACCAAGGTGATAATGATTACCCAAAATATATTTTGGATTGAAAAAAACTAATACCACTTATATCAAAAAAAAATTTAGAATGAACAAAAATGATAGCAACTGTAATATCCCTCTAATTCTCATTTCTTTAGAAAGGTGTATGAACATTTCATTACATTAAGCGGTATCCCCATTATTCCAGTAGCTGGAAATAAATTTTGAAGGACCTTAATTCTTGTGGGGGATGATTTCCAATTAAAAATAAAACATCTAAACCGATAAGACATATATAAAAATCCATTATATGATCCATATTATTAATGGATTACTTCTCATCATTTTATTAATCAAAATAAAACTATAAACAATTCCCATAACGGAAGACTACAATACTAGTGTAAATAGTGTAAGAGAAAACTCAATTACTCCAAATACAACTCAATGCCCAAAACATGTTCTATGTTCCAAATCCACAATATCCCAAGTATCAATATGTACTGCTAAAGATGTCTAATACATCACATTTACCATTTTCTCAATAATTTTTTTTAAGAGCACCAAAGTGACAAGGTAGGGGTGAGTAATGAAACATGGAATGTTTTTCCTATTTAATTCATTACTCACTCCACTGGGATATTTCTTATTATTACATTTGTTTAAAACAATTTATTTAATACTATTTCAAAATTAGTTTAAATCCAAATATAAACAATTTCCAATGTAATCCAGTTTTCTCATACAATACAAATTTAAATGGAATGATTCTAAACAATGCTTAAAAATCATTTCATAAATTGTACATTCTCATACCACATTCCAATCACCACATCTACACATGAATTCATTATTACAATAGTTCCATACTAATGAGTGGTTTCCGATTGATTTAAAGGGTCATCGCAAGATGAAAGTGACGAGGATGAGGGATACCATGATGGAGAATAGTGAGTATAATCTTTTATCTCACTTCACTACTCTTGAATGCTTTAATAAGAATTTACTGATTCTAGATATTCTAGAATATCCACTACCAATGCAGTTTTCACTTTATGTCTTATGTCTCACTGACGTTGTTCCTCTACCACTAGATGACCCTGATACCCCTTCACCCTCAAAGAGGCACCAGAAGGAAATGATCATGCCAAAATTTCCCCAGAAAGAGAATTCATTGCCACTATGATACAACAGAACTTCTTCATACTATGGAGGCTCAGCATGGAATCAGGGAAACCATTGGTGTTGAAATAGTTCCCTAAGACTAAGCGCCTTAGAGTACCAATCCATCATCAATATCTCCAACGAAAATCATAAAGGCATATGGAGAACCAAGTGGGGTCTATAGGCCATAGGATATTTCTCTAATGAGTGTGCCTAGGCATTGTGGGTACATTAGACCTGTTTCGAGTCCCTTGACCAGTTGTAGGAAGTGGGATTATATCAGGTGGCATTGGTTTCTCATTTTTCAGTCTTCTCTCTAAGAGAAATCCATCTCGATTTTTGAGTTGCTACTGCTCAATTTCCAACACCATCATCTTATATCATGGGAAGGTAGGGATAATCTTAAGGACTATCCACCAGCATAGTAGACTCCCCATCCTCAGAGAGATGTACAATGAATTTCTCCTGGTAGCTTCTACCTGAAATGATACTGACCACATGTTCCCTTTGAAAAGAAGTTTATTGGTAAGGGTAGAAAGATTACTTGATCATCCTCTCTAGGATCTCTCACTTATCCCGTTTGAGGTGTGGATATAGTCAATATTGCAGAAGAACAGAGAAAAGTAGAAGGCTCACTACATCCAATCTCAACCATCCCACCAGTCCTTCCAAGAACTAGGTAATCTTGAACCAAGACAATATACCACATGGAAATATGAGCATCAACCAGACATATCTCTTATTCTTAGACTCACAGGTTTCTTTACCATGTCTTTTGAGTGAGTGTATTTTCCCATCTTGTGATGTATATACTAGGGTTTGGGAATTTACTTTGATGATAGGGGCCACACCGGTAGAGGGTTGTCCCATTAATTTGTATCTTCCTACGCTCGCCTAACTTTATGAATTGATGAGACAAATACATGAAGGAAACCCCACATCATCCCAACTGACCATTTCAATTTCTCTACAGGTGGATGGAAGAAGACATCTCTTTATATGAATACTATCATACTACAATGGTTTTTCATTCGGACTTTCAATCCGTACTTCTCAACATTTTTATTGTTCATCCCAAGACCCTTAACATTTTTGATGTAGTTGGGTTGTTGAATAATGCTTCTCACTTCTCATTCGCACCACATCATAACCATCTTGGGAAGTTGATAGGTGATATCGATGGTTCTTTAGAAAAATTATCATTCTTTATCAAACTTGGGGATGTGATGTTAAATGCTCGTATAGATAAAATAGTCATTTGTGCGCCATACCTCCCCTACTGGGTTTCCAGGAAATTCAGATGCCTTCAAAATATGGCCCTGTTTTTGGATTTTCACTTATGGGAGAGTATCATCCCATTGTTCTTTTTCAATTATGGCTCATGATGATGCAAGAAGGTTCTCTTATGGATGTTATCATTCCTAACATTACAAAATCTACTTTTTGGTCACTATATTATAACCTACTATGGATGAATTGTTATCCCATCTTGTTTTTGTAAGAACCAGTTATTCGTGTGCAGAAACCTTTAAAAATTTCCTATCATATTCTTTCCTAAAAGACAATTCCACACATGCCCTCTACAATTAAAAGTTCAATAACTACACCGTCTACTTTTGTCCCTATTGTGGCCACAAAGGATACACCACCTATTCATGCACTTATTGTATGAAGAAGCTCGGTTTCCCATCAGAAGCATATGGGAGGGGATTCATCGGTACAACCTATTTGAGTGTGGAGTGATTCAGACTGATCCTCTCATATAGACACATCCCAAGACCTTAATGAGCCTCATACATGTCGAATATCACTGATCTGCTCAGATGATGTGGTAATTCCTCTACATCTGGCTCTAGTGGTTGGACCATCTAGGGGAAAAGAGAGTCTACCCTCTTGGATGACCTATCATAGGTCTTGTCTCACTCATGTGAAGACGCTTACTGTTTATAGACACATGGAGGTAGAGGAGGATAAATGAACTCATGCTTTAGGGAGGAACTAGGTAATGTGAAATAAGGCTTGGTGCCAGTTATGTTCTCTCACCACAGAGACACCCATGGCCTATTTTGTGGATGAGGATGACAATTTTCTAAGATTATTCATCAAACTGATTTCGGGCATCTTGGATTATCAGAACATTCACATTTTTATCTACCAAATCGTCATTGCTTTGGGAGACTTTTCCTTTTGTGAGGAAATGCTGGCCAAGTTCAATTCTTATCATCACCAAGTGGTAACCTTTCGATATGTTTCAAAAGTATTTTATCATCTAATGGATGAGGAGGTGAAGGCATGTGATTTGGTGGACACCAAATAAGATTATCTATGGGAGTGAAAACCCCATGTAGAAAGGTTGAGGGATCAACTAGCCTCTTCACGTGAAAACTATAAAGCCATCCTGAAGAATGGGCGACACCATAATGTCGTTCTGGAGTGGTTGTGCGTGACAGTCAAGGATTAAATAAAAGAGATAGCTTATTTGGAGAAAACTATTGACGGCTCACGGCAATCGCAGGCCTTGCTTATGGAAAGGGTGAATAGAGCCTTGTTGTCATTCTGCCCCAAATTATGATATATACTCTTCCCCTTTTTTGATATTTTGGAAAGACTCTAAACTAATGATTCTCCTCCATTGCTGATGAACTTAATGAAACTGATTTTTTCTTAAGTCATCTTTCTGTGACATTTCTAGTTATGTCAATTGATCATAATAAATCATATAAACATCATTTCAATTAGGAATTAATTTTGAAGAATTATTTGAAATTAGTTAAACTGAAATAATTGAATCATGATACAATTTTTTTCATGTGCCACGAGACTCAAGAGCATAGTTTGACTATTACTGAGGTTTAATGGAACAACTCATAAACATTTATGTCTTTTTCACTATTACCCTAATTTTTATCTAATCCTTCTTGGAATAGGCTTAATGGGCATAACATGACATTTTTATAGGCCTCCTATTGCGGGTTTTTTACCTAATAAGCTATATGCCTTTTTTGATGTCTCGTTGTTTTTTATCAAACCAACACACAACTTTTACCCATAGGTGCCTTCGGTGGAATTCACCTCTGAAAAGTATGGACTCTTTTTTTTTACTAGAAGTTCATAGTCATGCCAATCAATATTATTAAAGATGTTTTATGTGGAACATCTTTGAGAAATCTAAATGGGGAAAGGGTCCTAAATCGGTATTGTCAGCTGAGAATGTTCTAATATCCTTCAGACCTATATTATGGGTTTTTCAAGATCATTAATTTGTGAGTTTGGAAATTCAAAAAGACTCAAGATACATTTTAGGTGCATGGATATTAGAAGGGACTCTCCTGGGGACAATGTTTCTTTTAATTTATGTCCTTTTTTGGCAACATATGTAGAGTGTCAATGGCATGATGTGCATATTCAATCAAACGTGCATGTAGGAAACTGGACATCCATTTCTAATGGCCTGGTGGGATTTGGAACATTTTGAATGTATTCAACATTAGAGGCCACATTGGGTTGCTAACCTGAGTAGTGGTTTCTAAAACATTAAGTATATTTATATAGGCTTTGGGTAGGAATATGTTACCTCATATATATTACTTGCTTAAAGGAGAGCTAGTGAATGGTCGGTTCAGTTACATGTATTTTTCATGTCAATGTCATTTGAAAAGAGGAAGGTATGTAAGCCATTATCCAGTTGTTTTCCAACATTAGGGTTGTGACAAGACATGAATGTCATTTGAGTGTATGGAAGCTAGAACAAACTCTCCTGGGGACAAATTTTCTTTTGATTGATAGACATTTTTAGGGGAAACATTTTCAAAGATGTATGGGCATGATATGTATAGTCAAATTATAGTGTTTTCAAGACACTTGACTTCCATATATGATATCTATTCCATATTATATAGATTAGGAAATTTCTGAATACGATATATGAACTTCGAAAAGGGGTGCACCTGAACACAAAAAAGGGGCATTTTATTGAACTTCATCAGGGGACTCCCAGAAACAAGTGGGGAAACACTTATTTTTTATTATTATCAACTTAAAAAATATGAATGTGGTATCCTTAGAAACCTAAAAAGTGACTAGAGATGAATCAGTCATATATTCATGGATATATTTGGGATGTGTGTAGGGAAGAAAATGTAAACCATGAAATTGATGGATTTTGAATCAGGAAGGTTGGAATGTGGAATTGAATCCATTGGGAATATTTAGATTAAAAAGGAATATCTTGAGGATGAATTTGTATTTTATTGATTGCCTTGTTTATTTCAAAATATAAAGAACCACCCGGGCATGTGGTACATAATCTATTAATGGTGTCCGCATGACACTAGCCTTCCATCTCAAATGGCCATGAATGATTATGAGGATTCAATATTTCTCATGTCACATAGTTTGGTGTAAGGTAGGAATGTATTCATACATATTGGGGAAATTTGGGCCACAATTTACTCATGTAAAAAAGGTGTCCCTTACATGGATCTTAATTGTATGTAGTGTGAGGCATTCATTCCATCATTAATATATCCGGTCATTCGAAATCGTATGGACATGATGTGGGGTTCATCTTGATTAAGGGAACAATGACTTGTATTTTAGGTTCATGCTACTAGGACATGGTTACTAGACTATTTTATCCATAATTTCATGGTTGATCTCACTCTAGGATACCTAAGGTCGCATGATCTATTCTCAGTGTGAGAAATAAGGGATTAAGAGGATTCTGAGTCATTACCTAAGAATAGAAAAATCATCATCAGAGGGAACCGTGGTATTAAAAAATTATTATAAGGTTTAATGTCATACAAAAAGGATGATTTTGACCTCACAGTTTAATTTTGTGTGGTGAAGACGTAATACAGTTCAGTTTAGAGTCTCACAGTGGAGACGATCATGCTTTCATAATGATATTTAATATCTTTGAGTTAATATCAATCAGGATGCACTGGCATTCCATACATGTGAGTGATGATAGAAGGTTTAAACCATTTTCTCGGTGGAAATATCAATCCTGAGTGATGATATGGGGCTTGAAATCCATTAGGCACACTAAGATATGAGATTACGCTCCTCCGGATGAATTTTCCTTTGGTGATAACCATTCTTGTGGGAAGCATATGTAGAGCCAGTAGGTCTTGTTGTGTATAGTCAATAAAAGGTATCACCAGTACACTTGCATTCTATCTCTGATGGACTTGAAGGGATATGGGGATTCATGTTTTCTTGGGGTATAGAGTTTGAAAATGGGAAAAATGTGCTTGGGAGCATATTGAATACCCATTCCATGAGTAAATATGAACTAAAAGAGCTTTCACATAAGTCTGAATCATATGTATAGGGGGGAAACATTATCTTTTGACTTCTGATGAGTGGGGGGCACATGTGGGATCCTGTGAAATTGGGAACTGGGCCACACATAACTCATGATGAATTTCACAGTTTATTGTCATGTGATTAGGAAATTTCATGGAATCTCTGTAAAAGTATGACCTATATATTTGGGGAAAATTGGACTTTTTTATTGTGGATGGGCCAGGAATCCAAATCTGAGCATCACTACATATCCTTAAATAGAAGAAATCTAGCCACCCATATTTCTTAATGGTCCCCACAAAATTTTTCTCAAAGTGTAAGGAAATTTGAGGGAATTTATTTATGATAGATTGTACTAGATGCCAAATCTGGGCATCACAACGTATCCTTCAAGGGCAGTAATCAAGCCCTAAATACTTTTTAAAGTTCCAAGAACTGATCTTGCTTAGTCATCAGGGTAGGGAAATATTCATTCTATCTATCACGGTTTCCTAGTTAACTAGGTTAATATTATTGTTTTCATTCATAAGATAATCTCTACTAATAATCTTAATCTCACGTGATTCATAGTCGATGTGAGAAAAAATGAGTGATATGGGTTTCCCTCAAGAATATGGGTAGATATGGTGAATTATGGAGGAATTGTTTTATGGTGGGGGTGGTCCATGATCGAGGATCAAGGCATCGCTACATATCCTGTGAGGGTAGGAATAAAATTTCACGTAGTTATGTAAGAGATAAGGTAGCTTATTTTCATGTGATTAGGATACTTTTTTCCATGCAGATTAATTTATTAAAAAAGGACTTGAATCATGGTTTAATTTCAGGTTTCATGGATGATATCTTTAGATTTTATCATCATGTGGAAAGGACAATGACTCAGTGTTTATGGTCATAGAGTTTGGACCTCATCTTGGGGGTTTCATTGTATTGTTACTCATATTTTAAGGTATTTGAGTTTCGAACATGGATTCATGGTCCAATGTCATGTGCCATGGACTAATACTGTATAGTTTAATGTCATGTGGTTAGGACAATGACTCATAGATTAAGGTCATAGAGTTTGTAACATGACTTCTAGGTATTATAACTCCTTTTTTAGAGTTATAGAGCATGGATCTTGTAATCTATGTATTATATCATGATGTATAAACTAATACTGTATATTTTATCATCATGTGGTCATGATAATGACTTGCAGTTTATGGTCATATAATTCATACCATGGATTTGGGTATTAAAACTCATAGTTCAGGGTCATGGATCTTGGACCTTGGTTTCTGGGTATTATGACTCATAGTTTTGGGTCATAGAGCATGGACCTTGGCTTATAGGTATTATTACCCATTGTTTAGGTTCATAGAGCTTGGATCGTGGCTTATGGGTTTTATGACTCATAGTTTAGGTTCATTGAACTTGGACCTTTGCTTTTGGGTATTATGACACATATTTTAGGGTCATAGAGATTATATCAGGGGTTCTAGGTATTATGACTCCTTGTATAGGGTCATACATCTTGAAACATGGATTCTGGGTATTATGAATCGTAGTACATGATCATAGAGACGGGTCCTTGACTTCTGGGTATTACGACTTATTTTTTAGGGTCATAGAGCATGGGTATTGACATGGAGTATTACTACATGATATATTTCATCATGAACTTTGTGTTTGTGGGAGATGTGATGAGCTATCCATTGATTAATATCAGGGTGTATGCTCCATTAGAATAGATCCTATGTATGACATATGGTACTTGCCACATTGGTCCATGATTTGGGGGATTCTTCTCAAGTATCATCGAGGTTCTGATGACTTACACCATTTCTCCTTTGAGAAAATATTGAAGGAAATCCTTTTGGGTGAAGGCTCATGCAATCCTATTTTGGTAGATTTCCAAATGGTGCAGAGTGTGCATCCGTTTTTTTAATCTACTCCAACTCATGAAATGATCACTGAGATTTCTTTTCTAGGGACCATTGGTCACAAATGGCCACACAAAGTGATGGAACATGGATTTCGATAGGCAAATCCGCATATGACCTATACATTCGTGAGTATGGGGTTTCTTGTGTGGCGGTATGGGTCATGGTATGGTATGACAAAAAATCATGAAAGAGATTGTATGGACATGATTTCATATCCATATCGACCATCTTCTTGTGTATATTGGACAATGTCCTGTTGAAATCCTCTATCTTCCCATTCGGTACTGTGTGGTAATGGGATGCCCAGTTTTCTTTAATTCTATACTCCTTATATAAATTGTCCAACTCAGCAGAGTAGATGTTGGTGTCATTTTCTGTTATTATTTTATGGGGGATAAAAAATATAGTAATGATATTGTCCTTCACAAAGCTAACGGTGTTTTTCACCATGACTTCATTAAGGGTTATGGCTTTGGAAATATGGAAAATAAGTCAGTCTATGTGAGTATGAACATGAATTTCTTGGCTATGGAGGGAGGGTATGGTCCCACTAAATCCATCCCCCATGCATTGAATGGTCAAGAGTACTTATCTTTATGAAGTTACTCCAGGGGTCAGTGTATGAAATTGGAATGAACATGGAAGGAATGTAACTTCTTGGTGAATATGGAACAATCATGTATCATTGTGGGCCATTAGTACCCTAGCCTTCAAATTTGATCAGAGATCTTGTTTTTTGAATGGTGTTCTCCACAATCCCCTTTGTGTAATTATTTCATGATGATAATAGTCTCTTCTCCATCGATGAACCTGAGAAGGACTCTTTCAAGGAATAGTTTGTAGAGAATATTTTCCTGGATTACCCCATTGTAAAAAACAATGTTGGTTGTTCGTCATTGGACCTGCTCCCTTACAGACCTATCTTATGGTATTTCCCCATTCTGAATGTAAAATAAAACAGGCATCATCTAGTCAGGGGAGTGACCATGAGTCTTAGAAATGGTGATAATTTCATCATGCTACTCTGTATGGATCTAGGTGAATGGAAATATTATAGGGTGATGGGAAATGGTAATAAATGTTTCATCCTGGTCTAGAAAGACCAAGGTTGTGGCTACATTTTCCAAAGCAACAGCTTAGGCATTTTTTGACAAGGGGATATAGGTGAACGTTGGATTGGATGGGAATTAAACCATCAGTTCTTAAATGTGGTACATCAAGGTGGACAATAATTCTTTCATAAGGGTGTAGTAACCACTGACTTGTTTTAGGACTACATACGAATCACCATTTATTTTTAGGTGTTTGGATTTTACATGAAGTACGAGTTCCAGGCCTATAATGAGGGCCTAATACTCTGAATCACTACTTTTATGGCCTTCAGAATTAGGAAAGAGTATGTTAAGTTGTCCATTTCGAGAGATATGAGTATAATTCCCAACCCCACTATTTTGATCTTAGTATCCCCCATAATTTTACATATCAGACTTCTGGAAATACCATCAAAATACATTTACCATATCTATGGGTCCTCCTGAATGAAAAAAAACATGTTCATCCAAATCCTTAGCATCCAACAATGTTGTTTCTTCCAAGGGATGCTCATCAATGAAGTCTTCAAACTCTTGGAATTTGATGGCATCTTGGTCACATGCTGTATATGAAATAGATGTTGGATGACTTCCCATCTTGATAGACATCCATTTAGCATGGGACAATAGAGGATATATTTGAGCTGGTTGTAGAGGAAGCTCAGAAGACCTCATGGTGATGAAGGTAATAGCTAAGTTTCTGAACCATGAATATTATATCTAGGATGTTATTTTCATTTCGTGAATACTGAGTTTCAGCATTAATCGTTGATTTGCCTATGTAATAGAGGTTGTTCTCAATGCCATCTCTTTTATTCAGTTCCAAAAGGTACCTAATGCCTATTCTAGGGAAGTTACATACAAAATTAGTAATCTCCCCTCAACTGGTGGAATTAAAACTAGAAGGATTAATAGATATCTTTTGATATTGTTGAATGATTCTTGGAAATCATTATCCCACTAATACATAACTCGTTTTTTAATAAGCCTGGTGAAAGATAAGAATTTACCTAGTAGGTTGGATACGAATCCCCAAATGTTAGTGAGTGTCCCCTAGACACTTCCCAACATGTTGAGGTTGAGAGGTGGGAACATTCCAAGGATGGATTTTGTTTTCTCAGGGTCGACCTTGATGTCACGATGGCATATGACAATGCCAAGGAATTTTTCAGAGGAAACATAAAAGGAACATTTTTTGAGATTCATCTTCAATATATGCTACCAAAATATGTCAATGATAGTTTAATAATCAAGAAAGAAGTCTGATCAATGATGGGTTTTAACCACCATATCGTCAACATAACACTCAATTAACATTCCCAAGAAGTTCTAGATGATGTGATGCTTGTACAGCTGTTATGTGGCACTGAAATTTTTTAGACCGAAGGGAGTCAATATATAACAGAACACCCGTTGAGGGGAACTAAATGTGGTATCCATTTCATCTCCTCAGGCCATCCAAATTTGGTTGTATTACAAATATCCATCTATGAAATATAAGGATAAATATTGGGCTTTTGCATCAATCAACAATTCTATGATTGGGACAGAGAAATCGTCTTTGGGGAATTTCAGTTATGGTTCCTAAAGGAAATGCAGATTCTATTTTTCCCCCTCTTATTTTTGACAAGGATTGTTTTTTCTATCCAGATCAGATATTTTTCCTCCCATATATTGTTTTCTATGACCATCATATCAACTTTGACCACTATTTTGGATGCAAGTATCAGGTGGGTCCTTCTGGACTCCTACATATAGCCCCAATGATTTTCTGGTATGTTCGTATGATGAGTGGAAACCTTAGGATCAAAGACTATCATTTCTATGTAATTATTGTCAAACACCTCTTGATTCTTCATTAGAAAAGTGGTATTTACCCCATGATCCCTGACAGGAAGAGACACACTAATAATAGTGGGCTATGGGTCGTCTATGGTGACCAGATTTATCTCCCTAAGTTAATCGATTGTTGTGGAGACACCTTCTTCGAAGGTAGATGGGTCATCATTATGGTTTTCTTCTTATTCATCACCATCTATCATATTCTTTATCTTTTTCCTCTTCTAATGGATAGAGAATTTTGGAAACCAACTCTCCATCGTGGGGAGAGAAATCATCATTTTCCTTAGTGAGTGAGGTGGGGGTAGTTTCAGGTCTCATGGGTGGGCTGAGAGAAACATTGATAGGTCATTTCCTAACATCAAGGGAGTCATGTGACTCTTATGTGTCTTTTGTATTGGTGGTTGCAGTAGAGATCAGACATAAAATTGAGTCTGAATCTGGACTTGAACTTATTCATTTATCTTGGTTGATGTGTAATATATAATCTTCCCTAAGAAGCTGGAGGGGTTAGTGGGAGACGTTTCCAATCTATTCAGTAAAGTAATCAAATCATTCCTGTTGGCTAAAATATACTTTTCTAAGAATTCATATAACCCTATGTAGATATAATATGACTCATAGGAATCAAATGTGGATTTATCAGCAAGAAATGTCCAGTTTTCTATACATGTGAAATATTTGACGCACTAGTGGTAAAATGATGGAATTTGATCGTGTTGATGCATACAAGGCCTCCCTAACAAAACGTTGAAGACCATTCTATTCCATACTCCCAAGAACATAGAATCTGACATGAGATATCTACGAAAAGTTGTATGCTTGATTCTTCCAAATAGTTTGGGCACACATTTTTATATCCCAGTAGAATTAAAGTGTAGGGTGTCAAGGAATATTCATCATAGCCCAGTCAGAGAAGTGTCCACAGTGGGAGAACTTTGACTCTAGAGTCGTTGTTTATGAAGATCCTCCGGACATAAATTCTGTTTATCTTTCCAAACACATTTAATGGATTGATGTTCCTTTATTTGATGGCATCTTCATCCATTTTAGTGATGAAGATGACAATCTAACATTCTTTGGGACTGGTCTCAATCTGATAGACTTCAGCTGCTTCTACATTGGCCTCAAAATCCTGGGGACTTGTTAAGGCTTTAATGAGTGCCTCCCTATGATCTGTAGATAGACAAAACCCATCCAAGATTTAGTGCTTTGCTGGTACTGACACCATCTGCTTCAGAATACCATAATTATTCCCTAAAGGTCGGGGAATCCTGACATGGGGTTCCTCTTTCACAAAAAATTAAGCGGTTTGGGTTTTAAAGGTGAATGGTTCTTCCTATGTGATTGGGGTCGGTGATTTTGATGTCCTTTATGTATTTTGAAGAATTGGTCTGCATTTATGCCTTATGAGATTTGATATTTGTCTTTACATGATTGATATTCCATGATAATTGAACCTTACTTTCATTTTATAGGGGTGAAGGAGCATGCATGTTCTTGTTGAGTCTTCTAGAGGGTCCATCCTAGAGTTTCAGTGATGTCAATGGGTTTACTTATGGTGTGGTTGGGAATATGACTCCTGCCAAAATCATGCATTCTAGGAATCCTCTGGATTCTGCGGCCTCTTCCTTTAGATCTCTGTTTTTTTGTAGGGAATGTAGGTTTGTGGCCACAGTCCCAATTGGATAAGGGTCCCATCAGGTGAATGACATTAATGAAGCCAAAGATCAATTCTTGATCCAACCCAGTTTCTGTCCATCTGTCTCCTTCTGATGTTTTCGTTTGGCAGGGTAGTTCCCATTGTACCATTTGGATGTGTGGTGCTCGTTCTACCATGTCTGTTGGTAGGATGTCCAAGAGTGTCAACACTGACTTTGTATTTGTTTTAATATCATCTTCTTACTATAGCATTCTTCATTTTTATCCTTTAATGGGTTGTGGGGATGAGGATGATGGATGTGCTAGATTGGGAGTTTTGGGGGGCATGGTTGGTTGTTTCAACTACACCTGGAAGATTCAGTGGAGTTAGTTTATGGTCTTTCAGGTTATCAAATATTCAAACCTTTTCTTCATATTAATGCCAGTTTTTTCCATCCACATTCCTCCCTTGATTCTGAGATGGAAACATACACCACTTGTACTGGCGGTGGGCCCAAATTAACATTCTCAAGATCCACCATCTTTTATAGGAGATCATTGAAATCAAAGCTTTCCTAGAATGTTTTTCCAAGAATTCATGGATAAAGACAATTATTGGGATGGTCATCGATACCCACTTCATATGAGAACTTTTCCTTTTGTAGATGAATAAAATTACAAATCAGGGTGGGTATAAAATTATTATGGACCTGGTCATTTTGGAATGAGTAAACATTATTTTTTCCGTTCATCGAACTAATTTATTTTACCACCCCATCACTCATATTGCTGATGTGGGGGTGGTTGTTGGTGTCTAAGGGGTCCCACTTGGTCTGGTGGGAGCCTTATAACTGGAGATGGTGCTGGCATGGCTTAAGCATGACAGAAGCTGCTTCAGCATTTCCCATTATTTTCCCTGGGGCGGATGGGGCCATTGGAAAATTGAGATTAATCTTTTTTAAGTAGCATTCTATCCTATGGGATATGGAAGAAAAGTCTCTATACCCACTATTGTACTTCTCCTAGATGAGCAGTATTTGAAATTCATCCCGATCATTATCAATGAACAGGGAGAGCATCTCATCCTAGGGGACCAGCTGGTTCCGGGAATATTTCAGGAATTTCCATCGGGGAATGAAGTCTGAGACTATTTAATTCACTAGTTTCTTTTAGTTAATGAAATCACAGACCATTATCTTAGGCAGCATTGAACTGAGATGGAAGATGTATTTTCACCAGAGATCATCCCAACCTATGACAAAATTGGTTAGCAGGCAAGTTTATCATATTAAGGGCCGATCCTTGTCAGGTTCGTATGAAGCACCTGAGTTTTAATGCATTTTTGTGCTCTAGAGTGCCCATCATGGGGTCACAATAAGAGTAATATTGCATTAAATTCTTCTCTGGGTCCCCCAAGACCTTTTATACTAGGAATATGGGGTTTTTGATGTTGATCAGGGGAAGAAAATTGCTCACCCAATCAAGGAATGGTTTATGCTCTTGTTGTATCAGAGTGAGTGGCCCTACCATGGCATATAGTTGAGCAGTTAATTGCTCAATGATATTCATGATCACCTGATACATATCCTTATGGGTTTTATCTGGGATAGTGTCCATGGCTGGGTGTGTTGGCGCTGCTAGAATTTGGGGTGGATACCCAGGTGGGGTTATCATTTGTTGGTTTACATTAATATATTTTGGCTTCCATCTCTATGAGGGAATGTTTAGATGTCCTTCTAGGTCTACAATGAAAGGACCTATGAGAATGGATTTATTTACTGGGATGAGTTCCTTTGGAAAGGGTACCGCATCTGGGAGCACCTGTTAATGTTCCATGTGGGGAACACATCTGATGTGATAACTCCCTCGACATAGCTCGACATTAATCCTCCGGAGCTCTTTAATTTCATCCTCCTATTTTTCATTCCTTTACTCGAGAGTTAGGGACACATTTCTAGGGGAGGAAAAGGTTGTTAATTTAAGACCTTGGATTTATTATTCTCCTTGTTAGGGTTTTCTATGGGATATATTCACATATTAGCTGAGGGGGCACTAAGATTTAAGACTACTCTCTGGTTTCAGGTATGCACATCATCAGGCTCGGTGTGGGATGCCTCTGTGATAGATCCATCTTGCATCATGTCCCCTTCCTATACATCAGTTCTTGTTAGGTTAGTGGTGTTGAAGATTACCGGGTTCACTAAGGAATACCGCATTGGGGGTGGTGTACCTGATGTCAAATGGTACGAAGGATTTCTGTATACTGTTTTGGACTTTCTATATACATTAGGTGATATTCATTAGGTTTCATGAAAATGATTGACCTGGTGGGAGCCCTGGTATGACCTCTTAATGAGCATTTGTCTATGAGGGTGTGAACCATGAGATGGAGTGGAATGGGTAACTCCTCTGTCCATCGATCATCCTATATGGTAGAATAAAGTCGTCCTTTATGCAGGTATTTGATGTAAAAATTCCCCCAACCCTGCAGGCTGGCGTTATTCCCATTTTTCAAGTGATGCATCATAGTCTTGAATTGTTGTTCTTATAGAGTAATTTTGATTCGAAAATCCTCCAAGACCATTTTTGTGGAGTATCCCATCGTTCATAAGTTGGGGTTTCACTAGATTTCTTCCCCTAGGTCATGATATTGGAGGTTGTCATTTCTAATGGGGTTTTCTTGAAGGTCCATGTGGTTAAGTGAAGAGATCCATGGTAAAGACCCAGAAATTCCATGGAATTTTTTTTCAGAATTTATTGGGAATTTTACGAGTCCGCAGTTTCGGACGGTGCGTGATTCTGAGGCCCGGAGTGCCCGGAATGATCCGTTGAAATTTTTAAGCATTAATTAACGCGCGTATGTAGTTTTCTTGAAAAATTTGAATTACACATAAACGGTTACTCGGATTAGAAATATGAGGCCACTGTTGCATTCAGGATGGCGGTTTTATCCTAGGCTTGACCTAAGTTTAGTCGGCACGGGCCTCCTGTGAGAAAACCTGATAATGGAATAACTGTAAATAAAATAATAATAAAGTTATTTTATTTTTCAAATCCCTATAACTCACAAAAGGTACCTTAGATTAAAAATCCGAGACCACTTCTGAACTCGTGAGAGTAGGATTTCATTATGAAGATACTAACTTGGGTCGGTGAGGGCCACTAGAGAAAGTTATTTTTCGTCTGCAAATAAAATAATTAAGTGAAAATTATTTTATTTTAAAATTCATTACATTTAAACGGTAACTCGAAATAGAAATCTGAGGGTACCGTTGAGTTTTTTTGGGCGTGTTTCACCTAGGAAGAGCCTAACCTCGACCGTTGTAGGTCGATGATGGTTGTTATTAATTTTCCAAACATTTTTTTGGGTACGTTCAGTAAACCTGTGAGTGACATTTTATATCTTTTGAACCGGTGCTTGGAATTGAAATCCGAGGGCATCGTTGAACTCGTAGAATCGGTAATTTCTTAGGGAGACCTTCATCGTAGTTGCATTTTATTGTGATTAGAAGTTAGTTTTTGGGGGTTTTTAATTAAATTGAATAATGTTAAAGATTTAACTTTATTTTATGTTGGAGGTTGAAGCCTCCAAGGGGAGGTTGGAGGTGGGGTCCATGACACCTGAACCTCCCTTAGGAGGATGTTATGGTGGTGGGTCCCACACGCACATAACCTCCCTTGGGAGGTTTATTAGGTGGGATCCACCTGACCTCTCTAACTCCCCTTGAACCCCCTAGAACCCCCAATTAAATTTGGTGAAACTCTTTACCTTTTTCCCTATTAATTTTTTAGCCTCCACCCTCATTAATTAAGTGGGTTGTCTTCTTTAATTAATCTCAACTTTTTGAATATTTTTTTAATCTTTATGCCACCATTATAATAAGGTATTATATTTTATTATTGGGGGTTGGAATAATCCTTTTTTGGGAGAACATTGTGAGAGGAGCTTTGGGAGAATTGAGAGGACTTCAACCTCTCAACGGAGAACGCGAAGAACTTCCATCTCCACCGAAGAACGACGACGTCATCTTCTTCCTTCTTCAATAAAGGAAAGGAAAGGGAAGCAATTCCCACGAAGAACCCTGACGCCTTCCTTGGCTTCTTCTTTCCTGATGTCAATGGAACACTGCTACCTTTCCGCAACTCCGCCTTGCGAACACCAATTACAAGGTTGGCGTTTGTCTTGATTAAATTAAATCTCGGTTCGTCATCTTTTATGTGGTTCTATGTTGGAAATTTTTTATCACCTAATGTGAGGGCACGGGCCGAATAAACATGGCCCGATTTCCCTCCAATTGGTACTTTATTGGTTGATGACGGAGGTGCAGCCAGATGGCGTGGTGCCGACGCACCCGGCTGGAGAAGAACCACAGCTAGGAGGGCCACGGAGGATGAAAGAGGTGTGACACCATCACACCACACCATGGTGGAGATGAGGAACCATGGCTGGGAGGGCAGCGGAAAATGGAGAAGCATGGAACTGTTGCGCCGCACTGCGGAGCTGAAGTCCGCGGCCAGGTCGGGCCGCGACGGTGGTGGTGCGGCGCTGTCGCGCACCAGGGGTGGTCTGCCAGGCCGACCGCCATGGAGCTAGACGAGCAGGACCATCCGGATCCCGCAGCTCCAGAACCGGTGCATCGCGTCGTTTCTATTAAATGAACCAGGGAGGGGTGTGGCACCCCCCTCCTTCGCGTGGCCAGCTGGGCCACCACGGGTCGGGCCGCCCTTAGGGGCCACCCTCAGGTCGGGCCGCCTGTCGGGTCGGGCCATCTCATTGGGTCAGGACGTCCCCTCGGCTCATGATTCGTCCTCATACCAGGTCGGACCCATGGTCTAGGTCAGACCCCAGTTCAGACCAGGTCGGGATGGGTCAGTCCGACTGGGGTCAGACTGGACCTGGACCCGCTATGGCCATTTACACCTTTTAGCCCGCATCTAGAGATACAGGTGTCCGATTGACATACCACATGCAGAGATGGAATTATTGGAGAAAGAAGATACTTTTTTCATACCCCACATGAGGTTTGGATGCATTTGGGTTAGGTTCGGGTTGGTTTGAGCCTAAAAACTAACTGGGCCTGTATAACAGAAATGCCGATAACTCTCAGATTGGGCGTCCGATTAACGCACTGTATGTCACTTTGGGTTCCTTATTTTGATATAGAATTATGGGATACATCAACATAGTACTTTGTGATAGATGATGTATCGACACTTGGGTAGAGGAGCGGACCCTCCCGGAATCGAGCATGCTGTGTGCGGGAACCCTAGGGCTGGCTACGATGACTACTATTCCGGAATCCTTTGTGGGTCCAATAGCGACAACTACTGTACCAGAAACCTATGTGGGTTCGATAGTGATGACTACTTTACCTAGATCCTCTATGGGTTCGACAATTTTGACTTATGTTCCTAGATCCTGTGTGGGTTTGACAGAAAAGCTGGTCCTGTATCCTATGTGGGTCTGACAGCTTAGCTGGTCCTGTATCATGTGTGGGCCCAACAGCTCTAATGAATCATATATGGTCCTATATCCAGTGTGGTTCTGACAGCTTAGCTAGTCCTATATCCTTTGTGGGTCCGACAGCTTAGCTCGTCCTGTATCCTCTGTGGGTCCGACAGCTTAGATGAATCAGTGACTACATCTGATCATCTATATTTCTCTACTAAAGATGTATACCTGTGTGAGATGAGTCATGCCTTTCACCCATTATCATCATGGTGATTGACTTTACTTCTTTTGTGGAATGGGTTGTGCTTGGGATCGCGAGTTGGAGCCGGACTGTGATTGGTAACTTAGGTATATGTATGGGCATATAAATAATTAAGGTTAGTTGATACTTCGTGATTTTATCATTCTTTGTGGTTTATCCTTGTTGGATATTGTGAGACCTTGAGGGTATTGGGGTCCCTACTGAGTATCGTTATACTCACCCCAACAAGGTCTATGCCCGCACCTCATTGTGTTGGATGCAGACAATGTACAACACTGATCGATGTAGAGAGTTGTAGAGCTGGATGGTACCCGGAGGTGAACCACTTGGCGAGACGTACACAGAGAGGACGAACAGACTTGGGGTGATGAGGAGGCCATCCGTACACACCCTTCAGGTGGGAATCCCCCAGGATGACTCAGTAGTTGTTGTTTTAATTTACTGCATTTGTAGTAGCGTTTCTGTTGTGTTGTACTTTATTGTTGGGCTTGTATTTCTAGCCCCTTTACTTTCAGCACCCACTTTTGTATATAGTTTTTACTTAGAGTTTTACTTCCAGTTGCATACTCTGTTGTTGTTGATTACTATTATAATTTAAATGGATTCCTATTTTAGAGATTGTTGCCTTTGGTTTTAGTCACCAGCCCCTGGCCTATGGAATGCGGGCTTGGGGTAGTCATGATACGGGCCCTAGGGGACGGGTCATGACAAATTGGTATCAGAGGAGTCGGTTCTACCGCAGAACTTAGGACTATGATCTGTCTTACTATGATGAAATAGTGTCTGAGTATTGAGTGTGGTTTTCAATCCAGGGAGTCCAGTGTTGGTGCGGCGGCCGACGTATCGATAAACCAGGACCCTGACTTCTAATTTCCGACTCAGTTCACGAAAACACTGATTGAGAGTATGTTTTCAAGAGTCTTCTTTATGAACTATTTGTATAAGAACCTGGCCTTAAACAATACTTATTACTAAATTAAATGAATAATTTACATTGAGGATCTTTTCATATTTAGATTTTTAGAGAATTAGGACGTAACTATTACATCTCAAAGATTGCAAAGTAGACATCTACTCAGCTTCCATTTTTTTCAAAAAATAAAAACTCTTGAACAAAATATTCATGTCGAGTTCCTTGTTTTAGACAGCCTGACATTTCATTGATCCCATCCTTGACCCTATTCAACTTTATGTCCTGTGAAAAACATTTCAAAAAAACTTGGGATGAGCATAAAAAGCTCAATAAGGGTTATAACAGTACGAAAAGAAAACATTAGTCCATGTATACATAAGAATCAATGAAATCATACTTTACTCATAAAACATAATCAATTTAACATACATCATGAAATCATAGGATTTAGGAATAACTCATAAAAATCATAAGACATAAAGGTAACTTGAGGCATTCATAACATTCTTACATAGGGAGTAACCCTCATGGATACATTTGGAATACCCATCACAGTATATTACCTAAATCTCTTTGTAGAAACCTTAATGTTTAACCCCTTTGTGTTACCCAATGCATTGGAGAGCTATATCAGCCTCACCCACCCTTAGTTTATCACGGAACCACCCGTCTTCATAAACAATGCCCAAGAACCATAACATAATCATAGCACATAACTTAATCAAAAATGAAATATAACATTCCCACATTGCTATAATATATAACATTTTAATATAATTAATCCATTCTAAAAATCATTTTCAAAACCATTTAAAACATTTAATAAAGATATTTTTGAATCAAAGTGTCCCATACCACTTTGAAACTTTTAACATTTTAAACCATTAATAACCATATAATTAAATCCTTAAAACCATTTTGAAAACATGGATATTAATGAGAAATATTTATAAGAATAAATCATTAAAAAATTTAAAATGATATTTTAGTTAAAGGGTTTTTAACAAAATGAGAGACACTTCAATACAATAATTGAGGAATAACATTTAATCAGAACATTATAATATCATGAGAATAAAGGGATTCAGGATATACTATGCCAAAGGATAGTATATACACCATATAAGAGTGAATTGGTGCATAACAACAATGAAGCCTCAATAGAAATGTAAAATGAGATGAAATCCCTTATAAAGAATGTATCCTTAAAATTAAAGATAAATAAATCTCATAATTATGTGTGACAGATATAAATATACCCAATATAAGTGGATATTATGTGTAAAACAATCAAAGGTCATTCACACATATTCAAATGATGAAATATTCAATAACTATATGTTGAACCCAAAGAAATCAAAATTGGGTTAAAAAGTTCCCTTGGTAAAATTCGACACCCTAACGACGTCACCTTAAAATTCATAAAATTAGTTGATGAGAGAGAAAATGGTATCTCATCACGTGGACATAAAATTTACATTAATAAGGATATAGAATATCATATCCCAAAATAAAAGATGAAAATTAAAAGACATAACAAAATAAGTCTTTTAAAAAGAGGAGGGTGAAAGGTTCCCTTACTGATTTGGGTAACTTTCTAAACGTTCACCCCATGAAAGAATGACCGTACAACGTTGGTGTAAATACCCATAAAAGAAAGTATATTACACAATGATTAGAATAGTGGTAAGTAAATACACCACTCAAAATAAATAGTGGCAAATGTAGCATAAATCTTACAGGAATAAAAGTGAGATGAAAAATCCCTTACGAAAACTCAGCAGCCTAACGACGCCACATAAAACATCCAAAAAAATGGATTGATGAAATAAAATATGGTCTCTCATCATATTAACATATAAAGTACAGTAAGAGGAATATAAAATAACATCCCACAACATAAGAAAGAGGATCTTAAATTAAGTTATATAAAAAGAGTACTTAAAAAGAAAGAGAGAGGTAGGATCCCTTACCTCAAGTTCGACTTGTCTTGTTCGTTTCTTTATATTGCTGAATAATAAACATTGGCCAATTTATAATTTCTTATGTTCATAATTTAAATATTATTATTCAGTTCATATCACATATTATAATGTTATAATAATGGGTTAATAATGTGAGTTCATATCAGACGTTTTTGTCGATGTTTGGTACATGAGTCAAAAATTAACTTGTTTGAAAATGATTGTCCATGTAGTTATAATTAAATCATATCTAGAATAGTATTAATGATTTAAATATCATATATATACAGTACATATTCATTTTATACTATTCCATAACATTTTAAGATAAAAAGAAATGAAATGCACCGTTCATGGAGACGATAGACCGTACGTACGCATGAACACTACTTTCATTTCTTTGACATATTAATGGAATTAAAAATAATTGAGAGATATATATATTATAATTCCACTATAATATATATGTTTTATATGTCACATATGTTCATTAATTCCATTCTTTATACATTCCATGTATTGCATGAATGAGTCACATCACTTGAGGGGGCGGTAGTCCACACTTCCTCGTATGAAATTATCGCATTTGCACAACATGAAAAGCATAAAGGTATGTTTTAAATATAAAATACAGAAGCATATGGAAAACATAAATACCATATATATCATATATAAAATATAGTGACACCATAATTGCAACCATGAAAGGTGTTAAGAGAATATTGAACAATCATCATTTCGTGAGGCAGTAATTCTCCATCCACAGAAATAGTATGTTATTTAACCATTAGACGAAGTTGTGTGTAAGTGTAGCAATAATAATTCACATAAAAACATCCTAGTATATTGAATATAATGTTATTGTTACAAAATAATGGAATAAAAAGATTTTAGGGGTTTGGAGAAGCAAAATAAAACAAAAAAACACAAGTGAAGACATTACCTTTAAATCGGGTAACTCTTCTTGGTTTGAACCAAAAGGGTTTCTTGAATAGAAATATGCCAAAGGTGAGGCTTCAATGATGAATAGAGGGATTTTTAGAGATTAAATGGGCAGAGTTTGGCCGAGCCAAATGCTTGAGAGGTGTGGGTAAGGTGGTAGAGGTGGAGGCCTTTTATAAGATAAGAGGAGGGGCACTCTTGGAAAGTTATAAAATATAACATTATTATAAAATGATTTTCAGATTTTAAAGGTCCCAAAAGGATATATTTCAATGATAAGGTGATAAGGATTCTAAATCCACCCATACAATGGGTTTGTGACAAGTGTAAGACTTATATTTCACCCTATCTTCTCATTTTATTTAAATCGTTCATTTATGAGATAATCACTGCATCATCACGGTGTCATAAATAAAATAATTTATTTAATGTCTAAAAATTATAAAAAAATATCATGATGTATGAAATCTTTTTATATTTCTAATTAATATTTATAGTCAAAAATATGACTTGTATAACCCCATGTAAATTTTTTTTAGTAAAATAATACATGTTTGTGACATTTTAATTTTAACTTTAAATAAAAAGTTATTAATGTCATTTTCCTACCAAAGTGGCTCCATGGGGTCCCCAAGTTGACCCAGGGATTTTCATGGTCGGCCATGACTCATCCAATAAAGGTAGGACATGTGTCATGGTCATTTCATAATATTATAACATTATCTTTACCTTAAATTACACTAATTACCTTTAATCGCGATTAATAAAACTTAAAAGTTACTATTCACCAAAAAATTATTTTAATATCATTGAACCACATTTTAATTCCTAATGACAACCATGTATGTCAGATTTTTGAAAATCAAATCACAGAAGTGGTAAAGTTTCACTTAAACAAAAAATCAATTTCTTTAACTACCACTTAGTGGTTCCACTATTCATCAAAAATTGATGTTTTTCTGAAAAATACCAAAAATTCACCCTAATCTATATTTGATATTCCAAATTGAAAAATTATGTCTATTTTAATGAATTCAAAATATATAAGTTTCATTAATTAATTTAATAATTCATTCCCGCTATCAAAACAAATAGCGTGTTTTTAAGAAACAATATCTATTAAAAGATTAACACTAGTTTAAGTCCAATTTCAAAGTTAAATTAATTCCAATGACCACCATTGGATTAAATGGTAAAAATATATTCTAAATACACATTAATATCAATTAATATAGAATCTATCCATATAAATAAATCAGATTAAAAAGTGGTTTTGAATTAAAATGCAACATTTTCACTAAAAATGATCTTATCGGAAAAATAACAAAAATTTACACAGTAAATTTTGATGTCCAGATTCTAAAGAAGGATTTTATTTTGTCAAATTCAACATATAAAATTGTCAAAAGTATATTTAAAAATGGTTCTCCATCAAAAGGGGGTTAATCGACCTTTTAAAGAATATTAGAAGATTCATGCTTAAAATTGGATTCATTTTCATTTTAAGCCTCTAACATTTATTGGATAAAAGTAAAAATATTTGACAAACATATATAATCATTTTGCAGTTAGTTCCTTTAATTCCCTCCATTACAACGACTAGGTGTTAACTGCCATTAAAAATAATATTATTTTATTATTAGAGTGCAACATGAGATTTCAAAGAAACTCATTGTTGTGTATTGGGTACGCCATCGAGCATAGCGTTCCATTTAAAGTAGTATTAATACTTTATTCACAAATATGGATAAATATGAAAATGTCATATTATTTATTTACCTGGGGTGTTACATCCTTTCCCCCTTTGGGGAATTGCGTCCTCACAATTTTATAATTGGGCTTGGAAACTTCATTGAAAATCCCACATCAGAACAAGAGTCAGTAAAACTATCACTTTAAAATAAATAAAGAGAAGTACAAAGGTCACCTGAGTTAACCCATACTAGGATTCCATGTAGGAAAACATGGACACGGAGGAGAAAACAAAGGGTCATGTTCTGATGGAGAGTGATAGAAAACATGTTTAGGAGAAATTTAACAACAAGAAAATCACAAACTTGTGATGGGTTAAACGGTATTTGATTCCCCAGTAGGAAAAATTAACAGAATTTTTTTTTGTTTTAAGTTACTTTTCATTGAGGAATTTATTTATGAGCTTAACTAAAACATAAGGAAACATACTTACTTGTCATGTTGACTTTCAACTTTTACTATATTTCTTACCCAAACTCATATTTTCTCCAAAAGAAGAGTATTTAGGATGACTTGTTAATATTAAGAGAGATATAATCAACTTCTAGAGAATCTCCTAATCCACAAAAGAGAACTACATAATTCCCATGTCTTTAGACCTTAACCAAAACTAAAACCAAAGAGGTTAGTATGAGATCAGATAATACCCAAAAAGGATAATCCTTTATAAAAAAATCTATTCTTAATCTCCAAAATTTGTCAAACAATACCCAAAGTTCAACAAAGACCATTCAATAAACATCTATACATAAAATTCTTCAAAGTAATCAAAACTAAGACTGAAACCCAAATCTCTTAAGGATTTAATCAAATGTTCTTCCAAGATAAACCTTAACATTTATCTCCAAATAACATTAGTTAATCTTAAAGTCTCATACTAAAAAGTAATTAACCTAATCACATATCCTCCATGATAGGTTTATAATTTCCATAGATAAACAAAAATCAACTTATTCTAGATTCACAAGATCATCTAACTAAAAAGAATTAGTCAAACTAACCAGGTACTTCACGTAGTCCAGGGGTAGGCGATAAATACCAGTCGCACTTTGGTTGTGGGTTCGATTCCTGTAGCTTCATCAGACGTGACAAGTTGTCAAACGGTCTGCATGTTGTCCGTTTTCCAAAACTACATAATTCTTATAACATTCCCCAAAAAGTGATAAAATCTTCAAAAATAACCATAACATAATTTAACCTCAATTTTATCTCATGTTGTTCATATTCCATCATAACATATAGTAACCCATAATTACCTCAAAAGTAATGATCATATAAACCCTAATGGTTACCTTTATAATTATTACCTGAACTACCATGTCGAGTTGGTTCTCTCGTACATGATGCATTAGAGAACTCACCAAGTTTCAAGTGGTTGATCATGACTCCTGATAGTTGGTTTAGAATAACCATGAGATTTCTCATTGAATACCCCATTTCATCTAGTCTCTTAATCAGAGAACCACCACAGTTTCCTTCAAACCCATTGTCACTTTGGTGCCTGCTAGTTCCATCCATTTACTAAAACAAGAAATGTCAGTGTGAGTATATCAACAAAATAATTATGTACTAACGAGGAAGATAAAAACTAAGATATACTTACTCATTCACTTTATCTAAAAAATATGACTCTTTCTGAAATCCTAGCCATTATGGTAATGTCACTTATGTATAAGGAATACTCTAACCTCTAAAGTTATCTAAACCGACCTTTGATACCAACTATAAGGACCCGGCCTTAAACATTACTTATTATTGAATTAAATGAATAATTCACATTGAGGATCTTTTAAGGTTTAGAGTTTTATAGAATTAAAACATAACTATTACATCTCAAAGATTACAAAGTAGACACATCTACTCAGCCTCCATTTTTTTTACAAAATAAAAACTCTTGAAAAAAAAGTCATGTCTAGTTCCTTGTTTTAGACAACCTGACATTTCCTTGATCCCATCCTTGACCCTATTCAACTTTATGTCCTTTGAAAAACATTTCAAAAAAACTTGGGATGAGCATAAAAATCTCAATAAGGGTTATAACAATACAGAAAGAAAACATTAGTCCATGTATACATAAGAATCAATGACATCATACTTTATTCATAAAACATAAGCAATTTAACATACCTCATGAAATAATATGATTTACGAATAACTCATAGAAATCATAAGACATAAAGGTAACTTGAGGCATTCATAACATTCTTACATAGGGATCAACACTCATGGTTATGTTTGGAATACCCATAACAGTATATTCCCTAAATATCTTCATAGAAACCTTAATGTTTGACCCCTTTGCATTACCCAATGCATTGGAGAGCTATATCGGGCTCACCCGCCCTTAGTTTATCACGGAACCACCCGTCTTCATAAAAAATTCCAAAGAACCATAACATAATCCTAGCGCATAACTTAAGCATAAAGGAGAGATAACATTCCCACATTGCAATAACAATATAACATTTTAAGATAATGAATCCATTCTAAAAACCATTTTCAAAACCATTTAAAACATTTAATAAAGAGATTTTTGAATCAAATTGTCCCATACCACTTTGAAGCTTTTAAAATTTTAAACCATTAATATCCATATAAGTAAATCCATAAAACCATTTTGAAAACATGGATATTAATGACAAATATTTATATGAATAAATCATTAAAACATTTAAAACGATATTTTATTTATAGGGTTTTTAACAAAATGAGAGACACTTGAATACAATAATTGAGGAATAACATTTAATAAGAACTTTATAATATCATGAGAATAAAGGGATTCATGATATAATATTCCAAAGGATAGTATATAAACCATATAAGAGTGAATTGGTGCATAACAACAATGAAGTCTCGATAGAAATGTAAAATGAGATGGAATCCCTTATAAAGAAGTTATCCTTAAAATTAAGGATAAATCAATCTCATAATTATGTGTGACAGATGTAAATACACCCACTATAATTGTATATTAAGTGTAAAACAATAAAATTTCATTCACACATATTAAAATTATAACATATTCAATAACTATAAGTTTAACCCAAAGAAATTGAAATTGGGTTAACAAGTTCCCTTGGTAAAATTCGACAGCCGAACGACGTCACTTTATAATTCATAAAATTAGCTGATGAGAGAGAAAATGATATCTCATCACTTGGATATAAAATTTACATCAATAACGATATATAATAACATATCCCAAAATAAAATATGGAAATTATAAGACATAACAAAATAAGTCTTTCAAAAAAAGGAGGGTGAAAGGTTCCCATGCCGATTTGGGTACCTTTCGAAATGTTCACCCCATGAAATAAGGACCGTACAACATTGGTGTAAATAACCATAAAAGAAATAATATTACACAACGAGTAGAATAATGGGAATTACATACACCTCTCAAAATAAATAGTGGAAAATGTAGCATAAATCTCATGGGAATAAAATTGAGAAGAAAAATCCCTTACGAAAACTCGACAGCCTAACGGTGCCACTTAAAACTTCCAAAAAATTGGATTGATGAAATCAAATATCGTCTCTAATCATATGAAAATAGAAATTACAGTAAGAGGAATATAAAATTACATCCCCCAAAATAAGAAATAGGATCTTAAATTAAGTTATATAAAAAGAGTACTTAAAAAGAAAGAGAGAGGTAGGATCCCTTACCTCAAGTCTGACTTGTCTTGTTCGTTTATTTATATTCCTGAATAATAAACTTTGGTCAATTTATAATTTCCTAAGTTACTCCTTTAAAGATTATTATTCAGTTCATATCACATATTATAATGTTATAATAATTGGTTAATAATTTGAGTTCATATCAGGCGTTTTTGTCGATGTTTGGTACATTAGTCAAAAATGAACTTGTTTGAAAATGATTGTCCATGTAGTTATAAGTAAATCATCTTTAGAATAGTATTAATGATTTAAATATCATATATATCCAGTACATATTAATTTTATACAATTCCATAACATTTGGAGATAAAAAGAAATGAAATGCATCGATCATGGAGACGGTAGGCCGTACGTACGCATGAACTCTACTTTCATTTCTTTGACATATTAATGGAATTAAAAATAATTTAGAGGTATATATATTATAATTACATTATAATATATATGTTTCATATGTCACATATTTTCATTAATTTCATTCTCTATACATTCCATGTATTCCATTAACGAGTCACATCACTTGAGGGGGCGGTAGTCCACACTTCCTTGTATGAAATTATCGCATTTGCACAACATGCAAAGCATAAAGGTATGCTTTAAATATAAAATACAGAATCATATGGAAAAAATAAATACCATATATATCATATATAAAATACAGTGGCATCATAATGTCCAACATGAAAGGTGTTAAGAGAATATTGAACAATCAACGTTTCGTGAGGCAGTAATTCGCCATCCACAGAAACAGTATGTTCTTTAACCATTAGACGGAGTTGTGTATAAGTGTAGCTCGAATACTTCACATAACAACATCCTATTATATTTAAGATACTGTTTTTGTAACAAAATAACGGAATAAAAGAATTTTAGGGGTTTGGAGAAGCAAAATAAAACAAAAGAACACAAGTGAATGCATTGCCTTTAAATCGGGTAACTCCTCTTGGTTTGAACAAAAACGGTTTCTTGAAGAGCATTATGCCAAAGGTGAGGCTTCAATGATGAAGAGAGGGATGTGGAGAGATGAAATGGGCAGGGTTTGACCGATCCAAAGTCTTGATTGGTGTTGGTAAGGTGGTAGAGTTGGGGGCCTTTTATAAGAGAAGAGGAGGGGCTCTCTTGGAATGTTATAAAATATTACTTTATTATAAAATGCTTTTCGGATTTTAAAAGTCCCAAAAGGATATATTTCGAGGATAAGGTGATAAGGTTTTGAAATACACCAATAAAATAGGTTTGTGACAAGTATAAGGCTTAGATTTTACCCTATCTTCTCATTTTATTTAAATCTTTCATTTATGAGGTAATCACTGCATCATCACGGTGTCATAAATAAATTAATTTATATAATGTCTAAAAATTATAAAAAAATATCATGATGTAGGAAATATTTTTATCTTTATAATAAATATTTATAGTCAAAAATATTACTTGTATAACCCCATGTTAAAATTGTTTTAATAAAACAATACATGTTTGTGACATTTTAATTTTAACTTTAAATAAAACGTTATTAATGTCATTTTCCTACCAAAGTGGCTTAATGGGGTCCCCAAGTTGACCCATGGATTGTCTTGGTCAGAAATAACTCATCCAATAAGGGTATGACAAGTTTCAAGGTCATTTCATATTATTATAACATTATCTTTACCTTAAATTACACTAATTACCTTTAATCGCAAGTAATAAAACTTAAAAGTTACTATTCATCAAAAATTATTTTAATGTCATTGAACCACATTTTCCTTTCTAATGACAACCATGTATGTCGGATTTTTGAAAATCAAATCACAGAAGTGGTAAAGTTTTATTTAAACGAAAAATCAGTTTCTTTAACTACCACTTAGTGGATTCACTATTCATCAAAAATTGAAGTTTTTTAGAAAAATACCAAAAATTCACCCTAAGCTATATTTGATATTACAACTTTAAAAATTATGTCTATTTTAAAAAATTTAAATTATATAAGTTGCATTAATTAATTTAAAAATTCATTCTCGCTGTCAAAACAAATAGCGTGTTTTTAAGAAACAATATCTATTAAAAGACTGACACTAGTTTAAGTCCAATTTCAAAGTGAAATTAATTACACTGACCAACATTGGATTAAATTGTAAAAATATATTATAAATACACTTTAATATCAATTAAAAAGATAATCTATCCATATAAATAAATCAGATTAAAAGGAGGTTTTGAATTAAAATGCATCTTTTTCACTAAAATGATCTTTATCGGAAAAATAACAAAAATTTACACAAAGTAAATTTTTATGTCCAGATTCTAAAGAAGGATTTTATTTTTTCAAATACAACATATAAAATTGTCAAAATTATATTTAAAAAGTGTTCTCCATCAAAAGTTGGTTAATTGACCTTTTAAAGAATATTAAAAGATTCATGATTAAAATTGGATTCATTTTCATTTTAAGCCTCTAACATTTATTGGATAAAAGTAAAAATATTTAACAAACATATATAATCATTTTGTAGTTAGTTCCATTCATTCCCACCATTACAAATACTAGGCGTTAAATACCATTTAATATAATATTATTCTATTATTAGAGTGCAACGTGAGATTTCAAAGAAACTCGTTGTTGCGTATTGGTACTCCATCGAGCATAGAGTTCCCTTTAAATTAATATTAATAAGTTATTCACAAATATGGATAAATATGAAAATGTCATATTCTTTTTTTACCTGGGGTGTTACAATTTGTTTTAGCTCACCAGGTATAACTTATTTACCATGGCGCACCTGTTCCTTATCAGGATGTCGCTGCATAGACATCCAGATAGGGTTTCCGAGAGAGTACACAATGATGACCCACTGAGTTACGAGACTCTGGTTTAGGGCCCTCTTTCTATGTTGGCACCTTCGGGTGGTGTACCAGTAGCACCACCACCCTTTGGGAAACAGATACGACCAGCCGCACTGGCAAACGATGCACGTCGACTGAGCGCGTTTTACGATTTCCAGGGAAAGAGGTCTCTGAGGTTTTGAGGAGAGATAGATTCCCAGGCAGTAGAGGACTGGATGGAGATGATTACTGGAGTTTTTCGCCTAGTAGAGACATTAGTAGAGCATATGTTGATCATATCTACTAATCTTTTTCAGTGAGTGACCATGCGGATGGTCCGCATAGTGGTGAGGTTTCAGTACGTGGACCATTACCTGAGATAGTACCTCCGAGTAGTGTGTCAGCTATATCACAGCTCGTTGGTCAGAAAACACTACCGGTGGTACCGGTAGAGGACACTTGTAGGTTTAGTGCCTTACATATGTTTTAGCACCAGATATCCCTCATGTTCTGCGGTGAGCCCGAACCACATGCGACTAAGGACGGGCTTGAGGAGGTGGATGGGAGTTTACTAGAGCTTATACAGATTCAGCAGGACGACGTGTCAGTAGCTGAGTATTCATCGAGGCATATGGATCTTTCCTGGTACACGATGAATATGATACGATCAATGCTTTAGAGATCAGACTTCTGAGTGAGTTGTGTTTAAGGACTTCTAAGCCAGAACTTTTTCCTCTATGCACTACTACTTATGTTAGGGTGATAGAGAGAACCTTTGTTGTTGAATGTTCTTTGGCTAAGTGGATACATCTAGTGAATGTTAGTAGTGGAAAGTTGCGAACTGGCGCCAATCTCAGACACTTGGGCGTGTAAATTGTTACAAGAAGAGGAAGTGTTAAGGACAAATGAATCTGTAGGCATCAGACGTGGGAGTAGAGCTAGGAGAGCATCAGGATGTGGTGAACATTTCAAAATGTTACAACCACCCGCCTTTGTAGTCCTCGCTAGGCTCAAGGAGCTGGAGGGTAGAGGAAAAAAGTAGATGCATGTGGTCAAGGAGTGTGACCTAAGGGCTCTAGGAATGATTTTAGTTACGGTCTGTGTCTACTACTTTATTCCGTATCAATAGACATAGGTACCAATCATTTCTTCCTTCCAAGAATCTTGTCCTAGACCTAGATTTTCCAGTTAATCCATTGACTTGACCCTCACGTCTGCAGATACCTTTGGGAGGAGACTCAATAATCACACTTACACCGACGGTGTGATCTGACCCTTGAGGTGAGAGTTTCAGTTGGAACCTATTTGTGGCAGCATCAAGGCCTTACTACATTAGTTTGGGTATGGACTGGGAAACCACAGTTCATACATAGATTGATTGTATTAGGTTAATATTTTGTGGTTTATCTACAACATTGGGATGGGGTTTTCATTGGTTGGAGAAAAGGAAAACCCAGGCAGCACAGGATGGAATCATGTATAAGAGGTTCCAGTCGATCACATATGAGTTGGCCAAACTTACCATTGTGCTAGTCTTCTCCAGAGTTGCATCACCACTATCAGATTTTGTGAAGAAGGGGAAACCCTCAATGTGGTCAGAGAGATGCCAGCATAGATTTTAGGAGCTGAGGCAGAGACTGACTAGTACCCCAATCTTGCGGCTTCCAGAGGAAGGCGTAGGGAACGTATTTTACTACAACACATCAGGGACCGGACTCGAGTGTGTCCTGATGCATGAGCAAGCTGTGATCGCGTATGGTTCTCGGTAGTTGAAACAACATGAGTAGAACTATGCTACCCATGACCTGGAGTTAGCAGCAATGGTCATCGCCTTGAAGATGTTATGGAATTATCTTATAGGTGAATGCTTTACATTCTACTCTGACCACCAGAGTCTCAGGTATATCTTCTCACAAGAGGACCTGAACCTGAGGCAGTGGCGATGGCTTGAGTTATTCCAGGACTATGACATTGAGATAGTCTATACTCCTGGGAAGGGGAACGTTGTAGTAGATTACCTCAATAGGAGATCAGCTATTCAGCTGCTAGGAGACGCGACAGAGCAGCTGGCTGCTTTACAAATATCTTTTTTGGATAGAGATGGAGAAACCTTCCTTCAGTATCTTATAGTCACTCCTCCACTTTTTCAGTGAGTCTGGGAGGCCCAGCGTGGGGACATCGATTGTGAGACGCGACGTGCTCAGATATCCACAGGTAAGGCACCTGATGGATTTTCTGAAGGTAGGGAGCACGTCATTCTCGTTAGAGGACGTACCATTGTTCCAGTTACACCTCAGGAGGAAGTGTTGAGGGAGTTCCACACATCCCCATTAACAGTACATCCTGGAGTGGTGAAGATATACCAGGACCTTCGACGACAGAACAGCTGGCAAGGTATCACTACTACAAATACGACATTTATCAACGCTAAAAATGGCCATTATCAGCGCTATAAAAAGCACTGATAAAGCCGGCGAAGATAAGGGGGGGGGGGCTTTATCAGCCCTCCGAAAAGCGCTGATAATGCCCCTTTTATCAACGCTAAAAAAAGCGCTGATAAATGGGATATTTTATCATCGCTAAAAAAAAGTGCTGATAAAAGGATCATTTATCAGTGCCTTCATTTTAGCGCTGATAAAGTACCCCTTTTATCAGCGCATAATTAAAAGCGCAGATAAAAACTAAAAAAATTTAAAAAATTTAAAAAAATTTAAAAAATACTACCAATTGGGGGGGCTTTTATAACGTTGAGCCCTCCCTTTTACAGTGCTTTTCTGCCCCTGTACAGCACCCCAAGAACACCTTCACCCTTTAGCAGTGCTTGCTGCTATATTCCCCTATGCGCGCACGCCCCTACCTTTACTAGAATTTGAACTCGAGACCTCCCCCCTGCGCGCCTAAGACTTTACCACTACTCTATTTTGATTTGTCTTCCAATTCATGATATATATATATATAGTTATATTTATTCGTAGAGTAATATATATTTATATTAATATATATATATATAGTTATATTATAATATATATATATATATATAGTTATATTATAATATATATATATATATAGTTATATTAATATATATATATAGTTATATAAATATATATATATAGTTATATTTATATATATATATAGTTATATTTATATATATCTATATATATATAGTTATATTTATTCATATAGTAATATATATTTATATTAATATATATATATAGTTATATTAACATATATATAGTTATATTAACATATATATAGTTATATTAATATATATATATAGTTATATTCATATATATATAGTGATATTAATATATATATTTATAGTGATATTAATATATATATTTATAGTAATACTAATATATACATATATATAGTTATATTAATATATAAATATAGTTATTAGATTAATATATATATAGTTAGATTAATATATATATATAGTTAGATTAATATATAGTTATATAAATATTCATATATTTTTATTTTAAATAAAATGGATGTTAGTTATTATTTAGATAAAGCTAATATATTTTATATGTAAATATATTTTATTATTTATATTTATAATTAAATTTTTAGGTTTGAATATATAAAAAATATGAATATATTGTTATATATTTGATTATAAATAGCAGTGCATTATAAAAAATGAAGAAATTTCAAAGACATAATATCAATATGAATGTTATACCTTGGAATAAATTCATACCCCGCCAAAAAAATCCAATAATACCCCCTTAAACGAGGCTGAAAATCTACAAAATGTTAAAAAATCGGGGTACCTCGACTAAAAACTCGGTTTTGGAGGCCTTGTGGGCCTCTTTTGGCCTCTAAAATTCCTTGACCGGGGTGTCCCTAGTCATATGGACGTAGAGCTCCTCGCAGACTTTGATTTGACATGTGGTAGAGCTCAAACGGACACCTAGATCAAAATTTATGGTCGTTAAAAGTTTGAGTTGCGTTTTCAACATATTTTGGATCTTTTTTTAATTTTTTTAATTTTTTTATTCTTCAAATTGTTATTAAATGACTATTAGTACATAATAATTAGTAAATTATTAAATAAAAATAATTTTTTAATTTTTTAAGAAGCCATTTTCACTAAATATCTTATATATTAAGTATATTAAGTGTAAATGTGCATTTATACTTATCTAAAATATATTTAAAAATTATATATTATATTTATATGTCAATATAACTATATTTATATATTAATATATTAATATATTTTTTTAATTTTTTTTTGAAGTCGACCCTTTATCAGTGCTTTTAAAAAAAGCATTGATAAAGCCCCACCCCCCTTATCAGCCCTACTAAACAAGCACTGATAAAGGGGGTCCCTTTATCAGCGCTAAAAAAAGCGATGATAAAGGGGTGCTTTTATCATCGCTTTTTTTAGCACCGATAAAGGCACCCTTTTTCAGTGTTTTTTTGAGTGCTGATAAAGGCACCCCCTTTATCAGTGCTTTTTCGTTAGTGCTGATAAATGGGGGGCGCTGTGAAAAACTATTTTTGTGGTAGTGTATGAAGAAGGCAGTAGTGGAGTTTGTCTCTCGATGCCTCACTTGTCAGTAAGTTACGGCGGAGAATCAGGTACCAGCAGGCTTGTTTCAGCCTTTAGAGGTCCCAAAGTGGAAGAGGGATGAGATATCCATATACTTCATGACTGTTGTTCCACATACGTCCAGGGGACATGACTTTATTTGGGTGATCGTCGACCGACTCACCAAGTCGGTCCACTTCCTACTGACCAGAGATGGTACGTCTACCATAGAGAATGTGCAGATCATCCAGGAGCAGATAAAGACTGCACAGAGAAGGCAGAAGTCATATGCTGACAGGAGATGGAGACCTCTGCAGTTCAAGGATGGTGACCACGTCTTTCTACGGGTCTCACCTCGATGAGGTCTACCGAGTTTGGTCGAGGCGACAAGTAATCTCCATGATTCATGGGACCGTTTGAGGTCCTCTGCAGGGTAGGCAAGGTGGCTTACCGCCTGGCTCTTCCACCTCAATTTCACTAAGTGCACGATGTCTTCCATGTATCTCAGCTGAGAACATACATACATGGACCTTCCCACATTATCGATCACAGGAAGCTGGACATCGATGACAGGGAGACATTCACAGAGGTTCTAGTGGAGATTGAGGATCGGCAGGAGCAGGTCTTGCATGGAAGGTCGATATCTCTAGTGTGTGTTTTATGGTATCACGGGAACCTCCAGGAGAGCACATGGGAGCAAGAGGCTCAGATGTGTGCTCGGTACCCTCATTTGTTTATTTAGTGTGAGTTGTAGCTTACGGGGATGTAAATCCCTTAGTTGGGGAGAATTAAAAGACCTGTAAATTCCCTGGAATTTTTTTTCATAAATTCTTGAGAATTTTACGAGTCCGCAGTTTCTAACAGTGCGTGATTCCGAGCCCCGGAGTGCCCGAAATGATCCATCAAAGTTTTGTTAAGCTTAAATTAACGGTCGTATGGTGTTTTCCTATAAAAGTGAAATAAATCATAAATGGTTACTCCGATCATAAATATGAGGCCACCATTGCATTCAGGATGGCGGGTTTACCCTAGGTGTGAATTAAGTTTAGTCAGCGTGGGCCCCCTGTGAGAAAACCCAAAAATGGGATAACCGTAAATAAAATAATAATAAAGTTATTCTATCTTTTAAAATGCTTATACCTCACAAATGGTAACTAGGATTAAAAATCTGAGACCACCGCTGAACTCGTGAGGGTAGGATTTATTTAAGAAGATACTAACTTGGGTTGGCGAGGGCCACTAGAGAATGTTAGTTTTTGGCCACAAATAAAATAATTAAGTGAAAACTATTTTATTGTAAATTCATAACTTTTAAATAGTAACTCGGTTTGAAAATCAGAGGGTACCGTTGGGTTCGTTGGGGGCATGTTTCACCTAGGAAGAGCCTAACCTTGACCACAATAGGCCGAGGATGGTTGTTATTAATTTTCAGAACTTTTTTTCAGGTACGTTCATTAAACGTCCGAGCGACATTTTATATCTTTTGAACCGGTGCTCAGAATTAAAATCCGAGGGCACCGTTGAACTCGCATCATCGGTAATTGCATAGTGAGATCTTCACCGTAGTTGCATTTTATCATGAGTAGAAGTTAGTTTTGGGGGGGTTTTTAATTAAATTGAATAAAGTTAAAGATTTAACTTTATTTTATGTTGGTGGTTGAAACCTCCAAGGGGAGGTTGGATGTGGGGGCCACCACACCCTAACCTCCCTTGGGAGGATGTTATGGTGGTAGGGCCCACCCAACCATAACCTCCCTTGGGAGGATTATTAGGTGGGGCCCACCTGACCTCTCTAAGTCTCCTTTAACCCCCTTGAACCCCCAATTAAATTTGGTGAAACTCTTCACCTCTTTCCCCATTAATTTTTGAGCAACCACCCTCATTCATTAAGTGGGTTGTCTTATTTAATTAATCTCATCTTTTTGAATATTTTTTTATTATTTATTCCACTATTATAAAAAGGTGTTGTATTTTATTATTGGGGGTTGGCATAATCCTTTGCTGGGAGAAATTTGTGAGAGGAGCTTTGGTAGAATTGAGAGGACTTCATCCTCCCAACGAAGAATGTGAAGAACGTCCATCTCCATCGAAGAACGACGATGCCATCTTCTTCCTTCTTTAATCGAGGAAAGGAAAGGAAAGCGACACCCATGAAGAACGCCGGCTCCATCCTCGGCTTATTCTTTCCCAAAGTCAACAGAACATTTCTGCCTTTCCACAAATCTGCCGAGTGAACACTTATTACAAGGTAGGGGTTTGTCTTGATTAAATTAAATCCCCGTTCCTCATATTTTATGTGGTTCTATGTTTTCCATTGGTTAATGATGGATGCAGAGCCGAAAGGGCGCGGTGCCAATGCACCGCGCCGGAGATGCGGAACCGCGGCCAGGAAGGCCACGACGGATGGAGAAGCACAGCGCCGTCGCGCCGTGTGGTGGAGCCGAAGGCCGCGGCCCGGTCGGGCCGCGGTAGTTGGGGCATGTCGTTGTTGCACCGCGTGGAGGGAAGGAGGACCACGGCTCCTGAACCAGTGCATCGCACCGGTTCTGTTCGATGAACCTGGAGGGGCATGATACCCCCTCCCTCGCATGGCCGGCTGGGCCGCCACGAGCCAGGCTGCCTCGTCTGGGCCGCCCTTAGGTCGGGCCGCCCTCGGGTCAGGCCTCCCATTGGTCTGGGCTGTCTCTTTAGGCCAGGCCATCCCGTCGGCTCGGGACGCTTCCTCAGACCGGGTCAGACCCACAGTCCAGGTCAGTCCGACTAGGTCGGAACGGGCCCGAACACGCTATGGCCGTTTACACCTTTTAGCCCACATCTAAATCTACGAGTGTCCGATTGACGTACCGCCTGTAGTGATGGAATTATTAGAGCAAGAAGATACTTTTGAAATATCCCAGTTGAGGTTTGGATGCATTTGGGGTAGGGTCGGGTTGGTTTGAGCCTAAAAACCAACCAGGTGTTCGATTGATGTGTCGTCTGTCATGTTGGGTTCCTTATGATGAGATGGAACTATGGGATACATCAACTCAGGACTTTTTGATATATGATTTATCGGAAGTTGGCTCGAGGAGGGAACCCTCCCGAAATCATGCGTGATGGGTGTGGGAACCCTAGGGCTGGCTGCAATAACTACTGTACTGGAATCCTCCATGGGTTCGATAGTGACGACTACTATACTGGAATCCTCCGTGGGTTCGATAGTGATGACTACTATATAGGAATCCTACGTGGGTCTGACAGTTCTAACTTCTGTTCCTGGATCATGTGTGGTTCTGACAGAAAAGTTGGTCCTGTATCCTGTGTGGGTCCAACAGCTTAGCTGGTCTTGTATCCTGTGTGAGTCCGAAAGCTCAGATGAATCATATCTGGTCCTATATCCTATGTGGGTCTGATATCTTAGTTGGTCATGTATCCTGTGTGGGTCTGACAGCTCAGATAAATCATTGCTGGTCTTGTGTCCTGTGTGGGTCTGACAGCTTAGCTGGTCCTATATCCTGTGTGGGTCCGACAGCTTAGATAAATCAGTGACTACATTTGATCATCTCTATCTCTCTAATAAAGATGTATACCTATGTGAGCTGAGTAATTTATTTTAAACATTATTATCATGGTGATTGACTTTACTTCCTTTGTGGATTGGGTTGTGCTTGGACTCAAGATTTGGAGCCGGACTGTGATTGGTATCTTAGGTATATGTATGGGAATATACCTAAGTAAGGTTAGTTGATACTTTATGATTGTATCTTTATTTGTTTTTTATCTTTTTTGGATGTTGTGAGACCTTGAGGGTCTCGGGGTCCCTACTGAGTATCGTTATATTCACCCCTACACGAGATATGCCCGAACCTCTTTGTGTTGGTTGCAGACGACGAACAGCGTTGATTGAGGTAGAGAGTTGTTGAGCTGGATGATACTCGGAGGTGGACCACTTGGTGAGACGTACACAGAGAGGACGGACGGAATTGGGGTGTTGAGGAGGCCATATGTACCCACCCTTCAGGTGGGAATCCCAGAGGACGACTCAGTAGTTGTTGTTTTACTTTACTACAGTTGTACTAGCTTTTCAGTTGTATTGTACATTACTGTTGGGCTTGTATTTTCGGCCCCTTTACTTTCAGCACCCTTTTTTGTATACAGTTTTTACTTAGAGTTTTACTTCCAGTTGCATAATCTGTTGTTTTTGTTTACTATTATAAAATAAATTCCTTCCCAGTCTAGGGATTTTTTCCTTTGGTGCTAGTCGCCCGCCCCTGGCATATGGAAGGCGGGCTTGGGGTAGTCATGATACGGGCCCCGGGGGACGGGTTGTGACATCCATGTTCTCCCCATCAACGAATTTGAACTCTAGTTGGGGAGTTGAAAATGAGGCGACGAAACATATAAAATGCTTGGAAGCAGGCCAGTTCAAGGCTTTTATTTATCATTTCTTATTGTGGTTGTCCAGCGGAAGGGGGGCTTCTAAATTGATTAGACATTGATTATACTCTATTATATTGACATGGTAAGTGTCCCCTTCTTAGTGTTGGAATATTTATTTAATCTAACAAAGAGTAATCTCTATGTTGAGGCAATTGTCAAATGTGCAGTCCCCTGACAATTCTCTTAGTATGTCAAAGTAAGAGGTGGTCATAGGACAATACATCACTGGTATAATATTCATAGCTAGATTTCTTCTCACAGGAAACATATCCAGATGTTGTTCATCCATAGGATCCTTGACTTTATATTCTCAACTCGACTACATAAAAATTATTTAGTTCCAAGAAACAAGGTTTCTAGGGTGCTCATTAATATGAAGATTCCATGGTGGTGGCTTAAGAGAAAAGTGTGGCCCCGGTCCATCCTGTGGTTGAGAATAAATATCACTCCTTGCAGATGGAGTACCTGAGGAGTCTAACTCCTTTTTGGGTGCCTCAACATAGGAGGTATTTTTTACATTTTCTATAGAAAGATATGGACCTTCCTTCCAGTACAACATTGGATTTTGGGGATGACCATCGCAATTGGTTCTAGAATTGACAAGGCTACTATAGCAATTTGATGCCCGAGAGTGGGAAATTTCCTTTCAGGGTATACCATGGGGAAGAACATCAGGGTGGGATACAAGAAGGGCCGTACCATCTTTCTACTTGATGTCACTTAGGGGAGGACCTTCAAAGAAATCGTCATTGCCGAGAGGGCCTCCATAATGATTGTCATCATGGTGAGGACTACCATCATGACTTAATACCTAGATATATTGAGAATTTATGTAGTGCACATCCTAGGGAGGGCCTTATAGATGTACTAAAATGAGGGTATGACCTTTTTTTTTCTTGAATATAGTTTGTGGATGACATCCACAACAATTGTCATTGCGGGGAGGGCCTTTGTAATGGTCACTATCATGGAGAGGACTTCCATGATGTCTTGATGTACGAATACAAATAGAATCATATCTACAACGTATACCCTAGGAAGGACCATCAGGGTGGATGAAATAATGGGGAGAACCATATTTCTGTATGATCTACCGGTCAGGGTGATGGTTACCCCTACTCAAATCTAGAGATATGCTCTCATGATCAACAAATTCTAGCCCCTGGAGTGATCCCCTCTGGGTGCTCTGTGGAGGACCTTCAGAGATGCTAGTAGATACATTGTGGGGAGGTCCTTCGCATTTGATAATGACACTTCCATAATTTGGTAATGGAATAACATGTTCTTGATTATTTATTAGTATAAGGTTGAGAGTGTTACGAACCAAAACTTCCAGTAGAGTTAGATAATGTATGTGCTCTTCATTTTCTGGTTTCCTTTGGCACCAATCATTTTTGGGAACTCTCTTGTGGGTAACTGGGGCCATCTAACATCAGTAATGACCTAATATACCATTCCTTATAATTTTGGTTCACGTGATGTCATCATTATATGTCGACCGACATATTTAGCTTTGGAAGGGATATATGCCTAACCAGGATTGGCCGCCACATTAGGCGCGTGTCCACAAGTTGGAATGGGAATTATTTTTCTTGATCTGATTTCATTATATCATGGGATATTTACATATACCTTCCTATACTGGATATGTAAAGCATAAATTCTATGGATTAACTAACTCATTTTGTGAAAGAGTCATTTTGTTCGAGGAAACTAGGTCATGAGCCCGATTTCTATCTTTTGCCGCCAATGCAATGATATCGTGGCATGTTTGTAGGATATGTTCTATAATTGATGTTTTGTCTTCCGTCATTTCCATGATGTGATGCGATTCATATTTGGAAGAAATAGGAATAAAGGCCCGTTCCAATACCAGTACTTGAGTTTCTGACTGCTCTGGTCCTCCATGTTATGGAAGTAAATACTGGAAGTTCCCCTATACCAGGGAAGTGGAACGAGTATGCCAATTGTTTTTTTCAATTAAAATTTACCGTATTTTTAATATTCATTAAAAAATTGAAGCTTTCAAAAAAATATAAAAAATTCATCCAAAATAAAATTTTAAATCATTCCTCCAAATAATAAGATTATTATTCCAAATTGAATTTATAAAATGTAAACAACTAGATTTAAAATTAGTGTGCCCTCAAATGGCTAAATTTTCATTTTTTTGATAAATACTTCTTTTATCCGAAAAATTAAATTTCTTCTTATATAATTTTCTATCAAATACATAAGATGAATTTAAAAATTATATAATTCAAAATGTGGTTAATAATATTCAAAATGGAATTTTTATATCCCATAATAATATATTAATAATATATCGCTGTTTACTGAAACTCGGTATTGCGTACAATGCAAGATATTGAGAAAGGTCACTGTTGCATGTATTGAAAGTCAAGAATAGTGTTTCATATACTTCAAGATAATACAGTGTTGTGTAGAGAGAAATATAATATTGGTGTAGTGTAAAACACAACACATTAAATAATATAAAATGAATATATCCCTTAAAATTGAGGGGTGTCACCTTCTACCCCCTTAAAATGAATTTCGTCTTCAAAATTCATCTGGGTTATAAATCCATTACTACTTGAAATTATATTTCATGGAAACCCACATCCTAAAATGGAATACCAAAACATAATCTTAAAAGGGTTAGTTAGAAACAAAATAGTTTCACAAAGTAACTCATTACTAGGTTTCCACAAAAGATAACATAGGCGGAAGGTGAAAACATTGATATGGACGATAAATCTAACCATCTTGTTCTGATGGATATTGATAGAGAATAGGGTTTGGATAAAGTTAAATTACATAAATCCATAAATCTTCGATGATTTATGGGACAATATAATTCCTTAGATAAGTAGGTACTAGGGTTACATTTTTTGTTTCAAGATATTTTCCCTAATGTTAGTGATTTTTTATATGAGAAGAAATACATACATGATTTTTGTGAAATCATTTTGTTGGTTATTACATGAATAATTTCCATATCATCACTTTTTTAATTAACTGATGTTGAATTTTTCATTCATGAAATGTTAGCAGATCATGTGATCGAATGATATTTCATTCTATCAGTCTCAAAAAAAAGGTTAAAATAGGTTATTAAATATGCATAAGTCCATCAATAGTGAGAAAATACATCAATCAAACATAAAAAAACTATAATATAAATTATATTATACAAAAATGGATAACATTACAATCCTTCCAAAAACTGAAAATATAAATCTTTAGAAAGAGTTGAACTAAATCGGCATAACATTTGACTCCCATATCATATTTGGTAGTTCTTGGTTGTGACATTCCAAACATCTAAATACCTCATTAAAGTGTTCTCATGAAACATTATAATGACCTGAATTTACATAGAACCATATTGAAAACATAGACTCTATCAAAATTAACTCTTTCCACATAACTAAAATTATATACATTCAACCCATGATAAGCCTTATTCTTTATATATATCATGAGCTCATTAATAATGTCAAACATCTCTATATCTCCTTATATATTAATAATGTGTATATCATTTTCTTTCCAAAAACATTTCAATCACTTTTCGTGGTTACTAGTATTATATAATTATTTTATACCACAATAAACCAATACATAGATATTACAATATTCTATAATACTATAAATGATATTCCACAACACTATTTGGGATTACCATTATAAAAACAGTTAATCATACCACCACATTGTTTTCATACTCAAAATCACTAATAATGATCAAATTTAACTTCCCTTTTTCTTTTTTTAAGATGTTGCTGACATCGACCATCATTAACCCTTGTATAAGGGCATTGGTTATCATAATACCACTTTTTCTTGAACTTGTAGAATTTAAGTGTTGGTGGTGCATTCTCTATAATAATTTCTCCATTAACATAATTGGAAACCTTTTTCCAATATCATTGGTACTAAACTGCTTGACGACCTTCTTTTCCACACTAGAAGCCCATTCTTGTCCCTTTAATACATTCTCCACCAGGCATATTTCTACATATTGCTCTTAAGGAAATATTTATCTTCTTTTCACCATAGTATATATTGAGATTTTCCATTGAACTCCATCATTAGTTTCTTTTCAAAAACTTGAGATGGATATGAAACATCAATATCTAGTTATACCTCGATAGCACAACAGAAAATCTATTCAAAGATACTGAAGTCTCATATAGCTAATTTCCTTCAAAGACATGGTTTTATTCCACTGATAAATCGGTCAACTTTACATCCAGGTTAGAAGATAAAGCAAGAATCATACCTTGAACGTCTTGTAAAATTCACCTCACATGTGATAACAGATTCATCATACATTTTCATAAGCTCAAGGAATCCTTTTATATCATTGTTGAAATAATATGATGGATGTAATTATTGAAAAATTAGTTCTTGAACTCATCTCAGTCCATGGATTCAATTTCATCTTGTTGCCTTTTATTATTAATCAAATTCTTTCAATGGTATGCTTCACCTTCTTAATGGTAGACATCAAAAATGAATTTTTCATGTTCTGAACAACAATGGAAGAAAATATATTTTCAATAGTACATATCCATTTTTAGCAACATGTTGATCCAATGACCCGATGAATGAAGGTGGACATTGACTCAAGAAATACTCAATAGAATGTTGTTCCCTTCACTACTCATTTGGGAGTATATATTGATTCATAGCTTGTGTAAGTATCGAAATAATATTTTTCATTCTATCTCCCAAAACATTTATTTTTTCTAGAAGGAAATATTTTCATTTCCTAGTGCATTGATCATTAATATAGTTCCTTCCAGTTCCATCCATTGTATAATGCCCAAAAATAATTGTGTGAGAGGAAAAATCACAGTAAGAAAAATAACATTATCAAGGGGGAGTAAATTCTATCTCAAACATTGTAGGTTTAATCCTAGGTTATTCATGATTGTTACCATAATTATAGGATGGTAACATATAATTATACTTAACCATAGGTAAATCTCTAGACATAACATAGAAATTTATTTAGGGATCTCACAAAATATTTTTCATCCTATATTCCAAAGGATAACTAATCCTTTGTTCTGATACCAACTGTAGTGACCCGGGATTGATGTACATGGACATGAAATTTCTTTTGCGGAATATATAATACATTACACAAACTGACAGCCAAATACTATATTAGTTTAGTGTCTATGGAAACTCGGAATATAATATTCTAACATGGTGAAAGATCATCAAAATATCCCATTATGATATTCCTCATTTTGTTTTCCAACCTAAAACCTTTCTTTATGTACTTGAGAAATAAATACATAAAAAAGGGTGTTCTCAAATGCTCAGTATGGATAAACCTGGAGGATATAAAACAAACGATGTAATTTTGAACTTAATAACATTAACATTATGTTTAGACATCAAAATCATGATTCATGAACTAAATCTTGGCAGTTCTTAAGGCATATATAATAAAGGAACATTAACCGTGATGGAATAAGATTAGAATAAAACTTTTAATAGTTAAAAAATAATATGCATATGATATTATTTCCATAGTAACCAAGGCATTTCTACCAAGACCATCATAGTGGACAAAGCCCATTATTGAACTGGGTATACTTGTCATTATAGCCATGTATTACTGAACCATATTTACTTGTCATTCCAGTCATGTCTATCTCATAAGATATAAATTGATTCCCAATTAATTAGAGGAGATATAGGTCCCACACATCTCATAATGAAATCATTATTTCATGTGCCACAAAACATAAATCATTCATCATAGCATAACCCTAAAAACAAAATGAATTTCTTTAAATATCATTCCATCATAATAAAAACCATATAAAATAATTGGATTTAATAATAATATATCCATAATAAATAAATGTAATAATTGGGATATAAACATAACCCTATTTCATTTTGGATGTGAAATAATTTTGATAAAACATATGAACATAATTCCTAAGGAAAATATATTTTCTTCTCCAAAAACATATTCGGATCTCAAAATGAAGGGAAATTTTAAAAGAAAAGAATTTAGTTGAAAATACACTTAAACACATGTAGATGATGATTCATGTACATAAGGAATTATGAAGATGTAAAAATCTGTTCCTGACACATATGTTAGAAAAACATTATTCTCATACTTTTGTCAAAACAGTCAAAAATACCTTGTACAGTCAACATAAGAATGATTCACTCCAAACCACGTAGTAAAAAACAAACTGGGTAAAAATGAAATTAAACATACATATAATAATAATAAATATTTAATGATTATATTCTTATAAAACATGAAAATGTATATTTAATATACCCCCAGTAAATACTCACGTATACACAATCTCTGATAAAATCAATATTAGCAAATTTACCAATAACATTAGGTTTGATATCATTCGTATGTATCTAAAAATTTTATGTGATTATTTAAATAATGTTACTTATTTATTCCAGAATCATAATCATTTTTATGATAACATTTATGATCATATTTTCATCGGTTTGATAGTGACATTTTAATTGTCACTCGTTATTCGAGTATTAACTACTTTATATTCTAATGTATGTTTTTTCAGATAAGTTCTTACTCGTATTTTTATGAAATAGTTATATTATTTAAATCATGTTATATGTATAATATATATCATATTTATTCATTCAATTCATTTATATAATCATGGAATAATTAATATTAGGTAGAATGAATCAAATCACACCGTGGAGATAGTAAGTCGTACGTACGCACTGGCAACGATATCATTCTCATAATTATTGAATGGTGTTGAAGTGGATGGTGTATAGTATATCAGAATTAATATCATGTTATAATAATCATATATAGTTATTATTTCCCCCATTATACCCGCCCATGTATTGGGGTGGTGAAAAACAGATTACACCACGTCTGGAATAGGGTAAGTCATACTTAAACATGCACGATCATTTAATTTTTCATATGATGGATAGAAGGTGAAAAATAGTTGTTTCATATTTATAAAAACATATCAGTATATTTTTGATACATATGTTATTAAATTATAATTAAACAACTAATAAATAAGATGTAGAAGAATAAATATATTTTAATGAATCTGTAGAAGTGATTACCTCTTCTTTGATGTTCCTCATTTAAATTTTATTTTAGGGCACTAGAGTTGTTCATTTGAGAATCCCATAACCTCTAGAATTTAACTAGAGAAGTTGAGAAGATAAATGGGAATTTTTTTCATATCATTAAGGCTCAAAATTGAGTGAATATGAGATTGAATAGGATAATATTTATAATTGAGGTGAGGTGCACTTTTGGAAACCACAGAAATATTAATTTATAATAAAATAAAACCCCACATAAAAACCTTAATAATTTCTCAAATTCTATGATGAGAAGGGATATGGTTTTAATATCTTTAAAAAATAATTTTAGACAATTTTTTGTTTCAGTGTAAGTATTATTATTTTCATTAACACTTTGTTATTCTTGTAAATTCTAATTATGGTAATAACATTATAAATTTTTAATGGTTATAAATATTTACTTATAGGGTTTTAATTTACTATAAATAGGTATTTTGTGAAATTTTAGATCTTATAATTATCACTTTGTAATTTTTAAATATTTTTATGATTTTTAAATAATTTAAAAAAAATTTTATTTTTATAAAATATCAATAGTGTCAATTTTGACAATATTTATTTATTTGAAATTAAATAAAATCCATAAAAAAGATAAATTTGATAAAAAAGATTTAATAAACTCCTAACATGACATATTCACCTCTAAAATTCATGGATAGATTTAATTAGTTCATATGATATTTCTCATAATAGTTTTTACACCATTTATTTGATATTTCTATTAATAAAATAATTTTTACATAACTATTGTGTCATTATTAATGATAATTAATTAATATATAAAAATTCTGAATAAATTCACATGTTGTAGATAATTTAAATATTGTTCGTTTGAATATTAAGTATGGATGTTTTATGAATTTTATCACTATATTAAAATTATTAAACTTATAAGATATAGTAGAGTGACATGTTTTCACCATCTTTTGTTTTAATGATAATTACATAATTTTCAAAGACAAAATTCCATAAAATGAATCTATTCAGTCCCATAGGTGATATAGGTTGACGTTTTTTCATCCAATAGAATTTTTTAGGTGTTATGGTTATTTTATAATATTTGTTTTACCATTAATTACATGATTTACCTATAACTATGTTAATAAAATAATTACCAAATTTACTATTCATAGTTCCTAAAAATCAAAGTAGCCAATTAAGATAATTTGGACCTACTAATTCAAAATGTGGAATCGATTTTTTAAAATACAAACCAAAAACGTGGCATTAATTAATTTGAAATTAATACCATTGTCGACACAAAAACGTGTTTTTCTTTAAAATGTAAAACATAGAAAAAGATTGAAATGTTTTTACATAGGAATTCAATGTAAAATTAATAAAAATCACTTATATTGTCTTAAACTATAAAAATATATTCTATTTATATTTTAACCCCATTATTAATATTTTTTAACCCTTTAAGTTATTTCAATGAAAAATATTTTTTTTCAAATAAAATTTAGTTTATTTTTTTTAGCCGAAAAAACATTAATGTTATCATAAAAATATCAAAAATTCATCCAAATGAAAATTTTATATCCCACTTCTAGAGAAGAATTTTATTTTTTCAAATTGAACATATAAATGTATAAAAACTTGATTTCAAATGGGTGTTCCAAGAAAAGGTGGTAAAACTACTTTTTTTAATACTTCTTTTGTTCGAAAAATTAAATTTGTTCTTATATCATTTTCTAGAAAATACATAAGATGAATATTATTTTTATAAAATTTAAAATGAGTGTATAAATATTCATAACGATAAGTTTATATCCCAAAATAATATTTTAATAATATATTGTTGTTTATTTAAACTCAGTATTATGTACAGTGCAAGCAATCATGGAACGTCGCTCTTCTGTGTATCACAAATCAAGAATTATGTTGCACATACTGCAAGATAATATGATTTTTCATATAACAAAATCTAGTTTTTTTGTAGTGTACAACATAAGACATTAATAAAAATAAAAAGAATTTATCTCTTAAAATATCGGGGTGTCATAGACAGTGTGTTCCGGATTATATATTCACCCCCTTGGCAGACATCCTGGGGGGCCTGGGTCTCTTGGAAATTGGTAGGTGGCCTCATCATAAGGTCCTCCACGGTAAGAGGAGGCTTGGTCATCTAGTTTCGGCAGCGATGCTCTCTTATGAGGGCCTGCGATTCAGACCTCTTTGTAGTTGAGATGAAGTTGTCATTATTGACTTCATTTTCCTCCCTAAAATAAGGGTGGTACTTGTTGTCACGTTCTGGGGATAGGCTTCTGAAACAGTTTGAGAAGAACACCAGGGGCCGCCTTGTGTTTGGGTGATGGCCGAGCAAAGGAGGCATTTAGCAGACCTTTGTAGACTTGAGGCCTTGTCTCATAGACATTAGCATGGGGATAATACCATTTCAGTGGTACTCTTTGATGAGCATGTTCGATACCCAGCATTGAAGGCACTGGGTAGGTGAATGGGTCTTACTCTTCTCCAAGCCCAAGAACACCTATGGGATCTTTGATGTGTGTTTCTGCATTGGTCTTTGGGATGTCATATGGATTAAATTTTGCTCTTCAAGAACCTACAACATACAGATATTTCATACAAACCACAAGAACTCGTCAAAGTATCATTCTATTGAACATATGCATATTTGCAGATCAGCATGCCCCCTTACCCTTTTCATTGGTTGTGGGGTGATGGAGCTTAGGTGGGGTAAGATTTCCACTTTGGATAAAGATTCATATCTGGTTCAAAATTTTTGTTCTGTCTCCGAGGTGAAGCATTTAGAGCATACCAGGTCGAACAAATTGGGGTGATGTGAAATTCCCCTTTTTCTTTAATCATTAAGGTAGAACCACCACTTTTGTTAAAGATTTATGTTTGGTTTATCATTTTTGTTTCACCTCAGAGGTTGTACATTTCGTGTGTACAGGGGCATAAAAAATGGAACAACATGAAATATCCTTTTGTTCCTATTATCATTGAGGTAGAATCCCCACCTTGGTTAAAGATTCAGGTCAGGTTCACAATTTTTGTTCTACCTCTGAGTTGGGTAATTTCATGAGTACCAGGGAAAAAAATGGGCCGATGTGAAATATCCCTTTGTCATTTATCATTGGGGTAGAACTTCCACCTTGGTTAATGATTGTATTCGGGTTCCCCATTTATGTTCCACCTCCAAGGTGGCATGTTTCAGGTGGAGTAGAAAATGGTACATCGTGGATCATCACACATCCCTTTTCAATAGTGATGGGTTCTCGTAATGTCTATTATTCCTTTTGTTTTGACTCATCCTGCATAATTATCCTTTAAAGTAGGTTTTATTAACCGCATGAGAACTGTTGGTCCCAATGGGAGATTGATTGGGGGTCAAGCACTTGTGCAAATGGTCCTCCTCATATATAACTTCCATAGATTGTCTCCAATGGGTTACTCATAGAGGCATTGACACCCAACAGCTTTGGGATCCATGATTCACGGACCTTCATTCGAAATCCAAGCACTCGTTGATTTATGATTCAACTATCGACACCTACGGGCTCCATTGGTTTAGTTTAAAGGAAGTTAAACTCACTCCACCCTTTTAGGAGAGGATTATTGTCATGAACCTACCTAGTTAGACCCTAGACTGGTCATCCGAGATGATCTACAGTAAGGCCATAGAGGTGTTCCCGATCCTCCCAGGCTGTCCACAAGTGCTAGGGCATCAACAGAAAACAACATGGGAACGATTTCACCCTATAAAATGGACTAAGCAGCATAAATATATTAATACAATGAAAAATAAATAAAAGACATGAAAGATAAGGAATATCCAACCACACATACTATCATGACAATGACCAAAACTCCATGTGACCCTGAGAGTCACTTTCCAACACACAAACCAATTTTTGTCCAAGGTGATCCAAACGAGAGCTGAAACCTATAGGTGGAACTAAAAATAAGAAAACACTATAGGCATGTGTTTTAAAACTTATTAGGCATTCCCTAAACACTATTCCAAAAAAATACCTTTAAATAATGAATTTACTAATTCCAAATTTGAACTAAATTATATAAAATATGGGTTTCCACACACACATAAATTACTAAAACATGTAATAGTCCATTTCCATTTTAATTGAAAAAAAAGTTTAATGTTTTGAGGGAAAACGTCCATTACGTTATAAAACATTTATGTGAACAATTTAAAATCTAAAAATTAATTTTCAGTTGAGAGGATAAACACACACAACCCACAACACATAATAAGGGTAATTGAAAAATAGAAAACAAGGACTGGAAACGGAACTAGTCCCCTCAATTGTCTGCCACATACAAGTAAGCACTAATAAAACATGGGTCGAACCTAGGATCTTGTGAACAATCCAAAACGTACTTTATATGTGACTCATCTTTAAGGTATGCCCTACTCACAGACGTCCTAACGTCCAAATACTCAATGTTTCTTTAACTAGACTAACCTAGGGGCCCAAACCACAAGGAGAGCTAAATCCAAACTAAGGGGCACTAGCCAGAGAAAAATCTAAACTAGTGAAGCAATCATTTATAAAAAATTAAGTAAATATTCCAAGTTCCAATTTCTAATACTAAATAAAAAGAGGGTGAGTCAATAATTTCAATCAAGAAACCAATCCCAATGCACAAAAATAATGCCCAACAGGGGTTGGGGGTGGTGCTGGGAAGGGGGCGGTGGCAGAATGTTGGTGTAGGGAAAGGGGCGGTCGTTGTGGCGTCGGGTTTCTAGTGGGTGTGCGGCTGGAGAATCCTGCAGCCAACAGGGGTTGGGGGTGGTGTTGGGCGTGCTGGTAGAAGATGCGGGGGCAAGGTGTGGAGCGCGGACAGCGGGTGCTGGGATGGATGGAGGTGTGCTACGCAGAGAAGGATTGGTGAGGAATGAGGGTAGCACCGGGATGGGGAAAGAGGCGTAGAGGGTGGTGGCGCCCAGAACGGGTAAGAGGGTTGGAAGGCGGCTTGGTTGTGACGGGGAAGAAGTAGAGGGGGAGTGGCGGTGGGGTGCCATTAGTGTTCCACATCTTCTTTTTTTTCCAATTTTATTTCAATTTTTTCTTCTTTCTATAAGTAAAACCAAAATAACTTATAATTATAATAAAGAAAACAATAATAATAATAATAATTATTATAATAATAACATTAATAATAATATGAAAATGATAAAATTAATACTTTTAATAATACCGCCTCTTTAATAATAATATAATATAATTATACATTAAAAGATAATGTTATCATTACTTTATTGAGTTATCTATTTAACTACATTTTGAATTATTCAACTCATTCAATTAATTTTTATTTGGCCAATTCAAATATCGTAACCGCGCGGTACCTAGGCAGACCGCGCGGCTTCCACTAACTATGTGGTGTCTGTGCACCAGCCTAAAATAATAATAATAATAATAATAATAATAATAATAACAACAATAAAAATAATAATAATAATCATAGAAATAATAATAATACTTTGATTAAATTAATAATAGTAATAATAATAATAAAGCATTATTAATAATAATACTAATAAGGATAATAATAATCATATCGATAATATATATATATATATATATATATAATAAAAATATCACGTTCACATAAATAATTATAATAAAATCAGTAATAACAATAAAAAAATAACACAATAAATTAAAAGTATTTATCATATTATATTTTCGAAGAGAGGAAGATCACATAGTTGTCTCAGCAAAGCCATGCAGGGTTTACAAAACGTACTTCGCTCATGCGTCTGATGACATCAACTCAAAAACACAACCCTTTTCACAAAATTCAAAAGCCTCATTCAGGATTCAACCCAAGCCTCAACAAAAATGTTAAAATTCAAAAAATATTTAAAAAACCCAAAAAACAGGTCGAGGTGTTACAATTCTCCCCACCATAACGTTTTTCTTCACCAAAAACCTCCACCATATTTATACCCAAAGATAAAACTTCTTATGTGTCACCCACCTCCAAAAGATTTAGCACCACTAGTTGATCGATCCAAAGAGACACTGAACTACCATAACTTACAACTTATCCTCAGAATACAAACTTTTAACCACCACAATTCAAAACCCAAACCATCCATTTATACCATGGAAAAAATGAACTTAAAAATCCTCTAATGTTTATTTAAATAATCATAATCCAATAGAACTGTTGGGTGTACTCCAATCCCAACATTTACTCATGGGGAAGACATGGGGTAGAGCATTTATGAGCAGAACCACTTACTACCAATCCCAAAAGCATAATGAAAACACTGTACGGATATGGGGAGGCCCGAATTGACTCCCAACCTTAATGATTGGGCTAACACAAAATTTTTTAGGTGCAACTCTATAGGACCCATTGTGGGTCTCCCCACTATAGGAACTGACAATGTTAATCAAACATGAAAACTACCCACACAGATCAAAAACCCCCTCCATGTGGGGTAAAGGGAAGGGCCCAACTGATTGAGCATCAAAATTACCTCCATCTCTATTCCAAAAACATCACAACCTTGGGAGAACACAAATCATTCCGCACTATAGATAGAGATTATACAAATGTATTTTTTCACCGCTGAGTTTCTCCTTTATACACGCCATCTTCACTCTGGGACCTATGGCTGGAGCACTGATGATTTATGCATCTCTTACCTTGTAGTCAGTCAAAAAAATTATAAAACATAACACACTAACATGAATTTAACGAAACTAAAATCCATTAAAATATTTATTTTAATGAGGTTTGACAAAAAGGCTTCTTAAAACTAATAGAAAATAAACCACACAAAATTTCACATGATACAAAAACTACATTTAGGGAACACTGTAATGTGGAAACCCCAAAATGTTCCCAATCATTGTACTACTCTTACTGATGGGCTGAGGTGACCTTCGGCGATCTAGGTCTTGCTTCCACACACTTCTTAGAAATACCTTGGCAGAATTGTTGTACATCAACCAGAATCCCCCAGGTGTGGTAGGGTCTTAGTGAGCTCAGGCACATCGGCATCTTGTGTGCTTGCTAAGAACACTGGTGAATGATCAAGGCGTTGCACTATGTGGAAGATAAATAATGGTCTGAAGGCCTTTTGATTCTTCAATTAGAGCCACCAGCATCAGGTTGATTCCCATTCTTCTTACCGCTATCCTCTACACCGATTCCTATGGATAAAGTATGATTCCCTGCCTCACGTCCTCCTGATAACTCAGGTTCATCAAGAAATTATTTCCCCACAACATTCAAGATGGTGGTTTGGTTGAGCGCTATCACATTCGACTACAGTTTAGGATGATGCCCAAGCTCAAAATTTCAAGCCTTCACATGATCATTTCCAACATACCCTGGTTCATACAGATCAAGGTCCAAGAATGGGAAAAATAATTCCAACATTGATCCAACACCTTGCTAAAGAACGCAGATCTTCATCCTCTTCCTCACCTTTTTCACCTCAGATAAATACGTTTGGATGAACAATGACTTGATAAACTCCAAAGTCATATCTTTTCGAGGTGTCCATCGAGAAAAGGACTTCCACCATTTCCAATTTTGAACTTCTAGCATAAAGGTATCCAACTTAACCATCAAAAACTCAAGTGGTTTGAGAGAACAAAAGTTTCTCTCAATCATTCACAACAACTCCTCTACACCAAGAGGATCTTCTTATCCGTAAAATAGGGGAGGTTTCAATTTCAGAAACACGAGGATGTTGTCTTTTAGCTGATCAATTGGATTATTTTCAAAGGGCTCACCATCCAAAGCTGCACCATGAGAATTTATCAAACCTTCATGGGGTGAACACAAGGCTTTCCATGCCCTAATAGATCATAGGGATACCTTCCCAACTCCCTTTTCATCTCCCAATATAATGGAATTCACATGAATCCAAGGAGACCAACAAGACTGGACAACCCATGGTAACCCGGGGTTTGGAATGACCAAGGGTTATTGAAGTACACCCCATCTTTATGCCTCAAGTCCCAACAATTATACTACTTCTACCATGAAAACCCCAAATAAAAATGGGCGCTCTGAAAAAACAAGTTCCGCTCAAGAGATGAACTTCTCTAATACCATTTTTTCATGAACCAACCCGGGTCAAACCTTTACCGGTCACCTGAGATGATCCGCAGAAAGGCCTGAGAGGCATTCCCAATCCTCCCAAGTAGGAAACAAGTGCCAGGTCATCAACAAAGAACAATAGTGGAATGATTTCTCCCAATAAAAATTAAATAAGGAGAATAAATAAAATAGGACAATGCAAATTAAATAAATGACACAGAAGAGAAAGAATGACCAACAACCCATAATAACCTGACCACGACCGTAACTCCATGTGAGCTTTCTAGTCCCACTACAATACCCAAAAAAACATCTCCCAAGGCAATCCAAACTAGTGGTGGAAGCAACAGGAGAAACTCAAAATATGAAAACACAATAGGCATGAGTATAAAAACATAGAAGGTGTGCCCAAAAAAATATTTTAAAAAGAACTACATTTAAATTTCAAATTTACTAATTCTAGGTTTCAACTAAATTATTTAAAATATGGGTTTCCACAACCACTTTAATTTCTAAAACAAGTAACATTTCATTGACCAATTTAATTGAGAAACAAGTTTAATGTTTGAATGGAAAAGGTGCATTACATTTTAAAACATTTTCACCTACATTTTAAAATCTAAAAATTTAGTTTTTGGTCAAGAGTATAACCACACACAACACACAACATGCAATAAGGGAAGTGGGAAAGTAGAAAACGGGGACCAGCAGCTGAACTGGGAACCTCAATTATCCACCACATAAAAATAAGCACTAAATAAAACATGATTATAATCTAGGAGTTAAGAAACAATCCAGAACATAACATACATGTGATTCATCCTGAATTCATTCCCTTCTCAATAATGTCATAATTCCCAAATGCTCGTTGTTTCCCAACCTAGCCTAACTGAGGGTCTCAATCCCTTATTTGAGTAAAATACACACTAAGGACCACTAGCCAGGGCGTAAGCTAAAATTGTGCAGTAATATTTCCTAGAAAACTAACATACTATTCTAGGTTCCCATGTTGATTACTAAATAAAAATGGGTTAAGTCAACAATGTTTGACAAGAAACTAATTCCAATGCACAAACATCACACACAACAACCCACAAAATCGACATGCATAACAACCCCCCCCGAGTCACTCAATTTTTTTTCAAAATATTTTATTTTATTGAAGTTCCGAATGGGGCATAACCAGCCAATCTATATCAACTAAGTTTTAGAAGAACCATCAAATGCCAACTCACTTCCAATAAATCAAAGAGACACAACATTAAATTCCAAAAAAATTTGAAACCCTATATCAAAATTTCATTTTAGAAACACAAACACATTTCCATCCCAAGACACTATTTAAATGAAACAAAATATATATACAATGGCTGACTAGTCATTTTATCAATAGTAAATATGAACACTGGATAAGTTTTTTTTTCAGGTAATTGAAGCTCAAGAGAGAAACACTATCTTTCAAAAAGTAATACTTATTTCTAAAACTAATTACTTAATATTATTTAATATTTGTCTAAAATCAATGTATTCCACAAAATTAATAAATTCTATATATAATGGTATGTTTAGTGGCAGACCTACCTCGACACGTAGCTTGAACATGTTGGCGGGCCGTGCCTTGTATAGGCCGGCAAGCAGACACAAGACGATGACTGTAGTATCGCATAATTACCTCACAAATGCACTGTAACACCTGAAAAAATAAGTAAAAACAAAAAAAATAATACACAATAATCCCGTGAAGAATACATACAAACCACACCTCAGTGTAGAGGCGCGCTGGACCAATAAGGTCGTATGAAATGTTGAATGTTCCGGTGTCGTGATGTGGTGCAATGGGAAGGTCACCAACGTCATCAATGGTGGTGTGAAGTCTAGAGTGGTTGAAAGTGGAGCTGGTCAAAGAAACTGGGGAGGGTCAGGATGTGTCGCACAATGAATAGGGGATAGAGAAGGGGTCGCCTAGGAACTAAGCGACCTAACATATGGCTTTCGGGGCAACGCACTGCCGAGCCAGTGCCAGGATGAAGATGAATGCAGAAGCTCGAAAGTAGGGTGTGCATCTAATGTTAGAGGAGGAAGGCATGCTGATTAGTGGGTGTGAATTCGGGGGTTCACTGGTATGAAACATAGGTGGAGACGAGGCAGTTCAGCAGGCCCATGGTGGCCGGAAGGGGATGTTGTCGATGTTGGGTGTGTGCTAGACGGTGTACGACACTAAGGAATTGCGCCACTTCTTTACAGCCAGAGCAGGGATGGGGGCAGGCGGATGGCCGGTGGAGTGAAGTGGGGAGGTTTCCAGGGACCAGCGCTACTGGAGGGTGGGCAGAAGGAGAAGCACGCATCCGATGGGGGTCGCGGGTGGCACACTACCTGCAGAAAGTGGATGGAGGGGCTAGGTGTGGAGAGCAGACAACAGTTGCGTGGTTGGGGGGAGGTGCGCAGCGCAGGGAAGGAGAGGTGTAGAATGGGGGTGGTTCTGGGACAGGGAAGGTGGCAGATTGGGTGGCGGCGCCCAAAACTAGTAATAGGGTGGGAAGGTGGCCTTCTCATAATGGGGGATCAAGTATAGGTGAAGGGGGGGGGTGGGTCTCCATTATGGTTCTGCATCATTTTTTCCAATTTCATTTCAATTTTTCCCTTCATTCAATCAAATAAAGAAGACTAGAATAACTAATAATAATAATAATAATAGTAATAATAATAATAATAATAATAACAACAACAACATTAATAATAATTTAAGAATGATAAAAATAGTATTTCAGTAATAAAAACTATTTAATAATAACATAATATTATTATAGCTGAAATGATAATGTTATCATTTCTTCATTGAGTTATCTATTTAAATAAATTTTTAATTTTTCAAGTCATTCAATTCATTTAAATTTGTCCATCTCAATTATTGTAAATGCACAGTACCCGTGATGACTGTACGACTTCCACTAGTCGTGCAGTTCCTGCGCACCGACCTAAAATAATAATAATAATTATCATAATACCATTATTAAAATAATAATAATAATAATAATAATAATAATAATAATAATAAATCCTTATTAATAATAATACTAATATGAATAATAATAATCATATTGGAAAAATATAAATAACAAGAATATTCAATTCACATTAATATTAATAATAATAAAATCATTAATAATAATTAAAAGAATTTAAATAATAATATAAATGACAAAATTCTCTCTTAAATTTTTCGAAAATGGAAGAGCATGTAGTTGTCTAGGAGAAGCTGTATGGCGTTTCCAACATGTGCACTACCCATGCGTCTAGAGACGTCAACTAAAAAATGCACACCTTTTGAAAAAACTCAAAAATATCGTTCGTGATTCAACCCAAACCTCAAAAAAAAATTTAAGGCAAAAAATTATTAAAAAGACCCAAGATAGGGGTTGAGGTGTGACAATTATCATATGTTATGGGACTCTCTTATAGATTTAAGTCTTGTTTATATGTTTGTGAATCATTAGTTTATTCTTGAAGAGTGTTTCCATGGGAAACCCTTGATTAGAAAGATCATCGTAGGCATGCATATTTGTTGCTATAGAGGTAATACTGACTTGAGCCAAACAATAAGGAGCTCTAGATTTTATTGTCATCTAGGGGGGATGTAAGGTGACATGATGTTGGGATCAGACCCATAATATGTGTTTCCTACGTTTCCTCATGAAAAAAATCAGAGCCGACATAGTTCGGACTGGCTGGGGCTTACGCATAGAATCTTCCCATTTGAGGGGGCATGATTGGGTAGACCCTTCTGGATGGGAATCCTTTTGAGGTCGATCCATTAGGAAGGCATCTTACATATCCTGATTTGTTCTAGAATCATATTTCTTATAGTCCAGGTTCATGAAGTTGTTGTAATCATTGTAATCCTCTAAGCCCAAGCGAGTCATGCTCGGTGTGATAAACAAGAGGATGTCAAATATTCATCAAAGCATAATATTCCTCCCTTGTGGGTGGGGGAGAGAGAGCATATGACAGAAGAGGTATAGGCGACCATGGATGAGGGAATGGATCAATTACCCTTTCAATGTGAAATTAAATTGAACGTCATTCAGACCGGCCTCATAAGATTGGGTACATACCTCATTGGGAGGGCCCCAAAATACATTCTAGGAAGGGGAGGAGTTTCGTCCTCTTTAAAGGGGGGAACGAACATAATACCTTCAATGGATCACTATTTGTCATTGAATAGAAAATAAAGTGAACACCCTTAATCCCTAGAATGGGGAGGTTCAAGTTTTCATCCCAAGGTTTAACTCCGACATACCACAAGAATGTAGACCCACCTGCATTCTCCGGGCCCGAACCATTGTGGGTAGAGACTTCGTGACTCCACTTACAATGGGTATGTAGACTCAAATGGGTGTGATGATGCTCCTCATGGTCTCATCATAAGGGTCAAGTGGAATTGGAGGATGATATGGCTAGATTCTAGAGGACTAGTTAGAGGAGGGATTATGGAGGACTTGATGGTAATGAAAGGGTGAGGTTGGAACTAGAAGAAATAATACCAGAAAAATCCTCATTCCGTGTATTGACTTCTTATGTGGGATGGGGGAGGCTTTTCATACCATAGTGGAATGATGGAAAAGGGGTCATATGTGTACTAATTCAGTTTGCGTGCATGGGTATAGTCCACTGCGTATTATAGGGGTATGTAGATCACCACCCCACTTTGGGTTCTATCCACGTACTAATGCATTACGCGGTCTAAGCTCTGTCTGCGTAGAGGAACATTATGCAGAGCACCATTTTGATGTAGGGTCCTGGGGATAATCGATCATAGGGAATTCATCCGCGAGAAGTATGTGGTTCACATTTCTAAAGTTATGTCCGTGGTTCTATTATTATTATTCAATTCCACTATTTTAGGATTTGTGCCTGGCTGTACCTATGAAGATCGTGGTTTGTGATTCAGGGTTAGTCGATGAATCTAGACTATAGTCGGAGTATTCTTTGAACTGTTTCAACCAACCTATGATTCCCCTTTAATATTTTGTGGTCTTCCCCTCATCTTTTTATTGTTCTCCTATTATAGAGCATCTGGAAAATTGTATCTATTGTTCATCCAACATCATTTATGGAGGCTCGTGAAGATATATCCTGGCCCACATAAGAATTGGACAATCTTGGGTTTGCGAAAGCTTCGGTTTGCGATAATAGTTCATGGAACCCTACTGGTTCAACTCATCAGTGAACTGATGACATTTTGGGATTGTTTGTGGATGGATGTCACAACCCCCTCCCCACAATGTTTACCCCTCCTGGGCTGGAAATGTGGAAAGGGAGATAATTACCCCCAAGTCCCACCTCCAGTAGGCCCCGGGTTGGAGACTAGCACTAAGAGTATAATAACACACAAATGGGAGTCATTACCCTCTAAGAGAACACATGCAGAAGAGAGAGATAAGATAGACACCAACCAACTCCAAATCAGAACTGCAATATAAAATAAACCCAAGTACATATATGAAATTCCATGAAAAGTACTATTACTGGAGGGGAAAACTACAAGTACCCAAAGGAAAGTAAAAACGGCAGGGACCACAAGCTCGAACAGCTCCTACAACACAAGCTAGTAATAACCAGCCTGATCACCAACCTTCTCCAAATGACCTGAAAATAGTTTATATAAACGTAGGGTGAGTATAAAAGTATACTCAGTAGGATCCTCCCCAAAGCCTCTCATGCAAAATTAAATAAATCATGCTAAAGCACAATAAACAATAAGTGAAACTAACTCGTCACCTAAAAAGGTATACTAAGTTCCCAACCTCACCATGGCTACTCTCACCATGTAACACATACAAGAATATAGCATATAGTGAAGAATATCAGGGGTACCCCTCTACTACTTCCCCACTAGTTTGCCACATTTCCCCAACGACATATGTCTTGTGCATCTCTCTCCAAAGGCTTGCCCGTATAAACATGGGCTAAGCTCCACAATGTGCAACACTTCCACCACAAAGGCTTACCCGCAGACACCTGGGTGAAGCACCACACCATCCTCACAACCAAATGTTACCAGGTAGTTTTTGGGAGCCACCACAGCTCGCATAATGTGTATCATACGTCGGGTATTATACCTCAATCCATTACATCCCATACATCGAGTAAGGATCCTCAAGCCATCACATCCTATACAAGTTACACCAAAAGTAGTCCATAGGATACTATATCCAAAATATATGTGTGTGAAAAATCCACAAGCCATTACAGCCCTCTACACACATATATGGGGAAAATTAGCCGCTGTGCCTCATGGAACTAGTATCTACCAAGAGAAGAGATCGGGGTCAAAGGGGGTAGTCAGCCATTCATCCTCCCACCGGAATGTTGGGGAAAACACCCCCTAGGGCTCAGAATCCTTGGGGTGTCAGTTTCCCTTAGTAACATGGTGGATTAGCGTATAGAAACAGAAAAAGTACATAATATATTATAACTCACAACCACACAATGGGCATAACCTAGTCTTAGAAATAGCTGCAGCTAACGTCTCTCAGACTCCGAGCTACCACTTATAAGACTGGGTATTCTATAAGCACACAACCATTTAAAGAGATTTATTAGGTTACTTCATTCCCTTTTTATCGGTTCCACTGTACGTTAATTAATTCTTCCAACATCAAATAACCATGAAAATTTTTTCACATCAAATCCCATTAACATCACATCCAAAAACCACTATCCCTTCAAAATTTCTCAACCTCATCATTAAGTTCCAACAAACTCCAACTCCATGGGTTAACATCATTTATTCAAACATTCATTACAGAATTACTTTCCCATATTCCCAGGTATTCTAGAAAAGAAACCTATGCTACTAAACACAATGGGGCTCAACACAGTGAGTATATGCACTACCCATCGAGTCTTTTCCGCCTATAGAAAGAGCGTAGACCCATTCTCCCTTGAAAGGCTAAAAATGGAAAGAACGTGGCATACCCTGCGTGTCTTCGCCTCCATTGGAAGAAGGGTAAGCAAGACCAGCTTCCTTGTGTAGTGGGGAAAAGTAAAGCAGATAAACAACCAAGAATAAACAAACATCAACCAGTCACATCCATCCCATTCCATCATCCCCGATGTCCTCCCTGACACCCACATGCATAAACTGATGCATCTCGCCACTCTAGGCATCAACCGCTGCCACAACCACAAGGCCTACCTGCCTCCACATATCACAAGACCCCTCCAGGGTCACATCACAACACAAGATATCACAACACCCCTCAAAGGTCATAGCACAACACAATAAGTATGAAAACAAACATTGCAACAATTTGGGCTCTTGTCCCTTTAGCAAGGCATACGACCTTCAACCAACAAACACCAACAATCACATCAAATGGGATTTTAGCCCTAATTCACAACAAGAGGGTAACTCAGAACCCTTCATGGAACTCAATAAAGTTATTTAATCCATCATGAATTAACAAATTCAATTCGTTGGTTCCAACATCATGAACCAATTCAGTAAGCTATCACTGAAGATTAAACATGATTACTATGCCAAATTTAATCAAAATCAAATTAAAATGGGAACCCGATTATTTTTCATGAATCTTTATATTTAGAAAACCAATTATCAATTAATTATGGCTTTACATTCTTTATCAATTTCATCAATACACCCATGCTAACAAGAAAGGCATAAACATCAAACTTATCTAGAAAATTAAGAGGCAAACCGTTATCACAGTACAAAGAAACAACATGAGATTGAACCAATTCTTGTAATACGGTTCAAATATTTAATTAGGTCAATTCCATTGTGATCCAAAGGGATAAATAATACAAAATCCACGATTTCACATAAACAATTAGAGAAACCATGAACCCCTTACCTCAACAGTTTTCGAGGAAAACCACAACGGTCGATGAATGCCCAAGAAACCGGGTCGATTTTCCAAGAATCCTCATTAGATCTCCTCTCCTAACACAACCATGACCAAATATCATCACAATCGACATCACCACAACTAGACCTACCCATAACATGTGTAGATCTCAGATCACGAGAGAAGAGGGGGAGACGATCTTGGTAGATCTAAGAAACCCAAACAAAAGGATCACATCCCTCAAGAAACCGGCCACGATTCGTGAAGAGAAGCCTCCAGATCTCCCCCAAAACGCTTGGGAGAGGTTCTTCCACCTCCAAGGAAGGGTAATCCCGAGTTTTGGCCGATTAGGGGCTTAATAGAGGTTATTAAATTCAAAACGAGTTAGATAAAAAAATTTAGGATCTAACTTTAAGTGCCCACACGGTTAGTCCACATGGTTTAACAAGTTGTGCGCTAACCATGCATTAGATTCTGCCTCGACAATCACACCTCGCACGGTTAGTCCGCACGGTTAGACAAAACCATGCACTAACCATGCGTTAGCCACTACCTCCAAGACCAGCCTTTCATGGTTTGGCTGCACGGTTTAGGAAAACTGTGCGCCTCCCGTGCGAAGGTCATAACCATTTAGATTTCCTTAAAAGTCCACCCAAATGCACACCAAACCACCTTGACCTTCCAGAACACCTCTAACACCATATTTTCACAAATGAATGGACCTGAGAGGTCCGAGACATTACATAAGATACCTCTCAAAACATTCTCTTCCTCGAGAATCCAAAACCCACCTAAAGAAAAAAAACTAACAGGGTATGAACAACCACCCACCGAGATACCTTCTCAAAACAAGGCAAGACACCAAACCAACGAAGGGATCCATCTCATAAGCATGAAGGTTTCAAAACCACATTAGCTACAACGATACATGAAAAGAGGTAAACATCAAACAACTCTGGGTACGGAGCACGTATCTTTGACTCACATTCCCAAGTACTCTCCTCCATGCCACCGTGTCGCCACAAGAGACGAACTAAGGGGATGGAACGCCCGCGCAACACCTTCTCCTTGTGGTCTTGGATCTCCATAGGTCACTCCTCAAAGGTGGAATCATCATCAACATCGATCTCTCCCCAATCAATGATGTGGGATTCTTCATGAAGATAACAATGTAGCTGTGATACATGGGAAACAACATGTATCTGACTCATCTAAGGGGGAAGTGACACTCGGTACGCCACATCTCCAACACGAGCTAACACCTCGAAAGGCGCAAAAAACCGGGGAGAAAGCTTACTTCTACGACCAAACCTTCTCTGCCCATGACGAGGAGTCACCTTCAGAAACACATGATCCCCAACATTAAACTCCAAGGGCCTCCTCCTTTGATCACCATATGATTTCTGACGATCTTGTGCTGCCTTCATCCTCTCATGAATAACCTGAACCATCTCTATTGCATTCTGCACTAGTTCTAGTCTGATAATTGATGACTCTCTAACCCTAGTCCACCACAACGGAGAACGGAAAGGCCATCCATACAAGGCTTCAAAAGGCGCCATACCGATGGTGGAGTGGAAACTATTATTGAAGGCAAACTCCACCAAGGGTAAGTGCCTCCTCCATGAACCTCTAAAATCAAGAATACCAGAGCGCAACATGTCTTCAAGAGTTTGGATGGTTCGCTCAGTCTGAGCATCCGTTTGAGGATGAAAAGCAGTGCTAAGGCCCAGTTGAGAACCAAAATCATGTTGGAGACCTCTCCACACCCTGGAGGTAAAACGAGGATCTCGATCATAAATGATCATCCTAGGGATTCCACGAAGTCTCACCACCTCCTCCAGATACTGCCTCGATAAAACTTCCACTGAGCTTGACTCCTTGATTACTATAAAGTGGGATGATTTCATTAAACAATACACTACCACCCAAATAACATCGTATCCTCTCGGAGCTCGAGGTAAACCTGTAACAAAGTCCATTGAGATGTCCTCCCACTTCCACTGAGGAATCTCTAATGGCTATAGAAGTCCACCAGGAACACGGTGTTCGGCCTTCACCTTCTGGAAGACTAAATATCGAGACATAAACTCCGCAACCGCACGCTTCAGCCCAGGCCACCAAAACTGGCTCCTCAAGGATTGGTACATCTTTTTCACACCAAGATGCACTGCTAAAGGAGAACCATGGAACTCTCTAAGAAAGTATTGCGCATCTCTAAGGGAACAAAAAATCCTTCCATGATATAATACTCTTTGTTGTTCATCCTCAGACCAACCATCAGGGGCCTCACCACAAACAACTCGGTCACTCCAGACCTCCAGCTCATGATCCCCCAACTGGGACTCTTCCACCTTCAACATCAGGTATGATTGGACCGTCATCTGAAAAAGGTAACCTCTATCCCCAACTTCTATCATATTAAGATGTAACACTGAAAGTTCTTCCATTACTCTCCAGGAATAACCGGATTCACGCACACCATCACTACGTGGCTTTCTGCTCAGCGCATCGACCAAAAAATTTCCTTTTCTAGGTGTATACAATATTTCAAAGTCGTATTACTGCAAGAACTCCATCCAATGACACTGTCGCAAGTTCAGGTCACACTGGGAGAAAACATACCTCAAAATCTTATGATTAGTGAAAACCACAAAGCGTTCACCAATGGGGTAATGTCTCCACAACTTCAGAGAAAACACCACAGCTTCCAACTCAAGGTCATGAGTGGAATATTTGTGTTAATGGGGGCACAACTATCGAGACCCATAAGAAACAACTGACCACAGCTGCATGAGAACACAACCTAACCCCAGATGCAAAGTATCGCAGAAAACATCAAACTGAACTCCCTCAGCTCGGAGACAAAGAACTGGAGCACTTACTAACTTCTATTTTAGATACCTGAAAGCTTCCTGACATTGATCAGTCCATATGAACGCTTGATCCTTTCTAGTCAAAGCTGTTAGAGGAGTTGCAACTCGGGAGAAGTTGGCTACGAACCTCCTGTAGTATCCTGCGAGCCCAAGGAAACTCCGCACCTCTGACATTGTCTTGGGGGCTGCCTAATACAGAACAGCTTCTATCTTCGATGGATCCACAACTACTCTCTGTTGGGACACAACATTCCCCAATAAATAGACAACTCGATCCCAAAACTCACACTTCAACAATTTCCTGAACAACTGATGTCGATGAAGAACTCCCAAAACAGCTTGTAAATGCTTTGCATGCTCCTCTTCAGATGTGGAGTACACAAGGATGTCATCGATGAAAACTACCATGAACTTATCCAGGAACTCACGGAAAATATCATTCATTAAACCCATGAACATAACTGGAGAATTCGTCACACCAAACGACATTACAACGAACTCATAATGCCCATGACAACAACAGAAAGCTGTATTTGGGATATCCTCATCCTTTACACACATCTGATGATATCCTGACCGCATGTTGATCTTTGAGAACCAACTTGCACCCTTTAGTTGATCGAATAAGTCATCAATCCACATAAGAGGATAGTGATTCTTTATTGTCACTTTCTTTAAGCGACGATAGTCGACACACTACCACAAACTGCAGTCAGGCTTCTTCATGAACAGAACTGGTGCACCCCATGGTGACACACTGGGTCGAACAAAACCACACTGCAACAGACCATAAAGATGTATACGTAGCTCTCATAACTCATAAGGGGCCATCCTATATGGAGACATAGATATAGGATACGCTCCTGGCTGTAGCTCGATCCCAAACTTGATCTCTCATCGAGGGGGTAAGGCTACAACCACTTCTAGAAAAAACATCAGGGTACTCCTCTACGATCCTAGGAAATGCCAACTACCGAACCTCGGAAGAACTCAACATCACCTCATCCTCCATGGTTGATAAGGATGGAACTTTCCTGTGACCCATCCGAGGATCTTGTTCACCAACAAACACCACTGGCTCTCTATCCGCACCAATGAAGATGACCTTCTTCCTGAAGCAATCCACGATAGCCTGCACCGAATACAACCAATCACTACCACAAAATTGGGCAAGGCCAGCGCCACCCCTTTATCAGCGCTAACGAAAAAGCGCTGATAAAGGGGGGGGGGCTTTATCAGCGCTCAAAAAAGCACTGATAAAAGTACCTCTTTATCTGCACTTTTTTTAGCGCTGATAAAGGGACCCCCTTTATCAGCGCTTGTTTAGTATCACTGATAAAGGGGGGGGGGCTTTATCAGTGATTTTTTTAAAAGCGCTGATAAAGGGTCGACTTCAAAAAAAAAATTAAATAAAATATATATTAGTATATAATTATAGCTATATAGTTTTATTGATATAAATATAATATATAATTTTTAAATATATTTTAGATAAGTATAAATGTACATTTACTCTTAATATACTTAATATATAAGATATTTAGTGAAAATGGATTCTTAAAAAATTAAAAAAATATTTTTAATTAATAATTTGATAATTATTATGGATTAATAGTAATTTAATAACAATTTAAAGAATAAAAAAATAAAAAAAATCAAAAAAGGATCCAAAATTTGTTGAAAACGCAACTCAAACTTCAAACGGCCATAACTTTTGATCCGGGTGTCCGTTTGAGCTCTACCACATATCAAATCGAAGTCTGCGATGAGCTCTACGTCGCTATTGCTAGGAAAGCCCAAATCAAGGGATTTTCGAGGCCAAAAAAGGCCCAGAAGGCCTCCAAAACTGAGTTTTTAGTCGGGGTACCCTGATTTTTTAACATTTTGTGGATTTTCAGCCTCATTTAAGGGGGTATTATTGGCTTTTTTTGGTGGGGTCTGAATTTATTCCAATGTATTACATTAATATTTATATTATGTCTTTGAAATTTCATCCTTTTTTATAATTCACTGCTATTTATAATCAAATATATAACTATATGTAAATATTTTTTTATATATTCACACCTAAAAATTTAATTTTTTAAATAAATAATTAAACATATTTACATATAAAATATATTAGTTTTATCTAAATAATAACTAATATCCATTTTATTTAAAATACCAACATATGAATATTTATATATCTACTATATATTAATATAACTATACGTATATTAATATAACTATATATATATTAATATAAGTATATGTATATATTAATATAACTATATATATATATATATATTAATATAACTATATATATATATATATTAATATAACTATATATATTAATATAAATATATATTACTATACGAATAAATATAACGAAATATATATATAAATAAATAGATATATCATGAATAAGAGAACAAATCAATATAGGGTAGTGGCAAAGGCTTTAGGTGCGCAGGGGGGAGGTCTCGAGATCAAATCCGAGTGGAGGCACGGGTGCGCGTGCAAGGTTGATTTAAAGGGCTAGCGCTGATAAAGGGTGTAGGCGGTGCGGGCGGGCGCTGGAGGTGTGGGAAATCTCTGATAAAGGGGGGCTCAAGCGCTGTAAAAATCCCTCCCTGATATTGGCAGTATTTTTTTTAATTTTTTTTTAATTTTTTTTTGAATTTTTTTTATTTTTATCAGTGCTAAAAAAAGCGCTGATAAAAGTGGTATTTTATGAGAGCTAAAAAGAAAGCACTGATAAAATACCCTTTTATCAGCGCTTCGTTTTAGCACTGATAAAAGACCCCTTTTATCAATGATTTTTTTTAGCGCTGGTAAAAGGGGTCTTTATCAGCACTTTTTGGAGCGCTGATAAAGGGGACCCCCCTTTATCTTCACCGGCTCTATCAGCACTTTTCTAGCACTGATAAAGGCCATTTTTAGCACTGATAAAAGCCATATTTGTAGTAGTGAATCCATACTAGGGATGACATCATATGGTGGTATTTGTAAACATAGGAAATATCTCCAAGAGCGGTGATGCCCCAACACTAGCTCACCATCTCTACATACATCAAACAAAATAGCTCGACCTCCAACTGGTGTAGTCAACGCCAAGGGAAGTGGAAGCCTCTCTAACTCAGGTCCCAAGGCATGGAAAAGGGTAGGTGATATGAAGGAGTGTGTCACTCCTGAATCAATCAAGGCATATACCATGGTAGAAAACAAGAAAAGGTTACCTCGAATGACGTCTGGATCATCTGGAGCTGGCAAAGCTAGGGCATGAAGCTGACCACGACCTCCTCCATGACCTCTCGAACCCTGATGATGACCACCACCATGGCCACACTCTGCTCTCTAAGGATGAGGATCATCATGGGGTTGTACTCTGCCTGCCCCATCTACCCTCTTCTGATCGAAAGCTGGTGCAACTGGCTGCTGCTACCTCGGCTAGAACTGCCTCAATGGAGGAACCTGGAGCGGAGCGCCCGATGCAAGATGACCACCCTGAAAGGTCGGGCACTCCCGCTGTGGATGACCATGACCACCACAATAGAAACACATGCTTGATCCCTTGGAATAGGCCTGAGAGTTTCTGCCTCCAGAGAAACGAGACGTGTATGGATGATACCTACCCCCGGCTGAACGAAAACTCTTCTGCTCTGAAAATCGGGAACCCCAGACCACAAACTCGCTTCTTGAGGAATCATGATGATTCCCCTCTCATGATGATCTAGTCCTGGAAAAATTCCTATCGACAACCTCCTCTATCTCAATCACCTCACGATATGTCTTCAACATAAATGGGGTGACCTGGCACTGGATCTCTGGATTCAAAGCCTCCTCTAAATGACTTACCATGACCTCCTCATCTGGTAACAAGTTCTAAGCATAAAGTAAAAGGTTCCTAAAATGGACCCCAAACTATAGAACAGTGGAGTTCCCCTGTCGAAGGGTAAGAAGCTCCTGGAAACTGGACACCTTTGCAGTCGAGGAAAGGAACTTGACTCTGAACTTATCTCAGAACTCCTACCATGAGATCGCTGACTCCTCGCGATCCCCGAGGAACAAGAACCACCACTTCCTTGCTTCTCCATGCAGTATCGTCGTAGCTAAGGACACCTAGTGCTCCTTCTGAGCACGGATCAAACTGAAGCCTATCTCTAACTCCTCCAACCAGTCTTTTGTGACTACATCTGAAAAGGATCCCTCATACTTCTATAGACTCTGGCTCTGAAACTCTTATAGTGTCTTCCTCCAAGTGTCGTCATAAGCAACCTCTACCCTGCGACGACCTGCTGGAACAGCCTACTGGACATCTTATACGCAACCCAGATGAGGACGTCGACCTAGAGCCATACCTACAAAATAACAAACAATTAGATATCCTAAGCCTAGAATATGGAAGAATCAACATTAATTAATTAATTGTTTTCTTTTTTTTCGTTTTATGTTAACCTATACCAAGGTCTACCCATTCAAACACAAGCACAAAGAATAATGATGCATGATTATTTCCTAGGTATCTACCCTGCAACTAGTATCACCTTGTTTAGTAGCCATTGTAAACTTAAAGGTCCGTACATCAGATCATAGGGGTCCTAAACGACAATGTCTCAGCCGGTCTCCAGTGTTTACCTCACTTGCTAAACATGAATGACACTGTTTCCCCACCAACCCATGCATCCTCACTTGTGCCTAACTCCAAACTCCATCCTATCCCTCTACCAGAGCCTCTGATACCACTCTGTCACGACACCCTCCCCACAATGTTTACCCCTCCTAGGCTGGCAATGTTGAAAGAGAGATAATGACCCCCCGAGTCCCACCTCCAGTAGGCCCTGGGTTGGCGACTAGCACCAAGGGTATAATAACACACAAATGGGAGGCATTACCCTCTAAGAGAACACATGAAGAAGAGAGAGATAATATAGACACCAACCAACTCCAACTCAGAACTGAAATATAAAAGAAACCCAAGTACGTATATGAAATTCCATGAAAAACTACTAAAACTGAAGGGAAAAACTATAAGTACCCAAAGGAAAGTAAAAACAGCAGTGACCACAAGCCCAAACAGATCCAGCAACACAAGCTATTAATAACCAGCCTGATATCCAACCTGCTACAAGTGACCTGAAAAACAATTTATATAAACGCAGGGTGAGTATAACAGTATAATCAGTAGGATCCTCCCCGAAGCCTCTTGTGAAAAAGTAATGAAAGAATGCTAAAGTATAATGAACAACAAGTGAAACTAACTCGTCACCTAAACAGGTATACTAAGTTCCCAACTTCACCATGGATACTCTCACCAAGTAACGCATACAAGAATATAAAATATAGTAAAGAATATCAAGGGTACCCCGCTACTACTTCCACAAGGGTTTTCCGCTTTTCCCCAATGACATACGTCCTTTGCATCTCTCTCCAATGGCTTTCCCATATAAACTTGGGCTATGCTCCACAATCTGCACTATGTGCACCATAAAGGTTTTCCCACAGACACCTGGGGGAAGTACCACACCATCCTCACAACCAAAAGTGACCATGTAGTTTCTGGGAGCCACCAGAACTCGTATAACGTGTATCATACATCGGGTATTATACCTCAAGCCATTATAGCCCATACACCGAGTAAGGATCCTCAGGACATCACAGCCTATACACGTTACACCTATAGTGGTCAATAGGATATTATATCCAGAATATATGTGTGAGAAAAATAAACAAGCCATTACAGCCCTCTACTCACATATATGGGGAAAACTAGCCGTTGTGCCTCATGGAACTAGTATCTACCAAGAGAAGGGAGCAGGGTCAAAGGGTGTAGCCAGCCATTCATCCTCCCACCAGAATGTTGGGGAAAACACCCCCCAGGGCTCAGAATCCCTAGGGTTTCAGTTACCCTTACTGACAGGGTGGAGTAGCATATAGAAACACAAAAAGTAGAGAATATATTATAACTCACAAAAACATTATGGGACCAACCTAGTCGTAGACACAACTGCAACTAACGTATCTAGGACTCCGAGCTTCAACTTCTAAGACAAGGTATCGTATAAGCACACAACCATTTAAAGGGCTTTATTAGGTTTATTTATTCCCTTTTTATCGGTTCCACTGTACGTTAATTAATTCTTCCAACATCAATTAACCATGAACAATTTTTCACATTAAATCCCATTAACATCACATCCAAAAACCATTGTCCCTTCATAAGTTCTCAACCTCATCATTAAGTTCCAACAAACTCCAACCCCATGGGATAACATCACTTATTCAAACATTCATTATAGAATTACTTTCCCATATTCCTAGGCCTTCTAGAAAAGAAACCTATGATACTAAACACAAGGGGGATCAACATGGTGAGTAGATGTACTACCCGTAGAGTATTTGCTACCTATAGCAAGAGTATTGACCCATTCTCCCTTGAGAGGATAAACACAGAAAGCATGTGGCATACCCCACGTGTCTTCGCCACCTTCGGAATAAGGGTAAGCAAGACCAGCTGCCTTGATCAGTGGGGAAAAGTAAAGAAGATAAACAATCAAGAATCAACAAACATCCATAAATCACATCCATCCCATTCCATCACCCCTGATGTCCTCCCTGACACCCATATGCATAAACAGATGCATCTCGCCACTCTAGGTGTCATCAGCTACCACAACCACAATGCCTCCCTACCTCCACATATCACAAGACCCCTCCAAGGTCACATCACAACACAAGATATCACAACACCCCTCTAGGGTCATAGCACAACACAAGAAGCAGGAAAAAAAACATTACAACAATTTGGGCTCTTGTCCCTTTAGCAAGGCATACGACCTTGAAAAAACAAACAAAACAATCACATCAAATGGGCTTTTAGACTTAATTCACAACAAGAGGGTAACTCTGATCCCTTAACGGAACTCAATCAAGTTATTTAATCCATATTGAATTATCAAATTCAATTAGTTTGTTCAAACATCGTGAACCAATTCAATAAGCTATCACCAAATATTAAACATGCTTACTATGCCAAATTTGATCAAAATCAAATTACAACAAGAACCAGATTATTTTTCATGCCTCTTTATATTTAGCCAACCAATTATCAATTAATTACAGCTTTATGTTCTATATCAATTTCATCAAGAACCCCATGCTAACAAGCAAGGCATCGATATCACACTTATCTAGAAAATCAAGAGGAAAACCTTTACCACGGTACAAAGTAACAACATGGGATCGAACCAATTCTTTTAATCCGGTTAAAGTATTTAATTAGGTCAATTATATTGTGATCAAAAGGGATAAATCATGCTAACTCTACGATTGGACATAAACAATTAGGGATTCCACGGATCACCTACCTCAAAGGTTTTCGAGGAAAACCACAACGGTCGATGAATGCCCAAGAAACCAGGTTGATTTTCCACAAATCCTCCTTATATATCATCTCCTAACAAAAACAAGACCAAATCTCCACACAATAGACATCCGAACACCTAGATCTACCCCTAACATGTGTAGATCTAGGATCCCGAGAGAAGAGGGGGAGAAGATCTAGGTAGATCTAATAAACCCAAATAAAGGGATCACATACCTCAAGAAGCTGGCTTTGATTCACGAAGAGAAGACTTCAGATCTCCTCCAAAACACATGGGACAGGTTCTTCCACCTCCAAGGAAGGGTAATACCGAGTTATAGCCGATTAGGGGCTTAAACAAGGTGATTAAAGGAAAAAAGAGTTAGAACCAAAATTTTAGGATCTAACTTTAAGTTCCCGCACGGTTTAAAAAAACCATGTACTAACCGTGCGTTAGATTCTGCCTCGACAATCACTCCTCGCACAGTTAGTCCGCACGGATAGACAAACAGTGTGCTAATCGTGCATTATCCACTACCTCCAAGACCAGCCTTGTATGTTTTGGCCGCACGGTTTAGGCAAACCGTGCGCCTCCTGTGTGACGGCCATAACCCTTCAAATTTCCTTAAAATTCCACCCAAACGCACCCCAAGACACCTTGACCTTAAAGAAAACCTTTAACACCATATTTTCACAAAGGAATGGACCAGAGAGGTCCTATACATTATAATGGATTTCATGTGCATGAGTCCTTTGATAATGCGGTTCATGGTCTGCCTTGTTTGCTGGTCATCGCTTCGCGGGTCACCGTTTTCACGGATCATTCCACGTACGTGGTGGTTCGCAATCCAGGAGGTCAATGTACCTTTACCAGTGATGGTATGTGGGCCACATTAAATGCATTGAAAGTTTTAATTCCTTCATGATTCTTATGAAATTTTCAACATCAATTGAGTCCAATCACATTGCTAGACTTGTAAGAGTACTTGCTTTCTTCTGCAATGCAATCTTCTACAAAGCGATTATGGGGGTATTTTCAACCATTAGAAGAATTTTCAGAACCCTGCACATATATAAAACTATAATATCATATATTATCCCATTATATGTTTTTTAAACACATTTATTAATAATAATTCCTTATATTCATTGTTTATTGTGTTAATTGTTTTTCTTTGTCGTGCGTTTTTTGACACAGGTGTTCCTATAATTTTGTATAATTTATATTTTAATAACATATTGATTTTATAAATTTCATGAATATAATTTATTCATAAGATTTAATTATTGAAACAGTATTTAAATTTCAACATGGAGAATGGATTGCATCCCTTCATAGAGATAGTGTGTTGTACTTACACACGATAGATGTTATCATTTCTTTAATGGGTGAAATGGTAAAGAAGTTCCTGATATATTAATTTTCAAGGATTAATATAATTTCATATGTATCACATATATTAATTAAATTTATCTTTTTTTACCTTCTATGTAGAGAATAAGTGAAAATAAATGACATTACATCCTGAGGCAGTAGTTCGATGTACACATAAATGACGTTTTCCTAATTTAAACTGAAGGGAAAGTATGAACATATATTTGATGATATAATCCTGGTGGTATAATAATATAATAAATATTATATACATATATATATACTATAAATCATTCATTATATATATATATTCATGATATGCATTGATAGAAAATATGTTACATCGGTTCCTGATGTGGTAGTCTATCGTACTCACGATTGACTTTTTCATTTACCATTAGATGGAAATGGATATGGATATAGGTCATTGACATAAAATAACAACATATTTTTAAATTTTAAATAACTATAATTTTATAATATCAATTTTTAACATCACTTTATAAATTTTAAAAATAATTAGAACAAAAATCTGGTTTAAGACCGTTACCTCTTCTTCGAACTACTTCATTATGATTTCCCCAAAACACATTAATGAATGATTTTTTTTACAAAAATAAGGAATATAAGATGATTTTATTGTATGAATGAAGTTATTTGGGTGTGTAAATTCTAGGAAATATGAATATTCATGTGTGAATAAGGGAGGATAGGGGATGCCCATTATTAAGCACGGGAGGGGACACACACAGAATTTTTGATAAAAATCTTTTAAAACGACAATTTAATCATTAATTAATTCTAAATAATGATAAATTATTTTATATTAGGTGATATATGGTCTAAATATGGAAATATAATTGGTTTTTGAAAAGTTATAGTTTAATTTTAACACTAATCATCTTAGATTAACCCATAGAAGACATGCATTTTCCTTTAACATGGTAATTAATTTATATCACTTTTTCTATTCTAAATGATAAAATATTTAATTTCACATTATTATGTTATATAAATTATTATTATTCAATATTTTTAATCGATTTTTTAAATTTCATTTCATATATGTGGTTGAATTAAATTTAAAATTATACCCACATGCATTATTATAGAGTATATTTTTAGAGATAATCTTCTCATAGGTATTGATAGTTATAATATGAAATTATAATATGAAATTTATTCCAATTTCCTTATGTATAATGATGTTAATATTATTTAAATAATATTATTTTTTTTAAAAAAAAAAATTTAACATCCTAAATTTTTTAAATGGAAAAATATTCAAAAAAATCATTATTTTCAAAATTAATTAAAAAATGAATCTTTTCATAAAAATATATTTAATTCACCCAATGAAAATATTAATATGAAGAATTTTAAAATTAATGTAATTTTCAAAGATAAATATTATAAACGTGGTATAAATAATTTTAATTTAGATTATTAGAGTACATTTATTTTATTTTAAAATCATTAAATTAAAATTATAATAAAAAGATAAAGATAACTTCCTAATTTATTTTAAAAAATTAATAACCTTCATTTTTAACTCATAGGTTATAATTGTATACATTATTAAAATTAATTTATTATTGGGGTTGCATATTCCACAAGCTATGAATAATATTATATTTCGAGAAATATATTACATGGATTATTTAGGCTTGATATTTCATGTTTCATACACTTAAAAAAATACAATGTTATTATTTTTGTATTTATGGGTCTTACATTCTCCTCAAATTAAATAAATTACCTAATCACAACCGAAACATCAACTCAGTAATCAAGGGATTATCATCTGGAAATACCATTATTTCAAAACCCACATAGTAAAATATTTAGTAATACATTATCGTAAATGTGGGGAAGATAAATACAAATTTTCCTCTGGAATAAGTCCTCACTACAATTCCATATAGTGGAATACTGTGTAATATTTTTATATTTACTTGGAATAAAATCATAAATAATTATAAATAGAGATATAGGTCCCTGATCATAACAAAGTTAGTAATCAATGTACTGTTAAGGGAAAAAAATATATGATTGAGATGATTTTAAAAGACATTGGATTCATTGGAAATGATGTTAATATGATAACATTTTTGTTGCAATATCTATTTCATAAAGTTAAGGAATTAATATTCATTGTATAAATATCGGTATCTATACCTACATGATATCATTTTATTTCACAATCATAATTTTTAACATTTTTTCCCTGATCAATTTATGATTCATCCCTAAATCCAATAAATAAATATCAAAAAATGACATTTTTATTCATTATTAACTAAAATTGACTTTTAATATATCACAAGATACATTATACCTTAGAAATTGTTTTCTTATATCACTACCTTTATATAAAAAATAAATATGGATACCAAAAGAAATAAAATATATTAAATTAATCTCCAAACCTCAATAGTAATACAAATAGTTCATTATTAGTAATAATTTATCAAATAATTAAATTATATAAAATGAAATATTTTCATAAACAACACACAATCTATTCCTAGGTGTTATACACGTAACTTCCATTAGTTTCAGGTTTAAATGATGTCCTTTTTGGATGGGATTGATTATCACCTTCCATGCATGTTTTCCATTCTCTAAAAACATATTAATATAATTACTATAATATAATAAATGTTTAATAACCCTTAATTAATTCATTTTTTTTGATTAGATAAACCGTAAATTTTAAAAACACCATTAAAATTATACCCATAATAGTAATGTAATTCTTCCTTTAATTAAATTTTCACTAATATATATACTATAATAATGGGTAATATTTTTATAAATTTTTACATAAATTTCATTGATCATATTGAACTCCAAACCTAGAACACAAAAAATATTGTTTTTAAGACATTGAAAATATGATAATTATTAATCTCAAAAACCCATTATTGTGTCTATATTTCATATGATTATGTAGACCTATATTCTTAAAAAATTTAACACAATAATTATATGTTTAATGATTCTTATATAATGTAACGCCCCGACCCTAATTACATAGAGTCGGTGCATTACTTCATAACATTGCCATGATCACAAGAAAGATCAAATCTCGAAAGACCGATTGGTTTAGTAGCCTTGGAAACACTAGATATATTCATAAGTTTTACATTACATCATAAAATGAAAAACTACTACAACAACATAATGTCTCCATAATCCACACTACTATCCCCTCATAATATCCCTGCAGGTCATTCATAATTTACTTCTTCACATCCTGGGGAAAAATAAAACATAGAAAAGGGGTGAGCTCAAATGCCCAGTAAGGATAACAATATAGCGGAAACTTTCATAAATAAGAATAAACATTTAAGGCAATGCATTACTAAAACAAAAGCCTTTTAAAATTGAACTTCAACATGGTATGGCAAAAGTAAAATGAAATAATGCCATTTACTTATTCACATGGATATTCTACTAATCGAATAATCACATGCAAAAATCAATAACCACTTTCATAATGTTGGAATGCATAATGCTAAACGTTAATTTCGTTGTCTAGGCCTCATCCCAAGACCTAGGGGTTACTTCTAACCGGAACCCAACCCGGAGTGCCTCTAATAACCGGACACCAACCCGGAGTGCCTCTAATAACCGGACACCAACCCGGAGTGCCTCTAATAACCGGACACCAACCCGGAGGGCATACTTTTACCAGTCCCTAACCTGGAGGGCTTACTTTAACCAGTCCCCAACCTGGAGGGCTTACTTTTACCAGTCCCCAACCTGGAGGGCTTACTTTTACCGGTCCCCAACCCGGAACATACTTGTTTAGCACATTCATCTGAAGAAAAGTTTGAAATATAACATAAACATTCGGATTAAAACTAGCATACGAAATGTCAATAATTTCACCATAAACTATGAATGGTATAAAAATAGCACATCCACAGTCAAACATATCACAAAACCTTCAATTCAATATAGAATTTTTGTATCATAATAAATCAACTTCAAATAATCTTAAAATCCATCAAAGGATGTTGACATAGATGAAATCAAAATTCTTTTTAAAGAAGTATCTCCTTTTATTTTGAAGTCATTTAAGATCCATATAAAATAAAACATTTTCTTTGAAAATATTCTTATAATCTTGTATGTAAAGCTTCGACGATTTTATAACGGCGGAAAATAACCGCACCCGCCGTATAAGTTAAAAAAACATTCTTACCTCAATTCTGTCGAAAAGGTTAAAAAGAACATTGTTTTGAAAACGACGGAAAGATTCCTTTATAAACCTCTTATAAAAAGTCAAACAAGGGTATAAATGACTTTAACCCATATTCTTGTAAATAGTAAAAATGTTTTGAAATACATTTCGAAGAAACATGGATGTGGATGATAACGAGATCCCAGTAGATTATTACGTATAAACAACCTCGGATAATGAAGAGATTGTGAAATAACCCTTACCTTGTACTTTTCCTTGGTTGTGGTAGGTTAACCTCCTGTATAATGGTGAAATAGTTGTTATTAAATTATACAAGAATCATATATATTGATATGATATCATATATGATCTTTTAACATTGATTTGTTAATAATATCTTAGAATTATCGTCGTTTCGGGAGTTAACTTACTCATTTTCTTTTATATGTTTTGTTACATAAGCCATGGTTGTTGTATCTTATTCATATCCAGAATGATATACAGTCCTTAAACATCATTTTTAAATCATCAAATGATAATTATACTTGAATGGATACGATGGAGAATGAATCTCATCGCGTTCGTGGAGACGGTAGTCCGTACGTACGCACGAGCGACAATATCATTCTTTTGATATTAAAATAATATATAAATGGATGGTATATCATATATACAGAATCATTAACATGTTATATTTATTATTTACATGAGTTACACATCATTATTATACCCATCCAAATAATATTATATTGAATAACAATTACACCACGACGTGGAGACGGTAAGCCGTACGTACGCACGTATGGTGACATGTTATTCAAAGGGTGGATAGAATACTGAATATGATTGTACCATATTTATAATAACATCACAGTATATGTGAGATACTGGAGTTATTATTTCAGAATGGTAAGAACAAAGGAAGAAGAAGTGGAAGAAGAAATGAACTTAGAAAAGGGTGGTGAAATCATTACCTCTTCTTCGGGTTCTTCCTTTTGATTTGATCAAAAGGGCTCCATAGGTTGGCTTTCGGATCAAACTAAGGCCTCTAGGTTGTATTGAGGGATGTTGGGAGAGTATTTGGTCAGAGTTTGGCCGAACCAAAAGGCTTTGAAGGTGTGAAGAAATGGGAAGGAGGAGTGCCCTTTTATAAGAGGGGTGAGGGGCACCTTTGGAAAAGCTAGAAATATTAATTTATAATAAATTCATATTCGGTTTCTAAAGGCTCCAAAGTTGACTATTCAAAGGATGAGGTGGGGATAGGTCGAAAACAACTCATCCAATAGAATTTAGACAGGTTTGGGTACTTATATTAACCTTATCTTTAAGTATTAACTCTAAGTTAATTAGTTTCACTTTTACAATGTCTCTTTGTATTTTTATATATTATGGTTAATAAACTTACTATATACATCCAAGCGACCCCCAAGTGGTCCATTAATGATTAACCTATCATAATATAAGTCTCTTGGCCGAACCTTAGATTTTTAGGAATTTAATATCAATTAATAATATAATATTTGTTTTAAGAACTCTTTTATGTCAATTTTGACACTATTCAATAGTTGATTTTTGTGAAACTCATAACAGATTGATTACTTCGAAAAAAGTAAATTAAATCAATCCTAATATATCATATTATCCTAGAAAATTAGTTTAATTCATTAAAAGTTTCATATTATATTTATTTGGGTATTTATAATATCAATTATGTTAATTTTTTACTATTTTAGTAATTACTGCATCATCATTGTGTCATAAATAAAATAAATTATTTAATGTCTAAAAATTATAAATAAAATATCATTATGTAGGAAATCGTTTTATCTTTCTAATTAATATTTATAATCGAAAATCCAACATGTATAACCCTATGTAAAAATTGTTGTTCTAAAGGATATATGCTTGTGTCATTTTTGTATTCATTTTGACTTAATTAAAATAAAGTGTCATTATCACTTACAAGTGGATCCATGGGGTCCCAAAATAGACCCAAAGATGCCCATGGTCGACTATGTATCAACCAATAGGGTTAAGACACGTTTTAGGGTAATTTAGTATTATTATAATATTATTTTTTTAACCCTTATTTACCGGATTTACCCTTAACCATGGTAAATAAAATATTTACCGCAGTAATTATTCAAAATGTCTAAAAATAAAAGTTACCTATTTACACAATTTGAACATCCTGATTCCAAATATGGAATCCATTTTTCTAAATTCAAAACACAGAAGTGGCAGAAATTAATTTAAAATTAATTCCCGCTGTCAAAACAAAAAGCGTGTTTTTAAGAGATAATAACTACCAAAAGATTGACACTTGTTTATGTTCGGTTTAATTGTAAAATTATGTCCAATGACCAACATTATATTAAATGGTAAAAATATATTCTAAATATACTTTAAAACCACTCAAATTCATAATTTATCAATATTAATTATTTTGATTAAAAAAGTTGTTTTTAATTAAAATTTAGTAATTTTCACTATTCATCAAAATATAAAAGTTATCCGAAATGTACCAAAATTTCACCCTAGGCTAATTTCGATATTCCGAATCCAAAAATGAAGTCCATTTTTAAATATAAAATATATATAATTTCAAAAATTAGGTATTACTATTCATAACGGCTAGTTTGATTGGTTGTGGTGTGTGTTAAAACTCAAGGTTGCGTACAACACATGCTACTGTATTACTCAAAGAAAGCGTACCGTGGAAGCTTGGGATGTTTCATTTTAAATTTTTGATGTCCCAATTTAGTCAAAAAGATTAAAATATTGTATTTAAAAAGGTTTCACTATTAGAAGTTGATAATACTGAAAATGAATCTGTTCTTGCAATATGACTAAGAAACTCATAATAGGGATTCTAAAATTATAAGGATTATATAAAGTTCAAAATGTAGTTAATACTATTCATGAACTCTTTTAATGGTGTGATTGAACTCGGTGTTGCGTGTAGTGCAAGTTATTGAATTATTTTTAAGAAATAACACACTCTGATATCCTGGGGTGTTACATTCTCCCCTCCTTCAATAAATTGCGTCCTCGCAATTTGAAATTGTTCTTCGAAAATAAAAGGTTGAAAGTAGAAAATATATTTGTGGGAAAACCCACATCGGAAATTGGGTTACTAAAATTTAGTCTTAATATGAGGAAAAGATAAATGAAAGGGTCACCACCAAATTATGATCTCGATTAGGAGAACATTGGTGGCAATTAGAGACATATAATTGGAGGAAAAACGTAAATATTTATAGGTAGTGATTGAGGTCATCAATCACAAACAAGTATAAAATTGAGGTCCTTAAACTCATCAATCTATGATGATTTGAAGTACCATCGGTTCAACAAAATATAGGGTATTGGGACAACACATTTTTGACATTTCAAAATATCTTAGTTGAAATCCCACATCGAAAAATGAATTAATGAGGCCTCTATTTAAAATAAAGAGTGGAAAGTATGAAGATTACTGAAAATAACACATACTAGGGTTCCATTTAGGAAAATATGGATATGGAAGAGAAATCTAACCATCAATTATCTGATGGAGAGTGGTAGAGAACATGGCTATGAAAAGGCCAACAATCCCAAAGCCATAAATTAGTGATGATTTAAGGTACCATCTAGGAAAACATTTTTGTTCTACGTTGCTTTTCTTAATATTGAGGAATCTATTTATGAGATTGACTAAGATCATAAGGAGATATACTTACTTTATAATTATAGTTTTATCCATTAATAAATTTCTACCACAAACTCATCTTTCACTCTAAAAGATAATAGAATGTAAGAAAAATTCTATTTACACTATTCGTATAGGGTTCCAAAATAAATGAATTTATAATTCATCTACAAGATCTCTTAATAAAAACTACATTATTTAATCCAGGACATCTCGTGGGCCAGTGGTAGGTGATACACCCTTGTCGCCCTTCGGTTTCGGGTCCAAGTCTCGCAGCCTTGCCGGACGCGACGGGTTGCCGCCCGACCTCCGGGTTGTCCTTTTATGGCAATCCAAAATAATCCAAACTAGAACTATCCAAAATACTTCTATCCAAACTCACAGTCCAACATTTATAAGTAAGGTAAACATAATGTAGAACCTTTTTACCCCGTAATAGCATATGAATACCTTCATCATGTATTCTTTTAATACACCGAAACATCCTGAATTACCATATTCCTTATTGATTACCTTCATGCTCCCTTATTCCATATAGAAAGCTGGATATACTTCATTAATCCAAAAATGTTTTAAACCCCAACAATGATGGAATATACAAATCATTAATCAGTTCCAGGGTAGTCAGGAATATCCAATATAATTTATCCAAAACAATCACATATTATTCCAAAATCACTACCTCAGTATCAGAACTATGTTATGATTTATCATTCTCTCAACCATATATTTTCCAAAAATTTATCCTGCTATTGAGTCACTTTTCTTTGTTCCACACAATCTCAAGTCCTTAATGAAATAGTACTGCAGTACAATCCTTATATACTCCATAATTATTGTAACAAGTACATTGTTGATACAACACTCAATTGACATAATCAACATAAGAACTCTAATCATTCCTCTTCATCTGTGGTAGTATCATAACTTGATTATTATCCAATAACATCATTTTCGGCATAGTCTGATGACTGGGACATAGGTCCGCGTAGTGTCCAAACTCCTTGCAAATGAAGCATTGTACATTTAAAACCATTTTCTTACCCTTGCAGTCACATACCTTGTGCCCTTTTCCTCCACACTTATAACAAACTCCCATTCCTTTCAGGCAAGTTCCAGGGTGTTTCTTTCCACATTTACCACATATGGGAAAATTCTTCTTTTCCCTTTTCCCTTTATCCATCTTTCTCTCTTCCATCCTTTTCTTCTCTTGATTCCCTTCAAAGCCATAGGACTCAGTAAACTCTTTACTTATCTTATCAACACATGATATTATTTCTTCATATGATGATAATACATGGGAGACTATTTCTCTTATAAATTCTAGCTTAAGACCATGAAAGATATGATCCTTCCTTCTCTTTGAATCATGTGTATTTCTGGAGTTCTCATTCCTTCTACTGGGCGCCATTTCTAAACAATGGCATAAACTAGATCAGTTTATGAATCAAAATACATAATCCCATACTTATAAAACACTTAACATAAATTGAACTATTTATGGATATAATCCATAATCATAAAAATGTTTTCTTTGAGGAAGTATATACTCATAAACCCTTCATAATGATTTGTAAAGAAAATGAGAGTTATCCTAAGCATATCCCCCGGGAGTGTCGTAACCAAGAGTGCAGCAAGGCCCGTTGTCGTGCACCAGTTCCCGTTCGAGTCTAGCTCAAAGCGGTGTTTTCGGGTTTTACCCCTAGGTACATCTGTGCCAGAGCCGCCTCTACCTGCTCGTATCCAGACAGGGATGTATTGCTCGGAAAACTCACAAAATCTCTACAATACCAAAATTCTAGGAAGTTCTTATATACTAATCCTCAACGTTCATCTTAGGTCTACGTGCTCTAATCAGAGTTTATCTAAATCTAGCTTCCAAGGTTTGTACTAAACTTCCTCTGATACCAACTGTAACGCCCCGACCCTAATTACCTAGAGTCGGTGCATTACTTCATAACATTGGCATGATCACAAGAAAGATCAAATCTCGAAAGACCGATTGGTTTAGTAGCCTTGGAAACACTAGATATATTCATAAGTTTTACATTACATCATAAAATGAAAAACTACTACAACAACATAATGTCTCCATAATCCACACTACTATCCCCTCATAATATCCCTGCAGGTCATTCATAATTTACTTCTTCACATCCTGGGGAAAAATAAAACATAGAAAAGGGGTGAGCTCAAATGCCCAGTAAGGATAACAATATAGCGGAAACTTTCATAAATAAGAATAAACATTTAAGGCAATGCATTACTAAAACAAAAGCCTTTTAAAATTGAACTTCAACATGGTATGGCAAAAGTAAAATGAAATAATGCCATTTACTTATTCACATGGATATTCTACTAATCGAATAATCACATGAAAAAATAAATAACCACTTTCATAATGTTGGAATGCATAATGCTAAACGTTAATTTCTTTGTCGAGGCCTCATCCTAAGACCTAGGGGTTACTTCTAACCGGAACCCAACCCGGAGTGCCTCTAATAACCGGACACCAACCCGGAGTGCCTCTAATAACCGGACACCAACCCGGAGTGCCTCTAATAACCGGACACCAACCCGGAGGGCATACTTTTACCAGTCCCTAACCTGGAGGGCTTACTTTAACCAGTCCCCAACCTGGAGGGCTTACTTTTACCAGTCCCCAACCTGGAGGGCTTACTTTTACCGGTCCCCAACCCGGAACATACTTGTTTAGCACATTCATCTGAAGAAAAGTTTGAAATATAACATAAACATTCGGATTAAAACTAGCATACGAAATGTCAATAATTTCACCATAAACTATGAATGGTATAAAAATAGCACATCCACAGTCAAACATATCACAAAACCTTCAATTCAATATAGAATTTTTGTATCATAATAAATCAACTTCAAATAATCTTAAAATCCATCAAAGGATGTTGACATAGATGAAATCAAAATTCTTTTTAAAGAAGTATCTCCTTTTATTTTGAAATCATTTAAGATCCATATAAAATAAAACATTTTCTTTGAAAATATTCTTATAAGCTTGTATGTAAAGCTTCGACGATTTTATAACGGCGGAAAATAACCGCACCCGCCGTATAAGTTAAAAAAACATTCTTACCTCAATTCTGTCGAAAAGGTTAAAAAGAACATTGTTTTGAAAACGACGGAAAGATTCCTTTATAAACCTCTTATAAAAAGTCAAACAAGGGTATAAATGACTTTAACCCATATTCTTGTAAATAGTAAAAATGTTTTGAAATACATTTTGAAGAAACATGGATGTGGATGATAACGAGATCCCAGTAGATTATTACGTATAAACAACCTCGGATAATGAAGAGATTGTGAAATAACCCTTACCTTGTACTTTTCCTTGGTTGTGGTAGGTTAACCTCCTGTATAATGGTGAAATAGTTGTTATTAAATTATACAAGAATCATATATATTGATATGATATCATATATGATCTTTTAACATTGATTTGTTAATAATATCTTAGAATTATCGTCGTTTCGGGAGTTAACTTACTCATTTTATTTTATATGTTTTGTTACATAAGCCATGGTTGTTGTATCTTATTCATATCCAGAATGATATACAGTCCTTAAACATCATTTTTAAATCATCAAATGATAATTATACTTGAATGGATACGATGGAGAATGAATCTCATCGCGTTCGTGGAGACGGTAGTCCGTACGTACGCACGAGCGACAATATCATTCTTTTGATATTAAAATAATATATAAATGGATGGTATATCATATATACAGAATCATTAACATGTTATATTTATTATTTACATGAGTTACACATCATTATTATACCCATCCAAATAATATTATATTGAATAACAATTACACCACGACGTGGAGACGGTAAGCCGTACGTACGCACGTATGGTGACATGTTATTCAAAGGGTGGATAGAATACTGAATATGATTGTACCATATTTATAATAACATCACAGTATATGTGAGATACTGGAGTTATTATTTCAGAATGGTAAGAACAAAGGAAGAAGAAGTGGAAGAAGAAATGAACTTAGAAAAGGGTGGTGAAATCATTACCTCTTCTTCGGGTTCTTCCTTTTGATTTGATCAAAAGGGCTCCTTAGGTTGGCTTTCTGATCAAACTAAGGCCTCTAGGTTGTATTTAGGGATGTTGGGAGAGTATTTGGGCAGAGTTTGGCCGAACCAAAAGGCTTTGAAGGTGTGAAGAAATGGGAAGGAGGAGTGCCCTTTTATAAGAGGGGTGAGGGGCACCTTTGGAAAAGCTAGAAATATTAATTTATAATAAATTCATATTCGGTTTCTAAAGGCTCCAAAGTTGACTATTCAAAGGATGAGGTGGGGATAGGTCGAAAAAAACTCATCCAATAGAATTTAGACAGGTTTGGGTACTTATATTAACCTTATCATTAAGTATTAACTCTAAGTTAATTAGTTTCACTTTTACAATGTCTCTTTGTATTTTTATATATTATGGTTAATAAACTTACTATATACATCCAAGCGACCCCCAAGTGGTCCATTAATGATTAACCTATCATAATATAAGTCTCTTGGCCGAACCTTAGATTTTTAGGAATTTAATATCAATTAATAATATAATATTTGTTTTAAGAACTCTTTTATGTCAATTTTGACACTATTCAATAGTTGATTTTTGTGAAACTCATAACAGATTGATTACTTCGAAAAAAGTCAATTAAATCAATCCTAATATATCATATTATCCTAGAAAATTAGTTTAATTCATTAAAAGTTTCATATTATATTTATTTGGGTATTTATAATATCAATTATGTTAATTTTTTACTATTTTAGTAATTACTGCATCATCATTGTGTCATAAATAAAATAAATTATTTAATGTCTAAAAATTATAAATAAAATATCATTATGTAGGAAATCTTTTTATATTTCTAATGAATATTTATAATCGAAAATCCAAGATGTATAACCCTATGTAAAAATTGTTGTTCTAAAAGATATATGCTTGTGTCATTTTTGTATTCATTTTGACTTAATTAAAATAAAGTGTCATTATCACTTACAAGTGGATCCATGGGGTCCCAAAATAGACCCAAAGATGCCCATGGTCGACTATGTATCAACAAATAGGGTTAAGAGACGTTTTAGGGTAATTTAGTATTATTATAATATTATTTTTTTAACCCTTATTTACCGGATTTACCCTTAACCATGGTAAATAAAATATTTACCGCAGTAATTATTCAAAATGTCTAAAAATAAAAGTTACCTATTTACACAATTTGAACATCCTGATTCCAAATATGGAATCCATTTTTCTAAATTCAAAACACAGAAGTGGCAGAAATTAATTTAAAATTAATTCCCGCTGTCAAAACAAAAAGCGTGTTTTTAAGAGATAATAACTACCAAAAGATTGACACTTGTTTATGTTCGGTTTAATTGTAAAATTATGTCCAATGACCAACATTATATTAAATGGTAAAAATATATTCTAAATATACTTTAAAACCACTCAAATTCATAATTTATCAATATTAATTATTTTGATTAAAAAAGTTGTTTTTAATTAAAATTTAGTAATTTTCACTATTCATCAAAATATAAAAGTTATCCGAAATGTACCAAAATTTCACCCTAGGCTAATTTCGATATTCCGAATCCAAAAATGAAGTCCATTTTTAAATATAAAATATATATAATTTCAAAAATTAGGTATTACTATTCATAACGGCTAGTTTGATTGGTTGTGGTGTGTGTTAAAACTCAAGGTTGCGTACAACACACGCTACTGTATTACTCAAAGAAAGCGTACCGTGGAAGCTTGGGATGTTTCATTTTAAATTTTTGATGTCCCAATTTAGTCAAAAAGATTAAAATATTGTATTTAAAAAGGTTTCACTATTAGAAGTTGATAATACTGAAAATGAATCTGTTCTTGCAATATGACTAAGAAACTCATAATAGGGATTCTAAAATTATAAGGATTATATAAAGTTCAAAATGTAGTTAATACTATTCATGAACTCTTTTAATGGTGTGATTGAACTCGGTGTTGCGTGTAGTGCAAGTTATTGAATTATTTTTAAGAAATAACACACTCTGAAATCCTGGGGTGTTACATATAAAATATACCACTGGTTAAATACTTCTTCAATATAATTAAGGAATCCCAATAAATAGATACATAAAGATTTTCTTTCAACAATAGTACAACCATTGTTTATGGTTTGAACTTTCAATGATTTATTTAAATCAAATAATTCATATGTTCAATAAATTTATAACAAAAAACAAAATGGGATTAATTTGATGGGATTTATTTCCTTCAGTCATATTCATCATTTTTTCTATGAAATTTTAATATTTCATCCCTTATTTTCAACACATAAAAAAATTACCATTCCATTGAGACACATTTATGGTTTTCACATTCTACATATTTTACACATAGTAATTTGAGCCTTCATTAATCTACAATCTCCACTACTCAAGAAACTATAAACCCTTTTCATTCTATTCTATGCTGATTCAGAGAGTTGGTTAAGGTGTAGGATATTTATCCTACTATGTTATAACTGATTAAGAATAATTAATAAATTGTTCACTCTAGTCATCTTTCTATTTGGGTTTTCATGTTGTAATCATTTTCCATCAAGATCCATATTAACACAAATGAATTGGATTTCATCCATTGACTAAAAATGAAAATCATATTATGATAACAAAAATACTCAGTGGGAATATGATATAATCATAATGATTCACTTATATAATTTATATACCAGGAATCCATGTTTGCAATGTAAGGTAACTTAAGTTTTACCTATGTCATTCATTATCATCATCCATTAAAATCCATCATAATGGTTTGTAATGAAAAATTTAAATATCTAAATCATATACCACTGGAGCGTCAAATCATGTGTGGGTAAGGCATGTTTTCATGTATCATGTAAAAACAATGTAGTGACTGATGCCCCATCCTCAGTGTTATTACCCATAAAACTATATGTTATAAAACAATTTTTAATTTTATTGTCAATAAATTTGAGAATTTATATTAAAAACACATAATATGTACCTCATTGACACATTAGGATGGTTTTTTGTATTAATTATAATATTCAATAATATAGTAATTTTCCCGGTCAACTGTTTTGAAATTCCAATTCCTATGGTTTCTATATGACTTCCTCTAAAAACTATGGTGACAAACAAGATTACATAAACCAAATCTAGTGTCTAATTTATATATTATCATAATATACAAGGAATCACATTCTGAAGGGCCAAATAGTTTTGTAATCTTAGTAACCAACATACATACTAGATCCCCATATAACATTTCAATTTAAAATGTAAGAGAATTTTTTGGGATAATTTCATTATTCTCATTAACATTTACATGCATATAATTCATAGTTAATTTAACATATACATAAAAAATAGAACAAATAAAATTATTCTGAAATTCTATAAAAACATTCTTAAAGTGGAACCTATCATGCATCAATTAATAATAATCGATATAGAAAAATCAATATTGAAAGGTAAATATCTAAAAACACATTCCATTTGATTAATAACATCACTACCATGATTATATATAGTGTAATCAATATGGAATATTTAATAAACTAGTATTAGTTCTATTTAAATAATTTTTTTAATATGAACAGATAAATAATAATCCATAAGTAAAGGTAAATAACTTAATAGACAACCCCTTTAAATAACATTACTATCATTAATTGATAAGGTACGGTCAACATGGAATATAAAATAATGTAAATCACATTCCATTTAAATATCTTAACTCTGATGAATATATTAATAATAATCAATATAGAAATGTAAATAACTGAATACACATGACATTTAAATAACATGAATATCACGAATATATACGGAATAATAAATATTGAAATTTATATAACTGAAAATACAAGAAATTTATTTAATAACTGAGAATGAAATGAATCTATAGATAATACCATTTTTAAAATATGAAAAATAGTAATAATTTAATTATTATTTAATTAAAGTTTTATTATTATTGAGTGTCATGATCTTAGGGATCATACTACCTCTATTGTAAATTTATTTCATATAAAAATTTAACGGTTTGTGTAAACCCCCATTAAATTATATCTTAATAATTCACCCCCAGATATTAATAATGAAATTAAGTGATATATAATTACATTACCAATAAAAAAATACATGTCCAAATCCTTCCTCATCTATCTAATAAAAGAATTAATTTATAAACAATCTGCCTTATCATCAAATAGTAGTGATGAGTATAGAAACCCATTTTTTCAATACATTCCATGATAAAGAAAGAAAATTGAGCGTATCAAAATTTATATTGGAATGATATATAGTTAAGTAAATAAAAATACCATTGATAAATAAAATGTGTAACGAGAGAACATTAATATTTAATGATCATAGAAAAGTGAATATTCCAAGAGAATATTAATGACATAAAAAAGAATAAATAATGTAAATATAAATACATTAGTTGGTCAAAATTATCATAAAACATCCATTAAAATAATAATTATGGTATATATACAAGATATACATAGTGTATAATAAGTTAAATAATGTCATTATCCTTTTGGTGAATAGAAATATTTAAAAAGAACATTTAAAAAATTATTGAGGAATGAATTCTTCATTAGGATTAAAATTTTTTTTTAGTAAATGTTCGGAAAGTATTTTTAAATTAGTTTTTTTAAAATATCCTTTTAAACATATTAATTAATTACAAAAAAATTATTGATCATAATAGAAAGAAATTACAAACAAGTTGTTCATGTTAAAATGATGTTTCCTTTCACAGTATCGTTAATACCCCAACATTACTTGTTTGAAAAAAAATGAATATTTATTTGAATAAAATATTTAAAAATAAAAATACAGGTAAACCATTCATTAGTAAATATTTTTAAAAATTTTAAAAATATATTTTAATTTTTTTTGAAAACATATTTTTTGATGAAGTGGAATTTTCGATCAAAGAAAAAAAAATGTCATATTTTGTTAAAATTTTTTCTCTCATTTTAATTACAATATTGTCATAAATTGGTACAATTACATTATATAATTGTAAATAAATTAATGAGAATAAAATATTAGTGGATAATTAGGGAATTTTCAAAGAATATCCTTCAAATAAAATATATTAAAAAACAATATCGATTAAAGTGATATTGAGAAATAAACCACTACAAGGATCTAAAATTTAATGTGGGAATTAACCCATAAATAAATTTTGTGTCTAAAATGAAAATTAAAATATGAAAATTTGAAATAAAACATTATATATTAATAATTAAATACACACATAATAATAGAACATTAGATACATTGAAGATGTAATGATAACCTAATGAAAAGAAATTGAGTTAAAAATTCATTACCACTATATACTTTTCAAGTAAAGTCACCTTGTATGCAATAATTAAAATTGAAAGAAAAAATAATTCTATTTATTAATGAATCATTATATTACATGACTAAATTAAATTGTTTCACCATTTAAATAAATTACGTGAATAATAATAAAATATTCCTCAGTGAAGGGAAATTGAGATGAAGTTCCATGAATAACGCTTCATAATGGTTGAGCATGATTAAAAATATAATAAAATGTTTATAATAATGTTAATAATTTATAAAAAACAATATAAATTTTTATAATATAATATATTATCGCATTGTGACACTTCACCACCCATTAATTAATATAATTTAATTGTTTTCAATGTTTTGAGTGTTATTTTATTTATTTTTTCTTTTGTGTTTTGTAATGAATTTTTGACTTCTACGACATATTATATTGATATATATATTCTGCATAATTTTATTAATTGTATAAATTTAATTACTTTTCATTAGATATATATTTATAATCAATATTGGAATTTTAATAGGGATAATGGATCTCATTACTTTTGGGAGACGATAGGTCGTATGTACACATGAGTGACATTATCATTTCATTAATGGATGAAAGGTTAAAAAGTGAGTGATATATTAATCATATAGAATAATTTAACTTCAAATATATATAATATATCAAATTAAATTTTCCTTATTACCATCCGTGTAACTAGTAATTTAAAAACAAATAGCATCACTTGGTGTGGAAGTAGTTCACTATACACACGAATGATGTTATCATAATTTAAACTATATAGAATGAATGAAGGTATATGTAATAACCCATCCTCGGGGCCCATGCCGTGACTACCCCAAGCCCTCCATCCATAAGCCAGGGGCTGACGACTAGCACCAAAGGCATAACTCCCTATAAATTGGGAATGCATTGCCTTTATAAAACATAAACAGACACACAAACAGAGAACAAGAAGAAGCAAACACTAAGTAAATCAGTATAACAAAAGTGATGAAAGTACAAAGGTGCCAAAAATACAAGCCCAATAGAAAGGTACAACTACAACTGAAAGAAAAGTACAACTGAAAAAGAAACTACTGAAAGGTGAAGAAGCTCCTGGATCATCCACCGGGTTCCTACCTGAAGGGTAGGTACAGATGTCCTCCTCAGCACTCCGCATCTGTCGATCCGCTCCGTGTGCCATCATTCCGAGTTCCCACCTCCAGGTACCGTCCAGTCCTCGTACACTCTACCTCGGTCAGCGCTGTCCATCGTCTGCATCCAACACAATGAGGTGCGGGCATAGCCCGTATATGGGTGAGTATAACGATACTTAGTAGGGACCCTGAGACCCTCAAGGTCTCACTAAATCCATTACGGATAAACCAAAAATAAAGATCTCAATAGATAACATTTACTTAGGTATATTCCCATACATATAACTACGTTATCAGGTAACCCATCTCAATCATGAGGAAAACACAAAGGTCATTGACTAAACTCAAACAAGTATTTTCATTATCGAAACCACAACGGCGGGAGAACTCCTCCTCTGTCGAGTATAGCGGCCCCATCACGACTCCGAGGCACTACTCACTAACCTTAGACTGCTGAGGTACTCCTCCTGTCGAGTACCGCGGGTCTGCTGCCAAATACCGGGTGCTCCGTCCGTTGTGGTTCTCCCACCAAATACCGGACGCTCCCCCTAATAAACTATAGAGGTACTCCTCCTGTCGAGTACCACGAGTCTACTTCCAAATACCAGGCGCTCCGTTCACTTTGGGTCTTCCGTCTAATACTGGGCGCTCCATCCACTGGGATAATCGAATCACTCTGAGTCGAATCAGTCAAGCAGTCATCAGGTCTACAACTACTAGGTATCCGCACTCCATACGCTCGTCTCCAGAAGGGTCTGCTCGATGAGCTACAGGTCGACACTCCAAGTATCTCAAAATCCCACGAAGAAGTATCTCAAGGGACCACCTAGTCATTGGGGTCTCAACGCAATAGACGGCGCATCAATCGGAAGCTGGTCTGTGAGTTATTAGCATTTTCGTTCCAGGGGACCGCTTGGATTTCAGGTACAATCCAACCTGGCGATGCTCAAACCACATCCGAATCCTGTGTAGAGTATGCCAAAAGAACCGTCTCATCAAGAGAAATCCAAAATAGTTGACGACACATCAATCGGACATCCGGTCCTTATGTTATAAGCATTTACGCTCCGAGGGCCCAGTTGGAATTACAATCGTTCCAAACCCAGCCACTTTCCAAAGTCGAACCAAACTCACTTAGAGTATCGGAAAAGGACTGCCTCATCGTGAGGGTCGCAGTTCCTCATACAACACGTCGATCAGACACACGATCTTTATGTTATTCACGTTTAAGTAAAAATAGGCCTAGTCCGTTAGACCAGGTGGGCTGACGGGTCAGGTCGACTCGGTTTTGGTGGGTACGACCCGGCAAAGGGGACAGAATGGCCTAGTGAGTCGCACGGCCCAGCCAGGCAGGGCACAGCTGGGCGCACATCCTGGCTAGCTCGACCAGTCAGCAGAGCAGCTCGACCCAAAGGATGAGCAGTCTGAGGCGGGGGCGCGATTCTCGACATACCAAACTAGTGGCGACAAGTGGCTCTGCCCTTCCCAAACTAGCTAGCTAGGCTAGAACGACTATTGGTGCAAGCGGCACGCACGGTAGGCTGCGGGTATTCCATCACGGCGCCCTCCTGGCACCGCTGATTTGCTCCACCCGGCCGGCCGACTGGCTGGTCGGTCCTTCTGCTGAAGCGGCCCACAAAGCAGGCCGTAGTTCCCACTGCACAACCAGCGCGACGACGAAGACTTCCTCCACCACGGCCTACACTGTCCGTGGTTCCGCATCCCTAACACAACATCACAACGCTGTTCTTCCTTCACCACGAGTTTCTTAGCCAGGGCTTTTCTTAGCGTGTGCGACGACGGCCCTTGCGTCGCTGGCCTCTTCCGTGTTTCGCCCTCGATCGCCAATTCCATCAATTAACAGGATCAAACGGTGGGTCGTCGGGCCGTGTTTGTTTGTCCCACTCCCTCTGTGTTAAGAGATAGAAAATGGTTGGACAAGAAATATGTTTAATGAAAAACGAAGAATAATTTTAATCCATTAAAATTAAACTTGATTCCACTACATCGAAAAAGATTCGCAGTAGCCGAGCATCGTGGATGACGGTGTCGATTCCTTCGTCATTGGAGTGTACCTGTAGTTGTGGTTTATCCCATCTTGTCATGGGGAAATAAATAGAAGGCACGTTGTCATTATTCGTGGAAGATAGTGCATTCTTTGTTGAATAAGTCTCCGTTCTTCGTCGAAGGGTCGGTTTTCTTCCCCAAAAACTCTAGAGCTCCCATACAACAAAAGCCTTCCCCAAAATAAAATAATTAGATACCTTATTATTTTATTTAACAAAATCCATTTCAAATTTAAACATTCAAACCACCTCATTAATTCAATGTGTTGGAAATTAATTAAAGAGAGGGAGAGGAGGTGGAAGAACTCATAAATGTTGGGAGATTTGTTAACATTAAACAAGGGTGTTTAATGGGGGGGGGGGGGGGGTTAAGGGAGTTATTTGAGGAGTCTAAAGAGGTTAAGGGATATGAAAGGTTGGGGCTCGTGTGGGTCCCACCTCTCATATAACCACACATGGGATGTTGGGTGGTTGTGGGATCCACCAACAACTTCCCATGGAAGGGTTTAACTTCCAAGGTTACAAAATAATATTGTTCAAAAATTTTATTTATTTAAAACTAATTCCATGAAGAATAATTCTCAACCCGCTTAAAACCCAACTGTGGTAGAGGTCCCCTTAAGCAATTACCGGCACAACTAGTTCATTGGTGCTCTCAGATTTCAATTCCGAGCACCGGTTCAAAAGATAGAAAAACCCGCTCATTCGTTCACTGATCGTTCCCGTGCTTAACTTTGGAAAATGATTTTGGGGACACCTTGCCTCAGAATCAAGTGCTGTCAAAAGATACATACTCTAAAATTTCCAAATAAATTAAGAAAAAAATTTACTTGAAATTTTTGGGTCTTTACATTACTCCCACATCAGTGCTTTACGTCCCTGTAAATCTACAACACAAACTAGAGATACTAAGGGAGGTATAGAGCACGCATCCGAGCCTCTAGCTCTCATGTGCTCTCCTGGAGGTTCCCGTGCTGCCAACAAAATTGCACTAGAGGAATCGACCATCCCTGTAGGAACAACTCCTATTGATCCTCAACCTCTACTAAAACCTATAAAATTTGCCCCGTCATCGATATCCAGCTCTCCGTGGTCGATGATGACAGATAGGTCATGCACACATCTCCTAAGCTGAGATACGTGGATGGCATCATGCACCCGGTGCAAATAACTCCCTTAAGATGTGAGACCCGTATTAAGATGTGGTCACCATCCTTGAACTCTATTGGTCTCATCTCCTATCAGCATAGGACTCCTGTCTGCTCTGTGGAGTCTTCATCTGCTCCTGGATAATCTGCGCCTTCTCTTGTAGCCTCAAGATGGGTGCACTGGTCAACCTATGCCTCAGCTCCTGTAAATCTCTACTGGCATCTCTCTGACCACACAAAGAGTTTCCCCCTCTTCGTCAATGCTAAATGTGGCGTAGTAACTATGGAGAAGTCTGGCACAAATCTAGGTCTGGATGACTCATGAGTGATTTACTGCACCCACTTATGCATGATTCCATCTTGTGATACCTAGGGTTTCCTTTTCACATACCAAGTAAAAACCCATCCCGACATTGTAGGTAAACCACAATCTTTTTTCCTAATACAATCAATCTGTGTATGAACTGTGGTTTCTCAGTCCATACCCAAACTAACATCATAAAGCCTCGACGCTGCTACCAAGCATTTCGATATAAACTCTCACCTCAAATGTCATATCACACCGTCGGCGTAAGTGTGATTATCAAGTTTCCTCCCAAAGGTACCTCCAGACGTGGGGGTCACGTCAACGGCTTAACCGGAAACTCTAAGTCTGGGACAAGATTTGTGGAAGGAAGGAATGATTCGGATCAATGTCTATTGTTACGACAGCTAATAATAGACACAGACCGTACCCTGAATCATTCCTATAGCCCTTGGGTCACACTCCTTGTCTGAATGCAGCTACTATCTTCCCCTTCCCTCCTGCTCCCTGATCATAGCGGGGACTACAATGGTAGGTGGTTGTAGCATGTTGAAATGTACATCACCACATGTTTCCCTCCTAGATCTACTTCCACATTTGATGCTTTGAATATTCATCTGTCCTTAAAACTTACTATTTATAAAAAAATTTACATGACAAAGTCTCTAAGACTGGGGCCAGTTTCATGCTTTTCCACTTCTATACTTCCCTAGCTATATCCACTCAACCAAATAATTCTCAACCAAAAAGGTTCTCTCTAGCACCCTTACATAAGTAGGAATTCATAGAGGAAAGGTGCTAGCTCGGATTTCCTTAAACACACCTCGCTTGGAAGTCCGAGCCCTGGAGCACTAACTGTATCGTAGTCATCAAGTTCCTGGAATGATCAGTATGACTCAATGATTACTCAGCTACCGACATGTCATCCTGCCGAAGCTGTATAAGCTCTCGAAAACTCTCAGCCACCTCCTTAATCCAGTCCTCAGCCGCCTGTGAGTTGGGCTCTCCTTGGAACCTGAGGGATATCTAAGGCTAAAACACGTGTAAGGAACTAAACCTACATGTGTCATCTACCGGTACCACCGGTTGAAACTATTGACCAATAGGTAGTGATATAGCTGGCACACTACCCGAAGGTACTATCTCAGACATTGGACCACGTACCGAAGTACCATCACTATATCGACCATCCTCATGGTCACTCATTGGGAAACACCAGTAGCTAAGATCCCAATCTTCTCTACTAGTGTCTAAACTTGATTTAGAACTCTAGCAATTGACTCCAGCCAGTCCATTGCTGCCTGGGAATCTATCTCGCCTCGTAACCTCAGAGACCTATCCTACTGGAACATGTGCAACACGCTTTGTCAGCGTGCACCGTCTGCTAGTAAAGCTGGTGGTGTATGCTACCCAACGGATGGTGGTGCTGCTGGTACACCACCCGAATGTGCCAACATAGAAAGAGGGATCTTCACCAGACCTCGTCGCTCGGTGGGACGTCATAGGGTACTCTCACGGAACTCCAATTTACTGTCTGCATGGAGGCATCCTAAATAGATGAGACACAGTCAAAAGACTATACCCAGTGAGCTGACTTAGTTGCTGACTTAAAAGAAACTTTTGAAAACACACACGCAATCATTGTTTTCGTGCACTGAGTCATAAATCAAAATTCAGGGTCCTGGTGTATGGATACGTCAGTGGCCTGCACCAACACTGGACTCCCTAAATTGAAGACCACACATAGTACCCTTAACACTATTGCTACACATAAAATAAATATCAGAGTCCTACGTTCTGCGGTAGAACTGACTCATCTGATACCAATTTGTCACGAACCATCCTTGGGGCCCATGTCGTGACTACCCCAATCCCGCCTTCCATATTCTAGGGGCTGGCAACTAGCACCAAAGGCGTAACTCCCTATAAACTGGGAAGGCATTGCCTTTATAAAACGTAAACAGACACACAACCCGAGAACAAGTGGAAGAAAAAAATAAGTAAAGTAGTATAAAAAAGTGCTGAAAGTACAAAGGGGCCAGAAATACAAGCCCAACAGAAAGGTACAGCTACAAATAAAAGAAATGTACAACTGAAAAGGAAACAACTAAAAGGTGAAGCATCTCCTGGATCGTCCACCGGGTTCCTACCTGAAGGGTATATAAAGATTTCCTCCTCAGCACTCCGCGTCTGTCGGTCCGCTCCATGTGTCATCATGCCTAGTCTCCACCTCCAGGTACCGTCTAGTCCTTATACACTCTACCTTGTTTAGCGCTGTCTGTCATCTGCATCCAACACAACGAGGTGCGAGCATAGCCCGTGCAGGGGTGATTATAACGATACTCACTGGGGACCCCAAGACCCTCAAGGTATCACTAAATCCAACAAGGATAAACCACAAATAAAAATCTCAAAAGATAAACTTTACTTAGGTATATGCTCATACATATACCTAAGTTATCAAGTAACCCATATCAATCATGAGGAAAACGCAACGGTCATTGAATCAAATCAAACCAGGATTTTCATTATCGAATCCAAAACTGCTCGAGAACTCCTCCTCGGTCGATTAAAGTGGCCCTGTCACGACTATAAGGAACTACTCACTAAACTTAGACTGATAAGGTACTCTTCATGTCTAGTACCGTGAGTCTGCTGCCAAATATCGGGTGCTTCGTCCGCCGTGGGTCTGCCACTAAATACTGGGTGCTCCTACTAAAATCATATAGAGTTACTCCTCCTGTCGAGTACCGCGGGTCAACTTCCAACTACCTGGTGCTCCGTTCTCCATGGGTATGCGGCCAAATACCAGGCTCTCCATCCACTGGGCTAATCAAATCACTCCGAGTCGAATCGATCTAGCAGTCGTCAGGTCTACAACAACTAGGTCTCCGCACTCCGTACACTCGTCTCTGGAAGGGTCTGCTCCACAAGCTACTAGTTGACACTAAAAGTGTCTTAAATGCCTAGGAAAAATTATCTCAATGGACTGTATCATCATAGGGGTCTCAACGCAATAGACGGAGCGTCAATCAGACGCCCGGTCTGTAAGATATTAGCATTTCCGTTCCAGGGGCCTAGTTGGATTTCAGGTACAATCCAACCTGTCCATGCTCAAACCACATCCTAATCCTGTTTAGATTATTCCAAAAGAACTGTCTCATCAAGAGGAATCCAACATAGTCGATGACACGTCAATCGTACGTCCGGTCATTAAGTTATAAGCTTTTCCGCTCTGAGGGCCCGGTTGAAATTACACTCGTTCTAAACCCAGCAGTTTTCCAAAGTCATCCAAAACTCACTTAGAGTATCTCAAAAGGACCGCCTCGTTGCGAGGGTCCTAGTGCCGTAGATGGCATGTTGATCGGAACCGCGGTCTTCATGTTATTCATGTTTAAGTGAAAATGGGCCAGGTTCGTTAGACCCGATGGGCTGACGGGTCGGTTCGACTCGGTTTTGGTGGGTCCGACCCAACAAAGGGGACATACCAACCCGGTGAGTCGAGTGGCCTACCCTGAGGGGCGCAGCCTGGCTGGCTCGGCCAGCCGGCCGACCGGTCTGAGCTGGGGGCACGACCCCCGACTGCCCGAACCGGGGGCACCAAGTGGTGCCGCCCTTCCCAAACTGGCCAAGTAGGCCGACCGACCATCTGGCACAAGTGGCCCACACGAAAGGCCGTGACTCTTCCGGCACGGTGCCCTCCTGGCGTTGTGTATTTGCTTTGCCCGGCCGGCTGACGGGCCGACCGGTTTTCCAGCACGATGTCCTCCTGGCACCGTGGCTCCCCTTTGCTCAGCCGCCCGACTGGCCGACCGGTCCTTCCACCGATGCGGCCTGCAAAGCGGGCCGCAATTCCCACTGCACAGCTGGTGCGATGACGCTGGATTCCTCTGCCATGACCTACGCTGGCCATGGTTCCGCATCCCCGTCACGGCGCGACGGCGTCGTGCTTCCTCCACCGCGGTTTGCTTGGCCATGGCTTTTCTTAGCGTGTGAGACGGCAGCCTTTGTGTCGCCGACCTCTTCCATGTTCCGCCTTCGATCGCCAATTCCATCAATAAACAGTATCAAAAGGAGGGTCGTCAGGCCATGTTTATTTGGCCCGCACCCTCCACGTTAATTGATAGAAAAAGGATGGACAAGCAATATGTTCAACGACAAATGAAGTATAATTTTAATCCATTAAAATTGAACTTCATTCCCCTACCTCGAAAAAGATTCCTGGTAGCCTAGCATCATGGATGACGGTGTCGATTCCATCATCGTCGGAGTGTACCTGAAGTTGTGGTGTCTCCCCTCTTGTCACGGAGAAAATAATAGAAGGCACGTTGTCGTTCTTCGTGGATGAGAGTGTGTTATTCGTCGAATAAGTTTCCATTCTTCGTCAGAGGGTCGGTGTTCTTCCTCCAAAACTCAAGAGCTCCCACACAACAAAAGCCTTCCCCAAAATAAAATAATAAGCTACCTTATTATTTTATTTAACAAAATCCATTTCAAATTCAAACATTCAAACCACCTCATTAATTAAATGTGTTGGCAATCAATTAAAGAGAGGGAGAGGAGGTGTAAGAACTCATAAATGTTGGGAGAGTTGTCAATATTAAACAAGGGTGTTTAATGGGGGGGGGGGGTTAAGGGAGTTATTTGAGGAGTTTAAAGAGGTTAAGGGAGAAGAATGGTTGGGGATCATGTGGGCCCCACCTCTCACCACACATGGGAAGTTGGGTGGTTGTGGGCTCCACCAACAACTTCCCATAGAAGGGTTTAACTTCCAATGTTACAAAATGAAATTGTCCAACAATTTTATTTATTTAAAACTAAATCCCTAAATAATAATTCGCAACCCGCTTAAAACACAACTGCAGTAATGGTCCCTCCTTAAGAAATTACCGATGCTGTGAGTTCATCGGTGCCCTCAGATTTTAATTCCGAGAACTGATTCAAAAGATAGAAAAACCTGCTCATTCGTTCATTGAACGTACCTGAGCTAAACTTCAAAAAATTATTTCGGGCACACCGGGCCTCGGAATCAAGTGCCGTCAGAAGCTACAGACTCGCAAAATTCAAAAGAAAATAAGAAAAATTTTCCTTGAAATTTCTGTGTCTTTTCAACATACGAGATATTATAATTTAAATGTACTATAATATAATAGAAATTCTATATATATACTATATCCAATAATGTATACAATTATGAGATGTGTAGATTGAAAATGTGTGGTATCTATTCACAAGCCTGTAGACCACAATACAACAAATTGACATTTTTGTTTCTCATTTGATTTAAAATGTAATTTATATATGTCTATATTATAACATAATAAATTAAAAAAAATGAGATATATAGAGGATATTTTATGATATTGGTTTGATAAAATATTAATGAGGTGGGGAAGAAAACAAAATAAAAATGCTCATTCAATAATGATTCCACTTTTTTGTGGCTACCTCTTTAGGTTTAGAACAAAATCCATCATTAGTAATATTTTTGAAAACCCATAGATATTTAGGATTTTTTTAATGAGGTGTAAGGATGTGATTTGGGTTGTCAGTCACTAAAAAAATAGTTTTATTCATGAAATGGGTAGGATATGTGGTCATGTTATCTAATTGGGTGAGAGTAATGACATGTGATTATTGAAAATAATCGATTACACGAATTATTATGTCATCAAAAAAGTTAAAAATGGATCAATATCAATCCTTATAGGTTATAATATCATCCTATGTACATTCAATGTTGTTTGGAAAAGTATTGCATAATTTTTAACCCTTTTCATCCCAGTTTAACCCTAAATAAACTAATTTTTACCTAATCAATGATAATTAATTTTCAAAAAATTCACTATTCATTATGGAAAAAATAATTTTTTTTATTTTTATATAACATATATAATTTTTATTAAAAATATGAAATACATTTTATGATACTAAATTAACAAATTTGGTAGAATGAAATTTATAATTACACATGATAATTTTTCAAAAAAGAGAGGTTTCAATGAGAAAATTAAAATATGTATAGAGGGTTAGAGTATAAAACATTATCATGAAATTGATTCCAATGAGATTAATTAGATAAAAATTAATTTAATTTAACATATCTAAAAATTTTAAAATATAATATATAATTTACCATTTTAAAGTGTTTAAATGAAAAAGAAATTTTAAAAAAATTATTATTTTCACTATTTATTAAAAATAGATTTTGTTTGAAAAATTTAAAAAACATCATAATATATATTTGTTGTTATTATTTTAAAATAAATTTAATTTTAAAAATTATGTTTCTTAAAGTTGTAAAAATTAATTTTAAATTCAGTTAAAAATAATTATGAAATATGTTTTTGGAAAATATAGTTTTTCGAAAAACAATTTTTTTATTTTAATTTATTTGTAATTTATTTATAATAGAGATATTAAAAATCGCATAAATTAGATATTAGAATTCATAAATTACTATTTAATAAATATGTTATTATGGAATAATGTATTACTACTCATTTATGCTCATAAGTGTGTGTTTTCCACAAGGAAAGAAAATATTATATTTTATAGTTTATATATTATGTGTTGGTTAAGATTGGTGTTGTAAGTAACATATACAATAAAAAATATTATTGTTTAAAAATATAAAGTTGTTATAACCAAAAAATCAACTGATGTCATAGTAAATCTTCATCGTCCTCAAATTCACTATCCATCATCATTCATATTATTCTATTATATGATATTCTCAAGGATTATAACTAAATTCCATCCATGGATAAAAATTACAGAATCGTCATGTTTTTCTGAATTGATACTAGATAATCTCATAGAAATAACTCATTAATATTGAAACTCATAGGATCTAACATTTTTACAATCCTATACCTATTATACTGAATCTAACATGATAAACAATGATGAAAATTCCACTGTTCATCACACAAAATTTAAATTCATCTTCTAATTAGGTGAAAAATACACTAGACACCATTCTTCCTCTAATGTATACTCTCCATTTTCATGTGAATACAAATTCATCCTATAAATATTATATTCAACTATATTACCCTTAACTAGTGTATAAAAAATCATAAAATCAATCATTTATAGATTCCCCACCAATTGCACTTTATTCAAATTCAGGGCCTTTATTAAGATGATATAAAATTGACTATGTGGTACATCTGTAGGTGATACCTATATCCAATGAGAAAGTTTTTCCAATAGTTCTAATAGTGGATCATATCGACCATCTATTGGTCATGGGTTGTACAACTATGCTCTTGTGGATTCAACTAAAAACACCTATAACCACTTCCCAATCATCCTACATCAACAATTCTTTACATCCAACAAATGAGACATCATTGTAGTCTACCTACCCTATGTCATGTTTTATAAATGATATCACATGAGTTTTTTTAGACTTATATTTATCATAGGATGTTTTCCCTCACAATAATAGAATCACTCAAATGTCCACCATTTCATTGTTAGTGACTTCATAGTGTTTTTGAAATGATATAAATACTTAACCCAAAACAGTTTGAACACTATTAAACCAAGGAATAAAATTATGTCAAATACAATCAAAGGTAGAGCCCAAACAATCACTTCCACCAATACCTATGTGACTATAAAAATTTATCCATTGACACAAAATTCCAAAAGAAATTTTCTCTTAAATAAAAATTTAATATATTTATAACGTAGATTAAATATGATGAGCTCGATGTTTTCTAAAAAATATCCTAATATTCTTATAATGAAGGCTATATATTTTCAAATATATAAGGATGTTCTCAATGAAACATTTGATGAATTTTTCATGATATATGTTAATGATATTTTTAATGATGTCCATAAATACTGTTGGATAATTCATCAAACTAGACAACACAACCAAGAAATCATATATCCCATAATAATTAAAATAAATTTTGTCTAGTACATCAATCACCATTTCTAGAAGAATATGATATCTAAAATATAGTATGATATAAGAAAACAAATTATTTTCTTTTTTACTGAAAACAAATATCATTTATCCTTGGTAATGTGTACATGTTCCTATAAATTTACAATATAAACCTTATATAAACAGAAAAAAGTTTAAGAGTGCTGTAAAACTTTTATAAAAGATACACCAAGACCCTGGTGAAATTTTATATGCCTTATATTTTCCTTCTGATCATGATCATCTCGATTGAGAATTGTTTTTATTAATATATTTAAAACCTTATAGTAAGAAGGAATAATTATTTTTTATTCCCTTGGATAGAGTTCCACAAAAAGAATCACTCTATTTGGTTGTAGACCTATTTTTTAGGAAAAATGTATTTAATAAAGATATAGAAACGTATTGATTGATAGTGGGACCAACTCATAACCTTATGAAATATCTATTCCATAAATGTGTATCATAATATATCAAATGTAACTCAACACTATCCTGACCATTCTATGGTGAAAACATCACCCAATAGGCCTTAAAATATTCAACCTATTATTTGAGGTAGTGGAAAATATTTTTTGATATTATAATATGAATAGTTAATTTATCATAATTTTATCCACCATAATGTTATAATCGATTATATTAATTTTATGGACTATAAAATATCATATAAGGACATATCCATTGACCAATATTGGAAGTTCTATACACCAAAATGATATCATACATTAGTCCATATCAATGTACCAGGAGAATGAATTTTGAAGATATTCTAATTGGAATTTTTTTATATTTAAAACCTTATTCAAAATAAATTAATATGATGAAATAAAAATAAATAAATTGGTACTTAGTGTATAAGTGATCAAAACCATACCCCCTAAAATTTGAGTGTCCCTCACCACCATCAACTAGAGAGTGAACCACGCCTAAAACTCTACATTCCTTGACCCCAATCTCTTACACATGAGTTAATGAGTTATGTAGTGTATGTATCATCTAATAAGGTCCTCCACCCACAACAATACCTAATATTTGAAATAAAATTCAATAATACCTTGAATTGAATTATTAATGGTGACCTTCCTAGGAAAATTGGAGTATTACTATAGGATGATTCTTGTAATTATTTCTAAATTCTATATCCTAGAAATTTTCAAACATACTTCTCTTGATTAACTATCATATTATATATACTATATTATGATCCTATATTAGTAAGAGGAAACCCAGTCACTAGTACTCTAAGGGATAAAAATAAGTGTACTACCACTTCATCCCTTTATCAATTCAAAATGGCTATGACTTATGTAGAACATTGGGGTATGATGTTATTCCAAAACACTAGATATAAAACATATTCTATAGATGCAGTACATTATCAAATATATAAAACTTTGGGTATATCTTCCCAGAAAAAAGAATGGGGAATCATAATAGCTCTGTAAAATGTGTATAATATGTAGAGACTATTTAGATCAATTATATATCTTTATGAACTCATTGAACACATAACCACAATCTAGAATCAATGTATAATAATATTTTCTTCATGATGATTTTCTATTTAAATGATACCCATTTAAGAACATGTATTATTCTTTCTATAGTCATGGTAGACCACAGACTTCTGGTTGTTAACTTGACAATTCTGTTTTCCAACATAACACTTTCATAAACATGACACGTGGTTTGATCAAAATTTTCCTTTATGATGTCAACCCATTCTATTATCTGTTTTATTACCCCAGTGTTAGAAAATTCTAGTGGGTTCTAGAGGTGGATGTGTTGGGTATGATCGTCCATGGTGTTTTGAATGATTCCATCCTAAATAGTGAAAATCTTGACATTACTATATTAACAAATTTTTTATCCTAAATAACTATAGCTAGAATAAACCATATTTGGAATATCTTCAAACATCTATTATAGTGTTATATTATTGAACTCTCTGAAGAGTCCACCATGGGATTCTTATTTCATATTTACCATCAAACATCGTCATAATTTTTCATTCTAAAATTCAAAAATGAACATTTGAAAATGAACAATGTTGTCCATTATGTTAGATTATAATCATTCTATGATATCATCAAAATCTTCTATAATGTTTATGTATAGAACCCATGTTATATCAATCCTAAATGTACCCATAAATGTAATTGATTTCTCTATATATAAAAATTTCTCATAGAAATATATATATTTCAATAAATCATGTTATTTTTTAATTAATCTAATGACATCATATGGATATCCTTGGAAAATGAATATCTCACTGAAGAATAACATTCAAATCATGGGAAAAATTGATTAAATAAATTTAAAATTCCAATGTCATCATATAAAAAAATTTAATCACACGTACCTAGTCATGACCCATGAATACACCCACATACCATAAAATGCAACAACATATAAAATATTAGAAGCTACAATGAACAATATTGGGAAATAAATAATAGTAATGATATCAATGACAACTGAAAGAAACATTATAAGTTTATTTGGTATGTACACATTTTACTCCCATAATCGAGTCATGTGTATATGAATATCCTTTCTACAATACCCCCCAAAAATTGTTAATTATAAATAAAATGATAACCAAAGCCTTTGATATCATTTTTCAATTCACCAACATGAATTACATGTTTGGATTTATGGTATAAAATATGCTAATGTTCCCATCCATGTATATAAGATGCTATCAAATATTATGTGTTTCAATACCATCAGTGGGGATATTGTACCCTAAATATCAATAAAGTAAAGTAGAAATATTTATATACAATAATGTAGTTGTAATAATAATGAAGGATCAATATATTGATTTTTTGTATCTTAAGTTATATAGAATTAAAATACAGGGAACTCCAATGTTGAAGGTCATACTAGAATGTGAGAACTAATGGTAAATAAATAAAACCCATTGAAATCACTCTAAAGACTATCATGTTACCACCTCTAATCACCATTCATATTCTATTAGCGTATCATTATTGAGCTCTTTCCTTTTCTTATTTCTCTATATATGATGGGACCATACATATTGAGATTCACATACAAGGTGTTAATATAAACACAGAAGGACACCACTAAGGCATATTTAGCAGAATTCCATATGCCTAATTGTGTATGTTATGATATAATTTAAATGTTCATGTAAAAATAGAGACAAACATGTTCCCAGTTATCATGTAATAACCACGAATCCACAACCCTTAGCCACACTAGCGTAAATTTTTTACTTGTAAGGATGTCAATTTCTATGTCTACATGTCACAAGACATGCCACACGTCACAAAATAAATTCTAAATATATGCTTGTTTTTCCTATTCACATGTTCCTATATTATGAAATTTTATTTGACTCCACATAATGGATTTCATTAATATAACTTTTCACACCACTCCTTAACAGGGGTTAATAATAGTACACCCCATGCCAAATCCTCATGGGTTTCATTAATTAGGTTCCAAATACACCTACCCTATTAAATATTTTAATACTAGGATTATTGTAATACCTACTTGACATGTTTAAAATATTTAAATATTTATCTCATTATTACATGGAAATAAAATATATTAGGATGTAAGCAAAGAAAACACAAATACAATATATGGCCTACTCTAATATATTCTGAAATGGATTTTATAAGACTCATATCATCATGCAATCCATTTTCAAATTCTATTGTTACATCATAATGATCACAATTAATGTGTTGTCTAACCAATACTAATCTGATTTTCATTAATCAAATAAAAAATAACTTTTTCTCCCTAAAAACTGATTTGTAGTACCAAATTCTATAAAATACCACAAGAAATATATATCATTACAATGAATAATAAGTCATATCATGAATAATATACAAAATTACACACAAAAAAACTCATGGAATCATAGTTGAAAACATGTTAAACAATCTATATTAAAATCAAAAGAAGAAATATAAGGGATGGGTCTCAAGTGAATATCAAACATCCACATATAGTATATATGAATCATTATTTTCTAGAATAAATAATTAAACTAGGGAAACAACACTTTCACATGAATATATAGTATGAAACTTGCAACATCAGGATTTTAGGATTAACATTTATGGTTCTCTAATATAGTTTTCACATTGACGATCCCACACCCAAAAACCCTAGGAACCAACTAAATATCTAATGAGAGTTAGAGAATTAAAATTCTATGATATTATCATATAATATAGAATGAAATAAAAATGATGAAGATGAGTAATTAATAGAACATACATTAAGAAATCATAGAACACTAATGATACTTGTCATGTGATATTGTTACACTAATATTCTTATCACCTCACTAGTGTAAATAAAAAACTATTACTTAATCCATAAAAACTTTATTTTATTTTTTTACATAAATGTGATGATTTCATATGGAATATGGTCTCTCACGTCTGAATCCCAACCAAATATCCCAAAATTGAATCATGATTAATGGTGGATAAATTGTTTCATTAGTTTAATCTATATAATTCCACGATCGATTGATAAAATAATGAAATTATTCTTGAGAATAACACAATAACACCATAATCCCCTAAAATATGAATGAAGATAAAATCATTGTTATTCAAATGTGTAATACAGTTCATATCTTTAATCAAATTAAAAAAATTGGGGGAATGAATCAATCAACCCAACATTATGACTATATATATTTTAATGAAAATTCCACACCACATTGATCCTGTGGAAATATTGCTTTCTTCTATGATACTTGTACAATGTGCTCTTATGCCCTAAAATATTGAAAAACACAATGGTATCTAACCCATGTAATAATAAAAAACTAATTTATAATAGTCCCAACATGGCTTTTATGTGACACGTGGTTCCATTTTAGTAATTAGTGATAGATTAACCTACATTCTCTCCGATATATCACCACACTCTCTAGGGGAATGTCACTCATTTCCTAGGTAATAATCTGACTGTATAAGTATCCCTAAATTATTAAATAGGCAAAGTTATTTATTATTCAATTTCTTATAATTATCTACTTAATATTTCATTAATAATAAATTTAAAAATTAAGATTGGATAAAATAACATAAACTTTAGAAAATAACAAATAGTTTCACATATCTAGATTCTTGTTATTCTTAATTATGAGACATAATGTATTTAGATATCATATTAGAAAAATATATGGTTTTATATTTCTAATATTATGAAATACGACAAAAAATTTCCATACTTATTTATATTGTTAAAAATTAATGAAAAATGTTGATATACAATATTTTGAAATATTTAACAATTTCCAGAAAGTAGAGAATTTCAATAAGATAATATGTCTAATTATTTATAATGATTAATTGTAACAAATTAAATATTAGTATTATTATATTTTATAAATAAAAAATATTATTCTAATTAAAAAAATTAAAAAAATTAATCTTATAAAATCTAATATATAAAATATAATTTTTAAATATTATCAGTGGGTTATTTGATTTTAATCATGTGAAATAATATTTTATAGCTCCCATATTATTGTTATCATATCCCATTTATAATTTGAATAATTTATTAGAAGTATAATTTCATGTTTTGAAAATTTATTATTTTCATTGAATTATGAAATCTCATTTTGAATGTAGTATTTAATATTTTTGAGAATAATTTAATTACTATCATGTATAGATTTGTTACATAAAATAGATAATAGTATTTATTACTATGTAATATTACATTAAGAAATAGAAAAATAAAGAATTTATTATGGTCAAAAAATTTTAATTATTAGGTTAATTATCAACGATAGGTAAGTATGTTGTCTCATGACATTGTGTAAATATTATATTATAATTTAAAAATGATATTTTTAATTAGTGATATGATAAAAAATAAATTATTAAGTGAATTATTTATATTATTATATAATTTGAAGTGTTCATATTAGGATTATCCCATGATAATAATTATTTATTTATCATGTTTAGGTAATTTAATGTGCTGTAAGATTTGTGACAGAATGAGTTTTATGATGCCTCTTTATATTTTCTAGACAAAATTATATTAATCCAATTTTAATTTATTGTTGTTTTCAATTGTAGAAAAGATTGAATGTACAAAAAACTTAATAAAGTATGTTATTATTAATTTGATAAAATTTAAATGAGCATTATAATTACTTACCATCATGTAATTTAATAAAAAAAAGATTATTGATTACATAGTGTAATGTTTTTTATTGGAACATTTAGTTAATAGAATAGGTTACATTACACTAAAAAAATATTCATTATAAAAAGGTGAGTTGAAAATGTTATAAAAATTCTACTTTACTAAATTAAAAGTTTTTGGGTTGAACAAGCCCATTTTTTGTTTGTGAGAGGTTGTAATACCTAGATGTTATATCCTTAGAAGTCGTTACAATTATATGAGTAAAGCTATATTGGATATGTATGTATGATATATAATGTATATCCCTAACTTGAATAACTGATAACCTAATATTATTGGTGAGATTAGAAGTAATGGGAAGGAAATAATGCTTCTATATTAATGTTGATAATTGCGATGGAATGGCGTTCCCATTATGATATTTATGGAATCATGAAATTTTAATTATAATGGTGGAGGGGTATGAGGTTCTATATATTACAATATTTTATTGATATGTCAAATTTTTATTTATACGCAATGATGTGGGATAGAGAGGTGGCTAGGAGGATTTCATAATGGGGTGTTGATTTTGATTATTATATCTAGATTAATGTATATGTGATGAAAAAAACGAATTGTAATAATTTTTAAAATATATATTAATTAAATAAGATAAATATATTGTAAAATAAATATAATGTTTAGGAATAATATAATTTCATTTTTAAATAAATTTCATATCTTGAAATAAATCATTATTTATCATTTTTTCATCTCTTGAAGATAATACATATGTCTAGAAATTAATTTAATTAATTGAATATAATACAATAATTCTATGAAATAGAAAAATTTTATCTACGGAATAAAGAACATTGTAAATTTAGTGTAATTTAATGATTCTATAAGAATTTTCTATTTTATCTAGTTGTATAGTTTTACATGTAATATTTGAGTAGAAACTAGTGATCCTTATACTATTATCCTGTAAATCATTACTAATATCAGATGCAAGTTCCTCACTAGTATCCCAAGTATCATTTCTAACATGTAAATAATTTCATTAATTATTTACTACTTATTATAAACCATTATTTTTTCTAATTTTTCCATTAATAATCTGTTCTTGTTTTTATAGAATTCCCTGAAAAATACATATATTGTTTAAATTCACATTACTTCTATATTTATTTTTTATTTTATTATCATTAAAATATAAAATGTTATTCATTCAACTAATATAATTCCTTATTAAATATTTTTAACTTAATTATACTTCATAATATTCTGAATTACCTGTATTCGATTAATGATTATAGATTTTCTATATAATATAATTCTTATATTTAATAGCCCTATATATTAAAACCCAATAAATAGAAAAGAATATTACTCCATTATTTAATTTATCATACTAAGAATCACTTTTCAAATAACTATTATGTTTTATTTGTATACTAATTAGATCCATAGAGCTAATATTTTTTATATTTTTAATATGATTTAAATCTATCTATTAATTTCCAATACTATAGGTGAAATATCAAAATATATATATATATAATTTTAACCTATTAATTCAAACACTTTTAATGATTGAATTTCACTAAAAACATCATGATGTATTTATTAATTTTTTCATTTAATTATACTAGAAAAAAATTGAACAGTAATCCACTCTAATCATATCCCTTTATATTTTATGAACTTTTTTGTCCAAATTTGTGTAATAATCAACATATTCTATAAATTGGTATCTAAAAAGATGAAATATAAGTATTACAGATTTGTTTCATTTATAAAATGAATGTATCATGGAAATTATTGATCACATGGTAGTCGAAATTATCTTCATAAGTAAAATATTATATATTAATAACTTGAATTTTATATTTTCTTGTCATAATAATATATATTATTACTATTATAATGGTATACAATTATTTATATGGATTTACAAATATTCAAATTTTTTCCACAAAAAATAGTGGTCTTCTAAGATGTAAATTTTATAAAGTATGACTTTTATTCCTTTTTTACTATTATAATAATAATACATTTCATCATTGACATGGTTCAAATAATAAAATAGTTTTATATTCTCAAAAAATTGATAGGAATTAAAAATACAATATCCAATAAGAGAAAAGATATATCAAAATATAGATTCCTTCTTGGATTAAATTTATTATTTCCAAATGGTAGTCATGAAAGGATAATACATTTTATAACGTTGGATGATTTTAATACAAAATCGTGAATATAAATTTTGATCCCACATAATATTAGAGTTAACAAAAAAATTTAATATTCCAATTAATGGATAATATATAAATGTAAAAATATAATTTAGTTTAAAATACTATCAACAATTACACCAATAATGTTAAATGAAAAAAATATATTAATGGTTACTAAAGAAGTTGTATATTGTGAAGAACTAAATAACTTGTAGGTGATTATTTACCAATAAATATATATTGATGGATCAATTTAATTGTAGATAAAAGATATCAGTGTTTTATAACATGATACAAGGTATCCTCCTTCCTTGCCAGAAACATCATTGTTTTAAAATGATAAAAAAGTATCAATATACAATAACTAAACATGCTGTTTTGGTATCCCTATTATTCCTTGATCTATATTACCAGAATATTTATCTTTTTTACCTTAGAATCCATAAATCCTAAAATATAGAACATTAAATGTATTCCTAAATATGGAATTCATCATTTTTGAATTGATTGTAAAACATGTTTCTAACTCATAAGCTCATCAAACATTAGGTATGATAAATGAATATTCTATAAAAGTATACGATCATTTAAATAATATAGTTTACTAATAGATATTTTTAACAAGGCTATTATACATAAAAATTTTACTATAAGTCCATAAGGGTACAATCTATTAAAAACTAGGAGATAAATGAAGTAAATCATAATAATTTTTAGGATCAATCACATATGATCCTTAATGGATTAGGATGAATTTTTAGACATCCATATAAAAAACTCCAATAGTAAAAGTTATATTTATTTAGAATTATTCTAAAAAATAACTAATGCTACTCAATATCATTAAATAAAGGCATATTCAAGAATAATCAAAAAATTTGTGTAAATATTTCCCAAAATTTTTATTTTTATTTATATACATGAATAATTAGATATTTCTTACATAAACATAATTTTTTAATCATACAATAAAGATCATAATAAAAACAATAAAGGTAAATAATTAATTTAATATCAACATTATATTTTATTTTATTGTGTCTTTCAAAACCTATGTGAAAATGAAAAAATGAATCAAAAATATGATACAATTATATAAAATAATTATAAAATAAAAATATAATTTACATATTGTAAAAAAAAATACTTTATATGAAAAATATTATTTTATAATTTTTAAATATACATTAAAACAAATAAAAAAATTATTGTTTTTAATATATATATATATAAATTAGGAAAACCAATACATATAACTATTAACTGCACAAAACATTAATTTTCTTATAATTGATCATGTATTGATGTAAATAAAAAAAATTTGGAAGAATTCATTATACATGAACATGATCACTTTTACTAATATGGTAGATGGTAATCATTAATAAAGTATTTATTATGTTGAATTTTTTATTCATTTTGGTAAAAAAATCTGTAATAAATTATAATTTGACAAGATAAATTTAGTACATTCTCCTATCCATCAACAATATATCTTTATTAACAAAATTTTATAAATAATCACTTTTTAAAATTGTTTATTTTCTCATATACATAAATAATATGACATAAATATAAAATATTATAATGATTCAAATATCTAGAATATGTTGTGGGAAATTTTCCTAATCATTTTTATATTTAAAAAATAATATTTTATCAAACATATTTCATTATTTAAAATATTTCATCCATACTAAAATTTCACCAATAATTATTATTTGTTTACTATACTATTTATGCTAGTCTATATTCGTGATATGATAATTCCAAATTTAAAATGAATCACCCAAAAAATATATTTATTTCGTGTTCCTATAAAATTAAATTGATAATGAATCAACATCATGTGGATATATCACATTATATCTTGATACGAAAATATAAAATATTCTATATCAATTAATAAAATATATATAGCTTTCTAATGATATTTCATTTTTTATAGAAGGTTACCAGATGTAATCTTGGTATACTATTATATTGGGTTGAATTAGTGTTTACATTTTATTTAATTTCATTAAAAAATCCTCCATAATATGATAAATAAATGGGACACTAAAATTTACACATGCAGCAAAAACCATATATTATAAATGATTTGTAGTATAAATTGTAACACAATGAGATCTTATAAAATATATATTTTCCATATAAATTTAATCATTTTTATATTTTTCATTCTACAAAATTATTAATTTGGTTTTTAATATTAAATCACTTTTTTTTGGAATTTATTTGATACACATAAGACATTGATTATAATTCTCTACACACAACATCGACTTGTCTTGCATTACATGAAACACATGGTTTCTACGAGAGATCATTTTATTGTTATAATTTTTTAAACAAGATTGTTATAACCTTTCTATTAAATATATTGACAAGAATAGAAATAACTATTTTATAAACATCACTTATTAGGGTTATATATTAAAAACATATTGATAAAAAATGTAATATTTGTAAAGTCTCTATATATTTGAAAATAAAAATTTCAAACAAGAACTTATTTTTATGTCCTCATATGAAAGATATAATAATTATTTTAATCATTTTTTGTAATTCAATAAAATAAATTTCACTTTTTAATTTATAATGAAAAAATTATCTTAGGGTGATTTTTATTATTTTTATGAGAAACATCATTAGTTGTATGAATAATAAAAATTCATAATTTTAATTTTATACTTCTTTTTCATTAAATTTTATTATATGATAAAATTATATTTTAATTTTGTCTTAAATTAAAAATTGTTAAATAATGACTCTAGAAATCTAATATATGTAATTATTCTTATTTTTATATTGAATTTATATATAATAAATTAATGAACATTTGAATAATATCAATTTAAAAACCTTCTTTATCTCCATGTCTATGAGATTAGTATTAAAAATAATATTGTTGCTTTTGTGAAATACATTTAAAAATATGGAAATACGTTAAAATAATCATTATATTTTTTATTTAATAAGATAAAATTAATTATTTACCAAAAATAACAATGAATGTATTGTAAAATTATTTTCAACGATTAAGGTATAATTTAGCTTAATAGTGGAATAAACCTTAATCCTAATGGAATAAATGTGATATACATTATTAAACATCCATTTTTTTATATTCGGATATAAATATTACATTATTAATTTTTGGATGTTTTTATGACATTTTTATATAAAAACGTGGTAGCCATAACTAGTTATCAAAAAATTTCAACTGTGTCCCCAACCTCACTATTAAAAGTCATCCATGTCTCCCCATACATCAAACATCTAATGTATGTTAATTTCATTCCAGATATACCTAATACACTTTCCAATACCCTTACATTCCTCCTTGAAGACACTTTTTTTGGAAAAAATACAACCAAATAATCCCTTTTAGGGAACCCCAATGGATTTACCAAATGAAGTGATAACATCCTTCCTCAATCTCCATTCTATTATTTTCTTTATCCACCACCTAAATTTATCTTATTCCATACTCATATAATAAAAACTATATCTCTAATATACTTATTTTTTTATTCTTTTTATACCTTTTCATATACACACATACATCAAAAGGTTAATGAACTTACCATTTTTTGTATGGCGAACTACCTCCTCACAAAATGATGTTGTTCGTCCAAAATTTGACAAACCTCATGGTGGGGGATTATAAGGGAAGATATGTTTTTTGAAGATATATATGATATTAATGATGTTATTATATTTTTATTGTTATTATACATATCATACCTTCATTCATTTCCTTATTTTTAAATACGATAACTTTATTTGTGTAAGTTTAGACTATCGTCTTCTAAAAGTGATGAGATTCATTCACATGTAACAAGGAATGTATTAAAAAAGTATTTATTTAACGTAAATTATATATATGTCATAATAATTATACTAGGATAATATTATCTATTTATTTATATATATTTCATTTACATTATTTCATTCAATAAGAAAATAAAACAAAATCAACGTTCATTCATATTTATGGCCTACTGCCTCTAGGAACGTTTTTCCACATTAAATATTTGTATATTTAATAGAATACAATAAATTTTTATATAATACATAAATATTATTTATAAAACATGTTTCAAATTATGGAAATATTTAAATCATGATATATGAAAGATTATGAGGAATACAAAGTCAAAACAATTAAGGAAAACAAAATAGTTATTACACGAAACATTTCTATTAACATGGAATTTTTATTAAATAGGTAATATAAAGTAATAAGTGAAAAATATATTGTATTAGATATAATAATAATGTTTTTTATTTTTATAATAATCATATAATTATTATATATACGATTTGAATGTGTTCAATGAAATCTAAGACATAAGGAAAGGGGATTTATAGTATCATATTTAATTCAATGATATTTACACCTTCTTCACCACTCATTTCTTCCTTGTTATGTATATACATCCAATGAGTATATTCAATTATTTTTTTCCTTAAATTAATTGATATTTACATATTTATAGTATGATATCTTTTTCACAGGGGTTTATTTAAGTTACAAAATCTATAAGGTATTTTTGTCTGAAATTTTAATATTTGAGACAAATACCATGAACAACAAAACCCATTAATTAAAAAAATTATTAAAAAAATTATATTTTATGATTATTTATTATTATTTTTGATTTAAAAAAACTAAATATGGGTTTCAATCATCTTTATATGGGTTAATTTATTTTCAAAAAAATATATTTCAATAATGTTTTCATGTTTCATTTTCCATGAAATGGATATTGATAATTTTTATGAGTATTTTTTATGTTTTATAGGAAATTTTTTTAATTTTTTTTCAAGATTATATTATATATTTTTAAGAAAATGGGTTTTAATTTTATTTTCAATCTATTATTTTATGTCTTCAATGAAAAAGGTTATAAATTGATATGGATTTAAAATAATTTTTTAAATGAAGAAAGGTTATTTTCCTTACTAAATATTTTAGGAGACTTTTCAAAATTATTATCCATATAAAGAATACATCCATGGTTGTAATATATGATTTACTATGGATATTAACCATGGATACTATTCAAATTATTTATCTGACTATTCTATATATTCATCGCATGATGTTTTTGAAATTTTTTCCACTTGTAAAACATGTTTTTCTTCAATGGGTTATACCCTGATAAATTATTATTAGACCCACTTCATTTCACAAGTTATTATAGGATGAAATGAATCTAAAACCAATATATTTTAAATCTATTATTTTAAAATTAAATTCTTATGATACCGATTTAATTTCATGGTTTATCATATGCTATTTATGAAACCCATATCATTTTGGGGTCATGATATGATGCATGTTTTATATTATTTTGGTACTCTAATGTATGATTTTATTAGGTGACATGTGCTACAACTAGTGCAGAAAACATTTTTTACGTCACCATTTTTTACGTCGGTTATATATAACTGACGTGATAATATGTGAAATGTGGTTTTTTATGTCGGTTATTTTATAACCGATTTAAAAAATGCGGTGAGTATATTTTCTACGTCAGTTATTTTAATAAACGACATTACAAATCGTGCGCGTTTGTTTTTTACATCGGTTAATTTATAACCGACACAAAAAACCAAAGCGCGGGGTTTTTTACGTCGGTTATTTGATAATATACGTAAAAAAAGAGATATCTGTGAGTTTTTTACATTAGTTATTTTATAACCGACGTAATAAACGCGGCTTTTGAGGCCTTTTTGACGTCGGTTATTTTAAAACCAATGTAAAAAAACAACCCGCAGAAGTTTTTTACGTCGGTTTTTCTATAACCGACGTAAAAGAACAAACACGCTGATTTTTTTTACGTTGGTTATAAAATAACTGACGTAAAAATTCCGTATCTGATACATTTATAATGTCAGTTCTTGTAATAACCAATGTTATAAATTTAAACAAAACAGTTTATAACGTCGGTTATTAAATTAACGACATTATAAAACATTTAAAAAATTAACAAGCCTCGTGGATTGTCATTTATGATTTTTCGATCGACAGTCCGGCGGTTCATCTCTCTCGCGCGGTAAACCCTAATCTGCTCGTCGATCTCGCTGTATTAAACTCATTTTTACTTCATCGTTTATCATCTTTACTCTCCTTGGATCTATCATCTCATCTCGCAACACTCAAGTAAGCCTTCCACGAATTTATTTCGTTTGTTTTCTTCTTCCGGATAGTCTATATTTATGTTTTCCTATTTTTGTGTTTAAACTAGGAAATATTCTTCTATTTCACACCCTCTTACCTCTTTTTTTCATCATCATCTTATTTATCATCCCCAGATCTATTAGATCGACTCGTAATATTCACGTAATCCTCAACTACTTCTATTTAGTTTGTTTTTGTTTCGCGAATGCTCTACCTTGATGGTAATTTTTGTTGTCATTCACCTATATTACTGCATAGAATGGTTATTGATTAAATGTATGAATTAGGAAATGATATTTCATGGGTTGTTGTTGCTTATGTTTATCCTCTTTTATATGAGAATCTATTAGACAAATAATGTAATGGCTATTGAACTCTATGGCCCTTAGATGCATCTCTATGTCTCATGATTCCAAATAAAAATTGGTTCTACTGAGGGATTACCCTAGTATTTTTTGAGGCATTGGCCAAGGCCTTGACAATATGTTTAAGATTTCAAGAATTTTCTATTACCTCATTATGATATTAGTTATTGAGAAAACATATGATCATTTGACTAGTTGAATATCAATGGTTATTTTTAATTATCATACGATCATTTAAGTAGCCATATTTAATAATATTTAATTCCATCCATTTCATGATGAAGTATATATTAAATGAATTTGTTTTTAGTTGTTCTACATGCCTAGTTTTTATATATAGAACATTGTTTGGGGGGTTGTCCGGGGGGTGGGGGGGCTGTCCATAGGGTTGGGGGGTGTCTGGGGGGGGGGGGGGTGTCCAAGGGGGTGGGTGGGTGTGGGGGGCTTTCCAAGGGGGTGGAGCCTGTCCAGAGGTTTTTGGGGGTTGTCCGGGGGGTGTCCAAGGGGGTCGGGGTGGGGGGGGGTGTCCAAGAGGGGTGGGGGTGCTGTCTGGAGGGGTGGGGTGCTGTCCCGGGGTGGGGGCTGTCCAAGGGGGTGGGTGGGTGTCTAAGGGGGTGTAAAAGGGAGTGGGTGGGTGTGGGTGGATGTCCAAGGGGGTGGGGGCCTGTCTAGAGGGTTTTGGGTGTTTTCCGAGGGGTGGGGGGGCTGTCCAAAGGGCTGGGGGTGTCCAGGGGGGTATGGGTGGGGTGGTGTCCAAGAGGGGTCGGAGGTGCTGTCGAGAGGGCTGGGGGGCTGTCCAGGGGGTGGGGGTGGGGGGGGGGGGGGGGCTGTCCAGATGGTTGGGGGTGTCCGACTGTGTGTTCAAGGGGGTGGGTGGGTGTGGGTGGCTGTCCACGGGGGTGTGGGCCTATCTAGTGGGGTTTGGGGGTTTTCCGGGGGTGGGGGGATATCTAGAGGGTTGGGGGGGGGGGGGTGTCCAGGGGGGTGTCCAAGGGGGTGGGTGGGTGTGGGGGCTGTACAAGGGGGTGGGGGCCTGTTCAGAGGGTTTTGGGGGTTGTCCGGGGGTGGGGGGGGGTTGTTTAGAGGGTTGGGGGGTGCCCAAGGGGGTATGGGTGTGGGGTGGTGTCCAGGAGGGGTGGGAGGTGCTGTCGAGAGGGGTGGGGGGAAGTCCAGGGGGGGCTGTACAGAGGGTTGGGGGTGTCCGAGGGGGTTTCCAAGGGGGTGGGTGGGTGTGGGTGGTTGTCCACAGTGGTGGGGGCCTATCCAGAGGGTTTTGGGGGTTGTCCGGGGGGTGGGGGCTGTCCAGACGGTTGGGGGGGTGTCCAGGGGAGGGGAGGTGTCCAAGGGGTAGGGGGTGGGGGTGGTGTACAGGAGGGGTGCGGGGGGGGGGGGGGGTGCTGTCTAGAGGGGTGGGGGCTGTCCATGGGGTGGGGGGGGCTGCCCAGAGGGTTGGGGGTGTCCAGGGGGGGTCCAAGGGGGTGGGTGGGTGTGGGGGGCTATCGATGGGGGTGGGGGCCTGTCTAGAGGATTTTTGGGGTTGTCCGGGGGGTGGGGGTGATTCTCAGGTTTACCCAATTTTCTCCAGTTTTCTATCAACCATGTAGGCGCCATGGTTTTTTTTGATTCAATGGAATTTAAAACTGTTATATCTAACTATATTTTGTTTTAAAAATAATATTCAAGCAAATATTTTTAAATACCCATAGATTTTTTTATATTTCAAAATTGTTTACATTCAAATTATGATTTTTTTTCATATAACCATATATTTGTCTTATCTTAAAAAAAAATAGATTTTTGATATTTTTTATAGGTAATAATGAGTCGAAGTTGTATTACAGAACATCGAATGAGAAATGAATATGAGGAAGGTGTTGATTCCTTTTTGGAATATTCTAAACGAAATGTTCCAAGTAGTGACATTTTTTTCTGTCCATGCCTGAAATGTTTGAATATGACGAAGTTAAAAAGTAATGAGGTAAAATATCATCTGATTTCTGATGGTTTTAATCCGAGTTATAGACCTTGGATTTGGCATGTTGAAAATGGACGGAATGTCACTAATGATGATGATTCACTAGATGGTAACTCCGATGGAATTGAAGAAATGATTCGTGATATTGTAGAAGAACAAATTGAGATAGAACCGACAGTTGTGCGTCTGTATGGTGATGCTGAAAAACCATTATATCCTGGTTGTACAGATTTTACGGTTTTGTCTGTAGTGTTAAGATTGATTAACCTGAAGGTGAAACATGGATGGAGTGAAAGCTGCTACAATTGATGAAAGACATTCGTCCAAAAGATAATGATCTTCCAGATTCACATTACAAGGACAAGAAAATATTATGCTCGATGAGATTGGGATACAAGAAAATACATGCATGTCCAAATGATTGCATTATATATTGGAAGGAACATGTATTTCTGTCAAAGTGTCCTAAATGTGGGACATCATGGTATAAGGTGAAAGAAAAATCACAGGCTGATGTAGAGATTACAAAGCTCCCTTCAAAGGTATTTTTTTATCTTCCTATAATTCATCGTTTCAAACGTTTATTTGCTAATTCACATGATGAAAAAAGGTTAAGATGGCATTCTGATGAGCGGGTATGTGATGAAAACATACGTCATCCAGCTGATTGTCCACAATGAATGAAAATTGATGCGCATTATTCTACATTTGGAAATGAAATTAGAAATATCAGACTATGGTTGTGCACAGATGGAATGAATCCATACCGAACCCTCAATAGTACACATAGTTCATGGCCTATTTTATTTGTAATTTAAAACCTCTCTCCTAAAGTTTGTATGAAGTGCAAATATGTCATGTTGAGTATGATGATCTCTGGTCCAAAGCAACTCGATAATGATATTGATGTTTACTTGTCACCATTGATTGATGATTTGAAACTGTTATGGGATGATGGTATTAGGGTGTATGATTCTTATAAAATGGAATATTTTCAATTACATGCAGTGCTTCTGTTCACTATAAATGACTTCCCAGCATATGGAAATTTGTCTGGATACAGTGTTAAAGGGCATAAAGCATGACCAATTTGCGAACAACATACGTCATATTGTCAATTGCATCATGGGAGGAAAACATTGTACATGGGCCATCGAAAGTTTTTGCCTATGGATAACCCTCATTGAAGACTAAAAAGGCATTCAATGGCTCACAATAATTTGACATTACTCAAAAACCTTTATCCCATGATCTGTATTTTGAGAGGGTGAAAAACCTTGATGTGACATTGGGAAAGACAGAGAAATCTGGTAATGATAGACATATTTGGAAGAAAAGGTGAATATTTTCTGAGCTACTATATTGGAGGTATCATGATGTTATACATAATATTGATGTCATGCATGTGGAGAAGAATATCTGTGATTGGTTGATTGGAAGATCGTTATATATTAAAGGAAAGACAAAATATGGGTTGAATGCAAGATTAGACTTACTATCAGTGGGAATACATTTGGAGTTAGCTCCCACTCCTAAAGGAGGATGAACATTTTTTCCTAGGCTTGTCATACATTATCTAAGAGGGAGAAAATTAGCTTTTGTCAGTGTCTTCATGATATCAAAGTGCCTCAAGGTTATTCTTCAAATGTAAAAAATATTATCTCATTGAAGGACTTGAAGATGATAGGTATGAAATCACATGATTGTTACATCATGATGAAACAAATTCTACCAGTTGCATTGCATGGAATATTTCCCATTTGTGTCAGAAAGACTATAATGAAGTTGTGTTATATTTTCAGTTGAATTTGTAATAAGGCGATTGATGTGAATGCTTTGAAAATTTTGGAAAAGGATGAAATTTTTATACTTTGTCAATTGGAAATGTATTTTCCTCCAAATTTTTTTGATATAATGGTGCATTTAATGATTCATCTGGTTCGAGAAATAAAGCTTTGTGGACATGTATATCTTCATTGGATGTATCCTTTTGAAAGGTATATGAAAATATTAAAGGGGTATTTTAAAAATCCATATCGACCTGAAGCCTCCATTATTGAAAAGTATATTTTAAGGAGGTAGCAGAGTTTTGTACGAGCTACTTGGCTGCAGCGCAACACATAGGATTGCCTCCATCTCACCATGAACAAGTTAATAATGAGGGAAAGGGGATTAGTGGCTTGAAAGTCAAATCATTTTCAACTGAACATATGAAAAAGTTAGAATCATACATCTTTAATAACATAGCTGATGCTCAACCGTATATCACATTGCATATTAATGATTTGAAATAATGTCATCCAAAGAAGAATGAAATGTGGATTTTTAATGAGAACAAAAAAACTTTTTTATCATGTATTAAAAAGACTTTTCTTGGTAGATCATATGTATCAGAGACATTAAAATGGATAGTGGGTGGTCCATGTTTAAATGTGATAACGTGGTCCGGTTATGACATTAATGGCTATACATTTCATACGAAAGATCAGGATAATAGAAGTGCAATTCAGAATAGTGGTGTATTGGTGTTTCCAGAAGCAATTCATTTTTCGAGTGCTAAAAACAAAAACCCAATTTCTGTATCAAGTGCATATTATGGAGTGATTGAAGACATATGGTAGGTTGATTACTTTAAAATTAAAGTTCCTATTTTTAACTGTAAATGGATTATCGGTAAAAATAGTGTCAGACAGGATGAATTTGGAATGACACTAGTTAATCTGAATAGATTGGAAGATACAACTCATTCTTTTATAATGGCAATACATGAAAAAAAAAATTTCTATGTAGTAAATCAATCAGATATGTAGTGGGATGTTGTTTTACAGGGGAAAAAAATTTGTTGGTGAGGATGAACTTGACGAAGATGCTGATTTATATGAGATCCCTACTTCCATGGAAAGATTAATAGAACATAATGACGAGCATATTGAAGACATGTTTTGTGCCATAAGGAACGATCACGACGAAGGAATTTGGGAAAACAATCCATTAGTACATTCCTAAAATTACAGGTAACATATGTTTATTTCTTGTTTACATTCATTTTTTTCATAAATATTAGATATATTAAATTTTTTATTTATTAAAACATGTTTTCAAATATAATAAGAATTAGTTTTTGTTTGTTTTAAGTTTTTTTAGTTTTCTTTATCATGTTTATAACCATTACATGAATTATATATCTATTATTTTTGTTCAGTGACAATTACTTTACCATGTTTACCAGGTTTACCATGTTTACCATATTTACCATCTTGACCATCTTGACCATCTTTACCATCTTTACCATCTTTACCATTGTTTAACATGCTTACCATATTACCAATGATTACTATTACGTAACTTAGTAAACTTTTATATTTTTTGATTACAGTAGTATTAAAATATTTGAATTTTTATATTTGTGAACTAACGTTTGTTTTTTTTGATTTGAAGGATAATGACAGATCATTCAGTTGATCAAACACATGATTCTAGAGATTAGCATATTGGTCATACCTCTGGGGATGAACATTCACATGCTCCTATTATGACAAAGAGTTCAAAGGATGGTAAACGTGGGTGCACACGTTCACCAAAATTATCACTTTCCCGTACACAGGATCAGAGGATAGTGGTTGAGTTTGATAATGATGATATTCCTAGAGGTCTGAATAAAAATGATTTTAAGAGTTTTGTAGCAACTCAGGCTAAGAGAAATGTAAGCATTCTGTATGATGACTGGAGAAGTGTGGATAAAGAGATAATATCTCAGTTGTGGGATACAATTTTGGTAAGATCTTTAGTTATTGTTTGACTATTCATTTAATGTTTCTTGTATATATAATATGTTTAACCTCTTCTTTATCATATGACATTTGATATACCTGACACTGGAGGAGTTAGGAACAAATGCTTATCATTGGATACTAGGAGATGGATGGATTTCAAATAAACCCTCTCATCTGATTTCATTTATGGTCATAGGAGTCATGAAAATCCATGTCGTATATATCCTTTTATAGATGAAGACACATGGAGACAATTTTTTGAAAGTAGAAGAAAAGAGTCATTTTTGGTAAGGGCAATGAAAACTTTTATAAGCTTTCTTATATAAATGATCTTATTAATGTTTTGTTAATGATTTATTATTCTTAATTTATAGAAAACAAGGAAACCTCATCAGTAGATCCAATCTAAAAATATATACCCTCATAGTTTATCTCAGGGAGTGTATGCATTTTTGGAAGAACAAATGGTGGCAGAAAAATTTCAACAACTAAGAGCTGAGTCTTCAAGATCTGGGGAGGTGGCCCCTCCATCCCCTCCATCTAGACATGAAAAAATCAAGAGAGCTTGGAAGGGAAAAAAGGGAAATATCTTTCGGAATAATTGAGAATCGTAGCTGAGAGGATTGTAAGATATCTATTTTATTTATTTAAGTTTTCTATTTTCTTCATATATTTTCAATCATGACAGAAATGTTCAATTAATTAATACAGGACTCTCTTGAGGAGCAGAGTTTATAGCGGACATTTACACCTACTGGGAGGGAAGATATTTTATCTGTAGCATCGGGAAGGCTCGAACATCCTAGTCGTGTAAGAGGATATTCGATAGGTGTATCGGTAAGAAAATTGTTGCCACGTTTGTCAAATTCTAACGTTGAGGGGGTTTATAAAAAAATAGAATCCTTGGAGGATGAAGTTCATAATATTAATGCGATGATAGAGGACAAGAATAGAGCATCAGTGTAGTCTATGTTTGCAGAAATGCAAAGACAATTTCAGACTACAACTCCCACTCCTCCACCTCCCCCTACAGACCCCATTATTTATCCTCCACCTCCACCAGTAGCTCCTACTCCCCCACCTCAGCCTACGAACCCCATTTTTTATCCTACTCCTACGCCGCAGCTTCATACTTATTGCGAGTTGTATGTTGATGATTCTCAACATCATATAGTATCATATGGGTTGGTATATTGTATAGGAGATACAGTTCATCATCAACAATTAGAGGTAGAGAATCAGAGGGTCACTGTATAGGATATTATAGATAGATCATCTCGGGTACCATTACCTACAGATGAGGTGGTGAAAATTGGATATAGTGTCACCCATTTTTTAATTTGGCCATCCATACATCTTCGACTCATTACCATAGTGGTATGAATGTTATATCTTTTAATTTTATTTATTTATTAAAGTTGCTTTATCATTTGAGAACTATTTATACAGGAATACTTTAAAGGTAAAGAAATACTGTATAGACAACAAGAAAGACAAATGGCTATGACATCAGATATAAATTCTATTAGTCTTGACAGATTGTCAAGATATTAAAATTTGTTGGTGGGTTATTATGAGTTTCAAATGTAAGCTCATGTTTGTGGATGTTAAATAAGTGTGGGGATTATGAAAACTGATATCATGGAGCTTGTTACTAGAGATAAGTTGGGCATCAACGTGGTGTAATTTTTTTCCATGTACGTCTTAGCACATTTCCCCTGTGTTATATTTGTTAAAAATGTATACTTATGTATGTTTTGTATTAGGTATCTTTATAAAATTTATGAGAGGAATGAGCTGATAGATGTATATGGATTCATGGACCTGTAATTGATTTCCCCTGAAGCATGTGCATTAAATGAGGATCAGAGAATGGTTTATATTGCTGAAATACTTGAAAAGAATATAGTCACACAATGTTGGATGGTGCCTTTTTGTGAGAGGTATGAAACACATCTCTCTAAAAGAGTTATTTATCTTTTAACATAAAAAACTACTAACGTTAAATTTCCTTTTATCAATGATCATTGGATGTTAGGAGTTTTTTGCCCAATGGGAGAAAGCACTTTATTGGATATGCTCTGTCCATGATGTTGTGTGGGAAAGTTTTAAGAATATATTGGAAAAGTAAGTTTCAATTTCTCAATAGTTTTATATATTATAATAAATTTTAAATTTACCCCATTTGTATTATTTTCTAACAGTGCATGGTCCAACCTTCTAAAAAACAGAAAGAAAAGGAGTTCAAAGATCAAATATGTAAATACGAAGGTAAATATCCATGTATAATTTGTAATTTTTTTATAACATATAAATAATATATTGAATTTAATCTAATTCAAAAAGAATTGTCATGAACAAAAAGGCGTTATCTAATGCGGATATTATATGTTAAGATTTATGTATGAAATAATAACAACCGGGACAGTTGTGAATTTTGACCTGGTAAGATTTCCTCATAAAATTTGCCATAATATTTCAATTTTATTTATTCATTTTACATGTTAACTACTATCCTTTTCATTTGTTGCATTTTGATGACCCTCAACCCTATAATACTGAAGACCTCAAACACTTACAAGTGGAGTGGTCAAATTATTTTATAGGTTTGATAGAATTTTAGTTATTTGTAATGTAAAATGTAATTTTGAATATTGTCATTGTAATTGTGTATTTGGTAGTCGTTTAGGTTGGATTTAGTTTTTTTTATGTTGACAGTGTATGTTTTGAATGTTATATATGTGAATGTTTAATTTTGCTCTACTTCTTGTTTTGGTCTACTTATGATGGTTTTTTTGGTATGGATTCAGGTCTGGGGGGGTGTTCAGTGGGGTGGGGGTGTCCAGGGTTGTCCCTGGGTGTTTGGAGCTGTCCATGGGTGTTTGGGCTATCCAGGGGTGTGGTGGGGGCTCCAATGAGGTGGGGGCTATCAAGTGGGGTGAGGGTGTGCTATTTAGGAGGGTGGGGGATGGATGTCTAGGGTTGTCCTGGGGTGTTTGGAGCTGTCCAGGGGTGTTTGGGGCTGTCCCGGGGTGTGGTGGGGGCTTCAATGGGGTGGGGGAGGGCTGTCCAAGGTGTGGGGGGTATACATGAGGGTGGGGGGTTGTCCCAGGGTGTTTGGAGCTATCCAGGGGGTCGGGGGACATTCCAGGGGTTTGGTGGGGGCTATCATGTGGGGTGAGGGGGTGAGGGGTTGCTGTTCAAGAGGGTGGGGGGTTGTCGAGGGGTGTTTTGGGCTGTCCAGGGGGTCGGGGGGCAGTCTGTGGGTGTAGTGGTGGATCTAATCAGGTGGGGTCTGTCAAGTGGGGTGAGGGGGTGCTGTTTAGGAGGCTAGGGGGATGTCGAGGGGTGTTTGGGGCTATAAAGGGGGTCGGGGGAAATCCAAGGGTGTGGTGGGGGCTCCATTGGGGTGGGGGAGGGCTGTCCAGGGGGTATACATGAGGGTGGGGATCTCAAGTGGGGTATGTTTTATATGTTATCAATGTAAATGTGTAAATTTTCTTTAGTTCTTGTTTTGATCTCCTTCTGTTTTTGTGGTACGATTTCTAGATTTGGTTTCTGGTTGATTCTGGGAGAGAGGAGAGGGCTGCATTCAATTTTTTTAAAAAAGTTTTCCTTCCACATCCGTTATTTTATAACTGACGTGAAAAGAAATCGGGAAGGGTTTATAACATAAGTTTTTTTAATAACCGATGTGATAAACACCTGTGGCATGGTTTATCACGTCAGTTATTTCATAACAGACGTGATAAAAGTCCTGGGAAATGGTTTATCATGTCGGTTATTTATTAAACGACATGATAAACCCCCCCCCCCCCCCGGGACTGGTTTAGAACGTCTATTATTATATAACCGACGTGATAAACCATCTCCCAGGAGTTTATCACATTGGTTAATTAATAACCGACGTGATAAACCAGGGGCGAGGTTTATAATGTTAGTTATTATATAACCGAAATGATAAACCCCCCACCCCTGGTTTATCACGGTAGTTATACAATAACCTACGTTATAAACCCCACCCCCCGATTTTTTTACATAGGTTATTAATTAACTGACGTGATAAACATCACGATGTTATGTTTTTTACGTCGGTTTTTAAATAACTGATGTAAAAAACGTTACTTATAACGTCGTCCATATTAACGTCGGCTAAAAACCAACATAAAAAATGAAAAATAACCGACGTAAAAAACATTTTCTGCACTAGTGTACCTATATCTTCTTCCATTTCATTGATTATTGACGTATGACTCATGACTGTGTATGTTTGGTGTGAACCTGATTATATGTTCACAATGATATGCGTGAACCTGATTTCATGTTCATAATTTTATTCATGGACCTGATTACATGTCCAAATGTTTTTTAATGAACTTGATTACATGTTCAAAATGTTACTAGTGAACCTTATTACATGTTAAAAATTTTATGTATAATCCTGATTAAAAGATCAAAATGTCATGAATGGACCTATTTTAAAGTATATATTTTTATGTGTGATCCTAAATATATAATCCAAATCTTATGAATAAACCTGATTACATGTTTATAATGTTATGCATCGAATTTGTTTCATGTCCATATGTTTGTGTGAGGGCCTTATTTTTTTTACATTACATAGTTAGTGAACCTATTTCTTCTAATACATGTTCACAATGTTATAAATAGATTTTTATGCCAAAACGTTTATATCTTAATCAGCTGTTAGGCTTTAATTTTTTAGTATATCGATTCCCTTCATGATTCATGTAAATTTAAATTCCCATATTTATTCCATGAATCAGGATTATGATCTTTAATAGGTAGTGTATGATCTTCTTATTATATGATATTGTTCACATTCCCATATGATCATGATTATGATTATATATCTCTCTTGATACCATTACTAAGAATGTGATCTTACCCATTTTATGTTCCCTTTCAACAGGTTATAGTGATATGCTTTATGTTTTATATTTCTAATAGAAGTTCGCATCTTGGAGAACCATGTGTGATATAATGTTTCTCACTAATATACCACTGTTTACGTTTTTATGTTTCCAAATTCACTAAACTATTATGTCCTTTGGGTGTATATTTGTGTAATGTTTTTCATATTCTGGAAAAGTGATGAAATGTATATGTATTTAAAGAGATTTTCAATATTGTTGGAATCAGTGTGAATGGTCAGTCATCACATAGATAATAGGATTAGAAAACATTAGTGTGATCTCTAGGGTTGTTTTTAATAATATGTCATGGGGTGTCTTTATGGATAAGTCTAAGGATGAGTTAATGTTTAAGATAATGTACTAGAATTATATTAAAGGATTGAGATAGTGGTTTTCATGAAATACATATGTTTCTAGATACTATAAGTGGATGTGGTTCTGGAAAAAATGTACCTAGGTGAAACAAATTTGACAAGGTGTATCGGTCTTGACTCGATTGAATCATGGAAAAAACAAATGGCTATACCATGCACCTATTTTTTCACTCTCAATGGATATGCTTTGGGAATTCACAAACTCATTAAAATTTTTCATAAAGGATTTCTATATAATTCTATATTGAATAACATAGGAAAATTCTATTCTTTTATAGATTTAACAATCATGTTATGTTATTTAGACATCCTATAAATACCTTTTCTCATTTAGGTTATCTTTTTATAATATAAGTGTTTCTCAACCAATGATTTACAGTTTTATAAATTCATGGGATATATATGGAAGTGGGTTGACAATGAATGTTTAATATGTGTAAAGTATGGGAATGATGAAAATTAATTTCCAATGCTGAAATATAATGAAGATAATTTGGAGGATTCATGAGTATTGAATATACTTTTGAAGGTATGGGTAAAAAAGACAACATGTGAAAGGTATGGGATTATAATCTAGTAATTATTACATTAAAAACAAGATTCATGATTATATTAAGGCTTAGGAAACTTATTTAAAGATTAATTTATAATATTATAGGAAATTTGTGTTATTGAATGTGTCTATGGAGCATTATAAATGGTTTCATAATAAATCTAGATGATTGATGTGTTTATGTTATTGAATTCAAATATTTTTATATATGAATCATGATTTATATAAGGATGTATTATTGATATTTTTCATTAATTATTTTTAATAATGTGTTATATGATTATGAAAACATTGAAAATTGATTTAATAGAAAAGAGATATTCTGAAATAATGGATGGAAGCTCTAAATGTCTTCAAGATGTTGAAATTACTATTTCTATCTTGGGGAAATGGATCATTGATTTGGATAGATTGAGATTAATAGTATTTATGATCAAGAAATGATAAAGCATTTTTCGACAATGTGATCTATGTTATCATGGAAGATGTTTTAATCATATTGGATTTAATGAATGTATGCATTAATATTTTTAATAAGGAAGCTAATTTTTTTCAAAAATGATATATGGTTATTCAAGTTAGTATCATGTCTCAAGAGAATATATAATGATGTTATTTTCATGATTCCAATTTCAATACCAAGAGATATATTATGATATGGGGGTTTAATATTGAGTTGATTTTGTGACATTATTTATAATGCTATGTAATTTCGTATTTTATATGCGTCATATGGTTTACTATTTATGAAACTTTTAATTTATACTTTGGAGGAGGTATATGAGTATTTATATTTTATTGAAAAACATAGTTAAAAGGATATTTAGTGATTAAACATATTTCATGGATATCTGTCCTATTTATTTAAGAGATTATATCTATGTGATTTAAGAGAAGGGATGAATGTATTTCGGTATACAACCCACCATTTAAATCATGATTGTGGGTCTTTAACCCCATCCCAAAATAGAATGAGGGTTTTATTCCCATCATTGTCCTACACAATGTCTGGGTTAGTGTGTAATAATTTTTTTAAATATAAAATGTAATAAAAAATATTAATGATGAACCAGTATTGTACCTTTTTTGGTTTATAGAATTATTTTTTAAACATTTTTACTTTTTGGAATTGTTAGAGACACCTATATAGACATTTCATACTTTAAGTGGCTTTAGGATCCATTAAATGCATCCTGTCATGCTTCAGAAAGCAATTTTAATTTCTGGATTGTCACGACCCCCTCCCACCAAAGATGCCCCTCCTGAGCTGGCAATGGCGAAAGGGAGATAATGACCCTTGAGTCCCACCTCCAGTAGGCCCCGGGTTGGCGACTAGCACCAAGGGTATGAGTTTTCACAAATATGGGAGGCATTACCCTTTTTATTATTTTGGATCAGGAAATAGGACAAGTAAACCACTAAAAAGAAAAGAACAAGTGTATATAAATAAACCCAAACCAAGCCCACATGAATGTTTAAACAATTTTATAACAAGGTACAAGTACAAGGACGCTCAAAAGTACAATACCAAAGAAAACAAGAGAACAACAACTACAACAACTCCAACTGCCCGACTAGTAGGGTCCTACACAGCCCTGGTAGTCCTCCTGGAAACCTGAATGTAAACGTAGGGTGAGAATACAAGTATACTCAGTAGGTAAACCTAAAGCTCTCATGCACAAGTGGGAAGACATCCTAATGTCCCGTGAGAACAACATAAGAAACCTAACAAGGAAAACTATCCACCCAATCTCACCAGCCACACTCACCAAAAAAAATCACAGCAGGTATTAGTAGTATAAGAACAAGAGCATTGGGTACCCCGCACCATTTCCCATTAGTTAGCTGAACCTCCTGACGCTGTCACACTCTCCCCGCCCACACACACCTGGGCCTCACCACCACGTATCCCGCCCTCACACACCTGGGCCTCACCACCACGTATCCCGCCCGTACACACCTGGGCCTCACAACCACAACCACATCCCCTCCCAAAGACACCTGGGCCTCATCACCACGTATCCCGCCCGCACACACCTGGGCCTCATCCCGATGATTCTTGGGAATAGTAATAGTTACAGAATTCTCGCCCGAAGACACCTGGGCCTGAAATCGAAACCTACCCGAAGAGTCTTGGGTGTAAGGTCGCCTCAAGCCATCACAGCCTAGGGGAGAAGGAGCAGGAAGGGGCTAGTAACTATGGGAAAACACTCTCTCCCATGAAATCAGAGTTTTCAGAACGGTGTGCTCAACATGGGTGAGGTGCGATAAAACACAAAAGATACATATATATATATATAGCAACCACTCAGCCCAACCTATGGATTCTAAAAAGATAAACTGAGCACGATCCTCGGCACTGCTACCACGAAGCATGCATTCAACAAACAACCCCAACCCCATTTAGGTTTTCACGTTTCAGCAGAAATTATCTTATTTAGTTCCTTAATTACTGGGCAAATATCCACAACCAACCACTTCAATCATTCATAAAACATATCCCTTCCATCCACAAAACATGTTAGGGAAACACAAGAAGAAAACAAAAACCCTTCTTAACAACCAACCAACCCATTGATTATTATTTTCATTTCATTACCAAGCCCCATCATTCTCCCACATTTATTATTTATTAAACACAACCCATAGTCCGCTCACATTTAAACCCATCCCTGCAGCCCCGCTGCCAACCACCATAACCACACCACACATCGTTATCCCCTTAATACCATTTATTGTAGCCCCACTTCCCATCACCATGACAACATTCACACCAACCCACAACCAAGTCAACCGCAGCCCCGCTGCTCACCCAATCCACAACAACCCACAAAACACCCCAAACACATGCCACGTAACCAAGCCAACAATCACATGTTCATTATTCCATTTTGTTTAAACGGGGTGATCACGCAAGGGTTCCAGATTTTCATTTAAAAATACAACTTTACATGATTAACCAATTTCCTCATTCAACAAAGTTTCACTCACAAAAACGGTCTAGAAAGATAGGGAAACATTTAATTGTGCAAGCAAAGGCCCCCAACGACCGTGATTTTTAGTAGGCATAAGCTTATTCATTTCAAAACATAATATCACAGGATATAAAAGGTAAAGTAACAACAATCACAAAATTCCCATCCCCATTCTTTAACCAGTTATTATCTTAATTTAAAGGTTCAACCATTTCTCATGAAAACAAAAATGATACCCACCCCGCATGATGCAAAAAATTAGAGAGACAAAGGTAAAACCCCTACCTCAACAGGTTCTAGTCACAACGCGCCCCCAGATCAACTTTAGAAGACATTCATCGGCTTCCCGACAAAAACTCCTCGGGTGGATGTCTAAGAGGAAAAGCCGAAGTAAAGACAACAGATCCAAGCTCGGAAGTTCCGCCTCGTCGTTACGATCCCGTGGCCACTGACGGATTGTAAATCGGAGCTCAGACAAAAATGTTATGGAAGAAAGAGCCTTTGAGTCTCTTGAGAGAGCTCTGCTCAGAGGAGAGGGGATGAGAGGTGTGAGTTGAAAGGAGGAGGGGACCCCTCCTTTATAGGCGTGAAAAGCAAAAGTACACGGCGTGTACTTATGGTACACGGAGTGTACTCGGCCATTTTCACACGGTCTTCACGCGGCCTCCAACGCGGCTCCGCGACCGTTGACTGGTCAACACACAGTTTGAAGGTAACTCATATACGGGGAAGGACTACACGGTGTGTAGATTGGACACACCGCGTATACCTATTTATTGAACACGTGAAGGACATGACTCCAACGCGGCACACGACCGATGACTGGTCAACACACGGTAACACGTACGCGGGGAGGGACTACACGGTGTGTAGTACTGGACACACGATGTGTACCCATTTTCTTCATGCGGCAAAGACATGACCATCCACATGGGGTAAACCCGGCAAAAGGGTCCACGACGTGTACTCAAACTACACGGCGTATAGCTTCAAAATTCTGGAAAGTGTGGAAAAAATCCATTTTACCCTCCCAAACACTTCTTGACCATCTTTTTGACAAAGGAAAATGGGTCGGAGAGGTCCGGACCATTACATCAGATACCTCTTAAAACATTCTCGTCCCCGAGAATTCAAAAACCAACCCAGAGGAACCCAACAAGATACCTCTTAGGGTTCTCGTTATAACAGGAAACCAATCAACAACCCTAATCATATGTGTTAGGAATTCCTTCTCCTATGTCGAGATATTATCCACTTTAGGCAGCACTGACTCACCCGCATGGGTTTAATCGCATCCTCATTAATGTGTCTCGATTAAGAATTGGGTCTTCCCACTTTCATGCATTAGGATTTTTCAACTCGCACTAAACCCAGCACCACACAACCAACACACTGCCTGAACACATGGGTTTGGGAAATTCCTTCACCTATGTAGAGATATTATCCGCTTTAGGCGGCACTGACTCGCCCGTACGGGTTTAATCGCATCCACATTAATGCGTCTCGATTAAGGGTCAGGTTTTTTCCCTTTACCAGAACTCTGGACATGTTACACGTTACCATGGAACAAGAAAACAAAAAGGTCTCACAACTGATAAGCCAAGCATTCCATATATCAAAGGTACAGAGTACAACATCAACACAAAGCTCAGAAGAACAATGGAAAACAAAAGTCAAAACAACTACGGGTACAGAGCATGCATCTGGGTCTCATGCTCCCAAGTGCTCTCCTTGAGGCCGCCATGCATCCAAAACACACGAACCAAGGGAATGGTTCGTCCATGAAGCACCTTCACTTTACGATCCTCAATTATGACTGGTTGTTCCTCGAAAGTCACGTAGTCTCCCATATCCAACTCTCCCCAGTTGATAACGTGAGATTCATCGTGTAAGTACCGACAAAGCTGGGAGACGTGGAAGACGTCATGAACTTTCTCCAACTGAGGTGGCAGGGCCAGCTGATATGCCACCTCGTCGACTCGCCTCAGCACCTCAAAAGTTCCGATGAACCTTGGTGAGAGCTTTCTCCCTTCCCCAAACCTCCACTACCCCCGTCGAGGAGAAACCTTCAAGAACACATGGTCTCCCACCTCGAACTCCAAGGGCCTCCTCCGACGATCAACATAAGACTTATGTCGGTCCTGAGCCGCCTTCACCCTCTCACGTACAAGCTGGACTTTCTCCGTGGTGCTCCGCACTACCTCTGACCCAATAGCACCTGTCTCACCAACCTCTTCCCAGAAAATGGGTGAACGACATGGCCTTCCATACAAAGCCTCAAATGGTGCCATGCCAATAGTAGAGTGGAAGCTGTTGTTGTAGGCAAACTCTACTAAAGGCAAGTGTCATAACCATGATCCTCCAAAATCCAGAACGCATGGTCGCAGCATGTCCTCTAATATCTGGATAGTCCGCTCTATCTTCCCGTCGATCTGGGGGGGGAAAGCAGTGCTAAGGCGTAGTTGGGTGCCAAAATCATGCTGTAACCCCCTCCAGAATTGTGAGGTAAACCGAGTATCCCGGTCTGATATGATAGTCCTCGAAACTCCATGAAAACACACTACCTCATCTAAGTACCTCTGTGCTAAGGTACTCACCGAGCCCGACTCCTTGATTGCTAAGAAGTGAGCTGATTTCGTCAGTCGATCCACCACTACCCAGATAGCATCATAACCACCCTGAGCTCGGGGTAGTCCTGTGACGAAGTCCATCGATATGTCATCCCACTTCCACTCGAGGACATCTAAAGGATGAAAAAACCACCAGGAACACGGTGTTCAGCCTTCACTTGCTGACACACTAGGAACTTAGCCACAAACTTCGCCACTTCCCATTTCACCCCAGTCCACCAAAACTAATCCCTCAGGCCTCGGTACATTTTTGAAACTCTTGGATGTACCGCTAAGGCTGAGCTATGGAACTCATAGAGAACTCCCTCACGCATTGCCTCTGGGACAAACAACCTTCCACGGAAAAGCATCCATTGTCAACTATCCTATAACCATCCCACTAGAGCATTCCCCTGATCGACACGTTTCGCATCACCTCTACCTCAGAGTCCCCCAACTGAGACTCCTCCACCTACTGCGACAAGGAGGATTGCACCATCATCTAGAACAAACAACCTCTAACACCTTCTTCCCTTGCATCTAAGTGTAGGGCAGCCAACTCTCCCATCGCCTTCCAAGCATTAGCGGATTCTCGAACCACTTCCTTATGTGACTTCCTGCTCAGAGCACCAGCCACAACGTTGCCCTTACCTTCAATGTAAGAGATCTCGAAGTCATAGTCTTGGAGAAACTCGACCCTTCTCTGCTGCCGTAAGTTCAGGTCACATTGGGAGAAGATATAACACAGGCTCTTGTGATCTGAGAAGACCAAAAAGTGCTCCCCAAAGAGGTCATCTCGCCACAAATTCAATGCGAACACTACTGTTGTAAGCTCCAGGTCATGGTTGTCATAGTTACGCTCGTGAGGGCACAACTTCCTAGACCCATAACAAATCACACCCTTCTTCTGCATCAGCACGCACCCCAGACCAAGGCCAGAAGCATCACAAAACACTTCATACAACAGCCCTTCCTCTGGAAACCTGAGTACGGGAGTACTAACCAACTTCTCCTTCAGGTAGTCAAAAAACTTCTGGCACTGCTCGCTCCACAGGAAGACCTAGTTCTTCCTAGTCAAAGATGTCAATGGAGCAGAAACTCGAGAGAAGTCCAAAACAAACCTCCGATAGTAACCTGCTAACCCCAGGAAACTACGAACTTCTGTCACGCTCTTGGGTGCTGCCAAAGAAACAACTGCCTCCACCTTCGACGGGTCCACCGATACTCCATGCTGAGACACCACATGCCCAAGGAAGTGTACTTATTGTGTCAAGAACTTACACTTCAACAATATCCCGTAATGCTGGTGGTGTCAAAGGACTTCCTAGACTGCCCTGAGATGCTCAACATGCTCCCCCTATGATCTTGAGTAGATCAAGATGTCATCGATAAACACAACGATGGACCGGTCCAGAAACTCTCGGAAGAAGAAGTTCATGAGTCCCATGAACAGAACTGGTGCATTCGTAACTCCATACGGCATCAATACAAACTCGAAGTGCCCATACCTGCACCTGAAAGCTGTCTTCAAGATGTCACTATCCTTCACCCTCAGGTAATGAAATCCTGATCGTAGATCAATCTTGGAAAACCAACCTTCTCCCCTCAGTTGGCCGAAAAGATCATCTATCCTCGGGAGGGGATAGCGGTTCTTGACCGTTACCTGGTTCAACCTTCGGTAGTCTATTCATATCCTGAGACCACCATCTTCCTTCTTCACGAACAAAACTAGTGCACCCCATGGCGACACGTTGGGTCGAACAAAAAACTTCTCCATCAGATCGTCAATCTGAATCCGCAACTCCCGAAACTCCGAAGGTTCCATCTGATAAGTTGCCATCGAAATAGGACAGGCACCAGGCTGTAAGTCTATACCAAACTCAACGTCTCGTCGGAGGGGTAGAGTTACAAACTCCTCAGGAAAAACATCGAGGAACTCCCCAACAACCTCTGGGACATCCATCATCTCTGTTTCAGCTAGAACCACTAATAACCTGCTCAACATGGAAAGTAGAGGCTCCACACGCCGGCTTCCCGCTTGATATCTCCTTTCGCCAACAAAAGATACGCGCTGCCCATCTACGTCGGAGAAGACGACTCTACTCTGGAAGCAGTCGATAACGGCACTAACAGAAAACAACAAGTCGATGCTTAGGATGAAATCGTATGGCTTCATCTGTAACAGAATAAGGTATCCACTAGATCGATGTGGTCCCAACGTCATCCCACATCCCCGACAAACACAAGATACGCTGGTCTGACCCCCAACTGGTGTACTCAGTACCAGTGGTATGGAAAGTATCTCTACTTATAGTCCCAAAACATGGGCTAGACTAGGTGCAAAAAAAGAGTGCGAGGCTCCCGAATCGAACAAAGCAGAAACAAGAGTGCTGAACAAAAAAATCGTACGTCACACCACCTCTGGTCCTGCTGGAGCTTCCAACTCTGCTGCGTGAAACTGTCCACGCCCCGCTCCTCTGCCTCTCTGATGTCGTCTACTTCCCCGACCACGCCCTGGTCGAGGTCCCTGAGGAGCACCCTGAGGTCGGCCTCCTTCCACAAAGCCTGCCCTTGGAGGAGCATGGTCCTGCTGCTGCTGGAAGGTCCTTGCTGGAAACTGGTGCTGCTACGGTGGGCGTTGAACCTGCCCTCCTCCACTGTACGGAGCTCGGGTCAGGCACCGAATCTGAACATGCCTGAAACCTCCACAAGAAAAACACCTCGGTCCTAGGTTCGTGGAAAAGGGATGAGGACCCAAAGATCTAAACTGGAACTGGTAGGGCCTGCTCCCCACTGGCCTGAACCTGGAAGGTCCGGTCGCAGGAGACCTGCTGCTGACTGCCTTCCCCTTCGACGAACCTGGCTGAAACACCTCACGCGATGCACCTCCCAGCGAGTGCATCCTCTCTACGACCTCTTCCATCTTCTATACTGCCACATACGTCGGAAGGGTGAAGGGGGTGACAACATACTGGAGCAAAGAACGAAGCACCTCCTCCAAACGTCTCGCCCGAGATTCCTCATCTGGAAAGAGATCCGGAGCAAAGCGCAGAAGATCTTTGAACTCGATCCCCAACTCTCATACTGATATACTCCCTTGCTGAAGGGAGAGTAAATCATATCGCTTCTCCACCTTGATCATGGAAGAAAGGAATTCATCTCAGAATTCCTTCTCAAAGTCCGCCCATGGAACCTCTGCCTCTATCCTCTCTCCGAGGTAGAGCGTCCACCACTGTCGCACTGCACCTCTCAGCTGACTGACTACTAGGGGAACCCAGTACTCCATCGGAGCATGGATCATGGTGAAAGCGATCCCCAGCTCGTCAATGCACCCCTCCGTCTCTGTATCCGAAGTACTACCCTCGTACTTCTTGAGGGTCTACTGCTAGAAGGAACAGAGAGTCTTTTTCTACTGGCTATCTTCCTCCTCTCTGTCAATCCTCAACTGATCGACCGCCTGAAACTGCTAGGCCTCTGCCGTCTAAGCCACCCAGGGACGACGTCCAGGTGCCATAGCTGTACGGTAATCAAGGATCGCCTAATCCCAAGTACTAAGAAAAAACTCAAGGTTTTATTTTATCATATTATTTCAATTTCTTTCCCAAAACACCCAAATCAAGTAAAACACAAACATGATGATGCATGTACCTTCCCTAGGGTCTCTACCCTGCAATCAATGTAGTCTCACTTGGTCTTTAGGTAGGCTCAGATTCCTTGCATCAGATCACGGGGGGACCTAAAATCCCGTGTCCTAGCCCTCCTTCCCTGGCCTATGTCACACACCACGATTAACTAACATTGTTGCCCTACCATACCATGTAATCCTCACTGTGCCTAACTCCAGACTCCATCCTATCTCTCAACCATCGCTCTGATACCATTCTATCACGTCCCCCTCCCACCAATGATGCCCCTCCTGAGCTGGCAATGGTGAAAGGGAGATAATGACCCCCCGAGTCCCACCTCCAGTAGGCCCCGGGTTGGCGAATAGCACCAAGGGTATGAGTTTTCACAAATATGAGAGGCATTACCCTTTTTATTATTTTGGATCAGGAAATAGGACAAGTCAACCACCAAAAAGAAAAGAACAAGTGTATATAAAAAACCCAAACCAAGCCCACATGCATGTTTAAAAAATTTTATAATAAGGTACAAGTACAAGGAAGCTCAAAAGTACAATACCAAAGAAAAAAAGAGAACATCAACTGCAACAACTCCAACTGCCTAACTAGTAGGGTCCCGCACGACCTTGGTAGTCCTCTTGGAATCCTGAAATTAAACGTAGGGTGAGCATACAAGTATACTCAGCAGGGAAACCTAAAGCTCTCGTGCACAAGTGGGAAGACATCCTAATGTCCCGTGAGAACAATAGAAGAAACCTAACAAGGAAAACTATCCACCAAATCTCACCAGCCACACTCATCAAAACACAATCACATCAGGTAGTAGTAGTATAAGAACAAGAGCATTGGGTACCCCGCACCATTTCCCATTAGTTAGCGAAATTTCCTCACACTGTCACACTCTCCCTGCCCGCACACACCTGGGCCTCACCACCACATATCCCGCCCGCACACACTTGGGCCTCACCACCACGTATCCCGCCCGCACACACCTGGGCCTCATAACCACAACCACATCCCCGCCCGAAGACACCTGGGCCTCATCACCACGTATCCCGCCCGCACACACCTGGGCCTCATCCCGAAGATTCTTGGGAATAGTAATAGTAACATAACTCTCGCCCGAAGACACCTGGGCCTGAAATCAAAACCTACCCATAGATTCTTGGGTGTAAGGTCACCTCAAGCCATCACAGCCTAGGGGAGAAAGAGCAGGAAGGAGCTAGTAACTATGGGAAAATACCCTCTCCCATAAAATGGGAGTGTTCAGAACTATGTGCTCAACATGGGTGCAGTGCGATAAAACACAAAAGATACAGATATATATATATAGAAACCACTCAGCCCAACCTATGGATTCTAAAAAGAGAAACTGAGCACGAGCCTCGGCACTGCTACCACGCGGCATGCATTCAACAACCCCATTTAGGTTTTCATTTTCAGCAGAAATTAGCTTATTTAGTTCCTTAACTACTGGGAAACTATCCATAACCAACCACTTCAATCATTCATAAAACATATCCCTGCCATCCACAAAACATGTTAGGGAAACACAAGAAGCACAAAAAAACCCTTCTTAACAACCAACCAACCCATTGATTATTATTTCTGTTTCATTACCAAGCCTCATCATTCTTCCACATTTATTATTTATTAAACACAACCCATAGTCCACTCACATTTAAACCCATCCCTGCAGCCCTGCTGCCAACCACCATAACCACACCACACATCGTTATCCCCTTAATACCATTTATTGCAGCCCTGTTTCCCATCACCATCACAATATTCACACCAACCCACAACCAAGTCAACCGCAACCCCGCTGCTCACCCAATCCACAAAAACCCACAAACACTACTGGAAATCTAGAATTTCCCAATGGTTTAGAACCGTTGGGAAAGGCTGCAGAACCGTTGGTATATGTTATACCAACGGTTCTGCAAACCGTGGGGAAGTAAGCCGTTGGGAAAGGCTTTTCCCAACGGTTTACACAGAACCGTTGGGATAGGTTAGAAAAAATCAACCTATCCCAACGGTTCTGCCAAACCGTTGGGAAAGGCCTTTCCCAATGGTTTGGCCCGTTGGGAAATCAACACATAATTTCCTTTCCCAACGGTTCCATGAACCGTTGGTAAAAACCACCATGTGACAGGGTATCCCAATGGTTTCAAACCGCTGGGATAGGTGTTTTTACCAACGGTTCCATGAACCGTTGGTAAAAACAGCTAATAGAGCCTATGCCAACAGTTTGAAAACCGTTGGCATAGGCTTTGCTGTGAAAATTGCACAACAGCCTGCAATTTTCACAGCAGGTTTGGTTTTTGGGCATTCAACCTCGGTTTCAATTCAATTTTCAATCCAATTATGCCCTCATTTTCAATTCATTTTTCAATCCAATTATTGTACCTGTAACACATATAATGCATACATATAGAAAACAAACCAACACATACAAATAATGAAAACCAACCAACCAACACATATAATGCATCCTGAAAATATACTCATCCATAATTAAAGTAGAATTCATAACATAATTATAAACATACATAATTCATTTAGAATTCATTTTAAAATTTATATGACAATCATATGTGGAATCCGGAATTCAATTCATAATTTGATTGGTTTTTCATATACCATATATTTTTAATAGAAATGATATCCATTTTAAACAAAATACATACATCTGGAATGATACCGGTCACACCGTGCCTCGGATTGAGGCGAGGTAAACTCGTACACGTCACAAATGAATCATTGATCATTGTTCTAAAGTATCAACATATTCCGAAATCGTTTTGTCGGTTTTGTGTATGTCAATTGTTGTTTTCACTTAAAATGAAGTGTTTTCTAAATAAAAGAGAGACACTTTGAATGGTGTCGGCCACACCGCGTCTCGTATTGAGGCGGGGTTAACTCGTACACATCACAAATGACCCATGGATTGTTTTGCTAAAATATAAACACAATCAGAATGCGTTTGGTTGGTTTTCCGTATGAATTTAAAATGTAGTCCATTTTAAAGAAAAGAGATACACTTAGAGTGGTCTCGGCCAAACCGCGACTCGGATTGAGGCGTGGTTGACTACACGTAACATATGACCCATGAATCGTTGTCCTAAATTTTCAACAGATTCCGAATGCGTTTGGTCAGTTTTTCATATGTCAGTTGTTTATTTCACTTATAATCTTGTCCATTTTAAACAAAAGAGACACAGTCAGAGTGGTACCGGCCACACCGCGTCTCGGATTTAGACGGGGTTGACTCTTACACGTCTCAAATGACCCATGGATCATTTTCCTAACGTATCGACACAATCCGAATACGTTTGGTCGGTTTTCCGTATGCCAATTGATGTTTTTCACTTAAAATGACGTCCTTTTGAAACAAAAGATGGACACTATGAGTGGTGCCGACCACACCGCATCTCAAATTGAGGCGGGGTTGATTCGTACATGTCAAATATGACCCATGGATCGTTCTCCTAATGTTTAAATGGAAACCGAATGCGTTTGGTCGGTTTTCCGTATGTACTTAAAATGTTGTCCATTTTAAACAAAAGAGTGACACTTAGACTAATCCTGACCACACCGCGACTCAGATTCATCCCGGGTTGGCTCGTACATGTCACATATGACCCATGGATCGTTGTGATAAATTAACACAAGATTACGAATGCGTTTGGTCAGTTTTGCGTATGTCAGTTGTTCTTTTCATTTATAATCATGTCCATTTTAAACAAAAGAGACAGAGTTAGAGCGGTGTCGGCCACACCGCGTCTCGGATTAAGACGGGGTTGACTTGTACACGTCACATATGACTCATGGATCGTTGTGCTAAAGTATCGATAGAATCCGAATGCATTTGGTCGTTCTTCCGTATGTCAGTTGATGGCTTTCACTTAAAATGACGTCCGTTTGAAACAAAAGACAGACACTTTGAGTGGTGTTAGCCGCACCGCATGTCGGATTGAAGCGGGGATGATTCGTACACGTCACATATGACCCATAGATCGTTCTCCTAACGTTTCAACGAAAACCGAATCCGTTTGGTCGTTTTTCCGTATGTACTTAAAATGGTGTCCATTTTAAACAAAAGAGAGTCACTTAGACTTATCCTGGCCACACCGCGACTCAGATTCATCCCGGGTTGGCTTGTACATGTCACATATGACCCATGGATTGTTGGGATAAATTATCAACAGATTCGGAATGCGTTTGGTCGGTTTTCCGTATGTCATTTGATGCTTTTCACCTAAAATGACGTCCTTTTGAAACAAAAGACAGACACTTTGTGTGGTGCCGGCCACACCACGTCTCCGGATTGAGCTGAAACCACTGTGAAACATTCTAATTATTATTCGTGACATGTACGTGCAGACGGCACGTCAATCAGACATGCAATTTGCGCGGTACGACTCAATATTCGTGTTTTAAGTGATGCGTGCGCTTCGTAAACGCGGGTGAGGGGGGTCCAAATGGGCCGAACGAAGTCGGAATGGCCTGAAATTAGACGACAGATACGGGAGAGTGATTTATGAAGTGGTCGAGCAGACGGCACGTCAATCGGACGTGTCGTGTGCCCGCGGTGACCGACACCGTAGTTCTGGTGTCAGAAACGGCCAAAACGGGCATCCAACGGTCAAATTCATAGCGGACGACCTCATATTGAGCTAAAACCACCGTGAAACATTCTAATTATTATTCTTGATGTGTACGCGTAGACGGTACGTCAATAGGACGTGCGGTTTGCGCGGTACGGCTCAATATTCGTATTTTATGTGATGTACGCGCTTCGTAAACACACGTGAGGGGGGTCCAAACGGGCCGAACGAAGTCGGAATGACCTGAAATCAGACGACAAATACGGGTGATTGATTTCTGAAGTGTTCGAGTAGACGAAACATCAATCGGACGTGCCGTGTGCCCGTGGTGACCGACAATGCAGTTCTGGTGTCATAAACGGCCAAAACGGGCGTCCAACGGTCAAATTCATAGCGGACGACCTCGGATTCAGTTGAAACCAATGTGCAACATTCTAATTATTATTCGTGACATGTACTCACAGACAGCACGTCAATCGGACGTGCGGTTTGCGCGGTACGGCTCAATATTCGTGTTTTAAGTGATGCGCGCGCTTCGTAAACGCGCGTGAGGGTGGTCCAAACGGGCCGAATGATTTCAGAATGGCTTGAAATCAGACGAAAAATACGGGTGAGTGATTTATGAAGTGGTCGAGCAGATGGCACGTCAATCGGACGTGTCGTGTGCCCGCGGTGACCGACAACGCAGTTCTGGTGTCATAAACGGCCAAAACGGGCGTCAAACGGTCAAATACATAGCGGACGACCTCGGATTGACCTGAAACCACAGTGAAACATTCTAATTATTATTCGTGACATGTATGCGAAAACGGCACACCAATCGGACGTGCGGTTTGCGCGGTACGGCTCAATATTCGTGTTTTAAGTGATGTGCGCGCTTCGTAAACGCGCGTGAGGGGGGTCCAAATGGGTCGAACGAAGTCAGAATGGCCTGAAATCAGACGACAAATATGAGTGAGTGATTTCTGAAGTGGTCGAGCAGACGTCACATCAATTGGACGTGCCGTGTGCCCGCGGTGACCAACAACGCAGTCATGGTGTCATAAACAGCCAAAACGGGCATCCAACTGTCAAATTCATAGAGGACGACCTCAAGTTGAGCTGAAACCACCGTGCAACATTCTAATTATTATTCGTGACATGTACGCGCAGACATCACGTCAATCGGACGTGCGGTTTGCGCGGTACGGCTCAATAATCGTATTTTAAGTGATGCACGCGCTTCGTAAACGCGCGTGAGGGGGGTCCAAGGGGGAGGGGGGGAGGGGTTGTCCAGGGTCCAAGAATGAGGGGGGTTGTCCAGGGAGTTCACAAACAAACAACCACTAAAAGACAAAAACATCCATAAAAACAGACAATATATAAAAATAACTCAACTCCAATACTATACTACGAGTCTAGATAAAACCAACAACTAGAATAGATTAAACATCAAATCTCAGTAATATAAGTCAAAAATGTAACAGATCAATATTTCCCACATCAGCATCACCATCACCATCATCATCATCATCATCGCCCTCGTCATCGTCCTCCTCATCATCCTCACCCTCTACAGTGCCTTCCTCCTCGCCTTCGCCCTCCTCCTCGCCCTCCTCATCTCCCTCCTCTTCCGCATCAGACAGCTCGCCATCATCATCTTCAAGCTGGACATCGGCCTGACCACCACTGGAACTGCCACCTGGTGCACCATATATATAATGTATCGACGACATGTATTCATCAATCGCTGGGCTGGCCTCTGTTGGAAGTGTTGGACGTAGAACTTCAATAAATTTCCTAAATGCACTGTTTGCCCTAGCAGACTGTTCTGCCATCTTTGTGGCCCTTTTCTCAGCCTGTTCTACCTGTGCCCTAACTTGCTGCAGCTCGGTGGCACTACAACTCATACCTGAGGCAGGCCAATACCTCGTCGGGTCTATCCTAGGTCGGCAGCGTACTCTGCCAGAATGATCCTCTCCCAACACCTGATGTAAGTGATCAGATGGCCCAAAATTGTCTGCTTCTTGGGCATCGAGGGCCTCTAAAGCATCCTGTTACAAATATAAATATATTATTAAGTTACGAAATAGATATTAAAATATAAAATCAATAGATTAAAACTTACAATCTGCTGCTGAGTCGCTTCGTTGACAGCACTTCCATCCTTATTTCGTCTACTCGAGCAAAACAGTTTTGCTCGAGGCACACGTCCTTGAATATTTTGTACTTGCCTCTACAATGACATTGAAAACAAAATTTATATAAAGACTTCAGCAAATAATTAAATAATTGAGGAATCAAAAAAATATAAGTCGTAAAGAAAACTTATAAACAATTGTCATACCTGCTGCCTCTCATGATCCGGCATCGTCGTGCGTCCTGGTGTATGGAGGTATTTTTTTGCATCAATGTTTTTTTATTTTTTCCAGATGATTCCTAAATAAAATTCGATAATGCAAAGGATAATATTAATGAAAAACTTGAAAGTTATTATTTAAATACCTCAAATGTAATTCATACCTTAAACTGGGTACTCGTCCAGTGAGTAATCATCTGACGATACTGCTCTATAGGACAATCATCCACGACTGGTACCGCCTCTAACTCAGTGCCAACTCTAGCACACCAGCCAATATACAGCTCATGCTTGTAGGCTCTCCAAAGATCGCCTAAATCCTTTAGACGTTTCAGTCGTGCACCCTCACCATCAAGAAAATTAAATCAAAGCTGAAATGAAAATATTAATTCATATAAATACAAAAAAAATTCATGGCATTAAATACAACAGATTTTTTTACCCATAACTCTGCCCAAGCTCTATCTTTGACCTCATGTGGCAAATTTCTCCATGACAGCGGGCTGACGAGAATGATGTCGGAGTATTTGGCAAGCGTCACCATAAAACTCCGACATTGCTGCCCTGTTTTCTCAACCATCTGATTGTCTTCATTATATTCCACTATAAACTGTGTGTGACGGTTCCACACCGAACGCATGCGTGTACGGCCCCGCCCCCGCCTCTTGTCAGTAGATGTATCTGTCATGAAAGAAAAACAAATATTTTATCAAAACATGTTATAATGAAAATAAATATTGCTATAAAAATTTGTTAGGGTTTTATAAATATACCTGCGCTAGTCTGATCAATGAGTGGCGCCAGATCCACAGAACCTGAGGGAACACCCTCTGGTGGAATAGGAGTCGAAGACGATGGAATATAAAAGCTCGGAGAGACAGATGTAGAAGGAAATGAAGATGGAACAGCTGTACGACCTGATGCTGACTGGGGAGTGGGAATCATCATGGGATGTGAAAATGATGGGGCAGAAGATGCAGAAGGTAGCGAAAACATGGGAGGTCTAAATATCTCGTGTGTTCCTAACGACAGACCGGGATCAGAATGTGGGAAGGCTGAAATGTCAGTGGGAGGGGCAGGGTCTAGTCGGGCACACGCAGCTCTACGTCCACCTCTGGTACGAACCCTCCTCGTACCACCGGCCTGAGTACTAGGACCAGTACTAGGCTCCTCATCGAATAACTGTCGACGTAATTGTGGATCCTACAAAAAAGTTTACAAAAAAAATTAATCACATGACATTATATATTCTGTAAATATATATATACATATATATATATATTTGAAATAAAGTACTCACTATAGGCACTAATGGTGGAAAGCCCATCTCCTCCATCCGACGATTGTTCTCCGCCATTTTTTTTCTTCGTCTCTCTTCAATTGGCTGCATTTCCTGCATTGGAAAACAAATATGTAATTAATTATAAAAAGAAAATTAATGTGTAAACCAAAAAACTAAACATATGAGGGAATGAGGGGATTCATTGGTAATTTAGCTATCAATTGTTTTAGAAGAGCTTGAATGAATTTAATAAAACACACAAGTTGTAATCTTCACCAAGTTAGAAATATTGTTTGATTTGGTTTGAATACAGTTCAATTCCAAATTAGAAAATGCAATTCAAATAAAACAGCAACCAATAAACATTGAAATTCACATAACGGTCAAGTCAGCTAAAACATATTTGTGATCAATACTAAATAAATATAAATATTACCAACCTTAACAACCCAACTCGAGGTAAACAAAAAGAATTGAGAACATGGATAAATGATTATATATATTTCCAACCACAACTTCAGGTTCACAATCAACTCTGACAATTGAGCTATTGGAGTCATCAAAAGAAATAAATGGATTGGTTCCAATGGCAATAGGGACAGTGTCAATTCCATCCTCAGCATCATCAAAAATATGTCTTGTAATTACTTCAACTATGACACCAAATTCAGGTTGAAGTTGATCTTTTACATAACAAAATTGTTTATCCATTGATGCCAACACATATGGTTCTTCGGCTGCAAGAGTGTGGGTCATATTAATTACTCGAAATCCACAATCATCAATAAATGTGCCATGTATCGTCATCGAATCAAACCAATGGCATTTCATCATTGTGACTCGTCCATGAGAGTAATAATCCAATATTATTATTTTCTCAACGACTCCATAATAACCCACATTTTCAAGTCGCGGTCTACTATCTGATGCACTGGCATAACAATCTGTTGTGGCAGTAACCATAATATCATCATGTTGTGTTCTCATGTTTTTGGCTCGTTCAGTGACAATAAATCTGTACCCATTGATAACAATTGATTTACAGTCACGAACCACGATATTAGGACGAAAAGCCAAAGCTCTTATTTCCTCAGAGACAGAGTCAGCAGACAAACTCAATACCTGCAATATAAATGACAGTTAAACTTAAGTAAATATTGAAATAATTAATTTAAACAGTAATATTTTTACCTTCAATTTTAACCAAGAAGAAAACTCTTTGCTATGCAAAGTCTCTCTCCTTCTCAATGATAAAGAACGATGCTTCCTATTTATCATTGTTTTATGTTCCCTGTAGATAAAAAAATATGAATAGTTTAACAGATATATATGTAAGATATACATATTCAATTCTGTTACCTGATATAGTCATCGAACAAATCACAGTTGAACAAAACTGTGCGATGTTCCATCTCCCGCTCTTCATGGATTAATGTCTTCAATTTATATGATCCAGGAATTCCTCCTGTTTGAGGAAGTGATGGAAAACTGGGTTCAATTTTCTCATATTGTTCTTCTTCATTTCTCATTGGTCTGTTCATTCTTGTAGTAAGATCAGACAAATACATTGAACAGAAATCCATACATTCTTGAGCTAAGTAACCGTTCACGATAGAACCTTCGGGATGATTCTTGTTTCGAACATAAGACTTTAATGTGAACATATTTCTTTCAGTTGGATACATCCAAAGAAAAGAAACAGGTCCTCCAAGAAGTATTTCAGTTGGAATATGGACAGTCAGATGCAGCATGCATGTGAAAAATGATGGGGGAAATATTTTCTCCAACTCACACAAAATTAATGGGGCATCTGTCAACATTTTTTGCAAGAATGTCTTGGACAACTTCTTAGCACAAAGATCTCTAAACAAATGGCACAACCGAATAACACCCACCCTTAAATTATTGGACAAAAGATGACGAATTGCTATTGGAAGCAACTCATGCAGTAGAACGTGATAATCATGAGTCTTCAAAGATTTTAGCTTCAACTCTCTTCTGTTGACCCGTTTAGATATGTTGCTTGAATAGCCATCAGGAACTCTAATAGTCTCTAATACTTCCAAAAATTGTTTTTTTCAGTAGGTTTCATCACATAAGAAGCACATGGAAGTTGCCATTTATTTTCACTGATACGCACAAGATGCAATTCTGGTCTGATGCCCCAATCCACCAAGTCACGTCGAGATCGTAAATCATCTTTTGTCTTCCCATTGACATTTAGAAGAACTGAAAGAAACATTTCACATATATTCTTTTCAATATGCATTACGTCTAAGAAATGACGTAGCAAATTGGTTGACCAATAAGGAAAATCAAAAAAGATACTCCTCTTCCTCCAATTGTAACAGGTTTCTGTGGAAACAATCTTTCTCTTTCCAGATTTCATTTGACCCTTCCCGAACGAAAAACTGAAATCTTTCAATTCATTAAGCACATCATTTCCAGACATACGCTGAGGTGGATCATCAGTCTCTATAGTATTATCAAATCTTTGACGATTCATTCTATATGGATGACCCTTTGGCAAAAATCATCGATGTCCCATAAAACTGAAACTACAACGATGTTTCAGTCTTCTGGATCGTGTATTCTTCATACAAACTGGACATGACAGTTTTCCCTTCGTGCTCCATCCAAACATCATTGCATAATCCGGAAAATCATTGATCGTCCACATAAGCGCAGCACACATCTGAAATATGTCTTTCGAACATGCATCGTATGTGCGCACACCCACATCCCAAAGAAGTTTCAACTCTTTTATTAAAGGTTGCATGTATACATCAATATCACTTCCGGGATCAGAAGGACCAGATATGAGTATACTCATGAAAGTGAAAGATTTTGTCATACACAACCATGGGGGAAGATTATAAATGTGTATAAAAACTGGCCATGTGCTGTGCGAAGTAAGCATCTGCCCAAACAGATTAAAAACCATCGCATGAAAGACCCAGCCTCACATTACGCACGTCAGCTGCAAGATCAGGATGTCGACCATCAAATCTCTGCCATGCAAATCCATCTGCAGGATGAACCAACTCATCATTAGTCTTCTTTCTCTCGGTATCATTCCATCTCATTTTTATTGATATGTCATCAGACAAAAAAAGATCCAGGAGTTTGGGGATCAATGGAAAGTGCCACATTACTTTCTGTGGAACACGGGATGGTGTTCCATCAGATTTTGGCTTCCAGCAGGATGTACCACATTTTATACATTCATTTCGTTCAACGGTTTCTTCCCAGAATAAACTGCAATCTTTCGGGCAAGCATGAATTTTGTTTCTGGTAAATCCATGTTCTTCAACTAACTTCCATTCCATATAGTGGTTTGAGGGAATATCTGCATCATCTGGAAGTAAATCCTTCAAGAGGGTAAGAATGTAATCGATTGATGTATTAGAAATCCCATACATAGTTTTTCCATTAAACAATCGGATTAAAAATTCCAGCTTTTTCATTTTATCGCATTGTCGATATACTGGAGTCATGGCAGCATCATTCAATTTTTTCACCCTATCAATATCATCATTTTCACTAGATGCATCAGTTCTCCTCATATCGACGTCTTCTTGAGTCAAAATCCTTTCTTTTTCATGATGACGAATAAATGGAAACCAACCATCTAACAAATTCTCCATTCCAGTCCTTTCATTTCGATCATCACCAATTTGAGATTTCATTTTCTCCCCATTGTGATACCACACAAAGTAGTTTGCTTGAAAACCATTTTTGGTTATGTGGTAGCTGACTTCTTCACGACTCAACCAAGGTCTACCAACACAATTGTAACATGGGAAGTGTATGCGACCACTATCTGAAGCATTGTGAAATGCAAAATCTATAAAGCTCTCCAAATTGTTTTGAAAATCGCTTGAGATTCGATCGGTTTCATACATCCAACTTCTGTCCATTCTGTAAAAAAATTCATATAAGTCATTTTGTCATAAACAATTCAATAGGATTGAACTTTAATAGAAAATACATTTAAGTAAACGATAAAGGAATAAAATAATCATGGTATCAACTAGACATGTGAAAAAAACATACTAATGTGTTATTGAAAAAATGTAAAACCAACAAGAACTTAATGTGTTATCACATCAGAGCATGCCTCATCCCATAACCATATTAGTAGGGTACCCTCGTGGAGAGCCCCGCCCACCCCCGTGGATAACCCACCCACCCCCGTGGACACCCCCTACCCCCTAGACAGCCCAACCACCCCCGTGGACAGCCCACCCACCCCCCTCGACACCCCTTCTCCCTATGGATAGCCCCCCACCCCCTTGGATAGCAAGCCCACAACCCTGGACACCCCTACCCCCTGTGGTCAGCCCACCCACCCCCCCTGAACATCCCGCCCACCCCTCCATTGTTGTACCCCTCTCTCTTGGATTTTAATGATCACAATCACTCTCATCGTGTTCTAACTTGTTTTCAAGTGTTTTGATGCTAGGAAAAAGGTTGCCCAGGAGTTGGCCCAAGAAGGCTGAGAGTGGACTCTCTGAGTCCACCGACCAGCCGGTGGTCTCTGGCAGAAGCATTGCATTCTGCCAGAGCCACCGGTCAGCCGGTGTTAGCGCACCGGCCAGCCGGTATGGGCACTGGCCAACTGGTTCTTGCCCACCGACTAGCCGGAGGACCCAGGCAGTAGGCTTTCCCACTACCTAGTGCCACCAGCTAACCGGTGGATGACCACCGGCCAGCCGGTGGAACCCAGACAGAAAGCCTGCTCTGTCTGGACCACCAGCCGGCCGGGAGCTCTACACCGGCCAGCTGGTGAGACACCACCGGCCGGCCGGTGTGCCCAGTCAAACTACCGCTGGGCTTTGACCAGACTTGTACTTTTGACCCCCAACGTCTTCGAAAGCCCTCCAACGGCCATATTGAAGTGTTTATGGGTATTTCTCCTATAAATAAGAAACCATGGATGCCGGGAACATAACCTAATGATATTTTGATGTCTTGACGCTCTAACGACAAATCTCCAAGGCCTCTTGTGATCCATTTCCATCCTTGAAGCTTGATCTCCCTCTCTATCAGCCCACCCACCCCCCTGGACAGCCCGCCCACCCCTCCTTGACAGCCCGACCACCCCCGTGGACAGCCCGTCCACCCTTGTGGACAGCCCGCCCACCCCCATACCCCCCTGGACACCCCGTACCCCCTGGATAGCCCCGCCCACCCTCCCAAACAGCCAACACCCCCATCCCCTGCAACCCCACCACCACCACCTAGACATACCACCCCCCTGGAATGTGTAGAAATAACATAAAAATACATGATATATAGATAGAACAAAATACTCAACCTATGGGTTCACATTAACTACATAATCACACACTTCACTACTACCATAAAACACATAAACCACACCACCACCACACAAGACGCATAGCATTTCTCACATTCATTTATAAGCCACTTCATTCACACTTACATTGTCCATTCATTTAATGTTAAATTAATTAAATCCATTTACCACACATCCATTTCTATTCCATCTCATTTATTTAATATCTTGTTTATTTTGTTTTAACAGCATAATTTATTCCATAGTTAACCAGGAAACTAATAAAACCACCACACACCAACTCACCATCTCACAATAACCATCGACACCATGTTACATCGACCAACCATCTCACCAAAACAACCACATATCACAATAAAAATATTGCACATCACAAACCACCGCACAACCAAAACCACCTCACCACATTATACACCACAACTTCATCACACAACACCTCCACACGACACAACACCACCACACATCATCACTATCATACAACTTCACATGACACATCCATGCCCCCTAACCATCACATTACAACCCCACATATCACAAAGCCCAACTATTCACCTCAATCCCCATAATACAGCCTACAACATACAATGAAACACAACAAAAAACCCCTCATAGAGGCAACATACCCCAACTTCCACAATTTATTTATTCAAGGTCTTTTATTACATTACCCCTTTATTTAGCATGGACATTATAACACAACTGATATTCCTGGGGAAACTAATTAATTAACAAAATATTTATTCATTTCCCTATTTTACACGGTGAAATAAATCAAAATCCAAACTTAAATCTAAAATATTAGATCAATAACAATAAAAACAAGGTACCATATGTGTATAAAGAAAAAATTACTTGACTTGAGATGATTCAAATGGGTTTTCACCTATTCGGATGGGGGATTTGGAGAGCAGCAGAGAGGTGGAGGTGGATTGATAACTTAAAACTAAAATACTAAAGCAATAACAATAAAAATAAGGAAGTATATGTGTATAAATTAAAAGATACCTGATTTCACCTCTTCGGATAGGAGATTTCACCAGAGGAGAGCGGTGGAGCGGATGAAATTAGGTTCTGTGCGAATGGGGGAGAGCAGGATTTGGGGGAAATAATTCCCAACGGTTTTAAAGAACCGTTGGGAAAGAGATGTTAAGGACACCTTTGCCAATGGTTTCCTCAAACCGTTGGCAAAAGGTGATTAACACACCCCTTTACCAACGGTTTGATGAAACCGTTGGCAAAGGGGTGGCTTTTCCCAACGGTTTCAATGAACCGTTGGGAAAGGCTTTATTAGTCCTTCAAGGCCAATGGTTTTAGCAAACCGTTAGTAAAAACCCATTGGGAAAAACACCATTTCCAGTAGTGAAAACACACCCAACACATGCCACATAACCAAGAAAACACTCACAATTTCATTATTCCATTTTGTTTAACTGGGGTGATCACACAAGGGTTACAGATTTTCATTTAAATAGCCAACATTATGTGATTAACCAATTTCCTCATTCAACAAAGTTTCACTCACAAAAACGGTCTAGAAAGATAGGGAAACATTTAATTGCGCAATCAAAGGCCCCCAATGACCATGATTTTCAGTAGGCATAAGCTTATTCATTTCACAACATAATATCATAGGATATAAACGGTAAAGTAACAGCAATAACAAACTTCCCATCCCCATTCGTTAACCAGTTATTATCTTTATTTAAAGGTTCAACCATTTCTCATGAAAACAAAAAGGATACCCACCCCGCATGATGCACAAATTATAGAGACGAAGGTAAAACCCCTATGTCAATAGGTTTTGGTCACAACGTGCCCCAAGATCAACTTTCGAAGACGTTCGTCGGCGTCCTGGAAAAACCTCCTTGGGTGGAAGTCGGAGAGTAAAAGCCGAAGGAAAGACAACGGATCCAATCTCGGAAGTTCCGCCTCATTGTTACGATCCCGTGGCCGCTGACGGATCATAAATCGGAGCTAGTACGAAAAAGTTATGGAAGAAAGAGCCTTTGAGTATCCTGAGAGAGCTCTACTTAGAGGAGACGGGAGGAGAGGTGTGAGTTGAAAGGAAGAGGGGGCCCCTCCTTTTATAGGAGTGAAAAGAAAAAGTACACAGCGTGTTCTCGACCATTTTCACACGGTCTCCATGTGGCCTCCAACACGGCTCTGCGGCCGTTGACTGGTCAACAGACGATTTAAAGGTAACACATATGCGGGGAAGGACTAAACTGCGTGTAGATTGGACACATGACATGTACCCATTTATTGAACACGGCAAGGACACGGATCCAACGCGGGACACGACCGACGACTGGTCAACACATGGTAACATGTATGCGGGGAGGGACTGCACGGCGTATAGTACTGGACACACGGTGTGTACCCATTTTCTTCACGCGGTAAAGACACGGCCATCCACCCGGGACATACCTGGCAAGAGGGTACACGACGTGTACTCAAACTACACGGCGTGTAGCTTTAAAATTATAGAAAGTGTGGAAAAAGTCCATTTTACCCTCCAGAACACTTCTTGACCTTCTTTTTGACAAAGGAAAAAGGGCCAGAGAGGTCCGGGCCATTACATGGATATTCATTTCAGGAAGTGATATATGAAATTTAAATTAACCAAATCAAAACCAAATAATTAAATTCTATTTATTAATATTTATCATGTAACTATATTTACTTATATTCTTTTTCAATAAAATATTTACTTGACTTTAGAAATCCATCAAAAAAATGTTTTCTTAATAACTTAATTGTTTTTGAAACAATGTAATTTAAAATCAAAAAAATTATGAATCTAAGAAACTAAACATTTCTTCAATAAATAACTAGTTTATTATTAATTACCTCAATCACTCCATATAAATAGTTATTCATTTCCTTGAAGACCATATTTCCACTTTCCGATAATTTTCTCCCATATGTAGACCTAGTTATGAGTTACATTGAAAAACTATCATGTTTATAACAGTCTATTTTGGTAAGGACGTTTTAGTAACCATTTTATTATGTGTATTTATTTCAATAGAACCTTAAAAGATTAAAAAATTGATAACCTAGAATAAATTTTATGAATAAATTCACTTTAAGGGGGTAGAATGTAACATGCATAAATTTTGGGAAATATTTTTCTCAAAATAATTTAACCTTTTTGATATTGTTAATTTCACACAATGCTAAATAGTGTTTTTTATATATTAAATAACCTATTTTCCTTGTGATCAATACTAAAATGAATTATTTTATCTTCCGCAACACACAACACCAACATGGCTTGTATAACATGCATCATCAAGTTCCTTCAAAACATCATTTTACTATTAAAATTATTTAAAAGACATAGTTATAACAATTCCATTAAACAAAGTAAATTGACTGTAAATAATTAATTTTAATATATTATTTATTATGGGTTTATATAAATTAAAAATTTTGATGATAAAAATTGTATTATTTTTAAATAATTTATTTTTTCGAAAATTTTATTTTCCCAGAAGGAACATCTTTTTATGTCCTTCTATGTGTGATAATAATATTAATTTTAGAAACACATATAAATTGAATATTATAACAATACACTTCAATTTTGAATTAAGAAGGTCAAAAATAGGTTAGGATAAATTTTAGATATTTTTAGAGAAATAATTATTGGATGAATAGTTAAATATAGTTAATTTTAATTCAATAATGCCTTTTTTATATAAGTTATATATATCGTTACGGTAACCGTGGGAGATATCAATGACAATTAATAAAAAAATTATCATAATGGGAATGATAAAATTAGGTTATCATTTAAAAATCATACCTAGTCATTCCTAGATAATAAAAATGAGTCAAATAATAATCCTTTTTATTTCATAATACATGAATCATAATGGGTTTAAACAACAGTATCCTTAATAACATAAAATTAGTGTAAGAAAATGTTATAATTGTTTTTTTGTAATGTTTAAAATTATTATATTCATAGAAGTAATATTTCATGAATACCAACAAAGACGTTCATAACATGATATGCTAGGGATAACCACCATTGGCCCATCTTTTTTATTTTGATAACACCCCTTATACCCTCTTTTGATAATGGGTTAACTTTAGCTGTATCCACATTTATGGGATTGGGATTACCTCTCTTGTACCCTTTGAGATCAAATTAATTAATCATTATAAATGTTTAATATAGATATATAATATTTTTAAACCTATAAAATAATAAAAAATACCTTTATATTCTTGCAAAATGATCATAGAAAAATTCATCATAACATAATCCATGTAATATTAAATGGGGTTCATTGATATTTCATCATCATTTCCACACACCATTTAGAAAATGAATAAATTTTTTATCATTAGATCATACATCCTACAAATAATAAGTAACATCTAAATATCTTATCCTAGGTGATAAATTACAGTAAATGATCTTATATATATATATATTATGTTTTGGCGGGGGTAAAATAACCACAATTAAACACAAACCTAATAAAAATACTATAATTTCAAGCCATAGACCACTCCCCTAAGGGTATATCCCACCCATCAAGACATAATTGTTTTTATATTGATGGACCAATGTACCAGTGGGAATGAATCACATTACATTACACAATGGACCATTATAACAATTCCGAAATTCCATTGCAACATCATGAATGTATCATCCAGTATACATCATCTAATTCTAATAATGTTGGGATTTTCCATTCATGTGGTTTAACATTAAATAAATATTGCATTAAAATTTATATTAACAACTCAAAATTACAACTTTTAGGAAATGAAAAGAATAAAAATATTAAACCGATTTATCAGATGTCAAACATGGGTAAAAATTACATTAATTTTTTTTCATAATAAAAAATACATTTTATTTTTTTAGAAAACATATACATGAATGTAAAATAATTTCTAACCACTGATATTAATAGTGTTTATTTTTCATAAAAATATTCATTCAGTGTCATTAGGGTATAAATAAATGAAAAAAATATAATATAAGAAAATAATTATATGAAAGTAAAATTCATGGGATTATTTATATATTGGTCAAAAAATTGGATCATCGAAACTTAATCAAAATTAACCTAGATAAAAATGATTTTGTAACATAATTTTTTTACCTTGTGTTCAATAAGAATTGAATTATATCAAACATTATGAATAATAAATTTTACTCCAATATAAATATATATACAAACAATTTAAAAATATATATAATATTATATATAATAATCTTCTATCATTTCACACCCATTTATGATAAAGTACATATTAAAATCCTCATTTTCAGATGTTAACTTCTTCCATTTTCATTTGAATTTTAACTCTGTACTTCTGTTGTATTACATTTATCTTGGTTCCATTGTATAATAAATTTATATAGTGATATAAATATAAGATATATACATTATAATTATATTTATTGTTATCAATAAATTTAATATATAGAATAATGAATTATGTTGATCCAGGAGACAGTTGGCCATATATACAACAAAACAGTGTTATCCCTTTTTGATGAATGGAATTAATGATAAGTAAATAATAATTATTCATTTAAAAATCATTATTATATCATTAATTGCATATATATTATTTAAATGCATCCATATTAAATTCCATGTAAATTTTAAATTAATAAATAATCACATTAATTCTTAATTCTGGTAGTCCACATATACGCATGAGTAATGATATCATATTCTAATGAAGAGGTTGTTAAGATGGTTGATAATATATTAAAAATTTAAAATGATAATTATTTTATAAAAATAAATTATAGGAATCACATTCATTACAGTAATAATAAATGAATTATAGTGATGTAATATGAATGGTATCACTGGGTGGGGGAGGTTTTCCAAACATATGCAAGTGCCCTACATTCAAATCTCATACAATGTAAAAGTTGGTTGATAATTGTAGATATAAAATCATATTATAATTAATGTATAATTTGGATAAATAATATATTATTTTATGAGAAACATAAAATATATTTTTTGGAATTTATATGTAGGAATTAATTGAATGAGGCCATTTTGGATGATAGCCTTTTCTTAGATATGCCACTATATATCTCTACGTAAGGACCTTTTTAATTGTATTAGAAGAAATAAAACACATTTATTAAATATATAACATAGTTTATAACATAAATATATAACTATTAGTGTATATATATTTATAAATGGTTTTTTGAACGAGAGGAAAATATTTGACATTTTATGAGTGGGGAGAGGGGATATTTTGGAATTACTCAATATATCAAACCAATTTAAATTTTCTTTTAGGTTTATGTGGAAGGAAATTGAGATATTTATAATATATAGTGAGTTTGATTCTGAATCATCTCATCACATGAAATTGGGACATGTTTATGAGGGTTCTTTCACCATTATCCCTTTTTAACACCATGTTACCCATTTTGTCTATTAACATTATATTAATTATTTAACTATTTAAGGATCATGAATGTATCCATTAAAAGTCATGTTTCATGTAAATAGATTATTTTCGAAAAATTATATAATATTACATTAAAAACGATATAATAAATTATTTTATGATGTTTATTTCATTTAACAATTAATTGGGTATAATGAAAAATAATTAATGTAATTTTTTTGAATACATAAAATATCATAAACTAATATGTTTCATACTAATGTAAAATGAATAAATCATAAAATTGGCTGGAAGATAATGTGGATATTGAATTTTTATAATTACCCAATTAAAATTTAATAGGTTTTGATATCTTTTTTAACATTATGATTTAATTAAACATCATTAACCAATTTTCACACTTACCTCATTAATCATATTGACAATCTTAACAGGTTATATTTTTACATTTAATGTGAAAATTTTCTCAAAACATCCATGGAATGAAATTTAAATTCATTTCTCATATTAACTTTACCCTTGTCATATTTCAATTTCTATTTAATAATAAACAAAATATTATTTGACATCAAATTAAATTATGGTAATTTAAAGAACTATTCATGTAATTTGAAATTGAAAACACTTGAAGGTAATATAAATCATTTCTATATATGTGAAACATATATAAGATGTTATATTTTTTTAAATGTATATGACAATATAAATACCCAAAATGATATTAAATTTAGTTTTATTAAATAATTATTTTTCTATATCATGCACACTCTTTGGTTTGATGTTACCTGAGTTTAGAAAGTCATTGTTTCATCACAAAAAACAAATGAATTTATTTTTTACATAAAAATTAATTTTTTTAAAAAATATACTTTTAGAAACAAACATATTTCTTCCATATTAAAATATGTTATAGATATTAAATGAAAGAGAGTGACATTTTTAACTTTATATTTAATTAAAAAAATATATAGGTCTTTTTAAAAGAAAAAGGGCCAAAAATTAAAGTAAATAATGTCCTAGAAGATTATGGATTAACTACACATATCCAATATATTATGGAATATTTCTCGGGTTATTTCATGTCATTGCAATCTTATATTTAATCTCAATTACACGATCTACTCTCACCTAGGGGATAATATTTACTAAAGTAAATATTATTAATCATAAAAAAGAATATGGAAATATTTACCAAATTTTAAAATATTGAATACAAATATAAATCCAAATATTAAAAATTAATTTAATATTTTTTTAAATATAAATTATAAGATAAATGCATAAAAATCAATGAAAATTGTGTTTAGAAAACTTATTTGTTAAACCAAAAAAATTATATATACCAAAATCAAGTAAAATTCCATTTCTTATTAATGTAATATGAATATATATAATGAAATATGTCTTGAAATACATTAAGAACAAATTAAAATATTAATGATAAACTGTAATTAAACAAAAATACCATTTCATAATAAATTGTATTATTTAATATTAACTAAATTTTCAATCTAACCAAAAATCCAAAATTTTAAATGAATATAATTGTTATATGACTATTTAAAAAAATAACACAATTTTTTAGAGAACATTTTTTAAAGAATTTTATTTTAAATTTCACCCATAAATTATAATAAATATCATTTTAAAACATATTTTTATAAACTAAACTGTCATTATTAAAAATTTAGTTCATATTTCCCAAAATAATATAAATACATTTTTATTGATCGAGATTACTATACATATTTTACATAATGTGGTTATTCAGATTAATAAATTATAATTAAATATCTTGGTGACATTTTAATAAATATAATTAATAGAAAAATTATTATTATTTTTTATTCTTGATATTTCATGTTAAGAAATAAATAAATATAACTATTAATTTAATATTTATTTTTCTATTATTACAATATTCTTACCCCCTTAAATAATTGTTTTTTCAAAATTTGATCTAGATATTAGTAATCATGGTTTTTATAAAAGAAAACACCATTTTTAAACACCCATCATAAAATAGGTTAATAAAACTTATTCTATAAAATTTGTAAAGGAAAATAATATGGTCATATTGAATAACACATAACTATGTTTCCAAATAAGTGTTCATTGGTGGGATATTAAAATATTAACCTGGATGACAAATTTATTTCCATAAAATCAAGGAGTGTGATTCAAATATACTATAATTAACTTTTTAACATATTATAATATCCGTAAATTATTGCAAAATTATTCTTCCCTTCCTAAATATTTAACAAAATTGAAATAGTTATTATAATATAAAAAATATAATAAATTAATCAATAAAACCTTAAAAAATTTACAATAGTTTGACCAAACAAATTCCCTAAAAAATCAGCCATAAGATACCTCCAAAATATATCCAGAAAATTAAAACCATAAAATATTATTGATTTTATTGATTTTTTTTCATTATAAAATTAGAAATTAATATCTGAACTATATAAATTATGTGACAATATCACATAAAAAACTATGAATAACAAGAAAAAATATTCTTCTAAAACTTATTAATAATCTGAATCACTGTAGAACCTCAATGATAACATATATTCTTCAAAAAATAAAAATAATAATTATATAGAAAATAAAATAAATCACTATTTGTAATTTTAAATAAAATAAAAAATTTCATAATATTCAATATAGTTTTGGAAATAAATTATTCATTAAATCACTAATACTTTTCATGGTCACCAATATTATAACATTTACAATTTCAATTTCAGTTATCTATTTCTCTCAACTAAATATTATTATCTCAATATTTGGAACAAATTAGTGTATATATATACATCAATAAAGTGTCTTAAAAAATATCTCCTTTATAGTAAGTAAATTTTACGATTAATCCTAAAAAGATTAAAAATATTCCTAGAAATAAGAAAAGAAACAATGAATTGGAGTAATACATATATGTTTCATGATTCATATGAACAAAAAAACTATTGATAAAAATAGATATACAATATAATTCTCAAATCATAATACATAAACTAATAATTATTATAGATTCATCAGTTGGTATAACTTGGATACTTCATTAGTCTTTTAATTAAACATAAGAATATGGAATTTTAATTGATAATGCCTAATTTATGCATAGATAAGTAAATAAACTATGAATTCATCACTATTATTAAATTAAATTCCTCCTAAAACTCTTCATTTTTTGACACGACCCGTCCCCCAGGGCCCATGCCCTGACTACCCCAAGCTCGCCTTTTATAGTCCTAGGGCTGGTGACTAGCACCAAAGGCATAAATCCCTAAACTAGGAAGGCATTGCCTTTAAAACATGAAAACACACACAACAGAGTACAAGCAGAAAGCAAAACACTAAGTAAAACTGTATACAAAAGAGTGCTTAAAGTAGAGTGTCCGGAATACAAGCCCAACAAGAAAGTACCAGTACAACTGAAAAACAAGTACAACTGAAAAGGAAAAAACATCTGAAGGATGAAAAGAAGCCCCTGGATCGTCCACCACATATCCTACCTAATGGGTTGGTACAGATAGCCTCCTCAGTACTCCACATCTATCAGTTTCCTCTGTGCACCGACATGTCATATGGTCCACCTCCGGATACCATCCAGTCCTGATACTCTCGGCCTCAGTCACCGATGTCCTTCGTCTACAACCAACACAATGAGGTGTGGGCATCACCCAGGAAGGGGTGAGTATAACGATACTCAATAGGGACCCCGAGACCCTCAAGGTCTAAAAAAATCCAACAAGGATAAACCAAAAGTATGAAATCAATAGATAACCCCACTTAGGTAAATGCTCATACATATTCCTATGTTATCAAGTAATCCATCTCAATCATGAGATAAACACAAAAGTTACTAACTCAACTCAACCCAATTTTTTGTTCACATTATAAAAACCACAGCTACAGGAGAAATCATGCTCAATAGAGTATAGTTGGCCTGCCGCAACACCGAGACGCTTCCCACTAACTTTGGACAACTGAGGTACTCCTCCTATTGAGTACTGTGGGTTTACTGCGTCACCAAGGCACTCCCCACCATGGGTCTACCGTGTGACCAAGTTGCTCCCCCTCATAGCCGACTGAGGTACACCTCCTGTCGAGTATGGTGGGTCTGCCACGACACCAAGGAGCTCCCCACTGTGGGTCTTCCATGACAGCATGTCACTCCGCACTGGGCTAGTTGAGTCACTCCGAGTCAAAACGGGCAGTAGTCATCAGGTCTCTGCAAGATACTTGGTCTCCACACTCTAATCGATCGTCACCACAAGGATCCACTCCACGAGCTACTGGTCGATACTCCAACTATTGCGAATTCCCATGAAGAAGTAACTCAAAGGTCCTCCACATCATAGGGGTATCAACGCAACTGACAACACATCAATCAGCTGCCCGGTCTATGAGTTATTAACCTATTAGTCCTGGGGGTCCAGTTGGATTAATGTACGTTCCAACCTGACCGTATCTCAACTATACCCCGAACACCAGGGGAGTATACTCAAAGAGACCATCATGCTCCAAGATTACCAGCGCCGCTAATGGTTGGTCAAACGATCGTTTGGTGCCAAAGTTATGGCCAATGAAAGTAAAGGGCCAGTAGTGGGCCAAAGTCCTGTCCGACCCAATCTGGGCTAACCCGGTTTGGGTCCACCCGGTAAGACCTATTGGGGGGACTGGTCATGACATTTTTCCTCATCAATTCGTTCATCCATTCCCTTTTACTCATCACATAAACCATTTTTCTTTTCCTTAAATAAATTCTCTTATGTGTCGCTTGCAACATTTTTTACCTGAATAAAATTGTCCACATTCTTTCTATGGTCTCCACCAACCGAACATATATCAATCTCCAATATAAACTTATTTTGTTATTCCAAAAGTTAGTTAAGATAAAAAATTATAATAAAATATCAAGATAAATGGTTAGTCATAGTCATAATATCTCCAAATTCATTTATCATCCAATTTTCTCCCAAAATCGTAGTATTTTGCATCACATTTAGGGTCAAAATGATTGATCCATGTTGTTGATATTGAATGAATCTAAAAAATGGGTGTGATAAATAGAAAATATAAATATGAAAAATTATATATAGGATATCTAAATAATTATACATTTATTTTAATATAGAAATTTGATCTTCCTATACCTTCTAGAACATTTATTTTTGAAAAATCGTCTAATTGATGTTTATATGTGTGTTTGGTGTTTTTTTGGCTTCTATTGAGTCATTATGGTGGTTGGATATTTCTAGATTTGATTCATTTTAGAGGATAGTCATTTTGGTGTGGTGTCATTCTGGCGGTAGGTCATTTATAGTAGTGAGACGTTGATGTGACTTGTTATTTTTTAAGGTGAGTCATTCTGTCAGTATGTTGTTTATAGTACTGATTCACACTCACAGTGATTCATTCTAGAGTTAGGTAATTTTTTTTATAGTGGGATAATATAGAATATTTCCTTTTATAGTGACTCACTAGGGGTGATTCCCTATAAGTCTCTAATTGGAAGTGACTCTGCAGTGGTATATCACTAGCATTTACATACATGTGGAAAATCTATAATGGAAACCCATAAGCAGTGAATCATTTTCTATAAATCTCTAGTGCTGGAAGTGAAAGGTGTTTCTAGTTATTCCAAAACTTACATATTTTCCATTTTGATGCCTCTTATATTAAAAAATGGGATTAATTCATTCATTAATGTTTTTTTAACATGTTTCATTAGATATTAATCATATCTTATATTTGTGAAATTTCTAGAGACCATTTAAATGAAAAAAGATGTGTTTTTTATGAGACCCAACTGTAATGGTAAACATTACAATATCAAATTATACATGTTTCCAATATAATCCTTTTAAGGATGAAATCCTTCGATAGATCCTTATATTTATACATTATCCTATGATGAGTGTTTCTAAATTATTTTTATCTAATTATCATGGATCCATTTTTCCATTGTTTGTTTATGAAAATCATAAATGAGGGTTTCCCCTTATACATGCACCCCATTTTTTAGTACAACTAGTCTATCTAAAGGACATTTCAGTAGGTAAGGGTCCCTCATTTCTCCTTTTAGTTTATAATGTGGGATGGATTACTCTTTTTATTTCTCTTGTATATAGTTTCATTCCACTGAAAAGAGATAATTATACAGTTTAAATGAATAATAAAATATTTACTTTAATGCATCTAATGATTTTATATCTTTTTAAATTTTGATATTGATATTATCATGTTTTTTATATCACTGAATACAATGGGTGTCAATATCCTATATGTTTCCTATTTTTATATATGTTGTGATTCCCATGTTTTGTAATTTGTTGTTAAAAAACATTTAATAAACAAAAAACAACATATATTTAGATAAAGATATATATTCCACAATATATAAATGAGTTTTTGATAATTCCCTCAAATAATTAAGTGTAACAGAATGAATATCCATATGCCTAATTTTTTTAACAAATAGGATATGATGTGTTATATTTGGGGATATAATGGTTTGTTGTGTCATGGATAAGAAGATGTGATTCATGAGAGGTAGATTTATTATGATGGGTTTGAGGAATGTGGATGTGATATATTTCAAGGTTGAGATGGTAGAGGTGGATAGGTTGTTCTGTGGCACTATAATAGTAGTTGGTTATAGTATTTTCCTATGGAATAATGGAATTAAATTAATGATAATGATAAAAAATGTTCATTTTTAATGAATTATATGATAAATGGCCATGTTCATGGAAAGGATAATGTTTATATAAGAACAAATGAGGTGGGAATGAGAAACAATGTCATTATTTTAATTTAAATTGGTCGATAAAAGAAGATATGAAAGATTTATTTAATTGAAAAAGGATTGAGGCACATGTCATGTTTTTGAGGGGTTTTTATGAATTTTGTGGTATCCACAATGTGAAGGAATGTTAAGAGATGTTTAAATAAATGGTAGTGAACCCAAAGGATGGGGATTCTATTATGTGAAACTATATTTATAATCATTTTATTTTCCTTATGATTACTTTATGCACCCCACCTACATTGATAACCATGTGCATGAATAAAATGTTTTGTGGTTGTCTTTTTTAACAATATCTCAATGGGAGGATTGTAGGCTAGATATGGACACATCCTTGATCCTCCTTCCAGGACATGCTGATATATACAGGTTATGATGGCTATAAGTCAAACATGTTGAATTATTCATGTGATGTGATGACATGTGATGAAACATGCGACTTCAAGTGAGACGTGATGAGTTGGTTAAGGGAGTGGGTCATGTGTAGTAGGAGGAGGGAATGAGGTTAATTTCCATCATTTCATGATTCCATACTACACAGGTCATGATTTGATATGTGAGGTGATGAATCATATGCTTGTGTGTGGGATATTATGTGTTGTTGGGTTGTTCAGAAGACACGCATGCACTAGGATGTAAATTGGTTGAGGTTTAGAGCTGAAAACCAGAGGGAAAGAGGTCTAGGGTAACAATAATCAATATTATTTGTTTTTTATTAATATATATGGATGTTCTATTTGTTGAGATATCCTTCATGTGGTAAGTGTTTTGATTTATATACCTATATTGGTGATGTTTGGTTCTACTATTTTCTCAAGATTACATTATAATGATTTTAACATGTTCATCATAACATTTTGTTTTCCTTATGAGTATAATATTTTTCTCAACATATGTATATGAAATGTTTTATTTATTTTAAAAGTATTTTATAGACCATGACGGGCATTTGTATCTCAGACCTCTAGATAGTTGTTCTATCACTCCTCTAGTTTATGTTTTGGTATTTTTTTTGATACTTATATTATCATTTTTTTATTTAAAAATAAATAATTGGATGTATTTTTAGTTTTTGAAAATATAAAATGGATTTTATTGTGGATGTTATTGTATTTCAGGAAACTATTTATATTGTAGAGGGTAATGCATCCCATGAATGATATTTTTCGAGACTCAATGCTAGTATACAACCCAGGGCCTACTGAAGGTGGTACTTAGGAGGAAATTGTATATATCCCATCATTTAAGTGACCTCAGAGAGGTAGGGTCATCACACTGTGGTATTAGGGGTGATGGTAGAGAGATAATACATTGTTTGGAGTAAGGATCAATGAGGATTGTATGGGTTTGTATGGAAAAAGTTTTCGTTGACCTGGGTGCATAATATTGTCCTAAGAGACTATATAGGACATGGGATTTGAGGTTGTAAAGACCCGTAAATTTCAAGGAATTTTTTTTTAAAATTCTTTGAGATTTTACGAGTACGCAGTTTTTGACGGAACCTGATTCTGAGGCCTGTTGTCCCCGGAATCAATTTCCAATGTTTAGCTCGGGTACGTTCAGGGAATGAACGAGTGAGTTTTTCTGACTTTTGAACTAATGCTCGAAATCGAAATCCGAGGGCACCGATAAAACTGCAGAGCTGGTAATTTCTTAAGAAGACATTCACTGGAGTTGCGTTTTCTTGGGAGGTGTTATTAAAAATGAAGTGGTTTAATTTAAGAGTGAAATAAAATACGTGTTACAATTTTATTTCTACTCTATGTAATTATAACCTACGTGTGGAAGTTGAGGTGGGATCCACTAAATCCTAACTCCTCTTGATAGGATAATAGTGAGGTGGGACCCACAAGAGCCCAACCTTTTCAAATTCCTCTAACCACTCTTAAAGGTGGCAAACCCCCATTAATTATGTAACTCACCCACTCCCCCTCTTTATTGCATGTCAACTCTCACATTAAATTGATTGATTAAAGCTATTTAATGAATTTAATTTTGAGTTTGAGTTTTTGATGTTTTGAAAATGAATGGCATATGTTAATAAAATAAGGAAGGAATTATTTTATTTTGGGGTTGTTGAGTTGTGTGAGGAGATTGGGAGAGAATACTCAAAGTCTTGGGGATCATCATATTATTCATTGGTGAACGCGAAGAAGGTCAAGACCTCGACGAAGAACGCCGTCACCGCAAGGAGAGATCGACGTGTCGTCTCTTCTCCACTCTAAAACCGGTGTTTGATGCCCTTCCTAAAGAAAGACGATGTTCCCTCTTTCGATCTTCTTCCCGCATCAAAGGAAGGGAGATTCCTCTCCTCCTCGGACGTTCTCTGTCAACATATACGATGCTTCACCTCACGACACCGTTTCCCGTGATGTTCATCGTTCGACAACTTCTTCGAGGTAGGGGTTAAGTTCAAATTTAATCAATTAAATTTGCGCTTTATTTTTCGTTGTGATTACTCATTCTTGGCCGCTTGCTGTCTTTATAACAGGAGGAGGTCGGACCGCACAAACATGGTTGACCCTCCTCTCCGTTTTTTGTTTTTGAACTTCTACGTGGCATGGAAACAAAGGCGACACGGTGCCGTTACACCGCGAGGGAACGAGATAAACCACAGAGATGGAGTGCGGCGCCGTCGCGCCGCGCCCAACGGGGAGGAGACGCAACATATTGCCGTGGCGTTTCAGGGAAGTGGCCGGCTGAGGTGGCTGCTAGAGCCAGCTGGAGGTGAGACCCCGCAGGTTCAGTTAAGGCCGGCCATAAATGGCTAGCCATTTGTCAGTCAAGGGGGGGGGGGCAGGCCCCCCCCCCCTCCGAATTCCGCTAAGCCGAAGGCCGAGCTACTCGAAACGCGGGCCGCACCACTATGCCGGTCCACCCCAACCAGGCCAGGCCGTGCCCAAATGGTCCGGACCCGGGTCGGGTCAACCCAGTTCAGGCCGACCCAGGGGGTTTTGGGCCGGGTCGGTCCGGGCCCAAACCCCCTAATTTCGGACAGATCCGTTCAAACACCCATATCTTAGGCTACAGACCTCCGATCTATGTACCAAGTATTGCATAGCGATCCTTGGATCGAGATGGTCGTTTCGGTATATTACACTCAAGGTTTCAGAGAACTTTGTGTATGGATGGGTTGGTTCGAACACGAAACCAACCGGGCCCTCGGAGAGGAAACACTTATAACTTGAGATCCGGACATCTGATTGACGTTCCGTTGAATTTGTTGGATTCCTTTTAGTGAGAAGGTTCTTTTGGAATACTACGCTCGAGGTTTGGATGCAGTTGGAGTACAGTCGTGTTGGTTTTTACTTAAAAACCAACCGGGCCCCTGGAAAGAAAAAGCCAATATCTCTCAGACCGGGCGTTCGATTGACGCGCCCTCTATCGCGTTGAGTTCCTTTTTAAGAGAAGGAACATTGGTATACATCAACTCTGGACTTCGTGTCATTTGATGTATCGACCCCCCTTAGCTCGTGGAGCGAACCCTCCTGGAATCGAGCTTGCTGTGTGTGGGAACCCTAGTGGTGGCTGCGACTGCGACGATGATGATGACTGCACTGGGATCCTCCGTGTGTTCGGCAGCGACGACGAACGTACTGGAATACTATGTGGGTTCGACGATGATGACTACTATTCTTGTATCCGATGTGGGTCTGATGGTATTTGATTACTGTTCTTGTATCCTATGTGGGTCCGGCAGTATTAGACTCTAAAGTTGTATCCTAAGTGAGTCCGGCAGAGTAGCTGCTCTTGTATCCTTTGTGGGTCTGACAACTTAGTTGGTCTTGTATCCTATGTGGGTTTGACAGCTTAGATGAATCAATGGCTACATCTGATCATCTCTATAGTCTTATGAAGAAGTATACCTGTGTTAGCAGAGTCTTAACTTACAATCAATATCATCGATATGATTGTTGTGCTTTCCTATGTGGATTGGGTTGTGAATTCCTATGTGGAATGGGTTATGTTTTCTTGTGTGGACTGGGTTGTACTTAGTCTCGTGTGTTGGAGACGAGATGGAAATGATGACTTAGGTATATGTATGGGCATATACCTAAGTGGAGTTGTGTTGTTACTTCATGATTGTATCTTTACTTTGTTGTTTATCCTTCGTGGTTTTGGGAGACCTTTGGGGGTCTCGGGGTCACTACTGAGTAGCTTATACTCACCCCTGCACAGGCTATGCCCGCGCTACATTGTGTTGGATGCAGATGACAGACAACACTGATTGAGGTGGGAGCTCGTGGAGCTGGACAGTTCCTGGAGGTGGATCACGGGACGGGACTTACTCGGAGCGGACGACTGGAGCCGAGGAGCTGAGGAGGCTAACTATACCCACTCTTCAGGTGGGATTTCCAGAGGATGGCTCAGACTCGCTGCTTTACTTTTCTACTGTTTTACTCTCTTTTCAGTTGTACTTTACTTTCATTTTGGGTTTGTATACTGGCCCATTTACTTTCCAGTACTTAGTATTGTACTCAATTTACTTATTGTTTAATTCTGCTTGAATACTCTGTGGTGGTTGTTTTCTTACGTAAAGGCAATTCCTTCCCTTATACTAGGAATTATGCCTTTGGTGCTAGTCACCAGCCCCTGTCCTATGGAAGAAGGGTTTGGGGTAGTCATGGCACGGGTCCCGAGGATGGGTTTTGAAAAAGTGGTATCAGAGGAGTTTGGTTCTACCGCAGAACTCACGAGTCTGATCTTCTTCTATGTGAAGTAATAATGTTAAGGGTATTGAGTGTGATTATCAGTCCAAGGAGTCTAGTGTTGGTGTGGTGGCCGACGTATCCATACACCAGGACCCTGACTTCTGATTTCCGACTCAATGCATGAAAACATTGATTGCATGTATGTTTCAATGTTTTCTTTGTGATTACATGTATCAGCTCACCAGGTATACTGTATTGAAAGTGGAACACTTGTTTCTTTTCAGGATGGCCCCACGATGGCAGCCAACTAGGGTTCTGAGCTTTGTGTGAGACAACAGCCCACCGAGCGACGAGGCCTCGGTGTAGGGCCCTACTACAGCAAAGGCAACTACGACACCTTTACCCGCCGAGCAACCGATGCCACTAGCCCCAACCGCCGAGAGTGCAGGTCGCCTTAGTGCACTTCACGAGTTTCAATGTCAGAGGCCGCCCATGTTCCGTAGGGAGACGGACCCTCAGAAAACTGAGGATTGGCTGGAGGCTGTTGTATGAGTTTTCAAGTTATTGGGGACACCAGCTGACCTCATGGTGATCCTTGTAGCGAGTCTCCTGCACGTGACAAAAGGTAGATGGTGGAGCCTGATTCTCCAGGTGCACGACGAGACATCTTTACTTTGGATGGACATTGACATCCTCTTCCGCTCAAAGTTCATTCCTTCCACCCTCCATGCGGTGCGCATTTAGGAGCTACTACAACTGCGGTAGGGCATCATGACAGTAGCCCAGTACTCGGCGAGATTTACCGATCTCTCGCGCTACTCCACGGACATGGTACGAGTCCCATTATTCCAGGCCCGGACCTTCGAGCTGGGACTGAGGCATGAGATCAGGGCTTTGATGATCTCCCTCAGAATTCCGACGCAGGAAGGAGTACTGGAGCGAGCCCTTCTTGTATAGAGATTTCTTACTGAGCCTACAACAGCAGCGAGACCTACCCCAGGGCGACACGTAGTATAGTCTTCTGCAGCTGGGAGTCAATGGATTTCATAGGGGACCAAGCAGACCAGACCATCGGGAGGACGACCTCAGGATACTTGCTCAGAGGTGCGGGGCACACGGTGCAAAGCCAGCCTTCCGAGGAGCAGACAGTGCTATGCATGCGGCGGGCAGGGCCACATGGCTCGTGACTACCCGACCCGATATGCAGACGAGGAGAACACCATGGAGGGACCTCCCAGGCAAGGGAATAGGTTCGAATGTGGCGGTCTGCAGGGAGCAGGTGGACGAGGCAGAGGAGTTGGCCGAGTAGAAGGTGGTGGGCGATGCTTTGAGGCTCTACCACCACCACCACCACCACCACCAGGAGATCCGCCCCAACCACAGGGAGCTGGAGGACAGAGATAGGCTCATCTTCAGGCAGTGTAGGCCTATGACCACGGTGCACCAGAGATGATTCGAGGTACTATATGTGTCTACTCCACCCTTGCTGCAGTTCTTATAGACACATGAGCGAGTCATTCTTTCATTTATGCTGCCCTTGTTTGGAGCTCAGAGATTCTGATGGAGTCGTTGGCTCGATCCATACGGCTAGATACTCCTATCGGAGCAGACTCAACGATTACGTACTGGTGCCGACAGTGTGAGCTTACTCTAGGAGGCGAGAGATTTGGATGAGATCTTCTTGTAGCGGCATCGAGGCCTTATGACGTCATCATGGGCATGGATTGGTTATCTACAGTTCATGATCAGATAGACTTTATTAGGAGCAAGGTGTGGTGTGTTCACACTGATGGGAGCAGGTTCACCTTCACAGGTGAGTAGGGAGCCTTTGCAGCACAAGATGAACTGACGTAGAGGAGAGGAAAACTGATCACTCATCAGTTGGCTAGCCTCATCCTAGGAGCAGTTGACGTGTGGCGTCCGAGTTTTCCTATAGTGGTTGATCAGTATGCGGACTTTTTTCCCAAAGATGTTCCCAGACTACCTCCTCACAGAGAGGTAGACTTCTATATTGACCTGTACCCTAGGATAGCCCCGATATCTACTCTAGCATATCGGATGGCTCCTACTATGCTTCGATAGCTACGGGTAAAACTGGAGGACTTACAGGGCAAGGGATTCATTCGACCCAGTATTTCACCCTGGGTTTCCCCGATATTGTTCGCCAAGAAGGCAGACGAGAGATTGTGACTCTGTATCGATTATTATCGCCTGAACTAGGTGACCATGAAGAACAAGTATCCACATCTAAGGATTGAAGACCACTTTGATCAGCTCAAGGGAGAACAGTGGTTCTCGAAGATAGACCTCAGGTCAGGTTATCATCAGCTCAGAGTTCGAGACGAGGATGTGCAGAAGATGCCCTTCAGGTGTCGATATGGCCAATATGAGTTCTTAGTTATGCATTTTGGCATAACCAATGCTCCAACAGTGTTCATGAGTCTCATAAACAGGATCTTCCAGCCTTACCTCGATCGATTTGTCGTAGTCATCATCGATGACATATTGATTTACTCGACCACTGAGGAGGAGCACGCCTACCCCTTGCAAGTTGTACTGGAAACACTCTGAGAGCACCATATTTATGGTAAGCTCACGAAGGGTCAGTTTTGGATACGTGAGGTCCACTTCTTGGTACACGTCATCTCTGAGGTGGGAGTTGCGGTGGATCCTGCGAAGAACGAGGTAGTGCTAGCTTGGGAGCCACCCAGGAGCGTGACAGAGGTGTGGAGTTTCTTAGGTTTGGATGGGTACTACAAGAGATTTGTGCCAAACTTCTCCAGAGTTGCAGCACCACATTAATATTTGACGAATAAGGGGAGACCCTTCATGTGGTCAGATATATGTCAACCGAGCTTCCAGGAGCTGAGACAAACATTGACCAGTGCACCCATCTTGAGGATACTGGAGGAGGGAGTATGGTACGTAGTATACTATGATGCATCATGGACCAGACTCAGGTGTGTCATGATGTAGGAGTGGGTAGTGATCACCTATGGATCATGACAGTTGAGGCAGCACGAGTAGAACTATGCTACCCATGAACTGGAGTTTGCATCAGTGGTATTCACCCTGAAGATGTGGCGGAACTATCTGATGGGAGAGAGCTTTACAGTCTATTCTGATCACCAGAGTCTCAGGTACATATTCACGCATAAGGACCTAAACATGAGACATCGAAGATGGCTCGAGTTCCTCCATGACTATGACTTTGAGATAGTCTATACTCCTGGGAAGGGGAACATAGTAGCAGATGCTCTCAGTAGGAGGACGGGAATTCAGCTACTTGGAGAGGCAGTAGAGAAGTTAACCTCTTTGTAGATATCCTTCGTGGATAGAGATGGGGCTTCCTTCCTTCAGTCTCTCATAGTCACACCTCCACTTCTTCAGTGGGCTAGAGAGGCACAGTGTGGGGACCTTTACTGTGAGACGCAGCGTGCACATATTTCCATAGGACATGCACCTGATGGATTCTCTATAGGAGGAGAGCACGCCGTCCTTTTCAGATGACGTATCATGGAACCAGCTACTTTGAAGAAGGAGGTGATGAGAGAGTTTCAAACTTCCCCTTTAGTGGTACATCCAGGAGTGGCGAAGATGTACAAGTATCTCAGATGACAGAACTGGTGGCCGGGAATGAAGAAGGCTATGGAAAAGTTCGTTTCTCGATGCCTCACCTACAAGCAGGTGAAGGCAGAGCACTAGGTACTAGCAGGCTTGGTACAACCCTTGGATGTCCCGGAGTGGAAATGGGATGGAATATATATAGATTTCATGACTGGACTTCCACTTACATTGATAGGACATGTCTCCATTTGGGTGATTGTCGACCGACTCACCAAGTCGGCCCACTACTTACCCATTAGAGAGCAGGGCTCAGTGAAGAGATTGGGACACCTCTACATTCAAGAGATCATACGGCTTCTTGGTGTACCATCATCTATCATCTTCGTTCGATATGCTCGCTTTACTTCCCGGCTTTGGAAAGGGTTGCAAGAGGCATTTGAGACGCAACTACACCTGAGCACTACCTTTCACCCATAGATGGATGGTTAGATGGAGATGACCATTCAGAATCTCGAGGACATGTTCTGTGCATGTGTCCTTGAATTTGGTCGTAGATGGGAGGATCACCAACCTTTGGTGGAGTTTGCGTACAACAATAGCTACCACTCCACCATCAGGATGGAACCATACGAGGCATTGTACGACCGACCTTGCAGATCACCGCTGTGCTGAAAGAACCCAGGGAGTCAGCACTTGTGGGACTAGAGATGGTCCAGGCCATGACAGAGAAGGTCCAAGTCATCCAGGAGTGGATGAGGATAGCTCAGAGCCGATAGAATTCTTATGCGGACAGGAGGCGGAGACCACTAGAGTTCAAGGATGGAAACCATTTTTTCTTATGCGTCTCACCTCGATGTGGATTATGGAGATTTGGCCGGGGCGGCAAGTTATCTCAGCGCTTCATCGGACCATTCCAGGTTCTCAGCAGGATAGGCGAGGTGGCTTATCGCATGGCTCTACCACCTCAGCTGCACCGGGTTCATGACGTCTTCCACGTATCTCAGCTGAGGAGATACGTGCACGACTCGATGAATATTATCGACCATGGGGAGTTGGATATTGATGACGGGGTGACTATTGCGGAGGTCCCGATGGAGATTGAGGATCGACAGGAATGGGTCCTACGTGGGTGTTCGATTCCTCTAGTGCATATCTAGTGGCAGCACGGGAACCTCCAGGAGAGAACTTGTGAGCGGGAGGCTCATATGCGTGCTCTGTACCCCCATTTGTTCCCCTAGTTTGTGATTTATCATTACGGGGACATAAAGCCCTGAGGTGGGAGTAATGTAATGACCTTTAAATTTCAAGGTAATTTTTTTTATTAAATGTTTTGAGATTTTATGAGTATGCAGTTTCCAACGGCACCTGATTCTGAGGCCCGGTGTACCTGGCATCAATTTCCGAAGTTTAGCTCAGGTCCGTTCAGTGAACGAACGAGTGGGATTTTCTAACATTTGAACCGGTGCTCGGAATCAAAATCTGAGGGCATTGATGAAACCGCAACGCCAGTAATTGCTTAAGAAGACTTTCACTGGAGTTGTGTTTGCTCGAGAGGTGTTATTAAAAATAAAGTGGTTTAATTGAAGAGTGAAATAAAATACATGTTACAATTTTATTTCCACTCTAAGTAATTATAACCTACGTGTGGAAGTTGATGTGGGACCCACTAAATCATAACTCCTCTTGATAGGATATTAGTGATGTGGGCCCCAAATGAGCCCCACCTTTTCAAATTCCTCTAACCTCTCTTAAAGTAAGAAAACCCCCAATTAATTATGTAACTCACCCACTCCCCCACTTTATTGCATGTCAACTCTCACATTAAATTGATTGATTAAAGCTATTCAATGAATTTAATTTTGAGTTTGAGTTTTTGAAGTTTTGAAAATGCATCGCATATGTTATTAAAATAAGGAAGGCCTTATTTTATTTGGGGGTTGTTGATTTGTATGAGGAGATTGAGATAGAATACTAAAATTCTTGAGGATCATCATATTCATCGTTGGAGAACGCGAAGAATGTCAAGAACTCGACGAAGAATGACATCGCCGTAAGGAGAGATCAACGTGCCGTCTCTTCTCCTATCTACAGCCGGTGTGTGATGCCTTTCCCAAAGAACGATGACACGCCCTCTTTCGATCTTCTTCCCACATCCAAGGAAGGGATACACTGCTCCTCCTTGGATGTTCTCCGTCAACATATACGGAGCTTCACTTCGTGACGTCGTTTCCAGTGACGATCATCGTTCGACAACTTCTTCGAGGTAGGGGTTAAGTTGAAATTTAATCAATAAAATTTGCACTTTATTTGTCGATGTGATTACTCGTTCTTGTCTTCTTGCTATCATTATAATAGGAGGATGTCGGACCTCACAAACATCGCCAACCCTCCTCCCCCTTTTTGTTGTTGAACTTCTACGTGGCTTGGAAACGGAGGCGATGCAGTGTCGTTGCACTGCGAGGGAATGAGATAAACCACGATGATGGAGAGCGGCACCATCGCGACACGCCACGCCAGGGAGGCCGAAGGAGGCCGCGGCCAGGAGCGGGCCGCGCTGGAACATCAAGGAGGGCCATATCCGGTTGAGCCGGCCACTGGGTCTGGCCCCGCCGATGGGTCGGGCTGCGCCGCTGGGCCAGGCCACACCGCTGGGCCAGGCCGCACCAACCGGGCCGGGATGCGACCAAATGGGCCGGACCCAGACCCGAGTCGGGTCAACCTGGTTCGGGCCAACCCAGGGTGTTTTGGGCCGGGTCGGTCCGGGCCCCAACCCCCTAATTTCGGACAGATCCGTTCAAATGAGCATATCATGTGTTACGGACCTCCGATCGACGCACCGTCAGTTTCTTAGATATCCTGGGATTGATACGGTCGTTTCGGTATATTACACTCAATGTTTCAGAGAACTTTGGGTACCAACGAGTTGGTTCGAACACGAAACCAACCGGGCCCTCGGAGCAGAAACGCTTATAACTTGAGCTCTGGACGTCATATTGATGTGTCGTCGACATTGTTGCATTCCTCTTAGTGAGATGGTTCTTTTGGCTTACTCCGCTCGAGGTTTGGATGCAGTTGGAGTACGGTCAGGTTGGTTTTGACTTAAAAACCAACCGGGCCCCTGGGACGAAAAACCCAATAACTCTTAGACCAGGCGTCCGATTGACGCGCCGTCTATCGCGTTGAGTTCCTTTTGACGAGACGAAACTTTGGGATACATCAACTCCGGACTTCGTGTTAGTTGATGTATCGACCCCCCTTAGCTCTTGGAGCGGACCCTCCCAGAATTGAGCTTGCTGTGTGCGGGAACCCTAGAGTTGGCTGTGACTGCAACGACGATGATGACTGCACTGGGATCCTCCCTGGGTTCGGCAGTGACGACGACAGTACTGGAATCCTCCATGGGTTCAACATCGATGACTACTATTCTTGTATCCTATGTGATTCCGGCAGTACGTGACTACTGTTCTTGTATCCTATGTGGGTTTGGCCGTATTAGAGTCTGTACTTGTATCCTATGTGGGTTCGGCAGAGTATCTGGTCTTGTATCCTTTGTGGGTCTGACAGCCTAACTTGTCTTGTATCCTATGTGGGTCCGACAGCTTAGATGAATCAGTGGATACATCTGATCATCTATATCGTCTTACAAAGAAGTATACCTATGTGACCTAAGTCTTAACTTGAAATCAATATCATCGATATGATTGTTGTGCTTTCCTGTGTGTATTGGGTAATAAATTCCTATTTGGAATGGGTTATGTTTTTTGTATGGACTGGGTTGTACTTGGGCTCGTGTGCTGGAGCCGATCTAGAAATTATGACATAGGTATAAGTATGGGCATATACCTAAGTGGAGTTGGTTGTTACTTCATGATTGTATCCTTACTTTGTGGTTTATCCTTCGTCGATTCTGGGAGACCTTCGGGGGTCTTGGGGTCCCTACTGAGTAGCGTATACTCACCCCTGCACGGGCTATGCCCACACTACGTTGGGTTGGATGCAGACGACGGACAACGCTGATCGAGGTGGGAGCTCGTGGAGGTGGAAGATACCTTGAGGTGGATCACTGGATGAGACTTACTCGAAGTGGACGACTGGAGTCGAGGAACAGAGGAGGCTATCTGTACCCACCCTTCAGGTGGGATTTCCATAGGATGGCTCAGACTCTCTACTTTACTTTTCTACTGCTGTACTCTCTTTTCAGTTTTACTTTACTTTTAGTTTGGGTTTCTATACTTGCCCATTTACTTTCCAACACTAGCTATTGTACTCAGTTTACTTAGTGTTTACTTCTGCTTGCATACTCTGTGGTGGTTGTCTTCTTACATAAAGGCAATGCCTCCCCTTATACTGGGAATTATGCCTTTGGTGCTAGTCGCCTGCCCTTGGCCTATGGAAGGAGGGCTTCGGGTAGTCATGGCATTGGTCCCGAGGATGGGTCGTGACATAGGTCCCCAGATGATCTAGCACAAACACATCCCTTTTTGAACGACTTTGTATGGTGGAACTATTTTTTAGTATAGAGTCCTTATAGAGGTACATGATTTTTGATGACCTATGTTTTTGATGGCATTAGTTTTTTATAAGGTTAAAATGAATAAAATATATTAAAATTAATTTTAGTCAAATTCCATACTATCATTGATTATGAAATAATTGTTTCTTATTTCAGCTATAGAAACAGTTTTCATGTGTGTGTGGATTAGGTAGATGATGTGTCATATGATGAACTAGTTTATCATTGGAGTTTTGATGTAGTTGAGGATGAAGAAGAATGGTATATGATATTGTGATATTTTTAGCAGAACTTTATTGGGAAATTATTAAGGAAACGTTAATGATTTGGAAATAATGATCTAGATGTATGAATTAGAGATCACCTTCCATTTGAATCCAGGTCGTGATGAAGTACTAGGTCCACTTGGATGTTAGTCAAATGCATGAAGTTGCTTGTTATTGGTGGACTCTATTCCTTGGTGTGAGGAAGAAGGTAGTTGTTTCAGGGGTTAACATATAGAAGGAGTTCTATGTAGAGTTCCATTAATTTACCATTAATGTTATGAAGAGGCCAGAGCAATAATCTATTCAAAAATGGATTATGTATATGTAGGAGTATGGCACCACGTTCAAGGAGATTGTACGCTTATTCCAATATATTTTACAAGAGTATGAGTCCTGATAAATTCATCATGGGGATAAAATACTTCATTCAATTTATAATAAAGTTACTACTATTATGATTCAAATGTGTCTAGAGGATAAATAGAAGGGAAAGGGGATCTAGAGGATGGACTGATAATGAATATTACAGTGAGGGGGGGAAAAGTAGGGTTCCTTGAGGATTTGTGTCTTCAGTGGTAGGTATCTGGTTTTACGTCCATTAAGGTATCTACAAAAAGAAGATTGACCTCAAAAACTTCACTACCAACCATCTGGGGTAATGGGTTTATTACTCTTAATGGATACATTAGAGACATGTTTTTCTTATTTGTGCTTTGTGGCCATCATCAAGATCAGTTCATATTGGATTCTCATTCTTATTTTAATGGTGGTGGAAATGTTCAATGTTGGCCACAATTTTTGTAACCAATGAGTCTGATTCATGAGTTGGGGTAGAATCCTTGTGCTTCATCATGAATAGATATGGTAGATAGTTTTCGACCTCCAGAGGTATCGTTTCCTTAGGTACCTTGACTAGAGTGTGGTTTTTGAGGTTTATGTTAATAGAGATGATGCCTTAGGCATTATAATTTTGATGAATTTATTCATGTATCACTAGTGGTTCAGGTGATCATTTGATCGATGTTCAATTTATTGTGTAGAATATTTTGTGACTTGTTTAATTAGGGATATCCGAACTCCATTTTTTCACCCATTGTAGTTTGTTCTTTCTCACATGTTGTTGATAGAATTATTATTCCCCTAATGATTACTATTCCTATCAATGACCAAATTAGCTTGTTTGAAGTGTGTTGGGTATGTGCACAAGCGATGGGGAAGGATCAATCATATCTGGATAATTTCATACTTTTTATGTCTCTAAATATTTCCATAATTTATGATGATTGGTTGTATTTAGTGTGTATTATGACCAACTAATTCTATAGGAGATTCATCTTCTCTGATTTAGATAGTCAACATGTGGTTTTCATTGGCAATAGGGGTTTCTAGGTGGGATGTCAATATTTGGAGACCCTTTATTCAATGGTGGTAGATTTATCTATGGAATCAGTATAAATTGTGACAAATGAGGCTCATAAGGTTTTGAGGGGGTTCTTTCCTAGTTTAGAGAAGGATATTGCGACATTACCTCCTTGACGTGATGTTGAGCTTGAGATAGTCTTTCAGCCTTGTGGTTCTCTGATTTTGATGGCTACCTATCAGACGGAGCCTTCTGAGTTTCAGTATTTGAGGATTTATATTGATAATATGATTTCGAAGGGTTTTATCTGGTCTTGAATGTCATCATAAGGCATTCTAGTATTATTTGCTAAAAAGGATGGTGGAATGGGGTTTTTCATATACAATCAGATAATGAACTAGGTCATGTACATAAAATTATATCATCTTATGAGGATTGATGAAATTTTCTATAAGTTTAGGGGAGCTTGTGGGTTCCCAAAGATCATAACGAGGTCTGTATATCGTAATTTGTGGGTGAAGAATTAATATATCTAGAAAAATTCCATCACAATCTAGATATGAGAAAATTGAGATCATGTTCATTCAATTGGCGTCACAAATTCACTAGTTATATTCAGGTGTCTCATGAACACCCCATTCTATGAATTTTTATTCAATCAACATAATATTTCTATGAAACATATGTTTGAATAATTGTATTTATTTGATAGCTTATGTTGCATAAACGAGCATATTTAGATGAACCTCAAAATATTATATGACAATTATAACATATCGATTCTATTGGGGGAATCTATATCAATAAATAAATTATTAAATAAATATAATGTTTATACACAATATGATTGTATTTTTATGATCTTAGAAAAATTATTATTCAATTTTTGGTAAATAAGTTTATTTTTAAAAAAATTTGTTTTCTTTAAAACTGGGATTTCAATAATCTTTTGAGGGAATTTTATTTTCCATAAGTTCTATAAAATTTATTTCAAAAAAATAATTTAATTTCTAAATTCATAATGTAAAAATCATCTTCAAATGATTTGTTAATATTTCTTTCTGAAAACATTTATCTATCAATAAATATTAAGAATACTGATTCTTATTGAAAGCATTATTTTATTTTAAATTAATTAAAAGATAATTTTTTTATTGATTAGTTTTAAATTTTTATTTCATTTCGACTTAAAATAATAAAATTTTTGTTTTTGAAAATCAATTTATAGTAGAATTTATTATAAATGAAATTATTGTCAATAATTGAATTTTGATAAATAAAATCATTTTTTATGGTTTATTTTAAATTAAAATTTTCTTATAAAAAGATACATTTTATTAAAAAAAATCCATATATGGATTCTAAAGGTCCAAATTTGTTTAATTGGCCCCTTTTATTTTGGGCTAATTTTAATTGTAACCTTGATAAATGTTGTTACCACAGTAAAAGGTAAATATAGTAATTTATGTTTAAATTAAAATGATGAGGACTATTTAATGAAACTAATAATGAAACATAATTTATTGTATGAGTATCATTTAAACATATACACCTATTTATCTATATTGAGGTGTTTAATTGACACGTTGACATGAAAATTACATATATATTATTTAAATCAATGTTTCTCAAAAAATTTAATATTCTATGTCTTAAATATCTCTTATGTGTCCACATGAGAAAAAATACATTATGAATGAATCAAATTATTCATTTTTTAATTAAAAAATAATTTTCATTAGTAATTTATTTATGATTTTTGTCACCGCTTCGATGAAATTATGACGTAATAATATCAAATTTAGTAAGTATTCATTGTTCCCACATTGATGTTTTAATAACATTATCATTTTAATATGGTATTATGAATAATGTATCATCAAATATAAATTTAATTTTAAATATAAAATATTTATCAATATAATGGTTTTTAATTTTTGATTTCATGTATTGAAATAAAAATCTTATATAATTAAATAATAATGATAGAGTAATTATTCAATTAATGAATCGATAAAATTAATGATATAAAAATATTAAAATAAATATAATTTGAATCAATTTTGGTTCCCCCTTTTCTTTTAGGTAATTATGACATTTTAGGGGTGTATTAAATGATTTTTTTCAATGTTAGTTTTTTATTGATTCAAAAAATTTCAATGTAATTATAGTGCCAAAATTTACAGAAATTATATTATTACAAAATAGTTTTTTATTAAATTATTAAAAAATTGTAAAAGTGTTTATAAATTCAATGTTTTAATTATATAGTCTAAAAATAATTTTATACATTTATGTTTAATTAACATCACATTATTAAATATTAAATCCTTTTAATATTGAAAAAATTTGTGACTGTAGTTAAAATTAAAATAGGTTAACAAAAGGACTGATAAATATGATAAGGATTAAAATAATTTTATAATATATGCAAGGTATATTAGGTTAATGGATTAAAAAATTATATTATAATTTATTTTAATACATTACCATCTGGTGGAATTCTTATATAATTTGAATTTATTATAAATTAACATTTTGATAAATTCCAAAAGTTCCCATAAATCAGTTATAAAAGGACACCTCCACCATGACAACATCAAATCACATTAAGACATTAAGATCGAACACACTATACCAAGGAATCATATAATAGTCGGTTTATAAACTCTAGTGATTCTCTTCTTTTAGAAGGTCCATCCCTAGTGCCATTTAATGTATATCCAAAGGATTCGTTTTGAAGAATAGATAATCTCTGAAACCAAATAATTTATTTTTCTAATCATACATAAATCAAACGAATCAATGATTTTTATCATAAAATAATTAATTCCAAATAATGAATATTCATAACAATTATTAATATTACTAACAAACCGCTATATTCTTTCATTCCATCAAAACAGATTTGAATGTATCACTCATCCATATGTATGACTTACTATCTCTACATAGAGATACAATTGATTTTTTACCACCATAATATATAGATAGGTTTTATGATAAAATTAGTTCTTTTATATGTTTTTCATAAGACATTTATACATATAGAATTATAATATTTTTTACGTTGTGATCATATAATCATTTGATGAATGAAAACATTTCTCATTCATATATATGGGATATCATCTCCACAATGAAATTGGATTTGTTTTAAATTATATTTCACATGGAAAATAAGAAGGATAATTTTCATGAATATATATTATATATAAAAAATAATAATTATTTTGGATATAATTATTATTGTTTACCTTTATTTCATTATATTAGATTAATATTGAAAGAGTGTTCATGCATATGTATAACCTACCATCTCTATGAAATGTGTAATTAATTTTTTTATATCAAATTTTTATGAATGATTATAAATATGTATCTAATTGATATATATTATTTTTATATTATGATTAATATTTTTATAACTATGAGAAAATTATCAAATTATTAAGAACCAGACTACCAAACTGAATTTTTTTTGGAAAATGAAGCAGTTATCACCTAAAATAGTGATTTTAATGTCTAATTATAAATAAATAAGTGAATAGGTGATAAGATGTTATAAATAATATTTAGTAATATTATAGATATATATGTTAAATAAATTAATAATAGGTTGAAATTTATTATACAAAAGGTTTCAGCATGAACTACATAATTCAAGACATTATGTAAGGAAATTATTATCTCAGTTTCCATTCATTATTCTAAACAACTATTTCATTAATTTAGTCATTCTATGATTATAATTCAAATGAAAATTTGTTTTATTATATTTTTTTCACACTTTTTTATGTTTATAAATAGTGAATACACATTATATATTCATTTGATTAATTCTCACATCAAAGATATGATATTTGTAAGGGATTTTTGCATCAATTTAATTCCCATGGGATAAATGAATTATACAGTACCTGTTCTTTTTCTATAGGATATATAATTACGATGAATTTATATTATTAGTTTTTTAATTAATATTATTCTAGTTACTTAACCATATAATTTTTTTTTCATGTGGAATATAATTTAGATGATTACAATGTGGTAAGGGTTTATTTCATAATATCGTCATTAATCATGAATGTTTCTACACATGTATCTATAGGAGAATATTTATCTTCAATGTCCATGTTTTCCAAAAATTCTATATAAAATGTTTTTACTATAATTTTATGAAATTTTGAAGTCATTTTTATCAATTATATCTTTTCACAACGTGGATCGAATGAATAATTTTATAAAATTTTAAAAAATTTATTCTGCATATTTTCCGAAAAAATATACATAAGGGACATTTTCTAGTAATACTTAATTAGAATATTTTCCCAATTTCATTAATGGATAATAGAATTATGCTTCCTTTAAAATCATACAATTTCAATTCAAATAAAATGTTTTCCTTTGAAATGAGAGTCCATTAGGAAAATGTTTTCAAAATTGAAAGTTTATTTTCCTTAAGAATTGTTTCATGTAATAATTCAAAATCATTTTCCATGTTATAAAAAATTGTTTTTGGTTACTTATATTTTAATAAGGTCTTACCCACAAATACTATTATTATTATTTATATGGATGTTTTATTCTTATGATGCATTATTCTTATGAATTTATGTTTTTTTCATGAGTTTTGTTGTGATGCATATTTTATGAAACTCAATACATTCTATAGGTTCAGATATGATGGATGATTTATATTAATATGTCACACATATGTATGTTTTTTATTATATGATGGGTGGGGTCATATATCTCACTATAATTTGTTAGTAAATGATTTATATCTCATGAGATTGATTATAATTAAATGATGAGTGATCTGAATTTAGTAATGTACTTTTTCCACCATGGTTTTCTTGGGAGTGAGCACTGACTACTATGATGGTTATGGGAGATAACCCTTATACTATGATGGTTTTGTAAAAGGTCATTGAATTATATGGTAATTATTTTCAATTCATATTTTCTTACACATTTCCATTTTTTATGGCACATTTTGTTATTTTCATTTATCATTTATGTCTGATAAACTACCTTGATTTATAAAATGACACATATTTATGATATATTTTATATAGGGATTGATTTTATGGTTTTATATTCTTATTTGTATATCTTAATTCTCATTTTTGACTATTGTATCTAATTTGTATATTTTCTAAGCATTTGAGAGATCCATTTTCTTATTTTTTTTAGACATGAATAAAGTTATTATGTATGATAGGAGAAAAAGTAATCAAGATATTAAAATATAATTTTGATATTATATAGATATTGTATGAAATTATTATTTATTTTTCCACGTTTCTAATATCCCTTAACCACTATGATCATTATTCATGTGTTAATGTAATGTAATGAAAATTCATCGGAAACGATGCTTTATCTATGTATACAAATCATGGGATGTTATCATTTTTATGAGAGTATGTTTTTAATAAAATATTAAATACATTAATAAGAAAACCTTTATATGAACACTAAATATATGTGTATGTACCTGATATAATCCTTTAATTTTTATAACGATCATATACAATGTCAAATTAAACCTAAGATAATATATATTTATTGTAAGTTCCCTTTATTATATTATTTTTTATCTATTATTATTGTTTCTCACACTATTCAATAGTTTTAGTGAATTATTGGAACCTAAAGTAATCATTTTAGTACTGAATGCAATTGGAAATTCTATAATTTTCCACCATAGTAACCAAATGTTTTGGGAGTCAGATTTCCAAATACTAATATTATTCTCATTCAACTCTATCAGGCTACGATCATTTTATGAATTAAATTTATCAATGTAATGAGCAATGTACTATTGAGTTCCTAATAATTCTAAATCATCCTTATTTTTATAAATCTTTTGATCCAATACTGTATGAGTGATGGATTGAAAAAATTTAAAAAATATTCCTTGTTCTATAATACTCAAGACATTAAAATGTTATCCTAGACAGTATTCATTTTGATGGTGAAGTAGATAAATTATTGAATATTGTCATGATTATGATTAAAGAGGATGAAATTTTTTCCATATAATAGAATAAATTTACAAAGGTATATTTTAATATATACATTCCTCATATTATTCATATGAAGTTTGAAAGGGACATCCTTGGGAAAAATAAAAAGGATGTTGAATCCATTAGTATGAACCCTTAATCTTTTATATAACCTACATGGTATATTTTTGATATTATAATTCAACCTAATAGTGAGGTTGACTAATTATTATTTGTCTTAAAACCAATTCTATGAATTGATTTATCAATGAGTGAATTTGATAAATATAGAAAATTTGATCGATGTTCCCTTAATGAGGAGTTGGATCTTGGACTACCCGTCAATCTCTTGGGTTTTAAAAAAAAATGGAATTAAAATACTATTCTAAATACCATAAATATAATAAGTTATGTTTTTATTATTCTTCAATTTGTTAGAAGAATCACGAAAGAAGTTTTATTAAGTGGACATGTAAATGGATAAATAGTGGAAAGGTAGTCATTATAAAAAATTAATGATTAAGTGATGATAAAAAGTTAGCTAATTATGACAATAGAGGAAATGTTTCAATAAATGTACCCACCCTATATAGGCTTTAACACGTCATGTATATGCCAAATGGGTATTATGATAATTAGTGACAAAGGATTAAGGAAACTAATTGATGATAGAAACAAATTAATACTAATGATTTCGGGAAATAACTTGTGAACTTTATTCGTGATATGCAGCATGCCAACAAAATGGTAGAATGACTGTGTGTTTATGTATATGAATATTGAAATAATGATTCAGAAGTAATTTTATGAAAATATAGAATCATGAAACATATAATTATTTTTTCTTCTTTATTTTATCATTAGTGTATCAATGCATATGTTTTATGGTACTAGTAAGAATGTACAGTGATTGAGGTTTAATTTTTTGAAAACACATGATAATGGGATATATAACCATTAATATCTACAACATAGTGGGATAATAAGATAATGAATTTTTTTTACAATGATAAAATATATGGGATAGTATTGATGAAATTAAAAAATATTAGTAATATGATGAATATGTGGTTTATGATATCTTGGATGGAGTTTATAAAATTTTATATTTATGGAAGAAAGAAACTGTTAGTTTTTAAAACAATGCATCTTATCACAAATATTTTTTAGTAATTCATGTTATTACTATGTTTCAATAGAAAACATGATGATGGTATTCAAATTTAATGTTTTTTAAAATTAAGAGCTATGTCACTATGTCTACATAAAAACTAAAAGTTAGTTTTTGAAATTTAGTGAATTTATTAAAAATGTTTTAGATTTTAATCTTTTAGAATTTTTATAAGAGTAAGCATTTATGAAATTGTTTAATTTTAATTTTGGAATATCTTACATATTAATTTATTAGGTCCCCATAAGAATATTTACGTATATTGGATACCATGTGATAATATTGATTCTATAATTATAAATAAAAAGAGAAGGAATGACATATCATCACATTATTAATCAATGATTCACTATTTCTTCATAAATTATAGATTCGTGGTTAATATAAGGAGTGTAAAATATTAGAGGCCCAACCCATTATTGATATTGTCATTATTTAATTAAATAAAAAAAATTATATCATATAAATTGTTTTTTAAATATAATTTCATTTGAATATCATCAATTGTTTGATATCAAGAAACTTATCGTACCGACTTAGTATATTGTTTTATAGCGATTATATTTATCTTGACCATGTTATCTACTGAACTCTATTAGTTTTGGGGGATTACTTTGTACTAAAAAATGGATCATTAATGATTTTACTATGTGGAAACCGAGTGATGTATATATTCAATTAACCATCTTGTTTTGAACCTTTCATTTCAAGGGATATTATATTATTTTGTTTTACAGAATTTGTTTCTATGAATAAATTAATAAATGATATAACCTATGATGACTGAGATGAAATTAAGGGAGAAATAAATTTTAAGGGGTGTAAAATGTATCACACTTATATTTTAATGTAATGGATTTTCAAATATTTTTTTGATAGAATGCAATACACACAATATATTTTTTAGAAGAACCATGAAATATTATAAGTTTTTTATTACCAAGCTATTTAGTAGGTTGAAATAAATATTACATACAAAATTGTGAAAAAAATATAATGGTCTAAAAAAATTAATATATTGGTATACTCAAATAAAAATTATAACATAATTTTTAAAAAGTCAATTTATTCTTCAAAAAATACGTTTTCTTCAAAAAAAAAATTTTTATGAGTGAATGTTTATGTAAATTGTATCAACATAATTTATCTTAAAAATGAATTTCATTTTTTAATTAATAAATTATAATTTATCTTAAAATGTGTTTTAGATTATTTTTTTGAAAACATTTATTTTTAATGGTATAGTGAATATAATAATTTGGGTGAAAATTTATTTATTTTATTAAACTATGTACAATGTAAAATTATGTATTTATTATTTTATGTTTTCATTACATCATTTTAATTTTCAAAAATTTGGGGCTATTTTTTCGTAATGTATTTTATACATTAATTATTTATAATTTTTTTTAAAAATGGAATATTATAAAAAAATCATGGTGTTTATAACATTATTATTTAAATTTAATTTTTAGAACATATTTCTTGTAAATTAGAAAAAATAACATCCATATTTTTATTCATAATGCCCAATAATAAAAAATAGGCTATTTTGTTTCATATTTAATAGTAACCATGGTACATATTGTTACTTGTGTAAAGGGAAAGTTGACTAATTTAGTTTACAAATAAAATGACAACGATAATAAAATTAACCTGACACATAAAAAATTATTATTCTATGAATTTAATTCGACACTTATAAAATAAGGATCAAAATATTGTCTTTAGTGGAACATTTTCCATGAAAATGGTATATATATTATTTATATCAATTAACGTAAACAAATATAACTTTTTTGAATTAAATATCGATTATGTGTCCACACAGGGATACAATATGCTATGAAAGAATATATATATACATTTTTAACATAATATTTTTATTTTAATGATATAAATCTATTTATGTTTTAGGGCCACTTGGATGAGATTATGATGTTTATAATATATTAATTAATTAAAGGTCATTGATGTAAACATATTATTATTAATAACAATATTGGTTTTAATATGTTTTACACAATAAAATATCTTCCACTCAATATATTCATTTTATGAATAAAATATTTATCGAACTAATGGTATTTTATTTTAAATTCTTCTTAAATAAATATGATTCCACAAAAATTTCTGAGTGATAACGTTGTAACTAATTAATTAAAGAAACAATTATTAACAAAATTTTTAATAATATTAATTTAAATATAATTATAATTAATTATCTAGAAATTTTTTTATAAATTAATAAGAAATATTAGGGTTTAATTAAAGGATTTGGTTTTATATTATCATGTTTATATATATATATATATATATTAAATTCAATCTTAGTAATATTGTTTGAATTTATACTAATGAAATTTAGTTAAAATAATATTGTATTAAATTATTTAAGGATACAAAAAAAACAATTAAAAATACACAGATACTATTAAATAGTATAAAGTATAAGATTTGTTTCATTTATGTTTCAATTGAAAACACATATTAAAAAATTAAATACATGTAATATTGGAATTGTTGTTATAATAGTAAAAGTTGTAATATGATAACTAAGTGTTATTCTAAATTATATAGTGTAAAATAAATCAAAAATTTTCTACAATATTTTTTTTGATGAGATTAAACCCTTATCATATCGTTTATTCTAATCCATTTCTATTTTGTGGAATTTTGATTTGAAATAAATTTTTGATAATATAATATTTTGAGAAAACACAAAATTTCTTGTAACATCAAATATAAAAGAACACACCCCCTCACATATTGACATCACATTGAGCCTTTAACATGACCATCCAAAAAAAATTTCCCCTATAAACTTCTTGAAAAATCACCATGATTTTAAGGAATTCATAAAAGAACAACATTAGAGCCTTACAGAGGAGGTCAAAAGGAGACGTTTTGAGTAAGAGGTAATATCTCTAACTAACCACTTTTTTATTCTACCCTAACTTACTGTCTATAATTTTATGATGTTTATCATTAGATTATAAATTATTCTTCGTAAATATTTTTTAATTTTATAATTATTATTAATAAAACATTATAAACACACTTTCCCATCATTCATGATCTGAATGTATTCCTCATGCATATGTTCGACTTACCGCCTCCACATAGAGATTAAATTCATTTTTCATAACCAATATAAATTCATATGAATAATGAGGGTATTAGTTATAATATATTATATTTATAATATAATTATACATGTTATGTGATAATATTATGTCTAATTTATCATTATCCAATATTTTTAGAAATTATATATTCACTCATGCATACATATAGACCACTATATCCACAATTTTTTGAGCTTTCATTTCAGTTATATTTTCACATGGATGGTAATAAAGACATTTTATATATATATAATATATATATATATATAACATAATAAAAATTTTTTAATTATTTATTTTAGTTTTCATTTATTTAATTCAATTAGACAAAAAATGGAAACACGGTTTATGCGTATGGACGACCTGCCATCTCCATGAATAGTGTAATTCATTCTTATATTTCTACTTTTTATGAACAATTATAAATATCTATTTAAGGATTGTAAATTATTTTTATATCATGATAATAATTATTAAAATTACAGGAACATGATCTATTTATATGGATAGGGACTACAAAATAGAATTGTGCATTGAAAATAATGTAGTCAACTTCAATAACTAGTATATTAATAAAAAATTATTAATAAACAATTTATAAGATGTTCTAAAAAAATTTATTCTATAAATTTCATTATGTAATAAATGAATCATAAATTTATTTTAATTATATCATCGAATTCAAAAGGAAAGTAAAATTTAAAACATTTTGCAATGGAATTATTAACTAATTTTTAAATAATTATGTTAAATTATTATTTCAATGATTATGCCACTATAAGATTATGTGTAAAATAAATAATTTATTATTATTTATAATATACTTATTTTTATATTTATTTACAGTGAATACATACAATCTATTGATTTTAATAATTATCACTTTAATGATGTGATATTTGTAATTGATTTCTTTTTCAAATTTATTTTTCTATGAAACATGCTTTATACCATATTTGTTTCTTTTGTGTGGTGTATTAATATCCCATGATTGTCTTTTATGAGTCTTATATATAATATTATGGTATTAACGTATCGATATAATTATTCTCCTTCCATGGTCATATGATTTGACTAATTCTAGTTTCATAAGGACTTATTTCACAAATCTCATCATTATTCAAGATTAATTTGTCATTTAATACCCTTATTGAAATATTTAACTTCTATTTCTATGTTTTATAAAATTATTTTAAATTAATTTTAATAACTTATTCTGGATTATTTATTTCATTTTCAACTACGGTTTACTTTTTTCAAACTTATAAAAATAAATATTTTCATCGATTTATAAAAAGGCATCCACATTATATTTTAAAAAAAATACATGGAAGTAACATCTTCATAAATTTTATAGCATAAATGGATTTTTATACTTTCATGAAGTCTTATTGAATTGATTTTTCTTTTACCTGGATACAATGTCCATTTTAAATAAATTATTTTCCTTTAAAATTGAAAATATTTTTAAAAAATTCAAAATGTCAAAAATTTCCTCAGGAATTGTTTTGAGTGATCTATACAAAAATTTCCATATAAAACAACATTATTTTATGTTAAATATATTAAACAATTGTGTGATATGAGATACCATTCTACTTCTTTCTTTTAATGGTTTATTTTCTTACCAGTGTGAGTTTTATGAATTATGTTACTTTTCTATGCATCATGTTATGATTAAATATTTATAAATAAGAATTATTTTATAGGTTTTGATATAATGATATATTTATATTCTTGTGGAACATATATATTTTGATATAATCATTACATTATTGGGGAATATATCTCCTTCTAATTCATTTTTAATGATTTATATCTAAAGAGATTTGTATAAAAGAAAATAGGAGTGAACTCAGTTTATTAAGGGGCATTTCCCACCATGATCATCAGGGGAATGATTCTTGAATACATAGGTGGTTTTGGGAGTGAACCCATTATATTATGATAATATTGTAAATGATCATTGACTATTAATAAATTTCTTTACAATTATTATATTTTTTCATGTGTTCATGTTTTATAACTATATAAATTTATCATATCTATTTATGATGTATGTATCATAAAATTCCATGAATTCTTTTAGGGAAGAAGATTATCGTATATGTAATGCATGGTTTGTTTTTCAAATTTTATATTCATTTATTCATATCCTAATGATCTTTTAGTTCTTAATATCTCAATTTTTTGTCCCTATAAATAGTATATTATAAATTTTTTTCCTTTTCCCATGATTGGAATAAATGTTAGGTATGATATGTAAATAATCATGCAAGGTATGTAAAATTAGTGGGAGTTAATGTATATATATTTGGAACAAATGATTTACATTTCCATGTTTTCAATGGAGCTATACATTTGTGATCCTCATGTGTGTGATAATTAAATTTAATAAATATTCATCTAAACATATTTAATGTTTATGTATAAAAATCTTGGTACATTATACCATGAAAGATTCATAGTTCTGTTCATCATTGACATACTGATCAACTCAATGTCAATGTAAGAGAATGTTGAGGATCTAAAAGTAATATTGTTGGGATTTTTGTCCCCACTAGATTAATGGGATGTTTACCATGTTTATGTTCTATACATGAGAGGTGCATTTACTCAGGAATGTGTATTCTCAATTGGGTGTGGAAGTGGACCCAACAAAGGTTGAGGCCGTTATCTCTTAGGATGTACCTTATAACATTATATCAGCTAATAGTTTCTTTTGTATCACATTATATTATTGGAGGTTTGTGATTGATTTATTTTGACATTAATCCACATTAACAATTTTTTCTAGGAAGATCCATGTTTTTATCTGGACTGATAAGTGTCATAAAGAATTTATCAGCCAAAAGGAGAATTTGATCAGTGCTTCACTACTTTAGGTTCTAGTGGTGGGTGTGTTATTCAAGGATTTATATTGTACGCCCATTATAGTATTAGAATTCAACTAGATATACTATAATGTAGTGATTTATAAATGGTTTGGAAATTTAATCACTCATAATCATAACCATACAAATAATGATCATGTTCCAGTATTTTTATAATTTTGACTAACTTTGTGGCCTATTCATCGATCATAATGTTTAAGAAGGATTATTTACATGATACAATGGACTCTTTTGAATTATATGAAGAGATAGAAAACCTGCACATAGATTCATGGGTGGTTGATAGATGAGGTTGCATGCTTTAGATGATGGAGAATTCTGTTTTGAGGCATATGGTGTAAGCATATGAGTGGGGAAATATAGAACAAGAGGTGACATGTGGTCATGTTAACTATATTGATGATGCAATAGAACAATCACAGGTTTTTAGGGACAATCTAATGTTTCATGGGATTTTGTATGTATCTTTAGATATGTGTGAGAGGGCCCTTTAGCAGTCCGATATGTCACATTTATCACTACTCCAATGAGTTTCCAAGATATACCATGTATTTTTTGGAATGTTTTTGTTTTATGTGATGAAATGAGAACTAGTGGAGTTCATGAATCATTGTTTAATTTTTTATCAAGTAAAGGATTTGAATTGTGTTCCATGAGTTGTGTTTCATCCATTTAACTTTAACTATTTTAAATGGTATGTTATATCTATGGATTTACTTACAAGTTTACCCCAAGATTTGTGGTGGTGTGATTTTGTCAAGGTTATTGATAATCTGTTGATAAAATCAGCCCAATTCCAATCAATCATGTTGTCTGGTAGAGTGAATATTTTGGAAAAGTTGTATCAATATTATATGGGGTGTCTTCATGGAGTCCTCATGTTAATTTTATAGGATAATGATGAATATTTTTCTTCACATGTCTGGAGGGTGTGGTAGTATTCTTTTAGTACCCGATAATATATCAGCATTGCTTTCCACCACTAGAAGGATACGAATATATGGTGGAAACTCCATCCATTATATGATATTTTACTGGTTTGTGCCATGGACTTCAGAATTTCATTGGATAAAAACTTACCCATCGTAGAGTTTTTTTATAATAAAATTTATTAATCATCAAATGACATAGACCTATTTGAGGATTTTTATTGGAGTCCATATCATACTCCATTTTCCAAGAAGATGTTGGGGAGTTAACAATTCATGATATCGATTTGGTGTATATCATGAATGAAAATATTTGGTTGGTTTATGAGTGGATTAAAATATTAAAATAGAGTAAAAAATCATATTATGCTCATAGGAGAAAGACCATGAATATTTATAGTGGGTACCACCTAAAAAAGAAGTATTTGACTCGATGTCGATAGTTGAGGATCAAAAAAGTGAGTAAGCTCTTTCCTTGATTTTAAGTCCCTTCATGGTGATGGTTATTATTGGAGAGGTGTATTACTAGCTGACACTACCCCTTTGACTAGACATGATCAATGAATGCATCCATATCTCTCAGCTCTATCATTATATTCACAATGACTCCCATGTCATTGACTGGGGAGGGGTGGATAATGAGGAAGTTCTAATATTTATGTAGTAGATTTTGGAGATCAATGGATTAAATATAAGGTTTTGGGATGATGGACCATTCCCACAAATGGTGTGTTGCGGTCACAAATTGGGTTGTAGTATAGTACATTGAAGTGTGAGACATAGATGCATTCCCAGTAACCATAGTTTTTTTGAGTTTTTTATTTTTTTTCCTCGTGATGTGCTGTTTGTACTTTGGTGTTTTACAATATATAATTTCTTCCAATGATGTGGTCATTGTTGTGTGATGTCTGATAATGTTATGACATTTGAAAAATGGAATATGAAATATCCTGGATCTAGGAATAGTATGTTTTCATTTATGTTTCTATTTTAATCCCTTTTTTGGATAATAAAATGCTTAACCAAGTCATTAAGGAGGCTTGTGGGTGTTGTGAGGGTTTAGGATCAACAAAATTTAGAAAGAATGTTTTCTTGGATGGATGGAAGGTTTGCACATAGTTCATGCTAACTGTACGGAAATCCTATGAAACTGTGTGGGAGGTGTGAGTATGGATAGTGGCCTTCAAATATTTTGGGCACAGTGTAAAAAAGAGTGCGGGTAAACCATGATGCCCAAAAGATATTTAAAAAATTACAATTCTTCCACTACAAGATTTTTAAACTTAACTTTTTATTTCCTCCCATTTCCCCCCTTCACCCTAGGAACGAACCAAATCCCCTAAGATCTCCAAGATATCTGTCCCCATCATTTAAAAGGTGTTTTGGTGTCTTGGGATGCTGAAAAAATACCTAGTTAAGTCTATTATCATCCTTGATTCTCTTTTGATTTTAGGGTTTTTATCTTCTTCTCCTCCCATTCTGAATATCTAAAATCCTACTCTTTGGGTGAGATTTATGTTGAATCATAAAAGGATGGTTGAATTGGTATCTAAGGGCTCAATTAAGAGTGTTTTTAACTACATAATCAAGGTAGGTGATATACATGTTATATACCATTGTTTATTTAAGGATTTGTACATATGTGGTTTTGTTCATGGGTGTCTCTGGATATGTTTTGAACACCCATTTCATGTTTTGGAAAAATGGTTGACAAGAAGGTAAAAAACCCTCACGATCCCCATGGGTAGAGTAGAGGTTGATGAGACTAATCTAGGGCCACCCATCGTGTGTTTCACCTTTCCAATACCTAGGGATTTTTAATGAAAATGTGAGATTGTTGTATGTTTTTGTAGATCATTTGGTAATCTTGTTTATGTTATTGATGGTGTTAAAGCACATGCTAGGGGATGCACCTAGCCTTAGTAATACCCTAAGGGACATTAGGTTAACATGGAAATTGTTAAAGACCATAATGAAATGGATTATGAACATGTTAATGAATCCTAGTAAGTTAGATGTAATGAACAAAGCCTAGTGAGATAAGCATAATGAATGAATGCATAATGAGATAAGCATAGTAAAAGGAGAATTTGGCTAAGTGGCTATGTGATGTGAAATGTTGTAAATGAGTTAATAGGTAATAGAATGGAATTAACTCTTAAATTATCATTATGACATATTTTTTCCTTGGGAAATGGTTGTGATGTTTTTGAATAGGTAATGGATAAATATTTGAATAGAATGTGCACACGGTTTGATAGAGTGGGGTATTGACTTATGGTTCAACACCCATGTGTCGAGTTGTACTGAGGCTCTAAAATCCACACTGAATGCATTGATTATGGAAGAGGACATAGGCTATGTTGCCCAAACATATTCATCCACCTAGACTGAGGCTTCAAGGTCATGATAGGGTTGTAATAAATAGTTTAGTACTAGTGAGATATGATAACCGTGTTTTTTCCCTCATGAATGTGATTGAGTAGTTTGATCCCATGTAACTTGTTGTTTTCATTAAACCCATGTTAAATTTTATATAAATGGTATGTAATGGGAAATGGGATGAAATTGAAACATATGGAAATGGTGGTAAATGTTGTCAATGGACCTAAAATGGATGAGGGAGAATAATTGTTTCCATGAATTTTATTAATCATTTATCTTTTCCATTTAAAATTTTTAATACCAGATATTTTTCATGTTAGGAGAATAGAAAGGGCCCTTTCTAGGAAGTTGGGTTGTCAGGGGTGTGCATCGAGGATGACCTAGTCTTGGGTTCAGGAACATTTTAAGGATTTTATAGTATTTCTACATTATGGATTTTGTTCACTTTTTCACTTGTTGAATGACATGGAATATTTACTACTGTACATGGTTGTGCCCCATTTTTGGGGAATGGTTGTTATGTATTCTCTTGTATGATTGATTATTATTCCACAATTTTTGTTATATTTTATTGTGTCTTACACTGATAAAAGGGTTATATACTCTCGAATTGAATATTCAGACCCCCATTGCTAATCGGAAAACATTGGCGTATGGGGAGGCACACTTAAGTTCATTTCACCAATTGGATCAGAGTACCAGTTTTGTGGCTTCTGGATCGAGGATGTTACAAAGTGGTATCATAGGAGGTCATTCTTCTCCTTCTCTACAATCATGTTATTTGGAATGGTAGTTGGGAGTTAGGATATGTCATGCCTTGTTAATGACCTCATTCCTGGGAGTATCTAACCAATGTACGAGGGAAAACCCATGTCACCCAGGGTAGGAATGGTTATTCATTATTGTGTGATGTTATATTTCATGATATTTCCCACTACGTGATGCCCATGTTGTGTGATGTGATGGTTTTATAAAATTTGGACTATGGCTTCAATGAAATATGGTAGTGCATTCAGGCATCATTATAGGAACCTATAGAGATAGGTGACATGAATCATGGTAGGAAAATATGGGTTGGGTGTTTTAGGCATGAAATATAGAAATCATGTTGAATAACTGTAATTAAAAATGAAAAAATATCAAAAAGAAACAATGAAAGTGTGTGAGGATGAAAGAATGATATGTGATAATTAATGAAATATTTGTAATTAAGGATTTGTAATGAATTGAAAATGATGTTTCAAACATGCTGTGTGAGCCGTGTAGTGGTTGTGGGTGTTTACCCAGTTAGGACCGTGACCCAAGGTAGGGATGTTTAGGGTGACTTTTTCAAAATGTTAAGGATTATTGGGATCATGTATGTATGGTGGATTATTGTGGCTGGTGAAGATCCTTACTGATATAAAGTTGTTATAGTTTATGGTATGTATTCTAGACATCATGTTTGGAAATTTATAGAAATTCCACCACGACTTCAAGCACTGATTGGGAAACAAGATGATGTTGATGAGAAAACACCTCAGGTAGAGGAGAAAGAGAATGTGGTGATAAAGGAATGTTGAGAAGGGTAGTTGAGAGAGAATTTGGATACTTTTATGAAAATGATAGATCAAGACCCAGGTCGTGTTGCACCGAGTATGTTTCAGCTGACTAGAGTGTTTCATCCACAACCCCTTTTGACCATTACTAGGGAGTGTGGTCTAGAGGATGCAATGATCTGGATAGAGTATGTTCAGATGATACATGACCATTTTAGACTTCTGATGGGAAGCGAGTAAAGTTGGAAACTTATTTGTTGTAGGGCCAAGAAAAGCGTTGGTGGGACATCATGGCTCAGACTAAGAAGGCCGAGGGGATGTTGTGGAATGATTTCTAAGAATTTTTCTATAGAATTTTTACCCAGATACATTGAGGAAAGAGTGGGCTATAGAGTTCATGATCCTAAATTAGGGATCAGTTTCTTGGATAGAGTATGCTGGTCATTTCACTGACCTGAGACGTGTTGTTCCAGCGTTGGTGGGGTATGAGGCAGCAGTTACAAGGTGTTTCTAGGATGGGTTGAGATATGATAACTGGTCTCATTTGAATATTTTTTTTTCATAAGGTGTGTTATAGAGGTAGTGGATCAAGTGTTGATCTCAGAAGGAAACCTGAAGGGAGATTTAGGTAGTGGTCCTGTAGTGCTGTATAGGATGTGAAGTGGTGAAACTTATGAGGGCCGAAAACATCTTTTTTGAAGTTTTCAATTGGGAAAAAGTTATCAATGTATTCAATTGATATGGTCAACCTCTCAGGGCAGGGAATAGTTGTTCTAAAATAAGTGTGGAAGGCTAGGGCCCATGCCTTTCCAGTATCCTCAACCTCTAGTTGAGTGTTGTCTATACAACAGATTGGTACACGCGCATAAGTTATTCAGGAACCCTAAATAGGTGAGCATGAATGTGGTTAACATGAAGACGCCAAGAGGCTTCAAGGTATTAGTTTCACCATATCCGATAGGCAGTTAGAGATTTACATTCTGTACAGGCAGGGCCAGTGGACGTGGAACTCCAGGGATGGTTCACCCATGTTAGCAGGGAAGTGTAGTGCAGGGCACACAAGTTGGAGCCCGAAGTAGAGGTGAAAGTTAGGTTTATGAAGCTCTGTTTTCACCTGGTGATGGTGAGGCTGGACCATCGACTATTCAAGGTATGATCCTTGAAGACTCCATGCATGCAAATGAATTGTATGACATTAGTGCCACACATTTTTTATTTCTTCTCAGATTTTGGTAGAGTTGGGTTTTCATGTAGAGAGTGTGTGTGGGGTGATGTTAATTAACACTCCTTTGGGGGTGTGAAATGAAGATATTGGGCAGTGTAGGGGATGTGCTCTGGAAGTCGATGGATATATTTTCATGTGTTAATTGTTTGTTCTCGAGTTGTTGATATTTTACCTATATATGTGTATTGAATGGTTTGTGTTATATCAGGAACACATAGGCTATTTCCATCACCTGGTATCATTTAGGTCACTTGAGGGTGACACTTATGTGCATCTTGGAGAATGGGATGTTCGAGCTGGTTGCGTCGGACCAATTTTCCAATAGTTTTATACGATCACAACTCAAGTATCTTTTCCTGTGCATGATAATAAAGAAGTTGAATAGTATTTATTCCCCCCATTAGTGGATCCATTTTAGGATATGTTTGTGGAGGATTTCTCAGGGTTCTACCTAAGAGGTTTGTTGATTTCACAAATGCATTGTGGCTAGAAGCAAATCCAGTTTCAATTCAACCATACTGAATGACACAGGAAAACCCTAGGAGTTAAAGGTATAGATTGAGGATTTGATGCATAAGGGGTTAATAAGTCCCAGTACATGTCTCTGGGGATCTCTCGTGTTTTTTTTCAATAAAGTATGATGGGTCATTAAGGCTTTGTAGTGATTTTCAAAAGCTAAATTATATGAATGTGAAAAATCTTTACCCTCTTCCTAGAATTTATGACATGTTTGATTAGCTGAGGGGTGCATTAGTTTTTTCTAAGATTAATATGAAATAAAGTTATCAATATTTGAGGGTGAGGGTATATGAAGTATCACTAAAAACATTTATGAGCTAGTACGAGTTGTTTGAGTATGTGGTGATTCCTCTTGTCATGACTAATACACCAGCATTGTTCATGGATTTGATTAACTAAATCTTTTAACCTAATCTAGATTAGTCTATGGATGTCTTTGTTTATGAAATATTGGTGCACTCAAAACACATGATGTTCAGTCCCAAAATAATTACATCATTCTAAGAAATCTAAGAGAGTATCCACTATAAAACAAGATGTCAAAGTGTCACTTATGGATTGAAGAAGTTCATTTTCTAGGTTACATCATCTCTGAGGAAAGTGTGTTAGTGGATCCAGAGAATGTGTAAGTGGTCATATCCTGGGAGCATCCCATGAGGGATTCAGTTGTTCGTAGTTTTCTGGGTTTGGCCGACAATTACCATAGGTTCATCTCATACTCCTCTCTCTTGGTAGCACCGTTGTTAGTCTTGACCAAGAATGTAATCAATTTCGAGATTTCTAAGGCATGTGAGAAATCCATTCATGATTTAAAAAAGTGATTAACGAAAGCACCGATCTTGATCTTACTAGTGCAAGGTAGAAATAATGTCCTATTTTTTGATGTATCTGGTATCAGGCATGGGGATGTGTTGATGAAAGATAAGTAAGATTTTTCTTATAGATCGAAGAAATTGAAACCCCATGAGTCGAATTATCCCACTCGTGATCTCTAGTTGGATGAAATAGTGTATTATTTATCGTGATGGAGGGACTACTGGTTGGGGGAACAGGTCAAGGTGTATAGTGATCATAAGATTCTAATGTATATACTTTCACGGTGGGATTTGAATCTTTTGGCAATGAATATTGGTTGAATATCTTTGTTATTTCAAATTTTTTATGTATATAAACAGTGGATGGGAAATATTGTTGCTGATTATTTGATAACTATGGTTCATAACTAGTTGGTTCAGGAATCTAGTACTAAGTGGATGTTGTTGGATTTGTTTATAGAGATTCACCTAGAGGTGCAGGATAAAAACTGTCAGGTGACTCTTGCTTCCATAGTTGTTTGGTTGATGCTTCTATGTTTAGTTAGGGAATTTCAACTCAAAGGTACCAAATATTTGACCATGAAGGAAATTAATAAATATGGGGCCATCATCTGGTTGGGATGTTGGTGGAGACAAGGTTTTTTGTGTTCATGGTCACATGGATGTGCCGGTATGCATGGGGGAAGAGTTGATTCATGATTTCCATGAATCGAAATGGGCAGTTTATCCCAGCTTGACGAAGATGTATCAATTTTATTTATACATGAACTATATGATATTTTTTGATTTATTTTATATTATATCATGGATTTTTCTACGTATAATTAAATTTATTTATATATATATATCCAATTTAAATTATATAGGGTAATTCATCCCACACATGATATTTTTATACTCTTAGTGCTAGTCGATATCCCAAGGTCTACGAGAGTCTAGACTCGGGGGGGGGGGGTCATTATATCTCTCCCTCATTGTCTTATCATTGGAGGGTGGGGGATCTGGCATGAAATTGTTGATTTATCCATGTTTATCAATGATCATCATCTATTTGAATCCCTTATAATGGATTAAAAATAAAAATTCAATTAACCGATGAATAGCCATGATGAGTATCAAACCATGTGTGTTTCAAGGTTACACACATCATGTAGTATAAATATTTATGGGAGATATTCAATAAATATTTTTGTGTTATATTGATAGGATTAATTTGTTACAAAACAACACAATGAGTATCTATACAAGGAATTATTATTAATAGAACCACACAATATCTTCTTTATGATTTTTTTTATTTTTTATATCCACAAACCTATCCCCTTGGTTTTTGAAAATGATAATTATTTAAATGTTAAAAAATATTTTATGAAACATACATTAAAAAAACTATTCTGAAAAGTACTTCCCAAACCTAGTTGATTCATCTTGTTTGAGGAACATTCATTACATAACCATGTGATCCACACCATACCCATAAATCATAGTGTCTTTTGAAACATGGAAATATAAACAATTTTATAAAAAAATATATACTATTTATCCCACATATTATTATTATAAAAAGAAACCTTCATATATATATAATACATAAAACATTGATTTAGATCCATGGTAATATAAAACATAATAATGGGTAGTCCAATATTGTGAGTAATGGTAATCAAGGGAGATATCATTTTTCATTAAAAAGTAACATGAATATAAATGGTATGATAATGTCATATTATCCTTTGAAAATTATACACATACATTTGTAGATATTGAAAATGAGTAACAGAATAATGCTTTTTTTATATGACATATATAATAAAATTATCAAATAACATAAGACAAGGTTACATGACATTGTCATAATATATTTTCATAAAAATATGGAATAATGTGTGGAATAAACAAAATAACAGAAATATTTTTTTGAGGCTACCCACTAAATCATTTATAATATGTAATTATTGGAATATGTACATGTGTACCTTCTTTATGCATGATATGGCCACATATATGACCTCTTTTGAGTTTTGGATAAACTTCAATGTGGCCATTTGTTTTGTAATTAGATAACCATCCTTTTAGAAATTAATATATTAAAAAATTACTTATCACCCCATGAGTAGTATAGATATATAATTTCAATACCATACATTAAATTATCAAATATACCTTCATATTTGTCCCACAAGAACATCTATAAATTCACCATACCATAACATGAGGATAATAAAATGGGTTCCAACAATATTTCATCATCAATTAAAAACCTATATAGAGAATGAATAAATATGGTATTATTGGAACATATCCCTAGTAAATAAAATGTAACATCCAAAGATATTATTATATATAAATAAATAATTTTAAACACTTCAAGAATAATTCTTGAGTAAAATAGCATATTCATATTCAAATGAAATATTAATATTGAGAAATTATTAAAAAACCGAAAAATATATTCAAAAAGAACCACCAGAATAGGTAATGAAATATCAAACTATTTGAGTGGTCATGATTGCCATGTTTTTTTTCATTACATGTATGTTAAAACATGGATTACTTTCACTTTTTGGTATAAGGATAAATCTACTTTTTAGGAAAAAAATAAGAAGATTCCACTTCAAGAGTTTTTTAGAAGGTAATAATAGGAAATGATAAAATTAATATATCATAGTATAATAAATAATTAATATAAGATAATATTTTTAGTAATTATAGATAATTCAGAAAAATGATTTTTTATGTGAACTGAGAAATAAAGTAAGGTATCTAAAAAAATTATTATTATAGACTCTGGAAAAAACATTGAGGAAAAATTAAGTTAAAAGTTTAATTTATAGAAATAAAAATAGTATAATTATAATAATTTTATTCCTGAGATATAGTTTATAAAATTTAAATATCATAAAAATTAAATAAATCAATCGTGAAAAACAATGAGTTATAATATAAATCTCTTACCTAAATATTGGCAAGATTCAAAATTTCTCTACATCCTGCATAGTACATTTAAAATTATTTTAATTTTAATACCAAATCATATACATATTTATAATTTCATATATTATCCCTATATATCATTTTAACACCCATTTATTAAAAACAATATATAAAAATCATCGTTTCTAGTTGATATTTATTTGATATTTAATAACAATTTTGGTTCGATAGTTCGTTCCCTTGTCCATTTATCATGGATCAATTATCTAGAAATTTTTTATCATGATATTAATATAATTTATATTAATAATATTAATTTTTATATTTATTAATAATATATATAGAAATACATAAAAATTACACCATTCATAGAGATGGTAATCCATAGGTATGCATGAATGTTGTTTTCAATTTTCAACTAATCGAATGAAAGTAAATTTAATAAAACATCACATTTCTAGAATAATTATAATTATATATATATTATTTTCATTAATAAATCCATATTAATATCGATTTTAAGTGGAAATAGAAAACGAATCCCATCGCTTTATGGTTTTGTGGTCTATACCAACACATGAGCGACATTATCATTTTCCAAAGAATATGACTGTAAGAAGGTAGATAAGATTGTATAATTTTAATATTATTATTATGTAATGAATATTTATTTTAAACATTTAACCAATAATAATAACATTACAAGAATTATGTTGATGGAAATAAATTATGTCATTATGTAGAGATGGGAGCCCTCATGTATGCACGAGTGATACAATCATTTCCATTTGAGGTTAAAAAATTATGGTATATAGAATTTCTAAAATCAAAATACATTTATATATATTTGGGAAAACTAATTTTTTTTTTAATTTTTAATACGACAAGTTTACTCGATGTATCGAAATAAATAATTCATATGATTTCGTGTTGGATGATTACATATTCTTCAGTATGCCTCTTTAGATAACATATAAAGTAGACATGGAATGTTATTTCAAGAATAATATCACCTAAAATTGTAAGATATTGAATTTTATATTATAATTTGGTATATTTTTTATTATATAACATAATGGGTGTGACGTAGATCTAAGAGGAGGATCCTTTTTATAAGTGAGGAAAGGGGAACTCCTATAATTAAAAAAACTATAAAATTAACATAAATTAATTTTCTGGAACAAGTTGTTCAAAATTGATGGGTTTAAAATATACGATAATTATAATTCACAATAATCTCATGAAATAAAAATTGGACATGTGTAGATAATGTATTTATAGGTACTAATTTATTTTATCCCCCACCTTCCAATTTTTACAATTAGAAAAATATGAATGTTTGTCTACTCATTAATGGGTAATTAATATTACCATAAATGAATAATGACTCACAAATTAAAAACGTATTTATGTAAAACCATATTTCATTGACATGAATAAATATATTTTTTTATGAAATTTAAATCATTTATTAAAATATTTTTTCACATCAAATATCTTTAACATCATATTTTTAATTTCATAAAATATCATAATTTTTGATGTGATAAGAAATGTCAATTTGTTCCAAAAATATTGGGATTTTATCTAAAATAAAATATGATATTTATTTAATCACTTCATTGAGATTAAAGGGTTTTAAAACCATTATATTCATTATTTATGGGATTAAACCATTGGTTATATAGTTTTTACCTTATCCATGGTAATGATTTTTTCATTATCAATGGGGATATAATATTACATATAAGGTGAAATGTCTAACATAAATATTCATGTTATTAAATTTTATACTATTCTAATATAAATTTAATCTTTTAATATTTTAATGATTTAATATTAACATGAAAAAATTATTTATCATTAAATTATATTAATGTCATTTTTATAACTATTCACATAGTTTTACATTGAAACCAACATGGATGAAATATAATTCAAATATAAATTTTAAACACGTACATGATATTTTATGTTTAACATCAAAATCTATGGGACACATTAAATTCTCCAAAAATTATAAAATTTAGTGTCACTCAAAAAAAATTATTTTATTTATCCACTCCTTTCACAATCACATAGTTGTTGTTGAGTAATTATTTAAGATAAATATTTTAATACTAATAATTCAATTTAATTTACTATGTTAAAAAAAATAATTTTTATATAAGAATTTATAACTAAATACATGTTCTTTTCCAGTCCCAATATTATATATATATTATATGAAAGGGTTTTATTTCTGAATTTATATGGAATTCGAATAATATATAGTTAATTAAAATTATTAATGAAAGTAAATAATATAAAAAATAAAATTTGAAGATTAAAATTCACCCAAAATCATAAAATTGATTAATCACATGTGTTATGGTTATTTTTACATTTTATTAGATTATATTTAACTCTATATACTCAATTTACATTTACCAATATGAACATATTCACTAATGATACTACACATTTTTACAAAAAATAAAAGGGAAATATTTAACAAATTTGAATATCTACATTCCCAATTTGGTTCAAATTATTAAAAATTAAATTTATAGAAGTGGAATAAAAATTTTTAATATTAATGAAAAATGTTAAATGAAAATCATTTTTAGAAAAAATTTGTTTAAATCAAAAAAATATTCATATACCAAAATCAATTATAATTCTAATTACTGTTTAATTAATTCTTTAAAATCTATTTGAAAAATAAATCTTGAAATTTATTTCAAATTTCAAATAACAATGACACCTTTTAATGGAATTAAAATTATGTTTTAAAAAAATTGATCTTTTTTAGTAAACAGGAAAAGATCAATCATTTCATAAAAATATTAATTCTTCTAGAAAAGAAATTTTTTAATTTAAATAAATTAGTCCATTTTATAATCTAAAAATAATAAAATTTTTCGAAATTAATTTCAAAGTCCATCCAAAAAGTTCAAAAAATATATTGTTATGAAAATAAATTTTGAATCCTGAAATGGTAGAACAGTTTTTTTTCTTATTTACTAAGAAATATCAGTAAATTTTATATTAGGAATAACGTTATATCTTTTATAAAATAATTATTCATATTCATACCAACCTATTTAACATAAATATCACCTTCAAAAAATTATATTTTTTTAATACATCTCAATTAAATTACAACTCATTATTCGATGTTAAGAAAGAGATCTTGTTTAAATTTATCTTCTACTAAAATTTAAATGTGTTTCACATAGACATAAATTGATATGTTTGGTGAATAATTTTTGTAATTTTTTCCTTGAAACATACCAAACAAAAATTATGAAACTAAAATCACAAACTTATATTTTATATCTTTTATTAAATCCCTATATAAATAATTAAAATTAAGTTATAATCTATCAAAAAAGTTATTTATAAACCAATAGGTATGATTAGAGTTTTTATTCAATTTTAAATTAATGATCCAAAATCATTACATTCATGAATATTACACACTGTAATCATCCCCATTGTTTAATTCAATTTAATCCTCAAATCAAATACCACTTTAATTAAAAAATAATTTTTATAAAAATAGAGTCATAAAAGTCAATATCTCCTCACAAAAATTATTATAAAAATATTTTCTTCCATAACAATATTAAAAAATGATATTTAATTAATTGAATTGTGTTAGTTTGTTGAATTTTCAATAAATATATACAAATTAAATTCCTATTTATAATATTAAATTAAAAATAATTCATTTGTAATCTTTATTAATTTTAATACATAAATAACAAAATAGGGTTTATTTTTAATATAATTAATAACATATAAATTTTAAATACAATAGTTGAGAAAAATTATATACATAAAACCAATATTATTTTCAACCATTTAATGAAAACTAATTAATACATTAAAATGAATCATTATTCATTAATTCCATAACAATTGATCCTTATATTAAATTTTTAAAACACAATTTAAAAACATTTAATGCCAAATTAATCTACCCAAACATATCATAACTAATTATTACAATCATAATTTATATTTACAAAAATCTAACAAGTAATTTAAACTACATATTAGATTTTTTAAATATACCACTCTATGTTTTATCAATAAATTTCTATAAATGTATTCCCATATCTTATGAAAAAATAATAGTTACATATATATAAAACTAGTTTCTATTTATCTCATCAAAATAAAACATTATCTCCATCAAACCATTTTTCTTCTTCATTAAAATATATTTTAATATGTAATCTATATTAAACTAATAAATTACCATTATATTAAAATGCCATATTACTTGTTAAAAATTCATTTTAATAAATCATTTATGTCACCTTTATTTTCAAAATTTATTTCTCATTAAATTATGAATCACAATATGATAATGAATGTTAAATGAATGTTCTCTACATCGTGAACTAAAAAGAAGATAAAAATCAATGAATGAATTCACGCTAGATGTGGAGAAATGAAATAATTTTAATGATATTTTATCTTTGATATAAATGAATAAAAATATATTTATAAAATAATCTCCCAAATACATTGTATTTATCCTAAATCATTGGTTTTAATGTGAACTAATTATAAAAAAATTACATAAAATGTAATATAAATCTATTAGTACATGTGATAGAATATTTCCAATCAATATTAATAATGTTTTATATTTTATTTATAAAAATTCCACATTTTATAAAATAGTACAAAAATAATTATCATTTAAAAAATTAATAAATACATGATATATAAAAACATGAAAATAACTAATAATAAGACATGATAAAATCAGTTTCAATAATTAAATAAAATTTTATAACTATGAAATTTAATATTCTATAAAAACATGACCCTACACCACCCCCAATTATGTTATCATAATAACATACTATTTAACCAGGTTTGTCCAGTTATCCTTTTAAATTTATGTTTAAACGTTTTATGTTCCCCTCATACAAATCATTATATAAATAAACAATCCTTAAAAATATTCATAACTTTCAAATAATACTTTCATAAATTAAATGATACACCGCTCATTATTTTAGTGAAAACCATTAAATTAAATCAATATAAACAATACCTACAATCAAATATCAAATAGAGAAGGAAATATAATACCATAAAATTTATTCAAGTTCTTAATTAACAAATTTGAATAATACATTTACAATATTAATTCAATCCAATTATATAATTACACAACAATGTATTATGTTATAAAATATGGATTTAAAATAAAATTTCATTTCTATAAAATCTAATATAAAATATCCAAATGTTTTCAAATCAACATTTAAATACACCATTTTTATGTATGCAATTGAAATACTCATTGTATTAATTTTTAGAAAACTCCTTTAATTATAATTTTAATGAAAACAAAAAAATATGTCCAATGATTTTATTAATCAATTTCATTTAGATAAATAGTTATATGAATTTCCCCATCATTCATTCCATCAAACTTATTATACATCTATGAAATCATAAAGTTTATTGGAACTTTTATATGATACATGTATTTTTTGATATTCATACTATCTATTTCCACTGAACTAGTTTTCCACTCAATGTCGGATACCAATTGATTATATACAATCCCTTGTTAACCATTCTGGATTCCTATAAAGGTCCATTAAAGAACCCAAATGAATTTTAATAACTTATTTGGTATAGAAGAAATTGTATGAGATCATCATTTAAAATTTTGGAAAAATTCCTTTTATCTTTTAAATCTCAATAATGGGAGTCAAAAAAAACCCAAAATGACCATACAGTTTATTTGTAATATCTCCATTTCAGTAAATATCATCTTTGAAATATTATAAAAGTAAAAAAAGATCATCATACTCAATATACAATATAAAACATGAAATATAATAATATAAATTATCTTCATAATTATATATACATAAAACAAATAAACAAGTGCATTCCCCAAATGATATCAAAATAAAGAAGAATAAAGTGATATAAAGTGGCCGTGTTTGAGTAAAAAAAGGAAAAAAAATACAAAACCAATGAAAAATAAAAACAAACAAATATATCTGTGATAATTGAACATCAATAATATTTAAATCATCCATTACCATACAATGAAAGAAACTACTAGAACCTCAAATCCGATACAACCCATTTCCTATATTTAAATATATAAGTATATATAAATTTAAATTATTTATATTCAGTATGTGTGAAGATAATTGGAGGGATTTCATGTTTATCTATATGTGTAGTCATATTATAAAACAATGATATAATGAAATTTATGTATGGGGATCGCATTTTAAATTTAATGAAAAAATATCTCATGAGAATATGACATTTAAAAAATTTAATTTCAATATATATAAAATATGAATAGGTTTCATAAAAAATATGCATATAAAAACATAATATTATAAATAAAGATATTTTATTCCATTTATTATTCATATCAATTATATAAGAACACATAAGGGATCGAATAAAGGTAAATTTAGGACACACATTCTAAATCTACTAATTGTCTATATCCATATTTAATTTAGAATATGTCTATTATTATAAAACAATCATACAATAGTTATTGAAATATAACTAGATTGGACTTATAAATAATATTTAAATGTATTATTCAATGTCACATCATTAACCCACATATATAATGGTCACAAGAATTTTACATGAGTACCCATTTTTTCAAAATACATATTTACTTTAATCATGGATATTTAAAATCTATATTACATATATAAAATATATTTTGCGACTAATTATTATCCACAAATTAAATAAATAAATTTAATGAAAATTACAATAGTAATGTGTTCATATAATAACTACATATTTTATAGAACACATTGAATCAATCAAATAAAAAATTAGTTTAAACAACAATATTAAAAAAATTATAAATTTAATTAAAATAATTCAGAATTGATTCTATAAAACCTAATTCAATTACATTATTTGAATACCATGAATATATTTTTATTACCTAATAATTATTATTATTACAAAATTAATAAATATATATCGTATAAGAGAACCATTTTCTAATAGAAATTTTAAAATATGTCGGGAAAATATGAACAGAAAAACATCATATGCGATATCATATTTTTATTTTCATAATCAAAATACTATATTGAAACAATCAATTACATAATGGTATTATAAATAATAAAAACTAAAAGAATGCATATATTATTTATTTCCCTTTATAATATCATTGTGTAATGTCAACATAAAAACCGTCACCTAAATTTAAATAATAATTACATATAAAAAAGAGTTTTTTTTTGAAAATCAGATAATCTCCCAAATTCATCAGATCATAGAACTAATACTAAGAAATTAAATAACAATGTCAACACTATAGACAATGTTATGATAAATAATACTATATATAACTAATGAAATATTTCAAATAACACATTGATTTAGGGAATTATTACTTTAAATGAAAACCACCAACTTATATGAACACCAATTTAGGCAATAAACCAAATGGAATAAATTTTGGTTTTTATAGGGAGAATATTTGGTGTAGAAATTTTATTAAGGAAATAATCTTTTTTATTTTTGGATTGATGGAAAATGATAAATGAATAAGATTATAGATCTCATGTCCCTTTTTAAAAAACTTTTAATTTGGGTAGGAATTTTGGCCATCCATATATTTTATGTGAATGTCATTAATAATAATAATATTATTATTATTATTAATTTTATGAAAATATTAATTTATAATACTTGATAAAATAAATATTATAAAATAAGTTATAATTCCAACATTAATAATTATGGTAGATAAAATATCCAAATTTATTTTCAAACAACATAATTAAAATATAATCCTATAAAAACATGACTACACATTCTATGTTAAATAAAAATATATCTTATAAAAACATGTATTATAATATTTAAATAATATAAAAATATTATTCACATATAATATACTAAATAAAATTTTTGTTAAAATCATTATTCTGATTAAAATTATTTTCCAAATATATAGTCCTGTAGTAGAGTATTGTAGTGGATTCCACAACCCTTAGAGTGGAACCCCACAACCCCCACCATGGGCACATGACCTCAACAGCTACCATCTTAGTAGAATTGACCTACTTAGTGTGGCATGGGTCCTTGATTTTTTTTAATGGTGAGACATTGGATAGTTTTCAAACCCATATCCCTTCATAATTTATTAAAAAGTGAAGATTTACATGGTAGTATCGAGTAGTAATAATGATACACATGAAAAAAATTAAATCAGTTACATGGAGATAGAAGGAAAAACGTATTCCGATAAAAAATAGGGGAACTGTAAGTCTTCAAGAAAATATAACGTTCATCCTTTTGAAATCCATAAGCTGTAAGATCTTTATAAGAAGAACAGATCATCATAGGAGGAAGTCATAATGTGAAGTAGTGATTATTAAAGGGAATCATCTGTTTAGAAATCAAGATATTCCAGCCCTTGTGACTTATCAACAACATGTAAGGAAGAGCATTCAGGCACCTCACCAGTGTAGAGACTCCTCTTCTATTTCACCTGCTATTGATATAAACTAGAATTATGTATTGTCCAGAAAAATGAAGGTCATCCCCCAGTAATCAATAAAAACAACCATGAAGAGTTCATAACACCACAAACTATGTATTCAGATATTTGAAAACAAGATCAGATAATTTCACAAAAACCAGAAGCAAGAAATTCATATGCTTGGCAGGAGTAAACTGCATGAATATAAAAAACATGCCTCTTTGAAATGGATGAGAAAAAGGGTATAATACTCACTAGTTTAGAGCAAAATCAAACCAAAAAATCACTATGTTTTCCCGAGCTCCATATATCCTTCACACATGAGGTACCTCTTCCATAGAAATAGAGAAAGGAGAATCATTGAGCCTTGAATTGTCACACTATGGGAATGTTGGCTTATTTTTAATCATTATGTGTTTTTTCTTCTATCTCCATGTAACTGCTATCATTTTCTGTTGGTGTACAATCATTACACCTTTTAACCACCTTTTAAATCAATAATTTTATCAAATTTTGTAGGGATTTGGGTCGGCAAACTAGCCCATGTATTCTCTTTCTAAAAAAACATAGTTAGTAACCAAGGATTTAAAAACTATCGACTAACCAATAATCACCCACAGAATCAAAATACCTATATTTTCATATATAAATAGTTGCATTATTAATACAAAAAATATCATTCCATGTAGTCTTATACATTCATTAAAAAGGATATATTTTTTCTATAAAATAATATTATAAAAACAAACATTCAAATTTTGAAAAATTATAGTTCTACACTACATCATTTTTATGTACTATTAAAAAATGTGATGATATTTAAATATATATTACAGTTATTATATTATGGTTATGTAAACCCATAACACAGAGTTTGTTACCAATATCATATATCCCATAATGGTTTATTTAGAAATTATCCCTTATTTTTACAATAGATATTGACCTAGAGGACAAATATCTCTAGTGGGAATAAAATTAATTCTACAATAAAACATAGTTCCTCAATAAATTCAATGGGATCGTTGATTGTATTATATGAAGAATTTAATAACCATTAAACACCTTATTTTTTTAATTTTTTTTGGATTCATATGATATGTCATTCTTTGAAAAATATCAATTTTTATAATATTCCATAGAAGTGGATTGTTCATTTTTAAAAATAATAATCATAATAACATTCTCAATAAACACATTACATTTTAAAAACTCTATCATTATTACAATGATTTTATTCATGATTGAATATGGAAAAATTCAATTAACCAAATCCCATGATCATTCACAGGAGAATAATAGAAAATAAAATCTATAAAATAATATAACAACTCATATATTCCATAAAACAATGGTTCATATTAATGTACATATAAAACATATCAACTAATATTTATCATTTAATTATATATAAAATATCATATTTATAGAATAAATTATATTAGTTTATAATTAAATAATATATAGATATGTATTTTAATGTTTCATACTCCATTTAAACACATGGGTGAGAATTTATTATTGGAATACCAGTTTAGAGTAACCATAGAATAGAATTAAGATCTTCAACATAATATAATGACAACTGAAAATTTACCATACATGACTACTAGATTAATCAATAATGTTCATTAAATAATTGTAATTATTTTTTTTCTCTCATAGGGAAATAATTATGAGATCCTGAAAATCTACAATTAAATTGCAAATATATAGTTTAAAATTTATTTGTGATTTTTATTGATATATAAAATTTCATATATTATGTTATTAGTCAATACACACAATTTGAGACTTCGAAAATCATCTATTTCAATATAAACTCATATATTTTAAAAAAAATCTACTCAAATATCATTAAAATAAAATAGAATCATCCTTTTATAATTTAGTAGGGTTTTTAATACCCTTTTTTGATTTTCAATAACACTAATGTTCGTTTTCTCTATGGAAGGTGTTATGTTTTTATATCACATTGTGTGATTTTATGGATTTACATATACTTTATATGAATTTATGTTTTGTGATCATGATGTACATGATGAAAATATTTATTGAGAAATGTATCTGATGATATTTTGAGTTGGGAAAATGTTATTTTTCTTGAAATATGATAATTTAAAATGATCCAATTCGTGATTTGATGACTTTTATATTTTATCTAAATGATACTCATGATTGAATATAATGGATTATAGTCCCATCAAATTAGATTATATTTTTTAGAAAGAAGACTTAATTATTCTAGGATTATAGAAGATATTATTCTATGGAAACCTAAAAGGTAACAAGAATTAACTTATATTAGTCAAATGAGGATTGAATTGTGAATAATATATATAAAAAACCACATAAATATAATAAAGATATTATTTTTGAAGACAATAAAAAATTCTTTATTGATCAAGAGAATGATGATAGAAGGAATTTTCTAATGGTTGTAAAAGAAATTGAATAGATTAAGAAGTGACATTTGATGTCACTATAATTTAATGAAATGGTTGATGGTGTAGAATTCTCTCTAATGATAGATGATTATGTGACTGTGTTGTATGAATATTGGTTAATTAGATGATATTAAATTGACCATGACTTATAATCTATAACAAATCACTAGTATTGTGGTGGTCTATTGTGGTTATAAAAATGGATAATGATAAGGAATATTGGTTATATGTTAAAATAGATAATTGATATTTAGAGGGGATAATATCATTGCATATAATTTCCATAGTATTTAATATGGATAGTTTCATCAAAATGGTTTTGAAATTATAGATTTTCTCATTCTATATGATTGGAAGATATGGCTATTATAAGTAACATTTAGATGTTTCTTGTCAAATTCCAGGGATTGGAATTTTTTTTGATTAAATGTACATATCCAATGGATTATAAAAAATAATATTTTATTTTTTTGATTTATTGAAGAAAAAAAAATTATTTTGGGCCCTTACATATTGATAGAAGTTGAATAGGTTTAATTTAGTAAATAGAACTGAGCTATATCAATGAATATTAGAAACTTAAATTTATCACTATGAAATCAAATCAATTATAAAAAAGAAGATATAAATTATAAAATTTTAAAATTTTAAAAAAATTAATTTTATTGAAACCTAGTGACATTTATTCTAGGATTGTTAAGAGTGCAGACCTTGAAATGGTTATATGGTATTAAAATATTTACAATAATATTTAGTAAATTTGAATAGTTGGATATTGAAGAACATGCGATATTATTTCATCAGAGCATAGAAGGATACGTAAAGTAGCCTTCTCATTAATGATTCATTTTTATACTATTACATATTATTTTTATCCATGTTTAAAACCCAACATTATAATGATAATACTATAGGATACCGAAAAGAATATTATATATGAAATTTATAGAAGAAGAAGAAACACAAAAATTTATTAAAATAAACAATAATGTACAATAATCATGATATTCTATGACTATTGTTATAGATGGAAAATATAATATGGTTTGAATTTCATGTTTTATGGGAATTATATTTTATCTTTTGTCTTATTTGAGAACAAATAATTTTTTATGTGACCAAAGGATACTAATAACATTCCTAGTTTAGTTTTAATGCCACTATAATTAGTGTTTACCAATATAATAATATAGGGAGGTTTTTTAAAAAGTTTAACTTTTTGAATAATATAATAAATTTCATATACAACATGAAATTGATGGTTAAATGGTTAATATAATGTATATTTATAATGATATTATCCTAACATTGAAAGAAAACTTTTCTCTAAACAGGGCCAAACTTTTTAGAAATCATATGAACATATATCACTTATTTATTTCATTTATAATGTTGTAGGGGATATAATTTTAGGAAAATATCAAAATAATATGAAAATTATTTTTTTAATTTTATGTTATTGTATATTGTTAAAAATTAGCCACTATTTCAACCATCTATCTAAGTGCATCACCCATTTCGTAGAAGATTAATTAGTATTAGAGTTTGGCTCTCTCTGTCTGATTTATTTAATATACAAATATATTTTAAATTTTGTTAATAGTTTTGTTGTTCTTTATTTTTATTGAAATAATTATCAAGGTGGGATTATTTTTGTGGTACATTATCTCTATTCCCTTGGACTTCTTGTTGTTGAGATAGAAATTATGTGATTTCCACCAAATAGATATTATATTTACAAGAACATATCAATAAAAATAAACATTTATATATATATCCTTGTAATATAAAAATATTATATTTTATATATTTATTCCCATAATTATTACGTTATAATAATGTTTCTCAAAACTACTAATGTGAATCATGATATAGTTAAAAGAATCTAAAATTATAATGTATATTGAAATGAAGAAATAACCCAAATATGTATTACAATGATTGGATAAATTAATAAGGATAATAAATTATCCATTCATCATTATTTTATAAGTTGAAATTATATAAATAGAAACTAATATAGTTTAGGGAAATCGTCATGGAATTAACTATTGTGAAAATGGTTCATAAATAGTTTAATCATATACTAAATAAAGAATTCCAATAATATATAGAGATAATATATCTATAGATCATCTATAAAATATTTTCATTTCATATGAAAATATAAGATCACTAACATTTAAAAATGTTGTTATGGTTGAGATAGTTTATGCATCCATGATGAAGAATAAAATGAGAGATCCATACGATGATACATTATATGTATTAAAAGAAAATAATGTTGTAAATAAAGGATATAAAATAATAATTTCCCTTTTATCAAATAACATCAAAAGGGGAAATGGAATGTATAATAAAAATATATATTCATATGTTTTATGTGTGATGAACAAGTAATTTTTTTAATTAAATTGGCCACTAAATTGTACCACTGATTATGATGCTGATATGATAGATCAATAACTCATGAAGAATAAATGGATTAAAAATTATAATTATTCTAAATTATCATTGGATTGTAAAATTATATATCCATTAAATATTAAGATAATTATTCAAATAAATGTATAATAATATTTTAGTCAAAAATGTGATAGATATGATTTTTTTTTGAATTTTATATTTTGAATATTATAATACTAACTATTTAATATTACATAGTTTAAAAATTTCAATATTATAGAATTAAAAGAATCCCAGAACATTGTTAATTAATAAATTATTGTTTTTATTATTTGATTATTGTAATATTATTTGTTTGATTCTGATGTATTATATTAGTGTGTAATTTTTTTAAAAGGTTCTTCCTAATGGAGTATTAGTATTCTTCTTAATAATGTATTGAAGTTTAATTTTTTTTTTATATTACACCCTAAGAATATTAGGAACCTTGTGATGTGGCCCCCTGAGGAAAATGGTTATTATTACCAAATTAAGAGTATTTAGGTAAAAACCCATATAACACTTTTTTGAACCATATTTAGTATTAGAGTTTTAAATTTCTATAATTAATCTATTACCCGTTTTATTTTTCATGTACATGTTCCTATAATTTATGTGTACTCTTTTAAGATTTGACAATATTTTGAAAAATTGAAAACATATTTGTAATGAACATAATAATTAAGAACATTAACTGTAACGTCCGTGGACCAGGAGGCACTAATCTAGTACCCCGATCTGGGTCTCTACATGACTGAAAGCATGTCTCCCCATACACCAGATGTTTCCAAATAGAAGAGAGTGTCTAACAGGTCACGTTGGGATACTATATTTTTTTTACCAGAGTAATCCATAATAGATGAAAATTTAAATAATAGAACTATAGGAAAAAATCAATGACATGCATAAATAACAAATTATCAAATATGGGTGAAATCATATAAAACATTATATATGCCATGACATGATACAATTCCAAGAGAAGAAAACCACAGTGGGAAGAAAAATAGATGAATCCCCAAAATGGTCTGGACTCCTCATCAGAACCTCACCCATACATGTACCAAGTCCAACTCAACCTCATAGAATATGGATCTAGCCCTTGTCTTGACCTGCAAACATGAAATCTACTCAGGTAAAAAATGAAAACCTAAACACGGTGTGATTATAACTTAATAGTTCACCACCAATGGTTTTAAATTTTTTTTTGAAAATTCATATAGTTCATGAATGTGATAATAAAGGCAAGTAAAGATAAATAGTTCAATATTCTATTCTAGACTATGTTCCTTAAATTGTATTACCATTGTGTTTGAGTTCACTACATAGAATCATCACGATTTAATATAACCTTTTCATGTGCTAAAAAGTATTAGGAATATTCAATGCTCTCAATCATATGAGAATAAAATTAATCCTTATCTCACTAGGCATCAAATTTTAACTATATAATAATCATCACCTCAAATCATCAGTCTGGGTGGAATAAAACTATAAGGCCCTGACCAAAAACATTACATAATATTTAATTAAATGAATAATTCACATTGAGGATCTTTTCAGCATTATAGTTTTAAAGAATTATTCCAAAACTATTACATTACATCTCAAAAATTACAAGGTAGAAACTTCTACATAGTTTCCAATTCCTTCATAAAATAAAAACTCTTTAAAAAAAAGAGTCATTTCTAGTTCCATGTTTTAGATAGTATTAAATTTCCATGATCCCATCCTTTACCCTATTCAAATTTATGTTCTGTAAAAAAACATTTAAAAAACATGGGATGATCATAAAAAGCTCAGTAAGGGATACACAATGAAGGAAAACTGTTAGTTTTTCAAAACAACAAGTAAACCATGAATACTTTTTCATAATTAATACATTTCTCCTTTATGAAGTAGTAAATACTTTTCAACAAATAAAAGATCATTTCATTCACTTTTTAAACCGAAATATTACCATAAAACCCATATATAGAACACATAACATATAAAGGTAACATGGTACATAAACATACTTAAATGGAATAACCATATGGCTGACTTCCACACATATCACTAAATGGAACAGCCGTACATTCGACTTCCTTACAAAATGCATTGGAGATTATAATGTAACCACCCATCCTAGTTTATCACTGCACCACCCATATTTTGGTTTATAACGTAACCACCCATCAAATGTCCAAGAACCATTATAAAATCATAACACATAAAATATTGAAAATTTAAAGATTTCACTAATAAAATTTATTTTAAAATCACAAGAAATAATTTCAAGATATTGAAATAATCAGTATATTTCAAAAACCATTTTTAATACAAAAACACCCAAAATATAATAAAGTATTTCATTTTTCATTTTAGAAAACATTAATGTTTATAGGGGAATCCAAATAATGATTACGGTGGCAGAGAGGTCATTGTTGCCACAAATGTTAAAAACATTCCAATTTTAATTTAGTAAAACAAATCTTAGAAAACAGATTCCCATTGAATGAAAGTAAAAGTAAAAGGGTTTTATTTTACAACATGTAAAAGAAGAAGGTATATATTATTGAAATATGTCTCAATGAAAGGAGATTGAGATGAAGTCCCTTACATTGTGTATGACTTGACCCGTTCGTTCTTTAATCTTAGGAATAATAAACTAAAGTTAAATTCTACTTTCTTAAGAACCTTTTTAAAGTTAATAATTCCTTTTATATCACTTATAAACATGTTATAAACATTATATAATCATTTAAGCTAATAACGTTCGTTTTGTCGATATTTGTCACTTGAGTCAAAAATGGACTTCTTATAATTACATGTTGTTCACATGGTCAAAAGTTAATTATATCTAGAATGATATTCATGATATAGATATCATATATATAATATATATCCATTATATACATGTATTTATAATAGTGCATAAAATTTGGATGTATGAAATGAAATGCACCATTTATGGAGACGGTAAGCCGTATGTACGCATGAACGCTAATTTCATTTATATTTATTCTTTTAATGGTTTTAAAACATAATGATACATATATATAATATAATTATAGTATAATATAATATATAATATCATTAACATCATCATTTATACATCCAACATATGGAATTAACGAGTCATATCACTTTGAGGGGGCGGTAGTCTGCACTTCCTCAAATGAAATTAAAGCGCTGACCCATAATGGAATCCATAATGGTATGATATAAAAGGATAATAAATATGAATAAAGAATACAAAAACATAATATATATCATATATAAATATAGTGCCATCTTAATGTACACCATGAGAGGCGGTAGGAGATAATCGAACAATCATCGTTTCGTGAGGCGTTAGTTTTCCATTCACAGAAACATTATGTTCTTCACCCATTAGACGATGGAGTGTGTAAGTGTAGTTCGAATCCTTCTCATAACAAAATAATAGTATATTTAGGATATCGGTGTTGTTATAAAATAAAGGAATAAAAATATTTTAGGGGATTGAGAAGTAAAATAATAGAAAAGAAGATAAGATGAATCATTACCTTTAATTTGGGTAACTCCCTTTGGTTAGAACCAAAAGTACTTCTTGAAGGGCCTTATGCCTAAGGGAAGGCTTCTGAGAGGAGGAGAAGGATCTTGAGCGCTTATTTGGGTAGGGGTGGAAGATAAAATGGGCTTGAGAGGTGTGAGTTATTGTTTAGAATTGAGGAATTTTTATAACGGTAAGGAGGGGCTCTTTAGGAAAGTATGAAGATAATATTTTATTATATAATGATATTCAGATTATAAAAGTCCAAAACTAATTAAAGTCTAATATAAGATGATTAATGGTAGAAAATGACTCAAAAAATAAGGTTATGACCAGTGTTAAACTACTTTTGTATTATTGTAATATTCTTTTTACCTGGAATTACCCAATTTACCTTCAACTGCGGTAAATAAAAGCCGGAAGATACTATTCATCAAATATTATTTTCATATTATTTAACCAAATTTTACTTAAAAATAAAAACCAAATATGTCAGATTTTAGAAATTCAATTCACAGAAGCAGAAAATTTCATTTAAACGAAAATGTCAGTTTTTAACTTCTACTTAGTGGTTTCACTATTCATCAAAATTTGATGTTTTTCCGAAAACTACCAAAAATTCAGCCAATGATATATTTGATATTCCAAATTAAAAAATGATGTATATTTTCCCAAATTCAAAACATAGAGGTTGCATTAATTTATTTAAATGTAATTTCCGTTGCTAAGACAAATAACTTGTTTTTAAGAGATAATAACTATCAAAAGATCGATATTTATTTATGTCCAATTTCAAAGTGAAATTAATTAAAATGACCATAATTGGATTAATTGGTAAAAATATAATATAATTACTCTTTAAAACCAATTACAATGATTATATAACCATATAAATAAATTAGATTAAAATGCACTTTTGAATAAAAATACAGTATTTTTCACTATTCATATAAAAATGAATTTTATCAGAAAAATATAAATAAATTCCCTAAGTAAATTTTAATGTCCCGAATCTAAAGAAGAATTTTATTTTGTCAAATAGAACATATAAAAGTGACTAAAACTATATTTAAAGAGGGTTCACCATTAAAAGGTGGTAAATTAACCTTTTGAACTAAATTATGATTAAAATTAGACTCATTCGCATTTTAAGCCTATAAAATTTATTTAACAAACATGTATAATCATATTGTTTTTAGTTTGTTTCATTTCTGCCAATTCAATGACTATTAGTTAACTACCATTTAAAATAATAATATTATATTATTTGTGTGCAATGTAATATTTCAAAGATACATGTTTTTTCGTATCAGGTACGCCATCGAACAAAGCATCCCCTTTAAAGTAAAATTAATATTTAACTCACAAATATTAATACATATGAAAATATATTATTGTATATTTATGTGGGATGTTAAATCTATACCCCCTTTTGTGAATTGATTCCCCAGAATTTCTATTCACTTATCAAATAAGTGGGGGTATTTATTCCTCATATTATTTTCAGATTCCCATGTTTCCTCTTCAAACATATGGTTTTTCCAAAAAACAATTACCTGGAAAATTACCTTATTTCAAAACACATGCTCTTTACTATCAAGAATCTAGACTGGTTTTTCCTCATAATAGATATTCTTTTCTAGCTGAACTACATCTGGACTCAAAACATGAGATGGATATAACATATACTTTCTCTACATTGAAACATAAAAAAAATTTGTACCTGGGATAAACATGGAGGTAAAGACACTTTGTATGCAACTGATCCAACATTCTATAGGATTTCATAAGGTCCAATGAACCTCGGACTCAACATTCCCTTCTTACCAGAACACATCACACTTTTCCATGGATAAACCTTGAGAAAGACATGATCAGCTACATAAAAAAGAAATATCCTTCCTCTAGTTATCCAAATTACTTTTCTGTCTGCTCTGAGCTGTTCTCATTTTCTTCTAAATCAACAGAACATTTTTTTCCATCTCTTCTACCAATTCTTGTCACATCATCTTCCTTTCACTTACTTCATCCCAAAATACAGGACTTCGAAAATTCTTTCCATATAATTCCTCAAATGCATGAATCTGTATAATGGAATGGAAACAGTTATTATAAGAAAATTCAACCAAAGAATGATATGGGTCCCAGCTTCCCTGGTAATCCAATGAACAAGCAGGTAGCTTATCCTCCAAGGTCTGAATTGTTCGTTCTGACTGCCCATATGATTACAGATGAAAAGTTGTACTAAAATTTAATTCAGTACCCAATAACTTATGAAGGCCTTTCCAATGGTTAGAAGTAAACCTGGCATCATGATTAGATAAAATAGATATGGGAACTTCATTTAATGTGACTGTCTCTTTAACATACGATAGAGAAAGCTGATCGAGAGACAAAGTATCTCGAATAAGAAGGAAATGAGCAGATTTAGTCAACCAATAAACAATAAACCAGATTTCATTATTACCTCGAGATTTATTAGGTAATCCTACAACAAAGTCCACGGATATATTTTCCCATTTACACTCTGGCATCGGTAAAGATTGAATCATCCCTTTTGGTAACTTCTGCTCTTCTATAACCTATTAAGAAGTCAAACACCTCACAGTAAAAATCAGCAATATCTCTTTTCATTCCATCCCACCAGTAATACTACCTCAGATCTCATTACATCTTTGTACTGCTTGGATGAACTGAAAAAGGGGAACTATGAGCTTCACATAACAACTCATTCTTTAACAGTGAATCAGAAGGCACACATAATATTTTTCCGAACCTCAAAACAAAATCATTATATATGTTAAAACCAGTAAACATACCCTTCAAAACCAACTATACCTTTTTCTACAACTTACTATCTTCTTTCTGCGCTTGATTTATTCTGTCTGATAGAGATGATTTTACATACACCTGAAACAGAACAGAAGCATTTCCTCCACAAACAAAATCTAGGCCAATGTTTATCAAATCAAAAACCAAAGTATCTCATTTCAAACATATCATGGTTAATGAAGCATTAATTTTTTGACACAAAGAATCAGCCACATTATTTTCCTTTCTTGGATGGTAATGAATCATGCAATCATAATATTGATTAATTTCAACCATCTCCTCTATCTCATTTTAAATTCTTTTTTGAGTGAATATAAACATCAAAATTTTGTGGTCAGTATATATTTCACATTTTACTCCATAAAAATGATGCATCCAAAATTTTCAATAATAAACAACCGAAACTAATTCCAAATCATATGTTGGGTAATTTAACAAATGAGTTTTAAATTGACGTGAAGTTTAAGCAATTACCTGATCATTCTGCATAAGGACACATCTAAGTCCTTTCAACAAATCATCACTATAAATAATAAATTCACAATTTTTGGATTATAATGCCAAAACTGAATCATTCACCAATATTATTTTCAATTCCAAAAAACAATAATGACATTATTTTGTCCAGACGAACTTAATACCCTTTTGAATTAACTTAGTCATTGGAGTATATAACCGTGAAAAATTCCCAAAAAACCTTCAGTAATGACCTGCTAAACCAAGAAAACTACAAATATTGGTTATATTTGTGGGTCTAGGCCATTATTCAACAATATTTGTTTTATTAGGATCAATAGTTATGCTATTTTTTAAAACAATGTGACCAAGGAAAGATATTTGCTGTAACCAAAACTCCAACATTTTGAATTTCCCAAATAGTTTATTTTCATTTAAGGATTGCAAGAAAAACCTTAACTGACTTTAATGTTCCTTTTTACTTTTAGAAAAAACCAAAATTTCATCAATGAACACAACTAAAAACTTATCCAAGAACTAACAGAAAATTCTATTCATAAGATACATGAATATAAAAGGTGAATTGGTTAAAGAAAAAGGCATAAATATAAATTCATAATGGCCATATCTAGTATGAAATGTGATCTTAAGAATGTCTTCTTCCTTTACTTTCAATTAATCGTACCCCGACCTCAAATCAATCTTCAATAAACACTGAGCTCCTAGAAGCTGATCAAAAAAATCATAAATATGAGGCAATGTAAAGTTGTTCTTAACAGTGAGGTTATTCAATGATTTATAATCAATGTAAATTCTCATTAAACCATCTTTCATTTTAACAAATAATATAGGGGAACCCTATAGTGATGTGCTATGTCGAATGAAAAAATTATCTAATAACTCCTGAAATTGATTCTTTAATTCCAAAAGTTCATTTTCAGCCATTCGATAAGGGGGCTTTGAAATTGGCTTAGCATCAGGAACTATGTCAATAGTAAATTCAACTTCTTGATTAGGTATAATACCAATAAACTCGTCAGAAAAAACATCAAGATAATCATTTACCACTGGCACATCATTTATCTGAACAGTTCCTTTGTTTTCAACAATATGTTCAAGGTAACATTCATTTATATATTTTACTACTTTTTACCTTCCTGATAAGTTATCAAAATCAAGGGTTAAATCTTGTACACAAACTGAAAATCATTCTGAAAATAAACCTCTTTAGCTTTTCAGTCAATCGTAGCATGATAAAAATAAATCCAATCCATGCCTAAAAAACATCAAACTCCATTAGAGGCAAAATAATAAGGTTTTCAGGTTGATTTTTCCAACACACAAGGACCATAAGGTTCTTATAATTTCTTTTTGCCTCAGATTTTCCTCCTGGTGTTTTAACCATATGTTCAGTATTTATATCGTGAGATTGAATTCCCAATTTACTAGAAAAAATATATGAAATGGAAGAGTGTGTAGACCCTGAATCAAACTACACATTGGAATAATTTGAACACACAAACTGTGTACCTAATACTACTTCATTTGATGGCCCAACATCTGCTGAAGTTGTTGCAAAGGATTTCACCACCCCTTTCTTCTTGTATTCTAGTTTCCTTCCCTCATTTGAGTTCTTTGATGGACACTCATTTTCATAATGACCAATTTCATTGCACAGAAAACATCTTACCTCTGTATTTTCATTGCCTTCTTGATCATATTCCTTACAGTTATGAGCAATATGACCAAACATACCACACCAGAAGCACGCACCAATCATTGATAAAAATTATCCTGCATGCTTTTTACCACACTTCTCACAAGATGGATATTTATTTTTCTTAATTCAATGCCCCAACCCTAGTTACCCATAGTCGGTGTATTATTACATAACATTGGCATGATAACAAAAGATCAAGTCTCAAAAGACCGATTAGTTTAGTAGCCTTGGAATCACAAGATATATTCATAAGTCTTACATTACATCATAAAGTGAAAAAAACAACAACAACATCTTGTCTTTATATCCCCTCATACTATCCCTACGGGTCATTCATAAAATACTTCATCACATCCTAGGAAAAATTATAACATTGAATGGGGTGAGCTCAGATGCTCAGTAAGGACAACAATATAGCAGAAACACTCATAAATAAACATAAACATTTAAGGCAATGTATAACAAAAACAAAAGCCTTTTAAACTTGAACTTCAACATAATTTGGAAAAGATAAAATGAAATAATTCCATTTAATTATTCACATGGATATTCTTCTAGTCTAATAATCACATGAAATATCAATAACCACTTTCATAATGATGGAATTCATAATGCCAGACTATCATAACCACATATTCAAGGCCTTGTTCCAAGGCTACAAATAATATTTTTCCAAGTCCTTGTTCCAGGACACTAGTTTTTCTAATGAGACCTACCTATGCATCGAAGAGCTATAGTGGGCTCCACCTGTCACTTATTAAGTCTAATTCATTCCTCATATGAACAGGGTTAAACATAACATAATCCTTTGAATTAAAAATAGCATACGAAATGTCAATACATTCTCCACAAACCATGAATGGTATAAAAATAACACATCCACAGTGAAACATATTAAAAAACCTTCAATACTAAATGGTTGTTTTGAATCATAATAAATCAACTTCAAATAAGATTAATATTCATCAAAGGAAGTTGACATAGTTGAAATCAAATCAATTTGAGATAAATATCTTTTTTTTGAAATCTTTTAAAAGGAACATAATTATAAAATAAAAAATTTACATTGATAATATTTATATAAACATGTAAGGGAAGCTTTGACGATTTTATAATAGTGTAAAATAGCCACACCAGCCATATAAGTTAAAGAAGACATTCTTACCTTAATTTTGTCGAAAAGGTTAAAAAGGACCTTTTTTGGAAAATGACGGAAAGATTCATTTATAGAAATCTCATAAAAAGTCCAAAAATGGAATAAATGACGTTAACCCATAGTCTATAAAATAGTAAGAATGTGTTGAAATAAATTTTTAAGAAACATGTATATTGATAATAAAGAGGTCCCAATAGATAATTACGTATAAACAACCTCAGATAATGAAGAGATTGTGAAATAAACCCTTACCTTGAAATTTTCCTTGGTTGAGGGTAGGTTAACCTCCTGTTTAATAGTTTAATAATTGTTATTAAGTTATACAAGAATCATATACATAAATATGATATAATATAAGATCTTTTAATTTTTCTTTGTTAATAATATTTTAGTATTATCATCGTTTCTGGTGTTCACTTAATCGTTTTCTTTTATATGTTTTGTTACATAAGTCAATGTTTGTTATGTATAGGTTGTATCTTATTCATATATAGAATGTTATTAAGTCTTTAAACATTATTTTTAACCATAAAATGAAAATTATTGTTGAATGGATATGATGGGGAATGAATCTCATCACGTATGTGGAGACTATAGTCCGTACATACGCATGAGCAAAAATATCATTCTTTTAATATTAAAATAATATATAATTGGATTTTATATCATATATAAAGAATACTTATCATGTTATATTTATTATTTACATCAATTACACATCATTATCATACCCATCAAAATAAAAATATCTTGAATAACAATTACACCACGACGTGGAGACGGTAAGTCGTACGTACACACGTATGGTGACATGTCATTCAATGTATGGATAGAAAACTGAATATGGTAGTAAAATATTTATAATAACATCATAGTATATATAATATACTGTATTTATTATTTTATAATGTAAATAACAAAGAAATAAGAATTGGAAGAAGAAAGGAGCTTGAAAGAGGGTGGTGAAAACATTACCTCTTCTTCGGGTTCTTCCTTTTGATTTGATCAAAAGGGTTTATTAGGTTGGATTTCTGATCAAATTAAGGCCTCTAGGTTTAAGTTAAGGTATTTTAGAGAGTATTTGGGAAGGTTTTGGCTGAACTAAAAGGATTCAAGGGTATGAATTACTGAGAAGGGGGAGTTCCCTTTTATAAGAGGGGTGAGGGGCACCTTTAGAAAAGCTAGAAATATTATAATAGAATAATTAATATTCGGTTTCTAATAGATCCAAAGTGTATTATTTAATGGTTAAGGTTAGGATGGGTCTAAATCCTTCAACAAATATATTTTAGATAGGTTTGGGTAAATATATTAACCTTATCTTTTAGTTTTAACTCATAGTTAATTAGTTTGACATTTACCATGTCCCTTTGTATTTTTAAATTATATAGTTAATAAACATACTATATACATACAAAAGACCCCCAAGTGGTCCATTAATGATACATATATCATTATATAAGTACTTGGGCCGAAACATAGATTTTTAGGAATATAATATCAATTAATAATATAGTATTTTTTTTAAAAACTCATTTATGTCAATTTTGACACTATTTAATAATTGATTTTTGTTAAAGTCATAAAAACATTATTAATTATAAAAAAATTCATTTAATAAATCCTATCATGTCATATTAACCAATAAAATTCGTTTATGTCATCAAAACTTTCAAATTATATTTATTTTAACATTTATAATACTAATTATTTGATTCGTTCATTAATAAAGAAAATAATGCATTATTATTGTCATAAATAAATTTTAATTATTAAATGTCTAAAAATTATAAATAAAATACCATTATGTAGGAAATAGTTCTATCTTTATAATGAATATTTATATTCTAAAATATAATATATTTAACGCTATGTAAAAATTTTTTTTCTAAAAGATATATGCTTATGTCATTTTTTGTATTTATTTAATCTTAATTAATATAAACTGTCCTTATCACCTACAAGTGGCTCCATGAGGTCCCAAAATCGACCCAAAGATTACCATGGTTAGAGATGTATCATAAAATAGTGTCAAGACACGTTTTAGGGTAATGTGATATTATTATAATATTATCTTTTACCCTTATTTCTCGGATTTACCCTTTAACAATGGTAAATAAAATATTTACCGAAGTAATTATTCAAAAGTTCTAAAAATAAGAGTTACCTATTTACACAATTTGAAAATCCTGATTCCGAATATGGAATTTATTTTTCCAAATTAAAAACTTAGAACCAACAGAAATTAATTTAAAATCAATTTCCGCTGTCAAAATAAAAAGCGTGTTTTTAAGAAATAATAACTATCAAAAGATTGACACTTGTTTATGTACGGTTTAAATGTAAAATTATGTCCAATGAACAAAATTTTATTAAATGGTAAAAATATATTCTAAATATACTTTAAAACCACTTAAATTCATAATTTATCACTATTAATTATTTTGATTAAAAAAGTTGTTTTCAATTAAAATTTAGTAATTTTCACTATTCATCAAAATATAAAAGTTATCCGAAAAGTACCAAAATTTCACCCTAAGATAATTTTGATATTTAGAATCCAAAAATGAATTCCATTTTGTAAGATAAAATTTATAAAATTTCAAAATATGGGTATACTTTTCATAACGGCTACTTTGATTGGTCGCGGTGTGTTAGAATCTCGAAGTTGCGTACAATGCAAGCTATTGCATTATTCAAAGTGAAATGTACTGTGGAATATTGGAGTGTTACACTTACCTCATGGATTATTTGATTAATTATTTCCATTTTCCTACCAACAAGACCTCTTATTCAGTTGTTTTTCTGAGAAAACATGATCTTCGACAAACTCCATTTCCACCTTCTCTGCATATCGAAGAAGTTTTTAATAACTTTTAAAACTGCCAGAGGCTAATTCCTTTCAGAATTGAAGATTCAGTCCTGGGTAAAATAGATTTATCTTACTATAAAGATCTCAGATGAAATTTGGATCATACATTTCCAGTCGAGTGAATTTTTCTTCATAAGCAGCCACTGAGTCATCCTCCTTCCTCAATTCCAGGAATTGTTTTTCTATCCTAAGATAAACCACCTTAAGAAAATATTTCTCAAGAAAAATACATTTGAATTCATCCCAATCAAGAGAATATATTTTCTCACTATCCCTAATATTTTTCACCATCGACAACCACTAATCATCTTCACCTTCAAAATGGTAAATAGTGAGACTTACCTTTTGATGTTTTTACAAACTCATGACATCGAAAATTTTCTCCAATGTTTTAATCCACACATCTGCTTGAATAATGCCAGATATTCCTCTAAATGATGGGGGATGATTCCTCATGAAATGATCTACTAATGACATGTTCATTTGTGGTTGATCTGGCTGATCTCATGCATGGATACCACCATCATTTATATCCTGAGTCAACTGTTCCATCACTACATCAAATTGTTCAGTTCCGATTTCCCACCATTTTAGGTTACTGATTTGAAAGGATGTCTTCTTCCTGACATCATCTCAATATAGCTTCCCTGTTTCGTCTATGGAAACCCATTATGAACACATAATTAGCTTAGGAGAAGCAAAATGGTAATATGTAAATGCTATATTTTTTGAATATTAACATAAATTAGATCAGGGACATTAATTTAACAAAACCCTAACTCCTAAAGTTATATAAACTGACCTACGATACCAACTATAAGGCCCCGACTTTAAACATTACATAATATTGAATTAAATGAATAATTCACATTGAGGATATTTTCAGGTTTAGAGTTTTAGAGAATTAGTCCATAACTATTACATCACATCTCAAAAATTAAAAGGTAGAAACATCTATTTAGATTCCATTTTTTCATATAATAAAAATGATAGTAAAAAAAAGTAATGTCTAGTTCAATGTTTTAGAAAGCACGACATTTCCTTGATCCAATCCTTGACCCTATTCCACTTTACGTCATGTGAAAAACATTTCAAAAACTTTGGATGACCATAAAAATCTCAGTAAGGGATACACAAAGAAGGAAAACATTTAGTTTTTCAACACACCAAGTAAACCATTAATACTTAATCATAAGTAATAAATTTCACCTTTAGAAAGTTGTAAATACTCATCACTAAATAAAATATCATTTCATACCCTTTTGTATCCAAAATATTACCATAAAACCCAAATAAATAACACATAACATATAAAGGTATCTTGGTATATAAACATACTTAAATGGAATAACCATAGGGTTGACTTCCACACATATCACTAAATGGAATAGCCATGCGGCCGAATTCCATACCCTATTCATTGGAGGTTATAACGTAACCACCCATCCTGGTTCATCATGCCACCACCCATCATTTCGTTTATCATGTAACCACTCGTTAAATGTCTAAGTACCAATATAAAATCATAACACATAAAGTATTACAAATATAAACATTTCACTAATAACATTTAATTTTCAATCACAAAGAAATAATTTCAGGATATTGAAATAACTAATCATTTTCAAAAACAATTTTCAATACAAAAACACCGAAAAATAGAATAAGGGATTTCCTTTTCATTTTTGAAAACATTAAGACATATAGAGGATTCCAAATAACAATTTCAGCAGCAGAGAGGTCATTGTCGCCGCAAACGTTAAAAACATTCCATTTGTCGTTTAGTAAAATAGTTCATAGAAAAAATATTACCTTTGAATGAAAGTAAATGTCAATTGTTTTAATTATACACCATGTGAAAGATGAAGATATATATTATCGAAATATGCCTCAATGAAAGGAGATTGAGACGAAGTCCCTTACTTCGTGTCCGACATGACCTGCTCGTTCATTAATCTCCTGAATAATATACTAAAGTTAATTTCAACTTTCTTAAGAAAATTTTTAAAGTTAATTATTCCTTCTATATCACTTATTACCATGTTATAAACATTATTTAATCAATTATGTTAATAACGTTCGTTTTTTCGATATTTGGTACTTGAGTCAAAAATGGACTTCTATTAATTACAAGTTGTTCACATGGTAAAAATTTTATTATATCCAGTTTTATATTCAAGATTTAGATATCATACATATCAAATATATCTATTATATAAATTTATTTATAATAGTACATTAAATTTAGATGTAAGAAATGAAATGCACTGTTCATGGAGACGGTAAGCCGTACGTACGCAGAAACACAACTTTCATTTCTATTTCTTCTTTTAATGGAATTAAAACATTATGTTACATATGTATATTATAATTCGAGTATAATATCATATATAATATCATTAACTCTATCATTTATACACCCCATATTTGGCATTAATGATTCATATCACTTTTAGGGGGCGGTAGTCCGCACATCCTCAAATGAAATTATCGCATATACCCATAATGGGAACCATAAAGGTGTGATATAAATGGAAAATACAGAAGCATAAATAAAACATAAACATAATATATATCATATATAAATATAGTTTCATCTCAATGGCCACCATGAGAGGTGGTAGAAGATAACCGACCAATCATCGTTTCGTGTGGAGTTTGTTTTCCATTCATAGAAACATTATGTTTGTCACCCATAAGATGGATTCCTATGTAAGTGTAGTTTGAATCCTTCTCATAAAAACATAATCGTATATTTATAATACTTGTTTTGTTATAAAATAAAGTAATAAAAAGATTTTAGGGGTTGGATATGTAAAATAAAATAAAAGAAGTTAAGAGGAATCATTTCCTTTAATTTGGGTAACTCCCTTTGGTTTGAACAAAAAGGACTTCTTGAAGTGCCGTATGCCTATAATAAGGATTCTAGGAGGAGGATAATTATCTTGAGAGATTATTTGTTCAGGGGTTGGATGTGCCAATGGGATTGATAGGTGTGAGTTATTGGTTAGAAGTGAGGGATTTTTATAATTGGGAGAGGAGCTCTTTAGGAAAGTATGAGAATAATATTTTATTATATAATGATATTTGGTTTCTAATGGTCCAAAACTAATTAAAGTCTAAGATAATATGACTCATGGTCTAAAATGACTCAAAAAATATGGGCAAGGCAAGTGTTAAGGGAATTTTGTATTATTATAATATTTTTTCACCTTGAATTACCCAATTTACCTTTAATCGCGGTAAATAAGTCAGAAGATACTATTCACCAAAAATTATTTTCATCTTATTGAACCCTATTTTACTAATAATAGAAACCATGTATGTCAGATCTTTGAAATTCAATTCACAGAAGCAGTGAAATTTCATTTAAATGAAAATGTCAGTTTTTAACTACTACTTAGGGGTTTCACTATTCATCAAAATTTGAAGTTTTTCAGAAAACTACAAAAAATTCAGCCTAAGCTATATTTGAAATTCAGAATTCAAAAATAATTTCTATTTTACAAAATTAAAAACATATAAGTTACATTAATTAATTTAAAAATAATTCCTATTGTCAAAACAAATAACGTGTTTTTTAGAGAAAAAACTATCAAAAGATCGTCAATTATTTTGGTCCAATTTAATAGTGAAATTAATTCCAATGTCAAAAATTGGAATAATAGGTAAAAATAAAATCTAATTACACTTTAAAACCAATTATATAGATAATATAACCCCATCAAAAATTATATTATAATTCACTTTTGAATAAAAATACAGTATTTTTCACTATTCATGTAAAAATGAATTTTATCATAAAAATACCAAAAAAATTTCCATTGGTAAATTTTGATATCCCGAATCTAAAAAAGAATTTTATTTTTTCAAATAGAAAATATAAAAATGAAAAAAACTAGATTTAAAAAAAGGTCACCATTAAAAGGCACTAAATCGACCTTTTAAAGTAAATTATGCTTAAAATTAGATTCATTCACATTTTAAGCCTCTAACTTTTATTTAACAGACATGTATAATCATATTGTAGTTATTTTTGTTCATTCCCACCAATACAACAACTAAGAGTTAACTACCACTTAAAATAATAATATTATATTATTAGTGTGCAAAGTATGATTTTAAAGAAACCCAATGTTGCATATCGGGTATGCCATCGAACAAAGAGTCCCCTTTAATGAAAAATTAATATTTAATTAAACAATATTAATAAATATGAAAATATATTATTCTTTATTTAATTTTGATGTTACAAAAACCGTTAGGGTAAAAAAACTCCATCCCCTTCCCTAACTCTGGCAATTAGGGGTGGAGTTAGAACCTTGGTCTAACAAAACCCATGGGTGTAGAAATTCAAGTTGATACCCCACTCATTTAAACCATGTGAACTTTATTTTTTATCATTCAACACAATTAACCATATCACAAAAAACATATCCAATTTCATTTAAACCATCACCACAATATCAATAAATGGGAAATTAACATTTTAACTCAACCCATTAACACATTTATTGTTTATATTACTTAACTCCTTTATCCCCATTTGCATTTTCCATTTCTATCCCACTATAAATATTTATGTATAAAACTAATCCGCTTGCATTTTCCAAAAAAATCATTTTACCATTTTCATACGAATCAAACACCCTCTTAGTACATTACCCTACCAAAGTGTATTACTAAAAATAAATTACACATACTTTATTCATACTAGAATTTGAATCATGGGTTCTGTGTTCCCACACAACACCCTTACACTTACTTAGCTAAAATCTATGTCTATAGAATATCAGCACATCCCACAGGTGGCCCAAATTATGTAGATTCGTCCACCAAGTATCCCATATGGATCATGAGGGTTTCAATTTACCATTTAAACACACAATAAATCACATCATGTCAATTTCACCAAGAACATAACAAAATAGGCCATGGATAAAAACCCTACATTCCCAAATCAACAAAAAAACATGTGATATAACATGTAGACCACATACCTTAAATCTATTGCCAAACACACTCCCAAACAATGTGTTAGATCTTAATTAAGCCAACCCTAGAATCCTCAATCTAATAATCAATAAAAATAATGGTCTTGAGAGCTTAATATGGAGATGGGTATGAAATAGTATCCCTAATTAAAAAAGAAAATCAAGAAGGAGGTTATCCATTCCCTGGATCATCAATCTACAACATAAGACACTCCTAATAGACTAGGATTGAAGGAGAAACACATCATTGAATATCTTGGAATCCTGGCTCGATACTACGGTTGAATGAGGGAGATGGCGAGAAATACCGAGTAGGTATAAGAAACCCTATAATGGAATTTTTGTAATTTCTAAGATGTTTCAAGGCCGTGAGGTTTACCCACACAATTTGAAAAACCGTATGCAAACCTTGTGAAGGATACTTCATGCACACTGTTCCGTTGCACAGTTTTCTAGACCAAGTGAAAACCATGCAGATTACCACTGCCTGCATTGTCTACCCTCACATGGTTTTCCCGACCGTGTGCAAACCATGCGGATTGCCCAAAAAAAATTCCCCTTTTTAGATCCCCACCATCCATAACACCCCAGATCCTTCATAAGGACTTGGTAGAACATTTAATTAACCAAAAAATGGGACATAAAATGAAACATAAACCATAACATATAATATAATGAAATTTGGTATCTTACAACCTCCCCGCCTTATAACGGCTTTTCCCCAAGACACTCATCTCGAGCTTCATCGGGATTCTAAAACAAATAGGTTGGGATACTAGGCCAACATTTTTTATTTCCTCTCCCACATTTCTTTATTAATGATTTCATGCAGCCAAAAAACAAAAACCAATGACACGACCTTACCCCACAAAACATTCTCACTATGGTCCAAAATACAAAACAAGTTCTCCTCAAAGGACTCATCTACCTCATGCCTAAAATACTCTAAATTTATCACATGATAGTGATAAAAAATGATACTATTAGTGTTAAGAAACATGGAAATAATCTTTCATCCCACTATAACATTGTGGAAGAACCAATTGGTATGCCACGTGTATGACCTTCTCCTCAATCTCAAATGACCTCTCATATCTAGGAACCAAATTTCCCTACTTCTGAATTTGACAGTGATCCAATATTGGGGACACATGATAAAACACAATATCACACACCATAAACTCCAGAAGACTATGACACCGATCTACATATGACTTCTTTCTACATAGATTTGTTACCATACACTATTGAATCAAAATTTCCTTCTTGGATATCTCCTCCATGAGACTTGGTCGTAACAGCTCAAACTCTCTAGCCTCTAACCAACTCAACGGATATCCCCACAGTGTCCCATAAAGTACCTCTAATGTTTCTATCTGAAATGTTTCTTAAAATATATTGTTGTATGAAAATATAATATGCAACAAGTGTTTCTCCTAAAAGCACTGAAATACGAAACACATGCTCTCAACATGTCTTCTAATACCTAAATTGTACGCTATAAATTACCATCAGTCTATGCGTGATAGTTTGTACTCAATAAAAGTAGGGAACCATGTGACTTCTGTAGTCACTTACAGAAGTGTTATTTGATCCGCATATCACGATCCAAGAATATGGATAAATTTACATTTGTTGACAATACTATTTCTCAAAAAATACAATTATCCCAGTTGGTCAATTGTCTAGGTATCCTGAATTGAAAATAAATGGGATACTTTGATCAGTGGTTCTACCACCACCCATATTGCATCATTCTTCTCAGGATTCCTCATAATACCAACCACGAAGTCCATCAGGACATCATCACTCTTCCAATCAAGAATAGAAAATGAATACAACAACCCAAATGGACGCTTGTGCTCAGCCTTCACCTTCTGATTGGTAAGGCATCATGCCAAAAAACTCACATCTTCTTTCTTCATTCACAGACACGAAAAAATCATACTAAGATCATAGTACATCATTTTCAATCCCAGATGCACTTCCCATTTTGACGTGTGGATCTTTCAAAACAACTCCCCCGGTAAATCAGTAAGAACCACAACACGACCATGAACATAAGAAACTCTATCAGAAACAAAAGTCCAACTAGAAGGTAACTCCACAACTTTAAGAAATTATTTCATATAAAGATACTATAGATCCACCAAATAACTTTATTTAACTCATCTCAAATGTGAATACCCATAATCTATAGTTTTATGTATCATCTTCCCATTCCCATCCTATAAATCCTAATACATCTCCATAAATAAGCCCATCATCCCACACTCTTAACTAAATTCTTGAACTACTTGACTCTGAGTCTTCTAACTCAGAGCATCAGTGAAACTGTTCTATTTCCCTGGTTTGTACACCAACTCAAAATCAAAGGATTTTAGGTAGTAAACCCAATATAACTATTGAAGATTCATCCTGATAATAGAAGATTTATTTGAGACTTTTATGGTATGTGAACATTTTGAAAGGTTTTTACAATGAGTAATGCCTTCAACAAATTAAGGAAAAACTGTCAGAAGCTAGATCCTTTTCCTGAGTATGATAATTTCATTAATGATCCCATAACTGACTCAACCCATACGCAACAACCCCATTATCCAATATCAAGAGTGCCCCAAGTCCCACAACAGACTCACCATAGAACACGTTATTCATGTTACCTAGTCTGGGTAATATCAAAATTGGTGCAGTAGTTAATTACTTTTTTGGCTCTAGAAAAGCATGTTCCCAAGCCTCTGACTATTCGATCTTAACCCCCTTCTTTTTAAGGACTGTGGCCGATACTTCCAATCAAGAAAAATATCTAATATATGTTTGTTAATAACCGGACAAACTAAAAAATGTTGAATATCTGAGATGTTATAGGCCTTCTCCCAAGACAACACAATCTTCACCTATTCTAGATCCACTGACATAATAGACACAGAAATGAAGGGTCAATGAATGTGGACCTCATCTATCCAAAACAATCATTTTGATATATTTTCATTAAACCTATACTCTCTTAGTATACTCAATATGATGTAAAGATGTTTGGCATGATAGAAAATGAGTTATGGAGTGCACCTTGATGTCATCATCAAAGATAACTACAAACTGATACAGATATGGTTAGAATATCTAGTTTATCAAAGCCATGAACAACACCGTTGCATTGGTCAATCCAAACAGAATCTCCAGAAATTCATACAACCCATACCGGCTTCAGAAAGCTTTCTGAGGTGTCACTGAAGTTCTCACGCTCCACTGATGGAATCCTAATCTCAAATAGATCTTGGAAAACACTTAGTCACCTCTATGATGATAAAACTTGTCATATATTATAGGAATAGGGTATTGGTTCCTAAAATCCATCAGGTTCAACTTCCTATGTTCGACACATAGCCTTAGTGATTTGTTAGCCTTCTTAGAAAACAACAGAAGAGATACCTAGTGTGATGTACTTAGACATATAAACACCTTATTCTCTAATTAAACAAACTAAACCTCTAGTTCTTGGATCTCTATTGGTTACATTTGATAGGTTGGAATGGAAACTAGCTTTTTTCTTCACAACAACTCAATCACAAACTCAACATATCTCTTAGCTGGTAACCCCAATAATTCCTTAGGAAAGACATCCTATAACTGGTCCATATCAAAAGGGAATACATGAAATTGTTTCTACCCATAATATAACATCATTCATGCCAATTTTGTTGTGAGTTACCCCAACTACTGGCATAGTGGCCCTGCGAATCCCACTCAAGTATCCCACACACCCCAAAGGAAATGAGTTCTCTCACTGAGAGATGTGAACATTACATAACATTGATAATGATAGATATGGTCCTGATATAATGACAACCAATACATCCTCAATATAAATATAAAACAAATCATTTCTCTGTCCAACATATCCAAAAAAATTTAACCCAACAACCTCCATCACACTATCATTATACGACATGATTTTCTCAACTCGTACCCCTATCGAAGTGTCATGCGACATTACCCCCATGTAGTCTTTCAGGTTAATCCTGATACAACTATGAACTGAGCATAAATAATGGAATTCATAGAACATGTATCAAATAATCCTCTAGAAATCATGGAAGCTACAATAATCATACCTCTAATAGTATATGGTCTAGCCTAACCACCTTTAAATGTATCATTTACTTCATGGAGATGACTTACCATTTTACCCTAGGCTCCATCCCTAGTTCCATGCACTGCACTTCTCTGTTGGTAAGGATGATATCGCCCCTATGTTCCATGTCCACTACCCCTACTAGTACGACCTATGGAGCTCCAATAGCCTACCTAATACAGGGTAGCTAACCCCATTCCTACAAATGACATCTGCCTTTGACCTCCATCATTCCTTAACTATCACAGGTTCCTACAGAACCTCTGTATGAGGCCTAACCTACTGCATGCTTGGCACTGGAACAGAGGGTGTGGACACTGGTCATGCTTGTTCCTCTTCCTGACACACTAATAATAGAATACCTGATCACCATCTAGATAAGATTACCCCTTTTCAAAATTCTATGTGCACTTCCACCTTACTATAATGTTCTGAAGTGGTGCTTCCTACAATCAGAAACTACACCACTTGCACTCTTAGTGGGCCCCACAGGTTCTCTATATTAATCTCTCTTAAGGTTACCTTATGAGATAAGGAGTTGATCAACCACTTTAGAAAACCTTTTTAGATGAAATATATTCATCTGATATATGATCTCTTATCTCAGCACCACCTGGATGCATTTCTCTATAGTGGCCTTGTCCCCTATCAATGTTGGAACAAATAATCTGAGATTGGTGAAATGCCTGGAATATTACATTATCAAAATTTTCCCCTAAGTTATTATACTTAAATCAAAATACTTCTCTTACCTCAAGGATTCTAGGTTGATTTATTCAAGGAAATGCAACTAAAAATTCATCCACAACATTTATTCATCCTGCTCTATTTGGACCATGATGTCATACCGATGTTTTTTTCTGACCCCTCAACATATATGCCTCAAAACCTGAATTGCGTCTTGATATGTGACATTAAATAGTAATGATTAAATTTGAATGGACTCTATCCAAAACTCCAATGCTTCTGGCCCACCCTCTTTAGTAACGGGTGGAGAGTGCTATAGAAGAAACTCACTGGTCATCATAAACATACTCAGTGCAACCCACCTTGTGTCTCATTCCATCATCTATATAAAATTAGTTAAGTTATCACATAACTTATCTATCCTGTTATCCCGGATCACCATGTTCTCCAAATTCACTACCAGAGGAGCGTTCTTTGGAAATGTCTTCTATTCGCCCAATCGAAACACATCTTCGAAGTGGTATTTCTCTACAATGTCAAACATGAACTTTAAAACGCAACCATAATGATATTTCATAATTAAAAAAATATATGTTGAATCATCACTCCCCCCAACCAAACTAGTTCACATACAATTCCCAAAAGAGAACACTAAGAACTAGATCACTACCCTTATACATCTCTCCTAAGGCCATGGTTGACATGGTATCTAATTCACATGATTAGGATCCATATAATTTACTCGCATTCAAAACCATTCCAACTTCCACATTTACTCTTACAACTCGTTATTCGACATTTAATTCTTTATTAAGAATTATTTTTTACTTACTACTTTACAGTTTCACTTTCCTTATTACTCATTCATAATAACTTTTTGGGAATAGATTTTCATAACATTTAAGAAAACATACTAATCCTAATCATTATATCCTAGATACCTATCTCGTTTGTGTCCCTATCATGATGAATGCCTCTTTCCAAGATATCTTCCAAGAATGATGCATGAATGAACAACCTCAAACCCTTCCAGTCACAAGAGAAATATAACAAAACTATAAAATCAGACATCAAGTTTATCACTCAATGGTGAAATACCACCATACTCAACAACACACATCAAGATCAATATACCCCTCCAAGGGTGACTTAGGTTTCCCCCATATAGGGGTTACTTACTCCAAAGAATGAGCTCATTACCAAGGCCCTAAAATTCTATAACAACCTATATACCATCCACAAATAGTTAGAAATAGAAAATAACCCATCTATTACAACATTGTTATGTCCTCAACCAAGATTCTACTAATATGGTTCCCCGATCCAAGTCACTACTTGTCCTCAAGAATGCCTCCCCATATGCCAGAGGTTACTGACTATCAGTGAAAGTATTATAGGTCACATTGGGAGACTCTACCCTCATTACCCAAGTAATCCACATCAGATAATAATTTAAATACATTAAAAAGTGGAAACAATCTAAAATACGCATAAATAAAAAAATTCCCAAAACATGGTACAACCATATAAAACATTAAATATGCCATACCATGATTTAGTTCCGTTTGAAAGAACCCCAAATGGAATAAAAATAGAAGAATCCCCAAAATAGTATGGAATCCAGGTTTGGAACCTCACCCATACATATCCCATGTCCAACTCAAATCCCTAGCATAGGGTCGTTGCCCTTGCCCAGACCCGCAAGCATGAAATCTGCTCAGGTACCCAATGACGGTCAGAGTAGGGTGTTATTATAACAATGTAGGCCTCCACCAATGGTGTCTACAAAATATCTATAGAAATTAGATATTGCATGAAAGTATAATAAAGGTATATAATGATAAAAAGATAAATTTGGTATTCTAGATTATGTTTCATAAACTATATTACCATTGAGTTTGGGTTTACATCTATCACTCATCATGATTTAATTGACCCTTTTCATGTGTTTAATGGATTAGGAATATTAAATTTTTTAAATAATATAGTAACAAAATAAATCCCTATCTAACTGATTTTCAAGTTTTAAAAAACTGTTAATCCTAACCAGGAAGCCTCAGTCGGGGTGGAATGAAATAGTTAAGGTAATAGAACTCTGTCCCCTTCCCTAACACGTTCATTTTGGGGTGTTGCAAGACCCTTAGGGAGACTCAACCTGTGGGAATAGAACCTTACGTAGATATCCCACTCTTTCAAGTCATGGGCACATGCTTATTTAAAATTCACCACAGTTACCCATTTCACAACAAACATATCCAATATAATTTACAACATCTCAAAATTATCAATATATAAAAAATTAAAATTTTACATCAATCCATTAACTAATTAATTTTTCATATTACATAACCACTTTATCCTCATTCCCACATTCCATTCATATATCATTATGAATATTTAAGTATAAACAAAAATCCCCTAGAATTTTTACATTAATTCATCAAACCATTTTTCATTGATGTGGAATGATGTAATATAGTTTTAGAACCATCCCTTATTGGGGTAATCATACGGGAAAGGTGAAGGATGATTTCCATGATGAAGGAGCTCGTTGAGGCTTCATGTGTGGATTGAAGTACGACATGTGTCTTTACATTCGTAGTTACAGTTTTCACAAAATGTAATGATCCATTTTCCCTGGTTGTATCCCCTAATATTGTCCTATTGTTACCATTAGAGAAATTTTTTCTCCACCCTTGTGTTGTAGGATTATATGGAGAGGATCAATGATAAAACATTTTAGACAATGCTGTGACATTAATATGTGAGTATAGAGAGTTCCTCTCCCACAATCTCTTTGTTGTTGTAGTGGGATACTACAATGTATTCCTCACTATGGGATGGTTGTTTTCAATCAATGGTTATATGATTACTACCAGTGTATGTCCTATTTATTCTTGTTTAATGGGAGGGTGTTTTCATTATATTATAATGATTAATCACAAATAGGTGTAGGATGAGCTCATTTAATAGGTTGTTATAGGTTATTTGTTATATGTTTGATAGTATAACCATTGGATTAGTAGATTATATAATATTTTAGTTCTTTTGATAGAGGAGGAGTAACTAGGCGTCATTATTGTGGTTGTTATAAGGTATTCATGTAATTACATTATTCATTTTTCATATACACGTACAAGGTAAGGCCTTATATTTATGATATTATATCATATGAACCTGTGTCACTACAATATATTTATGTATACCTAGATGAGTCTGTAGAGACGGGGCTTCCTAAAACCCATTGTTTTTTCCCTATAAACCACTTCGTTGTTCACCTATAGGTTGATGAGAATTGAAGTATCACTTCTTTGGATATTTTTCTTAGATGTGAAGTGAACTTGGATTCTAGAATGGTGGAATTAGAATGATAATGTGTCCCACCAATGGTATTATTATTGTTGTATATTCTCACAATAAGGTATTATGTGTGATATTGTCAAGAGATGTGACTGAGAAGTTGACCTATTTGATGTAGAAACATGTGGTGATGATGTTATGGTGTACCTACAATCTATGGTTCTTACCCCTCTATTTATTCATCAAGTCTGTGAAACATGACCTTGGGATATCGAATCTATGTTCTTGTGTGACAAGATATCCACAAGATGTGTTCACGATGGATTTCCTAAAGCTGGAGAGATTGATATTATTTTTCATGGGTAAATAGTTTAACTGTTCATGTAGTGTAAATTTTTTATTTGGAGGTTGTTTCCATATATTTTTACACCATTGAGATGTGTGGTTGTACAATGATCATTTGGATTCGGGTTTGATGGCCATGGATATTGATGATTTTTATTGAATTTAACTATAAAATTCTCAACAACCAATAGTGAGAGACTCATCAGCTGGGTTGATGTCAAAAAAATACATTTTTTTGTGTATCTCATGACATTAATTCCATAATTTATAAGAGGTCATGAATCTACATATTAAATTATAGATAGAATCATTAGGATATCCCACTTATTATAAATCCTAAATTTGATATTAGTGAGGAGTTTAGGGCACATGTTCACAGTGGATGTAGTCCGAATTCATGGATTCAATAGATGATTGTTTGAGACATTGATTGTTACGTAATAGCATGATTGTGTAAAGTATTATGGATTATTTTAGGGAATTATTTATAGAAGGGCACAATGTTTTACACCATCCAGTTGTCCAAGTAAATGGGATGATATATGTTCTTATGAACATAACTGGGTTTAACATGAAAATTTTGATGAACATATGGAATGATAATATAAATAAAATGGGGGTTGTGTATCATGATGAAAATCTGTAGACCATCGGAATAGAACTTTTGAGACACCTTGTATAATATACAATCTGGGGGACTGTTATACATGTCGAAGCTAGTGGGTAGCAGCACTTATGCCCATGTTTTAGAATTACTGATGGTTTTAAATGGTAGATTTTATATTTAGAATAATATATAATTCCCAGATAAACATTAGGATTCTTCAATGGATATATTATGGAAGATATAGTAAAAAACTTCTCATTGAAGAATGTTACCACTTATTTTTATCCTATATATGTTTGTACCAAAAACCATCCTAAGATTTATTTATGTCCAAAATATGGCATATCTGATGAAATGAGTTTTCAAGGAATGTGATTTCATTAGGGATTTATCTAAAAAATGTTTATGGTTATAATATTAGAAGAGAATAAGTGACCTTTTATTAGTGAGGTGACTAGAACACATGTGATTTTTTGAAGAGTGAATTCCAGTTATATTTTATGATGGTTACAAGGAACCAATAATAGACCATTATCAAGAATATAATGGATATTATTGATATATTTCACTAAAATGGGTTTTTTACAGGTTTTGGGTCATTTTTGGCCAATTATCAATTTAGTTTATCCGTAGAAAACACATTTTGACTTTAATTGGGGAAAATAATTTTTTTTGTTTTTTATATTTAATTAGAAAAATGTTATTTTTACATTTTTTATAATATAAAATATTTATATTCCAATAGGTAACCAATTTTTCAATTCATTCCCATATATGTGGTGAAATTTAATTTAAAATTAATCGATGATATGTGATATAAATCTCTTTTTAATGAGAAAATGTTGAAAAGATTACAAAAACTGTATATTAAAAATCAATATGAAATTGGTATAAAATAAAATAATTATTTATAGATTTATTATTGAAATAATTTTACATTTAGAAAATTTAAAACATAAATTTAAAATATAAATTAAATCAATTAAAAGGTATTTTACATTAAAATTTTAGTATCTTTCAGTAATCATTAAAAATCGAAAAGTTTTATAAAAATATAAGAAATTAACCCTAAAATAAATTTTATTTGTTGTTTCCAAAAATAAAATTTATTATATTTAATTTATTTTCTTAATTTTTCTAAATATGGTTTTATTTAATCCCCAAAAGAATGAAAATAACCTTTTTTCTGAGATAATTGTATTCTTTAAATATACATAGACATATGAGAAAATATTAAGTGATTTTTATCATCATTTTTTCCTTATCAAAAAACTTATAAATAATATTAAAAAAATATTTACTACTATAAATATCAGTATGTTAAAAATATCGGGTATAACAATCATTTTTTATTAATATTTATAATATATTAATATTTTTGTTTAAACATAGTGTCGGGTGTAATGGAAACTAAACTTAGTGTTCCATGCAATGAAAGATTATCTAGGTGTTTCATGTATTACAATATAGAATTAAATTTTCATCAAGTCAAATATAATCTTTTTGTTTCATTTAAAACTTATTAAACATATTGTTTCATATAATGTAAAATAAAAATGAGATAATATTTTTTTGAAAAAAATATTTCACAAAATCTAATAGTGTGACACCCCCCCAAAAAATGATTTTTTCACTAAAAATTCATCTTATTTAATAATGGTTTATCATTACAAAATTATATCATAGAAACTAACTTCATAAATATGAATAATAAAAAAATAATTAAAATTTAATAGTAAAAAACGTAATGGTTTTCTAAATTAAATACTCATTAGGTTTCCACAAAGGAGAAAATTGGTAGGAATTGATTATTTGTATATGTAATTGGAGGTTAAATTATTAAAGAGATATATAGAGATAAATGGTCACAAAATATGGGTAATTCAAAGAACAATAACAACCACAATATAAACCAATGATTCATGAAAAATGTCATTTATACCATCCCAAAACGTGGATAATATGATAAATTATTATTTCAAAATTCTATTACTAGTATTTGGGAATTCCTTTCCCTCATAATATAGAGAAAAATACAATGTATTTGCATTATTATTATTTATTTCATATGCACAATTTCATCTAATAATTATGACATGATAAATTTCCACATCATCACATACTATGATATATGAATTGATTTCATTTTTAATGAATTAAATAACATCAATAAAATATATATTTTTTATTCATACTATCACTGTATAAAAAAATTTCTATTAAGGGTTGTCCAATGAGAATAAATTATCATATGGTGAAATAATATATTTATCTCTAAAAACCTCACCAAAATATCAACAAAAATAATTCAATAAATAGTTATCTTTATAATATTAGGAAATAATTTTCTTTAATGATTTTCACTAAATATCACGAAATTTACATAACATTATTTCCCATCATCTAATAAATATAACTATATTTTCTCAAAACAAACATGTAAATACCATCATCATGTATTCTCTCAGATCATGGTATTAACATAAATAACCATAGAACCACAATGAAAACATGCAAACTTCATCATTAATTGAATTATATAACCATTTATTAAATATATTCTATAGATACAATAATGATGTAAAATACATCACTGATAACATAATCCACATTTTCCATAAATGAGTAATCACTTCAATGGTCATCAATACAATCCAATTTATGTTATCCAAATTAATCTTGTATTTATCCAAATATAAACATCCCAATATTAGAATCATATTAAGGGTTGTATTTTCATTAATCATATGTTTCAATAAAATATAACCCAACCATTAAATCACTTTTCATTGTTATCAGCATCGTTAAACATATTATTTAAAATCCTTATTGAAAATATATATTTAAATACCCAAATATATATATATAAATTCCATAATTCCAATGTGTTAATTCACCAACCATCCCACTAACATGTGAAACCATTAACTGGGCATTATAATATTATTCAATAATATCCCCTTCCTTTAGCACGAATGGTCCGAAAAAATTCATTTTTATTGATTTTTGATAAACCCATAACAAGGGATGGGGGGAACCCTTAAAATGCCCGTAGGGTTATAGATTACATGGTCAATAGGCTTAAGAGACTATATAACCTGAAGGTCTTAGGTAATTCAACCAAACTATAACTACATATTACATCCCCTCCCCATCATCTTCATCGTGATGATAGCTCTCCACCATCGCATGACCGTCTGGATAGGCTTCCCATGAAAACACAGGCTAGTCCTGATAGTGTGCCCATACCATCTCATTATTCTAAATCCATTTGGTTCTACTCTGAGGAGTACACATGCTCTAAATCGTATTCCAAGGCTACTTCTTTTTTTAGAGTATTTCTTGGGAAACTACAATGATTATGTGGCCCAAAGGCCTAGAGGAGGTGAAAAAGTCATAAAGGTGTCCCCAAAGCCTTAATGAACTGAAGTCCCGGGTGGCTCGAAGGCCTTTTGGTATGCAATACCAAACCAGTGACCCAAGTTGAATAGTTCTAGATGCTACAGTACCGAACAGTACATGGTACAATCCTTTTACAGTACCAGGACAATACTCCTACAGTGCCTACTACAGTACCCACTACAATAAATCCTACAATACCTGCTATCAACCGTGATACAGTTATAATAATGTACCCCCAAACATTTTCCTCCTCCATGATTCAAACCTAGGTCTCATGGATGAACATAAGAAGTCCTCACCAACTAGGCTGAGGCTCATGTGAAATAGCCCTTTCCATACATATGTCATCCAAAGTATCATCATCATCAATTAAAACCCAATTACTCATATAACCTCTATTATTCTATTAATGATAATCCACCTTATAATATCTAATTTTTTTAATCTCAAAAATTAAATAGTTAAAAAATTTAATCCTTAATAATACATTAGATACATCTATATTCCAATTCATTGTGTAAATTGAAATTTTCATTTTTTTGTTATTGGTTTTCCGTTTTCTCTTCTACTCTATAGATAAACTATGTTATTATTCTTTTGAGAAATAACCTTGAGTGTTTTTTATACATTATTAATATAGAGGAAACTAAATATTATTTCCTATTTGGACTCCAATTATCAAAATCTTAGAATACTCTACCATTATCCTATTTGGTGAGTGTGAGAGATGGGTAATTTTCAATATTTTAATCATTTTCAGTGATGCTTGAATAAGAATAATCACTATAGCCTCTACTATTCCCATCATCCAATTTGGATGAATGATATTTAATTTTTCTCTAATTTCAATTATAACCATGTCCCCTCGGGTTTCATAACATGACTAAAGTGAAAAATCAATGTGAGAGAAACACTAATCATTGTGTAAACCACAAAATCAGAAAATATCACTAATAGTATATCTATGTCATGACACCTTATTATTAATATACTTGGAATTCGGTTTTTCGATGTCAATTCATATCCAAATTCTATGTAAATCTTTCCTAATGGTAGATAAATAGTTTTTTATTTTCTGATGAATATCCCACAGGAGTGAAAAAGCATGGGTGCAGAAAAGCATATTGTCATGAATAATGTGATGATTGAATCTATATCAATGCACCGATTTCAGAGTTATCAGTCCATGGTACCTCTTCACTGGATCCACATAAAATTTAGAATCAAACAATGATTATAATATATTTTAAAAATTTATCCATATACTTTATCACAATTCCAAGATAGATTCCAATACATAAAATCATCCTTATACTTATCCTTGATGAAATCTCCATACAAATACATAATGTTATCCCTAGGGATATCACTAATGAGTTTTCATTCTATTTTTTAAATTTTAACTAAACCATTCCTTTAATACCAACTATTGAAACCTATTCTTATCATACATAGATTTTACCTATTTATAGATGATCATTCATTAAATTATACTACCATGTTACATAGGGCCAAAATTTTTTAGTTTTTTTTGAAGGAATTGAGCATAATACTCTATTCCAAAAATAGATTTTAAATGTTTACCATATATTTCATCCAATTTAGAAAACATTATAGATATAACATACATAAAATAAATAATCATAACACTATGAAAGGAAACATAAGTAAGTTTAAACTCAGATACTTAGTATTAGTAGACATTAGATATATCAATATATATTTATATGAAACATAATATATTCACAAGTGTGTAATATAATGTAAATATCTTATTAAATTCAATCCCAACCTATCATCAAGTTTAACGATGAATTATGTAAAAAATATTGCCCTTTCATAAGATATTTATCATTAGTAAATAAAATAACATAATTCATGACCACATATCATTTTCATTAGAAATTGAATTATGGAATAAGAATAAGAATTAAAAATAATTTCCATAGTATTCAATTCACATTCAAAAAACATCTCTAGTAACTCCATGGTTAGATACACCATATGGGAAGGGCACACCACAAGAACTAGTGGAATCAATTTCCTCATAGTGGAATGGGTTTACACCCCAAACCATCATATTATTCAAGGGTCACTCCCAAGACCATCCCAATTAAAAAAATCGCTTACTGATGTGGGTTAACATCCCATTCTAGTTAATTTATTTCCATGAAAAACAAATCATTACCTAATTCATTAGAAGAATATATAGATCCCACACTCCATCAGTTACAATGTAACCATCATCCATTGTTATAGAGTATCCACTATCCCATAATGAATATCATAAAATTATATTCCATAAGATAATAAAGAATTAATCATATTAAAACCATGAAATGAAATGGGATTCATAAAAATTTCAATGTTATATATCATGTGGAAAAGAAACAAGTTTTATAATCATTAATCACTTCATAATAGCAATCCCATTAGAAATAAAGTGGGTTTCATAATAATTTTATCATGGTATAACTTATAGAATTAAAATAGGCTTCATAAACATATATTAATGATAAACTATATAGATAATGAATAATAATGGTATCATTCATTTATATCCATATAAAATCATACATAACATCAAAATAATGTCAACCTTGATAGAATATGATTCCTAAAGATCATCGGTTTCCTTTTTTGATTAAATAAATATTTCATTCAAATTAAATTTTAAAAGATGATAAACAATTTTTAAAATATTCTTCATTGAAAATAATCTTCGAAACATTTAAAGGATACTTGAAAAATAATTTCAAACAATATTAGAGTAAAATATAATTTTTAAATTGATAATTTTTTTCAACATTTCAAAATCTATTTTCCACATTGATAATAGTTTTCTAAAATATAATAATTTCATAATAAATTATGCTTTTTTAAAATTAATATTGAAAAACATAAGTGTAATAATGAAACCATGATGCAGTCATGAATGGTGGAAAACTATTCATGATGTGTGTGTTAATAAAAAAATTCTGTTGGCATTTTTAGTAAAATCAAAGTGTGATTTTTTAAAATATATATTTATATACATTTATATTTTTTAAAAAATATTATAAAATGGTTAAAAATTACATTATTAATTTTTTTTAACAATGTTTAAAAATTATTTTTTAATTATTTTTATAAATCCTAGGTTTGGGAGAAAATGAGTTTTTGAAAAAAATAATGATATTAATAAAAAAAATTCTTGAACAAAATATTACATCAAGAGAATAAATTTCTGGAAATTAATATATTATAATGAAATAAATATAGTGTGATAAATATCATCAGTTTTAGGATATATGGATTATTAAATTATATCATCAGAAACATGAGGTTAAAAAATAATGATAAATTATAATATTGTATCAAATCAATTACCATATTGGTGACTATGAGACATAAACCCCATGAAGTGACATAAATTAATTAAATGTAATGTATCATGAAAATAAATAAATAAATTATATAAAATTTCATATTGGTTTTATATATATATTTTGAAACAATATTTGTGTATAAAATAATCAACTGTCTCAAAGAAGAATATTGAGAAACAATATCACTTAATGATTTGGTAACATTTGGACAAAAAATGTCATTTAAGATAGATACTAAAATGGATTTTTAAATAGAAATAATTTTAAATATTTTAATTAGTAAATACAATCGGGTGAGTTATATACACCACATAAATTACATTTTGGTGGATATATCATGTGACTCATAGATGTGAAAAGTGAGACAAAAATTCCATACCTTATGTATTGAATTCTTGAAATCATGATCGATCATACAATATAAAAAATGTAATATTGTGAAAATATATTATATAGATAATATATATATATATATATATACAGAAATCAAAATTTTGTTTCTTAATTTATGATAGTTAATTATCTTTCTATTTACAATTCAATGTTAATATAACATTCTGGTTAATAACTGCTCTGTTTTTTATATTATTTTATTATTTATTCTAGGTTCTCTTACATTTATAATGATTTCATCAAATCAATAATTTTATAAATGATATAAATATCATGTATATTAATTTTATATTTATTTATAGTAATCTATATAATTTAGTTGTGTAAAATGAAATACATCGTTCAAGGATTCAGTATACTAAATTACACATGAACATTTTTCTCTTTTCATCTATTTTTATACTGTTAGATTGTCATTATAATTTTTTTTAATGTTTAATTGGATTATTTTTCAAAACAGAATACAATTTTGGTCATTTTAGGTAATTTCACATTTAAGTTAGATATAAACATATGTCAATATTTTGATGGTTTTTTCTTTTAAACACTTGTTTCATTATTTTGAAAATAGGGAATTAATTTTAAATTATTTAATAAAACTTATATGTTTTACATATGTAAAAATGGATTCCATATTTAGAATTGTAAATTCCAAATTATGTAAATATTTACCTTTTATTTTTTGAAATTATAAATAGTAACATTGTGAATTATTTTAACTTACCTTAGTTATAGAGTAAATTAGGTAAATAAGGGTAAACTATATATTATATTGATATAAAAAATCATAAATGTGTCCTAATCCTATTTTTTGAGATATGGTAGACCAAAAAACCCCAGTGATGAAACCTGTTACATTGGAAGACACTTGATTGTGATTATGACACTTATAACATTTAATTTAAAGTAGAGGGAAGTCAGATATAAAAATTTATCTTTTTTATAAAAAATTCAATATGGTTTTATATAAGAGATACCATAAAAAATAAATAATTATTAGAAAGATAAAAATATTTCCTACATCCTGGCGTTTTATTTATAATATTTTTATATTAAATAATTATATTTAATTATTACACAATGATGATACATGGATTTCTTTGTTAATTAAGGAATCAAATAAGTGATATTATTAACATTAAAATAAATAGTATTTGACCTAATTTAGGTAATCATGCATATTTCTATGTAAATTTGACATGTTATAAAACAATTAAATTCTTTAGTTATATATTATATCTCTATTTTGATTTTATTTAAATTCATTAAAATGAAAAGTGTTATTGTTAAAGTAATTAATGTTTTATAAAAAACCAATTTATTTAATTATTTAAAAATTCTAATAATAATTTCTAAAATAAAAGATTTTATTTTAATGTCAAAAATAAAATTTATTGTCTAATAATGTGAATCTTACGACATATATGTAAAATTAATAGCCTCTTTATAATTATAATGTTTTTAAAACAATTAATCATAATAGAAAATAATTATGGGTAAACCAAAAAAGATAAGATATAAAATAAAATAAATACATGTAAAAAAATTATTATATGAGAGTATTATGAACCATACTAATTTTATCTTAGACATATCTCATTTTTTATCCTTTTTAATTATGAAAATACTTTCTTTTAATTTATTAATTTAAGTGTTTCTAAGGGTTCCCATTCCCTTTTCTATAAAAAGGAACCATGTCTTCTCAAATACGTACACTTCACAAACACTTTTGATAGGCCATTACATGACCACAAATATTACTATAATATATAACCTAATCATAAAATACATTCTTAAGGGAGAAATCATCCCATGTAATATTTTTGGTATAGATCAAATGATGTTCCCGGTTAAGTAGTAACGCCTTCTCACATTCTTCTTAGTTTCATTTCTATTCTACACTCCCTAAAAACGTCATACTAAATTATTACATAAATATTATATCATCAATAAATATTATTTTTATTCAATGTTTTTGGTATAAAATTACACACACCTCTATTATATTTGTAATGCTCATAGTGTTTCTATGTATGGGGAACTGATACTACCTGAAATAATGACTATTCAATGTACCTTACTACATCTCTTGGTGGAAATTATAATCAAAAGTATTTTACATATGATATATAGTATATTAATATTGTACCTACTCTAAAAAAAATTACATCATATTTATATTCTTTCCTTTTTGTGTAAATATGATAATTTCATTTGAGAAAATGTGGAATACTTCCCCTCAACACAATGTGACTCGTTCCCGCTATATATGAATCATGTAAAAGATGGATTTATTATAAATATGAAACATAGATAACTTTAATATAATCATTTTATTATAGTATACATTAATATAATTAAATTATAATTTTCTTTATATGAAATGAAATTAAAGCTTCATTAATGTCTGCATACAGCCTACCGTCTCCATTAACGGTGCATTTCATTTCATTCTCTATTTTTTGGATATTATAAATAAATATATACTAGATATATATGATATTTAAATCTTGAATACTATTTTGGAGACTTTGTTCTTTTGAAAACATGGACAATTAACATCAAAACAAGTTCATTTTTTATTCAAGTTACAAATATCGAAAAAAGTATGATATAAACCTAAATAATTATGTTATTTTTATAACATGATAATAATTGATATAAAAGGAATAAAATACAGGAAAAATGTTCTAAAGAGTGTAAAAATCAATCTAATATTATTATTAAGGAATATAATGAATGTATTAGATAAGTCGGACATACAGTAAGGGAAATCAAAACTGAATTCCTATTCATTGAGTTAAATATCCGTGTCATTTGTTGTATTGTTTTCATGAAATTTTGTGTATAACATATTATTGTTTTGCACTAAAATAAAATAAAATTTTTTAGTATTTTTTTATTCATACATAATTATTTCATGGATTTATCTTAAATCAAATGATACATTATTTTTAAGTAAATTCGTCTCAATATACATTCATTGAGGCATATATTGATGTTATAATACTTTATTATACTATAAGTTGTATATTAAAATCTTTTGATATGTTATATCATGAAACAATATTTTATCATGATATTTAATTTTTTTCTAATTTTATTCCTTGATTATTTTTATCCATGTTTATCTCATGTGTCAAGAGACATTTTAACGAAAACATCATTTTAAATTTTTTATAGATTTATTCTTATAGAACATTCTATTTCATGTCACTGTTTTAAAAATATTTTTATGAATTTATTTATATGGACACAAATGTTTTAATATTTAAATGTTTCAATGTGGTATTGGAAACATTTATTCAATAGAATTTTTATTAAATGTTATAAATGTGTTTTGAAAATTATTGAATATTTCATTATCTTGAAATGATTTATTATGTTTGTAAATGAAATGTTTAGTGTAAAAATTTAATTATTGCAACATTTTATGAGTTATAATTATATAATTTTACTTGGAAATTTGACAGGTGGTTACATGATAAAACATATATGGTTGGTTATATGGTTCCATGAAAAAACATGGATAAGTGGTCACATTATAACCTCTAAAGCCATGGGTATAGAAGTTGTCATTATGGTGATTCCAATTAATTATATATGTGGAATTTGATCTTAAGGTTATTCCCTTTAGGTATGTCTATGTCCCATTTTATGTTTATAGAATATCTGTTGCTTTCAATGGGTTTATGGGAATATATTATTTACAAAATGGGCAACCCATTAGATTTTATTAAGTGATATGTATTTTCTACTTCGTGAAGGTTAAAATTGTTACATTGTGATTAAGTATTAGTGGTTTACACATTTTTTAAATACTAATATTTTTACATCATTATATATACCATAATGAAATTTATATTCTCATCTATTGTTTTGACATGTTTTTCATAGGATTTAATGAAGAATAGAGTTAAGGAAATGATCAATGAAAAGATATGATGTTTAGAAATTAAATGAAACCATGTATTTTTATAAAAGATCTTATTTTTAAAAAAATTAATGGATACTGAGTATAATCATTAATTTGTAATATATTATTTGTTTTGTATGAGGTATGGACTAATTCTATAAATATCTATACTTGAAAAGATCCTCAGTGTTTTTTAAAGTAAAATTATTGAGTAAAATTATGATTATTAATGTTTTTGGATACAGTCTAATAGTTGGCATCAGAGGATGGTTTAGACTACTTTAGAAATTATAATGTTTTCTTAAGAGTGAGGGATATCATATTGGGTTTATAATTTTATGGTTAATCATAAGTTCCATTTCTTAGAAACCTTTTTTTGAGGATTTATGATAATAAATATTATGGTGAGAAATGCTATTTTGGGAGACATTCAATGTTGTGGAAATTATGGGTTGTTAGATTTTCATATGAAAAATGTGATGTATTAAATAAAAATTGATATTAAAAAATGTTATAGTTATTTTTTATGTATTCATTATATTTTTTGGGTATGTTATAAAATAATATAGTTTTTGAAAAAGGAGAACATGCCGACCATGTGACAACCCTTCCAATTCGGAAAGGTTTTGAGGATCAAACCAATAACCGAAGGGCGATAATTGTGTATCGCCTACCACTAGCATTTGTGCAGTCCCTAATTAGTAATAATTTTTCTTTTTATTTAAACTAGTTTATATAAAATGATGAATTTGATTTTTGGAACTGATGTTTTATCAAATGTGTATCCTTGTTATTTGAAAATTACATGGATATTGAGTGATCCAAGTAATTTTTGAAGACATTCACTATTTTGGGAAACATATATGCCTATAGATAATAGAAGATTCTGTTATTTTATTTATGGAGTAATGGTTGAATTTTATTTTAGAATAATATATGTTTTTATAGGATACTAATGGGTATTAATCTAATTTATAGATATGACTGTCCTATCTCGGAGAAAATGTCATTCAGTTAATATATTTTATCTATGAGACATTATGAATTGAATATTTTATTTGGATATAAATGATAAAATTTAACATCAAAGAATACGTTATAAAATATTTCAATTTTTTTAAATCTTTGTTTGGATTATTTTGTGGAAATTTGAGGAAAATTATTTATCTAATGGTCTTTGTTTAAGTTTTGGTATTGCTGTTGAATTTTGGAGATTAAAAGTAGTGTTTTTCCAAAAAATTGCTTTAATATTTTTGGTAAATCATATTATTTTATCTTATCCTATTTTATTTTTGCTAATTTTTGAATTCATTTTTAAAATATAGAAATTATTTTGTGGATGATTTGATTCTCTATAAGATGATTCTAGATTTTTAGGTGTGACCAAGTCATCATGTATATTCATCATTTGGAAAAAAGATGATTTAGTGGTTGAATTTTATTATAGGATGAAACCCTATTGATAAGTATGTATGATTTAATATATTATTAGTCAAGATTGAAAATAAATTCTTCAACAATATTAAAAGGATCATAAAATACAAACGATTTCTATTGACATTTCCTAACATGAAATCAATGATCTATTATCCCATCAAAAGTTTTTGGTTTTTTATTTCTAAAATTATCATTATAATGTTGGATATAACTCTTCAATAGATCATGAAACATGGTTTTTATTATTTATACATGTTTCTCTACATGGAATCCTATTATGTGTTTCTCAAGGTGACATGTGAACACCTTTTGTTTATTATAAAGTTGTAATTTTATTAACTCTTTTTCGATGTGGGATTTAAATAATGGTATTTTTAAAATTAATACCCTTGTTCTAGACCCCATATTGATTTTGAGAGGATGTAATTTATTAAAGTGGGGATGATTTAATATACCATGTTTCATAAAAGAAACACTACATTCAATAGTGTACATAATATGCTACGTCGATCTTAAATGAACTACTAAATATTATTATATAGTTGTTACTATAAAAACCTAGCCATTAGAATGGAGAAAATAAATAGTATTAAAAAAATTATGAAAATATTTTTGACACATGTATATAATTAATTCATTTGTGAACAATTATTTATCAATTAAAATAAAACCTTTTTAAAAGGAAATGTTTTTCTGAAAAAAATACTTAAATGAAAATGACTGAGACTAAAAAAATTATAAAATTACACTATAGGGATTTTATTAATGATATATATATATATATATTAAATATTCAATTTAATATTTAATAATTTTTATGTTTTTGAGACATTATATAAGAATGATATCAATTTATTTAAAAAAAGGAGAATTTTTTAACAAATGCAGTTTAAGACCTATTGATGGAGAAACAATTTTAATTTTTTTTGAAAATTTTATATGTTATTTTTTGAAACAATAGACTTATTTTTTGATTTGGGACATAAAATTTTACTGTGGTTGATTTTTATAATATTTCTGACTAAATATATATTTTAATGAATAGTGGAAGATACCTCATTTTAATTTAAAATAACATTTGAGTCCAATTTTTATGTAGTTATATTATTCTAGTTTTTTTTAATGTTTAATTGGATTATTTTTTTAATATGTAATCCAAATATTTTTATGGGATGTAATTTCACAATGAAATTAGTTATAAATGCATGTTAATCTTATGATGCATTTCAATTTTAAAAACATATTTTCTTGTTATGACAACATTAATTAATCTTAAATTAATCAATACATCTTCTGTGTCTGGAATTTGGAAAATTCAATTACATATTTTGAATCATATGGTCCAAATTAGGTCATTAGGTCTCTTTAATTTTTTGACATTAAAAATAGTAACATTAGTAATTAATTTAATTTACCATGATTAAATGGTAAATCATGTAAATAAGGGTTCAAATAATATTATCATAATATAAAATCTACCATACATGTTCACTAATACTATTTTATGTGATATGGCCAATTTATAAAATCCTTGGGATGAAAATTTGGCCTTTGGAATCAATTGTGTGTGATTATGACACTTATAACGTTTAATTAAATGTATACGAATATATGTTTTAAACATATATCATCTTACTAGAAAATTAATATGTGTTTATATAAGTGATATTTTCTACTATAAATAGTTTTTAAAAATATAAAAATATTTAATACTTACTTTTGTTTTATTTATAATTTTTATAAATTACATAATTAAATTAAAAAAGGACACATTGCTGATGTAGTGAATTCTTTATTAACAATAGATTGAAAAAATGAATTTATAAATATTAAAATATATAATATTTAACATAATTTATGTCATAAAATATTTATATATATTAATATGAAGTTTTATAATAATCTTTAATTCTTTTTTTTAAGTTATCGCTATGTTAGTATTTTATTTAAATTAAATAAAATGAATAGTGTAAAAATTGATATAATTGATGTTTTATAAAAATAGTAATTTATTAATTTATATTGAAATCCTTAAAATATTTAAAAATTTCAAAGTGAAAATGTTAATGTCTAAAAGTTAATTAATTTTCCAATTATAGGAATTTGACCCATATTAGTATAATTAATAGACTCTTAATAAACAAGATGTTGTTGCAAAAGTTAAAATTTAAAGAAAATAATTAAGGGTAAACAAAAAAGATATGATTTAAAATAAAATCATTACATTTCTAAAAACTAGTAGATGAGAAGATTTAGACCTATAATCATATTATCATTGACATATCTTATGTTATATATTTCTTAATTAAAAATTTAATTTTTATTCATTTATTAATTTAATATTTTCCAAGGGTGCCACTTCCCTCTCCTATAAAACGGTACCATCTATTATCAAATAATCACACTTAAATATTCCATTTTTTATCAATACCTACCAAAACTATTCCTAGAATATCTCCCCTAATCATAGATTCCTCCCATAGGGATAAAATCCTCTCGTGAAATCCTTTTGGAGGTTACTTGATTAAGAGGTAATGTCTTCTCTCATGCTTTTTAGTTTCATTTCAATTCACCACTCTATAAACTCTATGTTTTATATTATTACATAAGAATAAAATTATAATAAATAATCTAGTATACTTTATGATATTTATATCATCTACACTTACACACAACTACATTTAATGGGTAAAGAATATACTAATTTTTGTGTGTAGAAAACTACTGCCTCACGAAATGATGATTGTTCAATTTCACCCTACCACCTTTCATGGTAGCCATCATAATGGAAAATATTTGTTATATGATACATATTATATTTATATTATTTCTATGCTTCTATATATTTTACTTATAACATTTCTTTAAGCTTTCCATGTTATGTAAATACGATAATTTCGTTTGAGAAAGAGTGGACTATTGTCCCCTTAAAAAGATATGCCTCATTACCTATATACATGGAACATATAAATGATGGTTTTATTAAAACTATAACACATTAGTGACACTAATATAATAATGGTACTATAATATAAATTTATATCATTTATTTATAATCATTTAATATGATAAGAAAAGAATGTAGTGTTTGTCGATATATAGGACCTACCATCTCCATGAATGGGGAATTTGATTTCAATCTCCAATTATTTTGTATATTATAAATACGTTTCTACAGGATATATAATTTATTTAACACATTAATATTATCATGGATATGACATAATTTTTACCACTTGGAAAAATTACATAAAATGAAGTTCATTTATGACTCAAGTATTGAATAAAAAAACACCCAATATAAACTTAAATAGTTACGTACTATTTATAAAATGGTAATAATTTATACACAAGGAATGATAAAATAATAAGATATTATCATTAAAATAAAAATTAACATGTGTTTATTATTCAACAAAATAAATTATGTTTGAGAAATGTGCGACTCCTGGTAAGGGAAGTCGTAACTAAATTTCTATTCATTGAAATAAATATCCATGTCATTATTTTTTCAAGAATTCGTGTGAATGACCTATTATTATTTTAAAATGATTATCCAATTATATTTTTGTATTTATATTTTTAACACCTAGTTATTTCATTGATTTATACTTAATCCAATGATATAATATTCGTAAGTTACTTCCTCGTAATATGATTTCATTGAGGCGTATATTGATGTTATGCGCCATTGTTATTTTATAATATTTATATAATACCATTTTTAAAATTTATATCATGATATAGAATTTTCTCATGATATTCTATGTTTTAATGTTATTCCTAGAATTTTTATTCAATTGTTTCCAAGTGGAAATGGAAACTTTAACTAAAACATCATTTCAAATGTTTTACACATTTAATATTCTAAAATATTCGATTTTATGTACATATTAAAAAAAAGTTTTATATGAATTAATTTATATGGATGTTAGTGCTTCAAAATGTTATATACTTTAATGTGGTATGGGAAAATTTTATTTTAATGAATTTTTATTAAATATTTTAAATGGTTTTTGAAAATTATTGAATATTTCAATGTCGTGAAAGGATTTCATATGATTAAAAATGAAATGTTAAGAGTGAGAAGTTGATAATAGAAGTATTTTATGAGTTATGATTATATAATATTACTTGAACAATTGGTAAGAGGTTACATTATAAACTAAATATGGGTGGTTATATGATAAAAAAAAGATAATTGGTTTAATGATAAACTAAGGAAAGGTGTTACGTTATAACCCCCAATGCATTGGGTATGGATGTCGGCTATATGGATATTCTATGTAGTGATATGTCTATAAGTCGATTGTAAGGTTATTGGATTTCTGTCTGTTTTTGTTCCATGTATCCTTTATATGATATATGTTTTTATATGGGTTTATGGTAATATATTGGTTAAAAAAGGTTATGCAATGAGCTTACATTCAGTGAAGTATATTTTCTAATTTTTAAAAGTGAAATGTATTACATCATGACAATGTATTCATGGTTTACATGTTTTCAAAAGAGTAAAAATTTTACACCTTTATGTGTCCCTTAATTATTTTTTATGCTCATACCATGTTTTGAAGTTTTCTATAGGTTTTAATGAATAATAGAGTCAACGATGGGATAATGAAAAAGAAATTATGTATAAATATTAAATGAAATGATGTTTATTTCTAAAATATTTTGTTTTATGAAAAAAGTGATATAGAGATAAGTGTCACTTTATAATATTTGAGATGTTATGTTTGATTTATTATTTAATTATCTAAAAATCATAAACTTATAACATAGAAAATGTGAAATATAGTCAAACTATTGACATAACCAAATATTATGTAATATTTAAGGTTGGGGCCTTATAGTTGGTATTAAAGGATGGTTTAGACATCATTGGAGATTAGGATGTTTTATTAAGAGTTATGGATATCCCCATTGAATTATAATTATAATTTTTATAATTTGTTAAATGTCTTAGAAATGACTTTTGTGGCTTATTGATCTGAAATATTAAGGTGCATAATCGTATTTTTAGAGACATTTTCCTTTTATAAAATTATGGTTTATTAGTTTTTATGATGAAAAATTATAGGTATGGATTAATAGTTGAGGTAAAAAAACATTATAGTTATTTTTAATGTATTTATTGTATTTTTTGGGAAAGTAATAAAATTATATTGTTTTTGAAAATAGGCAACAGACAGACTATGTGACAAGCAACCAGATTCTGCAGGATCACGTGGATCTAACCCATAACCCAAGGGTGAAATGGTTGCATCACCCACCATTGTCTTATGTGGAGTCCTTAGTTAGTGAATTTTTTTGTTTTTAGTTAAATATGTTTATGGAATAATATTAATTTGATTTTGGGAAATAATGTTTTATCAAATGGATATTCTTGGTATTGGATAATGATATATGGATTGAGTGATACATGTTTTTTTATGAAATCTACTATTCTATGAACCCTATATACCTACTTAAAATAAAATACTATGATATTTTATTTTAGGAGTAATGGTTGATTTTTATATTAGAAAAATATATGCTCATATAGAGGAATTATAATGAATCAGGTTATTTATGGAAGTGATTAACCTATCTTGGAAAAAAATTGATTGGGTTAATTATTGTTCTGTATAAGACATTAAGAGTGATTGATGTCATTTGGAGATAAGTGGTAAACATATTCTTGGGACACTATGTTATACAATTATTCTAATATATTGGTTTCAATTTTATTTTGTATTATTTTGAGTCAATTTAAAGAAAATTATTTATCTAATGTTCTTTGTTGAAAATTTGATTTTATTGTCTAATTTTGGGGATTAAAAGGTTTTTTCATTTATATAATTGTTTTTTAATTATGGGGAATTATCTGATTTTTTAATAACCATTTTTTGGATAATTTTTCAATACATGATTAATATATAGTTAATATTTTGTGGATTATGGGATTATATTGAATTTGATTCTAGTGATTCACGTTTGGCAAATTTATCTTGGTTTCGCATCGTTTGTAGAAAAGATGAGTATTTGGTTGATATTTAATAAAGGATGAAACTTTAAAAGATAGGTATATATTATTCATTATGTTATTAGTCTAGCCCATTAAAAAATTCCACATCTTTATGAACACGATCTTAAAAAAAGTTATGTGTATGCTTTTCATACTATGAAATCACTGACTATTTATCCCATGAAAAGTTTGTGTTTTTCTGGTTGTTAACATTATCTTGATCAAATTTTATATTAATCTCCATCAGAACATGAAACTTGGATTTTCTTCTATATCCATGATTTTTACATGTAATTGTAGTATGTGTTAACTTGGGTGACCATTGTATTTCTCTTTCTTTTTATTAAGGGTGTAATTTTATTAACCTTTTTTCCAATGTGGGATTACAATAAATATATATTTAATAGTCATACCATGGAAAAAAACAAAATTAAAATTGAAAGGATTTAATTTATTATTAGTGGGATGGATGTAACATCTAGCGTTTTAAGAAATTATCACGATGTTCAGTAGCGTACATAATAGGTTACATAGAGCTTAATTAAAAGACAAAATATTATAATTTAAATGTTACAATTATAACCTAGATATTTGGATGGTGGGAATGAATAGTATAAACTGAATTATTAAAATATTCTTTACAAATTTAGATAATTAATTCATTTTTTAGAAAATATTTATTAATGGAAATAAAACCCTATTAAAATGAAATGTTTTTTTAAAAAACAATATAAAAGAAAATAAGTGAATTTACAAAATAATACAATCACTCTTGATAGATTTTATTAATGAAAAATATATTTATATATAAAATTTCAAATTTATTATTAATCTTATCAATTTTATAAACATAAAATATGAATAAAATTAATTATTTTGAAAAAAAGAAGTATTAAAAAAAGATGTTTTACTGCCTATTGATGTAGAACCCATTTTATTACTATTTTTAACACATTTATATGTTATATATGAAATAAATATACTTATTCATTTGATTAGGGATATAAAATTTTAATTTGGTTGTTTTTTTATTATTTTTGTGGTTAAATCTATATTTTAACGAATCTAGAAAAATACTACATCATAATTCAAATCAAGAATTTAGACTATTTTTTATATATTTATATATTCCTTTAATTTGGTATTAAATTGTAATTGATTTATTATTTTATCATTTAAATCAATTATGTTCCCTAGTGGTAATTTTACATTGATATTAGATATTAACACATGTCAATCTTTTAATGGGTTTTACTTTTAAAACCCCATTTTATCATTTAGACAACGAGAATTAATTTTAAATTAATTTCATCAAATTATGTGTTTAAAATTAAGAAAAATGGATCTTTTAATCATAAGGTCAAAATTATGTAAATATGCCTCTTTTCTTTATGGACAGTATGAATAGTAACATTTGTAATTTTTTTATTTACCACGGTTAAATGAAAAATCACGTAAATAAGGGAAATAATACAACTATAATATTATAAAAATACCCCAAAAAGTTTCAAAATCCTATTTTATAAGATATTATAGAACATGAATACCAATGTGATGAATATTTGGCCTTTTTATTCTAATTGGGTGTGACTATGACACTTATAAATTTTAATTTAATGTTTGGGAAAATATGTTAGAGAAATATATCTTAATATTAAAACAATTTTTACATGAGTTTATATAAGTGATATATTGTCATATAAAAATTAATTATAAATATAAACATATTTTATAAATCATGGTTTTTATTTTTAAATTTTAGACATTAAATAATAATATTTAATTATGACACAATAAAGATGAATCGATTGCTTTATTAATGAAAGAATAAAATTAATAATATTATAAATACTAAAAAGAATATTATTTGATAAAATTTATGTTATAAAAGTCTTCAATCGGTGAATATGACATAATTTAAGAGTAATTAATTCATTTTTTGACATTTTCTATCTGTTTGAATTTCAATTAAATTCAATAAAATGAATAGTGGAAAAAATGATATAATGGATGTTTTATAAGAATAATAATTTATTAAATTATTTAAAAACCTAAAAATATTTTAAAATACCAATGTGTCTTTTTTTGTTCTAAAATTGCATTAATTATCATATTCTAGGAATGTGACCCCATATAATTAATAATTATATCCTCTTAATAATTAAATTTTTGTTACTAAATTTAAATAAAAAGATAACAACTAAGGGTAAACTGAAATGATAATCTTAAAAAAAATCAATACAAGTCAAAAAATTATTTCATCATAGTATTTATAACAATCCTAATATTATCTTCTACATATCTCATGTTGGAGACTTTTTGATAAAAACTAATTTATTTTTATTTAATAATTTAATAGTTTCATAGGGTTCCCCTTCCCCCTCCTATAAAAATGTACCCTCATTTCTATAATACTAATTATTCATATAACCTTTTGTTCATCCCATAATTTCCCAAAAAACATCATAAAATCTCTAACATAGTCCAGGAAGCCTCCCGTTGGATATAATGCTCCCCAAGGAAGCCTTTTTATATAGACCAAAATAATTTACCTAATTAAGAGGCTACACATTCTCCCATGAAAATTAGTTTCTATTCCATTCTCTACTACTTAATATTATTTTATTTTATTATTACACAACAAAAAAAGTGCACTATACAAATTAGGATGTTTTTATTCTTTGTTTTTTATCTAAACTTACATACACATCCATTTAATGGGTAACGAACATATTATTTATGTGTTTGGAGAACTACAACCACACGTAACGATGATTTTTCAATATTACCCTACTACTATCCATGTTACCATTTTAATGAGAAATATTTTAAATATTAATTATATTATATTTATATTTTCACTATGAGTTTACAATTTTTAATTATAATTTAAATTTATTGTTTCCAGGTTGCGCAAATACAATAACTTTGTTTGTGAAAATGTAGAATACTACCCCCTTAAAACAACGTGACACATTCCCACTATTCAAGAAACATGTAAAAGATCATTTTATTAAACATTTGATTCCAATAGGAAAATTAATATAACAATTTTATTATAATATTAATTTTTATAATTAAATAGTTATTCTCTTAATATGATAAGAAATGAACGTAGTGTTAATGTGTACATATAGCCTACTGTCTCCAAAAACAGTGCATTTAATTTCTATCTCCAATTATTATGTATATTATAAATAAATATAAACTAGATATATATTATATTTAAAATATTAATTCTATTCTATAGATGATTTAATTTGGAAGACATAGACAATTTTTATCAAAACATGGTCATTTTTAGACCCAAATACTAAATATTGACCAAATGTCAAATATGAATTTTAATAGAAATGTAATTTTTAAAACCATGTAATAATTGACATTAAAGTAATAATAAAAATGAAAAATGTTATCAAGGAATTATAATTTGACCTATGTTAATTATTTTTTAATAGAAATAACATACGAGACATGTCGTAATCAAGATAAGGGGAATCATAACACAATTTCCAATCATTGAGTAAAATGTCCATGTCATTGGTCTTGTTTTTACAAGAATATGTGTGAATGTAATCTAATTCTTTTACAGATAATATCTTATTATATTATGTTTATTTATATTTGTCAGACTGAATTATGTCATTGATTTATCCTTAATCTAAGGACACTTTCATTATAAGGGACTTCATCTCAATATCTTTTCATTGAGTCATATAATGATGTCATGCATCTTCTTTATCTAATAAGGGTGTATACAGCCATTATGACTTGTTATATAATGAAATAGTATTTTATAATGATATTTAATGTTATCTTTAATGTTATTCCTTGATGATTTTTATTCAAGCATTTCTGAAGTTGAAAGAGTCTCATAAACTAAATCACTTTTCTAAATGTTTTAATGATTTATTCTACTAGAACCTTTTATCTCATGCCCATGTTTTAAAAAATAGTTTTTATGAATTTATTTATATGGACATCGATGTTTTAAAAAGTTAAAGTTTTTATTGATTTATGGGAGACTTGATTCGAAGGTTTTTTATTAAATATTTTAAATGGGTTTTCACAATGATTTAATATTTCTATATCTTGAAAAGTTTTATTATTATTGAAAATTAAATGTTAGTTGGGAAATGTTGATAATTTAAACATTTTATTTTTTTGTATTATATAATTTTAATAGTACATTTGACAAGTTTTTAACTGATAAACCAACGATGGGTGGTTAGGTGATAGCCCAATGATGGGTTGTTCTGTGATAAACCATGTAATTCCCCGACCCCAGTTACCCAGAGTTGGTGCATTATTGCGTAACATTGGAATGATCACAAAAGATCAAGTCTCAAATGACCAATTAGTTTAGTAGCCTTGGAAACACTAGATACATTCATAAATGTTACATTACATCATAAAGTGAAAAACTACAATAACAAAGTCTCCATAGTCCACACTCATATCCTCTTCTGACTATCCCTACAGGTCATTCATAAAATACTTCTTCACATCCTAGAAATTATTAAAACATTGAAAGGGGTGAGCTCATATGCTCAGTAAGGATAACAATATAGCAAAAGCTTTCATAAATAAATATAAACAGTTAAGGCAATGTATAACTAAAACAAAATCCTTTTAAACATGAACTTCAACATAATATGGAAAAAGTAAAATGAGATAATGCCATTTACTTATTCACATGGATATTCTACTGGTCGAATAATCACATGAAATATCAATAACCACTATCATAATTATGGAATGCATAATGCCAGAATATCATAACCACATAGCCAAGGTCTCGTGCCAAGACCAAAAATAAGATTTTGTCAAGTCCTCGTGCCAAAAAATAGTTTGTCTCATGAGACCTGCCGATGCATCGAGGAGATATAGTGGGCTCCACCCGTCACATATTAAGTCCAATGCATTCCTCATATGAACAGGCTTAAACATATCATAAACCATAAAATAATCGTATCACATAAAACATGCATAATGGAAACATAAAATTTCCACATGTCAATCAAAAGATATCAATAGAACACAATGATATAATAAAAACACTTTCAAAACCATTTTCAATATCAAAATAAAAAAAAAGTAAAACATGGTATTTATTTTTCTTATAAAAAAAGTTATGGCTTATAGAGGAAACCGAAACTCAAATAATACTCACGGAGGCAGAGAAGTCGTTGTCACTGCAAACGTAAGAAAAACATTCCATTTGTCGTTTAGTAAAAATGCTTCATATAAAAATATTCCTTTTGAATAAACGTAAGAGTCAAAGGGGTTTATACACCATATAAAAGAAATTTGTGTATAAAACAAAATATGCCTCAATGAATGAAGATTGAGATGAAGTCCCTTACAAGGATCATTTTTTAAATAAAATAGATCTATTATGTGTATTCACAATAAGTACACATAAATAAAGTACAAATAGAAGATAGGACATAATAATATCATAACATAATTTTAAAGTAGGAGATTAACCCAAGGAATGGAAATTGGGTTAAGAAGTTCCCTTATCTCGTGTCCTATTTGACTTGATCGTTCCTTAACCTCCTGAATAATAAACTCGAGTTAATTTATACTTTCTTACGAACCTTTTTCATGTTCATTATTACTTTTATATTACTTATTATAATGTTATGAATATTATGTAATTATTTAAGTTAATAACGGTCATTTTGTCGATCTTAGGTACTTGAGTCAAAAATAAACTTCTTATAATTTCAAGTTGTTCATGTGGAGAAATATCCATTATATACAAAATTATATTCTTGATGTAGATATCATATATATCATATATATCCAGTATATGCAAGCATTTATAATATTACATAACATTTAGATGTAAGAAATGAAATGCACCGTTCATGGAGACGGTAAGCCGTACGTACGCATGAACGCTACTTACATTTCTATTTCGTATTTAATGGAATGAAATTATATAAAGGTATACTATAATTAAATTATAATATAATGTATAATACCATTTACTCCATCCTTTATACATCCAAATATGGCATTAACGATTCAAATCACATTGAGGGGGCGGTAGTCCGCACTTCCTAAAATGAAATTATCACGTTTATCCATAATGGAAATCATAATGGTATGACATAAATGAAAAATAAAGAATCATAAGGAAAACAAAAACATAATATATATCATATATAAAAATAGTATCATCATAATTGCCACCATGAGAGGTGTTAAAAGAAGATTGAACAATCATCATTTCATGAGGCAGTAATTCGCCACCCACAGAAACAGTATGCTCTTTAACCATTAGACGAAGGTGTGTGTAAGTGTAAATAAAATAATTCTCATAAAAACATCCAATTATATTTAGTAAACTGGTGTTGTTACAAAATAAAGTAAAAAAATATTTTAGGGGGTTGGAGAAGCAAAATAAAAAAATACAACATTTCAGAAGACATTACCATAAAATCGGGTAACTCTTTTTGTTTTGAGCCAAAGCCTTTCTTGGAAAGACTTATGCCCAAAGTGAGGCTTCTAGGAGTAATAGAGAGATGTTTAGAGAGTATTTGGGCAGATGTTGGCCGAGCTAAATGGCTTGGAAGGTGTGAATAAGGTGGTAGTGGTGGGGGCCTTTTATAAGAGGAGAGGAGGGGCACTCTTTGAAAGTCATGAAATATTACATTATTATGAAATGATTTTCGGATTTTAGAGATCCCACAATGATATATTTCAAGGATAAGGTGATAAGGGTTCGAAATATACTCATATAATAGGTTTTTGACAAGTGTATGTCTTATATTTTACATTGTCTTTTCATTTTATTTAAATCGTTAATTAATGAGGTAATCACTGCATCATTATGGTGTCATACATAATTTAATCTATATAATATCTAAAAATTATAAAAAAACTATCATGATATAGGAAATATATATATATTTCTAATGAATATCTATAGTAAAAAATATGACTTGTATAACCCCATTTAAAAATTGTTTTAGTAAAACAACACATGTTTGTGACATTTTTATTTTAACATTAAATAAAAAGTTTTTAATGTCATTTTCCTATCAAAGTGGCTCCATGGGGTCCCAAATTTGACCCATGGATTTTCTTGGTCGGAAATGACTCATAAAATAGGGGTAGGACATGTTTCAAGGCCATTTCATATTATTATAACATAATCTTAACCACAAATTTCACTAATTACCTTTAATTGTGATTAATTAAACTTAAAAGGTACTATTCACCAAAAAATATATTTTAATCCCATTGAACCACATTTTACTTCCTAATGACAACCATGTATGTCAGATTTTTTAAAAACAAATCACAGAGGTGGTAATGTTTTACTTAAATGAAAAATCAGTTTTTTAACTACCACTTAGTGGTTTCACTATTCATAAAAAAATGAAGTTTTTCAGAACAATCCCAAAATTTCACCCTAAGATATAATTGATATTCCAAATTCAAAAATAAAGTATATTTTAAAAAATTCAAAACATATAATTTTCATTAATTAATTTTATAACTAATTTCTGCTGTCACAACAAATAGCCTGTTTTTAAGAAACATTATATATCAAAAGATTGACAATTGTTTATGTCCAATATCAAAGTGAAATTAATTATAATGAACACCATTGGATGAAATTGTAAAAATATATTCTAATTATAATTTAAAACCACTCAATAGTATAATTTATCACTATAAATTATTTTTATTAAAAAATTTGTTTTTAAGTATTATTCAATATTCAGAAAAAATTTGAAGTTCTGAGAAAAATACCAAAAAATAATCATATGCTAATTTCTACATTCCGAATCCAAAAATGAAGTTCATTTTGAAATATAAATTATATATAATTTCAAAAAGTGGGTATTACTAATCATAATGGATATTTTGATTGGTCACAGTGCATTTGAATCTCGAACTTGCGTACAATGCATGCTATTGCATTATTGAAAGAGAAGCGTATCGTGGAAGCTCGGGGTTTTACATTCTCCCCTCCTTCAATAAATTGCATCCTCAAAATTTGAAATTTTTCTTTGAAAATAAAGGATTGAAAATAGAAAATACCTTTGTGGAAAACCCACATCGAAAATAGGGTTAATAAAAATATAACATTAAAAGAAAGAAAGAGATGTACAAAGGTCACCCGAGATAGCCCATACTAGGATTATATGAAAATATGGATATGGAGGAAAAAAACAATCAAGGTTTGATGGAGAGTTATAGAAAACAGGATTAGGAGAAAGTTAACCAAAAGAAAATCACAAACTTGTGATTAGTTAAACGGTCATTGAATCCCCAGTTGGAAAAGTTAATCGATAAAGTTTTTGTTTTAAGTTACCTTTCATAAAGTTGAGGAATTTATTTAAGATATTTACTAAGAATGTAAGGAAATTTACTTACTTGTCATGTAGACTTTCATTATTTAATAAATTTTTACCACAACCCATCTTTCACTCCAAATGGTAACAGAACTAAAAAATATTCTATTTATCCTAATTATATAAGGTTATAAACATTACCACATACCATTTAGATTAGGAAAACTATTTTTTAATAACCAGAGACTTCATGTAGGCTAGTGGTAGGTAATAAAGGCCTGTCGCACTATGGTTGTGGGTTCGATTCCTACAACTTTTTCCGACGCGACGGGTTATCCCCCAACCTGCAGGTTGTCCTTTTCCGAAAACTATAGTATTATAATATTCCAAAAATAATCTTCAGAAATGTTTTAAGCTTAAACAATACTGTCCAAGGTTCAACTTAATCCATTCCAACCTTTATAGTTATCCAAAATACCTCTTTTGTAGAGACCCGAAGCTTAACGTACATAGATATTAAATTACATTTGCGGAATACTTAGTACATAACAAAACACACACACAAGGACCGTAATATTTTAGTGTCTTTGGAAACTCAGAATATAATCTTCTAATCGTGGTGAAAGATCTTCAACATCTCCCATAAAGATCTTCTTTTTTTTTTATACCTAAAACCTTTCTTTATATCCTGGGGAAATGAAAACATAAAAGGGTGAGCTCAAATGCTCAGTAAGGGTAAACAAATGAAATATCAATCACATCATATACATAAGAACATAGCTTTTGGAAATCTTAACCTGCAAAAGGGAGCATAATTTAATAACATGTGATAAATCATAGTAGTGAAATTAAATCCCATTAATCATAACATAAAACATGAATCTTTGTGTAATACACACATAATCATAGAGAATCATTTCTTTTTAGTCAAGACTCATTGCCAAGACTATCTTAGTGGACAAAGTCCCTTTCTGAACCGAGTCACCCTCGTTCCAGTCCTGTTTCACTGAACCGGTATAACCTACCGTTCCAACCATGTCTATCTCATGAGATATAAAATCTTTACCCAATGCATTGGATGGAGATATAGGTCCCACCCATCTCATAATGATACCATTCTTATATGTGCCACAAAATCATAAATCATACATCATTTCATAAACCATGTAATAAAAATGGGAATCTTAAACATCGTGACATCATAAAACAATTCATATAAGATAAAGGAATTCATAAAAAATATAATTCCATCTCAAAATAATCAAATCAATGTCATAATAGGGATAAAAAACAGAACCCTTTATTAACTTAGATGGAAAAGAATTTTGATAAAACACTTGAACTTCATTCTTGAGGAAAATATCCTTTCTACTTCAAAAATACTTTCCCTTTCTTAACATGTCATACAATTTAAAACTAAAAGAAGTTGATTAAAAATAAACTTGAAAACTTGTAAAGGAAGCTTCTTGGAAATAATGTTTTAAAAATCCATACATGCCGTATAAGTTAAAAAAACATTCTTTTCGTACTTTTGTCAGAAAAGTCAAAAAAGTACCTCGTATGAAAAACGACAAAAGATTCCTTTCATATCTTTTACTAAAAACTCACCGAAGGGTAAAATTGGATTTAAAAAATTGTAGGTGAATGGAAATAATATTTCATATTGAGGAAACATGGATGTGGATGATAAAATACACCCCAGTAAATACCAAAGTATAAACAATCTCGGATAAAAATGAGATTGAGATATTTTCCCTTACCTTAGGTCCGACTTGCTTTGTACGTGTCCGAAAATCCTGTATAATGATTTAAATCATGTTATTGACTAATTCCAGAATCTTATTCATTTTTATTATATCATATATGGTCCACTTATGACTTTATATTACCCGTTCTTTTGTAAATTTATATTAAAGTAGCGTTTTGGGTAAAATCGTCTCATTTGTCGTTCATGTTTTAACTTGTAATTATTAATATGATTACTTGGATCATGATTACCTATATCCAGAATGTAAAACATGATTTATATATAATATATATATTCATAATATACATATATATAATAAATTGATAAATGGAATGAAATACACCGTTCATGGAGACGGTAGTCCGTACGTACGCATGAATGCTGTTTTCGTTTCCTTATTGAATTGAATGGAATTAAGTAGATGACATACATATAAATATACATAAATACAGTATCATTATTATGTCATATATTTCATTAGTACTTATTATATATAATTTACAATCATTCATGAATGGTTAATCATTGAGAATGAATCTCATCGCGTCGTGGAGACGGTAGTCCGTACGTACGCACGAGCGATGATATCGTTCCCATGGTCGTGGAATTGTGTTGAAGTGTATGTATACTATTTCAGTATCAATATCACTTTATAATAATCATATATATTTACTCATTACACCATTATACCCATCCAATTAAGTTGGTGGCGGAAAATAGATTACACCACGGCGTGGAGACGGTATTCCGTACGTACGCACGCGCGGTGATTTCATTTTCCGTAGGATGGATAGAAGGTTAATTAGATTTGTTTCATATTTATAATAACATATCATTATATAATAAATAATGATGTTATTACTTTATCATGAAACAACTAAATAAGAAGAAGTTGAAGAAGAAAGAAATTGAAAAAGATCGGTAATGGATATTACCTCTTTTTGAAGCGCCTTTTCTTAACCTCCACGTAAAGAACTAAGGATGGTCTTTGAAGAAGACCAGGACCTCTAGGATGATACTAGGGAAGTGGATAAGAGATTTTGGCAGGGTTTGGACGAGATTGAAGGCTCAAAGTTGTGTGAGGAAGAGATGGAGGAGGTGCCCTTTTATAAGGGAGGAGAGGGGCACCTTTGGAATAAGTAAAAATATTATTTTATTATAAAGCCAAATTCGGTTTTAAATAGCTAAAAATTGATTAATTTCAAATATAAGGTGGGGATGGGTCGAAAAAATCCCATCCAATAGAATTTAGACAAGTTTAGGTTCCTATTTTATCCTTATCATTTAGATTTAACATTAAGTAAAATAATTTTACTTTTACCGTGTCTTCTTGTGTTCTTATACTATAAGGTTAATTAACATACTATATGAAGCCAAACGAACCCCATGTTTTTTATTATTAATATATCTATCCTTATCTATGTCATTTGGCTGAACCTTAGATTTTTAGGAATTAAATAACAATTAATTATATAATATTTGTTTTAAAAACTAATTTATGTCAATTTTGACACTATTTGGTACATGATTTTTATGAAATTTCTAACAGAATGATAAGTTCAAACCAAGTTACTTAAATCAACAATAACATGTCATATTAACCTATAAAATTAGTGTAAGTTATAAAAAGTCTCAAATTACATTTATTTTGGCATTTATAACATCAATTATGTTAATATTTTCTTAAAAAGGTAATTACTGCATCATCGTTGTGTCATAAATAAATTAAATTATTTAAAATATAAAAATTACAAATAAAATACCATTATGTATGAAATATTTTTATCTTTATAATGAATACTTATAGTCGAAATTATATTATGTATAACCCTATATTAAAAATGTTTTAGTAAATAAACTTTGATTTTAACTCTTTTAACTCTTCTTTGAATTAAAAAATAATAAATGTCCAAATCTAATCCAAGTGGGCCAAAATGATAATATTTTACACTTAGGGTTATTTTTGGCCGAGATACACTTATCCAATAGGAATAGGACATGTGTTAGGGTAATATTAATATCATTTTTACCCTTAATTACCCTATTTACTTTTAACCGTGGTAAATAAAAGTAAAAAGTTACTATTCCCCAAAAATTATTTTCATCTCATTGAACCACATTTTACATACTGACATCAACCGTGTCTCTCAGATTTTTGAAATTCCATTCACAGAAGCGGTAAAATTAAGATTTATGAAAAAATTAATTTTAACTACCACTTAGTAGTTTCACTATTCATCAAAAATTAAAGTTTTTCAGAAAAATGCCAAAATTTCACAGTAAGCTATAATTGATATTCCGAATTCAAAAATGATTTCTATTTTACAAAATTCCCAACATATAAGTTTCATTAATTAATATTATAAATAATTTCCACTGTCACAACAAATAGCATGTTTTTAAGAGATAATAACTATCAAAAGATTAACATTTGTTTATGTCTGGTGTAAATGTGAAATTACATCCAATGACCAACATTGTATTGAATTGTAAAAATATATTCTAAATATACTTTAAAACCACTCAAATTAATAATTTATCACTATTAATTATTTCGATTAAAAAAGTTGTTTTTAATTAAAATTTAGTAATTTTCCACTATTCATCAAAATATGAAAGTTATCCGAAAATTACCAAAATTTCACCCTAAGCTAATTTCGATATTCCGAATCCAAAAATGAAGTCCATTTTGAAAAATAAAATTTAAAAAATTTCAAAAAGTGGTTATTACTATTCATAACGGCTAGTTTTAATAATATTTTAATAGCATATCGTTGTTTAGTGAAACTCGGTATGGCGTACTACACACGCTATCGAGGAAGGTCGCGATTGTGTGTAATACAAGGAAAATCAAGGATGCATGTTGAGCAAGCTCCTTTTGGTGTAGCGTACAAAACAAAACATTAATAAAATTAAAAAGAATATTTTCATAAAATCTCGGGCTGTTACATTCTACCCCCCTTAAAATGAATTTTGCCCTCGAAATTCGTCGGGGTTATAAATGGTTTACTACTTGAAAGTTTATTTAATAGAACCCCACATCTTAAAAAGTAATACCAAAACCAATATTTAAAAACAAAAGTATGAAACGTAACGGTTACCCAAATAAACTAATCACTGTGTTTCCACATAGGTGAAAATATGGATATGGAAGAAAAATCTAACCATCATGTTCTGATGGAGAGTGGTAGAGAACATGGCTATGGAAAAGCCAACAATCACAAATCCATAAATTTGTGACGATCTAAGGTACCATTGATATTATTAATATTTTCATGACTTATTATTTTCCCCCTTTACTTATTTTATATGAAATGTGCATAATTTGTGTGAAATATTAATGTTTTAATATTAAGTATAATATTTGAGCATTTTTAGAAGTAGTCAAATTGAGTCAGTTTAATCTTTTAATTATAACTATCAATATACTGATCCAAATTGTGTGGTTCTTGTTTTGTAGGATTCTCCTTTCAATATAAAACATTTCATTAGAAGGAACCATGAGCCAATTCTGCCATTTGAAGAGTCATATGGTCCTCACAAACAAGACCAAAGAATCTGTGAACAAACTGGACCATCCTTGAAGATTGATTTATTGGGTTCAATCCAGAAGTCCAAAAACCTTAAATCTCCACCATAATTCGGGGGACACTACATTTCATCTTGGATAAAAATTTCATGGCCCAAATACAAGTACAAGGGGCCCAAATAAATCTTTGAAGTCCAGCCAACCATTCTGGCCGAGAATTAAAATCAGTATAGTATGAATGACATATCTCCTGATGTAATAATCCAATATATCTGAGCTTTTTCAGTGTGAAAGAGGATATATAGTTGGCCGACTTTGTTCAAGAAACAATTCGGATTTGAAGGCATCTTATTATTCAAAAACCCTTTCACATTATGTACTTCAAAAAGACTGGATTGAAATGGACAGTTTAAGTTTGTTAAATCAACCGGCCATAACATTTGATACTTAAGTCCAAATTACTCCAAAGTTTGAGAGTAGTTGGAAAACATTATTGTACACAACTTTTAAGAAGGAGCTATTTGAATATTACGCTGTCTGAATAGCTCAATTGGCGATGCAAGTGGAGGGACAGATTGGGAAAGCAAACAGTCCACTCCTTGGGCTATAAATACTCTCTCCTTCTCTCCTTGAGAGAGGTTGGCATTTCAGAAGAGAGGAGATCATATTGGCACGACCAATGCTTTTCCAAAGGCTTGGGAGGACCTACCATACTCATGTTTACTCTTGAGGGACCTTTCCTCCTATCTTTCTTTTCACTTACTTTTGTGTTCTTCATTTTTGTAATTTTGTAAGTCCTTTATTTTGTAATTCTGTTTTAATGAAAGTTTCTTCTTCAATATCTCTTATTCTCCTCCACCTTCTGTAGTATAATATTCATGGTCTTAAAATAGTTTGAATCATTTTAAATTATAGTACCTTATCTTGCTTCCTCATTCAATCGAAATTCCTTTTTTGATTCTCAAAATATTTCGTGTGTGTGTTCGGCACACTACTCTTATCTTGTCCCTTTCTTTTTATTCTCTTTATAATTCATCACCATAAACATATATTACCAGATTAATAAACATCATAATGGTTGAGTAAATCTCTCATTGGGGTGAGTTATAATTTAGGTATGTTAAGTGATTGAGAGCTTCTGCTCGATGAATATTCTTTGAATTAACATTGTGTATGTTGGACTTAACATGTCATGGATTAATGACTTGTTTTGTTTAACATGTGGTTTCCATGGATTATTGGAACCATAAATACACAACCATAAATAATATCTGATTGAGATTATAACCTTAAGTTAAGTTAAGTCTTGGTTTAAAGCCTTAACACTTAAGAATTCTAATCAACATCATCTTGTGTCATGGGTGTTAATTGAAATGCAATATAAAGCAAAGCTCAAGGATATCACAAGCTTAACTAACCTAATGATGAACTCACCCCAATCTTTATCAACTTGTTAAATTAAACATCATTCATTAAAAATTTCAATTAAGCTCTGCAAACAAACCCCCCCAATCAAAATACAATCAACTAAAAACAAACGACTACTACAAAGTATCCTCGCCGAGGATTCGACCTGAGTGCTGCTATACACATTAGCAGAGCACCAGAACCTTGACCGGTCGATAGGCGACAATCGGCCGTGCATTTCAAATGGCGCCGTTTCCGGGGATGGTGCTTTAAGTATTCATTAGTTTCTGGTTATTGTAAAAAAAACCCAAAAAAATACAAAAGTTTAAAAAAAAAATTGAAAAAAAAGACAAAGAAAAACCCGTCTTCCTCTTAAAAATCATAAAATGAAAAAAATACAAAGAAAAACCCATCTTCCTCTTTCTTCCAAAATCTCTCTGAATGCCCCGTAGCCTTCAAAAAAATACCTCGGATTTGTTTGACCCTGAAATTGAGCGAACACTTCGCCAACTTAGGAGGAACATAAGAGATACTCAAATAATTCAAGAACCAGTCCTCATCCAACCAGTTGAAATTGAAATGGCCAATCCTAGGGAACAAACCCTAAAAGAACTTGCAACCCCTGATATGAATTACCAACCTCTTGGAATTCAATATCCAAACATTGAAGCTGACTTCGAACTCAAATCGGGTTTGATTCATCTTCTCCCTCATTTTCACGGGCTAGCCGGTGAGGATCCACATCTTCACCTTAAAGAGTTCCAAGTAGTATGCTCTACCATGAAGCCTCAAGGGGTTTCTGAAGAACAAATCAAGCTTAGAGATTTCCCCTTTTCCCTAGCGTATTCTTCCAAGTCTTGTCTCTACTACCTCCCACCTGGTTCCATAAACTCATGGGTTGACATGAAGAGACTTTTCCTTGAGAAGTTCTTTCCCGCTTCCCGAACAGCTTCTATCCGAAATGAAATAAGCGGCATCCGTCAATTCCATAATAAATCACTCCATGAGTATTGGGAGAGGTTCAAAAAGCTTGTGGCAACTTGTCCACACCATCAAATCCCTGACCAACTCCTGATCCAATACTTCTATGAGGGGTTATTGGCTATGGAGCGAACTCTCATTGATGCCGCAAGTGGCGGTGCTCTTGTTGACAAAACTCCTGCAGCTGCAAGAGATCTCATAAGTAACATGGCTGCAAACACGCAGCAATTCCATACTCGAGCACATGCTCAAGTGAAACAAGCCCAAGAGAATCAATCCATAGATCCCAACATGATGACTGAGTGGATGAGTGAACTTACAGGTCTTGTGCGTCAACTAGCGGTGCCTACCAAAGCCCCAACCTCATCTTCTCAACAGTCACTATTCCCTGGACCTATCAAGAATTGTGGAATCTGCAACTCTCCATCTCATCCAACTGACACATGTCCACAACTTCAAGATGATCCATCTGATTCATCTAGTCCAATGGAGCTCAATGCGGCATATGCTCAGCGAAACCTCAACCCTCAAAAATCAGGTCAGTTTGTTAGAAACTTCAACCAACCCCACTTTGAGCCCTTCTCTTCTACCTTTAACCCACCTCTGAGGTATGGTAATCCCATTTCTCATCCTCCGCAGTTCCCTCCTCAAAACCCAAACCAGTTTCAATACAGTCAAGGTGTTGGTAACTTCCAACAACCTTACCCTTTTGTCCCTCAACCCCAAAGGAACAATCCTCCTCCTGGATTCCACTATCCTAACGAGCCTTCCCAATTCCCCACCCAATACAATCGCTTTCCCAAGAACCAAAATCAAGGCCAACCCAATTTGGGACAATCCTCTTCTTCTAAACAACCATGGGAAAGTGCTGTAGAGGATCTTTCTTCCTTCACCCGTTCTAGCCTCAAGAACATTGAAACCCAAATAGGTCAACTTGCATCCCACCTTAGCCAGAAACAACCATCCAATTCATCCCAACTCCCATCTCAACCATTACCCAACCCTAAGGGTAAGGTAAGTGCAATTGCACTTAGATCGGGAAAGAAAATTGCAATTCCCCATGCTGATTTCTCTACCTCCTCTTTCGATGTTGATCTACAAAATGAAAAGAACAAAAAGCTGGAAAAGGAACTTGAATCCACTCCTTCATCTCCTTCCATTCCTCTAAGGAACCCAATTCCTTTTCCTCAAGCCATATCCAAGCCTAAGAAGTCCTTTGAACCTGATCCTGAAATGCTTGACATGTTTAGACGTGTTGAAGTGAATATCCCCCTCTTAGATGCCATCAAACAAATCCCTAAGTATTCCAAGTTTCTTAAGGAATTGTGCACCCATAAGAGGCAACTTAGGAACATTGAAAATGTTTCAACCCAACAGTCCATTCCCATGAAGTGCAAAGATCCAGGGACCTTCACGGTTCCATGTCAAATAGGGAGTTCCAACTTTGATGATGCACTCATAGACCTTGGAGCCTCAATAAATGTCATGCCCAAATCCATTTTCTCCAACCTTGGTCTAGGTCCCTTGCACCCAACGGGTGTTGTCATTCAATTAGCCAATCGAAGCACTGCCAGTCCTGAGGGGATAATTGAGGATGTTCTTGTTCGGGTCAATGATCTTATCTTCCCAGCTGATTTCTATGTCCTTGACATGGAAGGATAGACGACCTCTTCTCGATCTCCCCTAATTCTAGGAAGACCATTCCTCATGACTGCGAGAACCAAGATTGATGTCCATTCAGGCATCTTATCCATGGAATTCGGTGACCAACTGGTCAAGTTCAACATTTTCCAAGCCATGCGATACCCATCTGAGGATCACTCTGCATTCTCAATCCATTCTTTTGAGGACACTTCTAAGATTCAATCGAACCCCAATCCACCATGTTCTTCATGTTATAATGATAAAGGATCTTGTGAAATCTGCACCATGATTAACAAAGTCATAAATGGTGAAGTTGATGTGGACCTCTCATTCATAGACTCCATCAATCTGGAGGAACTTGAAAACTCTCTTGAATCCCACATCAACTCTGATCTCTACTGCTCCACCTTGGACAGTGTTGAGGAAAATGATCCAAACCCATCTGGAATCCCTTCTCCTTCTCCTAACTTGTCTAGCTCTCAAATCAAGGCTAAAACTGATCTAAAACCACTTCCTTCACACCTCATGTATGCATTCCTTTTCCATAATCCCTTTTACCCTGTCATTATCTCTGCTTAACTTTCTGAAACTGAGGATTCCCAACTTGTTCAAGTGTTAGAAGAAAACAAAAATTCCTTAGGTTGGACCCTAGAGGATATTCCAGGAATCAACCCTGCCCTTTGCATGCATCACATCAATCTAGAGGAATCATCCAAACCAATTAGGCAACCTCAAAGAAGACTCAATCCACTCATACTTGGGGTAGTTAGGGAAGATATTACCAAGCTTCTTCAAGCTGGTATTATCTACCCAATTTCTGATAGTGAATGGGTTAGTCCAATTCAAGTCGTTCCTAAGAAGGGCAGGATAACAGTTGTCACAAATGAACATGGAGAAGTGGTCACAACTCGAGTGAAAAACAAATGGCGTGTGTGCATCGATTATCGCAAATTGAATTCTGAAACATGAAAAGATCACTACCAACTTCCTTTCCTTGACCAAATGCTTGAGAGATTGGCTGGAAAGTCACACTATTTCTTTCTTGATGGTTACACCGGCTACTTCCAAATTCCAATTGCACCTCAAGACCAAGAAAAGACCACATTCACTTGCCCCTTTGGAACCTATGGCTATAGGCGAATGCCTTTTGGCCTTTGTAATTCTCCTGCAACATTCCAATGGTGTATGATGAGTATCTTTTCTGAATTCATTGAGAATTGCATGGAGGTCTTCATGGATGACTTTACCATTTATGGCGAGTCATTTGAATCTTGCTTACATTCACTCTCTTTGGTCCTTCAAAAGTGTGTCAAGTGCAACCTTGTGCTGAATTTTGAAAAATGTCACTTCATGGTTTCAAATGGGATTGTTCTAGGGCACATAATTTCTCAAGAGGGTATCCAAGTTGATCCAGCCAAAATTGAGGTGATCCAATCACTTCCTGAACCCAAATCAGTTCGAGACATTCGGTCCTCCCTTGGTCATGTCGGTTTCTATCGGTGATTCATTCAGAACATCAGCAAGATTTCCCTCCCACTCACTAGTTTACTTCAAAATGATGTCACATTCAATTTTGATGAGGCTTTCAAGAGAGCCTTCATTGAACTCAAATATGCTCTCACATATGCTCCAATAATCCAACCCCCAGATTGGTCCTTACCATTTGAATTGATGTGTGATGCTTCTGATAGGGCCATTGGGGCTGTTCATGGTCAAAGAAGAGAAAACATTCCTCATGTCATATTTTATGCCTCAAAAACATTGGATGAAACTCAATCACACTAAACTGTGACTAAAAAAGAACTTTTAGCTGTGGTTTTTTCCTTGGATAAATTCTGGCCCTATCTCTTAGGTGCCAAAATCATCATCTTCACGGACCACTCAGCATTAAAGTTCTTACTTAAGAAAAGTGATTCCAAACCAAGGCTAATAAGATGGATTTTAATGCTCCAAGAGTTTGACCTTGTGATAAAAGATAAACCTGGAAAAGAAAACCCTGTGGCTGACCACCTGAGTAGAATTTCTAATTCTTCTCATTCTGAAATAATTGATCCTGAATTTCCAACTGAACACCTCTCCTCTCTCACTCCAAAGTTACCATGGTATGTCCCAATTGTCAATTACTTGGTTTCCGGTGTTTTCCCTGAATATTTTTCAAAAGAACAAAATGAAAAGATGAAAAGTGATTCAAAGCATTATTTTTGGGAAGATAATAAACTTTGGAAAACCGGGGCTGACATGGTAATTAGGAGATGTGTTGATGAAACTAAACAATCCTCCATCATGGAATTCTGCCACTCAATGCCTGGAGGTGGCCACTTTGGACCACAATGGACTTCTCGAAAGGTCCTAGATTCTGGATTCTTTTGGACTTCACTCTTCAAGGACTCACACGAGTTCTGTCAATCATGTCCCACTTGCCAAAAGTTTGGCACAATTTCCAAAAGAAACGAAATGCCTCAAAAGCCATTAATCTTCTGTGAGCTTTTCGATGTTTGGGGCATCGATTTCATGGGACCATTTCCCCCTTCCAATGGATTCTCATACATTATTCTTGCGGTCGATTATGTTTCTAGGTGGGTCGAGGCCAAACCCACTAGGAATGATGATGCTCAAACTCTGAGTGAGTTCCTCAAAACCCATATCTTCCATCGATTCGGAACACCACGTGCTTTGATAAGTGACTTAGGAACTCATTTCTGTAATAGAACTATGGAGTAAATTTTGAAAAAGAATGGGGTTGTACATAAAAAATCCACTACATATCACCCTCAAACAAATGGAATGGCTGAACTTTCTAACAGAGAAGTGAAAAGAGTGCTTGAAAGAATTGTTAAGCCCACAAGAAAAGACTGGCCCGATAGACTTGGTGAAGCACTTTGGGCCTATCGAACAGCCTATAAGACACCCATTGGGATGTCTCCATTTAGGCTAGTTTTTGGTAAAGCCTGTCATTTACCAGTTGAAATCCAACATAATTCATTTTGGGCTGTCAAAACTTGTAATTTTGATTGTGAAAAATCTGGTGAAGAAAGATTGTTGCAGTTGACTGAATTGGAGGAGCTTCGACTCGATTCGTATGAGAACTCCATTCTCTACAAAGAAAAGGCAAAGTCACTCCATGACAAGAACATTCTTCGAAAGGTATTTCATGAAGGTGAAAATGTAATGCTCTTCAATTCTTGACTTCGACTTCACCCAGGTAAGCTTAATTCTCGTTGGGAAGGTCCTTTTGTTATTACTAACATTTACCCATTTGGTGCAGTGCAAGTCCAAGACCCTTCTTCAAAAAGAACATTCACGGTAAATGGACACCGGTTAAAGCATCACCATGAGAGGTCTCACAATCCAGGAACCACGTCGACTTCCATCGAAACCCCATCCACTTCAATAGAACCACCACTGGATGGAGACCCGCCAAATCCAAACCAGGGGGCACCTCTTTCCCTTTAACTCTATCTCTCCTCAATCTCTCTTCCCTCTCTTCTTCTCTCTATTTCTTCTTCTTCCTCTCTCCCTCTCATTTTTTTACAACATTCTTCCACAACCTTTTTTCTATTTTCTCTTTTGTGTGGATCTGTCATTAAAAATAAAAAAATTTAAAAAAAATAATTAAAAACAAATGAAAATTGAAAAAAAGGAGTGTCATAATTACTCATCATCCAATATTGAAATTTTGTCCAACCATTTTGGGGAGTCAAAAGGCTTGTTTTAAACTCAAATATATTGAATTTTTATCTCAAACTTGGGTAAACAATTTTGTGTCAATAACAAACATTTTGAATGAACAATTTTTGGTGGAAAATGATTCTCCCCTACCGTGAGGAATAACATTAGCCTTCATGACAAGGTCATCTATGGCCATCTTTTTCATTGTGTGTCTTCACCACTGATTGTGAGTCTTGAGTTTGTGGACCTTCGAGCTGAATTTCCATCTTTTGTGTGCATTAATATGATAGAGGCATTTTCTAAGCCACATGAGAATCAGAATAGCCAAATAGCCTCCCGTTACCCTTAAATTGATCCTACTTTTGAAAGCCCCTTTGAGCCTATGAAACCCTTTCTTTTGATAGCCACATTACAAGCCTAATACCTTGTCCCACCCAACATCTTCATTGATTTTCATTGTACAATTTATTGAAATTTAAGTGTGGGGGGAATAGACTTCATTTTTGGGCGTACTTTCATTGATTTCCAATGTGTCATCATATGCTTGAGGGCAAGATTCCATTCAAGTGTGGGGGAGAGGTTGTAATTCTGTGAGATTTGGGGTGTATATGTGTAATTTTCATTTGTACAAAAGTCATTGAAAAGTGTTCAAAAAAAATGAAAAAAAATTATATAACAAAAAATGAAAAAAATAAAAAAAAGGAATGGGTTCTGTCTTGGGTGGGTCAAAAATCATTCATCATCAACCTTTGATCATGTTATAAATTCGTTCCATGTGGAGATCAAGCATGGGATGGGAGATGACTGTGAGACTTGTTTCAAGCACAACTTTTGACAAAAAAAGAGCAAAAAAAGAAGAAAAAAAGAACACTTGAATCATCTTGTATTGTGCCATTATTGGAAGTCTTCCATGTTGTACAAATTCCATCATCTCAACCTATTCCATTTTCTATCTCCCTCACTTTTCATTCATCACACATTCATTCCCTTGTAAATATGTGTTTCTATTTCCTTTCAAATCAAATTTCAAAAAAAAATGTGCATTGATTTTTCCATGTTGGTGTTTTTAACCCCTATTTTCCTTTGGACATTATATACCTACCGTCCCATAGCCACTGAAAAACCCCTTAAAAGACCTCTTGATTATTGTAAACATTAGATTTGGGAATGGAAGCTGAGAGCTCTTACAAACTCTTGATTTTCACTTTTTGTTGGTGAATGAGTGAACCTCCTAAAATACATTTTTATCATTTTGAGAGGAGTAAGTTTTGAGTGCCTACATTTTCCAATTCAAACCTTGAACATGAAAAAATGAATTGTTTATGATGCATTATTGTGAACAAAATTTGTGATGGAATTCAATATGGATGAGTAAAATAGTCTAAACCTCCCCTGATTGGAGAAAACACAATTTTAATATTTGTTGGTGAGTGAAAATGATTTTGTCATGTTTTTTTTATTTGTTGCACATGAGGACACGCGCAAATATAAGTGTGGGGTAGTTGATGTTATTAATATTTTCATGACTTATTATTTTCCCCCTTTACTTATTTTATATGAAATGTGCATAATTTGTGTGAAATATTAATGTTTTAATATTAAGTATAATATTTGAGCATTTTTAGAAGTAGTCAAATTGAGTCAGTTTAATGTTTTACTTATAACTATCACTATACTGATCCAAATTGTGTGGTTCTTGTTTTTTAGGATTCTCCTTTCAATATACAACATTTCATTAGAAGGAACCATGGGCCAATTCTTCCATTTGAAGGGTCATATGGTCCTCACAAACAAGACCAAAGAATCTGTGAACAAACTGGACCATCCTTGAAGATTGATTTACTGGGTTCACTCCAGAAGTCCAAAAACCTTAAATCTCCACCATAATTCGGGGTACACTACATTTCATCTTGGATAAAAATTTCATGGCCCAACTCCAAGTACAAGGGGCCCAAATAAATCATTGAAGTCCATCCCACCATTCTGGCCGAGAATTAAAATCAGTATCGTATGAATGACATATCTCCTGATGTAATCATCCAATATATCTGATATTTTTCAGTGTGAAAGAGGAGATATAGGTGGCAGACTTTGTTGAAGAAACAATTCGGATTTGAAGGCATCTTAATATTAAAAAACCCTTTCACATTATGGACTTCAAAAAGACTGGATTGAAATGGACAGTTTAGGTTTGTTAAATCAACCGTACATAACTTTTGATCCTTAAGTCCCAATGACTCCAAATTTTTAGAGTAGTCGGCCAACATTATTGTATACAACTTTGAAGAAGGATCTATTTGAAAAATAGGCTGTCTGAATAGCTCAATTGGCGATTCAAGTGGAGGGACAGATTGGGAAAGCAAACAGTCCACTCCTTGGGCTATAAATACTCTCTCCTTCTCTCCTTGAGAGGGGTTGGAATTTCAGAAGAGAGGAGATCATATTGGCACGACCCAAGCATTGCCAAAGGCTTGGGAGGACCTTCCATACTCATGTTTACACTTTAGGGACCTTTACTCCTCTCTTTCTTTTCACTTACTTTTGTGTTCGTCATTTTTGTAATTTTGTAAGTCCTTTATTTTGTAATTCTGTTTTAATGAAAGTTTCTTCTTCAATATCTCTTATTCTACTCCACCTTCTGTAGTATAATATTCATGGTCTTAAAATAGTTTGAATCATTTTAAATTACAGTACCTTATCTTGCTTCCTCATTCAATCGAAATTCTTTTTTTGATTCTCAAAATATTTCGTGTGTGTGTTCGGCACACTACTCTTATCTTGTCCCTTTCTTTTTCTTCTCTTTATAATTCATCACCATAAACATATATTACCAGATTAATAAACATCATAATGGTTGAGTAAATCTATCATTGGGGTGAGTTATAATTTAGGTATGTTAAGTGATTGAGAGCTTCTGCTCGATGAATATTCTTTGAATTAACATTGTGTATGTTGGACTTAACATGTCATGGATTAATGACTTGTTTTGTTTAACATGTGGTTTCCATGGATTATTGGAACCATAAATACACAACCATAAATAAGATCTGATTGAGATTATAACCTTAAGTTAAGTTAAGTCTTTGTTTAAAGCCTTAACACTTAAGAATTCTAATCAACATCATCTTGTGTCATGGGTGTTAATTTAAATGCAATATAAAGCAAAGCTCAAGGATATCAAAAGCTTAACTAACCTAATGATGAACTCACCCCAATCTTTATCAACTTGTTAAATTAAACATCATTAATTAAACATTTCAATTAAGATCTGCAAACAAACCCCCCCAATCAAAATACAATCAACTAAAAAGAAACGACTACTACAAAGTATCATCGCCGAGGATTCGACCCGAGTGCTGCTATACACATTAGCAGAGCACCGGAACCTTGACCGGTCGATAGGCGACAATCGGCCGTGCGTTTCAACCATCTGATTAATCAGATATAAGAGCACTAGGACAACATTTTTGGTTTTCAAGATCATTTCCCAAAAGTTGAAAATTAGAATAAATACTTACTTTATTTTGGTACAATCTCACTGTTGTTCGTGCCTTTAACAATTTCTACTTCATATCTTAAATAAATGAAGTTAAATTTGTTATTCGTGAAGTGTTAGCAGATCATGTGATAGAATGACGGGTCATTCCATCTGTCTCAAGCAAAAGTTACATAAGTCATTCTATAGTGAGATTAATCATATATGGTTCCTAAAATGGACTTATACTTCATATATCATACTTCTTAATATAATAAAACTAGTTTCTACTAAACAGGGACTTCCTGTAGGCCAGTGGTAGGCGATAAAGGCCAGTCGCACTTCGGTTGTGGGTTCGATTCCCACAGCCTTGTCCAACGCGATGGGCTGTCGCCCGTCCAACAGGTTGTCCTTTTTCTAAAACTACATTACTATAACATCCCATCAATAATATCGAAAAAAATTCTATCCTTAAACAATACTAATTTATGTCCAACATAATCCATTCTAGTTTTTAGGCTTATCCATAATACTGCAGTCCATTGTCATAATATAGTGAAAACGATTACCAGAGATTTAATACCATCGTTGATCCCCATAAATCATAAGATATGTTTTGTTGGTCACATTCCAAACATTCAATGTCCTTAATCATGTATTCTCTTGAATACCCATTGAACCATAGTGAAAACTTGAATGCAGTTAAAAGTTAACACTTTTCACATACCAAAATCCTCAAAATTCTATATACTCAAACCATGATATCACTTAGTCATTACATCAATCATGAGCTCATGAATACTGTTAAACATTTCATTTTCTCATTTTCCCTTCATTATGTGCATATCATCTTATTTCCAAAAATATCTCAATCACTTTGAATACCACATTAGACCAATACATAAATATTCCAATACTCCATGATACAATATTATTTTGGAATCCCATTACATAAACACTTAATCATTCCACCACATCGTTTTCATATTCAACATCGCCAATAGTGATCGCATGTGACTTCCCTTTGTCCTTTGCCTTCAGTGGTTGCTCATGTTGACCATCACTAACCCTTGGATTAGGAAATTTATTAGCATAATTCCCCATTTCCTTGCACTTGAAGCATTGGAGTGTTGGTGGTGCGTTCTCTGCAGTGTTTGCTTTATTCGCATCATTAGAATCCCTTTTTCCATTACTTCAACACTCAGCTGCTCAATGACCTTCTTTTACACACTTAAAACATTTTCTAGTACCTTTAAGACAATCTCCATCATGCTTCTAAACACACTTTGTTCATAAGAAAACATTCATCTTCTTTTCACCATTATTCTGATATTTCTCCTTGAACTCCATCTTTCGTTCCTTGTCAAAACCATGAGATGGATATGTAACACCAACTTCCATTTCTACCTTGATAGCACAACGCACAATTTCTTCATAGCTACTGAAGTCTCGTATAGCTAATGCCCTTCGAAGACTTGGTTTTAAGCCACTGAAAAATTGATCAACTTTACTTACAGGTTGGATGATAATGCCAGATGCATACCTTGAAAGTCTTGTAAAATTCTCTTCGTATATACCAACAGATTCATCATCCTTTTGCTTTAGTTCAAGAAACTCCTTCTCCATCTTTGTTCTAAGAATACAAGGGAAGTACTTATTGAAAAATAAGTTCTTGAACTCGTCCCATTCCATGGACTCAATTTCATCCCTTTGCCTTGTATTCTTAATAAGATTCCACCCTTGATCAGCATCACCTTCCAAACGATACACTACTAAGATGAATTTATCATGTTTAGAAAATTGAAGAACTGAAAATATCTTTACAGTGGTACTGATCCATTGTTCAGAAACAAGTGGATCAGAAGACCCACTAAAAGAAGGTGGACGTTTCCTCATGAAGGACTCAATAGAATATTGTTCCCTTATCTGCTCATTTGGAAGTCTAGAATGATTCATAGCTTGTGTAAGTATAGCAATATGATTTTGCACTCCGTCTCCCATAACATTTGTTTGTTTAGGAGGACAATCATTGCATTGTCCATTTCATTGATCAACACGGTTCTTTCGGGTTCCAGCCATCGTCTAAAACCCAAAAAGAATAGTGTGAGAGGAAAATATCATGCTAGGGAAAACAACATAATAAATGGGGAGTACCTTCAATATCTGACATCTTAAGTTTAATTCAATGATCGTTAGCATAATTCTAGTACAATAACCTATACGTATACTTAACCTTAGTGACATCCCTAGACATACCTTAGAAATATCTCTAGGGATCTCACTAACATTTTCGCATCCTAGTTTCCAAAGGTTGACTAAAACTTTCCTCTGATACCAACTGTAGAGACCCGAAGCTTAACATACAAAGATATTACATTACTTTTGCGGAATACTTAGTACATAACAAAACACACACACAAGGACCGTAATAGTTTAGTGTCTTTGGAAACTCGTAATATAATCTTCTAATCGTGGTGGAATATCTTCAACATCTCCCATAAAGATCTTTTTTTATACCAAAAAACTTTCTTTATATCCTGGGGAAAAGAAAACATAAAAGGGTGAGCTCAAATGCTCAGTAAGGGTAAACAAAAGAAATATCAATCACATCATATACATAAGAACATAGCTTTTGGAAATCTTAACCTGCAAAAGAGAGCATAATTTCATAACATGGGATAAATCATAGTAGTGAAATGAAATCCCAATAATCATAACTTAAAACATGAAAATTTATGGAATACACACATAATCATAGAGAATCATTTCTTGTTAGTCAAGACTCATTGCCAAGACTATCTTAGTGGACAAAGTCCCATTCTGAACCGAGTCACCCTCGTTCCAGTCCTGTTTCACTGAGCCGGTATAACCTACCGTTCCAGCCATGTCTATCTCATGAGATATAAAATCTTTACCCAATGAATTGGAGGTAGATATAGGTCCCACCCATCTCATAATGATATCATTCTTATATGTGCCACAAAATCATAAATCATACATCATTTCGTAAACCATGTAATAAAAATGGGAATCTTAAACATCGTGACATCATAAAACAATTCATATAAGATAAAGGAATTCATAAAAAATATAATTCCATCTCAAAATAATCAAATCAATGTAATAATAGGGATAAAAAACAGAACCCTTTATTATCTTATATGGAAATGAATTTTGATAAAACACTTGAACTTCATTCTTGAGGAAAATATCTTTTCTACTTCAAAAATACTTTTCCTTTCTTAACACGTCATACAATATAAATCTAAATAAAGTTGATTAAAAATAAACTTGAAAACTTGTAAAGGAAGCTTCTTGGAAATAATTTTTTAAAAATCCATACATGCCGTATAAGTTAAAAAAAACATTCTTTTCGTACTTTTGTCGGAAAAGTCAAAAAAGTACCTCGTATGAAAAACGACAAAAGATTCCTTTCATATCTTTTAGTAAAAACTCACCGAAGGGTAAAATAGGATTCAAAAAATTGTAGGTGAAGTGAAATAATATTACATATTGAGGAAACATGGATTTGGATGATAAAATACACCCCAATAAATACCAAACTATAAACAATCTCAGATAAAAATGAGATTGTGATATTTTCCCTTACCTTAGGTCCGACTTGCTTTGTACGTGTCCGAAACTCCTGTATAATGATTTAAATCATGTTATTAACTTATTGAAGAATCATATTCATTGTTATTATATCATATATGGTCCACTTATGACTTTATATTACCCGTTCTTTTGTAAATTCATGTTAAAGTAGCGTTTTGGGTAAAATCTTCTCATTTGTCGTTCGTGTTTTTAACTTGTAATTATTAATATGATTACTTGGATCATGATTACTTATATCCAGAATGTAAAACATGATTTATATATAATATATATATTCAGAATATACATATATATAATATATTGATAAATGTAATGAAATACACCGTTCATGGAGACGGTAGTCCGTACGTACGCATGAACGCTGTTTTCGTTTCCTTATTGAATTGAATGGAGTTATGTAGATGACATACATATAAATATACATAAATCCAGTATCATTATTATGTCATATATTTCATTAGTAATTATTATATATACTTTATAATCATTCATGAATGGTTAATCATTGAGAATAAATCTCATCGTGTCGTGGAGACGGTAGTCCGTACGTACGCACGAGCGATGATATCGTTCCCATGGTCGTGGAATTGTGTTGAAGTGTATGTATACTATTTCAGTATCAATATCAATTTATAATAATCATATATAGTTACTCATTACACCATTATACCCATCCAATTAAGGTGGTGGCGAAAAATAGATTACACCACGGCGTGGAGACGGTATTCCGTACGTACGCACGCGCGGTGATTTCATTTTCCGTAGGATGGATAGAAGGTTAATTAGAGTTGTTTCATATTTATAATAACATATCATTATATAATAAATACTGATGTTATTACTTTATCATGAAACAACTAAAGAAGAAGAAGTTGAAGAAGAATGAAACTGAAAAAGACCGGTAATGGATATTACCTCTTTTTGACGAGCCTTTTCTTAACCTCCACTTAAAGAACTAAGGATGGTCTTTGAAGAAGACCAGGACCTCTAGGATGATACTAGGGAAGTGGAGAAGAGATTTTGGCAGGGTTTGGCCGAGCTTGAAGGCTCAATGTTTTGCGAGGAAGAGAGGGAGGAGGTTCCCTTTTATAAGGGAGGAGAGGGGCACATTTGGAATAACTAAAAATATTATTTTATTATAAAGCCAAATTCGGTTTTAAATAGCTAAAAATTAATTTATTTTGAATATAAGGTGGGGATGGGTCGAAAACCTCTCATACAATAGAATTTAGACAAGTTTATGTTCCTATTTTAACCTTATCATTTAGATTTAACGTTAAGTTAAATAATTTTACTTTTACCGTGTCTTCTTGTGTTCTTATACTATAAGGTTAATAAACTTACTATATGAAGCCAAACAAACCCCAAGTTGTTTATTATTAATATATATATCCTTATCTAAGTCATTTGGCCGAAACATAGATTTTTAGGAATTAAATAACAATTAATAATATAATATTTGTTTTAAAACCTAATTTATGTCAATTTTGATACTATTTGGTACATGATTTTTATGAAATTTCTAACAGAATGATAAGTTCGAACCAAGTTACTTAAATCAACAATAACATGTCATATTAACCTAGAAAATTAGTGTAAGTCATAAAAAGTCTCAAATTACATTTATTTGGGCATTTATAACATCAATTATTACTGCATCATCGTTGTGTCATAAATAAATTAAAGTTTTTAAAATATAAAAATTACAAATAAAATACTATTATGTAGGAAATCGTTTTAGATTTCTAATGAATATATATAGTCGAAATTATATTTTGTATAACCCTATATTAAAAATGTTTTAGTAAATAAACTTTGATTTTAACTCTTTTAACTCTTCTTTGAATTAAATAATAATAAATGTCCTAATCTAATCCAAGTGGGCCTAAATGATAATATTTTACACTTAATATTGTTTTTGGTCGAGATACACTTATCCAATAGGATTAGGACATGTGTTAGGATAATATTAATATCATATTTACCCTTAATTACCCTATTTACTTTTAACCGTGGTAAATAAAAGTAAAAAAGTTAATATTCACCAAAAATTATTTTCATCTCATTGAATCACATTTTACTCACTGACATCAACCGTGTCTCTCGGATTTTTGAAATTAAATTCATAGAAGCGGTAAAATTACGATTTATGAAAAAATTAATTTTAACTACCACTTAGTAGTTTCACTATTCATCAAAAATTGAAGTTTTTCAGAAAAATGCCAAAATTTCACCCTAAGCTATAATTGATATTCCGAATTCAAAAATGATTTCTATTTTATAAAATTCCAAAAATATAAGTTTCATTAATTAATTGTATAATTAATTTCCGCTGTCACAACAAATAGCGTGTTTTTAAGAGATAATAATTATCAAAAGATTAACATTTGTTTATGTCTGGTGTAAATGTGAAATTACATCCAATGACCAACATTGTATTTAATTGTAAAAATATATTCTAAATATACCTTAAAACCACTCAAATTAATAATTTATCACTATTAATTATTTCGATTAAAAAAGTTGTTTTTAATTAAAATTTAGTAATTTTCCACTATTCATCAAAATATGAAAGTTATCCGAAAATTACCAAAATTTCACCCTAAGCTAATTTCGATATTCTGAATCCAAAAATGAAGTCCATTTTGAAAATAAAAATTTACAAAATTTTAAAAAGTGGTTATTACTATTCATAACGGCTAGTTTTAATAATATTTTAATAGCATATCGTTGATTAGTGAAACTCGGTATTGTGTATTACACACGCTATCGAGGAAGGTCGCGATTGCGTGTAATACAAGGCAAGTCAAGGATGCGTGTTGAGCAAGCTCCTTTTGGTGTAGCGTACAACACAAAACATTAATAAAATTAAAAAGAATATTTTTCATAAATTCTCGGGCTGTTACATTCTACCCCCCTTAAAATGAATTTTGCCCTCGAAATTCGTCAGGGTTATAAATGGTTTACTACTTGAAAGTTTATTTAATAGAAACCCACATCGTAAAAAGGAATACCAAAACCAATCTTTAAAAACAAAAGTATGAAACGTAACGGTTACCCAAATAAACTAATCACTGTGTTTCCACATAGGTGAAAATATGGATATGGAAGAAAAATCTAACCCTCATGTTCTGATGGAGAGTGGTAGAGAACATGGCTATGGAAAAGCCAACAATCACAAATCCATAAATTTGTGACGATCTAAGGTACCATCTGATTAATCAGATATAAGAGCACTAGGACAGCATTTTTGGTTTTCAAGATCATTTCCCTAAAGTTGAAAATTAGAATTAATACTTACATTATTTTGGTACAATCTCACTGTTGTTCGTGCCTTGAACAATTTCCACTTCAAATCTTAAATAAATGAATTTGAATTTGTTATTCGTGAAGTGTTAGTAGATCATGTGATAGAATGACGGGTCATTCCATCTGTCTCAAGCAAAAGTTACATAAGTCATTCTATAGTGAGATTAATCATATATGGTTCCTAAAATGGACTTATACTTCATATATCATACTTCTTAATATAATAAAACTAGTTTCTACTAAACAGGGACTTCCTGTAGGCCAGTGGTAGGCAATAAAGGCCAGTCGCACTTCGGTTCTGGGTTCGATTCCCACAGCCTTATCCGACGCGATGGGCTGTCGCCCGTCCTGCAGGTTGTCCTTTTTCTAAAACTACATTACTATAACATCCCATCAATAATATCGAAAAAATTTCTATCCTTAAACAATACTAATTTATGTCCAACATAATCCATTCTAGTTTTTAGGCTTATCCATAATACTGCAGTCCATTGTCATAATATAGTGAAAACGATTACCAGAGATTTAATACCATCTTTGATCCCCATATATCAGAAGATATGTTTTGGTGGTCACATTCCAAACATTCAAAGTCCTTAATCATATTTTCTATTGAATACCCATTGAACCATAGTGAAAACTTGAATGTAGTTAAATGTTAACACTTTTCACATACCAAAATCCTCAAAATTTTATATACTCAAACCATGATATCACTTAGTCTTTACATCAATCATGAGCTCATGAATACTGTTAAACATTTCATTTTCTCATTTTACCTTCATTATGCGCATATAATCTTATTTCCAAAAATATCTCAATCACTTTGAATACCACATTAGACCAATAAAAAAATACTCTAATACTCCATGATACAATATTATTTTGGAATCCCATTACATAAACACTCAATCATTCCACCACATCGTTGTCATATTCAACATCGCCAATAGTGATCGCATGTCACTTCCCTTTGTCCTTTTCCTTCAGTGGTTGCTCATGTTGATCATCACTAACCCTTGGATTAGGGCATTTATTAGCATAATTCCCCATTTCCTTGCACTTGAAGCATTGAAGTGTTGGTGGTGCGTTCTCTACAATGTTTCCTTTATTCACATCATTAGAATCCCTTTTTCCATTACTTCAACACTCAGCTGCTCGATGACCTTATTTTCCACACTTAAAACATTTTCTAGTACCTTTAAGACAATCTCCACCATGCTTCTTTCCACACTTTGTGCATAAGGAAACATTCATATTCATTTCACCATTATTCCGAGATTTCTCCTTGAACTCCATCTTTCATTTCTTGTCAAAACCATGAGATGGATATGTAACACCAACTTCCATTTCTACCTTGATAGAACAACGCACAATTTCTTCATAGCTACTGAAGTCTCGTAAAGCTAATGCCCTTCGAAGACTTGGTTTTAAGCCACTGAAAAATTAATCAACTTTACTTACAGGTTGGATGATAATTCCAGATGCATACCTTGAAAGTCTTGTAAAATTCGCTTCGTATATAACAACAGATTCATCATCCTTTTCCTTTAGTTTAAGAAACTCCTTCTCCATCTTTGTTCGAAGAATAGGAGGGAAGTACTTATTGAAAAATAAGTTCTTGAAGTCGTCCCATACCATGGACTCAATTTCATCCCTTTACCTTGTATTCTTAATAAGATTCCACCATTGATCAACATCACCTTCCAAATGATACACTACTAAGATGACTTTATCATGTTCAGAACATTGAAGAACTGAAAATATCTTTACAGTGGTACTGATCCATTGTTCAGCAACAAGTGGATCAGAAGACCCACTGAAAGAAGGTGGACGTTGCCTCATGAAGGACTCAATAGAATATTGTTCCCTTCACTTCTCATTTGGAAGTCTAGAATGATTCATAGCTTGTGTAAGTATAGAAATAAGATTTTTCACTCCATATCCCATAAAATTTGTTTTTTCAGGAGGACAATCATTGCATTGTCCATTGAATTGATCAACACGGTTCCTTCGGGTTCCATCCATCGTCTAAAACCCAAAAAGAATAGTGTGAGAGGCAAATATCATGCTAGGGAAAACAACATAATAAAGGGGATGTACCTTCAATATCTAACAACTTAGGTTTAATTCTATGATCGTTAGTGTAATTCTAGTACTATAACCTATATGTATACTTAACCTTAGGGACATCCCTAGATATACCTTAGAAATATCTCTAGGGATCTCACTAACATTTTCGCATCCTAGTTTCCAATGGTTGACTAAACCTTTCCTCTGATACCAACTGTAGAGACCCGAAGCTTAACGTACATAGATATTACATTACTTTTGCGGAATACTTAGTAAATAACAAAACACACACACAAGGACCATAATAGTTTAGTGTCTTTGGAAACTCGGAATATAATCTTCTAATCGTGGTGAATGATCTTCAACATCTTCCATAAAGATCTTCTTTTTTTTATACCTAAAACCTTTCTTTATATCCTGGGGAAAAGAAAACATAAAAGGGTGAGCTCAAATGCTGAGTAAGGGTAAACAAAAGAAATATCAATCACATCATATACATAAGAACATAGCTTTTGGAAATCTTAACCTGCAAAAGAGAGCATAATTTCATAACATGGGATAAATCATAGTAGTGAAATGAAATCCCAATAATCATAACTTAAAACATGAGACTTTGTGTCATACACACATAATCATAGAGAATCGTTTCTTGTTAGTCAAGACTCATTGCCAAGAATATCTTAGTGGAAAAAGTCCCTTTTTGAACCGAGTCACCCTCGTTCCAAAAGGCTTTGAAGGTGTGAAGAAATGAGAAGGAGGAGTGCCCTTTTATAAGAGGGGTGAGGGTCACCTTTGGAAAAGCTAGAAATATTAATTTATAATAAATTCATATTCGGTTTATACTGGTTCCAAAGTTTATTATTTAAATTTTAAGGTGGGGATGGGTCGAAAACAACTCAACCAATATAATTTAGACAGGTTTGGGTACATATATTAACCTTATCTTTATGTATTAACTCTAAGTTAATTAGTTTCACTTTTACAATGTCTCTTTGTATTTTTATATAATATGGTTAATAAACATACTACATACATCCAAGCGACCCCCAAGTGGTCCATTAATGATGAACCTATCATGATATAAGTCTCTTGGCCGAACCCTAGATTTTTTAGGAATTTAATATCAATTAATAATATAATATTTGTTTTAAGAACTCTTTTATGTCAATTGTGACACTATTCAATAGTTGATTTTTGTGAAACTCATAAAAGATTGATTACTTCTAATAAAGTCAATTAAATCAATCCTAATATATCATATTATCCTATAAAATTATTTTATTTCATTAAAAGTTTCATATTATATTTATTTGGGTATTTATAATATCAATTAGTTTAATTTTTCACTATTATAGTAATTACTACATCATCATTGTGTCATAAATAAATTAAATCATTTAATGTCTAAAAATTATAAATAAAATATAATTATGTAGGAAATCATTTTATATTTCTAATGAATATTTATAATCTAAAATCCAACATGTATAACCCTATGTAATAATTGTTTTTCTAAAAGATATATGCTTGTGTCATTTTTGTATTCATTTTAACTTAATTAAAAAAAATGTCCCTATCACCCACAAGTGGCACCATGGGGTCCCCAAATCGACCCAAATATGACTATGGTAGAACATGTATCAACCAATAAGGCTAGGACACGTTTTAGGGTAATTTAGGATTATTATAATATTATTTTTTAACCCTTATTTACCAGATTTACCCTTAACCATGGTAAATAAAATATTTACCACAGTAATTATTCAAAATGTCTAAAAATAAAAGTTACCTATTTACACAATTTGGAAATCCTGATTCCAAATATGGAATCCATTTTTCTAAATTCAAAACACAGAAGTGGCAGAAATTAATTTAAAATTAATTCCCGCTGTCAAAACAAAAAGCGTGTTTTTAAGAGATAATAATTATCAAAAGATTGACACTTGTTTATGTTCGGTTTAATTGTAAAATTATGTCCAATGACCAAAATTATATTAAATGGTAATAATATATTCTAAATATACTTTAAAACCACTAAAATTCATAATTTATCACTATTAATTATTTTGATTAAAAAAGTTTTTTTTAATTAAAATTTAGTAATTTTCACTATTCATCAAAATATTAATGTTATCTGAAAAGTACCAAAATTTCATCTTAGGATAAATTAGATATTCCGAATCCAAAAATTAAGTCTATTTTGAAATATAAGATATATATATAATTTCAAAATGTAGGTATTACTATTCATAACGGCTAGTTTGATTGGTTGTTAGAACTCAGTGTTGCGTACAACACACGCTATCGCATTATTCAAAAAGAAGCATACCGTAGAAGCTTGGGGTGTTACAATGGATATATATGATTAATGATACATATAAATGATGAATATAATTCTGGAATTAAAATATACATACCTCTCATTTAGTTTTAATTCCATTAATATGACAAAGAAAAGAAAGTAGCGTTCATGCGTACGTACGGCCTACCGTCTCCATGAACGGTGCATTTCATTTCTTACCTATAAATGATTATGTAATATTATAAATAAATGTATATTCTGGGGATATATGATATATATGATATCCAAATTATGAATTTCATTCTGGATATAAAGAACCTTTGACCACACGAACAACATGTAATTGTAAGTAGTCCACTTTCGACTTAAGAACCAAATATCGACAAAGAAAACATTGTTAACATAAATGATTAAATAATGTTTATGACATGGAAATAAGTGATATAAAAGGAATAGTGAACATGAAAAAGGTTCTTATGAAAATATAAATTAACTCAAGATTATTATTCAGGATGTTAAAGAACGATCGAGTCAAGTTGGACACGAGGTAAGGGACTTCGTCTCAATCTCCTTTCATTGAGGCATATTTCGTTTTATACAAAACTTTCTTTTATACGGTGTATAAACCATTTTAACATTTACTTTTATACAAAAGGAATCTTTTTCTACGAATCATTTTAAAAAATGACAAAAAGGAATGTTTCTTTTAACGTACGCGGTGACAACAACCTTTTCCGCCACCACGAGTATTATTTGGTATTTGGCTTCCTGAACAAGCCGTAATGTTTTTTTAAAAATGAAATAAATACGATATACTCTTTTATGTATTTTGGTATTGAAAATGGTTTTTTTATAATGGATTTGTTATGTCAATATATTTAAGTGATATATTGTGATCAATGTGTGGAAATGTTTTCTTTCCATTATATTTGTTTTATGTCTTATGATTTTTATAATGGTACATGGAAATTTGACAGGTGGTTACATAATAAACCATATGACGGGTGGTGTCGTGAATACCAGGACTGGTGGTTACATTATAACCTCCAATGAATTGGGTATGGAAGTCGGCCGTATGGCTATTCAATTAAGTATGTATGGAAGTTGGCCATATGGCTATTCCATTAAGTGATATGTGTGGAAGTCGACCGTATGGTTATTCCGCTTAAGTATGTTTATGTCCCAAGTTACCTTTATATGTTATGTGTTCTTTATATTGGTTTTATGGTAATCCTTCGGTTACAAAATGGTAAGTAATGATATTTTATTTAGGGAAGAGTTTTTACTACTTAATGAAGGTGATGGTATTACTTTGATAAAGTATACATGGTTTACTTGTTTTTTGATAAACTAACAGTTTTTATTCTTTGTGTTTCCCTTACTGAGCTTTTTATGCTCAAACCAAGTTTTTTTGAAATGTTTTTCACATAACTAAATGTGGAATAGGGTCATGGATGGGATCAAGGGAAAGCCATGCTATATAAAACATGGAACTAGACATGTTTTTTAAGACTTTTTTATTTTATGGAAACTTAGTAGAAGTTTCTACTTTGTAATCTTTTGAGATGTAATGGTTATGTCCTAATTCTCTAAAAATCTAAACCTGAAAAGATCCTCAATGAGAATTATTCATTTAATTCAATATTAAGTACGGTTTAAGGCTGGGGCCTTATAGTTGGTATCAGAGGTTGGTTTAGACAACTTTAGTAGTTAGAAAATTATTAAATTATAAATTGATTTATGGTATGATTGAAATGATAATGCATGTGAATATTACCATGTTGCTTCACCTAAGATATTTATGTGTTAAGAATGGTTTTTCATAATGTAAACAAACCAGATTTTATGGGAAGGCATACAGAGGGAAATGACCTTTCAAATTAGTATCCTGAGATGGCCAGAATCAGAACTAAACAGTTTGTTACAGTGAGGGCTCAGTTGACTCTGGTGAAAAATGTTGGTAGTTTTCGTTGATGATATTTTGGTGTTTTCTAAAAGTAATGAGGAGCATGAAAGTCATTTAATGGTTGTCTTGCAAACCTTAAAAGAAAAGAAACAATATTGAAAATTTAGCAAGTGTGAGTTTTGGTTACAACAAATTTCCTTCCTAGGTCACATTGTTTCAAAAGATGGCATAACTGTTGATCCTTCTAAAACAAAAGTTGTTGAAGAATGGCCAAGACCCACAAATGAAACCGAGATCTGTAGTTTTCTTGGTCTGTCAGGTTACTACCGAAGGTTTGTTGAAAATGTTTCACGTTTATCTAGTCCAATGACTAAGCTAACTCGTAAGGGTGTTAAGTTCATCTGGACAAAAGAATGTGATGATTATTTTCCGGAGTTGAAAAGAAGATTGGGGAATGATCCAGTTTTGGCACTTCCTTCCAGGAATGGTGAGTTTGTTATCTACAGTGATGCTTCATTGAAAGGACTTGGTTGTGTCCTAATGTAGAATGATCAGGTAATTTCTTATGCTTCACGACAGTTGAAAACTAATGAGGTAAATTACCCTAAACATGATTTGGAAATAGCTGCTGTAGTTTTCACTCTAAAAATTTGGAGGCATTATTTGTATGGAGTAAAGTGTGAAATATATACCGATCACAAAAGTTTAAAATATATATTCACTCAGAAAGAATTGAACATGAGACAGAGGAGATGACTGAAATTAATCAAGGATTATGATTGTACAATTCATTACCATCCGGGAAAAGCAAATAAAGTGGCTGATGCTATGAGTCGAAAAAGTAATCCTTCATTAACAATGTTGCGTTTGGAATTTGATCCTTTTTTAAGGATTTGATGAGCTTTGGCATGTAAGTTGTTGGTGCAGGAAGTTATTCTATTTTGTTTCAGGTATCAGTGAGATCATCCCTATCAGATGGAATTAAGCAAGCACAGAGGGAAGACAGTGAGTCGCAGGAAAAGGTAGAGTTGGTTCAGAAGGGTAAGTTTCCTGAATTCAACATTGATAATGATTGGGTTTTGAGGTTTGGGAAGAGATTATGTGTGACTTGTGATTCACAGTTGAAGAATGAGCTGTTATGTGAGGCTCATAGTTCCCCGTTTTCAGTTCATCCTTGCAGTACTAAGATGTACAGAGATTTGCAGGAGTATTACTGGTGGGATGGAATGAAAAGGGATATTGCTGATTTTACTGTGAAGTGTTAGACTTGTCAGTAGGTTAAGGAAGAGCGGCAGTTACCGAAAGGGATGCTTCAGCCTTTACCAGTGACAGAGTGGAAATGAGAAAACATATCCATGGACTTTGTTTTGGGATTACCGAGTACATCTTGAGGTAATAATGCAATCCGGGGTATTGTTGATCGCTTGACTAAATCTACTCATTTACTTGCTATACAAGATACTTTTTCCCGAGATCAACTTTACCGTTTGTATCTTAAAAAGATAGTTAGGTTACATGGAGTTCCTCTCTCCATTGTATATGATCGTGATCCTAGGTTTACTTCTATCTTTTGGAAACGCCTTCAGAAGTCGTTGGGTACTGAATTAAATATTAGTACAGATTTTCATCTACAATCAGATTGGCAGTCAGAACGAACAATTCATACCTTGGAGGATATGGTATGAGCTTGTTCGATGGATTATCAGGGAAGTTGGGACCAAAAACTTTCTTTGGTTGAGTTTTCTTATAATAACAGTTTTCATTCTAGTATACAGATGGCACCATTTGAGGCATTATATGGGAAGAGGTGTCGAACTCCAGCATTTTGGGATGAAGTGGGTGAAAGGAAGATGATGGGACCCGAATTTGTAGAAGAGATGGCAGAAAAAGTTCAGTTGATTCAGAAACACATGAGAACAGCTCATAGCAGGAAGAAGAGTTATGCAGATAACCAGAGGAAGGATCTATCTTTCGAGGTAGGTGATCATGTTTTTCTCAAGGTTTCTCTATGGAAAAGTGTGACAAGATTTGGTAAGAAAGGAAAGATGAGTCCAAGGTTCATTGGACCATATGAAATTCCAGAGAAAGATAGATCAGTTTATTACCGAGTGGCTTTACCTCCGAGTTTATCTCAGGTACACAATGTTTTTCATGTTTCGATGTTGAGGAAGTATATGCCAGATCAATCTCATGTTTTGATTCCAGAGGTAGTTCAGCTAGAGGAGAACCTATCTTATGAAGAACAACCAGTCCAGATTCTTGACCGAAGAGAAAAAGTGTTGCGAAATAAGGTAATCCACAAGGTAAAGGTTTTGTGAAAAAACCATATGGTTGAAGAGGAATGCAGGAATCTGAAAATGCTATGAGGGATAAATACCCCCACTTATTTTGATAAGTGAATAAAATTGCGAGGACGCAATTCCCAAAAGGGGGAAGTATGTAATATCCCAGGTAAATAATGAATAAAACATTTTCATATTTATTAATATTTATGAATTAAATATTAATTTTACTTTAAACGGGTTTCTATGTTCGATAGCGTACCCGATACGCAACAAAGAGTTTCATTGAAATCTTTCGTTGCACACTAGTAATAAAATAATATTATTTTAAATGGTAGTTAACACATAGCCGTTTTATTGGTGGGAATGGATAGAAATAACTAAAATATTATTATATATGTTTTTTAAATGTTTTTACTCTTATCTAATAAAAGATAAAGGCTTAAAATGTGGAAAGAATTCAATTTTAGGCGTATATGCCCTAGTTTTCACTAAAGGATCACTTATCGCCTTTTGATGGTGAACCGTCATTAAATATAGTTTTTTTCACTCTTAAAAATTATATTGGACCAAATAAAACCCTTCTTCAGAATCGGGACATCAAAATTTACTTTTTGTACATTTTTGGTATTTTTCTGATAAAGTTCATTTTTTAATGAATACTGTAAAATGTTATATTTTAATTCAAAACCTCTTTTTAATCTAATTTATTTATATGATTAGATTATATTTTGAATTTGTTTTATAGTGAAATTAGAATATATTTTTACCATTAAATCTAATAGTGGTCGTTGGAATTAATTTCACTTTGAAATCAGACTTAAACTAGTGTCAATCTTTTGATACTTATTGTTTCATAAAAACACGCTATTTGCTTTGATAGCGGGAATTAATTATTAAATTAATTAATTCAACTTATATGTTTTTTAATTTTGTAAAATGGACTTCATTTTTGAATTCATAATATGAAATATAGATTAGGGTGGAGTTTTGGTATTTTTCTAAAAACTTCAAATTTTGATGAATAGTGAAACCACTAAGTGTTACTTAAAAAACTTATTTTTCGTTTAAATGAAATTTTTCCACCTCTGTGTTTTGAATTTCAAAAATATGACATACATGGTTTTCATTAAGAAGTAAAATGTGGTCCAATGGGATTAAAATAATTTTTTAGTGAATAATAACTTATTAAGTTTTTAATCACGATTAGAGGTAATTAGTGTAATTTAAGGTAAAAATAATGTTGTAATAATATGAAATGATCTTGAAACATGTCGTAACCTCATTGGATGTGTCATGGCCGACCAAGAAAATCCATGGGTCAACATGGGGACCCCATGAAGCCACTTTGGTTGGAAAATGACATTAATAACTTTTTATTTAAAGTCAAAATAAAAATGTCACAAACATGAGTTGTTTTACTAAAAAATTTTTTAAATGGGGTTATAAAAATCCGATTTTTGACTATAAATATTCATTGGAGAGGTAAAAAGATTTAATACATCATAGTAGTTTTTTTATAATTTTTATACATTAAATAAATTAAATTATTTATGACACCATGATGATGCGGAGATTACCTCATTATTTAACGATTTAAATAAAATGGAAAGATAATGTAAAATCTAAGACCTACACATGTCAAAAACCTATTGGATGTGTTGAATTAGAACCCATATAAACTTATCCTCTAAAGACATCAATGTGGGACCATTAAAATCCTAAAAGCATTCTAAAATAAAGTAACATTTCCTTACTTTCCAAGAGTGCCCCTCCTCCCCTCTTATAAAAGGCCCCCACCTCTACCACCTTACGCACACTTCCAAATCCTTTGGCTCTGCCAACCCCTGACCATGCTGTCTCTCCACATCCCTTTATTACTCCTTGAATACTCACTTTTAGAAGAAGTCTTCCCAAGTAATCCTTTGAGCTCAAATCTAAGAGAGTTACCCGATTTTAAGGTGATGTCTTCACTTCTGTTCTTCTGTTTTATTTTGCTTCTCCAACCCCCTAAAATATTTTTATTCATTTCTATTGTAACAAATCCAGTATCTTCAATATACTAGGAATTTGTTATAAGAATATTTCGAGCTACACTTACACACATCTACATCTAATGGTTAAAGAACATACTGTTTCTGTGGTTGGAGAATTTATGCCTCACGAAACGATGATTGTTCAATATTCTTTTAAACACCTTATGGTGACCATTAAGATGTCACTATATTTATATATGATATAATTTATGTTTATGTTTTCCTTATGATTCATTATTTTTCATTTTTGGTATACCTTTATGGTTTCCATTGTGGGTAAACAAGATAATTTCATTTTAGGAAGTGCGGACTACCGCCCCCTCAAAGTGATGTGATTCATTAATGCCATATATGCGATGTATAAAGTATTGATTTAATGTTATTATATATGATGTTATACTGGAATTATAATATACCTATATATCATTATTATTTCTTTCCATTAAAGTATGAGATAGAAATGAATTTAGCATTCATGCGTACGTACGGCTTACCGTCTCCATGAACGGTGCATTTCATTTCTTATCCCCAAATGTAATGTACTATTATAAGTACATGTATATAATGGATATATATGATGAATGATACATATAAATGATTAATATAATTCTGGAATTAATATATACATACCTATCATTTAGTTTTAATTAGATTAATATGACAATGAAATGAAAGTAGCGTTCATGCGCACGTATTTCTTACCGTCTCCATGAACGGTGCATTTCATTTCTTACCTCTAAATGATTATCTAATATTATAAATAAATTTATATGCTGGATATATATATGACATATATGATATCAAAATCAGGAATTTCATTCTGGATATAATGAACCTTTGACCACACGAACAACATGTAATTGTAAGAAGTCCACTTTCGACTTAAGAACCAAATATCGACAAAACAAACATTATTATCTTAAATGATTACATAATGTTTATAACATGGAAATAAGTGACATAAAAGTAATAATAAACTTGAAAAAAGATCTTATGAAAATAGAAATTAACTCATGTTTATTATTCAGGATGTTAAAGAACGATCGAGTCAAGTCGGACCCGAGGTAAGGGACTTCGTCTCAATCTCCATTCATTGAGGCATATTTCGTTTTATATACAACTTTCTTTTATACGGTGTATAAACCCATTTAAATTTTACTTTTATACAAAAGGAATCTTTTTCTACGAGTCATTTTACAAAACGACAAAAAGGAATGTTTCTTTTAACATACGCGATGACAACGACCTTTTCCGCCGCCGCGATTATTATTTGGTCTTTGGCTTTCTAAACAAGCTGTAATGTTTTTTTTAAAATGAAATAAATACCATATACACTTTTATGTATTTTGGTATTGAAAATTGTTTTTCATAATGGATTTTTTATGTCAATATATTTAAGTGATATATTGTGATCAAAGTGTGGAAATGTTTTCATTCCATTATATTTGTTTTATGTCTTATGATTTTTATAATGGTACTTGGACATTTGATGGGTGGTTGCGTAATAAACCATATGAGGGGTGGTGTCGTGAATACCAGGATGGGTGGTTACGTTATAAACTCTAATGCATTGGGTATGGAAGTCTTCCAAATGGCTATTCCATTAAGTATGTATGGAAGTTGGCCGTATGGCTATTCTATTAAGTGATATGTGTGGAAGTCGACCGTATGGTTATTCCACTTAAGTATGTTTATGTCCCAAGTTACCTTTATATGTTATGTGTTCTTTATATGGGTTTTATGGTAATCCTTTGGTTACAAAAGGGTAAGTAATGATATTTTATTCAGTGAAGAGTTTTTACTACTTCATTAAGGTGAAGGTATTACTTTGATAATGTATACATTGTTTAAATTTTCTTTTGATAAACTAATGGTTTTTATTCTTTGTGTATCCCTTACTGAGCTTTTTATGCTCACCCTAAGTTTTTTTGAAATGTTTTTCACATGACTTAATGTGGAATAGGGTCAAGGATGGGATCAATGGAAAGTCATGCTATATAAAACATGGAACTAGACATGTTTTTTAAGAGTTTTTTAATTTATGGAAACTTAGTAGAAGTTTCTACTTTGTAATATTTTGAGATGTAATAGTTATGTCCTAATTTTCTAAAACTCTAAACCGGAAAAGATCCTGAATGTGAATTATTCATTTAATTCAATATTATGTAAGGTTTAAGGACGGGGCCATATAAAAACCTTATTGGATAAGTCATTGAAGACCATGATCATATTTGGGTCTATTTGGGGACCCCATGGAGCCCCTTATGAAAGATAATGACACTTTAGATTAATTAATATAATGTAAATGCAAAAATGACATAATCAAAAAACATCTACAAACATACTTTTTATATGGTGTTATATAAGTCATATTTTTTCCTATAAATATTCATTAGAAATATAAAAATATTTCCTACATCATGGTATTTTTTTATAATTTTTATACATCAAATAAATAAAATTATTTATGACACAATAATGTTAGTGTATTTACCCCATAAATAAATTATTTAAATAAATAAGGTTATAATGATTAAAATATTATCCAAAAGATGTCCTATTCTGATTGTATGATTTTATTTAGAATATGAGTTATCCTATATTCGACTTTAATGATTTTGAAACTTTTTAAATAGATGATATGTCTATAATAAAATAATGTTTTCACACTTTCCTAAATAGCCCCTCCTCTCCCTTATAAAAAGAGATCACTTCTAACTAATTTGATACTCCTCTCAAGCCATTTAGATAGTCCAAAATCTTCCCAATTAAGATTATTACATCCCTATCCTCCTAATAGAAGCCTTACCTTAGGCCTAAGGCACTTCAAAAAGTTGTTTGGTTCAATCCAAAGGGAGTTACCCAAATTAAAGGTAAAGATTTCTCTTAAATTTTTTTCTTTTATTTTACTTCTCCAACCCCTAAAATAATTTTATTCCTTTATTTTTTTACAACACCATTATTCAAAATATAACAGTATGTTGTTATGAAAATTATTCTGACAACACTTAAACAAACCTCCATCTAATGGATGAAGAACATAATGTTTCTGTTAATGGAAAACTAATGCCTCATGAAACAATGATTTTTTTATTATCTCTCACCGCCTCTCATGGGGGAAATTAAGATGGAACTATATTTATATATGACATATATTATGTTTATGTTTTCTTTATGCTTCTTTAATTTCTATTTATAGCATGACTTTATGGTTTCCATTATGGGTAAACGCGATATTCTCATTAGAGGAAGTGCGGACTACCACCCCCTCAAAGTGATATGACTCATTAATGACATATGTAAGATGTATAAAGGATGGAGTTAATGATATTATATATGATATTATATATTAAATTATACTGGAAGAATAATATATCTATGTGTCATTATGTTTTAATTCCATTAAAATAATAAATAGAAATGAAAGTAGCGTTCATGCGTACGTACAACTTACCATCTCCTTGAACTGTGCATTTCATTTCTTACCTTAAAAAGTTATGTACTATTATAAATACATGTATATACTATATATATATTATATATATGTAATATTAATCATGAATATAATTATGGATATAATGTACTATTAACCACAATGACAACTTGTAAATATATGGTGTTCATTTTTGACTCAAGTACCAAATATTGTCAAAACGACCATTCTTAAATAGAATGATTACATAATGTTTATAACATGGTAATAAGTGATATAAAAGGAATAATAAACTTGAAAAAGGTTCTTAATCAAGTATAAATTAACATTAGTTTATTATTCAAGAAATTAAATAACGACCGAGTCTAGTCAGACATTAGGTAAGGGACTTCATCTCAATCTCCTTTCATTGAGGCATATTTAGTTTTATACACAATTTTAATTTATACAATGTATAAACCACTTTGACTTTTAGTTTCATTCAAAGGTAACCTATTTATATGAAGCATTTTACTAAACTACAAAAAGGAATGGTTTTTTAACGTAAGCGGTGACAAAAACCTTTCCACCGCCATGTGTATTATTTGTTCTTTGGCATCCTTAACAATCCGTAATGTTTTTAAAAGGAAAAAAAATAACAGATACACTTTTTATTTATTTTGGTATTGAAAATGATTTTGAGAATGGATTTATTATTTCAACATCTTGAAATGATATTTTGTTCTTGCAATGTAGAAATGTTATAATTCCATTATGTTTATGTTATGTGTTATGATCATTTTATGGTTATTGGGAATTATTTACGTATATGGGTGGTTCTGTGATAAACCTAGGGTGGGTGAGCCCATGATAGCTCTCCAATGCATTGGGTAACGTGATGGAGGTAAACGTGAATGTTTCTCCTAATAGATTTAAGGAATATACTGTGATGGGTATTCCAAAGTAACTCCACATGTAGTTGTGATAACAACAATGTATATATGATATGGATTCCACAAGTTTCCATTATTATGTATGATTTCTATGTGTCTTTCATAAATCTTATTATTTCATGATTTAAGTAAAAGAGTTCATATTTTTTATGTATTTATGAACAAATGTTTTCATTCTTTGTTTTATAACCCTTAATGAGATTTTTATGCTCATCCCATGTATTGAAATGTTTTCACAGGACATAATGTTGAATAGGGTCAAAGATGGGATTATGGAAAAGTCATGTTATCTAAAACATGGAACTACACATGCCTCTTTTTTTCAAGAGTTTTTATTTTATAAAAAAAATTTATACTGGGTAGAATTGTCTACATATAATATTCAGGTTGTTATGTAAATGTAATGACCTTATTCTATAAAAATATAAACCTGAAAAGATCATCAATGTGAATTATTCATTTAATTAAATATTATGTAATGTTTAAGGCTGGGTCCTTATAGTTGGTATCAGAGATCAGTTTATATAACTTTAGGATTTAGGGTATTGTTAAATAAATTTATATAAATTAATTTATGGTAATATTGAAATGATATAGCATTTAAAGATTACAATGTTTCTTTGCCTATGATATTTCTGTGTTCAGAATGGTTTTCTGCAGATGAAACATGGTAGTTGTGATGGGAAGTCTTGCAGAGGGAAATGAACTTCCAAATCAGCATCTGGAGATGGTCAGAATCAGAACTGAACAGTTTATTTCAGTGATGGATCAGTTGATTTAGGTGATAAATGGAGGTTGTGTTTACTAGTGATATTATGGTTTATTCTAAAAGTAAATAGAAGCATGAAAGTAATTTAAGGGTTTTCTTGAAATCCTTAAATGAAAAGAAACTGTTTGGGAAATTCATCAAGTGTGAGTTTTGGTTATAAAAAATTTCTTTCCTTGGTCACATTGTTTCAAAAAATAACATTACTGTTGATACTACTAAAACAGAAGTTGTTGAATAATGGCCAAGATGCACAAATATAATAGAGATTCATAGTTTTCTTTGTTTGGTAGGTTATTACCAGAGGTTTGTTGAATTTTTTTCAAGGTTATCTAGTCCAATGACTAAGTAAACACGAAAAGGTGTCAAGTTCATCTGGACAAAAGAATGTGATGATTGTTTTCAGGAATTGAAAAGGATATTAGTGAATGCTCTAGTTTTGGCACTGTCATCTAGAAATGGTGAGTTTGTTATCTATAGTGATGCTTCATTGAAACGACTGGGTTGTGTCCTAATGCAGAATGATCAGGTAATTTCTTATGCTTCACATTAGTTGAAACCTCATGAGATAAATTACCCTACACATGATTTGAATTATCTGCTGTTGTTTTTTCTTTAAAAATTTGGAGCCATCATTTTTATGGAGTAAAATGTGAAATATATACCAACCAAAAATGTTTAAAGTATATATTCACTCAAAAATAATTGAACATCGGACAAAGAAGATGGCTATAATTAATTAAGGATTATGATTGCATGATCTATTACCATCTGGGAAAATAAAATAATGTGGCCGATGCTTTGAGTCGAAAAAAGTAATGTATCATTAGGCATGCAATATTTGGAATGAGATCCTTTGGTTTTTGATTTAATGAACTTTGGCATAGATGTTTCTGGTGCAGGAAATTCTTCTGTTTTGTTTCAGGTGTTAGTAAATTATTCTCTTTCAGACAGAATAAAGCAAGAGAAGAAAGAAGAAAGTGAGTTGTAGAAAAAGGCAGTGTTGGTTTAGAAGGGTAAGTTTCCTGATTTTAACCTTGATAATGATTTTGTTTGGAGATTTGGAAAGAGATTATGTGTGCCTTGTGATTCAAAGTTGAAGAATGAGTTGTTATGTAAAGCTAATAGTTCCCCATTTACAGATCATCTTGGTAGTACAAAGATGTACATAGATCATCGAGAGTATTACTGGTGGGACGGAATGAAAAGAGATATTGCTGATTTTATAATGATGTGTTTGACTTGTCAGAAGGTTAAAGAAGAGCTGTAGTTACCGAAAGCGATGCTTCAGCCTCTACCGGTGCCATAGTGGAGATGGGGAAATGTATCAATAGACATCGTTGTCAGGTTACCTAAGACATCTTGAGGTAATAATTCAATCTGGGTTATTTTTATCGTTTGACTAAATCTACTCATTTCCTTCATATTTAGGATACATTGTATCTAGATTAACATTCTCGATTTTATGTTAAATAGATAGTCAGGCTGCATTGAGTTCCCCTCTCTATTGTATCTGATAGTGATCATATGTTTACTTATAACTTTGGGAAAGGCCTTCAGAAGTCATTGGGCTCTGAATTAAATTTTAGTACAACTTTTCATCCTCAATTAGATGGGAAATCAGAATTAACAATTTTGACATTAGAGGATATGTTACGTGAATTTTCACTGGATTATCAGCGAAGTCAGGACTAACATATTTCTTTGGTTGAATTTTAATATAATAACAGTTTTCATACCAGTATACAGATGGCTCCATTTGAGTCATTATATGGAAAGAATTGTCGATCTCTAGATTTTTGGGATGATGTTGGTGAAAGGAAGATGATGGGACCAGAATTGGTAGATGAGATGGCAGAGAAAGTTTATTTGATTCATCAGCACATGAGAACTGCTCAAATTAGAAAGAAAAGTTATGCAGATAATCGGAGGAAGGATCTTTCTTTTGAGGTAGGTGATCAGGTCTTTCTCAATGTTTCTCCATGGAAAAGTGTGATGAATTTTGGTAAGAAGGGAATGTTGTGTCTGAGGTTCATAGGACCTTATGAAATTCTTGGGAATGTTGGATTAGTTTCGTACATTGTGGCTTTACCTCCTTTTTTATCCCAGGTACACAATGTTTTTCATGTTTCAATGTTGAGAATGTATATGCCCGATCCATCTCATGTTTTGAGCCCAGAGGTAGTTCTATTTGAAGAAAATCCCTCTTAAGAAGAACAACCAGTTCAGATTCATGACCATAGAGAGAAAGTGTTGTAGAATAAGGTAATTCACCAGGTAACATATTTGTGGAAAAACCATATGGTTGAAGAGGCAACGTGGGAATATGAAAATGATATGAAGGATAAATACCCCCATTTTTTGATAAGTGAATAAAATTGTGAGGACGCAATTTCCAAAAGGGGGAAGGATGTAACATCCCATGTAAATGAAAAATAAGACATAATTCATATTTATTAATATTTGTGAATTAAATAATTATTTTAATTTAAAGGGGTTGTTGTGTTCGATAGCATAACCGATACGTAACAACATGTTTCTTTGGAATCATATGTTGCACACTAATAAAATAATAATATTATTTTAAATGGTAGTTAACTCCTAGCCATTGTATTGGAGGGAATGAACAAAACTAACTACAATATGATAATATATGTTTGTTAAATGTATTTACATTTATCCAATAAAAATTTAGAGTCTTAAAATGTGAAAGAATCTAATATCATGCATAATTTACATTAAAAGGTCGATTTACCCAATTTAAATGGAGAAACCTATTTAAACACAGTTTTGGTCACTTTAATAAATTCTAATTGAACAAATAAAATCTTTATTTAAAATGGGGACATCAAAATTTACTTTGTGTAAATTTTTGGGATTTTTCTGATAAAGTTCATTTTTTAATGAATAGGGAAAATATTGTATTTTAATTTAAAAGTGACTTTTAATATAATTTATTTATATGGTTAGATTATCGTTTTGAACGGTTTAAAAGTGTAATTATAATATATTTTTACCATTTAATCCAATTTTGGTCATTGGAATTAATTTCACTTTGAAATTGGACATAAACAAGTGTCAATCTTTTTGTAGTTACTGTTTCTTAAAAACGTGCTATTTGTTTTAACAACGAGAATTAATTTTGAAATTAAATAATTTCAATTTGATGATTTGAATTTGGAAAAATAAATATCAATTTTGAATTTGGAATATCAAATATATCTTAGACTGAATTTTTGGTATTTTTGTGAAAAACTTCAATTTTTTATGAATAGTGAAACCACTTTGTAGTAGTTAAAAAACTGCATTTTCCATTTAAATGAAAATTTACAACTTTTGTGAATTTAAATTTGAAAATATAACGTACATGGTTGTTATTAGGTCGTAAAATGTTGTTCAATAAGATGAAAATCATTTTTGTTGAATAGTAACTTCTGACTTTTATTTACTGTGGTTAAAGGTAAATAATGTAATTCAAGGTAAAATGAATATTATAAAAATTCAAAATTACCATAAAACTGGTCAAACCCTTATTTTATAAGTCATGATATACCATGATCATCTTTGGGTCGATTTGGGGACCCCATGGATCCACTTATGAAAGAGAATGACACTTTAGATTAATTAATTTAATGTAAAGGCTAAAAATTACTAAAATAAAAAAACTTTTAGTAACATAATTTTTATATAGTGTTATATAAGTCATATTTTTTCCTATAAATATTCATTGAATAATAAAGATATTTCCTACATCATGGTATTTTTTTTATAATTTTTTAAAAAATAAAATAAAATAAATTATTTATGACACAGTAATGATGCAATATTTACCTCATTAATAAATGATTAAAATAAATAAGGTTATAATGATTAAAATATTATTCAAAATATGTACTATTCTGATTGGATTATTTTACTTCATATATGATTCATTTATATTCTAATTTAATGATTTTTTAACCTTTTGAAACGTAAGATATGTCTATAATAAAATAATGTTTTCACGCTTTCCTAAATAGCCCCTCCTCTCCCGTATAAAAAGTGATCACTTATAACAAATTACATACACCTCTCAAGCCTTTTGGATCATCCAAAATCTGAAAAATTAATCTTCTTACATCCCTCTCCTCCTCCTAGAAGCCTTACCTTAGTCCAAAGTCACCTCAAGAAGTTGTTTGGTTCAAACCAAAGGGAGTTACCCAAATTAAAGGTAACAATTTTTCTTAATTGTTTTCTTTTATTTTAATTATCGAACCCCTAAAATATGTTTATTCCTTTATTTTTTTACAAAACCAGTATCCCAAATATACTATAATGTTTTTATGAGAAGGATTATAACTACACTTACACATAACTCCATATAATGGACAAAGAACATAATGTTTCTATTGATGGATAACTAACGCCTCACAAAACGATGTTTGTTCGATTATCTCCTACCACCTCTCATGGTGGCCATTATGATGAAACTATATTTATATATGACATATATTATGATTATTTTTTCTTTATAATTCTTTAATTTCCATTTATAGCATCTCTTTATGGTTTCCATTATGGGTAAACGCGATAATCTCATTAGAGGACGTGCAGACTAGTGCCCCCTCAAAGTGATATGACTCGTTAATGCCATCTTTGGTACACGTAAAGGATAGAGTTAATGATATTATATATGATATTATATATGAAATTATACTGGAATAATAATATACATATGGATCATTTTGTTTTAATTTCATTAAAATAATAAATAGGAATGAAAGTAGCATTTATGTGTACGTACGACTTACCGTCTCCTTGAATGATGCATTTCATTTCTTACCTCCAAATGGTATGTACTATTATAAATACATGTATATAATGAATACTTATGATATATATGATATATGAATCATGAATTTCATTATGGATATAATGTACTATTTACCACATGGAGAACTTGTAAATATATGGTGTTCATTTTTGACTCAAGTACCAAATATCAAAAAAAAAAACGATCATTATTAAATTGAATGATTACATAATGTTTATAACATAGTAATAAGTGATATAAAAGGAATAATAAACCTGAAAAAGGTTCTTAAGCAAGTATGAATTAACTTTAGTTTATTATTATGGAGATTAAAGAATGATCGAGTCTATTCAGAGACGAGGTAAGGGACTTCATCTCAATATCCTTTCAATGAGGCATATTTAGTTTTATACACGAAAAAAATTTATACGGTGTATAAACCATTTTAACTAATCATTTCATTCAAAGGGAATCTTTTTATATTAAAATTTATAATAAACTACAAAATGAAATGTTTTTTAACGTAATTGGTGACAACGACCTTTCCTCCGTCGTGAGTTTTATTTGATCTTTGGCTTCCTTAACAAGCAGTAATGTTTTTAAAAGGAAAAAAATAAATACCATATTCTCTTTTTATGTATTTTGTTAATGAAAATTATTTTGAGAATTGATTTATTATTTCAATATCTTGAAATGATATTTTTTTATCACAATGTAGAAATGTTATCTTTCCATTATTCTTATGTTATGTTTTATGATCATGTTATGGTTCTTGGGCATTATTTACGTATACGGGTGGTTCTGTGATAAACCTAGTGCAGGTGAGCCCGAGATAGCTCTCCAATGCATTGGGTAACATGATAGAGGTAAATGTTAATGTTTCTCCTAATAGATTCAGGGAATATATAGTGATGGGTATTCCAAAGTAACTCCCTATGTAGCTGTGATACCTACAATGTAAGTATGATATGGATGCCACAAGTTACCTTTATGATTTATGATTTCTATGTGTCTTTCATAAATATTTTGATTTAATTAGGTAAGTAAAAGAGTTCATGTTTTGTATGGATTTATGAACAAAAGTTTTCATTCGTTGTTTTATAAACCTTACTGATCTTTTTATGCTCATCCCAAGTTATTAAATGTTTTCACAGGACTTAATGATGAATAGTGTCAAAGATGGGATCAAGGAAATGTCATGCTATCTAAAACATGGAACTAGACATGACATTTTTTTTTCAAGTGTTTTTATTTTATATAAATATGGATATTGGGTAGAATTGTCTACATGTAATATTCATGTTGTTATGTAAATTTAATAACCTAATTCTCTATAATTCTAAACCTTAAAAGATCCCTAATGTGAATTATTCATTTAATTAAATATTATGTAATGCTTAAGGCCAGGTCCTTATAATCTTGATGTCTGTATTATTGAATAATTGTTTGTCATACTATACCTTATCTGAATCACCATTCAAAGGAGTAACAAATTGACTTAATGGGTATTTACATTATTATGTTATTCATAGTACCCAAGATTTTTCATCATAAGATTTATACCTAGAAGAAAGCTACAATGTAATGTGTGACGATTGTAATGACCAATGATTCACACATATTGAAATGAAATCGAACAACTAATTGAGTAGTTCTGAGTTAATAATTAAAAATAAAATTCATTTTCAATTAAAAAATGTGAGAACAGTATGACAATACTCATGGACACTGCATCCTCAAATTTAAATGTTGATTTATCCTTATAATATTAATCAATATGTTAAATTGGGTAAACTATTATGTTTTATGGGTTTACTATTTTCCCATTGAAACCCAACATGTTAATCATTTTTTGATAAATGTGTTATGAATCAAAATTCATTGGGTTATCACATCAATAATAGTTAATTAAATAAATAATAAATTGATTACATAATTTTAGGGTTGAAACACATATTCATACAAGAAATAAAATCAATAGGATCCCTAGGCTTATAGATTTGTATTATGCCAGGAGTTATACATAGATTTGTAGGTGAAATAACTCGGACAGTCTTAGAGGCAAATGATTTTTAACTATTCAATTACTAATACATGGTTTACTATGTGGAATTATTTCGATGACATCACTCTGAAATTACTTTATACCATGTCTTTAGTGATGCCTATATTCTAAAATGGAATAAATGGGAAAATATTTTAGTTATTTGTTTTTATGGTATTCATAGAGTGTTACATGCGTTCCATATATGAAATTCAATGTATATGATCAAGATTTAAATTATTTCAATTGAAACATCTGCAATGTAATAGAATATACTTGGATTAAGCCAAAATTTCACATACATGACTACATAGATAATTTTATATATTAATCTCTAAATTCGAAGAGAATTGTGAAAATCTTTTTAATATCATGATATGTGATGTAGTATATGTTACACCTTGGTTCCATACCTTATTACTAAAAATTTAAAATTTACAGTTATTAGTTTCATCCTCATTATAGGACAAAGCTAGTAGTATCAAAATTCTAATCCATAGAATACCTAGTCAAACACAATTTATTTATTTATCACTATTATTTATTATACCTTAAAAATAATCCCTTTTCATTAATATAATGGGTTGGACTAGAAACTATAGGTGGTGGAAAATGGAGTTTTTCTCACACTATTTCGGGGACACTGATTATTACGTAGATAGACATTGTGATCATCAGAATGAATAATTATAAGGTTTAAACATTATATTATTGATTTTTTACATGAATGGTGTATAAGATATGATGACCTAGCATATTATCATGATATTATTTGGGAATAAATATTTTTTTGATCATTTTTACGTCATTTCTACCCAATCTCTCAATAAAACCATTTTCTAGAGTATATATACATGACAAAAGTTTTGATATGAAATTATTTTTGGTTCTATTAATTTTATGATGTTTCCCTATAGATTAATGTTATATTTGGATTGTTAATATTCTTAATTTATCATCACTTTATTTTAGCATGTTATTAAACCATAATACAATTATGTTTCTAATTTGTTAATAGACGTGATAGACTCCCAACTGTACTATTTTATACCCACATTGCAATTAATCAACCACTACAATTTGAGGAGACATTCCCAGGGAATTTTTTTCAACTTGGTTCAATGAGAAATTATTGAATTAGCTTTCAAATGTAACAATAATAATTTATATACATTATATTTAAAAATTATCTAATAATATAATTGTTTTATGTTATCTATTTTCAATATTATATTTAAGTATATAGATAATCAATATTTTCATACATAGAAATTACATTTCATCAATTGATTGTTCAATACATTACAAAAACACTTTCTTTTGGAACATAATAGTTTAGTTCCATTGGAGACATGGAAACATAAACAACTAGTTTTTAGGTGGGATACATAATATCCTACTATGATATTAAAATAAATTAGCATTATTATATGGAGTATACATATTAAACATCATTTTAACATGGGGAAAGAGAACATAATATTGGGAATGTTCAGATGATTAGTAAAGATATAATAGTGAGATATGAAAGCACAAAATGAAAACAAGGGTATGAGGACATGAGTGTATAATATAAAATATATACCATGAATATAATTGATCATTATCATCAGTCATGGAATAAATATTTTCATATTATAATACAATAAACATAATAAAATCATAGAACATAATCCAACAGATTAAAACATTAACATTAGGCATATTTTTATGGCCTACACAAAAGCATAAATTTTTTATATTATAGCTACCAACAGAGTCATTCATAAAATCTTAGGATTTGGATAACTACCTATGTACCTCCATTGGGATTGGAATGAATTCCCATGTACCATTCTTTATTATTGGTCGAACCACACATCAATATTCATTTTTTTCATGGATTAACCAAATATTTACCCATTTTGGGTTTGGCTAACCAACTATATTCCATTAAATCTCATTGAACCATTATAATTACACAACTCATTTTCCAGTGATGTAGTTCCACCCATAATATAATGAAAATCAAAAAAACGTGTGCAAAAAAGATCATTAAACCTTTATATTATCATTACCAAGTAAATGAATCGTGTTTCATAAAAATATATTTACATCATTACCCATGTAAAAGTGACTTTTTTTAATCATTTTTTCATTCCATAATTTTCATGGCCCAGGAAATAAGAATTCGGATTCATAATAAATATTCCATAATAATCATAAACCCCTCAAAAAATAGAATATGAATATTATTTTTGGATCATATATCTAGTAAGGGCTAGGTAACATAAAAATTTGATATCTTAGATGGAAAATGATTTTGATCGATCATTGAAAATATTACTTGAGGAAAATATCATTGTATCATTGAAAATAAATATAAAAATAAAAATGATAAAAAAAATTAAAACATTATTTGTTGATTTTTTTATTTATAAATGAATCTTTAATTTGAATAATGGTCAAGATGATAAGATGATTCATTAATTATGTACATGTTAAAATATTGATTCTATTAACATTTTTGATAAAGGACAAAATGGAATCAAAAGAAAAATTTCAAGATGATTATATTAATAAAAAATTTAAAACATTAAAAAACTGAGACAAATTACTTTTAAAAATGAACAGTAAATAAAAAACTATTTGTTAGTTTTTTTGGAAGACTTATTTTTCTGGGGATAATAGATTTCCATCCAACGAATGTGATAATGTGGGATATTCATAAAAACATTTCCACAATTACCTTAAATACCAAAGTGTGGGAAAATGGTAATGTTAAATGAAAATATAATTAGAAACCATATTAAATGAATATTTATTTGTTTCATGAGATATATAGTGTAATATTTTATCATTTGAAAAATAATTGTAAAAAATCTTGATATGTGATGAGATTCAAACATAAAATCATTAGCACATTGGTAGTATTGAATCATAATCCCCATAAAAGAAAATCATAAAATGTAATATAAAATATAACGAGGTTAAATAAATTATATACATTTCATGATAATGCATATATTGATATACACCTCATGATAAAATATAGGTTCATAAAATAATATATGTCTCACTGAGGAAAATTAAGACCAAAATCCATTAAAACAATTTTTATATTTTGAATTATCATACAAAAAATATAACATCAATTTAAAACATAAATATAACCCATCGGATTTGATTTGTGATTTAACATTTCACAAGGGAAGTGTATCCAACAAAGAAAGTAAATGAGTATTCATTTTTCATATGTATCCATGAAATGATATAGGGTCCCAAAATCTATTACCACAAGTCTTATATTCTATTGAACAAGTTAAAACCTCCTAAAAAATAAATATAAATATTTTATAAAAATATTATATAAAAATATTTATATATGTATTCTAATATATTTTTTTGGTACATATTTTTCGTGTTTTTTATAGTTCAATTTTAATGTTTTATTTTGGTAAATAACAGCTTTATTGTTCATATATACTTTGATCTGTTATTTTGGATAATCATATAATATATAATTACATCATTATATATATATTTATTAACCTGAAATAAATATAATATATATTAATTATATATTTATATACATTAATCTATACGTATTAGAGATAAAATATGAAATACACCATTTATAGAGATGGTACGTCCTACGTATGCATAAAATCTATTTCTATTTTCCATTAGGATTAAAATAATGAACAATAAATGATATATTATAATTAAAAATTAATTTCTAGGTCATCTATAACACATATTCTCATTAATAACTCATATTTCCATGAATGTAAAGTGTGAAAGAATCACATCTATTCATGAGGTAAGACTCTTCATTTCACATGAGTGATGTTGTTGTATTCCTAGAAAATGGAAAAAATCATGGAATGGGTGATATAATAATTCCAAAAGAATAATTACTTTATAAATAACATATATTAAAAATAAATCCATCACCGTTTTCATTCAAGAATGTTTGTAATGGGAAAAAATAAATGACAATGATTCATGAGGAAGTAGATGACCATACACACAAATGATGATTTTTGTAACCCATTTTGATGTAACTGAATATAGCCATATTTCATGAAACTAAAAATAAAATATATCATTATATAGGACTTTTGGAGCTTATTATATCCACATTTTAGATTTTTAGAAACATGTTATTCCCATCTATAAACAGATTATTTTTGGGTTTGTTGTAAATCTACATTGGGTTTATAAATTTGTTTAAATATTAAATGATATAATGGTATATGGGGATTTTTTGTATAAGTTTGAATAATTTCCATGTGTTTTACAAAATTTTGGTGCTTAAAATCTAGTTTAATGGGCCAGTTTTTTGAAAATTTTCTTTCTAGGAACATCCCTTGAAAAATTTGTTATTTATATGTATTTTACAAAAGATTCAATTTTGAAATGATATAAAGATTAGTAGAATATATATTTTTCATGATGGGATGAATATTTTTAAATATTTTTCATGAGAATTGATGATGTTAAATTGAAATTCATTAATCTATGTGATTATAAAAAGCTTCAAAATTATAAAATTTTATTATTTCATCAAGAAGGGTAGAGAATTGGTGAACATAAATGACGTGGTTCACAAAAATGCCACTGTGAAAATGAATGATCCAAGAAGGGGGTATTATATATAAATAAACAGAATCCCATCATTTGATACCTGAAGAAATTTTTAAAAAATTATGAATTTCTTTGATTTATTTAATGTAATGTGAGAAGGGTATTCTTAATTAATTAGGATCCCATCATGAGTAGAGGAATATTGAAAATAATGGTTAAAAATAACTAACTCTAAAGAATTTCAGAATTGGGATTATTGAAAATTATGATAGACTCATGATAATTTTTTGTTCATTGGTAGCATATAGAGTCAATAAATCATGGTTATTCATGAATTTATATAGGTTATCAATGATGAAATATCTTTTAATGAAAAATTTGTTTTCAAAAATGATAGGATCATCACAAACATTGGTTCTGAGCATCTATTTTCGGTGAATAGTACATTCTAGTGCATCACTTAAAGTCTATGGTGATTGTAGAGTCTTTTATCGTTAATAAAAAATACTTATATCCTAAATATATTGATGTATCCATAATTTTAATAAATATATTAAGACATCCTTAATGTAAGTGTGAAAGAAAAATTCGATATATGTAATTAGATGAAGGAAGTGTTTTATCCAAAAAATTATTGTAAGGGAAATGTGTCTAAAATTTGGTGAACCTGACACAACTATAGTAATCTACAACACCCAATGATAAATAGTTTTTTTATTTATGAGATGTAAACTATTTAAATATCTTCCATAGACAAGACTTTATTGTGAACAATGTATAATAGTTGTCTTTTGTGTCTATTTTTACATTAGGGTGTTTGATATTTGCATGCTTCCATCAGATATGTTCATTAGGTTCCTATAATTATGGGGAAAAAATATCCATTTTATTTAAATAAATATATGATTTCATAATTCACCTTCCCCTCTAAGTGTTTCAAAGGGTATTACATGTGGTATCATAGGGTAAAGGTTATTGGTGTTAAATGTACACTCTATTATTATTTCCATGAATAATTTAGTTAATGTAATGTAAGTTCTCCTTTTTATGTCAGAAACATCAATATTTGGAATAATATAATTATATCTCACTTATGGTATATTGGTATGTAATTTCACAATGGCATAGCTGATCGGTTAATGAAAAATGTTTTGAAAGGTCTATTTAGGACCAAAGTAGATAAGAAAAAGTGTGATGCAGATGCAAAAATAAATGCTCTTATTACATCACAATATGATCAAATATTTTTGATGTTGATGAGTTTCACTATAGACATGTCTATGTGGGACATATTTTAAAATATATTTAAATCCATAAAAAATATTTGGAGGATAAATATCATGATTTTTCCAATCTATTTGATGTTCTAATAATAAATCTAGTTAATAATGTTGAAAGTTACTTTAATGGAATTACAAAATTTGTTAATTACAGGATCAATTGGGAAATATAGTTAGGAAATTTAAATTTACATTAATATCTATAAAAGTATCCAACACCTATAAAATCCAAATGTTTTGTCCCATGATGAATGATATGTAACTAAGATTTATATTGATGACCTATTAAGTATTCTGTTGGTTCATGATGTGAGTGTCAGACTAGAAGATAAAATAATTTGAGTATGAAACAAAATGACATTTAAATCCAGGGAAAAATTTAAGAATTCAAAATTTATTGATGATGGATACGATATTATGAAAAACTTATTTATACTTATTCTGAAAAATTCATTTGAGGAATATGGATATTAGATGTCAAGCTATATTTAGATTTTTTTATTGTGTTAATGTAGGGTGCATTTTCAAATTTTTCTCTTGAGGATTGGATGATGTAGAAAATAAAAAAGATGTAATGAAGAGGCCTCTAATAAGGTTCCATCAAATATTATGATTGAAATTAGGATTCAGACTACAATGATATTTCATCATATACTGATAGGAATAATATAATAGTTACTTTTTGGTGATGTAGAAATATTATTGGAATATGATATCGAATAATTTATAATGGATGCATTCGAATTGGATGCACAAATGAAATATTAAATTAATCATTAATATAGAGTTATAGATGTCAATAAATAACATTAGGGTTCCCTTTATGAGGTACACATTTAAGGAAATAAAAATATAAGGAAGGGATAATTTTTGAATGAGTCATCAATGTATGTGGATCACTATGAATTGAAGATTGATCTAATTCATAGTGTGGCTGAGGAGCATTTAAAAAATCATTAATTCAATGAATATGAGTTTTTGTATAAAGTCTGGATTGAAGAGTGGAAATGGTAACTAATGACTATAAATTGAGATAGGAGAAAACTTATTTTATATTTAAAATTCTCGAAGAAGAAGTCATTTCATTGTGGAGTAACCCTTGAAAATGAATCAATATGAAGGGGAATACAGAATAAATTATTTTTTGGAATGTTTTATAATGCAGATTTTTTGTAAAGAGATAATAATTTTTCTAAAGAAGAATATAAGGCTTCAAATTAATATAGATTTATATTTATAACATATATTGGAATTCAATGTCAAACAGAAACATCAACTGCAGGAATTTGGATGAGAGAAAGCATTGGGTTGCAGAATGTTGTAGACTTCAAAAATTCACCATTAGTCTTATAAAAGATATCATTTAACCAAAAAGATAAGAGATCTTAAAATAACCCTCAATTATATAATGATTATCTCCAAAAAAATACCTATAAAAACTAATGGTACAAGTTGTGGAATGAAAGTGAGAAGATATTTTCTCTTACAAAATGATGATTTTGTGGATTTTTGGGTTTTACCGTGTCTTATTAAGAATATTAAATGATATTTCAAAATGAGGAATCACTTGGAATTCAACAAAATATAATGAGACCATATCTTCTATTGTAATCATGAAATATTAACTAAGTATATTCTTTAAAATTTTGAAACAGTGGTAGAATAACTATTCATTGAAGCTAGAGGAATAATGGTAACAATAACTATCCTCTCTATGAAATGTTATATCAGTCAACCAATCACAATACCTCTAGAAAATAATTATTATACTCTTAATGAATACTAATAGTATAATTTAATCTCATATGTTGATATAATATTGGGGAGCCTATATTTTTATTCACTCAACCAGGTATCACCTGGATGGAAAAGTAGAATTGGGAGAAATCCACTCTTCTTGAAATCACTCTCAATGCTATTAAAAATAGTGGAACATAGACTATTGTAAGATTATTCTCACCCCAATTTATAGGAAAATAAATTCTATGGAAAGTGTTCATAAAAGTGTTTATGGAATAGTGAGATTATGAAAAAAAATTTCCCTAAAAAAATAATATGTAGTGGAAATATTGATGTATAATTGATGAGTTAATGAAATAAATAGTACACTTTTTTTGATAGATTTCAGAAAAATCACCTTACTATGATTCAACCCAAGGACATAGGACTGGTAGTGAAATTCAATCTAATGGGTTTCACTGTCATTAGGAACCCATGAATTATATCATAAAAGGCTACATGATAAATGGTAATTTACACCGGGTATATTGTAATGCAAAGGCATGATTCAAAATAACTGAAGTGAAAAATAGATATAGCACTAGGGGATGTGTTTTATTAATCAATAGATAATGGAAAATGTACACAATCAATATAATATTTCAAACATTTCCAATCTAAAGTGTGATAATTAAGACACACCAGATTCATGCATTTGAGTAATGGTGGTATAAAATTATTATCAGCCACCGGACAAGTGGGCATCAAATCATAATCATCTTTTCTACACATATGTTATTGGTAATGTTAATGTGGTTGGAATTTATAGAGATTGGTAGATAATTATTTTTATTGTTGATTTTAGTATAGGTGAATTTGTAATTTTCATGAAGCTGAAAAGTAATGTAATTGATTATATGAAGAGATATCTATAATGAGTTATAAATGATATTGGATGCACAATAAATATATTATGATATGATAATTGAATGTAATTTATATCAATAGAATACAAAAAAAAAAAACTTGAGATCAATCATGTAATGTCCCCAATGAGAACACCTCAATAAAATGGGGTCACCAAACTCATAAATTATAAAGTGAATAATATGTCCAGAATAATTATAATTGTGAATTTGGATTCTCATAATTAATGGAAAGAGGACGTTCAAATTGTTTTGTACACTATAGATCAAATATTGTTTTTATATGAGATTATATGACACCATATGAGATAGGGAATTGATAAAATCCCTCAAACAGTTATTTTCAGGTTTTTGGAAGTAAATGATTTATTTGAAACAAAGAAATAATTTATGGAATGTATCATGAATCTGAAAATAAGGGAAAGTTATCTCAACAATCAATGAAGTGTAATAAATGAAAATTATACAATATTCATCTTAGAATGATTTTTCAATTCATTGATGACATCATCATTAAGGATAAAACACTGAATAACACAATGATCTCATAAGTTGATATTATTGATGATTATGAAGAATTTTAGAGTGTGATATATTCAAAAATAGAAATTTTGGACATATTGATGAAAATTAGGGTTCCTAAAATGATTATGATTTATAATTATAATTAGAAGATGAATCTATTTATAAATAAAGTCTACTAATACATCACATGAGAAATAGAAGATTTGGTGTTGATCAATCCAACCTCAACAGATATTGGACCACACTTACACAGACATCTAGAATAAGGGATGAAACACATTATTCTCTCTTCTAAATTGATGAACCAACCACTTTTGATGAATCAGTGGAGGGTAAATCATAATATTAGTTTATGAATGAATATCTAGATTATATTGATATAAATATGACTTGGGATCTTTCTAATAGACTAATAAATAATAATATGATTGGAATAGTGTATATCTTAAAAAAATTATATGATGTCAGAAATTTGATCAAATAGAATGGACACTTGGTGTGAACTGGATATCCATAGACTAAAAGAATTGATAAATAAGAAATATTATTTACAAGAGATCTGATGGAGTTGATTTGTCTCAATCTAGTCATGAATATTCAGTGAGTGTAAATATTTTATCAAATGGATTTAAAAATACAATTAATGAATTGTGTTCATGAAGAAGAATCGTATATTGAATAAAAATTGAGATTTCTGATTAGTAATAATGAATCAATTATATGTTGATTAATAAAGTAATTTTGGGTCATAATTAAGCTCCACAAGCATGGTATTCTCAATTTGATTATTATGTGAAGAATAAAAAATTATTAATATGAGGTATTGAACATAATAATTATGTGATGAATTCATAGGGATATAATTTTATGTTTTTTATTTGTGGATGATATTATTTGTGGAGGAGAAAAATTAAATTGTAGAAAAATTTTATAATCACATGAAATTAGAATTTCAATTCAACATTATTAGTAAACTAAAATTATTTTTGGGGATACATGTTATTAAAAAAAATATAAACACAATGTCATTTATCTATAGAATTTTACATTAGAAATTTTGTATAAATATTAAATTCATGACTACAAAGAAAAGAAAGTCCATTGTAGTCGGGAAAACACATTGGACGAATTTAGATAGGAAATCATTGAATCCCACCGTGTATTGTAGGATCATTTTAATAATAAAAATATATTATTGTAGCATGCATAAAATTAATCTTTGGAGCATGTTAACTAGTTGAATTTCAAATTAATATTATGGAAGAGAAATTTTCAGAACTTAAAAAAACATCTGGTATATTTAGGGAACACAAAACATTAGATTATACTTTAATGTAATAAAAGATAACGAATTATTGGAATTTACTAATTCTAAAGAGGATGGAGATTTGGTGGATTGAAATACCATTTATGGGGTACATTCTTAATAGGAAACAAATGTGTTCCCTTGTTGAGAATGAATCAAGATATCACATCACATAGTACAAAAATAAACATTATATATCTTTGAAAACTACATGCACTATTCAAATTTAGGGAATAATAAATTTTATGATATTGGTAATGGGGTGCAATAGAAGATGGTAATACACTGTGACAACAAGACTTCAATCTAGATAATGAAAAATACGGTTCAAATGACCTATTAAAAATCATATTGATCTTAGATATTTCATTATGAACGAAAATGTTGAACATGGTTCATTAAAATATATACTTTTGAAACTAATGATCGAGGGGAAGAAATCATAACTACAAATTTTATGAAACTGATATTCGAGGAACATCATTTGACCAATGATATTAATGAACCTCCCATTGTATATGTATTCATAGAAACTACCCTCTCCACATTTGTGTTATTTATAAAACAAAATAGGTTGATTTCATCCAGGTGTTTGGGGGTGATACGATATAAGGTATTTTTCTAGGTTATAATTTCTCATTACAATTTCATTGGTTTTATTGACAAATGGGAAGAATGAAATTCTTGTAATTGGTGCTATGAAGGATAGTTTTATGGTCGGTATCGAGGAATTAAAATATATTTTTCAACTCTAGTTTTCTATTGCAATATATTTCATGGTGAAATAGGGTGATGTATATGTTATTTACCATTTATCAATTTTTTTATCTATTTTGGATCAATGTTGAATATGTCTATAGATTTTAAAAATACCCAATGGGTGATATTTGTAGAGACAAAATTCTTTATTGTGGTAAACAGATTGTTTTTTTGATTATTCTCAACATAACTATATTGATCAAGGTGTTTTTAAGATAAGTGATCATACAATGAAGGTGGTTTTAGTGTTGAAAGTGTCATCAGTTCACAGTGTTATCCAAATTAATATTTATTAACATATGGTTGAATGGAAATGATTATTTCTACGTAGTTACATTGAAAATATACTGATGTCATGGATTTTAAAAAAATTATAATTTCATGAAGATGTTGATCTTCAATACAAAATATTTTTTAAAGAATGATTCAAGGATTCTCAAAGTATTTTTTTGAAGTAGATGAGGATAAATGTAAAGATAATATGATAAATGATACTAAAAAACATCACGAATAGAAAATTTTAAATTTATTTTCTCGGTGGAAATTATCTTGATTGACATGAATAAAGAGTTTCAAAAAATATTCATGTTTATATTCAAATATTCATAATGGAGGTAGTGTATATACCTAAGAGGATAGTCATGATTTGATACATAAAAATATTTGTTGAATGGTTGAATGATTTTGATTTCTCAACCACGTTATACGAACTAAATTCTTCACAAATCAAGTACACTTTGTGAGTTGAAACATTATGAAATGAATATTTATGTAATAGATGAATCTAATGAATTTGATAGTAAATAGATTCATTAAGATCGAGTTCTCCATAATAGCTTTTATTTTATTGATGGATTATAGATATTATTTGGATGGGAGAATTTTTAATGTATTTGAATTAGTGAAGGATGAAATATCATTGAAAAAGGGAGTTTAGTGAATGCTGTTAGATTCTTTAAAGTGAGTGTTGAACATTTCGTTTGAGTTAATGCTTCATTCATGGGAATTAATTTTTGACTATAGTGAATATCGAGTCGAATGATAATCTAGGAAATATTATTTTATTCTCAATATTTTGATAAATCATTCAAGTAGATTAACTATTTAATACTTCACCCAAGAAGTGAGCATGGGGGAGTCAACAGAAGTGATATGGGGGAGGTCATGTATTATTCCTAAAATAATGTTAAAGGTAGTGTGTCTATCATGAAGAGACCATGAATATAAATTTTAATCCAAAATTCCTATTAAACATTAATAAAATCATGTATGACTGAATCAAAATTATAATATTCCGTATATACTAACCATTAGTGATAGACCCATAAAAATTGTTGTGTTGTGTTTTTATTTCTTCATTTGGTTAGATGATAATTACATGATTCCATAAAATAGGTTTAATAGGTTCCTACCAACATGAAGAAAAGATCTAATAATTTAAATGAAAATATATACACTAATCTACCCCAACATTTTCATTTTATTATAGGATCACCTATATAATATTAATTTAAGGATGTATAGGATGAAATAAAATGAAAATGCATGTTGATGAATATAAACTCTTCTTCAGGTATCCTTCTCAGGAATTCTACAAAATCATTTCAATGACATGTTTCTGTCTAATACAAGTCTTCTAGGATGACAAGAGGGATTTTTATGTGATTTTTTTGGATTTTCCAAACCCTAATGGTTTTATTGTTTATCAGATAGAGTCAATGGGATGCCATTTTATATATTATTTGGGTGTCACACTTGTAATAGTTTGAAAAGAATTAATTTCACCAATGTTTTTTCAAATAAAAAAGATAAAAAATCTATAATTCAATATTTTATCAGTTATATTGTTATTATATATACATACATTGGGTTTTAGAAATGATTTGAGTCATTTTGGATGCATACTTTTTCATTTAACACCCCCTTAAATCAGTTTTTTCTTTAACTGTGGAAATCGATTCAGACTGTTTTTAATATTAACTTTGGATAAAAAATATTTTGTAATTATTAGATAAAAAAAATATTCTGATTCCTAGTTTTTAATAAATATTTAAATATTCATTTCCTAGAATTGGAAAAATGAATTTTAAATATACTCCCACCAACATTATGAAAAAGTGAGTTTTCAAAGTGGAAATGTTCAAAATATTAAATGGTTTTTATATTAAAATTTATTATGATACTCATTATGATAAAAAATTAGATTAATTGATGTTTTATTGAAATAATTTCACTTAAAAACCACATTATTATACAATTTATCTCTATAAATAATTTGAATGAAAATAAAAATTTCAATTTAAATTCAGTATTTTCACAAATAATCAAAAAAGAATCCTATAAAAAAAATAAGAAAATTACCTTAAAATAAATTTAATAATATTAAATTTCAAATTATATTTATTTTATTAATTAAATTTTTTATAATTGTAAAAAAATATTATTATTATTTAATAAATAAAGTCATAAAATTAATTTTTTTGAACAAAATTATTTTTGAACCATATAATGAAATTTCCGAAATTTATTTATTTTATTATTATTATGATTTCAGTATATAAAATAATAATAATTATTATTTCAATTTTTTTTATTCATATAATTTAATGAAATTTATAGTCTATAGTTGTATTTTATAAATTATTATATTAATTATAAATCATGCATGTTTTAAAACTCATTTTCAATTGTAATGAAGACTAGCTGAGTGAGTTTTAATGTGCATCGATAACATGTTATTTCATTTGATGAAATATATGAAGGAAATTTAAATTATTTAGAAGTATTTTTCAATAAAAATATTGTGTTTCATTATACTCTAAATAAAATGAATTCTTACCTGGAAATACATCACTTTGGAAAAAAAATCGAGGACACATCAACTACATTTGATCCTCATGATCTCACATAGCATTCCTAATATGTAGTTTTCCCCCACAAAACCAATACTAGGTGAGTGGGCTTATTTCAATTAATCTTCTCCATTCGATCTGGAATCCCAACCAGTTTTTTCTTATAATATATTTTATACTCTAGTGGTATAACCCCTATATTCAGCACACATGATAGATCATGTATGTACTTCCTCGAGAGTGATACATCACTACTTTAAAATGGACCTACAACCACGATTTTCAAATAACCATGGTAATATGTATTGTATCAGATATAATACCCATGATTCTTATAGATTCATGGGTATATGATTTTTTTAAGTCTTATACCAATAGTTGTACAGAAAATCTAGGTATATGGTTGTTTTTTGAGACATATACCCATAATTATTGTAAAATCGCAGGTTTAGGGGTTTTATTTTGAAAACATATACCCCAATTTTTTCTTAAAAATGCGGGTAGATCTTTCTCGCTGTATGGTAGGGATGAAATTGTACGAGACAGTAAGGAAAATACATGTGAACCCATATTCCCATGGTAATATACTATAGAAACAGTGCGTATAATCATTAAAAAGTATATATATATACCAATAAGAGAAATGTAGTAGTTTTTAGGTGTGGGATGATTAAATGGGTAGTACAGGGTCAAATCTTATGGATGCGTATTTTCTCAAAAAAATACCAACTATTTTACAAACTGTGTGTATAGGTTATGGACATGATGGAGTAGACCTATACCCATTGTTTCCCATACTATGGTTATAGGTCATGCCTATATTGATTCCCCAATTTACCATGGTTCCTTGAATCCATGGGTATATCCATTACCAATGGTTTTATGGTCTATACCATTGCCTTCCATCACATCCACTACATGTGGTCCCAATGTATTTCATTCTATAACTCTATTCCATTATGTATAAAGGGATTCATAAGGACATATCTAAATGATTTAGGGAATGATATTATTATATAGAATCTAAATTACTACATGGTGTGATCCTAACCACCTTTTTAATCCATTTAATAATATATTATCATATCTTTTAGATATTAATTTTTCATACATTTATAAAAATAATATCCATATCCAATTTTTTGTTGAAAACATCAACAAAAAACCATATAAAACATCAAATCCCAATATGATACAATTGAATGTAGTACTCCACGATTCCTTAACACCTGATTAATTTATACCATATCAGAATATGTCTTCATAAATATTCTCGTCTAACAATGGTGTATGCTGAAATTATATGGTGATACACTATATTCCATAATTAAATCAATATCAAATTAAAAATAATCCCAAATGGTCACCACTTCCTTTAATAATATATAAAAAAACGTTGAGAGACTTCTTGCATTAAATAACATTTCCCCTATCAAAAAACTAAAATGGTTTCATTTTAAAATAATTATCATAAAATTTTCGTCATCATAATAGAAATTGATGAAGTAAAACCTCAAGAGGCATTTCAATGACTTTGATAGTATAATCAAATTTTACCTCATAATCCCATGAATATATCCATAAATCATAATTTAACCATTCCTGGAGAAATAAATTCATCCAAAAGATAATTCAGCCCTTATTCCTTAAATATGATAATATACAATATTGAATAATTCCTATTGGATTCATAGTTTTATCATTGTATTAATAAAATATATAATTCTATTTTGTTATTCAATAATTCACATAGAAGGATTTTATCAAATTAATTTAAATAATGAATGAATAATATGATTTTCATAGGGAAAATTCATACAAAATAAAACAGGAAATTCCCATGTAAGGAATGGGTCTTTCTTGTTCCAATATTATCATTATTCACATAAATATTATTGATTGAATAAGATTTCCCTTTTTTAGTTTGACTTCTGCGGTTTTTAGTGTTGATTGTCATTATTGAACCATAAAATTGGATCCTTAATAGAATAATTCACAAACTCATTTCAATTGAAACACTAAATTTTGGTATGTGAATTATATGAATATTTATCTATATATTCATTAGTAGATAACTTCTTCCCCTCACATATCCATTCATCCCACTAATGTCCTTCTTTATTACACATAAAACACATAGAAGTCCCCTCATGTATATTTCTTCCATGATTCTTCACATATATTGAGAATAAATTAAATATCATCTACATATCTCAATGATTCGTATATTTTCCTCTTAAATTAATTTAACTCTTCATATCAGACAATACAAATAATACATAACCCTTACCAACAATATCACTATTTTATAACATCCAATAACCACTTTATAAATTTTCAAGTCTCTTATGGAAAACACCCTTCAGATTAATGGGTTGAATTTCCTAAATAAATCATTATCTTTACATTCATGTTAGACGATAATACTATATGTATACATCACAAGTATTGTAAAAATTCTCTTCTAGGTATGATTATATTTATAATACTTTTCCATTATCTAATTAAACTCCTTATCAATTTTTTTACAATGAATAAAATGAATGAAATTATTTAAAAATATGTTTTTGAACTATTTTAGATTCATTGATTAGTTTTCATCATGTTTCCTCTTATTCTTGATATGATCCCACCCTTTATCTGATCACCTTACAATTAATAGATATCCCAAATATCATTCTCTTGCTCCGAACATTGGAGGGAACAATTATCTTTCCAATTTTGATAATTAATCTATCAGAAACCACTGTATCAAAATAAAATTTCAATGATGTTGGGATTTACAACATAAATGACTCAAAAAAATGTTTGTTCCACCATTATTCATGTGTAAGTCCTTCAATATTCATATCTTGAAGTCATTGTTTGAGAAATGAAAGAAAATTACATTCTAACTCCAATAACATTTGGTTTATTAGGAGGAAAATTATTTAATTATCTATCACACTCAGCCTTAACATGGTTATATTAATTTCCTTCTATTTAATGGTTCTAAAAACATAGTGTGAGTAATACTAATAATAATTTCAATGAAAATAATCCTAATAAAATTACTTATGTGATGTAAAAACCATGGATATTAGTTAATATATGAATCATTAGGTTTTCCCTATCTCTATTATAGTCATCAACTATTTAAATCCTCCTATATGGTTAATAAAATATATTTGAATTTACAAATAATTTTTCCCAAGACTGTAAAACTATGTGTAAAGTAAGGCCCATTTTTATGGAACAGGTGATGATCAAGTCCTTCTCAATGTTTCCATTTCTTGATTACCACCACTAGACAACTCTATTATAGAGGCAAATCCAATTGTTGTATCCATAGAGGGATTAAAGTTTCTAAAAACCACTCTATCTACAATTTTCAAATATTCTAGGAAATTTTCCTATATTTTGAATCATCCGTAGTAATGTCCTTAGAAATATCATTGATGGTCTCACTAATGTTTTCTTATCCCAGTATCAAACGGTTAAACAATCCTTTATATTGATTAAAACTATAAAACCTAGGATTATTATAAATTTATATTATGTATTTTAATATGAATTTATATAAATTATGAATAAACACTTAAAGACCAAAATATAATAGTTCATTTCAAAACTCAGATACATAAACAACTATTTTTTAAGAGAGCTACATAATATATCACTATGATTTTTATATCTGCAACCCTTATACTTACAAATCAAACATAATAAATATCCTCATAAACTGTGAAAAAAAAAACATAATAAAGGGTGAGATTATATTCTCATTAATGATAAAAACGGGAAATAAAAAAAACATTACATATACACATGGGTATGTGAAAATTAGTAAAAAAAATGAAATCCAAGCCCTTCATATCATTATTAAATCGTGAGAAATAGAATAAATACTAGTAGTTAATAAGACATTAATCATTAATACAGTAATATAATATGATCCATGAGAGATTAATATTTTTCTAAGATATTTTTTCATGAACATGAGTCTATAAAATCTTATATTAATGATACCGATTGGTCCTGAGATGGCCTCTCGCAAACACTACTTCGATTTTGTGATAACCACCCATATACCATCCATTCAATTATGATCTGACCACCATTATACCCTCTTCATTTTCAGGCTAATCTACCTCCACCCTTTGTTCTAATAGAACATTAATCATTACCAAAATCATTTTAGGGAGACATTTTTTGCAACATCACATAATGAAATTCATTCATATGTGTGAAACAATGTCAAAACAAAATTCAACATATAGTAACCCATGAAATGAAAATAATATAATATACATTTATCCTTATCATAAATTCCTGAAAAGTGGAAATTTTTATAATCATTTCTCAGTTTCATCATAAAAGAAACTATGGATAAAAGAAACGGGTTTCAAAATAATTCTCTCATGGTCTAAGAAGTAGAAAAAGAAGCAGGATACAAAAAAAATCATTCAATCATAAAAATATACCATTTAGAAAAGGCTTATGAATGTAATCCTCAGTTCATATCACCAGTAAAGAATTTGTGACATCAACATATGTCATCTTATATGAAAAATGATTTTGTTCATTCTTTTAAAACATTTCATACAGAAAATGAAATTAAAAATTTTAAAAGAAAATTTAAAACCATAATCAATTTTTTATATAATTTCCTTTCAAAGTAACCATTAACACATATAAATTATCCATAAAAAATGTAATTTTTAGGACAACCTGACATTTCATTCATTTCGTGCCTATTAGAACAAATGTAACTTTCATATTTTTGGTAAAATCTAAAGATGAATATTTTTAAAAATGACATGAATATTACAATCATCACATTTTTTTAAAATGTATATCATGGTTTAAATGTATTTTAAAAATAAGAGAAAAATAATAAAACTTATTTAAATATATTATTTTTGAAAACATGGTTTTGTAAGAAAAATTTCTACCCTCAAAAGATAGAGAAAACATTTGAAATTTTAAATCAATTTTCATAATTATTTTATGTACCAAAGTGTAATTTTTTTACATTTACATGAAACTGTCATGAATTACCATAGTATAAGAAAATATATTAATTTCATTAGAGGTGTATGAAGATATATTAACATCGAGAAACATAATATTAAAAACTCAATAAATGATTTTATTTTATCAAAAATCATTATATCTTTGGTATAATTATACCATTAGAAAAATGATAGAAATAATAAAATGGAACATAAAATAACATGATTATAAAAGCATTATGGTTTTTAGATGTCAATGTGGCTTTATATAGTCCTTGCATAATAATATAGTTCCATGAGATTGTGTACATCACAATTATGGAAGAATGAGACAAAAAACTCTTACTACCTTAGTACTCATTCTAATAATAATCACCATTATTAGATAAAATCAATGAAATAATAATAAAATTTAATTTATTGGTACTCATGATAATCTTTTTATAGGATGATTATATACACCACTCAAATGAAATGAGTGGTTAATTTACATATGTATCCCAAAAATAAAAGAGAGACCGCAAATCCCTTACGTATTGCCTTGAATTTCTTAATCCACATTAAGACCAAAAAAATAATAAATATATCTTTTTAAATGTATTTAATTTAAATATAAATATATATAATATTATATATGATTTTCAAATGACATTTTATTACCTATTTATCTACAATTTCATGCAAAATTTAAGTTTCATGCAATAACCGCTTCACATTTTGTATATGTTTTGATTTTTTTCATCCTATTAAATTTATCATTATTTATAAATATAAATAATTAAATTTAAGAAGTTAATATCAGTTATATCCACCAAATATTTATTTAGAGCCTTCTATATTATTAAATGATATAAAATTAAAAAACATCATTCCTAGAGGCTGCAGGTTGTGCATAAGTAGGAACAATGATTACATTTTCATAATGAATTAGTAGAAAAAAGTTATATGATATATTATCTTTATTAAAATAATTTTGTCTAATATATATAAAATATGTTCAGTTAAAACATCCTTATTTCCTACCATTTAAATAAATAATGAATCACATCGCATCATGAGGAGGTTGTCATTCTTACACATGAGCTCCATTATAATATTCCAATATAATGGAAAGAATGATGTTTTCTCTGAAATAAAAATTATAAAATAATTATAATATAAAATATTTTATATATAATTAATAAATAAATAATAATTACATCCATGATTGGTTGTAATGGGAAAAATGAATGAAATCGGTTCATGAGGTAGTAATCCACTATACACACTAGCAAAAATTTTATAAAAAATTTGATGAATCTGTATGTGGTTGCAGATCATTACCATAACGTAAATACATATAATTGTATAATATATACTTCAGTTCTTATATCATAATGATATATTAATAATTGAATGTCTTCATGGAAGATATAATACAAAAACACATTTTGATTAACAATAATTATTCTTTAAGTATCCTACTGATGTTTGTAAAAAATGAATTCTTATGATGGATCTATATACAACCTAAGGATTATAGGATGATATTAGGGATGTTTGGATGTTATTTTGGAAGATATTTTAAGAACCAGAGTCATTTAAAGGTGTTCAGAAGAGATAAGAACAGATCACATTTTGTAAGTGTTGTGAACGTCACACTAGTATGTTTATAAAAAAATGAATTTATCCAATGATTCATTCATCTATAAATTATAGAAAATATTTTATTATTAGTACTATAAGTTATAATGTCTAAATATGACCATAAAACAGGCATTGTATATGTTTATTTTCATTTTTACTAATATCTTTTTAGTTTAACACTAGGGATGCATATTATTACATTCACGTGTTACATAATTTTTACTATTTTCATTAATAATTTTGGTTAAATTTCATTTTGATATTATTAAATAATTTAATTTATTATAATAACATATATTGAATCATTTTTTCTATATTCAATTCTTACATGGGGAATGTTTTTGATTAATTTTCTTCCTACATATGCAATGATAAATTTTCTAAGAAGAAAATATTGAAAAATTTACAATGATTTGTTATCAAAATTAAATATAAAATTTATTAAAATTTATTAAATTGAATTAACGAATTTATAATTGAAATATTTATACATTAATACCAATTTAATTTATAAATTAACATTATATATAAATTGACTATAAAAACATTTTTAAATTAAAATTAAGTAATTTTCCTTATTCAAAAAAATGAAACTGTCTAGAAAATTCCAAAAAACTCACCATAGGATAATTTTGAAATGATTATTAGAAAAATTAAATTAATGTTATTTAATTATTTTTTTAAACATGTAAGATATTAATTTTATTGTTATTCAAAAAAATAGATATGAATGTTTTTTTGAGAAAATGTAATTTTTGAAATCAACAAAGATATTGCAAATAAATATTTATTTTATTATAAATATATATTATATGATTTAATGCATTATAATTAAAAATAAAAAATTATTTATTACTATGCAAATCAAAATGGTCAACATATAGGTCATAACAGTCACTTTTATTCAGAGATACCAATAAAATGTATTTGTTTTATTAAAACTCATCATTGTGTGTCACAAAATCTAACCTAGTGTTGCATGAAGTGAATTACTAACATGTTATTGCATTTGAAAAAAGATATAAAATAATATTAAACTACTTGGAAAATAATTATTCATAAAAATTGGGATTTTTCTATATTAGTAAATATTTTTCAACTACATTCATAGTGAATGTGTCACTATTCTTTATTATACCTCAATATATCATTCTTTGATCAAAAAATTATATAAAAAATATTGTTTGTTTCATTAAATTGATATATATTAATCCATTATAAATTTATATTATATTACATAATGAAAAAATCAATGATGTTCATGATTCATTTTATAAAAAAACATATAATTTTATCTTTATTAGTGACTGCAATATTAATATTACCAATATAAAATAATGATATAAATATATAAATTTTATTTATGATTTCATCTTTGGTTATGTTCTCATATTAATACATGATATTATTCTATAACATGGTTCACATATGTGGTTAAATTATTGGGACATAATTACATATGTTAAGTGGTTAATTTTTTTCATCCATCTTCAGGCATTGATTGACATATCTTTATTAGTACCATGAGTCAGGTTTTGGGGTCGATAAGTCTCCTTGTGATTTCTTATATAACCACGTTGGATTGTTTGGTTTAGAGTCTTATCCTATTGTTTCATTCATATATCGGAATCCATTTTTCATATACCTCACATTGTTTAGGGACATCATCAAGGCATAGTCCTTGACATCTACTTAAGCTGGTCGGTGGAACATCCAAGTCATTCATTGGTTGATCGATTTTTAATTGATGTATAGACACTTACAGTGCGGTAGCATGGATAAACTTATCAGTCCATCACCATCTGTTTTAAAAAATACTTATCATATAATATATAGTAAACTCCATGGTAACCTTATTATGTGGGGATTCACATAACATTTGACAATATTAATCCTCAGTTTCACGTATCTATGTGGAATTTGATCTGGATGAATCTCATCCTTTGTTCCTGATTCATATGGATGGAGGGTTTACAAGATAGAGAGAATAACCTTATATTTATTTTAGATCTTTTTTTTTTGTGAATCATGTCACATCTAAGGATGTGAAATTTCAGTATATTTATGATTTCACTAGTCTACTATAATATCGATTCAAGATGACACATGATCATATCGGTCGATTTCACCTGAATGATGTGGGATATTTTTGTATGATAAGTTTTCTTCGACCTAGTATATCCCAACCACTCCTTCCAAATTTGATAGTAATTTCATTCATTTAACATTATAATTACCATACCAAGATGTGTTTCCACCATCCATGTCGATTCTTGACTTGAAATTTATCCCTAGTACAAAGATGAATTGATTTTTGGCTTTAGATTTGATCATGTTAATGTTGTTGTCCATCTATTTGTATAAGAGTATTTTAGAAAAATCCTCAACTATTAGTGTCTATCAGGTTCCTATGAATGACATTAGCATCAAATTTTCCTTCTCTGAATCCTTTCATACTCAGATTCATGGCTCTTCTAGTGTCCCTCCTATCAACTCTAACAATCCTTTCAACATTTTATCATATGATGAAATAAATCAATCCCTAGAGGTACCCCATAAGACTATATTTAATGAGATATTTGACCTTCATCTACAACATAATATTCAAAAATTTCATTATTTCTTGTTCCAAATTGTCTCAAGGCCCTCTCAGCTTTGGTTCTTTCGAGTTCACGTGGTGTTGCAGAAAAACCAACAATTTGAATTGATTTTTATATTACTTGTTAGGATACTCGGTATCATCCAAAAAGTGTCTAAAAGACTCATTATTTTCTCAGGAAATGTTCAAGTATGTATGTGAACATATCAAGAAAAAATATTTTATGACGATCTCACTACTCATCAATAACATTTGTGGCATGTGTTCTAGTGTTAAGACTAATATTTTAACCAATGAATTTCCTTGAATAACACCTCCATCATGTCATCCTTTGAGCATAAGAATAATTATTGAATGATATATCGTTTTCTTTATAGAATAATAGTTAATGTGTATATGTATTCCTCTCCCATAACCAGAATATCTGGATCTTCTAGAAATCCAATATCATTATAAAACTTGAGGAAGCATCAAATCAGTTCGTCGTGAAAATGTTCAATATTGAAACTCATACTTTTATATCTATATTAATTTATTACAAATGTGAGGCCCAAGATAGGGAGATTATGGAGAATGATTTATTATGTTTTAATCTGGGCATTCATCCATGTATTGTGGTAGGGTATTTCAATTTTATAATAGAAATTATGAAGATGAAGGTCCACAATTACTACTTTATGAATGATATCAAGAAAATTATATACATTTTTTTACATGGAGGACTCAAGGATTTGGGTTATAATGGTGATTATCTTCCATTTTGTAAATATATTAAAGGGAATAACCACACATGGTATCATATAGATTGCTTTTTAGAAATTATCAATTCTTTTTATAAGTATCTAATATCCAAATTCACTCACTTGGTTCGTGGGGTTTCATGACAATTCTCTTCTTTTTTTAATCTTTCCTCTATTATCCTATATAGATTACATTTATTTTTCTCTCATAAATAGACTTCAGATCATGACTATGAGAATGAATTGAGAGAGTCATTGATGAATCCTGTGTAGGTTGGAGTATAGTATAGTCTTCATTGGTACATCATATGGCTATATTATTATCTAAATCATTTGATGAACTCCCAACCATCTCTTTTTGTGACCCTTAATGTAAGAACCTAATTCTTCATATTGATGTGCGGTTTCATTTATTCATTTTTCCATTGATTTTCATTGATATAACATGGGAAAACTAGATATGTAATGGAATTATACTGTCAAAAAAGTTGATTCAGGGTTGCATGTCATGTAACTCTAAGTACATGTTGGGTATTATGGTTGTGTGTGAAGGGGATACATGGTATGTGGTAATGTCGGCATGGAAAAGTGGAAAATCCAACTACACACCATCTACTTCTTGGAACCTGAAGTTTAGTCATGTCAACATGCCCTATATAGTATGTCGACAGATGTCAGCTACCAAATGAACAATAAAATGATATAAACACCATGTGTATGTACTTACACACCATGTAATTTTGTTTCTCTTATGATGGGTATTATCCCATACATTCTACATATTAGACAATGGGATCACTGGGGGAACTCAAGAGGAGCACGGAAATATTAACCAGTTCCCTATTGATCATCTGAACTATATTTCAATCATCGTCAGTCTTGTTCGAACAAAATCGGTACGATCTCAGTTAACCTTGAGCTTTTCTTGGTGATTTTAGTTATTGAATGGGTTATTTAATGTAGTGTGAATATCCTTATTTTATAGATCTCTAATTTTCTATATTGAATTGGAATTTGAGGTTGGACGATGAGAGTCATACTACGATGAGGTAGGCGGTCTTGTGCCTCTTGTTAATTGTTGAGAAGTTTATAAGTGACTGTGAAACACGATCGTGTTTAGGGTGTATTTTTAAAAGGAATTTGATTCTTAATATTTCTTAATGTTTTCCTGATAATGAATCCATTGAATTATATCATGTTTAGATTCATTATTTTTTTAATGGACACCCTACGGGTGTGTTTCCCTTGGATAATTTGTTTCCCCATTTCAGCCTAGGATATTTATTGGCATGGATACATTTACATTTTAGGGCTGTTTAAAAATGATGTTTATTACTATCTAGAATAATTTTTTTTTGATAATTGCAATTATTTTTTATTATTGATTTGGGATTGTGTTTTATGCTTTTTTATGCAGTGATTTGACTTGATTAAGATGTTTGAAATGTTTGATTTCATTTTAATGAGTAAATGGTAAATAACATTGGGTGATAAATGGGGTCATCTTAGAACGTCGCGAACAAACTCTCATTAATATTTTACCTTTCATTTTGGGTGATACATAGGTCCAATTTATAAAACCATGGACATAATCAAGAGTCTCTAGATTTATATATCATTAGTGAGACATGGACTCCCCAGTAGGACCCCCAGGGACATAAGAAATTGAAATAATCCTTTATAAAACATAGAGTAATACCATGGGGATACCTAGAAGGACCACCAAGGACAGACTCACATGAACATATCTGAAGCTAAAGCTTGGATCCAGTCTCCAATTAGTAGTTTGAATATCTTCTAAGACTTATGTAGTTCTAACATTGTTGTTGGGAATGTCGAGAATAGACCATAGTCCATGAAATATATAATCCTGGTTAATTATTTTATAATGAAGATATTTAACTATATAAATGAATACTAGTACTTGTACCATTGTTTACTTCTGAGTACCTAATAGTTTCCTAAATTTACTAACTTTTAAAAATTGATAAATATACTCACTAATAGATTGGCATAGACCTTAGGTGGTTTCCTAGTATGATTTATTTCTCACACGCCGTTTGGGTCAGGTTTTTTGGTCCAAACTAACTATATTGCAGTAGGTTTCAATAGGAGAATGGCTCCTTATACTTGTACTTGATTTCTACTTAAGAGCAGGAGAGAAATAGACCATGCCAAGGCTTCCCATGCCAATGTGTTTCATTTTGTATTGTTATACCATACTATTGTATTGTAAATTATTGTACTGTATATTTTTTCCTTCTAACTTAAATCATGTAACATGCTACAACATTCTAATATGTTATGCCTTCTGGTTTTCTTTACCATGAAGTATTCTATTGTTTACGTTAGTTTTATGCTATTTACTACTTCCTCCATTTTTATTATTTGTTATGATATGTTATAATTTCCCATGAGGGAATTGTTTCCCCCCAATCACCCCATACTTCCTCACTGCTTGTTGGCAGCCTTTGGTGTTTTGGGAAATGCACGTGAGGCTATGTGGCCAACTGGGTACGGGGCACCAGTTGAGTGCATTCTATAACCGGGATGTTACCAAGTTGTATTAGAGGATTTCTTTTCTACTTTGCCTTACTATTTTGATGAAATATACTAAAAGAGTATTTGTTTTGAATTTGGTAATTATTTATTCCTGGGTGAAGCTACCCCATGTACAGGGAACGTCCAAACAACCTCAAATTAAATTGTTATTTTTGATTTGGGCTATTCCTGTTGATTCAATTTCACCATTTTTGTGTTTTACTTGTGTTGTGTTATTATTATTGAGATTTTTATGGTTATATTTTTTCAAAAACCAATTATATGAGGGTATTCCATCTAATTAATCATATATACACATGTTATAATTACATTACTTGTATTATGCCATTCCACCTAGGATGCATTAGTGATTCCATGTTTTTGTTTGTAACACCCCAAGTAAATAAAGTATATTAAATTTTAATATTTATCCATATTTGTGAATAAAATATTAATATGACTTTAAAGGGGACGCAATGCTCGATGGCGTACCCAACCCGCAACAATGAGTTTCTGGGGAATCTTACGTTGCACTCTAATAATAAAATAATATTATTTTAAATGGTAGTTAACATGTATCCGTTGTATTAGAAAAAATGGATAGAAATAACTAAAATATGATTATATATGTTTTTTAATGTTTTTACATTTATCCAATAAAAGATAAAGGCATAAAATATGGAAATAATTGGATTTTAGGCGTATATGCCCTAGTTTTCACTAAGGGTTCACCTATCGCCTTTTGATGGTGAACCGTCATTAAATATAGTTTTGTTCAATCTTATACATTCTATTAGACAAAATAAAACTCTTCTTAAGAATCGGGACACCAAAATTTACTTTTTGTAAATTTTTGATATCTTTCCGATAAAGTTAATTTTTTTAATGAATAGTGTAAAATGTTGTATTTTAATTCAAAACCTCTTTTTAATATAATTTATTTAGATGATTAGATTATCTTTTGAATTGGTTTTAACGTGAAATTAGAATATATTTTTACCATTAAATCCAATAGTGGTCATTGGAATTAATTTCACTTTGAAATCAGACTTAAACTAGTGTCATTCTTTTGATACTTATTGTTTCACAAAAACACGCTATTTGTCATGACAGCGGGAATTAATTATTAAATTAATTAATTTTACTTATATGTTATGAATTTTTTAAAATAGACTTCATTTTTTAATTCGGAATATCTAATATACCTTAGGGTTAATTTTTGGTTTTTTTTCTGAAAAACTTCAATTTTTGATGAATAATGAAATCACTAAGTGGTACTTATAAAAACTGATTTTCCATTTAAATGAAATTTTTCCACCTTTGTGTATTGAATTGAAAAAATACGACATACATGGTTGTCATTAAGAAGTAAAATGTGGTTCAATGAGATAAAAATAATTTTTTGGTGAATAGTAACTTATTAAGTTTTTAATCGCGATTAGAGGTAATTAGTGTAATTTAAGCTAAAAATGATATTATAAAAATATGAGAACACCATGACACTTGTCCTACTCCTATTGGATGAGTCATGGAAGACCAAGAAAACCCATGGGTCTACTTGGGGACCCCATGGAGCCACTTTGGTTGGAAAATGACATTAATATATATTTATTTAATGTTAAAATTAAATTGACACAAACATGAGTTGTTTTACTAAAACAGTTTTTAAGTGGGGTTACACAAGTCCAAATAATGAATATAAATATTCATTAGAAAGATAAAAATATTTCATAAATTATAGTAATATTTTATAATTTTTAGATATTAAATAAATTAATTTAATTGCGACATCATGATGATGCAACGATGACCTCATTATTTAACGATTTAAATAAAATAGAAAGATAATGTAATATCTAAAACCTACACTTGTCCAAAAACTATTGGATGGGAATATTTCTAAGACTTATCATCTTATCTTCGAAATAAATCAACGTGGGACCTTATAAATTCGAAACACTTTTGAAAATAAAATAATAGTTTAATGATTTCCAAAAGTGCCCCTCCTCTCCTCTTATAAAAGGCCCCCACCTCTACCTCATTTCACACACTCCTCAAGCCATTGGCTCGGAAATACCCTGCCCATTTAGTCTCTCCACACCCCTCTACTAATCCTAGAGGATTCCCTTTGGGCATAATCCTTTCAAAGGAATCCTTTAGGCTCAAATCAAAAGGAGTTACACTTTTAAAGGCAATTCATTCTCTCATGTTCATTTGTTTTATTTTGCTTCTCCAACCCCCTAAACTCTTTTTATTTACTTTTTTTGTAACAAAACCAGTATATTAAATATACTAGGATGTTGTTATAATATTTATTCGAGCTACACTCTCACATAACTACATCAAATGGTTAAAGAACATACAGTTTCCGTGGATGGCGAAATTCTACCTCCCGAAACGATGATTGTTCAATACTCATTTAACACCTTCAAAGGTGGCCATTATGATGTCACTATTTTTATATATGATATATAATATGTTTATTATTTCTTTAATCTTCTGTATTTTTCATTTATAGCATACCATTATTGTTTCCATTATGGGTGAACACGATATCTTCATTTTAGGAAGTGCGGACTACCGCCCCCTGAAAGTGATTAGATTCGTTAATACCATATGTGGAATGTGTAAATGATAAAGTTAATGATATTATATATGTTATAATATACTCTTATATCATTATGATTCCATTCCAGAAAATACGAAATAGAAATGGAAGTAGCGTTCATGCGTACGTACGGCTTACCGTCTCCATGAATGGTGCATTTCATTTCTTACCTCTAAATGTGATGTAATATTATAAATATAGGTATATTCGAAAATATATGATATATATGTTATCCAAATCATTAACATCATTCTGGATATAACGAACCTTTGACCAAATTAACAACATGTATGTGTAAGAAGTCTATTTTTTTGACTTAAGAACCAAATACCGACCAAATGAACATTATTAACTTAAATGTTTACATGATGTTCATAACATGGTATAAAAGGGATAATGAACTTAAAAAATGTTATTAAGAAAGTAGATATTAACTCAAGTTTATTATTCCGGAGATTAAAGAACGGTCGGGTCAAGTCAGATATGAGGTAAGGGATCCTACTCCTCTCTTTCTTTATAAGTACACTCTTTTATGTCATTTATTTTATGCTCCTCTTTGTTATGATGGGGGATGTTCTTTTATATTCCTATTTATGTAAATTTTATTGTAATATGATGAGATACTCTTTTTGATCTCATCAATCCATTTTTAAAGTTTTAAGTGGCGCCGTTAGACTGCCAAGTTTTCGAAAGGGATTGTTCATCTCACTTTTATTCCCGTGAGATTTATGCTACATTTTCCACAATTTCCTTTTAGTGGTGTATGTACTGACAATTATTATACACTTATTGTAGTATAATTTCATTTATGGGTATTTAATCTTCATTGTATGACCCTTCTTCCATTGGGTGTACGTTTCGAAAGTTACCAAACTCGGTAAGGAGACCTTTCACCCTCCTCTTTTTAAAAGACTTCTTTTGTTATGTCTTTTAATTCACATACTATTATGTTGTGATATGTTCTTATATATCCTTATTTATGTAAATTTTATGTCCATGTTATGAGATACCCTTTATCTCTCTCATTAACCCTTTATGTAAAATTTTATGTGACGCCGTTAGGCTGTCGAATTTTACCAAGGGAACTTCTTAACCCAATTTCGATTTCTTTGGGTTCAACATGTAGTTATTGAATATGTCATCCTTTGAATATGTGTGAATAACCTTTTATTGTTTGACACATAATATCCACTTATATTGGGTGTATTTATATTTTTCACACATAATTATGAGATTGATTTATCCTTAATTTAAGGATACCTTCTTTAAAATGGATTTCATCTCATTTTACATTTCTTTTGAGACTTCATTTTTGTTATGCACCAATTCACTCTTATATGGTGTGTATACTGTCCTTTGACATATTATATCATGAATCCTTTTATTCTCATGATATTATAAAGTTCGGATTAAATGTTATTCCGCTATTATTTGTATTCAAGAGTCTCTCATTTTGTTAAAAACTCTTTAACAAAAATATCATTTTAAATGTTTTAAAGATTTATTATTCTAAATCTTTATCTTTAATGTCCATGTTTTCAAAATTCTTTTTAGTATTTATTTATATGTACATTAATGTTTTAAAATTATAATTCCATTAAAAGCTTCAAAGTGGTATGGGACACTTTGATTCAAAAATCTCTTTTAAATGGTTTTTGAAAATGGATTGATTAATTCAATATCTGGGAATTATTTATTGTGATTTCAAATGAAATATTGTTATTTAAAAGTTTACATTTTCCATATTTTATGTGTAATAATGGTACTTGGACATTATGACGGGTGGTTTCATGAATACCAGGATGGGTGGTTACATTATATCCTCTAATGCATTGGGTATGGAAGTCGGACGTATGGCTATTCCATTAATTATGTATGGAAATTGGCCGTATGGATATTCCATTAAGTGATATGTGTGGAATTCAACCGTATGGTTATTCCACTTAAGTATGTTTATGTCCCAAGTTACCTTTATATATGTTATGTGTTTTTATATGGGTTTTATGGAAATACTTTGGTTACAAAAAGGTATGTAATGATACTGTATTCAGTGAAGAGTTTTTACAACTTCATGAATGTGAAGGTATTACTTTGATAGAGTATACATGGTTTACTTGATGTTTGAAAAACTAACAGTTTTCATTCTTTGTGTATCCCTTATTGAGCTTTTTATTCTCATCCCAAGTTTTTGAAATGTTTTTCACACGTCACAGGAAAGGTACATGATAAGATGATAGAGTCAAGGATGTGTCAAAAAAGAATCCAAGTTTTATTTTAAATATGTTTCCAGTGTTGGGAAGAATGAATCCTGTCTTTTATGTAACCACTTTGCATAAAGGTGGAATGTAATGCAAGTTTCAAGACCTAATTCTCTAAAACTCTAAACCTGAAATGATCCTCAACATGTAATCCTGTGATAAGTCAAGATTATGTAAGGTTTAAGGCTTGGGCCTTATAGTTGGTATCAGAGGGAGGTTTAGATAACATTAGAGGTTAGGGTATTCTTTAAGCATAAGTGGAATTACCATAATGGTTAGGATTTCAGAAAGAGTCCTAGATTTAGCTAAAGTGAATGAGTAAGTGTATCTTAGTGTTTACCTTCCTCATTAGTACATGATGGTTTTTTTGATATACTCACAATGACCATTTTGGTTTTAGTAAATGGCTGGATCTAGCAGGAACCAATGTAAAAGTGGATGTGAAGGAAACTATGATAGTTTTTTGAGCAAGCAAATGAATGATATGGGAGCTGCAATGAGAACTCTTGTGATTATCCTCAACCAACTATCTGGAGTCATGATTGACCACCTAAACCTTGGAGATTTCTCTAAGGCATCATATATGCAAGAAACAAATCCCTACGGAAGTATAGGTAATACCCATAAAGGTAATTGTGTTCAAAAACCTATGTGTCAAAGATGTGGAAAGAAACACCTAGGAAAAATGTTTCAAAGGGTCAAAAATATGCTATATATGTGGAAATGAATGTCATAAAGCAAGAACCTGCCATGGAAAAAGGAAGCATCCGGTTGACTCGAGGAAAGGGAAAGAAGTTCTTTCTGAGGGATCAATTGAATGTTTTAAATGTAGTGTGCATGGTCATTATGCAAACACATGTCCTATGAAGAAGTTTCGTGAATGGGGTCACCAAGAGCGTACAAATGTCCGTTTACCAATACCTAATGCCATTCCGATTGAGGATGAAGAAACTGACATTGACCAATCAAAGGTATGTACTATTTCATGACTATTGTTTTCCTATTTTGGAATCTTAGGATATGATTCATGATTTTGATTGTAGGAAAGAGGTATTTCGGAATAAGTTGGAAAGGAATGGTTAATGGAACATGAAGAATGTTGAATGAGTAAGACGTCAACATATAAGGGCTTCAAGAGTTATGGTGAAATTCTTAAGAGTATTATGTCTCTTTTGATGATGGGGTTATATTAGAAGACTTTATATATTATGTGTAACCCTGATGTTTAATATAGGAAAATTTTATTCAAGGAATATTTATCTTTTCTTTTGTGGACATAGTTATAAAGAACCATTTGGGTTTATATGATCCTTACTTTTGAGGTAATTATGGGTTACTATATGTTATGATTGAAGTGAAAGGCATGAGATAAAATTGAGGTTAAATTATGTTATGGTTATTTTGATGATTTTATCTCTTTTTGGGGACTGATTTGAGAATTATATAGTTTTGGAAAAAGGAAAACACACAGACCGTGTGACTACCCATCGCGTCGGGCAAAGCTGCGGGAATCGAACCCACAACCAAAGTGCGACTGGTATTTATCTCCTACCACTGGAATACGTGAAGTCCCTGGTTAGTTTGACTGATTCTTTCTAGTTATATGATTTTATGAATTAAGAGTAAGTTGATTTTGGGTTATTTATGAAAATGATTAACCTATCATGGAGGATATGTGATTAGGATAATTACTTTTCAATACGAGACTTTAGGAGCAGTAGATGTTGTTTGGAGATAAATGTTATGATTTAACTTGGAAGACTATGTGACTATATCCTTCAAACATTTGGGTTTCAATCATAGATTGGTTTACTTTGAAGAATTTTATGGACAAATTGTTTATCGAATGATCCTTGTTGAACTTTGGGGTTTGTTTGACAAATTTTGTAGATTAAGAATAGATTTTATTTTTATAAAGGGTTATCCTTTTCTGGATTATCTGACCTTGTACTAACCTTTTTGGTTTTGGTTATGGTTATGGTCTAAAGATATGGGAAGTATATAGTTCTCTTTTTGGGATTATGTGATTCTCTATAAGTTGATTATAGTACTCTTAATGCGAACAAGTCTCCCTAAATACTCGCATTTTGGAAAAAAATATGAGTTTGACTAAGGAATCTAGTAAAAGACGAAAGTCAACATGATAAGTGATTATGTTTCCTTATGAATAAATTCCTCAACAAAAAGTTACTTAAAACAAAATTTTTTTCTATTAACTTTTCCTACTTGGGAATCGAATACCGTTTAACCCATCACAAGTATGTGATTTTCTTATTGTTAACTTTCTCCTAAACATGTTTTCTATCACCCTCCATCAGAACATGACCCTATGTTTTCTCCTCCATGTCCATCTTTTCCTACATGTAATCCTATTATGGGTTTACTCAGGTGACCTCTGTACTTATCTTTCTTTATTTTAAAGTGATTGTTTTACCGACTCTTGTTCCGATGTGGGACTTTCAAGGATGTTTCCAAGCGCAATTTTAAAATTGCGAGGGCACAATTTCCAAAATGGGGGAAGGATGTAACACCCCAGGTAAATAAAGAATATGAAATTTTAATATTTATCCATATTTGTGAATAAAATATTAATATGACTTTAATGGGGACGCTATGCTCAATGGAGTACCCAACACGCAACAACGAGTTTCTTGGGAATCTTACGTTGCACTCTAATAATAAAATAATATTATTTTAAATGGTAGTTAACATGTAGCCGTTGTATTATAAAAAATGTATAGAAATAAATAAAATATGATTATATATGTTTTTTTAATGTTTTTACATTTATCCAATAAAAGATAAAGGCATAAAATATGGAAATAATTCGATTTTAGGTGCATATGCCCTAGTTTTCGATAAGGGTTCACTTATCACCTTTTGATGGTGAACCATCATTAAATATAGTTTTGTTCAATCTTATACATTCTATTTCACAAAATAAAACCCTTCTTAAAAATCGTGACATCAAAATTTACTTTGTGTAAATTTTTGGTATCTCTCCGATAAAGTTCATTTTTTTAATGAATAGTGTAAAATGATGTATTTTAATTCAAAACCTATTTTTAATCTAATTTATTTATATGATTATATTATCTTTTTATTGGGTTTTAAAGTGAAATTAGAATATATTTCTACCATTAAAACCAATAGTGGTCGTTGGAATTAATTTCACTTTGAAATCAGACTTAAACTAGTGTCAATCTTTTGATACTTATTGTTTCACAAAAACACGCTATTTGTCATGATAGTGGGAATTAATTATTAAATTAATTAATTTGTCTTATATGTTTTGAATTTATTAAAATAGACTTCATTTTTGAAATCAGAATATCAAATATAGCTTAGGGTGGATTTTTGGTTTTTTTCTGAAAAACTTCAATTTTTGATGAATAGTGAAATCACTAAGTGGTACTTATAAAAACTGATTTTCCATTTAAATGAAATTTTTCCACCTTTGTGTATTGAATTTCAAAAATACGACATACATAGTTGTCATTAAGAATTAATATGTGGTTCAATGAGATAAAAATAATTTTTTTGGTGAATAGTCACTTATTAAGTTTTTAATCGCGATTAGAGGTAATTATTGTAATTTAAGGTAAAAATGATATTATAAAAATATGAAAACACCATGACACTTGTCCTACTCCTATTGGATGAGTCATGGAAGACCAGGACAACCCATGGGTCAACTTGGGGACCCCATGGAGCCACTTTGGTTGGAAAATGACATTAATATATATTTATTTAATGTTAAAATTTAATTGATACAAACATGAGTTGTTTTACTAAAACAGTTTTTAAGTGGGGTTACACAAGTCCAAATTTTGACTATAAATATTCATTAGAAATCTAAAAAGATTTCCTAAATTATAGTATTTTTTTTATAATTTTTAGATATTAACTAAATTAATTTAATTAAGACATCATGATGTTTCACCAATGACCTCATTATTTAACGATTTAAATAAAATGGAAAGATAATGTAATATCTAAAACCTACACTTTTCCAAAAACTATTGGATGAAAATATTTCGAAGCCTTATCATCTTATCTTATAAATATTTCAACGTGGGACCTTAGAAATTTGAAACACGTTTGAAAATAAAATAATAGTTTCATGATTTCCAAAAGTGCCCCTCCTCTCCTCTTATAAAAGGCCCCCAACTCTACCTCATTTCACACACACCTCAAGCCTTTGGCTCGGCCATACCCTGCCCATTTACTCTCTCCACATCCCTCTACTCATCCTAGAGGATTCCCTTTGGGCATAATCCTTTCAAAGGAAGCCTTTAGGCTCAAATCAAAAGGAGTTACACTTTTAAAGGTAATTCATTCTCTCATGTTCATTTGTTTTATTTTGCATCTCCAACCCCCTAAACTCTTTTTATTTACTTATTTTATAACAACACCAGTGTCTTCAATATACTAGGATGTTTTTATAAGATTTATTCGAGCTACACTCTCACACAACTACATCAAATGGTTAAAGAACATACGGTTTCCGTGGATGGCGAAATTCTACCTCCCGAAATGATGATTGTTCAATACTCATTTAACACCTTCAAAGGTGGCCATTATGATGTAACTATTTTTATATATGATATATAATATGTTTATTCTTTCTTTAAGCTTCTGTATTTTTCATTTATGGCATACCATTATTGTGTCCATTATGGGTAAACACGATATCTTCATTTTAGGAAGTGCGGACTACCGCCCCCTGAAAGTGAATTGATTCGTTAATACCATATGTGGGATGTGTAAAGGATAAAGTTAATGATATTATATATGTTATAATATACTCTTATATCATTATTATTCCATTCCAGAAAATACTAAATAGAAATGGAAGTAGCGTTCATGCGTAAGTACGGCTTACCGTCTCCATGAACGGTGCATTTCATTTCTTACCTCTAAATGTGATGTAATATTATAAATATAGGTATATGTTGAATATATATGATATATATGTTATCCAAATCATTAAAATCATTCTGGATATAACGAACCTTTGACAAAATTAACAACATGTAAGTGTAAGAATTCTATTTTTTTGACTTAAGAACCAAATACCGACAAAATGAAAATTATTAACTTAAATGATTACATGATGTTCATAACATGGTATAAAAGAGATAATGAACTTAAAAAAGGTTATTAATAAAGTATATATTAACTCAAGTTTATTATTCAGGAGATTAAAGAATGGTTGGGTCATGTCGAATACGATGTAAGGGATCCTACTCCTCTCTTTCTTTATAAGTATACACTTTTATGTCATTTCTTTTAAGCTCCTCTTTGTTATGATGGGGGATGTTCTTTTATATTCCTCTTTCTGTACATTTGATTGTAATATTATGAGATAATCTATTTGATCTCATCAATCCATTTTGAAAGTTTTAAGTGGCGCCGTTAGACTGCCATGTTTTCGTAAGGGATTGTTCACCTCACTTTTATTCCAGTGAGATTTATGCTACATTTGCCACAATTTCCTTTGAGTGGTGTATGTACTTCCCATTATTATACACTTTTTGTAGTATAATTTCATTTATGGGTATTCAAATATTCATTGTATGACCCTTCTTCCATTGGGTGAACGTTTCGAACGTTACCCAACTCGGTAAGGGGACCTTTCACCCTCCTATTTTTAAAAAACTTCTTTTTTTATGTATTTTAATTCACATACTATTATTTTGGGATATGTTCTTATATATCCTTATTTATGTAAATTTTATGTCCAAGTTATGAGATACCCTTTATCTCTCTCATCAACCCTTTATGTAAAATTTTATGTGACGCCGTTAGGCTGTCGAATTTTACCAATGGAACTTCTTAACCCAATTTCGATTTCTTTGGGTTCAACATGTAGTTATTGAATATGTCATCCTTTGAATATGTGTGAATAACCTTTGATTGTTTTACACATAATATCCACTTATATTGGGTTTATTTATATTTGTCACACATAATTATGAGATTGATTTATCCTTAATTTAAGGATACCTTCATTATAATAGACTTCATCTCATTTTACATTTCTTTTGAGACTTAATTATTGTTATGAACCAATTCACTCTTATATGGTGTGTATACTGTCCTTTTACATATTATATAATGAATCCTTTTATTCTCATGATATTATAAAGTTCAGATTAAATTTTATTCCGCTATTATTTGTATTCGAGAGTCTCTCATTTTGTTAAAAACTCTTTAACAAAAATATAATTTTAAATGTTTTAAATATTTATTATTCTAAATCTTTATCTTTAATGTCCATGTTTTCAAAATGGTTTTCAGTATTTATTTATATGGAAATTAATGTTTTAAAATTATAATTCCATTAAAATCTTCAAAGTGGTATGGGACACTTTGATTCAAAAATCTCTTTTAAATGGTTTTTGAAAATGGATTGATTAATTCAATATCTGGGAATTATTTATTGTGATTGAAAATGAAATATTGTTATTGAAATATTTATATTTTCCATATTTTATGTGTAATAATGGTACTTGGACATTATGACGGGTGGTGCCGTGAATACCAGGACGGGTGGTTACGTTATAACCTCCAATGCATTGGGTATGGAAGTCGGCCGTATGACTATTCCATTAAGTATGTTTGGAAATTGGCCGTATGGCTATTCCATTAAGTGATATGTGTGGCAGTTGGCCGTATGGTTATTCCACTTAAGTATGTTTATGTCCCAAGTTACCTTTATATATGTTATGTGTTCTTTATATGGGTTTTATGCTAATCCATTGGTTAAAAAAAGCTAAGTAATGATACTTTATTCAGTGAAGAGTTTTTAGCACTTCACGAAGGTGAAGGTATTACTTTGATAGAGTATACATGGTTTACTTGATGTTTGAAAAACTAACAGTTTTCATTCTTTGTGTATCCCTTACTGATCTTTTTATGCTCATCCCAAGTTTTTGAAATGTTTTTCACAGGTCACGGGAAATGTACATGATAAGATGATAGAGTCAATGATGTGTCAAGAAAGAATCCAAGTTTTATTTTAAATATGTTTCCATTGTTGGGTAGAATGAATCCTACCTTTTATGTAACCACTTTGTTTAAAGGTGGAATGTAATGCAAGTTTCAAGATCTAATTCTCTAAAACTCTAAACCAGAAAAGATCCTCAACGTGTAATCTTGTGATAACTCAAGATTATTTAAGGTTTAAGGCTGGGGCCTTATATTTGTGATGGGTGATGTGACAGTTGTATATACTGTTGTGTTAGTTGGGTGCATTAAATAATGGTGTGATGCCATATTTCAGTCCAAAAGGATTATAGGCCCTTATGAATTCGGAAATGATGCACCTATGGAATGTAGATATTAAATGAACTTGTTAATGGTATGTTTAATATTGGTTGAACATGTTATTGAATTGTTTTCTGAATATTTATTCTTCGGTATCAATCATTTATTCATGGGGAGTATGGGACCTTACAGATCAAAATTTGGCATACCAATGGTTGGGGTATTTAAAGAACATGGATTTTCTGAAAAATCTATAGGTTCTTTGCTAAATAAACTTGGATACATAGAGTGTTTTTTAGCCTAACATGTCATGTGTTGTTCAGGTTCAGGTTAGATGATGTTCCATGTTTTATAAAGAACAAGATGTGTACACTCAATACACTCCATGTAGTATACCAAGGTAGAACACATTTGGACATGTCCATGATGGAGTACAGGGACAATAGGGTAAACCCATGTGAACCTAGTGTTTATTCTTGACAAGCCATGTAATAGGGTCCCTTACATGACCAAAAGGGTAGGTCTACATGGAAATGTGTAGATTTAAAGGAACACAACATGTGTCATAATGACACGTCGTGTAACTGGGTTTGATACATGCCCAGGCTAGCAGTATAACATGACCATGTGAGAACATAAAGGTACACATCGTGTATCATGCATACATGTCATGTAGTCTCTTTCTGAAAAAGTTTTATGATCTTATCCTGTATCATTCTTGTATTATTTGAATGGAAAACATTTATAATGTGTTTTGAACTAAAGTGTGTTGTTGACCATGTAGAGTCATGCGGATGCGATGAACACTAGATGTGCTCCATGAGAGTGGTGATGATCATACTCTAGAAATGGTAGGCCATAGGAAACTGATGGATCATATTGTTCTGCCAACTGAAACACAATATGTTCTACCAGACGTAGATGTGGATGAAAAGTTCTATGACGGGTTTTGAGGTTCATGTAGACATTTCAAGGAGAACCACATGATGTCAAATCTATGATAGAGATGACACGTATATTCCAATAGCATTAAATGCCTACTTTTTAAGGGGATGGTGGACTACAGGACAAAGAATCATGGTTGAAATCAGTGCAAAATATCTTCAAGAATCTAGAGACACCTCTTGGGAGGAGGGTCAGGATCGTGACATATATGAAACATGATTCTACAAAGAGATGCTGTGAAGTTATCACTTAGGTAGGGAGTCAGAGGGATATGACATATTAATAATTTTAGGTAGCTTTATATGATTATTATTTTCCAAAGAAAATAAGGGATGACTGAGCCTAGAAGTTATAGCACCTGGAGTAGGGAACTCATTCAATTATGGATTATTCGAACTGTTTTAATAACCTCCAATGTTTGGAACCAATTATAAAGGATTATGATGTATAGAAATATAGAAGATTTGAGGATGGTATCCAGTTTGACAACTTATCAATTTTGAGTGTATTTTGGTTTCCTTTTGTCTCTAATATCAAGAATTAGGAACTTATCACTTAGTGAAAAATGAAGGAAGTTAGTAGAGCGAGCTAGGGTAGTTCAAAACCAATTTATTTCACTCTCTTAAAAGAAAAGAAGAAGCACCGTCTTGAGTTCTCTCGCATTGACAGTAGCAGTTAGAACCATTCTTCCGATAAATAGGTGAGGTTCCTACCAATGCGGTAGGCCGGGTAATACAAAGCCCCAGTTCTAGAAGGACCCTGTGGAGTGCCAATCTTGTCACAAGATGGGCCATCTACAACACTTCTGTAGAACATTTCCACTAGTGGAAAGTAAGAGAGGTTTTTTAATGTATACACATGAAGGAACAGGTTCAGTAGCTTCTCACTAGTCTGTAAATTATAATACGTCAATGTGTACATGATAATCCAGTGGTCATTGTCATGGTAGCCAGACTCGAGGATCTAAGCAACATCTGGGAATGTCAACTCAGGGTATCAAATAAGTATCTCAGGGTAGTGGTACGAGTATGACTATTGTAGTGAAGCATACCAAGAAAAATGAGGATACAAGACCTTCTAATTTCAGAGGAACTATTCTCGTTACATCTGTTCTATTTTTAGCACTCTCTGATACAGGAGATAAGAAAATGTTTTATACATGTGGCCGTTGATGAAACCATTGGGTACTGTGTTTATACATCTTCTGATTTTATAACCCTAGACACTCTGTTAGGGATTATAACAACATTTCTGTGTATGTGTGTGGAGTTCCCCTGTGAGATTTGGGGGTGTCACTTTCTATGAAACCCCTATGTCTTAGAGATGTTAGACTTTGATGTCGTTCACAGAATAGAATGGTTGGTTTCATTTCGATCATTTTTCATTTCCATTGTAGTTGGGTGAGTATCAAATCACTATATAGTAGAGAGGTTCTAGATAAGGCTTAACAGGATGTGTAGGTGAGTAGTGCTAGACATGAACATCATGGGTTGGGTGGAATAACAACCTAGATTTCATGTTTATATCTATATGATTGGGGGACATTATGGGCATATTACCATCTATTGGATGATCATTTAAGTGACATTTTCCTAGACGAATTATCGGGAAAACCATTGGTTAGAAAGGTGGAGTTCAATATTTAACTAGTTCTAGGTGTTTCACCAGTATCCATTCCTCTTTTCAGGATGGCCATGATATAGTTTCAAGAGCTAAAGAGGAAATAGGAAGATCAAGAAGCCAAGTGTTATATCCATCCTAGTACCTCTCCATGGGGTTTATCAATCCTTTTCATGAAAAAAGAATATATTACTGACTGGATATGCATGGACTATTTTAAACTGATAGAGTTGACGGTTAAAAATTGATATTCTTATCCACATATCTATGAAATGATTGATCTATATAAAAGAGATACATTGTTATAGAAGATTGAATTCAGCTCAGTATATAATCTATTATGTTTTCAACCTGAAGACATACCTTGTACCACATTTCGTAGTAGGTATGGTGTATATGAGTACTAGGTTATGTTGTTCTGTCTCAAGAACACACCAAAAGTTTTCAAGGTGCTAGTGAACTGAGTGTTCTATCCTTGTCAAGAAACTTTAATGGTGGTTTTCATGGATGATATATTGGCATATTCTCACAATCGGAAGGACCATGCAAACCACTTCAAGATAATTATGAGTATACTGAGGGAGAATCAGTTTTATGGTGAGCTTGCAAATTAACACTTCTAGATGGTTCAAAATCACTTCTTGGGTCACATCATCTTAAAGACTATAGTATATGTGGACCTAGAGAAGGATACAATAGTAGATACTTGGGAACAACCCCAAAACGTCTTTTTGGGGCATAGTATCTTGGGGATAACAAGTTAATACATGTGTTTTATACAAGAATTCTCATGATTAGCATTGCCAATGAGGGTCTTGACTATGAAATGTGTGATGTTTGAGTGGACATATTATTCTGAAAAAGCCTTTCGGGAGATAAAAGGATGTTTGAATGTAGTACTGATACTGATATTTCCAGATATGGGAAGAAGTTACATTGTGTAATGTGATGCATTTGGTATTGTGGTGGGGGTATTTATTAAGCAGGGGGATCAAGTTGTAGTGTATGAGAATTGGTTGTTGAGGCCACATGAGTTGAATTATAGGATTAATGATCTCAAGTTGGCAGTAGTTTCTCATGCTTTGCACTGTTGGAGACATTATTTATTGGGAGAGCATTTTTTGTGTACAAAACCCACAAAAGTATCATATATGTATTTACTCAGCGTGATTTGAATCTAAGACCACAAAGGAGGTAGAGTGCCTTCATTTGATGGATTTTGAGCTTGCTTATAAGATTTACTAGGTTAAAGCAGTGGGCGACGCACAAAGAATGAGGACTTAGATATAGATAGTGCATGAGGCCATTAGTGAGTGGTAGATTATGGCATTGTTCTCTGATATTCATTTAGAGGATCACAAAACTCAGGGGAATACTTATCATTCATCTTTGTCTATTACCTCTACTCTACTAAACAATGCGAGGACGAGACTACTATCATATTTTGAAGGCCTAGTTCAATGGGAGAGTGTGGTTGGTGATAACCATCCTCATGGATGGATGTTATGCGATGATGAATTTATTTGTATCCTTTGATGTGTGTGGGTTAAATGGATATATGCAAGGAGATGATGCTGGATTTTCATGCTTCAGATTGGGCAGTGCATCTCAGAGTCACCAAGATATACTATAAATTGTTCCATTTTTAATAGTGTCCAGATATGAAGAAAGAAGTAGCTAATTTTGACAAGAGGTGTTCGTCATGTCAGTAGATGAAGGTGGAGTATTAGCAGTCGGTTGGGAATTTGAATCAGTTACATATTTTATAGGGGAAATGTGATGATATCGCATGGATTTCATGACGGGGTTACTAGATTCACTTAGGAGAAACAATGCTATATGGGTTGTATTTTGTAGGCATATGGCCTCTCACATCTTGCCAATCAAGGAATCCTTTGGTGTTGATGAGATTGAAAAGGTGTATATCTAAGAGTTGGTTCGAATTCATGGGGTCCATAATTCGATCAATTAATATAGGTATGCTCACTTTACATATCTTTTCGGGAAGTGTTCTTAATGGGTGATGAGTACACATGTGCTTCTGAGCACAACATACCTCCCTCAGACTATTGGCCAGTCAGAGCATATGATACAGGTGATATAGGACATGTGGCATGCATGTCTCATAGACTTTGGGGGATCTTCAAGGAAGTATATCCCCCTAGTCGTGTTCACCTACAATAACAGTTTCCAGTTCACTATTCAAATGACTTCATGTGAGGCTTTATATAGTATTTAGTGTCAATAAACCCTATGTTTTTTGGAGACAGGGGAGGCAGATATGTTGGGACATCATCTTTTCAAACAGACTACTGAGCATGTCCACTTGATTATGAAGAAGTTGGATAATACCTAGTCTCTTTAGAAATCATACACTAATGTTGGGACACAATATGAGTGCTTGAACATTGGAGTTTGAGGATAAAGATCATGCTTTCTTATATGTCGGACTGATGTTGGGACACAATATGATTAGGAGTTAGGGTAACCTTTCATCAAGATATGTCAGACCATTCGAGACTATAGAGTGAGTCATGTTAGTTACCTATCAGATATAGTTACCTCAGAGTTACTGAACCTTGCACAACATGTTCCATGTATCTAATTTATGCCACTATCACTCAGACCCTTCTAATGTTTTCCTTCTTGGGGAGGTTGAGCTTTGGGATGACACATCATTTGGGGAGAATTTGATTTGTATAGTCTAAAAGGACAGAATGGTACTCTAAGGAGGACCAGTTTATCTAGTATGGGTTATATGGAAGCATACCGGAGTATAGGATGATACTTTGGGGAGGGAGGCCGAAGTACGTGGTCAGTGGCTGTAGTTATTCTTAGATATTTCTTCACCTCCCTTGGAAGGTAATTCTAGAGATGAATTTCTTTAAAGGGGGAAGTTTGTAAGAACCCATTTCTTCTATCCGAGGTATGGATTCTTTTAATCTTTTTTCATTGATTGTCTTGGAGAAAACAAGGGAAAACATTATTTTTACTAGAAATATATTGTATCATGGGAAGATTCAGGGTTACACATAGTGTAATTATAAGTGCTTGATGTATAGTTTTGTCATGTATGAAAAAAATACATGGTGAGTAGGGATTTGGGAAAGGAAAAGTTGAAAAGACAAGTACAGGATGTATACACATCATTTATATGTACTCACATTCCACGTACTTTTTTTTTCACATAAAATGGGATGTAGCCTCTCTATTCTGTATATAGGATTGTGGGATCACTGATGGAACTCAAGAGAAGCACCAGAACATCAACCCCTTCCTAATTGATCATCCAAACCTAGTTTCAATTGTCGTCATTCTTGTTTGAACACAATTGGTAAGCTCTCGATTAATATTCAGCTTTTATTAGTGATTTTAGTTCTTGACTAAGTTAGTTATGGTTGAGTGAATATCATTATATAACATATCTTTATAATTATAGCATGAATTGGATGTATAGGGTGGGATAGAAGAGTTATACTACAACGAGGTAGGTGATTTAATGCCTCTAATTAATTGTTGGGATATTTATATTTGATGTTGTGCCACACACCCATATTTAAGGTGTATCCATGAAATAAATTTTATCCTTTTTATAAGTTAATGTTGTTATGGAAATGAATTCCGTTAATTAAATCATGTTAAAATTCGTTGTTTTGTTAAGGGCCACCCCATGGGTGCATTTCCCTCAGATAATTTGTTTGTCCATTTCTCCCAAATATGTATATGGGCATGAGTTCGTGTCCCTTTTAGGGTTATATAAAAATGAAGTTGATTACTATCTAGAATTGAAATTTTAGTTGAATTGTATGGTTTTTATTATGGATTTTAGATTGTGTTTACCCCATTTTCAATGCAGGGACTTTACATGTTTAAGAAAGTAGGAATGTTATTTTAAATATTGAAGAGTAAATGGTAAATAGAATTTAGTGATACATGGGTTCATCATTGAACACCACAAACAGACTCACTTGAATATTGTTCCTTGCACTTTAGGTGATAAATGGGTTGAATTTATAACTCCATTGATGAAATCGAGAGGATATTGATTAATATGTCATTGGTGACACTTGGGCACCCAAGTAGGACATCTAGGGATGGACTAAATTGACATAATTTTATATAAAACATAGAGTGATACCTTGGTGCTCCTTAGTATGACCATAAAGGAAGGACTCACATGAACTTATACCAACATTGAGAGTGATACTTAGATCTCCCTAGTAGGACCACTAATAAAGGACTTGTAATATGTGGGTAGAATTACACCGATAGTGATACTTGAATTACAACAATGGAATATCAATAATACACTCTGGTTATACATAAATTATGGAATGGAATGAATTAGGACATTTAAGCCATGAAAATGCACAATCTTGAATTCAGTCTCCTAATACCTCTTAAAAGGTCTTTTGAGACTTCTGGTGTTCATAAATTGTGGTAGGGAATGTCTGGCTAGGTCCGAATTCTGAGACATAAATAATTCAGGTAAATGAATTGATAATGAACATAGAGAACTCTATAAATGAATTCATGTAATCATACGATTGTCTACTTCTAATTAACTACTATTTTGTTGTATTTTGTTACTACATTCAATTGTTGTATATACTCACTGACAAATTTCCATTGACCTATGGTGATTACATACTGGGATTTATTTCTCACACCCTATTGGGTCATTTTTTTGGACCAAATGGAATATAATGATGCATGTGTCGATAGGTGCAAGGATACTTATATAAGTACTTTATTGATTCTTAGGAGAAGAAGTGCAAGTGACCAATCCAAGGATTGTGATGATATTGTGTTTCATTTTGTTTTTATACATTAGTATTTAATTTTAAGTGATTCTAATGTATATTTTTTCCTTTCATCTTTAGAACATGTAACATGATACATCATTATGATATGTTATTACCTTTGGTAATATTTAACTTAAAGTATTAAATTTTTTACATCAGTTTCATGTTGTTTTCTTATTTCAATATTGGTATAATTTATTCTTTTATGTTACACTCTTCCAATGTGGAAATTTTTTCCCAACTATCACACCTTAGGACCTCACTTCTAGTCTAAAGCCTTTGACTTTTGGAGAAATGTGCTTAAGTCCCTGAGGCCATCTAGGTATAGGGCACTAGTTGAGTGGGTTTCATACCCAAGATGTTACACAACAATCTATAAACTATGAGATTAATATAATAGAATCATCTTAATTAAAAAAATGGTAAGGAAAAATTTAAAATGATATCCCTATTTGGAATTACATTAAGTCTAATCTGATAAAAAAAATTTACATTCTCATGAGAAATATAGGGTGAAATGGTTGAGGGAAGAAGACATGAACACCAAATTTCTAATTTCTTAAATAAAATAAAATAGATTCCACGAAAAGAAAAATATTCTAATAGTAAATAGAACCTATATTAATGATAGTAAGGTTGTTGGTGGGATGGATGACGTTAACTTAAAATCATTTCTAGTTAAATAGAATCCTCACATGAAAAAAAGGAATCCCAAGGGGGTGTGGGAAGATATTTTATGCTACTCATTTCGTGGTATCTACCAGAGACAACCAAAACAATGACTATATTTAGACAAGAAGTATATTTTTGATTTAATGATTACACTCACCACAAAATTTTCATTAGGTCCTAATAGATTCCCTATAATTTTTTATGATTTCTCCTAGGAGTGTATTATGAATGACCAAGTAGATGTAATATCAGATTTCTTTTCCAATGGCCTCCTACCATGTTTGGATAGTACTATATCACTTATTTAATTCATATGTTGATTGATCCTTCTCTACTCCACTATTAACATCCAATTATCATGTCTAACATCCCTAATAAGGTTACAAGTTCTATTCTCAACCGAATACTGGTAGTGCTAATTTCATGATGGATATCAAAAGGGAAATGTATCATTTTCATGGGTAGATCGATTTAGAGCACCATCTTTTTGTGGTAAGAAATAATACATGATATATATATATATATATATATTTATATAGATGCAATATGATTCTCAATATGGATATGGAATAATCTTCTGATAGGGTCAAATTGAATTTTAGTCTTAAGGACCTCACCTGGATGTGTTTCTACAATTGGTCCTCCGACAAATTTTTTAGGTGTTTTAGCTTCTCTTCACTCCAAATATCATTAATGGGAAAAAGTTATGGTTTCTTCAATTTGGTGTGTGGGATAAGGAATGGTTATAAATTATCTACTATTTTATTTATTATCATATAGGAAAATCGTGGTTTACATATAAAAAAATCAATCAAATGGTATATTTGTACCATATCGGTGCTTGTATCGACAATGGAGTATCTGTTATGTAATGTCAGTAGGTTAAACAATAATATTCTTCAATTTTAATAAGTGATCTATATTTTGGTATCTATAATGCTCTAAGTAAAATTTTCATTATAGTGGGAAGGTCTTGAATTTATTGAATACCAGCATGTATATCTCTAACTGGTGCCCGGATAGACGAGTCAACATCCTAGAAAGGGACCTGGACATCCACAGGAGAAAATTTCCAATGTATATATACAATCTCTTATCTCCCCACACATGCATCGAATTCAACATATCAATAAGGTGGTGTATAAAAAAACTGTGAATATTAATTACTAGAAAAAACAATTATTATTCTAAGGTTGTTGAATCACATTGGTGAACTCAGGTTTTAACTATACTCCCATGCATATAATTTCTTCTCTATTTGGGTCAAAAAATATGATTAGTGTTATTAATAATATACTTGTCTCCTTCATTTAGTGAGGAACACATGGAAGGCAAGAACTACTAGGAATCGTGGTTTTTAATGGTGAAACTGACTACGAAGTGTGCTATTAACATCAGGAGTGCCTCTTGTGAAATAAATGTTCTTCATAAAACTATGTCATGTGAAGTGTTAGAGGGTCGAACTCTTTAGGTTAGGCTCATTGCTCAAAAATTTGGTAAAGATGGATTCAACTAATTTTAATTTTTCTCCATTATTGATATTGATCTATATGAATATCTCATTTATTAATTCTCATACTAGTAGGTTCATGGGCAGAGGTGACATAATTTTTTGGGATGATAATTGGGCTATTTTGACCATAGGATTCAGATGCTTACCACTCCAATAAATGACATTAGGCAAACAAGATAGTACCCAAAATTCCCTGATGCATTCTTAGAAAAAGATTAGAATTTTTAATTTGATCTCATTAAGATGAATTAGGTACCTAAAAATGAATATTTACTCTATTAATATAGGAATATTTATTTGAGAATTTTTATCGATGATTGACATCAACCTTGAATGAGCGAGACAAGTGGAGGATTTAGTTTAGTGTATGAATGTAACGGCCCGAGTTTTGTGGCGATCCTTTACTTTGTGAAAATTTCATGTTGGGTTTTCTAGTATGGGAATCACGATAGTGTAGGCCTATCGGTATCCTTGGCGTACCGGTAGCCTAGGCCAATCGGTAGCCTTGGCCAAGCGGTAGCCTTGGCCTACTGGTAGCCTTCGCCTACCGGTAGCCTTGGCGTTCTGGTAGCCTTGGCGTACCGGTATCCTTGGCCTACCGGTAGCCTTGGAATACCAGGAGCCTTGGCATACCGGTTGCCTTGGTGTACCGGCAGCCTTGGCCTACCCCGCGTTCATTCCAGTGGCGTTCCTTCTTGGGTAATTAGGGTTTTAAACCCTATTTTGACCTGTTTGAGCGTGTTTTAAAGACATGTAATGCCCATATGAATTTTAATTAAATATATAATGAAATAATGAGTCAGTATAAACCACCCGACCCCCTTTAATGACGAGTGGGGCCACATGGCCAACCCACGACCCCTAGCCTTACGTGGTTTCACATTCTCACCTAAACTTTCCACGACTCTTATAAACTAAGGGTTAGCCATGGTTTCTTCTTTCCTCGATCATGGATTTTCACAAATAGCTTCTGGTGCATTGGGCGAGCCGCATTGTTATCCGTAAAGTTCCATGCCTGGCCTAAACGTTGATCATCTATCAACAAGTAGGGAGTTTCTGTTTCGCCAATCTCTTTTGTGTATCATGCGGGGTGGGTGTGCTTTTGATTCTATAGAATTGGATAAACCAGACGTAATTAAATATAATGAATGAATCCTGTAAATAAAGAAGGGGGGGGGGGGGGGCTATGATCGTTGATGTTGTTTATATTATGATTATCTTTCTGAGTTATGCTGGCATAAACCTTCTGAAAATCAAGGCCGTTGGTGGTCTTTGTCTGTACACTAATGAACCCCTAGTAGTGCTTTAAATGGTTTGTTTTGTAATTGTAAACTCCTTCTATGAAAAGTAAATTGGTTAATCACCTATACCCGGCTAAATAAATCGAAAGCAGCAGGACTAACCCCTCTGTGATAACCCCCGGTTAAAACACAAGGAAATTGAAATCATGGAGCGTGTAAAATATTTAAATCTGGAAATACCGCATGGGCATGTATTCATTAAATATGGTGGTTTGTTTTTTCTTCTTCCACGAGCCGGTTTCTAGAGATGTGGGAGAGGATGGGATCCCCTGTTTTTATACTCTCGATGGTTGTGGAATTGGTAATGGGATTCCCTGTTGTTAAGGATTCAGTGTTTGTGAGTTTTCAGACTGGGTGGTTACCTTGTTTATATCACGAATTGGGGTGAGATCCTCTGTTGATGAAAAACCTTTTTGGGGGAGGGGACACCGTGCAGTGTCTTGGGGTTGTCTGGTTCCAGGACTTCGAGGGTTCTCACTTTTCCTTTGTTGTTGTGATTTTACAAGAGAACTAGGTGTGGATACTTAAATTGACGTTTTGGCTGGTTTCTTTTCTTTGGTTGTGCTTAAGGTGTTAGTTGCCCAGTAGTGCATAAACATATTTGAACATTATTACGGAACATGAAAAAAAGAATGGGACAAATGAGTTTTTGTTAACGAGAGTTGTGACTCGTACTTGAGTACTGTTATGATCTATTGGCTGTCTGAAGAAAAACCTAGTTTGGGGCAAGTGCTTGTTAACTATATATATACTTGTAGCTTTGTGTTTCTTATTCACTCCCTACCCAAGTTGATCACTTAGTGCCGAACAACCCTATTTCATGGGGGAGGGTGTTTTTCCCAACACTATTCTTATTGGATGGTTATTAGCTCCTTTTCTACTCCGTTTCCCGGATAGCCCAAGTATCTTCGGGCAAGATGTGATGGCCTGGGGTCCATTATTAGCCCAAGAACCTTCGGGCGAGGTAGTGTGGTGGTTGGCCTGGTGTGTGAGGCAGGTGGTTTCCCAAATGTCTTTGGGATGAGGCCCATGTGTCTTCTAGCGTCGCAGTGGATTTTCTTGGGCATGTGTCTTCGGGCGTGGTGGTGGTTGTTCTGGCCTATGTGTTTACATGCATGGTTACATGTGATAGTTTTGGCCCAGGTGTTTGCCGGTGGAATTCGGTAGTGGGACTGCGTGTGGATGTGGCCCATGTGTGTGCGGGCGGGTGTGGCAGGGGGACTGCATTGAAAATGGCGGGATTGGTCCGATTAGTAGGATGTCTCAATTACCAGTGGGAAAGTAGCACGGGGTACCCAAACATCGATGTGCTCTTTATATATATATTACTTGACTTGCATTATTTAGGGATTGTTCCTTGGTGAGGCTTGGGGGATAGTTTACCTTGATATGTGTTTGGTTTACTCCTTTTCTCACGGGACTTTAGTATGTCCCCCCACTTGTGCATGAGAGTCTTTGGTTTTCCCTAATGAGTGTACTTGTATACTCACCCTACGTATATAAAACTGCTTTCAGGTTTCCAGGAGGACTTCGGGGATCGTGCGGGACCATACTAACACGGACCTTTGAGGCAGTTACAGTTGTTTTCTTTTCTTTCTTTGGTACTTACCTTTATAGTCACCTTTTGTAATTTGTGGTTTTTTACTTTTGGAAAATGCATGTGGGAATGGTTTACTTTTGGATTTACTTTTATTTTACCTTGGTGTTGTTGAGTTTCATCATCTTATCTCCCGGTCTTATAAAACAAAAACAGGTAATGCCCTCCATTTGTGAGAAATTTATATACCCTTGGTGCTAGTCGCCACCCCGAGACCTATTGAAGGCGGGTCTCGGGGGTTATTATCTCTCCTTCAACTTAAAGAAGGAAGGGCCTGACAGTCTGCTGACCCTTCCCTCCTTTTGGTGAAGGTGGGTCGTGACAGAATGGTATCAGGGCGAGGTTATTGAGAGATAGGCTGGAGACTGGAGTTAGGCACAATGAGGATTGCATGGGATGGTAAGGAAACAGAGTTGGGTGACTGTGGTCTGTGAATTAAGCTAGGGAAGACCGGCTAGGACACGAGATTTTAGGGCCCCCCGTGATCCGACACAAGGACTCTGGACCTACCGAACGACCAAGTGATGCCACGCTGATTGCAGGGTAGAGACCCTAGGAAAGGTACATGCATCATAATGACTTGTGTTCTCGTCTTTTTGGGGTGTTTTGGGAATTAAGAATAAATGAAAAGTTTAAGAAGTTTTAAAGACAATAATCTGCACTACATGGGCTTAGGCATTACTTGTTTACCTTGTAGCTATGGCACCTGGAAGGTGACCGCGTGTGGTACAGATGATCGAGCCCTTGCAGACTACCTTGACCGATCGGCAGAGAGCTGTCTGAGAAGAGGAGGACGACTAGTGTCAGAGGACTCTCCGGGCCTTCCAGCGATAGACCCTCGAGAAGTATGAGGGCAGAACCTCTGACATGAAGACAGAAGGCTGGCTAGAGGAGCTAGTGATAGATTTTGGCTTGATTCGGGCCCCGACTGAGTACTGGGTTCCTCTAGCCATCAGCCAAATGTGGGGAGCGGCGCTTCAGTGGTGGACACATTACCTGGGGGAGAGGAGAGAGTCTGATGGGGCATGTGATGATTTAGAGAGGGAGTTCTGGGAGGAATTTCTCTCTTCGACGATGAAGGCAGAAAAGAGAGAGGAGATACTCTCCCTCCAACATGGGAGTATGTCTGTGAGAGAGCTAGCGATCAAGTTCAATGACCTCCTTCATTTTTCTCCAGACCTCTTTCTCGATGAGGAGTCTTGGGAAAGACATTTAGAGGAGGTACTTCGCCCCTCCCTCCAGTTTACTGTTACCCCCTTTACCCTTCCGACGTACTTATAGGTCCAGAAGAAGGCCGAAGTGGTGGGGATGATTCATGCTCTAGGAGGAGTGTCATGAGAGGGGATCCAGTTGGGACCATCAAAGGGAAAGGCCGTTAGCAGCAGACCTCCAGCATCTGGACCCTCCAGGTTCCGACCGGTAGGGAGTAGGCCGCATCAGTTTCAGTTTAGATCCCATGGTCCTCGCCATTTTACTTTAGGCTTGGGACTGCAGTGCTTCATCTGTGGGAGCCCTGGACATCTCCGGAGTTAGTTCCCAGACTGGGTAAAGTACGGCGGTGGTGGATAGCCCCACCACCCACCCCAGCAGCAGCATCCAGCCAGACATTTCCAATAGCAATAGCTGGGACATCGATTTCCAACTCCTCCATGGACAGACGTAGGAAGAGCAGGCTGACCTCAGGGAACACCTCAGGGACCTCGACCGAGACGCGGTCGGGGAGGTGGCTGGAAGCCGAGGGGAAGAAGAGCTGGGGGTGGACAGTTGCATGCCGTAGAGGCAGCAGATTCAGTAGGGTCGGAGGTTGTTCTAGGTACGATCAGTTTGTTTAGCACTCTTGCTTATGCATTGTTTAATACTGGAGCATCCCACTCCTTTGTTTCACCTAGTCTAGAACGTGCTTTGGGTCTAGATGTCGAGATAATACCAGTGCCCCTGGTGTTGAGCACACCAGTCGGGGGTCAGACCGACTTGTTGTTTGTTTGTCGGGGATACAGACTAATGATAGGGCCACATCAGTCAGTCAGAGATCTTCTTCTACTATAGATACAACCATACGATGTCATCCTAGGCATCGACTGGCTATTCTCTGTGTGCACTGTCATCGAATGTTTTTGAAGAAGGGTCATGTTCTCAGACTTGGTTGGTCAGTGTGTTACCTTCACCAGCAAGCAGAGTGGTCAGAAGGGCAGTAGGCGAGAGGAGCCCCTCCTCTCCTTGTTAGATGAGCTATCAATAGAGTCAGTAGATGACGAGATGGTGGGGGTGCCAGAGGTTGTCCATGAGTTTATGGACATCATTCCTGAGGAGGTGACGAATCTACCCCCTCGTCATGATATCAAGTTCGGGATAGATCTGCGGCCTGGGGCTCGTCCGATCTTGATGGATTCTTACTGGATGGCACCTTCAGAGTTACGGGAGTTGCGGATTCAGATTGACGATCTGATGAAGAGGGGTTATGTTCGGCCGAGTGCATCCCAGTGGGGTGCTCCAGTCATGTTTTCAAAGAAGGCGGATGGTGGTCTCAGGTTGTGCATAGAATACAGTAGGCTGAATCAGGTGACGATCAAGAATCGCTACCCTCTTCCGAGGATAGACGATCTTTTTGATCAGCTGAAAGGGGCAGGATGGTTCTCGAAGATTGATATGCAGTCTAGGTATGACCAGTTGAGAGTGAAGGAGTGAGACATCCCGAAGACAGCCTTCAGGTGCAGATATGGACACTTCGAGTTCGTAGTCATGCCCTTCGGTGTTAAGAACGCCCCGACTGTGTTCATGGGACTTATGAACTCCATCTTTTGAGAGTACTTGGATCGGTTCGTGGTTGTGTTCATCAACGATATCCTGATCTATTCAAGGTCAGAAGAGGACCATGCAGAGCACCTGAGGATCGTTTTGGAGGTCCTATGACATCATCAGCTCTATGGGAAGTTTTCGAAATGCACGTTTTGGACATGAGTAGTGCACTTCCTCAGGTACGTGGTGTTCAAGAAGGGGGTAGTGGTAGACCCATCTATAGTTGAGGCAGTTGATTCTTGGGCAGCACCCAAGAATGTGGCAGATGTCCGTAGTTTCCTTGGGCAGGCAGGTTACTATCGGAGGTTCGTACCCAACTTCCCCCGAGAAGCAGCCCCTTTGACAGCCCTTAACAAAAGGACTAGTTTTTTGGGTGGAGTGAGTAGTGCGAGTCACCCTTCAGCTATCTGAAAGAGAATTTGGTTAGTTCCCCAGTGCTGAGATTACCAGACGAAGGGGCAGCCTATGAGGTGTTCTGTGATGCATCCGGATAGGGCCTGGGTTGTGTTTTGATGCAGCGACAAGGGATGATCTCTTATGGGTCCAGGCAGGTACGCCCCCATGAGCGTAGTTACGCCACCCACAACATGGAGCTTGCAGCGGTCATTTTTTTCGCTAATTTTATGGCGGGACTACCTCATCGGAGAACAGTTTGTGGTCTTCACGGATCACAAAATCGTTAGGTATATTTTCTCCCAGCGGGACTTAAACTTGCGAAAGTGGAGATAGGTGGAGTTCCTCCAGGATTACTACTTCGAGATCTCTTATACTGAGGGCAAGGGCAATGTAATGGCAGATGCCTTGAGCAGGAGGATGCAGTCCGAGAGTCGGCGGACGCCTGGAAAGCGATGGAGGAGTTTTCCGCCTTACCCCTGGATGCGAGGATGGATGGTGGTAGAGGTTGCCTATATCAGATGACAGTGCAGTCTTCTCTGTTGTAGCAAGTGGAGGAGTCTCAGTGGGGAGACCTAGAGTGCGAAGTGATGCATGACCGAGTTGACCAGGGAAATGCTCCGGAATGATGGAAAGAGGATGGTCAGAACCAAATTTTTTTCCAGGAAAGGTTGTTTGTTCGAGGAGTAATGCGCGGAAAGGTTCTTAGTGAGTTCCACAACTCACCCCTGGAGGTACACCAAGGAGTTTCCAAGATGTACCAGGGACTAAAGAGACAGTTTTGGTGTCTCAGAGTGAAGTGAGAAGTGGTAGAGTTTGTGTCCAAGTGATTAGTGTGTCAGCAAGTGAAAGCTGAACACCGAGTTCCAGGCGGCTTACTGTAGTCTCTAGATGTCCCCGAGTGGAAGTGGGATGACATCTAGATGGATTTAGTCACTGGAATACCCAAGGTACAAGGGGGATATGATGCCATCTGGGTGGTAGTGGACAGGTTGAATAAATCGTCTCACTTTCTGGTGATCAGGGAGTCGAGTGCAGTGGACGCTTTGGCACAATGGTATGTGGATCAGGTGGTGCGGTTTCATGGAGTTCTGAGGTCTATTGTCTCAGATAGGGATGCACAGTTTACCTCACGAGTCTGGAAAGGATTGCAGCATGCTTTTAGCATAATGTTACGTCTTAGCACTTCTTTCCATCCCCCGATCGATGGACAAATAGATCGCACCATCCAGACCTTGGTGGATATGCTGCTGGCATGTGTTATGGACTCAGGAGGATCATGGGTGCGACACATGCCCCTTGTATAGTATTCCTACAATAATAGATATCACTCTACCATCGGTATGGCCCCGTTTGATTCCTTGTATGGGAGGCCATTCCGTTCACCTTTGTGTTGGGCCGAAGTAGGATATGCAAGAATCCTTGGCCTGGAGGTGGTGCAGAGCACGACAGAGAAGGTTCAGCTCATACGGAAAAGGATGAAGGCATCATAGGACCAAAAAAAGTCATATTCTGATACCAGGAGAAGGCCCTTGGAGTTTGAGGTTAGAGACCACGTGTTCTTGAAGGTCTCCCCTCGGCGTGGGCAGCAGAGGTTCGGTAAGGGGAGTAAGCTTTCTCCCAGGTTCATCGGACCCTTCGAAGTGTTGCGGCGGGTCGGCGAAGTGACTTATCAGCTAGAGCTACCACCGCTGCTACTGAGGATACATGATGTCTTTTATGTTTCCCAGCTCCATCGGTATCTGCACGACGATTCAGACGTCTTTGATTGGGGTGAGTTGGACATCGAGGACGACATGACCTTTGTGGAGAGACATGTGATGATCGAGGATCTCAAGGAGAAGGTGCTACGTGGGCGGAACATTCCATTGGTTCGTGTGTTGTGGAGACATGGTGGGCTTGATGAGAGTACATGGGAGAGGGAATCACAGATGCGTACACAGTACCACGAGTTGTTTTTAGTTTTGTTCCTTGTTGTACATGTTGTGGTAGAATGTTTTGTCTTTTTGGCTATGAAACGTACTGGTTTTCTTTCCTCTGAATGTGTGTGGAAATCCCTAGCTATGGGGGAGGAGAGAACCCCCCCCCCCTAATCAAGACGCATTATGGTGGATGCAATTAAACCCATGAGGGAAAGTCAGTGCCGCCCAAAGAGGATAATATTATGACATGGGGGAGGAGACTCCCCAACCCACACGCCTGGCCAGTTTGGCATGGTATGCTTCTTGGTTCTTATCAGGGAAGTGTTTTTAGTTAGCATGGTTTCACTTATAAAGAGGTATCTTTCGAGGTGGTTGTTCGGACCTTCTCTTTCCTTCAGGTTTGTTTTGATTCTTGGAGACAAGAATCATTTAAGAGGTATCTGATGTAACAGCCCGGGTTTTGTGGGGATCCTTTACTTCATGAAAATGTCATGTTGGGTTTTCTAGTCTGGGAGTCATGGCGGTGTCGGCCAATCATTTTCCTTGGCCTACAAGTATCATAGGACTATCGGTAGCCTTGGCCTACCGGCAGCCTTGGTGTACCGGTAGCCTTGGCGTACCGGTAGCCTTGGCGTTCCTATAGCCTTGGACTACCGGTAGCCTTGGAGTACCTGTATCCTTGGCATACCGCTGGCCTTGGCCTACCGGTAGCCTTGGCCTACCCCGCGGGTTCTTTCCATTGGCATTCCTTCTTGCACAATTAGGGTTTAAACCATTTTTTGACCTGTTTGAGAATGTTTTAAAGACCCATAACTCCCATAAGAGTTCTAATTAAATACTTAATGAATTAATGAGTCGGTTTAAACCACCCGTCCCCCTTCAATGATGACTGGGGCCTCGTGGCCGACCCACGACCCTGTGCCTTACACGATTTCACATTCTCACCTCAACCGTCCGCGGCTCTTATAAACTAAGGGTTAGCTGTGGTTTCTTCATTCCTCGATTGCGGCTTTTCACAAACAGCTTCTGGTGAATCGGGCGAGCCACATTGTTATCCGTAAAGTTCCGAGCCTGGCCAAAATGTCGATCATCTATCAACAAGTAGGGAATTTTCCCTTTGCTTCTCTCTTTTGTGTATCATGCGGGGTGGGCGTGCTTTTGATTCTGTAGAATTGGATAAACCAGACCTAATTAAAGATAATGAACGAATCCTGTAAAGAAAGAAGGGGGGGCTGTGATCGTTGATGTTGTTTATATTATGATTATCTTTCTTAGTTATGTTGGCTTACGCATTCTGAAAATCAAGGCCGTTGGTGGTCGTTGTCTGTGGACTAATGAACCCCTAGTAGTGCTTTAAATGGATTTTTTTGTAATTGTAAACTCCTGATGTGAAAAGTAAATCGGTTAATCACATATACCCAGATAAATAAAACGAAAGCACTAGGATTAACCCCAATGCGATAACCCCCGGTTAAAACACACGGAAATTGAAATCATGGAGCGTGTAAAATCCTTAAATCTAGAAATACTGCATGGGCCTATTTTGATTAATGGTGGTGGTTTGTTTGTTCTTCTTCCATGAGCCAGTTTCTGGAGATGTGGGAGGGGATGTGATCCCCTGTTTTTATACTCTCGATGGTTGTGGAATTGGGAATGGGATTCCCTATTGTTAAGGATTCAGTGTTTGTGAGTTTTTATACCAGGTGGTTACCTTGTTTATATCAAAAACTGGTGTGGGATCCTATGTTGATGAAAAACCTTTTTGGGGGAGGGGACACGGGGCAGTGTATCGGGGTTGTCTGGTTCCAGGACTTCACAGGTTCTCACTTTTCCTTTTTTGTTGTTATTTTACAAGAAAAACAGGGTTGGATACTTAAATTGACATTTTGGCTGGTTTCTTTTCCTTGGTTGTTCTTAAGGTGATAGTTTCCCAATAGTTCATAAACTTATTTGAAAATTATTACTCAACATGAAAACGAGAATGGGAAAAATGGGTTTTGTTGACGAGATTTGTGACTCGGACGTGAGTGTTGTTTTGATCTATAGGTTGTCTGAAGAAAAACCTAGTTTGGGGTGAGTGCTTGTTACCTATATATAAACTTGTATCTTTGTGTTTCTTATTCGTGCCACACCAAAGTTGAGAACTTAGTGATGAACACCCCTATTTCATGGGGGAGGGTGTTTTTCCCAACACTATTCTTAGTGGCTGGTTATTAGCTCCTTTTCTGATTCCTTTCCCGGATAGCCCAAGTATCTTCAGGCAGGCTGTGATGGCATGAGGTCCATTATTTGCCCAAAACCTTCGGGCGGGGTAGTGTGGTGGTTGGCCAGGTGTGTGCGGCAGGTGGTTTCCCATGTGTCTTCAGGATGAGGCCCAGGTGTCTTCGGGCGTGGCAGTGTATTTTCTAGCCCATGTGTCTTCGGGCGTGGTGGTGGTTGTTCTGGCCTAGGTGTTTGCAGGTGTGGTTACAAGTGATAGTTGTGGACTAGGTGTTTGTGGGTGGAATTCGGCAGTGGGACTGCGTGTGGTTATGGCCCAGGTGTGTGCGGGCGGGTGTGGCAGTGGGACTGTAGTGAGAATGGCATGATTGGTCCGATGTGTAGGATGTCTCAATAACTAGTGGGAAAGTGGTGCGGGGTACCCGAACATCGATGTGCTCTTATTATATATATTACTAGACTTTAGTTATTTGGGGAGTGTGCCTTGGTGAGGCTTGGGTGGATAGTTTACCTTGATAGGTATTTGGGTTACTCCTTTTCTCACGTGGCTTTAGTTTGTCCCCCCACTTGTGGAAGAGAGTCTTTGGTTTTACCTACTGTGTGTACTTGTATGCTCACCCTACGTATATAAAACAGCTTTCAGGTTTCCAGGAGGACTTCGGGGATCGCGCGGGACCATACTAGCTTGGACCTTTGATGCAGTTGTAGTTGTTGTCTTTTCTTTCTTTGGTACTTACCTTTATAGTCACCTTTTGTAATTTGTGGTTTTTACTTTTGGAACATGCATGTGGGAATGGTTTAATTTTGGATTTACTTTTCTTTTACCTTGGTGTTCTTGAGTTTCATTATCTTATCTCACAGTCTTATAAAACAAAAAGGGGTAATATCTTACATTTGTGAGAAATTTATATACCCTTGGTGCTAGTCGCCACCTCAGGACCTATTGAAGGCGGGTCTCGGGGGTCATTATCTCTCCTTTAACTTAAAGAAGGAAGGGCCTGGAAATCTACTGCCCCTTCCATCCTTTTGGTGAAGGAGGGTCGTGACAATGAACATCCCCTACAAGATTAACATTATTATCTAGAACAACCAAAATAATGTTGTTAACACTAATAAAGATTTCATGCATTCTAGAATATATATTGATTTGTAGTGATGTTTCTGCAAATATGACATGGAAGAATCATCTGAAAACTTATTTTTCATTGGAAAATGAAAGCTCACAATATTGAAGACCATTTGAGATTTACCGTGTAGTCAATCCTAGATGTCCCCAGGTACATCCATAAAAGATATCTTGTTTCTGGGTAATTTAATAAAAGTCTAGAGGGGATGGATATATATATTTTTCTATGAAATACAAGAGTATCTAGATAGATAATTGCTAATATTGACATGGGGGTACCAATTATTCAATGATGAATCTCATTATCTAAAAACATGTTTACATCATGACCTATGTTGACATTACAAGAAATAGCCTGACACTACCTACCTCAAGAAATTTATGGATAAAATAGTTTTTACACCCTCAAAATAAAATTCACAGATGGGAAAAGGGATCTACTAGTCCCCTCAATGCTTGGTACCCATACATAACACATATCGTTCCAATATTCTAGGAATTATGTATGGTGGTGGATTGTTTCTAAATACTAGAGTTGTTGTTTTTTATTTTAGTTCTTTTATTGGGAAAAATGATTCCCTATTGAGAGAAGCAAGGGAGATGATATCATGTGTCTTACATTGAATATAGAATGACATCATCTTTTCTATGGTGGAATCCTCTTTCAAAATCTTCCTCAACTACCTCTATTTTACATACCCCACACCATGGAATATATTCTATATTATCTAAATGTTAATAAGGATTATCTAATACCTCATTTGGGTTCTTCAAAATTACCATGATGTGAAAAAATTTGCTGATTCCCTAGCCTATAAGGCCACTCATGATTGGTCAGTCACTTATGTCCACAATTAGGGTTTACTTCCCTGTGACAATGTGAATTTTGTTCGAGGGGATTCCCTCAAACTATTTTTTAGGCCACATTAACCTCTATCTATAATATTTTTTATTATAAATTTAAATAATTAATGATGATTATGATAGTTGACATTAAAGGGTGGTGAGATGCCTCATTTCTAAGTGTTGATAATGAAAAATTTTATTAATATTTATACAATATATGTTGAGGAAAAATTGATGCAAAGTTATGAAGACTAAAAAAATTTTAATAATAGATTGAGGAATTAGATATTTTAATATATACCAAATCCATTCAATTGAAAAATAATATCATATTTTTTGTTCATTACTCTTAGAATTTTCTAATTTATAATTTTTATACCATGGTAACTAGTTTTTAGCTATTTAATTTAACATAAACGAATTAAAATAAAATGGCCCTTGATGCATAATTTTTTTAAAACTATTAAAAATACAAATTTAATCAAATTATGCTTATTTTATTTTTATATTGAAATAATAATTATTATATCATCACCTGAAACATATAAATACATTTTTTTAGAAAACATAAGTTTTTATTCAAAAAATTTAAATGTAGGAAAAAATTATTGATGTTATTTATTTTTAGGATATAAATTGATTTACCATAATAAAAATAATATTTATATATTTAAAAATATGAAAAAAATTAATTTTAGTAAAATAAATAAAATAAAAATACCGATTATAGATTTTATTAAAGAATATTATTTTAGTACATTAAATGATAGAATGAGTTTTTTAAATTTTAATGGATATTAAAAATTAATAATTTTAATCCATATATATAACTATATTCAATTAATATGTTTTATAAAATTGTAGTGATTTATTACATGATGATAATATCATAAAGGTTATAGTTTTGGTAAAGAATATAAATTCCCCCATGGAAAATCAACTATTTAAGAGATATTCCTCGAACTGCCAAGAATATAATATCTAAGAAATAATTTTAAATATAATATAAATATATAGTTTTTTAATTATAATAATTATATTTCTAGTTTTAATATAAAATTATGAAATATATATAGGACATATTTTTTGAGAATTAAAATTTTAGAACATTGTGTGTTATTTAATTATTTCAACAAATAAAATATTTTGAATGATAATGTAATAATTAATATAATTTAATAATATATATTTTCATATAAAAATAGAGTATTTAATTTCAGAAAATAAAATAAAAAATATTTAAAAAAATAGGAAAGAATAATTTATCTTAATATTAAATTTCATTTTTAGTATATAAACAAAATATAGAGAACTTTTTATTTAAGATGAACTATTATTATTATTTTCACAATTGACATCAAATATATGATGGGTAATTTTGGTTTGACGTTTCATGTGAACTTAGATAGTATTTATTAAAAGAAATTACATTTTCCAATAATATTTAATTTCATTCATTCCCCCATAAATAAATTTTTTTTCTTCACAATTTTAATTATTATGAACTAATGACTGTTTATTAGGGGAATCATATATTTTTTAAATTTCATGATATGAAATCAAATATATCTTCTCCAATAATATATTTCCATAATTTTGCATCATATCATTCCAAAAAAAATTCATATTTTATCAAATATTATACTCAAGTATGTATAAATAGAATTCTTATATTCTAAAAATTTTACCATCATCCAAAACCATTTGAATTTCCAAGGAATCAATCCAATTTGAACACATATATTCTAATAAAAATAAAAATTATCATTAACAAACAAATCTTATTAATCTCTTCGTAATAAAAATCAAAGAGTAAAAAAAATAACTTACTCACACAAATGGGATGAAGATCATGAAAATGATCATGATTCTATTATCAGTACCATGGATATTAATTCTGTCCAAATTGTATTTTAGAAATTTATAAACCATAAATTATATCAAATTAAAATATATATTACCCAAAAGTATAATCCACCGTAAAATAATTTTTTCAAATATAATTTTTCTAAAAATATAACCTTTTTATTTAATACCATTTGATGAATTATAATTACATTAAATAATTTTTACAACAAATTAATGAAAAAATGGGATAAATAATTAGATGTTACAAATAATCCTCAATTAATTTATGATATAGAGTAATATTATTGATAAATATGAATCGCTATTGAAAATATATTTGAGTACCATGATTTAATTTTTGTTATGATATTAATCTTGTTATCATAGATAACACTAGGAAACCAGTGTTATTCATCAAAACAAGAATATGATATGATACACAAATGTTAATAAATACTTAATTATTTTGATAAATGATATCTATATATATTCATGATAAATACCAATAAAATAATCATTTTGATGGTCCTATTTCAACCATGTTATAAATCATAAAAAAGGTTATCAATACAATTAGGTTAAGTGATATTATTAATATACAAAAAATCATTAGGAATAATTATGTAATGAAGGATGTAATTAAAATGTAAAATTAAATGTATTTATAAATAATAGTAATATAATAGAGTGAGGATATATACACATTTACAAATAAAATATGGTGTATAATCAGATAAATGTACCAAGAGATTAAAATTTGATATGAGAGACCCATAATGTATATATCTAGTACGTAAAATGAAATATAGGATTATGTATAAAAAATAAATATCATAATAACAGATTTCAAAACCATTTCCATGTACTTATCCTTATATAAATATCAATTTAATTTTTTTTAAATTTTATGTTAGATTTATATTATCTATTTTCTATATCAAGTGCGAGTCATTCGGATCGTTTTGATCGTGTTTCGTAATAATATAGTTGTTATGCATTCTAATCCCAATGTTTGACATTCAAAGATAATATATGGTACTATAATTGTCATTTTATAGTTTTAATAATTTTAAAGTATCATTATTTTTGAGTTTTGGTTACAACCCATAATGATGAAATATGTGACGAGATTGTTTCAATTTGATTTATATCAAACATATGTTCTTATCATCATTAATGAGATGAATATTCGTATTACAATTATAAAATAAATATCAAATAATTATTTTCTTATTTGTATCATATACTACAATATATTATTTTCTCATATTAATATATGATATGAAATTCTAGTATTTTTTTAATAGTTGATCAGACCAACCAAAACATGAGCACAACATAATTAATAAATCAGTATGAATAAAAAAGATGTTTATATTTTAATAATATTAATTTTTCATAATCCTAAATAAGTTACTTGGATAATTTTTGGGTTATGAGTTATATTTAAATAATTTTTATCAATAAAGTTAATCTAAATGAAAAATTATATTCAATACTACATGTATGTAGTTTTATGGACACATAGTATATGTGTTTTCAATTTTCATAATGAAATAGGGGAAAAGTGATAAAACATAGTTTTTTTATAAAGAATAAGATTTAAAATAAAACCATAAATAGCAAAAATAATGACTGGATCACTATTAAAAAAATTAAATGAGTACTATATAAAAAATTACTAAGAAAAAATTGAGTATAATAATAAATATGTATCAACAAGGAAGGATTTTTTGTATAGAACTCTTACAGTTTTCCCCACTTAGTCGAATAAACTCTACGATCCGGTATAAGAAACACCATTATCATAATAAACTATTTTAGAAAAAATTTGGAATATATATAAATAGAAATATAAATAATTTAATGCTATTATCTACATGTATATTACTTATTTATTATCTATTTTTAATATGAGGTGTGATTAATCATGATGGTCTTAATCTTGCTTCATCATGGATGTTATGTTCTTCATTTTCTCTAAATTCTTATCATTAAAAATTAAAATAAGGTAAAATAATTGATATTTTATAAAATATTATATGTTTTAAATTTCATTATATGTTACATTTGTTTTCAATCATTAGTTATTAAATCACGTATGACTATGCATTAGTGATTTTAAATGAATTGATGTTTGTATCATAATTATATGTTTAATATTAATGTTATAGTTTTAGAAATATAAAAAAAAGTTATTTGGTAATATATATCATATAATATAAATAAATATGTACAAACATTCATCAATTATTTTATTTTATACAATTATTTAATTGGTTTGGTAGATAAACGCAAACATAAAAAATAACATAATTATAATATGATTATAAGGATTAATGTAGTTTATTTTAGAGTAATGTCAATATAAAATATTGGTAATGATATATATCATTAATTTTATGTTTTTAGTACGATTTTAGAGCATTTTTAAATATCACTGAATCTTATTAATGAACCATATATGTTCAATAATTGAAGCAGTACATTCCACACAAAATCATTATTTTTTTAACATATTTTGAAAGGTGAACGGTTATAAAATTTTATTACCTTAAAATAAAAAAATATTATTTTAAAATAATGATTTCATTATAAAAAATGAGGTATTAGATTTCATAACTAATAAATGAAAATAATTGATTGTTGGAAAAAAGTACTCAAAATCAGAATATGGTGTTCCCCCCAGAAGAGACCTGAAAAATGATGTCTTAGGATATTTCTTTTTGAACAATTTTCACAACAAAAGATAAAAACATATTTATTTAAAACCATTTCCAAATTTTAAACATTAATCCTTAATATTAATATCTCAGAATCCATTGAATGTACATATCATTGTTTTTGTAGAATATATACATATGCAACTTATTCTATTACCCTTATGAACATTCCTCAATAATTTGTCTACATTAGACTCTTTTATAGTAATACAATAATCAATGATCATCATAAGTAATTGTAAAAATAATATTAGCTGTAGCTCAAATTATTATCAGTGGGACCGCATATCATCGTTATATTTTTACAATATACAATATGTCCCATTCATTAGATTGTGGTAATTCAGAATAATTATCACATTATATTTATAGAATATTTATGAAGGTTCTAACAACATTTTATTGATATTATCCTAGAATGATAATTCTACCATATCTAATTATATAAAGATATTATCAAATTCCTTTAAGGGAAATACACGACCTCATACGTCAATTCACGTTACATATAAGGGACAAATGATATCGGTCATTTTATAATACCTTGAATACCTATGGGAAGATAACATTACAATAATAATACATCATAAATTAAAAATTATAATAAAAATGGATTTCCCATTATCTGAAAATGTATTTACAAAAATTAAACATAAGAATAAAAATCATTTCAACTATTAAAAATTTATTAACTCCAAAATTGTATTCTAAAATTACATTTAAAATATTATTCCTTATATATTATATCTTATAAAATTAATACTATAATGAAAAAAAGATTATATAATTCCTAATATATTTTAAAAAAGTCATATAATTTTATTAAATTACGATATTTTAGATATGATTCAAAATAAAATTTTAAAAATTTGATGTGAAAAAGTTTCAAAAAATAAATTTTATAATAAACTTCATTCAGTTTTACTTGAAAAGATAATATATCTATGAGAAGAAATTTAGAGTGGGATATAAAAAGATTATTTTTAAATAATGAAAATTCAATATATTATCCCTGCTACCATATTTAAATAATTATTTTCTAAATTTTTATCATGAGTCAATAATTTCTATAACTCAAAAAAAATTATATTTTTAATCTATCAGGGAAACAACAAAAACCATTTAAATAAGAATTAATGTATTTTAAGAACACACCCTCAATAGACGGTAATTTTGTATAGGTTACATGACCATTATCTCAAATAGTTTTTTCGAATTAATTCCTTGGTATAATGGAGCTTAACTCCATTTCATGATAACATGTATAGAGTATTTAATTATAATGTAAAACTTCTCACAAAAAATATATTACCTAGATGACCCATGTTGATTAAAAATATATAATACTATGGTTGGTCATGGTAGTTTCATCATAAATTCTTATTTTGAAGTATCTATAGATTTATTATCCCATGTGAATAGAAAAAAATATGATTCATATATTTGTTAGAAATCAAACATGATGAAAATTTCCAACAAAATATCAAATAATGAGGGCCTAAAAATATTTAAAAATTGTCACCATTCTCTTCCTTTATCTATTAATATTCAATAACATAGTCTTTGTAGATAAAATTTTTTCATCATGGTATTATATAGAGACATCAGCCATCAAATGCATAATAATGGAGGAACTATTCATTATTATTATTAATAAAATTGTAAATAAACAGTGTCCAAACCTCATATGGAATACAATCTTGGAGATATGTTCCCTTTTATCCCTTAAAGGATCAAATATAGATTAAATATAATTATATTATAATTTTTGAGTTCTGTTGGGTCAATAAAACTGTTAATATATAATGGGTAAACGATATAAATTTTTGATCATGATTTTATTATACTCATTATATTCAATGCATTTTTAGATTGATCCATTCATCTTTATTTTAAAAGTGCATTGGTTCAACCCATCGAAAAGTATAATGTCATGTAAATGTTTTTCTAAATTATATTTTAAATGCTTATTTAGTTCATTAGTATCAGTGTAGGCCATTGAAAAAAGAAATATTTATGATAAAAATGACTGTAAGAATGATTTTAGTTGAAAAAAACAACATTTTTAGGAGGAAGAAAAAAAATCATCCTAATATATATATTATTATATGTCTTTGTACTAGAAATTTAAAAATTGTATATCTCATACATAATAATATGAACATGAAGTACATATTTTCTAGGTTTGATAACCTATTATATTTAATTCGATTAATAATGTAGATTATAATCATCAGAATATTGATATTGAACAAAATTATTATTTTGGATATGGAATGGGATTTTATTATCCTAAAATGGATAATATATCTATGAAAAATATCATTGATGTGATAATTTTGACAAACTAATTATTTAATGACATTTTAATATCTAATAATAGATGTAGTGACTCAGTATTAATTAAAAAAAATGTATGACGTGAAGGAATGAAATCAATTATAAAAAAATATTTTATTCATAACTTTATATTGAAGAATGTTTTTACCATGATTCTACACATTAAATTGATGTAACTTAGAAGTAAAAAAGATAATTTTCCATTCATTACCCCTTTGAATATATTTATTTATGGGGTATATTTTCATCCTTATCACTATGGGAAGGTAATATATATAAATACAAACCAAACATCTTATTTTTTATTCATTGATGTATATGTGATGAATTAGTTTCCATATTATTTTTCTCATTTGTACATATTCTACTCATCTTTAGCTTGTGAAAATATTTATCATGCTTTCCAATCGTCCCATGCATAAACAATATTTGTTTTCATTATATTAAATTACTTTTGGGCATCCTAAAAAAATATACTTACATACACTTGAACATTATTTTCCCTAGTTGACTTGTCATTGTAGATTCTATGAATCTCAATAATCTTTTCAGCCTCAATATTATAATTTTTTTATATCCATATTCAATGCATGTAAAATAATTTACTCATAACATAAAATGTTTAATATTGATTCTACTATAATTATATAATGATTTATCATTTTAATTACCCTTTAAATTAACAAATTAATTATTAATAATTACTTTTTTTGAAAAGGGCGTGGATTTTTTTTGATATTTTGGAGATTAATATGTTATATCCTATTGTATTTTAATTATTATTAAATATCATAAAATATTATCTTATATCCACTGAAAAGTTACATATATGATTTTTATATATAATGTGTTATGAAAAATCCCATTGACACTAACGAATGAAGACATAGTATATTCTACAAAGATCAAACCCTATGAATCCCATTTATTAGTGCTTATAAGGGATATAGAATAAATAATATTTTCCCTTCACAAATCCCAAGGAGAAGTTCAATAGATAAATCATCGGGATAACTTTTATAGTGTACGTTCAATATTATCAAGATAATGAAAAAAATTTTAACAGAACTGCCACCAAAAGTTTCACCATCTATCACCATAAATATAGGGAATACACTACTTCAAAATGTTTCATGTATCTAGATACTATAATTATGAACTTAAATAACTTAATTTTAAAGAAAAAAGTAATTTTTTTTATCATTTTCATTATTACTTTATAAATTATTAAATTATTTTTTTATAAAAATAATATTTTGATAATATAAAATACAAATTTTATTATTTTGGACGTAATATTTTATGTCAAGAAACTATTTTTGAGTAATTCAAAAATTAATTAAATAAAGGTAACAATAATAATATATTATAATAATATATTATGATAATATGATGTTTTACTAAATAAAAATCATAATATATTTTTTTGAAGTCATTTTTAATTTTCTGATGGTGATAATTTATTTTTACTATTGATACAAAAATTCATTTTAAAAAATATAAATTTTATTTAGAATGTCTAAATTCAAATATTTTTTTAATTTTTACATGAAATAAATAGAATTTCTTAAATCATGATGTCAAAATTTGAAAATGGCGAATTTTCAAATTACCTGAGGATTTATAATTTTTGGGAAAAAAACCATACGATTAAAATATTATATGTATTATGAAATAATAAATTTCAAAAAGTAAAATAAAAAATTCTATAATTTTTATCAATGGAAAAAATTATTTTTTCCCTTTTAAATTAATGTGTTTTCAATTTTTTTGGATTAAAAATTTAAAAATTTAATGAATAAACACTTATATTATATTATAATCTTTAAAAAATAATTCATTATTAACATGAATAAATTCCAAATTAGAAGGTGTATATTTTTAAATAGATATTTAGTTATGAATTAAAAAAACACTCCCTGTTAGAATTAAACATGTTAAAACACATGATATTTTTTTTGATTTTGATTATTTGATTATGTACTATACAAAAACTATGTTAAGATAATAATAAAGAATTCCCAGTACTTTTACAATAGAATCCAAATCAAAATCCATTTCTTATACGATAAAAACCCTTTTAACATAGTGACACTGTACTTTTCATTCTCTTTATCCAAACTAAGGATCCCAAAATCTCTTGAGAATCTCACCCAAAGAATTTAGAATAGAACTCTCATGGTAAGGGGAGCTCTCATCATTGCTCAATCACATTAATTGAAATACTCTATTTCAATTTCATTTATTAATGTTTTAATTTGTTTTTGCACATCTATTTTATAATCCTAAAGATTTTAAATTAATGATGAACCATTGTTCACTCTCATTAATCACATATATGTATCATTTTATACACAAGTTATGCTGTAAAAATTGTCATGTTATTTTCTATACCTAAAATTTATATAGAGAATACCTATACCTATTTACACTCATGATAATTTAAATAAGTGTATCAATCCTTCATTGGTAAGGTAATTGCATTTATTCAATCCAAAAACATTAATATTGTTATTAATGGTGAGGAATGAAAATATTATATTTTATGATCTATGTGCAACTCTAACTCATGTACATGTTATGAATGTGATATGTGGTCCTCAAAATATATATCTCTACACAAAATTGGGTAACCTTTTTATCTCATGATTTTTAATATTTTGTTCAGAATAGGTTGTCTTAAAAACACTATTTATTGATATTATGGTCGATATCATTGACACAGGCTTGTTATTTCTTGTCTTCTAATTTTTTTACATTCCCATGTTTTCTTTATATTGACATCTTATATAATTATTTAACGTTCATGTTTTTTATTATCACTACAATTATGTTTCCTTAATATGTATTTTGGATCGTGTTTAATATTTTACCTTATTATTCTATATTTTTCGTTCCACAAATATTATTTATAAATAAACCTTTTAGTATGTACGTCACCAAGTTTTATCTTGGAATTTTAGATTATACATGTAATTTTTAGAGCATTTGATTAAGAATCAAATATTGTTGTTGTATCCATGTTTATGTTATTATGATATGTACCCAATTTCAAAAATAAACCTGAGCTCAAGAAATTCTAGGGATATATTAATTGTATTTTAAATAATAAATATTGAATTAAATTGTTTTAATGATATGGGTAAACATTCTTGATATTAGAGAAATGTCTAGTTTTTGGACATTAAGAATAGAAAACCATATTGGAGGCCATAAAGATAGTACTAAAAATATCTATACATCATTAAATTTCTAGGAATTATAGAGTATCTTGTTTCCAAGAAAAACCCATCAATATCTAAATACTATATGAAGATGTATATATCGTAGAGTTATAAATAGGGGTAATAACGATACCAAAGGAGAAGTATGATTTACATTATTATCAATTGGTGAATGAGAATGTGGCCTTATAAAACACGTAGTATTAAATTATTGGGAGATATACCTTTGTAAATTCATAATACCATTATGAAAAATTATTAATGAATAAAATATGGTCATAATAAGTTTTGATTGAAATTTCATCATTGATAATAGAGATTGAAACATTAGAATTTATATGTTAAGAAAAACATGTCAGTGATGATTTTTCCTTATAAATATCATGGAATCCAATTTTTTATAGTTTAAAGAAAAATCTTCCATAATTATGCCTTTATTTTATTCAATGTCATGAAATGCGAGGAACTGAGTCAATAACCAATGTTATGAGAAATGTAATGGCTTCCCAAATGAGATACCTAACCTAATAGATGAAGGAGACCATATCTTCATATAAAAAACTTCCAAATTAAAAAAATGATGTGAATATAATAAAAAATTTTGTGGATTTCACCCAATCCAATTAAATAGAAATTTTTAATTGAGACATTTATGTATCAAATGATAATAATTGTCAGTAGTTCTTATAAGACATTATTCACATAAAAATGCATCAACCTCGTTGATATGATACTATTAATCCCTAAATTCTATATAAATGAAAATTTTGTGTATCCTATTTATCATGTGAAAGGGTAACATGATCAATGAAGGGTGTTAATAAAAAATATATATACAATAAAATATATTAATGGTAAAGAGTTAATGTAATTTTATAAAATAAATTTTTATAAATATTTTCCTCATAATATTTAAATGTGATTTGGGAGAGGTACTTCCTTTATCATAAGAAATAGGGAATAAAATCCTTCGGTGGAAATGAGGATAGCCTCTATTGAATTCAATGATATTCCATCGTCTTTGTTAGTAACCCCAAATGTGAATATAACAGATATATTGGTTGAATAATTTAGAGTCAATGAAAATACTTCATCCTTAGAGACATTGATGGGTATGAATTTTTTGGTTCTTCCCTTAATGAAAAAAATGGCATCGGATAATCTGAAGGGTCTTATGATTATGGTTATTTAAAGTGTATGAAATAATTTAGTTCTCATTGTATGAGAGAGAAATATCATGGTGAAAGGAATACACAACATCCCACTTGTCCAAATTATGTGAAGAAGCATCTGATAAATTTAAATACGGCGAAAAAGAAATGCTTTATGTGAGAAAATGAAGGAAACCACACTATATATTTTTCGTGGGATAAACAGGACAACATAATTGATGAAATGAATTATAAAATAATATCACAAACAATTTTTAAATTATTTAGTTGAATAGAATAAGAAAAACATGAGAATCAGTACACTATGTAATTCGTTGTATCTAAAAATAACCTCCAGGTCCTGGAGGGAATGGATTATATTATTCCCTCACAACTACTATGGTGGATACCAAGATTAATGTATTGATAAGTACACTAGATATTCATTCTGGTATAATAGTTATTCCATTTTACTCTTGATCTACACATTCATTCATATGTCATTTTTTTGAATGCTTCAAACAAAAACCGCAAAAAATTGAATTATATTTGTCATTAATGATGATTTTTTTAAATTTAATCCCATGAATATAACTCATCCCCTTTCAAAATGAGTGTACTGAATTCCCTATAAAACCAATATATACTCACTTTGTGGAATGTTAACTTTTTTATTGAATGGATTGAATTTAAATGTATAAATCAATTATAATTTTATAAGAGATTGTAATCACCCTATGAATAAAAAATCTATCATGGATTATGTGCAAACACAAGGATAAGGACGAACCCCCTTTTCAATCATTATCTCAATAATGAATCTTATTTCATATTTATAATTATTATTAATTTATAATTATTAACACTATGTAAAATATCATCCTTTATGAAATATATTTTTACATGATTTTGTAAAAGTATTTCCTGAACAAGTTTATGGTCTCTCACCCATCATATAAGTTGGGTTCACAATAAAAGACAAACCCAATGATCTTCCATTATCCAATAATCGATATTGAATTTATAATTTTGATTTTAAATGATATATATGATACTATGGGAGAATCTTCATAAAGAGTTCATATATAATTTTCTTCACCATTGTCTATATCTACCCTCATTTTTTAATGAAGAACAAAGGGGAAGTTCACCTACACTTTGATTATCATGAGCTCGAGAATATCTTGATGAATAATTTCTATCCACTATCTTGGGATGATGAATTGTCCAATCAGGTACATAGATCCAAATAATTATCTATATTAGATCTTTAATCATGATATTATCATGTATTGGTGATGATGGTGGATATCACTATATATAATTTTTCTATAGGATATTGCAAATATGAAATCATTGTGATTCCATTTAGACTCATTAATTTTCTAACTGCCTTCATTGACATTATTATATATAACAAAATAAATTGTAGTATTTATGTATTAAATTATTTCCTACATCAAAAGAAAACAGAATATTGAAAAGTATTTGAATGTTTTACTGAATAACATTACTAATGAATAGATATGTAAAATGTATATTAATTTTTATTTTAATGGAGCGTATAATATTCATAGGGAATGTTATCACAAGTAATGTGAAAACTAATGATCATTCAAAAAAGGGTAGTTGATGGATTCCATAGAAAAACGTATATGATAAAAATACATGGTTTTATTTGAATATTTGTAAATTATAGTTAAAATTTTAGATTATTATAATGATTTTAAATACCAAAATCTAATCTCAATCGAATGGGATTCGTGTTGGTATTTTAGAAAAAATTAAAAAATATTTTTATTTTAGTTTTAGAATAAGATAATCACTACACATTTACACACATTACCCACAATTGGTGAAAGATTTATGATTTGAAATGATTTTCCTAAAAAGATTTTTTGGTGTGTACTCATTAATATTTACAATGTGATAGCATATTCCTTTATCTAATTAAATAAAAATTATAAGAACTTCCTAATGAAAGATCTATATTTTTTTGTAGTGATCATTACACAGGTGATTTGGAACTATTATCACTATGGGGTGAATTATGACATATATGAAGATGATAAATTCCATAAGTATATATTATCACAAAATTAGTTACATATGCTCTAATGAAATTGTTTAGATATAATAATGGATTAATATAGTTGAATACATTTCCATCATGGGATTTTGAATAATGTGTAAGATGATTTTAGAAAAAATGACCTTGTAACCTTATCAATGATATAGATTTGAAGAGATCCATTTTTCATAGTGTTTGATAGGTTAGACATGGATGAAATAAATTGATATTAAACCCAAATTCCTCAAATACCATATCCATAATCCATTTATGAGAGGGTCAATGATTCCCATAAAGACTATTAGGTGCTATTGTAATATCTAGAAAATATTATATTATTAAACATTTCTAAATATTTATTTATAATATTAGGAACCTTGAGTAATGTCCCATAAAAACAATTTCTAAGGAGGTATCTTTTGAATGATACAAAAAAACATCCATTTCTACTCACCAAGGAATAATTCAAATGTATAATCTAAAAAATATATCCATTTGGAAGGATATCGTAAATATGATGATTTTATAATTTATTTCATGGTAATTAGAATTCCAACATGTCATGGCTAAAATGATAGAAGTCTAATGTTATGAGAAATTAATTGCTGATATATAATTGGATTTTAAAAAACGTAACCATGGATTTCATCATAAGACACCAAAGGACATCAGAAATAAATAAATATATATGGGTGGTAACTGATCAACTTACAATGTAAGAACCTTTCAAAGTTAGCGAGGAGGATTTATCTCTATACCAACTCACAAAGATATACATAAGTGGTGTGATACAAAACCAAGGACTGTGTCTCTCCATTTGATTTATGGTGATTCATTGTTTACTAGGATATTCTAATGAATTCTTCAATACTCTTGTAAATGGATGGGAAATTTTATACTGCTTATCACCCTCATATGGATCAGACAATTGTGAGAACTATTTAATCTATAGAAGATATGTTGAGATCACACTCAATGTATTCCCAAGTATGTTTTGAAAAACACTTTCCCCTATTTAAGATATCATTAACAACACTTTATACTCTAAAAGTTAGGTGGGATCTTATTATACCCTATAGAGAAGGTAGTTTTGATCTCTGATATGCTTGGAAGAAATAAGAGATTGGATATTTATGGGAGCCAGTCATGTTCATGTGATTGTAGAGATGTTTAAAACCATTCATTATAACCTGAAATCTTCATGAAGTCGACATAATATATATATATATATATATATATATATTTCAGCATTATCTAGCTTTTTTAATAAAAGAAAAACCCATCCCTCATTTATAATCATAGAATATATTCATGATATTTATAATGAATAAATTATTTTTCCATGATAAAAAATCCCCTTTGAGATCCATCATCCCATCAATGTCATCTATTATCAACTATCACAACCACCAAACCTCTCCAATATATAATTTTTTCCATGTATCCCTATTGAGTATGTACACATCTGACCCCTCAAATATAATGAATTGAGAAGAGGTGTTATATTAATATTTTATTTCATTTGAGAAGTATCCAATGCAGATATTAGATCCTAGAGGGTATGTTATATAAAAAAGAAAATTTTTCTAGTTAAAGTAGTATAGTAGAAAATAAAATATAAGGAAGAAAAATGAAATATGAATTATTCAATTAAATATAAGTACCCACTTCTATTTTAGTGTACAACATATAATTTTGAGGGTGAAATTGATAAGGCTGTGAAGAATATATTAACCTGTTGTTTTACAAACTATATTTCAATTTCAAATGAATAAATTCCTTACTATGAAATGATTTTATTGGACAAACAGTCACTAAATAGGTTATTTTTTACCATGCTATGTTATATCATAAAATATTTAAAAGATAATTAAGAATCATAATGATTGATGATATGACAATTTAATAGTGATTGTTATGATAAGTATATATTTTGGTTTATAATATAACCAATTAAAACAGATGATATTTATTATGGTATCGACCCATTCGATCTTAAAATGTATATAATATTTATCATATATTAATGGGGTATTGAATCATGAGGATATTACATTCATCAAAACCAATTTGAGATATAATAAATTAATGATGAGCTAAATCTTTTACAGTAGCACTTCAATCTTATTGAAAACACATCCATAACCATGTCTCCCCAAACATTCCAAGGTAGTGTCATTATCTCACCTTATAATCATAAGAAATATAATTTTGATAAAGGGAGATATATATCTAGACCTTAATATTCATATTTTTTGAAATATTTATTCTGATTATTTAATTTATTTTTTACATAATAATGTATTAAATAAATTGTTTTATAAAAATTAGACTTTGATACGATGAATCATAAATTTTATTTTATTTAAAAAATATTTTCTAAATCATGAAATTATTTTTGAATATTTAATTTAATTTTTAGATAAATGCAACATTGATAATATTTTTTTATTAAAAAATAACTAATTAAATATAAATGATATTATAATATTTTGATGAAATGTAAATTTTAATAAGTGTATTAGAACTATTCTCATCACAAAAAAATAGAATTTTTCAAATGATGTGTATTTAGATGTAATGTTATAAATTATAATATTTAAATAATTACATTATTAAAATAATTAATATTTTTACAATCACTTGATGAAATTTATTCAATAGTGATTTTATAAAAAAAATCAAGGACATTATAAATTATGGGTGAAAATTATATACACTATATATATATTGTAACGCCCCGACCCCAGCTACCCAGAGTCAGTGCATTATTACATAACATTGGCATGATCACAAGAAAGATCAAATCTCGAAAGACCGATTGGTTTAGTAGCCTTGGAAACACTAGATATATTCATAAGTTTTACATTACATCATAAAATGAAAAACTAATACAACAACATAATGTTTCCACAATCCACACTATTAACCCCTCATAAAATCCCTGCAGGTCATTCATAACTTACATCTTCACATCTTGGGAAAAATAAAACATAGAAAAGGGGTGAGCTCAAATGCCCAGTAAGGATAACAATATAGCAGAAACTTTCATAAATAAGAATAAACATTTAAGGCAATGTATAACTAAAACAAAAGCCTTTCAAGCATGAACTTTCAACATGGTATGGCATAAATAAAATGAAATAATGCCATTTACTTATTCACATGGATATTCTACTAATCGAATAATCACATGCAAAAATCAATAACCACTTTCATAATGTTGGAATGCATAATGCCAGACTATCATAACCACATAGCCAAGGCCTCGTGCCAAGACTACAAATAAGATTTTGTCAAGGCCTTGTGCCAAGACACTAGTTTGTCTCATGAGACCTACCGATGCATCGAGGAGCTATAGCGGGCTCCACCCGTCACATATTAAGTCCAATGCATTCCCATATGAAAAGGTTTAAACATAACATAAACATTCGTATTAAAACTAGCATACGAAATGTCAATAATTTCACCATAAACTATGAATGGTATAAAAATAGCACATCCACAGTCAAACATATCACAAAACTTTCAATACAATATAGAAGTTTTGTATCATAATAAATCAACTTCAAATAATCTTAAAATCCATCAAAGGATGTTGACATAGATGAAATCAAAATTCTTTTAAAAGAAATATCTCCTTTTATTTTGAAATCATTTAAGATCCATATAAATTAAAACATTTTCTTTGAAAATATTCTTATATGCTTGTAAGGGAAGCTTTGAATATTTTACAACGGCGGAAAATAGCTGCACCCGCCGTATAAGTTAAAAAAAACATTCTTACCTTAATTCTGTCGAAAAGGTTAAAAAGGACCTTGTTTTGAAAACGATCAAAATATTCCTTTATAAACCACTTATAAAAGTCAAAAAGGGTATAAATGACTTTAACTCATATTCCAGTAAATAGTAAAAATGTTTTGAAATACATTTTTAAGAAACATGGATGTGGATGATAAAGAGATCCCAGTAGATTATTACGTATAAACAACCTCGGATAATGAAGAGATTGTAAAGTAAACCCTTACCTTGTACTTTTCCTTGGTTGGGGTAGGTTAACCTCATGTATAATGGTGAAATAGTTGTTATTAAATTATACAAGAATCCAATATATTAATATGATATCATATATGATCTTTTAACATTGATTTGTTAATAATATCTTAGAATTATCGTCATTTCGGGAGTTAACTTACTCATTTTATTTTATATGTTTTGTTACATATGCCATGGTTGTTGTATCTTATTCATATCCAGAATAATATCCAGTCCTTAAACATCATTTTTAAATCATCAAATGATAATTATACTTGAATGGATACGATGGAGAATGAATCTCATCGCGTTCGTGGAGACGGTAGTCCGTACGTACGCACGAGCGACAATATCATTCTTTTGATATTAAAATAATATATAAATGGAAGGAATATCATATATACAGAATCATTAACATGTTATATTTATTATTTACATGAGTTACACATCATTATTATACCCATCCAAATAATATTATATTGAATAACAATTACACCACGACGTGGAGACGGTAAGCCGTACGTACGCGCGTATGGTGACATGTTATTCAAAGGGTGGATAGAATACTGAATATGATTGTACCATATTTATAATAACATCACAGTATATGTGAGATACTGGAGTTATTATTTTAGAATGGTAAGAACCAAGGAAGAAGAAGTGGAAGAAAAATGAACTTGGAGTAGGGTGGTGAAATCATTACCTCTTCTTCGGGTTCTTCCTTTTGATTTGATCAAAAGGGCTCCTTAGGGTGGCTTTCTGATCAAACTAAGGCCTCTAGGTTGTAGTGAGGGATGTTTGGAGAGTATTTGGGCAGAGTTTGGCCGAACCAAAAGGCTTTGATGGTGTGAAGAAATGAGAAGGAGGAGTGCCCTTTTATAAGGGGGGTGAGGGGCACCTTTGGAAAAGCTAGAAATATTAATTTAGAATAAATTCATATTCGGTTTCCAATGGCTCCAATGTTGACTATTCAAAGGCTAAGGTGGGGATAGGTCGAAAACAACTCAACCAATAGAATTTAGACAGGTTTGGGTACTTATATTAACCTTATCTTTAAGTATTAACTCTAAGTTAATTAGTTTCACTTTTACAATGTCTCTTTGTTTTTTTATATAATATGGTTAATAAACTTACTATATACATCCAAGAGACCCCCAAGTGGTACATTAATGATGAACCTATCATGATATAAGTCTCTTGGCCGAACCTTAGATTTTTAGGAATTTAATATCAATTAATAATATAATATTTGTTTTAAGAACTCTTTTATGTCAATTTTGACACTATTCAATAGTTGATTTTTTTGAAACTCATAACAGACTGATTAATTCGAAAAAAGTAAATTACGTCAATCCTAATATATCATATTATCCTAGAAAAATAGTTTAATTCATTAAAAGTTTCATATTATATTTATTTGGGTATTTAAAATATCAATTATTTTAATTTTTCACTATTATAGTAATTACTGCATCATCATTGTGTCATAAATAAAATAAATTATTTAATGTCTAAAAATTATAAATAAAATATAATTATGTAGGAAATCTATTTATCTTTCTAATTAATATTTATAATCTAAAATCCAACATATATAACCCTATGTAACAATTGTTTTTCTAAAAAGATATATGCTTGTGTCATTTTTGTATTCATTTTAACTTAATTAAAATAAAGTGTCATTATCACTTACAAGTGGATCCATGGGGTCCCAAAATATACCCAAAGATTCCCATGGTCGACCATGTATCAACCAATAGGGTTAAGACACGTTTTAGGGTAATTTAGTATTATTATAATATTATTTTTTAACCCTTATTTACCGGATTTACCCTTAACCATGGTAAATAAAATATTTACCGCAGTAATTATTCAAAATGTCTAAAAATAAAAGTTACCTATTTACAAAATTTGAACATCCTGATTCCAAATATGGAATCCATTTTCCTAAATTCAAAACACAGAAGTGGCAGAAATTAATTTAAAATTAATTCCCGCTGTCAAAACAAAAAGCGTGTTTTTAAGAGATAATAACTATCAAAAGATTGACACTCGTTTATGTTCGGTTTAATTGTAAAATTATTTCCAATGACCAACATTATATTAAATGGTAAAAATATATTCTAAATATACTTTAAAACCACTAAAATTCATAATTTATCACTATTAATTATTTTGATTAAAAAAGTTGTTTTTAATTAAAACTTAGTAATTTTCACTATTCATCAAAATATGAATGTTATCCGAAATGTACCAAAATTTCACCTTAGGATAAATTCGATATTCCGAATCCAAAAATGAAGTCCATTTTCAAATATAAAATATATATAATTTCAAAAAGTAGGTATTACTATTCATAACGGCTAGTTTGATTAGTTATGGTGTGTTAGAACTTGGTGTTGCGTACAACACACGCTATCACATTATTCAAAGAAAAGCGTATCGTAGAAGCTTGGTGTGTTACATTCTCCCCTCCTTCAAATAATTGCATCCTCGCAATTTATAGGGTATTACTGCATAAAAAGACTCGGGTGGTTCTTCATCATAAGTTTCTCGGGTTCCCACGTTGCCTCTTCCATCTTATGGTTTCTCCACAAAACTTTTACCAGACGTGTCGTCTGGTTTCTCAGCACTTGTTCTCTCGTATCAAGAATCTTGACGGGCTCTTCGCAATAAGGCAGATCGGGTTCCAGTTCTAATTCCTCACAGGTGAGTACATGCGTCGGATCAGGCATGTATTTCCTCAATAGAGATACGTGGAACACATCGTGAACTTTGGAGAGACTTGGCGGCATTGCCAATCGGTAAGCTACAACCCCAATTCGTTCTAGAATTTCGAAAGGTCCGATGTACCTGGGACTCAATTTACCTTTCTTACCTAAACGTATGAATCCCTTCCACGGAGATACCTTCAGAAAAACATGATCACCGACTTGAAATTCCAAATCCTTCCTTCGATTATCGGCATAGCTCTTCTGCCTACTTTGAGCTGCTTTGATGTGATTTTGGATTACATTCACCTTTTCCACCGTTTCCTCCACCAGTTCTGAGCCTACTAGTTTTCTTTCACCAATGTCATCCCAACAGGTTGGTGTACGACATCTCTTTCCGTATAACGCTGCATATGGTGCCATCTGAATACTCGAATGGAAGCTATTGTTATAGGAAAATTCTACCAAAGGTAAATATTGATCCCACATACCCTGAAAGTCAAGTGAGCAAGATCTCAACATGTCTTCTAAGGTTTGAATAGTCCGTTCTGATTGTCCGTCTGTCTGAGGGTGGTAAGCAGTGCTCAAATGAAGTTCAGTATCCAGGGATTTCTGAAGACTTTTCCAGAATCTTGAAGTGAAACGGGGATCACGATCAGAAACAATCGATAGGGGTACTCCATGAAGTCTCACAACTTCATTAATATATAGTCTTGCTAGACGTTACAGGGGTAGATCTTCTCTTATAGCAAGAAAATGTGTTGTCTTGGTGAGACGATCAACATTAACCCATATTGCATCATTCCTTTTAGGAGTCTTTGGTAGCCCTATGACAAAGTCCATCGTAACATTGTCCCATTTCCACTCCGGTATGGGAAGAGGTTGCATGACTCCTCCAGGATGTTGCCTTCCAGCTTTCACTTTGTTGACAAACCATACATCTTGACACAAAATCAGCAGTCTCCCTCTTCATGTTGTCCCACCAAAAATGTTCCTTCAAATCTCTATACATTTTGGTGCTCCCAGGGTGTATAGAGAAATTGGAACTATGATCATCATCCAGCAATTCCCTTTTTAGATCAGTTATATTGGGAACACAAAGTCTCTTCCCGAATTTCAAAATTCCATCTTCATACACAAAGTCTCTCAATCTCCCATTATTCACAGCTTTAATCTTCTTTTGGAATTCTTCATCATCGGTCTGAGAACTCTTAATCCTTTCTAGTAAAGATGGTTTGGCAACCATTTGAAAAAGCATTGATGTTTCACCTTCCCTGGTTATTCCCATGTCCATCTTCACTAGATCCATGAAAATTGGATCCCTTTCAATTCTCATATTGTTCAAAACTCCATGGTCTTTTCTACTCAAAGCATCTGCCACCTTGTTTGCCTTCCCTGGGTGGTAGTGTATCGTACAATCATAATCCTTGAGTAATTCAAGCCATCTCCTTTGCCTCATGTTGAGATCTTTTTGTGAGAAAATATACTTCAAACTCTTGTGATCAGTATAAATCTCACATTTTTCACCATAGAGGTAGTGCCTCCATATCTTCAAAGAAAAGATCACTACTGCTAACTCAAGATCATGAGTAGGATAGTTTTGTTCATGAATTTTCAACTGTCGTGATGCATAGGCAATAACTCTATCATTCTGCATAAGGACACAGCCAAGTCCTTTCTTCGATGCATCACTATAAATAACGAACCCATCATTCCCCGATGGTAGAGTCAATATAGGAGCATTGACTAATCTTCTCTTCAGTTCTTCGAAACATTCTTCACACTCTTCTGTCCAAACAAATTTAACCCCTTTACGTGTGAGCTTCGTTAATGGGTTAGCCAATCGGGCAAAATTCTGGACGAAACGTTGATAATAACCTGCCAAACCAATAAAACTACGTACCTCAGTTATACTCGTAGGTGCTAGCCATTCTTGGATTGCCTTGGTCTTAGAAGGATCAACAGAGATTCCATCTTTAGAGACAATATGGCCATGAAAAGAAATCTCCTGAAGCCAGAATTCAAACTTGCTAAACTTCCCATATAATTCATGCCTCCTCAGAGTCTTCAAGATAATGCGCAAGTGATTTTCATGATCTTCGTAGGTTTTGGAGTATACCAGAATATCATCAATAAATACCACCACAAATTCATCGAGATACTCCTTGAAAACTCTATTCATCAGATCCATGAATACAGAGGGTGCATTAGTCAATCCAAACGGCATTGCAGTAAACTCGTAATGCCCGTAACTGGTTCGAAATGCTGTTTTCGGAATGTCTTCCTTCTTCACACACAACTGATGGTATCCAGATCGAAGGTCAATCTTTGAAAAGTATTGAGCTCCATGCAGTTGGTCAAATAAATCATCAATACGAGGTAGGGGATACTTGTTCTTTAACGTTATAGCATTGATCTCCCTGTAGTCGATACATAATCTCATAGATCCATCTTTCTTTTTAACAAAAAGAACAGGGGCTCCCCATGGAGAAACACTAGGGCGAATAAATCCCTTATTACTCAATTCCTCTAGTTGTTTCTTTAGTTCGACTAACTCTACAGTGGACATTCTATAAGGGTTCTTCGATATAGGCCTTGATCCATGAATCAAATCAATAGAAAACTCAACTTCTCGTTCTGGAGGATGTCCAGGTAAATCTTCCGGAAATACATCTACAAATTCTTTCACAACAGGTACATCCTCTATTTGAACATTCCTTTCCTCACCGACAGTTATTTCATTCTCTTCCTCCCAAATAATTGAATTAAGTTGAGCTACTGGGGGTGGATCTAAATAAGAATTAGGTGGTGACAATTCTGCTCTAAAAATAAGGTGCTCCTTATCATTATCAACAAGAATCGTAACATCTTTCTTCTTACAATAAATCTTCGCATCATAGTCCGAAAGCCAGTCCATACTGAGGATTATATCAAACTCAATCATAGGTATGACGATGAAATCAGCAGATAAAGAAAATTTATGTGCTCTAATGGGGACTAATTCACAAAACTTTGTTGCAACGATACTTCCCTTAGGAGTTTTAACTGACAACTCCCTTATTAAATCAAATTGGAAATATCTAATTTTCTTAGCAAACTGGGAAGATATGAAACAATGCGATGATCCAGAATCAAATAATGCATTTGCTAAACCTGAGGAAACCATTAAATTACCTGCCACCACGTCTTTCGGAGCTTCTACCTCAGCAGTAGTGATAGCATAAGCCTGGCCTTGATCCCTTGGCCTTTTCTGAGGTAATTTCTCCTGACGCTTAGGACATGCATTTGCATAATGCCCCATCTCCATGCAATTGTTGCACTGAACGTTGGTAGCTTCCTTCTTCCCCTTGCAATCATGAGCTTGGTGTCCTTTTTCACCACACTTGTAACAGACTCCCATTCCCTTCAAGCAAGTACCAGGATGTTTCTTCCCACATTTACCACATGATGGATATTCAACCTTTCCCTTCTTCCCCTTATTTCCATTCCCATATTGATCAGTTGGTCTCTTCTTCTCTTTCTTTGCTTTAAAGTCATAAGACTTAGAGAATTCCTTTTCGGTCTTGATAGCACATGAGACAATGTCTTCGTACGATGAAAAGGATTGTGAGACTAACGCTCGACGGAGAAATGGTTTTAACCCATCAAAGAAACGATCAATCTTACTTCTTTGGTTGCGAATATAATCTCCAGCATACCTCGCTAACCTTGTAATGTTATCCTCATACTTTGTGACATTCTCATCCTCCTTCCGTCTCAGACTCAGAAATTGCCTTTCCATATCTGCTCGATGGTCGCGAGGGAAGTATTTTTCTAAAAACAGATCTTTGAACTCCCTACATTCCATATTTGATACTTCATCATCTTCCTTCATGTTCTGAATCAATGACCACCATTGATCAGCATCTCTAGTGAGGCGGTAAACTTCCATGATAACTTTTTCCCTTTCACTGCTCCCCAAAGCCTGAAATATTTTCTCTAGGGAAAATATCCATTGCTCAGCTACTAAGGGATTTGTATACCCATTGAACATTGGTGGTTGTTGCCTCATGAATTGATCTAATATTGATCCTCCACGCTGCGGATCAGGGTGCTCCATACGGGTAAGGTTATTATTCATAACCTGAGTAAGTTGTCCCAGTATGGTGATTAGCTGATCAGCACCAGTTGCATCACCAGCCCCACTATAATTATCTTGAGCAGGAGGGAAATCACTACATGGAGTGCGTGCATTGATACGGTTTCCATTTCTTCCACTAGGCTCCATTTCTAAATAATGGCATAAACTAGATCAGTTTATGAATCAAAATACATAATCCCATACTTATAAAACACTTAACATAAATTGAACTATTTATGGATAAAATCCATAATCATAAAAATGTTTTCTTTGAGGAAGTATATACTCATAATCCCTTCAAAATGATTGGTAAAGAAAATGAGAGTTATCCTAAGCATATCCCTCGGGAGTGTCGTAACCAAGAGTGCAGCAAGGCCCGTTGTCGTGCACCAGTTCCGGTTTGAGTCTAGCTCAAAGCGGTGTTTTCGAGTTTTACCCCTAGGTACATCTGTGCCAAAGCCGCCTCTACCTGCTCGTATCCAGACAGGGATGTATTGCTTGGAAAACTCACAAAATCTCTACAATACCAAAATTCTAGGAAGTTCTTCTATACTAATCCTCAAAGTTCATCTTAGGTCTACGTGCTCTAATCAGAGTTTATCTAAATCTAGTTTCCAAGGTTTGTACTAAACTTCCTTTGATACCAACTGTAACGCCCCGACCCCAGCTACCCAGAGTCGGTGCATTATTACATAACATTGGCATGATCACAAGAAAGATCAAATCTCGAAAGACCGATTGGTTTAGTAGCCTTGGAAACACTAGATATATTCATAAGTTTTACATTACATCATAAAATGAAAAACTAATACAACAACATAATGTTTCCACAATCCACACTATTAACCCCTCATAAAATCCCTGCAGGTCATTCATAACTTACATCTTCACATCCTGGGAAAAATAAAACATAGAAAAGGGGTGAGCTCAAATGCCCAGTAAGGATAACAATATAGCGGAAACTTTCATAAATAAGAATAAACATTTAAGGCAATGTATAACTAAAACAAAAGCCTTTCAAGCATGAACTTTCAACATGGTATGGCATAAATAAAATGAAATAATGCCATTTACTTATTCACATGGATATTCTACTAATCGAATAATCACATGCAAAAATCAATAACCACTTTCAAAATGTTGGAATGCATAATGCCAGACTATCATAACCACATAGACAAGGCCTCGTGCCAAGACTACAAATAAGATTTTTTCAAGGCCTTGTGCCAAGACACTAGTTTGTCTCATGATACCTACCGATGCATCGAGGAGCTATAGCGGGCTCCACCCGTCACTTATTAAGTCCAATGCATTCCCATATGAAAAGGTTTAAACATAACATAAACATTCGTATTAAAACTAGCATATGAAATGTCAATAATTTCACCATAAACTATGAATGGTATAAAAATAGCACATCCAAAGTCAAACATATCACAAAACTTTCAATACAATATAGAAGTTTTGTATCATAATAAATCAACTTCAAATAATCTTAAAATCCATCAAAGGATGTTGACATAGATGAAATCAAAATTCTTTTAAAAGAAATATCTCCTTTTATTTTGAAATCATTTAAGATCCATATAAAATAAAACATTTTCTTTGAAAATATTCTTATAAGCTTGTAAGGGAAGCTTTGAAGATTTTACAATGGTGGAAAATAGCTGCACCCGCCGTATAAGTTAAAAAAAACATTCTTACCTTAATTTTGTCGAAAAGGTTAAAAAGGACCTTGTTTTGAAAACGATCAAAATATTCCTTTATAAACCACTTATAAAAGTCAAAAAGAGTATAAATGACTTTAACTCATATTCTAGTAAATAGTAAAAATGTTTTGAAATACATTTTTAAGAAACATGGATGTGGATGATAAAGAGATCCCAGTAGATTATTACGTATAAACAACCTCGGATAATGAAGAGATTGTAAAGTAAACCCTTACCTTGTACTTTTCCTTGGTTGGGGTAGGTTAACCTCCTGTATAATGGTGAAATAGTTGTTATTAAATTATACAAGAATCATATATATTAATATGATATCATATATGATCTTTTAACATTGATTTGTTAATAATATCTTAGAATTATCGTCGTTTCGGGAGTTAACTTACTCATTTTATTTTATAAGTTTTGTTACATAAGCCATGGTTGTTGTATCTTATTCATATCCAGAATGATATCCAGTCCTTAAACATCATTTTTAAATCATCAAATGATAATTATAATTGAATGGATACGATGGAGAATGAATCTCATCGCGTTCGTGGAGACGGTAGTCCGTACGTACGCACGAGCGACAATATCATTCTTTTGATATTAAAATAATATATAAATGGATGTTATATCATATATACAGAATCATTAACATGTTATATTTATTATTTACATGAGTTACACACCATTATTATACCCATCCAAATAATATTATATTGAATAACAATTACACCACGACGTGGAGACGACAAGCCGTACGTACGCGCGTATGGTGACATGTTATTCCAAGGGTGGATAGAATACTGAATATGATTGTACCATATTTATAATAACATCACAGTATATGTGAGATACTGGAGTTATTATTTTAGAATGTTAAGAACAAAGGAAGAAGAAGTGGAAGAAGAAATGAACTTGGAGTAGGGTGGTGAAATCATTACCTATTCTTCGGGTTCTTCCTTTTGATTTGATCAAAAGGGATCATTAGGTTGGCTTTTTGATCAAACTAAGGCCACTAGGTTGTAGTGAGGGATGTTGAGAGTGTATTTGGGCAGAGTTTGGCTGATCCAAAAGGCTTTGAAGGTGTGAAGAAATGAGAAGGAGGAGTGCCCTTTTATAAGGGGGGTGAGGGGCACCTTTGGAAAAGCTAGAAATATTAAATTAGAATAAATTCATATTCGGTTTCCAATGGCTCCAAAGTTGACTATTCAAAGGCTAAGGTGGGGATAGGTCGAAAACCACTCAACCAATAGAATTTAGACAGGTTTGGGTACTTATATTAACCTTATCTTTAAGTATTAACTCTAAGTTAATTAGTTTCACTTTTACAATGTCTCTTTGTATTTTTATATAATATGGTTAATAAACATACTATATAAATTCAAGCGACCCCCAAGTGGTACATTAATGATGAACCTATCATGATATAAGTCTCTTGGCCGAACCTTACATTTTTAGGAATTTAATATCAATTAATAATATAATATTTGTTTTAAGAACTCTTTTATGTCAATTTTGACACTATTCAATAGTAGATTTTTTTGAAACTCATAACAGATTTATTACTTCGAACAAAGTCAATTAAATCAATCCTAATATATCATATTATCCTATAAAATTAGTTTAATTCATTAAAAGTTTCATATTATATTTATTTGGGTATTTATAATATCAATTATTTTTATTTTTCACTATTATAGTAATTACTGCATCATCATTGTGTCATAAATAAAATAAATTATTTAATGTCTAAAAATTATAAATAAAATATCATTATGTAGGAAATCTTTTTATATTTCTAATGAATATTTATAATCTAAAATCCAACATATATAACCTTATGTAACAATTGTTTTTCTAAAAGATATATGCTTGTGTCATTTTTGTATTCATTTTAACTTAATTAAAATAAAGTGTCATTATCACTTACAAGTGGATCCATGGGGTCCCAAAATAGACCCAAAGATTCCCATGGTCGACCATGTATCAACCAATAGGGTTAAGACACTTTTTAGGGTAATTTAGTATTATTATAATATTATTTTTTAACCCTTATTTACCGGATTTACCCTTAACCATGGTAAATAAAATATTTACCGCAGTAATTATTCAAAATGTCTAAATATAAAAGTTACCTATTTACACAATTTTAACATCCTGATTCCAAATATGGAATCCATTTTCCTAAATTAAAAACACATAAGTGGCAGAAATTAATTTAAAATTAATTCCCGCTGTCAAAACAAAAAGTGTGTTTTTAAGAGATAATAACTATCAAAAGATTGACACTCGTTTATGTTCGGTTTAATTGTAAAATTATGTCCAATGACCAACATTATATTAAATGGTAAAAATATATTCTAAATATAATTTAAAACCACTCAAATTCATAATTTATCACTATTAATTATTTTGATTAAAAAAGTTGTTTTTAATTAAAACTTAGTAATTTTCACTATTCATCAAAATATGAAAGTTATCTGAAATGTACCAAAATTTAACCTTAGGCTAAATTCGATATTCCGAATCCAAAAATGAAGTCCATTTTCAAATATAAAATATATATAATTTCAAAAAGTAGGTATTACTATTCATAACGGCTAGTTTGATTAGTTATGGTGTGTTAGAACTTGGTGTTGCGTACAACACACGCTATCACATTATTCAAAGAGAAGCGTACCGTAGAAGCTTGGGGTGTTACATATATTTTATGTATTATGGTATAAAAAAACCAAACATGAGTTAATAAATAAGAAAATTATTATCAATAAACAAAATTATTATTCCCCTTTAAAATAATGTGTATATAAAGTTATTTGAATAATTTTATCAACTGTTTCTGAATCAACCAAAAACCTATATTATATTTTTTAATGGAAAATTATGTTCTTTTTGAACAAATCTATATGACACACCACTAAGTATATTATTTTAATAACTTATATTAATATTAATATAAAATATTACTAACACTTATATTTAGATGAAACTAAGGGAATAATATATAATAAAATTTCTATTTTCGATTTTTTTAGTATATACAGTCCAAAAACTATGTTCATAAATTTTTAAAAAAATTGTTTCAATATTTTTCTATAAAACCCTATGAAACCAACATTTAACCTTTCACTAAAAACCCCTGAAAATTAATTTTTATCTATAATTACCTATTTATATCACTCATAATGAATCCCTATGTTGTTAAAGTACTCCTCATATGCCATTAAAAACTCTCTATTAGTGTATAAGATTTTACCCTCAAGTTACTCATACATATTAATTGTAATATACTAATTTATTATAGAATTTGAAACTTTTAATGTGTTTAAGACATCAAATTTTCAGTCTTTATGATATTCATTCAATAATATTCTTTATTTAACACTAATTAAATACTTGGGGAATCATTTGGTTTGCCTATAATGCTACAATAAATTATGTTGCAATTTGTCCATGCAAAACATTTCTTTAATTAATAACGAAAAAAATAAAATCTCAAAGATATTATACTATAATTATCATTAATTAATTTATTTCTTACACCCATTTGTGTAAGAAAAAATACTTAATCATTGGGTTCAATGTGTTAAAAATCATTCTTTTGTTTTATAATCAATGTAGAACACTACACATGTACTTGAAATGAATTTGATAGTTGGGCCCAAAATAATAAATCACTAAATTATATTGAGTTATGTTTTTAAGTATGGGATTCCATGTATAGTGAACATAATTATTTCATAATCACACCATGAAATAATGTTTTTTATTGTTGCATTAGAAATTATATTACATGTTTTATATTTTTTCTACTCCATTATGACTCCTTTATTGTATCATATTATACCATGTTTTGATTTTCATTTTTATGATTATCAACGATTTTTTAAATGTTACTACTCTTACCCCACTAAAAATACATTAACTTATATTTTTCATTAATTATTGTGTTTTAGTTATTCATATATCACCAATTTCTTGTATAAGTCATCTAGACATCCCATGCATTTTTAAGAGAGTGATGGACATTGTGAGATCATTTTAAATATATTTAAATATTATTTTAATATAACAGTTCATTTTAACAGTGAAATGTATCATATTTAATAAATAAAATAGGTGTTCCAATCTTTTATTATTGAATGATGTTTGTCATTATTATATAAATATTGAATTAAGGTGTTTTATTAATATTGGTTTTCATAATTTCATTTCAATTAAATGGATTTACAACACAAAGAAAATGATGAATTATACATTTAGTGTTATACATAAATCAAGAGGTGTTACATGTGAACTAAATTATGATTTTATTTGATTTTAAAATGTATTTTTCCGCTTTTTGTCTCAAATACATGAATTATATCCAATACATTTTGTTTAGAAATGTGGAAATTACCATCTGAATTAAACATACATGAACTTCTCTATATCCTTATTTATAATTATATTTTTAATGATATTACACTATTGGAAGGACTAAATATCCAAATAATAAATATGTGCAATGACCTCCTCAAGTTTTATGCACTATATAAATAAAAATATCATGTCCATCACTCTAATCTATTAATAAACATGTCATAGACTTGATAGAAAACACAATGTGTGATGGAGTAATCATATGAAAGAATTTATATTATTTTTCTCATTTTTTATTACATTTAGTAGATATAAATGGCTTGATTTTAAATTTTTATTATGGTTTAGATAAGTGATAATAACCACAAGATTCAGTTTCTGAACTCTCATCCCATTGGGGGTCTCAATTTTAAAATCATCATTTTTCCATAAGACCCATTGTTAAATTTGTTTTTTATTTCTCAAATCAATTTTTAAATAATAAAATGTTAATTATAATAATACATGTTGAAAATATGAATAAATTTAATTACCTAGGATACAAATCAAAAATATATTTAACTTATATATTTTAATCTTGTTTATTCCATGTCGAACATATATTAGGAACTCTAACAATACCATAAATATGTGATTAATCAATATTAATGGTTCATAATGAGAGAGTGATTTCCATAATTGTATTCTATTAGAGTTTTAATACAGCTTTGTTGTTAGGAATTTTTTTCGTGCACTAGTTGAGGATTGGGTAAATACTCAATCAATCATTTTTATGGTTATTACATGTAAGAAAAAATATCCTAATGTATGAATTATCTTATTTTATCTTTGGATTAAAATAATTTCATTTAAAATAAAATAGTCTCTAATTTTTCAAAAATTATAGGTTTTATCATATACATATTCATTACTCATAGAATAATCCCATGGGGTTTCAAGAATTTTATAAAATATTATTCCTTGATATAAAAAATATAATACGAAAAATTAACTAAACCATTATTTGTTACTGACAATAAAAAACAATACAAAAATATATACATTTTATATCATTTGAATAATATAAATATCAAATCTCCCTTAATAATATACCAATATAAATAGTATAAGGACTAGTTTCTTTAATTGATTCCTATATATGTATATTATTACACTACACTTATGAACGTTCACCAAAATTCTGGAAATATTATAATCCATAGAAGACTTCTCATACACTATAACCACATTTAAATCATGATAAATGGTAATATAAGGAAATGGAGAGAATTCATTCATCCAAATTTGAAGACATAGAATCATTTTATCATAGTTTAGATCATAGTAATTGGATAAAACATGTTTAATAGGAAATTTAATATATTCAATATTATACAAAATTAGTAATATTCCATGATTAATTATAAAATTTCATTTAATAATAGAGGTATATCATTGAAAAAAAGTCTAGAACATAAGTTATTAAGCAATATCTATAGATCATAATCAAAATAAAATCTTATGAAAATGTGACATGCACTTTAATCATAGAAAAATATGATGATATATATAAATAAAAATATGTTATCATCATAAGATTATAATATTGATGAAAGTACCCTCTTTATTTTGTGGGAATATTAAGGAAGGTCCACATTGTATATTTTTTTGAATATCAATGTAAGATCAAGATAATATATCTAATGGGAGAAAAAATTAATCAAATTATTTTTAAGCAAAATAGGACCCCCATAAATCCACCCAACATATGTGTTTCATGTGATATCAATAATTAAAACATATCCCAAAACAAATTGGAAGAAAGTTTTTTAATTCATCACTCCATAATATTTGAATGAAAAATGGGTTTCACATAATTTCAAAATGGTACAACAAAAATCGACCATAAAAACCAATGGAAACTAATACTGAAGAATCCATCACACTAAAATAATATTTAACATGGAAATTTAATGGATAATAAATGAAAATAATCAAAATAGAAATAAATACTTTATAGTATATAAAAATGTGGTATTCAAACAATAAATTAGTTTTTAAATGATTTTGGAATTAATATATTTGAAAATGATGTTATATTATTATAAAAAGAATACATTTCTTATGGGTTAAATTAATTTTTTTAAAACATTTTTTAAAAACAGTAAACCATAAATTTTCCATCAAAATATGTACTGATTATAAAATATAATTTCAACTGCTTTATAAAACATATGAATATGGCTATATGAAAGATATATTTAACATTTTTATGTAATAGTGATTAAATAATTCATCATAAATATCATAAAAATTTATAATTTTAAAAATTGAATAAAGAAAATATTGTGGTCACCTAAAATGAAACATTTTTGGGTCACCACATAAAATCGGATATATATATATTCATACATGTAAATGGAAATATGAACATGGATTAGAAACAATAATCATTAAGGATATAAATTATTCCGTACAAGGATATACATTTGATAAATAAATTACACAAGGTAATGATTTTATTTATGAATATAACATTTTTAAGAAATTAATGTAATTATTCAATAATCATAGAATATAAAAGTTACATTTTGTAAATCAATTTTATGGAATGAATTAGTATGTCTCTAGAAATGAAGATTATTCATAAAAAACACTATGGTTGTATTATTTCATTCCAAAATGTTACATATTATTCGATTTAATAAGCATAAAATTTATAATAAGTTATTTCATAAATCTATTAATATATATAACATTTGTTAATTTAAATTTTTATTTTTCTCTAAATTCATATTAATTAGTTATCAATAGTTTCAAAATCATGAGTGTGTACTCATGATCTTTCTATATAATTATTATAATTTTGGGGTTATTGAACTATCTCAATTCAAAGACCGGTGTTCATAGATTTTTTAATTTAAAATAATAAATATTTCTCAATAATCCCATATGTATAATTTCATTAGGTAAAAAATTACATATATAGATCATAAAACCATACATTTTTATCAAACTAGTTTATTCATGTTTATTGATCCAAAGTTTATATATCCATAAATATAATATGTATGAGTAAAAAATTTCTACAAGTGAAAAATAATATTATGTATATTATTATTAAATTATATTAATTTTTTATAAAATTAATTAATCATTTTAGGTTTAAAAATTATATAATAATTTATATATGATGTAAAAAATAACCCAAGTGATAGTTATTATTTTAATAATTTTATGGGAAGGATATGGTTTTATATAATGTTACATAAAATTTATAATTTTTTTAAATAGTCATTTATACTAAAATATATATTATATTCATTCTTATAACATTAAATCAATATTGTTGATGACATGAGAAATTTATTATTCATAGATTCAGTAGTCTGCTACACCCAGGATTATTGATTTCTCTTCTAAAGGAATGGTGTTAAATGATTGGATATGAAATGTTTTTATATAATTATTATAATATTAATATAATAATATTTTTCTATCATGTACATCTATGTTAACATATATCTATGATATAGATGGAAAATGAATCCCATAATCTCATGGTGGTGGTATTCTGCATATACACATAATCACTGTGGTTTTTTTCATTGTAGTTCTAAATAACTAAATAAAAATCAGTTAATAAGTATAAAAACATAATATCATTTAAAATATACTAGTGTTATTATATAATAATTTATATAAAATTTAATTAATAGGAATATTAATATGTAAAAACATATTATGAAATAATTATTTTGAGAAGAAGATATTTAATATGGAAATATAATTAGAAATAAATGCATTATACTATCAAATTTAGATAAAGTGATTATGAAAACGTGATATAATTACAGTGGAGATAAAAATTTAATTTTTTTAGAATGAAATACAAATGGATGTTTGTTAATTCAATTGGTTAAATTATTCCCCTTTAAAAGATAAGAAATGGGAAATTTCATGAAATCCCATTTTACATAAGTAGTGGAATGAAAACATTAAAAGTTCCATAGATTAAAAAGTTGAAAATAATTCCATTTCAGTTTAGTTTTAGAATATAAATCTCATAAAACACATTTAAACACTTCTTATGAACATGTTTCATTTAATTTTTCATTAGTATTTTTCATTTTTTAATCTTTGTTATTTTAACTTGTTTATAAGTTCTTTAACTAAGTCATAAATGATATAAAAAATAATAAAAGTACCATTAAAACGTTTTTTATATTATGATACCAAGTTTAACTAATACATAATTCAGTTTAATTTAATATTAATATAAAATATAATTTTCTATTAAAACCATTAATATAAAGATGAATATATTTATAAAAAATTGTACTTTTAGCATATAGTATTCTTAAAAAGATTAATATTGATTTACTTTTAAATGAGTGTAAATGTTAGTATATATATGGTTAAAAATAATATTATATTAACATTAATGTAGTATTAAATTTTTTACTATATTCAAATTATACAATGTTAACAAAAAATTAAATAAAAATAGTGTATTTACTATTTTTTAGTAATTTAATTTAATCAATGTATTTTAAATATATGTAAAAAATTGAAAAGGGTAGTTTTATACAATTTAGACATAAAGATTAAAAAATAAAAGTTCATTTAAAAAAATTAAGCTTCTTAGAGTTTAAAAAATGTTAATTTTTAATTTTTTTATCTTTTTTTATAAGATGATTATTTTGGAAAGGGAATTATTAAGTATAAAATTGAAAATTTTAATATATTTTACCTAATTATCTTAAATAGAAATACTTATTGATTAATGTCAATTTGATATATATAGTATATTAGGAATTTTTTTAATATTAATTTATTAATAATTTTTTTAGATTGGCATTCTATATAAGATATGATATTGAACACATGATTTTAAAATTAATTTACTAAAATAAGAGGTCATTATACCATTGGAAATTGGAAAGGTGTTGAATTATAATGTTTGGAAAAATGGTATTGTCTAATGAGTAATATGAATATTTTAGAGTTCCAATTGCTTGTTTTCTCAGAATCTAAATTTTTATGTTGTGGGAGTGAATTTTTTAATGTTTAAACATATTATAAAATAAAAAATTTATTACATGTTCAAAAGACTCCAAAGTATAAAATATTATTTTGGTATATTGGAGATGGTTTTTTAACATATTAATTAAATTTAATATATGTTTTAAACATGTTATTATCTTATTTAGTCATAGAGTTTTTATATTTACCATTTTCTATATTAAAAAGAAATAAAAATGAGATTTTATTAAAAAAATATTTCATATGATTATTGAATCTGGATATTGTTTTTGTAAATTAAATGTGGTTTTTATTATTTTATACTTTAACTCCATATATATATATATATATATTCCATTTTATTAGTTTTTTTTTAATTTGATGCCTTTTCAATGTCTCAGATTTCTAAAATCTATTCTAACGTGTTTTTAGAGGCAAGGTAAAGTCAAAGGGATATTTAGAAAAAATTTATACTTTAGTTTATATGTTTTTTATGTGGTCTCTTATTTCAATTTAATGCTCACCACCTTTTTGGTTTATTCTTTAGTTTTCTTTTAATGTTGACTTTTTTGTTCGTGTGGTCACATATTTTATTTTTTGTCACTTTTTTGTTTATGTAGTTTCCCGTATCTTCATATGGTGATGTTTTCTTCATACGGTCAGTAATAATCATTGAATGATAACTTTTTATTGTGTTATAACTTTTTTCATTAACATATATATATTTATATTTATATTTAGTATATATATTGTATCCAAATTTTATAGTTTTTACTATATAAACATAAAATTTATTCAAAAATTTGTTAATATAATTGATATTTTTATAATTTATTTAATTCAATATTAATGTGATTTAAAAGGGGATAATTATATCATGGACTTCCTTTGACGAATAGGGATGTAAATGTGTACATCTTCATTGAATAAAAAGACATTTTTATTAATGGTTAATTAAAATATTATATATTATCTAACAACACTAAGGATTCATATCCTTATTTATAAATAAACTATTTCTTCTTTCATTTATTACTAATTTATTTAACATGATATGGGAGGTTTGATAGCCTCTCCATTGGTTCATAAAACACTATATTTTTTCCGAGTTCTTCATGTGTTGATTCTATCCACTATGTGTACCTCCAAATTCTGATATAGTAAATCATGCGATACTCCTCTCTTTCATGTTGGAAATCAATAAAATTTGATTTATATGTACATGTGAGAGGGATCATGCACATATTTTATTTAAGAAATGAGTATTCAATAACATAGTGACGATTATGAATTTGTTTAATTTAGTTGAATTTATGCGTTAATAAAACAAATATGGTACAACATTTAATATTTTAATATTGATATTGTATGAGTGTGATTCCTTGTTGAATGTCATGGATAATGGGATAATTCATCGTAACGTAGTTTATTTATTTATGGGAAGACTAATTTATGTCACATTAAAAATAATTGTGTAATAAAATAGATTCCCCTATATATTCTAGTTTGTGTGGGATTTTCCCTGAATAATAAAATTAAATGTGATGATATGTGGGTGTTTCATTTTGTAATGATGAAAAAATGAACTAATGATGTGCAATGGTGGTAATGGGTTTTTTTAAAAAATATGGGGTATTACTTTCTTTTTTCATAATGTACTAATTTCCCTATAGTACTAGAATTGAATTTATAATGTTGAATAAGAGTAGAAAATGTTTTTGGATTTCTAATTAAATTTTCAATTAAAATGATATGTGTGGTTAATTTGGTTGGTTCTTAATATGAAATGAATGGGCTTAATTAAAGAAATTTGCTGGGAATGAAAATACATTAAACATTATTAACCAAAAATGAAATGTATAACGTAGTTTGAGGTTTTTGGACTCAATATATATTAAATAGTTTAATTCAATTATTGGTGGTATAGAATGTGGATGAGGGTGTGAGGCATGTTGATGATGTTATCAATTTTGAACCAACATTAATCTGTTTTCTGTGGTCGTATATATGTATATATATTATATGTTCCTAATTATTTCTAAATTCACCGTACTTGTGTCATATACTTTTTCCGAAATCTAAATACTTTAGGGTTTTATGAATAACATAATAGTGGATATTATCTATTGATAAATACCATTGATTTTTGACTCTCACTTCTAGGTGTTTTTGGAAATCATATGTTGTGATTTAATTAAACCTAATGTACACTATGGTGAAGTTTGATGAGATGGATGACAGTGGGGTCAATTATGGTGGGAGAAGAGAGTGAACATTATGCTCTAAGTATTCCTAATACCCTACTAATAAGGTCATTAATTTTGAATTTTATCTAATCTAAGATATTAATAATATTTTTTTCCTAAATTTGTGTGTTATTTTATTTTATACTCCACAAAACTGTATCCTTTAATTATTGGATGCATTATAATTAAAAAGATATCGTTGGGTTTTGAATGTTATACTATCGTTGGTCAATATGACCATTGGAAACAAAACACTTAACGTTGCAATTATTTTTTTATAAATACAGGTGATCTTGGTTATTTAATAAAGAAAGAAGAGCCGATGCCCTCATCTAGTAGACTCATGACATACAAATAACATCTGTTAAAGATTGAGAAAGAGGTTGTGTCACTAGGCTTTGCTCTGGACCAAGCCCTAGCTAAGCATCAACATCTGAATCTTTAATGGAATCGCCTAAGAGAGAAGTTCAATATGATAGAAATCACCACTCGAGATTTGATTTCTCAGCAGTCCCAAGATTCTATCACCATAGAACACCTTACACTTATGTCCTATGCATGTGTTATAAAGGGCTATGTAACGAGACATTAGTTAATTTTTGTAATCCTTTTGTGTAAATAAAATTGTTACGTCATCATTAATATTTTTGGAATGGATTATCTTAATAATGTATATTTCTAATGAAGACTAATTTGATAAATTTATTTTATAAGTAAAAATTACACTTTTCAAATACTTCTTATACATATAAGATTATTATTGTTAAATAAAAATCATTTTTGATTTTCAAATGTCAAAATTAACCTTGGCTGAATTTTTAGAAATTTTCTATGATTTTTAAATTTTTGATAAATAATGTTTTATAAATAGTATTTTTTATGAATAGTATTTAATGAATAGTTTTTTTTATGAATAATAAAAAATCTTTCATTATTAAATAGATTTATCTGTGAATTGACTTTTGAAAATCAGACATAAATGATTGTAATTTGGGAATAAAATGTGGTTCAATAAGATCAAAATAATTTTTTGGTCAATAATATATTTACCCTTTTGAATAGTAATTATAACCTTATAAATAGTAATGCATATTAATGGATAGTAAATCCTCCAAAAAATAGAAACATCACCCATGAATGTATTAATACAATTTAAATATCTTAAAAGTGAAAAAATGATCATAGTATAAGTTTTGGTATTTTTGTATGTCATAAATATTTTATTAAGAATTTTATAATTATTTTATTAATTTAAAATGTAGATTTATTTTCATAAAATGTAATAATAAATTTTTACGTTATTTTCTTTTGTTTATATGATACTTTTATGGGACCTTGATTACCTTTTCAAGGTGTTAGAAAACGAGTTATAGTTGTAGAGTGGTTTTGTAAAATAAATAATGAATTTATTTAAATAAAAAATTCAAAATATTTATATTTTTTTTATAAAATGGAGTTCATTTTTGAATTCAGAGAATCAATATTATGTTAGGGTGAATTTATTTGATTTTTATAAAATTTATTGTTTTCGGTTAATAGTGAAAATATAGTTTGGAGTTTCAGTGTGTTTAATGACATCATTAATGATGTAAAAATTATGTAAAAAATATGTAATAATTTTGAATACTAAAATATGTTATGAGGTGTCTCAAGTAGCCAATACCATGGGCATGCCCATGGTTTTCTTAAAACCACCAATGAGATGTCCCTTTAAAATTAATAAAATATTCCCTCACATTTTAAAAAAATACCACACCATTCCCTCATTCATTTCATTCCAAAATACTCCTCAATGAATCTATAGTAATTATAAGACCCATGGATCCCTCCCCTGGTTCCCTTAAGCTCCCTAGGGTCCCAACCATCGAGCTTTCCACATTACTCTTCAAGGTATGAGAACCTTTCACCCTCTTATTTTATGTCATGACTTCCTTTATGTTATATCTTCTAGTTTCCATTTTATTTTCTGGGGGTATGTTCTTCTATATCATTAATGATTTCCATTTTATGTCCAAATTATGAGAGAAAATTCCAACTCTCATTATTTGGTTTTCTGGATTTTTAAGTGACGTCGTTTGGATGCGGAATTTTTGTAAAAGAAATCACATCCTCTCATTTCATTCATGTTTCCTTTTCATGTGGTATGTAATAAAATTTCCATACCATGTTCTTATTTATAATATATTATGTCCTTATACAGTATTATGAGTTATTCATGGGTGCTTTATCTGTGTCCCCTCCATTTTAATGTTTCCAATAAACATGTTATGTTGTTGTTTTGCTGCAGAAGATTCATCTCAAAATTTCTTTCTTTTTCCCTCAAGAAATTATCTTATCTTATTTATGTGAATCACAAGACTTAATTTGTTTCTAGGGGCATTCATAAAGACATAAATATGATATTATTGATTCTAAAATTGACATAGATAAAACCCTTAGTCCCTTTCCACATGTTATAAATGACATAATGATACTTTTTTTAAATAATTTTTAAAACATCAGGATTTTGATATAAGACACATTAATTTTATTCTCTTTAGGATACTTATAAAATTTATTATTATTATCTATGTGGTTCACAAAAAAACAAATATATATTAAGGGTGTGCCTTGATATCTCTCCAATGCATTGGGTACAGAATTTAATTTCTAGAGACGACATGTTTTACGATACCATGGTGAATAACCTTGGTAATTTTTATGAAACTTTAGTGATATACCTTGGTGATATGTTTATTAATGTCTATATTAAATTTTATATCTAAATATTCATGTAATTAATCATGTTTTCTTTATTATTATATTACTTTTTTTCATTGCTCATATATTTATGTAAATCATAATGATCTTATTGATATAACAAATAAATTGTTTCCCTAGTTTACCCTTACTGGGATTTCTGCTCACCCATTACTTTGATGTATGTCTCGAAGTTATGAGATGTAATAATTTGTACATAAGATTAACTTATGATGAATCCCTACATGTGAATTAGTATAATTTTTTATGTTTTCATATTTTATGTTCAAGATTTCTTAGAAACTGGACTTTAAGGATCCTTAATTTGTAAAATATAATGGAAAATTATTTAAAAAAAGGCGTGATTCCATAGTTGGTATCAAAGGATAGTTTACTGATTTATGGAAATTAGGATATGTAAACATTAGGAACAACCTGATAGGAAATATTAAATATAGGAATAATTCTATTTATTTTAATGATATAATATGTAAGTGGTTTCTGAACAAATAAATCCCCATCGGGATAAGAACAAATAGATGTGGCTCTGGCACAGATGACCCTATGAGTGAAAATGTTGACATGGAGTTTCAGGATAGACATGAGGTATCCAAGTAAAGGACATTGGTCCCTAATTTACACCTGATTTGACACTCTCGGGGAATATGATTTGTTAATCATATTCTTTTTTTGAATCATTATGATAAATTTATAGAGAAATGTAATTATTTTAGCATGATGTTTTATGAAATTAAATATTTTATAGCCAAAAGATTGAAAAATAAAATAATATTCTCACTATGGTTTTATTCATTAAGAAAATAGCAGGTAATAGGTGGAAATGTGGTAATGGTTACCATAATAGACCATAAGCTGACATCACTATGATAGAATTCGGAATAGAATTTTTCATTAAAATGATGAGAAAACTGACTCCAGTTATGGGAAATAACATGAATCAAGTTTATAGAACAATCTCACCAAAAAAGGAACACAATTCTATTGAGTCCTTTTTGCATCAACGAACACCAACATTCAATGTATAAAATGACACACTGATTTCTGAATAGTGGTTTAGCACTATCGAGAAGATATTTTTTGTGCTCCTTTGTTCGGAACAAGAGAAGGTAACCTTGGCTATTTACTACTTTGAGGGAGAATCTGATTAGTGTAGGAACTAATTAAAAATACGAGTCCAAGAGTAGAGGTTGAAGCAATGGAGTGGGAAGAGTTTAGAGGGATCTTCTTCAGTATGTATTTCCCATTGTACCTAGAGAGCAAGAATGAAGGATTTTCTAGATCTGAAACATATGGATAATGAATCAGTGGGATGATATGACATGAACATCACAAGGATTTCACGTTACACCTCTAGCCTTTTAAAGGATCAAAATGGTATCGATGATAGATTCTTCGGTGGACTGAGACCTCATATGATAAAATATGAAGCCAACCGAGACTTTGATATATATGAGGAGATTGTACGATGTGAGATGAAATTAGAACTAGATTTTTGTGAGACACATGGGTCTTATAAATAAAATGACATGAAAATATTTATGGAGACATGATTAGGTCAGACTTCTGATTAAGGAAGATGAGGTAAGAATGTGAAACATCCCATATGTAATAAATGTGGGAAGAATCATTCTAGAAACATCCTGCTCGTTGGAGTGAAGTGCTACATGTGTAGAAGAGATGTCTATATTGTGCAGAATTGTTATAGTGAGGTGAAGACTCAACATCCCAACACTAATAATAAGGGAAAAGTGGTGCATGACCAACTAGATTTCCAATTCCATAAGTGTGGATGACTTTGGCACTTCGCCTATCACATTTTAAATCTGAGGGCAGTGGAGGGGAATCACCATCAGCCTCAACAATGGCCAGGGGAGCAAGGTTGTACTTTTTCAATAACTACAGATAACGTTGAAGCGCCAAATGATGTGATGGAAGGTACTCTTGTTGTTCTCTCATAAATAGAATTTACATTGTCAGATTATAGTTCAATGAATTCATTTATTTCCTCATTGTTTGTAATGAATTTAGAATCAACCCTCGATTTTATAAAAGTAGAGTTATCAGTCCAGACTCATGGTGGGATTATCCAAGCATCGTTAGTGTTTAGAAGTTATAGTATTTACAATGGTGAGAAAAATATTATGGTGAATCTATTAATCATTCCGTTGCTATTATTCAACATTATACTAGGTATGGATATTCCCTCAATGTATAATTCTATGATCAAATGCAGATGCAATAAAATCTCAGTAATATTGAAAGAGATACCATTTTTTTATCATCCAAGGAGTGATACCTCATCCAAATATTTGCCTATAACAACCTCTTATATCCCTATTTATGGAGATTATTAGTGAAGTTGAAGAATGATATTAGAGCTTAAGGATAGAAAATGTCCACATCATCCAGGAATAGATATATGTATTTCCTAAGGATTTATCCAGCCCCCCCCCTATAAAAAAAGAAAGAGTTATCCATTGAACTCTATCATAGATCCCATTTGATTTCAAAGACCCCATATAGATTGGACAATGTGGAGCTGGAGGAATTAAAGAAGCAAATACAAGATCTTTTGGAGAAGGGTTTTATCTAACCGAGTGTGTCTCATTAGGGTGAACATGTTCTTTTTGTGAAGAAGAAGGATGGATCATTGTGGTTATGCTTTGATTTTAGAGAACTGAATGAGATCAAAGTGAAGAATAAAAACCTTCCTTCATGAATTGATGACTTATTTGACCGACTTTGTGGGGCTCAATTATTCTCTAAGATTGACCTGTGTTATTTTTGTCCCAATTGAGGGTAAAGAAAGAAGATATTTCAAAAACTTCATTTCGATCAAAATATGGGCATTATGAGTTTGTTATTATGCCATTCAGACTAACTAATGCACCTTCTATTTTTATGGATTTGATGAATATATTCTTTAAGGACTACCATGATAACATTGTTGTATTTTTTATTGATGATATTCTGATATATTCCTGAATTCGTGAGGAGTATGAGGATTATCTATGAGTTATTTTTCAAGATCTACAAAGGAGAGGCTTTTCGGAATGTTCCGATAATTTTAATTTTACTTATTAAAAGTTTCTTTCTTGGGGAACATTGTTACGAATGATGTAATCATAGTTGACCTAGAAACTACAAAAGCTGTAGAGGAGTGTGCTCAGGCTACAACATTAATTGAGATACTTAGTTTCCTTGGATTAGTGGTATATTATAAGAGTATTGGGAAATTCTTGTCACAATATTCTAATCCATTAACTATGTAAACTCAAAAGGGGTCAATTCCATAAATACAATGTAGTGTGGGGATAGTTTCCAAGAGATGACAAAGTGATTGGTCACCCACTTGTGTAAACTCTGCGCTCAAGTGAAGAAGGATTCGTTATTTTTAGCGATGCATCTCTGAAATGGAATTGGTGCATCCTCATGAAAACTAACAAAATAATTGTGTATGCATCATGATATTAGGTGACTCATGAGAAGAACTATCTTAGGCATGATATGGAGCTGGTTGTAGTCATTTTTTCTTTGAATATATAGAGGCACTATCTTTATGAGTAGTAATATGATATATACCCAGACCTTTAATGATGGAAGTATATTTTTACAAAAAATGAATTGATCATGAGATAGAGAATATGGTTGGAACTGCTCAATGACTTTTGTTATACAATTCATTTTCACCCCTGAAGAGGAAAAAAATTCATTGATGCATTAAGCTGGAAATACACAGTTGTCCTTTCCATGATTTAGATTCAAAGAGATATTTTCATAAATAACCTATTAAACATGGACCAAGAAATTATAAGTGAAAGGACATCATATACCCAAACCCAAATTATTTCCTAGATTTCATTATATGAGACAAACAAGAATGCTCATAAACAAGATCCTTTGTTACATAAGAAGTTTGAGGCTACGAAGGATGTAATGTTTCTTGGGATCAATATTGATCATGAAGGTTTACTGAAACTTCATACAAGAAATTCTGTCTCATCTATTCAAGAAATAAATAATGAGAATACGGATGAAACTCATAAATCAATGTTCTATATACATCCAGGGAGTAATAAATGTATAGATTACTTTGTGGACATTATTGGTGGGATAATAAGAAAAGAAAGCTTGATGACTACACTATAAGCTTCTTGGTATGTCAACAAGTGAACAAAGAGAGACATGTTTCAAAGGGGGTGTTACAAACACTACCCATACTAGCATAGAAGTGGGAAAATGTCACTATGCACCTTTTCACTCGTCTTTAGAGAACTTCAACATGAAACAATGCGATATGGGTTACTGTGAACTGTCTCACCAAGACTGCCTGTTTTATCTCTCTTCAGGAAGGTTTCTCTCTTGATAAACCTTCAAGGATTTATGTGAAGGAATCAGTATGAAAACATGGAGTTTCACATTCTATCATATCTGGTCATGATCCTAGGATCACATCAAAATTTTAGAGAAGGAATCAACATACACTGGCACTTAATTGATTTTTAGTATGGACTATCACCCCAAAATTGATGTTCAATCTGAATGGACTATTAAAACACTATAGTAAATTATGAGAACATGCTAAATGGAATTTAAATCTGGATGGGATCAACATATACCTTTAGTTGAGTTATCTTACATCAAGATATTCTACACAATAATTCAAATTACACCGTTTGAGGATCTATATGGGACGTGATATAGAACTCCCACATGTTGGGGTTAAGTTGGTGAGACAATGCTTCTTGGGATTGATCTTGTTCAAGATATAACATAAAAATTCCATTACATTCAACAATATATTAAGGATTCTCAATGTTGGAAAAAGATCTATTCTAAAAACCCTCAAAGGGACATGAAGATTGATTTTAGTGACAAGGTATATCTTCAAATTTTACCTTGGAAGAGAGTCATGTGGTTTGGAAGGAATGGGAAGCTCAACCCTATAAACATAACCCCTAGGAAAACCTTGATCGTGTTGGAGTAGTGGCCTATCATCTTGAACATCCTCCAAATATAGCACAAGTTAATGATGTATTCCATGTATCCATCTGGAGGAATTTCATTCTTGAACCTTCAAATGTTCTAAATACAGAGCTGGTAAAACAAGAACATACCCTATCTTATGAGGAGAAACCGATGGAGATCATAGATTATAAATACAAGGTTCACCGCAATAAGACTACCCACCTTGTAAAGGTGTTGTGGATGAACCAAAAATGTGAAAAATCCACGTGGGAACGAAAGGAGTCTATGATCAGAAGTTACCACACATTTTCTTTTTTGAGGGTATAAGTTAATATTTCTGGGAAGAAATTTATTAAGGGGGGATGAATGTAATGACCCACACATTTTAATAATATTTTACCCTAATTTTTTATGTTATTATATTTTATACTCCAAAAAATTATATCCTTAAATTAATGATGTGATTATAATTAAAATGATAACATTGGGTTTCGAATTTTATATGACCATTAGTCAATATGACTGTGGGAAATTAAATATTAATGTTACAAATATTTATTAAAATAAAAGTTATATTGGTTAATTAATAAAGAAAGAAGAGTTGGTGGCCTCATCTAGATGACTCGGGCCATACGAAGCCCATCTATTAGAGCTTGGGAAAAGGTTGTGTCACATGGATTTTCTCAGGACCAATATAAGGCCCCAGCTTTAAACATTACATAATCTTGAGTTATTTCAAGAATACACATTGATGATCTTTTCAGGTTTAGTGTTTTAGATAATTTGATCATAAATCATGCATTACATTCCACATTTAAACAAGGTGGTTACTTAAAAGGCAGTGTTTATTTTTTCCCATCAAAGGAAACTTATATAAAAAAACATGGATTATTTCTTGAAACTTCCTAACATTATCATCACATCATGTACCTTTCCCTTGACCTATGAAAAACATTTAAAAACATTTGATGAGCATAAAAAGCTTAGTAAGGGATATAAAAGTACATGAAGTAAACATTAGTCCATGTATACAAAAGAATCAATATAATCATACTTTATTCATAAAATATAATCCCTTTAACTTACCTCATGAAATCATAAGATTTATGAATAACTCATAGAAATCATAAGACATAAAGGTAACTAGAGGCATTCATAACATTCGTAGGGAGTAACCATGGTGGTTACATTTGGAATACCCATCACAGTATATTCCCTAAAACTCTTCGGAGAAACCTTATCGTTTAACCCCTTCATATTACCCAATGCTTTGGAGTCCTATCTCAGGCTCACCCACCCTTATTTTATTAATGAACCACCCGTCTTCATAAACAATTCCCAAGATCCATAACATAATCGTATCACATAAAACATGCATAAAGGAAACATAACATTTCCACATTTCAATCACAAGATATTAAGAACACATTGATATAATCAAAACATTATCAAAACCATTTTAAATACCAAAATAAAAGAAAATTAAAACTTTTTATTTATTTTTCATTTAAAAAAAAGTCATGGCTTGTAGAGGAATCCGAAACTCAAATAATGGTCATGGCGACGAAGAAGTCGTTGTCTCCTCATACGTAAGAGAAAAAAATTCCCTTATGTTGTTTAGTATAAAAATTCATGTAAAAAAATTCATTTTCAATTAAAATTAAAAAGGGTTTATTATACAACTAATAATATAAGGTCATATGTAAATTGAAGTATGCCTCAATGAAAAAATATTGAGACGAAGTCCTTTACCACAAGTCTGACATGACTTGTTCGTTTCTTTGTATTCTGGAATAATAAATGTTAGAAAATTAATAATTTCTTAAGTAATTCATTTAATGTTTATTATTAAATTTATATCACATATTATCATGTTATAATAATTAGTTAATTATGTGTGTTTATATCATACATTTTGACGATATTCGGTATATGAGTCAAAAATAATCTTGTTTGAAAATAATCACCCATGCAGTTATAAGTACATCATCTCCAGAATGGTATTAATAATTTAAATATCATGTATATCAAGTATATATTCATTTTATACTATTCCATAACATTTGGAGAGAGAAAATTAAATGCACCGTTCATGGAGATGGTAGGCCATACGTACGTATGAATGCTACTTTCATTTCTTTGTCATATTAAAGGAATTAAAACTAAATGAGACACACACAGACAGATATATATATTAAAATTCCAAAATAATATATATGTTATATAGGTAACATATGTTCATTAATTATATTTTTTATAAATTCCATGTTTGGAATGAATGAGTCACATCACATGAGGGGGCGGTAGTCCACACTTTCTCAGATGAAATTATCACATTTTCACAACATGAAAAGCATAAAGGTATGTTTTAAATATAAAATACATAATCATATAGAGGGAATAAATATATTATATATCATATATAAATACAATGACATCATAATGGCCACCATGAAAGGTGTTAAAAGAAGATTGAAGAATCATCGTTTCGGGAGGCAGTAATTTTCCATCCATAGAAACAATATGTTCTTTAACCATTAGAAGGACGTGTGTGTAAGTGTAAATCAAATATTTCTCATAAAAAAATCCTAGTATATTTAATATACTGGTGTTATTACAAAATAAATGAATAAAAACTATTTAGGGGGTTGGAGAAGCAAAATAACACAAAAAAACATAAGAGAAGACATTAACTTTAAATCAGGTAACTCCCCTTGGTTTGCCCCAAAAGGGTTTATTGACGAGCTATCTGCCTAAGGTAAGGCTTCTAGGATGAAGATAGGGATATTGGTAGATTATGTTAGTAGAGTTTGGATGATCCAAAGGGCTTGAGAAGTGTGAGAGATGGGTAGGAAGTGGGGTCTTTTTATAAGGGAGAGGAGGGGCTCTTTTGGAAATCTTGAAACTATTATTTTATTATAAATAGAAATTCAATTTATAAAGCTCCAAAAATCATTATAGAAAAGGATAATATGTCCCATGTTCGAAATAAAATCATCCAATAGGTTTTTGACAAGGTTATATCTTATATTTTACCTTATCATTTCATTTTATTTAAATCGTTCATTAATGACGTAATCACTGCATCATCATGGTGTCATAAATAAATTTATTTATTTAATGTCAAAATATTATAAAAAATATCATGATTTAGGAAACCTTTTTATCTTTATAATGAATAGTTATAGTCAAAAAATATGACTTGTATAACCGCATATAATTTTTTTTAGTAAAATAATACATGTTTGTGACATGGTTATTTTTTACTTTAAATAAAAAGTTACTAATGTCATTATCTTACCCAAGTGGCTCCATGGGGTGCCAAAAATTGACCCATGGATTTTCGTGGTCCGCCATGACTCATCCAAAAATGTTAGGACATGTGTCAAGGTATTTTCATATTATTATAACATTATTTTTACCTTCAATTACCCTAATTACCTCTAATCGCGGTTAATAAAAGTCAAAAGTTACTATTAACAAAAAATTATTTTCATCAAATTGGAAAAAAATTTACTTCCTAATGAAAACCATGTATGTCGGAATTTTGAAATTAAATTCACAGAAGCGGTAAAATTTTATTTAAAGGAAAAATCAGTTTTATTAACTACCACTTAAAGGTTTCACTATTCATAAAAAATTGAAATTTTTTAGAACAATACCAAAAATTCACCCTAAGCTATATTTGATATTACAAATTAAAAAATAATGTTAATTTTGGAAAATTTAAAACATATAAGTTTCAATAATTAATTTTATAATCAATTCCCTCTATCAAAACAAATAACGTGTTTTTAAGAAACAATACCTATCAAAAGATCGACAATTGTTTATGTCCAATTTGAAAGTTAAATTAATTCTAATGTCCACTATTGGATTAAATGGTAAAAACATATTCTAATTGGACTTTAAAAACAATTAAAAAGATAATCTACTCATATAAATAAATTCTATTAAAATGCGGTTTTGAATAAAAATACAACATTATTCACTATTCATTAAAAAATGAACATTATTAGAAAATACCAAAAATTTATCCAAATTATATTTCAATGTACCAATTATAAATAATAAGTTTATTTTGACAAAGAGATCTTATCAAATTGTCAATATTTAGATTTAAAAATGGTTTTCCATCAAAAGGGAGTAAACCAAACTTTTTAAAATATTAGTGTATTCTATGCTTAAGATTGGATTTATTCTCATTTTAAGTCTCTAAAAAAATATCTATTTCATAAATAGACATAGATATGAAAAAATATTACTATTTACTAACTTGTGATGTTACATCCTTCCCCCATTTAGAAAATTGTGTCCCTTCAATTTCTTTACTTATAGAATAAGTGGGGGTATTTATCCCTCATTGCATTTTTAGATTCCCTTGTTGCCTCTTCAATCATGTGGTTTTTCGAAAAAACCATTACATGATGAATCACCTTATTCTGCAACACTTTCTCTTTGTGGTCAAAAATCTAGACAGGTTGTTCCTCATAAGATAGACTCTCTTCCAGCTGAACTACCTATGTACTCAAAACCCGATATGGATCTGGCATATATTTTTTTAACATTGAAACATGAAAAACATTGTGTACCTGAGATAAATTCGAAGGTAAAGAAACTCGGTATGTATCTGATCATACTCTCTCCAGATTTTCATATGGTCCAATGAACCTTGGACTCAGCTTTCCTTTCTTACCAAATTTCATCACACTTTTCCATGGTGAAACTTTTAGGAAGACATGATCACCTACCCCAAAAGAGAGATCCTTCCTCCTGTTGTTCGCATAACCTTTCTTCCTGCTCTGAGCTATTCTCATGTATTTATGTATCAGCTGAAATTTTTCTACCAACCATTCTACCAATTCTGGTCCCATCAACTTTCTTTCACCCACTTCATCCCAAAAAGCTGGAGTTCGACACCGCTTCCCATATAATGCCTCAAATGTTTCTATCTGTATACTGGAATGAAAACTGTTATTATAAGAAAACTCAACCAAAGAATGATGTTTGTCCCAACTTCCATGACAATCCATCGAACAAGCACATAGCATATCCTCCAGTTTCTGAATTTTTCATTCTGATTGCCCATCTGATTGACGATGAAAAGCTGTACTAAAATTTAATTCAGTACCCGACAACTTCTGAAGGCCTTTACAAAAGTAAGTAGTAAACCTGGGATCACGATCAGATACAATAGATAGGGAACTCCATGTAACATGAATATATCATTAAGATACAAATGTGAAAGTTGATCAAAGTAGAAAGTATCTTGTATAGTTAGGAAATGAGCAGATTTAGTCAAGAAATCAACAATAACCCAGATTTCATTATTACCTCGAGGTGTCTTCAGCAATCCCACAACTAATTCCATGGATATTTTCTCCATTTTCCACTCTGGAACTGGTAAAGGCTGAAGCATCCCTTTTGGTAACTTCCGCTCTACATTAACCCATTGGTAGCTCAAACACTTCACAGTAAAATCAAAAATATCTCTTTTCATTCCATCCCACCAGTAATACTCCCGAAGATCTCTATACATCTTAGTACTGCCAGGATGAACTCAAAATGGAGAACTATGAGTTTCACCTAACTACTATCTCTTCAACTGTGAATCACAAGGCACACACAATGTCATCCCAAATCTAAAAACACAATCATTATCAATGTTGAATTCAGGTAACATACACTTCTGAACCAGCTCTACCTTTTTTTGCAACTCACTGCCTTGCTTTTATGCTTACTTAATTCAATCTGTTAGATAAGATTTCACTGATACCTGAAAAAAATAGACTAATTTCCTACACCAAAAACTTCCAATCCAAAATTCATCAAATCCTTAACCAAAGGATCACATTCCAAATATAACAAGGTTAATGAAGAATTACTTTTTTGAATCAAAGCATCAACAACTTTATTTTATTTTCTCATATGTTAATGAATTGTACAATCATAATCCTTGATTAATTCCAGCCATCTTCACTATCTCATGTTCAATTCTTTCTGACTAAATATATAGTTTATCCTTTTGTGATCAGTATATATTTCAAACTTTACACCATACAAATGATGTCTCTAAATTTTTAAAGTGAAAACCACAGTAAATAATTCCAAATCATGCGTAGGGTAATTTATCTCATGTATTTTCAACTGACGTGAAGCATAAGCAATTACCAGATCATTCTGCATTAGGACGCAACCGAGTCCTTTTAATAAACCATCACTGTAGATAACAAACTCACTATTCCTAGAAGGTAGTGCCAAAACTAGAGTATTCACCAATATTTTTTTTTCAATTCTAAAGAACAATCATCACATTATTTTGTCCAAATAAACTTAACACCCTTCCAAGTTAGCTTAGTCAATGGGCTGGACAACCGTGAATTTTTTAACAAAACTCCGTTAAAAGCCTACCAAACCAATAAAAGGAATCTCAGTTACATTTTTGGGTCTTGGCCATTCTTCAACAACCATTGTTTTTTGAAGGATCAACAGTTCTTCCATCTTTAGAAACAATGTGACCAAGGAAATAAATTTGTTGCAACCAAAACTCACACTTGCTGAATTTCCAATACAATTTCTTTTCTTTTAATGTTTTCAAAATAACCCTTAAATGACTTTCATGATCCTCTTTACTTTTAGAAAAAACCAAAATATCATCAATGAAAACAACCAAAAACTTATCCAAGAACTCACAGAAAATTCTATTCATAAGGACCATGAATAAAGCAGGGGCATTGGTTAACCCAAAATCTATAACTACTAATTCATAATGGCCATATCTTGTACGAAACGTGGTCTTTAGAATATCTTCGTCCTTTACCTTCAACTGATGGTACCCCAATCTCAAGTCAATATTCTAAAATTACTGAGCTCCCTTAGCTGATCAAACAAATCATCGATATGAGGCAAAAGACATTTTTTCTTAACCGTGATGTTATTCAAGGCTCTATAAGCAATGAAAATTCTCATTGAAACATCTTTCTTTTTAACAAATAAGACAGGAGCACCCCATGGTGATGTGCTAGGACAAATGAAACCTTTATCTAATAAATCTTGCAATTTCTCCTTCAACTCTAAATGTTCAATTTGAGCCATTTAATAAGGGGGTTTTGAAATTGGCTTAGCATCAGGAACTAAGTCAATAGTGAATTCAACTTCCCGATATGGTATTTTTCCAGGTAACTCATTAGAAAAAACATCAGGATACTCATTTTCCACTAGCACATCAGTAATCTGAACGGTTCCGTTGTTTTCAACAATATGTGCAAGGTAAAATTAATTTCCATATTTTACATCTTTCTCAGCCTCTTGATATGTTATCAACATTAAGGGTTCATTCTTGTACAAAAAATAAAAGTATTTATGAAAAGAAACTTCCTTATCTCTACAATAAATCATATCATGGTAAACAGAGAGACAATACATACCCAAGATAACATCAAACTATACTAGAGGTAAAACAATATGGTCTGCAAGTAGGTTAATTCCACGGATATGGATAGTAAGATTATTATAAATTATTTTTGCCTCAATATTTACCCGAGGTGTTTTTACCACAAGTTTAGGAGTCATTTATTGAGATGGTATTCCCAATTTACTAGAAAATTTTTCAGAGATGATAGAATGTGTAGAAGAAGAATCAAACAACACATTGGCATAATCTGAAAAAACCAAAAAATTACCTGATACCACTTCATTTGATGGTCCAACATCTTCTGAAGTAGTTGTAAATGATTTCACCACACCCTTCTGATTGTAGCCTGACTGCTTACCATCATTAGAGCTCTTTGTCGGACACTCATTTGCATAATGACCCATATCATTGCTCTTGAAACATTTCACTAACTGTAAATCATATTTGGTCTTACCATCACCTTGATCTTTTAAAGTGCAATCACGAGCCTTATGTCCCATCTTACCACATCTGTAGCACTTTCCAAAATTCAAAAGACATTCCCCAACATGCTTTTTACTACATTTTTCACAAATTGCAAACTTAGTTTTCTTACCATCAAACCTTTTTGAAGGATTATTCCCTTTCTCCTTCCACCTCGGTCTGTTCTTCTGTTGGTTTTCATAGAACACTTGATCATTTGAAAACTCCATTTCCACCTTCTCAGCACATCAAACAAGCTTTTCATAACCTTTGAACTCATGAGAAGCTAATTCCCTTTGATATTTTGGCTTTAATACTGAGAAAAAACTATTTATTTTACTATCAAGGTCTCAGATAAAATTTTGAGCATATATTGCCAATCGAGTGAAACTTTCTTCCTCAGAAGCCACTGAGTCATCCTCTTGCCTCAATTCCAAGAATTGTTTTTCCATCCTATGTTGAACAGCCTTTGGAAAATATTTCTCAAGAAACATACCTTTAAATTCATGCGAGTCAAGAGAAACAACATCATCAGCATCCGAGATATTTTTAACCATCGACCACCACTGATCTGCTTCACCCTCCAAACGGTAAACAAAAAGACTAAACTTTTTATTTTATGAACACCCCATGTCCTCAAAAATATTCTCCAGTGCTTTAATCCACCCTTCAACTAGCATAGGGTCAGATGATCCTTTAAATGATGGGGAATGTTGCCTCATGAAATGTTCCAAAATTGACATGTTTCTCTATGGTTGTTCTCAATGATCTCGTGCATGGATACCACCACCATTTATCGCTTGATTCAACTGCGTAATTGCTGCAACAAACTGTTCAGTTCCAATTCCGACTATCTCAGGATGCTGATTCGGAAGGTCATTTCCTTCTATATGACTTCTAAGAATTACTTCCCTATTTCTTCTGCAGAAATCCATTCTGAACAAACATGTCTAAGATGAAGCAACATGGTAATCTTCAAATTCTATATCATATTCAATTTGACCATAATTATTTTTGGACAATAATTAAATATAATTCCAACACTTAATGTTATCTAAACCTCCCTTTGATACCAAATATAAGGCCCCAGCCTTAAACATTACTTAATATTGAGTTATTTCAAGAATACACATTGAGGATCTTTTCAGGTTTAGAGCATTAGAGAATTAAATCCTAAATCATGCATTACATTCCACATTTAAACAAGGTGGTCACATCAAAGGTAGTGTTCATTTCATTCTAGTAGAGGAAACATATTTAAAATAAAACATGGATTGTTTCTTGAAAATTCCTCGACACTATCATCACATCATGTACATTTCCATTTACCTATGAAAAACATTTCAAAAACATGGGATGAGCATAAAAAGCTCAGTAAGGGATATAAAAGTACGGAAAGTAAACATTAGTCCATGTATACATAATAATCAATGAAATCATACTTTATTCATAAAATATAATCTCTTTTACATACCCCATGAAATCATATGATTTATGAATAACTCATAAAAATCATAAGACATAATGGTAACTTGAGGCATTCATAACATTCGTACGGAGTAACCCTCATGGTTACGTTTGGAATACCCATCAAAGTATATTCCCTCAATCTCTTTGGTGAAACCTTAGAATTTAACCCCTTCGTGTTACCCAATGAATAAGTGAGCTATCATGGGCTTACCTTCCCTTAGTTTAACACGGAACCACCCATCTTCATAAAAAATTACCAAGAACCATAACATAATCGTATCACATAAAACATGCATAATGAAAACATAGCATTTCCACATTTCAATCACAAGATATAAAAACACATTGATATAATCAAAACATTATCAAAACCATTTTCAATACCCAAATAAAAGGAAATTAAAACATGGTATTTATTTTTCATTTAATAAAAAGTTATGGCTTGTAGAGGAAGCCGAAACTCATATAATAGTCACGGTGACAGAGAAGTCATTGTCACCGCATACGTATGAAAAAAACATTCCCTTTTGTAATTTAGTAAATAACTTCATGTAAAAAGATTCCATTTGAATTAAAATTAAAAAGGGTTTATTATACAACTAATAAAATAAGGTCGTATATAAATTGAAGTATTCCTCAACAAAAGGATATTGAGGCGAAGTCCCTTACCTCGGGTCTGACTTGTCTTGTTCGTTTTTTATATTCCTGAATAATAAATGTTGGTCAATTTATAATTTCCTAAGAACATATTTTAAATTTTATTATTTAATTTATTTCACATATTATCATGTTATAATAATTAGTTAATTATGTGAGTTTATATCATATGTTTTGACAATATTTGGTATATGATTCAAAAATAAACATGTTTGAAAACAATTGCCCATGAAGTTATAAGTTTATCATCTCCAGAATGGTATTAATGATTTAAATATCATGTATATCTAGTATATATTCATTTTATACTATTCTATAACATTTGGAGATAAAAAATGAAATGCACCGTTCATTGAGACGGTAGGCCGTATGTACGCATGAATGCTACTTTCATTTCATTGTCACATTAAAGGAATTAAAACCAAATGAGAAATATATATATTATAATTACAGTATAATATATATGTTTTATAGGTAACATAAGTTCTTTAATTACATTCTTTATAAATTCCATGTTTGGCACGAACGAGTCACATCACTTGAGGGGGCGGTAGACCACATTTTCTCAAATGAAATTATCGTATTTGCACAACATGCAAGGCATAAAGATATGTTTTAAATATAAAATACAGAAGCATAGAGGGGGAAAATATATATAATATATCATATATAAATATAGTGACCTCATAACTTCCACCATGAAAGGTGTTAAAATAATATTGAACAATCATCATTTTGTGAGGCAGTAATTCGCCATCCACAGAAACAGTATGTTCTTTAACCATTAAACAGAGGTGTGTGTAAGTGTAAATCAAATGATTATCATAAAAAAATCCTAGTATATTTAATATACTGGTGTTTTTTCAAATGAAAGGAATTAAAATAATTTATGGGGTTGCAGAAGCAAAATAAAACAAAAAGACATAAGAGAAGACATTACCTTTAAATCGCGTAAATCCCCTTGGTTTGAACCAAAAGCGATTCTTGAAGAGATTTCTACCTAAGGTATGGATTCTTGGATGTAGTGATGGATATTGGGAGATTATGTTTGTAGAGTTTTTATGAGGAAAAGGGATTTATAAGTGTGAGGGATGGGTACAATGTGGGGTCTTTTTATAAGGAATAAGAGGGGCTCTTTGGAAAATCATGAAACTATTATTTTATTATAAAATTAAATTCTGTTTCTAAAGTTCCAGAAGTCATTAAAGACGAGGTTTATGTGACCCATGTTTGAAATAAAATCATCCAATAGGTTTTTGACATAGGTAAGTCATTTATTTTACCTTATCTTTTCATTTTATTTAAATCGTTCATTAATGACGTAATCCGTACATCATCATGGTGTCATAAATAAATTTATTTATTTAATGTATAAAAACTATAGAAAAATATCATGATGTAGGAAATATTCTTATCTTTATAATGAATATTTATTGTAAAAAATATAACTTTTATATCCTCATGTAAAAATTGTTTTAGTATCATAATACATGTTTGGGACATTTTTATTTTTACTTTAAATAAAAAGGTATTAATGTCATTATCCTACCCAAGTGGCACCATGGGGTCTCAAAAATTGACCCATGTATTGTATTGGTCGGCCATGAATCATCCAATAATGGTAGTACATGTGTCAAGGTATTTTCATATTATTATAAGATTATTTTTACATTAACTTCCCTTAATTACCACCAATCGCGATTAATAAAACTCAAAAAGTTACTACTCACCAAAAATTATTTTCATCACATTGAACCAAATTTTACTTCCTAATGACAAACATGTATGTAGGATTTATTAAATTAAATTCACAGAAGTTGAAAATTTTCCTTCAAATGAAAAATCAGTTTTTTAACTACCACTTAGTGGTTTCACTATTCATTAAAAATTGATGTTTCTCATAAATATACCAAAAAATCACCCTAATATATATTTGATATTAAAAATTAAAAAATTATGTTCATTTATCCAAATTCAAAACATAGAAGTTGCATTTATTAATTTTATAATTAATTCCCACTATCAAAACAAATAACATGTTTTTAAGAAACAATACATATCAAAAGATCGATAATTGTTTATGTCCAATTTCAAAGTTAAATTAATTATAATGTCCACCATTAGATTGAATGTTATGAAAATATTCTAATTAAACATTAAAAAAAATTAAAAATATAATATAACCATATAAATTATGTAGATTAAAATGAGGTTTTGAATTAAAATACAACATTTTTCACTATTCATTAATAAATGAACATTATCCGAAAAATACCAAAAATTTTTCCAAAGTAAATTTCAATTCCCAATTATAAATAATAAGTTTATTTTTACAAATAGAGCTTATAAAATTTCCAATAGTTATATTTAAAAATGGTTTTCCATCAAAAGGAAGTAAAACAATTTTTTAAAAATATTAGTGTATTCTAGGCTTAAGATTTGATTTATTCACTTTTTAAGCCTCTAAAATACTATCTAATTCATAAATAGACATAGATAAGAAAATATATTACTCTTTAATAACTTGGGATGTTACAACCAAGACCATGTTGGTCTTGAACATGTGAAGCTTGAACAAAATCACCTAAGAGAAAAGATCAAGCTGATAAAAATCACCACTTGGGAAATATTATCTAAGACACCCCAAGATTATATAACCATAGCATAAATCACACATATGATTCTATAAAATAGTTATAAGAGGATATGTTACAAGATCTTAGTTACTTTTTGTAATACTTTGGTATAAATAAAATTAATTTCTCATTATTCTTATTGTAGGAATAGATTTTCTTAATAAAGAATATGTTTTTTAAGACAAATTCTATAAATTTATTTTAGAAGTAAAAATTGTACTTTTCAAAAAAAATCCCTTACATATTATATTATTATTCTAAAATAAACATCATTTTTTAATTTCAAATGTCAAAATTAACCTAGGCTGATTTTTTAGGAATTTTCTAAGAAGTTTCAAATTTGATAAATAGTGTTTTATGAATTGTGTTTTTTTGATGAATAATATTTTATGAAAAATGTTTTTTTGATGAATAGTTAAATATATTTTATTATTAAATAACTTTTTTTTGAAATGATACTTGAAAGTCGGATATACATGGTTGTAATCAAGGGAAAAAAGTTCCATAAGATCAAAATAATTTATTGGTGAATTGTAACTTTACCCTTTGGAATATTAATTTAACCCTTATGAATAATAATGAATATTAAATCAACCAAAAAATACAAACTTCACCCACGAATGTATAAATACAATTTAGACATCTTAAAAGTTAAAATGATCATAGTATAAGTTTTGTTATTTTTGTATGTCATAAATATTTTATTTACAATTTTATAAATAATGCAATAATTTAAATTGAACATTTATTTTCATTAAATGAAATCATAAAAAGCTACTTTATTTTCTTATGATTCGATAATTTTTTGGTACCTTGATTTCCTTTTCAAGGAGTTACAAAACAAGTTATAGTTTTAGAGTTGTTTTATTCAAATAAAATACGTTTTTATTTAAAAAATAAATTCAAAAGATTTCGAATATTATTTCCAAAAATGAAGTTCATTTTTGAATTCATCGCATCTATATTTGTTTAGGGTGAATTTTTGCGATTTTAATAAAATGTTTTGTTATTCAGTGAATAGTGAAAATTCAGTTTTGAGTTTCAGTGTGTTTAATGACTTCATTAATGATGTAATCATGGTGTAATAATTCTGGTCAACTTGTAAATAGTTTGATAAGTTATTAGGAATCCCATGTGGACAATACCATGGGAAAATACTGTGGTAATGACCATGAATTTGGAAATACCATAGATGAGGTGTCCCTTGAAAATTAATAAAATATTCCCCCAATTTTTCTATAAATAGAATTCCATTCCCTCATTAATTTCATTCCAAAATCCCCCTCAATGAGGTTATGGTATTTTTACCTCCCAAGGATACCTCCCATGGTTTCCTCAATCCTCCCAACTTCCCAACCATCATGCGTTCAATGTTACTCTACAATTTAAGGGAATCTTTCACCCTTCTTTTTTAAGTCATGAATTCCTTTATGTTATGCCTCTTATTTCCATTTTATTATATGGGGGTATGTTATTAAATATAATTTGAGTTCTCCATTTTATATCCAAATTATTAGAGACCCTTTATTCTCCCATCAACTATTTTTCTATATTTCTAAGTGAATCGTTTCACTGATGACGTTTTGTAAAAGAAATAACATCTTCTATTTTATTTCTTGTTTTCTTTTAATGTGGTATGTCATTTAAATATCCATACCAGGATCTTATTTCAATTTTATTATATCCCAATATTGTATTATGAGTTGTTTCTGAGTGTTTGATATGTGTTTCAACTTTTTCATGTCTTCTAAAAACATGTTATGTATCCATTTTGTTGAAGAAATTTCATCTCAAAATTTATCTCTCTTTCTCTAAAAATATTCTCATATCTTATTTATGTGAATAACCATAACTATTTCAATTCTATAGGTGTTCATAATGACATAAAAATTATTATCATGGTTCATTAATATACTTACATAATACCCTTAGTCCCTTTCCATGGGTTATAAATGACATAATGATCTTGTTTTTAAACACTTTTTAAAACATCATTATTTTGATATGAAACCGATTTCTTTTATTATATTTTGGTTATTTATGAAATTTATGATTATGATCTATATTCATAACTTGATAAAAATAAATATTAATGGTTCACACTCAGATAGTGCTCCAATGCATTGGGTAAAGAATTTAATCTCTAGACATGACTTGTTTTATGAAACCATGGTTAATAAACATGGTATTTTTTATGACATGTTGGGGATATACATTTGGTGATATGATTAAAAATATATAAATTAATTATTTTAGACACATATTCATGTTATGATTCATGTCCTTTTTTATTATGATATTCCTCTTTTTCAATCGCTCATGTCTTTTTGTAAATCATCAAGTTGTTATTGATATCTCAAGTATACTGTTACCCTTAATTACCCTTATTGGCCCTTCTTCTCACTCATTCCTTTGAAGTATATCTCCAGTTTATGGGATTCAATAATTTTTACTTAGGACGAACGTATGATGAATTCTAAGTAGTGGATTTGAAGAATGTTTTTAGTTTTCATGTTTCGTGTTCTGGATTTCCATGACACTGGACTTTAAGGATCCTATATTTGTAAAATGTAATGAAATGTTATGTAATAAAAGGTAGGATTCCATTGGTATTATGTAATGGAATATGATTATTCATGTGTGATGTGATTTTCTAAGATGGATGAGTTGTTTTCTAAAAGGTTTTCTGTGGTAAAGTGATATGGATTTCCAGGAGGTATAATATTTGGGTTTAAGAGAAGCACACTAGTGGTAAATAATTACTCATTACCTTTTAATTAACATGAATTTTATTATATTTGTGGCATATATTTATTTTTTGGTTAAAATGGGATAATCTAGTTGACATGTTTCGGTGGTATTGGTTCTACTCTTTGATGACAAGGCAATTAGTATACTCACTTCACATGTTCAAGAGAAAAATTGGGTACAAACCTACTAAATATTCATTTTTTCCTACCCAATATATATATAAATAATAGTTAAATATTATACATATGTTATTCATAGAAAATTATTGACACTTCATTCTTGGACATTAGTGCTTCCGTTGTGTCACTATTGGAATGTGCTTTTAGGTATTTATTTGGACACACATGTTTCCGTTAATTCTAATAAATTTAGAATGGTTATTTGTTTATTTTTATATTATTTAAGTGATATTGTTATGTTTTGTTTTTCATATCATGAAATCCTATGTAATAATGGTATATTAATTCCATTAATGTGGTATTTTATTCTCTCAGTTCTTATCCCCAAACCAGGGCCTACTACAAAAACAACTCATCAATTATTTTCTCTCTTCAATTATATCATCCGTAAGAGGTGTACTATTTCTGGGAGGGTTCATGAAATAGTTTTACTAAAGGATAGGATGGGAGATATATGGATTCTAGGATTTGGAAAAATAATTGATGAATAGGTTGGTAGGGAAGCATTTCCAATTCATTGTGTTGCATGACATGGAAATAGAAGATTGGAAAGAACATAGAGTTTTGTCTAATTATAATTTAATTAATTAAATATAAATCATCTAACTGACCAATTTATGGGATACCTCATATAGGGTATATTAGTAATATATTTATATGAATATTGATTTATTTATTTCCGTTTTAATTGGGTGGTTTTATATGGATACTATTAAATAAATGAATCTTAATGAAATTAAATAATACTAGGATTTGGATATCCATATTTTAATTTTAAAACACAGACCCTTGCCATTATACATGTTTAATTTATTTAGAGTTGGTTTAAATTGATGATCTAGTATCTCATCAAAAGATTGACCTAATTAAAGAAGACAATACATGGAAGAAGGACTCATACACATTTCAGTATCAGAGTCTATGGATGTGTGATTGAAATTTTTTTGATTCATATAAATAGGATCATTTTGAGGAGCATGAGGTTTCTTTTATTTTGATATGTTCTATAATGGAGTACTAGGTTATATTGAAGGAGATTAATATATGAGGAGTTATGGGTTATTTTTCACTATTTTATCATTGTGGTAAGAATGTTATATATGTTTTTTGGGTTGATATTCATAATGATTTTTGAGTGGAGGAACTTTAATCCACAATTATGGAAGAAAATAGGATGTAGTTCCTCTTTGTCTAGCTTGGTATCGTGTATTTGTAAGATAATTAGATCAATTATGTGGATCTTTTTCATTTCATCACAAATCATTTGCAATATATGGATTTTCAAGAATAAACTTTTGAGGAGGAACTATGTACTTCTATATACTATGTGGTGACTCATTTTATACTTAAAACTTATTTTCAGGTTCTTATTTAGTTGGACTTCATTGAGAGTACTCACTTGTTTGGTGTTTATATAAAATAAGGGATCCAATATAGTTCATTGAGGAGAAAACATGCCAGTAGATGGTCTATGACACCATGGACATTGAGTTTTTGAACCGTGGTTATTCATCATCAAAAAATTCCTTCATAGACATATACATAAATCAGTTTCATTAATTATCCTAAGGCACTCTACCAAGTTTTGTTCATCTTTGTGGACTATTATCATCATCAACGTTATTATTTATGAGTGTTACTTTGAATTAATATTTTTATAGGTTTTCTTTTTTAGTGTCAACATCGGTAGCATCATCCAGTAAGACTATTCCAATAATGGTATTATGTACCATTGAGATAAGATGAAGTAGATAGTGGAAGACCATTCTATGTTCCTCATATTAAGGTTTGAAAAAATAATCTTGTATATTTTTATGGACATCAGTAGTGAGGTGTGCAACTGGAGCATCAACAGTTTCATGTAGCAGAGGCTTCAATGTCATAGGTGATAATGATCATTAGATCTAGGATTTTTTTATCATCAATTCCTATTTATTCATTGTTAGATTCAGGATCATATAATACATGGTTTCACACAATCTACACTATGATCATGGACTAAACTATATATGCTCTTAATTCCCATTGTGTTGACTACACTAATCGGAGACCGAACTACCATGTTTTATTTTTCTAGGTTTGTAAACTTCTGATCAGTCAACAATAGTGATTTTTGGGATATTTATTAATGAATATATAACTAAAAAATCTAATTTGTGGAATGATTTATTTTTGTTGAATGTGTGATGTTTTTTAATGTGGTTAGAGGAGAGTCCAGATCAAGGATGTGGAGGGATGGCATGCAGTTTTCGGTGGCTAGTGGAGCTTCATTTGGGTAGTAGATGTTTGTATCCCCTACTTCCCATGATGATAGAATTGGTAATTTAATTAGTAGAATGTTTTTTTGTATTGATTTCTATGGAGGTATAGGAGTTTCTAGATATTTTTCATAATTAATTTTTATTCAACATCCACTACATGATATCGTTGTTGGGGATGATTTTCATTTCGATGATTCTCAGATTTATTTGGATCTCTATCTGATAGAACCTTTCAAATTGAATTTGAAGAGTATTAAGATATATGATATGAAATTTAATGTTTAAATATATCTTATTAACTCATCACATGGTTCCTTGTGTTTATTACCAAAAAATATAAAGGTAGTATGAGGCAATGTATCAAATAATATAGATTGTGTTTGGTGATAATCATCATCTGATAAACCCTTATGAGGATCAATGATCTCTTCAACTAGTTTTTGGAAGATAGTTGGTTATAAAATAATTATTTATGGTCTAGGTATAACTAGTTTAGGGTTAAGGATGGTGATATTTAAAAGGCCTCACTCAGACGCATTGATTATAACATTGAGTTCATTTTGTTGTTATTTACTTTCATAAAATCACATTTTATGTTAATGGAAATTATTAAAATGGATTATTTTTTGTTACAATGTGTAGGGAATTATCCAAGGGTAGACTCTGAGGTGATTGTTATATATGATAATGTTATCCATAGTGATTCTTTTTAGAGATTCTTAATGGATAGCCAGAATAGGAATATTTTTAGTAATGGTTGCCAAATTTTCTGGTGAATTTCTAATTTGGTTCTACACCTAGGATGTAAAAAAGTTTAATTGGTATTGAATATTTATAGACATAATTATAAGGTTACCACTAGATTATAGAGGATCCAATGGTACATAGGTGTTCATGGAATTGTTGATGAAATCAAATTACTACCAAAAAATTAAGGAGCTGAGCATTATGAATGTTTTAGAAATGAGTTATATAGAGGATAATATGGGAATTCTTGGACTTCCATGGTCTATTATCTTAAATATTTGATCATTTTATCATACATGTTTGAATAGGATAATATAATAATTTTAGCACTCAGTAGAACCTCATCACTATATTCCATCATTAAATAGTCGTACGATGGATTGATTGCCTAGATGCTGGAGGATATGTTACAGTTAGAAATCCTAGAATTTTGGGGATATTGTTAAATGAAATAAACATTGGTATAAAATTATTATAACAAAAACTGCCACCCAACCATTGAAAAGGACCCATTTTTGGCATCTTATGAGTGTCCATGTTACTCTCTAGTGATCTATTCTAATTTTGGGGTGTCATCAATTCATAATACTAATGTGGTGAGGAGAAAAATATTCAGGGTTCATGTTTTTTTAATAGGTTGAATGTAGAACATTTATGTAAGAAGTCTTTTAATGACCACAAGATGAGACCCCTAGAGTTTGTTGTTGTAGTCCACGTGTTAATAATACTTTCTCGATAACATGTGTACTAAGGGATAGGAATACGATGTAGTCTCTCACCACACATTGTTCGAATGTACAAGGTGTTAGGGCATTTTTAAAGATACATATTATTTGTCACTCCCATAAAGACTATAGGATCATCAAAATCATATATATATGTCAACTTCTTCCTTATCATGATAATAATACCCATGTAATTTACATGGGATTTATGTATATCATTTATGTCCCAAATATTTATATAACATGATATGTTGAAAATAATATTTTATTGGATTTTAAATGATGTTTTAATTAATGTTGTGATGTATATTAAAAAATCTAGAATATCGACTTGAAAAAATATTTCATAATCAATACAGAATAAAATATGGCATTATAAACTCATGTGAGTGAGTTAATATCAACCAAAAAGTATAATATGATAATATTTATGGAAAAATATGATGATTGGTGTGCTCATGGTAGTGGTGCGTGTTTGATGTGAACATTGGTGGATTTTTAAATTTAATGATGAATGTGTTTTTGAAATGAAAATGTGGGTGTGAATTGTAATGTACGTTGTATATTTGGTTACTGGAAGTGATTAATTTTTATTGATATTATTGAGAAGTTCTTAGTGACATGGTTTTTTGGAAAATTCATTTAATTTTTTTTCAATTGATATACTTTTTTCATAAATATTATAATTTTCAAAGAGGAATATAATTTATCGTCTTGAATTTATAAAATAATTTCCCTTTTGTTTTTAGATCCATCGTTCAATAAATATGGTTTCTGAGTATTCTCTATCTTTATCTTCAATGTATGTTACTATAACAACTGGTTTCCTTCGTATTGTCACATTTATGTGTTTTCATTTCCGTTTTCCCATTCATGATCAATTACTTTTTCCTTCTGTCCCATTTTTATTTCAAATGGTCACATATTTATTAGTGTGGTCACTTGTTTCCGTTATAAGGAAAAAATTTTATTTTTGACATAGATAAATTTTTTAAATTTAAAAACATTTCAAAATAACTCTAAAATTCAGGAATATTAAATTTTAATGTAAATAATGTTTTAATGATTTATTTAAGGGTATTTAACTCTTATTCATGGAGGATATTTATATCCTTGAATTCCATTCATGAACAATTGTTTTAACAAGTCAGACAACATTAAATTTAATGGGATATCTATTAATGGTTAAGTAAAAATAATATACAGTCTAAAATCCGTATGGTCTTGTGTCATTAATTATAAAACATTTTTTATTCATTCATTGTTTTCTAATCACATTATATTGAGATATAAGTTTCAATATAATATATATTATAGTCATGGAGTGTTTCTATTTTTCATGTTCTTAATTGTGGGATTCAATTTTAGGCATAGAACTAATATTGAGGTGAAGTGAATCATGTAATCCTTTGTTCTTCTAGATAAGTTAGTTTTCATCACTATTTTAGTTATACATAAATAAATTATCACACTCTAGTAATATTTGGTTGTAGAGTATACACTATCTTTATTATGATAATTGACTCATTTAACTTAATTTAATGGTAATGGTATTGAATCACTTGTCTTAAATATTTAAATATTTTTATATTGATATTGTATAGTCTGGATTCTGTGATGTAAATCATTGATTTTGGTTATTTTTTCTGATGTGTTTTTTTAGTGTAATAACTATATAATTTCAATTTTTAAAATCACTAATCTAGTATATACCGATAATAAAACAAATACCCATGGAATTTATAGATTTTCTATAAATTCCCAGGAAATGTAAAAGTAGATATGATGTGATATGAATGTATCATGGGATGGTTGTGATGAGAGAGTGATTTTGACATGTGGTGGAGGTAGTTTATGGGATTTTATATTATGAACGACGGGTTATTGTTGTGTGATTCCATGAATGGAATTTTTCCTAGTAGTAATGGAACTAAATTGATACTAGTGTACTGTAATGAATAATGGGTTTTAAATGAATGTGATAATTTGTATTAAAATTGTAATTTTGGAAAAATTTGTTGTTTCAAAATATGAAAATAATGTTCTTAATTAATGATATTGATTGGTAATGAGAATTATAGAAGTAACATATCCTACAATTAAAGGATGAATGTGGTTTTTGGTTCTTGGACTATTTCATTATGTTTGTTGTTATTCGTTTATTGGTTGTAGGGAATGTGGAGAAAGTGGTGAGGCTTGATAATGATTCTCTGATATGTGAACCCATTGGTTTGAATTGACTGTGGATTTATATAAATACTGACTATTTATAATTATTATATACATACCACACTATAAATTGAGCACTTTGTTCCCATGACCTAATGTTTTGTGTTTTTTTCCTGATGTGTTGTGGTGAGGATATATGGTTGGATATTTACTTTTCAACACTCTATCATCTAGATGATAATAAAATTCATGTGAATGATCTACATAAGTAAAAATTATATGGTTTTTGTGATTTATGGGAAGTATTATGATGGATTTTATGCATGGAGGTGGGAGATAATGAGTTGGATTTCATTCATTTCACGATACAAAAATACATTGGATACACATGTGGATGTGATGTGATGATTGTGTTGTCATCCCATGATATTTGAAGTGAAGTCCAAGGAATAATTAGGTTATATTTGATGTGACTTCCAAGGTTCCAATAATCATTCTATGATGTGATGATATGATGCTATTGTTCCTGGGTAGGGTTACTATAAAGATGATATGGGAGTGATAGGATATATATTGTAAGAACCCCAGTTTTGAGCCTGTGAGACTTTGAAATTCTCTTTATATAATTCTAGAGCAGGGTGTTCTGATGGCATACGAAACCGAGCCCCGGTGTGGCCGAAATTACTTTTGTCGTGTGTTCACACTGGGTGGGCTACATAAATATAATAAATCTTGAACGGTAGCTTGGACAGGAAAACCGAGGGTGCCATTGAGTCCAGATCGTGCCGTTTACCCTAGGAGGGGTATGATTTTCGCAGGCGCGTGCCAACTACGAAAAACACCCCTGGGGACATTTTTGAAATTTGGCAGTTGCGAGTGTCGAATTTTATAACTCTTGAAAGAAGGCTCAGATTAAAATTTTGAGGACTCCATTGCGTTTAGGGCATGGCGTTTTACCTAAGAGAGGCTTAATACCGGTCCCGATGAAAGTTCAGGAACGGGCCGATGAGCGGGTGATTTAGTGTTTTTTTCTATTTAAACATGCTAACCACCCTCTTCACCCTCCTTGGACATTCCTCCCTGGCGCAAGGGCTCTCAACAAGCTTCCACCCTCCCCTCCATCATTCCGACCAGGAAAGGCGTCTCCGATATCCCGATCGTGATGCATCGTGCAAAGCCCTCGAAGTGGGCTCGTGTTTTATCTTTTCCATTCTCACAAATTTCTTCAATTTAGTCTTCTTCGCGTAGAATTGTTGTCCGATCGTCGAGCGAATCCTCTAGTTTCATAAGGCATGAATTTGTATTCACAACGATCATTTCGGAACAATTTTCGGAGTTGCGGGGCGCCCGTGGTGGCCCTGAAAAATATTCCAGCCAAATACCCCACATTTTTGGTGGATCCAGGATGGTCCAGCAAGCCAGGCGGCGGTGCGGTGCGTTCCAGCGGCGGCGGCGACCTCCGGCATGGAGGCTCGCAGACGGCGGCTCCGGTTCCGGGCGGTGGTGCGGCTCGCAGGCAGTGGCTCCGACTCCAGGCGACGGGCCGGTGTGTGGGCGGCGGTGCGGTGCTTCGGATGGGCAGTGGGGCATGGTCATTCGAGAAGACAGGGGTCGCGGCACGACCCCTCGCGAGGAACCGAGACACGCTTCCAGCGGGTCTCCTCGAAGGCCAAAGACCGGCTTCACGGCCGGTCAGCTCAAGCGGGAACCGTGAGGGGACCGCGGGTCTGCATCCGGCCCACGTGGCAATGTCGCGGGCCGGCGCAGTAGGCCTGGCTGGCCTGCTCGGGCCGGCCCAGGCCGGGTGCACCGACGAGCTAGGCCGGTCCAACCCAAGGGTTGTCCCTTCCTACTTCGGACACCCATAAATATCGTTACGAGTGTCCGTTTTACACGATGTCTACGGCAGGATGATCCTCGTCTCATGGAGTATATTCTGGGGTGGCTTCGGGGAATTTGAATCCCCAGAACAGAAGCTCGGTGGTGCATCACGCGCGTAAGTGCTACACCGGAAATTCTTGTTTGGGTTGGCTCTGACACATCCAATGTCCGATTTGAGCACCATCAGCGGCGATACAACCCTGGCATCGAGGAGGAGTTTTCCAGAATGTTTTCAGGCATTGATGTGAGAATTGAGATGTGGGCCCTACGAGCCACCTTCGAGCTGCGTGCAGCATTTTGTGGAGTTTTCACCAGATGTTCGTTCAGGGCACATGAGTAGTCATTTAGGCGTATATTTCTGAGAGCATCACAATGACACAGTTCACCCAATGAGTATCGAAGCCGAGGTGTGGGCCCTCATGGGCCGACTACGGTTAATAGTACCATATCCACCGGTTTTCCGTATCGGGTGAGTAAGTAGCCTATTTCGCATGTTTTTCTGCAATAACTACAACGACGCAAAATGCTGGGGAAGGTGGAACGTCCTTTGAGATCACACTAATGTGAAGTGGAGGTCTTCTTTTACGTGCTCCGAACCAATGCATGGTCGAATTGTTAGTGTCACCTGGTGATGTCAGTGGTAGTGTAGAGCTATCAGAATGATCCAGGGTCTACCCTCCAGTAGGGCTGGGCAGTGGGTCGCCCGACGACACCTTATGGTCTACCCTCCAGTGGGGCTGGGCAGTGGGTCACCCATCATCTGATTCGAGGTCTACCCTCTAGCAGGGCTGGGTAGTGTGTCACCTATCGACGTGTTCTGGGTCTACCCTCCAGCGGGGCTGGGCAGTGGGTCACCTATTGATTTATTCCAGGTCTACCCTCCAGCAGGGATGGGCAGTGGGTCACCTGTCGACGTGTTCCGGGACTACCCTCCAGCGGGGCTGGGCAGTGGGTCACCCGTTGATTTATTCCTAGTCTACCCTCCAGCAGAGCTGGGCAGTGGGTCGCCGGACGATGTAATAGGATTTACCCTCCATCAGGGCTGGGTAGTGAGTCACCCATTGACGATTTGGATATAGCCCTTCTTCTGAGGCTAGTCGGTGACTTATACTCCGTGATTACAGGAGAGGGATCCTAATTGTGTTGATCAATGCTGTGATAGTTCTAACGTTACCTAACGACCCACGAGGAAGAGGGGTACTTCTTCCCACGGAGACATGTCCTTGAGATGCGCCCTAAAACCGTGTGGGCGAGTCAGTGCTTCTTAAAGAGGATAGTATTGTAGTGTGGTGATTGGGCCCCTCTGACTTGGGTTTCCTAGGTGGATGGGGCAAAATGCTGGGTTGAGGATGGAATTAGTTGTAGTTGATGGCGACTTACCCTGGGCTGAGCTTGGAGGCGGAGATCCCCTTACACACTCGTTTGGGTTTCTTTTTGAGCATATATATATATATATAAATTGGTCCCTACTTCCATTTCCGCCCTCTGGGGTCCATGCCTACATATTTTTTTTGAGTTGAGCTACACTCTCCTTACTAACGTTTCTTCTATTCTTGACTAGTTTACTGCTCACCTATTTAGTGCCTTCTTCATTGCTCCCTCGAGATTTCGGGGCATCCTACTGAGTATCCTTATACTCACCCCTGCTTGGCCTTTTCCCGCACCTGGTGTTCCCTTGCAGACAACGGACATGTCGATCGTGACTACGGAGGAGCGTAGGGGTCACAGCCGCTGGAGCAGTGCACTACGGTCGTGCTAGAGTATTCAAGTGGGAGTTTATCCAGTTTTCTTCCTTTTTTACCTGTTGCCGGGTTGTGGAATATTTGTGTTTGGGTGCGTGTTAGCCCTGTCTACTTTTCAGATTACTTGTCAGTACTTCCAGCACTTTATTTCTTCTTTTTAGTTGTGGTTGTATGAATGTGGTTGGGATTTAGTTGCCTGTATTTTGGTTTACCTTCTAATCTGAACTTTTTTGTCATGTGGTTTGTGTGTGTGTGTGAGTACAGGTGCTTAGGCGAAGGCCTCCACGATATTGTTACACCTTCGTTGCTGGTCGCCAGCCTCTAGCCTATGGAGGCGGACTTGAGGTAGTTTTGGCTCAGGACCGGTGGGGTCGGGTCGTGACAAAGTGGTATCAGAGCTGGTTCGTTCCTTGGAGCATTGTTCAGACATCCCTAAAAAGTAACTGGTTGGGTTTTCAGGGAAATGATGTTGACGTGTCTCGAGAGAGGATCTCAGGCCAGGGAGTCCAGTAATGGTACAGGCGGCCGATGTATCCATTTACCAGGACCCTGATAACCTGCTTGGCGACATGGCATGGTGAGACTTATTGTAGGGAATTTTGAAACATGCATCATGTAGGAATGAGTCTTTGACTTTCCTTTGTTTAACTCACCTCCCCATTGTTATTACTGTTATGTATATATAAATGCTCATCTAATCGTGGTACCCCTTGATAATATTCAGGATGCCCCCACGATTGCAACCAGCTAGGTTACCCTCTCCAGCTCGTGATGACGGTCTGGAGAGTGACGAGGCGTCAGTTCTGGGACCTTCACGTGATCCCCTCCCGCCCAGTGCTTCAGTAGTAGCCCCTTCACCTAAGGAGCGGCAGATAGTACCAGCAGTTCAGGCTGAGGTTGCACGTAGACTAAGCGCGCATCAAGATTTCCAGCTTCAGAGGCCGCCGAGGTTCTATGGGGACCCGGATCCCCAGGTGGCAGAGGATTGGCTTGAGTCAGTGGCACGACTCTTTATGATGGTACATACCCCAGTAGACCAAATGGTGGCTCTAGCCACCAGTCTTTTCCTCGGGATAGCCAGGCGATGGTAGGATCTGGTGACGCAGACCCATGACGAGTCGTCCCTCAGATGGGATGACTTCCAGCATCTTTTTTGGGAGGAGTACCCCCCTCGTGTTTGCGCTCCATTTCGATCCAGGAGCTTATGGAGATGAAGCAGGGGTGATGTCTGTGTCCTAGTACATGGCCCGATTCACTGATCTTACACGCTACTCACAAGACATGATCCGCGATAGATACATCCAGGCGTGGAAGTCCGAGCAGGGTCTTGACAGGGAGATACGAGCTAGCGTGGTTCCCTTGTGCATCCCCACTTACGCCAGGGTGTTGGAGAGGGCGCTTGTGACCGAGAGCTTCCTGGCCGAGGGGTTCCAGGTAGCATTACCTAGTAGTGGCCCTTTTAGATAAGAGTCATCAGCAGGCAGGCGACAGAGGGCTAGGCCTCAGCTGAGGAGGCCCTTCCGTGAGCAGACCGAGGGACAGGGTCGCACAACACAGTGGTGCCGTTGAGCGTCGGGGCAGACAGGGGAGGTCCGATTCTATGCTTGTGACATACTGGGACACCTATCATGGGATTGCCCGACCAGGTGTGCAGATCAGACGTGGCAGGTAGCGGGAGCACCGTAGAGGTAGAGGTAGCGCCGAGACCAGGGGTCACCTAGGCGAGGACCCGGCGGTCCTCAGGTAGGTGGCTCAATAAGATAGGCAGGACCATGAGGTGGTGGACGGCGTTTCGAGATCCCCCCCCCACCTCCAGGCGGCCCACGCCAGGCTCAGGAAGCTGGCGGTAGGGGCCGCAGGCAGCTTCATGCCATGGGAGTTCGAGATCCTCCAGCGACCGAGATGGTCTGAGGTACGCTTTGTGTTTACTCTACCCTTGCTTCAGTACTTGTAGACACAGGTGCCAACCATTTCTTTTTATCACTTCTGTTGGTACGAGAGTTGGGGCTTCAAGTAGAGGTGCTGACACCTTCACTTAGCCTTGAGGTTCCTACGGGAAGTGCCTCGTTGGTGAATTTTATCTAAAGACAGTGTGAACTGTCGTTCGGGGGAAGGAGTTTCACATGGGGCCTGCTCGTCATCCCGATGGAACCTTACGATGTCATCCTCGGCATGGATTGGCATTATTTGGTTCACGCTCAGATCGACTGTCATCACAGATGAGTCAGAGTGGAGTTTTCTGATGGGACGAGTTTCACCATCCTTGGTGAACGAGACCTCGTGGCAGAGCAGATGGGTACTCTTAGTTGGAGACCCTGACTTTTTTTTGCACCAGCTAGAGAGAATGGCTCTTGGAGCAGCGGATGCTACGGGCACCTGGATCCCTATCGTGGTAGAGGATTACATGGACGTCTTTCCCAAAGATGTTCCAAAACAACCTCCGAGGCGGGAGATGGATTTCTACATTGACTTGCAGACAGGGACTACTCCGATATCTTGTGCAGGATATCGAAGGGAACCCACAGAGCTTCAGGAGCTACGACATCAGTTGGATGACCTTCGTGAGAAGGGATTCATCAGGCCTAGTGTGTCCCCCTAGGCGGCTCTAGTTCTGTTTGTGAAAAAGGCAGATGGGAGTCTACAACTTTGTGTGGATTATCATCGCCTGAATTAGGCCACGATAAATAACAAGTACCCTATTTCGAGGATCGACGACCTCTTTGACCAGTTGCGAAGTACGGTGTGGTTCTCAAAGATCGATCTTCGATCTGGCCACCATCAGTTGCGGGTTCGTGTGGCTGATATTATGAAGTTGGACTTCCGTTGCCGATATGGGCACTACGAGTTTCTGGTTATGCCCTTTGGTGTGACAAATTCCCCTTATGTCTTCATGGATTTGATGAACCAGATTTCCAGACGTATTTGGACCGGTTTGTGGTTGTCGTTATTGATGATATACTCATTTACTCGATGACAGAGGAGGAGAATGCAAAGCATTTGAGGATGGTCATAGACTTACTTCGAGAGCCCCAGCTGTACGGGAAGCTCTCAAAGTTCCAGTTCTGGATTCACGAGGTTCACTTTTTGTGGCACGTCATTACAGAACATGGATTGGTTGTGGACCCCACAAAGATAGAAGCGGTGCTTGCTTGGGAGCCACCCAAGAATGCATCTGAGGTGCGGAGATTCCTTGGGTTGGCAGGGTACTACAAGAGGTTTGTGGAGGACTTCTCTAGGATTGTTTCCCCTTTGACCGCTTTGACAGGGAAGGGGCGACCGTTTACCTGGACTGATCAGTGCTAGAAGGCCTTTGAAGAGTTGAGGAAGAGACTGACTAGTGCACCGGTGTTGAGGATGCCGGAGGAGGGTGTTGAGTTCATCGTATATTTCGATGCTTCAGGAGCTGGGCTCGAGTGTGTGCTGATGCAGCAGTGGGCAATAATTGCATATGGGTCGAGACAGTTGAGGCCCCGCGAGCAGAATTATGTGACTCATGATTTGGAGCTGGCATCAGTAGTCTTCGGCTTGAGGATATGGAGATACTACCTTTTGGGTGAGCGTTTTGTTGTCTACTCAGATCACTAGATCCCCAAGTATATCTCCACTCAGAGGGATTTGAACTTGAGGCAGAGGCGCTAGCTGGAGTTTCTGCAGGACTATGACTTCGAGATAGTCTACACTCCATGGAAGGGCAACGTAGTAGCAGATGCCCTTACCAGGAATTCCTAGGCTCACCTAGTGCATGAAGCTTCAGTTCAGTTGTCTTCCCTTCGGCTGGCCTTGGTGGAGCTGGAGGGTACAACTTTTCTACATTCAATAGTGTTTACTCCTTTACTCCTTGAGTGTGTGAGAGAGTCACAACTAGGAGATGTTGGTAGTGAGGTACTGCGTGATCAGATATCCATGGGCAATGCACCTGATTGGTATTCCGAAGGAGGGAATCCCGAGATCCTGTTTCAGGGGTGAGTTATAGTACCAGTGGAGATGTGAGTGGAGGTGATGCAGGAATTCCACACTTCTCCCTTGGCCGTACATCCCGGTGTGGGGAAGATGTACAAAGACCTTAGGCGGCAGTTTTGGTAGTCTGGCATGAGGCGGAGCGTAGCCTAGTTCGTTTCTCAGTGTCTTACCTATCAGCAGGTGAAGGTAGAACACCAGGTCCCAGTAGGGTTATTGCATCCCCTTGATATTCAGGAGTGGAAGTGGGACGTCGTGTCTATGGATTTCGTCACAGGGCTTCCGCGCACAGCAAAGGGCCATGAATCCATTTGGGTGATAGTGTACCAACTCACGAAGTCAGTGCACTTACTTACTATGAGGGAGCAGGGCTTGGTGGAGAGTTTGGGACAATTATATGCTCGGGAGATCATCCGTCTTCATGGAGAACCCTTGACGATCGTCTCAGACCGTGACACAGGGTTTACATCACGGTTATGGCGAGGCTTGCAGGAGGCGTTTGGGACTCAGTTGCGGATGAGTAGAGCTTTCCACCCCCAGACCGATGGGCAGACCGAGTGCACTATCCAGGTGTTGGAGGATATGCTCAGGTTGTGCATGTTAGACTTCGGCCAGAGTTGGGAGGATCACCTGCCCTTGGTAGAGTTTTCCTATAACAACAGTTACCACTCTAATATAATAATGGAACCTTTCTAGGACCACTATGGTAGGCCCTACAGGTCACCCTTGTGCTGGACGAAGGTTGGGGAGACCTCCCTTGTTGGGCCAGAGTTAGTGTAGGAAATGACAGAGAAGGTGTAGGTCATTCGTGAGGGAATGAGGGCAGATCAGAGCAGAAAGATGTCCAATGCAGACCGAAGTCGCAGGCCCTTGGAGTTTGAGTAGGGAGACCATGTCTTTTTGCGAGTCTCCCCACGGCGTGGAACATAGAGATTCGTCCAGGGAGGCAAGCTGTCCCCGAGGTTCATTGGGCCCTTTGAGATCGTGCACCTGGTTGGTGAGGTCGCCTACCATCTCTCTCTACCCCCGCAGCTGGAGAGAGTGCATAATATATTCCACGTGTCTCAGCTAAGGAAAAACGTGCACAACCCCACGCACGTCATCGCCTCGGGAGAGCTGGACTTTGAAGATGGAGCCACATTTGCGGAGCACCTGTTGGCGATTGAGGACCAGTAGGACTGAACTCTGTGCGGATGGGACATTCCTCCAGGTCGTGTGTTGTGGCAGCATGGGAGGGTGCAGGAGAGCACCTGGGAGCGGGAGAGCCAGATTCGGGCCCAGTACCCTGAGCTTTTTTTGTAGTTTTGTTTTTTGGGGATGAAAAAAGTGAAGGAGGGAATGATGTAAGAACCCCGATTTTGAGCCTGTGAGACTTTGAAATTCTCTTGATATAATTCTAGAGTATGGCGTTCTGACGGCGTATGAAACCGAGCCCCGGTGTGGCTGAAATTAGTTTTGGCATGTGTTCACATTGGGCAGGCTACATAAATATAATAACTCCTGAACGGTAGCTCGGACGGAAATACCGAGGGCGCCATTGAGTCCAGAACGTGCTGTTTACACTAGGAGGGGTGTGATTTTCGCAGGCGCGGGCCAATTGTGAAAATCACCCCAGGGGGCATTTTCGTAATTTCGCAGTCGCGGGCGTTGAATTTTTTTACTCTTGAAGAAAGGATCAGATTATAATTTTGAGGGTGCCATTGCGTTAATGGCATAATGTTTTCCCTAAGAGAGGCTTAATCCCGGTCCCGACAAAAGTTCGGGAATGGGCCGATGGGCGGGTTATTTAGTGTTTTTTTTCTATTTAAACACGCTAACCACCCTCTTCACCCTCCTTGGACATTCCTCTCTAGTGCAAGGGCTCACAATATGGTTCCACCCTCCCCTCCATCACTCCGTCAAGGCAAGGCGGCTCCAGCATCCCGATCGTGAAGTGTCGGGTAAAGCCCTCGAAGTAGGCTCGTGTTTTATCTTTTCCATTCTCGCAAATTTATTCAATTTAGTCTTCTTCACGTAGAATTGTTGTCTGATCGTCGAGTGAAGCCTCTGGTTTTGTAGTGTTTGAATTTTTCTTCACAACGATCCTTTCTGATCAATTTTTGGAGTCACGAGGCACCCGGGGTGGCACCGGGATATTTTACGGCCAGATACCCCACATTTCCGGTGGATCCAGGGTGGTCTGGCAAGCCAGGCAGCGGTGCGATGCGTTCCAGCGGCGGCGGCGAACTCTGGCACGATAGCTCGCAGGCGGAGGCTCTGGTTCTGGGTGGTCGTGAAGCGAGCATGCGGTGGCTCCGGCTCCAGGCGGCGGCGCTGCGTGCGTGCGGCGGCGCGACACTTCGGACGGGCGGTGGGGCGGGGTCATCCGGGAAGATAGGGGTAGCGGCGCGACCCCTCGCGAGGAACCGAGATCCGCTTCCAGCGGGTCTGCTCGGAGACCAAAGACCGGCCTTGTGGCTGGTTAGATGAATCGGAAACCATGAGGGGACCGCTGGTCCACGGTCGACCCATGAGGCAAAGCCATGGGCCGCCGCAGCAAGCCAGGCCGGCCGGCTCGGGCCGGCCCAGGCCGGGTGGATCGGCCAGGTAGGCCGGTCCAGCCCAAGGGTTGTCCCTTCCGGCTCCAGACACCTATAAATATCGCTAAGGGTGTCTGTTTTACACGCCGTCTATAGAAGGACGATCCTCGTCTCAAGGAGAATATTCTGGGGTGGCTTCGGGGAATTTTAATCCCCGGAATAGAAGCTCAGTGGCACGTCACGTGCGTTAAATGCTATGCCAGAAATTCTTGTTTGGGTTGGCTCAGACACATCCAATGTCCTATTTGAGCGCCATCAATGGTGATACGACCCTGGCATCGAGGCGGAGGTTTCTAGTATAATTTTGGGCATTTATGTGGGAATTGAGACATGGGCCCTACGATCCACCTTCGAGCTGTGTGCAGCGTTTTGTGGCATTTTGACCAGATGTCCGTTCAGGGCACATTAGTAGTCTTTTCTGCGTATCTTTCTGAGATCATCACAATGGCACGGTTCTCCAAATGAGTATCAATGCCGGGGTGCAGGCCCTCACATGCCGACTACGATGAATAGTACCATATCCACCGGTTGTCCGTATCGGGCAAGTAAGTAGCCTATTTCGCGTGTTTTTCTGTGATAACTGCAACGGTGCAACCCGTTGGGGAATGTGGAACCTACTTTGAGATTATACTAATGTGAAGTGGAGGTCTTATTTTATACGCTCCGAAACAATGCATGGTGGCGTTGTTAGTGTCACCTGGTGGTGTCAGTGGTAGTGTGGAGCTATCAGAATGATCCATGGTCTACCCTCGAGCAGGGTTGGGTAGTGGGTCGCCCGACGACACCTTAGGGTCTACCCTTCAGCGAGGCTGGGCAGTGGGTCACCCGTCATCTGATTCCAGGTCTACCCTCCAGTGGGGCTGGGCAGTGGGTCACCTGTCGACGTGTTTTCGGTCTACCCTCTAGTGGGTCTGGGCAGTGGGTCACTCTTTGATTTATTCCAGGTCTACCCTCCAGTAGGGCTGGGCAGTGGGTCACCTGTCGACGTGTTCTGGGTCTACCCTCCAGCGGGGTTGGGCAGTGGGTCACCCCTTGATTTATTCTAGGTGTACCCTCCAGCAGGGCTGGGCAGTGGGTCTCCGGATGATGTAATATGATTTTCCCTCCAGCAGGGCTGGGTAGTGGGTCACCCGTTGACGATTTGGACTTAGACCTTCTCCTGAGGCTAGTCAGTGACTTTTCCTCTGTGATTACCGGAGCAGGATCCTAATTGTGTGGATTAGCGGTGTGACAGTTCTAACATTACCTAAGGACCCACAAGGAAGATTGGTACTTCTTCCCACTGAGACGCGTCCTTGAGATGCGCCCTAAAACAGTGCGGGCGAGTCAGTGCCGCCCAAAGCGGATAGTATTGAAGTGTGGTGATTGTGCCCCTCTGACTTGGGTTTCCTAGGTGGACGGGATGAAATGCTGGGTTAGGATGGAATCAGTTGGAGCTAATGGCGACTTACCCTGGGCTTAGCTTGGAGGCGGAAATCCCCTCACTTACTCGTTTGGGTTTCTTTTTTAGCATATATATATATATACACACACAAATTTGTCCCTACTTCCGTTTCCTCCCTCCGGGGTCCGTGCCTACATATTTCTGTTGAGTTAAGCTGCAATCTCCTTACTAACATTTCATCTATTCTTGACTAGTTTACTACTCACCTTTTGAATACCTTCTTTGTTTCTCCCTTGAGCTTTCGGGGCATCATACTGTGTATCCTTATACTCACCTACTTGGGCTTTGCTCGCACCTGGTGTGCCCTTGCAGATGACGGATAGGTCGATCGTGACTACGGAGGAGTGTAGGGGTCACAACAGCTGGAGCAGTGCACTGCAGTCATGCAAGAGTATTCAGGTGGGAGTCTATACTGTTGTCTTCCTTTGTTCACCTGTTGTTGAGTTATGTCATCATTGTGTTTGGGCTAGTGTTAGCCCTGTTTACTTTTCAGATTACTTGTAAGTACTTCCAGCAGCTTATTTCCTCTTTTTAGTTGTGGTTGTATGACTATGGTTGGGATTTAGTTTCCTGTCTTTTGGTTTCCCTTCTACTCTGCACTTTTGCGTCTTGTGGGTTGTGTGTGTGCGTGAGTACAGGTTCTTAGGCGAAGGCCTCCCTGGGATTGTTATGCCTTCGGCGCTGGTCGCCAGCCTCTAGCCTATGGAGGCGAACTTGAGGTAGTTGCGGCTCGGGACCAGTGGGGTCGGGTCGTGACATATATGGATAGGGTAAAAGAGCACACTACAAGTATAATTTTTTTTGTGTGGTACTAAATTATATATATTATGATTATAATATTATTATAAATGGATTTTTTTTATTTTTTTATTGTGTCCCAGTGAGGATGGAATCGAATAGTATACATGTTTATGTGTTGTTGGTTCACCTATTTAATAACTTGGGTATTAGTATTCTATTTCCACATATTCATGAGATACTTTGGATAAAATCCTACTAAGTATACTAAAATGGTCTCCATATTTTTATGAATTTATTTTTTCAGGTTATTAGGAGAACTTCATGTATTGTGAGGGAAATTTATTACTCATACTTTTGTGCATTTGTTGAGTCCCAACTATATGAAATTTATATTGGGTATTTATTGGTAGAATCATGTATTTGATTATTGTATACAAGACATTAAAGAAGAGTTTTTTTTAACTTTTTATATTATTTAATTTATTTTATTTTGGTTGATTTATCATATCTATAGGTCCCATAATATAGAGAGGAATTGCTTCCATAAATGTGAGATTTCTTCGGTCTGTGCTTATCACCATCTAGAGACCTACTAATGGTTGGACTCAAGAGTATTCATCTCCCTTCCTTTATTTCCTTCATATTAAGTGTAAATTAGGAGGTAGGTATCATGAATTCATTTTTATACATTGATATATTTATCAATTTAATAGTTTTTATATACTATATTTTCACAATTGATCTAAAAATATAAATTTTATGAAATATATTAACAACTCATACAACAATTATATTAAATTTTCAAATTAAATAATATATATTTTTTATAATTATAATAATATAAATATATTAATTTACTTTTACTATAACAATATTAAATATAAGTTAAAAATATTTAATTGAAATATATTATATTTATAATATAACTATTCTGGATGCTATTATATATAATTTTATAATTTACTAAATTATAATATTTTAGTCATTATCTTGAAATATTATATATTATATTTCATAATTATTTTAATAAATTAATTTTGATGACATTTAATATACATAAAAAAATATTTTACGAATATTATTTTATTATAATATAATGTAGCACTTATTAATTATCTTCTAAATATTGAACTGTTTTTACTAAATGTTTAATATTATAATGACAATAATATTCACTAAATATATGACAACTCATTTGTTTATGTTGGATTTGAAATATGATAAAAATTATTTAATACTATATATATTGAAATCATATGATATTACACTCACTCCACCTAATAGAGATTGTTTCCTCAAGATTTAAATCATTCTAAACTAAAAAATGTAGCTAATGGTATTCTAAAAATATTTACTATTTTTGTTGAAACTCTTAATCATACAATTACCAAACTCTATTAATACATATTAATTTTCATATCATTCCTAAAATTACATAAACATCTATTAAATTATATAATCATGTTTTTACATACCTAAACCATACACTATTTGAAATATACATTTCATAAAACCATATGAATTTCCAATATATTAATCTATAGTTAAAAGGGATATTCTCCAAAATAATAACACTATTACAAAACCTAAAATGTTAATATTCTCTAATTTTAAAAAACACAATATAGACAATATATACCTCATTAGAAAATGTATATTAATTATTAGAAATTAAGAAGAATAAATTACCAATCGAAAGTGTAAAAATACTATAAAAAATATTTTTTCCTATGTTCATTTACCCTTTATTATATGTAAATCAATAATATATAAAAATTTAGTGTTATTTATCTCTCAATCCTGTGTTCTCCTAGATAATTCACCCAAAATATAACCATATAGTAAATTGAATTTTGAAGGTTATTTATTCCATTAAATACATCTTTCCAAACTGTTAATGAAAATTTATTGGCAATGAACCAATTTAGGTTTCACATAATACATATAAAATTTTAAATATACCATAATATCATCAATAAATATCAAAAAATAATGAACATAGCTTTGATTATTTGGATTTGATATTAATTATTATAACATCATTTTAAATTACACAGGACTAGGAAAATTGCCTCTTATGTAAAAAAATGAATATATTATTATTCGAATACATTTATTTTCTCTCTTTATTTATTTATAACATATAGAATTATCAAGATACATACCATTAGAAACATTGTTTTCATGATAAAATTTCCAATAAATACTAAAACCAAAAAAATATTTTTAATAAATTATGATTAAATGATCCTATAAATATGGAAACTAAATAATGATATGTATTAAAAAATTAAACTAGCATTTCAAGATTTAATATTTTTATTTCAATAAATTATCATTTCTGTCATGTTATCTTTAACATTAAAGTCCAATACACAAAAACATCCAAAACATCATCTTCAACATTTTTAAAAAAGCCGAAACTGAAAAATTATTGAAATATTTTAACTCAATGATTATCATAAAATTTATCCATAATATAACCTTCCATTTTAAATGTATCATTAAACTAAAAAAATAATACATTTATATATGTTTTCCATAGTCATTCCATATTTTTATTTCTATGCTAAATATTTTCATACACTACTTATTGGTTCATAAATGTAATGTGAATAAACCAAATAATATCCCATGATATTTTCTATACGGGTGTGAATTATTAGGTTGAATCATAATTCACTATAGTATATATATATTTGATACACTACAAAAAAAATTCAAGGATGTCATTCGAAGGATAATTTGTGGTATAGTTGATTCCAAATGCTAGTATCCAAACATGGTTTTAATTTCATGGTGAACCTCAAAATAAATACATTTTAAAAACACCAGGTTGGTATTATATACAAAAACATAGATCATATAATTATCCCTAAGGTTATTATAAAGGTCATCAGATCTATATCCAAATAAATATATTCAATACTTCCTAAACTAACTTAAATGTTTATTCATAATTTTCAGAATCATGGTCAACCATACTGTATAAAACCACAACTTAAGCATTACTAACATCATAACAACTAAAGTTATTTACACCGTTATCTAATCAAATATATGATTCACCATTTCATTGACCATCTCAATAAAATTAATTTAATAAAAAATATTATGTTAAATATAATTGATTTGATATATTTTTATTTATTGTTAATGATGAAATAAAATTAACAAACAATAAATTAATATTCTTCAACATATGGATTTTTTTCTCACAATATATTAAATATCATAATATCTAATAATTAATTAATATAATTCAAAAACAATCCTTAAAAAATAATTTGTATAAATTTCATACATTTTATATCATCATAACCTAGAATAATAAATCTATTAAAAAGAGGTGAGACCAATTTCATTTTATCGATACACAAAATTAAAAAATTCATAAGTTATCATAAAATTAAAATATATCTATAATAATAATTTTAGATAATATTATACCGAATAATGAATTGAACATTTAAATTATTATAAGTCATAGAAAAACTAATAAACTTCTCATAAAATGGCCATATATAAATTGTAGGATCAAAATAATGATCTAGATGCACGATATATAAGAGGGGGGGGGGTGAATGTACACCTTAAAAATTCTTTTGGACCCTTTAAAGTTGATTATAGATAACTATGATTTCCTTAGACAATGAAATATATAAGTTTAACAAAGTTAATCTAAGCAGATTCACAACACCTCTGACAGAAAATGTAGGAATGAAACTAAAGTTTACAATATGAGATTCTACCTTAAAGCATATAGAATCTAAACATATCAGAGTACAAGTGTAAGGAATTATAAGAAGGTTATACTTTCCCTAAAATGTAAAAGTGCAGTGGAAAAACAAGTAGTGAAACTACAAGTAAAAAGATATAAGTCTTTTAACCCAAATTAAAGGATATCCAACAACCTAGGATAAAGGTCCCTTGATTTACACTTTCAAGCAAGTCTGTCATACCCACACCAGGGTAATCCCTCGATACGATGATCGAAATCTCTATCTTGATATCCCCACAAGACCTCAAATTCATGGTAGTTGAAACCTCTGCCTTCGTCAGTAAGGGAGCCCTCAAACTTCAAGGTAGTCGGCACCTCTGTCTTCCTATCCTCGGATGTCCTCGAATGTAAACACCAACATTCGGAGTTGCACGAAGCAATCTGAATGAGCGGTTATGTACGCACAAGGAAAGAAAATATTCTCTCTCTAGAAATCACATTAACAACATGTGGTCTCCAGATCGATCAACCTATTTCATATATCACACATATGTTGTGAGCTCATTCAAATGAGATCCTATTTATAGGCAAATTTCCAACGGTCGGCTCCCTCCTCCAACGGTAATATTTCCCATGAAATTCGGAGGGACCTGTACACATGTAACTCAACCAACGGTTAGTTTGAAACAGAAAGGACGTCATCGTTTAATAATTTAACCTAGTATAACTGAATGCACAACATCATTTTGAAACGGAACATATGTAAGTAAAAACTAATCAACATTTCGGAGTGAAAGTAAAATAAGAGTTCGGAGTCTAACCAAATTAATTTTCGGAGTCTAACCAAATTAAAGTTCAGATTCTATGTTAAGAAAAGTTCGGATCCTGTTTTGTAGAGATTCGGAGTCTGATTTCACCAGGGTTTGGAATCTGAACTTGCATAGTTTGGAGTTGATCTTCTTAAGAGTTCGGAGTCGATCTTCTTAAGAGTTTAGAGTCGAACTACTTAAGAGTTCGGAGTTAAACTACTTAAGAGTTCAGAGTGAAACTACTTAAGAGTTCGGAGTCGACCTACTTAAGTGTTCAGAGTCTAACTACATAAGAGTTTGGAGTCGAACTACTTAAGAGTTCGAAGTCGAACTACTTAAGAGTTCAGAGTAGAACTAATTAAGAGTTCGTAGTCGAACTACTTAAGAGTTCAGAGTCTAACTACTTAAGAGTTCAAAGTCGAACACCATAAGATTTCGGAGTTGAACTACTTAAGACTTCTGAGTCGAACTACTTAAGAGTTCAGAGTCGAACTACTGAAGAGTTTGGAGTCGAACTCTTGAATGTTCGGAGTCCAGAATTCAGATTTGGACTTCAACACAGTTCAAATCCAGAATTCAGATCCTAAAAACATAATACTTCAATACATATCATTTCATGATTCCGGGATTTTGATTAACAATCCGGGTTTTTTACTTTAAGAAAAAATATTTCTATGAATAAGGAACACAAGATAAGGGTAGATTTCCTTAAAGAATTAATTTCCCTTATGGAGGTAAAACATACATTTTCTTTAGCATTAGGTGTTTGTGATTTTCAAAACAAGAAGGAATGGAAAAGTCATAAGGAAAACCTTATTGACTCAACAATCTCCCCCTTTTTGGAATGCACAAACAACCTTACGAACAACAATATATAGACTCTTGAAAAAAATTTCCTTTGACTTTTTAAATTAAAACTTATCTCCCTTTGTTCATGAATAAAAGTTAATACAACTAACTACCCCTTAGGCATTGAAACTCTAAGGATTGTATTCTGAATTTTCGGAGAGGAGTTTTCATTCAATGAAGATCTCCCCCTTAGATAAACTCCCCCTTACTTCGGGATGGTTTATTGACTTATAAATTTTCTTCCTAACTCTTCTGAGTAGATCTTATCCTTATCCCCCTTTGTGATTTTCAAAAATACTTAAAGGTAATGGAAATAATTAAAGTACCTGAATCATTAGTTCATAAAAGTAGAAGATACAAACAACCAAACATTCATTAGAGTTGAAAACATTTTTACATGGAAAGAAAAATACAACAAAAGATCAGAGTGGAGTCATTTTTCTTCCTTTTCCTTTGGGATCAGATTTTTCAACAAGACTTTGAGATTATTTAGATCTCTTTGATCTTCCTCAGCCTGCTTCTCCAAAGCTGAGATCCTTTACCCTTGAACTTTTAATGCTTCTTACTGAGCTCTCAAAGCTTCTTCTTGCATCTTGACCAACTCATCTTGCTGAACAACTCTCTTCTCAAGCTCGATCCGAAAATTCCTATAATTTATAATATTTTGAGCCAGAGAATTTTCCTTGTCATTTAGTTCCTTCACTTCTTGATTCCAGGAACACTTCTCAATAATCAATTCATCTTGAAGATTCTTAATCTTTTTATCCTCTATGTAAAAATCTTCTTTCACGTCATTGTGAAAGTTATCAATCATAGCCAACTCTTCTTCGAATATCTTAGACCACTTGGTTATCTTACTACAGGACTTTCTATGCACATCATAATAGATAAGAAAACTTTTCTCTTCATCTTCCAACATTACAAACTTGTCAATGAAAGAATCTGATTTCTGATTCATACTTTGCTGTAGCATCTGGCATCTGAAATCTATTGTTGGAAAAATTGGAATGGTGTCCACCAACTTTCTCAGTGATTGAACCACAAAATCATTTCTATGAGATGATGATTCCAAATCAGAAACTTTTGTTGGAGATTGATCTTCTTCATCATGCACCAATTTCTTTCTAGAGGTACCACCAACCTCTTTTCTTTTGAGGACATCTTTTATAGGTGTCTCCATGAGAACATTCTTTCCCTTATCAGCTTTCTGAACAGGTTCCTTATTACGAGATGCTTCCTCGGATTCAGATACATGAACGATCTGGTCCTCATCAGGTTTTTGTTTTTCTTGACCTTCCTCAAGAAAATTCCTTTCATAAGATTCTTCCTCATCATACAAGACATTCTCTTCTTATTCTTCTTGCTATCACTTACCATCATTCTTAACAGATTCCTGATCTTTATTTCCTATAGATACTAACTTAGCAGACTCAGCCTTATCCTTATAGTCCTGTACTTGTTTGATTAGGGTATCCAAATCTTCACTTTCCTCCTCCTCTTATTCTTCTTCTTCTTCTTCTTCCTCAACTTCTTCTTCATCCTCTTCAACTACATATTTACCCTTGTCCTTTTCCAGAGTGACATAGTTCTTGGCTGGAGTTTCTGGTAAAGAAGGTTCAACATCAATAGTTTCCGGAACTGGAAGAATTCTGGAAGCCAATTCTGTATATTTCAGCACAGATTGGAGCACTTCATCTTCAGATATTCTTTTTTCATCTTCTTTTCCTTCACTTGTTTCTCTAGCTCCTCCGTAGATTTTTCTCTTAATGCTTTAGCCTCTGCAGGGTCCAATCCGAATTGTGGATCCCCTTCCCTTCTCTTCTCTTTATCTTACCTCCACTTGGATACCACTTCATCAGTATATGTTTTCTGCTTCTTCAGCTTGGGGGGAGCAGACTGAGTTTCTCTAACCTGAGGATCTTCTTCATCAGCAACCACTTCCTTATCCTTTCTCTTCCTCCTTTGCTTCTTGGATAGTTCTGGATTATGAAATTCTTTCTGAGCTACTTCAACCTCTTCCAAAGACAGAGGGTAAAATTTTCCGGATTCACTTGAAAAACCCATCCTCATCCTCTTGAGAGTATCTTCACTAACTAGCATAAGCATACAATTCCGAACATTTGATTTAAAAGAAACCTTGAATGATTTTAAGCACATAACTACCAGATTAGATAGTAAGGTAGAAATCATGATAATTTGAGCTCTCAAATTGCATTCTTTGATGTTCTTGATCGTAACCAATACATGCCTCATCAGATTTATCTTTCTTAGATTTAACAAGAAATCTAAAACATATATATCAATTTTCTTCAGATTCTCTTTATCACCTCTTCTTGGAACAAGAAAGCCTTGCACCCAAAGCTAAAGAATTCTATTGTTCAGAGTGGGACAAGCAATATTGATAGTTGAATCATCCTTAAGCCCAAGACACTTCAGTGCCTTCTCCTTATTGAAACTTCCTTGCACATCGGGAAGTTTTTGGGAGCATAATTCAGTTTCACCTTCATATGACAAAGCAAACAAGCTTGCGGCCTTTGTGTAGGAAAGCTTATAAGTCTTGCCATAATACTTAAAAGAAAACCACTCTCTTCCATCTTCCATCAGGAAGGAAACACACTCATAGAACTCGATCATCAAATCAGTATAAACTGGATCCTGTTTATCTGACTTTTCTACGTAGACATCTTACCATCCATTCAGATTTATATTCATGGAAATAAGAGAATCAAGCATATAGAAGTCCGGATGAACTAACATTTATATAAATACTAACCACTTAGAAATTGGTTTCGCAGTTGACTTATCTTGAGACGTTGCTTCAACAGACATTCTGAATGAAGAAAACTGAAAGATTCGGATCGACTTTGCAAAGTTTGGAACCGGCCTTAAGAAGAGCAGCAGGGCTTCGAGACGCAAAACCTTGAAAAACCGATGTGGGACGAGTCTTGGGGTCCGCATTATATAGGAAATGGATGTGACCGATAGTCTTCCAAAATCCATCTAAAGATTGAAAAAGCATTGATCTGATCTGATGGTTGAGAACAATCCCGGAAGGAAAAATGTGAATCCGATCTTTGGAGGTTTTTTTAAAGAAAATATTCAGATTTGAAAAAAACTAGAATCTGGTTTTTAAAAAACATGGGAAAATACCAGCAAAAAAAGTATGATTATGAAACTATAAGTAAGGAAATTACAACTCTCGGATTGGCTAGAACCATTGTTCGTAATTGGTAAAATTCGTCTTGAAGAAAAAGAAATTTAAAAACAACTTCATTACAAAAGTTCAAGTAAAAACTTGTTATGAAAAATCTAGTCCAAAAATCTCCATTATGGATGTTCTAGTACGGAAATCTTGTTCTGAATACTCCAGTCCGAAAATCTCCATTCCGGAAGTTCCAGTACGAAAATCTCTTTCCGAAAACTCAAGTCCAAAAATCTTCATTCCGGAAGTTCTTACTCCGAGAATTTTAATCCTGAAAATTTCAGTTCCAGAAATTCCCATTCCGGAAATTGTAGTTTCAGAAATTTCCATTAAAAAAATGTATTTCCTAATAGGTTTGAAAAACATACAAAAAAAATTATACTAATTTTAAAAAATAGATTCTGAAAAATTTTATTTACACTAACATTCAAATGTACCCCCCTATGAAAATGGGTTTATTACAGTTAGGAGAATTTTTCAACAAGAAGTTAATGAAGAATGATTACCTTACAGTTATCATCCCTAACTATTGCATAATGTATTCAAATATATCAAAATGTAAAGATATAGTGAAAATATCAGCATGTTGTTCTGGAATTATGATAAATTGAAGAATGATATCTCTTTCCATTTTGATAATATTTTCAATATAGATTTTGTTACCAGTCATGTGTCGGGAACATCCATTATCCATGTACCATGTATTATTGTTGGTACTTCCTCTATTTTCCTGAAAAAATAGGATAGAAATTAGACTTTCAGAATCCAAACATGCTTGGATCCAAGATTTCCAGACAACAAAATTTTAGGAACCCACATCTTCTTTGAAAAATATGCCTTTTGAAAACGTAAAGATTGGGTTTTATTTAAAGAACAGTTCTTTTCCCAGTGACCACCACATCGACATTTGGTACAAAATAGGACACTTTGTGGAACAAAATAGTCATTACTAAAAATTGGTTTTTCATGGTTATAACCAAATCTGGATCTATTTCTCAAAGGTTGTATTTAAGAATACATTTTATCAAAATTTTCCTTACCATGGGTAAAGTTTGATAAACACTTCTTTAAGGAGAAGATTTCGGACTTGAGTTTTATATCCAAGTTTTTGTCTTCAAAATCATTAGATTTAGAACTAGAGCTAGGCTTGAAAATGCCTTTCATAGAAATTACTTGTTATAAACTATTTAAAAAGTTTGTTCTTATCAAGAACTTACTTCCTCATGGTTTTTTGATATATTTACAAAATCAGAATTTTTCCTATCAAGATTTTTAGAAAGATCTGATATTTCTATTATAAGAATAGAATTCCTAGAGTTTTCCTTATCAAGTTTTTTAATGAGTTTAGAATTCTCAATTTCAAGAAGTTCAACAAACCTAGAAACTTCTTCATAGGTAGGTATAATATTTTCTTCATCAGAAGAAGATTCTTCATCAGAAGAATTGTAATATTCTCTATCATTCGAATTCAAAGAAACATTGTTCAATGATTCAGCATTTCATACCTTAGCCATAAAACAATGATTGTTAATCAGTAATCTGGCATTAAGACCACGATTCTTCTGTACTGAAGATTCATAATCAAAAGATTCATCTAAAGAGTCACCACCACTGGCACTCCAGGTGTCATTTTCGTTCAGAACATTCTTAGCTTTGTCTTTATAATATTTTTTTCTGTTCCTGTCTGAATTCCTTTCATTCCTTTCTTTCTTTTTGAGCAAAGGGCTATCCGGTCTAATATGTCCAGCTCTCTTGCATTCATAACAAGTGACTTCTCCATCGTTCCTATCATTCCATTCCTTTTTCTTATACTTGGACTGGAAATTTCTCTGGCCAGCTATCTTGTTCATCCTTCGAGCAAGATTTTCTATCTCATTTTCTGAGATTTCACTTTCACTAGAATCTGATTGAATAATCATCTTCTTAGAATTAGATTCGGTTACTCTCTATGGAGTCTTAGCTTTCATATGATTTGATGTTGTTTTAAAATAAACAATACCATTCCAATTCTTCTTTTTGATTTTGTCAACATCTCTCTTCATTCTTGTTTTATGTTAGAGAATAGTTCCAAATATCTCATGAAGTGAAATTTGAGTAACTTTCTTGTTCTCATCTATATCTGTTCTCTTTGATTGCCACTCATTGGGCATTATGTCAATTTTCTTATCCACTAGAGATTCATCATCTAAACATTTTTCTCCCATAGACTTTAAGCTGTTGACTATAGTCATAAATCTCTATTGAAATTTGAAAATTGGTTCACCATAAATAAAATTGAATCCATGATATTCAGCTCTAATCATAGCTCTTCTAGTCTCAATTACTTTATAAGTTCCAAAGTGTGTAACCTCTAACTTCTTCCAGATAAAATTATCTTCTTCAAAAGAAAAAATTTGGCTACATATATTTCTAGTCATCGAACAATGTAAAGTATTACATACCTTATAATTGATTTGATACTATTTCTTTACCTAGTTAGTGAAAGTTCTAACTTCCTTATCAAGAATTTTATAATCACTAGTAAGCATAACGATGTTATCCACTCCAGTATTGATATGAAAAGTCTTCATTCGATCTCTCCAGTACTCATAGTCATTACCATCAATGATTGGTGGTATTTTAGGATTTATATTGTCAATAGAACCAACATTGACTCCTGCCATTCTAATAAAACTTGGCAACCAAACTAGTTAGTAGAAAAATTTCGTAACCACAATGATCGGAATGAAATAGTTTGGAATTAAAAAGTTCGGAATGACAATGTTTGGAATGACAAAGTTCGAGAAAACTTAAATGTGAGTATAAGTATTTCAGATACCTCCTCTGATACCAATTGTAGGATCAAAATAATGATGTAGATGCTCAATATACAAGAAGGGGGGGTGAATTTTACACTTTAAAAATTCCTTTGGAACCTTTAAAGTTGATTACAGATAACTATGATTTCCTTAGATAAGGAAAGATATATGTTTAACAAAGTTAAACTAAGAAGATTCACAACATCTCTAACAGAAAATGTAGGAATCAAACTAAAGTTTACACTATGAGATTCTACCTTAAGGAGTATAGAATCTAAACTTATCAGAGAACAAGTGTAAGGAAATATAAGAAGGTTATACTTTCCCTACAATGTAAAAGTGAAACGGAAAAACAAGTATTGAAACTACAAGTAACAAGATATAAGTCTTTTAACCCAAAGAGAAGGGTAACCAACAAACTAGGATAAAGGTCCCTTGATTTATACTTTCAAGAAAGTCTGTCTTACCCACACTAGGGTAAGCCCTCAATACGAAGATCATAATCTCTGTCTTGCTATCCCCACAAGGCCTCAACTTAAAGGTAGAAGGAACCTCTTCCTTCCTCAGCAAGGAAGCCCTCGAACTTCATGGTAGTCAGCACCTATGTCTTCAAATCCCCGAAAGTCCTAGAATTTAATCACCAACATTCTGAGTCGTATGAAGCAATCTTAACGAGTGGTTCAGTAAGCACAAGGCATGAAAAGCTTCTCCCTCTAGAAATCGCCTTAACAGCATGTGGTCTCTAGATCGATCAACCTATTTCATCTATCACATGTATGTTGTGATATCTTTCAAATTAGATCCTATTTATAGGCAAATTTCCAATGGTCGGCTCCCTCCTCCAATGGTCATATTTCCCATGAAATTCGAAGGGACTTGTACAAGTGTAACTCAACCAATGGTTAGTTTGAAACAGAAATGATGACATAGTTTAATAATTTAACGAAGTATAATTGAATGCATGGAATCATTTTGAAATGGAATATATGTAAGTAAGAACTAATCAAAATTTCAGAGTGAAAGTAAATGAAGTTTTCGGAGTCTAACCAAATTAATGTTCGGAGTCTAACAAAATTAAAGTTAGGAGTCTAGGTTAAGAAAAGTTCGGATCCTGTTTTATAGAGATTCGGAGTCTGATTTCACCAGTGTTTGGGATCTGAACTTGCATAGTTTGGAGTCGAGCTTTTTAAGAGTTCGGAGTCGATCTTCTTAAGAGTTTGGAGTCGAACTACTTAAGAGTTCAGAGTCGAACTACTTAAGAGTTCTGAGTCCAACTACTTAAGAGTTCAGAGTCGAACTACTTATGAGTTTGGAGTTGAACTACTTAAGAGTTCAGAGTCAAACTACTTAATAGATCGAAGTCGAAATACTTAAGAGTTTGGAGTCGAACTACATAAGAGTTCAGAGTCAAACTACTTAAGAGTTTGGAGTCGATCTACTTATGAGTTCCGAGTCGAACTACTTAAGAGTTCTACATTGAAATACTTAAGAGTTCGTAGTTGAACTACTTAAGAGTTCAGAGTCGAACTACTTTAGAGTTCGGAGTCGAACTACTTAAGAGTTCGGAGTCGAACTCATGAAAGTTCGGAGTCCAGAATTCAGATTGGAACTTCAATATAGATCACATCCAGAATTCGGATCCTAAAAACAGAATACTTCAATACTTTTCATTTCATGATTTTGGGATTTTGATTAACAATCCGGGTTTTTTACTTTAAGAAAAAATATTTCGATGATTAAGGAACACTAGGTAAGGGAATATTTCCGTAAAGAATTAATTTCCCTTGTAGAGGTAAAACATAGATATGCTTATGTATAAGGTGTTTGTGATTTTCAAAACAAGAAGGAATGGAAAAGTCATAAAGAAAAACCTTATTGACTCAACATAAATGAAATATGAAATTCATTAGAATTGTGGAAAGAACATTCACATAGAAAATATTTATCTTGATGAGTAACATAGATAGAACCATTCATAAACAAAAATATAATTGTGACTTAGTACACCTAATATTTTTGAGTAACATAATTTCACCCATTCTTGAATACATCTAAATCATTTCATCATATACATATATGATGAGGTTTAATACTTTTTGAAATACACTAGTGGGATATATCGGACACCACTAACCATCATCCCAAAATATGAGTTGCAAATTAAATCAATATATCTTCTTATTGAAAATATGGTTGGGAAAAAATTTCATTTAATATCCTTTTCATATGGACTCAAATTAGGAAAACATTCATAATTCCATCAATAATGATAACATTACATAACCATGGAAAATAAACTTACATAAAAATAAATTTCATATAATTATATGAAAACCACACTAAATCATTATAAAAGATCATATACTATCACACCATATATATAAAGGGAATAAATTTATGTCATTGGTTTCCCAGATCAATCAATTTATATAATCATAATGAATAACCATTAATAAATGAAATGAAAAATGTTTTATAATGAAATTGAAGGCATTGTAAGAAAATTATATATTCATAATTCCTCAATGACATTTATATATAGTGATAATGATGAATATATTCAAAGAAATAACAAAATATTTCATTATAAATTAAGATAAAGTTAGATTGTATCATATAAAAAATATACCTAATTATATGTATGATATATATAATGATAGTGAGTAAGATAAATAAATTTCGTTATTTGTTAAAATAACTTTTGATTTAAAAAATATACATGATAAAAATGTTACATTACATCATGGAGGTGGGAGTAAATATAGGAACTACTAACATTTTATTTTTTCATAATGGAATTGGGGAAAGGACTTAAATAGTAATTTGTATACCGTAGATATTTAAATTTAAAATAAATTCTAATTTGACTATATTGGATTATGAAATTTATATTTTTTTTTGTACAAAATAATGAAAAGGATGATAGTGGAATTAATACTCATGTTGAGGTACTCGGTCTTTTCATAGAAGAATAATTGGAAATGGAAGTCTTAATAATGGTCAATTTAAAAAAAGGACCAAATAAAAGAATAAGATAATCGATTATAGTGTAAAGGAATAGTAACATAATGAATTATATTTTTATGGTGGTCATGTGGTGGTGGTGGGAGGCCCATTTTCTAAGTGTTGAGAATTGAATTTGTAGTAACATTTAAAATTAATATAATTAAAAAACATCATCCATTTGTCATGTAGAATATAAAATTAAACAAAATATATTAAATGATGAAATGTGATCTATTATCATTTAATATTTATTTTCACAGATACTTTAAAATATTTTTATGTCTTTTTTGCATATAATTATGTTTCTTACAAATTGTGGTTTTACATTGGTAATAAGTGTATACCAATTAAATTAAAAACAATTGAAAAAAATACATGGAAAATATTACATAATTATGATTTGTAGATTAAATATAATAAATAAATTATATCTATTAATATTTATATGTATACATATGATTACTTTAATCATTTCTCCTCCTAACATGTAAAATTAAATTAATACAAAACATGAATTTTTAATCATGAAATTTATGTCTTGGATAAAAATAACAATGTCATTGATTTAAATTAAATTAATTTATTAATTATACATAATATAAATGTATTGAGGATTTTAGAGAATTTCGAAAACTAATTTTAGTAAAATAATATTTTATTAAATCATATGAGAGAAAATGGTACATATTTGAATATATCACTTATCTTTATATAATGATAATCATAATAATAATAATTTATGTGTGGTATTTAAACATTGATATTATACACAATATATAAATATATGATTAAGTCATAGTTTCCATTATCATATATTCAATTATTATATAAAGTTAAAAAAATAGTTATAATTTGAGAAAAAACATAATATTCACTATTTACCTACAAATATAATATTTAAAAAACATCCAAAAGTCTTACTCAGAAAGTTTTTTAAGTGTATATTAAAATTTCATATTCTATTTATTAAATTACAATTTTAATAATTTTAATATTTGTTTTTTAATAAAAAATATTAAAAAACATATTATGTTGCCAAATATTTATTCTGAAAAATAACACTTGATAATATTATTATGTACCAATTAATAATATAAAAAATGATAAAATATTTGTTAAAATACTAAAATTGTATATATTATAATTTAAAATTATTAGATTTAATTATCATCAAAAATAATAAATAAATGATATAAAAATAATTTCAAATATATTATTGATTTTAAATATAAAATCATATTATACATTTATCCAATAAAAATATATATATATATATACATTTTTATTTATTATAGGAGTTTTTATAATTATATTAATAATATTCATATTATATATCATAGATCATTTTAGTTTACTGTTTAACGTGAAACAAGAAAATATATAGTTGAGAAAGATATGTAATGAAATCCCATGTTATCCTAGAAAATGTAGCTTCTTTTTATAAATAAAAAATATTTTCTTTATTTGGGAAAAAACTCACAAACATAATTAGTAATTCAAAACATATTTCCTTTTTATTAATATATTATAAAAATTTGTAATAATGGATAGAATAATTATGATTTAATGATACTTATGAATAACCTATATAAAATAATTATGGTTTTTTATATAATAGAGATGATAAAAAAATGAATAAGAAATTATTTAATCAATGATCTAAAGGGTTATCTTCAAATATTAAATGTTTTAGGTTTGACATATAATTTCATTATTCAATTAAATTTTCATTTAAATTTTATAAATATTTAGGCAATTCAAAAATATTTGTATCAAAGTATATATAATTTATTTACATTATACCAATAGTCTTAAAATTGGTTTATATAGTTGACTGATAAACAACCAATCATATTGTATGCATGATTTCTTGAGTAAAATATATATATAATCATTTTTACCACAAATATTATTTTATATTCTCTAGAAATGAGTATACCGGGGCAACGTTGCATTCCAAATCTTATATACGAGCACCGATGTTTCATTAGGTACCCATATCCATAGACATGATGTGGAATCCTTTCCACAAATTCCCATTTATAAAGGACAGTGGCACATTCCACTATTGTGGATAATTTTTTCTCATTGAATGAAACAGAATGATAGTATTTTATCATTTCCCCACATGGATTCCTACAATGAGTTCTTCATGTAGGCCATCTTTCACTTTTTGATCAATTATAGGTTCATGAAGTTCTTTATCAATATGAAATTCAAATTGTTGGTCGGAGTGGATAATCAAGAGGGGGGGGGGGTGAATTGAGTTCCAATTAAAATTTCTGTTAAAAAAGTGTCTATCAAAATCCCCAAAGTTATAAAACAAGTTAAACTGTAGTGAATTTATACAGATTGTAAATGTTAACTTAGCTTCTCACAGATTGATTAGGTCTCAGTTAATTTAACTGAAATATTAATCTATCTTTTGAAACTAACCAACTGATTTACAATAAGTGTAAACACATGCTAATTTAACTATCAAAGTAACGTTAAATTGGTTTTTTATTTCAAAGTAACAGCAGCGGAATCTAAAAGATATGTGTAGTATACTTTAAACTTAAACTAAAAATGCACATCAGATATAACAAGAGGTTCAGTCTCAAACCGAGACTTTGTCCTCTAAAATTTATATAAATTTGATCCACACCCTGGATCGGGGTTAACAATAGTTTACAAAACTGTCCAGGAAACGCAGGGAACTCTACCAAAGTTCTTCGTGGGAAACAAAACAAAGGCCAGGACACACAAGGACCTCTTCCACAGTTGTCATGGGTAAACAAGAGTTAAGAGTTTTGGAGTGAGGATTTGGATATCCTCCAGTTCAGTGCAGGAGATAGTGTGTGTGTGAGATATACATAGTACACCACACTGCTCAAAAGTAAATAAAAAAATCACTTAGATAGAACAGATAAGAGTTTAGAAAGCTCTAGTGATTATGAATGCAGCTCTGGACTCGTTGGATTCAGCAGAAATGCTTTTGGGTCCTTCTCTGGTTTTTCTGTTGAAAAACAGAGTGTCGTGGTTCATCTTGTATTCCACCAGTGAGAATGATCTCTTGATTCATCGTGTGTTCTTTAGTGGTGCTGGATTTCACTCATGAGAGTTGTTTGAATGTCTTGCAATCTCCTTAATTCTCAGGATTGTTCTTCTAGTTCCGCATAGTGCACTCAGGTGTATGTAAGTTCTTCTTGTTGCATCGTTACACCATTCGTACGTGTTCTGTAGCTCAATCTTCCTTATATTCCATGAGTTCTGGCAGTAGGAATGTTTCACTTTTCATAGGTACATGATACAGTTTCCTGAAATACCAACAACTATCATTAATTATCATTAATTTCACTAAAAACATCAAATATGACCGTTAGCATTATTTATATAATATTGAAAAAAAGTTAAGAAACATTGTCATAGTGATTATGTAAACTGTGTCTTCTTCATGGTATGTGGTTCACGGTATATGCATCACGGTATCTTCATGTCACGGTGTCTATCTCACAGTGTCTGAATCACGGTTTATCCTTCACGTTGTCTGGGTCACGGTCTGTCCTTCATGGTGTCTGGGTCACGGTGTGTCCTTCACTATGTCTGGGTCACGGTGTGTCCTTCACTGTGTCTAGGTCACGGTGTGTCCTTCACAGTGTCTGTCTGACTAGGACCGTGTCTTGCACATAGTCAGTCTAAATGTGTCAAACATCACGGTGTCTCTATACTTGGAAAAATATCTGTATTTAGACTTAAATAGTAATATACAGAATATGGATTGAGGTTAATTATTAGAGAGTAAGAGACGTTAAAACATAAATGTAAAGGCTTGATAATATAAGTGAGATTTGTGATCATGCATAAGAATTGTAAATAAAAAAGAGAGTAATTAACATCGGTAAGATTTTCTATCATTAAAACAAGATGTGTAGTCATTATTGAGATTGGAGAGCATTAACATGTTGTTTAATTAAAATTGTGATTAATTAACAGTAATAGGATTTTTGATCATCAAAACTTGATTAATACATGAGGAGTCCAACACTAATGTTTGATTTCTAATTACACCTAATCCTATCATTGTTGGGTGGATATTTGTGGACAGAAATCCTTAAGTTGTTATTAATGTATGAAATATATTAAATTAATCCAACTTTTATATTTGTGGTGAATCTTATTCTTGTGGAATAAGGAATCATGGTTACATAACATAATGAATAACATGATCTCCATGTTGAGAAATACCTTTAATTCATATGATATCTGAGGATTATCTCCTCATACTTGATGTACTAATTACAAAAGTAATATCCCATTATTCTTGTGAAAAATCCATTACATGCCACTCAGGGAAACATATTCACATCACATAACCATTTAGAGGAATCCACCTAGGGAATACAATTCTCATCACCTTGTGTGTGGGAATTGGATCATCACACATAGAATCTATGAAGAGAACCTATTTTCAATTCATAAGGTCTTCATACTTTGGCATAAAAGTCATCTCATTCTTGTCAAATTTAGTAGACTCTCAATCTTATAACCTATGTATAGAAGTAGATACTATATTCATGTCACATAAGAGGAAAATGCTTAAAACATATAAAATATCATCCTTAGAACATGAGGTAAAAACATGTGTTGACTACTTTAGTGGGGAAGAACATATCATATATTCATCACATATGATGCCATAGATCCCCACATATGCAAATGATTATGATGATTTAAAAGGTCCATAGGGTTATAGTATAATGAATACACTAATATAATTATTGTCTAGTAAGGTGAATATACTAGTACACTCATCTTACAATATTCTAGGATCTTGATTTATGTGGATTAGGGGTTATCATTGTATACATTATTATGGGGGGCACTCAAAAATCTATAGTAATTATATGGAATACTTACCATATAGTCAATACACATACTAGGCCGGATGTAGGTTTGATTACACTAGATATTCTAAAATCTAGGGGGATATTGGGTTTATTAGAGGATTTGTGTACACTATAAAGATAATTTAGCATGATATTTTCCTACTATTGAATATAGTATATATTTATAGAAATTATGGTATTTAACATTCATGTGGTTATATGGGTACCATGTAAGATGATAGGAATTAAAAGAAACATAGATTGATTTCCACGCATAATGTTGTGTGGATGGACAATGCCATTTATAATAATGTTTTGTGGTAAGTATGATTTTATAGAGGTGATGGTGATAGGAGTTGGTGTGGGTCTTATGAATAAATTTTGATAGAGGATAAAAAATCATATCATCATCATTTCATGATATATATCATGTATTTCGTATAAGGAAAACATATTACATCACACTAGGCATCACATACATTTGAGATTGGTCAGGGAATAGTTTGAATTTTTAAATTATTATGTTTTCATTAAGTATAAAATCATATAAATATGATTTACTTGAGTGTAGTTCAAATTATTATAGTTTGTATGTTCTATTATTATATTTTAATCCTTATACAATAGAAATAATTTGGGATTACACATGAAGCTAAACAATCAATGTTATAAAGAAATTATAGAATGATACATGGAACCAACCATTGTTCAATTAGGATAATTGAATGAGTTTTCCATTGATTAATCCACTATTGGGAATTTATTCACTATGTACTAATGAATTTAGACAGAAAAAGTTAATGATCCCTGCCTATTTTCAATATAATTTATTTTTTTCCTGATATGATGATGCATATACTTAAGATAAGAATGAAATTACGCCACCTATACCATTAATAGAGATACGAAATTGTAAATGAGGGACCATTATACTATTCATGTGGATGGTTTATGCATGGTTAAATTCAATATATTTGGGAACACAAGTAATAAGAACTCATTTTTTAGAGCTTCATCGGTTAAAATAAATAATATTTTCTTTCTTATAATGGGATATTCAAAAAATTATTCAATTTAAAGATGTTTATTCTTTAAGGATATATATGTTACACATTATGGGGTGACTTCTTATTCTCCATGGAAGGAGTTCCTTGTAGGATGGACGTCTCGCTAAACTCTTATAGCCATGAATCATATTCTCATATTGTGATGTTTCCCTATGTAGATATAACTGTTGTAACGCTCATCTCAATATAGGAATATAAACTAGGGGACACATAAGATATTATTAATGATGGATCTCATCTTATATAAATTTATGGTTCTTCATGTTAACAATGTTAATTGTTTCTAGAGTTGATAGCTTCATCTAGTTGTCAAAATGAAATATCCCTATGATATAGTGAACATATGGGGTATTTTATTTTATTTTTTGACTCCATTAGATATGTTATTGGATAAATCACCATATATTCCGATATTATAATTTCTTGGTTCATTGATTTATGATTATGGAACTCTATAGTTCTTCAAAAGGATGTACCTTCTTGAATTCAGACCCTTATACATTTTTATTTGATTCTTGTCCTTGAAATTCTTGAGTCTTCCATTTATGAAATTGATTCATCTAAAATCATTTTTTAATAAAAAAATCCCCATAGAAATTGGATAGATTATTAGATAGTTGGGTAATAATCTATGTCTAAAATATAAAAATTCAATATCACGTGATTCAAGATTCTTGAACCTCACCCAACCAATCCTATAAATAAATGGATGGAAATCATAGGGGAAGAAGAGTTTTTATAAATGATCATTTACATATAATATTATTAATAAAAAATTATAGTTGAAATCATTATGTGACCAATGTCTTCGAATATCATGATAATGGTAGCTTTTACTAAATTTTTGTGTGTGTATACATCTTCATATTCCACTTGATTTAAAAGGATTTATCACAACTGGAATATTTGGAGAGACACAATGAATCACGAAAATAGAACATAAAAAAACCTTATATTTATTCATCTATTGAGAATTTTGAGTTAGATAGTGATATATTTTAGGCTTCTACTACACAATGATGGTAAATTGAAGAGAACCTCAAAATTTGACAGGTCATCTGAATCCTGTCAGATCATGAAACAGTCATTGACATGTAAACATAAGAAAAAAGTGGCTACATACACCATGAATGAATACCATTTTAAGGATTTATTATCTTGGAGGACATCTTCATTCCATTCCTAGAAATAATACACCGTTATATTATATTGGGAGGAATCTTCTGGAATATAGGTTGGTGTGGTAACCTAATAGTAGTTGTTTCAAGGCCCATTCCCCAATAAATGTTATTCTTTATCTAATATCATGTAATGATCATCATTGAAGAGGATGAAAAAATTTAAAACCCTCTACCTAATAATTACAACATCATTACAGTTGGAATAGTGGACCTCAATCAGGAGAGGTAAAAATGATGGGACATAATCTAGGGTGAAAAAAATTTTAGTGAATGGAAATGGTCATACAAGTTATCCAATTCATTAGAAGAGATTCAGGAGTTTATCTGAAGGATTAGGATTTACAAAAGAGTGTAAACTTCCAAATTATATTTTTTATCCTCACCCATACATCATATATGAAATATTGATTATGTGGTATATTGATAGGGACTTCTTTAATCTTTACTCTACGGAGCATGGAATCAACATACAGGAACTCTAAAAAACTTATGTAATACCTATTGTGGAAGATATATAGGATGAATATATACTAATAGAGTCCAACTAGGTGGGCCAAAAACAATTTATGACTCTTTCCTAATATATTTCATAGAAGGGGTGAGAAAAATGAGGTATCAAGGATATTTTGTTCATTATATAGTCTAAAATATTATTGAAAAAATGATAATTATTTTTAGGGGGTTCTATTACATTTTATAACTGTGAAACAATATATAAATGTATGATTGCACACATTTCACGAACCACCCCTAGGGCCTGTGCCATAACTACCCCAGGCCTGCCTTCCATAGGACAAGGGCTGGCGACTAGCACCAAAGGTGTAATTCCCTAAAAAAAGGAAGGCATTGCCTTTATAAACTGCAAAAAACACAATAGAGAACACAACTAGATAAAAAACACTTGGAAAACAATATAACAAAAGAGTGTTGAAAAGTAAAAAGGGATGGAAACACAAGACCAACTGTAAAGTACAAGGAACTGGAAATACAAGTGAAACAGAAGAAAGTAAAAATAGCTACTGGGTGTTCCTCTGAGATTCCCACCTGAAGGGTAGTTATATATAGCCTCCTTATCACTCCACATGTTTCCATCTCCTCTATGTACTGACTCGTTGTATGGTCCACCTATGGGTACCATCCAGTCCTGGTACTCTTAGCCTCAGTCAGCGCTGTCCGCCATCTTCATCCAACAAAACGAGGTGTGGGCATAGCCCGTGCAAGGGTGAGTATAAAAAAATTCTGCTCACACATTTACTAAACGTAGCCGAAAAAAAGTTCAGAAAATTATTATCAGTCACCCTAGAAACACGCTGGTTGAGGTTAGGCTCTGCATAGGTGAAACACACCCCAACGAACCCAACGGTACTCTCGGATTTTCAATTCTAGTTTCCATTTAGAATTTTTGAATTTTATAATTCAATAATTGTCACTTAATTATTTTATTTGTGGCCTAATTCTAAATTTCCTTAGTTGCCCATGACGGACAATGTTAGTATCTTATTAAAGAAATCATAACCTCACGAGTTCAGCGGTGCTCTCAGATTTTAAATCTGAGTTAACATTTGTGAGTTATAAGCATTTGAAAAATATAATAATTTATTTAATTATTTTATTGACCATTATTCCGTTTTTGGGTTTTCTCACAGGAGGCCTGCACCGACTAATCTTAAGTCGTGTCTAGGGTAAAACCGCCAACCTGAGCGCAACAATGCCCTCAGATTTATGATCCGAGTATGCGTTTAATATTTATTCCAATTTTTTCAGTAAAACTGCTTACACGCATTAACAAAAGCATTATAAAAATTTTACGGTTCATTCTAAGCACTCCAGTCCTACGAATCACTCGCTGTCAAATTTTGCGAACTCGTAAAATTACCACGTATTTATGAAATAAAAATAAATTCCACAAAAATTCCAGATCTTTACATTCTCCCCACCACATGGATTTACTTCCCTGTAAGCTACAACTCAAACTAAGGGAACAAATGGGGGTACTAAACACGCATCTGAGCCTACTTCTCCCATTTGCTCTTTTGGAGGTTCCCGTGATGCCAAAGAATGCTCACCTGAGGTATCGACCGTCCATGAAGGAATCGATCCTATCGATCATCAATCTCCACCGGCACCTCTGTAAAAGTCACCTGATCGTCTACATCCTTCTCTCTATGGTTGATGATGTGAGGAGGTTCATGCACGTATCTCCTCAGCTGCGATATGTGGAAGACGTCGTTCCGCCGGTGCAACTGATGTGGATGTGTGAAGAAGTATGCCACCTATCCAACTCTAATAAGGACATGAAAAGGTCCGATAAATCTTAGAGATAACTAGCCGCATTGGAAAAATCTCTATAAACCACGTCAAGGTGAGACCCATAGAAAGACGTTGTCACAATCCTTGAACTCTAGAGGTCTCCATCTACTTTATGAATACGACTTCTTCCTACTCTATGTAGTCTTCATCTGCTCCTGGATGATCTGCACTTTTTTGGGGAAGAAAATAGTATCTCTAGTTCCATTAGTGCTGACTCCCCTCGGTCAGTCCATCAAAAAGGTGATCTGCATGGTATCTCGTACAACGCCTCAAAAAATACCATCCCTATGGTGGAATGATATCTATTGTTGTATGAAAACACCACCAAATTTAAGTGATCCTCCTAGCTACAACCGAAGTCGAGGACACAAGAACTCAACATGTCCCCTAGGGTCTGAATTGCCTACTCAGTCTGACCATCAATCTGAGGATGAAAGGTGGTGCTTAAATAAAGATGTGTCCTGAAAACATCCTGCAACCCCTTCCATAGCCGGGAAGTAAAATGTTCATCATGATTAAAAATGATCGTCGAGGGTACTCCATGTAACCGCACAATCTCCCACACATATAGACATCTTAATATCTATAATGACCCATATTCTTTGATCGGTAGGAAGTGGGACGACATGGTGAGTTGGTCGACGATCACCCAAATAGTGACATGACATCTGGATGTGCGTGGAAGTCCTATCATGAAGTCCAAGAGTATCCCATCACACATCCACTATGGGACCTCTAATGGCTGAACCAAACATGCTGGTACCTGATGCTCCACCTTCACTTTCTGACAAGTGAGGCATAAAGAGACAAACTCTGGAAATTATTTCTTCATTCTTGGCCACCAGTGCTGTCATCAAAGGTCTTGTTACATCTTCGCCACGTCTAGAAGTACCACTAGAGGGGATGTACGGAACTCGCTCAACACTTCCTCCTGAAGTGACACTAAAACCATGTTACTCCCTTTGAAGAGGATGAAATGCTCCCCTCCTTCAGAAAATCTACCAGGTTCCTGTCCTATGGATATCTGATCATTTCGTGTCTCGCAGTCAGCATTACCATGTTGGGCCTCCCTGGATCGTTAAAGAAGTGGGGGAGTGACTGAAGAAAAGCTGTTCCTTCTCAATCCACAAACAATATCTACAATACAGCTAGCTGCTCTATCACCTCACTCAGTAGATGCAGGCCAGACTTCCTACTAATTGTGACTTCTACCATGTTCCCCTTCCCAGAAGTATAGACTCTCCCAAAGTCAAGTTTTGCTACCGCGAGGGTGAGGTTGGCTGACTCACGAGCGATTGTTTGCAACCTCCTGCTCATGAGTTTATCCTCTTCTTCCTAGGTTTCTTTTTTTTACGACCAAGGAAAACCCCATCATAATGTTGTAGTTAACCACAACCTCTTTTCCTAATATAGTCAATCTGATTATGAACTATGGATGTCAAGTCCAAACTGAAACTAACGTCATAAGTCCTAGTTGCTGCAACCAAGAGGTTCTAATTGAAACTCTTGACTCAAGGGTCATATCACACCGTCAGAGTAAGTGTGATTATCATGTCTCCTCCCAAAGGTGTCTCCAAAAGTGAGGGTCAAGTTGACGGTTTAACCGGAAACACTAGGTCCTGAACAATATTTGTGGAAGGAAATAATGATTGGTACCTATGTCTATTGATATGACAACTAGTAGTAGACATAGAACGTGCCTCAAATAATTCCTAGATCCATTAGGTCATATTCCTTGACAACATGCAACAACTCTCTTCCCCTGTCTTCCAGCTCCATGATCCTGGTGGGGTCCACAATAAGGGGGTGGTTGTAACATGTCAAAAAGTACACCACCACATGCTGCTCTCCTAGCTATGCTTCCACATCTTCTACCCTGGTGATTCATTTCTCCCTAACACATCCTCTTCTTGAAACATTTTACACGCCCATGTTTATGATACTAGCTCCAGTTCCCTGCTTTGCCACTACTAACATTCACTGGTTGTATCCGTTCATCCAAAGAACATTCAACCACAAAGGTTCTATCTAGCACCCAAGCATAAGTAGGAAGGAATATAGGAATAGTGATTGTTCATATGTCCTTTAAACTCATGTCTCTTGGATGTTAGTGCCTTAAAACATTGATCGTATTGTATTCCTCACGTACCAGGAAAATCGGTATGCGTCGATAAATACTCAGATACCGACATGTCATCCTGCCGAAGCTATTGAAATTACAGAGAACTCTCAGCCACCTCCTTGAGCCCGTCCTCAGCTGCTTGTGAGTTGGGCTCGCCTCAGATTCTAATGGGTATCTGATGTTGAACACATGTAAGGAATTAAGCCTACATGTGTCCTCTACTGGTACCGTCTATTGTAACTGCTGAATAATGGGTTGTGGGATAGATGGAACACTACCTGAAGGTACTATCTCGGGAAACCGTCTGCATACCGAAGCCTCAACACTAAGTGGACCATACTCATGGTCACTCATTAAAAAATAATATCATCTAATATCACCGTCTACTGTATTGGTGCCTCAACTATACAGTAATCTCTATCAATCGCCTCCAGTAAGCCCTCAGCTTCATGGAAATATATCTCACCTCGAAACCTCAAAGGCCTCTGCTGTGGGAACTCATGCAACTCACTCAGTCAACGTACACCATCTGCCTGTGTGGCTGGTGGTATCTGCTACCCAATGGGTGGTGGTGCTATTGGTGCACCACCCAAAGGTGACAAAATAGTAAGAAGGCCTGCACTGGAGCCTCGTCACTTGGTGGGATGTTAGTGCATACAACACATGGAACTCTAACTGGATGTTTTCATGGAGGCTTCCTAAAATAATCAAAAGTGACAAAATCAAAATATTACACCTGTTGTGCTAACCTGGTGAGATGAATTAAGAAATCACAAAGAAAACACACACCCAATCCGTGTTTTCATGCACTGAGTCAAAATTCAGATGTCAAGATCCTAGGGTATGGATACGTCATCCACCGCAGCAACACTGGACTCCATGAAATGAAAGCTGCACTCATCACACTTAACACTATTTCATCATAGAAAATATCAGAGTCCTATGTTCTGTGGTAGAACTGAATCCTTTGATACCAATTTGTCACAACACTTCCCCTGGGGCCTCTGCTGTAACTATCTCGACGCCTGCCTTCCAAAGGCCAGGGGCTAGTGACTAGCACCAAAGTCGTAATTCCCTAAAACTGGGAAGGAATTGCATTTATAAACTGAAAACAACACAAGAGAGCACATAGCTAGATGCAAAACACTAGGTAAATTATATAACAAAACAGTGTTGAAAAGTAAAAAGGGCTAGAAATAAAAGCCCAACTGTAATGTACAAGGAACTAGAATTACAAGTACAACTGAAGAAAGAATAAATAGCTGATGGGTCGTCCTCCAGGATACCTACCTGAATGGTAGGTAGATATGGCCTCCTTAGAACTGCATGTAAATCTGTCTTCTCTGTGTACCAAATCGTCGTATGGTCCACTTCCATATACCGTCCTATCCTGGTACTCTCAGCCTCGGTCAGCGCTGTCTGTCATCTTCATCCAACACAATGAGGTGTGGGCATTGTCCACGTAGTGGTGAGTATAACAATACTCAGTAGGGACCCCATGAACCTCAAGGTCTCACAAAATCCAACAAGGATAAACGAGACGTTATGAAATCAATATATAACCCCACATAGGTATATTACAATACACATTCCAATGTTATCAAATAATCCATCTCAATAATGAGGAAAACACAAATGTTACTGACTCATCTCACACAGGTATACAAATTTTGTAGATAGATAGAGTTGATTAGATGTAGCCACTAAATCATCAATTTTTTCAAAAAAAAATAAAATCCAAGAATAGAAATCATAACTGTCAAACCCATGTAGGATCTAGGAACAGTATTCAGAGCTGTCAAACACACACAGGATACAGGAAAAATAGTCAGAGCTGTCGAACCCACACCGGATCCATGACCAATAGTCAAAGCTCTTGAACCCACACGAGATCTAGGAATAGTAGTCATATTGGTCAAGCAAACACAGGATCTAGGAACAATAGTCATAACTGTCAAACCCACACTGGATCTAGGAACAGTAGTCAGAGAGCAGCCTACAACAGGGTTTACACACAATGCACGCATGATTCCGGAAGGGTCTGTTCCTCAAGCCAAGTGTCGATACATAAACTACCATGAAGTCCCATGATGAAGTATGCCAAATGTCTGCCACATCATAGGGGTCTCAATGCAATATATAGTTCGTCAATCAGATGCCCGATCTGTAAGCTATTAGCCTTTTATTCCCAATGGCCTAGTAGGATTCACGCACGATCCAACCTGACCGTATCTGAACTATACCCTGAACTCTAGTGGGGTATACTCAAATGCACCATCATGATCCATGTTTTGTAGAACTATTTATGGTTCATCAAATAGATTTCCAGTGCCAAAGATATGGACAAAATAATGTAAAGGGTCGGTAATGGGTCCGAGTCTAGTCCGACCTGGTCGGACCGACCCGACACAACCCAGTCTGGGCCGACCCGTTCTGGGTCGACCCGGTCAGACCTGTTGGATCTAGATCGGAATGTTGGGTGGGCCACCATGTTAGGATTGACCCATCCCACTGGGCCCAGCCTAGCAGGCCACGTCGGCGGTTCGACCTAGAGGGTACTACGAGGGCGGTTCGGACCAGAGCTCCACGAGGGCACGACTTAGGTGGGTCGGCCCGGAAGGCCGGGAGGTCGGTGGGCAGGCCGGGTGGTGGCCGAGCAGGATGGTGGGCGACTGGGAGGTAGCCGGGCAGGCCAGCGGGGCGCGGGCAAGCCAACGGGTAGGCCGAGTGGTGGTCGGGCAAGCCGGGTAGCAGGCCGGGCGACGGCCAGTCGGCGACCGAACAGCCAGCGGGTAGGCCGACAGGCTGCTGGGAGGTGGCCGGGAAGGACGGCGGGGCGCGGATAGGATGGGATGCGGCCGATGGGCGGCATGGCCGACATAGCTCGGAAGCAAGCTGGCGATGCAGTTTGCCCCGAGGCGGCGAAGCCGGTTCGACTGGAGCGCTACGAGGGCTGCACGATTCGCAGAGGCCCCGAGAAGCATGGACAATGCCTTCATCATCCCGTCTCCTCATCGCCATGAAAAAGATCATCAAAAACAAGAAAAATGAAGGGGTTGGTACATGTTGGTTTATCCCACACCATCCTCATTTAGGTTGGTAACTTTTGGATCATCAAGTAAGATGAAATAAGAACATCAAATTTTACAACCTCCGAATTGATTCCTTTCCAACTGAAGAAGAAAATAATGAACAAAATATTACAAAAATAAACCCACTACATTGATCTATGGTCGTTTACGGATTCACGAGGAAGAAGGTGGTGTTATCGTCATTCGTTGAATCCACCACACACTTCATATCCTTAGCCCGAGAGTCAGTTTGATGATGACAATGAGGATGTATGGTCAGTCAAAGACATGCCACATTAGTAGGAGCTCAGTGGAAGAAGTTGAAGAAGGTCGGTGTTCTTCATAGTCGAGGGAATTCTCATCAGCGTTCTTTGTTGGTGGAGCAATCTTCGTTGGGAGCTTTCTCCCAATATTCCACCTCTCTAAACACCCAAGTGAAGAGTTGTGCCTAATAATAGATTATAATATCTGTTATTTAATTGGTAAAAATTCAAAAAGAAAAATTAAACACATGCTTGGAACATTAAAATTATAAGGGAGTATTTGGAACCATTAATTTGGATTGTTGGCAATATTATTGTGGAGGAAGCTTAAGAGGCTCCTCCACATTAAATAGGGTAGGTTGAAAGGTTTTCCCTCATCCCATTTAATAGGGGTTTGGGGGTCCCCTCCCCTAATATTCAAATTGGGAGGTTATGTGGTATCAGGTGGCCCCCACCACATCAACCTCTCATGGGAGGATGAGGTGTGGTGGTCCCCACCACCATAACCTCTCATGGGAGGTTATGGACTAGTGTTCCCCACTTCCAACCTCCATATGAAGGTTATAACCAAAAAAATAAAAATAAATCCAAAACTTTATTTTTAATTAAATCTTTCTCTAAAAAACCAAAAACAATCTTCCACCCTTGACCAACTACCATCGAGGTAAATGTATTCTTAAGTATATACCAGTGCTATGAGTTCAAAAGTGCCCTCAGATTTCAATTCTGAGCAATGGTTCAAAAGTTATAAGACACTACTGACACGTTTACTGAACGTACGAGAATATAAGTTTGGAAAATTATTATCAGTCACCCTCAACCTACGCCGGTCGAGGATAGGATCTTACTAGGAGAAACACACCCCAACGAACCCAATGGTACTCATGGATTTTCAATCTGAGTTACCGTTTAGAAATTATGAATTTTACAAATAAAATTATTTTCACTTAATTATTTTATTCGCGGCAAAAAACTAACTTTCTCTGGTGGCCTGCGCCGGCCAAAGATAGTATCTACTTTAAGAAAGTCTACCATTACGAGTTCAATGGTGGTATTATATTTTTAATCAAAGTCACCGTCTGTGAGTGATAAGAATTTTAAAAATAAAATAATTTATTTAATTATTTTATTTATGATTGTTCCATTTTTGGGTTTTTTCATAGGAGGACCGCACCGAATAATATTAAGTCACACCTACGGTAAACCTACCATCCTGAGCACAATGGTTCCCTTATATTTATGATCTGAGTAACCATTTATGAGTTATTCCACTTTATTAGGAAAACTGCTTACGTGCATTAATAGAAGCTTAACAAAACATCTATGGGTCATTCTAAAAACTACAAGCCTCAAAATCGCGCGCCGTCAGATTTTGCGGACTCGTAAAATTTCCTTGTATTTAGGAAAAAAAATTCCACAGGAATTCTGTGTTTTTTCAATACAGTATTCCCTAATGAGAGGAGTTACCACCTATTTCATTATAGTTTTATTTCCCACATGAATGATGTTACACTTTTTAGTTTTATCATACCATTACACATTTGATGGTTATTACATTATTATTTTCCTCACAAGGGGTGCTATTGAGAACCATTCTAATTAAAATGATTTTGTTGTTTGTAAATCCCATAATCCAATATTTCATAGTGTGGTAAAAGCACTAAATATTAATAAGGATGATTAGTAGAAGTAATATTCCTCAGTACGTGCATTCACCATTCAACATAATTTATCGGTATATTTAATACCCATATTCGTTAATAATTTCATATCTTTTTTCACATAGCCAACCCCATAATATACTAAACACATTTAACATCTCTAGTATTTTTCATCTTCTTCTTGAGATGGATTTTGAATGTGTATGGTTTTGGATGTAGGAGAATTTGTTTTTGCATCTCTTTCCCCTTCCAATGAGGGTGATTCTATAAAAATGTGGAGAAAATATTGAGTATTTTAAATACATCATTGCCTTATGAGGTGTGTTATTAGTGGTTCATGTTAGATGAAATTTCATTTTTAACTGTACAATTCAAAATTGTTTTATTAACTATTCATGTCCCTTCTATATATAATACCAATGGTGTATACACATTTACAACATTTTCACCATCATAGAGTTATTTAAAATTTCTAACAAATATTCACACTTGATGTATGTGGAAATATAAATATTATTCAATCAATCCGTTAAATTTTTAGTATATTTCTTCCATAAGATATATATTTGGGATATATATTGCACTAGAGTTATTCTAAGACCTATAGTGTTATATTCAAATTAAAAATATGGTTATATGGTAATGTATTTAGGGATGTGTTATGATGGTTGGTTCATGAAAAAAAAAACAAGTTCACCCAAAAGGGAATTTATAGAAGTATCTCCACTTGTTTTTTCAGTTTCTCATGGTGAAACACATAGTGGTGGTGTATTGGGGTTCCATGGACACTCTTGGAAATGAACAATAAAAAATAGACAATATTCTACAATGAATATTAATTTACCTAGAATTAATTTATGTAAGTATTTGCACCGAACATTTGATCTACCATATAATGTGGTCTTTGCCATGGAATAATTGAACTATTATTGAATCAAAATGTTCAAATAATCCTTGGGATCATGGAACTTCTTGTTTTAATAAGGTATTATACTTGTTGAAATAGGTCACACCAAGGCCTACTTCTTGGATCCGTGGGTGGAGGCATAACAATAAAAATAGGATATGATGAGAATAATCCACTCCTAAAAAATCGTTTATCCTTTTAATGATCGTTTATGGGTGCTAATGAAAATACCATATCAAAGAGATGTACCATTGTTTTGATTATAAGAAGTTGTGGATAAGGAATAAATGGAATGACATATTTTTTGGGGAATTATTATATATTTGGAATCGCTAAGATATTATTACTCATTAATAATTTGTTAATACACATTGTTTCACTTTATTAAGTATATTTTCATCACATGGGATATAATAACCATTATAAATAAACTTATATTGTGATAAAAAAATAATAATAAGTGGATATTCATAAAGAATCTACATAGTGTGTTGATAATGTCCTCGTCTATCTTGGGGAAAAATAATCACTACCCCCTTAGGGGTAGTTTTTGTGCAGTAATCCATTCACTAGAAATTCACAACATAAAATTGAAGTGATAGTATAGATACCCCAGGGATTATATGATATCACATAACTCTACTTCTGAGTTTGGTTACTCATACTTTTGATTCATTGATGTTAAATTTTTCTTTCCTCATAGTTGAACAAGCTTGTATGATGATTGGGAAACATATGAAATCCATTAAACTTACCATAAATGTACATACACCATCATTATCAGAGTTTTATTTTAGTCATTCAAAGAATAATTGTTTGCCTACATGGTGATCAAGGTTAGCTATATTCCAACCATTGTGATTGAATGTAATGTCTAACAAATGGAAGGTCACATTAAATTTTCACAATTCATATAACTTCCAACCATTATTCAATTATTATGTCTCTTAAAATATTTTACTCTCTATCACCCCTAGTTTTGAATCAATAACATCTTATCTCAATGGTATTTCCCTATAAATTATGGAACATGACTCTTGAGGGAATTCTAGATCACATGGATCATGTGGAATGCATGGGAACTACGTGTGATGAACCAATGTTAATACAGAACGATGAGGCTCTTATAGACTATTAAATTCCTATGCTGAAAATACTCCATGAGTCTATTAAAATCCAAGGTTTTTTCTCATATTCTAGCAACAATGTTTCTAGTACTACATATAATTCTAGGATCGACAATGTAATCATCACATCATTTAATGATGTGGACTCACAAAAGTCACCTATTGAAGATTGAATTGAGGTGGTACACCAGGAATAAAATAGAGTACCATAACCTTTTATATCATTTGGATATGAATATGAGGCCTCTATTATAGTGGATGAAGTGTTTCCCCTCTAATATGTTATTTTTATCACTTGTTTTCTTATGAATGAACCTGTTTCTGATATACCTATGGCAATCCTAGAATTTGAGCGTGATCCATAAGATATGTATAGCTCAAGGACATTTATAGATAAGGATATCATTTTAAAACATTATTGGGAATGGATAAGTGTTCAAAAAAAACATATATCATGTTCCATTAGTAGAGTTGTTTTTTTGAATTAAATCTTCTATACACTTGTTTCACAACATATATATTATTGTAGTTTATTATCATTCTCTCCATTACATAGATTAAAATTACTTGTTCAAATGGGTGTTATTAGAGGGTAAGTGGATATATGTTACAATACATGATTCTATATTTACAGTTTTTATTATCATAATGTTGTAAAGTGGGATTTTTTCAATCAATAATAAAATATACTCCAATAGAAATTAATACATTCCACTGTGGAAGATACAGTCATTCACATACAGGATCAATTTCTAGAAGTTGTGGCTAATGACTCTCAATTGATTTCTAATATAACGCTATGTGACACCAGAAATAGAAATTTCCATGCACGGATGCCCAATGTTCATCTATGGGTGGTGGTAGAGCTCATCAAACTACCCACGATGCGAGGTGTCATGGAATTGAATTGGTTGAGATAAAAGGAAATTAACCTATCTAAATCCTTGGTTGATTTGATTTGGGGATTTTTATATTAGGGTTAATCTTGAATATGTGGGAGACCCTCAAAAGTAATAGTTTATTAATGTATCAATTTGTCAAATATCCCCATGCCAAATATTGAATCTCCATAATATTATTATTCAATCAAAATCATAAATAATAAAACCATGTGAATCAAGATCACGGTTGGAAACAAGATTCCATTATAATATTATTTATATTTGTGAGATTATTAGGAACAAAATTAATGGTTTAGATCAGAATGTCGTATTTATCATCATTGTTAAATAGTGATTTGGGAAATGTGTTTCTGGTATTCTATGTGTTTGATAAGTCTTACCAATGTTAATTTTTCTTGGGGTTATATATTATTTTTGTCAAAATTCAACATGAGAATGGGAAAATGTATTGGTATATAGTGACCTCAAGAATATATATCAATTAATATATTAGTGTTGGAGTGATGATAAAAATCGATAATGATTGAAACATCATTTCTACAACTATTCATATGTGCAAAAATATATATTAGGTTTTTTTCAGTATATATGTGGATATGTATTCCCAAGATTCATCAATATAAGGGGTTCAATTATAAGGTGATAGTGGTTTCTCATCTATGGAATTTTACATATATAAGAGGTTATCCAATGTAGCACATGCATCCTCACTGTAGGTTTGAACATCAAGACATGAAATGTAATTGTAAATATATCCCAATTAGACGTAGAGTGTGATGAAGATGGTTAATGGTTATCAATATATGTTCTATAAATCACAACGATTCACTTTCAGGAACCCTAAACATTGATTTGGAATATCAATCTGAAATAAATATTGCAGGCCATTTGGGAAAATCAAAAATCCAAAAAGGTGTAGGAGAACTAATAAACACTGAATCATACTCCATGGTGTTAATTGGTGGTCTCAAAAAATTATTAAATCAAAGCCATTAAGAATATAATGAGGTATGTTTTATTTATGTTCATATAGATAGGACCGTGTTTTGATCCCTTTATGGTCACAAATCTAGAGCCACGCATAATATAAACAAAGGTATTTTATGTAAGACAAGTAAGGTGACATAATGTTTAAGGTCACGTAACTATGAATATAGGTAATGTTATTAATTTTTTGAAGGTCTGAATCATTAGGATGTGGGAATTTTCTATGAGGTAAATTTAACTAGACAAGAATTGACATACCCAGGTGGATCCAATGATAGAACATGAAAAATCCCATATAAGGGATAATCTATTGATTGAGATATAGATTAATGATCTATAAATTTATATGTATCTTATTAATGCGATTCGATTTTCATATATTTCTGGGTAATTCAAGGTCGATGCCCAGAAAAAAAGGTGTCATTTTACTGGAATCCCACACAATGTAAAATACATCAACTCATGTGTGGATTGAGATATCATCACATATTATTTAATGTCACTGGGACTTGAACCATTCTATTTACCAACATGCATTATGCTAATTGTAAATTATGTTTACCACCATATAGTGAGGATGAAAACAATGTTGTTTAAAATATATTAGTGAGGATGGACGAAATATTGTTCATAATCATATTCCAATTATGATTCCGTATATTTTAGTTTTAGGTGACTAGGAAATTCTATATCAACATTAATGTTATTCACCAAGATAATAGTTTAGAGAAGAATTAAATGGGAACAATGGATAGTTCCCTACAAAGAACCTGATGATTGGAATAAGGGGATTTAAGTACATGCAATAAATTGTTTATACTATGGATTTTTGTAGACACAAAGGGGATTTTCTTATGGATCAATGACTAAACATACATGTATTACATCCTTTTTCAGATTATACTATATCATTTTTCCATGTCATAGAATTATGTAATAGTTATATTTTTTATGACATTTTTCTCTGGGATTCCCATTGTGTGTTTGTAAACATATAGGTATTTTTTCCTCTTTACATTAGTATATTTAGGGTAGTTCTAGTCAGAACACTTGGCGGTAATAGATTCTGTTCATATTGATTTGACTGAATGTTAAAATAGATTAAAAAACATTAATTTTACATTTTATATTTGTGATATAAGATATTTATAAATAGAAATGTAAAACCTCAATGTTAATTGATGGTAATAGATGAAATATATATATTATCCTGAATTCAAATGGAAATATTGATTTGGGTGTTGAAAATAGCTTATGGTCACATGTAATGTACCAAAATTGGTATTGCATTGGTAGTTAATGTAACAAGGACTTATAAAATATCAAGGACAATTTGGTCAAATAACGGTAACATGAACTTGATTTTAATGGTCATAATGAGAGGCCATGTTACCCCATAATTATCCCATATGATAGGACACACCATTTATGGTTTTAATGTTTTTACCACATCTATTTGAGTTACATACCATTTTGGAATATAAGGATGAGGTAATGTTTAAAAATATTACAAAAATTTTCAATTAAAGGCATAAATTTTAGTTAAATTTGTGTTTGAATCAATGATAAGGGGCATTAAAATGACTAAATAACCAATTAAATTAGAATAATTCAACAAATAGTTCCTGAATTCTATGTATGTAGAGAAACATAATAGGGAAAATATGATTACATCCAATTGTGTTGGGGCAATAATGGTATAGAAAAAAAATTATGTCATATGATATGTACCCATATATATAGATAAATTCTATATTTAGTATAGAATATTGGAAAGGGGAAAAGGTTTCTGTCAAAATTCTTAATTAATTACTCTATTTAGTGAGGATAGTTATGTTTTTTATAAGATAAATTGACTAATCTCGTAGGCATTTTTCATTTTTCCATTTTTTCTGTTTCTTATTAAATATAAAATTGGATAAACCCGGTGAACAATATCCATGATTTTATATATATTACCCTTTTTATAATTCAATATTATTGATAAATTTCCCTATTATTTTATAATTTATATTCATTCTTTGTGAATTATAAGAGGGTAGTGTTTTATTCTATATTGCATTAATCATGAAGTCCTGCTAATTTATGATCTCATAGTTTTGGTAATGATGTGATGTTAGTTGATGTTCCATGAGTAGAAGACAATATTTTCAATTACATAATGGTAAAAAATCATATAATATTGTGTTCCAATCCACCCTTGTGTGGAATGTGTAACCTAATATTTTAAATAAGTTATGATGTTCCAAAATAAACTTTGAGAGTTAGAGAACACATGACTATGCTAGTGATTAGGTACTCTATCATCCTTATATATTAAAATAAATGTGAATCCATACAAATGTAGTATTTTAAGCTAGATTGGATGATGAGTAGTGCATGAAAATGAGGAATTATTTAGTGAAACAACAAAGGGAAGATAAAACCTATGTTAATAGTCTTCCATGATGACTAGTGGTAAAAGGAAAATCATTTTTCAGAGTATATACTAAACATATGGGTATATTAAACATACTAGATACATAGCATTTAAAATTATATTTATTTTACCAATGGGTTTATACTAGTTTAAATTCAGGACGATTATACCAAATAATTTCTACTGGATTAATGTTTCAAAATAGAGACTCGGTTTCATAGACCGAAGGGTTGTTCTTGATATTTTTACATTCCACGAATTTGAGTATGGTATCAATGAGAATAGAAAGTATATGAGTTCATGCATTAATATCCATTTTTATTAGGTTTCATACTGATTAAGTACATTAATATTAGACCTTGTGGATACCCTTCATTTGAAGGTTTTCACATCTTAACCATGTTGGCGATGTCCCACCAAGATTCATAAGCCCACATGGGATACAATTTTAGTGGGAGAAGAATATTTATTGGAGAACCTTCCAATCACAAGAGATCCCATAATATAGAAAAACAGATTCTAAATTAGGAAGCATCACAAGAAACTAAATTTATTAGTTAGCATTCAAGGATTACTGAAAGGTATAATTGATATTATATTTAAACAACACTGGAATAATGGGAGGTGGTGAGGAAATAATTAGTGGATTATAAGATCAAAACAATAATAAATATTTATCCAATGTGTAATGGATGGATACTGACATTTTTTTGAAAAGCATATCCCCCAACTCCATCATAATTTATGGGGATAGAGAATTTTGGAACAAACAATTAACCTTGTTCAAAACATGTGAAACACTGATTTTTATAATAAATACTTCAATTGTGTATCCTGGATTAGAGGATAGAGTATTTTTTTCATTGAGCTATCTCCATGTTATATTATATTCAAATATATAGATTATTGGGGTTTCAAATCAAGGATGCCTCTAAATATGTTGTCAAACATGAGAAAATATTTATAGTCATTTTAAAACTATTGGAACAAATCATCATTTTTTTAAAACATTGAATGGAAATACCAGTGAATCAAATGGAAAAATGTTCTAAATAGGGAAACCCCAGTATTGGTCAGTGGAATGGCCCATGTTGATGAATAAATAAAACTATTTTTATCCCATGGAATGGATATCGAAAAATAAATGTTTATAAAATGATTCATGGTAGGATACCACCACCTAAATGGGCGGTCCTATCAATTGATCTCTAGAGAGTCACGTAGTTTTACATCATTCAATGGGGATATGGAAAATGTAGTTTATCATCATTAAATTAGGATGTTGGAAAGGTACTGTTATTTTTTATTTTGTGGATTATGTATCATATGGTTTATTATCTTTCGAACAATAAATTTTATGTCACATTAACATCATGTGAATAAGACATTGTATGAGTAACATAACATTATTAATCTAGAATGATATTTTACGAAATTTTCTCTAGGATACAATGATGTTGTATTGAATTTAATTATCACAAATCTTGATAATTATATATTCACTATCAAATCATATTATGAGGATTATTTCTTGTATATTAAATTCATTGAACACAGAAATTGTACTATAGTTTAAATTAAGAAACAAGTATATTATACAAGAATAATAATTTCATATTGTGATAAAAATGTTCCACATGATACAATCATTTGAGCCAGTTGATGTACATGTAGATTAATGTCAAACATTTATGGATTTTTTCAGCCATCTAGGTTGAATTAATAGTTACACAATGTACTATGTAATGAATATTTTGATTTTGGGAGGTTTGGGGTTCTCACTATCCATGGTAATTATGGAATATGTACTATTGGATTAAATATTATGAATAAATAAATTGATTTGCCATTAATTATCTATAATAATAGTCTTATGTCAGCGTATCATTTGAGTTCATAATGAAAAATGCATTTCTTCTAATGGAAGGAGGAGATGAAAAACATTTTTTATAATTTTCTTGCAACACATTTTGATGAATTTTTACGTTTTTAATAATTATGATCTTAATCTCGTTGGGTGATTCCAATTCATCCATGTTATCCTAGAAAATTTTTATTAGATTATGTTTATCATAAATGACCATATATAGGGCCTCTAAATTATATTCTATGGTTAATACTACCTAAGCCACATAAAGTATATTATTGGGATTCCTATATATAATTCCATGTTTTCATATGTTATACCCATATTCCAATGGATTTATTTTCATAAAAAAACCACCCACTTTTACCCACCATCATATTAAGAATTTTTTAAAGAATGTTGGCTAATGCATCTATATAACAATCACCTATGCATCGTATCATGTGGTTTGATTGGAATACAAATTGTACATGGCATAAAATTTCTTTAGTTAAGTCATTTGAACATTACTAATGTGGTTTTTAAGAATAATTGGATTTTTCAAAAATCAATGTGTGATGTGAGATTTCATAAACATGATTATAGTCTATTATTTTACCTATGTTAGGGGGATTACATGCTTCAAATTTTAGAATATGTCATTAGTAGTCAGGATGAACCTATACCATCAAGTTTTCACTAGAATAGGTGGACCGACCACATCATGTATATGTAAAGTGATGTTTTTTTAGTATATGGTGGATTGTATGATATTTGGGGGATGAATCATGGAGTTAGAATGTATCTAAACAATATGAATCTACCTATTTAATTTTATGTAGACAGTAACCATGGTTAAAAAATGAAAGAGTCATCGAATATAGTTAGAGATCATCTACACTAATTGTTTTTATGATTATGAAATAGTTTTTAGATCCTGAAAATCTTGATGGGAAACATCTCTATAAGTAAAATATTAATGGATTCAAAAAAATAAATGCTTTTCAAAAGCATCGATAATTTGTATAATATTTTTTGGTTAAATTCAACATGAACCTACTGATTTACTAAGGCATGAATAAGTTTTATGGTACTATCTAATACATAGTTTACTGATTTAATGGTTTCACCAACCTGGTTATTTCTTATATAATTACTTATTTTTTCCTTCTTAAGAATTTATTGTCATTGTTTAGTTTATATATTGGTTATCATTGTAAAACAAAAGGGTGGAAATGACCTGTTGATGTTTCATATAAATGTTAAAGGCATCATTGTCCAACTCTTCAGGGGATGTTGAGAAACATAAAATGAATATTATAAATCATTAATAGAGAGTGGAAGAAGATTTAACATTATCCAAGAATTGTATCGGGCTAACATCTAATGGGTATTCCACAATAAGCAGATGAAATCTTGTTTTCAAAAAATGACGTTACCATGGATTTTCATGATGGATATATCTGAATCACCCATAAAATTAAACAATGAAAACTAAATATTGGTAGAAATATAATGACTACTGGTAAGGGGTATTTATGATCCTTAATTGTTGGTATACCCATCGAGAAAAATGAAATAGTATGACATATGGGCCTATGATGTAATGATTAACAAAATTGCATGTGAATTTTTTTAGGATTGTTGATTCTTCTCCAGTTATGGATTTAAGAAGAACTATTACTGCACATATGATCATAGAGTATTTAAAAATTAATTAATATTTTTTATTCAACTAAAAAATTTACATCAAAATGTAGCTCATGTTAGGTTATTGATGCATTTAAGAAATCTGAAAATTAATGGCCACTAACAAATTTCTCTTGAATGATACAAATATTAAAATACCCGAGGATTAATACCCATTTAACTAATAATTTTATTAGAATGGGTATGATCAAATATTAATTCAGTTTCCCCCTATATTATACAATTTATATCTTATTTTTTTCATGTATTTCTATTGTTTCTGAAATGTTGAGGCCATGGTGAGGAAAATTTATATATGATTGAATACTAAATCATTTTGCCAACTAGAATATGATTGAAATACTAAATGATTTTTTTCCTTTACCTAATTTATTATTTACCCCTGAGGGAAGTTAATGGTGATTGTAGGTAGGTCAGAAAAAATAATAAATGATTCCATGGTATATGTGGAATCAAAATAAGAGTATTATGTTGATATTTCACGACGTCATCAAATAAGGAAAGAATCTTCCTTATTCCACTAAAAATATATGTTTTTATTTGTGATAATTAATATTTTATTACATTATATACCTATGTTTCTGAATAAAACACAACCAATATATTTAATCTATTAGAATATTGATGAACAAAAATATTGGATTACATTTTCCTAACATGTTGGTTAAAAAATATATATGGTCAATTTCCTTGAAATACCTACAACTTTTTGGGATTTAATAAGGTTAGAATTTGGTTGATTATTTGATATTAGATAGAAAAATATATATTTTTATGTAACTAAAAAAGAAAACATAAAAACATCATAGATGTAGGACTGCATGCAAAATTTTGGGGGTTTTTTTTTAGGTTATTTGATGAGTGATGGTCGAACAATTTTACGTGAACAAGGATATAGTCCTAGAGTTAATGGGAATAAATCATCACAATAATATTCTACCATTTTTTCAAGTATTTTATTGAATATAAGTTGCATATAATGTTAATAAGTGTCCTCAACATTCTATACACCAATCAAAATCACTCGGTAGGAAAACAATCTTTTAAAAGAAATAATTGAAAAAGATTCATCACAAATGTGGTTCAAAATAGAATTAATTATACATAGATATAACATATATGATATAAATAGAATTGGAACTAATATTCACATCTATTATCATTTCTTCACTAGGAAGGTAAAATTTCCCATTGGGTAATAGAAATTTATGTCATTAGAATCAATGACACCTCTGATATTCCCATTCCACTTCAAAGTCAACTAGCGTATGCATTATAGTTATCCCACATAGGTACCTAGGATTAATATGTGATCTATTTTATTAATGGGATAGTTTTTATAAAACAAACAAATATGAATATATCATTTTCATTAATCAAAACAAAACCAACATTTCAACACCAATATCCCACTTTGAGCACATCTCCCTATTAATGTATCCAAACATTCCACTTGCATATTTACATGGATCATATACAAGATCTTAAATTTTATTTTCACATCATATTTCGATGATAAGGGGGTATTCCTTATGTGGGTGTTTCCACTCCCATACAACATTTTCAATGTTCCAATCAGGCCTAGTTATTTTAAAAGAAAAAATTCACATAAGAAAAAACTATTTCCAGACACATTTAATGTCCAAAAGCCACTCAAAAGGAAAAATTAACAACCAAAGAACCACACATTTAAAAAATAGTTAATTCATCATTATTCCCTGAAAACCATTTTAAATGTATAAGTTAAAATCTAGAAACCAATTGTGTATTTATTTTCCAAAAAACAAATATATATATATATATTTATTTATTTATAGAATATTCATTTCATATAAAATTAGAAAACACATTTTAAAAGAAACTAAAAAATCATTGAATCTAAACTACTGTTCTATGCAAAGAGGGACCTGCAACATAAATGAAATTTTTTGAAAATGACCACTCGAATCGTCCCTTCAAACATACATTAACATGAATTTACACACACACACACACATATAAGTACCCCTAGCTTAATTACACATATTCCTCTTACTATAAAGTAATATGTACAAATATTTCATATATATATATATGTGTGTGTATATATATTCTCTTCTAATTCGTGAACCTATATGATTTCTTAATTATCATAGCATAAAACCACAACAATGAGATGAAACACACTACTGAAAGTTTTTCTGCAACTGAAAACCCACAAAACATATAATTTCAATTAATTCCAAAGTATGTGATCCAAATACTCTTTATATAAAATTGAAGGAGTCTGTACCAAAACAATAAAAAATTATTTCATTCGATGTCGGGAACAAAAAATTTATTAATAGAGGCCCAAAATACATATCCCACAACAAATTGAGAATGGAATCATAAAAAATACTATCATATGGAACCCTATGGGTCACTAAAAAGGAATGAAATCCACAAGATAGAAGGAAAAGAAGAAAATAACGAATATCAGGTATGAAGAGACTCACCCAAGATATCCACATCTAAAATAAGAAGGATGAGTGATTTCTAGAGGGAACGAGGTGGTGTGCCTAAGGGATTCGAATGAGGGGGGTTGAAAAACAGGGAGAGGAAGGGGGTGATTCTTTTAGTTGAGTGGAGTTGCAAAAATGGGAAGACATATTTTTATGGATTAAATAAAAACCTAAATAATAATAATAAACCTAATAATCATTATTATATTTTTATTCATATCAAAAATTATATTATTATTATTATTAAATTATTTTATTGTAAATATTCTTTAATTTATTTTATTATTTTATTACATTTAAATTGATTTGGAAACTCGGAAGAATAAACGGGATGGCCTAACAGTTGTCCAAACCATGTTCCAACCATTCAAAACATACCAGAAAGAAGGGGGACATGAAGAAGATGGATTCATAGTTTGAGAAACCATGCATCGACTATGAAACTCAGCTCTATCATTTTACGAATCCATTTCACACACATGTCATAATGTTTCCTATAACTGTGTGCAAGACATAATCCACTAATATAATAGAGCACGTGCACTTCTAGACAAGAGACGGTTTTGGTTAAACTATTCTCAAACTATGAACTTGGCCAAACACCACCCAAAGACTATAATACTAAAAAAAATTCACCAAGAAGATAAACTGAACCTCAAAAAAATACCAATATGTAGAAAATTGATAGAAATTGTAGAAACTGTGGTTGGGGTATGTCAATTCCCCCCCAAAAAATTTTGTTCTCTATTATAGAGTCACCGAGTCGATTGATAAACAAATATCATACTGAAATAGCACATACCAATATAAAAATATTATCCACAAGGTGACCTTCCCACTCCACAAGTCACAGCTAACTCCCTCTAAGAAGAACATCAATGAGAGGAATCATAGGAAAACGTTGAGGGTTATCCATCATATGAGACCCCATATATAACCATGGACCCACAGTTGGAAAGACCAATGTGGGAAATAACAACAGAATCCTACGCCAAGATTCCCTGCAAAATCTAAACAAAACTGCCACCAGAACAAGGAACTCCAAACCCAAACTGAAATCAACGACATAAGGGGAACCCATGGAGAAGCATGAACCAAATATAATGTCAAAAAATTACTCATTAATTATATGAAACTTGAATGTCCCCAAATCTAGTTATACTGAATGAAAAAAACAGAAACTTATCCATCAAATATAATCACACACAAAAATAACCACCAATCAATGAATCATGTTACATAAAATAGCAGAATCACTAGAAAAACATGATAATACATCCAAAAAATTTTCATAATTAAGAGGAACATATAATAATTAAAGAACCTCCAAATATAAACTCAAACTACTATCCATCCCAAGTTCCCCACACCCTCGAGAATTTATGACTACATGAATGATTCAATATGTGGACAATGGTTGGAGCCCCAATGTATGAAGAATCTAATAACTATTTTTCAAAAGAAAAAACACTACAATAAAGATTCCATATTATGATGATGCTATCTAAACTTCTCCAAGTGACTCAAATGGCCACACAGACAGAAATCCATTGGGGGTTGGAGACATGATTAATTAAAATTTCCAACCATAACACATATGATTAAAACAAGAGAGTGGTCCGACTCATGAAAATACGGAACTATAAAAAATAATATTATTAAATAGGTTCATCCTGTTCACTCTCCTCACAATATGGGGAACATTCTCAAACACAAAAAAGAACCAGTCATTGAACCCTTGATAGATACCCCATAGAATAGAATATTTCAATTGATTCGTCAATACTATCTCAGGGAAGAAAGGAACAGAATCCATGAAATGATCAATATTGGCCTTCAATGTTTTTATTTTTTTCTGATCACACGCATGATCTAACACAATAAAAACCTACACCACCTCATTTATAAACCATTAGATTAAACTGGTATTAATCACATCCCAAAAAACCCAATTGTGCAATGATTCTAGGATGATCACCATCCAACAATCAATAGTTTAAGCTTTATATAAAACCAAAACATCACGAAATCTCACATATTTGGGAGTTCCTAATAACCTGGAAACTCTAAAGAATTAATTAAGACAATATATTACCACCAGTGGATAATGATGGACATAAGAGACAAGAAAAAAATAATAAGAACTCAATACCACCACTCCTATTAGAATATGGGTTGAACCAACAACTTGAAGAGACTCAATTGAATCATCTAGGACATTTCTAGGTGGCATACTGAAAAAAGAACGAATTAAAGTCAAACCACATCATAATAAAATCCACACTTTGATCATAAAAAAATGTAAAAAACTCACCAATTTGACAAAAATTCAACATGTATAAATGAAGATCCCCAAAAATGATACCTAATAGGAATAGAAAAAATTAAACAATTTCTCGATCACTTTTCAATAAAATGAAATCATCCTTTTGAAAACCACTTTATAATATTGAAAACATATTAAATACAAATCATTAATATTCCATGATCTCTCAAATATATATATAATTGTAATAAATCAAGAAAGAATCCACACATACCAAAAAGTTTCTAATTTCCACCGGAGTACACCTATTTATACAATCATTCATATAAATACAATGGGTTAATTCAATCAATTTCTCATTTTTGAAACAAATCATTCATCAAAAATCACAAATCCCCATCCAATTAGAAAATTCATCTTATCATTATTGAATTTGTTTACAAATTATCATGAAAACATCATTTATATCCCCAAAACGTGTTTTCTAAATATAAATAAAATTCCAAAAACCTTCCCATTTTTCCTTTAAAAAACACATTCAATTGAAATAACACCATAGATTGGAATCATTTCCATTTTAAAAACCATTTTCCACTGTAAATACCATATTATTTTTTGAAAACCCAGTTTCTAAAAGCAATTTTCATTTTTGAAATACCATCACCCCTATGAAAACTAATTCCAAACACTACTCACATAAAAACATCAATAATAAAAAACTAGTTGGTATGTTTAACCCAGTCACATGGCATAGAAGGACACGCTATGAGTGAGGATAAACCAAATAAATTATCTTGAACAATTAAATCAGGTTCTACATTGGTCGCAACTCCACAAAATCTTATCTTGTAGCACTGAATCACTCCAATTGGCAAACCTTACCCATTCATAACAATAAAATAAAAACTCAAATACTTGATGACCACTATAAACTAGAGTCTCAAGATGATAAAGGGTTCTTGATGTAATTCCTATCCTACCTCTAAAGTCCCAGATGACAATATATCCCAACCAGCTAACACCCAGAATAAAGAAGGGACTACTCAGATACCATCATGATTATAAAAAAACATTATAGTTTATTTTTTAATATATTTAAATTATTAATTTTTTAACTTTAATCAACTGTTATTTTGTTTTTTATTGATTATTAATCTTAATTATTTCTCATTGATTATGTTTTTTTCACCCTCTTTCTTATTTTGGATCACATAAATTTGTTGGTCTTGTTTGATGTTCATAGTGTATAGTGATTATTAAATAAGTGAGGAATATGAAGTGATAAATATCGATATATTGGTAGTAATTATAACTGACTATGTTTCTCCTATGTATGTTATTTTTGACTAATTGTGGATTTCACAAGTTGAAATATTATTTTTCCAATGCATTGATATTTTTTGGACTGATATTATTATCATTAGAATTGATAAAGGGTAAAATATTTTAGATATTTTGAATTTTTTCATTATATACTTCAGCATGAGTGATAAAATTATTTATAATATTCTATATTTGAATAAAAAATAAGAATACATTATTTAGACTAATCACTTTTTTCTCCTCTGGAATTTTTTAACTTTTTGTTCAATTATTACCTTGTCCGTAAAATCAAAATCTAATAATTTTAATTTTAATTCATTATAATTACATTAGAAAAATCATCCATGATGGTGAATTATGATACTAATATTACTATATTCCATAGATAGAAAATAAAATTTTTCAACAACCCATTACGAGTGTCTATAAAAAAATGGTAGAACATCTAGACAGATTTCTCCAATCTAACCAAGAATATACTTGGTGAAGAAATTTATCAATTAAATATTTTTTTAATGATCATGAGTTATAAATAACATTAAAAAGTATACTTAGAAAAAATAGAAATTTTAAATAAATTAATCATGATGACTCTATTGGAACAAAGAATGTTCACTCAGAGCTTGTTATTACAGTAATAAATTAAAACAAATAGTATGGTGTTAATGTTCTCCCTAATACTTGAATTGCAACCTATATATATTCACTTTAATTGAGGAATTAATTTTTTATATGATTGTATTGAGACCAAATTAAATGCTATGGAAGGACGATATCATGATATGAATATTAATGAATTTATATATGTCAATTCCAAATACATGTTTGGATTGGATTTTGATGATTTATTCCAGAGGATAGAATTCCACTTTTCACATGAATTGTCTTTTATTGAACGATTTTATAGATCAATTCCAAGAGATATTAATGGTTGTGATGTCCTATAAATTCATTTTCTATAATGACTCTACCAGTCCTCCCAAATAACATTTATCAGAATAATGATCTACTCACCCTGAAAATTTGCTGGAGAAACACTCGACATGTGTTGGAAAATATTCAAGATTAATTTTGGATGATTCCCATATCACGATTTGGGAGAAGATAAATTTATATAATTCTTATTCAATTAAAAACTAGAAAAAATAGGATCCTCATGGATAATAATTTGGAGGATCAATAATATAAATGTTACCAAAACAATATACAATCTTGGAAGAAATTATAATATAAAATTTAAGGCCATACCAAGTATGATATAATAGAATACTCGGAAATCATGGGTTGATATATATAGATTCATCATCCTCAGTTAATGTAGAAATTTAGTAAAATTAATTTTTATTCTGACACATGTTTATTATTTGTATCAAAAATAAATTCCCCACCTCAGGTATGTGGTTTAGGGTAATACAACAACCACTTTACATAACAAAGTATTAAAGACTAAGGCATGAAGTATTATGAAAAAGTATTCCATCCAAGTTAATTTCAATAAAATCTACAGGGGGGATATTGTTCAAAATATCTACCAGTATTTAATATAAAAAAAACTATTCTAATCCCCTTTCTAAAATCAATATCCTTCTCAACCCAAATACCATAATTGTTATAGAACCAACTATAATCCCAAAAACATTATAAGTAGGCATTCCATAGTAAATATTTCCAAAAAACTCATAATAATTCTAATGAGTAACCCATAATAAGTTATCAATAATATGAATATACGCATCAATATTCCATGATTAATGAGATCTTAGAGAATGTGGATAAACAAGAAAACAATCTTAGGAGTTTTATGGAAACATACTAGAAAAAACACTATAGGAAACATGTCACGAACCAAGATAGGATTCCATCTGATCCAACACGCGGCATAGCCCATATAATTACATAAAGGGAATTCTCAGTCCCCAAATGTTGTAATATTTTTCCTATAATGAAAAATAATTCTAATGTAAATTATTTCATCTTAATTAAATAGGATCTATAAATAGTCTACAAAAGCAGAAGAAACTAAAGCAAAAATAATTAATAAATACCGAACTGATCCATATACAATTTAAAAATAATCAATAATACACAGTTGGATCTAAAAAAACAAAAAACTAGAATACAGAAAGAAGATCCCCATGTGACCACTTTGTATCCACCATCCATAACACTGAACTTTTCCAAGATCAGATCAAACAAAAAAACTAATGCTGCAAAATAGATCGTCTCAACTGACAGCAAATGGTAGACATAGGGTGTGAGATTCATAACTCAATAGGAACCCACAAAATGATCAATACATTTCCTTTCCTAAAATGGAAAATTAATAGTAGTTTTACATACACTTATAAGTATTGGAACAAAATTCATTTAAAGAATCAACGGTGTATTTAAATAAGTCAAAAAAACGCATTCCACATTATAATTTTTAAATCAAATTACATCTTTAAAAACAAAACCCAAATTGATGTAAAAAAGAAATCCCAATATATTCTGAAAATAGAAAAGAATTATAAATTGGAAACCAAGAGTTTACGAAAAATGGAGAAGAAAATAAACACTGAAAACTAAGGGCATTTCTTAATCATCCTAATAATGATCCCTCTACATACTCAATTTGAAACACCATATTAGTCTATAGTGAAGCAAAAATGTTATATAGCCAACTAGATTCCCTCAACTTTCCAATCTAGTAAAACTACCCACATGACTTATAAATCCATCAATGGGGTTACAACCCATCTAATCAGGGTTGACAAGAAACTATCACTCTACCCACTAATGAAAACCAAGATACCAATGCTAAAATTACAATGTGAATGTTAGAGTTCGTAGTATATTTGAATCACCATATTGATAATCACCTCACTTTCCAACCATAAACACTAACACCTCCATTATGATAACCCATATCAGGAATCCATCTATAGAGGTTCTCATCACATAACAATTCATTCATAACTACCAACTGGGCTATCAAATAATTAAATATTTCAAATATTTTATCAAACCATTCTATAATGGAAACCATGCAGTTGTATTTCCAAAACCTACATTATTTAAAAAACAATATAATAATTAAATCTCACCTTCAATGTACTAAATCTATAATACATTTACAAAAAAAATCACAATCATATTTGATGTAACATAAAAAATAACTTCTATAAATAAAAATCCAAAATTTTCTTTATATCAAAAAAAAATTATTTTGTAACACCACCTCATATCAGGTTGAAAACACACAACACACTTTAAGATGTCAAAAAATCTTCCATATCATTTTAAAACCAGTCATATTTTCGAAATACCCAGTGGAATAAAATATTAAAAATAACATTCGAATACACACTTGAATAATCTGTATGCAATATGAGTTTAGATAACCACCAAGTGTATCTAAAGCGACACTAATGTGTTTTTGAAAACCACGTTTTTATGTTATGCAAGGACATTATCATTTTTCTACTATCAAGGCATGAATCCCAAGAACCCATGGATATTACCACATACAATGGAACAAAAAATATTTCAATGATGATTAACGAAATCATTTTAAAGAGAGTCAACAAGTCTTACAACTAACAAGATATGCAATGAATAATCCCCATGCACTAAAAATGATCTATTTCCATACAAAATTTGAATCTCACATTCCATTAATGTATTAATAATATTAATATTAATAAACACTTATAAAATACCAAATTTAATTTTAAAATAACCCGTCGATATTCAACTAACACCTTCTGTTCACATATTCATAGATATATTTCAATATTCACTTTGAAACCCTATTTTTAAAAAATTATGACTATGGGAAAAATGTCAATGATAAACACCAACAGTTACTAGTCAGGACAATAATATTAGTATATTATTTTTTTACATGAAATCTTCAATGTATTGTTCTATGAATGAAAATAATGGAAACCCCTACCTCAATGGGGTGAGAATGCGAAGAGACATTTGAAGGATGAATAATAAAACCCAAGAGCCAATCCGAACACCCTAAAAACCAATAAAAATGTACCACACATCATCCCAAAATTATAAGGTTCATAAAATGTGAAAAACCACCTGGAGAATCCATGTAATCAAGGGAGGGAAGATAAGATACGTGAAAATGTAAGTATTTGATTTTGAAATCATGATAAATCACAATCCTTTTGAGAAAAACATAAAAAATGTGGCCCAAGGTAAAGGATAATGAAGGCGGGACCTCTAGTAAATACCTATATGCAAGGGATTCAAATGGGATGTGGAATCACATTAATCAGGTTTTTAAAATAAATTTTATTTTGGTAACAATGGTATGGACATTTTTTCTATAAAATTTTTTAATCCATGTAAAACAGGGGGAATTTTATTGGAAATGTTTTACAACTTGACCCTCATACGTCACCTAAAATACATGGAGTGTCCGCCCATATATCTGGGAAAGATATAAACGAAATTTAGTGAAATTGTGACTGTAACATACTCCCCTCCATGCCATGTTCTCCCAAAAACATTATCAGTAACCATGAATTTGGATATAAGCCCAACAAAAGCACCAAAAGTCAAATACTATTGATGGTCACCCAACTCAAACATCAACCTAAATATTACAAATTGTTAAATAATTGAAAATTAATGAAACACATTGTTGGTTTATAACAATTATCCCCACCAAAAAAACATTCTACACCTAGAATTTCACCCAAATATATGATAAAAAGAACTCAATCATAGAAAAAACAGGAAAAACAAAACCATGAACATTAGAGTGACTTTTACCTTCATAATTCACGCAAAACCACTCTAATAGAATACACATCACAGTGAACATCACTAAAAATATAGAAATTAATTAGTCTATCCCAACATTGAAACTACAAACACAATCCCAGAACCTCTAGCATAAAGAGAATCCAAAATTTGTGCTAAAACATTAGAACACAATACATTGAATTTAACAGCTTTAATGATCAGGGTAAACACATGGTATGGCAACATTGTTTGACAAACTATGTTTCAACCATGCGATATGTGACTGCCCTATTATAGAACCATATTGCGCTATTTTCACAATGTTCCTCTAACTAATAAATGTCTATGCATAATGCAAAAATCACCAAAATCAATTATCATAGTTTTTTTGGGAAAACTTGCATGATTTCCCATAACTATGCACTACATACTATATCGCCCAAAAAATAATTGTTTTCAAAAAAATGACCCAAAAGCTCCTAAAACATAAAATCTCAAGCTTGTACTACAAGAAAAGGGTAACAAGTAGCAAATGATGTGGATAAATGGAACTGAAAATTAGAAGGAAATTTAGATAATAAATTTAAACTATCTCTACTAAAATGTACGGGAAAATAACTATGATATAGATTCCCAGACCCTTGGTGATCTTCTAACAGCATGCGAGATTCACATCGAGAACTAAGGCTTGTGCCATAATTTATGAATAATATATTACCTCACAGTAAATAACTTATGTCCTCTAATCAAGTCTTCATCTTTGAGAAATGTTTCATAGAAAACTACACTGGATGAACCATATGGAAAAAACATGGGATGAATTTATAGGATTATGACATAATGGATTTTAATTCTCGAACTGTCCACACTGGAAACACATGAGTGAGAAATCTGATGAATGAGAATATAGGTCCTGCTAGAGAGACTTGTTAGGAATAGGTTCCTCTAAAACACGGTTTCTGTATGAGTAACTCTCACAAGAAACAAGAGACACTAGGTTTCGAACTGCCTAAATTCCAGAAACCAACTCGGCTAAAAATGATTCATACAATAACAGATTGAAATGAAGATAAAAGGAAGAGTGGAATCTCTCTTAAATCATAGGATTAGGACCCCAGATGAAAATATAACCCTTCATCAAATCCATCAATACTACTTCTTGAGAAAAGTAATCCAATATCGGGAAGTTGTCAACATAGCACTTCAACATTCTATTACCTTGCTGAATACACATGAAACCTTACCTTTTCTTTATCTTCACCTACTATAGTATAAGCCACTAGATGAAGACAGACCTAACCACTTCAGAAGTCATCCCATCATGCAAAAAATGTGGGGAAATCAAATCTCATCTTTCTAAGGGTGGAACTAAAAACAATTCTATAACAACTCGAACTCAAATATCATTGCGGGATCCCAAAAAATTGAATCCATCAGGACCACTTCATGAGAAAAACCTACCCCAATGAACCTAGGACACCACAAAAGAGTCAATAACTAATAAAATTAGAATGTGGGAATGAACCGGTTGAATCATTGGGTTCCGTTCTAGGTGGAATATTATAAATAACACAAAATGCATGAAACTAAAATTAACATAAAACAAAAAAGCAATTGATAATGACACCTGATGTCTCAACCTAATTCTCACAAAATTTTCATATAAAATCACATCACAAAATCAAATTTTAAAAAACCTTAAATTCATTTAAATTTTAAAACATCTTTATTCCAATGATACATTCCAAATATATAAACCAAATTTTCAAGAAAAGTACCACTTTCTAAAATAAAAACCATGTTCCGAAACCAATTTTCTATTTTAAAATACTTTGTTAAAACATTGCAAAGGCTTTTATTTCAAATACACACCCATGAAATCTAATGAATAAAAAAATATGTGTCCATCCACTCTCACTTTCATCATATATGAAAATGTTCCAAAATTCACATTCTATACATATCCAAACATATTTGATTATTCCTAAGGAATACCAAGGTTTTCACATTGCATTTCATCAGTAAATCTATATATTTAAAAAATTTATCAATCCAATACAAAATTAAGGAAATCCAATATTTTCATATAGAATCCTAATTTTATTTTAAAATCCACATAACCCCATGGTATAAAAAAACAAAAAAATATCCTACAAAACCATTAGAATGGGGAACTAGTGTCCGATAATATCCCAGTGACATCATAGTGGGCCATGCCCTAGGTATGTATTAAATCTAATATGACCTTGAACTTTGAACGCGGACTCCACATGGGTCACTACTCAATGTGAGGTCAAAACATGGATCCATCTCGACTATATTTTCATTACTCAATTCAAAACCAACCCAAATAGACCCAAACCAAAACAAATACTCCAATACTGAAAAAACCCTCGGAACATCAGGATTAAAATGAGAAAGAGCTTGTGAAAAACATCTGGTCTAAAAATCATGAGTGCTGATAGTACTAATCACCAATCAAACTAACACACCAAACATCAAGTAGCTCCTTTGATACCATTTTTCATGAACTTGATCGGGATTCCATCTGACCCGACCCTCGATCCATCCCGCGTAATGACCTGAAAGAAATTTCAGACACCCACATGTTAGAAACATGTGGAGGGAATGAAAAATAATCCAAATTTTAATGATTTCATCCAAATAAAACAATATAAATAAACAGACTATTCATGGGGAAGAAAAAATCATAAGATACATTTAATAAATACTAAAACTGTCCAGATAAAAACTAAAATAATAGAATAATACATGAAATGAACTAAATATGAAAACAAGAAACAATACTACACCAAAAAGATATATGTGTGACCCCTTGTTCACCACCATCAACAACCTTAAACTAATCATTGATCTGGTTTGAAATACAAACCAGAACCTTCCAAACTGACGAGGTCTACTGACATCGAATGTTACTTGGTGGGTGTGGGATTCATAAGTTAGTAGGGAACCCCAAAATAATCTGTATGTTTCCTTTACCAAAAAATCCCATAAATACTAGTTTGAAATATATTTATAAATACATTTTTTTGTAAAAAAATAAAGAAAAATCCATATCATTCTATTTTCAAAACAACACATTCTGAATTCTACGTTTTAAAACAAATTAACATTTTATAATCAATACCTTTACTAATGTACAAACAAAGTGATGTCAAATTATAAATACAATAGATAGTTTGTATAAAAAAGAAACTGAGAGATGAATAAAAATAAAAAATTAAATTTATATTGAACCCCATTTGGATTTCCTAAACATCCCTAGTGCACTACTTGGACGTAGTTAGTTTTGAACTACCTCTCGACGTATTGTGAAAATCCAATTTATATAACTAACTGAACACCCTCAACTAACCAATCCAATGGAACTAACCACATGTAATTAAAATCCTGCCAAGTAGTGCCAAACTATATAGTCGGGGTTAATATGAAACCATCAGTCAACCCTATAATGGCTCCTAAGATCCCCATGGTAAATGTGCAATATGTAAGTATGAGGCATGCTGATGTACAACTCACCTTACATGTTGTAATTTCACTTTTCTACCCCAAACACTGACACCACCAATAAGATAACTAATATAAAAAAAATTCCTTTTTAGGGTTTCCTGTAACATAACAATTAACTCACATATTCCAACCATTCCTTTATAACATTAATGATTTAAAAAAAATTTCTCAAAAAATATACGATGTCAACCGGACAACTGTATATTCAAAACACCTATCATTTCCAAAACAATATAAAGTTTCAACAAGGCCTTAATGGCTATTAATTCCAAAAACAATTAAGAAAAAATTTCCATTCCAATTTCAAAGTATTATAAAACACTACTCCCATGAATACCAATCCAAGCGTTCCTTTATACCAAATGTAATTTCATTTTCAATCACCACCTCATATCAAAGTGAAAAAATACCCCACATATTACGATGCAAGATAAGATTTCATATCATTTACAAACAAATATTATTTTATAAATACGGAATGGGATGTTATATTAAACATAAAATTTGAAAATAAATATGATCTATTTTGAAAAAATTTGACTGTAGCTAAACCCCAATATATTAAAATAGGACACATAAGTGCTTTGAAAACTGGGGATTTAAGTTAAGAAAGGACATTATCATTTTTCTTCTCATCCACATGTGAATAAAATTCACATATGGATGTGATAAAATAAAATGGAATACAAAGAGTATCCATGAAAATTCTAAAAACCATTTCTAATGATACACCCCAGGTTTTCCATCAACACAACAAGCCAAAAATAATCATAATTCTATGAACATTACAAATTTCTACACATAATTGGAATCTAATTGTCAAAATAAATCATCATAAAATAAATAAGTCTAAAAAACGCTCAATCATGAAATTATATTTTAATAGAACTCATATATTATCAGCAACCACCTTAACTGCACTTGACATAGGCTTGTTTCCAGAACAACATTTGAAAACTTAATTTTAACAAATTATAACAATGTCAAAGCACTGAAATCATTAAAACCAAAACCTCATTGGCATGATAATCATATTAATAAATATTTTTAAAACATTGAATCATCAATGGATTGTGTTTTAAAGGAAAATAATTGAAAAAATCTACCTCAAATGTGTGTGAAAGCAATGAGACTTCAGAAGGAGGAAGAATAAAAACCAAGAGTAAATACACACACTATAAAAACAATAAAAAATTATACATAGATCAGCCCTATCTTATAGGGTTCAGCCAAGGTGAAAAATCCAATAAGATAATCCATGTAATCAGTAATGGTAAAAGTGTATATTTGGAATGTGTTGGATTTTATGAAGAAATCATGAAGAATCTCAAACCACTGTTGAAAAATTTATAAAAAACTGGTTCATGAAAAATGAGATTGAAGGGAAATCCCTTTGTTCAATACCAATGTGTAGGGATTAAAATGGGAGGTATAATTAAATAGATCATGTTTTTTAATTATATGTAATTTGGGTAATAATGGGCTTTATTGTATTTGGATGGTTATTCAAAATATGTGAAAGCAATTGTATTCTGCCATAAAAGTTCTTCAACTTGGGGGGTTTATGGTGCACGAATTGAGTAAACTGTGCTCAAACAAGGTGAACATAAATTTTTTCCAGAGACCTAAAAATTACACCCCCATCATTAGATGATTCCACAAAAAAATCATAAAATATTTAATCACAATTTAGTTACACTATTGGTGTCACAAACTCCCCACCATTCCACTCTATCCATATACCTTTCAAAATAACCATAAAAAATTCTATAAGAATAAATACACCGAATGTAAAAGACTATTGTTGTAGAATCTACCCAAACCTCAAAACATTATCCGACATTGATAAATAAATAAAAATAAAATAAACATGTGGTTGGGGTTTGACAAAATATCTAGCCCAAAAAGTCCCAAATACAAAGGATATTGTAAACATGATCACAATATAGGGTGGTAAGAATATTATTTGAATTAAAAATAATGATGTTCAAGATGAAAATAAAGGAAGGATAACTTATAAACTCAATAATATTCTTGTATATCAATTTATGCAACTCGAAGTAGATGAAGGGAGGAAATATCATATGGGGAACAATTTAAGAATGATATACTTTAAACATCCATGAAAATGAATCAATGGGAATATTTTAAAAATAGTAAACCATAACCCTATAGATTAACTCAATCAATAAATCTTGAATATTTACAAATTCCAAAAAATATTAATGAAATATTTTAATATATGAGATCTATATCGCACAATATGTGTCAATCCTATAATTTTTTAATGACCCTGAATCTTATATCCCTAAGATGACATCTTTATTATTAAATATGCATAAGATACATGAAATCACATTCAGAAGTAACATATATCATATAATTCATCATAAAATATATTCATACTTAGATCATTTAATATATTTGAATATAAAAATAACAATATTTTAGAATATAATTATTCGTAGAAGCATAATAATGAAAAATATTTTTTATAGACTACCTATATTATTCATAATGAAAACCAAATAAGGGTAACCACAAATTATCAGTAAGAGTTACATATAATAGAAGCTCTCATGAGTAAAAAAATAATCAAATATTTTAATAAATAATGAAATTTAAATATCTGAATGGATGTTTTATTTAATCAAAAACATAAACATCAAGATTAGTTAAGGAATAATCAATATAGAAAAGGAATATAATTTATCAAAAATATCATTTATATAACATCATTGTAATGAATGGATATGGAATAATATATAAGTAATGGTAAAAAAATGAGTATATATTTTATATAAAAAACATTTATATCTCGAAAATATATTTAATAATCAATACAAAATGGTAAATAACTGAACACACATTCTGTATATATTACACATGTATTATTAGAAGAAAAGTAATAATCAATACGTTAAGGTAAATAAATGTAAACTCATTTCATTTAATCAATAAATATTAAAGAAATGTATATTTTGTTTATATCATTGTTAAAAGATCATGTACTATAATAACTAAATTCTTAATTAATGATATTCTTAATTATTGGATTTCCGGATCTCAGAAATCAAGATACCTCTACGGTCAATACCATTTGAATTATATATTATAAATATGGTTACTATACCATTTAATTTTAGATTAGTAGTTCATCTCATGATATTATTGATACATATAGATCATAAATAACTATTTACCCCACCCACCACTGCATGTCCAATGCATTCCTTGAATATTGAATAATTAATTTAAATAAAGAATAATATGATTTATCATCAAATATAAATATTTAAAATATAATAATTATTTATCAATATTTCCCCAGATAAAATATAAATTTCATTGTAGAAAACAATATATAAGAATAATATACAATTAATGAAATGAAAACCATCTTGATAAAAAATATGTGTATTTATTAGAAATTTAATATAAATTGATCAAAACATAGTGAATATTTCTTAAGAAAGTAAATGAATCTAAACAATGAACCAATAATTTGAATATCAATAAATTAAATTGTAAGAATTATCTCAAACCTTCTATAGAAGGGATAAGGATTCTATAAATGAAAATATTCCTAGGAGAGTATAATTAAGTATAGTGTTGTTGTTATTGATGAATATAAATATCATAAAAAGATCCTAAACCATATTATTGATGGAAATATTATATTCACAGTAAAAATATATTTTTAAAATATAAATGATTGGAAAATATTTTTAATATAATTGACCCTTAAAATGACCAATGAATAATATAATGTAATTTTTTAAACATTGAATGATCATGGCTCCATGAATCAGTGTGCATGTCATTTACATTAATACAAAGAATCAATTAACATTTTTCCAAAATATATCATTGTGCCTTGCTTGGAAAACGAATTGATGAATCTATTTATTCTTTATTAAAAAATAAAAATATGATTAAAATTTCATTAATAAGTCATTATTATAATTCAAAATCAATTAATAAATATTTTATATAAACATGGTTTTAGAAGAAAAACGACTTTGACCAAAGCGAGAAATGATGTTTTATTTTCTCAAAAACCATTCTCGACCATTCCAATTACCAAATTGTTTAAAAATTATTCAATTACAACAATATAAAATTAAAATAATATGGGATAAAAACTAAAGAGTTATTAAAAAGTTACCAAATAATTTCATTAATGGAGATTAAAGAGTAAACAATCCTAATTAAAATCTGATAGTGAAAGAAATCCTTAAAATTTTTGTAATGTTGAAGTGAGAATTAGAAAAATATATATTAAGTGTATATAATTTATATCATCATAAATAAATGGGATATATTACATAATATTTTATAAATTTAAGACACACATAATCATTGAATATCAAAAAAATGTGGAAGTAATTTTTCCCAATGAAGAGAAATGGATTTATGAAATACGGTACACCATGGAAATTTTCATTACAATCGTCATGGTTGAATAATTAAATTTGAAAAATAAATAAAACTAATTATTACTGATTCATGATAGTATAATTAATGTTGTAACTATATGAACCATGTAAGATAGTTTAGTTGTATAACATTACAATATTCCTCAGTGAATGGAAATTGTGATGAAAAATTTTTCCCCATGGTTCCTTTTTGTTGAAAATTAATCAATAAATTTTATAATTATTTTAATTATACTTTATGTTTATAAAATATTCATATAAATATATATAATATCATATTATTCCCATTGAAAAATTACAACATGTTCTTTAGTAATATTTTAATATTTTCATTATTTGGGGTGTTAATAACAAATTATCTTAATAGTCTTCTGTCATTAATAATATATTACTCGCATACATTATTTATTTCTATAATATAAAGAGTTAAATTAATGTTATTAATATAATTTTTATTAGATAAATTTTTATAATCAATATTGAAATATGAGAATGGGAAATGGATCACATCACTTCATGGAGACATTCAGTCATACATATGCATGATAAATGTTATCATATCCATAATGAGTGAAAGGGTTGTATGGTGGGTGATATATTTATTTTATAGTTTAAATATTATTAAATATATAACGCATATATACATTATATGTATATTTATTTCCTTATATGTCAAACATGATTAAAAAATGAATCACATTCCTTTGAGAGGAGGTGGGCTTCTGTACACATGAGTGACATTATTGTAATTTAAACCAAATAAAAAGTAATATGGTATATGTGATAATATAATTAAATTATTATAATAATAACATAATAATTATTTATATATATATTCAAAAATTAAATAAATAATTATATACTATCTTGATATCTATTGATGGAAAATGAGTTATATCTATTCTCCATGCAGTAGTTCTCCATACACATGACCGGCTCATTCTTTTCCAATATAATAGCTGAGGATACAGATATATGAAATGATGCTAAAATAATAAAACAAATGTATGTGACACATAATTTATATATTTTAGGATCATCTTTTAATAATATTATCTGTAGTTTGGAAATATACAAAATAAAGACTCTATTTTAAGAAGGGTTCCACTCCGTCAGAAAACATCATTTGGTTTTCATAGAAATCATTCCATGGTTAGATTAACAATTTAAAAAAGGTATATATGATGTTTCAAGGGGAATAAAAGAGTGATTTTATAGGTATTTTCTAATCAATATTGCTATGGATGTGTAAAGTATGGAGGATAGATGGTAGTATTTTATAAGTTGGGTGAGGGAACACATAGATGTTTCTAACTGAATCATGTATACACATTTTTATATTATTCTATATGATTCTAAAATGGTTCATTAATTAACTATTGATTTTTTAATACATAATTAATCCCATTATAATTATTTTTGGTACATTTTTTGTCATTTTGAAACTTATCTTTTTCGTATAAACACATTTTAAACTCGTTTTTAACATAAATATGTTAATTAATTTATTCCATTTTTACTATTCATTAAATTTAAAAATTAAGAAGAAACTATTAGATAATTAGAGTGATGAAAATTCCTGATATGTAATAAAATTTCATAAATTCAATTAAAATAAGTGTGATAATCCATTTTAAAATAATACCTAATGACATGAAGAAAAAAGCATGTTTCAAAAGAGATTATTTTTATAAGTATATAATGATTCAGAATAAAAATTTAATATTACATTGATTTCAATGACATAAATTAGTAATATTATAATATTATTCAACTAATTTTAATTTCAATCAATTTTAATGTAAAATTTAGCAGGTAATTTATAAGGACCCAACATTATTACAATGATGAATCTTGAATTTTAATCATGGACTCACTTCCATTCACATTGAATTTATTTTCATGTTTAGTGTTTTGGACAACTAGGATATAAAAAATACATAACATTCCACATTTATAAGGAGTGGATACCACAAAACAGTATCCATTTATTCTAATAAACAAAACATTTCAAATAAAACATATTTTCTCTGATAAATATTTTTAATATTTAAAATGGATTTATTAATTGTCTTAAAGATACTTATTACCTGTGAAAATCATTTAAAATTTTTGGATAAATAGAAAAACCTCAGTAAGGGATATAAGAGGAAGGAAATAACATATTTTTTTATGAATACTTGTAACGTATGAAATCATTTTCAATAAAACATACTTGTCACCCATATAAACATACTTTGTGAAAATTGTGATTTCCGTGAGATATAAACAAAACATATAGAACATAAATAGAACTATAAAGGTATATTGTGGAATTAAATATATAATATTCTAACCCTCTCAGGTACCTTATAATTTGTAACCCTCAAGGTTACTGTACAATGTAACCTTCATGGCTACCTTATGGTGTAATCATTGTAGTTACACATGGAGTAACCATAAAACCAAACTAAAACATACACATACCCAATGCACCGGAGAGAGGTAGAGGTCCCACCCTTTACTATAACAAATTTCCATGAACAAGAACATAATCATAAAACATGTGTAATTTCATAAAAACATTACTTTTTAATATTGTAAATCATCATATTGAAAGAATGATTAAAATAAAGGCCCCATAAAAATATCGTATAATTGATTTTAGATTTAATAGAGTGCATGGAATATGTATATAAAATACAAGTACATATAATTCAACATAATATAAACAAAAATAATCAAGAAAACAATTTTAATATCACATATATAATGAAGTAGAAGGTTTACACAAAGAATGAAAATTGTTTTTAAAATTACTTTATCTAGGGGTTTTAATACATAAAACTTGTTTAAGCCTATTGTATAAGTGGAGATTAAGTTATTAGATTAATATAACGGAATTGAAAATAAAATAGATTAAAAGGATGTTGATTATTATATCTTGATCTCTTCTATTTGAGATCCTCCATAAATCCTTTGGTTTTTTTATTTTGTTAGACAAACAAATCATTGATGTGGGGATGAATACTTGGGATATTATTTTTTAGAACACATACAATGATAATGTTTTGAGTGGTGTTGGAGGAATATAGGAACGATTGTGGTGTTTATAGTAGAGGAGAGGAGGGAATTTACATTTTTTTCATTATTTTAATATTTTTTCCATGACAATTAATATTCATCATTATGGCGCTAAAAATAGTTAAGAGATCATGTGAGTTAGAAACAAGTTGGCTTACATCATATATGATGTTAAAAATAGTGTATTTAACCCATAATTTGAATATTAAATATTTTACTGTATTTCACTATTCTTAAAAAAATTAATGATTTTCATAAAAATATAAAAAATCACAGTAACAATTTTTTGATGTGTAGAATTAAAAATTGAACTCTATTTTTGGAAAATAATTTTCTTAATATTAATATTTTTTTTAAATAAAATCATACCTTGTTTAGAACATAACAATTTTAAAATAGTAATAAATTTTTTATCACCATCGATAATTAATGATGATCTCATTATCTTATAGCCTTATGAAAATAAAATAATAATACATTTTACTATTCATTAGTGTCATGATATTATTCGTACATGAATTATACTATTCACCAAAAAAACAAGTTGAATCTATCAAACTCCAAATAACATTATAATGAGAATGGTAGATGATCATTTTTTGAAATTAAATTCATAAAAGCGGAAAAATGATGTTTAATGGATAGTTAACAATATTTACATAATTTTTTTTTTCTTACATTTCAATTTATTTTAAAAAAAAATTTGGAGTTAATTTATCTCCACATTTTAGAAATTTTGTCCTTGAAATTTTATTTATATATTTAATAAGTGAGGGTACCTATCCCTTATAGCTTTTTAGGATTCCCATAATGCTTCATGAAACATGAGGCTTCTCCACAAAATGTTTACACTGATGATTAACTTATTTCGATATACATGTTCCCTTTAACTAAGAATCTGAACTTGTTTCTCTTTATTAGAATGGTTCTTTTCTAGATGAACTGCTTCCATGCTTAATAAATGAGATGAACCTGGAAAATACATTATCAACATCAAATCATGAATAAAATTGTGTACCTGATATAAACACGTAGGCAATGCTACTCGGTAGGTGACTGGTCCAATAGTCTATAAAGTATTATAAGGTCAAGAAAACGTGGACATAGATTTCCATTCATAAAAAACACATAACACTTTAACATGGTGAGATTCTAATAAAAACATGATCACCTACCTCAACAGAAAATTCATTCCTTATGTTGTCTGCATTACTTTTTGGCCTACTCCAAGCTTCTCTCATGTGTTTCTCAGTAATCTTCACATTCTAAGACACATTATCTAGTAAATATGGTCCCATAAACTTCCTTTTTATGACTTCATCACAAATATATGGAGTTTTACACCGCTTCCCATATCATTCCTAATATAATGCCAATTGTATACTACCATGAAAACTTCAATTATAAGGGAACAAAGCTAATGAAATATGTTGATCCCATCTACCCTCCTACTCTATTGAATATTGTTGAACCATATCCTCCAAATTATGAAACATTCACTCTGATTTCCCATATAATTGAGGTTGAAAAGATATACTAAAATTTATTTCTATTCACCAAAACTCAGAAGTATATTCAAAAAATAAGAAGAGTACATGGGATTGTGATCAGATACAATAGAAATAGGGACTCCATGTAAAATGAAAATCACTTTTAGTAAATTTGAGAATGCTAGTTTAAATATATTATATCTAAAATGGAATGAAAATGTTCAGATTTAGTCAGTCGATTAACAAAAACCCAAATTTCATTATCATCTCAATATGTCAAAGGTAGTCCCACCACAATGTCCATATATATTTTCAATAATTTCAAGTTTAGCACTGACAGTTGTTGAATCATCCCCTTTGGAAACTACCTATATTCGTCAATATATTGACATGTCAAATATTTAAAAATTAAATCAACAATATCTCTTTTAATTCCATTCCACCAGTAATACTCCTAAAGGACTTTTCATACCTTAGTAATGCCAGGATAAAATAAAAATGGAGAACAATGAGTCTCACACAAAAAATAATTCTTGAAATAGGAATAAAAATGCACATACATAGTATTTTTATAAATCTCAAACCATAATCTTTATCGTTGTTTAATTTTTGAAACATGCCCATTTTAATGAATTCTACCTTTTTCTGAATCTCATAGTCTTCCTTTTATGATTTCTTGATTCTATCTGACAAAGAATAATCTGTAGAAACCTGAATCAAAATTGATGTATTTCCGATGCACATAACCTCTAACATAAAATTCATCAAATCATTAACCATGGTATAATTTTCTACATGAAAAATCATTAATGATGCATGATATTTTTGACTCAAGGTATCTACCACATTGGTTTATCATGATGGTAATTGATCGTGAAATCATAACATTTTATCAATGAAAGACATATAATATTACACATTTTTATTTCTTTTTGAGTGAATATACACTTCAAAATTTTATAGTCTATATATATTGGAAATTTGTGTCTGTATAATGATGCCTAAAAATTTTAAAAGCAAGAAACCAAAGATTTCAATTCTAAATAATTTCGTGGAGAAGTTAAATCATGAGTTTTTAATTTTCTTGAATAATATAAAATTACCTGATCATTCTGCATCAAAACAAAACCAAGTACCATAATAAAACTTTTTTCATGGAAAATATTTTAAATTCATTACACTCTAAGGCATAAATATCTTCTCTATCACTAATATAATTGACTATTGACCACCGATGATCCATTTTACATTCAATATTATAATTTAAAGGCATAAATTTTGATTATATGATCATCCAATAACATAAAATATCATATCAATGGATTTAATCCTTCTTTCAGCCACCACTGGGTTAGAATATCCATTGAAATCAAGTGGGTGTTGTCTAATAAATATTCTAAAATTTTCTTATTTTTGTACTGTAGCTCTAATTTTTTTTCTTCCATGGATGCCACTACCATTTATTTCCTCCTTTTAGCAGAGAAATTACTATAAAAATAGCTTGGTACAAATCCCTACCATTCCAGGATATAGATTGAGAATGATATCATTCTATCAGTGCCTCTACCCCTCAACTACACTGTTTCTTTTATAGAAAACCATTCTGAACAAACATATCTAAGTCGAAGAAACATGTTAATTTTTAAATTCTATTTCACATAAAATAAAAAATAGAGTAAAATAATATATATTATTCAATAAGAATCATAATAACCCCTAATGATAACTAAACCATCCACTGATACAAACGGTAAGGACCCAACATTATTACATTGTATAATCTTGAATATGAGTAATGAACTCACTTTATATCACACTGAGGATCATTTAATGATTAGTGTCTTTGATAATTTGGATATGAAACAAAAAAATAGCATTCCACATTTATTCATAGTAGATACCACTAAAACCATATCCCTTCCATCAAAGATATAATTAATTTCAATTAAAACATGTTTTTTTTGAAAAATCATTTCATAACATTTAACGTAGCATCCTTCTTTGTCTAACACATCCTTATAACTTATGAAAATAAATTGAAAACATGGTATTGGCACACAAATCATAGTTAGGGATATAAAAATAAGTAAAGAACACATTTTTCCATGAATACTTGTAACATATGAAATCATTTTATAAAATATATACTTTTCACCCATATAAAATTACTTTGTCAAACATGAGAATTACCTTATATTTTAAAAAAACATATAGAAGATAAATATAAACATAAATGTTTCTTGGGTAATTACATACATAATCATTTAACCCTCTTGGCTACATTATAATTTTTATCCTTCATAGCTACCTAAGAATTTAACCCTCACAACTACCTTATTGTGTAACCATCACAAATACACTTAGAGTAACCATACCTCTGACCTCCAACATACAAATACCAAATGAATTTTATGGAGATATAAGTCCTACACATCATCATAAAAAATGTCAAGAATATGAATATAATCATACAACATGAATAATTTTAAAAAAACATTAGTTTTCAATTTTGTGCAACATAATTGTACGAGGATTTTAAAAGAAAACCCCCTTAAAAATATCTTATAATTAATGTGAGACTTAATAGATTGGATAAAATATTTATATACACTGTGAATGCACATAATTCTACTAAATATAAACTTAATTCATCACATAAACAATTTTAATACTGAATTAATGTTGAAATAAAAGGATAACCCAATGAAACGAAATTAGGATAATAATTCCCTTAACTTTTAGACGTCTTAATTATAACTCGTTTAAACCACCATTATAAGGGTAGAGGAAGATATTAAAATAAATTAAAATAATTGATAATAAAAAACATGAAAATTAAGATGATACTTACAACTTAATCCCTTCTCCTTGATATCCTCCTAATCGCCTTTGGTTTCAGCCTTTTGGTTAGACTAGCAGGACTTAGTCATGGGGAAGAACCTTGGGGAAGGGTTTGGTAGATGATATAAAATGACCATTTTTTGAGAGGTGTGGGAGAAATAAGTGAATGAGGGCGGTATTTATTTTTTGGATATGAGGGACTTTACATTATTTTAATCATTATTTTATTATTTCTGTCTATGTCTATGAATAGACTTCATTCTTATGATCAAATTAGTAAAGATATCATCTGAGTTCGACAAAAGTTGGATTAAATCAACCAGGATATAAAAAATAGAATATTTATATGATACTTTGAATACCTGGTATTTTAGTATATTTTAATATTGATCAAAAATTCATGAAATTTATAAAAATAGAAAAAAAATCACCAAAACGAATTTTCAACATGTATAATTCATAACTGAACTCCATTTTTGAAATTATAATTTTCTATATATGATTAATTAAACTTTTAAATAAAATAATACATTATTCATTAATTAAAAATTTTAAAACTATTAATCGTTTTTTATCACCTTGTAAATTTAATCAATATCCAATTATCTTATAACATTAAGAATATAAAATTAAAATAAAATTTACTATTAATTATGTTCATATTACAATTCATATTACAATTCACCAAATAGGATGTTGGTTCTACTAGAATCTAAATAACATACTAATCAGAATTGTATGTAATATTCTTTTGAAATTCGAATCATAGAAGCAGAATATAACATTCAAAGAATTGTTATAAGTATCTACTTAAAATAATGTTTCATTAATTTCAATTTATTTTTCACCTAAAAAATCTCTTATAATTTACCATCACAAAGTTTTGATATTATTATTTGAGAAATAAATTTAATTATATTAAATTAAATTTTCTAAAAGTGGTAAAAATTAATATCAAATAAATTTTTAAAAGAATAAAAAAACCATTTCATACAAAAATGTAGTTTTGAGGAAAACATTTCCTTTAAATTTAAATGCTTATTATTTAATTTAGGATTAATAAATATCCATAAATATCCATACTTTATTTATTTCTAGTCATACCTTTCAGTTTAATTCCATGTTTATAATGGTATAACATATGAATGATTATTTATTGTAGAGGATGAATGATCCATTATTTATCATAGTGTTTAAAAATAGGAAAACAAACTATTTCATTGGTTTTTCTTCTCTTTGCAATATGATTAATACTCAATAAATTATATTATTATTTCTTAAATCTTATTCTATTATATTATCTCCGCCTCTAAAAAAATTTATCCTTAGAATGTTCAATTTTTCATATTAACCAAGGTTTTGACATTTAGAAATACTATTTTTAGAAAACCTACATCATAAAATCATTATTAAAATATCATAATAAAATAGTAAAATAGTAATATAGAAGGACTAATTGAATAAAAAATATCAGTTACCATGTTGTAGTAATTTATAGGAATATTTTGGTATAGATATTGAATGAAATCATCCATGGTTATAGAGATATGTAGACATAATTTGTCACAACAATGTGAATTATCATTGAAGTGGTATAGGATGAAAAACCATATATTAATAAGAATTTTGAAACCCATTTGGATCATCAGATATAATGGTTATATGATAAATTTTTTCCCCAGGGTAAATTTACTATTTTTTATAAATCATTTAATATCTTAGAATATAAGGAAATATAATTACATAGTTTACTTCTATTTAATAACATAAATTGTATCCTTTGGTTCTTCCTTGATCAATTTCAAATTCATTTTTTATTTTAATGAATGATTATATAAAAATGATTTTTTTATTCTTGAAGCATTAAAATTTAATTTTAATGGATTTTAATATCCATAAAAGATTGAAAATTAATTAAATCCATGACTAACTATTTTCCAAAACCATTATAGTATTCACTAGTTAACTGATATAAAACATTAATATCAAAATATCAATAGCGACACTATTGGTTCCTCATAAATATTTATTAAACAAATAAAATAACTAAAAATAATGAAATATTAACCATAACACCATATATTATAGTTGTAGGGATTGAAACATTATCACCCTTTGTTCAAGGGTTCATATACTATGGACTTATCAGATGTAATATGATGTCACCCAATAAGCATGTCATTATTTTTCTAAACCCATATTAACAAAATTCATATATCATTCCCATATTTTAATATCCCATAATTTCTTCAACATCATTGAAAATATAAACCACAATGGTTTCCAATACAATAAAAATTATTCATAAAATAGTAAGGTCATTCATTATTAATATAAATTAAAAAAAAAATATGAAAAACCAATCGGTTTTATTTCCATAAATTTCTCCCAAAATATCATTAATCTTAGTACATTCTTATCCCATTAAACCTCAAAAATGTTAGTTCAATAAATTGAACAAATAATGAATCATAATCTAAAAAATCGATGATGCTATCCATAAATAATATGTTAATGAATAATTATATGATTAAAAAATATAAAAAAATAGTTTTTTAATGAGTCATATAACCAAAATACAATTGGTATTAAAAATTTATGATAGAATTCTGAAATCCCATTTCATAAATACAACTACCATTTATTTTTAGTATTGTTCCCTCCTTTGTCATGGGTTTGATTTTAAAATATTGCATTTACCTAGATAATTCCCATGTTCCTATATTTTAAGAAAATGATTTATAAATGGATCTCTTGGATAATACTTATTTCATTACATTATAATAATCATTTTTCATCTGCAATTCAATGATGTATACCTATAATTTAAAATAGAAAAAAATATCATTCCTTTGAGAAACTGTCCTTGGTATCCTTGTCTATATTTCTTTCATTGAGAAAATTGGTACTTCATTATTCCATTTCCTCCAGAACTTGATAACATAGATAAATCCATTTTTTTATTCATTGGTGTGAATGAATGTTGAATAATGTATTTTTTGGCACTAATATTTCTTGATAATTGACTAGGACTAGTCATGATTTCATTCTCTCCAAACATCATCATATTTGGTTTCTTATTGTAAGAACATTGACCATAATTATTAATATTATCATGATTATTTTTATTTGTAACTATAGACTAAATAAAATCTAACGGTGAGAAACAATACACTTTATTAGACTATAATATATGTCATGAAGTGTTGTATTTGAGGTTTTTTATATCATGAGTCCTTTTATTCAATCTATATTACAATATGGTTAACCTAAGTCATTAATTATCATCATCTATTTAAATAATTTATAATGGGGTTTAATTAAAATTTCAATATCTAATAAATATTAATATGTAGTTTCAAAAAATGTTTGTAATAATGAATTTTTTGATGAACTAGAAAATGCTCGAGTCATGGCCAACAATCCATTTTAAGAGTCAATACACCTTAATATATATGATCCAAAACCAAATTCATTTTTAGTTTCCTTATAGGGATGATTTTAAAACAAAAAACACAAATTATATATATCCTTCTAATAATATGATGTTTTATGTATTTATTATCTAATATTATCAATGGGTTACATTCCTTGATCTAAATTTTCCTAAATCTAGTCCCCAATTTTTTTAGTAAAAATTAGTTAATATCAACTATAATGAACTCAAACATAGAAACTAGATACATGTTTATGATTTATTATACTGGAATATGATACAAGTAATCACGCCATGAACGGTTAAATATTTTATTAGTATTTTTTTAATAATATATATAAATGATTCTCATATTAAATTTTAATATAAAAATGACAACATTTTTTTAGAATATAATTATTCCTCCTACCATATCTCTTCACATAATTCATAGTACACATAATGGATTAATCAGAGAAGATATAAAATAACCAATAACTCAAATGTTTAATATGAGTTATTAATAGAGTAATTTATAAATATTAAAGGAATAAAAATCAATATAGTAAAATTCATATCCAATGGTAAATATATTAAAAATACATTTCATTTTATCATTAACCAGCGTAACATGAATATATAATGAATAATAAATATTAAAAATGGTATAATTGACCTGACGTTCTATTTAAATAACCTTACTATCAAGATTAGATCACAATTTAATACTATTGAAAGGGAAATGACATAAATAAATAAATTAATATAACAATATTATTTGGAATAGATATGGATGAAAAAATATTTCTTTGTAAATAACTAAAAGTAAATATTATGTAAATAACATGACTATCATTAATAGATAAAGAATAATTAATATATAAAGGTAAATAACAAATCAAACATGTCTTTTAATTAATAACTAATAATGAAATGCATCGATATATAGTATCATTTTTGAAATATAATATATAATAATAACTGAATTCATAATGATAAAAATTTATATTTATTGGATTTAATTGTCCTACATGTCATGAGACGAAAACAATTTGTATAAACCCATTTATTATATAATATTGATTTTTCTTAGGAGACTACTAAAGCATTGAGGGGCTGTAAAATTCTCTAGGCCACCATTCACAACATGTCAAAATAATTCATCATATATCTAATAATCTATTGAATTCATAAACATTGTGCCTTATCAATGAATATCCATATTGATTCATAAATATGGATTTATTAATATATCCCTTGATAATAAATAGTCAATGTATAATATCGTATGTAGAAATTATATATGATAAGTTAAAAGATATATTTCTGATAAATAATTTGTATATTTAGGGGAAATATAATGTTTATTTAACATAGAAAATTAATTTTTATGGTAATGTTAATGACTAGAAAATGAATAGATAATGATTATTTCAATACATTAATTAGTCAAATTGATCATAATAAATTCATAAAAAAATTATTATATTACAAAGATATAATATCTATGGTGGATTATAATTTAAATAAAGGATTTTAGACATTGATAAATATATATACCATAAAATGGTAATAAAAAATCTAGAGGAAAATATCATTTTCACATTAATTTTTTTATAATACTAAACAATCCAATAATACTGTGAAAATTATTATTTTTTAAAATAACATATGAAATATATATTCAGTTTATTTAAATTATGGGAGTTAATTATGGGAGGAGATATCAAACATTCCAGACATGATAAAATAATGATTCTAATAACATGTTCTATAAATTCTAAAAGAACCATGATTGGAAGATGACCTGATATTTTATTTGAAAATTTTGTGTAATAAATCATTCATTGGAAAAAAATTATTTAATAAAAAATTATTAATATTTAAAATAGTGTTTTATATATTTTCCCAAAATCATGGTTTTGGGAGAAAATATTTTTTTGGCCAAAAATGGGAATGACATCTTATTTCATTATATATATTTTATCGATCATTTTTCATAACAAATATTTTTTAAATTTTACTATTACATGATAGCATAAATAATATTAATTTTTGAATACAATTAAATAGGTTTTTTATAAAATGATCAAATATTTTCTTTCAATATAAATTCAGGACAAAATATAATTTAAAATTTGATTGTGAAATAATCCCTTATGTTGATCATAATATTAAAATGATAATTTACAAGTATATCAATTACATGTATAAAATTAAAATCCAAATAAAATAGGTGGATATGAAAAATAATATAGTAAAAAATAAATACACACATAATCAAAGAATATTACAAAAATATTAGCTGTATTATAACCCAATTAAAAAATTGTGTTATAGAATTATTTATCCCTCAATAATTTTCAATTAAAATCACAATGGAATAAATATTTTAAATTGAAAGGTAAAATAAAATGAATTATTAAAATATAAAGATATTACATGTCAAATTGGTAGTATATACACCATTATTTATAAATTAGGTGCATACCATTTTAATATGCCTTAATGACAGGAAATTAAGATGATTTCCATAACCTAAAGATTATTTTTCTTGAATGTGATTCAACATATTGAATAATGATTTTAATAATTTTTTAATCTATATTAAACTATAGTAATATTTATAATATCATATATTATCTCTTTATACAATTTTAAATCTTGTTCGTTAATAATCTTTCATTAATTTCAATATTTTAGGGGTTAATTCTATGTTTTTTCATGCTTGTTTATTCATGAAATTTCTATTAATTCCTATATTATAATGTTTTATCTTATAATAAATTAAATTAATTTTTTAAATAATTTTTTATTATACTCATTTTCATAATCTATATTTATATTATAAAATAGGGAAGGGATCACAACACATTGTGTATATGGTAGGTCATGGGTTTGCACGTGATGTGTTATCATTTAATTGATGGGTGAAAAGATAAGGAATTTAATGATATTAATTTTTTATATAGATATATTGGCATATATATGACTTATATTCATTAAATTTATCCAAATAACCTTCCATTTAAAATTATAGTTACAAATTAATCACATCGCTTCATGGGGCACTAGTTTTCAATACACATGAGCGATGTTATCATTATTTAAACATTGGGGAAGGGAATATGGTATTTGTTATAAAATAATTACATAAGGATATTAATATCATAAAAAATTTATTTACATTATATCCCTCAATGTGTATAATATTGAAATTCATTGATGGAAAACGAGTCACATCGGTTCATGAGGTAGTAGTCATATGTACAAATGATCAACAGTTTCATTTCCCATTCCTGGAATATATTATACCTATATGACATGTACATATATAATAACATATAATTATATGTTATATATTTTTGACAATATATGAAAATGCTTTAATAAGATTTGTACTATGTGTAAGAAGATAAAAAATAACAATGATTGTTTAATAACATAACAACTTCTTCTAAAAACATGTTAAGGTTTACACCAAAAGCATACATAGGTTTGATTTATTATAAAATCTAGGGACCAATGAATTTTGGATGAGATTATGTATATTATTATTTCAAGTATTTTCTTATCCACATTTCATTTTGTTTTTGAAGTGGGGAGGAAAGAGGGTGGCCATTTAATAGTGGGGGATAATACACATTAATCAATTTCAATGAATCAACGACCTTATCAATTTTATCATGAAAAAACCCCAAAAATATAAATTTTTCCAAACATAGTGGTGATAAGTTTTAAATATGGTTGTAAAATAGAGATTTATCATGTTTAAGGATATTCTTGACCCTTATATTCTAATTTTAATCGCTAATAAACCTGTTATTACCTTAATCATGGAAATAAATTTTTACTATTTTAACACTCTATTATAATAAAAAATTATATTTACTCTATTAGATCACGCAAATTTTTTATTCCTGATATGAAATCCATTTTCTATATTCTATCAATAAATGTGGCATAATCGAATTTAGAATTATAATTGAAAACATGAGTGAAAAAAGGCTTCCACGTAGAACGTTCTTATAAGTATATAAGATTTTAATATCAAAATACAATTTCATATTTTTTTAATGACTTATATGTGTTAAATTTTGATATAATTGTAATAATTTTATTCAAAAAATATATATATTAGAACCTTTTAAATTATTTAATCAAAATGATGTTTTCAGTTACAATCACTATTGTTCACTAATCATCGAAAACTAAATGTTTTTATAAATAGCCCAAAAGAACCATCTAAATAAATTTTTATACAAATATTTCATAGAATCAAATAATTTCATTAATGAAAATTAATAAAATATGTAAAATTAATTTTAAATCATTTTTTAAAAGTTTTACTAAACATATTTTTAGAGAAAATACAGTTTTCAGCAATTATTTATTTTTCAAATTAATGAATCATATTTTATTTCAAAATTAATAGATAACCCTCATTTAAATAATTTTATTTTAACTTTTAATAATTTATAATTTATCTATTTTTCTATAACAATATACTATATTCCTGTTTATTTTAGATCAGGGTTTCATGTTATGTGAACTATTGAGGATATTAAATATAAATAAATAAACAATATTCATTGTTTAATCACATTTTTGTGTGTTTAATATTCTATCGAATGTAATGTTCTTATTTTAAAATAATTGGGTGTTATAAATTTCCAATGTTTGAAAAATTTCTCAAGAAGATTTTTATGAAGATGAAAACACTTGACAGGAATGAGTGAATTAACCAATGGGGGGAGTATCAAAACATTGATCAGAAATCCATTTATTAAATACTTTCAATAACCTATTATGCCTTATATTCAATTATCTATTATATATTGAATTTTTCAAATGACTAATAAAATATGTGTTCATCCAAAAACGATATTTAGTAATATTATTATTAATCTTCCAAAATTGGGTAAATGAATACCAAAAAAGTTTTAGTCTAATTGAAAAACAGATCAACCCTTTTTACAGTATTATATTTATAATATTAGATATTTATATTGATATTTTTTATTTAATTAAATTACATTTCCATAATTTCTATAAACTATTTCAATTCATTGGTCCATTCATCAATCATTTCAGAAATACCATTATATAATACATAAAAGAAAATAATTATTGTACCTAAAGGAACCCACATAATGTAACTTAGTTACAACATTGTGAACATCGTGGTTTATAACTCTAGAAATAATACTTTATTTAATAATTATCTCCTTTATATTCATAGTAAATAATGTTCATATCCCAGTTAATATTCATACATGATTTTTCATTTCTTAAATAGAAGAAATATATTTTTAATTATTAATTACAAGATAATTATGATTTCCCAATAATATATAAATATTTATTTTATGCTTGAATAAATGATAAAAATTTATTAAATTAATATATTAAAATCTGTGTAAAATTGTATTTTTTTAAAGGTAGAGATTCGTGGTATAAAAGTGGAAAATTGAAATCTAATTCTAACTCTAGAAAACAACCTAAATATGATATTAAGTCCTCTCTCATGTGATAATATATATATATATACAACATGGATCGAGAAAATTTTCCCATTATAATTTATAATAATATTTACAAAACCCAAGAAAAATCCATGATTTAAATCCTTAAAATAGAGATGTAATCTATATGGTGGATATTTTGTTACATCATTGGACTTATCCACAAAATCTTCTCACACATAATCGTATTAAATAGGGGTTCTAAAAAATAATTGTAATCTAGGGAGAAGTCTATTCCCATAATCAAAGAGGTAGTATAGAAGGAGTTATATAATTTTTTTCAACTGATATCATATACCTAATTTCTATTTCATAATGTATCTTTCAGCTATATTTTTTATATGAAATTATTTCTGTCCATTTGGTAAAATGTGAATAATGAGTGTAAAAAATTGTTAGAGGACATTCATTGATTATAAGAATTTAAATTTGTCAATCAAAAAAATAATAATTTTAAATTCGATTCCATACCTATAAGATTTAATGTTAAAATGAATATAAAATTACTATTTTTTTGATGGATTCTCAATATATATTTAGGAAAATATTTATCAAACATATTAGGATAACACAATTTTTAAATATTATAATTGAAAAATTACCTAAAAATGTATGCCTTTTTGTAGTAAAAATTCCCAGGTGCATTTCAAAGTGGTGGAGTAAGAATATTATATGTTCATGTAGTGTATTTCATATAGTTATTTCTCAATGACTACATTATATTCCGTAATTAGTTTCAATACCATTTTGGAAATTTCTAATAGTATTATAAACAACCAATGATAATAATATTGTTTTGAATATTGGACATTCATACGTTATAGTTGAGAATGATATATTTTTATGAAACATCATTTTACAGAAAATTAATTAGGTTGAAAAATACATTATTGAAGTAGTAATTTATATTCCAAATCCCACATGTATAAATTAAATTATATATTTCATAGTCCATGTGTGATTATATAGAAGATTCATCAAAGACTTTAGTAATATTTCCCTTTCTCTTTTTGTGTTTGTCTTAAATAGAGATTAACATGAATTTAATGATGATTGTAGGATCACATTTAAAGGGATTGAGAAAATTATGATTACCGAAAACAATAGTGCAAACAACATATTAGTAAAACCAAGTTAATAATCATTTTGATGAATCAAACCCATCTATGGTATATTCACTCTCCCAAATAAAAAATAAAAATATAGAGTGATATTCTATGCCACTGGAAATATGTGTTAAACTAAAATTAATTACTCAACCATTGAAATTTTATTCATTGATATCGTTTTTTAATATATAAATTCATATCTTTCTTTGGTGGAAATAATGTTTTTTCTATTTAGATCATACAAGAAATATGTACATGATTAATATGGTTGAGGAGAATCCAAGGATAATAATTAGGAATATATTTTATTATATTATCTTGAATGTGACATACAATAAGGGAGTATTAAAAAATGCTTCAGATCACTTCAATAGTCTTATCAAAACCATTGATGCAAAAAATTCAGATTGGAGCATTTAATTTTTTTTTCTACCAATAGAACAACACTATATTATTGAATATTATGTGCAATGAAATGTAAAAATAATGAATTATTTGGTCACATATTAGGTAAATTCTCATTTAACCTCAAATAAAAAACTAAAAAACAAATTTGAAAATGGAATATTTATTATGGTGGATACATTTAATTATAATATTTTAAATGATAAACAAATAAAAATTTATATTTTATCATGTAAAATTAATTTTATTATAAATTAAAATATAAAATATATTATATAGGAAACTTGTTAACTAATATATATAAATATGATACAACTTTTTTAATCAAGAATTTCTGTTCCTACTATATAGAATCCTGAAAATATCCAATGTAATTAGTGTTTATAGAGTCAATTCACATGGAATGTTTCCAAAAGATAATATAAGGCACAAAACAAATTATCTATTATATATTTGGTATTTTTGGTTTGTTGAATGTATGGGAAAATTCAATGTTCCATTAAAAAAATAATTTATACTACATTAAACTGACAATGTTTCAAATTTTATTGATTCCACGTCCACAATAACTAATCATACAAATGTGGTATGTCCTTTTTATAGGTCTCAAATTTTATACAGGTATTGATTTCAAAGATCCATTCTCATTGAACTATGGACTAAATTTTAAATCAAAAATAGAGTTACTAATAAATTTTATTGGTCTTATCATATGATATCTAAACCCTTATATACCTAAAAAATTGGCAAAGCTAAATACACCATCATGTTTTTAGTGGAACCCTAGAGAAAATAGTTATCCCTAAGATAATATATTTGAGATAATGGTTTGAGTTAATATTATTAGAATACCATAAATCTTGGTTGAAACCAATAGTTATATGTACCTATATGATGATATATTGAAAATGAATTCATATACTAGTATAGTTGGAGAAGTAATAATTTTGGGCTATTAAGAAGATAAATATTTGATTGAATAGTGTTATAAAATAGAGGGATGTTCTGTTACAATATATGGATTTCATATATATAGACGACTATAAATATTAAATAGATTTACAAGAAATATATTTAGTTTCCCTTGACATGATGATCCAACAAAATAACTTCCAACATGATGAACAAGTTGGGATTTTAAAATATAAACATAAGATAATACAAGTAATATTTTATAGTAAGTAGGAAGGACACTATATTGTAAATAATTTTTATCCTTTTAGTGACACTAAAATAAATAAATAATAATAATAATAACCATTCATTTTCAAACTAAAATAATTATAATCTTACTTTTAATTATAGACCCAAAATAATTAGAGGTAATAAAAATTATATATCCCTTAAATCAATCACCTGTCCTAAGGGTATGCTGTTCTAATAGAGAAAAAGATTATAAAATCACTGAGGAGACCTGATTTTTCAATTCATTCTAGTGAGTTCTAATTTTATAATATATTAATACATCCCTTTTCATTTTTGTAAAATAATTGAATGATCCTTACCCATTCATTAGTGGTTCACATTAATCGGATCGTCAAAGGAGGTTGACATAAGAAGGGAATGAAGAAATTATAAGAATAAGTATAAGCAGCATAGATTCATTAAAATTGGTATTTACTTATATTCCAAATCTCTAAATTCCCTAAATTTTATGAAAATGTTTTCTGGGATATAAATAGAATTTTTTAGGCCCACAAATTGACTTCTTTATTTATATTGACTTATCTATGAGACATTATTCAGTTAAGAAAATTATAATTATATGGTATATAATTAAATTATAATGGGATTTAATATGCAATATATTAAATTTAATGATTAGTGTTAATAATAAGAATTATATTTTTAAATAAGTATAATAGGTAATCGTTTTATTCCTGTAACTAAAATTTTTATATATTCTTCATGAGTTTAATTTCTAAAAATCATGTTGATTCATTAATTATATTTGTCCATTAAATAATTTATTATATTTATTCAATATGGTAACTCATGATCATATATCATAAAAAATTCTATTTTTATCACGATAAAATATCCAGAGTGAACATGGAGAGCATCACCTTATTAAACATGATTTAGAACATCTCAATGTTACGGTTGTAAAATGCCAAAATTAATATGATTAAAGAATTTTAATTGGTATTTCCTTTTCCTTTGGAAAATAATTTATATCCATTTTCCACCATATAAATAAATTATTAGGAATACCATACAATAAATTAATATATATATTTTGAATGATCTATATTGCATGAAATTTATTTCCATTAATAACCATTTCTTGGCTATTTTCAAAATATTTTTATATTTAAGTGTGAGGGGTGATGAAAGTCATCATATATAGTATGTATGTAATTGTAAAAAAATGTTTGGGGTTATTATTATAGGTATTAGTAAATTATTCTCAATAAATCGTAATATTTATATTATTTTTAATTAGTTAAAAATATGAAAAATATTGTTGTGATTTGTGAGTATCAAAAATCACCATTACTATATTTAATTTTTTAATCTAATGGGGCTATTTGGTGGGTGTGTAACACATTAAAATCATAAATTTTGAATATGAAAAAAAGGATGATGAATTTTTGGGGAAAAATATATAAATAGAAGCCCAACAACATGAATTTCATTTATTATTATTACATTTTTTGAATTTCATTGATATTGGGAAGTGGGTGTTGTAAATATTTTTTGTTTATATTTACATTGATATTTTATGTTTAATAGAATGAACTATGATTAAAAGATAATACTCATCGGGGGTCATTAATATCTTGAGCATCAATCAAAAAAATTTAATCCTCCAAGTATTTTTAATTTTAAATTAAAATTCCTCATGATTGTTTTTGATTTTTTTCATTACATAGTTGAGATGATATTTAATTTTCAACCTAATAAAAATAGAGAATGTATTCATTGTATAATGATGTCTCTTCTTTAATTTTTTCATGATTTAGAAGATAACAGAATTTATATTTATGTTTATCATGATCGGTATTGTTTAAAAAAATAAATTTAGGGGCATTAAGTTAAAGATGAATATATGTTAATTTTCAAATGTTAAAAATAAAATACATGGGTTGATTTGTTGTTTTTAGAAGTTGAAGATGAGTTTATGTTCTATGAGTAACATACCTATTCAGATTACAATTTATATTTTCATTGTTTTTCAACCATTAAATTCAAATATTTGTAGAATTTATGTTTTTATAATTTATTGATGATATTTACTACTTTATGATAAAAATTGATCAGTTTGGGGGAAATTTGACAATATAATTTTTCCTGTAATTATTTTGCAATTTTATATTAAATATTAATGTTATGAATCATTTTTCCTATACTATTTATTTACTTTAAAAATATGGGTGATTTTTAATTTTAGAATTATTTTGTAGAAAATAATGTAAAAGTATTAATATATGGATATTATAAAATAATTGTTTTTGATTACCCATAAAAATGTAATATAAGATATGTAAGGTTAAAATTTCATTTACCTTTACAAATAATTATTTTAAGTTATTATATAATCATAAATGAGTGATTCCATTAAATTGGTCAGGGTGACCATATTATTTTAAAATCCATGTAATGGTATGTCCACTATATCCATTGTTCTATATGGGTAACAACATTTTTCTAAAGGATACATAATTGTAATCCAACATGTGTAATGGTAACCCTCAACATAAAATCTTTATATAGGCAGAGGAGCCACTAAATAATAGGTATTATAAACTATATTATTAAAAAATAATCAAGTTCAAATTCTATGTAAATGTAATAGTTCTATTGTGTAATGGTAACTACACATTAACATGTATTAAAATAACCTACTTTTCTATCTACATAAAAATAACACAACACCATATTTGGGTACCTTAGTCTATGTAATGGTAGACTCTTGTGTCGAAGAGCTATGTAATTTAATTAAAGGGATTATAAATGTTGTTTAAGGGTAATATATTAATACACATGTTTCATAAGGATGTACAAATAATCTATAGTACAATAGAGACAACACTGTGTATTCATTTAACCAAGTTAAAATTCAACAATCGATGGATATAATTACCCCGATTACCCTGATATGATTAAATCAGTTCCTTGAATGAATTATTTAGTAAAGATAAATCCAATATGTGTATCTTCATTTAGAGTGTTATGATAAGGGAGGATTGATATCATCAATATAATTCTCACTACTAATAAATCTATATCACTTCACTACCACCATTCATGTGACAATTGTCTACTACTTGTATCTTCATACAATCTATAGGGATGTGAAAGCACATCCATCTATAAATTTATTCAAATGAAAGCATTAGTTCAAAATTTTCATCATTTTTTATCGACATCCACTATCACATGTCTCTGATAGGGATTCTACCACAAGCTACTATTAAATACAGGCCTCACATGGAGATTTGATATTGAGAACCACCATAATTGAATTACAGGTCAAAATAATGATTTATAGTCAGGTATTATTAACATTTGGGATTTAATTATTTTTTGATGTGAAAATTAAAGCCATGTAAAAATCAATATTTAATGATGAATTCAGTTATTATGGAAAACTAGTTAGTTGTACTATTATATATACAATGTGTCAAAAGTGAATACATGAAAATTGGTATGAATGAAATGTTTATTCCCTCACCATATAAGGTTTAGTTGATTCATTACAATGTATATATAGATAGCTAATGTTTATACAAAAAATAAGGAAATAGGGTGATATGCTTCATCCCTCATATATGCATCCAAGGGTTTCTAACATATTGATTGATATTGGGATGAGAAACCCACATACATACACCTATATGAATGAAAGATCTTATATTTATGGAAAATTGTGAATCCATTTGGGATTGGAAACATTTCAAAATTATATGATATATTAGATATTGGGTATAATACATAATATAAATGATGTAATGGAATTCAAAAACCACATTATTTACATCATGGATAATGATACATTTTTTACGGAGATAAACAAATTAAATTAAATGATAAAAAATGAATTCAAATTTTTTTATATATTTGAAGATAACATTTTATATTATAATGAATATTCATTTGGTAAAAAATTTATATAAATAATTAAGAACATGGGGACACATTGACGGAGAGAAGATAATCATTGAAGAGTCTCCAAGATTCCATTGATTTATACAATTCACATTCTATTTAATTTTAAATTACAATATATTTTACACCTGAAAATTCCAATTAATATTCTATAATGGAGGGTTAGAGTTAATGAGTGATTTAGCCATACGAGGTGACATGTTTGTAATGATTGATATTAAGAGCTAGATTTGAAATAATTTTTCATGTTTTTAGGCCAATAGTTTTCAATTTTTTATGTTAGAATTTAATTTAAGATAAATTTTTATTTAATTTGAGTCAGAATAATAATTAGTTTTTTTATTACATATTGTAATTGTCCATCTATAATTATTTAGAACAATCAATTGATAATTATACATAATATTGGACTATGTTTATTTATTACTAAATATACGAAGAAGAGGTAATGATCAATCATGGTTTCATAGAAATAAAAATACCTAAATGGTTATTTCAAAAATAATTGATGGTTGAATCTATAAGGCCCCAGCCTTAAACCTTACCGAATCTTGAGTTATTACAAGATTACACATTGAGGATCTTTTCGGGTTTAGAGTTTTAGAGAATTAGATAATAAAACTTGCCTTACATTCCACATATAAACAAAGTGGTTACATAAAGATAGTATTCTTCATTCCCATCAATGGAAACACATTTAAAATAAAACATGGATTATTTCTTGACACATCCTTGACTCTATCATCTTATCATGTACCTTTCCCTTGACCTGTGAAAAACATTTCAAAAACTTGGAATGAGCATAAAAACTCAGTATGGGTTATAAAAAAAACATGGAAAGGAAACATGAGTTCATATATACATAAGAATGAAATCATACATTACCCATAAAACATAGGCACTTTAACATACCTCATAAAATCATGAATAAATAATAGAAATCATAGGACATAAAGGTAACTTGAGGCATTCATAACATTCTTACGTAGGGAGTAACCCTCTTGGTTACGTTTGGAATACCCATCACAATATATTCCCTAAAATCTCTTCGGAGAAACCTTAACGTTTCACTCCTTCGCGTTACCCAATTCATTGGAGAGCTATATCGGGCTCACCCGCCCTTAGTTTATCACGGAACCACCCGTCTTCATAATAATGCCCAAGAACTATAACATAATCGTATCACATAAAACATGCATAAAGGAAACATAACATTTCCACATTTCAATCACAAGATATCAATACAACACAAAAAACATTGTGAAAACCATTTTCAATACCAAAATAAAAGAAAAGTAAAACATGGTATTTATTTTTCTTTTAAAAAGAAGGTATGGCTTGTAGAGGAAGACGAAACTCAAATAACGGTCACGACGGTGGAGAAGTCGTTGTTGCCGCATACGTACGACAAAAACATTCCCATTTTTCGTATAGTAAACGCTTCGTATAAAAAAGATTTCTTTTGAATAAAAATAAAAGTCAAAGGGGTTTATACACCGTATAAAAGAAAGTTGTGTATAAAATAAAATCTGCCTCAAAGAAAGGATATTGAGACGAAGTCCCATACCTCGTATCCGACATGACCCGACCGTTCTTTAATATCCTGAATAATAAACTTTAGTTAATATCTACTTACTTAAGAACCTTTTTCAAGTTCATTATTACTTTTATACCATGTTATGAACATCATGTAATCATTTAAGATAATAATATTCATTTTGTCGGTATTTGGTTCTTAAGTCAAAAATAGACTTCTTACACTTACATGTTGTTAATTCGGTCAAAGTTTCGTTATATACAGAATTATATTAATGATTTGGATAACATATAAATCATATATATTCAGCATATACATGTATTTATAATATTACATCACATTTAGAGGTAAGAAATGAAATGCACCGTTCATGGAGACGGTAAGCCGTACGTACGCATGAACGCTACTTCCATTTCTATTTCGTATTTTTTTTGGAATGAAATCATAATTATATAAGAGTATATTATAATTCCAGTATAATAACATATATAATATCATTAACTTTATCCTTTACACATCCCACATATGGTATTAACGAATCAAATCACTTTCAGGGGGCGGTAGTCCGCACTTCCTAAAATGAAGATATCATGTTTACTCATAATGGAAACCATAAAGGTATGACCAAAATTAAAAAACAAACAGAAGCTTAAGGAATACATAAAAATATCATATATCATATATAAAAATAGTGACATCATAATGGCCACCTTTGAAGGTGTAAATGAGTATTGAACAATCATCGTTTCGGGAGGCAGAATTTCGTCATCCACAGAAACCGTATGTTCTTTAACCATTTGATGTAGTTGTGTGAGAGTTTAGCTCAAATAAATCTTATAAAAACATCCTATTATATTTAATATACCGGTGTTGTTAAAAAAGAAGTAAATAAAAAGAGTTTATGGGGTTGGAGAAGAAAAATAAAACAAATGAACATGAGAGAATGAATTACCTTTAAAAGTGTAACTCCTTTTGATTTGAGCCTAAAGGCTTCCTTTGAAAGGATTATGCCCAAAGGGAATTCTCTAGTATGAGGAGAGGGATGTGGAGAGAGTAAATGGGAAGGGGTTGGCCGAGCCAAAGGCTTGAGGAGTGTGTGAAATGAGATAGAGGTGGGGGCCTTTTATAAGAGGAGAGGAGGGGCACTTTTGGAAAGTAAAGAAATATTACTTTATTTGAAAATGTGTTTCGGTTTTAAAAGGTCCCACATTGATATAATTCGTGGATAAGGTGATAACGGTTCGAAATCCACTCATCCAATTGGTTTTGGCCATGTGTAGTTTATAGATTTTACATTGTCTTTCCATTTTATTTAAATCCTCAAATAATGATGTCATCGCTGCATCATTATTATGTCATAAATATTTTAATTTATTTAATGTCTAAAAATCATAAAAAAAATTACTATGATGTAGGAAATATTTTTCGATTTCCAATGACTATTTATAATCAAATATCTGATCTTTATAACCCCATGTAAAAATTGTTTTTGTAAAAAATATTATGTTTGTGTCATTTTTACTTTTACATTAAATAAAAAATTTATTTTTGTCATTTCCCAACAAAAGTTGATCCATGGGGTCCCCAAGTTGACCCATGGCTTGTCTTGGTCGGCCATGAAACAACCAATAAGGTTGGGACATGTGTCTAGGTCATTTCATATTATTAAAGCATTATTTATACCTTAAACTACCCTAATTACCACTAATCGCGATTAAGAACTTAATAAGTTACTATTCACCAAAAAATTATTATAATCTCATTGAACCACATTTTACATCTTAATGACAACCATTTATGTCGGATTTTTGAAATTCAAAACACAAACATGGCAAAGTTTCATTTAAACGAAAAATCAGTTTCTTTAACTACCACTTAGTGGTTTCACTATTCATCAAAAATTGAAGTTTTACAGAAAATTACCAAAAATTCACCCTAAGCTATATTTGATATTCCGAATTCAAAAATGAAGTCTATTTTAAAAAATTCAATAGATATAATTCAAATTAATTAATTTAATAATTAATTCCCGCTGCCAGAGGAAATAGCGTGTTTTTACAAAATAATAAGTATCAAAAGATTGACACCAGTTTAAAGTCTAATTTCAAAGTGAAATTGATTCCAATGACCACCATTGGATAAAATGGTAAAAATATATTCATATTACACATTAATACCTATTCAAAAGGTAATCTAATAATATAAATAAATTAGATTAAAAAGCAGTTTTGATGTAAAATGCAGTATTTTTAACTATTCATTAAAAAATGAACATTGTCAGAAAAATACAAAAAATTTACACAAAGTAAATTTTGATGTCCAAATCATAAAGAATAAGTTTATTTTGACAAACATAGTTTATAAAATTGTCAAAATTTAAATTAAAAAATGGTTTGCCATCAAAAGGCAGTAAAACAATCTTTTAAGAGTATTAGTGTATTCCATGCATAAGATTGTATTTATTTTCATTTTAATCCTCTATAACACTATCTTAATAATTAATAGACATAGATAAAAATATCTATTATTCATTACTTATTTGGGATGTTACATCCTTCCCCCCTTTAGAAAATTGTGTCCCCACAATTTATTTACTTATCGAATAAATGGGGGTACTTATCCCTCACTGCATTTTCAGATTCCCATGTTGCCTCTACAGTCATGTGGTTTTTCCACAAAACCTTTACCTGGTGAATCACCTTATTCCATAACACTTGCTCCCTGTGGTCAAGAATCTTGACCGGTTGTTCCTCATAAGATAGGTTCTCTTCTAGCTGAACTACCTCTGGACTCAAAACATGAGATGGATCTGGCATATACTTTCTCAACATTGAAATGTGAAAAACATTGTGTACCTGCGATAAAATCAGAGGTAAAGCCACTCGGTATGCAACTGATCCAACTCTCTCCATAATTTCGTATGGTCCAATGAACCTTGGACTCGACATTCCTTTCTTACCAAATATCATCACACTTTTCCAAGGATAAACCTTGACAAAAACATGATCACCTACCTCGAAAGATAGATCCTTCCTCCGGTTATCCGCATAACTCTTCTGCATGCTCTGAGCTGTTCTCATGTGTTTCTGAATCAGCTGAACTTTTTCTGCCATCTCTTCTACCAATTCTGGTCCCATCAACTTCCTTTCACCCACTTCATCCCAGAAAGCTGGAGTTCGACACCGCTTCCCATATAATTCTTGAAATGGTTCCATCTGTATACTGGAATGAAAGATGTTATTATAAGAAAACTCAACCAAAGAAAGATGTTGGTCCCAACTTCCCTGATAATCCATAGAACAAGCTCGCAGCATATCCTCCAATGTCTGAATTGTTCGTTCTGACTGCCCATCTGATTGAGGATGAAAAGCTGTAATAAAATTTAATTCAGTACCCAATGACTTCTGAAGGCCTTTCCAAAAGTTAGAAGTAAACCTGGGATCACGATCCGATACAATGGAGAGAGGAACTCCATGTAACCTGACTATTTCATTAAGATAAAAAAGGGAAAGTTGATCAAGAGAGAAAGTATGTTGTATAGCAAGGAAATGAGCAGATTTGGTCAAGCGATCAACAATAACCCAGATTGCATTATTACCTCGAGATGTCTTCGGTAATCCAACAACAAAGTCTATGGATATATTCTCCCATTTCCACTTTGGCACTGGTAAAGGATGAAGCATCCCTTTCGGTAACTTCCACTCTGCTTTAACCTGCTGACAAGTCAAACACTTCACAGTAAAATCAGCAATATCTCTTTTCATTCTATCCCACCAGTAATACCCCCGCAGATCTCTATACATCTTAGTATTGCCCGGATGAACTGAAAACGGAGAACTATGAGCTTCACATAACAACTCTCTCTTCAACTGTGAATCACAAGGCACACACAATCTCTTCCCAAATCTCAAAACACAATCATTATCAATGTTGAATTCAGGCAACTTACCTTTCTGAACCAGCTCTACCTTTTTCTGCAACTCACTATCTTGCTTCTGTGCCTGCATGATTCTATCTGATAGAGAAGGTCTCACTGATACCTGAAACAAAACAGAAGGACTTCCTGCACCAACAAATTCTATGCCAAAGTTCATCAAATCTTTAACCAAAGGGTCACGTTCCAACCACAACATTGTTAATTTAGCATTACTTTTTCGACTCAAAGCATCAACCACTTTATTTGGTTTCCCGGATGGTAATGAATTGTACAATCATAATCCTTGATTAATTCCAGCCATCTCCTTTGTCTCATGTTTAACTCTTTCTGAGTGAATATATACTTTAAACTTTTGTGATCGGTATATATTTCACACTTTACTCCATACAAATGATGCCTCCAAATTTTTAAAGAAAAAACAACAGCATCAAATTCCAAATCATGTGTAGGGTAATTTACCTCATGAGTTTTCAACTGTCATGAAGCACAAGCAATTACCTGATCATTCTGTATTAGGACGCAACCAAGTCCTTTCAATGAAGCATCATTGTATATAACAAACTCACCATTCTTGGAAGGTAGTGCCAAAACTGGAGCATTCACCAATCTTCTTTTCAATTCCTGAAAACAATCATCACATTCTTTTGTCCAGATAAACTTAACACCCTTCCGAGTTAGCTTAGTCATTTGACTAGATAACCGTGAAAAATTTCTAACAAACCTTCAGTAATAGCCCGCCAAACCAAGGAAGCTACGAATCTCGGTTACATTTGTGGGTCTAGGCCATTCTTCCACAACTTTTGTTTTTGCAGGATCAACAGTTATTCCATCTTTAGAAACAATGTGACCAAGGAAAGAAATTTGTTGCAAACAAAACTCACACTTGCTGAATTTCCCATACAGTTTCTTTTCTTTTAAGGTTTGCAAGATAACCCTTAAATTTCTTTCATGATCCTCTTTACTTTTAGAAAACACCAAAATATCATCAATGAAAACCACCACAAACTTATCCAAGAACTCATGGAAAATTTTATTCATTAAATCCATGAATACAGCAGGTGCATTGGTTAGCCCAAAAGGCATTACTACAAATTCATAATGGCCATATCTCGTACGGAACGCGGTCTTCGGAATATCTGCCTCCTTTACCTTTAGCTGATGGTACCCCGATCTCAAGTCAATCTTTGAAAAAAACTGAGCTCCCTGGAGCTGATCAAACAAATCATCAATATGAGGCAAAGGATATTTGTTCTTAACTGTGATATTATTAAAGGCTCTATAATCAATGCAAAGTCTCATAGAACCATCTTTCTTTTTAACAAATAAAACAGGAGCACCCCATGGTGATGTGCTAGGTCTAATGAAACCTTTCTCTAATAAATCTTGCAATTGATCCTTCAACTCTAAAAGTTCAATTTGTGCCATTCGATAAGGGGGTTTTAAAATTGGCTTAGCATCAGGAACTAAGTCAACAGTAAACTCAACTTCCCGATCTGGTATTATTCCATGCAACTCATCAGGAAAAACATCAGGATACTCATTTACCACTGGCCATCATTAATCTGAACAGTTCTTTTATTTTCAACGACGTGTGCCAGGTAACATTCATTTACATCTTTTACAAGTTTCTCAGCCTCTTGATATGTTATCAAAATTAAGGGTTCATTCCTGTAAACATACTGAAATTCTTTCTGAAGAGAAACTTCTTTAGCTCTACAGTCAATCTTAGCATGGTAAATAGAGAGCCAATCCATACCCAGGATAACATCAAACCCTACTAGAGGTTGAACAATAACGTTTGCAAGTAGGTTCTTTCCACATATAAGGATAGGAAGATTCTTATAAATTATTTTTGCCTCGAAATTTCCCCCAGGTATTTTTACCAAAAGTTTAGGAGTCATTTCTTGAGATGGTATTCCCATTTTACTAGAAAAGGTTTCAGAGATGAAAGAATATGTAGACGCCAAATCAAACAACACACTGGCATAATCTGAAAAAACAAACAAATTACCTGATACAACTTCATTTGATGGCCCGACATCTGCTGAAGTAGTTGCAAAGGATTTCACCACCCCTTTCTACTTGTAGTCTAACTGCTTCCCATCACTCAAGCTCCTTGTCGGACACTCGTTTGCATATTGACCCATCTCATTGCACTTATAACATTTCACTAACTGTAAATCAAATTTGTTCTTACCTTCACCTTGATCCTTTTCAGTGCAATCACGAGCCTTATGTCCCATCTTACCACATCGGTATCACTTTACAGAATTCAGAAGACATTCCCCAGCACATTTATCACAAACTAGAATCTTAGTTCTCTAACCATCAGACTTTTTTGAAGAATTCATACCTTTCTCCTACCACCTCGGTCTCTTCTTATGCTGGTTGTTATAGAACACTTGGTCATCGACAAACTCCATTTCCACCTTCTCAGCACATCGAACAAGCTTTTAATAACTTTTAAACTCACGAGAAGCTAATGTCCTTCGATATTTTGCCTTTAATCCTGAGTAAAAACGATTGATTTTACTATCAAGGTCTCGAATAAAATTTGGAGCATACCTTGCCAATCGAGTGAACCTTTCTTCATAGGAAGCTACTGAGTCTTCCTCTTGCCTCAATTCCAAGAATTGCTTTTCCATCCTAGGTCGAACAGCCTTAGGAAAATACTTCTCAAGAAACATACCTTTGAATTCATCCCAGTCAAGAGCATCAATCTCATCGGCGTCCCTGATTTTTTTAACCATAGACCACCACTGATCTGCTTCACCCTCCAAACGGTAAATAGCAAGACTTACCTTTTGATTGTCTGAACACCCCATGACATCAAAAATCTTCTCCAGTGCTTTAATCCACCCTTCAGCTAGCACAGGGTCAGATGATCCTATGAATGATGGTGGATGTTGCCTCATGAAATGTTCCACCACTGACATGTTCCTCTGCGGTTGGTCTGGCTGATCTCGTGTATGGATACCACCGCCATTTATCTCTTGAGTCAACTGCGCCATTACTGCAACAAACTATTCAGTTCCAATTCCGACCATTTCTGGATGCTGATTCGGAAGGTTATTTCCTTATGTATGCCTTCCTAGCACTGCTTCCCTGTTTCCTCTGCGGAAAACCATTCTGAACAAACATGTCTTAGATGAAGAAACATGGTAATCTTTAAATGATATATCATTTTGAAAAAAAATATTTTTGGATAATCATTTAATTGAATTCTAACTCCTAAAGTTATCTAAACCGACCTTTGATACCAACTATAAGGCCCCAGCCTTAAAACTTACTTAATCTTGAGTTATTACAAGATTACACATTGAGGATCTTTTCGGGTTTAGAGTTTTAGAGAATTAGATCATAAAACTTGCATTACATTCCACATATAAACAAAGTGGTTACATAAAGATAGTATTCTTCATTCCCATCAATGGAAACACATTTAAAATAAAACATGGATTATTTCTTGACACATCCTTGACTCTATCATCTTATCATTTACCTTTCCCTTGACCTGTGAAAAACATTTCAAAAACTTGGGATGAGCATAAAAACTCAGTATGGGTTATAAAAAAACATGGAAAGGAAACATGAGTTCATATATACATAAGAATGAAATCATACTTTACCCATAAAACATAGGCACTTTAACATACCTCATAAAATCATGAATAAATCATAGAAATCATAGGAAATAAAGGTTACTTGAGGCATTCATAACATTCTTACGTAGGGAGTAACCCTCTTGGTTACGTTTGGAATACCCATCACAGTATATTCCCTAAAATCTCTTTGGAGAAACCTTAACGTTTCACTCCTTCGCATTACCCAATGCATTGGAGAGCTATATCGGGCTCACCCGCCCTTATTTTATCACGGAACCACCCGTCTTCATAATAATGCCCAAGAACTATAACATAATCGTATCACATAAAACATGCATAAAGGAAACATAACATTTCCACATTTCAATCACAAGATATCAATACAACACAAAAAACACTGTGAAAACCATTTTCAATACCAAAATAAAAGAAAAGTAAAACATGGTATTTATTTTTCTTTTAAAAACAATGTATGGCTTGTAGAGGAAGACGAAACTCAAATAACGGTCACGACGACGGAGAAGTCGCTGTCGCCGCATACGTACGAAAAAAACATTCCCATTTGTCGTTTAGTAAATGCTTCGTATAAAAAAGATTCCTTTTGAATAAACGTAAAAGTCAAAGGGGTTTATACACCATATAAAAGAAAGTTGTGTATAAAATAAAATCTGCCTCAAAGAAAAGAGATTGAGACGAAGTCCCATACCTCGTATCCGACTTGACCCGACCGTTCTTTAATATCCTGAATAATAAACTTGAGTTAATATCTACTTACTTAAGAACCTTTTTCAAGTTCATTATTACTTTTATACCATGTTATGAACATCATGTAATCATTTAAGATAATAATATTCATTTTGTCGGTAATTGGTTCTTAAGTCAAAAATAGACTTCTTACACTTACATGTTGTTAATTCGGTCAAAGGTTCGTTATATACAGAATGCTATTAATGATTTGGATAACATATACATCATATATATTCAGCATATACATGTATTTATAATAGTACATCACATTTAGAGGTAAGAAATGAAATGCACCGTTCATGGAGACGGTAAGCCGTACGTACGCATGAACGCTACTTCCATTTCTATTTCGTATTTTTTTTGGAATGGAATCATAATTATATAAGAGTATATTATAATTCCAGTATAATAAAAAATATAATATCATTAACTTTATCCTTTACAAATCCCACATATGGTATTAACGAATCATATCACTTTCAGGGGGCGGTAGTCCGCACTTCCTAAAATGAAGATATCGTGTTTACTCATAATGGAAACCATAAAGGTATGCCCAAAATGAAAAAAAACAGAAGCTTAAGGAAAAAATAAACATATCATATATCATATATAAAAATAGTGACAACATAATGGCCACCTTTGAAGGTGTTAAATGATTATTGAACAATCATCGTTTCGGGAGGCAGAATTTCGCCATCCACGGAAACCGTATGTTCTTTAACCATTTGATGTAGTTGTGTGAGAGTGTAGCTCAAATAAATCTTATAAAAACATCCTAGTATATTGAAGATACTGGTGTTGTTACAAAAGAAGTAAATAAAAAGAGTTTAGGGGGTTGGAGAAGCAAAATAAAACAAATGAACATGAGAGAATGAATTACCATTAAAAGTGTAACTCCTTTTGATTTGAGCCTAAAGGCTTCCATTGAAAGGATTATGCCCAAAGGGAATCCTCTAGGATGAGGAGAGGGATGTGGAGAGAGTAAATGGGCAGTGTTTGGCCGAGCCAAAGGCTTTAGGAGTGTGTGAAATGAGGTAGAGGTGGGGGCCTTTTATAAGAGGAGAGGAGGGGCACTTTTGGAATGTAAAGAAATATTACTTTATTTGAAAATGTGTTTCGGTTTTAAAAGGTCACACATTGATATAATTCTTGGATAAGGTGATAAGGGTTCTAAATCCACTCATCCAATTGGTTTTGGCCATGTGTAGTTTATAGATTTTACATTTTCTTTCCATTTTATTTAAATCGTCAAATAATGTTGTCATCGCTGCATCATTATTATGTCATAAATATTTTAATTTATTTAATGTATAAAAATAATAAAACAAATACTATGATGTAGGAAATATTTTTCTCTTTCCAATGACTATTTATAATCAAATATATGATCTTTATAACCCCATGTAAAAATTGTTTTCGTAAAACATATTATGTTTGTGTCATTTTTACTTTTACATTAAATAAAAAAGTTATTGTTGTCATTTCCCAACACAAGTGGATCCATGGGGTCCCCAAGTTGACCCATGGCTTGTCTTGGTCGGCCATGACACAACCAATATGGTTGGGACATGTGTCTAGGTCATTTAATATTATTAAAGCATTATTTATACCTTAAAATACCCTAATTACCACTAATCGCGATTAAAAACTTAATAAGTTACTATTCACCAAAAAATTATTATAATCTCATTGAACCACATTTTAATTCTTAATGACAACCATGTATGTCGGATTTTTGAAATTCAAAACACAAAAGTGGCAAAGTTTCATTTAAACGAAAAATCAGTTTCTTTAACTACCACTTAGTGGTTTCACTATTCATCAAACATTTAAGTTTTTCAGAAAATTACCAAAAATTCACCCTAAGCTATATTTGATATTCTGAATTCAAAAATAAAGTCTATTTTACAAAATTTAATACATATAATTAAAATTAATTAATTTAATAATTAATTCCCGCTGCCAGAGGAAATAGCGTGTTTTTACAAAACAATAAGTATCAAAAGATTGACACCAGTTTAAGTCTAATTTCAAAGTGAAATTGATTCCAGTGACCACCATTGGATAAAATGATAAAAATATATTCATATTACACATTAATACCAATTCAAAAGATAATGTATTCATATAAATAAATTAGATTAAAAAGCAGTTTTGATGTAAAATGCAGTATTTTTCACTATTCATTAAAAAATGAACATTGTCAGAAAAATACCAAAAATTCACACAAAGTAAATTCTGATGTCCCAATAATAAAGAATAAGTTTATTTTGACAAACATAGTTTATAAAATTGTCAAAATATAGATTCAAAAATTGTTTCCCATCAAAAGGCAGTAAAATAATCTTTTAAGAATATTAGTGTATTCCATGCATAAGATTGTATTTATTTTCATTTTAAGCCTCTATAACACTATCTTAATCATTAATAGACATAGATAAAAATATCTATTATTCATTAATTATTTGGGATGTTACAGAATCATTGTTTCATTCATATATATTAAGGAGAGTACCTAAATTAAAAAATATATTAGGACTAATCACATGAAAATTAACATAGATAATTTTTGGAATGAGAAATTGAGGGTGACACTATTAATTAAATCTAATAATAATGGAGAATGATATATTTTATGAAATTCCAGGATATAATTTAAAATGAGAATCCTAACCTAAACATAATCACATTCAAGTCATATTCATTTTTAATTGACTTTTTTACATTTATGGCTGGCCCAAAAAATTAAAATATATCCATTCTTCCTATTAATGATGGAAACAATACTAGAGAACTTATCTATTAAAAATTAATATGTTAGTAGAACTAAAATATCACATATGTTGAAAAATAATCCTTTTAAATGCTCTATGATATGTTTCTATCATTTTTTCATAATAACATCATAAAATGGAAAATTGATGATTTTTTCTAACACATGACATCTCCAATGCGTTCTTATCTATATTTTTAAAACAATAAATCCCAATAAAAGAAATTTTCATCATATTTTAGTCAAATAATACTCCTAATAAGATCTCTAGTTTCATTAAATCATTCCAAATGGAATAAACAAATATTTTTTGGAAACACTACACTAATATTCAATTACTATTGTGAACCCAAATTAAATTTCCTAAAATTCACATCAATGCACATTAATATCAAAAAAAATTATAATAGGATTTTTCCATTTCCTTAAAGAGAACATTACCAAACCAAAAACACCGAAAAAATAACAGCATAATTTATGAAAACATTATCTAGAAAAAAAATTTCCCAAATAGACCATTTTAATTTCATATAATTTTTTTTACCAACAACAAAATAATATAATAAATAAGGAAACATTAATTAATTTAAATGTTTAAAAATCAAACCAAAATGTCTACATTTTGAAAACTACATTAAAATTTGTTAATTATTATTTAAATGGGTTATCCCCATTTAAAATTACTTGAGGACAGTGATATTCCATTTCATAATCATTGGTTCCCAAAAATAACCCCTATTTTTGATCCATTGAAAATTGTATAAGTAATTAATAACACATTATTTAAAAATTGTATTTTTTCCTTATATGGAGTTAATTATATTCACTGTTATAAAAATTTGAAAATATTAATTTTTACTTATATAATCAAATAGAAAATAGATGGTTCCACCTAAGAAATATCTTAAAAACATATCAGAAACATTTGGTTTATTTTAGGTCCCCCTTTGACATTATTATAGAATCCTACTTCACCTATATATTCATATAGTTCAACCTAAAAAGGAAGAAATCAATTAATTAATAATATTACATAACAAAATGTTGTATTAGGAATAATGAATAACATAACATGATAATAAATAACCAATATAATAAAAAAATGAATGGGGTCTCATGCATTTACCTTTAACTCCTTATTTTAACATATAGAAGATTAGACGTATATGGAGTAAGGGAAAAAGAATTTAATAGAGGGGGGAAAGATGAATCTATAGGGGGTTTTAGGTCATAATAGAAGATAATATTGGTGGGTTTGAGTTAGTAATCATAAGGGTATAATGGTAAAAGAATAATTTTTTTGGGAAATTGTTTGGATGCACAATTTTATTAATTATTTTCTAACCCTGTAGTAAAAAATTCCAATGATCTACAAAACATTTATGGTTTCCCAATAAATTTCCCAATAGTGTTCTAACCATATAAATTGGATTGGAACCCACAAAAAATCCACATAGTATGCCCAAACCCATGATCAAACCATATATCAAGTCCCCCAAGAATGGTATACCAAAATATCAAAACCGCTCAGTATAAACAATGAGCAATCTATGTATTTCTCCATGAACTAATAAATTTTAACATAAAATCAATACATGAAATGTGTTTAGATGATGTGTCCATTACCGTTCACACTAAACTGTTTATCTAGGTTAGAATCCTCAAAATTCTCCAAATACAAAAATAGAGATTATAAGACCTATCTAGGAACCTAAGGAACCATTCATTCTAGAAAAAACATCTACAATAATCTTTATAAATGTTTATAATTGTTATGTTATACTTCTAAATTTTTTCTCCCAAAATCTCAACCCCAACAACAATTTAAAAAAATACTCATAATTTCATGAGAACAAAAGGGATAGTGTTTTACATATACAATACAAAATGGATCATTTATTTTTATCATAATGGAAAAAATGATCTCATTATATTCACATAAAATGACACAATTAATTATGAGTATCATTATCCATATATATATAACAAGGCAATATCTTATAAATAAATAGAATACATATATGAAAAACATATTGGTATTTTTAAGGTTATTATAAATTATGAGTATCTAAAGGGATGGAAATATATTATATGAAAATGGAACTTAAAATATAACTAAATTAGTATAGAGATCAATTTTATTAATGTGAAGTGTACATTTTTTTATGAAATGTAATGGATCCTAGAAAATTTTAATTATTTGAAAATCATGATGAAGATCATAATTAAATTACAAGACTAATTTAATGAGAATGTATTAGTTCTAAAATATAATGATCCAAACTAGGTTTATCTTTATGATCTTTATCATATTCCAAATGTATTAGAGATAGGGAATAATAGAAATTAGTCCACAATAGAAGAAAATTTCTATAAATTAGAATCCAAATAAAACAATGAATCTATCAATGGGTGATGGTCCTAAATATTAGGATATCTATGAAGTATGATTGAAATATTTCTAAATATAATTTTAGAAGGAGTTAATATATAGGAACCAATAAAATATTTATTTATAGTAAAAAAATATTGAGAATTAAAATAAAAATTTAGAAATAGATGAATATTGTTTCCAAAGAATAAGTTTTGTTTAATGAAATTTTATTTTATATAGTCGAATACAACATCTATGAATAAAATATATTATTTTTTCTAATAAATATAGACAATAAATTAATAATGACGATAACAATTGTGATAATGTTGGGGGATGTGTCATCCTCAAGGTGAAACTCAAATATTTTATAAAAGAATTGATTTTTGTGTGAAGTGGAAACGTTATTATGTTTTTTCAATGGAAATAAATTCAATTTATGTATTATGTTCTAAAAAATGAATATAATTTTCCACTCATGAATCATTTTTAATGGATATCATTATTATTTTCATGTTTATTGAAGGAAGTCCATGACTTTATCAATAAGGATTAAAGTGAATAATCCAATTGATATCATAAAAATGATATCATGGAATCTTGAAGGATCATCATGTTGGATTAAAAATAAAATAGAAATAAACTTTTAATATATGAATTTAAATTAATTAATCCAGTTGTGGAACCATTACAAACACCATCAATGGAAGGAAAATAATTAACATGCATAAAAATACTAATATAGGAAGGTGATAATCACTATTTATTATTTGAAATAAATAGATCTAGAATTTATGCTTATAGTAGATGGTTGATACTCTTCCCACATAATAGAAATTACAAATTTTGTTACATAGGCTGAATTTTAAAATAAACGATTCAACATTTATATTGGTGATTATTTGCTGTTGATCAATAGCAATAAAAATAATTAGTGGAAAAAAATATGATCACTATTTTCATGGTCCTTATTATTCATGGAAATAATTTTTTATATTTTTTATAGTTATGTTAAATGGGAGAGTTGTTAATATAAACAATAATACTTCATCAACAGCTTGAAAATACGTTTCCATTGTGGTATAATGAAATCCTATAAATAGAAATGTATCTGTGTGTAGTAAATATAACCCTTTTATAAGAATATAATGAGATAATATTTTTATAATTTTTGGAGACTATTAAATGATGGAATTTCATAAGTAATATAAATTTTTTTGAATTATTCATGTGCATCCAAACATAAAAAATATTGTTTGAGAAAATGATCAATTTTAAAATTAATAGTTATAAACTAACAATAGTATTAATATTACTAATAATTATAGGAAAATATACCTAAAAATAATGGGATGTACAACCATATATTAATTTTAAATAATATTTATTGAAACTGTTTAATTGATTAGATGAAATATATTTTTATGTTTAATAATTATATAATGTTAGAACAAATAAATGTACCAAATATATAATTGAATGATGAAGAGCATACATTAAATTATAACATTTTAAATTATTTATAACGATCAAATAATGATAATGATATCTTTTAGATATTGTACCGAATGAATCTTTAACTAAATTACATTATTATCTTTATTTAAAATGTAATATTATCAATAAAGAGGAAAACATTAAATTTCATGGTCATGTGGATGTTTATATTATTCGTTAAAACTCATCAAAAAAATCTACCAATTCAATAATAATAATAATAATACATGAAAATTTTATTGGATGTTTTGATGTAATGTTTTTCAATTGATGAAAAAATTGTCGCCCAAATAGAGTTTATGGTTTGAAAATTGTTATTGTATTTCATAGGTAAATCATAATTATGCTTATATCTAATAGGGGAAAATCTGAATATACAAAAAAATATTAAGATGCCAAAGATGATAAAATTATATATTTTTTAATATAAATAAATAGGGATTTAAACAAGGTGAATAATAGTGATGAAAATATTTGATTTATTGAAAATTAAGAGAATAGAGAATATAAAAATAAAATTATTTCAATATCATATATTGAAGTACTTTTTGTAAGAGGTGATTAATTTTTAAAAAAATAAAAACATGATACAATAATTTATTAACAAAATTTCAAAAATTCAATCCATATATTATATTGAATTATTTATACTAAAGACATCAACATAAGTGGGGTTTTTAGAACAAAATAAATGAATGTAGAACGTTAATACAAATAATAATTCTTAGATATTGTGATATGGGTATTATAAAATGGGGAAAATAAATTATGTGGAATTTAATAATGTAACCATACAATAATACATTTTACATTTCTTAGAAATTTTAATATGATATAGATAAAAACCTTGGAATGAGGTTTTAAATTACCATTCATCAGTGGATTTATTGAAAAAAATATCTTCATTGAGAAAACTAAGGTATTTCTTTCAGATGATCACAAGATGAATTAATTTATTTTGAATATGGATTTATAAAAACTCAACCAATAATTGATATAATAGTTTTCTAGTCTGGAACAATAGATGAAAAGTCATGGATTATAATAATATTAAATTCATGATAGCCTAATTACCATGAATAAGAATAATGCAATGTTTTTTGAGATCTGGTATGTGGATGACATAATATTATGATGATATGATGTGGCATAGAGAATGTTTTTTTCATATATATTGACATCCATGATTGAAATTTATGTATTGAAGAATTAATATTTTTAAAGGCAATTGAGAAAAATTGGTATGGCATTTCATATTCATTTCCCATTATAATTTCATAATCATGTTATGAATGTATTTATATATGAATATTTTATAACACTGGCACAATCTCACTGCCCTGATGAAATAATCAAAAGATGATGTTTGAAATGTCTTCATCATTTTATATTACATAAAGATAATTAGAATCCATGTATGATGATAACAAAAAGTCTGGATATTTTTCTTGTAACCTTCCATGCAGTGTTGTATCAATATTTTACCATGTAAATTTATATTTCAACAATGAAAAATTTTACCACATTATAAAAATACCACTATGAATTCTTATTTTGTATCATATGACATCAAATAATGAATGGATGGGATAAAAAATTTTGGATTGATATTGTTTAGTTTATAGTCACAAATTTTCAAAAGGATTTTATTTTTATCTTGTAAAATTATTCATTTCGTGGATAACATTGATGTAGTAAAACATCTCATATAAAAATTTAGAACCTTGATAAATGAGGCTACTCATGAATTTAATTTATTATTATAGACAAAACAGCCTCTTGTGGATTCCAAAATTCATATGAAATGTCATATTGTAATTAGGATTTACTACTCAGTATCAATTGATATTATAAAAAATCATCTATTAAATTTAACAAAATCATTAATCAAAGGTAATGTATCTTTTAATCAAGTTGAAAATTTAATTATAGAGTGATAAATTAGATTATATAATAATAAAAAATTATTTAATATGTATCATGTTATCGAAAACACTCTATGATGATTTTGAGAGACATAATTTGAATAGAATAGTTTATAATGTCCATCCAATTAATTGTTTTGGATAATAAATCCACACCACTAATAAGAATATATTATTTTCAAATATTTTGGAAACTCTCTATTATTTAAGTTTTTGAATTTCTGACTAACTCTTCTGAATATTTAGAGAAGTACATTTTTTCAATCTTAGGAGGGTGTGTTGTTTTTTAATTTTCAATGTGTGATATTTTTACATAATTTGTTGATTATTATTTTGTATATTCATTTTTTTATGAAGGGTTATTCCCATTTTAATTTTTTCTAATAGGTGATAAAATTAAACTTTTTATATAGGGGGAGTCATATTATATTAGAGGGTGAATAGAATAATTATAAAATATGTGTATTTATTAGGATACCTTCTTATAAAAATTATTTCATACACTAGTCCAAACTCGTTTTTTTGATATAGTTAATGACCATGTAATGATTAGGAAACTCTCTAATGAAAAAATGTCTCTTTCAATTATTTTTGTCATATATAATATTTTTAAATGGGTGTGCTTAAAACTAGTGCTGAAATATTATTTAGAGTTGTCAACAAAACCATAAGTGTTATCTTATGAAAAAATTAAACCAGATTGTGATTATGGTTATTTTGGTTGATAAGTTCGTTTGTAGAATCCTCATTGAAGCATAAAATTTCATGTAGAATATCAATATCAATAGAAGAATGTTTTTTTTGAAAATATTTAATAGGAAATTGTAGAAATTTATGGGTTGAATATTTTTTTTGATTTTTGATTATCCCCATTATATATATGAGTAACATCTAGAATTGGTATTAAAATTTTTAAAATAGACAGAAAACATCCATGTATAGATAAAATTATCGACCATCATGTTTTATCAAATAGAAGATAATTAGAATATATAATAGTCACTGTTGATAATATATAAGGGTCATTTTAACAAGAGTATTTCAAAATGTTAAATAATTAGAATATTTAAATAAAAATAAATCCCATGGGTAAAAGTATGTTCTTTTAGGTTGGGAAAAAGATTTAATTAATAGAAGAGGTTATTAAATAGGTGAATTGTAAGGGCCCCATCCAAGTTTCCAAGAGTCAGTGACTTATTTTATTACATTACCATATAAACAATTAACACACACCCTAATGTACTGATTTGTTTAGAATTATTGGAAAAAAGATACATATATAATTTTAATATTACAACTGGAAATGAAATATAACTTGGAAACTCCTTAGACAATATATATAACTCTTTGGTTATTTCAACATTTCATTCATAATAATATTCTTCATGTCCTATTAAAATTAAAAGTAAGGGTTGATCTCAAATGATTAGTAAGTGTTAGAAATATATCATAAGATAACATAAACATTAGACATGGCGATTAATTGAAAACACATTCCTTAACAAATAAACATGAACATAATATGGCTGAAATATGGGATGAGTAAATATTTCCATAATATTACATAATCATTAGTATTATACTAGCCGAATAACCACAAGAACCATAAATACTATTTTCATAATGGGGGAATGCATTATGTGGAATAATATTACCATAAAGCTAATTCCTTGTTCTAAGACCATAATTAATCATTTTGTCAAGGATTTGTGCAAAGACCGTAGTTTGTCCATTGAGACCCACTGATGCACCAAGGGGCTATAGTAGTCCCAAAACGACACATACTATGTCCAATAAATTCTTCATATGAGATGGGATAAATATAAAAAAAATTTCATAATTAAAATAATATATTAAATGAAATTACATTATCTGAACATTAATCATTAACACTAACCATTCAGAGTAAATTGGTGAATGGTTATAAGATATCACATACATAGAAAATTTTTAATTAACATTTAATATAAATATGGTATATGAAAACATAGAATACTAATAACAATAATAATTATTAATCATCATGAGTTTTGAAATAGATGAAGATACTCTTATAAAATCTTGGAGTAAATCATGAGATAAATACCCATTTCCTTTGAAAAAATATTTCTTTTGGAAAATGTTTATATCAAACCTGAAGTGAAGTAAGATATTACATTTAAAATAAAATGAGTTATTTTATAAATATAATGGTTTCCAAAAATATATTATAGTGTACTATAGAAAATATGTATGAGATTGAGAAATTCGATTGAACCAACCTTGTATTTTGGAATCAATTCCATAAATTCTTATTAAAACGTGTAACCATCCATAAAATATAGGAATATTATGGTTGGTAAACATATATATATAAACAAAACATAATTTTATAGGAGTACATAATAATAAAAAATAGATTCATTTGGCTAATTGGACAATAAAATAACCCCGAATGAAAATTGATGTTTTGGTGGAAAAAAACCCTTACCTTAAGACTGAATGTATTCGGCTATAGAACATAACCTCCTAGAATATAAAGATAGAATTAATAATAACTTTTTTTGAACTTATTATACATTTATATAGTTTATCATAATTTTCTTTATTTATTTTATTCCCTTTAGTGATATGTTATTACAAATAAAAGCCTTGATCTAAAGTGTTCGGTTTCTTTATTTTCATAATCTGATCACTTGTTCATAAGTAATGTAATGGAATGGATGTAAATATCCATAATAGAAATTACATATTACATATAAACATCCATATGAGTTAATTATCATTAATAACATTTGGTTACATAGAAAGAGGATGAAACATTAGATGAAATATTTATGACAATCAATTTTATTATTTAGCGGAATTTTGATTTTTAGGAACTAGTTTGGTCAAATGATTTAATAATATGCACTTATACTAGTTACAGAATCTAAATTAGGTTATGGTGAATATATTAATATATAGTTAAACCATAAAAAGGGATTCATGACTAGTAATTAAGGATAAATTGAAAAACTAATCATCATCATCCATGGAGGTTATAAATTGAAACCTTATGAATGTTGATATCCTTTATAAAAATATTAGTGAGAGAGTAAGAATATTGATGATGGTTCTTCCATTAAGATGATATAATTCTTGTATATATATTATAATTGATCTATAATGGTAATTTGGATAAAGGATGTGGGGAAAAGATAACCAAAGAAGATAAATCTAAATGAGACTAAATGAAAAAGAATGTTGTTTTACCTCTTGAAATAACCTCATTGAGATCATCTTTAAGGGAAGGGGTTTTCATATTTTGGAAAGGCCAGGATCTTATTAGGACGTGGTAGTGACTAATGATGGGTAATTAGGAAGATCATGGAATAGATTCAATGGATATGTTAGTTAATATAAGAGGGTGTGGTGGGGGATTTTCATAGTGTAGAAGAGGAGTGAATTTTAAATATTTAAATAATTATTTTATTATTTCCCTCAAGACAACCAACAGTGTTGTTTCATGTGACCCATAATAGTAATAAGTGCATGTGTGTTCGAACCATGTCACCACAAATCAATAATTATGTCATACATAGAATATATAATAGATAATTTGAAAATACTGTTTTTTACCATATTTCACTATACATTAAAAATTCAAGAATTTCTGAAAAATCCCAAAAAATCTTATCAATGTCTAAAATTCATAAATAGACTCCATTTTTGAAAAATATGTTTCTAAATATGGTTAATTTAATTTTAAATAGAATCATAGTTATTTTAGAAAATAACGATTTTAATGTTATTATTAGTTATATATCACATTGAAAAATTAATTAAGATCTCATTATATTATTACCTTAAGAATGTAAAATGTTATCATTATTTACTTTTCATAAGGGTCATGTTACTGTACATATGGGTATGTTACTTTTCACCAAAAATCATGTTTGTTCTATCAGAATCCAAATGACTTACAGTCACAACTCTAGATGACCGTTTTTCGAAAATCAAAACCTAGAATATTAAAAGTTGGGTTTAATGGGTTGATTATAAAATTCATTAAATATTCACATTCTAACACATGGGGTGTTACATTATACCCTTCTTACTAATTTTTCTTCTCAATATTCACAAAATGTTACCTTAAAATATTTGTGTATGTCTTCAACATAAGCTCCTCAAGCCCCCATGTTTCTTCCTCCATCTTATGGTTCCTCCAAAGAACCATTACCAGAAGAGTCGTCTGATTTCTCAATACTTTTTCTTGGGTATCAAGAATATTGATATTCTATTCACTATAAGACAGATCGGTCTCAAGTTTTGTTACATCATAGGTTAGTACATGTGCAAGGTCTGAAATGCATTTTCATAACATTGATATGTGGAACAAATTGAGAACATTGGAGAGACCTGGAGGAATTTCCAAACAATAAGCTACGACACCAATTTGATCCAGAATTTCATGAGGTCCGATGTACCTAGGAATAAATATCAACTTGTTATATAATTTTATAATACCCTTCCATGGAGATACTTTAAGAAAATGTGATCACCTACTTGAAATTCTAAATCCTTCCATTAGTTATCGGAATAGCTCTTTTGCCTAATCTGAGATGTTTTTATATGGTTTTGGAAAATATTTATCTCATCCATTGTTTCTTAAAAAATATTTGGTCCAAAGAGATTTATTTCAGCAACATCGTCCCAAAAAGTTGGTGTATGGAATCTTTTTCCATATAATGCTTCATAAGGTTCCATTTGAATACTTAAATGAAAGATTTTGTTGTTGGAAAATTCTACTAGAGGTAAATACTTCTCCCACATTCCACCAAAGTCAAGTGAACAAGACCTCAACATATCTTCCAATGTTTGAATAGTCTATTCTGAATTTCCATTAGTTTGTTAGTGGTAGGAAGTTCTCAAACGAAGATAATTATCTTGGGTCATCAAGATACTTTTATAGAATTGTGAAATAAAATGGGGACTGCAAAAAGAAACAGTTGATAAGGGTACACCATGAAGTCTTAAAAAGTCATTAATATATAGTCTTGCTAAATGTTGAGGTGGTAAATCTTCTATAACAGCAAGAAAATGTGCTGATTTTGTAAGACGATCTACCGTGACCTATATCAAATCATTTTTTCTTCAGGTATTTGGTATCATCATGAAATATCCAATTGTAATATTATCCAATTTCTATATAATAATAAGATGGGTTTGCATTACTCCTCTAAGATGTTGTCTCCCAGCATTCACCTAATGAGAAACCAAACATCTCAACATGTAATCAGCAATCTCTTTCATTATTTTCTCCCAACAAAAATGTTCCTTTAAGTATCTATACATCTCTATTAAACTAGGGTGTATAAAGAAATTAGTGTGATGTGTATCATCCAATAGATCCCTCATTTTCTCAAAATAATTGGGAACCCGACACCACCTTTCGAATTTCAATATTCCACCTTCATATACAAGGTTAGTCAACTTCCAATCATTTATAGTTGTAATTCCCTTTTGATACTCCTCATCATTATATTGAGAACTTTTTAACCATTCTAGTAAACAAGGTTTGTTAACCATTTGAAAACGTAGTGATGTTTTACCTTCCTTGATAATTCCAATATCAATATTTACAAGATCGGTGAACATAGGATCCCTTTCAACTCTCATCTTCTTTATAATTCTATGGTCCTTTCTAATAAAAGCATCTTCTACCTTATTTTCCATCCCCAGGTTGTATTGTATTGTGCAATCATAATCTTTGAGTAGCTCAATCCATCTCCTTTTTCTCGTGTTGAGTTCATTCTGTGAGAATATATATTTCAAACTCTAATTATTTGTATATATCTAACATTTTTCTCTATAGAGTTAATGTATCCAAATATTTAGAGAAAATATTACCCCTAATAAATTCAGATCATGAGTTGGATAGTTTTTTATGAATATTTAGTTACCTAAATGCATAGGAAATCACTTGATCATTTTCAATAAGGATACAACCATGTTATTAATTGGATGAATCAATATAGATAACAAACCCAAAATTCCCCGATGGTTGGGTTAGGATAAAATAATTTAAAAAAATTATTTTCAATTCATCAAAACATTTTTCAAATTCGTTTTTCTATATGACCTTAACCCATTTTTTGTGAGCTTGGTCATTGGGTATGATAAAAGGGAGATGTTCTGAGAAAAAATAATGACAATAACATGCTAATCCAATAAAACTACATACCTCAGTTATATTTGTTAGAGTGGTCCATTCTTGCATTGTCTTTTCCTTCACTAGATCTACAAATATTCCATCTTTAGAGATAATGTACCCACAAAAGGAAACTTATTTGAGCAATAAATCACAATTTCTTAACTTACCATATAATTTATTTCTTCAAAGAGTCATCAGAATAGTGAGAAAGTGATTTTTAATTATCATTATAGAGTTTAGAGTATTCTAGGATATCATCAATAAACATCAATACAATGACATCAAGATATTACTTGAATACTCCATTCATTAGAACCATGAAAACTGATGGTGCATTAGATTGTCCAAAATGCATTACTATAAAATTCTAATTCCCGTAGCTAGTTCGAAATACTATTTTTGGAACTCTTTTCTTCCTCACAAGAAACAGATGTTATTTATATCAAGGATCAATCATCCAAAAATATTTGTATTTATTTCCCTGTAATCAACTCACAACCTCATGGATCCATCTTTCTTCTTGACAAAGAGGACATGAGATCCACATTAAGAAACACTAGGTCGAATAAATCCTTTATCACTAAACTCCACTTATTGTATATTTAGTTCCAAAAACTCCATAGTGTCCATTCTATAAGAGGTATTTGATATGGTCCTTGAAATAGGAATTAAGTCGACGGAAAACTCAATTTCCTAATCTGGAAGATATAAAGGTTAATCCTATCGAAAGACGTCAACATATTATTACACCACATGGATGTCCTCAATCATTACAATCTTATACCCACCCCTATTTATTTCATTCACTTTTTCCCTAATAATTGAATTCAGTAGATATAATGAGGTTTGATCCAGGTGGGAATCTAATGGCATGATTTCTTCTCTAAAAGTAAGAGATTCTACAACATTTTCAAAAAAAATTATATTTCTTCTACTTGCAATAGACATTTGAAACATAATTTGATATATAATTCATAATGATATTCATATTATAGTCAACCATTTGTATGATTAAAAGGATAGAAAATAAAGAATGTATATTTTCAGGTGGAGGACTAATCTACATGCCCTTGTTTCATTGATACATCCACTATGAGTTTTGACTGATAAATCCATTATTAAATCAAAGTGGAAATGTATAATTTTCATCGCAAACTAAGAATTTATAAATTAATGTGACGTTCTAGAATCAAATAAATCATTGGCTATGTTTCATGAAACTATCAATGTACCTGCCACCATTTTGTTAAGATCATCAACCTTTGTGGTTGTGACATCATAAGCTTGTCCATACTCCCTTGGCCTTCTATGTGGAAAATTTTTCAGATACCGAGTACATTAATGTGCTTAATATCCCATATCCCTAAAATTGTAGCACCTAACATTGGTATCTTATTTCTTCCCCATAAAATCATGAACATGATGACCTTTTTCTAAAATCATGTAATATAATCCCATTTCCTTCAGGCAAGTGCTAGGGTGTTTCTTCAAATAATTACGACATGATGGGAATTCATCTCTTCACTTCTTCCCCATTTCGTTATTTCCTTTTCCAGAGTTTTCATCAGCCCTCCACTTTTCTTGTTTTCCTTTAATGTCATAAGAGATTGAAAATTCATTTTCTTTCTTGATAGTGCTTGAGAATATATCTTCACATGAAGAGTAACTTTGGAAGACAATATCCCTTTGGAATAATGGTTTTAAACCATCAATGAATAAATCAATTTTTATCCTTGGATTACATATATAGTCCACAACATGCATTCCATCATTTTAAAGTTAGTTTCATTCATGGAATAATTCTCATCTTCCTTGTGATTTAGATTCAGGAATTGACTCTCCATATATGCAATCTGTTCACGGGGAAAATATTTTTCAAGGAATATTTCCTTAAAATCAATCTATTCCCTTACTTTTATTTCTTCCTCCGTTGTATTTTGGATTAATGTCCACCACTGATCTGCATCCACCGATTGATGATAAAAATCCATGACAGCCATCTCTCTATCTTAACATCCAAAAGCGAGGAATATCTTCTCTAGAAAACTTATTCACACGTCAGCTACAAATGGGTTTGTAGTCCCATTGAATGATAATGGTTGTTTTCTCATAAAATAGTCTATTGTAGCTCCTCCACATGGTGGATTTGGATACTACATACGGGTAAGGTAATTATTCAAAACCTGATAATGTTTTCTCAGTATTATTATAAGTTTCTTTTTATAGGTCACAACACTTTATCTAACATCATTATCTTGCATAGTTGGGAAATCCCTACAGGGGACTTGTGCATTTTTGTGGTTTCCATTCCTTCTACTAGGCACTATTTCTAGATGATAACATACACTAGATAAGGTTATGAATTATAATTTATAATCATAATCTAACAAAAATATTTTTCATAAATTGAGACCCTATGCATGAATAATCCCATAATCACAAAAATTGTTTCCTTGAGGAAGTATTCACATTTAAATCAATTATGATGAATTTTAATGAAAATAAGATTTATCCAAATCATATCCCCTAGTAGTTTAATAACCAAGAGTGTAGAAAGGACCATTGGCATGTATCAGGATACCTCAGGTCAAGCCCCATTGTAACACCCCAAGCTTCCACAGTACGATTCAGTTTTAATAATACATTAGTGTGTGTTGTACGCAACTTTGAGATTCTAATACACTTAGACCAATCAAAGTAGGAGTTATGAATAATAATACCCACTTTTGAAATTTTATAAATTTTATCTCTCAAAATAGACTTCATTTTTGGATTCATAATATCAAAATTAGCCTAGGGTGAATTTTTCATACTTTTCGGATAACTTTTATATTTTGATGAATAATGAAAATTACTAAATTTTAATTAAAAACAACTTTTTTAATAAAAATAATAAATAGTGATAAATTATAAAATTGAGTATATTTAGAATATATTTTTACCATTTAATACAATTTTGGTCACTGGACATAATTTTACAATTAAACCGGACATAAACAAGTTTCAATCTTTTGATAGTTATTATCTCTTAAAAACACAGTTTCTGTTTTAACAACAAGAATTAATTTTAATTTAATTTATGCCACTTATTTTTTTATGAATTTAAAAAATTGGATTACATATTTGGAATCAGGATGTCCAAATTGTGTAAATAGGTAATTTTTTTCGACATTTTGAATAATTAATTCGGTAAATATTTTATTTACCACGGTTAAAGGGTAAATCCGGTAAATAAGGGTAACATAATAATATTATATTAAATATAAATTACCCTAAAATGTGTATTAACCTTACTTTTTGATACATGTCTGACCATGGTCATCATTAGGTCTATTTTGGGACCCCATGGATCCACTTGTAAATGATAAGGACACTTTATATTAATTAAGTTAAAATAAATATAAAAATGACATAAGCATATATGTTCTAGGAAAAAAAATTTACATAGGGTTATATATGTTGTATTTTAGACTATGAATATTCATTAGAAATATAAAAATATTTCCTAAACAATTGTTTTTTATTTATAATTTTTATACATTTAATAATTAATATTATTTATGACACAATAATGATGTAATATTTTCCTTATTAAAGAAAGAATAAAATAATTGGTATTATAAATGTTAAAATAAATATAATTTGAAAATTTTGATAACAACCATGAATTTTATTGATTAATATGACATTATAGGATTTCTTAAATGAATTTTTATCGAATTAATTATGTTTTTAAGAATTTATCAAAAATCAATTATTGAATAGTGTCAAAATTGCCATAAATGAGTTTTTAAAACAAATATTATATTATTAATAGATAATATATTCCTAAAAATATAAGTATAAACAAAAGGACTTATATAATGATATTTTAATCATTAATGGACCACTTGGGGGTCTCTTGGATGTATATAGTATGTTTATTTACTATATAATAAAAAAATACAAAGTGACATGGTAAATGTCAAACTAATTAACTAAGAGTTAAAACTAAAAGATAAGGTTAATATAATGACACAAACCTATCTAAATTCTATTGTTTGAAATTATTTCGACCCATCCCCACCTTAAAATTTTAATAATTCACTTCGGAGCCATTAGAAATCGAATATGAATTTATTATAAAATAATATTTCTAGCTTTTCCAAAGGTTCCCCTTACCCCTCTTATAGAAGGGAACTCCCCCATCTCAATAATTCACACAGTTGAAGCCGTTTTAGTCAGACAAACCCAACCCTAATACTCTCTCAAATTCCCTCACTTCAACCTAGAATCCTTAGTTTGATCAGAAAGCCAACCTATGGAGCCTTTTTGATCAAATGAAAAGGAAGAACCTGAAGAAGAGGTCATGTTTTCACCACCCTCTTTCAAGTTCCTTTCTTCTTCCACTTATTATTTATTTGTTATTCCTATTTTAAAATAATAACTCCAGTATATTATATATACTGTGATGTTATTATAAATATGGTAAAACCATATTCATTATTCTATCCATCCATTGAAAGACATGTCACCATACTTGCGTACATACGGCTTACCGTCTCCGTGTCGTGGTGTAATTGATATTCAAAAAATTATTATATGGATGTGTATAAAAATGATGTTTAATTCATGAAAATAATAACTATAAAATGATAATGATTCTGTATATATGATATACCATTCAATTATATATTATTATTATCTCAAAATAATGATATTGTCACTCGTGCGTACGTACGGACTACCGTCTCCACGAACGCAATGAGATTAATTTCCCATCACATCCATTTGAGAATAATTCACATTTGATGGTTAAAAATAATTTTTAAGGACTTGGTATAATTCTGTATATGAATAAGATACAACATATCCATAACAAACACCGATTATGTAACAAAACATATAAGTTAACACCCGAAACAACGATAATACTGAGATATTATTAACAAAGCAATGTTAAAAGATCATATATGATATCATATTAATGTATATGATTCTTGTATAATTTAATAACAATTATTTCTCCATTATATAAGAGGTTAAACTACCCCCAACCAATGAAAAGTACAAGGTAAGTGTTTATTTCACAATCTCTTCATTATCTGAGGTTGTTTATATGTAAATATCTACTGGGACCTCTTTATCATCCACATCAATGTTTTTAAAAACTGTATTTCAAAACATTCATTATATTTTACAGAATATGGGTGAAAGTCATTTATACCCTTGTTTTACTTTTTATAAGAAGTTAATAAAGTAATCGTTCCGTCATTTTCCAAACAATGTCCTTTTTAACCTTTTCGACAGAATTAAGGTAAGAATGTCTTTTTTTAACTTATACAGTGGGTGTGGAAATTTTCCACCATTATAAAATCTTCGAAGGATACCTTACAATCTTATAAGAATATTTTCAATGTAAAAGTTTTATTTTATAATTATGTGAATTTTAAATGATTTCCAAAAAAGAGATATTTCTCTCAAATAGATTTGATTTAATCTATGTCAACATCCTTTGATAGATTTTAAGCTTATTTGAAGTTTATTTATTTTGATAAAAAACATCCATATTGTATTGATTGTTTTGTGGTATGTTTGATTGTGGATGTGTTATTTTTATACCATTCATGGTTTATGGATAAAGTATTAACATTTCGTATGCTAGTTTTAATACGAATGTTTATGTTATGTTTAAACCCGTTCCTATTAAAAATTCATTGGACTTAATATGTGACGAGTGGAGCCCTCTATAGCTCCTCGATTCATAGGTAGGTCTCATGAGAAAAACTAGTGTCTTGGCATGAGGCCTGGACAAAATTTTATTTGTAGTCTTGGCACGAGACCTTGTCTACGTGGTTATGATAGTCTGGAATTATGCATTCCATTATTATAAAAGTGGTTATTTATATTTCATGTGATTATTCGACTAGTATAATATCCATTTGAATAAGTAAATGGAATTATTTCATTTTATTTTTTCGATATTATGCTGACATTCATGTTTAAAAGTCTTTTGATTTTGTTATACATTTCCTGAAATGTTTATGCTTATTTATTAATGTTTCCGCTATATTGTTATCCTTACTGGGCATTTGAGCTCACCCCTTTCTATGTTTTATTTATTCCCAGGATGTGAAGAAGTATTTTATGATTGACCTGTAGAAATAGTATAAGGGGATATGTGTGTGGAGAGAAGATGTTGTTGTAGTTTTCACTTTATGATGTAATGTAAACTTTATGAATATATCTAGTGTTTCCAAGACTACTAAACTAATCGGTCTTTCGAGACTTGATATTTTGGGGTAATGCCGATGTTATGTAATAATGCACCGAATCTGGGTAACTAGGGTCAGCGTGTTACTATTTGTATCAGAGGAAGTTTAGTACAAACTTTGGAAGCTAGATTTAGATAAACTCTGATTAGATCACATTGATCTCAGATGGACTTTGAGGATCAGTATAGAAGAATTTCCTAGAATTTTGGTATTTTAGAAATTTTGTGTGTTTTCCAAGAAATACATCCCTATCTGGATACGAGCAGGTAGAGGTGGCTCTGGAACAGATATACATTGGGGTAAAACCCTAAAACACCTCTTTGAGCTAGACTCGAATGGGAACTGGTGCATGACAACGGGCCTTGCCGCACTCTTGGTTACGACACTCCCATGGGATATTCTTAGGATAATTCTAATTTTCATTAAAAACAATTATGAAGGTTTAATGAGTATATAATTTCTCAAAGAAGACATTTTTAGGATTATGGATTATATCTATAAACAGTTCAATTTATATTAAGTGTTTTACAGGTATAGAATTATGCATTTTGATTCCTAAACTGATTTAGATTATTCCATTGTTTATAAATGGTGCCTAGTGGAAGAAATGGAAACCGTATCAATGCATGAACTCCATGTAGGGATTTACCTCTTGTTCAAGATAATTATAGAAGAGCTGGTGATGCAACTGGTGCTGATCAGATAATCACCATACTTGGACAACTCACTCAGGTTATGAATAATAACCTTACACGTATGGAGCACCCTTATCCACATCGTGGAGGATCAATGATAGATTCTTCATGAGGAAGAAAACACCAACATTAAATGGGAGTACAAATCCATTAGTATCTCAGTAATAGATAAGTTCCCTAGAGAAAATATTTCAGGCATTGGGGAGTAGTGAATGGAAAAAACTTGTCATGGTAGTTTATCGCCTCACTGGAGATGCTGATCAGTTGTGGTCATTGATTAAAAACAAGAAGGAAGATGTTGAAGTATCAAATATGGAATGTAGGGAGTTCAAGGAGCTTTTATTAGGAAAATACATTCCTCATGACCATCGAGCAGATATGGAAAGGAAATTTCTGAGTCTGAGACAAAAGGATAATGAGAATGTTGCAAAGTATGAGGCCAACTTTACAAGGTTAGCATGGTATGCTGGAGAATATATACATAACCCAAGATGTAAGATGGAACGTTTATTTGATGGTTAAAATCATTTCTTCATCGAGCATTAGTGTCAAAATCCTTCTCATCATACGAAGATATTTCCTCATGTGCGATCAAGACAGAAAAATAATTCTCTATGTCTTATGACTTTAAAGAAAAGGTATAGAAGATGATATCTACTGATCACTATATGAATGGAAATAGGGGGAAGAAGAGAAAAGTTGAATATCCATCATATAGTAAATGTTGGAGGAAACACCCTGGTACATTCTTGAAGGGAATGAGAGTCGGTTACAAGTGTGGTGAAAAACGCCACCAAGATCATGATTGCCAGGGGAAGAAAGAAGCTACCGATGTTCAATGCTACAACTACAGAGAGATGGGACATTATGCAAATGAATTTCCTAAGCATCAGGGGAACATACCTCAGAAAAGTCCAAGGGATGAATTCCAAGCTTATGATATCACTACTGCTGAGGTAGAATCTCCGAAAGACGTGGTGGGAGTTAATTTAATGGTTCCCTCAAGTTTAGAAAATACATTATTTGATTCTGGATCATCGCATTGTTTCATATCTTCCCAGTTTTCTATGAAAATTTGATATTTCTAATTTGATTTAACAAGGGAGTTGCCAGTTAAAACTATTAAGGGAAGTATCATTGCAATAATTTGTTGTGAATCAGTTCCCATTAGAGCACAAAAATGTTCTTTATCCGCCGATCTCATCGCCATACCTATGATTGAGTTTGATATAATCCTCGGTATGGATTGGATTTCATACCATGATGTGAAGATTTTCCGTAATAAGGAGGAGGTTACAATTTTTGATGATGATTATAAGGAACAATTTATCTTCAGAGCAGAATCGTCACCACCTCATTCTTATCTAGATCCACCCTCAGTAGCTCAACTAAATTCAATTATTGGGGAGGAAGAGAATAAAATGACTGTGGGTGGGGAATGGAATGTTCAAATAGAGGATGTACCTATTTTAAAAATAATATATAGATGTGTTTTCAGAAGTTTTACAAGGACATCCTCTAGAACGAGAAGTTGAGTTTTCCATTGATTTAATTCCTGGATGAAGGCCTATATCGAAGACCCCTTATAGAATGGACACTATGGAATTAGTTTAACTAAATAAACAACTAGAGGAATTGAGTAATAAGGGATTTATTCACCCTAGTGTGTCTCCATGGGGAGCCCCTGTACTTTTTGTTAAAAAGAAAGATGGATATATGAGGTTATGTATCGACTATAGGGAGATCAATTATATAAAAATAAAGAATAAGTATACCATACCTCGCATTGATGATTTATTTGACCAACTGTATGAAGCTCAATTCTTTTCAAAGATTGACCTTCAGTATGGATACCATCAGTTGTGTGTGAAGAAGGAAGACATTCTGAAGACAGTATTTCAAACCAGGCATGGGCATTATGAGTTTACAGTAATTCCTTTTGGGCTGAATAATGCCCCATCTGAATTCATGGATATAATGAATAGGGTTTTCAAGAATATCTAGATGAATTTATAGTGGTATTTATTGATGATATCTTGGTATACTTCAAAAGCTACGAAGATCACAAAAATCACTTGCGCATTATCATGAAGGCTCTGAGAAGACATGAATTATATGGGAAGTTTAGTAAGTGTGAATTCTGGCTTCAGGATATTTCTTTTCTTGACCATATTGTCTCTAAATATGGAATCTCTATTGATCCTTCTATGACCAAGAAAATACAAGAATGGCCGGAACCAACAAGTATAACTGAGGTACGAAATTTTATTGGTTTAGCAGGTTATTATTGAAATTTCGTCCAAAAGTTTGCCTGGATGGCTAACCCATTAACAAAGCTCACACGTAAAGGTGTTATATATATTTTTGGAAAAAGTGTGTGAAGAATTTTTCTAAGAACTAAAGAGAATATTAGTCAATTATCCTATATTGACTATACGATCGGGGAATGATGGGTTCGTTATTTATAGTGATGTATCGAATAAAGGACTTTGTTGTGTCCTTATGCAGAATGATAGGGTTATTTCCTATGCATCACGACAGTTAAAAATTCATGAGAAAAACTATCCTACTCTTGATCTCGAGTTAGAAGTTGTGATCTTCGCTTTGAAGATATGGAGACACTACCTCTATGGTGAAAAATGTGAGATTTATACTGATCACAAGAGTTTGAAGTGTATTTTCTCACAAAATGAACTCAACATGAGGCAAAGGAGATGGCTTGAATTACTCAAGTATTATGATTGCACGATACACTACCACCCAGGGAAGGAAAACAAGGTGGCAGATGCTTTGAGAAGAAATGATCATAGAGTTTTGAAAAATATAAAAATTGAAAGGGATCCAGTATTCATAGATCTAGTGAATATGGACATGTGAATAACCATGGAAGGTTAAACATCAATTTTTTTCAAATCGTTACCAAAACTTATTTACTAGAAAGGATTAAGAGTTCTCAGACCGATGATGAAGAATTTCAAAATAATATTAAAGCTATGAATGATGGGAGATTGAGAGACATTGTGTATGAAGATAGAATTTTGATATTTGGGAAGAGAATTTGTGTTCCCGATATACCTGATCTAAAAAGGGAATTGTTGGACGATGCTCATAGCTCAAATTTCTCTATACACCATGGGAGCACCAAAATGTATAGATATTCGAAGAAACATTTTTTGTGGGACAACATGAAGAGGGAGATTGCTGATTTTGTGTCAAGATGTATGGTTTTTCAACAACTGGAATATGGAAGGCAACTGCCAAGTGGAGTATTGAAACCCCTTCCCATAACTTAGTAGAAATGGGATAACATTACGATGGACTTTGTCATGGGGCTACCAAATAATCCTAGAAGGAATGATGCAATATGAGTCATTTTTTATCGTCTTACCAAGTCAGCACATTTTCCTGCTATAAGATAAGATTTACCACTCGAATGTCTAGTAAGACTATATTTTAATGATGTTGTGAGACTTAATGGAGTAACCCTATCGATTGTTTCTGATCATGATCCCCGTTTAACTTCACGATTCTAGAAAAGTATTCAGAATAACCTGGATACTGAACTTCATTTGAGCACTGCCTACCACCCTCAAACAGATGGACAATCAGAATGGACTATTCAAACCTTAGAAGACTTGTTGAGATCCTTCTCCATTGACTTTCAGGGTATGTGGGATCAATATGTACCTCTGGTAGAATTTTCCTATAACAAAAGCTTCCATTCGAGTATTCAAATGGAAAAATATGAAGCGTTATATGTAAAGAGATGTCTCACACCAACCTGCTGGGATGACATTGGTGAAAGAAAACTTGTAGGCCCAGAACCGGGGGATAAAACAATAGAGAAGGTGAAGGTAATCCAAAACTACATCAAAGCAGCTCAATGTAGGTAGAAGAGCTATGCTGACAACCGAAGGATGGATTTGGAATTTTAGGTAGGATATCATGTTTTCTTAAAGGTATCTCCATGGAAGGGGGTTGTAAATTTCAGCAAGAAAGGTAAATTGAGTCCTAGGTACATAGGACCTTTCGAAATTCTAGAACGAATTGTGGTTTTTTCATACCATTTGTAAATTACACCAAGTCTCTCCAAAGTTCACAACGTGTTCCATGTATCACTGTTGAGAAAATACATGTCTAACCCAATGCAAGTACCCACTTATGAGGAATTAGAACTGTAACCCGATATGTCATATTGCAAAGAGGCCATTAAGATTCTTTATACAAGATAGAAAGTGCTGAGAAACTGAATGACTCTTCTTGTAAAAGTTCTATGGAGGAACCATAAGATGGAAGAGGCAACATGGGAATCAGAGGAACTTATGATGAAGAACCACCTGAGTCTTTTCATGTGGTATTATTCTAGAAATTTCGAGGACAAAATTATTTAAAGGAGGGTACAATTTATTACCCCAAGCTTCCACAGTATGATCCTCTTTGAATAATACAGTAGATGGTGTTGTACGCAACTTCGAGATTCTAACACAGTGCGACCAATAAAAGTATCCATTATGAATAGTAATACCAAATTTTTGAAATTTTATAAATTTTATCTCTCAAAATGTACTTCATTTTTGAATTCGGAATATCAAAATTTGCCTGGGGTGAAATTTTGGTACTTTTCGGATAACTTTTATATTTTGATGAATACTGAAAATTACTAAATTTTAACTAAAAACAACTTTTTAAATAGAAATAATTAATAATGATAAATTATGAATTTGAGTATATATAAAATATATTTTTACCATTTAATACAATTTTGGTCATTGGAAATAATTTCACAATTAAACCGGACATAAACAAGTGTCAATCTTTTGATAGTTATTATCTCTTAAAAACACTCTTTTTTGTTTTAACAACAAGAATTAATTTTAAATTAATTTCTACCACTTCTGTGTTTTGATTTTTGAAAAATGGATTCCATATTTTGAATTAGGTTGTCCATATTGTGTAAATAGGTAACTTTTATTTTTAGACTTTTTGAATAATTACTTCGGTAAATATTTTATTTACCAGGGTTAAAGGCAAAATCCGGTAAATAAGGGTAAAGAAATAATATTATAATAATAATAAATTACCATAAAAAGTGTCCTAAACTTATTAATTTATACATTTCTAGCCATGGGAATATTTGGGTCTATTTTGGGACCCCATGGATCCACTTGAAAGTGATAAGGACACTTTATATTAATTAAGTTAAAATAAATACAAAAATTACATAAGCATATATCTTTTAGAAAAATATTTTTTACATAGGGTTATATATGTTGGATTTTCAACTATAAATATTCATTAGAAAGATAAACTTTTTTATTAAATAATAGTATTTTAATAATATTTTTTAGTCATTTTATAATTAATATTATTTATGACACAATAATGACGTAGTATTTGCTTTATTAATGAAAGAATAAAATAATTGTTATTATAAATGTTAAAATAAATATAATTTGAATTTTTGGATTACAAACATGAATTTTTTTGGTTAATATGAAATTATAGTATTTCTTAAATGAATATTTTTCGAATTAATAATTTCATTAAGACTTTAACAAAAATCAATTATTGAATAGTGTCAAAATTGACATTAATGTGTTTTTAAAACAAATAATGTATTATTAATATATAATATATTCCTAAAAATCTAAGGATAAACCAAAAGACTTATATCATGATATTTGTATCATTAATGGATTACTTGGGGGTCTCTTGGATGTATATAGTAAGTTTATTTACTATATAATATAAAAATAAAAGTGACATGGTAAATGTCAAACTAATTAACTAAGAGTTAAAACTAAAATATAAGGTTAATATAATTACCCAAACTTGTCTAAATTTTAATGGTTGAAATTATCTTGACCCATACCCACCTTATAATTTTAATAATTCACTTTGGGGCCATTATAAATTGAATATGAATTTATTATAAAATAATATTTCTAGCTTTTCCAAAGGTTCCCCTCACCCCGCTTATAAAAGGGAACTCCCACTGGCAACTAATGCACACATTAGAAGCATTTTGGATCTGCCAATACCTGCCCAAATACTCTATCAAATTCCCTCAATTCAACCTAGAGGCCTTATTTTGATCATAAATCCAACCTACAGAGCCTTTTTGATCAAATCAAAATGAAGAACCCGAAGAAGAGGTAATATTTTCACCACCCTCTTTCAAGTTCATTTCTTCTTCCACTTCTTATTTCGTTGTTATTCCCGTTATAAAATAATAACTCCAGTATCTTATATATACTGTGATGTTATTATAAATATGGTACAACCATATTCAGTATTATATCCATCATTTGAATGAAATGTCACCATACGTGCGTACATACTGCTTACCGTCTCCACGTCATGGTGTAATTGGTATTGAAAACATTATTTTTTGGATGGGTATAAAAATGATGTGTAATTAATGTAAATAATAAATATAACATGATAATGATTCTGTATATATGATATACCATCCAATTATATATTATTTTAATATCAAAACAATGATATTTTCGCTCGTACGTACGTACGGACTACCATCTCCACGAACGCGATGAGATTCATTCCCCATCATATTCATTTGAGACTAATTGACATTTGATGATTAAAAATAATGTTTAAGGACTAGGTATCATTTGGTATAAAATAATATACAACATATCCATAACAAACATAGATTATGTAACAAAACATAAAAGTTAACACCCGAAACGACGATAATACTGATATATTATTAACAAAGAAATGTTAAAAGATCATATATGATATCATATTAATGTATATTATTCTTGTAATAATTTAATAACAATTATTTCACCATTATGTAGGAGGTAAACCTACCCCTAACCAAGGAAAAGTATAAGGTAAGGGTTTATTACACAATCTCTTCATTATCCGAGGTTTTTTATACGTAAATATCTACTGGGACCTCTTTATCATCCACATCAATGTTTTTAAAAAATGTATTTCAAAAAATTCTTTCTATTTTACAAAATTTCAGATAAAGTCATATATAAGCTTTTTTGACTTTTTATAAGATGTTTATAAAGTGATCTTTCCATTGTTTTCCAAACAAGGTCCTTTTTAACCTTTTCGACAGAATTAAGGTAAGAATGTCTTTTTTTAACTTATACAGCGGGTGCGGCTATTTTCTGCCCTTATAAAATCTTAGCATCTTACCATTCAGAATATTTTCAACTTTCAATTTTTAATTTATAATTATGTTACTTTTAAATGATTTCAAAAAAAGAGATATTTCTCTCAAATAGTTTTTATTTCATCTATGTCAACATCCTTTGATGGATTTTATGATTATTTGAAGTTTATTTATTATGATAAAAAACATCCATATTCTATTGAAGGTTTTGTGACATTTTTTTTACTGAGGATGTGTTATTTTTATACCATTAATGGTTTATGGAGAATGTATTAACATTTCGTATGCTTGTTTTAATACGAATCTTTATGTTATGTTTAAACTTGTTCTATTGGGAATACATTGGATTTAATATGTGATGGGTGGAGCCCTCTATAGCTCCTCAATGCATAGGTAGGTCTCATGAGAAAGACTAGTGTCTTGGCATGATCCCTTGACAAAATTATATTTGTAGTCTTGGCATGAGGCCTTGTCTACGTTGTTATGATAGTCTGACATTATGCATTACATCATTATGAAAGTTGTTATTTATATTGCATGTGATTATTCGACTAGTAGAATATCCATTTGAATAACTAAATGGAGTTATTTCATTTCATTTTTTCCATATTATGCTGAATTTCATGTTTAAAAGGCTTTTGTTTTAGTTATACATTGCCTTAAATGTTTATGCTTATTTATGAATGTTTCCGCTATATTGTTATCCTTACTGAGAATTTGAGCTCACCCCTTTCTATGTTTTATTTTTTCCCAGGATGTGAAGAAGTATTTTATGAATAACTTGTGGGGATAGTATAAGGGGATATGTGTGTGGAGACAAGATGTTGTTGTAGTTTTCACTTTATGATGTAATGTAAACTTTATGAATGTAACTAGTGTTTCCACGACTACTGAATTAATCGATCATTCGAGACTTGATCTTTTGTGATCATGCCAATATTATGTAATAATTCACCAAATCTGGGTAACTGGGGTCAGGGTGTTACTGTTGGTATCAGAGGATTTTTAGTACAAACCTTACAAGCTAGATTTAGATAAACTCTTATTAGAGCACATAGATATAATATGGACTTTGAGGATTAGTATAGAATAATTTCCTATAATTTTGGTAGTGTAGAACTTTTTTGAGTTTTCCGAGCAACACATCCCTGTCTGGATACAAGCAGGTAGAGGTGTCTCTGGCATAGATGTACCTAGGGGTAAAACCCAAAAACACCGCTTTGGGCTATACTCGAACGGGAAGTGGTGCATGACAACGGGCCTTGCTGCACTCTTGGTCACGACACTCCCAGGGGATATTCTTAGGATAATTCTCATTTTCATTACATACAATTATGAATGGTTTATGAGTATATACATCCTCAATGAAAACATTTTTATGATTATAGATTATATCTATAAATAGTTAAATTTTTGTTAATTGTTTTACAATTAAGGAATTATGTAATTGATTCATAAACTGATTTAGTTTATGCCATTGTTTAGAAATGACGCCTAGTGGAAGAAATGGAAAGCCTATCAATGCACGAACTCCATGTAGGGATTTCCCTCCTTCTCAAGATAATTATAGTGGAGCTGGTGATGCAACTGGTGCTGATCAGCTAATCACCATACTTGTACAACTCACTCGGGTTATGAATAATAACCTTACTCGTATGGAGCACCTTGATCCACAGTGAGGAGGATCAATGTTAGATCGCTTCATGAGGCAGCCACCACCAACATTCAATGGGAGTACAAATCCATTAGTATCTGAGCAATGGATAAGTTCCCTAGAGAAAATATTTCAGGGATTAGGGAGTAGTGAAAGTTAAAAACTTGTCATGGTAGTTTATCACCTCACTAGAGATGCTGATCAATGGTAGTCATTGATTAAAAACATGAAGGAATATGATGAAGTATCAAATATGGAATAGAGGCAGTTCAAGGATCTTTTCTTAGAAAAATACTTTCCTCGTGACCATCGAGCAGATATGAAATTGAAATTTCTGAGCCTGAGACAAAAGGTGGATGAGAATGTTGCAAAGTATGAGGATAACTTTACATGGTTTGAAAGGTATGCTGGAGATTATATACATAACCCAAGAAGTAATACAGATCGTTTATTTTATGGGTTAAAACAATTTGTTCGTGGAGAATTAGTGTAACAATCCATCTCATCATATGAAGATATTGTCTCATGTTCTATCAAGACAGAAAAATAATTCTCTAAGTCTTATGACTTTAATGCAAAGAAAGAGAATATGAGATATACTAATCACTCTAGGAAAGGAAATAAGGGGAAGAAAGGAACAGCTGAATATCCATCCTGTAGTAAATGTTGGAAGAAACACCCTGGTACTTTCTTGAATGGAATGCGAGTCTGTTACAAGTGTGGTGAAAAAGGCCACCAAGCTCGTGATTGCAAGGGGAAGAAAGAAGCTACTGATGTTCAATTCTACAACTGTAGAGAGATGGGACATTATGAAAATGAATTTCCTAAGAATCAGGGGAACTTACCTCAGATAAGGCCTAGGGATGAAGGAAAATCTTATTATATCACTACTGATGAGGTAGAATCTCTGAAAGACGTGGTGGGAGGTAATTTAATGGTTTCCTCATGTTTAGAAAATGCATTATTTGATTCTGGATCATTGCATTATTTCATATCTTCCCAGTTTGAAAAAAAAAATTAGATATTTCCAATTTGATTAAACAAGGGAGTTGTCTGTTAAAACTTCTAAGGGAAGTATCATTTCAACAATGTTTTGTGAATCAGTCCCCATTAGAGGACAAAAATATTCTTTATCCGCTGATCTCATCGCCATACCTTTGATTGAGTTTCATATAATCCTCTGAATGGATTGGATTTTGGACCATGATGTGATGATTTATTGAAAGAATAAAGAGGTTACAATTTTTTATGATGATGATAAGGAACACTTTATCATCAGAGCATAATCATGACCACCTAATTCTTATCTAGATCCACCCTCAGTAGCTCAACTAAATTCAATTATTGGGGAGGAAGAGAATTAAATGACTGTGGGTGGGGAATATAATGTTCAAATAGAGGATGTACCTATTTTAAAAGAATATTTAGATGTGTTTCTGGAAGTATTAGATGGACATCCTCTAGAACGAGAAGTTGAGTTTTCCATTGATTTAATTCCTGAATCAAGGCCTATATCGAAGACCCCTTATAGAATGGACACTATGGAATTAGTTGAACTAAAGAAACAACTGGATGAATTGAGTGATAAGGGATTTATTCTCCCTAGTGTTTCTCCATGGGGAGCCCCTGTTATTTTTGTTAAAAATAAAGATGGATCTATTTGGTTATGTATCGACTATAGGGAGATCAATGCTATAACAATAAAGAACAAGAATCCCCTACCTTGCATTGATGATTTATTTGACCAACTGCATAGAGCTCAATACTTTTCAAAGATAGAACTTCGGTCTGGATACCATCAGTTGTGTGTGAAGAAGGAAGACATTCCAAAGACAGTATTTCAAACCAAGTTTGGGTATTACGAGTTTATAGTAATTCCTTTTGGGATGACTAATGCTCCCTCTGTATTCATGGATCTAATGAATAGTGTTTTCAAGGAATATCTTGACGAATTTGTGGTGGTATTTATTGATTATATCTTGGTATACTCTAAAAGCTATGAAGATCATGAAAATCACTTGCGCATTATCATTAAGTCTCTGAGATGACATGAATTATAAGGGATGTTTAATAAGTGTGAATTCAAGCTTCAGGAGATTTCATTTCGTGGCTATATTTTCTCTAAAGATGGAATCTCTATTGATCCTTATAAGAACAAGGCAATCCAAGAATGGCCTGCACCAACGAGTATAACTGAGGTTTGCAGTTTTATTGGTTTAGTAGGATATTATCGACATTTCATCTATAATTTTTCCCGGTTGGCTAACCCATTAACAAAGATTACACGTAAAGTGGTTATATTTATTGGGATAAAGAGTGTGAAGAATTTTTCTAAGAACTGAAGAGAATATAATTCAATGTTCCTATATTGAATCTACCATCGGGGAATGATGGGTTCATTATTTATAGTGATGCATCGATGAAAGTAATTTGTTGTGTCCTTATGTAGAATGATAGGGTTATTGCCTATGAATCACGACAATTGAAAATTCATGAGAAAAATTATCCTACTCCTGATCTCGAGTTACCAGTTGTGATCTTTGCTTTGAATATATAGAGACACTACCTCTATGGTGAAAAATGTGAGATTTATACTGATCATAAGTGTTTGAAGTATATTTTCTCACAGAAAGAACTCAACATGAGGCAAAGGAGATGGCTTGAATTACCCAAGGATTATGATTGCATAATACACTACCACCCAGGGAAGGCAAACAAGGTGGAAGATGCTTTGAGCAGAAATGATCATGGAGTTTTGAAAAAATATGAAAATTGGAAGGGATCCAGCTTTCATGGATCTAATGAAGATGGACATGGGAATAACCATGTAAGGTTAAACATCAATGCTTTTTCAAATGGTTTCCAAACCATCTTTACTAGAAAGGATTAATAGTTATCAGACCGATGATGAAGAATTTCAAAAGAAGATTAAAGCTATGAATGATGGGAGATTGAGAGACTTTGTGTATGAAGATGGAATTTTGAAATTTGGGAAGAGGCTTTGTGTTCTCGATATAGCTGATCAAAAAAAGCAATTGTTGGACGATGCTCATAATTGAAATTTCTCTATACACCCTGGGAGCACCAAAATGTATAGATATTTGAGGAAACATTTCTGGCAGGACAACATGAAGAGGGAGATTTCTGATTTTGTGTCATGATTTATGGTTTGTCAACAACTGAAAGATGGAAGGAAACAGCCTGGTGGAGTATTGAAACCACTACCCATAACTGAGTGGAAATGGATAATATTACGATGGACTTTGTCATGGGGATACCAAATACTCCTAGAAGGAATGATGCAATATGGGTCATTGTTGATCGCCTTACCAAGTCACCACATTTTCATGCTATAAGATAAAATTTACCACTTGAACGTCTAGTAAGACTATATTTTAATGACGTTGTGAGACTTAATGGAGTACCCCTATTGATTGTTTCTGATCATGATCCCCATTTTACTTCAAGATTCTAGAACAGTATTCAGAAATCCCCAAATACTGAACTTCATTTCAGCACTGCCTACCACCCTCAAATAGATAGAAAATTAGAGTCAACTATTCAAACCAAAGAAGACATGTTGAGATCCTTCTACCTTGACTTTCAGGGTATGTGGGATCAATATTTACCTCTGGTAGAATTTTCCTATAACAATATCTTCCATTCGAGTATTCAAATGGCACCATATGAAGCGTTGTATGGAAAGAGATGTCGCACACCAACCAGTTGGGATGACGTTGGTGAAAGAAAACTTGTAGGCCCAGAACATGTGTAGGAAACGATGGAGAAGGTGAAGGTAATCCAAAACCACATCAAAGCAGCTCAATGTAGGCATAAGTGATATACTGACAACCGAAGGAAGGATTTGGAATTTCAGGTAGGAGATCATGTTTTCTTGAAGGTATCTCCATGGAAGGGAGTTGTACGTTTCGGAAAGAAAGGTAAATTGAGTCCCAGGTACATAAGAGATTTCGAAATTATAGAACGAATTGGGGCTATAGATTACCTTTTGGAAATTCCTCCAAGTCTCTCCAAAGTTCACAATGTATTCCACGTATCACAGTTGAGAAAATACATGTCTGACCCAACACATGTACTCACTTACGAGGAATTAGAACTGGAACCCGATCTGTCTTATTGCAAAGATCCCATTAAGATTCATGATACAAGAGAGCAGGTGCTGAGAAACCGGAAGACTCGTCTGGTAAAAGTTCTATGGAGGAACCATAAGATGGAAGAGGAAATATGGGAACCGGAGGAACTTATGATGAAGAACCACCTGAGTCTTATCGTGTGGTAGTATTTTAGAAATTTCAAGGACAAAATTATTTAAAGGAGGGGAGAATGTAACACCCCAAGCTCCCAATGTACGATTCTCTTTGAATAATATAGTAGCGTGTGTTGTACACAACTTCGAGATTCTAACACACTACGACCCATAAAAGTAGCCATTATGAATAGTAATACCCACTTTTTGTAATTTTAAAAATTTTATCTCTCAAAATGGACATCATTTTTGGATTCGGAATATTGAAATTAGCCTTGGGTGAAATTTTGGTAATTTTCGGATAACATTTATATTTTGATGAATACTAAAAATTACTAACTTTTAACTAAAGAGAACTTTTTTAATAGAAATAATTAAAAGTGATAAATTATGAATTTGAGTATATTTAGAATATATTCTTATCATTTAATACAATGTTGGTTGTTGGACATGATTTCATAATTAAACGAGACATAAACAAGTGTCAATCTTTTGATAGTTATTATCTCTTAAAAACACGCTTTTTGTTTTAACAACGAGAATTAATTTTCAAAATGGATTTCATATTTTGAATTAGGACTTCCAAATTGTGTAAATAGGTAACTTTTATTTTTAGACATTTTGGATAATTACTTCGGTAAATATTTTATTTACCATGGTTAAAGGGTAAATCCGGTAAATAAGGGTAAAAAAATAATATTATAATAATAATAAATTACTCTAAAATGTGTCCAAAACTTATTTATTTATATATGTCCGACCATGGGAATATTTGAGTCGATTTTGGGACCCCATGGATCCACTTGTAAGTGATAAGGAGACTTTATATTAATTACGTTAAAATAAATACAAAAATGACATAAGCATATATCTTTTAGAAATTTTTTTTTACAAAGGGTTATATATGTTGGATTTTCAACTATAAATATTCATTATAAAAATAAAAAGATTTATTACATAATGGTAGTTTATTTATAATTTTAGACATTTAATAATTAATATTATTTATGACACAATAATGATGCATTATTTTCCTTATTAATGAAAGAATCAAATAATTGGTATTATAAATGTTAAAATAAATATAATTTGAATGTTTTGATAACATAAATGAATCTTATTGGTTAATATTACATTATTGTATTTCTTAAATGATGTTGGTTTTAATTAAAAAAGTTTTTATGACTTTATCAAAAATCAATTATTGAATTGTGTCAAAATTGACATAAATGAGTCTTTAAAACAAATATTATATTATTAATTGATATTATACTCCTAAAAATCTAAGGTTAGGAATAATAACTTATATCATGATTGTTGTATTATTAATGGACCACTTGGGGGTCTTTTGGATGTATATATTATGTTTATTAACTATATAATATAAAAATACAAAGTGACAAGGTAAATGTAAAACTAATTAACTAAGAGTTAAAGCTATAACATAAGGTTAATATAATAACCCAAACCTATCTAAATTCAGTAGGTTGAAATTATTTAGATCCATCCCCACCGTATTCTTTTAATAATCAAATTTGGATCCATTATAAACCGAATATTAATTTATTATAATATAATATTTCTAGATTTTCCAATGGTGCTCTTCACCCCTCTTATAAAAGGGCACTCACCCTTCTCACTAATTCACACATTCAAAGCCTTTTGGCTCGCCCAAAACCTTCCCAAATACTCTATCAACTTACCTCACTTCAACTTAGAGGCATTAGTTTGATCATAATGCCATCCTTAGGATCCCTTTTGATCAAATCAAAAGGAAGAACCTGAAGAGGAGGTAATGTTTTCACCACCATCATTCAAGTTCCCTTCTTCTTCCACTTATTATTTCTTTGTTATTCCCATTCTAAAATAATAACTCCAGTATCTTATATATACTGTGATGTTATTATAAATATGGTACATCCATATTCAGTATTCTATTTATCCTTTGAATGACATGTCACCATACATGCGTACGTACAGCTTACCGTCTACACGTCGTGGTGTAATTGTTATTCAAAACATTATTATTTTGATGGGTATAATAATGATGTGTAATTCATGTAAATAATAAATGTAACATGATAATGATTCTTTATATATAATATATGATCCAATTATATATTATATTAATATCAAAATAATGATATTGTCGCTCGCGCGTACGTACGGACTACCGTCTCCACGAACGCGATGAGATTAATTCCCCATCATATCCATTCGAGAATAATTATCATTTGATGATTAAAAATAATTTTTAAGGACTTGGTATCATTCATTAAATGAATATGATACAGCATATCCATAAAAAACCTAGATTATGTAAAAAAACATATAATTTAACACCCGAAATGATGATAATACTAAGATATTATTAACAAAGCAATGCTAAAAGATCATATATGATATCATATTAATGTATATGATTCTTGTTTAATTTAGTAACAAGTATTTCACCATTATACAGGAGTTTAACCTACCCCCAACCAAGTAAAAGTACAAGGTAAGGGTTTATTTCACAATATCTTCATTAGCCGAGGTTGTTTATACGTAAATATCTACTGGGACCTCTTTATCGTCCACATCCCTATTTCATTAAAATGAAATTCAAAACATTTTAACTATTTTACAGAATATGGGATAAATTCATTTATACCTTTGTTTGACTTTTTATAATAAGTTTATAAAGTAATCTTTTTGTCATTTTCCAAACAAGGTCTTCTTTATCCTTTTCTCAAAATTAAGGTAATAACGCCTTTTTAACTTATACTGCGGGTGCGACAATTTTCCACCTTTTATAAAATATCTAAAGCTTCCCTTACAAGTTTATTAGAATATTTTCCAATTAAATGTTTTATTTTATAATTATGTGAATTTTAAATGATTTCAAAAAAGAGATATTTCTCTCAAATAGTTTTGATTTTAGCTATGTCAAAATCATTTGATATATTTTAAGCTTATTTGAAGTATATTTATTATGATACAAAACTTCCATTTTGTATTGAAGGTTTTGTGATTTGTTTGACTATGGATTTGTTATTTTTATACCATTCATGGTTTATGGAGAAAGTATTGACATTTCTATGCTCGTTTGAATATGAATGTTTTTGTTATGTTTAAACCTGTTCATATGAGCAATGAATTGGACTTAATATGTGATGGGTGGATCCCGCTATAGCTCCTCGATGCATCAGTAGGTCTCATGAGACAAACTAGTGTCTTGGCCCGAGGCCTTGACAAAATCCTATTTGTAGTCTTGGCCGGAGGCCTTGGCTACGTGGTTATGATAGTCTGACATTTTGCATTCCATCGTTATGAAAGTGGTTTTTGATATTTCATGTGATTATTCGACTAGTAGAATATCCATGTGAATAAGTAAATGGAATTATTTCATTTTATTTTTTCCATATTATGTTTAAATTCAAGTTTAAAAGGATTTTGTTTTAGTTATACATTTCCTTAAATGTTTATGCTTATTTATGACAGTTTCTACTATATTTTTATCCTTACTAGGCATTTGAGCTCACCCCTTTCAATGATTTATTTTTTCCTAGGATGTGAAGAATTATTTTATGAATGACCTACAGGGATTGTATAAGGGGATATGAGTGTGGAGACAAGATGTTGTTATAGTTTTCACATTATGATGTAATGTAAACATTATGAATGTATCAAGTGTTTCCAAGACTACTAAACTAATCGGTCTTTTTAGACTTGATCATTTGTGATCATTCCAATTTTATGTAATAATGCACAGAATCTGGGTAACTGGGGTTGGGGCATTACACAGATACTCCTTTTCAGATCTTTTACACCTAGGTACATGTGTGCTGGATCCACCTCTACCTGCTCATATCCAGACATGGATATATTTTTTGAATGATCCACATAATCTATTCCATTCCAAAATTCCAGCCTGTTCTTTAATGTTTATCCACAATGGCTTTCTTAGGGACACTTCCCTAATCTATTATTTCTAAATCTAGTTTCCATGGTTTTTACTTAACATCCTCAAATACCAACTATAAGGACTCGAACACATTTTCCCAGAGCCAATGCCATATTTTATTACATTAGAATAAAAACAAGGAACAAGCATCGTGATTTGTCGAGTAGAATAGTATTATTGGAATAAAAGGATGCATAAATAAGTTCAGTATTATAAGTTGAAAAGAAATGAAATATAGAAAGTCCTTAGACAATATCTATAACTCCTATGTTATTTTAGCATTTCATTCATAATAATCTTATTCATGTACTGAGAAAATGAAACATAAGGAAGAGGCGATCACAAATTCTCAGTAAGGGTAAGCAATAAAGTGGAATATAACATAAAAATTAGACATGGTAATTAATTAAAAAAATATTCCTTAAAAAATATACTTGATCATTATATGGCATAAATATGAGATGGGTAAATTAATCCATAATAATACATAATCATTGGTAATATACTAGTAATATAACCACATGAACCATCAAAACTATTTTCATAATGAGGGATTTCATATTGCGGTAAAATTTAACCATATTTTCAAGGCCTCGTGGAAAGACAATAATTAATCATTTTGTCAAGGACTTGTGCCAAGACTGTAGTTTCTCTCATGAGACCTATCGATGCTCTGAGGGGATATAGAAGGACCCAACCAAATATTACAATATCATTTTCATTATTCATATGAATGGTTATTAACATAAAAGATATATACATTCATAATGAAATTAATATATGAAATGAATGTAACTTTCCCCAATAATTAAGCATAAACACTATCAATTCAGACCAAATTGGTGAATGGTTTTAACATATCACATACACATAAAAAATAATCATAAACCATTAAATAAAATATATTAGATTATAAAATGGAATACTAATCCCAATAATATATAATAATCAACAATCATGTTGAAATAGATGATGATATTCTTAAAAAATCTTTGAGTAAATCTTTAGATAAATACTCATTTCCTTTTAAAAGAATAGTTCATTTGAAAAAATTCATATATAAAACCAGAAGTGAAGTAAGATAGTATTTACTGAATAAAAATAGTGATTTTAAGAGGATAATGGTTTCTAAAAACATATTATAGAGTGACCATGAATATATTTATGAATTAGGTAAATTCTCTTGGATCGGGCTTGTATTTCGGAAACAATTTTGTATGTTCCTTTTAAAAATTGTAACCACTCATAAAATTAGGAACAAGTCTAGTTGTTAAAACTATATATATCCCAAAAAAATTATTTTTCAGGAGTACATAATAATAAACATGAGTTTCATTTGGGTAATTAAACAATAAAATTAACCCAAATGAATATGGAAGTTGTGGTGGTGGAACCCTTATATTATGTCTGAATGTGTTCTACTCTTGACCGTAAGATCATGGAATATAAAATTTGTCTTATTAATAACTTATTTAATAAAATATTAGAGATTTATTTATCTTATCATAATTCTTTTTAGTTCATTTATGACCATAGGGATAAGTTATTATATAGAATAACATCGTTCTATAGTGTTCAAAATCATTATTTTCATAGTTGGTTCACTTGTTCTTAAGTAATGGATTAGAATTCATGTAAAAATAAATAATAGAAACTAAAAATTATTTATGAACATAAAGAAGTATTAATGGTAATTTCTATAATTTGGTTACATGTTATTAGGATGAATCATTTGATGAAATATGTATGACATTCAATTACATAATTTAGCGGTATTTTGAATATTAGTAACTAGTTTGGTCATTAGATTTAATAATATGACTGTATACTAGTTCTTGAATCATAATTAGGTTATAATAATTATATATAATGTCTGGTGAAACCATAAAAATGGATTAAGGACCATTAATGAAGGGTAAATTGATGAATGAATCTTCATCATCAACAGAGGTTATAAACTGAACATCATCGACGTTCATTTCGTTTAAAAACTAAAATGGAGATATTATGAATATTGTTAGTGTTTCTACCATTAAGATGAAATAATTCACTTATATTAATTATACAATATTTATAATGGTCATTTGGACTGAGTAGGTGGGGAGAGGATAAGAAAATAAGATAAATCTAAATGAGAGAAAATGAAAAAGGAAGGTGTTTTACCTCTTGAAATAACCTCCTTGAGAAACTTTTTATGGGAAGGGTTTTTGTGTTCTGGAAAGACCAGGAGAATCCTGGACGTGGGGAGTGAATATATAAGGGTAATTTGGTTGTTAGTTGAGGAGATTAAAGGATTATAGGAGTCAATTGATGAGGGAGTGGTGGGGTGTTTTTATAGTGGAGTAGAGGTGTGAATATTGAATATTTAATTAACTATTTTATTATTTCCCTAAAGGAAACCAATAATGTTGTTTCAAGTGTCCCATAATAGTAATAAGTGAATTTTAATTTGAACCAAGTGGCCTTAAATCACTTTATATGTCATAAATAGTGTATTTAACAAATAATTTGTTTATATGGTATTTTATCGTATTTCACAATTCTACAAAAATACAAGAATATCAGAAAAATCCCAAAAATTTACACCTACCATTAATTATGTTGTTGAATTCCAAAATGTAATAAATTTTTAAAAATTAATTTTCTATATATTATTAAATGAATTTTAAAATAAAATCACAGTTCATTCGAAAAATAACATTTTTAAAGTTATTGTTAGTTTTATATCACATTGAAAAATAATTTAAGATATCATTAACTTAATACCTTGAGAAAATAAAATTTTATCATTATTTACTATTTATAAGGGTTATATTACTATTCATACTACTATTCATAACTATATTTTACTATTCACCAAAAATCATGTTTGTTCTATCAGACCCCATATGTCTTACTGATCAAAACTCTAGATGAATATTTTTTAAAATTCAAAACATAGAACAAGAAAAGGTGTGTTTAATATAGAGATTATTAAATTAATTAAATATTCACTTTCAAAACCCTAGGGTGTTACATAAATATATCATAATAATACAATGAAATAATATGTTTTATCTATACAAATAACAACTTCTGAGAAAACTGAGTGAAATAGAGAATTCATAAATTATCCACCGTATATGTATAAGAATAAATATAGATGTTGAAAATAAATTTGGAATAAGAATATGTTGGTTAAGGTTCATCATCAAAAATAATGGAGTCATTTCAATCAGAATATAGATTTTATAATAAAGACAACAAAATAAATTTGATTATTTTTCCAAAATAAAAAAAAATGTGTGAATAATTTTCACATATTATGTAAATATATTTGTGTAAATTTCATGTCGTAATGAAATATTTATTATTAATTTATAAATAAAATCAATTATTTCTATGTCTCAACAAATTATCTTTTTTAGGGAAATGTAAAAGTCTATAATATTTTATTAGAAGATGTATTTTTATAATAATAATATTCGTAATGTTTTCTTCAATAAGTTCTTCTAAAAAAATAAAAAAAACCAAATACTAATTAAAAATATAAATTAAAATTTATTAAAATTATTTATTTATATATTCAATGTTATTTTGTAATTTTTACCATGATTTATGAAATAGTGGATGTTTCTATATCTAAAAGAAGATCAAGAGAGACTAAAATAAATTAAAATATGATATTTAACAAATGAATGATGATTTCTTAAATTCTAAATTATTGATTAATAAATATTTAAAGAAATACCTCATATATATTTATATTGATTTGAAATTTTTTGGAAACTATATTCATGTGATTTTTGTGAAATTAAAAGAATACATAAGTAAAAATGTAAAGGTACCAATCTATATTATAAATGAGATATAGAGGATGTATATTTTATAAAATAAGTAGATGAATTATATCGCAATAATATCTTGTTGGATATGAATAAGATTGTTTTCTATGAGACATCGTACTCAAATTATGAAATATAAGTGAATATTTTTTCACTCTCCGTATTATAATTTGTACTTATTTTAAATTTAATACAAATCATCATTAAAGCAGGGATCATTTATTACAATATATTGGAAGAGTATTTTTGTTCTTAATTTCTTCTCATGTTGTTGTGAACATAGAGGCCTGGTGTGATAAATCTAATATTTATTACGATTAGAGATCAAAGTGTTTCTTGTGAAATAAAACATTGTCATATAATACAACATATAAAAGGATGGTTTGGTTGAATTGTATAAATTTCATGTATATAATGTTTATTACATTATATATTTATAACTAATATTAGGGAGCCATTGTTCCTAAAAATAATCGAACAACCTCAATGGTATGGGTTTATTGATAAATTACACACCATTAATCACCACCACTGTCTTGGTATTCACCTTTTATGAGATAAATGCCTCTTTATTTCATAACCATATTTAATAATATTGTTTTCTTTTTGTATCATCTTTGGAAAAACTCATTCTCACTTGTAAAAATCAAAATTTTCATTTCAATTTTTTGAAGAATCATCCATAAAATTACCTATATGATTAAAGATAAATAATTTCAATGCATATTTACTATTATAAATTATGCTTACGTTTTTAATATATTTAAAAATTATATGAATTTTTTAATATTCATTATTCATTTCATAATTATATTCGAAGTATATGAATAATTATATTATTTCTCCATGATCAAGAGTTTTTCTTTATGTTAAATACATTTTCATTCGCCACTATAATATTTTTCTAAAATTATTATTTTTACATCATATGAAACAATTATACAATTTATCTCATAAAGAGAAAATGGAATAAAATATCTTTCCTGAAATGATAATATTTGGGAAAAAATAATGTTGTCATAAATGGATAAAAACCATTTAATAACTATGGAATTATCTATTGTACCAAAAATATATATATTATTATTCAAAAATTTACATACTCTTCTGAATAGATATATAATAATCTCATAATCACCAATCACTAAATATTTTAATTATTATCTCTAAATAAGCACATTTACATTGATAATATTATAATTCCCTTTATAGGGATTTTCATGTGTAGAATATATTCCATTAATATATTAATTGTCCCAATCCCACGGGGAAAACATTTTATGATAATGATATCCATATTGAATTAATAAAATTATAATCTTATTAAATAATGACTTATATTCATTTATCAATGGATATCCAATATAAATTTTATGAAATCTATAATTGCGGTAAAAAAAACCTCCCCACCAAGTTACTAGATATGGTTACAAATCCTATTTTTATATCAATAATAGTTTTTTCCATTAAAAATAATCAAACCTCCACCTTTTAAAAATCTTATTGCACAACTATTAAATTAATAACAATTTTAAAAATCTATTACAATACTAAATTTGCAATGTATATTTATAGGTAACCTATATAAAAATAAAAAAATTATGTTACCATGAGAATGATACTTTGAAGCACTAAGTAGGGGTATTGAATAATAGTTACACCATTTTATAATTTTTCTTAAAATATATATCTATTTTTAATAAATGATATACACACCCAATTATTAAACTACCACCCAATTATTTACTGAAATATAAATTATTCATAATGAGAACATATTTTGATAATGTCCTTCCCCAATATGGGTGTCTAAGTTCCTTATGTGTTAGAAGATATTTCAGATACAAATGAACCATTATTTTCATTTAATTAATAGTGTGATGGAAATTTTCATATATGTATATTCAATAAATCAAATTAAATATCTATGGTTTTTGGTTTATATCAAAATATATGATATAAGTATGTTGTCGTTTTATTATATCCATGTTTTAAAAGTAACATTACAGGTCATTATTTCATATGACTAGATTTGATATATCAAAATTTATCACTAATTACATTATTATAAATCGACATAATATATCATGATATCATAATTTTTTAATGTCACAACCCCCTACCTTCAAAGATAACCATTATTGGTTGGCAATGATGAAAGGGTGAAAATGACCCTCATTTCCTGTCTTTAGTAGGCCCTAGGTTTGACGACCAAGAGATTGGTTGTATCAACTACAGAAAACTACAATAAATATATTAAATAAATCCTAACCATACAATAATGAATGAATAAATGAACTATTACATATAAATAAATAAAAATTAAAACACAAAATAAATTAATTATAAGGTAGTGACAAGAAAATAACTCGAATAGTCTGAACTAGTAATGTCCTCCACGGTCCACCATGTCCTCCTGGAATACTGAAAACAGTTTTCATATATGTAGGGTGCGATTAATATCATACATATTTGAAAAACCAATTTTTCCATTCACATATGAAAATTTCATACAAATGCACCATTGAGAAGGTATTAGAACCAAACAACACCAATATAGGTATACTAATAATTACCAGCACAGTAAGGCACGCTAACCAAGTATTGAAAGTCAATTAAATTAATTCAGTAAGCACATTGATTAGAGGGCATGCTCACCACTTTTTGAATGACTAGACACTCTCACACCTTAAAAGAAAACGTCATGCCACTTCCACCTCTTCTAAAACACTACATAACAACCCGAATACCCACACTGGGGCCACACAACCACACCACTTCCCACCATCGGGGCCAGACCAAAATCATGTCATGCCCGTAAACACCTAGTACCCTTAACACATCACACCCTACCCAAAAAAACTTGGGTGAAAAACCACATCCTATCCAGCACACAGACACCTTGGCCTCATACCACACGTCAACCCAATGACACCTAAGAATTCCCAACACCTCTTATAACAATGATCCATGCAAAAGTAGAACACATATGTTCTTAAAGGCACATGGTAAGGTACAACTCACTCGCACACACCTGGGACTCTCAAACCACAATATTTCTATAGAATCTTGGTCTATAAGCACCTATATGTAAAATCATGGAATATTGTGTGGCTGGCAATCCATTTTCACCCTAGGATGTATAGAAAAATCATCATCCCCTGTATCGATGGTGGTGATCGACACATAGTTCTCAACATTAGTAGAGAGTATTTAAAAATCACAAGAATGTAAAAAGTATAAAAATTTATAGTTATAGAAAATAATCCCATCATAGGGGTTTATAATAATAACTAACCATAACAGAGAATCAACACAATTTCTTCAACCTTTAAACCAACCAAACACCTATCACATGCCATTTTCAATCATTAATCCATGATCCATAGTTTCAATTTTTTCAATACATCCCAATTTATCTTCCACATAGTTCTATGTATTAAACCTCTTTTATAAACCCCAGTTCATTTAGAAATACTTCTTATTACATATTTTCAACCTAGTTGTTTATACACCAAAATTAACATGTAAATAAATAGAACACATAATCAATTTCATTATTAAAAAAATTCAAATTAAAATCATTTACATATAATATTATTTTCATTAATACTTGTGTATATATAACATAACCAATTCCATATCATATTAACAACACTATACAAGCAGGAAAAAAATCCATAAGTCACGTTATTGTTTTAAACCACAGTTATCTACATAATATATTTCAAACAAATGGAATAATCACATATTATGAACATACTGGTTCATTAAATTCTAGATTGTCGTCATTCATTCATTAGATCTTTACATTCTAAATTCCATTATAGAAAAATATTTTTATATATTCTTCCCTTGAAAAGATATTTTATTTTACTTTTATACAACCCAATAACTAAAATTAATTCACACAATAAAAATACCAATAGGTATAGGGTAGTAACACACAGTACCCCATTACACTATTTCTAATAAACCCACATCATCACTAATTCAAAAGAGCGTCACTTTTTTCATATCTCCACTGCATAACCTTACCATATCGACTATTGTATCCTAGGTTCACCACTATAACATAATAAACATCACATCTCCACTACAATAAACATCTCTTCCACTACCCTAAACAATCAAAAGGTATTCATATTTCATCCATCATATCTTCAGATCCATCCTACAAAAAAATATCATATATAATAGAAAATTACATCATAATGAAAAGAAAAAGATAATTTTAGATTAATTAGGGAATCACATATTTAATTTCCATTAATATATGTAGTTATCACAGAAATTATATAATCATGGTGAGTTAATTTATTTCAAAATAATTGACATGGTTTAACAATTTTATAATAAGTGAAATAAATATCAACATAACAATAATATATTTAATAGCCCATAAACTTGTGAAAAAGAAAGGACCCCCATGAACAAGATTATCAGTTGGTATATATCTCATATAATCCACACCACTAATCAAAATATCAATAAAACAGTATGATCATACATCATGTACCCTTTACCCATAAAATTTATTTTAAACAATGTCATTATCTTTTTTAATCAGGTTGCAAACATTATAATAATATTTAACAATAATAAATTCAACCTTTATGGTTCACCAAATGTTATACGATGGAAAAAATATACTTAGATGATATATGATTAACAAAGAGTTCATTCCAAGCATACTGTACCAAAACCAGTGGTTCATATACGATGAAGTTATTGTTAGAAACATGAAGAAGCAATTCCAAATAGGTCACATGATTTATATAGGATGAAGGATTTATACCATTCAATATTAAGAGAAAGGATATGGAATGAACTAAGGGATGGTCTCCTAGATTGTACGATTATATCTAGAGATCAAGATATTTGTAATGGATTAGATAATCTACTAAAAAAGATCACATTAAACCATATGGATTGAAAAATTATATTACCCTATACTCTATGAAATTTAACGATATGATTCATATCACATGAAAAGTATTCAAGAAAACATATATATCGTATTAAATAGGATTTACATTAAACATATTCATTAAAAGGGAAAAACTGGTAAACTAAAAAAAAGGAAAACTGTTGGAATGACCAACTGTTGTAAGTCACTAGTAAAAGTCACTCTTGGATGTCACTACTGGGGAGCTACCACTGCGAGTCACGATTGTGAGCCTCTATCTTGAGTGACTATTAAAAGTCGCTCTCAGGACTCTCCATCACGAGACTCTATCAATAGTCACTATAATGAGTCACCATCATGATTCACCATTATATTTCTTTATCATGAGTCACCACTGGTATTCACCATTAGTGAGATACTATTGCGATTCAACATCACATTTAACTATCCTTATCACCATTTGGTGAGCTACAACTGGAGAAGTGACCCTTCATTGAGTCATAATTCAGCTAGTCATCACTGGATGAGTTACCATTCAGTGAACCCTCATTTGGCGAGTCACAAGTAGATGAGAAACCATTTGGTGAGACATCATTCAACATTTCACTACTTTTAGTCACCTCCAAGAGTCACTTCTAGGATAAGGTACCATTGGACTATAGGAAAACTGTGAAACTTATTAATATAATGAAATTAGTCACATAGTCATCCCAGAACACCTCAAACACCAAATTCCCACAATGTAATAGAATATATTGGTCATAGATATTACTCAAGATAACTCTTATACTATTTTACCCCTCACTAATTCAAATCCAATATATAAAAAATGATTGGAAGGGTCTATAAAACATTCCCTTGATCTTCCTCTCATGTTTGTTGATGAATTTTGAACATAAAATCTACAAGGGAAATAAGTTAAAATAAACAAAAATATATTATACATAATATCCTAAGGAATATAACAATTATTAAAAAAACATATTCTCATAGATAGGTATAATAATCCTTGAATAATACACAAAAAAAATCAAATAACCACAATCACACCAAGGAAGGGAGAAATTTTGAAAATAATTTTTTCAGATAATTTCAAACTGTTGTATTTGTTTCATATCAGTGAAAACATTGTTATACCATTAATATAAAAAAATCCTATAAGACATGACATTGTATAAATATCTATAAATTTATTTTCCTCATTTTCTATGCCATGAATTATAGGTCAATTAATTTAAAATATTTCATGCTTAACATATCATGAAGAAATAAGATTAGCCTACTTGAGTAAAAACATTTACTAATTCATATTCTTGAAGGATATTAAAATCTAAGAATAATGATTCATATGATACATTAGATTCTAGACATGTATGTCAATTTTTTTTGTGAAGAATATTATGTTTTAAAACCTAAATATTAAATCGTTTCCATGAGAACCAAAAATGATTTAGTAGGAAAAGAAAAAAAAATTAATCAAAACACATTATTAAATACTTTTTATATAAATTTATTTATTAAAAGAGTCTCTATGAAAACACTTTTTTAGTAATTTTGTAAAATAACTATTTCATCAACATGTTTTCCAAAATAACTTAAATCAAATGGGATATTTCATTCATTCAAAAAATCATTTATCTTCTAATAATAGAACCCTATCATGCCCACTACCAAGTTAATGAAAAAATTGCACATGTATTATATCACAAACCATGTTTCATATTTTGAGAGAAATCATTCTGGGATTATATTATCATCAAGGTAATAGACTTGAAACATCATCTAAAAAAATTCAACCTGCAATGTTCTAATGTTCTATTAAATACCTAAATTGAATAAACAATATGATATCATAATCAATATAGTAAAACATTCTTTCTAAATAAGATTTTTTAACTACACGTGTTGTATTACTATGAAAATGATTTATCATGATAATGGTGAACAATATTTAACCACATCAATACTAAAGAAAACATGCATTCTGAAAACATTATTATAACATCACATGTTATTTTATTAAATCTAATGTTTTTCCATTCTCAAGATAAACATTATAGAATCATTTTATAGTTTATGAAAACATGTTTATATATTACAATAAAGGCCAAATGACTCTATAAAATATTTAAATCTATCCTATTAAACATTATACCTAAGGAGGTCTCTCATACTAGAATTTCCCTATGTTCCACACTAATGATTTCAGCTTTTGGTATGATTTCAATAATAAACTAATCATCACTCAACATATTTAGTATGGCTATTCCATTACATAAAATTTATTAACAGTCATAAAATAATAAATTTAATCACATATACTGCTCTATGTCTCACAATGTTACCATAATGAATGCATATAATTTTATAAATTTTAGATATAAATGTCTCATGAATTTCTACCCTAAAAAATGCTTTTGAGATATGAATATATCAATAACATATAACTACAATCAATAGAAAAATAAGAAAAAAGTTAATCCTTTTCCCGGATTCCAAATTCATTAGAATTATCAAAAATTAAGATAACATTAAGTAGGAATTTCAGAAATTAAATGCCTAATGTCATATATTAAAACTATTAAATAGAACATGATTATGAAAAATTATAGATGTAATGCCACATGAGCCATTTTATCTCACATGGAAAGTAGAATACCTCTAATCATGATTCACTAAAAATTCAAAACATTAGTAAACCATGACGTTGTGTTATCCATTTATAGGAAAGGGAGAGAAATATAATATAGAAAAAATCACATATTGATAATAATGGATACCAAACATTCATCCCTGCAGATGGTTTCAAACAATCAATTCAAAAATGTTAACTTTCACATTACTCCTTCCATTTTGGGTAACATGAAAAATTCAGTAATAATAAATGAATTTATTTCCAATAAAAACATGGGAAAATTCATAGAGATATACAAAAAATTTAACAACATCTTTAATTAATTTTAACTTCTTAAGATCACCCAATTAAAATAAGAATGGAAGTCATTATGATATATTTAACTCTCCTACGGTCTCGACCATGCAAATGGTTTAGCCTGACATTGCTATTTAGTAGTCTTAGAGTCCTTAAACTAGATCATGGGGGGAACTAAAATCCCATGACCAAGACGATCACCCTAGCTTATGTCACGTACAATGGTCAACTGACATTATTGGCATACCGCCCCATGTATTAATCATTATACATATGCCAAAAAATACACAATTTCTATCAACCATCACCTTTGAAACCATTCTATAATGACCCGTACCTCTAAAAATACACCTCCTGTGATGGAAATGATTAACGTGAGATAATGACCACCCGATTCCCACTTCTAGTGGGCCCTGGGATGGCGACATTCACCAAGGGTACAATGATCCCCCTATATGGGAGGAACTACCCTATATATGGAAATCCATATTAGGAGATAGGATTAATAAACTGGAAAAAACTCCATGTGTTATATAATGTAATTACAAATCATCCTATAATTCATTTATAATTTAATATAGATATATATAAAACTCCACAAATGAATCCCCAAAATAAATAAAAGTTAAGGTAATGATCAAAAAATATCTCCAATGACCTGAACTAGAAATTATCAACATGATCCACCATGTCCTCCTAGAATCCTAAAAATTGTTTTCATATACATTTAATGAGAAAATAAGTAAACTTAGTAGAAAAACCATCATCTCTTATGCACATGTGAAAAGAGAAAAATAATTCACACTTGTGAAAATAGTATATCCCGTCACAACATAAATTGGTATACTAACCATCCCCACCTCACCATAGAATTCTCCCAAATAAACACAAGTGATGTAAAGAAATATAATAATCACATTGATTATTGGGTACCCTATACAACTATCCCACTGATTATCCACTATCACACTCTAACAAAAAATGTCCTCTCACACAGACCCCTTTTGAACACACCACATCACAACCCACCCACACATACATAGGCTCATATCCACACATTATCCCATCTCCGAGGCTATGAGATATATCACATCATGCCTGAAAACACATGGGCCCCATACCACATCACATCCCACTTGAAGATACCTGGGCCACATACCATATCACATACTGCCCGTAGACACCCTGAAGGCAAACCCATCCTCATCCTGAAAACATTTATGAAATCAGAACCCATACCAGCATAAATAAATCTATGATGGAATGACTCATCTCACCCCAATAACTGTTGAGAAGACACAAATCGTCTTCATATACATGGGAATCTCAAACCACAACCTGGACAACGAATCATGAGTTATCACCGTCTGGAATTGGGAGCATGTAAGAGCATTTGGTCACCCAAAAATCTTATAATTGAGATGTTTGGGGAATAAACCATCCACTATGATTATCCATCATCCCTGGATTCTATTTTACCAAAAATTTCCATTTTATCAACCACTTATATACATGTATAGAAATAAATTTAGAAACCCCGTTTATCTAATAAATTCATTATATTTCATATTTCTAACCCATTCGTTTATACATAAACATTAACACTTTAATCAACAAAACCCATCATCAATTTCCTCATTAAACAATTCTATTTGAAATCATTAACATACATTATTATTTATATTAATACATAGATGGATATAACATGTTAAACCACATATCATAAGCATAACACCAAAAATGAAAAAATACCATAAGTCACATTAAAATTTTAATCTGTATTTATATGCTTAATAGATTTCACAAATATTTCATATTTCTATATTATAAATACATTGGTTCATTAAATTCATACAAGCTATCATTCGTTGATTAACTTTTCCTATTCTATATACCATTCAAATAAATTATTTTTCTAGATTCATCCAACCAAAAGATATTCCATTTTAGCTGAATACTTCTCCAGAAACTAGAATTAATTCACAAAACAACTAACACATAGAAGGTAGAACCACCCAAAAACCCATTACTATCTTACCAATACTCACACATCATCACCTATTAAAATCCACACCCCCTTTTTCACATTATAATTTCATAACCATACAATATGTTTTAACATATCCTTACTACAAAACTATATCATAATAACCACAAAAACCATACTATATAAAACATATTATCCACTAACCCCACATGTTTGAAAACAATCATATTTCGTCCATCATATCACATGTGAAATACCGTAGAACATAATCATGTCGACAAACAGATTACATTATATAACAAATAAAAAAATAAATTTATATTTATTAGGGTGTCCCCTATTAAGAATCACTTAATTTGGTGAGTTATCATTGAAACTAAAAAATCCTGGGTAATTCATTTATCTTAATCAAATGTCGTTGGTAAACCAATTTTATGATAACTAACATCCACTTCCATGTAACATTCATTTTTACAAGGCCCAAAAAATTATTGATCAATCGAAGTCCCCTAATGGTCACGATTTTTAGTGGGAAATTAACCCATACATTTCACAATGTTAATAAATATATCAATAAATAAATGATCATACATCATGTTCCCATTCACCTTTATATTCAATATAAACTGATTCATTATATTTCTTAATATATATGTGACCATGTTCATATGAGTTATATATAATAAACCCATCCCTTAAAATACAAATAAAGAATAATGATGCAACAAACCTACTTCGAATAATGATGCACATCATGGCCTTTTTCCCAAGAATGTTTCAAAAAAATAGGGGTGTGTGCATGCGAAAGACCTCTTGGGAAACCCAAATTAGGCACACCAACCATGTTACAGAACAACTATGGTATGAAGGATTTATAACCTCCAATAAAAGGAAAAGTTGTAATGAATGAAATATGTTACTGTCTCTGGTTTTGAAGGATTAGATCCAAAACTCATGAGATTTGAAACAACATAGAATTTTCTAAGAATAGGATCACATTAAAACACCTGGTATTACAATTTAAAATCCATAACACTCATATGAATTAAAATATATGACTCATAAATCATGGAACAACTTCAAAACAACATATATACGATATTAAACACATATTACGTCAAAGAAATTCATCAAAATAAAATAAATTTGAAAACTGGAAAAAAGGAAAATTATAGGGATGAATCATCATTACATTACTCACCATTGTGAGTCACTAGTACAAGCCACCGATGTAAGTAACTACTAGGGATCTTCTATTGGGAGTCACCCTTTTGAGTCACCATCTTGATTCACCATCTTGATTCACCATTAGAAGTCGCTATTGAGAGTCACTATCATGAGTCACCCTCATGAGTCACCATCACAGGTCACTATTAGAAGTCATTGTCATGAGTGCACATTGATGATATTTTAATGTATGTCACCATTTCAAGTCACAATCAAGATCCCCCATTTAGTGAGCTACAACTGGATGAGTGACAATTCAGTAAGTCACCATTCAGCCGATCACTATTGTATGAGTAACCATTCGTTGGGCCCCTATTTGGTGACTCACTGCTGAAAGAGTGACTATTTGGTGAGTCACTATTCTGTGAGTCACCACCAAGAGTCACCTCCAAGGGTCACCTACAATATTTATTTCTACGATGAAAAATCAATTGAAATATTTCAAAGATGGGATGTTTTGTAAATTAAAGAAATGAGTCACATTGACCTCCCAGAACACCTCAAACACCAAATTCCTACATAGTAATGGTTCAGAGTGTTCTGGCCCACTACAGATAACATGGACGAATCATACTAGATTAATATATTTGGATAAGGAAATTAAAATATTAAAAATTAAATATATTCAATATAAAAATCATTAATCATAAATGTTTTATTAGATGATATATAAAAGAAATTAAATCACTAGAATATTATGTTAATATTCATGAAATAAAAACACTATAATTTCATTTTTTACATGTATGTAAGGTAAATTTTGAGAAAATGTTTCTATCTGTATAAAGGTCCTAAATCCAATAATAAAATGAGTTTATGTGTATTTTAATTCAATATATTTCTCAAATATATCTTTTTTATTTCCATATATATATACCTAATAATATATAATGGAGATATGGATGCTCCCACCAATGTTTTATGTGATACATCAATAGGTGGATAAAAATATAAGAAGGAAAGAATTTTTTATTTCTAGGTTATCAACATTAACATTTTTCTTGGTGAAATTTTTTTTAAACTAACATCAATTTATGGTAAACACAATTTTATCATCTTATAATACACATTATATCAATTTTAATGCATAGATAATTTTTAATGATTATTTATATCTATAAATGGATATATAATAATTATTAATTAATTTTAAATCCAATATATTTATTAGTGTAATGCCAATATTTATTCTTCCTTGAGTGAGGTGGAAAATAAAGAAGAGATATATATCTGATACCAAATCATAAAAATTGATTTAATTTTTAAAATTTAGCTTACAATTTATTTTACGATGTCATAAATATAAATATGATTACTCTGTAAAATATAAGATAGAATGAATAGGAAATATGTAAGTATTTTGCTTCTTTTTATATCATATTATACATTGTATGGTGTAATATTTGATGATATATCTATTTAGAATATATATCATGATAGATATCAAAGCCATAAATTTCAGTGAAAATAATTCATACTATATAATGTGATATCTATCATAAAACATCATATTATATAACAAGGGTGGCCTATAATGATATTTGATATAGGCTTTGGATTGAATTTGTCTTGTGATAGATTATTTTATGAAAAAATGTGATTTATAGTATTGGAGATGATATCAATACATATTTATGTATCTTTAAGAATATATACTAAACTAATTATATTTTTTCATTAAATTAATTTTATACCATCACATTTAATATGTAATATTGTTTGATATTTTTTCTATATTAATAGACCATTTAAATAGATTTCATGGATAATTATTATAAGGGATGAATTAAAGATTCGAATTATATATTTATTTCAATTAAAAATAAATGACTGTATATTTATATTCCCATATTGTGATTTTTTAGGGAAAAAGTCATTGTCTATATCAATGAAGAAGAATTTGGTTATGTGTAGATTGTTTATAACATTATTCTTTGATGAAATATTAAGTGTAGGAATGAAAAAAAATATTTAATATAAGAAATTAATAATCATAATATATTATCCACATATAATTGTATAAATAATATTTTATACATATTTTTAAAAGAATATTCCATCAAAATTATTTCTTAGATATTATTCTATATAATGGAATTGTGGTTTAGGAAATATAAATATTCGTCTTTGTGAATATTTCGTTGAGGTACATAGGTTCTTCTAGGATGAAATATTGTGAAATATAAAATTATTAACTCCAAATTGAAAATATTATATTTGAAGACAATTTATATTTATTTTTTTATTACATAACGTATTTTACCAAATAATTTTGTTTTTATATTTTTTACTTTTTGAATAGAATTTATGTACTCATATATATGTAATATATTACAATCCAACAAATGAAAAACATAATACCTCGTAATTTTACTCATGAGAATGTGTAATATATATTTAATGTGAAAGGATCATGAATACGTTTTGGACATGGTATAATTTTAGAATAGATGGTAAAGGAAATAATTCATTTTTCTGAGGAAATGAATGAGGATAAATAAATTTTTCAAGGCATGAACCACTCCAAGATGAATCTCAATACAGAAATAATGAGATAATATAGAATGGAGGTTAAAACATAAGTATTTCCATTACAACATCAATAATTTGGGGAAAAATAATTTTCACATCTAAATAGTAGGTGAATTTACCTTGGGGAGAACATTTTTTTAACAAGGGAATAACAAGATTAATGACATGACCATTTGATGGAATTCAAATATGATTGAAATTATAATATTTTCATATGGATATATTGTGAAGAATATAAACATATGATAGTTAATCAATGGAGAGGAAGTGAATTTATTAGAGAGGTTTTATTTTCATTATGATGAAGAATAATACATGAGAGGATGATTCCTTATACACTACATAATAATATTTATGAAAATTTAATTATTCATTAAATAGAGAATATTTACATGTTAGTGTATGGCTGTTGGGGATTAGTGTTATCTTATTTTATATTATTAATATTTTATTATCATTTTTCTCTATTTTAATTGTTCTATATTTATTTTAACCCTATACATGGAGGGTAAAAAAATAGTTATTGGTCAATCAAGGATGAGAAACATTTATTATGATTGAGTATGAATGAAAATAGAAACTAATTTTACTATTACATTCTCTCTATGGATATTGGGTCTTCAAACACCATTAATATTAGAATATAAATTTCATTGTATAAATTGATATTGTTTTATTTCATTATTTAGATGCTACAACATGCATAACTGAACTATGATATATTAAAAATTTATTACCTAGAATCTAAATTGAATGGTATAGATAGTAAAAACCACAATATTGAAAATTGTTTTTATTGTTTTTAGATCATTAAAATATATTGATGAAATTATAAAAAAATAGTACTCAGTATTATTTGAAGTTATTTTATAAGTCAATAACATGTTATATAACAAATAAGTTTATTTAAATTTAATAGGGAAATTATATTTAATTTATATCATTTATAGATATTTAATTGAATTAAAATAACAATTTTTTAATTAATAATTATGAATTAATATTATGGTTAATGTATTTTATTTTTCTATAAAAAATATATTTTATGTGTATATTGAAAATACTGATTATTGAAATAACAGTCCTTTTATTTCATGTGAAAGTAAAATTCTATTTTAAATTAAAATTTAATGTTTCATATTAATACATTAATTATAAAAATATAATTATTTTCATTAGATTGAAAATTAATAATTTTTCTATAATATTATCATTTCTCTTAAGACGCATTTTTCAAAAAACCTATTTTATTCATCCAATGTGTTTTAATATTTATGATTTTAATTAACATGATTTAATTATTTTTTTAATTAATTAGTTATATTTTTTTATTCATATTTTTTAAAATTGATTTTATTATGTTTACAATGATGTAAATTGATGTCATTTAGGTTTTATTCTTTGAAATGAATTTTCTAAAATGGGAAAACATTGTGGTTTTTGCACATTATTAAGATTAAATAATTATTATTATATAAATTTAACATCGTAACAAAGATATATTTTTATAATTGAAATTAGTTATATGATTTAAATGCTTGAACTTAAATTTTTATAATTGTAAAGATTTTAAATAGTAAAACCAAATAACCCAGAATATGGATATGCCTCGTCTATTTTGTTTGATTGGAAAAACAATATTGGGATTATTTAGAAAAACCTATTTAATAATTATTTTCTTTAGATATTTTTACCATATACAATAAAATGATAAATTGCATGTCCATTTGGATTCACATTCCCAAGAATGTTGCATAATATAATTTGGATCATTTAAAAAATTTGATGTCTATCACTAAAATAAAATATAAAATGGGTCCTCTACACCTCCCATATTTACACCATGGGAGCCTTTTAGAATATCCAATCCCTGATTAAAATAAATCAATGATTATTTCCTATACTCTTAGCTATTTGTTTTATAATACCAATACTTTAATTATTTTGGTGTAATCTAGAGGTGTTATCTCAAAGAAGAGGTACAAATTTTAAACAATATCATTAGATTTAGTATCATTATACAAAATATGTACATATTTATTATCAAAAAAAATGATTATTATATTATAATAAATATAATTTTTTGTTATTACTAATATAGAAAATACATTTTCCACCCATTCTCCATCAGATGGGAAACCGTTCACAAATGCGTATGAGTAGACTACATTCAGTAAAAAAATTAAACGGGTGGTTTTAATAATGTAATTAAGTTTGATATATGATAGTTACATATTTATTATTATTATTTAAATATAATATGTTATCTAATATTTTACCTTCTAATCCATTGGCAGATAATAATGTAACTCGTCCATACGTTTGGACTAACACCCCCATGAAGTAATAATATTTATTTATCATATTTGATTTACATGGATTGAAAGAGGGTTGATTTTAATAAAATATAAAATATTAATTATTTAAATATAATTATTAATGTTAATTTATTATTTACCTTTCCCTACATTAATTCATTAAAGAGTAAAACCAATATTCTTGTGTACGTACAGATTAAAGTCTCCCAGAAGTGAAATCATTCATTTTTCATCCCCATATAAAATGATTGGATATATAAATATGAATATATATATAATTTTTTTCATTATTAAAATTTCATAAATAAATTTCCTATTATCAATGTTTAAGAACAAAACCTTCTATAAAAAAATATAAGTGAAACATTAAGCAGATAGCACCCAAAAGGATGATTTTAGTTAATAATTTTTAAAAATTGGTATTTAAAATATTTGAGTGGGTCATATATGATATTATAAGTAATAATATTATAATTTTGTATGAAAATAAAATATATAAATTTATTTGACAATTTTTTAGAGCGAATATGAAGCACTTCATATATAAAGTAAGGGTTTCATTGTCTTATTTCCACATTCACAATACATGATTTATATTTCCCACTATATTTTTTTAAATGATTCGACTATTTAATAATTAATTGGATTAAAAAAATTAATTTATCATGCTTTAGGATCCATATCATGTTTATAATTTCCATGTCTACCAAATAAAAAGACTCTGATGTTGTATCTGTTTGTAATGGCCCAGACCACTCCAGTCCATTCCTTTGTGAAAATTTTGCGCTAGATGTGTTCCAGGAAGTCAAGGTGACTTGGGGTGTGTTTGTGAGGACTTTTAAGGAAAAATAAAGGGTAATATCATTCGCACGGGAGGCGCAAAATATGTCTAAAACCGTGCGGGAAAACCATGCGAGGTTGGTGTTGGAGGCAGTGGCTAACGCATGGTTAGCGCACGGTTAGTCTCACGATTCAGACTAACCGTGTAGGGAGTGTTTGATGTGGTAGAAGGTAACACACAGTTAGAAGACGGTTTTCCAAACCGTGCAGACTAACCATGCGGGCACTTAAATTCATATCCTAAAAGTGTGCATCTGAACTCTTTTGCCTCTAAACGGTTCGTTTAAGTCCCTAAGCGGCCATAACTTGGGATTACTCTTCCTTGGAGGTAGGAGAACCTATACCAAGAATTTTGGAGGCTATCTGAAGGCTTATCTTAGAGAATCGAATCCGATTTCTTGATTTATGCGATCGTTCTTATTTGGTTTCATAGATCTACTTAGTTCTACTCCCTATCTTCCCTTGGTTTCTTAGATATACGCCCGTTATAGGTAGATCTAAGTTAGTGGATGTCGAATATGGTGATATTTGGTCTTGTTTGTGTTAGGAGAAGAGATATAGGGACGATCATTAGTGAATAATCCCGGTTTTCTTGGATGTTCTTCGACCATTGTGGTTTTTGTCAAAAACCGTTGAGGTAGGGGATTCATTGCTTCTCTTTATTTTACGTGCAACTATATTGTTTGCATGTTTAATCCCACTGGATGACAATGGAATTGACTTAATAAATAATTTTAACCGGATAAATAAATTTTATCGATTGTATGTTGTTGCTTCATGTTTTTCTAGATAGAGTGATAGCTATGCTTGCTTTTCTTTGCGGTTTTCATTAATGAAAATTAGTAAAGAATATAAACCGGGACTAATTGATATCTTATTGTCTAAAGATAAAGAGGCATGTGAATGAATAAGGTTCTTGTTGTAATTTGATGTTAAACAAATTGGCATGGTAAACATGTATAATTGTTTGTGATAACTTACTAGTTAGGTTCCCAATTTTGGGACCATTGAATTATAAATCTATTAATTCAGGATGGTTTAAAGAATTTGATAGTTTGATAATTCCTTGAAGGGTTCTGAGTTACCTTCTTGTTTGTTGAAATGGCCATAGACCAATTGATGTGATGTTTTATTTCTTACTGCTTGTCCTGTGATGTGACCCTGGAGGGGTGTTGTGATATGTGGGGGAATAGAGGCCTGTTGGTTGTGGTAGTGGATGACACCTAGAGTGGTGAGATGCATCGGTTTATGAATGTGGGTGTCAGGGAGGACATCGGGGATGATGGAATGGGATGGATGTGATTGTTGGATGCTTTTTGGTTCTTTGGTTTTTTATCTACTTTAATTTTTCCCCACTTATCATGGTATCTAGACTTGCTTACCCTTCTTTTGAGAGATGCGAAGACACGCAGAATATGCCATGTGCTTTCTTCGTTTAGCCTCTTAAGGGAGAATGGGTCTACGCCCTTACTATAGGAGAAAAATACTCTATGAGTAGTACACCAACTCACCATGTTGAGCCCCTTGTGTTAGTATCATAAGATTCATTTCTAGAATGCCTGGAAATATGGGAACATAATTCTATAAAGAATTTTTGAATAAATTATGTTAACCCATGGGGTTGGGGTTTGTAGGTACTTAATGATGAGGTTGAGAACTTTTGAAGGGGTAGTAAAACTTTTTTGGATGTGGTGCTAATGGAACATAATGTGGATTTGTTCATGGTTAATTAATGTTTGAAGAATTAATTAACGTAGAGTGGAATTGATACAAAGGAATTTAATTAATCTAATAAATCATTTTTAACTGGTTGTATGCATATAGTTTACCTACTCTTAGAAGTTGTAGCCCAGAGTCCGAGAGAGGTTAGCTGCAGTTGTGTCTATGACTAGGTAATTCCCATAGTGTGGTTGTGAGATCTGTTATATCCTGTACTTTTTGTGTTTCTATATGCTACTCCACCCATTCAGTAAGGGAAACTGACACCCTGGGGATTCTGAGCCCTGAGGGGGAGGGGGGTATTTTCCCCGACATTCCGATTGGAGGAAGAATGGCTGACTACCCCCTTTGACACCGCTCTCTTCTCTTGGTAGATACTTGTTCCATTTGACACAACATTTAGTTTTCCCCATATATGTGTGTAGAGAGTTGTATTGTCTTGTAGTTATTAACACACATATATTCTAGATATAGTTTCCTATGGACTACAAAAGGTGTAACATGTATAGGCTGTGATGGCTGGAGGATCCTTACTCGGCGTATGGGTTATGATGGCTTGAGGTATAACACCTGACGTATGATACATGTTATGCGAGCTGTGGTGGATCCTAGAAAATACCTGGTTACTTCTAGTTGTGAGGATGGTGTGGTGCTTCGCCCAATTGTCTGTGGGCAACCCATTGTGGTGCACGAGGTGCAGATTATGGAGCTTAGCCTAGGTGTTTGCGGGAAAGCCTTTGGAGAGAGATGCACATGACATATTTCATTGGGGGAAAAGTGTAAGACTAGTGGGGGCGTAGTAGTGGGGTACCCTAGATATTATTTACTATATGATATATTCTTGTATGTGTTACTTGGTAAGAGTAGCCATGGTGAGGTTGAGAACTTAGTATACATGTTTAGGTGATGAGTTGGTTTCACATGTTTTTCACTGGGCTTTATCATGCTTTCTTTAATTTTTCATTAGAGGCTTTGGGGAGAATCATACTGAGTATACTATTATAATCACCCTATGTATATATAAACTATATTTTAGGTCACTTGGAGCAGGTTGGAGATCGAGCTGGTTCCTACTAGCTTGGGGGTTGCAGGAGCTGTTTGGGCTTGTGGTTGTAGTTGTTTTTACTTTCATTTGGGTACTTTCAGTTTTTCCTTTTCAGTTGTAGTACTTTTTCAGGAAATTACATATGTACACTCGAGTTTCTTTTATATATTCCAGTTCCGAGTTGGGGTTGGTTGGTGTGTATCTTATCTCTCTCTTGCACATGTGTTCTCTTAGAGGGAAATGCCTCCCATTTGTGTGTTACTATACCCTCATTGCTAGTCGCCAACCCGGGGCCTACTGGAGGCAGGAGTCAGGGGGTCATTATCTCCTTTCTCACATTGCCGGCCCATGAGGGGTACACTTTGTGAGGAGGGGGTCATGACAGAGTGGTATCAGAGGTCTGGTTGAGGGATATGATGGATTTTTGAGTTAGGCACAGGTGAGGATGCATGGGTTAGTAAGGAAAAAATATCATTCATGTTTTTCAAGTGTGGTAAACACTGGAGATCAATGAGACGTAGGTATTTAGGGCCCCCTATGATCTGATGTACGAACCTTTAAGTTTACAATGGCCATTAAACAATGTGATACTGGTTGTAGGGTAGAGACCTTGGAAAGGATCATGCATCATTCTTCATTGTTCCTATGTTTGAATAGGTAGACCATGGGATAGGTCAAACTAAAACGAATAAAAGAAAAACATTAAATAATTAATTTTGAGTCTTCCACAATACAGGTTTAGGAGATATAAGTGTTTTTTATTTTACAGGTATGGAACCAGGTCGACGTCCATGTTAGGTTCGCATAGAAGATGTCCAACAGGCTGTTCCAGAAGATCAGCGCAGGGTAGAGATTGATGATGATGACACGTGGAGGAAGACACTATGAGAGTTTTAGCACCAGAGTCTGCTGAAGTACAAGGGCTCTGTTTTAGATGTAGTCACAGAATACTGGGTGGAGGATGTCGAGAGAGGCTTCAGTTCGATCCATGCACAAAAGGAGCACTAGGTGTCTTTAGTTGTGATGATGCTGCGTGGAGTAGCAAGGTAGTGGTGGATCTTATTCCTCAGGGATCGTGCGGAGTTAGCGATATCATGGGAGGAGTTATATGAAAAGTTTAGAGTCGAGTTTCTTTCTTCGACTGTGAAGGCATCCAGTCCCCAGGATCTTCATACCCTTTGACATGGGAGCTCCAGTGTTCAAGAGTTTGGAATCTATTTCAGGGACCTTTTATGATATTCTTTAGTCCTGTTAACAGATGAGGAGGCCTGGGTAAATAATATCGAGGAGGATTTGCGTCCAGAGATCCAGCGTCAGGTCAACCCATTTATGTTAAACAAATATCTTGAGGTGCTGGTGAGGGTAGAGGTTTTTGAGATGACATTGGCCAGGACTGGATCATCATGAGAGGGGTATCAGAATGATTCCTCATGAAGCAGATCTGTGGTCTGGGGTTCCTAGTTTTCAGGGTTGAAGGGTTTCCGTTCAGCTGAGGGTAGGTCTGAACCCTTCACATCTCATTTCTCTGGGGGATGCATCTCTTAGGTCTATGCCAAAGGATCATGCACTTGTTTTTCTTATGGTGGTCGTGCCATTAGAATCGGGAGTGCCAAACCATTCAGAGTGGTCATCGTGCACTGGGTCCTTTGCTCTGGGTTCCTCCATTGAGGCAGTTCCACCTGAGGCAGCAGGATCCATTTTCACCAACTTTTGATCACCAAAGGGTAGTTGGGGCAAGTATAGGATTACCCCATGATGCTCCTCATCCGCAGAGAGTAGATTGCGGCTGTGGTGTTGGTCTTTATAAGGATCATAGAGGCCATGTACGAGGTCGTAGTTAGCTTCATGCTCTAGCACTGCTAGCTCTAGACGAGCCAGATGTCATTCAAGGTACCCTTTTCTTGTTTTCTACCTTGGTGTATGCCTTGTTTGATTCAGGAGCAACACACTCATTCATATCACCTACACTTGTCCATGCTTTGGGACTTGAGGTAGAGATGCTTCCAGTGCCCTTGGCGTTGACTACGCTAGTGAGAGATCGAGCTGACTTGTTTGAAGTATATAAATATTGTGAGATATTTTCGGGGAAACACCGTTCATGGGTAGATTTACTATGTTTACGAATACAACCATATGATTACATCCTCGGCATAGATTGGTTGTATTCGGTGTAGGCTATTGTGGATTGCTTCAGGAAGAAGGTTGCTTTATTTGGGGTGGATGGAGAGAAAGTGTTGTTTTTTTGTGAGAGAGATCCTCAGATGGGCCATAGGCACGTTCCATCTTTTTCATCCATGATGGATGAGATGATGTTGAGTTCTTTAAAGGATCAGCAGTTGATGTTTTCTGGGGCCGTAGAGGAGTACCCCAATTTCTTTCTAGAAGAGGTTGTAACATTACCCCTTCAACGACAAATTGAGTTTGGTATTGAGCTACAACCATGAGCTTCTCCTATCTCTATGTCTCCATATAGGATGGACCCTTTTCTGTTATAAGAGCTACGTATACTAATTGATGGCCTGTTACGGTGTGGTTTTTTTTGGCCAAGTGTTTCCCCGTGGGGTGCACCAGTTTTGTTCGTGAAGAAGTCCAACGATAGTTTGCAGTTGTGTGTCGATTATCATCACATGAACAAAGTGACAATAAAGAATTGCTATCCTATTTTGCGGATTGATGATTTTTTCGATCAACTAATGGGTGAATGTTGGTTATCAAAGATCGAATTGCGGTTAGGATACCATTAGATGGATGTGAAGGATGAGGATATTCCAAAGACTGCTTTCCATTGACATCATTGGCATTATTAGTTTGTTGTGATGCCGTTTGGCGTGACGAATGCTCCAGCTATATTCATGTGATTGAGGAATGCTGTGTTCTGTGATTTCCAGTACAATTTCGTGGTATTTTTCATCAACTACATAATTGTGTACTCGAAATCTAAGGAGGAGAATGCACAGCATCTACGAGCCATTTTGGGAGTTCTTCTTCGAAATCAGTTGTTCAGGAAGTTGTCGAAGTGTGAGTTTTAGGCTCGGAAAGTCCGTTTCATGGGGCATGTTGTTTCCAAATAGAGAGTAGATGTGGATCCATTGAATATTGAAGCAGTTGTGTCTTGGAAATCTCCCAACATAGTTTTAGATGTGTGAACTTTCCTTGGTCTCACAGGCTACTAGAGGAGGTTCGTAGACAATTTCTTACGAGTTTCGACTCCTCAGATAGCTTTGACTAGGAAGGATTATCCATTCATATGGACTGATCTGTGTCAGGTAGCTTTTGAGTATCTAAGGGAGACGTTAATAAGTGATCCAATCCTTTGTCTTCCAGCTGAAGAAGTTCAGTTTGATTTTTTATGCTATGCTTCATATCTGGGGTTAGGCTATGTTTTCATGCAACAGAGGTCAGTTGTTTTATATGGGTCTCGGTAGTAGAATCCCCATGAATGTAGATATACCTCCCATGAACCTGGGTTGGAATCCATGGTGTTTTATTTGAAATTGTGGATACATTACCTCATTGGTGAGAGCTTTGTTGTTTTCACTAATCCTAAGAGTTTGAAGTATGTTTTCTCCCAAAGTGAATTGAACTTATGACAACATTGGTGGATGGATTTATTACAAGAATTCAAATTTTAAATATAGTATACACCTGGTAAATGGAATGTTGTAGGTGATACGCTAAGATGAAAGTCACATAGTGATTCTGTGTGTGAATCCAGAAATTCCTGGAGAGTACTGGAAGAACTGTCAGCATTACATCTTGATATGGGAGAAGTTTGAGGTAGAGGTTGTCTTTTTCAGATGATGGTACTGTCACCCCTAGTGTAGAAGGTGGAAGAGTCCCAGTTAAGGGATCTTGAGTTGGAGGTCTGGAGAGAACGAGTTGTTTTTGGTGAGGCCCCTGATGGTTTGTTAGAGGACGAACAACACAGAGTGTTGTATCGCGAAAGGATTTGTGTTCCTTTAATGATGTGAGATACGGTTCATAGAGAGTTTCATGGGTCTCCTTTAGCGGTTCATCCTAGCGTAACAAAGATGTACCAATCCTTGAAGAGTCAGTTTTGGTGGCCTAGGATGAAGCCTGCGAATGCGGAGTTTGTGTCTCGATGTTTAGTCTGCCAGAAGGTGAAGGTTGAACACCATGTTCCTGGTGGTCTTCTCCAGCCATTAGAGATTCCTCAGTGTAAGTGGGAGGAAATCTTAGTGGACTTTGTTACAGGTTTTCCACTAGATCAGGGAGGACGTGATGGTATTTGGGTGGAAGTGGATCGTTTAACAAAATCAACCCAATTCATAGCGATCAAGGAGTCGAGCTCAGTGGATGTTAAGTCGAGGCAGTATCGAGAGGAGGTGGTGAGAGTTCATGGAGTCCCAAGGAAGATCATTTTTGATTGGGATCCTCATTTCACCTCCAAGGTGGGGAGAGGTCTCCAAAATGCCTTGAGTTCTCAACTATGCCTTATCACTGCTTTTCACCCTCAAATTGATGGTCAGAAAGAGAAAACTATCCAGACTCTTGAAGAAATGTTACGCTCTTGTTTTCTTGATTTTGGAGACTCATGGATGAGGAACTTACCCTTGGAAGAGCTCACATAAAATAATAGATTTCACTCCACCATCGGTATGGCGCCGTTTGAAGCCTTGTATGGTCGGCCATGCCATTCTCCGTTGTGCTGGACTTGGGTCGGAGAGTCAGTAATTCTCGGACCCGAACTAGTGCAGAATAAAATAGAGATGGTTCAGGTGACTCGTGAAAGGATGAATACAGCGCAAGATCTTCATAAATCATATGCCGATCAAAGAAGGATACCCTTAGAGTTTAATGTTTGTGATCATGTGTTTCTGAAGGTGACTCTCCGTCATGGGCAGCGATGGTTTGGTTGTGGAAGTAAGATTTATCCCCGGTTTTTTGGGCCTTTTGAGGTGTTAGCTCTTATCGGAGATGTGGCGTATCGAGTAGCACTTCCCCCTTAGATGAGTCAGATACATGATGTTTTCCTTGTATCACATCTCCGTCGTTATCTTCATGACAACTCTCACGTTATCGATTGATGAGAGTGTAGCACCCCGAGATTTTATGAAAAATATTCTTTTAATTTCATTAATGTCTTTCGTTGTATGCTACACCAAGATTACCTTGCACTATACGCAACACCGTATTAGCATGTAGTATACGCAACACTATTCTTAGATCATGTTACACACAATTTTGATAATAGTTATTCTACGCAACATTGAGTATATATATATATATATATTCAATGTATAAATGAAATATGGTTGGATTATGTTATACAAAACAATGAAGGATTCTTGCACAACACGCAACCCTGACTTGGATTGCATTACACGGAAGCGCGACCTTCCGCAATAGCGTGAGTTGTACCCAATACCGAGTTTCGCTAAACAGTGATGTGCTATTAAAATATTATTAAAACTAGCCGTTATGAATAGTAATAACCACTTTTTGAAATTTTTTGAATTTTATTTTTCCAAATGGACTTCATTTTTGGATTCGGAATATCGAAATTAGCTTAGTGTGAAATTTTGGTACTTTTCGGATAACTTTCATTTTCTGATGAATAGTGAAAATTAGTAAATTTTAATTAAAAACAACTGTTTTAATCGAAAAAATTAATAGTGATAAATTATTAATTTGAGTGGTTTAAAATTATATTTAGAATATATTTATTAAAATTTAATACAATTTTGGCCATTGGATGTAATTTCACATTTAAACCAGACATAAACAAACGTTAATCTTTTGATAGTTATTATCTCTTAAGAACACGCTATTTGTTTTGACGATGGGAATTAATTTTCAAATTATGTAATTCAACTGATATGTTTTGAATTTGTTAAAATAGACATCATTTTTCAGTTCATAATATCAAATATATCTTAGGCCTAATTTTTGGTATTAATATGGAAACTTTCATTTTTTGATGAATAGTGAAACCACTAAGTGGTAGTTAAAAAATGAATTTTTTATAAAACATCATTTTACCACTTCTGTGAGTGGAATTTCAAAAATCCGAGAGACACGGTTGATGTCAGTAAGTAAAATGTTGTTCAATGAGATGAAAATAATTTTTGGTGAATAGTAACTTTTTACTTTTTTTACCACGGTTAAAAGTAAATAGGGTAGTTAAGGGTAAAAATGATATTATTATTACCCTAAAACATTTCTTAATAATATTGGATAAGTTTAATTCGACCAAAAACAACCTTAGGAATAAAATATGACCATTTAGGCCTAATTTGATTTGATTAGTACATTTATTATTAATTTATTTAAAGAAGGGTTAAAATAGTTTAAATCAATGTTTAATAAGTATAACAATTTTAATATAGGGTTATACATAAGATAAATTCGACTATAAATATTCATTAGAAAGATAAAATGATTTCATATATAATGGTATTTTATTTGTAATTTTTATACATTAAATAATTTAATTTATTTAGGACACAAAGATGATGCAGTAATTATCTTATTAATGAAATATTGACATAATTGATGTTATAAATACCAAAATAAATGTACTTTGACACTTTTAATGAATTACAAAAATTTTATAGGTTAATATTACATGTTAGTATTTATTTAATTAACTTTATTCGAACTAATCATTCTGTTATGATTTTCACAAAAATCAATTAATAAATAGTGTCAAAATTGACATAAAATAGTTTTTTAAAAAAATTATATTATTAATTGTTATTTTATTCCTAAAAATCTAAGGTTCGGCCAAATGACTTAGATAAGGTTATATATATTAATAATAAACAACTTGGGGTTCGTTTGGCTGCTTATTGTAAGTTTATTAACCTTATAGTATATGAAAACATGAAGACACAGTAAAAGTAAAATTATTTAACCTAATGTTAAATCTAAATGATAAGGTTAAAATAGGAACCTATACTTGTCTAAATTATATTGGATGAGAGGATTTCGACCCATCCCCACCCTAGCTTCGAAATAAATCAATTTTTATCTACTTATAACCGAATTTGGCTTTATAATAAAATAATATTTTTTATTATTCCAAAGGTGCCCCTCTCCTCCCTTATAAAAGGGAACCTCCTCCCTCTCTTCCTCACACCACTTTGAGCCTAAATCTCAGCCAACCCCTGCCAAATTCTCTTCTCCACTTCCCCAGAAACATCCTAGAGGTCCTGGTCTTCTTCAAAGACCAATTTTAGTGCCCTAAGAGGAGGACTCAAAGAGGTGCTTCAAAGAAGAGGAGGTTCAGACACTTACGAAGCATATCAGACCTAAGGTAAGGGATAAATTCTCAATCTCATTATTGTCCAATATTGCTTATACGTAAGTATTTACTGGGGTTACATTTATCATCCATGACCATGTTTTCTAAAAAAAAATCATAAAATGTCTACCATTCTTACATGGATGTTTAAAGTCATTTTTACCCTTTATTGACTTTTTACCACATTATATGAATGGAATCTTTCCTTTGGTTACCATATAAGGTATTTTTTGACTTTTCTAACAAAAGTACATGGAGAATGTTATTTTATACGGTGTGAATAGATTTTTACGATTTCATAACGCCTCATTTTCAAGAAGCTTATTCTACAAGATTGCATGATTATTTTCAACAAAACCCGTATCTTTTAAAATTGCATGGAATTTTGTGAAAAGAAAATGATTTTAAAGAAGAAAGGATATTTTCCTCAATAATTCATTTCAAGTGTTTTGTCAAAACTATTTTCCATCTAAGATGACATTATTTCATATGTGTATGTTTCAAGTAAAATGTCTCTATTGTTTAAATGGTTTCAATTTTCTTATGATGAAATGATATCAATTGTTTATGGATTATGTTATGATGGCATGATGTTTAATAATCCCATTTTATTTCATGGGTTATGCTATGATGTATGATTTATGATTTTGTGGCACACGAAAGAATGATTTCATTATGAGATGGGTGGGACCTATATCTCCCTCCAATGCCCTAGGTAAAGATTTATATCTCATGAGATAGACATGGCTGGAAAGACAAGTTAAACAAGTCCAGTGATACAGGACTGGAATGAGGACTGAACTCGATTCAGAAAGCAAATTTGTCCACTAAGATGGTCTTGGCAGCAATGCCTTTTCTACTATGGAAATCATATCATGTGCTTAATGGTTTCCACAATTAAATGTTTTATTCCCATTCTATTTTATCATTCTTAATGTTCTTTTATGATCTATGCCTTACGTACTTCCATGTTTTATGTCATTGCTCATGATTTTGATGTTTAAACATTATGTTCATGTTTTTAAGTTCAAATGTATATGGTATGTTTCATTTTATCCATGCTTACCCTTACTGAGCATTTCAGCTTACCCTTTTTATGTTTTATTTTCCCTAGGATATAAAGAAAGGTTTTAGGTAAGAAAAAAAAGGGGACGATCTTTAGGGGAGATGTTGAAGATCTTTCACCACGATTAGAAGATTACGTTCCAAGTTTCCAAAGACACTAAACTATTACGATCCTTGTGTGTCTATTATTGTTATGTATTAAGTATTCTGATAAAGTAATGTAATATCCATGTACGTTAAGCTTCGGGTCTCTACAGTTGGTATCAGAAGAAATGTTTAGTCAACCTTTGGAAACTAGGATGCGAGAACATTAGTGAGATCCCTAGAGATATTTCTATGGTATGTCTAGAGATGTCCCTAAGAATAAGTATACGTATAGGATATAGTCCTTGAACTATGGTAACGATATTTGATTAAACCAAAGATGTTATATATTGAGGTTACTCCCCATTTATTATGATTTTTTCCTCTCACACTATTTTTTTTGGGTTTTAGAAAATGGCTGGAAACAAGATGATTCACGATAATGGAGGATATGATGGACAATGGAATGATATTATTCATAATCAACCAAATGAAATGGGATTTGGAATTCCAATCATCATTAATATTCCGAATCAGCAATCTCGTAATATGATCAATAAAGTAAAATTTGGTATGTTTCCTGACTCGGCTAATAAGAGAAAGATGGAGTTTCATGAAGATCATCGGGGAAAGAAAGTTCAATTTCCCCTATGTAAATCATGTGGGAAGAGGCATCAAGGAGAATGTTTCAAAGGAACTGGAAGATGCTTTGGGTGTGGAAAAGAAGGATACAAATCCAGTAAGTGCAAAGGAAAAGTTTCAGTTAACACCAGGGATGAGGATAATGGTATTGCTATGACATCAAAAATGGTTAAATGTTTTAAATGTTTAATGTACGGGAATTATGAAAACCAATTCCCTAAGGGAATGTCTCATGAAGAGAATCAGTATTGTCATATGGGTAGTATTTATGTTGATGATGATGAATAGACTACAAATGATATGTGAGTTGAAATAATTGTTGATGCTCGGTCAATGGTTTATGAATGTAGTGGAATGATTACATGTTTATCATGTGTAATGTTGTATAAGTAATCTCGTGGTACTATGGAATAAAGATACATCTATGGATTGTTACACTATTGTCTTTCCTTGAGTTTTGAAAGTGTATGATTAATGGTACCAGTATCCATGAATGGTTTTTCAGATATTTTTGGAATGTAGATTATATGCGCATAATGAAGGGATAAGGAGAAAATTAAATGTTTGATAGTATTCATGAGCACATGACTGATATAAGAAAATAGTTATATCAGGGTTTGAGTATATATAATTTTTGGTTTTTGGTATGTGGAATAAGTTAAATTTTGAAAACACTAATGTTTTTTACTAAGATTCAATGGGTATTCATTTTTCAGGAGAATACATGATTAAGGCCTTAGAATATTTGGAATGTGACTAACAAGACATATCTTATGATATATGGGGATCAAGGATGGTATTAACATGCTTGTTATATGAAATCTCTGGTAATCATTTTCAATATATCATGAGAGTGGACTGCAATATTATGGATAAGCCTAAAGATTGGAATGGATTATGTTGGACATAAGTTAGTATTGTATAAGGATATAAGTTTTTTCGATATTATTAATGGGCTGTTATAGTAATTTAGTTTTAGAAAAAAGGACAACCTGTAGGACTGGTGAGAGCCCATCGCGTCGGACAAGGCTGTGGGAATTAAACCCACAACCAAAGTGCAACTAGCCTTTATTGCCTACCACTGGCCTATAGGAATTCCCTGGTTAGTAGAAACTAGTTTTATTTTATTAAGCGGTGTGATATATGAGGTATATGTTCATTTTTTGGAACCATATACGATTAATCTAACCATAAGATGGACTTATAACTTTTGCTAACCTTTTGTTTGAAACAGATGGAATGACCCATCATTCTATCACATGATCTGCTAACACATCACGAATAACAAATTCAAAATCATTTCTTTAAGGAATGAAGGGGAAATTGTTCAATTCACGAACAACTGTGAAATTGTACCAAAATCATGAAAGTATTTCTTTTAATTCACCAACTTTTGGGAAATGATCTTGAAAAACAAAAATGGTGTCCTAGTGCCCTTATATCTGATGAATCAGATGGTACCTTAGATCATCTAAAATCTATGGCTTTGTGATTGTTGGCTATTTCATAGCCATGTTCTCTACCACTCTCCATCAGAACTTGATCGTTAAATTTTTGTTCCATATCCATATTTTCACATATGTTCTCCTACGTGGAAACCCAATGATGTGATAATTTGGGTAACCGTTACATTTCATACATTAGTTTTTTAAGGCAAGTTTAGGTATTCCTTTTTACGATGTGGGTTTCTATTAAACAAACTTTCAAGTAGTAAACCATTTATAACCCCGATGAATTTCGAGGGCGAAATTCATTTTAAGGGGGTTAGAATGTAACACCATGAGATTTTATGAAAAATATTCTTTTAATTTCATTAATTTATTGTGTTATATGCTACACCAAGATTACCTTGCGCTATACACAACACCGTATTTCCTTGCAGTATACGCAACACTATTCTTAGATCATGTTACACACAATTTTGATAACAGTTATTCTACGTAACATTGAATATATATATATATATATATTCAATGTATAAAAGAAATATGGTTGGATTATGTTATATGAAACAAAGAAAGATTATTTCACAACACGAAACCCTGACTTGGCTTGCATTACACGCAAGCACGACCTTCCGCAATAGCGTGTGTTGTACGCAATACCGAGTTTCTCTAAACAATGATATGCTACTAAAATATTATTAAAACTAGCTATTATAAATAGTAATAACCACTTTTTGAAATTTTGTAAATTTTATTTTTCAAAATGGACTTCATTTTTGGATTAGGAATATCGAAATTAGCTTAGGGTGAAATTTTGTTACTTTTCAGATAACTTTCATTTTCTGATGAATAGTAAAAATTACTAAATTTTAATTAAAAACAACCGTTTTAATCGAAATAATTAACAGTGATAAATTATTAATTTGAGTGTTTTTAAAGTAGATTTATAATATATTTTTACAATTTAATACAATTTTGGTCATTGGATATAATTTCACATTTAAACTAGAAATAAACAAATGTCAATCTTTTGATAGTTATTATCTCTTAAGAACACACTATTTGTTTTGACGACGGGAATTAATTTTTATATTATGTAATGCAATTGATATGTTTTGAATTTGGTAAAATAGACATCATTTTTCAGTTCATAATATCAAATATAGCTTAGGACTAATTTTTGGTATTTTTTTGGAAACTTTCATTTTTTGATGAATAGTGAAACCACTAAGTGGTAGTTAAAAAATGAATTTTTCATAAAACATAATTTTACCGCTTCTGTGAGTGGAATTTCAAAAATCCGAGAGACACGGTTGATGTCAGTATGAAAAATGTGGTTCAATGAGATGAAAATAATTTTTGGTGAATAGTAACTTTTTACTTTTTTTTCCACGATTAAAAGTAAATAGGGCAATTAAAGGTAAAAATGATACTATTATTACCCAAACACATGTCGTAATTCTATTGGATAAGTGTAATTCGACCAAAAAAACCTTAGGAATAAAATATGAACATTTAGGACCACTTGGATTAGATTAGGACATTTATTATTAATTTATTTAAAGAAGGGTTAAAATAGTTAAAATCAATGTTTAATAAGTATATCATTTTTAATATAGGGTTATACATAAGATACATTCAACTATAAATATTCCTTAAGAAGCTAAAAGGATTTCCTACATAATGGTATTTTATTTGTAATTTTTAGACATTAAATAATTTAATTTATTTATGACACAATGATGATGCAGTAATTATATTATTAATGAAATATTGACATAATTGATGTTATAAATACCAAAATAAATGTAATTTGAGACTTTTTATGAATTCCAACAATTTTATAGATTAATAATACATGTTAGTATTTATTTAATAAATTTTTTTCGAACTAATCATTCTGCTATGATTTTCACCAAAATCAATTAATAAATAGTCTCAAAATTGACATAAAATAGTTTTTAAAACAAATATTATATTATTAATTGTTATTTTATTACTAAAAATCTAAGGTTTGGCCAAATGACTTATATAAGGTTATATATATTAATATTAAACACCATGGGGTTCGTATGGCTGCTTATAGTAAGTTTATTAACCTTATAGTATAAGAACACAAGACGACATAGTAAAAGTAAAATTATTTAACTTAATGTTAAATCTAAATGATAAGGTTAAAATGGGAACCTAAACTTGTCTAAATTTTATTGGATGAGAGTATTTCGACCCATCCCCACCTTAGCTTCAAAATAAATCAATTTTTAGCTATTTATAACCGAATTTGCCTTTATAATAAAATAATATTTTTAGTTATTCCAAAGGTTCCCCTATCATCACTTATAAAAGGGCACCTCCTCCCTCTCTTCCTCACACCACTTTGAGCCTTAAAGCTCGGCCAACCCCTGCCAAATTCCCCTCTCCACTTCCACAGAGACATCCTAGAGGTCCTGGTCTTCTTCAAAGACCAATTTTAGTTCCCTAAGAGTAGGACTCAGAGAGGCGCTTCAAAGAAGAGGAGGTTCGGACACTTATGAAGAAAATCGGACCTACGGTAAGGGATAAATTCTCAATCTCATTTTTATCCAAGATTGATTATACATTAGTATTTACTGGGGTTACATTTATCAACAATGACCATTTTTTCTAAAAATTCTTTCATAAAATGTCTACCACTCTAACATGGATGTTTAAAGTCATTTTTACCCATTATTGAATTTTTACCACATTTTATGAATGTAATCTTTCCTTTGGTAACCATATAAGGTAATTTTTGACTTTTCCGACAAAAGTACGAGGAGAATGTTATTTTATACGGCGTGAACAGATTTTTACGGTTTCATAACGCCTCATTTTCAAGAAGATTCTTCTACAAGATTGCATGATTATTTTCAAAAAACCCTTATCTTTTAAAATTGCATGTAATTTTGTGAAAAGAATATGATTTTAAAGAAGAAAGGATATTTTCCTCAAGAATTCATTTCATGTGTTTTGCCAAAACTATTTTCCATCTAAGATGACATTATTTCATATGTGTATGTTTCAAGTATAATGTCTCTATGATTTAAATGGTTTTAATTGTCTTATGATGAAATGATATCAATTGTTTATGGATTATTTTATGACAACATGATGTTTAAGAATCCCATTTTATTTCACGGGTTATGCTATGATTTATGATTTATGATTTTGTGGGACACGAAATAATGATTTCATTATGAGATGGGTGGGACCTATATCTCCCTCCAATGCACTGGGTAAAGATTTATATTTCAAGAGATAGACATGGCTGGAACGACTAGTTAAACCGGTTCAGTAATACAGGACTGGAACGAGGAGTGAACTCGATTCAGAAAGGGAATTTGTCCACTAAGATGGTCTTGGCAGCAATGCCATGGCTACTATGGAAATCATATCATGTGCTTAATGGTTTCCACAATTACTTGTTTTATTCCCATGCTATTTTATCATTCTTAATGTTCTTTTATGATCTATGCCTTACATACTTCCATGTTTTATGTCATTGCTCAAGATGTTGATGTTTAAACATTATGTTCATGTTTTTAAGTTCAAATGTATATGGTATGTTTTATTTTATCCATTCTTACCCTTACTGAGCATTTGAGCTCACCCTTTTTATGTTTTCTTTTCCCCAGGATATAAAGATAGGTTTTATGTAAGAAAAAAAGTGGAAGATCTTCATGGGAGATGTTGAAGATCTTTCACCACGATTAGAAGATTACGTTCCAAGTTTCCAATGACACTAAACTATTACGATCCTTGTGTGTCTATTATTGTTATGTATTAAGTATTCCGCTAAAGTAATGTAATATTCATGTACGTCAAGATTTGGGTTTCTACAGTTGGTATCAGAGGAAAAGTTTAGTCATCCTTTCGAAACTAGGATGTGAGAACTTTAGTGAGATCCCAGGAGATATTTCTAAGGTATGTCTAGGGATGTCCCTAAGGATAAGTATACGTATAGGATATAGTCCTAGAACTATGGTAACGCTATTAGATTAAACCAAATATGTAATATATTGAAGTTACTCCCCCTTTATTATGATTTTTTCCCCTCACACTATTCTTTTTGGGTTTTAGAAAATGGCTGGAAACAAGATGATTCACGATAATGGAGGATATGATGGACAACAGAATGATATTCTTCATAAGAAACCAAATGAAATGGGATTTGGAAGTCCAAAAATCATTCTTATGCCGAATCAGCAATATCATAATATGATCAATAAAGTAAAATTTGGTATGTTTCCTGACTCGGCTAATAAAAGAAATATGGAGTTTCATGACGATAATTGAGGAAAGAAAGTTCAATTTCCCCTATGTAAATCATGTGGGAAGAGGCATCAAGGACAATGTTTCAAAGGAACTGGAAGATGCTTTGGGTGTGGAAAATAAGGATACAAATCCAGTAAGTGCAAAGGAAAAGGTTTAGTTAACACCAGGGATGAGGATAATGGTATTTCCACGACATCAACAATGGTTAAATGTTTTAAATGTTTAATGTATGGGCATTATGAAAACCAATTCCCTAAGGAAAAGTCTCATGAAAAGAATCAGTATTTTCGTATGGGTAGTATTTATATTGATGATAATGAAGAGACTACAAATGATATGTGAGATGAAAGAATTGTTGAAGCTCGGTCAATGGTTTAATAATGCAGTGGAATGATTACATGTTTATCATGTGTAATGTTGTATAAGTAATCTCGCGGTACTATGGAATAAAGAGACATCTAAGGATTGTTACACTATTGCCTTTCCTTGAGTTTTGAAAGTGTATGATTAATGGTACCAGTATCCATGAAAGGATATTCAGATATTTTTGGAATGTAGATGATATGTGCATAATGAAGGGATAAGGAGAAAATTAAATGTTTGATAGTAATCATGATCTCATGACTGATATAAGGAAATAGTTATATCATGGTTTAAGTATATAGAATTTTGGGTTTTTGGTATGTGGAATAAGTTAAATTTTGACGACACTCATGTATTTTACTAAGATTCAATGGGTATTTATTTTTCAAGAGAATACATGATAAAGGCCTTAGAATATTTGGAATGTTACCAACAAGACATATCTTATGATATATGGGGATCAAAGATGGTATTATCATGCTTGTTATATGAAATCTATTGTAATCGTTTTCACTATATTATGGGAGTGGACTGCAATATTATTGATAAGCCTAAAGATTGGAATGGATTATGTTGGACAGAAGTTAGTATTGTTTAAGGAAAGAAAAATTTTCGATATTATTAATGGGATGTTATAGTAATGTAGTTTTAGAAAAAAGGACAACCTGTAGGACGAGTGACAGCCCATCGCCTCAGACAAGGGTGTGGGAATTAAACCCACAACCGAAGTGCGACTAGCCTTTATTTTTAACCACTGGCCTACATGATGTCCCTGTTTAGTAGAAACAAGTTTTATTTTATTAAGCGGTATGATATATGAAGTATAAGTTCATTTTTTGAACCATATACGATTAATCTAACCATAAAATGGACTTATAACTTTTGCTAACCTTTAGTTTGAAACAGATGGAATGACCCATCATTTTATCACATGATTTGCTAACACATCACGAATAACAAATTAAACTTCATTTCTTTAAGGGATGAAGGCGAAATTGTTCAATTAACGAACAACAGTGAAATTGTACCAAAATCATGTAAGTATTTCTTTTAATTCACCAACTTTAGGGAAATGATCTTGAAAACCAAAAATGTTGTCCTAGTGCCATTATATCTGATGAATCAGATGGTACCTTAGATCATCACAAATCTATGCCTTTGTGATTGTTGGCTATTTCATAGACATGTTCTCTACCACTCTCCATCAGAACTTGATGGTTAGATTTTTCTTCCATATCCATATTTTCACATATGTTCTCCTACGTGGAAACCCAGTGATGAGTTAATTTGGGTAAATGTTACATTTCATACTTTAGTTTTTAAAGGCAAGTTTGGGTATTACTTTTTATGATGTGGGTTTTTATTAAACAAACTTTCGAGTAGTAAACCATTTATAACCCCGACGAATTTCGAGGGTGAAATTCATTTTAAGGGGGGTAGAATGTAACACCCGGAGATTTTATGAAAAATATTTTTTTAATTTCATTAATATCTTGTGTTGTATGCTACACCAAGATTACCTTGCGCTATACGCAACACCGTATTAGCTTGCAGTATACACAACACTATTCTTAGATCGTGTTACACACAATTTTGATAATAGTTCTTCTACGCAACATTCAGTATATATATATATATATATTCAATGTACAAAAGAAATATGGTAGGATTATGTTATATGAAAAAAATAAGGAATCTTGCACAACACACAACCCTGACTTGGCTTGCATTACACGCAAGCGCGACCTTCCGCAATAGCTTGTGTTGTACGCAATACCGAGTTTCTCTAAACAATGATATAATGTTAAAACATTATTAAAACTAGACATTATGAATAGTAATAACCAATTTTTGAAATTTTATTAATTTTATTTTTCAAAATGGAATTCATTTTTGGATTTGGAATATCGAAATTAGCTTAGGGTGAAATTTTTGTACTTTTTGGATAACCTTCATTTTCTGATTAATAGTGAAAATTAATAAATTTTAATAAAAAACAAACGTTTTAATCGAAATAATTAATAGTGATAAATTATTAATTTGAGTGTTTTAAAAGTATATTTAGAATATATTTTTATAATTTAATACAATTTTGGACATTGGATATAATTTCACATTTAAACTAGACATAATCAAATGTCAATCTTTTGATAGTTATTATCTCTTAAGAACACGCTATTTGTTTTGAGGACGGGAATTAATTTTTAAATTAAGTAATTCAATTGATATGTTTTGAATTTGGTTAAATAGATATCATTTTTCATTTCATAATATCAAATATATCTTAGGTCTAATTTTTGGTATTTTTCTGGAAACCTTCATTTTTTGATGAATAGTGAAACCACTCAGTGGTAGTTAAAAAAATGAATTTTTCATAAAACTTATTTTTACCGCTTCTGTGAATGGAATTTCAAAAATCCTAGAGACACGGTTGATGTCAGTAAGTAAAATGTGGTTCAATGAGATGAAAATAATTTTTGGTGAATAGTAACTTTTTACTTTTTTTTACCACGGTTGAAAGTAAATATGGTAATTAAAGGTAAAAATGATATTATTATTACCCTAATACATGTCTTAATTCTATTAGATAAGTGTAATTAGACCAAAAACAACCTTAGGAATAAAATATTACCATTTAGGCCCACATGGATTAGATTAGGACATTTATTATTAATTTATTTAAAGAAGGGTTAAAATAGTTAAAATCAATGTTTAATAAGTATATCATTTTTAATATAGGGTTAAACATATGATAAATTCAACTATAAATATTCATTAGAAAGATAAAAGAATTTCCTACATAATGGTATTTTATTTATAATTTTTTGATATTATATAATTTAATTTATTTATGACACAAATATATTGCAGTAATAATCTTATTAATGAAATATTGACATAATTGATGTTATAAATACCAAAATAAATGTAATTTGAGACTTTTTATGAATTCCAACAATTTTCTAGGTTAATATTATAAGTTAGTATTTATTTCATTAACTTTTTTAGAACTAATCATTCTGTTATGATTATCACAAAAATCAATCAATAAATAGTGTCAAAATTGACATAAAATAGTTTTTAAAACAAATATTATATTTTTAATTGTTATTTTATTCCTAAAAATCTAAGGTTCGGCTAAATAACTTAGATAAGGTTATATATATTAATAATAAACAAATTTGGGTTCGTTTGGCAGATTATTGTATGTTTATTAACCTTATAGTATAAGAACACAAGAAGACAGAGTAAAAGTAAAATTATTTAACTTAATTTTAAATCTAAATGATAAGGTTAAAATAAGAACTTAAACTTGTCGAAATTTTATTGGATGCGAGGATTTTGACCCATCCCCACATTGGCATCGAAATAAATCAATTTTTAGATATTTATAACCGAATTTGGCTTTATAATAAAATAATATTTTTAGTTATTCCAAAAGTGCCGCTCTCCTCACTTATAAAAGGGAACATCCTCCCTCTCTTCCTCACACCACTTTGAGCCGTAAAGCTCAGCCAACCCCTGCCAAATGCTCTTCTCCACTTCCCCAGAAACATCTTAGAGGTCCTGGTCTTCTTCAAAGACCAATTTTAGTGCCCTAAGTGGAGGACCCAAAGTGGCGCTTCAAAGAGGAGGAGGTTCAGACACTTACGAAGCAAATCGGACCTAAGGTAAGGGATAAATTCTCAATATCATTTTTTTCTGAGATTTCTTATACGTAAGTATTTACTGGGGTTACATTTATCATCCATGACCATGTTTTCTAAAAATGCTTTCATAAAATGTCTACCATTCTTACATGGATGTTTAAAGTCATATTTACCCTTTATTGACATTTTACCACATTGTATGAATGGAATGATTCCTTTGGTTACCATATAAGGTACTTTTTGACTTTTCTGACAAAAGTATGAGGAGAATTTTATTTTATACGGTGTGAATGTATTTTTACGGTTTCATAACGCCTCATTTTCAAGATGCTTCTTCTACGAGATTGCATGATTATTTTCAACAAAACCCTTTTCTTTTAAAATTTCATGGAACTTTGTGAAAAGAAAATGATTTTAAAGAAGAAAGGACATTTTCCTCAAGATTTCATTTCAAGTGTTTTGTCAAAACTATTTTCCATCTAAGATGACATTATTTCATATGTGTATGTTTCAAGTAAAATGTCTCTATGGTTTAAATGGTTTCAATTTTCTTATGATGAAATGATATCAATTGTTTATGGATTATGTTATGATGTAATGATGTTTAAGAATCCCATTTTATTTCATGGGTTATGCTATGATGTATGATTTATGATTTTGTGGCACATGAAAGAATGATTTCATTATGAGATGGGTGGGCCCTATATCTCCCTCTAATGCATTGGGTAAAGATTTATATCTCATGAGATAGAAATGTCTAGAACGAAAAGTTAAACCGGTTCAGTGATACATGACTGGAACGAGGAGTGAACTCGATTCAAAAAGGGAATTTGTCCACTAAGATAGTCTTGGAAGCAATGCCTTTGCTACTATGGAAATCATATCATGTGCTTAATGGTTTCCACAATTAAATGTTTTATTCCCATGCTATTTTATCATACTTAATGTTCTTTTATGATCTATGCCTTACGTACTTCCATGTTTTATGTCATTACTCAAGATTTTGATGTTTAAACATTATGTTCATGTTTTTAAGTTCAAATGTATATGGTATGTTTTATTTTATCCATGCTTACCCTTACTGAGAATTTGAGCTCACCCTTTTTATGTTTTCTTTTCCCTAGGATATAAAGAAAGGTTTTAGGTAAGAAAAAAGAGGGGACGATCTTTATGGGAGATGTTGAAGATCTTTCACCACAATTAAAAGATTACGTTCCATGTTTCCAAAGACACTAAACTATTACGATCCTTTTGTGTCTATTATTGTTATGTATTAAGTATTCCACTAAAGTAATGTAATATCCATGTACGTCAAGCTTCGGGTCTCTACAGTTGGTATCAGAGGAAAAGTTTAGTCAACCTTTGGAAACTAGTATGCGAGAACTTTAGTGAGATCCCTAGAGATATTTCTAAGGTATGTCTAGGGATGTCCCTAAGGATAAGTATAGGTATAGGATATAGTCCTAGAACTATGGTAACAATATTATATTAATCCAAAGATTTTATATATTTAAGTTACTCCCCCTTTATTATGAATTTTTCCTCTCACACTATTCTTTTTGGGTTTTAAAAAATGGCTGGAAACAAGATGATTCACGATAATAGAGGATATGATGGACAATGGGATGCTATTCTTCATAAGGAACCAAATGAAATGGGATTTGGAAGTCCAAAAATCATTATTATTCCGAATCAAAAATCTCATAATATGATCAATAAAGTAAAATTTGGTATGTTTCCTGACTCAGCTAATAAGAGAAAGATGGAGTATCATGAAGATCATCGAGGAAATAAAGTTCAATTTCCCCTATGTAAATCATGTGGGAAGAGGAATCAAGGAAAATGTTTCAAAGGAACTGGAAGATGATTGGGGTTTGGAAAAGAAGGATACAAATCCAGTAAGTGCAAAGGAAAAGGTTCAGTTAACACCAGGGATGAGGATAATGGTATTGCTATGACATCAACAATGGTTAAATGATTTAAATGTTTAATGTACGGGAATTATGAAAACCAATTTCCTAAGGGAAATTCTCATGAAGAGAATAAGTATTGTCGTATGGGTAGTATTTATGTTGATGATGATGAAGAGACTACAAATGATATGTGAGATGAAAGAATCGTTGAATCTCGGTCAATGGTTTAAAAATGTAGTTTAATGATTACATGTTTATCATGTGTAATGTTGTATAAGTAATCTCGTGGTACTATGGAATAAAGAGACATCTAAGGATTGTTACACTATTGTCTTTCCTTGAGTTTTGAAAGTCTATGATTAATGTTACCAGGATCCATGAACGGTTATTCAGATATTTTTGGAATGTAGATGATATGCGCATAATGAAGGGATAAAGAGAAAATTAAATGTTTGATAGTATTCCTGAGCTCATGAATGATATAAAGAAATAGTTATATCATGGTTTGAGTATATGAAATTTTGGGTTTTTGGTATGTGGAATAAGTTAAATTTTGACAACACTCATGTATTTTACTAAGATTCAATGGGTATTCATTTTTCAAGAGAATACATGATTTAGGCCTTAGAATATTTGGAATGTGACCAACAAGACATATCTTATGATATATGGGGATCAAAGATGGTATTAACATGCTTGTTATATGAAATCTCTGGTAATCGTTTTCACTATATCATGAGAGTGGACTGCAATATTATGGATAAGCCTAAAGATTGGAATGGATTATGTTGGACATAAGTTAGTATTGTTTAAGGATATAAGTTTTTTCGATATTATTAATGGGCTGTTATAGTAATTTAGTTTTAGAAAAAAGGACAACCTGTAGGATGGGTGACAGCCCATCCCCTCGGACAAGGCTATGTGAATTAAACCCACAACCGAAGTGCGACTAGCCTTTATCGCCTACCACTGGCCTATAGGAAGTCCCTGGATAGTAGAAACTAGTTTTATTTTATTATGCGGTATTATATATGAAGTATAAGTTAATTTTTTGGAACTATATACGATTAATCTAACCATAAGATGGAATTATAACTTTTGCTAACCTTTTGTTTGAAACAGTTGGAATGACCCATCATTCTATCACATGATCTGCTAACACATCACGAATAACAAAATCAACTTCATTTCTTTAAGGAATGAAGGGGAAATTGTTCAATTCACGAACAATAGTGAAATTGTACCAAAATCTTGTAAGTATTTATTTTAATTCACCAACTTTAGGGAAATGATCTTGAAAACCAAAAATGGTGTCCTAGTTCCCTTATATCTGCTGAATCAGATGGTACCTTAGATCATCGAAAATATATGGCTTTGTGATTTTTGGCTATTTCATAGCCATGTTCTCTACCACTCTCCATCAGAACATGATGGTTAGATTTTTCTTCCATATCCATATTTTCACATATGTTCTCCTACGTGGAAACCTAGTGATGAGTAAATTTGGGTAACCGTTATATTTCATACATTAGTTTTTAAAGGCAAGTTTGGGTATTCCTTTTTACGATGTGGGTTTATATTAAACAAAATTTCGAGTAGTAAACCATTTATAACCCCGACGAATTTCTAGGGCGAAATTCATTTTAAGGGGGGTAGAATGTAACACCATGAGATTTTATGAAAAATACTCTTTTAATTTCATTAATGTCTTGTGTTGTATTCTACACCAAGATTACCTTGCGCTATACACAACACCGTATTTCCTTGCAGTATACGCAACACTATTCGTAGATCATGATACACACAATTTTGATAACAGTTATTCTACACAACATTGAGTATATATATATATATATATATTCAATGTATAAAAGAAATATGGTTGGATTATGTTATAAGAAACAAAGAAGGATTATTTCACAACACGCAACCCTGACTTGGCTTGCATTACACGCAAGCGCGACCTTCCGCAATAGCGTGTGTTGTACGCAATACCGAGTTTCTCTAAACAATGATATGATATTAAAATATTATTAAAACTAGCCCTTATAAATAGTAATAACCACTTTTTGAAATTTTTTAAATTTTTTTTTTCAAAATGGACTTCATTTTTGGATTAAGAATATCAAAATTACCTTAGGGTGAAATTTTGTTACCTTTCAGATAACTTTCTTTTTCTGATGAATAATGAAAATTACTAAATTTTATTTAAAAACAACCGTTTTAATCGAAATAATTAATAGTGATAAAGTATTAATTTGAGTGGTTTTAAAGTATATTTAGAATAAATATTTATAATTTAATACAATGTTGGTCATTGGATATAATTTCACATTTAAACTAGAAATAACCAAATGTCAATCTTTTCATAGTTATTATCTCTTAAGAACACTCTATTTGTTTTGACGACGGGAATTAATTTTTAAATTAAGTAATGCAACTGATATGTTTTGAATTTGGTAAAATAGACATCATTTTTCAGTTCATAATATCAAATATAGCTTTGGCCTAATTTTTGGTATTTTTTTGGAAACTTTCATTTTTTGATGAATAGTGAAACCACTAAGTGGTAGTTAAAAAAATGAATTTTTCATAAAACATAATTTTACCGCTTCTGTGAGTGGAATTTCAAAAATCTGAGAGACACGGTTGATGTCAGTAAGAAAAATGTGGTTCAATGAGATGAAAATAATTTTTGGTGAATAGTAACTGTTTACTTTTTTTTACCACGGTTAAAAGTAAATAGGCTAATTAAAGGTAAAAATGATATTATTATTACCCTAACACTTGTCGTCATTCTATTGGATAAGTGTAATTAGACCAAAAAACCTTAGGAATAAAATATGACCATTTAGGCCCACTTGGATTAGATTAGGACATTTATTATTAATTTATTTAAAGAAGGGTTAAAATAGTTAAAATAAAAGTTTAATAAGTATATCATTTTTAATATAGGGTTATACATAAGATAAATTCGACTATAAATATTAATTAAGAAGCTAAAAGGATTTCCTACATAATGGTATTTTATTTGTAATTTTTAGACATTAAATAATTTAATTTATTTATGACACAATGATGATGCAGTAATTATCTTATTAATGAAATATTGACAAAATTGATATTATAAATACAAAAATAAATGTAATTTGAGACTTTTTATGAATTCCAACAATTTTCTAGGTTAATATTACATGTTAGTATTTATTTAATTATTTTTTTTCGAACTAATCATTCTGTTATGATTTTCAAAAAAATCAATTAATAAATAGTTTCAAAATTGACATAAAATAGTTTTTAAAACAAATATTATATTATTAATTGATATTTTATTCCTAAAAATCTAAGGTTTGGCCAAATGACTTAGATAAGGTTTTATATATTAATAATAAACAACTGGGGTTCGTCTGGCTATTTATAGTAAGTTTATTAACCTTATAGTATAAGAACACAAGAAGACACAGTAAAAGTAAAATTATTTAACTTAATGTTAAATCTAAATGATAAGGTTAAAATAGGAACCTAAAATTGTCTAAATTCGATTGGATGAGAGGATTTCGACCCATCCCCACCTTAGATTCAAAATAAATCAATTTTTAGCTATTTATAACCAAATATGGCTTTATAATAAAAATAATATTTTTAGTTATTCCAAAGGTTCCCCTCTCCTCACTTATAAAAGGGTACCCCCTCCCTCTCTTCCTCACACCACTTTGAGCCTTAAATCTCAGCCAACCCCTACCAAATTATCCTCTCCACTTCCCCAGAAACATCCTAGAGGTCCTGGTCTTCTTCAAAGACCAATTTTAGTTCCCTAAGAGGAGGACTCAAAGAGGCGCTTCAAAAAAGTGGAGGTTCAGACACTTATGAAGCAAATCGGACCTACGGTAAGGGATAAATTCTCAATCTCATTTTTATCCGAGATTGATTATACGTAAGTATTTACTGGGGTTACATTTATCATCCATGAACTTTTTTTCTAAACATGCTTTCATAAAATGTCTAACATTCTAACATGGATGTTTAAAGTCATTTTTACCCATTATTGACTTTTTACCACATTTAATGAATGGAATCATTCCTTTGGTAACCATATAAGGTACATTTTTACTTTTCCGACAGAAGTACGAGGAGAATGTTATTTTATACGGCATCAACGGATTTTTACAGTTTCATAACGCCTCATTTTAAAGAAGATTCTTCTACAAGATAGCATGATTAATTTCAACCAAAGCCTTATCTTTTAAAATTGCATGAATTTTTGTGAAAAGAAAATGATTTTAAAGAAGAAAGGATATTTTCCCCAAGAATTCATTTCATGTGTTTTGTCAAAACTATTTTCCATCTAAGACGACATTATTTCATATGTGTATGTTTCAAGTAAAATTTTCTATGATTTAAATAGTTTCAATTTTCTTATGATGAAATGATATCAATTGTTTATGGATTATGTTATGACGGCATGATGTTTAAGAATCCCATTTTATTTCATGGGTTATGCTATGATGTATGATTTATGATTTTGTGGCACACGAAAGAATGATTTCATTATGATATGGGTGGGACCTATATCTCCCTCCAATGCACTGGGTAAAGATTTATATCTCATGAGATAGACATGGCTGGAACGACAAGTTAAACTGGTTCAGTAATACAGGACTGGAACGAGGAGTGAACTCCATTCAGAAAGAGACTTTGTCCACTAAGATGGTCTTGGCAGCAATTCCTTGGCTACTATGAATATCATATCATGTGCTTAATGGTTTCCACAATTACGTGTTTTATTCCCATGATATTTTATCATTCTTAATGTTCTTTTATGATCTATGCCTTACGTACTTCCATGTTTTATGTCATTGCTCAAGCTTTTGATGTTTAAACATTATGTTCATGTTTTTAAGTTCAAATGTAAGTGGTATGTTTTATTTTATCCATTGTTACCCTTAATGAGCATTTGAGCTCACCCTTTTTTATGTTTTCTTTTCCCTAGGATATAAAGAAAGGATTTAGGTAAATAAAAAAGGAGAAGATCTTTATGGGAGATGTTGAAGATCATTAACCATGATTAGAAGATTACGTTCCAAGTTTCCAAAGACACTAAACTATTACGATCCTTGTGTGTATATTATTGTTATGTACTATGAATTCCGCTAATGTAATGTAATATACATGTACTTCAATATTCGGGTCTCTACAGTGGGTATTAGAGGAAAATTTTAGTCAACCTTTGGAAACTTGGATGCGAGAACTTTAGTGAGATCCCTAGAGATATTTCTAAGGTATGTCTAAGGATGTCCTTAAGGATAAGTATACGTATAGGATATAGTCCTAGAACTATGGTAACGATATTAGATTAAACCAAAGATGTAATATATTGAAGTTACTCCCCCTTTATTATGATTTTTTCCTCTCACACTATTCTTTTTGGGTTTTAGAAAATGGCTGGAAACAAGATGATTCACGATAATGGAGGATATGATGGACAATGGAATGATATTCTTTATAAGCAACCAAATGAAATGGGATTTGGAAGTCCAAGCATCATTATTATTCCAAATCAGCAATATCATAATATGATCAATAAAGTAAAATTTGGTATGTTTCCTGACTCGACTAATAAGAGAAAGATGGAGTTTCATGAAGATAATTGAGGAAAGAAAGTTCAATTTCCCCTATGTAAATCATGTGGTAAGAGGCATCAAGGACAATGTTTCAAAAGAACTAGATGATGCTTTGGGTGTGGAAGATAAGGATAAAAATCCAGTAAGTGCAAAGGAAAAGGTTCAGTTAACACCAGGGATGAGGATAATGGTATTGCCACGACATCAACAATGGTTAAATGTTTTAAATGTTTAATGTACGGGCATTATAAAAACCAATGCCCAAAGGGAAAGTCTCATGAAGAGAATCAGTATTGTTTTATGGGTAGTATTTATGTTGATGATGATGAAGAGACTACAAATGATATGTGAGATGAAAGAATTGTTGATGCTCGGTCAATGGTTTAAGAATGAAGTGGAATGATTACATGTTTGTCATGTGTAATGTTGTATAAGTAATCTCATGGTACTATGGAATAAAGAGACTTCTATGGATTTTTACACTATTTTCTTTCCTTGAGTTTTGAAAGTGTATTATTAATGGTACTAGTATCCATGAAAGGATATTCAGATATTTTTGGAATGTAGATGATATGAGCATAATGAAGGGATAAGGAGAAAATTAAATATTTGATAGTATTCATGAGCTCATGACTGATATAAGGAAATAGTTATATCAGGGTTTGAGTATATAGAATTTTGGGTTTTTTGTATTTGGAATAAGTTAAATTTTGACAACACTCATGTATTTTACTAAGATTCAATGGGTATTCATTTTTCAAGAGAATACATGATTAAGGCCATAGAATATTTGGAATGTGACCAACAAGAAATATATTATGATATATGGGGATCAATGATGGTATTATCATGCTTGTTATCTGAAATCTTTGGTAATAATTTTCACTATATTATGAGAGTGGACTGCAATATTATGGATAAGCCTAAAGATTGGAATGGATTATGTTGGACATAAGTTAGTATTGTTTAAGGGAAGAAGTTTTTTTCGATATTATTAATGGGATGTTATAGTAATGTAGTTTTAGACAAAAGGAAAACCTGTAGGACGGGTGACAGCCCATCGCCTCGGACAAGGCTGTGGGAATTAAACCCACAACCGAAGTGAGACTAGCCTTTATTGCCAACCACTGGCCTACAGGAAGTCCCTGGTTAGTAGAAACTAGTTTTATTTTATTAAGCGGTATGATATATGAAGTATAAGTTCATTTTTGGAACCATATACGATTAATCTAACCATAAGATAGACTTATAACTTTTTCTAACCTTTTGTTTGAAAGAGATGGAATGACCCATCAATATATCACATGGTCTGCTAACACATCACGAATAACAAATTCAACTTTATTTCTTTAAGGGATGAAGGGGAAATTGTTCAATTCACGAACAACAGTGAAATTGTACCAAAATCATGTAAGTATTTCTTTTAATTAACCAACTTTAGGGAAATGATCTTGAAAACCAAAAATGTTGTCCTTGTGCCCTTATATCTGATGAATCAGATGGTACCTTAGATAATCGCTAATCTATGACCTTGTGATTGTTGGCTATTTCATAGCCATGTTCTCTACCACTCTCCATCAGAACTGGATGGTTAGATTTTTCTTTCATATCCATATTTTCACATATTTCCTCCTATGTGGAATCCCAGTGATGAGTTAATTTGGGTAACCGTTACATTTCCTACATTAGTTTTTAAAGTCAAGTTTGGGTATTCCTTTTTACGATGTGGGTTTCTATTAAACAAACTTTCGAGTAGTAAACCATTTATAACCCCGACGAATTTCGAGGGTGAAATTCATTTTAAGGGGGGTAGAATGTAACACCCTGAGATTTTATGAAAAATATTCTTTTAATTTCATTAATGTCTTGTGTTGTATGCTACACCAAGATTTCCTTGCACTATACGCAACACCGTATTAGCTTGCAGTATACACAACACTATTATTAGATTGTGTTACACACAATTTTGATAATACTTCTTCTACGCAACATTGAGTATACATATATATTCAATGTATAAAAGAAAAAAGGTTGGATTATTTTATACGAAACAAAGAAGGATTCTTGCACAACACGCAACCCTGACTTGTCTTGCATTACACGGAAGTGCGACCTTCCGCAATAGCTTGTGTTGTACGCAATACCGAGTATCGCTAAACAATGATATTTTGATAAAATATTATTAAAACTAGACATTATGAATAGTAATAACCACTTTTTGAAATTATATAAATTTTATTTTTTAAAATGGAATTCATTTTTGGATTTGTAATATCGAAATTAGCTTAGGGTGAAATTTTGGTATTTTTCGGATAACATTCATTTTCTGATTAATAGTGAAAATTACTAAATTTTAATTAAAAACAACCATTTTAATCAAAATAATTAATAGTGATAAATTATTAATTTGAGTGTTTTTAAAGTATATTTAGAATATATTTTTACAATTTAATACAATTTTGGACATTGGATATAATTTCACATTTAAACCAGACATAAACAAATGTCAATCTTTTGATAGTTATTATCCCTTAAGAACACGCTATTTGTTTTGACGACGGGAATTAATTTTTAAATTAAGTAATGCAACAGATATGTTTTGAATTTGGTAAAATAGACATCATTTTTCAGTTCATAATAACAAATATATCTTAGGCCTAATTTTTGGTATTTTTCTGGAAACTTTCATTTTTTGATGAATAATGAAACCACTAAGTGGTAGTTAAAAAAATGAATTTTTCATAAAACATAATTTTACCGCTTCTATAAGTGGAATTTCAAAAATCCGAGAGACACGATTGATGTCAGTAAATAAAATGTGGTTCAGTGAGATGAAAATAATTTTTGGTGAATAGTAACTTTTTACTTTTTCTTACCACTGTTAAAAGTAAATATGGTAATTAAAGGTAAAAATGATATTATTATTACCCTAAAACATGTCCTAATTCTATTGGATAAGTGTAATTAGACCAAAAACAATCTTAGGAATAAAATATTACCATTTAGGCCCACTTGGAATAGATTAGGACATTTATTATTAATTTATTTAAAGAAGGGTTAAAATAGTTAAAATCAATGTTTAATAAGTATATCATTTTTAATATAGGGTTACACATATGATATATTCAACTATAAATATTCATTAGAAAGATAAAATAATTTCCTACATATGGTATTTTATTTGTAATTTGTAGACTTTAAATAATTTAATTTATTTATGACACAATGATAATGCAGTAATTATCTTATTAATGAAATATTGACATAATTGATGTTATAAATTCCAAAATAAATGTAATTTGAGACTTTTTATGAATTCCAAAAATATTATGGGTTAATATTATATGTTAGTATTTATTTAGTTAACTTTTTTAGAACTAATCATTCTGTTATGATTTTCACAAATATCAATTAATAAATAGTGTCAAAATTGACATAAAATAGTTTTTAAATAAAATAAAATATTATTAATTGTTATTTTATTCCTAAAAATATAAGGTTCGGCTAAATGACTTAGATAAGGTTATATATATTAATAATAAACAAATTGGGGTTCGTTTGGCTGCTTATAGTAAGTTTATTAACCTTATAGTATAACAACACAAGAAGACACAGTAAAAGTAAAATTATTTAACTTAATGTTAAATCTAAATGATAAGGTTAAAATAAAAACCTAAACTTGTATAAATTCTATTGGATGAGAGTATTTTGACCCATACCCACATTGGCGTTGAAATAAATCAATTTTTAGCTATTTATAACCGAATTTGGCTTTATAATAAAATAATATTTTTAGTTATTCCAAAGGTGCCTCTCTCCTCACTTATAAAAGGGCACCTCCCCCCTCTCTTCCTCACACCACATTGAGCCTTAAATCTTGGCCAACCCCTGCCAAATTCTCTTCTCCACTTCCCCAAAAACATCCTAGAGGTCTTGGTTTTCTTCAAAGACCAATTTTAGTGCCCTACGAGGAGGAATCAAAGAGGCGCTTCAAAGAAGAGGAGGTTCGGACACTTATGAAACAAATCAGACCTAAAGTAAGGGATAAATTTTCAATCTCATTTTTATCCAATATTTCTTATACGTAAGTATTTACTGGGGTTACATTTATCATCCATGACCATGTTTTTTAAAAATTCATTCATAAAATGTCTACCATTCTAACATGGATTTTTAAAGTCATTTTTACCCATTATTTACTTTTTACCACATTGTATGAATGGAATCTTTCCTTTGGTTACCATATAAGGTACTTTTTGACTTTTCCGACAAAAGTACAAGGATAATGTTATTTTATACGGCGTGAACGGATTTTTACGGTTTCATAATGCCTCATTTTCAAGAAGCTTCCTCTGCAATATTGCATGATTATTTTCAACAAAACCCTTATCGTTTAAAATTGCATTGAATTTTTTTAAAAGAAAATGATTTTAAAGAAGAAAGGATATTTTCATCAAGAATTCATTTCATGTGTTATGTCAAAACTATTTTCCATATAATATGACATTATTTCATATGTGTATGTTTCAAGTAAAATTTCTCTATGATTTAAATGGTTTCAATTTTCTTATGATGAAATGATATCAGTTGTTTATGGATTATGTTATGACGGCATGATGTTTAAGAGTCCCATTTTATTTCATGGGTCATGCTATGATGTATGATTTATGATTTTGTGGCACATGAAAGAATGATTTCATTATGAGATGGGTGGGACCTATATCTCCCTCCAATGCACTGGGTAAAGATTTATATCTCATGAGATAGACATGGCTGGAACAACAAGTTAAACTGGTTCAGTAATACAGGACTGGAATGAGGAGTGAACTCGATTCAGAAAGGGAATTTGTCCACTAAGATGGTCTTGGCAGCAGTTCCTTGGCTACTATGGAAATCATATCATGTTCTTAATGTTTTCCACAATTACATGTTTTATTCCCATTCTATTTTATCATTCTTAATGTTCTTTTATGATCAATGCCTTACGTACTTCCATGTTTTATGTCATTGCTCAAGCTTTTGATGTTTAAACATTATGTTCATGTTTTTAAGTTCAAATGTATATGGTATGTTTTATTTTATCCATGCTTACCCTTACTGAGAATTTGAGCTCACCCTTTTTATGTTTTATTTTCCCCAGGATATAAAGAAAAGTTTTAGGTAAGAAAAACAAGGGGAAGATCTTTATGGGAGATGTTGAAGATCTTTCACCACGATTTGAAGATTACGTTCCATGTTTCCAAAGACACTAAACTATTAGGATCCTTGTATGTATATTATTGTTATGTATTAAGTATTCCGCTAAAGTAATGTAATATCAATGTACGTCAAGCTTCAGGTCTATAGTTGGTATCATAGAAAAAGTTTAGTCAACCTTTGGAAACTAGGATGCGAGAACTTTAATGAGATCCCTAGAGATATTTCTAAGGTATGTATAGGGATGTTCCTAAGGATAAGTATACGTATAGGATAAAGTCCTAGAACTGTGTTAATGATATTAGATTAAACCAAAGATTTTATGTATTGAAGTTACTCCCCCTTTATTATGATTTTTTCCACTCACACTATTCTTTTTGGGTTTTAGAAAATTGCTGGAAACAAGATGATTCACGGTAATGGAGGATATGATGGACAATGGAATGGTATTCTTCATAAGAAACCAAATGAAATGGGATTTGGAAGTCCAAACATCATTATTATACCGAATCAGCAATCTCATAATATGATCAATAAAGTAAAATTTGGTATGTTTCCTGACTCGGCTAATAAGAGAAAGACGGAGTTTCATGGAGATCATCGAGGAATGAAAGTTCAATTTCCCCTATGTAAATCATGTGGGATGATGCATCAAGGACAATGTTTCCAAGGAACTGGAAGAGGCTTGGGGTGTGGAAAAGAAGGATACAAATCCAGTAAGTGCAAAGGAAAAGGTTCAGTTAACACTAGGGATGAGGATAATGGTATTGCTACAACATCAACAATGGTTAAATGTTTTAAATGTTTAATGTACGGGAATTATGAAAACCAATTCCCTAAGGGAAAGTCTCATGAAGAGAATAAGTATTGTCGTATGGGTAGTATTTACGTTGATGATGATGATGAGACTATAAATGATATGTGAGATGAAATAATTGTTGAAGCTCAGTCAATGGTTTAAAAATGTAGTGGAATGATTACATGTTTATCATGTGTAATGTTGTATAAGTAATCTCGTGGTAATATGGAATAAAGAGACTTATAAGGATTGTTACACTATTGTCTTTCCTTGAGTTTTGAAATTCTATGATTAATTGTACCAGTGTCCATGAAAGGTTATTCAGATATTTTTGGAATGTAGATGATATGCGCACAATGAAGGGATAAAGAGAAAATTAAATGTTTGATAGTATTCCTGAGCTCATGACTGATATAAAGAAATAGTTATATCATGGTTTGAGTATATAGAATTTTGGGTTTTTGGTATATGGAATAAGTAAAATTTTGACAACACTCATGTATTTTACTAAGATTCAATGGGTATTAATTTTTCAAGAGAATACATGATTAAGGCCTTAGAATATTTGGAATGTGACCAATAAGACATATCTTATGATATATGGGGATCAAAGATGGTATTAACATGCTTGTTATTTGAAATATCTGGTAATCTGTTTCACTATATTATGAGAGTGGACTGCAATATTATGGATAAGCCTAAAGATTGGAATGGATTATGTTGGACATAAGTTAGTATTGTTTAAGGATAAAAGTTTTTTCGATATTATTATTAGGATGTTATAGTAATGTAGTTTTTGAAAAAAGGACAACCTGTAGGACGGGTGACATCCCATCGCGTCGGACATGGCTGTGGGAATTAAACCCACAACCGAAGTGCGACTAGACTTTATCGCTAACCACTGGCCTACAGGAAGTCCCTGGTTAGTAGAAACTAGTTTTATTTTATTAAGCGGTATGATATATGAAGTATAAGTTCATTTTTGGAACCATATATGATTAATATAACCATAAGATGGACTTATAACTTTTGATAAACTTTTGTTTGAAACAAATGGAATGACCCATCAATCTATCAAATGATCTGCTAACACATCAAGAATTACAAATTCAACTTAATTTCATTAAGGGATGAAGGGTAAATTGTTCAATTCACGAACAATAGTTAAATTGTACCAAAATCATGTAAGTATTTCTTTTAATTCGCCAACTTTAGGGAAATGATCTAGAAAACCAAAAATGTTGTCCTAGTGCCCTTTAACCTGATGAATCAGATGGTACCTTAGATCATCGCAAATCAATGTCTTTGTGATTGTTGGCTATTTCATAGCCATATTCTCTACCACTCTCCATCAGAACATGATGGTTAGATTTTTCTTCCATATCCATATTTTCACATATGTTCTCCTACGTGGAAACCCAGTGATGAGTTAGTTTGGGTAACCGTTACATTTCATACTTTAGTTTTTAAAGGCAAGTTTGGGTATTCCTTTTTATGATGTTGGTTTCTATTAAAAAATCTTTCGAGTAGTAAACCATTTATAACCCCGACGAATTTCGAGGGCGAAATTCATTTAAAGGGGGGTAGAATGTAACACCCTGAGATTTTATGAAAAATATTATTTAATTTAATTAATGTCTTGTGTTTTATGCCACACCAAGATTACCTTGCACTATACGCAACACCGTATTAGCTTGCAGTATAGGCAACACTATTCTTAGATCGTGTTACACACAATTTTGATAATAGTTATTCTACGCAACATTGAGTATATATATATATATATTCAATTTATAAAAGAAATATGGTTGGATTATGTTATACGAAACAAAGAATGATTCTTGCACAACACGCAACCCTGACTTGGCTTGCATTACACGCAAGCGCGACCTTCCGCAATAGCGTGTGTTGTACGCAATACCGAGTTTCGCTAAACAATGATATGCTATTAAAGTATTATTAAAACTAGCTGTTATGAATAGTAATAAACAATTTTGGAAATTTTGTAAATTTAATTATTCAAAATGGACTTCATTTTTGGATTCGGAATATCGAAATTTCCTTAGGGTGAAATTTTGGTACTTTTCGGATAACGTTCATTTTCTGATGAATAGTGAAAATTACTAAATTTTAATTAAAAACAACCGTTTTAATCGAAATATTTAATAGTGATAAATTATTAATTATAGTGGTTTTAATGTATATTTATAATTTAATTTTACAATTTAATACAATTTTGGTCATTGGATGTAATTTCACATTTAAACCAGACATAAACAAATGTCAATCCTTTGATAGTTATTATCTCTTAAGAACACGCTATTTGTTTTGACGACGGGAATTAATTTTTAAATAAAGTAATGAAACTGATATTTTTTGAATATCGTAAAATAGACATCATTTTTTAGTTCATAATATCAAATATATCTTAGGCGTAATTTTGGTATTTTTATAGAAACTTTCATTTTTTGATGAATAGTGAAACCACTAAGTGGTAGTTAAAAAAAATGAATTTTTCATAAAACATAATTTTACCACTTCTGTGAGTGGAATTTCGAAAATCCGAGAGACACGGTAGATGTCAATATGTAAACTGTGGTTCAATGAGATGTAAATAATTTTTGGTGAATAGTAACTTTTTACTTTTTTTACCTTGGTTAAAAGTAAATAGGGTAATTAAAGGTACAAATGATATTATTATTACCATAAAACATGTCCTAATTCTATGGTATAAGTGTAATTCGACCAAAAACAGCCTTAGGAATAAAATATGACCATTTAGGCCCACTTGGATTAGATTAGGACACTTATTATTAATTTATTTAAAGAAGGGTTAAAATAGTTAAAATCAATGTTTAATAAGTATATCATTTTAATATAGGGTTACACATAAGATAAATTCGACTATAAATATTAATTATAAAGATAAAAGGATTTTCTACATAATGGAATTTTATTTGTAATTTTTAGAAATTAAATATTTTAATTTATTTATGACACAAAGATGATGCAGTAATTATCTTATTAATGAAATATTGACATAATTGATGTTATAAATACAAAAATATATGTAATTTGAGACTTTTTATAAATTACAACAATTTTCTAGGTTAATATTACAAGTTAGTATTTATTTAATTAACTTTTTTCCAACTAATCATTCTGTTATGAGTTTCAAAAAAATCAATTAATAAATAGTGTCAAAATAGACATAAAATAGTTTTTAAAACAAATATTATATTATTAATTTTTATTTTATTCCTAAAAATCTAAGGTTCAGCCAAATGACTTAGAAAAGGTTATATATATTAATAATAAACATCTTGGGGTTCTTTTGGCTGCTTATAGTAAGTTTTATTAACCTTATAGTATAAGAACACAAGAAGAAACAGTAAAAGTAAAATTATTTAACTTTATGTTAAATCTAAATGATAAGTTTAAAATAGGAACCTAAACTTCTCTAAATTCTATTAGATGAGAGGATTTCGACCCATCCCCACCTTAGCTTCTAAATAAATCAATTTTTAGCAATTTATAACCGAATTTGGCTTTATAATAAAATAATATTTTTAGTTATTCCAAAGGTGAATCTCTCCTCACTTATAAAAGGGCACCCCCTCCCTCTCTTCCTCACACCACTTTGAGCTTTAAGGCTCGGCCAACCCCATCCAAATTCTCTTCTCCACTTCCCCAGAAACATCCTAGAGGTCCTGGTCTTTTTCAAAGACCAATTTTAGTTCCCTAAGAGGAGGACTCAAAGAGTCGCTTAAAAGAAGAGGAGGTTCAGACACTTACGAAGCAAATCAGACCTAAAGTAAGGGATAAATTCTCAATCTCATTTTTATCCAAGATTGCTTATACGTAAGTATTTACTGGGGTTACATTTATCATCCATGACCATGTTTTCTAAAAATGCATTCATAAAATGTCTACCATTCTAACATGGATGTTTAAAGTCATTTTTACCCATTATTGACTTTTTACCACAATGTATGAATGGAATATTTCCTTTGGTTACAGTATAAGGTACTTTTTGACTTTTCCAACAAAAGTACGAGGAGAATGTTATTTTATATGGCGTGAACAGATTTTTACAGTTTCATAATGCCTCATTTTCAAGAATCTTCCTCTACAAGATTGAATAATTATTTTCAACAAAAACCTTATCTTTTAAAATTGCATGGAATTTTGTGAAAAGAAAATGATTTTAAAGAAGAAAGGATATTTTCCTCAAGAATTCATTTCATGTGTTTTGTCAAAAATATTTTCCATCTAAGATGACATTATTTCATATGTTTATGTTTCAAGTAAAATGTCTATATGATTTAAATGGTTTCAATTTTCTTATGATGAAATGATATCAATTGTTTATGGATTATGTTATGATGGCATGATGTTTAAAAATCCCATTTTATTTCATGGGTTATGGTATGATGTATGATTTATGATTTTGTGGCACACAAAAAGAATGATTTCATTATGATATGGGTGGGACCTATATCTCCCTCCAATGCACTGGGTAAAGATTTATATCTCATGAGATAGACATGGCTAGAACGACAAGTTAAACCGGTTCAGTAATACAGGACTGGAACAAGGAGTGAACTCGATTCAGAAAGGGAATTTGTCCACTAAGATGGTCTTGGCAGCAATGCCTTGGCTACTATGAAAATCATATCATGTGCTTAATGGTTTCCACAATTACATGTTTTATTACCATGCTATTTTATCATTCATAATGTTATTTTATGATCTATGCCTTACGTACTTCCATGTTTTATGTCATTGCTCATGCTTTTGATGTTTAAACGTTATGTTCATGTTTTTAATTTCAAATGTATATGGTATGTTTTATTTTATCCACTCTTACCCTTACTGAGCATTTGAGCTCACCCTTTTTATGTTTTCTTTTCCCGAGGATATAAAGAAAGGTTTTAGGTAAGAAAAAAAAGGGGAAGATATTTATTTGAGATGTTGAAGATCATTCACCATGATTTGAAGATTACGTTCCAAGTTTCCAAAGACACTAAACTATTACGATCCTTGTATGTATATTATTGTTATGTATTAAGTATTCTACAAATGTAATGTAATATCCATGTACGTCAAGCTTCGGGTCTCTACAGAGATATCAATATCGATGATGATGTATTATTTGAGGAGCGACCTATGGAGATCCAAGACTGTTAGGAGAAGGTGTTGTGTAGGAATTCTATTACCTTAGTTCATGTCCTATGGTGACACTGTGGAATAGAGGAGAGTACCTGGGAACATGAGTCACATATAAGTGCTCACTAACCTGAGTTGTTTGATGTTTAACTCTTTTCCTGTATTGGTGTAACATGTATGGTTATGAAACCTTCATGTTTATGAGATGGGTCCCTTTGTTTCTTTGGTGCATTCTCTCTTTTGATTGGTACATCATTGTTTGTTTGTTCAAACCCTATTGCGTTTTCCCTTTAGGTGTGTTTTGGATTCTCGAGGTTGAGAATGTTTTGAGATGTATATGATGTAATGGTTCAGTCCTCTTTGGTCTATTCGTTTGTTAAAATGTGGTGCTATAGGTGTTCCGTGAAGTCAGGTGACTTGGGGTGTGTTTGGGTGGTCTTTTAAGGAAACCTAAAGCATAATTTCAATCGTACGGGAGGTGCACAATTTGACTAAACCGTGCGGGAAAACCATTTTAGGTTTCTGTTAGAGGTAGTGGATGAAGCATGGTTAGCGCACGGTTTGTCTTACCATGTAGACTAACAATGTGAGGAGTGTTTGATGAGGCAGAATCTAACGCACGATCATCACACAGTTTGCCAAACCGTGCGGACTAACCATGCGGGCACTTAAATTAAGATCCTAAAATAGTGGATCTGAACTCTTTTTCCTCTAAATGTTTTGTTTATGCCCCTAAGCGGCCATAACTTGATATTACTCTTCCTTGATGGTAGGAGAACCTCTCCTAATCATTTTGGAAGAGATCTGAAGAATTATCTTGGCGAATCAAAGCCAGTTTCTTGAGGTATGTGATCGTTCTTGTTTGGTTTCATAGATCTACTTAGATCTTCTCCTTATATCCCCTCGGTTTTTTAGATCTACTCCCGTTATGGTTATATCAATGTTTTTGGATGTGGAATCTGATAAGCTTTGGTCCTGATAGTGTTAGGAGAAGAGTGCTAGGGAGGATCCTTGATGAACCGGCCTGGTTTTCTTGGACGTTCTTCGACCCTTGTGGTTTTTGTCAAAAATCATTGAGGTAGGGGATTTGTTGCTTCTCTTTCATTTACATGAAACTATTTTGTTGGCATGTTTAATCCCGCAGATGACAATGGAATTTACCTAATAAATACTTTGAACCAGATAATCAAATTGTATCTATTGAATGTTGTTGCCTCATGTTTTTCTAGAGAGTGTGATATCTATGCTTTATTTTCCTAGTGGTTGTCTTTAATAGAAATTACTAATGAATGTAAACTGGGACTAATTGATATTTGATTGGATAAAGATAAAGAGGCATGTGAACGAATCCAGTTCTTTTTGTAATTTGATGTTAATAAAATTGTCATGGTAAGAATGTTTAATCATTTGTGATAGCTTACTGGTTAGGTTCTTGATTATGGAACTAACAGATTATAAATTTGTAAATTCAATATGGTTTAAATAATTTGATTGTATGATAATTCCATGAAGGGTTCTGAGTTACACTCTTGGTTGTTGAGAGAGACATAGCCCAATTTATTTAATGTTTGATTTCCTACTGCTTGTGCTGTGATGTGACCCTATAGGGGTGTTGTGATATGTGGGGGCATAGAGGCCTATTGGTTGTGGCAGTGGATAACACCTAGAGTGGTGATATGCATTGATTTATGCATGTGGGTGTCTGGGAGGACACCAGGGATGATGGAATTGGATGGATGTGATTGTCGGATGCTTATTGGTTCTTTTGATGTTTATTTGCTTTACTTTTTCACCACTTCTCATGGAATCTGGTCTTTCTTACCATTATTTCAATGGAGGCAAAGACACACAGGGTATGCCACATGCTTTCCATGTTTAGCCTATCTAGGGATAATGGGTCTACGCTCTTGCTCTAGCCAAAAAATACTCGATGAGTAGTACACCTACTCACCATGTTGATCCCCTTTTGTTAGAAGCATAAGATGCTTTTCTAGAATGCCTAGAAATATGGGAAAGTAATTCTGTAACAAATGTTTTAATAAATGATGTTAACCCATGGGGTTGGGGTTTGTTGGAACTTAATGATGATGTTGAGAACATTTGAAGGGAAAGGGGATTTTTTTGGATGTGGTGCTAAGATAACTTATTGTGGATTTGATCATGGTTAATTAATGTTTGAAAAATTAATTAACATACAGTGCAATTGATAAAAAGGGAATGCAGTAATATAATAAAGCCCTTTAATTGGTTGTATGCTTATAGGATACCTAGTCGTAGAAGTTCCAACCCGGAGTCCGTGATACTTTAGCTACAATTGGGTATATGACTAGGCAATTCCCATAGTGTTGTTGTGAGATATATTATATCTTGTAATTTTTGTATTTCTATATGCTACTCCACCCAGTCAGTAAGGGAAACTGACACCCCAGGGATTCTGAGCCCTGGGGGGTATTTTCCACAACATTCCTGTGGAAGGAAGAATGGCTAACTACCCCCCTTGACGCCACTATCTTCTCTTGGTAGATACTTGTTCCATTAGGAACAGTGGTTAGTTTTCCCCATATGTGTGTGTAGAGGGCTATAATGGATTGTGATTATTCACACACATATATTCTGGATATAGTATCTTATGGACTACAATAGGTGTAATGTGTATAGGTTGTGATGGCTTGAGGATCCTTACACGGCGTATGGGTTGTGACGGCTTGAGGTATAATACCTGATGTATGATACACGTTATACGAGCTGTGGTGGATCCTGAAAACTACCTGGTTACTTTTGGTTGTAATTATGGTGTGGATCTTCGCCTAGTTGTCTGCGGGCAAGTGTTTGTGGTGCAAAAGGTGAAGATTGTGGAGATTAGCCTAGGTGTTTGTGGGCAAGCCTTTAGAGAGAGATGCACATGATGTATGTCTTTGGGGAAAAGCGGAAAACCAGTGGGGAAGTAGTAGCGGGGTACCCTTGATATTATTTACTATACGATATATTCTTGTATGAATTACTTGGTGAGAGTATCCATGGTCAGGTTCAGAACATAGTATACCCGTTTAGGTGATGAGTTGGTTTCACTTGTTGTTCACTGGGCTTTAACATGATTTCTTTACTTTTTCACGAGAGGTTTCAGGGAGGATCCTACTAAATATACTATTATACACATCCTACATATATATAAACTTTTTTTCAGGTCACATGAAGCGGGTTGGAGATCGAGCTGGTTTCTACTAGCTTGGGGGTTGCAGGAGCTGTTCTGGCTTGTGGTTGTAGTTGTTTTTACTTTCCTTTAGGTACTTGCAGTTTTTTCCTTCTCAGTTGTAGTACATTTTCATAAAATTACACATGTTCACCTAGGTTTCTTTTATATATTCTAGTTCTGAGTTGGAGTTGGTTGGTGTCTATCTTATCTCTCTCTTCCGTATGTGTTCTCTTAGAGGGTAATTCCTTCAATTTGTGTGTTTCTATAATCGTTGTGCTAGTTGCCAACCCAAGGCCTACTGGAGGTGGGACTCGGGGTTCATTATTCTCGTTCTCACATTTCCGGCCCAGGAGGGGTACACTTTGTTGGGGGGGGGGGGTCATGATAGTGTTTCTACTAACTTTTTCTTCATTGAGACACATTTTAATGATATAAACCAATTTCAAGTTTTTGAAGTGTATACAATAACTAATAATTAATTTGCAATGAATATTTTATTTAATTAATGTTATTTATTTAACAATGTGATTTTCATTCTTTTAATTACATTCTATTAAATTAAAATTACAAAAGTCGTATAGGTTATTAACCATTATTTTGATTCATTCAGACATGTTTGATTTTTTAAACTGTCTTCTATTATGAGGTGAATCTAAAGACACATTGTTATATTGTGTCCTTAATAAAATTATTTCATGGAATTGGATTTTTAATTTTATGTTATTCAATTTGAGGGGAAATATGATTCAAATTATACCACAATGATAAGGATTTTATATTACAATCTCATATTTACCAACACTATTTATCATTAAATTTTATTATAATTAAATTGTATGAATTATATATTCCACCATTCAGATATGTTATTTTCTTATGAAAACTTCTGATGATTATATTTTCATTTCCTTTTATTTTCTTCTATTTATATATTCTTAATACTGAATTAACATATTTATTTAAATTAATCCCACTTTTTCATCGGTCGAGAATAATTTCTTTCAAGCCAATATTTTTTCTATAAAATACTAGAATATTATAAATATTTTCATAATATAATTTATTGTTATTTTCATGAAAATATTTTACTATCATTACCTTGCATAAAATGTAATTTTATTAAATTTTCCAAACATTTTACCTTTTATGTTTTCCAAAACGTGAAATTAATGTTCATTTTTAGGTATGCCATGAATGAATTTTCTTATTATCCTATATTCTACTTTCATTGATGCTCTCATTACATGTTTTAATTATTTTTATTCATAAAATTTCAATCATTATATTTTCTGAAATATTTATATTATAAATTTTTGAGTTCAAAATAAATAAGGTATTTTACACAATAAATGATCAAGTGTCATTTTTAATAAAATTATTATCCATAATAACATATTTTAATGTTTAGTATTAATTTTAGTTTTTCTAATCAATTGTTACAATCCTTATTATTATTTTTAGATGTTTTTTATTATTATAGGGAAATATATATTAATCATATTTTATTATACATGTATTATACTTTGATGTAATAAAAGGTGTTTTTATTTAATTCTAATAAAAATACGAATGTATTATAATTATGCCCTTGTTAGTTTTATTTTAATCCAAATATTGGTGGTTATATTTTTAAACAAGGATGGGTGGGTCTTCTTTTGAAATACATTGAATTGGGTAATGATAAAATAAATGGATGAAATTTTAAGTGAGAGTGGAATTAATAAAATCCAATGAGATGATAGTGTTAACCGTGTGGATGTTACCCTATAAGAATTTTTTAAATAGAAAAGTAAAAAATTTCATTATAGGACATTTTTTACATTGATAGTCATGGGAGTGAACTACGACTATGTAATTGATTTACTATAATTATGATAATTCCCAAACCATATGTCTTATTATATTTATATATTTTCCTGGAACATGAAATATTATTCATTATTCAACATTATTGTGTCTTATGTATTTGCACTGTAAAAACCATATCCCGAAGCGTATTTTTGAAGACCATTGACTAATCAAGTATGTTAATTATAGTCTTTTATTGATTTATCATAACAATATGATAATCTTATTTAAAATTTTGATCATTATTTGATAACTAAAATATTTACCCTTAATAAAAATTTAATTTAAAAAATTCTTATACTTCACATCCCATGGTTATAAAGAAAGGATTAACATATAATATGTCTAATACGGGTTCTATATGTGACAAATATAATGGTAAAATATGTATATATTTCAGGATACACTTTTTTATTCTTCCATGTTTCAAAAACACTGAAACATTATTGTTCTATCATGGATCATATTTATATGTAATGATTATTTTTGTAATATGATGTTTTATTTATGTAGAAAATTTGTGGTGTTACTATTGTTTCTATCATTGAAATGTTTCGTAAACATTTGAATGTAGTATGGTAAATATTTAGTGAAACCCCATTAGATAATATTGCGTACATGAAAACATCATAATGATTTTTTAAGTTAAATAATATGTAGGTATCCTAGAAATACATCCACTTTTAGATACAACAATTGGACTTGATTTCTGAACATATTAATCATCTAATAATAAAAAAAAATATATATTTTCCAATGGTATCTTAGACATCATTGTAATGTTAAGGGGACCCTACTGTGTACCATGTTTTCCACGCTTATGGGATTTTTTAAGGATAGATAAAATTTTCATCATGGACAATTATTGAAGAATATGGAATATAATGACTATATATAACCATGTATATTCATGTGGTGTTATTTGTAAAAAGTGATTCATTGTTTAGAAACTAAATTAATGATTTTTCATTAAGGTATTTTCCCCATATTTAATATATAGTGGTCTCATTACATTATTAATACCTATCAATTGAAAAAAATGGACATAGGTTGTGAGGAAGCTGGGTAAAATCATAGGGGATCTACATGGAGACATTTTTTAGGTAAAATGATATAATGTTTTTTTGATTTATGTTTATCAAACCTAGTGGAGCATGGGATAATTGGATAAGTGTATTTTAAGTTATATTTATGTTGATAAGATTTAACAGATATTCTGTTTTGTAGAGACAAAATATGTTGAAAACCCATCAGCGGAACATTTACACATCATGTAAATAGATTACACAACATTCAATGATTAGGGGTTTTTAATGAAATAATCTAAGATGAAGGGATTTTTAAGGGTATACCATTAAAAATAATTACATGATATGTTACTATATGAAATGATGATTAATTCATAATCCTTATATTTTAATGTATGATGTGTTGTAAATTTTTAATTATTACTCTCTACAAAATTCTTCTTTCAAACCTTGAAAACCTTCTAAACGTTTTTGGACTTCCAACATTCCTTTTGGACATCCTAATAATGCGTTCAATCCCTACAAAAAAATTTGGACAATTTTTTCTATTCGCTCCCTTGGATCTCCAAAATGTTTCATAAAATTATTATACTACATGCATTTCTATTTTTTATATTGATTATATTTGACCTACGAACCAATTTGAGATCATATTCATCTTCTTCATCATTGTTTATTTTCTATGGAAGATTTGTTGAATAATTAGTTAATGTTTTGGGGGACTAAATCAAACCCATATTGTTTGATAATTTAAATGATTATGAAATATAATTATTTCACCAAAGTAACATCTTCCCAAATCAATTAAATAATAAATGAGATTATTCCTTGGATTCAATTGTATCTAACATGGATTATACCCAATTGGTGGGTGAGATAACCATTAATATAATTGAATTTTAAAATTTATTTAACTAAATTTACATGAAATGATACCTTATGTGATTTTTTGATACACAATACCTAATCAGTGGCCTATTTATTATTGTTCTGACTATTAATAAATAGTGATATAATTTAATGTGTTATTTGAATGACATTTGGTAATTCTCATAATAATCTATTATGGTTTATGATGTGATATTATGATATCTATGTTGTATACAATGTATATCGCTCTATTCTTTAATTCATATATATCTGGTTAGAACCTATATCATTCACACATAAATGATGTAATTATGATATTATATACTCTTGTATCATTCCCTTATTGTAATGTGGTTATATAGCATGATCCATCCAGTACAATGTTGTAATGAATATGGGGATTTTCCATGAATGATGTAATGCTTATAGATTTTTTATTGTGATTTACATCATCATATTGTGGTGGCGGATGGAATGTTCGTATGACATTATCTATGATATTATATCATGGCTTCATAAAGGGTTTGTCATGTTTATATGGTTTTGGTTGTCATGGTTGTATGACATGCAAAAATATATTATAGAATAGAATCAATGTAGTTTATTATTGTATATTATTAATTTTTAAATTAATTAATAATTTTATAGTCACATTATAGAAAACACATCTCATTATAGTAGTTTGTTTAGACATTGTGGTTTCAACAAACTGATCTATAGTCACACCATAATTTTGCGGATGTTTGGTACTTCAAAGAAGTCTGTAGATGTAGGTTTGTAAATGGGAAAAGGAGCATTCTATATACTATTATCTTGTTGGATGATATACTTATTGGAGGTGGTCCGACATTGGGTTTGGTTTGGGGAACTGATGAGTCTATTATTGAGTCTTCTAGTAAATTATTTCTAAGGTTTATATAATTTAATTTAGTAACATTCCAACATATCATTATGTTATTCATTTTTTATTTATAGTATTATTCAGTGTGATTTTATAGTTTTTTCCTATAGTATAAAAATTGATTTCATCCATTTATATTGTTTATATATACTCTTGTGACACTTCATAAAATGCTTTATAGTCTCCCCATAGTACATTTCACACCACCGTTTTTACACAAAATCGTCTAGCAAATGGGGAGGATCTCTTGAGGTTTTTTAATCGTCCCTTTTTTGCCACATGAGACGGTGTTTAATCATGTGACTATATAGAAACAATATACTGGATAGTGATTTGGACATTGAATTTTTTTTGGAGGTGATGATAATAATATTTTTGTTATCATTGATGAGTTTTATTACATTTTTTAATTTATATAATATTTTTTATTTCTATGAAATTATTTTTTCAAATATGATAGGGTTTTATTTTTATAATAAAATATGCTTATATTGAGGTTATAATATGATTCGATATATCTTTTGAAATTATAAACACGATTTAAAAGATAATATGATCATTTTATTAAGGTATTTGTTTTATATCATTATGTTCAAGCATATTCAATCAAGAGATAAATGTTAAATTTTATCATGAAAAAGATTAGTGATGAAATTTGTCATATTTTTGGTGTTTTGAATTTAGTCAAACATATTTCATAGGAGGTATATGTTTATATATCTAAATAATGGTATATGTTAAAATATTAATGTTATTATTTTGGATATATATATAAATTTTTTATTTCATCAAATGATTATTTATACATATTGGGTAACATGTAGAATGCATTTTGGTTTGTGTGAATATCTATATATATATAAGTAATAAATTTTCATTCATTTATGGATCTCATGATCAATTATAATTTTATTTTATTTCATGGGTCATAAAAAATTAATGTACTTTATTCATTATGGTAATATTGATAAAAAATTTTGGAATCCAATCAAAACAAAAAATGGATGAAATTATGATTAGGAATTTTGTGTTATCATGTATGGTTTTCCCCTATGAGGGACCAAATCAATGTAGTCTGATCCAATGCGTGATTTTGAGGATTTTGGTGCTTAGAAGATCCTTATAATTATCCTGGAAGTGTTTCCTACTGAAAATTCTAGAGTATAAATATAACACACAATTTAGTCCTTAAACACCATGTAAATTAGGTTCACTTATTTTTATGGTTGATTCAAGAGATTTTATTGAGATATTAATAATCATTGTTTAATAATAAAATGTGATTTATTCATCATCGAAAATGGAAGCCGACATTTACAAGACGTGTAAAATATTTTCACCCCATGTAAATCACCAATGTAGCATGTTAATAAAATGTAAATTGGATAGGATTGTATTTATATCCTAGTTCTATCTATCATTTCCTAATGTTTAATGGCTCTATACCTAGGAATTTTGACATACCTTCGATGAGAATTGATAATTGAGTATCTTTCTTCGATCTATGGTGATCCAAGGGGAGTTCTACCTCCATTTTTATGGGTCGTTTTCAGTTCCATCAGGATTCACTCCCTTTAAACATTACATGTGATTTTGGTTGATCTATCATGTTAATAATTGGGTTTTCTACATTTTTTGTGTGGTTTTTTAGAATTATCCTCATATGGATGTAGTTTTTTTGGGAGAGGTGATCAAAGATCTTTAACATGTCCGAATCTCACATAAAAAAGGCAGATTTTTTTTTTTTCATGATTCATAAATTATTTTATTTTATTTATGTGAAAATTTAAATTGAACATTCTTTATCAATATTGATTGAAATGGGAAAAAATTTTAATTCAATTTAACCAGATTAATTAAATTAGAGGTTGATAGCAGTTTTCCGATGTTGTTTTCCTGCATGGTGATAACATTTTGTGTCATTGTTTTCTAGATAGTGAAATATTTATGATTTATGAATAGAGAAAACCATTTTATTCATGTAATATCATGTTGAAATTGGTAAAAACATAAATCCCATAAAAATTGATAATTAATTAGCTTGAAAACCAATTAATAACAATGTTTGTAATGTTTTGGTTGATGTAATTTTAGGATAATTGAATTGAGTTTGTTATCATGTCTACATGAAATTTATCTTCTAATAATTAATGTAATTGATAAATAATTTCAATCATGTATATGCTAAATTATATATACTGAAAATTTATGTAAATTGTGAATCATAATTCTCTAGGACGTTGAAAATAAATAAAATTCTATGAGTAGGTTATTTCATAGATAGTTTTTCAAATCATGATTCTATTAGTATATCACCGTTTGAACATGTTAATAAATTGATCGTTCTATTCGAGAAGTAATAAAGACCATTTATTTATAATTAAATTTTATTCAACTTGAGATTCCCATTTTATTTAGAAGAGCGAGTGCCTTTTTATGGAACAGTGAAAATTTAATTTTGTCATAAGCATGAATTCATTGTTTTGGGGCCTAGTTTCCCGATAAATTTCTTGTTTGTTGATGATTATTTTTTATGTGCTCTGGATATTGTCCTTGTGATATAATCTATGTATTATGATCCTAGTATGTATTATCTGATATGGGATAGGAAGGCTTGAATGTGATGTGAGAATGTTCTGGTTATTTTTATATGGGGAAGAGAGGCCTAGTTGTTGTTGCTTTCAATCATGCATGCACTGGCATATATATGTTGGGGATAGAGATGGCACTGAATGTGATGAAATAGATAAAACCTATACTTACCCATTGACAATATTATGAGATATGATATGCTCCACTGTATCTATTTCATGTCCAATGGTCTAGTAGCATGATTTATCTTCATTCCATTCCCCACTACATGACATAGCTGCATTTTCTTGGATGCATGATTCCTATTGGTGGTAGATTATGAGGGTATTTAAAGAGTACATGGATATGAAATGATTCTAATAATTAAAAAATAATTCTTGACCATGGGTTTGGTTCATGATGGAATGAAAACGCATAAAATATGTTTATCTTGATAAACCATGGACTTGTTTTGGATTATACCAGGAGTGCATAGACATTACTATGAATTTTGACATAATTCGTTGAAATGTAAATTATTGTGGAATAATTTAAATTTTCAATAAATTGATAGTCAATAAATTAATTATATATATTGTTTAAAAATAAATGAATCATTTTATATAGTTATTTTATATTTTTGTGTGCTAATAAGGTTTCTAGTCATAATAGTGGCAGTCGAGAGTCGGTACGATGATAGTTTCAGTAGAACCCAAGACTACATTATTCCCATAGTTTAGATGTGAACTATATTATATCATGTATAATATTTTATTTCATATTCTTACCCACCCATGTATGTTAGGGAGACTGAATATTATTGTACTATGGGAGGGTTTTTCCCCCAACATCATATTGGGAGGATTGATCGGTGACTACCCATATGTCCCCACTATCATTTCATTGTAGTTACATTTTCTAGTATGCATGAAAGTTAGGTTTTTATATATGGGGGTAGAGGGATGTGATGGATTCTAGTTATTTTATAGACATTCATTACGAGATAGAGTATCCTTAATATTATTATTGTTATGAGGTGTATATGCAGTGATGACATGAGATACTAAATTAGTGTATAGGCTATAATGGATTTATAAATAATAGATTCTGTTTGAAAAAAATTATATAGATTAAAGTGGATCCTAGAAAAAAATTACATTATATGGATATGTAATTTTCGAAAGTGTGTTTCTCTTTAAGAGGTGAATGTTTTGAATCTATTCCCATCTATTCATGGGATCCTTATCTTTTTGATATAGATGTCCTAGGGTTTTTGGCATTAGGGAAGAGCATAAAACTATTCATAGAGAGGAATAGGTGTACCATTGATTATTTATTTTTATAAAATAAGATCTATTTTATATAATACTTTTCGAAAGTTATTGATAGTGAGGATGGTAAAATTTTATAACTATTTAGTTTACAAATTATAATCATTTTTTCTATTGTGAATTATCATGGGATATTTATCTTTTGTAAGAGAGGCTCTAGAGAGAATAAAAATGAATAAAATTGTATGATCGCCTTATATATATAAATAATTTTTTCTTGTATGTAAGAGAAGTTGGGTGAACGGGGTGGATATTAATTGTTGTAGGACTAGTAAATGTTTTTCGGGATTTGGGGTTTCTTCTGTAATTACTTTTTTTGTACTTCTATTTTACTTTTAGTTTTTATTATTGTATGAAATTGTAGGTTGTTAATTGTGTTTTATTTTATAAATATATATCTGCAAATGTGATAGTTTTTTTTTCTATTTTATCATTCTCTTATATGTGTTTTCCTTAAATTTTAATGCCTCCCATCCAAATGTTTTTTATAACATCAGTATTAGTCACTATCTCGTTTCCTACTAGAGGTTTTAATATAGAGGGAACCGTATATATTCCCTCATATAGATAACATTTTTTTAGGGGTCCTAATAATGTTGTATCAGTGGTACATGTTTTGTGATATGATGGTGTTTGGAGCTATAAACAATTGAGGTTTAAGGGGTGGTTTTTGGGAAAATTGTGCCATCTATTCTTATTAATCGATGCAAACATGGGATATCTATTGAGACTCAGGTATACAGGTTCCCTTGTGATCATAATCAACGAACATAATTTTTATATAACCTACTAAATGAAGTGATGGATGATTAAGGCAAGTGACATATGAACATATCATGCCTCATTCATATTTACGTTTGTGTTTTATGTTGGAGGAAGATGGGATAGATTAAAACCATATATAATATAATTTATTTTAAAAAATATTTAATGTTTGTTATTCTATATTATAAGACTATGATTTATAGTAATAATTTATATAGGTATAGAGCTATGTCAACATTCTTTTCAGGTCTTCACTGTAGATGTTTAGAAGTAAGTGCATGCAGATCACCATAGTGTAGTGGTCAATGATGAAAACACTTAGAGGAGGACACTCTTGTAGTTTTAGAGCTGGAGTATATAGAAGTATAAGTGAACCATTTTTAATGTAGGCACAGTGGAATGGTAAGATAAGGAGGATATAACATTCAGTTCTATTCTTGCTCGGATGGAGAACTTGGATTAATTTTATAATATTATGTATTGTAATGAATTGAGTATGTAGTGGATCTTACTCCTCGAGGATCAGAAGGGGTCAGACACATAAAGGGATATGTTTTGATACCATTTCATGGGTTATTTTATTACACTGACTGTTAAGAATACCAGCCACCAGTATCTTTTTAACATTCTACAAGGTAGGTTTAGTGTGTGAGGGTTTGAGAACCATATCAGAAAATATTATGAAATTTTTCAGACCAGATAATAAATGATGATTATAGTGTGTGGAATTTGAAGGAGGATTTTTATAAATATGTCCAGTGCAATGTCAACCAATTTTTGATGAAGACTTGGATCTAGGATGGGGAGAGAAAATATTTTATTGAGAGGATTATATCTAAAACCATATTATCATGAGAGGGGGATCATAGGTATTCCTCATGAAGTAGATCTGTGGTCCAGTGTTCCCAATTTTCATGATAGAAGTGTTTTCTGTATCTGGGTTTTTTCCCATCCCTTATCATTTAATTTATCTTGGGATGGGGGCTCTAAAACTGATTCCAAATGACAATATATTTGTTTTTATTGCAGAGGATGAGGCCATTAGGTGAGATGGTACCTCAACATTATGATAAATCTATTTGTTCCTTGTGTTTTTATTCAGGTTTCTCTATTGAGGAATTTTCATTTGAGGTTGTAGCTATATGGTGTTGTAGTTTAGGATGAGGAAATATGATATTTTCAGGAATAAGAAAAAATCGTGATTCTCATCATCATTTTATAGAATAGAACGTCAATGGAAGTGGTTTTCTGTAAGGATAGAGAGGTCAGGGGTCATGTCATGGTTAGTTTCAAGCTTTACTAAATCCATTAGAGAGAGAGACAAATGGTATTCGAGGTGCCATTTTCTTATTTTATACATGTTTTAATGAATTTTTTATTCAACAATAACCCACTACATTATATAACCTATCCTTTTCCATTATTTGGGTATTATTGTAGAGAGGCATCCAATACCCTTGGAGATGACTACACCAGATAGAGTTTGATCTGACATATATGATGTATTTAGAGACTATAAGTTACTATTGGGGAAATGTAAATCTTTGACATGTTTACTTTTTTTACAGATAAAAATACATGACATTATCCACGGAATGGGTTTTTTAAATTTGGTATTGTCTATTTTGATGTTTTTTAGGTGGGAGGTTTTTTTCTATAATGTTGAGGGTGGTCTGGTGGTTTTTGATGTTGACTGAGACCCAAAGTTGGGTTAGAGTAAAGATCCATACTTTTCTGATTTTATGGATGATATGATTCTATTCTCCTTGGATGTTTAGTAGTCAATGTTTCCCGTAGCTGTAAAAAAGTTCCCTAAAGTATTTTCAAAGGAGGTTAAACGGTTAACCTTCCAGGTGAGAGTTATTTTGGAATTAATTTAAATCTTGGTGTGTATCCTATCTCAATATATTTGTATAGAATGATTCCATTTATATTGTGATTTCAACGATTATAGCTTTTTGATTTATTTCACTGATTATTTTGGGTTGAGTGTGTTACCTTACGGTGCACAATTTTGGTTGAATAAGAAGGATGATGGATTGTTTCATCTTCTTATTAAGTATTATCTCTTAAACCAAGGGACATTGTAGAACCACTATATTCATTCTCATATTTATGATTTATTAGAACAAATAAATTAGAAACATGATTTTCAAAAATCATTTGAATTCAGGATATCAAAGGATTCTGTTGAATGATGGGGATAATCAGAATACTTATTTCTATTAATGTCAGCGTCATTATAAGTGCATTGTGATGCTATTTTTTGTGAAAAATTATCCAGTAGTGTTAATTGGAATTAGGAATACAATTTTCATAGATTTCATGGAATAGTTCATTGTGGTTCTTATAAATGAAATCCTTTTGTACTCTGCATTTGAGGATGAGCATGATGTCCATCTGCATGCCATTTTGTGATTCTGTCATTGCAAGATGGTTTTTATGTAATTCATAGAAGTGTCATTAAGGGGATCATAAAGGTTAATCATGGGGAATGTTGTGTCGTTGTGGGGAGTATTTATGGATTGTTGGTTTTTTACTTTGGAATCAACCAATATAATGGAAGAGGAGAATTGTTTCCTTGGTATTTCAGGCAATTATAGTAGGTTGAATTCAAATTTCTCCCAAGGTTCAAATCCACTAAGATCCTTTACCTGGAAGGATCTGTTCTTATATTGGGCAGAAGAGTTTCATAAGACTTTGAGTACATGAAGGAAACATTAGTTCTGTAATCCCATTTATTGTTTTCTAGCATAATGATTTCAGTTTTTTGGTTTTATAAGATGAGTCATGTATTGTATTTGGCTATGTTATGGTGCAAGGAATATCATTTTCACATATATGTCTTGGTAGTTACATCACAGTTATTGTAACCATTCCACCAATGATATATATATGAATGTATTGGTGTTTCCATTAATGTTTTGGTGAAATTACCTTATCAATGATTATTTTTTGGTTTTCACTAACCATCTGAGCATAATGTATGTCTACTCCGAGAGTGACATGAACATAAATCAGTGTTTATTAATGGAATTTTTGTTGTATTATGACATGGGGATTTGATATACACAATGAAATGGAAATATTGTATATGATTTGTTTCATAGGAAGTCATGTTGTGATTCCATGCATGAACATGGGGATTCATGGAGAGTGATGTAAGAACTCTTAGTGATATATCATGGTATGGAAGAGGTTTGAGGTAGCGGTTTTTTATCCATATAAAATTGAAATCATAATTTTTCCATATGGTGGTGGATTTCTAGTTGTGGTTTCTCAGCAGAATATTTAGAGAGACCAATTTTTTTGTGATGCCCCTATGGACTGGCTTAAGGATTGTCATAACCAGATATTGTTTTGTGGGAGGCTTTTGGTTTATTTTGCTATTTGTTACATGAATTTTTAGGAGTTCAATAGTTCTCTATTGGCGATACATTCCTGTATGACCTAGTAGTACTCAGATATTACATTTATGTTTTGGTGACATAGGTTATAGTTTTTAGTTGCATATTCTTTTATCAAGGTCATTTCTTTCAGAAGTTGAAGGTCGAACACCATGTTCCCAGTCATTTTATATAGTAGTTAAAAGATCACCCATGAAATGTGGATGATATATCAATGGTTTTTCATACATTTCTACCATAATCATAGGGATCATATGTTTCAATATAGATCATATTATATCGTTTGATGAAATAATAAAACATTTTATTAATCATGGACTCAGCTTATTTTATGGTTTTTTCTAGGTTGTATTTTGTGGATGTGGTGATAATCCACTATGTACATAGGATGGCCCTTCCTGATTGAGATCCTTGTTTTTCCACCAAGGTGTAGATATTTATCCAATATTATTTTATTACTAAATTATTCTGTATCATGGGTTTTCATTATAGACAGATGGTAAGGAAGAGATGACTATTATTACAGACGAAGAAATGATTTTAGACTGTGTCCTAGATCATTAATGATCAATGATAAGGAACCTAACATTAGTCATGTTTTGTTATAATTATAGATTACACTCTACCATTCATAGGGATTCATTTTAATCATTATATGGAACACAATGATGTACTATATTTTGATGGACTAGGGTTGGAGTTGAAGGAATTATCAGTCCAAACATGAACAAAGTATGATTGATATAGTTCAGGTAATTTTTGATAAGGATTAAAGTAGTGTATGATCATCAGAAATCCTATGATGGAAAACATACTAGACATATGGAGTAAAAAATTATTGATAAATTTTTTGTTCTACGTAGACTCCACATTATTGGACGAGATGGTTTTGTCACGTGGGTAATCTTTATCCCTTGTTTCATTTTAGGGGTTATCTATTATGGGAGTTATGGAATAATGGATTGCACTTCCCTATAGTATTACCTGGATACATGTTGTTTTTCATTTCTCATAGCTCCATAATTATCTTCATGAAATTTATCATGTAATTAGTTGGGGAAAGAACACTATTTTTGACTATGTGTCCTTCATGGAGTATCCTATAGAGACTAAGGATTACATGATAAGGTGTTTTATGAGCATTTTATTCACATGGTTCATGTCTTGTGGAGGCATGTTTGTATAGATGATAGTACCTAAGAACACCATTCAATTATTTAGGCTACCACCCAGATCTTTAGGGGTTTATATATTATCTAATAATGTTATTCCATTATAGAAGTGGTCCAATACAATATGTGGGAGGGTTTTCTCTTGTTTCATGTTTTTCCTATAATCTTTTTTGGTGGGTATCTTCAATGGGATAATGTATAGAGGATGGTTCTTCAGTTTCTATATATTTCACTTATTTTTATTGAATGAGGTGGTTTCATTCCTGATATGGTGACATAATTGAATGGTATCTCACTGGGTGTTTGTTCGGATATCCCCTTTTGGTTTCAACAATATTTTGGATTTTTTTTATTTTTAGGGAGAATAATTTTTCGAGAGGTATAGAATGTTAGGTCTCACCTCTATTTATTCTAACTCTTTTCATGTATCTACATCTCATGGTTCTCAAAAAAAGGCTTGGATATATCCTGGAGGTTTTAGGAGATGAAAATGCCGGAAAATAGATATTACACATCATGTAATATTTACATTCCATTTGACTGAGTTTCATAAAAGTTTAATGTTTTTATGAAATTTTTTAATACTATTAAATAAAAATTGATAAATAGTAAACATGATGTTTTTTTTTGAAAACCAATGCCCATATTTTAAAAAATGATTAAATGGATTAAATGCCTAGTAAATTCCATGTGTTTCACATTAACAAATGGTGTTGTAGACCATGTGATTTCTCAAACCCTAGTGTCCCTCTAATTATGCTCAATATATTGTCTCCCCCCTTTTCATTTAGTGATCCATTCGATGGGAATCAGTCCATTGGCATCCATTATTGATCTGTGTTGATCCAAGGTGATTTATTCCTCTGTTTCTTGCAGTTCTTTCATAATTTAGTCTCTTTTTCCTCCCATTGGTCATTCCCTGGGTTTAAAGTTGACATCCCATCAATCTAAGAAGGTTTTCAAGGTTTTTTTTCGTACAATTTTTTTCTAGGATTCCTCATATGGATGATTTTTAAATAGTATAGTTGATCCAAGATCTATAAATTAGTCACTTATCTTATGAAGAACATTAATGGATTTTGAGGTATGTGGATGATTTATTCATTTACATTATTTACATGAAATCGTAAACTGACCCTGATTCAGCCCTTTGTATGGAAATGGAATTGAAATATATATTATTTAAAATAGATTAAAAAATTTACATATAAATTTCTTGTTGTCATTGTTGTTGTTTTGTAATGTGATAGTGGATTCCATAATGTTTTTATAAATAGTTAGATATCTATGTTGTAAGATTTTATAGAATGTTCTTATAATTATAATCACATGTTGATGTTTGTAAAGGATGTAAATATGTAATTAATTAATAATTAATTGGAATCATAATTAATTAGGATGAATGTTTGTTATTTTTGGGTTGATATAATATAATGGTAATTAAATTGGTTCAATGTTCATTTTTAATCAAAATAGATATTTTTTTTGTTTAAAGGAATTGAAAAATAATGTGAATATTTAATACACATAATGATAATAATTGAAAAGTAATGTTAATTAATAATGTTACTTCTCTTAATTGTTTACACTATAGAAAAATAAAATATTGTGTTGTTCCATTAATAACATATTATACCATGATAAGATATGTTTCCTATAGTAGGACCCTTTTAATAAATTAATTTTTAAATTCATGGTGGAAGAAAATATGTTAATTTGATAATGGCATTTTCAAGTGCCTTAGATTCCCTTTTTAATAGGAAGACCATTTTCCTTATGTTGGAGTCACGAGAGATCATTACATTGATCAGGTTGAATACCATGTTTTGAGGTCCTAATAGCCTTTTTTATTTCTAGTTTTTTCATTCTATATTTGTAATTTGATCATGATAAGATACATTTGACATGTGAGTATAGTGTATAAGACTAGGATGTTTAATTTTATATAGTGTGTGGAGGACCCAATGTGATGTGAGCCTATGATAGCTAATGATACATAGCGTATGTAGGACCAGTTAACACGTCAGCAGATGATACATGTGATGGATAAATGAATTAGTATATGCGTGTGGGTGTTTAGGGATGGAACCATAGGTGAGAGAACTTGTTAAATATGGAGTGACATGAATATGAGATGTTTGGAGCTAGTATTATTAATATATCTTGATTATGGTTTTTTCGTGAGTTGGTTGATTTATCTGCATTCTTTTCCCCACAACGTGAGGTAGTTGCATATACCTGGTAGCATGTTTGATCTTTTTGTTATCTTATGATGGTTTTTATAGAGTTTCTGGATATAAAATTATTTTAATAATGAAAAAATAATTATTATCCGAAATGTATCATGGATAATGGAATAAAAATCCATAAAAGATGTTAATCATGGTAAACAATGGACTTGGATTGGATTATGCTTGGATGGAAAGAACATTAATCAATTGTTTAACCACTTTGATAATGTTATTTGGAATAATTATAATAGTTAATTAATTTATAATTAATTAATTAATGGAAAAAATGATTTAATTATAAATGATTTAATTTATATATATCTTTTATATGATTGTGTTCCTATAAGATATATTGTCTTCGCATTGGAAGACACGTGTCCGAGCGACATTAGTTACATTTGAGTCCAATAAAATGTTATTACCATTGTGTGTTTTTGTGATATATTATATAATGTATATTCTATGATTTTATATGATTTCCCACCCATGTGGGTTAGGGATATATACACCTAGTGGACTTTGGGATAGTGTTCTCTCAAACATAATGATGAGAGGATGTATGGTGGAGTACCCCTTCAGGCTCAAGCCACTTCTCTTGGTAGTTACATGTAATGATTATAATGGTGTTATGTTTTCTCATATATTTATACAGAGTTCTATTTTTTCATGTGGATATTTCACAGACATGTGTTGTCAGATATATTATTTAAATCATTATTATTGTTAATACGTGTATAGTATATGATTGATTGAGGTACTTCCTCAGTTTATGGGAATTAATATATTGTGGAACAATAGAGAAGTTTTGATATACAGTAGAAAAGTCTTTTTAGCACTCAAAAACTAAATGGTTACTATATATTGATATGTGATATATGATGGTGTGGATAACTGATGAATGTGGTGAATTTTTTGACCCCAGTCACAATTTTCATCAAGCTATCCTAATTTTTTAAAGATATGGATTAGGACATGCGATATTGGGATAGAGTGAAAACCAAATGGGCAAGCAGGAGCAGGTTTCCCTTTATGTTTTGTTTTTTATTGAATACTCTCTTGCATGTTATAGTTGGTTAGTGATATCCACGGGGAGGTTGAGATTGAATTATACTTGTTTGGATGATATGTTATTTTCATTGTTGTTATCTATTCATAAGAATGATTTATTTATCTTTTGGATGAGAGACATTGAAGAGAATACATGTGAGTATACTATTATTACCACCCTATATATATAAATGAATATTGTTTTTTGTTCATATAGACCCAGTTGGTGATTGCATTAGTTATTACTAGATTTCTGTTTTCTATGATAATTTTAGGCTTGGAATTTACTATGATCTTTTACTTTGAGGTACATTTAGTTTTCCTTTCAATTAATAGCACAATAGGAAATTGTACATTTTAATATTTGTTTTATTATATATATACATATATATATCTCTCTCTGTGTGTGTGTGTGTGTATTAGTGTCTGTCTGAGAAGGTTTTTTTTATTGTCCTTATTATATATCTCTTACTCATGTCTCCATTAGAGATTAATGAATCACAAATTCATATCAATTATACACCTGATACAAGTCATTAAAAGGGCCTACTAGAGATTTGAATTGGGAAATAATTACTTATCTACCTTATTGAGGCAGTAATATGATAAATGGTTGTTGAAATTATTGTATTCCAATGTAAAATAATTACATAAAACTATGATAAATTTCCATAAAAATGGATATGGATTCATTTTTATAGTTATTTTTATTTAATTGAGGTTCATTTTCATTCCACAATTATTTTTTGGTTTTATGGTAATTAAATTTCTCATTTCCAAGTTCTATATCACTCTCTATTATAAAATATAAATTATATTTCTCCTCTATATACTTATTTTCACATCTCTATTTTAAATACATTAGATGTTTTTTAATTGTTAATACTATGTTTGATAGAGTAAAAGATACAAAACATTGATATTAAATTAAAAATTAAATAATTTTACTTAAATTAGACAATAATACCTTAGCCATTAAAGTAGGGGGAGTGAATAGTATTAAAAAAGAATAAAATATTTAATCGTCATACCCATTTTTAATGTATAAATTAGTTCTTTATAAATCAATATTAGATTTTTAGTGAAGTCATTTGATTCTTCAAAATATAAGTTTTCTTCAAAAAAAATATTATTGTTTTTTAAGGGTGATTGGTAAAATTTCTTTCATGAAATTTTAGGAAAATAATTTCAATTTTAAATTAAACATGAAAAAAATATCTTAAGATGAAATTTTGTGATTATTTCGAAAATATAGACTTTTCAAAGAATAATGGAAATTGAAAATTTTATCGATTACTATATATTATTTTTAGGTATTTTGAAGTTTAAATTATGTTTTCTATTATTTTTAAATTATAGTTAGATTTTTTCATTGAAAATAATTTATTTTTTATTTTTTAAATTGATTTCACACTTGATTTTTGTATAAAATCATTTAATATTCCAAATGAGGATTTTTTAAACAAATGTATAGATCTGTGTTTTGTTTGATTAATATTAAATTAAAATTGGAAACTTTTGGGATTAAATTTAAATAATTTTATTTCTTTTTTGGAATTTTTTGTTCCAAAATTAGTAAATTTGTGACTTTTTTTCACCAATATGAAGAGTAATTTTTATTAATTTTATAATCATAGTAAAGCGTAAATATGTTAATTTATGTTAAAAGAAAAATTAACAAAACAATTAAATGACCTATAAAATGGTTAAAAATTATTTAAGAGTAAATCTATACCATAATAATCTTATACTCTAATAAATGACTTTTTTGAGGCCACGTGGATAATATTATGATCTTTTTTGTAATTTATTTAACGAAATGTCAAATATGTCAAACACTTATTTTTAATAAGATTAATAGTTTTAATGTATTGTTATCTAGAAAATATGTTCAACTATATATTTTATTATGAAATTTAATATAATTAAAACCATCATGATTTTTTTTTAATATATGGTGAAGAAAAATTTCATTAAATTCATTCACAAAGATATTTTAGTAATTAAAAAATTAATATAATAATAAAATAAATGATATTAAAAATATTAAATTAAATATACATCATAGTAAATGATTTGATAAAAAAACGTATTAATGAAAATATCATTTTTTGTGTATAATCTAAATATTTTTCAAATTATTAGTGTAATCATGATTATATAAAGGCCTTAAAAAGTGACAGTTCCACATATTAAATGTTTTAATATTTTATAATAAATTTTAATTTATTGTATGATATTAACTTAATAAATGATTTATATTCATCCATGTCATTAGTATAATGTTTAAAATATCAATGGTGTTTCATTTTTTGGATATTTTTTCATTTTATGGTACTATATTAACCCTAATTTATATAAAAATTCATGTTCTCATGGTAATAGTTAATTGGGTTAAATATGGGTAAAATCGACGAATAGTGGTAGAAATGTAGTCAATCCATATATAATATTTATTTTAAGTGGATATTTATAACCATTGAAATATTATAGTTTAAATAAATCACTTTATCCCATTTTGAATTGAATATAAATTTATAATAATTTAATATTTTGAGAAATACCGGGTCTCACAGTCACCTATATTATAAAAGGAACCTCTTCACCCCATTTAATAATTTTTAATTCCATATGATTTAGAAAATAACTATACATAAAACATCAAATAATCCCTAATAAAATTATATTTTTCTTTTTTATGAATAATATAAAAAATCTTGGGCTTAATGTGTTATGAAAATATGTTTTTCAATGAAGGGGTTTAGTTTTCAACTACATGTTTAAGATATGTTTGATCTTCCACCACCATAAAATATTCATAAAAGATGGTAAAATATTAACAATATTACCATTCATATATTTCTATTCTTTTATATTTTTCCATGAACCATGTCTATATCCCCTTCCATGAAATGGAAAAATAGTAAATCATTTATATGCAGGGAGGTCTATCAACTCGCATGATAATGCACTTATTTTTCCATAATTGCCTTCTAAGATACATTATATTTATGTAATTAATGTTTATATATGATATTAATTACATATTTATCTTTATTAATTGATAATATATCACTTATATTGATAATATTCCATTAACATAAAATTGATATCATCATTCATGTTACATTGTTTACTAGAACCTCAACAATGGGATGTGATCCAATTTCCATCACCATGTCACATCAATGATATATATATTTATATTTAAAAAATAAAATTATACATAAGATATTATTATAATTATGTAAATATGAAATATTACTTATCTTCATTCCACAATTATCATTAAAAGATTTATACATTACACAAGTGTATGTATTTCCTATCTTCTCCTTGATTGTAACATTTCATATCATTCATAAAACTATATAGTCGATGAATTTAAAATTATAATTCATTAATATAATTGATAATTAATTAATAATTATTTTAATGGAGATGATGGAATCATGATATTTTTTACCATAGTCAACTGGCCGAAGTGAATTTGGACCTACATAGATAATATATTTAAAATGTACAATGTGAGATTTAGTGATTAAGTAATTCTATATAATAGGGTAATATGGGAAATAAAATGAATAATATACATTATATTTTGACTATATAATTTATAAAATTTACATTTGTTTATTATATATGAAAAAAGGAAATGGCATGTCGTGTTAGACTCTAGGAAATGAACTGTCTTTTAAAACTCATTTCATAAATTGTTTTTGAAAGATATATTTTTATAATATATCAATATTATATATATATATATATAAATGTTTTAAATAAGGTGATTATTATTATTCATTGAATATGTAAATTAATTTATACACATGATTTATTTTAAAAAAATGATTGAAATTAATCTTTATTTCTTATTTCCCAAACATGGTAATTTTTTTATATTCAATAAAAACATGCAAGGAATGTTGATTTTGACATATACATCAAGAAGTTATTTTCCTTAAATCCTGAATAATATTTTCATGTAACCTTCTATTATAGGACTGCGTTGTTATTTTCAATGGAAGTGATTTCATTCGTATGGAAATTGTATTATTTTTAAATAAATAATATTTCGCAAAGATTGTTTTTATATAGATACTATATATATTTTCTCACTATATTATGGTCATTGGTATGTTTTAATAATGATATGTGGTTTTACTATAAAAAGTTAGGTGTGTCCATCATACCCCTCTAATGACTTGGTTATGATTTTCTTGAAGGTTAACCATTATTGTTATTAAAATTATAACTAAAATGGTTACTCCATTTATAACCATGAGGGTTATATAGTGTATAATGGTAAGGGTTATTTTATGTGTGTTCTTGATGGTTAATCTATGACGCCCCGACCCCGGTAGCCCGGAGCCGGTGCTATGGTTATGGTGTGTAATTTATTTCGTACAAAATGAAACAAATAAGTCACACATCAAAACCCATCGGGAGGAACTTTCTGGTTTAGATCCTAGAGTAACAGAGACAATAGATTTGCTTCTTTATTTCTGAGCTAAGAGAAAACATCCATGACCTGGAAAGGCTCTATCAACCTGTAAAAAATTTAACATAAAACATAGGGTGAGCATTGAAATACTCAGTAAGGGGTTTTTGAAAATACATAAATACAGCCTTTGAAAACCATTTCGAAAATACATCTCCATACTTAAAATGTTTTCTTCAAGGAAAAACTTCAAGAGAAAACCAAATTCGATGTAACACAGTTAAAGCAATTCATACTTACACACTAGAACACATAGCTAGAACCCACTTAATAGACAATATAAGCATTATAATAAAAAAACATGGGTTATAAAAATTTAAGTGTCCATAAACAAGAAAGGTGTGCATGAACAACAAGGGGTAAACATTATCAGAGTCACACACGAGCGCATTATCTAAAATAACACATCATGAAAATAGTATATGTAGTGCAAGATTTGTAATAAAATTCTGGAAAATAAAACTGGACATGCATCAACTTTGCTATATCATATGTCTTGTGTTTCTTTTTTTTTAAATCTGATACTCATAGGTAAGGTTCTATAACCAAGGATATTCCTCTATTCAGAGTAATCACTTGGTTGGTCATAAACAAAGAAATTTATGCTGAAGGACTCATGGTCTCTATGTCAAGGCCTTGTGCCATGACCTAAGGGTAAAAACCCAAATCTGACTGTCTCGAGAACTATCGATGCATCGAGGAGCTTACTTTTACCGGTCTCCAACCCGGAGGGATTACTTTAACCAGTCCCCAACCTTGAGGGTTTTATTCTTACCGGACCCCATTCCGGGTAGTCCCATACATTTCTCACATGTTGATAAGGTCAGATATTCAAGGTTTCCCATACCACTTTGAATACTTAATTTTCATTTCATATTACCCAAGGTGTCCCATACCACTTTGGGTAATACCATTTTCATTTCCCATTACCCAAGGTGTCCCATACCACTTTGGGTAATTAGTTCTTAGTTCCTCTTCATGTTTATTCATATGCATGAATAATATGAATAAGGTAACAATTACATAATTGGTTTACAAATACATGATATGACAGATAAACATGAAATTATGGAATAAAAGAAGGCACGATTAAGCAAGCATACTATGTGCATAGAACAATTATTTAAGCACATAAAATGATGAATGTGTGAGACTTGCTCCCAAGGGGTATTAAATGATGAGTTTCTAAAATCCAGTATATGGAAATAAACTACTTGGCATTAACTTTTGTACTTCACAGGTCACAGTACTTGCAAAAAATCTCCATCCTCTAATAATTAATCCGGTATGCTTGGTATAAAAATAATAAACACTTCCCATATTTAAAATTTTGATGCTTGGAAGTAAACCACATTAAAAATAATACCTGACATTAATAATTATTCTTAACTGGTCATAGAATTTGCAGTTACACTCTGCTCACTAAAAATCACTGCAACGAGTCTGGTATAAAAATAATAGAGGATTTCTACATATTAACATAACTCTTAAATCCATATCCTATTAATGCAAGTTTAAAAAAGGCAAGGGAATATCCTTTTATAAAAACACAAAACATTTCAAGGGCGACATTAATCAAGTTCATTGTTGTACCCTTAGACACAGAAATATAAAACAGAATAGGCAAGCACTAAAATCTTATATGCATAGAAATATTAATAACCATTTCTTGAAACTAGGGTTTTCAGATATTAGTCTTTAAAACACATACATACATAAGGATATATATATGCATAATTATATATATAGGTTTCCTTATAAATTACACATGGTACACATAAAATATTAATACCTCTGACTACTTATCATTTATTCAGTTTGAAATTCAAAACCTCATGGGGTTTAAATGTTCATGAAACTATAAATACATAAAAATGTAAAAACTTTGTTTTTAACTATAACATAATTGTACTTAAACCAAAAACCATGTTCGCATTAAAAATAATTTTCAAAAATTATTATTCATATCTTAAACATCAAAACTGATTTCTATTCCAATAAATTACCTTACATAAAAATATAGTTATATAAATATATATACGGCTTAGATAAAATCCAACCTGTTAGGAATTGATTTTAGAAAAACCCTTTTCAAAAGTATATTTCTTAGTATAAAAATACTGAATAATCTTGGATACCCCTAAAAATGGGTTTGAGTGATAAATATATATATATTTGTATTTATATATATATATATTTTTGAAACCGTATAAACAAAAAACACATAAACCTGAGTTTTAGGTTTGTAAAATAGGATTATTAAAACTAACTTGAAAGTGATATCCCTTTTTATATCACGAAGGAAACACCCCTTGAAAATTGTTCAAAACCGAAGAGTTTGAGTTTTATATATATATAAAATTAAAATAATGCACCACATGTATCACACCAGTTACAAAATAAAATCTCAAAATGAACAGAACCTTTACATCATATTAGGGAAACACACTTCCAAAACAACACACCCCGTTTTTTTGAAACAAAGGGTGATACAAATATAAATATAATTTATATGTATATAGATATATATATATGTTGCATGGAACTTATTACACTTAGGGGTTTATTCTAGGTTTTCCACTACATATATATATACAAGAAAGAAAAGAAAACGGGGTACCCCATGAGGGTAAAAAACCTTGGTGTTTTCTGGTTTGTAGAGCGGTTAGCATGGAATATATATATATATATACCTTTAACTATTAGGTGTATATATATATACTCATGTATATACAAACATGAACCGAGAAGCATGGGTGTGGGGAAAAACACACAACCGTGGAACCCTTACCGCTTAAGGGAGGAGCTCGCCGGAGGGAGGTTTTCTGGGTAGCCGGAGGTAGTCCGGTGAGGTCGAGGCCTCCAGGAAACGCTGCAAGGTGACATCCTGGTGTCCAGTGGAGTAGCGCCAGCACTGGTGTGGTCGTGCACGAGGAGTGCGGTGTAGAACCAAAGGTTGTTCATGTGGTGGTGAGGCGACAGTGAGGCTGGTGTCGCAGCGGTTCGGGCTGGCTCCGGAGGTCTCCGTTTGCACTGGAGTTTCTCGGTTCTTAAAGGAAGACGATCCAGGGGTTAGGCTGATCATACGGTGTCCTATGGAGGTGGGTGTGTGAGGTCAACGTGAGCAGTGGGGAGGAGGCATCTCGAGCAAACCAAGTCTGGTTCGCGGGACCCTGTCGCGAGGTAGAAGACGACGAGTTTGGAGAATGAGGGAAAAAAACGACGACCGAGATCTGACTGAGAGAGATCGGACGACCGAGAAGTATTGAGCGTTTTAAAACACATCAATGGCCGGGATCTTCCTAGGTGATATCGGACGGAGGAAGATGCGCGGGGCTATTGCGCGGCCAGCCAAGTTTCTCCGGGTAGGAACAGTACGTAAAAAACAACAGTTTAATTAAACGTTAAAATTAGACATTATACCACTTCTATTTTTTTATATATATACTTATATAACCAGAACATTATAATATGATTTTGTATAAAAAATAATAAGTACTTTTAACTCATAATTTTCAAATCCAAAAATCCCATTTTAGTTTAAGTAAACAGATAATACTATTTGATATAACTATTAGTTTTTTTAAAAGATATATTTTAATACCACACTTTTATAAATACTAGGATCTTATAACCATTAAAATCCAATTTATAACGTACTTCACTTGTTGATTTATAAAATTATGTTTAAAAGAACCGTAGATTTTCTCTAATTCAAAACACATAGTTTTAGAGATCCGAAAAGATACATTTTTCAATTATTGTTGATACCCCGTTCGACAAATTTTAAAATACAAAGTTTTCCACCATTTAAATATCGTCATAAAAATAGATTCATTTTAAATAATAATATTTTATTTTAAAACTCGAAGATATAATTCTAATATTTTGTACTTATTAAAATATCGAATCACCATTATATTATAAAAGCGTAATAAAGACCAAATTTTATAAAAAGATGCACTTTATCCATTGGAACCCAACGGTAAAAAAACGGTCATATTCCCTTAGAGGTATATTATAAAAGAAAGGGGTAGGATGTTTTATATTTTCAAAACACCGTACCCTTGGTGGATGGCTCTCCTCATACCACTAGCGCTGAGTGGCTGCGCGGTGGTTCTAGAAGTTATACTTTTAACACTGATGGACCCTGAAGATGACGACTGTCCGATTGCTCGTGTTGTGGTTCTCAGTAGCCTTTCTGTGGCCGTGTTAGGTCTTCTGCATGGTACTTTAAATTAGATGGATTTTGTTGTAATGTATCTTTTAAATATATAACAGTTTATCATATTCTTCATGTTTTATTTCCATTCGAATTCTTTATCAGCACACCACTTCTCTGACAGCGTACATACACTGACTTATTCACACCACTTCTCTGACAGCCTTGGTGATGTCCCTTTACCTCCACCGCCCATGGAAGAACTTACTATTCAACTCAATCCCCAAGGCAGAGCAAATCTTGTGGGTCTCCTCTTCCCAAATACATTTTTGGCAAAGTGGATCATGGTTGAAACCAAGCTCCCATTTGATACAGGTGGTTTTCCAGAGATGGGAATGACTGACATCAAGCTTCGCAACATCCGCTTGGATTTGGTTCCTAAAGATCTCTCGAAAAACATCATAATTGAAGGATTCGATGAATGAACCAAAATCACAGAGCTCCCCAAGCATGCTGAAACACATGATTTGGTACATAAAGACTGCGCGGAAGTCCAAATCCTTTGCAGCTTCTCCAAATGTCGTTAATGCCAACCATTTATTATTCATGGTGAAACATAGGAAGAGTCCCTCAAATTACTTCCCTTTCTTTTTATAATTCTCGAACAGTGCACTGGCCATTTGGTTATACACAACTTCCGACCCTCGGAAGATTCGAAGGACATTCAAGCTTTTCGATATTTCATAGAGGGTTTTTCACGTGAGTCGTAATTTAACAAAATGTTGGTAACTTGTTGAGCAGGATTTTGCTACAATAGTATCTATGATCTCTGTAGGAAGAGTCAATAGTCTAGGAGTGGTTTTCTATCTTGCCATCTGAGAAGTTTATGAACAAACCCTACTTAGTAAAACATTAATATTTTTGTGTTGTCCTAATTTTCCAGGGTTTCCTAAACCATTCCTCTACTACGAACTATGACGCCCCGACCCCGGTAGCCCAGAGCCAGTGCTATGTTTATGGTGTGTAATTTATTTCGTACAAAATGAAACAAATAAGTCACACATCATAACCCATCAGGAGGAACTTTCTGGTTTAGATCCTCGAGTATCAGAGACAACAGCTTTGCTTCTTTATTTCTGAGCTAAGAGAAAACATCCATGACCTGGAAAGGCTCTATCAACCTGTAAAAAATTTAACTTAAAACATTGGGTGAGAATTGAAATACTCAGTAAGGGGTTTTTGAAAATACATAAATACAGCCTTTGAAAACCATTTCGAAAATACTTTTCCATACTTAAAATGTTTTCTTCGAGGAAAAACTTCAAGACAAAACCAAATTCGATGTAACACAGTTAAAGCACTTCATACTTACACACTAGAACACTTAGCTAGAAACCACTTAATAGACAAGATAAGCATGCTAATAAAAAGACATGGGTTCTACTAATTTAAGTGTCCATAAACAAGAAATGTGTGCATGAACAACAAGGGGTAAACATTATCAGAGTCACACACGAGCGTATTATCTAAAAAAACACATCATGACAATAATATATGTAGTGCAACATTTGTAATAAAATTCCGGAAAAGAAAACTGGACATGCATCAACTTTTCTATATCATATGTCTTGTGTTTCTTTTTTTTAAATCTGATACTCATAGTTAAGGTTCTATAACCAAGGATATTCCTCTAATCAGAGTAATCACTTGGTTGGTCATAAACAAAGAAATGTATGCTGAAGGACTCATGGTCTCTATGTCAAGGCCTTGTGCCATGACCTAAGGGTAAAAACCCAAATCTGACTGTCTCGAGAACTATCGATGCATCGAGGAGCTTACTTTTACCGGTCTCCAACCCGGAGGGCTTACTTTAACCAGTCCCCAACCTGGAGGGTTTTCTTCTTACCGGACCCCATTCCGGGTAGTCCCATACATTTCTCACATGTTGATAAGGTCAGATATTCAAGGTTTCCTATACCACTTTGAATACTTAATTTTCATTTCATATTACCCAAGGTGTCTCATACCACTTTGGGTAATACCATTTTCATTTCTCATTACCCAAGGTGTCCCATACCACTTTGGGTAATTAGTTCTTAGTTCCTCTTCATGTTTAGTCATATGCATGAATAATATGAATAAGGTAACAATTACATAATTGGTTTACAAATACATGATATGACAGATAAACTTGAAAATATGGAATAAATGAAGGCATAGTTAAGCAATCATTCTATGTGCATAGAACAATTATTTAAGCACATAAAATGATGAATGTGTAGGACTTGCTCCTAAGGGGTATTAAATGATGAGTTTCTAAAATTCCAGTATATGGAAATAAACTACTTGGCATTAACTTTTGTACTTCACAGGTCACAGTACTTGCAACAAATCTCCATCCTCTAATAATTACTACGGTATGCTTGGTATAAAAATAATAAACACTTTCTATCATTAAAATTCCGATGCTTGGAAGTAAACCACATTAAAAATAATACTTGACATTAATCATTATTCTTCACCAGTCATAGAATTTTCAGTTACACTCTGCTCACTAAAAATCACTGCAACGAGTCGGGTATAAAAATAATAGAGGATTTCTACATATTAACATAACTCCTAAATCCATATCCTTTTAATGAAAGTTTAAAACAGGAAAGGGCATATCCTTTTAAAAAAACACAAATCATTTCAAGGGCGGCATTAATCATGTTCATTGGTGTACCCATAGAAACCGAAATATAAAACAGCATAGGCAAGCACTAAAATCTTATATGCATAGAAATATTAATAACCATTTCTTTTAACTAGGGTTTTTAGATATTAGTCTTAAAAACACATACATACATAAGGATATATATATACATTATTATATATATAGGTTTCCTCATAAATTAAACATGGTAAACTTAAAATATTAATACCTCTAACTACTTATCATTTATTCAGTTTGAAATTCAAAACCTCATGGGGTTTAAATGTTCATGAAACTATAAATATGTAAACATGTAAAAATATTGTTTTTAACTATAACATAATTTTACTTAATCCAAAAACCAAGTTTGCATTAAAAATAATTTTCAAAAATAATTATTCATCTCTTAAACATCAAAACTAATTTCCATTCTAATACATTACCTTACATAAAAATATAGTTATATAAATATATATACGGATTACATAAAATCCAACCTGTTAGGAATTGATTTTAGAAAAACCCTTTTCAAAAGTATAATTCTTAGTATAAAAATACTGAATAATCTTGGATACCCCTAAAAAAATGTGTTTGAGTGATAAATATATATATATTTGTATGTATATATATATATTTTCGAAACCGTATAAACAAAAAACACTTAAACCTGAGTTTTAGGTTTGTAAAATAGGATCATTAAAACTAACATGAATGTGATATCATTTTTAATATCACGAAGGAAACACCCCTTGAAAATTGTTCAAAACCGAAGAGTTTGAGTTGTATATATATATATACAATTAAAATAATACACCACATGTATCACATCGGTTACAAAATAAAAACTCAAAATGAACAAAACCTTTACATCATATTTGGGAAACACACTTCCAAAACAACACACCCCGTTTTTTTGAAACAAAGGGTGATACAAATATAAATAGAATTTATATGTATATATATATATATACGTTTCATGGAACCGATTACAATTAGGGGTTTATTCTAGGTTTTCCACTACATATATATATACAAGAAATAAAAGAAAACGGGTGTACCCCATGAGGGTAATCACCCTTGGTGTTTTCTGGTAAGTATAGCGATTAGAATGGAATATATATATATATATATATATATATGTATATACCTTTAACTATTAGGTATATATATATATATATACTAATGTATATACAAACATGAACCAAGAAGCATGAGTGTGGGAAAAAACACACAACTGTGGCACCCTTACCGCTTAAGGGAGGAGCTCGCCGGAGGGAGGCTTACTGGGTAGCCGGAGGTAGTCCGATGAGGTCGAGGCCTCCTGGAAACGCTGCAAGGTGACGGCCTGGTGTGCAGCGGCGTAGCTCCAGCACTGGTGTGGTTGTGCACGAGGAGTTCGGTGTAGAACCAAAGGTGGTTCGTGTGGTGGTGAGGCGACGATGAGGCTAGTGTCGCGGCGGCGCGGGTTGGCTCCGGAGGTCTCCGTTTTCACTGGAGTTTCTCGGTTCTTAAAGGAAGACGATCCAGGGGTTAGGCCGATCCTACGGTGTCCTATGGAGGTGGGTGTGAGAGGTCAACGTGAGTAGTGGGGAGGAGGCGTCTCGGGCAAACCAAGTCTGGTTTGCGGGACCATATCGCAAGGTAGAAGATGACGAGTTTGGATAATGAGGAAAAAAAATGACGGGCGAGATCTGACTGAGAGAGATCAGACGGTCGAGAAGAATTGAGCATTTTAAAACACATCAATGGCTGGGAACTTCCTAGGTGAGATCGGATGGAGGAAGATGCACGGGGCTATTGCGCAGCCAGCCAAGTTTCTCCGGGTAGGAACAGTACGTTAAAAAAAATAGTTTAATTAAACGTTATAATTAGACATAATACCACTTCAATTTTTCTAATATATATACATATATAACCAGAACATTATAATTTGATTTTGTATAAAACTTAATAAGTACTTTTAACTCATAATTTTCAAATCCAAAAATCCCATTTTAGTTTAAGTAAACAAATGATACTATTTGATATAACTATTAGTTTTTTTAAAAGATTTATTTTAATACCACACTTTTATAACTACTAGGATCTTATAACCATTAAAATCCGATATATAACTTACTTCACTTTACTGATTTATAAAATTATGTTTAAAAGACCTGTAGTTTTTCTCTAATTCAAAACACATAGTTTTAGAGATCCGAAAAGATACATTTTTCAATTATTGCTGATACCCCATTCGACGCATTTTAAAATACAAAGTTTTCCACCATTTAAATATCGTCATAAAAATAAATTCATTTTCAATAATAAAATTTTATTTTAAAACTCGAAGATATAATTATAATATTTTGTACTTATTAAAATATAGAAACACCATTATATTATAAAAGCGTAATAAAGACCAAATTTTATAAACAGATGCACTTTATCCATTGGAACCCAACGGTAAAAAAACGGTCATATTACCTTAGAGGTCTATTATAAAAGAAATGGGTAGGATGTTTTATATTTTCAAAACACCGGACCCTTAGCGGATGCCTATCCTCATACCACTGGCGCTGCGTGCGTGCGTGGTGGTTCTGGCGGTTATACTTTTTACACTGATGGACCTTGAAGATGACGACTATCTGATTGCTCATGTTGTGGTTCTCAGTAGCCTTGCTGTGGTCGTGTTAGGTCTTGTGCACGGTACTTTCAATTAGATGGGTTTTGTTGTAATGTATCTTTTAAATATATAACAGTTTATCGTATTCTTCATGTTTGATTTCCATTCGAAATCTTTATCAGCACACAAACCATAAAATAAAATCAAACAAGAGACATCATTAAAAAGCACAACATTGTTCACTTGGACCAGTTTATAAAACCTGGGGCATCACATAATCCATAAGAATTTTAGATAAAAAATTATTCTCCATGATACGTATATGAATAATTTTCCATGATATGTTTAGTTAAAAAATAATATCGTCAAATTGATTGTTATTGAGTTCATGTTAATTTATCAAAGTGAAAAGTATAACTATATGAAACAAATTTTTATAGATTATTTTATTTTAACATAATCTTATATGGGTTTTATTTTATATTTTAATATTTATTATGAAATGTTTTATTGGATATTTTTTGGAATAAAAATTGATTTATTGGGAAAACATTTATCACAATTTTTATTTTGATAAAAGGAAATTTTTAAATGAATTAATGGACTAATGAAATGTTTTATGGGATATTTTTATCACAATTTTTATTTTGAAATGTTTTCTTTCATTAATTTTATGTCCATTATAATGATTTCAGTGATCATACAACATTTTTTTAAAAAACCAAGTATTTAATAATGTTATTGGGAAACGAATAGCTTTTGTATAATGTTGTGAATATTGTTCATGAAAACAAATCATGTTTTGTTTTTAATGATTTATATGTTGGTAAAAATGGATACACGGTACATGTGAAAACATAAAACATATGATTTTTCCATGTAAGAGTTATTCCAAATTATATAATACCGTTACCAAAAAGAATCATCAAAATTGTAATAACATGAATTAATGTTGAAAATCCCAATTATATGTAATCATTAAGGACTCTACTTCACTCTAACAATGTTCCAAATATATGGGAACATGTTTGTGAGGATTCAGGGTAACCATTATGTTTCCCACATGCCATTTTCAATAAATATTTTATTATAATTCTTCATTAAGTGGTTTTCTGAAAAATATATTTTTTAAAATATAAATGTTTATTTATATGATAAATATTAATATCATGAATGATAATTAATGGGGTATATTACAATACCCTTTCATTTTAAAAAATATGTATCTATAAAAAATTACACATTTTCAATAAAATGATTCACATACAACGCCATACATATGTGAACTATGATATAATAACCACTTATATCCTATTTATTGAATTAAATTGTATCATTAATCATAAAAAAATTATAATATATATATATATATATTAATTTTTTAAAAATAAAACTTATTTATTAATGGTTAAGAAATAGTTACATAATTTTTATTACTATCCCAATATGATTCAAAAACGTTTTCTGAGAGATATTTATTTTTATTCCATTTTGTGAATTAATATTATAAATAATATCAATTTTTTTTGAATTTTTATTTTAGGAAATGAATATAATTTTGGAAATTAAAATATCAATATTATCTTGGGAATTGTTTTTTGATTTGTTAAAAATGATATATTTTTTTCTATATTGGGAAAAATAACAAGTTTGGTAAGAAAATAAATTTCATTTCTAGAACAAGTCTGATATGATATTAATTTGAAAATAAAGATACATTAATATAATTGAGATATAATTATCATAAATTATTACCATGCAATACTCATGATAATTTGAATTGTTATATTTTAATTTTGGGTCTTAATAATGCATTTTTATTAAAAAAATATACATAAAAAATATTTTAATCACTATATATTAAATAAATCTATATTGATTTAAATTATTTCGTTAATATTGTATAATATCTAACAATGAGAACATCTTAAATATAAGTTTATTTTTTTTCATTAAAACTAATGGAAGTGAAATTTGTTTTATGATTATTTTTGTTTATCTGAAATGGGTTTTTGTAGCATTTTGAATGATTATTTAAAAATATATTCTCCCAGTTATAAAAATTGAATATCTTAATATTTATTTATTATTCAGAATCTAAAAATAATTTAATAGGTTCAACATAATTTTCACTCATTTTTAATTTATAAAACATTAAATTTTTGTTACCCTGGTTACTATTGAGTTTGGTTTACCAAATGTGTAAAACCTAGAGATAATTGATGTATTTCAATACACACCTATATAATTATTATTAGTGGAAATTATAAAGAAATATAAAAATCCTAAATTCATATACCTGGATATTTGGATCAAATTTATCGTTAAATCACCATCATATAACCACGATCTTATATGAAATTACATGTGCATACCTCCGAATCATATAAAATGGAAACACATCAGCTACCTTATTAAAAAAAATGGAACATATATATATATAATCATATCCTTTATATAAACTCATACTAGATTCACTAACACCATTTTCATACTTATTTTCTTCTCTTAAAACCAATTTGTCATGAAATAATTTGTATCACAATGGGGGTCTTTCAAAGCATTGGTATAAATCATAAAAAAGTTACTTCAATTTTAATTCAACAAAAACCATCTATATACATGATATATAAATAATAAAATTATTAATAAATTAAAATAAATATAATAAAATATTATTAATTTTATTTTATAACACATTTCTATCATCTAACTATAAAATGGAGAAACGTATCAGTTATGTGTACATGTGGACAACCACCTCCACAAAAAAATTCGATTCATTTTCCATATTCATTTTTAATGGGTTTTCATAATGATATACTTAACGTTGATATTATATTTTTGTAACAGAAATATATTTTTTATTTATATTATCTTATCTAATACCTTACATTTAGATTTATTAGAAATTTCTATTGTCAATCGTCCATGCTTTTGGATTACCACCTCCACAAGGTGAGGACATTTTCTTATCATATTTAATGATCTTGGATAGTATAAATGATATATTTCATGAATATATATCATATTTTTGAACAAATAACGTGTCTATAATATTTATTATCATTTATCTTTCTTTCATTCCTTCGATTAAATATTTTAAACAACACTCATGTGTACGTGTGGATTATAGTCTCCACGATGTGATATAATTCATTTTTCATCATCAAATAATATCAATAGTTATAAATTTTTTCCAATAAATATATTTTATATTAATAAAAATATTAATATTATAGAAATGGATTAATATTGATAAATATGTGGGTAACATTAATGTTAAACTTGAACATATATGAAAAATGCAGCAATTGACAGCCAAAATAATGAATTTATTAGAAATTGTTATTAATATGTTATTGAAATATTATAATTAGATCATATATGATTTTATAATTATGATGAATTTACCATTATAGATTTATAATTACTCTAAATTTTAAAAAATAGATTTTTTTGAATATATGAATTGTTAACCTTAGTAATGGGTCCTATTATTATATTTTGAATGTCCTTAGACATGTATGATTTTGTGAAAAGTAATTTATTTTATGTGGTATTATTACTACCAAATGAATGTTACATTAAATATTCATGGAAATTAATGGATTTTGTGAACCCTATCATGTTCTTTTATTTTCAAAATCATCGATTCAACAAATAAATTTTTTTGGTGTGATTTGTTTCTATTTCCCTTTGATGAGACATGTTTTAATATGCCTTACCAAATTTTTAATTATATATTGTATATAATTCTCAATAATGAATATTGGAATAATATATATTTAAATTACAATGAATTATTAGAACATATTTTTTTATGTATCAACTGACATTCAATTCAAAAAATTAATAATGTCAAAATGTTTCTTGGTCTCAATTTGGTTTTATTTAGAAATCTTTTTCATTAAACATTTATATTCAGTTATAAGGTGAATCTAATTCCCAATTATTATGACATATAATTAATATCCTTATGTTCATGTAATTTAATGCTTCATTTTTTGTTTTTTATTTAATAGGTGTCATGATTAAAAAATTTCTACATAGATACGGATTTAAAGTTAAAATCACATTTTTAACAGGGATGGTTTTAATTAAATTTATTGATAACAAAATTAAATTATTTATCTCCATTAATCATATTAATTGGATTTATATATATTTATTTATATATTTCATATTTTCTAAATTCATTTGAATCAATTTATTTACTCAATAGATCGAAATATTTTATTGAATGAACACATGGATTATTATTCACTTCGGTCAAAAATCATTTCGAAGACATCTATATTTTCATAAAGATTATTTAAATAATAAGTTATTAATCCAAAAATCTTATATAATTTCATTTCTTACTATATATAACCATCCTTACTTAGTATTACAATAAATAATTAAATATTTTTCCAAATTCATGACATATACATTCATAAAAATTATGAAAAGAACCAATATTTTTATGTACACTACATTAAATCAATTTCATACTATCATCTATTGACATTAATTTGAAGATTAATTAACAATATTCTATTTTCCATTATCAATAATCAATTTTCTAATATTCAGTTATAAATTATTATTTTTAAAATAAGTTATATCAAAATAAAAAGGTTATTTTACTCAATAAATGTTTTAGTGATATTGGTAAATTTATTTTATATTATAAAAACATTATTTGATGTTTCTCATGATTTATTAAGGATGAGATCAGTTCTTATAGTGTTTGTTTATTATCTTTTATGTTTTAGTATTTTAATGATGATGTACTGAGAAATCCAATTTTCTTTTCTAGGGGTTATGCAATGACATATTGATAAATGATTTCATGATTTGGTAATATGAAAATGAATATATTGAGATTATGGGATAAGTGGATATATTATAAAACATTAATTAGTGTTTACATTATAAAATAGAAATGGTGGGTTTATTTAAATCCCTTTAATTCATTCAATAATGTTGACAAAATGGACAAATTCTTATGTGTTTATGAAATTCCCAAAAATCATACAATATGATAGTGTTGATTGGATATAAGTTACCCCTATAGAAATTTTGTAAATAACATGGTATGAATTTTATTAATTTCAATATTTTCATAATGAGTTTCTTGAATATGATCATTGAATATGGAGATGATTTACTCTAATTTTTTTTAATTTACTAAACAAATGTATTACTAATTTGATATGTTCTGAGGGATCATGATTATTTATGAAAAATTACACACTATAATGACTATTTTATTTTAACTGAAAAATAATTTTTTAATGATTCATATTAATAATACATTGAATGATAGGGTATGATTTTTGTAATTATTGGCCATGTTCTCATAACCATATTTTGATTATTTACTATGTTACGATCATTGATTAATTACTCCTATATTTACCAGTACTAGTAATCTAAGCCCAGCATTTCTGTTGTTTCACATCCACGTGTTATGAAGAAAGAAATAAAGTAAAATATCCCTATAAAGGGTTTTAGTTATGAAGAACATAATGTGAAATGATATTTATCTTTTATGTACTATTTATATTATGTATCCATGATTATAAGGATAAGGTACAATTATTCTTCTAATGTGTATAATATTATTATGAAATTATTATTTTAAAAATAATATTTAATAATTATGTATTATGTATGTGGATTACCTATATTGATATATTTAATTTAATTAAATGGTGTTTATATTATTTTTCATTCTGTTAATATTGGGGATGATGTAAATATTTCTCCTTCATATTTTTCATCCATATATATAATATAATCAGTAGTGTTTTGTTGAACTATATTAGGATTAATTATATAATTGTTGCAGATAGGGTATCATTATAAATTTATTAGGAGATTCTTCACATTATTGGGTGCATCTTGATTAGTTGGTGTTGAAAATATTGATTATCTTTCATTCCCCAATGAATGATTCCTTTATTTCTATAATAATTTCATATTAAAATATACCTTTACTTCCACCCATTGATGAGATAAAAAATTAAATTATTTTTATCACTAATATGATTTTATTATAAGGATTAATAATTGTAAAACAATGATAACATATCTATTGGGATTTTTAAAATTGAAGCATTCTCAGATTATAACACTAAAACTTATCCATTTTTATTGAAAAAAATTCAATATTCCATTAATCCAAATCAATCCAAACGTCATTCTTTCTTATTTCTAATTTCTACAATTTTAAATAATCACCCCTACATGGAAACTACAGTTTGTTTGTAATATAATATAGTTTATCAATAATTAATTAATTTTTTTTACGAACCATGGATATATGTTCCAACTTTTATAAAATGAGAAATATTTTGTGAACATGGTCATGGAATATATCATTTAACAATCTCAACAAATTTAAGAAAAATAAAAGTAATTAATTTTTATATATTTCAATTATTAATTGAATTTAATTTTTAGTAATTTTTTTGTAACATAGGGAAAAAGATATTTTGGGATATTTTTATAATTAGAATATTGTTTTTATATTAAATAAATATGAAATTTTTATAATTATTTATGTTTTACTAGTAAAAATAATAAAATAATTGTCTATAATATTAATTACTAATATTAAAATAGTTTTAATTTTATATGGATTCCATAAAATTTGGTGTTAATGTGTTTATATAGAAATTATTTGTATATTATTAATATTTTTATAAATTAAAACATAAAACTAAATATGACATTTTTTATTTTAAATAATGATTTCGTCGTAATTATAGATTGTATATTTTAAAGGTAAAATGGTTTGTTTGTGAATCATACTTGAAATATATGAATAGGGGTTTATTAAATAAATTACTCATAGTTACAAATTTATAATTTTTTAAAAATTAATTCCTTTACACTAAATTATTAAATATTATATATAAATTATCATTCAGTAATTTAAGAAGTAACATTCCATGAAATATATTTTTTCATGTACCATTGCTTCATCATATATGAGTTTATTATAATATATTAGGATATTAATTTAAACCAACTATATTTTATAAAAGATAAATATTTCTTTATATAAATGTGTGTTATATTATATTATGTAGTATTATAATGATACTACACATAATGAAACCATGTTCGATTTATTTGATTAATAATTATAGTTATAAAAATATGAAATTAATCCATGAAAATTCCAAACAAAATAATAATAAAAACAATATAAATTAATAAGTGAAGGATGTTAAACATTAGAATATTACAATAAAATAAATTAATCACCACCCATGACAAAAAAGAATAAAATAAAACAAATTATTGGTAAACCAATTGACAATATAGAAGATATAAATGTGAAAAACATGATTGAAATTTAGGTAAATAATTAATTAAGGAATAAAGGGTTATTTATTGTAGAAAATGTGGCCATTTAAATAGTAACCTAACCATTGATAATAGTAAACAAACCTTATTATATTTCAACATTACAATTTAAATAATAATATTACCAAAAAATAATAGAATTTAATATAAATAATATTTTTGATGAATTATTTTTGTAAATATAACTATATTAAGGTGGTAAAATAAATACCATGATTAAAGAACTAAAAGAAGTCGTATACAAAATTTTATGAAAATCAATTATAAAGAATATAGTATGAATAATATTTATTAAATTAAAAACTAAAATAACCTATGATATAATATTAATTTTGAAAAATACGTGTTATTTATAAAATATACATGTTCAAATTTTTCAATTGTGATTATTTCGATAATTATTAAAAATACAACAAAAATTATCAATTTTTTACATTTCATTTTAATAATGTATTAATATATAATGATAAATAGTTTTAATGACCTAAAATACAAAATTTATTTATTTATGATTCATTATTTCAAAAATACCACCACATGAAGTTTTAAATTTCATATAGTATTTTAGTCAATATTTTAATACCAAAATAACCCTATTCTCATGTAAAAACAACCACTCTCCCTTCCCTTGTAAACCCACAACACTTGAACATTCTAATTAAATGGAAATTCCATAATACCATCTCGAAGAACCCAGTAATACTTTAAAGATTTTTGGGTTAAATAAACAATATGAATCAATGAAATTTTACTGTCCTACAAGAGAAGAGAACATGTGAAAATAGAATGATTTCATAAAATCCTCTTTCTGTTATAGTATTCACATTCTTTTTTTAACTATCCCATACAATTTTAAATATTATATGATTAATTAAATAAAATATTAACATTATATTAGACATATCAAACTACTAAAAAATTATATTTCATAAATATTATTATTTCATTCATAAATTTTATTCTTTTTAGACAACGTTCAGCTAATGTCTAGTTTATCACCAACGTGGACATTTCCAATTCATTGTTTATCACCAAATATAAGGAATATAAAAATAAATAATATATTATATATTAGTTTAGTAATTTATTTATTCTTTTATTAATTGAGTAATTATTATTTTTGAATAAATTCCTATGAACCAAATAGCATAATAGATGAAAAAAATAAACTATTAGAGAAAATATGATATCAAAACACAACAAAATCAACAATATAAATTAAAAAATTAATCAAATTATAATAATTGATAAATATATAAAAAATTATATTAATTCGCATCAACAACATTGTTTTCATAAACTTATTTTTATTATTTAGGAAATGGAAAAGTGATAAAATAAACTATGAATTTAAGTTAGGGGGTTCTGAAACCAAAACACATTCATTTGTTTTATCTCCAATTTCACATTGATTTTGGTAATAATGATCCTATAATATCTATTATATGTCATTTAAATATATATAATGACATCAATTAGGGCTATATATGTTCTTTGATTTCAAAAAAAAATTAGCCTATTAACCATTAATTTTCTAGAAGAATTTTATTTTCAAAACATCAGATAATCCTCTTGATCATTTAACCATTTAAAAGAAAAAATAAACATTTTATCAATTTTATAGTATCTATTACAGAATTGTTAAATAAAAAATTCCATTTTATGAAGTATTATGTGTAAAATAATTTTTGAAACCCATTATTTTCCATAGACTATTTCATGAATAAAATAGATCTCCATCCATGTGTAATGCATTATAATAAACATTTTATGTGAGAGGTTTTCCTATAAATAAATATTCCAATAATGAATTTTTTAATGAAATATATCCTTCAATATTATATTTATTATGTGTCAACATGATGATAGATAATTTTAACAATTTTTATGTTTTAATTTATATAGATATCTTATCTGTGAACACGATCCTTGGTTTGTTTTCAAATATGTGTTTTATTTGAAAAAAATGATATAATTTCATATTTTTATTCATATTTTACATTAAATTCATTTATAAAATATTACCATCTTGGTTTTGGTTTTGAACATATGCTTATAATATGACGATGTTGATTTTCTCACCCATGGACTAATGATTTAAGTCACAAATTCATCTCGTTACTTGGAATTCTACTCACCACTTCATTTGATGAATATTATCATGTGACTACATGTTATAAATAGAAAAATGAGATTTTATGTCCAAAATGAAAGAATACATAAATAATGGTTCATTCATTAAAATGTAAAAGTCTTTTATGAATCTAAATTTTGAAATACAGTAATCATTTGGTACTTGATTTAAATATCTATTTTTTTTAATTTTGAAATTTATTTAATTGGAATGTATTTAAAAAATTTCTCTATATCTATTATTAAAGCTATGGTTTAGTTAATTGGGGAAATAGAAAATTAAAATATAAAAAAAAAATTATACGACTATGTGTAGCTAAACATCCTGGGAAAATGATTTAAAAAAAACAATAAAAAAAAGAATCCAATAATATATTCCTCTTGATTTAATTTTCTTAAATGAATAAATAATTTACTGTTGATTCAAAGACATAGGTCTTTCAGAAATAATTAATAGTTTACAAAATGGTGGGAATAATGAAGAACTAGGAGAACAACCCTTGTGGTAGACATTATACTGATTGTCCGAATGACATCCCCAATTCCATGGGAGTTTGTGTTAGAAACATCATGATTATTTACACCCATATCTCTATTGATATGAATAATAACTTGAACTAGGTGGAATTCCCACATTTTATAATGAATTAATAGCAGCATACTGATTCCTTTATATATTAATGACTACTAACCATTCTTGATCCTCTAATCCACTTTTCGTGGAATAGTGGTTTAACGAAATGGGGAATGTCATTTTCGTTCACCTTTGTTCTATGAAAGAGATGGTTACTCATGGTATTTATCGATTATATGAGGCGGATTCTCAATCCTGGGTGTTAATATGGAATTATATGTCAATGGATGAAATTGATGAAATCAAATGCAAAAATTGTATGAGGTTACCCAAAAAAATGTATTCCTCTAGAACTGTTCAAATAATGATGGGGAAAGAATTTAGAGAGAAGAACAAAAAGTAATGTTTATCTATTTGGAATTATGAGACATTCATGAAAATAATTTAATGATACTACATGTGGATTATAATCAATAGTGATATAAAAATGGAGATATTATAGAGTGCTTTAAAAAGAAAACATCCAAAGGCTCTAGTTGTATATGACTATGGGAGTCATGAATAAGTAGTCTAATATACTCTCATTGTATATATTGAGTTTGGAGAATTATCCTAATGTAATGGTGATAATGATTTTACTGTTATGTTTCAAACCGGTTAGTTTGATGAAAAATCTAGAAAAAGGTTCCAACCACCCATATGTCAAAAATGTGGGAAGAATCATCATAGAAATTTCATCAAATTGATTAGGAAGTTCATAATGTTTGGTAGAGAATGATACCAATTTCGCAGATGTTAAAGATTCATGAAAAAATGGTCAACATGATGAGGGAAATTATAGGGGGACCTGATACACCATCCCTGGATTGTTGATTCGACTATGAGGTGCACATGTAATGTACAAAAGAATGGAAAACTCATTGGGTTGTTGTGGTTAATTAGTGTTAGAAATGAATAGAGGAAAGAGAAAGTGAAATATTATTCCATAATAATAGCTAATGAGGATTGTGAAAATTAATTCTTACAACGTAAAATTTCTATTGATTAAATAATTGAACGAGTTTTATTTTATTCTGGTTCTAAACATTTATCTATAACCAGAAAGATTACTATAAAAATAAAATATAGTCCTTATTACCTTAATGTATAGATGTCTATAAAAACACCATGGATATTAATCAGTGAAACCCATGAGTTAGACACTTCTTTTGTAAAAATATGTATGGAGTTTCTCCGAGCATGTCTTATAATCCATCCCTTAGTAGAACATGATTTCATATTCGGCATAGAATGGATATCATTATAAGAAGGAAAAATCAATAGTTTGGATAAAGGAATTTTATTTTCATTTTTTGATACATCAATTGTTACTATGATAATATAAATAATATGATGAATTTCCAAGGTAAAATTAAAAATGGTTATTATTTTTTAAAGAATGTAAAAAACATACCTTACTAAGATGATTAAGTCGAAGGAGAGTATCATCATTTTGGAAATTCTAATTGAATGAGAATATAATGAGGTTTTAAAAGGGTTTCCTAAACATCTTTTGGATCCTCAGGTATATTTATTGATATATATTATTCCATGATCTATCCTTATATCCAAATTCTCATATATGAGGAAACCTATAAAAATGGTGTATTTGAACAACTAGCTACATGATCACTTAGAAAAAGGGTTCATAAAACATACTATATCAACATGGGAAATCCAAATTATATTTATAAATAATAAGTATGGATCAATTTGGATATTTATATATTATCATTAGATCACCAATATCAACATAATGAACAAGAATGCTCTAACAAGGATTAATTAATTATTTGATTAACTAAGAGGAGTAAAATACAACTTGAAGGAGGATCATTATTCTACTTATCATCAGATAAATACAATAAAGATATAGATTCATTAGGTTGATTTATTTATAATGCATGGAAACTACAAGTTCAATGTTATTAACTTAAAAACTATTAATTCAATTATATTTTTTTGGTATTTGATTAAAGTTGACTTTATAGACTACCTTGAAAAATTCAAGCCTTTCATCAATTATGAAAATCTCTTTTACACAATGTTCAAGGTGGAACATGAAAAAAAATACATGGATAGTGATATCAAAATTAATGATGGAAAAAATGTGTGTTATGATTAGAAAGTATAAATTTTGGAAAAAAATTCATATTTTTGGGGAAGGACATCAAAAGTGATGAAATATTTGTGGACCATTCAATGAAAAATGTGATTTATGAATGGCCCAGACCCACTACTATCATGGAAATGAGTAGTTTTTTTTCATATAAGTGTACTAATATTCTATTGTAAGAAATTTTTCATTGTTTTTAATATCATTAAATTTTTAACAAGGAAAGGGTTAATTTGTATATGGATGGATGAATGTAAGGATATCATTATGTACTACAAGAATGCATAATACCTATTCTTGTAGTCACATGACCATCAAGTGGATATTGTTTTGTAATATATATCATTTTTTTAAACAAATTAATGGGATTTTTCACTATTATATAGTAATAAGTTGATAATATATAACTCACAGAAGATGAAAATCCATGAGAAGAAATGCTCAACGCATGATTTGAATTTTGTAGATATAAACGTCTCACTGATGATTTGGTCCAGTGCCTCTATGGTATTATGTTTCTAATATATATTTATCACATGATTATAAATTGTATATTCATACATTATGCAATAAAAAATATTCAATGAAGAAAGTTAAATCTAATAAAGGATAATAATGGCTCAATTCAATAAAATCCATGAAAGTTTAAATAATTACTTGATTTTATTAAATGAATTGAGCCTAATTGATTATACATGATGGGTATTGAGAAAGAACCTATCATCCTTGATATGTAATGGAATATTTTGAAAATAATAGCTGTATGGAAGAAATCATAAGTTTATAAATGATTTTAAAAAAATATTTCAAAGAGAATATCAAGGTGGAATAAAATGATGATTTGTATCTCACTGAAGGATTTAAAGCATTAAATGAAGGAAAGATTCATGAATATCATATTGATAAAGTTGATTTCATTTTGATTAGTACTAAACATTGTGTTCCATCATTAGTTTAGTTAAATAAGGATCTATGGGAAAATTAATATAACTCGTCATTAATAATCCATTTTGGAACCCCAATAAGTATCGTGATATCCATGATACCTTCTAATGGAACTAGATGAATAAATAGATCACATAGTACACATAAAAGTTCAAGGACTATTAGTAAGTTATTGAATAAGGGATAATTCCATGGGGATGAAGAAACCATTTCCGATATCTATTTTTAAATAGATGACTGAAACAATGTGAATTTTCAATTGTTCCACTAAGAAATCAAAGAGAATAAATACAATATAGACAATAGTTAATCAAATCACTATGAATTCCCACATCATCATTATTTTTTAACATTTCTCACATGAACAAATTTAATGTATTTATTTAACAGATATGGTGATTCCATGTATGAAAAAACATTTGATTGTATCTAATCATTAAATAAGGATCAATTCATATTTTTTCGTAGTAATCTTCATTATCAAAATTTTGTATTGAATATTTGTACGTAAAATCATCAAAAAAATTTGGCCAATATTAATGAAATATTTCTATACTCAGAGAAATGATTAGATCTAGCACAATGGATTTACAAAAAGATTCACAATACATATCTTATTATTTGAATTCTTATGCAAAAAACAATAAAATTAGTATTAAAATTCATCATTAGAGTTCAATATATTGATATTTATGTATAACTCTAACATATTAGGGATCTGTTAGGGAAGAAAATATACATTGATCAGATATTGTGTAAGAGATAATAGAGAATGTTTTTATCTATTGAATAAAAAATCATCTTAGAATTGGAAGATGTGTGATACTAGATACTATCAATGAGAATTTATGTATAAATATCGAAACACATTTTTCCTTAGAATATCACCAAAGAAGAGACTCATTCATTTTGGAATTAAATAGAAGGACTCTCATGGGTTTGTTATCCACATTAAAATCCTCGATATCATAGGATATGTTTTCTATTAACTACAACATACACCAATTATTTCTCATGTTCATTATGTCTTCCTTGTATCACTGTTAAGGTAGTACATACCAAATCCCTTACATGTATTAAATCTAGATATGGATGAATTATAGAATGACATCTCATATGATGGGAATACGGTGAATTTCTTGGATCATTGATACAATATATTATGAAATAATAATACTCACCATAAATAATTATAATGGAGGAACAATAAATTTGATCAAGAAACATGTGAACCATTGGAAATAATGAATCAAAAGTGCCCTCATATATTCTATACCAATAATATGGGTTGCAATTTAGGAATGAAACTTTTAATGATTGAATTCTGTTACGTCCCAAAATATATAAGTGTATTTTTTTTCAAATAAATAAGTGATATTATATATTGGTATATTATTATACATATAAAATACAAAAATAAGTAAAAAACAAATATTTCATTAATAAATATTATTACACTACTCAGAAACTAAACCCATAAAAATACACACATTTTAATGGAAAAAATACGAATTAACAAAATTATAATTAGAAAATTAATATCTTAAATGTCTACTAGAATAAACATAAAAATTACCAAAACTATAAAAATGAATCAAAATATTAGAAAACAAATTATAATTGTATAAATTTCAAATGATAAACCTTCAAAGGAATTTATTATAATAATTATTGAATGAATGTAATGTATTTTTAATATGAAATGTGACTGTTGAGAAAATTAAAAGACTATTGGAAATAGTAACACGGTAGTTCAGAATTGTAACTAGACTATTATAATAGTAATTTTAATTCAATATAATAACATTTAATATAAATATTAATTTTTATATTTAATTTATCTACATATAAATTTTATTATTCCATAAAATAAATATCTTAACTATAAACTAAATGAATATAAAATCATGATTCCAATAACCAATATTTGATGTTATTTCATAGACATCATAATTTTTATAATAAATAATAACATGAAATATGATAGAATTTTTTTGATAAAATGGATTTTATTTTTTATATCACCAAATCGAAATTTTTGAATGGTGAGTTTTGGGTAATTTTTAAAATAATTCAATTTTTGGTGAATTGTAAAAATACAATATTTTCATAACTTCTGAATTTAAAATAAAATTAATAATATGAAATAATGAAATAATACCATGCATATCTTTATGATATACAATAAAATATTATTTTTTATTAATAATTTAAATATAATAGTAATATTTTCAAATCCAATAAATTACTTTATAAATAATGAATCCATAATTATTTCATTAAAAAAACATTTCTCAATTTTCCCCAATATTATTTTAATCTTGTAATTTAAAATTAAATATATTAATGTCCTATAAATTATAATTTCCATATTTTTTTATGAATTTTTCATTAATATTACAGTTATAAGGATTTACATTGATAAGTTATTTTATTCAATATTGTAACTCAGAAATTCCCATCTCCCTATGTATAATTATACCCTCTCTATCACTATGGAAGACCATATCATTCCCACATTATACATCCCATGATATTAAAAAATAAAATCTTTTAATACCTTATAAAACATATGGATGTTAATGAGTAAACCGACACCAAGTACAATGGAATTTTTAGTTCTGTACAGGATAAGTAACATCGAGAAGAGGCTATGCTTTCATCAACTCTTCTTTGGGGTTTAATCTTCCCTTATAATTTGTTTCTATCTCTTAAAAAGTTAAATAATATAATATTAGTTTGATAGTATGCCAAATTATATTAATTATGTCAGCCTATTTTGAAAATTATAATTATGATTTTTTTAAATTTCATGCATCCCTTTCATCCTCTTTGTGAAACGTCCTGTTAACTGCATGTTAACCACTAAGGAGGATGTTGTAAATTTATACCTTAAAAAACATTTGGATGGTTATAATAATTTTTTCATGACTTATAAATGTATGAATATATGTATTGATTGTATCTACACTGAATTATACTTTTGTATAAATATCTATGAACAAAATAGTTTAATTGAAATAATAATAATTTTTTAGGAATACAATATATCAAAACGGTTAAACTTCAAAAATAAATTTTAAAAAATATTAAACTATAATTATAATCTAAAAGTTCAGAAAATAATAAAAATAATTAAAATTTATTTCAGGTATTAAATAAAATTACCTCTTATTTAGGTGATAGAAAACCAAAAATATTAAGGGTGAATTAATGTAATGGTATTCTCAAACACAAACTCTGTCATTTATTTGATCTCTTATTTCACTTTGTCCTCAGTATGAATGATCCTTAAAATACAATTTATGTCATCTAAATACTTTTTTTTATTTTCTTGTGGGGACATACATGTTGATACCCTTCGAAATTGTTTTCTATGAAATTTATAATGATTTTAAAGAATAATTTAATTTCAAAAATATATCTAAAATCCTATTTTGTTTTTCCTCATATAAATTAAGAAAATGATATTATAATAAAAATTATCATCTCCCTTTGTAATTTTGGAATCATATTATTTTTTCATGATTTTTGATAGTTGCACTATCTAAAAAACCCATTATATTCTAATGGTTATTTAATGACTATGATTTTTATCATTCCATGTTTCATGAATACTATGAGGATTTTATGATGTGATTGGTAGTATTGGAATTATATATACCTCAAATGAATGGGGTAATGTGATATATCCCATGAAATTATGTGTACTATTTTTGGAAATGATTCATGTTTTTTTGGAATATCGATGTCACCATTCATTCCCATTTGTTATTCAAGAATATTATTCATGATTTGATTACAAATAAGTGTCATAATTGTTCTCTATAAAATTAAGTTCAATTTTTTGGAATGTTCCTTGATTTTTTTATTTTCATAATTATTCTCTTATGATAATTGATATGATCATATAGTTATTATATAATTATTTTTATTATGATCACACATTTACTATAGATTCATGTCCCTTAATCTTCATATTTTTATTTTTATAAATACACCATTTATTTGATGTATATCCTATAATGAAAAAATTTTCTAAAAATAAGATTATATTTTATACTGATAAAGAATAATGATTTTTTTTACAACTATTGTTAGAGCTTAATTTTTTCAACACACTAATACTTTTGGTATAGGATTGGAATCCATATTATGTTTTTATTATTAAAAATGATATAAAAATAATGTATCAAGAAATTAGTTTGAAATATTAATTATTGATATTACATATTATGTAATATAAATGTTATTAACATAGTTACAATGTTTATAAATATGATATGGTATTTGGACGTCATGTTTTACTACGAAGTAGAATATAAATATAAGATTTGTATTGAAATGTGTTGGTTGTGCTAATCATCACACAATGAATTATCCTCTAAAAATTAATATTCTATTTTATTTTCATCATTACATGTTATGGTTTTATGTAAAATATGCTTGTTATGCATGTGGATATGAGTATATACAGTTATTTTTTTGTTTTTGATAGATTAAAAGGATTGTGTATATAGTCACAAATGTATTTATTTTGATAATATTAATTCTCTATAAGTAATATAATTTAAAATTAAAAAATTAGAGGTATGTATACATGTAGATATCATAAATGATATTTAATGGAACTATAATTTCATGTATGAATATAAAGGTAATTTTTGGATTTTTGATAATTATTCACAAATACTTCATTACATGATTATTTGTTATTGTTGAATAAAGATGTAGAGATAGGGGTACCTTGGTTAACCCAATAAATGTTTTTATAAAAGGGTATATTTTTCATTATAAATTGACAATAGGAACCTATTTTCCCTTTTACATGACATGTATTTCCTGGAACCCCAACACCCTATTTGGGGTAGAGCACAATGTCGATTGTGGATCATTGAGTACCCTTTATCTTCAATATCTATTTTAAGGAATATTTAATTATTTTTTCATTTCATTCGATTTAAACCTCTTCCTTCTCTACCATCACCCCATCACACACGAACATGAGTATTTCTTCCACTATTGTATTTCTGGGGTTCTCTAAGCTCCTCCCAATGACTTTTTTATGTCTCATTTATTTATAATACCTAATTTGATATTTCTTACAACATTTATACACTTAATTCCACAATATTATATTTTTTCATGGTTCCGCATGGTGAATCCCAATTTTTATATATTTGAGGATATTTTTAGATATTTCATAAATTTTAATTGAAAAAAATGTGTTTCATTAATAATTTTTTACATTATTCCGAATTTATAAATTCATTATAGTGTTTTAAAATTTGTACATTTTTCTTGGGACAATATTGAATCCCAGTGTGTGTGTTTTGTTTGTTTTTAATATAATATTTGATTCAGTGATTATGGGAGGGACAAAATGATATAATTGTGTAATTAAATTATGTATATGGTTAATTATCCAAGTATATATAGATATCCAACCACTTTTAATGGATTATTTTTGAGATAATTTATTGGGAAAGTTAGGATTATATAATGTTTTTTTGTTCTTGGTTGGGGAATGTGTTACATTGCGATTTAGTTTATGGGTACAGTTTTTGAAACAATTCACCAAAGAAGTTATTAAATAATAAAATGTGGTTACATTTAATTTACAATAGTGGTTGGTGGAGAGTAACGTATGTTAATTATTTTAACATCCACATTTTTGGGTTCTTCAATTATACAACTAATTTATATATTAAAAACATAATTATTTGATATTCATTCAACATTTTATATTATATGTTTTATTTTTTAGTTTCATTACCAAATTCTCAATGATATGATGGTTGTAATTTCAATAACACTAGAAGGGTAGTGACACTTGTTACATTTTTACATAAGTGACAATAGTCTTCTTAAACCATATTTTTAATTGACTCTCGTATTATATTTGGGAACATAAAATGCAACAAAATATTTTCATCGAAAAAATAATTGTTATATCTAAAATATCCATGTATATAAATCCATTTATAGTGATTTTAAACCTTTATAATAGAAATATAAGAAATTGGTTAGCTTAAATTATTAGTATGTTATTGTGTATAATTGAAGATTTCAAAAAATAAATAAGGCATGAATAAAGTTATAGGAATAAATCATTATCATATAATGGTATAAAATTTCAAATAATCTTGATTCAAATAAAATAATGGTATAAATTTTTGAATAATCCCATTATTATTAACAATAGATTTATTAATGATGAAATTCGGAATGATTTATATCTATCAATTACTGTCAATACCGCATGAAAAGAAATATTACATAAATGGGTAATGACTTCACCAAATACTTCATATGGTTGTCTCGTGATACCGAATGACTTGAGAAGGTAAAATATATTCTCTAAACCCATAAAAAATAAGTTTATTCATTCATCATATGTATAAAAAATATGACATAATCAATATGACTTCATAATAAATAACTGTTAATATTGTATCAACTAGTAAATAAAATGTCAATACTTTACCTAGTCCAAATGATCATAGACTATATAGAGAAATATTTTTGATATAATATTTTTATTATATATATATATATATTAAATCATAACAATTTTAAATAATTTTTACATTAATGAAAATACGTTAAAATGAACACTTGAAAAAATTCAATAAAATTAAAAAAAAATTCAATCTCCAATTACATATTTAAAACCAATTAATTAAAATATTATTATGAAAAATATTTTCTTTAGAATGAAAAATGGAGATATGTAATAATTTCTACGATATAAACCATATAAAATATGGTGATAAATTTCATCCATTTAGTGAACATAAAAATAGGGAATTTATTCAACCTTTTTTAAAGAATTTTTTTTTCAAATAAAACGAAGACTAATTTAAAAAACTAGAAATTCTGACATGTTTAATGTTTTCTTTAATCAGTCATTATAGAATAAAAGAATATTCTTAAAATTAATTTATGAAATAATTTTTATGAAGTAATAATAACATTACCAATTGATTAAAAAAGTTGGTTTCATTACAAGTATTTATTATGTATCTTTAGTAATAAATGTAATGAATAAACAAAGTAAAACTATTAATTTACAAATATAGTTAGAATAGAATAAATAGATTTTTCCAAAAAATGAAATATCGTATAATTATCTATAACAATACATCAACATAATCATTCTCGAACACAGATGAGATTATAAAATTAAACCATACCACTATAGTTTCCTTTCAATAAAATCCATTCATATGAAAGAGAATCAGTAGTGACATTATATACCACTAATTAAGAAAGAAATATGATATATAATTTCAAATGAAGATTATATACACCACATAAATAGAAATAGTTTCATTATATCAAACATGTATTAATAAAACCTTATTGTGACAATGAACCCTTATGAGGTAAATTACATTGATCACAATCTCTTTTATCTTCTTCATTGATAACATAAAATAAATTATTCATCAAGTATATAACCATATACCTATGTATAATATGTTATATAATCCACGTATAATAATTTATAACTTTTTTAATAATTCCTTGTTAAAATCATCTATTATGAGCCTTAAAAATATGATTTTCAAGTTATTATTTGTTCGATAGTTTTAATAAATGAAAATATTTTACCATTAAATCATCTGAATAATTTTAATCTGGAAATTTACCATAAATAAATTCATTAAATAAAAATTTATAATCATGATTGAATAATTCATAAGAAAAAAATCATGTCACTTGAATGAGGTTTATTGTAGACATATGCACGAGCGATGTTATAATTTTATAAAATGTCAGATGTTACCATATTAAAATGATTTAATAAATATAGTGAACGCAAATAATCTCATAATTATAAAATGTATTCATTATATATATATATATATATTTAACCATTATATTACAGTGGTTATTATATTTTAATTACACCACAATGTGGAGACAATAATCCATATTTACACTTGACAAATGTTTTCTCTACCTATAGGAAAGTAAAAATGTGGAAAATGGTTTTCACATAATCATAAAAAAATATAATAATATTTATTATTTTAGAGATATTATTTTACTATGGATAAAAAAATATTATGAATTTATTGAAGATTTTTTTTTAAATTAAATTATACGATTACTTATACTTTGGTCTACCTCAATTAGATACCTCATTAAAGACCCAATGATTAATTTTTTTTCATAACATGTCCAGTAAAAATTGGATAATGATGTTATGAATGGGTTTTTTTCAGGTTTTGTCTTGTTTTTTTGCCCATTATTATATATGGATCATAAGAGAGTTTTTTCTTAATATATTGGTGGAAAAACATATATATTATTAATAATATGTTTTAAAATTATTAAATTCATTCTCATGTGATAGTTGTACTACATGGCCATAATTTCAGACATAATATTATATATTTATGAAATCATATCAACAAATACAATTTTTTTGGATTATGTAGAATTTAAAAACAAATCATTTTTAAAGCATGTTTTTAATATATTTTATATGTAACCATGGTAAAAATTATTCCTATATCAAATGGTTTTAATTTTACATATAATGTAACAAATTTATCGTAAATTTCTATTGGATTATAATTCCAACACTTCCTCATCCTAAATATCAGAATATTTTTTTGATATTTTAAAAGAATTTAAAAGATTATTTTTACAAAAAAATATATTTTTCAAATAATTTTAAGAATAATTCAAACAATTTGGATTTAAAGATATTTAAACACAAATTAAATTTGAATTTAATCTATTTTAAAATAAAAAATAAAAAATTATTAATATTTAAATTATTTTGAATCAATAATTGATCCCAAAAACATTATAATAATTGTTCTTAAATTAATTTATTAATATTTTTAGACTAATTATATATACATTGTGTCAGCATTTTATAAGCATCTAGTGTAATTATATACTCACTAAAAATAAAAAATAAATTATAATCATGAAAATATCATTATTCTAAAAATGACCATCAATATTCACTCAAATAATTTTTTATCCATATTTAAAATATATGATAAATTTAAAAATCATGAGATGGGATGTCTTAGGACTTTCTAAAATAAAATATTATATAGTTAATTATAAATTAAAAATGGATAAAAGTGGTCATAAATTATAAGCATATATGAATGTTGTGGTAATAAATTCATATAATAGGGCAATTGAATGTTTTATATATATTTTACTAATTTTAAAATAAATGTCATCCTTATATACCGAATATAATCTTTATCATACTGAAAAATGTTTGCCCATTGTACATTTCATAATGTCAAGAAAGTGATCTATTTACAAAATTTGTACCACATTACTCCAAATGAACAAACAAAATTTTATGATATCTATTCATATATGTTGTAGAAGTTAAATTTAATATAAATTTAATTAAATAAATTAAAAACTATTTTTTTGATAATGTTTAGGTATAAATCATTTCTTCTATAAAAATAATGTATAATATTTATACTATAACGTTCCAGTATTTTTCAAATAAATTGAATATTGAATTCATGAAAAACTAATTCTCAAAAAACCACCAGTTTTTTTGTAAGCAATCCAAGAAATCCTGAATTTACAACCCTTCTGATTTGAATTTCAAAAATCTGATACACACGGTTGCAATCAGTATGTTATTTGGAGTCTAATATAACCTATTTAATTTTTCGTGAATAATAACTTACACTTATTAATTGTATTGTTACCCTTATGACTAGTGAAATTCAATTATGAATAGTAACCAATATATGATAATATATAAATATTGGAATTTACTAAAAGTATGATGTACCTATGTTTTTCAATAAGTATACAAATGATTTAAAAGTATATTTTTTTAGTGAAATTATTATTTTAATTAAAAATTAAATTATTTGTATTTAGAATACTATTTTAAAAAAAGAGACTACATTTTTGGAATCTAGACATTGGAAAATATTTAGGGTGAATTTTTGGATTTTTTCTAAAATACTTAAATTTTTGTTAAATAGTAAAATGTGATAATTTACAATAAATGCTTAATAATTGATTTATTGAGTCATTAATTATGCCTTAATGATTTAAAAACCAATGGGTCTAAGTCAAATGGAAATAGTCATGTTTTTTTCATGCAATCGTCATTATTTATTATCTTATGGAAAAATAATAATGTATTGATTAAAAAAATAAGAAAACCCTCCTGTCCACCACTATAAATACTATACATTCCACCCAATTCTCTTCAATACATTCAAGTCGTTGTGCTTCTCCAAATTAATCCAAAATATCCTCCCATGCTCCTGCCACATTATCACTATCCCTTGGCCTCATGAAATGAGAAGAAATACACATCCCATAATAGGCTCTCAGGGAAGGATCATTCATGGGGTAAAATTCCTCATTTCTTTTCTTCCATTTTCATATTCCTTTGATCTCTTTTCATTTCTAAAATCTCCTCAACCAATTGGTATGAAATATCAATTACCATAAATGTACTATAATTTTTTTATACTTATTGGATAATTTGTGTTCAACTCCCCTTTCCACTTCATTTATGCTAAAAATTAAACATCATATAAGATGTGTTGAATTATCACTTTCAAGGATGAAGATTCTTTCAATTTTATTTACCACCTTCAACTCCTTTCATGAGACCATTTTTATTATTTAAACAGACAAGTATATTTGTATTTTATCTTTTTTAATGTTCTATAATCCTTATTCACTCTTGATTATAAATAATAATACATAACAATGTATTTGTGACCAAAATAACCTTATTAATCCATGAATTCTTTATTAATGTTTTTTATAATTATTAAACATAATTAAAATTATCCAAATAAATTTTATAAACAAGTAATATATTTAATGTTCATTAATATAACATAAAATCAATTCTGGAATTAAACTCCCATCTTACATGAACTATCATACTCATTTATAAGTAAGATGTTCAGGAATATTTTGAAAAAGAGAACTCACACACAATAAAACTGAAACCTTTAACCCATCTAAAATGTCACACCCAGATTTTAAATTCCATGCTTTGTTTCTAATCTTCTTTTGGTTTAAATCTTTTTCATAGTTTTCAGCTCTTTCGAGACTAGAATTTTGTTGAATCTTGTGTTCTTGATCTGTGAACATAGCTTTAGGGTAATTTATGGTACATGGACACCACATTTTTTAAAAGGAATATATGAGTTTTTCATGTAGTAGTGTTTGATTAGTGACACTCTTTGTGGAACCACTTGTTGGGTAAGTTGTTGAGGTGGTTTGTACCCATGAGTTAGATGAGTTTTGAGCTGAAAATAGTTCTTTATTTTGAGAAATTTCCTCCCCTATACTTGGACTATCATTCCCCCTATGTCTCCTTATTGGAACCTTTAATTTGTGAAGAAAAAGAACACATTCTTGATGGCCAAAATAGGCCCCATGGTTTTGCTACACAATTTAATAAACCATTCAACCAAACCATGCAAGGTGACCTTTTCATTAAAAATATTTTTGATGTCTGGATTTTGCCCTCCCGGAAATAAACCTAATCACCTGAATTCATCCCCCATATGACCAAAATATCCATATGAGACCTCCAATCTCCCTCAATATCCAATTTTGTCCATATGTTTTTGATCCATTGGTGGTGAAACATCAATATTTCTTCATGTATGTTTTTCACTCTTCATTTCATTCCTCCCCCTTAGGTTTTATACCCCCTTTTATGATGTTCTAAAATTTCCATAATTTATAGTTCATACTTAGGGTTTAATTTAGTGTCTTTTTGGTCAAATCGTGTGGTCTAGGGGTTTATTAATATTCATAGTGTTGTGGCATTTCTTTGGTTGATTCTTTACACCACGATTTTGGGGTTTTTACTCTAAATTTATGTACTTCCATGTGAAATAATCCAAAAAATAGTTATAATTTCTTCATTTATATTTTTATCATGTTCTTCATACATTATTTTTTGTGTGGGAAACATTTTTGTAGTACTGATTATCTTTTTAATATCAATATTTAATTTTTGTTTGAAAATCATTGTTTTCATGTGTATCTTTGTGGTGTTATTTAAATTATTTTTATAGAACTTGAAATGGTTTAATAAATGTTTCTAGGTATGCCAATTATATTTAGGATGGGTATTGGTTTTATTTTGGAATTTAAAGTGGGTTTTGAGATGGGTTTCGTGTGAAAAACATGGTTATACCCCTTGGGTTTCTTTAATGAAAATTTAAAACGATTTAGTGAGTTAAAATAAGTGTGAAAATGATGTACATCTACTATTTTGGTGAATCTATTCACCTAATATTGGGTTATTAAATGTAATGCAGAGAATTAAAATTACAAACATTTTTAGAATGTTTTATAAATTGCTGAAGTGTTATATTAAATTGTGATGTTGGTGAAAAACATGATTTTGGGTTGTTTTGTTAGATATTAATGATAAAGTGATTTTTATGGAGAAAATGGTATTATGTGGAATGTGTGTTGGCTATTATGTGATTTGGACCATCATGAAACGATTTTTGAATATTTATTTAAAGTATTTGTTGAAGTGTTAAATAAATTTTAAAAGTGTTGTGGACTATTTTGATGTGTGTATGATTTGAAAATTCATTAGAATGAAAATGTATATTATGTAACTTGTGTGATATACATGTGGGATATTTGGTAATCATGTGATGTGGATGGGGTATTTTCATTTTAATGTTATATTTCACTGCTTTTTTAACTTGTTTGACCACAAGAGGGAAACCGGGGTATCTAGGTGGGTGGACGTTTACAAGTATACTTGTGATCACATGGGGTTTGGTCTCAGATTCACGTAGTAATATTGAAAATGGAAACACTAACTAATCTTTTATTATGATTATGGTGATGATGATTATGATGATAGGGGATCACTAGGTTTTTTGTATGATCTATACTAGAGGCTCGTGTGCATGAGTATAGATAATGTGATGGTTACTCCCACCGAGATTCGAGGTAACTAGGACCCACAATGAGCTTGTGCCTCATGAATATTTTCCTTTTTCTTGTGCTCATTATTTACATAGTTCTTACTATCAGCATAAAGTATGGTTGGATACAAAATTCAGAAGTGTTGTTATTATTTTTTAAATAATTTATTCTTTAAAATATACCAATTGTAAACTATTTTTATTTAATGTTGCATGTTTTTAGAAAATTGTTACTAGAATTTCATATTATGAAAAATGTTATGGTTTTCATCTTTTATTGATTCTCATAGGGAATATGAAAGTGGTGATGTCCAACTAGAAATGTTTTCACACCCTAACTACACCTTTCGGTGTAAGTAGACTTGGTTATTTTTTTCACAGGTTTGGGTACAGGTTCTTATGCCAATGGTTTTGGTTTTTAATAGTCCATGATGATTCAATATTGTTGAGATGGATTAAGGCATATTCCTCTTGATATGTGGAGGTTCTTAGACTATAATTTTGGGATTTTCCATTTTTTTATCATTAAGTATCATTTTATGTTGTGTAATACAGTTCTGAAATTTTCCAAAAGCTATTCTGTAGAAATAATCCATATATGTTTTATTATAATTGTTTGTTGTTTTAGGTATATTTACTTGAGTAAATAATTCCCAGTTTTTATTTTATGATACCAGATCACTTTTTCCATCCCGTGGGGATTGATATTTCCATTTAGGCCTTGTCAAAGGATGATTCATATGCCTATTTTGATGGTGACCAGATTGAGTTCGTGACAAAATGGTATCAAAGGGGGTTTACTCCCTTTGGGTTATGTTATCTGGGGAGGTGTCAAGATAGTATAGAGATAGGATTGTTGGTACATGACCTTCCAATTACGGGTAGTTTGCCTGGCCATCACACCTCATGATGAGATTCGAGTCGCCAAGTGAATTAGGTAATTATCTATTTTCTTTAGTTTTTTTGTTTTATGATGATTATTGTAAATGAAAAGAGAGTTGGGTTAATGGTCTCAGTGATCTCGTAAGGCCTGGAAAGACATGTGAAGATGAGGATACTTTCCTAGAACACTCTATCTAATGGTGACGTGATTGTTGTATAGACTCAAACTATACGTCCATGTCACCCACCAAACCTATTTTCCTCTCGTATTGTATTGTTTCCTTTATTGTTGAAATCATGGAAGTTTGACTTTATAAAAAATCAAACTGTTTTATGTAGGGAAAAGTTTTTATGAAATGGATTTCAAATAAATAGGTAATGGATTTATTTGTGAAATGGTGGAAATGAATTATCAAATTTCTTTGAAATGAATAATGATGTGTTTACACAACTTTTTAAAGTATGAACTATGTTAAATTTGGTTTTGAAAAAGTGTTTCCAATTGATTTTCTATACTATTGAATGGTGTTTTAATGGGATGAGATGATTTGAAATTGTTATTATTATCTTGGAAGTGAGTTTTAATTTGAATGGTTGTTCCTTTCTTAAATGTTTTTTATGCTTTAAAATAGGGATTTTGATTTTGTGGTTAACGATCATGAGAAAAAGAAAGTATTTGTTAACTGTTTTGGTTTTGAAAAATGATAATTTTTTTTAACATTTTGTATTTCCATTAGGGACCAATTTCATGGAGTTATATCGGATGATGGGTGGTTAAAGGAATGGATAGATGGGTTCCGGGATTGAAATGAGGAGGGTATCCGGTTTGTCATAGAATCATACTTGTGTGAGGCCATCTGGTTACCATTGGTGGATACACTAATGATTGAACCTTAAATTTTCAAAATGATAAATTTAAAAAAAATGATGTCTTCATGACTTTCTTGGGAAGGTGGGTCTAATGTGTTTTTGCAAATGTTGCCTTTGTGGGATGTTTTGAGTCCAAGAACCCCTCTAGTTTGAACAGTGTTTTCGGTTCATGTTTCATGGGTAAGTTTGGTTTAAGGGATGGTTAGTGGTCTCATCATATAAATTTGTTAGGATGACATTACAGGGGTTCCTATCATGTTTTTATTATTTAGATGAGGTATGTCATCAATAATGGACCAGGTTGGTTGGGTCCTTTGGTTCTCACGTTTTATATGGTACACCACCATAAAGGGTTAGTGCATGAATGAAGTGTAACCTGAATTGTTTATATATTGTAATGTCATCAATTTTATTGATATAATGAACCTCTTCTCAATATTTATATTTTGAGTCTTCACCCTTTCCATTACTAGTTTTGTGTAACCTCTTATAGTAGAAGAGTGCTTGTGGAAGGTTAAAATATACCATAGTTTCCTCAGTTACCTGATTCGTTGAAGGTTGTATTTGTCTGAGACTATTAGTGTGGATGGTGTCTAAGAGGACTTCTAGGACTTTCGTTACATCTTTGAACCAGGAGTACACGTTAAACAACTGGTGTGGGTAATTTGGTCATGAGAGGCTGTTATGGCCATTTTTGGAATTGTGTTATATTTAAGGATGTGGAATAAGGTCCCTCCCCATATATTTTTTCTATCGGCCGAAATTGTCATGTTTCGTGATGCCTTGTGGTGTAGTTTTCTCATTTGACTATAAAGGTTATGGTCGTGTAATCCTCTTAGAGTCTCTATTATGTTGGGAGTATGTATCCATTCAGAAAACATCAAAATCATCTATTTTAGATTATTATATATATATATATATTGATTCATTCTATTATTTCTCACCTAGAAAAACAATATGTGATGTGTTTTAATCATCTAATCCCTTGTTTTAGTGAAATTTTAGGTTAGGTTAAATTGTGTTTTGGAGTGTGTTATGTATTGGTAAACAAAATGGGGATTGCAGTGTAGTTGTCATTAGCCACATAATTAGAAGTTCCATTTAGGGGTTTCGAAAAGCTAATAATGAGGTTGAAGAAGATTCAAACCTTTGATCTCTATCCATAGGTCACAACGAGATGTTGGCACATATCCAAGCGAATTCCAAGGGTTTTCAAAATCTGGTATAATGTCTTATATAAGTATGAAAGAGGGAACAAAATTAATCCCCCAGCATCTCAATCTTTATTTTTTTGTCCCCATTAAATAGAATGAGGTGGAGGGCCTCATTTATATGTTTTCTACCAATTTCATTCCTTTCCCAATTAGTTTCCATTGAGTTTTTGGACAAAATTTTGAAATTTTGGCGTGGCTGAATAAAGTACAAAGATTTTAGTAACTGTGTGTCAAACTACAAAACTGTGTGAAATGTGAGTGTAGCTAATGCATGGTCTCTGCATGGCCATGCACCTTAGACCATGTAACTGTGTGAATTTACCCCTTTGGATATAATGATATGAATTGTTAGTGCAAGGATTCCAAAACCGTGCAGACTAACCATGTGGTCCTGCCAACTCATTAAATGTTGGGGTCTTTTTGTCTTGACCTGTTATATTCAGTTAATATGGTTTGTTCTTAGGGTGGGGATACCCAATATGAGTATCATGTATATTATTTTTGAAATGTCTAATGGATTTATACCAATTATAGAGGGGAGTCCATTTGGGAATCCCCCTGTTAGTGTCATGATTCTGTCTTGGTAAAAATGTATTTGTCTCTTATTGTGGAGATCCCATTTTTGTATCCCCATACTAGTAACTCGGATTTTTCCTTGGACTTGGAATTGGTGTAGGTGGTCTCGTTCAGATCTATCTAGCTTCCAACATTGTCCTTGGGTAAATTTTGGTATTGGTGAGCGCCCAAAAATTTATTTATTGTAAGTTAAGAGTAACCATGTTCCATGTTGTTGTTCATTTGGGAATTTTTCTAGAGTCTTGTTCGGATAATGTTTGAGGATTTTTCTTTTGGGATAAATATAAATGTTATTGATTGTTTCTGATATGTGATTTATGTTTTGGTTTGTGAGCATTTTCCTTCAATAATTGATAACTGGAGGTGTTTTGGCCTTCTGGGGTAATGCATGGAAATGTAGTAGTTCTTGGTTTCTCAACTGAGTTTAGTTTATTCTTTTTCATTACTATGAAATTTTGGGGGAAGAAAGCCTTTTGTTGGGGATAGTTGTCACACCCATATATCTGATTCCATGATTTGTTTCAAATCATCTTTTGGATATTTTCTTTCTCTTAGATTCTTGGTGTTCTAAGATTAGAAGTTTGGTGTCACCTGTGTTCTTGATCTGTGACATCAGTCTTATATATATTTTATAGTATATCACATCTTCTTTTATTAAATGGTTGGTATGAGGTTATGGTGTTTTAGAGTTGGTTTTGTGACACTCCAAGTGGAACCACTTGTGGGGTAAGTTGATGAGGTGTTTTATACCCTTGTGTTGGATGAGTTTTCAGCTTAAGCACGTGATTGTTTTTTGAATTTTTCTCCCATATACTTGGACTATCATTCCTCCTTAGTTTCCCTGAATGTCCCCCCAAATTTTGGGTGAAAAAGATCGAATTTTGGGTGGCCATAATAGGCTGCAAGGTTTGGCTGCCATGTTTACTAAACTGTGTAGCCAAAGCGTGCAAGGTGTCCGAGTGATTGAAAATATTTTTGAAATTTTAATATTGCATTTTTGAGAATACACCTAATCTACCCCATTCTTCCCCCATTTGACCCCAATATCCATGGGAGGCCTCCATGCTACTCAATATCCTATAGAACCCATTCTTGATGGGGTTTTTGGTGGGGAACATCAATATTTCTTCATGTACGTGTTTCTCTCGTCATTTAATTCCTTCTCATGGGGTTTTCATCCCACTTTTATAAAGAACTAAAATTTCTAGATGTTAGGGTTACTACCTAGGGTTTCATTTGGTGTCTATTTGTCATATATTGATTTCTAGGACTGGATTTGTCTTCCTCATGGTGCTTTGGTACCATGGTTGAAGTTTCACACCATGATTTGAGGTGTTTGACTCAAAAGGTAGGTTATTCCTTGTGTAAGCATCCTAATAAATTAACTTTTCTTCCTTTATATTTTTAGCGTCTTCTTATTACATTATGTTTTGTGTGGGAACCTTTTGTTAGTGTTGATTATGCATTTAATTTCAATGTTGCATATTTGATTGAAAATGTGTGTTTTCATGTGTATATTTTGTGGCATTATATGAGAAATTTTTATAGCACTTGATATTTGTTTAATAAATATTTTTATGTCTGCAAATATTTTTCTGATGGGTATTGGTGTGATTTGGGACTTAACAGAGGTTTTTGAAATGGATTTAGTGTTCAGAACATGGTTATAACACTTGGGTTTGTTTTATGAATGTTAATAATGATTTAGTTAGTAAACATAATTGTGAAAAAAATTTAAATGTACTATATTGATGATTTTATTTATGTGATATGTTATTTTGAAAGCCATGATGTGATTTAAGATGTAACAAATTTTTATAGTTTTTTATAAATTGCTAAAATGTTTTATTAAATTGAGATGTGGGTGTGAAACAAGTTTTTGGGTGATCAAATAGGAGCTTGATGATAAAATGAATTTTAAGGTGAAAGGGTATTAGGTGAAATGTGTGTAGGATTTTATGTTATTAGAATCAAGATGTAGGGGATTTATTAAAATATTTTAATGGGTTTTTTGAAGTGTTAACGTGATTTTGAAAGTTTCATGGGCTATTTTGGTGTGAATATGATTTAAAAATGGATGTGAATAAAAACATTTACTATGTGACCTATGTGATATACATGGGGATGTTTTCTGAATGTGTAATGTTAAAGTTGTATTTTCATGGGAAAGTTATATTTTAGGGCCTGTAGAACTTGTTTGAGAACGAGAAGGAATCCCATGTATCATGGGGGATGGACGTGTATTCGTATGCAAGGGATCCCATGAGGTTTGGACTCAGTTTCACATAGCAATACTAACGATGACAGGAATAACTAAACTATGATGATTATGATGATGGTGGGGGACCAATATGTTATGGGTATGATCACTACTAGTGGCTGCTATGCACAAGAACATATATTGTTATTATTACTCTCACCGAGATACAAAGTACGTGGGACCCACAATAAGCTAGTGCCTAGTTGTTATTTTTACATGGCTTGTGTTCATAAGATACTTTGTGATTACCATTAGCATATGGTATGGTTCAGTAGTTTTGGAATTATTTTTAAAATGTATTGATTCATTAAAATACCTATCTAAAAACTATTTTTATTTAATGTTTCGTCCTTTTAGAAAATTGTTACTATTATTTCATGTTTTGAAAACTAGAATGGTTTTAATCATTGAATTTTTATCAAATTTAATATCGTAGTGTTTGTATCCTACTATGATTTTCTTCACTATCTACTTACACATTTTGGTGTAAGTTGACATGGTTATTTTGGTCACAGGTTTGGGTACAGTTTTTTAAGCCAGTGGTTTGGTTTTTAAGAATTCCATCATAGTGTAGTGTCATGGATATGGCTTGATGTGGTACCTCTTTTCAAGTAGAGGATCATGGCATGTCATTTAGGTTTTGTTCCATTTTTATAGTATTTTTTTTGTTTATGTTGTGTAACTAAATTTTGAAATTTTGTATAAGATTATTTTGTGGAAAAAATCCAGATTTTTTAAAAATGATTTTTAGTTGTTTTATGTTTTTAAGCATGGTTAAATTGTTCCTAATTTTTATTTTATGTTACCTGAAATCTTTTTCCAGAACAGGGGGATCGAGAACACCCATTGGGCCTTATCACAGGATGAGTTAGCTTCCAATTTTGATGGTAGGTATATTCAGTTTGTGACATAGAAGGCCATGAATAAATGTATAAAAATAATATTAAAAAATGAATAAATGGTTATGTAATTGATAATTAATGAACCTAATTTGGTTATTCCGGTCATAATTGTCATGAAAATAACACCCTCATGTTTTTGGTTAGATATCATCTCTCTCCCTTTTATTCAAGAACCCCCCAATGATGTTTCCATTTATTTTTAATTCCTAATGAAGGGGTGTTTATTATAACATCTCTCATACTAACCTTATGATATATAAATTATTGGATACCACTTTACCTATCATTAATTCCTCACAAAAATAGTTATTACCAAGAATAAATTTTTGTATGTGTTTGATCATCTCACTTGAATTTTGGTGAGATATTTTGTATTCAATAATATTACTTATGTCTGTTGTATGTATAAATACCGTTGAAGTTCCATATCATGAATCACTTTAATTTTGTTATATTAATTGTATTATATTATGATTATTAATTTTGGGGTATATGATTCCATTGATTACAATGTTGTAATTATATCCTACCCAAACCTCCATTTGCATTTGGGCTGATCTTATTCTCTATTCACCTCAATGAAATTATTATTTATTCATATCTGCACTTTATAAATTCTATGTGTTTGATTTATATTTTTTTACCAATCATATCACATATTTATTTTTCAGTAGTTATGTCATGACCTGTCCTCGAGTCCTGTGTCGTGACTACCCAAATCCCACATTCCATAGGCTAATGGCTGGCGACTTGCAACAATGGCATAAATCCCAACAAAAGGGGAGACATTGACTTTATAAAAGTAAACAACACAACAATGTACCCAAAAGAAGTAAGTAAAAATAATACTGAATACAATGTAAGTGTTGAAAGGTAAATGGGAAAGAATACAAACCCAACTGGAAAGTACAGTACAACTAAAAAACTAGAAGAAATGTAAAACTGCAACCATCGAGTCAACCTCCGGGAATCCCACCTGAAGGGTGGGTACATATAGTCTCCACAGCACCACAGGTCCGTCTGTCTGCTCTGTGTAGGTCTCACCAAGTGGTCCACCGCCGTGTACCGTCCAACTCTACAAGCCTCTACCATGATCAGCGATGTCTGTCATCTTCATCCAACACAACGTAGTGTTGGGATTTCCCGTTCAGGGGTGAGTATAACTATACTCAGTAGGGAACCCGAAACCCCTGAAGGTCTCCCAGAATCCACGAAGGATAAACCACAATGGAAAGATAAAAAACCCAGTGCATCAACCAATCCATCTTAGTTATATGCCCATACATATACCTATGTCACCAATCCAGTTCGGCTCCAACTCACGAGCCCAAGCACAACCCAGTATACATAGGAAAGAATTCAATCGCATCGATGATAATGATTGAAAGAAAATGCTTAGCTCACACAGGTATACATCTTTTGTAAAGTGATAAAGATGATCAGATTTACTCACTGATTCATCTATGCTATCAGACCCACGTAGGATACTAGAACAACAAAGCTGTCAGACCAACGTAGGATTATAGACCAGCTACTCTATCAGACCCACATAGGATACTAGAAGAGAAGTCAAACCTTCAGACCCACTAAGGATTCAAGTACGTTAGTCCTCACTGTCGAACCCATTGATGATTCCAGTACAATTTTCTTCATCATTGAACCCATGGAGGATTCTAGTACAATTTCCATCATCATCGAACCCACGGAAGATTCCATTATATTAGTCGTTGTAGTCGCAACCTGCTCTAGGGTTCCTGCACACAACATGCTCGATTTAGGGAGGTTCCGCTTCTCAAGCCAAGTGGTCGATACATCAACTGTCACGAAGTCCAAGGTTCATGTATCCCGAATTTCATTCTTGTCAAAAGGAACCCAACACGACAGACAACGATTCAATCAGACACCTAGTCTGATAGATATTTTCTTTTTCGTTCCAGGGGCCCAGTTTGAAATTCACTCGTTCCAAACATGGCCATTATCCAATGTCATCCAAAAATAACTTAGATTATCTCAAAAGGGCATCTTCGTCATTAGTGTCCTAGTGCCGAAGATGGTTTGTCGATCGGACGAACGGTCTTAATGTTATTCACATTTAAGTGGAAACATGCTCGTCCTGTTAAGCCCAGGGGGCCGCCAGGTTGGGTCAACCCGGTTTTGGCGGGTCCGACCCAGAATAGGTTTGGACCCACCTGATGAATCGTGTATCCCGTCCAGAGCAGGGCACGACCCACCACTCTTTCAAACAGGCGGCACCAAGAAGCGCCGCCCTCCAAACCGTCCTACCAACGCCGGTCGGCCTTCCTGGTGAAAGCAACCCTCTCGGGTGGGTTGATGTCTGGAATCGCGACACCTTCGGGTGCCCCAGCTTCTTGACCCGACCGGCGAACGAGCTGACCGGTTTTCTTCTAAAGTATCCAGTGGATTGCATGTCGCTGTCCTCCACAGTGCGATGCCCCTTGTGGCACTGTGGTCTCCCTTCGGCCCGGCTAGCTTCGTCCGACCGGTTCTCCTTTGGCCAAGAGGCCTGCAGTTGATGGCTGCGATTCTCCTCACACAGCCGGCGCATGACCGTCGCTTCACGCGTCGCCACCTCTTCCAATGTGCCTCAATGGAAATCAAGGAGATTATGAAGTCTTGTCGGGCTGTGTGCATTTGGCTCGCGCCCTCCGCGTTAGGCGGTAGTAATTGGACAATGTCAAACCATTTTTCTCAACAAAGAACAAGTACAAGTTTAATTAATTAAAATTGAACATAATTCCCCTACCTTGAAAAGACGTCGCACATCATCGAGCTACGGAAGACGAGCATCGCAGTAGATGGTGTCACAGAGAATGGCGTCGCGGAGAACATACGTCGATTACATGGATGTCGGGGTGCGTCCGTAGAGAATATAGAATATCTTCTCTTGTTGCAGAGAAAAGAAAGGAAGGCACGATGTCATTCTTCGTAGAAATGGTGTTCTACACCGAAGAGAGTGTCATTCTTCATGGAATGATGAACCACTCTTCAAATTCCAAAGGTTCCAACAAAATATTTCCCATCCAGTATTAAAATGAGGCTTTAACCTATTTTAATCAACATGACATGCCATTTCAAAAAGATTCAAATCCTCCCAAAATAATTAATTTATTTTTGGTGTTCAAAAATAATTAATTCACTGATTTGTCATATTAATGACCATGTGGAAGGTGGAGAGTTATCAAGAATTAAACCAGGGGTTCAAAGGAGTTGAAGAGAGTTATGGGGAGATGAAAGGTTGGGGCTCGTGTGGGCGTCACCTCACAAAGATCCACACATTGGATGTTATGTGTGTGAGGTCCCCACCAATAACTTCCCCTTGGGAGGAAATAACCAACTCTAAAAATAAAATTGTGTACCATGCAATTTAATTTAATTTAAGATCAAACCCCAAAAATTAACATTCAAACTGCATAAAACGCAACCGCAGTAAAGTTCCCATTAAGAGAATACTGGAACTACGAGTTCATCGGTTTCCTATGATTTTAATTCCGAGAACCGATACAAAAGATAGAAAACCCATCACGTACGTTTACTGAACTTACCCAAAAAAAACTTCAGAAATTGATTTCGGGAACACCGGGCCTCAGAATCAAGTGTTGTTAGAAGCCACAGACTCATAAAATTCCATAGTATTTAAGAGAAAATATTCCTTGAAATTTTCGGGTCGTTACATTACTCACACCTCAAGGCTTTACATCCACGAAAAGCTATAACACACACTAGGAAAACAAATGGGGGTACTGAGCTCCCATCTGTGCCCCTCGCTCTCAAGAGCTCTCCTGGAGGTTCTTGTGTTGCCAGCAAATGCACACCAGAGGAATCAACCATCCACGTAGGACCCGCTCTTTTCGATCCTCGATCTCCACCGGAACCTTCGCAAACATCGCCCAATCATCGATGTCCAACTCCCTGTGATCGATGATGTGGGTCGGGTCGTGCACATATATCCTTACAAGAGATACATGGAAGAAATCATGCACCCTATGAAAATGAGGTGGAAGGGCCATGTGGTAAGCCACCTCACCTACTTTGCTGAGAACCTAAAATGGTTCGACGATTCTTGGAGATAACTTGGTGCCCCAACCAAATCTCTGTACACCTTGTCAAGGTGGGACCCGTAAGAAAACGTGGTTTCCATCCAAAAACATTAGTGGTCTCCATCTCCTATTATAATAAGACTTATGTCTGATCTGTGTAGTCTTCATCCTCTCTAGGATGATATGCACCTTCTCTGTTGTAGCCTAAACCATCTCTTTTCCTACAAGTGCTGACACCCCAGGGTCAGTCTAGCACAGTGGTGATTTGCAAGGTCGGCCATACAGTGCCTCATAAGGGGTCATCCCGATGGTGGAGTGGAAACTGTTGTTGTACGCAAACGCCACCAAGGGTAGGTGACCCTCCCAGCTACGACCAAAGTCATGGAAACATGCACAGATCATGTCCTCGAGAGTCTGTACGGTCCTCTCAATATGACCATCCGTATAAGGATGGAAGGCGGTGCTTAGATGTAGTTGTATCCCAAATTCCTCCTACAACCCCTTCCAAATCCAAGAAGTAAATAAAACAACTCGATCAGAAATGATAGTCGATGGCACACCATGAATTCATACGATCTCCTGAACTTAGAGGCGTCCAAATCTTTCAACTGAGCCATGCTCTCTGATCGGTAGGAAGTGGGCCGACGTGGTGAGTTGGTCTATGATCACCCAGATAGAGTCATTTCCTCTAGATGTATGTGGAAGCACTGTCACAAAATATATCTATATCCCATCCCACTTCAACTTTGGGTCTTCTAAGGGCTGTACCAAGCCAGCTGGGACGTGGTTCTCTGCCTTCACTTGCTGACAAATGAGGCCTCGTGAAACGAACTCTCCTACAACCTTCTTCAAACCCGTCCACCAATGTTATTGTCTGAGGTCTTGGTAAATCTTCTCCACTCCTGGATGTACCACTATATGGGAAGTGTGAAACTCCCTTAGCACTTCCTCCTGTAGTGAAACAGGTACCATAGTACATCCCTTGGAGAGGATGACGTGCTCTTATCCTTTGCAAAATTCATCAGGCGCCTTCCCTATGGATATCTGAGCATGTTGTGTCTCACAGTCAATATCCCCACGATGTGCCTCTCTGACTCGCTAAAGGAGTGGGGGAGTGACTATGAGTGACTGTAGAAATGCTGCTCCATCGCTATCCAGAATGGAGATCTATACCGCGACATGATACTTAGTTGCCTCTCCTAGTAGTTGAATGACCAATCTCTTGCTAAGAGCATTAGCTACAACATTCCACTTTCCAAGAGTATAGACTATTTCAAATTCATTGTCCTGGAGGAACTCGAGCCATCCCTGCTGTCTCTGGATCAGGTCCTTCTGCAAGAAGATTTACCTAAGACTCTGGTGGTCAGAGTAGACTGTAAAGTGCTATCCCATTAGATAGTGACGCCAAATCTTCAAGGCAAAGACCACTGCTGTTAACTCCATGTCATGGGTATCGTAGTTCTGCTCGTGATTCCTCAACTGCCATGAACCATATGAGATCACCTCTTTCTCCTGCATTAGGACACACTTGATTCCCTTCCCGGATGTCTCGTTGTATACTATGTACCCAACTCCCTCCTCTTGTAGCCTCAAGATGGGTGCACTGGTCAACCTCTACCTCAGCTCCTGAAATCTCTACTGACATCTATCTGACCATAAGAAGGGTTTACCATTCTTCGTCAAGGATGAATGCAGTGATGAAACTCTAGAGAAGTCTAGCACAAATCTTCTATAGTACCGAGCCAAACATAGGAAACTACGAACCTCTGTCACGCTCCTAGGTGGCTTCCAAGAAAGTACTACATGGATCTTCACAGGATCCACTGCAACTCCCACCTATGAGATGACGTGTCTCAAAAAGTGAACCTCTTGAATCTAGAACTAACAAATCGAGAGCTTACTAGAAATCTGGTGCCCTCGGAGTGTATCCAGTACAACCTGAAAGTAGTAGGCGTGCTCTACCTCAGTAGTCAATTAAATCAATATGTCTTCGATGAAGGCTTAGACAAAGTGATCGAGGTAAGGCTGGAAAATCCTATTCACGAGACTCATGAACACTACTGGAGTGTTGGTAATGCTGAAGGGCATAAAAAAGAACTCGTTGTGGCCATACCAACACCTGAAGACCGTCTTCTCCACATCCTCATCTCGAAATCTGGGCTGGTGATATCCTGACCCGAGGTCTATCTTCGAGAAACACCTTTCTCCCTTGAGCTGATTAAAGAGGTCATAAATCCTCATAAGTGGGTACTTGTTCTTCACAGTCATCTTATTCATGAGACGTTAGTCGACACACCGTTGTAAGATCCCATCCACCTTCTTTGTGAATAGAATCAGAGAATCCTAGGGTGATACACTAGGTCAGATAAATACCTTCAACTACAAGTCCTCCAGCTGTACCCGCAACTCACAAAGCTCAGTGGGAGCCATCCGATATGCTGGAGTAGATATCAGTGTTCTCCCGTGGTACAGATAAACGTAGAAGTCTACCTCTCTACGAGGAGGTAGTCCTGGAACATCTTTAGGAAAAACATCCACATACTGATCCACCACAACAAGAAAACTCAGACTCCGCACATCAACCACTCCAAATATGAGACTAACCAACTGATGTGTGATCAGAAACACTCACCTCTACAAAAATCCATCTTGCACTGCTAAGGCTACCTTCTTGCCGGTGAAGGTGAACCTGCTCCCATCCGTACAGACACACTGCACCTTGAGCCTAATGTATTCGATCTGAGCATGGACTGTAGACAACCAGTCCATTCCAAATATGACGTTGTAAGGCCTCGACGCGGCTACAAGAAGATCCCAAGAGAACCTCTCACCTCCTATAGTAAGCTCACATTTTCGGAACCAGTGCATAATCATCAAGTCTATTGTCGTAGGAGTCTCTAACTATAAAGATCAAGACAACAACTCTAACAGAATATCTGATCTCCAAACAAGGGTAGCTGTAATAAAAAAATGACTTGCACATGTATTTATAATTACAACAACAAGGGTGGAGTAGACACATATAGTACCTCGAATCATCTTAGCTGTGTCGTGGTCATAGGCCTTGACTTCCTGGAGCTAATCCTACCTCTGTACTCCAACTCCCTGGGTTTGGGGTGGACCTCCAGGTGGTGGTGGTGGAAGAATATCAAAACGTTTTCCACCACCTGCTGGTCGACTAGCTCCACTGCCTCATCCGCCTGCTCCCAGCAGACCACCACAGTCGAACCAATGCCTCTGCTAGGGAGGTCCCTCCACTATCTTCTACTCATGTGCGTGGCGGGTCGTGCAGTCTAGAGCCATGTGACCCCGCCCACTGCATGGATATCACTACCTGCTCATCATATAGCTAGCTATGTTTCGAGTGCCCCACACAACCTAACATGTATCCTGAGGTCGCTCTCCTCATGGTCTAGTCTGCTTGGACTTCTACGACATCTGTCAACAACAGGCTGTAGAATAATTTGCTACATGTCAACATGCGGTGGCCCTTTCTTCTGGTGTTTGCTCAGTAAGAAATTTCTCCATAAGAAGGGCTTGGTCCAACACTCCTGCCTATGTCAGAATGCTGAGGGAGATCATTGAATCCCTGATCTCATGTCTGAGTCCCTGATGAATGGTATGTTACCAGAAGAATGGGTCCCATACCATTTCCATGCTGTAGCGTGAGAGGTTAGTAACCCTCACTGAGTACTAAGATATGGTCATGCTACTATGCCGCAGATGAAGTATCTTCTTGATGCGCACCACATAGAGGGTGGCTGGTACAATCTCATAGTGGAAGAGACTCTCGAAGTCTATCCAAAGTAGAGATGCCTCATCGTGCACCTAGAGCATCAATCTTGACCATCTACCTACTGCTACGTGTAAGAGACTCGTGGAAAGGATCACCATAATGTCAGCTGGTGTCCCTACCAATCTGAAGACTCTGACAACAGCCTCCAGCCAATCCTCCGCTGCCTGAGGGTCCGTCTCTCCATGGAACCTGGGTGTACTCTATCCCTGAAACTCATGAAACGCACTCAGGCAGCATGAAGTCACTACTGCTAGGGCTGGTAGTATCGGTGGCTCAGCAGGTAGTGGTACCACTAGTGCCTCCGCTGTGATGGGGCCCTGCACCAAGGCCTCCTCGCTCGGTGGCTTGCCATCTCATACACGACTTGGAACCCTAGCTAGCTACCTTCGTGGGGCCATCCTGAAAAGAAACAGGTGTTCCATGGTCAAACTATATACCTGGTGAGCTGACACAATGTAAACCGAAAGAAATATTTTGAAACACACATGAAATCAATGTATTCGTGCACTGAGTCAGAAATTAGAGGTTATGGTCCTGGTGTATTGATATGTCTGTCGTCGCACCAACACTGGATTCCCTGGACTGATAAAAAACACTCAATACTCTTAATACTATTTATTCACAGAGATGAAAGATCAGAGTCCTATGTTCTGCGGTAGAACCGACTCCTCTGATACCAATTTGTCATGACACTTCCTCGGGGCCCATGCCGTGACTACCCCAAGATCGCCTTCCATAGGGCAGGGGCTGGCGACTAGCACCAAATGAGTGAATCCCAAAAAAAGGGAAGGCATTGTCTTTATAAAAGTAAACAACAAAATAGATTATTCAAAAGAAGTAAGCAAAAGTAATTCAGAATACAAAGTAAGTACTGAAAGGTAAATGGGCCACAATAAAACCCAACTAGAACATACAATGAAACTAAAAAACTAGTAAAAAATTAAAATAGCAAACATCGAGTCGTCCTCCAGGAATCTCACCTAAAGGGTGGGTATAGATAGTCTCCCCAACACCACTGGTCCGTCTGTCTTCTCAGTGTACGTCTCACCAAGTGGTCCACCACCAGGTACCATCGAAATCTACAATCCTCTACCACGATCAGCGTTTTCTGTCATCTTCATCCAACGAAACATAGTGCGGGAATTTCTCATGCAGGGGTGAGTATAACGATGCTCAGTAGGGACCCCGAGACCCCCGGAAGTCTCATAGAATCCATGAAGGATAAACCACATAGGAAAGATAAAAACATGGTGCTTCATCCAATCCAGTTTAGGTATATGCCCATACATATACCCAAGTAACTAATCTAGTTTGGATCCAACTCACGAGCCCAAGCACAACCCAGTCTACACAGGAAAGAAGTCAATCACATCGAATATAATGATTGAAAGTCAAGACTCAGCTCACAGAGGTATACATATTTTGTAAAGTGACAAAAATGATTATATGTAGTCACTGAATCATCTAATCTGTCAAACCCACATAGAATACTAGACCAGCTAAGCTGTCAGACCCACGTAGTATTCTAGACCATCTACTCTGTCTGATCCATGAAGGATACTATAACAGAAGTCAAACAGTCGAACCTACTGAGGATTCAAGTATGGTAGTCATCACTATTGAACCCAAAGAGGATTCCAGTACAGTTTTCGTCATCGTCAAACCAACATAGTATTCTAGTACATTTTCCATCATCGTCAAACCCATGGAGGATTCTCGTACAGTAGTCGTTGTAGTCACAGCCAGCTCTAGGGTTCATGCACACAACTCGCTCGATTCTGGGAGGTTCCACTCTTCATGCCAAGAATTCGATACATCAACTATCATGAAGTATAGATTTGATGTATCCTAAAGTTCCTTTTCATCAAAAATAACTCGACGCGACAGACGGCGCGTCAATCAGATGCTCGGTCTGAGAGATATTAGATTTTCCGTTCCAGTGGCCCGGTGGGAAACATGCCCGTTCCGAACCCGACCATTATCCAAAGTCGTCCAAAACTCACTTATATTATTGAAAAAGGACAGATTTGTCGTGAGGGTCCCAGTACAGTAGACGTCTGGTCGATCAGATGTGCGGTATTAAATTTATTCACTTTTAAGTGGAAATTGGTCTAGCCCGTTAGGCCTAGTGGGCTGACGGGCCAGGTAAAGCCATTTTTGGCGAGTATGACACGATAGATGGTCGGACCACCCAGATTAATCACACTACGCAGCCCTATGGGGCATGGCCTGGCCCGAGAAGGCACATCCCGAAGGCCGAGTTGTCAGAGGGAAGGCATCGCCCCTTGTTTTTCCGAACCGGAGGCGCCACCCTCCCAACCGGCCGGCCGAAGCCGGCCGACCTTCCTGGTGCAAGCTGCCCACTCAGGTGGCCCGCAGTCCAGCTGCGCGGCACCTTCAGGTGTCGAGAATTCTTCACCCAGACAACCGATGAGCTGGCTGGTTTGACTGCGAAGTGGCCCGTGGATTGCGGGTCGCGGTCCTCTGCAGTGCGGGGCCCCTTGTGGTGCCTCGGTCTCCCTTCAGCTCAACTGGCTTCGGCGAGCCGGTTCTCCTTTTGCCAAGCGGCCTGCATTTGCGGGCAACGGTTCTCAACAAGCAGTCGGTGCATGACCACCGCTTCTCCTGTCTTCGCCTCTTCCAGAGCGCCTTAATCACAAACAAAGAGATTACGGAGGGTCGTCAGGTCGTGTGTGTTCAGCCCGTGCTCTCCGCGTTAGGCGGTAGCAATTGGCCAAAGTCAAACCATGTTTCTAAACAAAGAACAATAACAATTATTAATAATTAAAATTGAAAATAATTCCCATACCTCGAAAAGACGTCGCATATCATCATGCTGTGGAAAACGAGCGTCACGATAGATGGAGTCATAGAGAAATGCGTCACAGAGAACAGACGTTGATTACGTGGACATCGGGGTGCATCTGAAGGGGAAGTGGAATCTCCGATCTTGTCATAGAGAATTAAAAGGAAGGAACGACGTCATTCTTCATGGAAATGGTGTTCTTCTTCTAATAGAGCATCATTCTTTATGGAAGGATGATGCTCTCTTATAATTCCAAAGGTTCCACCAAAATATTTCCAAGCCAATATTAAAATAAGGCTTTCCCCAATTTTAATCAACTTGCCATGCCATTTCAAAATGCTTCAAATCCTCCTAAAATAATTAATTAATTTTTTGTGATCAAAAATTATTAATTCTCTGAGTTGTCATATTAATGACCATGTTGAAGGTGGAGACTTGTCAAGAATTAAAAAAGGGTTTCAAAGGAGTTTAAGAGAGTTATGAGGAGATGGAAGGTTGGGGATCGTGTGGGTCCCACCTCACAAATATTCACACATGGGAAGTTATGTGGGTGAGGGACCCACCAATAGCTTCTCCATGGGAGGAAATAACCAACTATCAAAATAAAATTGTGTACCATGCAATTTTATTTAATTTAATATTAACCCCCCAAAATTAACTTTCATCCCACTTAAAACACAACTACTGTAAAGGTCACCTTAAGCGAATACCAGCGCCGCGAGTTCATCGTTGTCCCCAAATTTCAATTCCGAGCACTGGTTCAAATGATAGAAAAACCCACATGTACGTTTACTAAACGTACCAGAATAAAACTTCAGAAATTAATTCCGGTTACACCGAGCCTCGGAATCAAGTGCGGTCAGAAGCCACAGGCTCTTAAAATTCCAGAGTATTTAGGAAAAAAATTTCCGTGAAATTTCCTGGTCTTTACAAGGTACATGTATTAAAATATTTTTTCAAAAACTCTTCCTAAATTCAATCATGTTTAAAAGAACTTCTTGAATTTTTACTTATTCAGAAGATCACTATATAAATTTTTTTTCCATATTTTTATTTTGAGAATCAAAAAATTTAACATGAAAAACTTTTTTGTATCATTTCTAGTTTAATGGATGAAAACATTCCTTTGTTCTTGAAAATATCTTTAAATAATTACGTAGACCCCACTAAAATGTTTTAACAATTATGATTTTTTAAAAACACTTGTTACATGATTTCACTTCCGTGAGACATAAATTTTCAATAAAATATAATATCAATGTACTTATATTTTATTTTATGGGATATACATGTATAAAAGTATATTAATTAATAAAACAAATGAATTTCCAAAACAACAATTCATTCTAAAATAAAATGATTGTTTGTCACCTCACTTTAACATTTATGAGATATATTCCTTGTTCATCATCTATTCCTTGGATATGGTTTATGTACTACCCATTGGAATATCATATCAAGAGTATCCATATTATAATGATATTCACAGGGATTATGATTTGAATGTTTCGTAGTGGTATGGGACACTTTGGAATGTTGAAGGTTTATTTCCCCAATAATATTTCAATAGTATCATTTTAAAGTATCATTATATAAACATCCTTTGATTAATCATGAATTTCATAGAGTTCTATCTCCAATGATATCATATATAAAAAATTTTGTTAAAGGGTTTCTGATTAGATTTAATATGGTTTTTCAATATTGATACCATTCACCATATTACTCTGAATGGTTAGTGTTTATGTTTATTCATTGGGGAACGTTAATTACATTTCATATGGTAGTTTAAATAGAATATATTTGTTGTTTATGTTTATCAAAATTCATAATAGGATTTCATTGGACTAATTATGTTATGGTTGGGGTGATATATATCCCTTCGATGGATATGTATTTCTAAAGAGACAAATTACAGTAATGGATTAAGGCCTGAAAAAATTAGCTATTTATGGTCTTAGCACGATTCCTTGATGGTATGGTTATGATTTCTGGCATATGAATGTATCTCAATATGAATCTAGTAATTGAAAATCATGTGGTTATTTTACAAATTTAACACCCAAGGTTATGTTTTATTATGGAATCATTTGCTCAACTCATATTACTACCATATTATGATCATGTCTATTTTTAAAGGAATGTGTTCGCAATTATTCACCATGAATAATTTTTATTTGTTATATCTTTTTTTTTCTTATTGTTTCTGAAAATATGATCTCTCCAATTTCTTATGATTAATTTTCTAAAAAATGAAGAAGTTTTTTTTATTAATTTCATATGGGGATAAACATTGAGTTATGTATGTTCCCAATAAAACTAAAATGTAATATTTTATTTCATGTTAAAATTCTGAAACTATGTATGTATTTGGTTTTCCAAAACTACAAAACTAAGAGGTATTAAATAAATTGATTCCTCATTAACATTATATTGTATTAAAAAAATCTACCGTCTCTTGGATTCTAGTTCTAGGGTGTTATAGTTGGTCTCAGAGAATTTTTAGTAGAAATCATGGAAGCTTGATTTAGAAAACGTAGATCAAGGAAAAATTCCCCGTGATAGAAATAATGATACACATTCAAGAACATCCTATAATTTTGGAAAGGAATATATTATTTGGATCTTCCTAGAAAATAAATAGATTTCTTGATACTATATGTGGTCTATGTTGTATTTGATAGAGTTTACAATATTTTTGGATATAAGGAACATACCCCATAACATGAGTTAGGATGAATTCAAGATTCCAATTATGTTTTATAGTAATTTGAGTTATTACCATATTTCAAGAAGATGGATTATGAAGATATTCAAATGATTGGATTTTGAAAAATTAGGGCTGCTACATGTTGATTAATAGAAAAAAATGTTGCAGATGCATTAAGAAGGATGAATCATAGAGTTGTAAAGAATGTGGAATTCCAAGGACCCCGTGTACATGGAAATAGAATGGGTGGATATGGGAATGATTTTGAAGTATTGGATATTGACCATTTGGAATGTTAAACCCTTTAAGAAATGGTTCAGCTGGATCATTGTATATCGTTTTATATTTTAATGTCACCACATGATGAATCTTATGCTAATATATGATATGTAGGTACTTTAAGGAAAAGTCAATTTATAAGATCACTTTTTTTAAAATATAAACATATATTTATACTCCTATATAGTGGAATAATCCCTCAAATCTATGAGAAGAGTCTTAAAAGGTGTTCTGTTATCAAAATAATTGATAACATTAAAGAAATTATTCAAAATTATATTTTATGGCTTTTTGGTCATCTACATTTTTCTACACCTATTTTCTATCACTAGGAATTTATTGTTTGATTTCCCTCAATGCTCATGTTTTCAATTCCAATCAATGTCACTCCATACTAAATAATATTTTATTAATTTATTTAAGTAATTATTATTTTAATTATTATTAAAATCACATTTCCATTAACTTTTTAAGGAGGATATTTTATTAACAGCCCTTCTGATATGGGGTTTTCACAAGGGAACTTTCACGTAACAACCAATAACATTCAATTTAAAATATCAAATTTTGAGGATGAAATTTATTGTAAGAAGGAAATAATGTAACACCACAAGATTGTGAAAAATAATTTGATTATTAAATGCATGAATAATTGAGTCTAAAAACCCCTTATTGTTATTACGTAGCCAGTAAACATAAATTTTCCACCCCCATGATTTTAATTTAAAAAATATGACCTAGATGGTTTCAATGAGTAAGTTACTTAGAGTCTGATATGGCCATCTTAATTTTATAGTGAATAGTAACATACATTTATGAATAGTAATTTTACCCTTATTAATTGTACTTACCCTTATAAATAGTAACCTAACCTTTGATATTTTATATATAGGATTAATGTTAACGTATGATGTACCTATGTTTGAGAATTTGTAATCAAATGTTTTAAAAAATGTATTTTTTAAGTAATATTTTATTTTAATTTCTAATTTAATTAATACTACTTTGAAAATTATTTTCGAAAAATGGAATTTGTTTTTGGATTCTACATATAGAAAATGGTTAGGGTTAATATTTGTCATTTTTCTGAAATAATTGAATTTTTGGTGAATAGTAAAATATGATAATTTAGAATAAAGATAAATAATTGATATATTGATTAGTTGATGATGTACTGTTGATTTAATCACTATTTGATCAAACATAAAAGCACATAATATTATTTTTTGTCATGGAATCATCACATTTTATTGTCTTATGGAAAAATAACAATGTAATGATTACAATATTAATAAAACCCTACAACCCCCACAATAAATACCATCTCTTCCACCTCTTCTATTCAATCTTCCCAAGAATTGATCATTGACCAAATTCTCAAAAAATATACTCTTATGATCCTCCCCCAGAACAATAGCCATTGGTCTAAAGAAACCATATCGTATTTCATTAAGAGGCTATCAAGGAATGTTAATTCAAGATGTAAAATTCCTCTTTTATTTTCTTTCTTTTTTAAGATCCATTGTCACATTTTATTTCCTAACATCTCCATTTACAAGTGGCTGAAAACTCCAATACCATACATTTTCTGGAATTTTTTCACGTTATTGGGATAATTCATCTTTCATATCCACATTCCCCCATCATTTATGTTAATAATTTTTCATCATCTGATATGTGTTGATTTATCCCATTCAAGGATGATGACACTTTAAATTTGATTCACCTTCCCGAAATGAAGTCGTGAAAAAACATTTTTTGGTTGAACTATATGATTTTATATTTTTTATCATATTTAATGTTTTTGAGTCCTTATTCACTATTGATGTAAAATAATAATTTAAAACAAGGTAATTGGGAGCAAAATCGCCAAATTAATCCATGTGTTTATTATTTCTATTTTATATAATTATTCAACAGAAATAAAAATAATCAAATGGGTTTTATAACTATATAATATTTAGAATGTTAATTATTATAATATAAAATAAATTCTGGACTTCAACTCCCATCTTACATAAACGACCGTAAACTTTTATAAGTGAGATGATCATGAATAATATGAAAACAAGCACTCATAAACAATGAAATTAAATCCCTTAACCCATTTATAAGTTCAAGAATGAACATAATAAATTCAAAATTAACCAAAAAAATTGTATATGGGGTTTTGGAATTTTTAATAAGTAAACCAATTATAGTTATTCAGGTCATTAATATCATGTGAAGAACACCCTCATATTTATGGTAAGGGTCCATTATCTCACTTTTATTCAAGAAGCCCTTCTATATTGTGTAATTTTATTTTTATTCCTAATTTTTGGGTATATTTTAACCCCTCCATATACTTCCAATATAATATATAAATGATGGGATACCCCTTTACCTCTAACAAATCCCCCATATAAACATTTTTTACCTTATAGAAATATTTATATGGGTTTTTTCATATCACATACATTTTTTTGAGATATTCTGTATTCACTACTATTAATTTTGTATGGTGTATTTATACTTTCAATTAGTGTTTCATATCACCAATATATTTATTTTCATTATATTAAATTTTTATTTTTATTATTATAAATTATGGGTCATATGATTCCACTGATTACAATGTACTAAATATTTTCTACCTAAACCTCTATTTTTTATTCGGGCTATTCTTATTCTATATTATTCGTAATGAAATTATTATTCATTCTTATATAATCCTCATAAATTATGTTTGAAGGTTATAAATATGTTTACCTGTACTAATATATCTTTATTCAATGGGGGTTATAGGTTTTAAAATAATCATTCAAAAAGTATTCTAAAATGCAATCCTTATTTACGGAACATCTGAATTCTTACCTATTTTTAAGATCACTATATAAACTATTTTATACCATATTTATCTTTCTAATATAACTATTTTTAACATGAAGAAGATATATTTGATTATTTATGGTTTTATGAATGCAAACATGCTTTTTTTTGAATATTTCGTTAAAAAATTTCATAAATAACACTAAAATGTTATTTATTTATAATGCTTATTTAAAAAGCATTTTACATGATATCACTTAAGTGGGGGATAATTGGTGAATATAATGTAATATCATTGTAAATACCTTATACTTTCAAGGATATACATAATTAAAGAAAAAATTAGGAAAAAATCATATGATTTTCCAAAAGAACATATCTTTTCAATGTAAAATGGTATTTTCTCACCTCACGTTATCTTTTATGAGATATATATGTTTTTCACCACCTGTTACTTTAATGTGGGGTATGGAATACCCCTTGGTATATCATATAAAGGGTACCCTTATTATAATGATATTATATGAGATTATTATTATAATGTTTCATAGTGGTATAATACACATTGGAATGTTTGAAGATTATTTCCTCTTGAATTTTATAATGGTATCATTTAAAAGTATACATATGTAATCATCCATTGATGAATCTTGTATTTCATAGAGAATTATCTCCCATGATATCATTTAAAAAATATATTTTTGACGGGTTTCATGTTTTTTTGAATATGGATGTTCTATCTTGATACCATTCACCATATTAAACATAATGAATAGTGTTTATGTTTAATGTCTAGGGAAAGTTATTCACATTTCATGAGTAACTTTAAATAAAAATTTATATGTTTTTATGTTAATACCTATTCATAATAGGAATTCATTTTATTTATTATGTGATTGGTGGGGCCCTATATATCCCCTTAATGCCTTGGTATGTCACATGAGACAAACTACAATCTTGGCACATGTAATTGACAAAATGGTAATTTATATTATTAGCATGAGGCCATGAATGTTTGGATATGATGATAGGAATATGAAATTACCACATTAGGATGAAATTATTTGAAATTTCTTATGGTTATTTGACTGGCTCAATACATGTGGTTATGTTTTATTATGGAAATATTTACTCTTCTCATATTTCTTCCATATTATGTTCAAATTTATTTTTAAATTCATATGTTTTAAATTATTCCCCATGTATAATTTTTATGTTTGTTATATCATTTATTGTATTGATTAATCTTACTATGCATCTGAGCTCACCCATTTCTCAGGTTTCTTTTTCTCAGGACATGAAGAAGTATATTTTGAATGACTTATAGGGATAAAAATAGAGTTGTGGATGTTTCCAATAAAACTTCTTTGATGTATTTAATATCATGATGTAATTTTGAACCTATGTATGTATAAATATTTCCAAAACTATAGACATATATAGTCCTTCACGATTTGATTTCAAATAATCATGCTAATGTATTCAAATAATTCAGCAACTAAAGGATTCTAGTACTGGGGAATTATATATACCTAATAATTATATAAATTATGTAATATAAAATTGACTATGTCAGATGTAAAAAACATAAATACTATTACACCATTAAAATAATTTATTTCATGAAAATAATTGTTACTATTTATAAAATTAGGATTTATTCATTCACAGAAGAAATAATAATTTTTTCACAAATCCCTAAAAAAATCTATAAGAGAATATTGTATTGGTAATATTGAAAATTATATTATATTTTCAGTAAAATATTTATAAACATGATAGAAATAATTACAAAATTCATGTATAATCTGAAAATAAAAATGAATTTGGTAAGGGAAATTATTGTTAATTATGGTGTAGTGTATATATTTTTAGTATATAAACACATTATAAATATTATTCATAATGAGGTTATTATTATTCAGAAATCCAATTTAATGTTTAGGATATAAAGCTCATATTAAAATAATAATATTTTTATAGTACATCACTGGTTGACTAAGTCTTGGGGTTTTATCATAATCAATATATCAAGCGCAATATTATTTTAAACTAATATTTCATGGTGAGGAGTTCTCCCGAATATTGTAAAATTTTCCATCAAATTTTTTTCATATCCATCAGGAGATCAATATTTTAAATATCATTCATTGAAAACATGCATCTTCAAAAGAGATAACATATATTTCATTTAAAATGATAAGTGGGAAACCTAAATATTACATGATATAATAAATTTTAGTGATCTAAATTAAAGAGGTCATTTTTATTGAGATAATTTATATATATGAAAGAAAAAAATAATGACCACTGGATAATAGAGTTTGATGGATAATAAATTATTTGGAATGTTAATTACTAAAAAACCATAAATCATCTGAGGGGATAAAAATTCATCAATTCAATGAAATGAAGGTCAAAGAATTATATTATTATTTCATTATTATTTGAATAATATTGAGTGTTTATTTTAATATAAATATATAATACATGATAAATAACATATACATTATTCGAATTATTTTCATAAAAATAGTTACATCCCAAGGACATGTGTCTGTTAATTTATATTTCATCTATTACACAATGAAATTAATACTCATTAATACTATGGATGAATTTCACATTTATGAAGAAAGAAATTTTTCTATTAAGATATCATAATATTTATGAAATACTGAATATTAATTCATTCTATGTTTAAATATATACCAAACACAATATGGATCAAAAAAGTTATCAAACATGGATAAATATTAACAATTAATATCTTAATCCTCAATAGTGATACCTACTGTTCAACATAACTTATTTCACAAATAATGATTCTAATGACACTAGAATTTTTTTATCAATATTCAAAACCCCCAAAAAATCACCACATTTAAATTTGTGAACATATTTAACATATACCCATAGAAATAATGAAGTTTCTTGAAAAGTCATATACTAAAAATTTCAATATCTTAATAATACATTATCCTAAAATATAGTAATAACCTGAATAACCATAAAATGACAATGAAAACATATATTCTTCGAAATATTATTATATATCATTGTTACTATAAAATCATTGACAAAAATATATATTCAATTTATCAAAAATATCACTAAAATATGTCACATATAAATTTATAATTATTTCAGTAACAATTTTCATGGGAAACAATACTATAATAATTATTTTATTATTATAAATCATATATTAAAAAAATCTAAATATTATTATATCAACATATGTTATATATTATGTTTTATTTATACATAAATATTGTGTTTTCTAAAAAAATCTACTAACTATAATGTTAATTTTTTACTTTATCATTATAAATAAACATAATAAAAAAATAAAGATGAAAGATAACCATATAATGATAATTATTGTTTTCACAGTTCTTATTACAAGGATATAAATTATAAAACACATCTATAACATATTTATTGAATCCCAATATATGAACCCGTCAATAATTCTACATTAATGATTAAAATAACACAATCTAATACTTTATAATGAAGTTGCATATTGGAATGGGGAGCTGTCTATGATGATTCAATTGTTCCCCAAACATAAAACATCAATTTCCATAGAAATAATTTGTCTATGTCCATAATTTCAAGACAAAAAGTATACTCACCATCATTTGAAGCATTATTTTGGGTTCTTATTACTATATTTTTATGGACTCTGATGAGGTTCCATTTAGAGTGTTTAATTTAATAGAACCTCTTCTAACCTTGGGTGATTATTTTTCCTTAGGGGATTCCAAGAGTCACAACTTCAATATCCACCATTGATGCATTTGAATATTTTTCCTGCTATATTTAAATAAAATCACTTCCTATTAAGTTAATATAAAAATGTAGAATATTCATTCTTTAATGGTATTAATGAAATCCAATTCACTATTATTTAGTTCAATATGAATATAACCTATGATAATGTTTTTAATAATATTTCGTTATTTTTAACTAATAGAAATAAAAAATAACCCCCATACATGTGCATTAGGATTTGGTGTTAAAAACACATAAAATAAAAAAATATCTTTGTTATAATTCTTTAATTACAATATATTTATCATATTTAACATCCTATAGTCATTAGTTTTTAATTTTTATAGAGTCATAAGAAGTCATAAACATCTATATATTGTGTCTTCATAAAAATTTGAATATTTTTTTTCAAATAAATATGAATTTAAAAAATACATAATGAATCTTCAATGATGACAATAAATTTTCCAATGATGATACTCATCAAGGATTAGCATACATAATATTATCATTCATATCATGAGGAAATTGAAACATTAGAAGTTGTTAGTTCAAACAATCATTAAGTGTAAACAGAATAAAAAATTATAACATAAGGATCAAGCGGCATAACATGAGAAAGATAAGAGAAGACATGATATCATAATGTTAATGTTTAAAATATAAGAATATTTCAAAAAAATAGATGATATAAAATAAATATAGATTAATAAATGGTCATATTAGAGATCATAGAATCATAGTAAAGTGGTGAAAATATAAAAATGACATCATATACATAATTCAAGGCAACAATCCTCATTAACAAAATATATATGGTTTGGATAAATCACCATTCAAGATAGTTGGATTGACTCACAACCCATTCCCCATTATAAATCAAGGGATGTATACATTACCCATTATATTTGAGGTCTCTAAAAATCATGGACAACAATTAACATAATGAAATTAATACATATGTGATCCGCAAGATTTCAGAAAATATATCAATCAATCCTGAGTGAATAAAATTAGTTTTATAACTGTTTTATATGGATCACTAAGGAAACAATATTTAATTCATCAAAAAGTATGACATTATAATTACATGGAAATTAAATGGGTATATAATGAATTTATGAACCATTCAATTTAAAATACAATAAAAAAATATTAGTACACATATTGTATATACACATTATCTGAAATGTGTATATAGATTGGAAAACACTTCCCAAATCAATCAATGTAATTTTCATCATGATGATCAATATCTTGACCTAAACCAACATGGCCTACTTATCCTATTATAACATAAATGTAAAAACAAAACCCTCCCTCCAATAATTCATTGGATGGTGACTAGTTCTATGTTGTCAGATGTAAAACATGTGACGAATTAAACTATAGTACCTATACACCTGCACACATTTGTAATAAATGGAATAATTCTAAATGGGTAATTAAAATTGATACAAAAAATTCATTCATATGTAAATAAATTTCATAAATGTATAAAACATGTATTGGAATGTATAAATGAACAATTAAAATAACCCTAATATTTAAAAAGATTATAACATTTTATATATGATGGAACTTCTATAAAATGAAACACATGGAACTAATCACATTCTCTCTAGCTCAGATACACCATGACTTATCTTTGATCTCCTAGGACCCTTAATAATTAATTCATTTGTATAGAACTTGACATGTATTAACAAATCACATTAATGGGTGAGTATAATCACATCATGTTGGACACTCCGAAATCAACAAACATAATATTTCATGGAATACTAATCAAATCATCACTATATACTTTCAATTAGAATATGGAAAAAATAATAATATACAATATTTACTAATAATATTCACCAAATTTCATGGTAAATTATCAATATTTATACAATCCTAGTATCCGCCATTATGATTCATGCTACCACTCAATCAGGAGAACCCACACTAAGTGTCACTCGATGTTGGATGGAACTCATCCCACAGTTTGTGTTCAAAAGTCCTATCCATAAAAAAAATATATTGTGTATCATTGAAGATATTAGTAAATTTTACAGGGAATCACATGTAAGTACAATGAAATAATTCATGACCATAACTATGAAAAGTTGATAGGATGGGGTTCACACAAATAGATAGTCGGTAATGATATTCTGACTTGACTAAGGGAGGAATAAATTATATCAGAACTCACCTTGGCCACATAGAGGGAAAAACTATATCATGTGACACCAATACCATATATGGTATCACATTCTATTATTAGGTCTAGATAGTTCACTATACCCTTTTTGGGACGATTAAGAGAGCACACCCTATTGATATTGGTTTACACTAATGTGAACAAGGAACTCAACCTACCCATGAAAATTACATGGTGTCTACTAGGTATACATGATGTGTCTTATATATCTCGATTATTACCCTGAACATGAGCCCATTCCAATGTAATATGTAATTTTCACTTGTACCTTGATCATTCCAATGTACCTGGTTGGGTTTGGGTACATGGGAATTGTTTATGCCTTTGTATCAGTCCATGTCGTGTACTCTAACAATGTCCATATAGCGGGACATTCATATGTCTGGGTACCCTAGAGGTACAATCCATGTTTCTAGGATAGATTCACATGGAATGTACAAATATTATAGATAATGTTATATTTATTATTGGGAATCCAATATCACCAGAACGAAAGGACAACATGGGATGCATTCTCTGCAGCATATGATGATTATATCAATAATTTTCAAAATCCTGAAACATTCATTAGTCTTCATGTTCCATAACAAATTCATATTCTATAGCCATGGAACAAACTATATAAATTATATATTTTATTAGATAACAGAAAATATCATTCATGGATGAATTTCGGTGACCACTTTCAATCGAGAAAGATCATATTTTGAACTACATCACTGAAATCCCCAAAACCCACGATGGAGAACCTAAGAATCTGATTCATGCCCTTCATCATGGTTATGAACCATAACCATTTAATTTATTCATATTATAAATCCATAATAATGATTCCTTATTCCCATATATGATTTTTCAATTACCATTCAATGTGTATTTTTGAGTCTTTTGACCAAAGGAAGCACCGATAAAGAATGGGTGAAAAATAATGGGGGAAAATATAAAAAATATAACGAAGAGTATCCAACCTAGTTAATTATGAAGGCCTCAATCCATTATTATGTAGGTGATGAATACAAATTTTATCCGATAATTAATCCACATAGATCTAGTAGAAAATCTATTAAGTTGTAATCTAATAATCATCCAAAAAATCAATTTGATTGAAAAATAAATCAAGATCAACATTAGTAAAAAATTATTGTAATAAACTAATATAAAGAACGTAATAAATTATTTTTTGATGATTACCTAATGAATATGTGTTTTTGTTTTTTGATGTTCACGATGAGGTCTACACAATCCATTTATGTAGATTATCATTGTTGTACTAGTCATAATACCACAATCCGTCAATGTAATAATATCTTCTATACTTACCTACAATGAATTTTAAGGTTATATGGATAACACTAGGGATTATTTTTTGATTGAATTTTATATGAAATTATTAGATTGTAAGAATTAAATAAAAATAAATTTTATTTATTTATTTTTTCAAAAAAATTCAACTAATAATACTCTTAAAAACACTATCGGGCATCAAAAATATTTATTTCAAGAATACATTGAAACATAAATTTTTTATTTAATGGATTCCTTAGATTAATCATTCAAGTATTCGTTTGATTATTTTTATTTTTATTTTAAATCCACCCACATTTGATAAAACAAAATTAATATTTTTACTATTTCAATAATTTGGTTGTTAAGGACCCAAAGTCCCTTGTCATCATTTTCAATATATCCCTAGGGGAAAACATCCAATGGTGCATTCACATACCCACTCCAAGGGATAACAAAAAGAAACACCATGTTCCCATTATAACTATATTTGTATGGAAAAGATATATGCCACATCCCTGTCCATAAAATCTATCTACAAAGGCTTAATGAAACACACTGATAACATTACACCTCTATCAAATCTCGAAAATTATTTCTAAGGTGATATCTTTAGAAATAGAATGTATTTCTAATAAAATTCAAAATATATTTTCCATTGGTATTTATAACATTTATGATGGATATTTCCAGTACCCATCTTATCATGGAGGATACTCACCATTGTTTTGTCACATTCACCATCTCTGGGCAGATAAGTGTTATCATAATGAATAAAATCAAACATATATTCCATCTACAAAGAATCACATAAAATTCTATAAAAATATTGATTCATATGGTTGATTGGAAAAAAATTATATAATAAATCCAAAAAAATTTAGTAATGCCTACCAACTACAGAAGGTTAGTATATGAAATCCCAATGAATTTCAACTAGAATCTGAATAGTCTACCCAATTTATCCATTTTTTCTGGAGGAAAACCATTATTAAATGTAAATGAGTCCCAATCACATAAGAACACCCTCTATATATTCATCACATGAATTAAACATTGAGGTATATGATATTATTTTATGAATCTCTATGAAGATAAACTATCTCATGCATATAAAGGCACACCATGCTATCTATTGAACTCTAATCCTGAATTCCTAGGAACAGGGAAACATAGTGAGATATTCTATGATCAACTATATAGTATCATATACTTTTAAAAATCTTGGATGACCTATCATTGATTTCATAGTTATACGACCCCATGTCCCCTTTAAAACATAATTTGGCTGACAAAGTCTGATAAAACCTATTGGTCAACATTATCTTTCAAAAATGCAAGGATCTGAGAGAAAATAAAAACTATAAACTTCATCCATCATATCTAGTAGAATTGAAAAGGATGTTCTTAGTACGAATTCACCAAATGTATATGTACCACTATATAGGATGCGTGAAGCTATATTAAAAAAAATTCTTACATCATCATTGGAATCGACATCCTCCCATGAAAAAAGATGATGTTTTCTCCACATTTATAAAAACCATAAAGATAACATTAAGTGGATATATGAACATGTATGGTATCAAAATTAAAATATATATTATAATAATCTATCATGTTGTAAAATTGGATGGGTAAAAACAAATACCTACAAGTAGGATACACTATCCTCTTTCACTAAGGACATTAATGTGAGGGAAACTCTATTGAAAACTCACTAATTAACGATACACAATATCTCCATTAAAGAAAAATCTCCAAAATGTTTTCCTTACAAAGTGTATAGACTACTCGAAAGTCAATATCACAGAGTAATCCTAGAAAAAAAGTTTATCTCATTTTTAGATCCATTTGAAGAAAATATAAATGATAATTTTATGGTCATACTATATGCTAACTCGCAGACCCAAAACGTAGTGTTTCTATATCTTAGGGGAATTTACCACCTCATACCTGACTAGATCATGTGTCACATAGTTATACTAGTGGGGTATCAGCGACCAAGACCCATGGGAATTCACTTACATACACTTTACCAAAACCCAAACAATCTTGTTTTAGAGGGATCATTGAACACTCTATAACCATCACCATCCTATAGTAGTCTAAAGATGGGGTTTCTCAACATGATATTCAAAAACACTTGAAAATATATCTATAACCTATTACTTATACAAAATTTTGTCCCTTTTCATTTCAATGATATCCAGTTTAATGATATATTATATAAATATTTCATTAATTTTGGATAGTATCCTTCCATACAATATAATATTTACTATATAGTCAAACTCTTGAGAGGATCCCCAGATATCAATCCCTCACAAATCAGAGGGTCTACTTATACTTCTTCTAAGATGAAATGTCCCAGGAAGTGGACTAATTGAATATAGAGATGACACATCCATATATTCTTATTAATTTTATTCTCTCAATGTATTTTCCATAAACATACATTAATGAATCACATGATCCTCCATGGATGTTGTGTAAACGATGATATCATCGATGATGAATACCAAAAAATGGTCAATAATTGTTTAATGATTTGGGTCATGAGACCCAAAAACACTACTATGAACTAAATAAAACCAAATGAAATAACCAATAACTCATAGTTAATAATGTTAAATCATAATATCATATTTGGTATATCCTCATAACAAATCAAGAAATTGTGATAGATAGATATAAGGTCAATATTCAATAACTACATATCCCATTTATCTGTTATAGGAGTTACTCAATTTTTAAAAGTGCATAAATATTCTTCACAATTACTTAGATCAAGATATGATAATGCACACAGAACCTCAAAATATCATCTACATTATTAGATAATTACACTAGGTCCACCAAGGGGGAAACAATGGGAATCTCAATGACCTTCAAATATAATCCTCAAACTACAAGTTCATATTTTGATGCTCCATTGATTCTATCTGATAAACTTTTATATATATCGAGGTAATCCCTTGTTGAATCTATAAGAAGATTTAGATATCTTGGTGGTGATCAATGCCTGAAACATCCTTACAGGTGACACTATCGTACTCTTCCAAAACTCTCAAATGACAAATTTGAAAATCACATGTAGAACCAATGTTAAAAACAGTCAAATTCTGAGAAAGTTTTTGTATCCTCCCTTTTATATGGAAATCCCTCCATACAGTGGTTTCCTTCTAACCAATGAATAATACTCCCATCCAATCAACATGGAAACATAATATACTCTATTATAAATAGTCATTCTATGCATGAACTATGGATATATAATCTATACCTAGTGTTATATCATAATGCATCATCACCAAAAAAATACACCAATGTAAATTATATTTTCTATAAGTCAGGTAACACTACTGATAGATGTGGTTGATCATTGATTCCTCTCTAGAAAAATTATCCAAATACATGGGTTGATACATATCCTCAAATATAATCAGTATATCAAAAAAAAGATGGGAAAATAAGAGAGAATGGATCTGACGATTATAAATTGTAATGTTTTAAAAATCACGTGTAGTTATTTTAATTTCAATTGAATTATTTTGAGACCAAATTCTTTTATGGAACATGTTTCTGAGTCCTGGAGTGCCCTAAATGTAATTAGGAACTTATTTACATTATGTAAAAGTGTATATGGGTTTTCAAACATTTGAACTGGTTCTGAGATAATAAAACTGAGGGTATCGTTGAACTCAGAATGTTGGATTTCACCTAGAATGGATGTAACTCTTACCAGCAATGGTCAGATAAAAAAGAAATTTTTTCAAACATTAAAGAAAATGATAAAATAACTATAAAAAATATTTTATTTTTATTCTCAACCATTGAGCAGTAGACGGTGTTGTTGCGGTGCGATGATGATGAGGCGCATTAAAAAAATCCCCTTAATGGCTTGTAAAGATGAATCTTAACAACTATTTAGTTTCATGAATGAAAAATCTTAACAGATATGATGTGACGTCATCCCTTTATAATTACTAAATGCATTAATGAGTGGTAATTAAACATCAGGAAATTATATGAATACACTAAGATGGGTTTTCTCACAACTAAGAATGAAAAATTCCAGTAGAACGTCATCAATGTTGTTTCACCTCGAAGAAAAAGGTTGGGAAGTGACGAACAACTTCGACCTATTGAACCCTCCAGGACAGAAAGCTATGGAAATGATCATTAACTGATGTAGGGGATTGAAATATTTAAATTTCCCCAATAGTTTTCTGAAAAATGATGAATGTGGATCAACACATGACCATGTTGATCTGTGGATCATGCGTTCATACATGCGGGTGGCTTCATTTGGGACTTCTCTATCCAATATTAAACGATCTCTTTCCTTGATTTAACAACTATCCCTGGAAAACTCCATGTTTTTAAACATCTAACTCGTAGGGTGCATGCTGACATGAACAATGTCCGAGTACCTCCGATTTTTCATTCTTCGTGACCAATTCTTTCCAAGTAGTAGCAAGGAACATCTGAGGCTATCACAGTGTAGTGGGAATCCCCCAGACACTGTAGACATAATCAGTGGAAATAATAGACCACCGAAGTTCATTAAATTGTCAACTAATGTTCCTGCCAGAACGCCGGTGGTGGAACGTAGTGGCACCCCGTGTGTGTTGGACAGCGAGGTCATAGGGTTGCCGGACATGACGCTGACAAATGGAATGACATGCCCTGGTGGTGTGCTGGGGAGCAGAGGCCACATCCATAGAAGTAGCTACGCAGGATAACTGCAGCGCCATGCAAGCAATGATTTCACTAGTCCACCCACAAACATGGCCCAAGGGTTATGAGGAAGGACGCAGTCACTCAGCCATGTCAGACGCCACGTGCATCCTGACATGTGGTGGGCTGCGGTTGATCGACCACAATGGAAGGGAGGCCTCGCGACGACCCACGGGGTAGTAGTGGGCTAGACGCGGCATACAGCCGTGTCAATTCCAGGTGGACTTAGTAGGGTAGGGTATTCCCCATCCTGTCATCGGGGTTGTATCCAAGACAAGTTAGGCTGGATAGTTTTGACTGGTTCTGACTAGACATGAGGCCAATCAACCCCCGTTTCACAAAAATGATCGTAACTAACAGATCATACATCTGATTGAAGCACTATCTGCGAAAAAAGGACCCATAAGTATCAATTGTCTTTCTGAGATAATCTATGTGAGTTTTAGAAGGTGTTTTTGAGTGGATTCGTTGGATCATAGTTGAATCGAACTGAGAAGCATTTACAAAAATTCCCATATCATACAGACCAAGCATATGTTCGACGTGTCGTCTGTTGTGTTTGGTATCTTACGAAGATATGGTTCTTTGGGTTATTCTATGTGGGAATTCATTTTTGATAAGGTATTACTGATGGAATGAGGAATTTATCCTTGTAAAATCAAGCGTGCTATGTGCCATAATCCAATGGCTAGTTGTGATGTGAAGAATGAAGAGGGACCTTTTGTTGGATTAGTATAATAGTGACACTTTTTTGATCATCATAAGAACTTCCCTTAATGGATATGCATAAGAAAGAACCTTCGTGGATTAGAATGAGAGTGACACATCAAGTATTAGTAGTAGCACGACCCATCATGGATCATCCATAGTGACACCCATCATGGATTAGAAAAAGAGTGGCCCTTCATAGATTAGAATCGGAGAAAAACTTTGTGGATCAGTAGCAAAGACTCTAAAGAGAAAAATATAATCTAGATTATCAACTCAATATATTTTCTTCTATAATTAATTTATAACTAGTGTGATCTGTTCCCTTTGATTTGTGATTTACTTTGAGATCTTTCTTTGTGGTAAATTACATTATGGATTTCTATTTGACATGAGATGGTCTCAGGGTCTGAAGTGAGTATTTTTATATTCATACATTTACGGGTTTCGCCCACACCTATTGATCCTTGTTAAAAATTCAAGCAGCTTTCATTGGGACTTTGGAGATCCAGGCCTAGACGGTGCTTGTAGGGGGATCAATAGACATGGTGTACTAGAGTGACATCCGACTGTGATATTTACCTACCATTTAGGTAAGTTCCATGGAGAATGGAATCTAGAGAATTTAAATAGTATTATGTATATTCCTTTTAGTTGATATTGTATTCTAGCCCCATTTCAACTATTATTCACCTTTTACTCTCATCGGTGGAACTTGTGGTGGTTGTATTGCTTTCTATCCTTTTTGGATTTCTTTGTGAGTTATTTCCCTGTCTATGTGTTTGCATTATTAAATGAAAATATTTATATTTTTGGTATATTCATTTCAAATTCTAGTCACCAGCCCCTATCTTATGGAAGGAAGGATTGAGTTTGTCAGGACACAAGCCCTGGTGGATGTGTCATGACAAAGTGGTATCTGATGGGCGGTCAGTTCTACCAAAAGAACTAAGAGTCTTTATTTTTGATGAGAGAAATAGTTTTAAGTGTACTATGTTTGGTTTTCTGTCGAGGGAGTCCTATGTTGGTTATTTGGATGACATATCCATATAACAAGATCCTTAATTTTTTTTTCCAACTCAGTACACGAAATGACTAGTTTTATGTGTTCTGGAAATGTTTTTTACTAATCTATTTTGAGTCAGATCACCATGTATAACTTATTTTTTGTGTCACATTAGTTTCTATATAGGATGCCTCCCCAAAGACAGCAATCCAGGATTCCAAAGAGGGATCATGACGATGGCCCACCAAGAGAAGAGGTGTCGGTGCGGTGGTGACATAAAGAGATATCACCTTCGAGTGGTGTTCCAACACCACCACCAGTCGGAGAGCAGCAGTTTCAACCAGTCTCCACTAGTTGATAGTTCACACCATCTGAGAACATTTCATGAGTTCTAGATATAGATGCCTCCAAGGTTTCAAGGTGATATAGATCCACATGCACTTGATGATTGGCTAGAGGTAGTTACATGGTTTTACTCTGGGTAGAGACATCTACAGACCCGATGGTGGTCATAGACACAATCCATTTTCATGGAATGTCAATGAGATTGTGGAGATTTAAGACATAGACACACGAAGAGGAAACCCGTGCCTAGTTAGACATCGATATCCTCTTTAGGGAGGATTTTTTACCCAAAACACTACGCTTATTGGTTATTCAAGAGCTACATCACCTACAAAAGGGCAGCCAGGTTGTGACCCATTACTCAGTGAGGTATACCAAACTCTCCCACTACTCCACCAACATGGTAGGAGACCCATTATTCACGGCCTAGACCATTGATTTGGGACTCTGACAGATGGTCAGGGATTCAATGAATTATCTCATCATCCCGACATAGGCTGGAGGGCTAGAGTAAACTCTACTAGTGGAAATCTTCCTAATCGAGAAAGAACTTACAGTGAGATCCATCACTGGATGACAGATGGCTGAGTCATATGCAGTAGGTAGTAGGCAGATGACACAGAGGTCCAAATAGGCTAGGCCATTTAGAGGATGACCCTACGATGCAGGGTCGGTGGTACGGAGCTTGCGTGGAAGAGGAAGTTAGTGGAGGTTTTGAGCTTGTAATAATTCTACCAGACATGGGAGCATAACTCAAGATTGATTGAATCCCTACACAGATGATTAGAAGCTTGTCGAGGGGCCACATAGACAGTGATAGAAGTTAAATCTTGGAGGTATGATGGGTGCCATACATGGTAGTGGAGATGGCCGAGAAGAAGGCGGTTGATGAGAGGTCAAGGTACTACCACTACAACACCCTAGAGATCCACCACGGGCTTCGAGACCAGGTGGACTTGGGTGGGTCCAGATTCAAGTGATGGAGGCCAACAACCATGACACTCTGGAGATGATTAGAGGTATGATCGGTGTCTACTCCACCTTAGATGCAGTTCTTATAGAAATATGTGTTAGTCACCCTATTCATTCCACAGACCTTGTTTGAAGTTCGAAGACTCTGATAGGGCCATTGGCTCAAACCATACAATTATAGACTCTTATAGAATGGGATTCGACGATTACTCAATAGGTTCATCTATACGAGCTTTCTCTCAATGGTGAGATCTTCAACTGGGATCTCCTACTAGCAGTGTTGAGCCCTTATGACATGATCTTGTGTATGTACTAGCTATCCAAGGTCCATGTTTAGATCGATTGTTTTAGGAGGAATTTGCAGTGTTTCCACGATTATGAGACCCAATTTTCCTCCACCGTGGAAAATGAAACCTTTACAACACATCATAGTATTTCTCAGATGAGGGTGCAACCAATAACTCACAAGTGTTCTAGCCACACCCTTTGTGTGGTTGCTGATAGAATTCTGAACATTCCTGTAGTGGTGGAAGATTATGTGGATGTCTTTCCAGAATATTACCCAAGGATAACTCCTCCCAGAGAGGTAAAATTCTACATCGAATTTTACCCAAGTATGGAATCGATACACACACCAGTATATCGGATGATCCCAAAAGAGCTTCGTGAATTGGGGGTATAGATGGAGGACTTGAAGAAAAAAGGGTTAAAAACACCCTGTGATTCATTTCGGGTAGCCTCGGTGTTGATTTCCATGAATGGAAACAGGAGATTGAGACTATGAATAGACATTTGACGCCTAAACCAGGTGACTATGAAGAACCTGTATCCACTGATGAGGATTGATTACCTCTTTGATAAAATTAATGGAAAAATTTTGTTCTCGAAGATAGGCCTCCAGACTTGGATATCAGCTGCTTCTAGTATGGGATGAGGACGTTCTGAAGATAGCCTTCAGGTGCTATTATGGCCACTATGAGTTTTTGGTGATGCCTTTTAGCATGACCAATTCCACAGAGGTATTTATGGGACTCATGAACAATATCATCCATACTTACATCAATCATTTAGTGGTGGTCATAATTGGGGACTTATTTCTGTACTCATCATCGGAGGAGGATCATACCACATATGTGCCGATAGTCTTAGATACACTCTAAGAGAACCACATTTATGGAAATATTTAGAAGTGATAGTTTTGGATTGTGAAGTTCAAATTATTGGACATGTCATCTCAGAGGCTAGAGTGGAAATGGTTCCAGTAAAAATTGAGGTAGTACTTGCTTGGGTTCCACCCAGAAGCATGACAGTTGTGCAATGTTTAATTGGGTTTGTTGGGTACTACCTGAGGTTTGTACCCGACATCTCCAAAGTAGAAGAACATATGAAAGGATTGATGAATATGGGAAAACCCTTTATTTTTACAGTGATATTCCAGTAAGGAATCCAATAGCTGAGGTAGATATTGACCAGCGCTCCCATCATGAGGTTTCTAGAGGGATTCATCAACTACGTTGTACACTATAATGCATCATAGACTGGACTGGGATTTTTCATAATGCAGGGGCATTTAGTAATCACCTACGGATTACAACAGCTGTGGAAGCATGAGCATAAATATGTGACTCATGAACTATATTTTTAATTGGTGGTTATGATGTGAAGATTTAGTGGAAATACATGATGGTTGAATAGTTTACTATCTACTCAGACCATAGAGTCTCAATTATATGTTCTCACAGAAGGACATAACCTTGAAAAAATGGGTATTTATGGTGTTCCTCCAAGACTAAGACTTTAAGATAGTCTACACTAACAGGAACTAGAATGTGGTTGAATATGTACTCAGCAGGAGGTCTAGTTTATAATTTTTTAGTGAGGCAACATAGCAGGTAGGTGCAATGTAGATATCCTTCATGGATAGTGATGGTACATATTACATTCAGTTGTTGACTATAAATACCCCACTCTATTAGTTAGTTATGGAGGAACTTCTTGTGGATATTGACAGCATGGATTGACATGCTAAGATATACATAGGACATGATCCTGATGGATTTTCAATTTGTGGGGAGCGCACCATCTTTTCAATAGGATGCACTATTGTACACTTGACATTACAAGAGGAGGTGTTGAGGTAGTTCCATACTTCCCCTTTGATGATAAATCCTGGTGTGGTGAAAATGTACCATGACCACTCATGTCAATACTCAGCTCCAGGGATAAACAAATCAATGGAATAATTCATTTCATGATGCCCCATTTTGTATGCAAGTGAAGGTCAGGCATCAGGTCCCAGTAGGCTTCACACAACCACATGAGGTACCAGAGTGTAAGGGGGTTGGTAACTCCATGGACTTCATGATGGGGTTACCCTTTATGCCCAGGGGAAAAGACTCTATCTGGGTGTTCATTTACTGAATCTTCATGTCGACTCACTTCTTAACCATCCGAGATTAGGGATCGTTAGAGGGATTGGGAAGCCTCTACATCCAGGAGATATTATCGCTTCACAGGATGCTGTCGATGATCATCTCGGACTGTGATTCATGCATTACATTCCAGTTATGAAATGGGTTTGAGGAGATGTTTGGGACTCAGCGGCACTTGAGTATAGATTTTCACACCTAGAAAGATGGTTAGACGGAGCTAACCAAACAGTAATGGGAGGATATTATTTGTTCATGTGTCCTAGATTTTGGTCAAAGCTTGGAGGACCCCCTACCACTAGTAGAGTTGCGTACATCAATAAATATCACTCCTCCATTGGAATGGCAACATTGGAGGCCTTGTGAAGGAGGAAATATAGACCACCTTTATGCATGACATACCTAGGGGAGTCAGCACTCATGGGTCTAGAGATGGTACAGGATACCATTGAGAAGGTGGTGACCATCCATGAGTCGATTAGGACTGCACATAGTAGACATAAATTATATGCTGACAGGATACATAGACCATTTAGTGTTCGAGGAGGGATACCATGTTTTTTTGGGTCTCCCCCCAATGGGGAATGAAGTGATTTTGGTTGGTTAGACATGTTATCTATGAGCATAATCAGACCTTTCCTAATTCATGTAATAGTTGGAGAGGTGGCATAATACATAGCTCATCCTCAAATAATGCACAAGGTGCACTATGTTTTTCACTTGTCACAGCTGAATAGGTACGTGCATGATCCATCACACGTCATCAACTAGGGTGTGATGAACATTAATGGTGTGGAATTGTTTGTGATGTTCTGGATGGAGTTAGACAATCGATAAGAGATTTCAATTAATATATGTTTGATTCCTCTAGTGCACATTCAGTGGAATCCTGAGAACCTCTAGGATAGAACCAAGGAGAGAGTGGTTTAGATTCATTCTCAATACCCCAATTTGGTTCATTAGCCTTTGTTTTGTCTTTTATGGATGGAAATATATAAGGTTTGGATAATTTAATGTCCTAAAAATTATATTTAATGTTTTTAACATTATATGGAATTATTTTGAAAACACATGCTTTGAGGACCCATGATTCTGAGTCCTAGATTACCAATAACATATTTATGAACTTATATTAAATTACATTCAGTAAACGTGCGAGCATGTTTATCTAATAGTAGAAACGGTGTTCAAATAAAAAATCGGAGGTAACCATTGATGTCAAAATGATTGAATTTTCTTATAAATGGCTCAACTTCAACAAAAAAGGGTCGTATTGAAAAGTTATTTTTTGGAATTTCTTGGAAAATAATAAAATACCTTTAGAAAGTTATTTTATTTCTTTTCACAACTGTTGATCAGTATACGATGACGTTGTGGTGAGGCAATGAGGTGACAATGAGGAGAATTAAATGAAGCCCCTATGTGGATTCTTAAGATTCCACATAAGAGAAACATGGTGGCATGATCCCTTTTTAATAGCTATTGCATATGAGCGTGGGAATTAAACTACATACATTTCTCTAATGAACCTCCATTGAGTTTTCTCACCAACGAAGAATGACGAACACTAGAAAAAATGTCATCGACATAGACGTACCTTGAATAACGTATCCAATAAGTAATGAATTTTGTGGAACTACTGTAACATAGAGGATGTAATGATATGGTAACATAAATAAAATGAGATAGTGGTTGGAAGAATTTAAAATTTCCTTATTTTTTTCCTGAAAACGAAGGCCGCAGATTACCCCATTAATAGGTAGATCTGCAGATCATGCGTTCTTGAGGGAGGGTGAATTATTTTGGGATTACCCTATCCAATATTATATTATCCCAATTTTTTTTTGAACTATAAACCTTGTACCTCTCCATGTTTTTAAACTTCTAACTCAGACGGCACGAGCTGACATGTATAAGGTCCATGTCCCTTCGCATGTGCATTTTTCATGACCAATTTTTCCCATGTAGCGGTAAGGGGAATCTGAGGCCATATCAATGAAGAGGTAATACCCTAGAGTCAATAAGAACATGGAATGTGTTTCAAATACCATTGGAGTTCATCAATTTATCTTCCAAAGTACATGGCAGTGCACCGGTGGCAGCGCCGACATCCTGCGCCTGCTGGACGGTGGGGAAACAGGGCTGTCGGCCGTGCGGGCGGTTGAAAAATTGTGCCACTGGTAACAAGCCGATATGCAGTCTTCCAAGTGAAGAAGGCCACAACCATGGAGTTGGAGACCCACAGTGTCATGTTGATAGGTCAACCTGTGGACTATGACCACAGGTAATGTTGAAGGATGTGGTCGCTCGACCGCATCGGAGGCCACGTGCCGTGCAAAATGTGGTGGGTCATGGTTTCCCCATTCAACATTCCATATATTTTATTGGGAACCTTATGATGAGATAGTTTTTGGCATACTTTTGTGGTACTTCCTAGATGTTGAGGTATGACTGATGGATTGAGGAGAAGATCCTCTCGAAATCAAGCGTGCTATTTTCAGGAATCCAGTGGCTTGTTGTGATGTGAATAATGAAGAGTGACCCTTTATGGATCTGCATAAAAGAGATCCTTTGTGGGTCACCAAAAGGGAGACCATTCATTGATTATCTTATGTTAGACCCTCCATGGATCAAAATGATAGAGATCCTTCATGGATCCACAATACAACGACCTGTCATGGATCCACAGTAGAGAAACCCATCGTGGTTTAGCTATAGAGAGACCCTTCATGGAAAAGTCGTGAAGTGACCCTTCGTGGATCAAAATTAGATCATATAAATGGAATAAGATGATTTATCTTTAGGACTAATCATATTTACATTTGTACTTATGTTATACCTATTGTGGGATGTTTCTTTTCCTTTGTGATTCCCTTTGAAATCATTCTTTGGGGTTTTTTCTTATGTGGATTTCTGAGAGACCGAAGTTAGTCTCGGGGGCCCTTCTGAGTATTTTTGTATTCACCCATCCATTGGATTCACCCACACCTATTGTGTCTAGTGTAGATGATAGAAAAATTTCACTAGGACTTTGGAGAGCTATGGGTAGATAGTGCTCAAAGGTGGATCGATATACATGGTGTGTTGGAGTGACATTCGACCGTGAGTTGTACCTACCCTTAAGGTAGGATCCTAGAAGGATGACTTCTTTTTCATGTAATTATTTGTATGTACATACATATTAGTTGGTCTTGTATCTTGGCCCCTTTTCATTCTATTTACAAATTTTACTATAAATGGTGATACATTGTGGTGGTTGTATTACATTCCTTACTTTTCAGAATGATTTTTTCATTATTTCTTTATTTGTGTGTGAAAAGGATTTAATGTAATTCCATCCCATTTTAGTATATTCATTTTTGGTGCTAGTCACTAGCCCCTGGCCTTTAGATGGTGGGTTTGGAGTAGTCATGGAACGGGCCCTAGGGGACGTGTCATCACATCAATCAGTACTATAACTAATATAGAGAAGACCCAGATATTACCTCAAATAATACCCCGATCCTTCTAGTCATAATACTAGTGTTCCTAATGATGATTTTGTACATGAACACTAACCCTTATGACTAAATTGGACAACTTGAGGATGGTGGTAAAAATAGATAAAAATATGGTCCCCTCAAAATTCGGTATCACCTCATCTTTCATGTATTCTTCTACACATACCTAAAATCTATACCCACTATCTCTACCTAGGTGGTACATCGACACACTCATTATCATCACCACATAGGGTTAGAAAATCCTACTTGAGAAGTCCCCTTTTCTCATAGTAGAGACATCTCCTCTCTGACGTCTAATTAGATCCATCACGTAAAGCATGAACTGAATACCCTCTATAATAAGAATGTCGCTAAAAATAACAACCTCACTTGTATCACATAGTTTATGATTTGATAGAATCTACTAATGTCTCAAAACATGGGTTCCCCTACACCAACTAACAATTGGTGACTTCTCTGCTGAGAAGCTATCCACCAATAAATATCTCTCAATAACACCTTTATATGTTGGAATATAGAGAGATATATCACCATATTGGATATTTTTATTAATTTTATTATTGATTTAATTTACTCAAAATAAAATATCTCCAAAAGTATCCATGCAGAATCTGGAGTGGTTATAAAACCTCAGATAATAAACTCCATTGACAACTACCCAAGTTGAGATCTGAAATCTTTTTCCTGATTACTCCATGATATATATATAAATCAAAATCCACCACAAATTGATTTTAAAATTCAGTCCAAAAGGGGGATTCCTAATCATGTATCTTAGTCACTCATATATATAATATTTAAATGGTCCCATAATGAATGCTCGACCCAAAGTCCATCATATGGATCTCCTGGGGTATAAAAATGAATAAAAAACATGCAACTACCTCATTATAGTCTTATGAATCATGTGGTTATGGATTTACATAAATCATGATGGTTCAATTCCTTTGACAGACATTAAATTCCCTTAACTAGAAAACATCATCACTTGATACTATCGGTGAAACAATGTTCTCATTGGATAGTGGTCGGAAAATAAAAATAATCCGAGGAAAAAATATTTATATAGGACAATGTATTTATGACTCATCATTAGGGGGACATCCTCATAATCACAATGCATAATCCTTGATGGATTTCATTAGTGACGTATCTTTAAAAATCAAGTTTCTATATGGTCAAAGAGTATATATGTAGAGATTTCACAAAATTTTAAAAGAAACCATAACCCATTCCAATATGATTCATGTATCTACATTTCCATTGAAACCACTTCCAACATTTACCACTGTTCTCATTGGGGTGATAACCACTAACATGTATTAATAAATGAAAATTGTGAGGAATTTTCCTAAGGGAATGATTTGGCCCACTGGGGACCATCTTGCCAATGGTATATAAAATGTCACACACCACATTTGCCTCTAATATGAACCAGGATGGTGACCAATGCAGAGTTAAAATAAACAACACATTAGACAAATTTTCATAAAGTATTGTACAAAAAAACATCTTCAAATACCCACACAATGCTTCAGGGTAAAATTCATTGGTTACCAAAAATGAATTCATGAATCTCTATCATGCACCAGAAGAAAAAATATACTATAAATCACATGGGTCAAAATATACTATATAAACTAAAAAAGATTCTAGACTTCTATAATTGGGGGTACTATTATCAAATAAAACACCTTGACAAACTTCATTCTTCTAAAATAAATAATTCACTTCAAACTATTAGTCCTACTTAGACATAGTCATAAATAATTTCATATGTATAAGTCATGACATGTAAATTAAGATCCCTAAAATGGTGAGTAAAATTATTCCCATTTAGACACCATGATATCTCTAAATAAAAAACATTTATAGAATATTTAACTAATAAAAAATAAAGGTTTATAATTATTAAATGAAAAAACAAGATATAATGACAATAAAGACAATATATCAAATTAAATTCATAACCATTATTATAGCCTTGGAAAATGCTTGAGGAGTCAAGGCAATGATAATTTGGGAGAGCTTTATCTATGAATCATTGAAACATTTATTGTACCCATTTGAGAGGTCTATCCTTCCATGTCTCAAATTTAAAATGATATGCACTAAATATTAAAAGATAATAATTCAATGATTTTTCATCTGACCTAGGTATTATGAGGAATTCATATCCTATAATGGGATAACCTACTTGGATTGGGATCACACTCCTTGATATTCTGTAACATGATACCTGGACAGGACTAGGGAAGATGTTATAATAGAGGATCACACATTGGAAACATGGATGGAATCATAACTCAATCTATTACCTAACCCTTAGAGTGGATCAAATTATAAACATAATCTTGAATTACAATACCCACCTAGATATATTTTTTTTATATCAGAACCCAAGGAATATATATGATAAAATAAATATGTAACAAGAGTAAAAAATAGATAATCATGATACAATCCATATCATTAAGACAGAGATGATCAGATGGGAGATTACATAGAAAATAAATTTTATTATTTACTCACTTTTTTGCATGTAAATAATCAACCATATTTACAACACAATAAAAACTAGTGATAATTTAATTAACATCTAGAAAATAACAGATGCAATCCATCAAATAGGTAGTAATTGGTCAAGAAATATGTATCACACAATTTAAAATCCCCATCACAATGGTAGTCAAAAAAATCAATTAATAGACTGTTTCAACTATAGAACTTGGAGAATGAAATAGCATGTATTATACTCATCATTTCTTCCTATAGAGTAGAGGAAATGTCATAGCTATGAAGAAATCATCCAAGGATCTGACCAAGGTTATTTCCAAAGATGGATTCAGAACCCTTAGGACCCGGTTTTCCTTTGGAGGCATTATTAACATTTAATTTAATTCATCCAGGAACAGGAGCTTGCTGGAATACTAAAAATGTGTGATGTGGTTAAGGATATTTTCTATCAATACTGAGACATAACATTATTAAAATGTATTAAATAGTTTATTTTCAATGGCCCTTTTGCATCAATGAAGCATCACATATAGATATAAGGATTCACATCTGACCTGCATTATAGAAGAGTGAGTGATTTTATTGAATTATATAATTTCAATCATACTATATCACATGATGGTGCTCTGTAACAACAATGAGAAAAATGATCTTAAACAGCTGAGAACTTTCCATTTAAGTACATCTCATTAGTTGAGTTTTGAAAGAATCAAGAATCATCCATCAGTAGTCAAATATTTCAAATATATAGTGTCAATTATAATAAAAAGTGGGATAATATAAAAATAATTTTTTAGCATCTTTATTATGATGGTGGCAGAGTCTACATTTCACTAATACTAATATGGCCTTTATCAGTGCTAGAAAAGTGCATTAATAGTGCTAAAAAATACTGTTAATCGAGGTTAAGATAAAGGGGGTCCCTTTTATGAGTGCTCGGATAAGTGCTTATAAAGGGGCCCTTTTAATAGTGATCTTAAAAAGCACTGATAAAAGTTAATTATGTTTAAAAAAATGAATTAAAAAATAATATATAATGTAGGGGGATTTTTTAACAGCACTTAACTCCCCCATTAGTGCTAGGAAGACTCTCCTGCTCGCTGCCTTTTCCGGGGCATCTCCCAACATGCCCGCATGCACCTCCATGCTTCCACCTGAACTCAAACACATGACCTCCTCCTTTGCGGGCCCACACCTTTTCAACTAAGCCATTTCATTTTTTTTCTCTTTAATGGTATACATATAGTAATATTTATTCGTATTTTAATATATATTTGTATTAATATAAATGAATTTAGTTATAGTAATACATATATATTTTTTCATGTATTAATATATATTTAATTATTCATATATTAATAAATATATATACATATATTTATTCGAATATTAATATTGATTCATATTAATATAAATAAATTCAGTAAAATTAATACGTATATATTATTTCATATATTAGTATATATATATATTTGTTCGTATATTAATTTATATTCATATATATTTATATATATACATTTAGTTATAATTTTTTATCCATACAATTATTTGAATATTAATATATATTTATAATATAAGTTTTAAATACATTTATAAAATAAGAATTATTTGTGTTTTTTTAATATATAAATAAATTCATACATACATACATATATACAACACGCACACACACTCAGACAGACAGACACACACACACACACACACACACACATACAGAGAGATATATATATATATATATATATGAATAAATACATATAAAAGTGTATTTGAAAATCCATGGAATGTTAAAGTGAATATAACTTCTAATCCATAAATTTTTTCAACTCCACAACCTATCAATTCAAAGAAAATGAAGCAATATTAGATATGATATTTGGTACATGCCACGAGGACATCTGGATTAGATGTTATAGTAGTTTTTATGTTATAAAATAAGGGTATCCTGATTAAAACCCATGTTTTGGTGGCCTTCTATGACACTTTAGGCCTTGAAAAATGTGACAGAAGGTTTTCTTCTATTAATTATGTGTAGTTCTCATTTAAAGATTTGAATTGATATGTTGTTGATCTCAAACAGACACCCAGATCAAATGTTATGGTCTTCTGAAGATTGATTAACATTTTTAACTTATTTTAGATCTTTTATTCAATTTTTTTTGATTTTTTGTGTCTTCAGATTTACATGAAATGATAATTAATTTATTATAATTATGATATTTTAAATTAATAATATTTTATAAAATAGTTTCATGCCATTTTCACTAAATTTCTTAAATACTAAATTTAACAAAATATTTATACTTATCTAAAATATATTTAAAATATATTTATTATATTTATATCAATATAAATATACTTATATAAATATATATTATTTTTCATAAATTTATTTAAATATAAATTTTATCACTGCTAGGAAAATGATATGATAAATCCCCCCATTATATGCATTACTAAAAAGGTAATGATAAAGGGGACCCCTTTATCAATTCTTTTTTTAGCACTGATAAAGTGTGGTGCTTCTGATGCCCATTTTTTAGTAGTGTTTATTAGAGCATAGTTGAATTTAAAACAGTTAAAGGCATTTGATAGTGGGTACTATGTTTCGAGATAGGCTCCAACTAAGAGTGAGTCTTGGAGGTTTAATAGAAGGTTTGTTAAAATACTTTAACTGACCAAAATTACTTTTATAATTAAAAAAATGATTATTAATAAAATGGAGTAAATAATACCATTGTGTGTAGGATCCAAAATTAAGAAGTCATCAATATATCAGAAACCACGGTTTCCTATGTTACACATAATAGTTTTAGGGATATGATAATTTTGATTATTAGGAATACCTCTAATTGTGTAGTTGGGATTCTTAGGGGTTTGATTTAGAGGAATCATAGAAATTAAGGGAATTCCAGTCCAATTATCCAACATGAAATTCATGGAGGAATCCCTAGAAACCATAAATTTGGAATTATTCAAAATACTAGAAAAATATTGCATAATGGATGGAAAGATATAAGAGTTGAGGAAATTAAATTTTCTTTATGTTTTCTAAGAAATAATTTATTGTGAAGATGAATAGAATTATAATTGATATTAAAAAGGATCCAAGAGAGATAGGAATGATGGGCCCTATTAATGTATTTAGAATTTTTTACTGCAATACCACACTTTTCAATATATTTACTTCAAGTCGACTAGGGGTGGTCATAATTTGTCTTTCTAGAGTTCCACACATCGAAATAAAAGATTTGATTAAGATATTTATTTTTTTATAAGACCAATATTCATATTCATAAACAATAATTGAGAAAACCATCTTAGATAAAATAGCTGATTTTACCAGGCATATTCCTCCTTCCATATAGAGATATTTACCTTTCCATGAATAATGAAAATTATAAAAATGGTCATACATTTTAGAAAAGTAACATGACATTGGTCTTCCCCATAAAAATGGAAACACAAAGATAAGTAAAATAAAAAGAGCCTTCAATTATGCTTATTTCACTGATAATGTTGCATTTTATACTAGGATGAATGTTTTTTCCAAAGAATATACAATATTTTTTTTGTATTAATGGATTGACTAGAATCCTCTTCAAAGTGAGAGAGGTCAATTTTTAGGTTTCGAATATTTCATTTATAACATGGTAAAGAAAATAATGACATCATCATCATATAATAGATGAGTTGGAAGATACCCATTCAGGGAAATATAGATCAACATATGTTTGATCTCTTCCAAAATATGAGTGAGAATGTGACAAAAAGAGTCTCCCGCAATAGAGAAAAGTAAGGAAGAGAGTGGTTCACCCTGACTAACACCATCGGTTCATTTGAAAGTTCCCATTTGAGATCCATTGAACAGAATTGAAATAGAGTCTGAGTCAAATATTGTTTTTATTTAATTTATAAAAGGAGTCACTAAATCCAAAACATTGAAGAAGATTGTAGATATATCTCTAATTCATGGTATCAATGTGTTTTTTATGTCATGTTTAATAGAAATAATAACTTCTCTAATAACATTGTTTAATGTGTTAATGCACTCTAAGGAAATACAAATAAAGTCTTGTGTAGATCTTCCCATAATAAACCCATTTTGTTTTCAGGAGTCAATTTTGTTCATGATGGATGAATGTCTATTTGAAATTATTTTATTATTGATTTTGTGTAGGGTGTCAATTAGAGTAATGGACCCAAACAAATTGATCTCAGAATAATTTTCCACTTTTGGAATCAAGGAAATAAATTGAGTTTTTAGAGAATGTGGAAGGAAACCATTGGAGAAGAATGATTTTACAAGATTGAAAACATCAAATATAATAACATCCCAATAATTTTGAAATAATGTATTTTTAAAACAACCAGGAACTAGAGCACAATTATGATTCAAATTAAATACAATGTCATTAATTTTATGCTCAAGAAGAATGTTTATAAAGAAAAATGTTATTCTCATCATTGACCACCATATAAATGACCTTAGGTATGTGGTTGTTGTTGTTATCAAAATAATTAAAGACTAATTCAATGTAATAGACAATATTATTAGCAATATCTTCTTCATTTTTTAAATTATTGTCCCTATTTTGTAAAAAATGATTGTGGTTTAAAATCTATCCCCCCACTAGGAAGATATTTGTATAACACAACATTTTGGTCACCATGTGGTGATAATTTAATTTTAATGGTAATTTTCTTCATGTTATTTTTAAATGTGAGAAAAGTGTTGAGTTTAATAGAAATATATATTTCCTAGGTAAGATCAATGTTTAAATCTTAACTACTACTATTTTTTTGAATTTTTGTTAGCTCAACCTCAATGAGAAGTATGCCATTGATTACTTGAATGTCTTTAGAACTACACCATCCTTTAAGTGTTTCTTTTTTATTTAACTTGAACATACATGAAAATGAATCATTGTAGTCAAACATATAATAATGGAACTTTTTGATGTTGGATGGGAAATCAACAATGGAAATCCACACAATGTTAAACATAAAATATAGAGAGGGTTTCAGATTATTGATGGAGACATTGACTAGAATGGTATGGTTTTCAGAGGGTATCCTATAAAGGGTTTTTTAGAGATAATTTCCCATTTGTATTATATATGTACATTAGTGAAGTCTCCATCCAACTTGGAGGTGATCACCATATTTTAATTCCTTCTATATCAAGAAAATTTCTCACCAGTAATATGAAATTGGACATGGTTCTTGTAATTAATATTGGTTTTAAATTATCTCTTGGAAATAGTATGATGAGACAGATATATTTTCATTCTAGAGTTAATAATAATATTGTTCATCAGTTACAAACCAATAGTGTTGATGTTTGTACCTAATTAGGTTATGTCATTACAAAAAGGCTTCCTATCTTGGTATATATTATTTGCAAAAAAAGATCATAATTGTTTAGTTCCATTGATATTAAAGTCACATATAATGAAATTATGAGAAAGCTAATAAATATTAATAAAATGTAATGATATTGTTGAAAAATCCAGAGTGATGAAATATTGGATGGGTTTTCGGTTGTACCTATAGAAGAATAACTATGCTTTCCCAAATGAGTGTACTTTGAGGAAAAACTTAATTTTGGGCTCTATAATGTATGTTAACATTGGATGATGACTATTAACCATTATTTTTAAAACAATAAAAATGTTAGAGTTGGTAATATGCATAAAATATCAAAAACTAATATAAAATTAATCATGATTTTGGAGTAAGAACTTCCATTTTTGTGCTTTGTTAGTTTTTTTCTAGAATATTTTCTGTACTTTTGATCATTTTTTGGGATCTAATTCTATTATTTCTTACCATTAGAAGATGTTGGGAGATTTTTGAAAAATTTACATTAATATTATAATTGTTATTTTAATTCCAAGAAGCATTCAGAGGTGAATCCAATGAGTTTTTTTACGAACAACATTATGATAAACATTTTTAATGATAATTAGATTTTTTAGAGTTTTTAGAACTATCATTTTTATCAATAACTTGATAACCACACATAGAATGACTGAATGAAATATAATGATATGATCCTCAGTCCATTACAGTAGGCTATACCTGTTGTGAGATATTTAACTTATTTAAAGTGTCTAGTCCAACTATCTTCCCCGAAGCAGATGTGTGAAAGATTATATTGCCTTCCAATCCAATTTGATCTTGGATATGCATAGTAGGATATCATTTTTTCATGGAAATATCCATTCCTGAGGATCCATGGGCATTCATGTTGGAGGATTTGTACATCTAGATTGTACCCAGAGCCGTATGAGTGGACTCACCCATGTATTTTATAGTGAGAAACCTGGGGTTGTATACCTTGAAAACAGATTTAGTGTAGGTGTTGATAATACAGCATGAAACATGCTCAAAGGGATTCACAAAATCCTATACACCTAGTACAACAACATCATTCAAATTTGAGTTTTCTGCATCTCAATAGTGAGTGCTGCTGATGGTGTGGAATATTATACATTTTTTCAATTAAGGATAACTTGACTTACTTCATTACAACCAGATTCAATGGACATTTTGATAGTAAAAAAAGACATAATCTTATTGGGGTTCATCGTGTTCTTGAAGGTTCTATCTTCTAAAATTTTGAAGTCATTATTAGAATTCTTAATCATACCCATGACTGGATTTTCAGTTTCTTCTAATAGGTTATGTTACATTGTGATAGAATCATACTATTCAGATAAATCATAATAGGACACACCAAAATATTCTCATAAGTGGGTTAAACAATGTGTTTCCTAGCACACATTCCAGTCTCCTTTTTGTAGACATCATAAATTCCCACCACATGGGCCTTTTCATTGTTGTTTTTCTCCCATCCTTCCATTCTTTATCAGGTGGTTGATTAACTTGTATGTTAATAAATTTACAATTAGAGATTGAGTGACCAATAATATTAAAAATCTCACAAAATTGGGGTATTATCTCATACTAAATTATGATTTAAATTTTCTAATCATTTTCATTGAAGCTAATTGTATTGGGATGATTTGTATCAAGATTAATTTCAACCATCAATCTTGAATATAGACCGAAATAAGAATTTACAGAAATTTGGTAAATTTTATGGTCATATCCAATGAAAGATATTATGTCATTTTATATTTTTGGATTCCAAAAAATTGAAATTAAGACCATTAAATTAAACCCATATTTTCTCAATGGTTTTCCTATGCATATGTGGGATAAAGGATAAGTCTCATTCAGATAATCTAAAGAAACCCAATATTAAATCAATTTTTCTAGTCTTCTATATAATATAATGATCATCTCTTGATTTTATAAATTTATGAAAATATAATTTTACTATTTTTATCAGTTTCCAAACCAAGATACCCCATCACTGTGTAATACGACAATATAATACAAAAAAATGCCATGGATAGTCACCATTTAGATTAGAGATTCTTACCATGATAGATAATGTGTATATTATGTGACTTATTTTCCCATGTTATTCCCATGTAATCTGACATGTGCCTATATAATACAACATATTCCCATGTATGTTGGACATTCCAAAGTATATGGTCATTTTTGGGTAATATAGTCATGTTCATTACCATATACCACATTGTAACCATGAACACTAGTTATACATATTTATTAGGTTGTGTAGGTTCTCATGTACCCAAGGGGTACAAAATGAGCTACCGATATAGAGTCAAATGCTTATAATTTGTTATAGTTGGATATATTAATTTTTTTCATGATACCAAGGCCTCCATAGATAAGGGACTACACAACATGTGATCTCTATAGTAAATTTTTTATATTACATGATCTTACAATCTCCTAAAAAATTCATGTGTATTCAGATCATGAAGTCATATCCTTCAATCCAGTCTTGAATTTCAGTGTATAAATACAATATAGTTTGATGGAACTCCAATCATAATTGGGGGATGGATTATGTCCACCCATATCACTCAATACATTTCTTCCATTTTTCAACATCACTAGAATCCAAAAAACCATTGAAATATGAATCTTACAAACTATTCACAAACCTCTATTATCATCATGCACTATAAAAATTCAATTTTTTTTAAAAATCAAAACTAGTGATAATGATCTATATCACTAAATATTAATTTTACAATGACCCTCAATAGGTATCTATTGAGTTGTTGTCCAATGGAAAACACGATGTTGAACAGGAAAAGAATAAATGAGGATCATCCGAAAACACAATCTTGAAGACTGAAAAGTGAACATTGTTTTGGTTTTCCTCAATAAATTTTCATTCTGGTGATAATATATATGGATCATCACAAATTAACCCTACATTGATCCAGGAGAAAAACTCATCAACCATAATCCAACAATGTACTTTAAAATTAATCTTAGAGTGAATAAAATCTTTTTCAATTAGGGTAAAAGAATTATAAGAATAAAAAAACAATCAAATATCCTACTTTACATCTAAATACATCAATAATAAAAAAAAGTTACATGACATTTTTTATCATAACTACCTTAACATAACAGATCCTAGTGGTATCGATCATTGTACCTGAATCTATCAATAACCTAAATCCCTCCTCAATAGAAGTCCCAAAAAATGATTAGGTTATGCTTCAAACCAAAGTGTATTTCTATAAATTTTATTTTATGAAATATTATTTGGACATAATCCTTAGACAAAAAATAATTTATATTAATTTATTTAATCTATTATTTTTAACTACAAATGTACATAATGAAACCACATAACACCTACACTGTTTATCTCTTAACTTGTGTTAAAATAAAATTCCATATCTATAGGTGGTTTGATATTTCCAATCTAAGACACTTATATATTTATAATATATTATATTAGAATGAAATTCTATAGTTGATATATTATATTCAAAAAAAATTATTAAATCAATAATAGGGCTCTCAGGGTCAAAAAAATACTCAGATATCACTCCCATCATCAAAAATATTTATTACAATATTCAAATAATTTGAAACTTTTTGTCATATATTTATGTGAACCAAAGATAATGATATAATGTATATGAAATATTCATTAGAATTTGAACAAAAAATCAAGACTGAAAATATGAAAAATTTTAACAAGAAGCTGAAAAATGATAAAAATTTAAAAAAAAATTATCAAATTTCTAAAAAAAATGTTATCAAACCACCAGTTGATATTATTAAACCTGATTCTGGAACTATTTTACATCCAACTATATCTTGAAAACAGTCACTTATTGACACACAGTTGAACATGAAAAATAAAATAGAATGAGGTATGTCCAACATGGAATAATGTATAGGTATTTCAAAAAACTAATGGGGTATTGCATTGGTAATAGAAATGTTGATGTTCATCATTAAATTTATTTTCATCCACAGTCTTATCCTTTGGAATCCCTCTAATAAAAACAATTTCAAATTAAAAATTAAAAATACAGAATATGGAAATTTCTAGAAATTCTATGCTAACATCCCTTTGTCAAATGCTGTGATTCATTTTCATTATTATGAAAAATTCATTATGGAAATGTGTAATCACAAAATGAATTTAATGGGTGGAGAGAAATTTAATATGGAAATAAATAATTCATTCATTATTAAATACCCTCTATCTATTAAATGAAATTATCTATATAAATTTCCAATCCCAATAATAATAGGTTATCATTTCTGTTAATATATAATGTTAGATTTAAAAGCCTCCATGAATGTAAATTTTTATTCTATGCCTTCCTTAATATAATTTAGAGAGCTTAAGAAAACTATAATTTTAATCTAGATAGCTAGTTAATATTTAGCTAAACTAGGTTGAATTATTGAATATGAGTTCATAAGGATAAAATATTTAGTTTTACGTAATAATTTTCACATTATATAAATGGAAGATGGTCTTTTTAGTTCACATGGACAATTAAATTTAGGATGATCTTTTTTGAAAACTACATAAGAAATACTCCATGATTTTAAAGGTAAATTGTCTTTATATTTTGAGGAAATATAATTTATTTTCATATCATAGAATCAATAATACACAATATGGAATAAAATTATACACTCTAAGATAATATTATTAACTATTTCCTTATAATGTTATTTGTAGATTCTATTCATGTTAAAAACCACAGGATTCAAAATCAGTATAACATCATATCAAAAATGATCTATTTATTTATGAAAAAATTGAATCAGGAAATTCAGAAATTTGTTATAGTGATCAATCTGAAATTGAATCACTATTTTGAAAATTTTAATAGTATTTTTGTTTATGAACTGCTAATGAATTATTTTTTTCATAAATTTATTCTAAAATGATTAGGATATTTCTAAAACCGTTGAAATGCATAAAAAATATTAAAAACATACCTTTCTTTCAAAAAATGAATATGAAAAGTTTGAAATAGATTTATATGCTACTATAATTTAAATAAATTCTTCTCATGATTCTATTGAAATTCCACCTCATATTTGTGAAAATGAATGGAAATATCTTTTAAGGATCCCATATATTTTCCCTTTGAGTAAATGTTATTCTTGCAGAGAAGATTTTAATTTCTCTATTCTTTTAGAAGTTTAATTGGCTAAAAATGAACTTAAAACCAATTAATAATAAATTTTACAAGGAGGAAAACTAACCCCAACATGAACATAAGGATTCTCATGAAAATTTGAAATATTTATAAATTCAGGGAAACATTTCTTCCAATTATAGTAGAAATTGGGGTTTCTAGTGGACAAGATTATCAACTCTTATAGGTTGTTAGTAGTAATTTAATAGTTGTAGGCTACTTATTACAATAATTATTTGGTATTTGTCCTTTTAAATTCTTATGGTTCTTTAATAGGATTATTGAACACCAATTATAAAATTTAAATGAATATTAAATCATAAAATACATAATATACTAAAGGAAGGTATTTTTACTTTATTGTCTATGAGACTAATCTACCACATTTTAGATAGCTGGTGGATAAGTCGAGTTCAAATTATATATAAAATTGATGATTTATAGTTGATAAAAATTAATATATTTATTATTTTCCTACTAAGATTCAAATCATGTTAAGGATATTAATTTATTATATTATGATTGATATAGTTAATGGTCAGTACCATCTCCCCATGAATTTTCATTATCAAATAATTTTAAGATTATGAGTTTTATCACATTATTTCTTTGTAGAATATTTGCAGTTACATATAGATTCTCATTACTCATAAGGACCAAGAAATAAAAGCATTAACATTTAAATTTATATCTTCCCCTTATCTTATTTTTCCTTTCAAAATATGTAATGCTTCTTCCGTATTCCCAATATGGGAGCATAACATTTTTATTAATTTTTTTGAGGCATTCATGGAAGAGTTCATTGAAAATAATTCACTATATGATCCATCTTTGGTGGAAATTCATATGATTTTTTGAGTTATGCCCCATATTTATATTTATATCAACCTTATTATAAACTTTAAAATCCATATATTTATTGAGAATGGAATTTTGGTTACTCATGAAGTGCATATGAATGGAATTCATGTAGACAAGAATATGGTTGACATGATCTCTTCATTTTTAATTCCAAACAATATGAAGGATATTAGATCATTTTATGGAAATTAATGGTCGTATATAATATTAATAATGAATTTCAATTGGATTTCATTACCATTGACAATATTTCTTCCAAAATGGAATCCACCTGTCTTTGATGAAAACTAAATGAATACTTTAATGATCTAAAAAACATGATAGTGTGTCACATAATAGTTCAACTTCCTAATTGAGATATAACATAATAACAAATGTCTAAATCGTAATAAATATATTCATGGTCATTTCTTGGGAATTGTATACAGTGGAAATCAAATTTCATATCATATAATTCTAGTAATATATATAATTCATTTTCCAAATAATCTATAATAGATATTTAGTTGTTAAATGTAGTGTTTTACCTTGATATGTTTAGAAAATATCCTATGGTAATTAAATATGAGGTTTTCATTGAGAATTTTTCTATCTAATATAACTTGATAGTGATATATTCAAATCCAAGGTTGGTTGGGGGAATTTTCACCCCTTAAGAATTTGATATAGAGATAAATAATAGGAATTGAATTGGGAAAACAGTGAATAATCAATTGAGTAGGATACCAACATAATTTTGACAATATAAATATTTTGATGAATCTCTTAGAGATACTTTTATTGTGGGGAAATTTTATTCTTATTCTTCTAACAATAAGCCATGGTTTTAAAATATCTGAAAAATAAATTGATTCTAAAATAATTCTACAATTATTTTCTATGAATAATGATATTTACATTGATTAGAGATTTAAGAAAATAATTAGTGTATGATCCTTAATTTCGGAATTTGAGAAGTGTCCAAATATTTAGAAAATATATCCCGAATCTAGATATTTTAACACTACTGAAATTATATCAATATTTGAGATGTTGTGGTATCTTTGGGCCATAGGGGACTTCTCAAATATTTCACTATTCCAGTTTTTTATAGTCGTCCATATTCAAAGATTCTCATGAGTTATATTTGTAAATTTAAACCATTAATATTAATTGGAAAAATTTATCAATGACATGAGATGTCAAAAAGACTTTTATTTATTTATTTATTACCTGTTTAGGGATTGGATTTTACGGATCTATTTCAAAATTAAATTGGATATCTTTAAATTATATATTTTGTGGATTATGTTTCCATGTGGATTGATTAAAGTACAATATGAAAATAATAGTCTCTAGTGGTTTCAGAACATTTAAGGAAAATATTATTTTTAGATTTTAGATGAACATGATTTTTATCCCAGACCAATGAACACTATTCTATAACAAAACATTGGATTACATTCTAACAAGAAATGGGGAATGTTATAAAGTTTATACACCATAATAGTGTTAAACAGATGGAATGGATAGTGATTAGAATAGTTTTATTATGCATATAATTGAGAAAAATATTATCCCAAATAATAAATATTATAGATTAAGGAATAATGAAGATAATTGGACGAATAAGACATCCTATAAGAATAACATATGGGTGTCAACTTATAAGATAATGTTTTTATGATCTATTCATATTCCTATTTATGTAATGAATAAATATATTTTGTCCATGAAATCATGTAATTTTTATTTTTATGAGTATGGTAATGGGATGAAGCTATGTTTTCATTGCTTGGATGAGATATAGAAAATGATTATTAAAATGCAAGGATTTTTAGAGAAAACAATGGATATAAATGATAACATGATTCAAAACAAAGTGTTACAGAATGAAGATCATTTTTTGTTGTTCACCTTTATGATATTGATTTCCCCAGGTATACTTTATTCAATATTGGATAAAATATTTATTTAATGTATTTTTTCCATATTGGTGTTATCTACATTCATGATCTTGGGATGGATGATCCATTTTCAACTAATGTCATATGCTGAAACATATTAGAGAACATAATAACCATAAAGGTAGGAGTTAATTTTGTTCAAAGCTATAAACCATTGAATAATCATGTCATTTTATATATATCCTTTTTTATATTGAATTAGTGTGTGGAAGGTTCTTTCCATTTGTATTGTTATGATTTTTTTCTCAATAGTATTTATTTGTATTGAAGAAAGTGATCTATGGAATGATTATATAATATTTTTCAACATGATGAATACAATTTCAAATGATATTCAATTTATATTCCTGTTCGGGATGATGTATTTCATTCTCTATTGAACAACAAAACAAACATTATGAAAAATATATAGATTAAACCCATTATATTTTAAGTTTTTGTGACATTTTAGATGATATTATATTTATTAAATATAATAATAATTATTTTCCATTAGTAGAAAATATTAATATTATAGGTGGAACATTTCCATAGGCATTAAGAGTTTATTTTGAATCGATCTAAATAAAACAATATTTTATTTCGAGGGAGTTTTTATTTAAAATTATGGTTATTTTTTATTATTTTATTTAATATGTATTGCATAGACTTTTTAAGTCATGTTACTGAAAAATACCAAGAATTAAATGATTAATTATAAATTTTTTGAATGAACATGTCTGTTATTGATATTAAATTGAGTATTTTTTATTTATTCTATAAATCCAATAACAATACAAGAAATTTTACTTCACACTATATTGACCATTAACTAATATAAATATTTTATAATGACAAGAATAATTGTAGTGGTAACATAAAGTTAAATTTTGATCATGATTTAACTTTTTTTATTCCTTTTTGTCCCAAAATATCATTTATCATTATTTTAACCCATTGAACATGTTTTTAATATATTGAATTTAAAACTATTATTTATCTTTTAGATTTTATAAGCATTTTTTCCTTACCGAATTCAATATATAATAAATTGTTTTTCAATATTATGGGGGAAGTTTCTTTCATTGTAATAATTTGTAACAAATTCCAAAACAATCATAAATACATAATAATTCTCAAATTTGATTATTTCTAATGTTAGAAGTAACTATATTGTTATTTTATTTATTTAATGATTGAATGTTTTGTATTCACATTAAAGTGGTTAATTATTTAAATCCCCTAAGATTTATTTGGGAAATTAATTTATGATTTCTTTTTTGAATAGTTTTAAATTTTGGTAAATAACAGTGTCAATGATATATATTGGTAATTATACATTATTCATTAAATATTCATTTAAATTCATAATATATGAATTCATATGATTTGAAAAATGAAAATCCATATATAAGATAAATGTTTTATATTAATCATTTTGATAATGGAAATACTATTAATATTCCTAATAAATTCATTAATATTATTTATCCAAATATGTGTATAAGTATTTTTTTTCAAATTATGGGAGTCTTTTTTCAAAAATATAAAGGTTACATTGGATTTACATTTAAATGCCTATCAAAATAATTCTAATTTGATTTAATATTTTTAGGGGAATTTTTTTTAAAACAAGAATTAATTTTTAATATATAATATATTTATTTTTGGTTAAATTTATTCACTTATTAATAAAAATAAATAGAGGAAAAAATTTCTTAAAGCATTTTTCTGTGGAAATCTAGTATTCTGAATATAAGATTTATTTCATTAATATAAACTTAAACAAATTTTAATTGAGGACATGATAAATCCTGGAGTGCATGAATTTTATATGGTGGTATTTTGATATAATTTTTAAACAAAATAACATTTATTTTATTTTGTTTTGTTTTTTATCTTTCATTAAATGATTAGTTTACAATTTTCTATTAATTCGGTGATAAACTAATAATGTATATAATTAATTATTTAATTTATTTTTTTATGATTAGTAATAAATTTTGATTAGTTTTTTTAATATATAATCATGAAGATTTGGTTTAATATTTTTTTTTGTGTTTTTTTAGTATTTTTTTTCAAATAATTCAATTCATATATTCATCATTTTTAAATAAATTATTAGTTATTTGTGATATTTAATTTATTTTCCTTAAATAAATAAATGATTTGTAACTTTGGAATATATTTAAATTCTTTTTAAATTTTTTACTTTTCAATATCTTTGTTAATTATTTAAACAATTAATTTACATTTGTATAATTCAAATTTTAATTATTTTATACATTTAAAATAAAATTCATTAGTTTTCAAAAAATCATTACCAATAATATCTTTGTCCCATTATTTAAGTATTTATTTTTGAATTATTTCTTATACATTAATATTACCTTACTGTTTTCAGTGTAGCGTGTAAGATAAGGTCCAATGAGTATGAGTTTTGAGATGGTGTCAATATATATTTGTTTCTCGTGTTGATCCTCAATCCCGGATTTGAGAATTTTCCAATGATCCCATCAATATTGATGGCATATTCTGTGAATTTATGACTAATGATGCAGTTTGAATGGGAGCCTGTTAATTTTTTTGTGAAGCCTTTCAATTTTACTATATAAGATAAACATGATTATGACATATCCATTAAAGAGAATTGAGGTTCAATATGAGAATCAAGGTGTATCTGGACCAATGATAGGGATCCGAGATTAAACTATTCAATGAATATTATTGATAAATATTGTTCCTCAAAATTCTGTACTCATCACTATAAGATGAATGTTTGAGGATTCTAATGATTTCATTCCATCTGAACAATGAGGACCTAATACAATTTTTTTGGGGTTTTAGTGGACTACTTAGAACCATTTATTTGAAATCTCCCTTGTTCAAACCAGGATACATATCAAATCAATGAATAAGACCAGGTTGAGCTTTTCAAGATATCCACTGATTATATGGTTTGTTGAATGATTATATTCTTATAGAGGTATTATGTATTAAATTTCCTATGTACAAAAAACTATACACTATTGTTGATATATGTATTATGTTAAATATTATATGTGATTCTTCACCTTGTTTACACCAGGTTTAGATACATTGCTAATCAGAAATAATAGACATTTATAAATTGTTAGGATGATGAATATAAAATATTTATTTTTTATGAATTCATTCTAGAATTAATTTTTTTATATTATAAAATTTATTTCATGCGAAGATGATCATTTTTAATTGATCAAACTTTTAATGTGATGTGGAATTGAATATATGAGAAATTAAATTAATAAAGGAATGTAATAACCAACATATCAACATACCAATGTTTTTTAGTTGAATTTGGGTAGAATAAATAATTTATTGATATTGAAAAGGGAAATCAATTTTTTTCCTCTATATAATGGAATACTTAAAATGATTCTTCAGAGAGGTTAGAAGAAGTGAATTGGGAGAGGATCAAGTTGATATTTTTTTAATCTTTTACAACATAGAATGTTGATTAAGATAGAGATAAATGTGTTCCTCAGTAACTGATATATATTTAGATAAACATCTAGTAGATAAGATCATTGACATCAAATATTTACACCTTTAAATGTTTTTTTTTCAATAATTTCATTAATGTAAATCTCTCTAGATTTTTAGGTCCCGAAATGAAATATCTATTTGATGTATTTTTTACATTTAATTTAATATTTTCCTTCTATTATAAGTACTTCTTGTTTCTGTTTGGATTTTAATAGCCTCCAAATGCATCTTCTTTACCCATAATATTTTTGAGAATGATTATTATCTTCACTGCTTAATGTTTTTAGTATTCGATCGAATATTTAGAGTATAGTGAATGTTTTTTATGAAATTGTTTTCAACAATCATTTAAATAATTTGTCGAATTCTTCACAAATGGGATTTAGATTAAAAACATTATTTGTTAGAAAAATTAATAGGATGAATGGGATGAGAGATTATATATTTCAACCATGAAATTTAGAGAGTATATTTTGTGAAATATATATAAAATGATGAATTGGTAGTGATTCATAAGAAATAGTAACTATGATTCCCCTTATTTTTCTTATCAATTTCATTATTTTAAGTGCATGTATCATTTTGGAATGATTCTATACATGTTTATAATGACCTGTTCTCTCAGAGGAAGATAAAATACATTTGGAGGAGTTTAGATACAAGATAATGGATGTATGGAATATTTCACATCGTTAGATAATGTTACATGACTTGAGTATGGGTTTCCAACCATGTAACATATTGGAGTTTAAAATTAAATTAATTTAAATATGTGATGCCTTGTTGATGAAAACCAAATTCAAAGGATTCCATGACCTAAAAAGGGATTACAGATCATGTAATTCCAAAATTTTATATGTATTAAGCCTTTTCTATCCACTCGAGTGGTCAAAGCCAATGAAAATAGAAGCTCTCTCTTGACTCTATGCAACCCAATGACAACATCTTCAGTGAATTTGGGATTCCTACATCAAAGATTGATAAATCTAATCCATATTTGATCTATAGTGACCTGGGTTGATCAGAGGTGTGTTTATCCTTTGTCTTCCAGTGGTTTTTAATGATTGATATTTTTTCTCTTGTAATTCACTCTATGAGATAGAGGATGACCTCCCATGATTCTAATGTCATTTTTTATTTGATGTTGGTTATCGATTCATTAATTTGGTGTCCACTGGGGGATTTAGTTCTTACAGGAGGGGTGATCCGAGATCTTTTGTGTGTTATGTTCTCAGGCCTAGATCATCAAAGACTTTTGATGTAGGAGATTCATTTCAACTTGTTTTTTACTTGATATTATAGATCTAGAATGATTTATCATATTAGGATACAATGAAATAAAACATCAATATTATTAATTAATTGGAATTCATCGCATAACAGTGATGATGATTTATACTTTGATAACGAAGTTACTATTGATTTTATAGATAGTGAGATATAAATGACTTGGATGGTTTAGAATGATGTTATTTACCTAAATTAGTAGGCAATGTAATGATATAATTGATTGATAATTAATTTCTTAAAACATATGGAAAAGTATAATAAATCTGGTAGTTATTTTAAATTTATAGTAAACAAATTCAAGAAAGTATTCATGTATGCTTGAATTGGATAATGAATCTAAATCATGATAATGATTTTTGATAATAGAACTAACGAAATTTTAAATTAATTTGTTAATTATTTATTGATTATTGTGATATTTTTTTTATTTGAATGGACATAGTTGAATCATGTGATAATGAATTTGATAATTCAAGATAGAATAAAAACCTTTTAAGTGAAAAACATTCATACATGAGTAGGTCATGTGTTTCAATTTTTATTATAAATTTAATTTGTTGTATGCATTTTTGATTCAAGATCTCGCTGTGTGTTGATGCTAGATGAAATTTAATGGGTACATGAGCATGTTTGATATGTTTGTTTCGTGCATCTTGTGATCTGTTTTGATCATTTGATGGTTAATCCAGGAATAATATTGTGGTATTTGGGGAAGGGAGGACCCTATGTGATGTGAGCCTCAGATAACTGATCTTAGTTGGCTATTGAGGAATTTGGGGAAGGGTAGCCTTGGTTTTACGGTAGTATTTGACACCTAGAGTGGTGGGAATCATCTATTTTTTCATGTGAGAGAATGGGATGGTACCCCAGATGATACAATGTGATCAATATGGGAATATCAATGTATATTAAACTGGATGAATGCTTGAATAAACTATTCATCTGATGTTAATTTTTTTTTTCATCTTTCCTTGTATCAATTCATGAGGAAGATGATTTTTACTCTCATTAAATGAGAGGTGAATATGTGTAATTCATACACAATGATTTCACATGTTTATCTTCTCATATATAGATGATTCTATGTTATTTCTATTGAATGAAAAAACTGATGGGTAGTTCATCAAATCACTGTGTTGAGCCACTTGGGTTTGGTAGAATAGAAGTTATTTCTATAATACCAAGTAATATGTAATTTATTTTTATTAAATAAATTATTAAATGATTAAAAATGGGTTATAGGTTGTTGGGATGCAATGCTAAGGTTGATATTCTGAGAAGTCTTGGACTCAGTTTATTTTTCTAGGAGGTAATGTATATTTTTTGTGATGATAATGAAAAGTAATGTGTAAATTTATAAATGTTAATTTCTTGTTAAACAGTTAATTAAATAAATTACAACTGATTAAAAGAGTGTAATGTGATTTAACATAGTTATTTAAATGTTTGTGTGCCTTTTAGATATCTAATCTTAATAGTAGTAGTTGGGAGTCGTAGTGATGTTTTCTAAATTAGATTCTATGGTTAGATTATGCCTATAGTGTTGTTTTTATTTATTTCATACAGTGTATTTTTGTGTTTTCATGCCCTACTCTACCCTTTCGGTATAATAAAACAACAACCAAGGGATTCTGAGCCCTAGTGATGTATACCACATCATCTCGATGGGAGAATGGATGAATGACTACCCCTATTGGCCCTTCTCTCTTCTATTGGTAGTTACTTGTTAGAGTATGCATGATTTATATTTTTCAACTTATTAGTGTAAGAGTGGCTATAATGGCTCATGTATGTTTCACATAAAATTATTTTGGATATATTTTCCTAAGGACTACTATAGGTATAACATGTTTATGTTGTGATAGATTAATGATTCCTACTCAGTATATGGGTTTTGATGGATTAAGGTATAATACCTGATGTATTATACATTTCATGTGGGCTGTGGTGGATCCCAGAAAATAATTGGTTACTTTTTTTATGTGGAAGTTGTTGTGTGTTGCATGAGGTGCATGTTTTTGTTTTTCATCTAGATTTTTGGAATATATCCTTTTTGAAGTGAGTTTTTTAGGACATGAGACGTTGGTTTAGTAAAGAAAACTTATGGGGAAGTAGTATTAGGGTGCCCATGATATTATTTATAATATATTATGATATTTTATGAGATACACGGTGAAAATAGCAATGATGAGACTTGAAATATATAATACCTATTTCGGTGATGATGTAGATTCACTTATTTTTCGCTGTTCTTTAGCTGTCTTTATATAACATTTTTATGAGTGGCTATTGGTAGGAACCATCTATATAAACAATTATACTCAGCCATTGAATATATATATAAAAAATCAGTTCACATGGTTATGTTTGGAGATCATTATGTTTACTATTAGCTTGTGGATCAATAAGTGCAATTTGGTCTTCGTGGTCACTATCTTCATTATATTTCTTTTGATACATGAAATTTTTCTTTTAATAATAGGAGTTCATGAATGAAATTACATATATGTACATTTTCTTCTAAATTAAATTGTAGCATGAGTATGATTTGTTTTAATTCTTTCTTAGCTCTATCTTTTTCTGATATTTCTATTATAGGGTAATTCCTCCCATCAACATGTATATTTTACCCTTGATGCTAGTCACCAACCTGCGGCGTACTGGTGATAGGACTCAGGTGTAACTATCTCCCTTCACCCAATAAAAGATCATTATGGGTACACATTGTTGGAAGGGGTTTTGAAAGAGTGGATTCAGTGTTTTGGTGGAGAGATACAATTGAATTTTTAGTTAGACACATGTGATATTTCAAGGGCTGGTATCGAAATGATTTCACATATGTTTTGAAATCTCTGTAAACAAATGAGACTAAGTTAGACATGGGTATTTTGGGACCTATTTGATTTGATTCATAAATAGTTTAGAATGTAGAGGATACTAAAGAAAGAGATATTGATTGAAGGGTAGGGACCTATGAATTTATAATATATCATTATGTTTTGCGCTAATATTTGATTGGGTAATACTTGAGAACAGATTACCTAAATGCATAAAATAAAACAATTATGTAATGTTAATTTCTTCTATATTATTGGATAGGATCTCTAATTATTATTTATTCTTCATGCATGTATACAGGCTGTCTTTCTCATATGGTTTATGAATATGTTATTTAGTAGTATGTGCAAGAATATTTCTATATAGTAGAGGTCTATGATAACAACACTTGGATGAGAACACTTTATGTGTTTTAGTTCTAGATTCTAGACTGCTATAAATGATTAGTTTCAAATGCAGCCAAAGATGTTTAGTTGAAGGATGCTGAGATAACCATCTATTCGATCCATGCTTTTAGGGAGAACCAAGTTTCATTGGTTGTGATGTTGATGTGTGGGTAAATGAGGCTGTGGTGGTTCTTGTTCTTCAGAGATTACAGAGTGTATGATGTCTTTTCAGAGGAGGTCCAATAATTGTTTGACATTAATATCTTTCATTGGTCAAGAAGGTTTCATGTGTCCATGAGTTATTATCCATATGACAGGGGAGCTCTAATGTTCCAGAGTTGATGTTCAATTTCTAGAACCTGCTATGTTATTATTTGGACCTACATCCAAATGAGGAGACAAGGGTGAGACATTTGTAGTTGGATTTGCACCAAGATATCCAGCACCTGGAGACACAATTTATGATAAAGATGTATCTCACTGTGAAGATATGATTAGAGTTCATAAAGAGGATGTTAGCCCAAACATGATCATTATGAGAGTGGATTCATAAGGATCTTTCATGTATATGATATATGGTCACAGATTCCCAATTTTCAAGACAGAATATCATTCAATCTATCAAGAGAAGTTCCCATCCATCAATGTATCATTTACCTAGGGTTAAAGGCTCCCAAGGGTATGCTAATGGTGCATGAACTGGTATTTTAAGGGGAATGAGTCATCAATGGACAGATTTCTCAACCATTCTGAGAATTTAGTATGATCTTGTGGTTTGGTTTCATGTTCTTCTAATGGGTACTTTTCACCCGAGGAAGATACTATAGGATTATCTCATTTTTTATCAATATAGAATATATGGGAATATAATATGATAGATCAAGGATGTTCCCCATTCTTATAAAGATGAGTGCTGCCATTGAGGTGGTCTTCATAAGGGTTATAGAGTTCATGGATATGGTCATGGTCAGCATCATTCCATTGTGTTGCTTGTTTGAGGTTATCCATACATTGTTTGAGGTACACATTGCTTGTTTTGTACATATGTTTATCCTATTTTGATTCTGGACTGACAAACTTTTTCATATGATCTTACATTATCCATTCATTGGGAGATGAGATTGAAATAAATTCAACACTGTTAGTGTTGAATATTCTAGTGGGAGATTGAGCTAACTTTATTGACGTTTGTATATACTATGATCTAATAATGGGGTGGCACTAGTCATGGGGTGATTTATTTTTTTTATAGATACTACCATATGACATCAACATACATTCATGGATTTGATTAATTTGATACCAGTTATCATTTATTTTTTATGGTGGTAGGGTGTGTTCTTAGATAGTGAATTACAATAAGTAGTGTTTTTTTGTGAATGAGAACCTCAGTTGGTTTATAAGAATGTTCTGTCATTACCATCCTTGATACCTAACCTAATGTGAAATCATCACTAGTTCCATCGTCAGCATTTCCCAGGGTTATAGAAAATTAACCTTATGTATTTATAGAGTAGATTATAGTGTTATCCCCTCAATGAGAGATCATGTTCAAGATCAAAATACATCATGGAATGTCTCCTATCTCAATGCCTCTGTATATGAAGAAAACTTCTACATTGAGGAAGCTGTATATAAAACTCAATGGTCAATCGTAGTGTGGTTTTGTCATGATGAGTGTGTCACCATGGGTTTACCCCATATTTCTAGTGAATAAGGCTGGTAAATTTTTTCTATTACGTATATATTATCATCACTTAAACTATGTGATAATGAATAAATATTACCCTATTATGATTATTTATGATTAATTCAATCATATAAGTGATGAATCATTGTTCTATATGATCGATTTTCAGTTAATATATCTTTAGATGTGTGTAAGGTATGAGGATATACTAAAGACTGGTTTTTTGACATCAATGGAATTAAAAGTTTGTTGTTATATCCTTAATTGTGATGAATTCAACAGCTATATTGATGGGGATAATGATAATTTTGCTCAATGAGTTCTAGGATATGTTATGGCGGGTTTTATCAATGATATCCTTCTATAATTTTTGGATGAGTAGGATCTTGCATGACATCTATGTGTCATTTTTGGAGTTCATCACCTTGAAAAGTTGTTTGTGAAGTTATTGAACTGTGATTCTGGTCTCTAGAATTCTAATTATTAGGTAATGTTTTCCAATTTTTTTGTAGCTATGTATGTTTCTAATATATAAGAATTTTTTTATTTAGAAACTACACTGGTAGAGTCATATGTGTAAAGATTCCTTCTTAATTTAGGCTATTACAAGAGGTTCATTATCTATTTCTATTTGGTGGCATCTCCAATGACAGCGTTGACCTGATAGGATTAGTTGTTCTTAATGAATTATTTATATTAGATAAATTTTGAAGATCTGGATGAGAAGTTTTTCTGTGATCTAGTTCATTATCTACTAGAAAAAGAAGATATATTTGATGTTTTCAATGATGCATCACATCTTGGGTTGGGATGTGTTTTGATGTAGTATATATCAATTGTTCCTTATGGGTCTCTAAAGTTATTTCCCAATGAGAATTACTATTCCACCACTGATCTTCAGATAGAGGTAGTAGTGTTTCACCTGACGTTGTAGAGATATTACCTCATTGTTTTGCATTTTTTGGTTTAATCCAATCAAAATTGAGTTATGTATGATTATCTCCCATTTTGACTTGAGCTTATGTTAATGTATGTGGAAGTAGTTCATACATGATTGTGACTACAAGAGTATTTATACACATGGAAGGGAAAATTTGTATCCATTTGGCTAATAAAGATTTCATGCAGTAATGCAGTGTAGGTTTCTGAATATTCCTCGATAGCCATAGAAAAACATTCACCATTTCACCTAGAAATGGGACATTTAAATGGTAGAGGATGTCTTATTCATATGATGTTCATTCATATCTGGTGGATATGGTTGAGTAATTATAGTTGGTGGATCTTTATGCGGATGACTTGGGAGATCAAGTTATTTATTCCGAGGAACCTGATGGTTTCCTTGAAGATGAACTACCCCGAGTGTTGTTCGAGGGAAAGCTGTTTATTACTATAGTGATGTATTATATGGTTCATTGAGAGTTCCACAGTTCACATTTGGTAGTACATCCTAGAATGACATAGTTTTAATGAGAATAGAGAGGTTATTTTTGGTGGCAGGAGTTTGAGCATATAGTTTCTGTGTTTGTTATTTGAGGATTAGTATGGAAAAAGGTAAATGCAGTGAACTATGTTCCTTGTGGGTTTCTCCTTACATTTGATGTTACTAAAAAAATTTTGTGTCCTTTCAATGGAACATGTAATGGATTATCACATTCTTAGGGAGGTTGTAATGATATACTGGTGTTAGTGGACCACTTTTCCAAATTATCCAACATAATAGAAATCAAGGAGTTGAGTTGAGTAAAAGTTTGGTAAAGGTAGTGTCAGGAGGAGGTGGTGAAACAACAATGAATCCATAGGAATATAATTTCCGAACAAGATCCTCATTTTACCTTAGGGTATGGAGAGGTCTCTGAAATGCTTCTAGTTTTTAGCAATGCCATAGAATGGATTTTCATTTACAGATAGATGTGTAGATAGGGAAAACCATCCTGATTCATGAACACATTTTCCACCTTTGGGTCCAATATTTGGGAGGATTTTTATTGAAGAAACAAAACTTGTTAGAGTTCTATTATAATTTTTTTTCACTCCACCGTCAATATAGATTCTTTATATCCTTGTATGTATGACCTATCCATTTACTAGTATTCTGAATTTCGGTTAGAGAGTTATCAATTCTATAGCGGGAACTAGTATATAATACGACATAGATGGTTCAGGTGATTCAAGAGAAGATGAAAGAACCACAATATAATTATAAATATTATGTTGATCGTCATAAGAGACCTCTATATTTCAATATTTTGAATCATGTGTTTTGGAATTTGAATCCCCATTGTTGGAAATAAAGGTCTGGTCAGGGGAGTAATATTTAAACACAATTTTTTGGGCTTTTAGAGGTGTGGTATTGAGATGGATATGTGGAATATCAGATCAAGTTTTCCCCATAGATGATCTGGATTCATGATTTTTTCCATGTGACATAATGTTGTCAATATCTTCATGATTACTCTAACAACATATATTGCGGAAAAATATATTTTTTCTAATTCTAGAAACAATGAGAAGTTCTCTGTAGAGATTCAAGACCTCCAAGTGAAGTTTTTTTTGAGTTGAACTATCCCCTTGGATTGTGTCTTGTAGCAGCGTGGTGGCAAGGAGGAAAGTACTTGGGAACATGAGTCAATGATACACAATAATATTCCCATTTTGGTGTATATAATATCACTTATATCAATGTTCATTTTTAATTTGTAGTCCTTTTGTTGTTTGTGACATGCATATTTCCCATAATTCATGTTGTGACTCACTCTTCTTCCATGGGAGGTGAATACTCTTGTGGTATGAGACACACATTATGTGTTTAGATTTCCTAGGATAGATGGACCTACTATACCACTATATGTAGAGAAAACTCAATGAGTTGTTCATATTTCCACTATGATGAGACCCCTACGCTTAGATAGGGTTTATTGACCCCTATAGTGGAGAGGTCTTTGAGAGGTATCCAATGGGATGGTTGTTCTAAAGATCATTTTTTATTTCCTAAAAGGTTCGGTATTGGTGTCACGAGGATGAAAATGATTTGAGTGGAATCATATTTAAGGGAAATAATCTATATGTATTGACCATTTTCATTTTTCCGAAGACTGAGATGCTCAGAGGAGGTATGAAATATGTAACTAATATTTTGGATCAAATATGCTGGATGTTGGGGAGAATTCATATTGTGAAAGAAGGATATGTGATGTGAATATCTATTTCATGATGTGTAATATATCAGGGTTTTCAATACAAAATAAATTTAACAGGAGAATCCTTTTTTAGTATAAATAATAATTATGTAGAATATATTTTGTGAATAGGGACTACACATCATTTAATACCCCAATGATTTATGATTTATAACATCTCACATTGATCATGTTGGAAAGCCCTCAAGCTATAACAACACATTCTTGACACTAGGAAACCCTGTGACCACCTCTTCAATGTTTTGTGGATTCCTCCATCATGGATTGATTCCTAGTTTCCCTCATCAATCTGTGTTGACCTGTGTTAATACATGTTGTGTTTTTCCTATATTTTCCAGAATTTTGTTCTAGTTTAACAACTTTTTCATCTCATTATTATTTCCATGCGATGGATGATGGTATCAAATGTACATAATGGGGTTTTATATTTGTTCTTGGTTGGGGAAATTATATAACAGAATCCTTTTATTAATGATGTTCTCACGGGAGGGATGATTAGTGATCAATTGTGTGGTTCATTCTATTGTTAATAACGTAGATGAATTTTTTGTGATAGGGGATTCGTTTCTTCTCTATTGATAAGTATGAAATAATAGATCAATAATTACTTACCATCTTTGGTCATATTGAAATTGACCTAATAATTATATAAAAAAATTTAATGAATTTTTCACAATCTCATAGTGACATATCTACTTTGTATCGTGATAAAAGTTTCTTCTTACTTTTATAGATAGTGTGATATCTATGACTGGATTTGTTTGTCATTTTTTTCATGATGGAAATTTGAAAAGAACATAATTTTTGAATTAATTGAAATTTAGTTGTCAATACGATAAAGAAGCATGTATAATGATTGTAGTTGTTATTACAATTCAATATTAATTAAAATGATGCAAGTATGATTGTTTGGTTTATTATTTTAATGAACCAGAATCATGATAAAGATTGTTGATAATGGAAATTAAGTCATGCTAAATTAAATAGTTAATGAATATGTGATATATGTGATATATTGTTTATTATGTTTCACATAGTTTGTACCATTGATAATGAATCAGTATATTTATGATCAAATAAGAAATGGTTATTTTAAAAATAATAGTAAATTAGTAGGACTTGAGTTTCTCGTTTTCTTATAAATGTCATTTTACAAGTGCTTAGAGCCATGAACTATTATTATGTTTAAAGGATAAAAGACATGATTTAGGTCCCAGATCATGGTTGATATTTTTTTATATTGATTCATGTGATGTTTTGTGAGCTTGAGATGGTTGATCCTGGGGGGATATTATTGTATTTGGGGCAGGATGTACTGGATGTGACGTATGACTTGGATGGAAGACTATATAAAGAAATTTTGTGATTTGGCGTGGGGAGGTAGAGATGTAATTGTGGTAGTTGAGTCCTATTATGGTTATATGCATTGATTTTTGCATTTTGGTGTTGGAGATGGCACCGAAGATAATGGAACATGTAATGTTGTACATTCTCGATGATATGAAAGATTGATTCCAGTTTGAATTAGTTTTTAAAGCAACAACCATATTTCTCTTTTTTAAATTCATTTCCCCAAAAATTTTGAAATATTATTTTCTTTACTCGCCTTCAAATTTAGGCGAAGATCCATGGGGTATGATACATTCTTTCTAGGTTTAGATTCTCATGGTTGGACTAGTCAACTCTGTTATTATTTGACGAAAATACTCAACAAGTAGATCACCTAGTCACCATATAGATTACATGTGTTGAGGGGAATATAATGTTTTCTTAGAATCGATGGTAATATAGAAATTAATTTTGATAAATAATTTAATAAATGTATAATCCATCGGGTTGAAGCTTTATGTGATGCAATAATGAGGATATAATTCTGAGAATCTGTGGACTACATTGATTATGCCTGTAGGGTAGGAATAATTTTTATAATGATAATGAAATGTAATGTAGAAATTTTTAATTGATAATTTATGTTTTAACAATTAATTAACATAAAATGAAACAGATGAAAAGCTAACAAATTAATTTAATGTATCTCTTTAAATTGTATAGAGAATACAAGATATCTAGTCTTAGTAGTGTAAGCTGGGATTCCAAGAGATATTAAATGTAGAAATTTATGATAATATGTTATTCATATATTGTGATTGTGAGTTATAATATACCATAAACATTATGTGTTTTAATATGTTCCTCGACCCATCTGATTAGGGAAACAAACACCTCTATGATTCTGATACCTCTATGGTGTTTTCCCTAATATCATGGAGAATGATTGATGATTGACTACCCCCTTTGGCCCTGCTTTATTATCATAATAGATACTTGTGTTGGTATTTTATATAGTTAGTATTCCCCTTATATATGTGCACATTGATTTAATGTCTTCTGTTTATTTCCCAAACATGTATTCTGGATATAGTTTTGTTAGGACTACTATAGGTATAATGTTCATCGGGTGTGATATATTGAGGATTCCTACATTGTGTATGGAATGTGATTGATTTATGTATTATACTTGAGTATAATACATTTCATGAGGGATATGGTGGATCCTAAAAACTACCTTCTTACTTTTGGTTATGTGGATGTGGTGGTGAGTTACATGAGGTGCATGATGTGGTTCTTCTCCCAACTGTTTTCATTCTGGAATTTGAGAGAGAGATTATCGGGGAGTGAAATGTTGGTGGAGTGAAGGAAACCATGGGTTAAGTTGTAGTGGGGAACCCTTTGAATTATTTATTATATAATTACCATATTTTTTGCGATAAATAGTTATTTTATCCTTGGTGAGGTAGATAGATTAATATACCTATTTTTGTGACGATTTAGTTTCAGTAGTTCATGGTACTGCAATATCATACTTTATTTACCTTTCTCACAAAGGGATTTAGGAAGGATCATTATGACTATACTATTATACTCAACCACCATACACATAAACTATTATTTTGTCTATTGAAGTTGGATACAAATCTATTCAGTTACTACTACCTAGAGTTTTATCAATATTTGTTTGGGATTCATGGTTGCTGATGCCTTTACTTTTATTTTGGTACATGAAATTTTTTTTCAATATTATTAGATCATGCAAGAACATAAATATATGTACTTTATATTTTATTTTACATTATATTTTAAGCAATTGTTGGTAGTTGAATGCCTTTTATATCTTTTATGTGTAGGTTTCTGATAGATCAAATATTTTCAATTAATTTTTATTGAATATCATTGTTTTAAACCCACAAAATTGTTCCTCTAAGATGAATTGTTTCATTTTTTGATAATGGTGTTATTTTGAGCTAAATAGTAAAAATTGGACATTTTGGATTTTTAACAGTTTTAAATTATTTCGGTAGTTTGGCCATAACATTATCTACACTGATCCAAAATGCCAAATTCATTCTTTTCCAGATTCTACACATCCAGCGATTAATTTAATATATTTGGACTAAAATCTGAATCGGCCATATGGAAGCTCAAAAGAAGCTCACATGTTGGCTCAAGAAAACTGTTTTCAGTTCTGCCTAGTTTTGATGAGGGATCCATAACTCGTCCACTGTGGGCCCAAAGCTTGTGAAATCCAGTGGGGGATGATCAAGTAGTTTTGGAGAAAATTTTAGGAAGGAATCACCGTGTGAATTGGCCGTTTATGGGGTCATTAGAGCACCCTAATCCGGAAGATTTTGTTTTGGAGAGTCTGACTGGACAGAATAAATTCTCATAGTAAAACGGACATAACTCTCAGAATACATGTCCAAATCCGCTGGAATTTTTAGGGGACACGGCCAAGGGAATTATGAACAACATTCAAGAAGGTATCAATGCGTGAAGATGTCATTTAAAGGGGATACAATGAATTGAATGTCCGGAGAAACATTATGGCTATAAAAGGAGGAGAGCCCCACCCTCTCAAAGAATCCATTCTCCACCCCATTCCTTCTGGGACCCCAAGAAGGAGAAATTTTCAGCATTCTATTTTATTTATTTTCTTTTTCGTATTTTTGTAATACCTTATTCTTCCCCATTCAACTCGATTACCCTTACCATGTTGGGGTAAACTTTTGGAGTGATTGGGGAAGGGTTATTTTTCTACATTGAAATGCCTGAGTTCTTGGATGCAATTGAATAAATATCTTTCTTCTTCAAAGTTGTTTTCAATTTATTATAGCAGATTTTATTATCAAGTTCGATCGTTCTTGAATATTAATTCCTTTATTTATTTTTGCCTTGGTAAAATAATCAATATCTCCCTCCACTAATTTCTGGTTTATATACGATGGAATAAACCAGGAATAAGTGGTGAAGTACTCGACGATCGTCAGTACATGTAAAAGATGTAGTAAATGTTCTTTATTGTTTGGGACAAACAAAACCCGATCGGGTATTGCCCATTTCAATTAAGGATATTCAATACAAATATTTTACACATGGAAGGAGAGTTGACCAAATCGAGATCTTGGTAAGGTTTTCTCTCACAATAACAATTTCACCAAGGAAGTGAGAGGAACCGATTGTGAAAACTCACTTTAATCAACTAAGAAGAAGAGGATAGAATTAAATTGAACAAGGATAGCACTATAATTAGGAAACTGACCCCGACCTAATCACCCTTTTAATTCCATAGTTTTTCAATCATTTGAATTTCAAATTTCCATTCACAACATTTTTTCCTCTATTTTAAAGTGAAAAACCGTTTTGTGTGCACTCTTCTTCGGGAGACATCCTAGGTCAACCAAATTAATACATTTTAACTTAGGAAATAATTTTTTTTCCACGCCCTATGACATGCGTGCATTAAACATGGCACCGTTGCCGGGGAGGCAATGCAACCAAAAAAAACAAAATTGAATGACCCGCACCCCAAAAGAACCATTAATTAAATTTGATCCAGAAATTGAAAGATCATTAACCCAACAAAGAAAAAGAAATCTACCATAAATCATTGAAGAAATAGATCTCTCAGATTCCAGTGAAACTCTTAGTGTTCACTCTGAATATGAAATCATGGCTAGAAATCCCAACCAAACCCTGCGTGATCTATGTGCACCAAAATTTGCCATTCAAAATAACCAACTAATTGCACCAACTAAACCAAATGATTTTGAATTATGTGTAAATATGAATCCTGTGCTTACAAAGTTTCATGGTCTTGCAGGAGAAGATCCAAATCGGCACATGCAAGAATTTAGATACACTTTCTCAAGCTTCTGGCCAAGAGGAGCACCCGAAGTCCAATTTCAGTGGGGGGAATTCCCCTTCTCACTTGAAGGAACAACTAAAGAATGGTTGTACAACCTAAAACCAGGGGAGATCAGTGATTGGGATGACCTAAAAAGAAGTTTCATGCAAAGATTCTTTCCCACATCGAAGAGCACTGCCATCAAAAATGAGATTTACATCATACCGCAATCAACTGGAGAAACCCTCTACAAGTACTGGGAGAGCTTCAAGAAGCTATGTTCCAGCTACCCACATCAAGAAATGGAGGAACACCAATTCCTTGTGTTCTTCTACCAAGGACTTATGGATAATGATCGAAATATTCTAGATGCCTCATCAGGGGGGTCCCTGATTGAAAAGTCTCCTACAGATATCAGAATACTAATTGAGAAGATTGCTCAAAACTCACAACAATTTGGACTAAGAGGAATGGGAACCAAGGGAATACATGAGGTAAATACATATGATTCATCTACACTGATTGAAACCAAAGATGATGACCTTGCAAGATTATTCCGTCAAATGGCTGTAACACAAGCAAATGGAAAACAAGATTCAGCTCATGTATGTGGTCTATGTTATTATTCTACTCATTATACTGACCAGTGCCATGGGATAAAGGGGACAGAATACTATGTTTGCGGCCTTTAAACCATGAAAATTCCAACAAAATCAGCAGCAATCACAAAAAGTATACGAGAACCAACAAAACCAGATGAGACCATTTAACCAGTACACTATTCAACCTCCTTACCACCAACAGCAATACCAGAACCCCCCTCCCTTCCAAAAATATTATAAACAGCCCTTCCAACACCAACAATCTTTTCAGCCTCCACCATTCCAAAGAAAGGCATATGAACAACCATCCACCATCACACAACCTTCTGTGGAACAACTACAATCCAAGCATGAGGGACTAACAGATATGGTTGACAAGATAGTATACACCGTGGGAAGTCTTTTTGAAGTAATGTCCAAGAATCCAGGGAAATTTCCATCCCACATAGTGCCAAATCCTAAAGAGAATTTCAGTGCAATCATAACAAGAAGTGGAAAAGAAATCCCACCTCCATCCATCCCTGAACCTGAAATAATACCACCTATTCTAAGTGATAATGATGAAAAAAGTCTTGTGAGAATCCACCAAGAAGATGAAAAGGAAGAGAAGGAGGAGAAGGATAGGCCATAGAATAAGAAACAAGAAACACCAATGCAATGAAAACAATGGGAGAATAATGAATTATCCCCACCATTTCCAACAAGGATTGTCGAATCAAAGAAATTTCACAAAGAAGCACTTCAAAAAGAAATTCAAGACACCTTCCAGAAAGTGGAAATCAATATCCCCCTACTTGAAGCTGTTAATAAAATTCCAAGCTATGAAAACGTTTTGAAATATCATTGCACCAAAAAGAGAAGGCTTCATGGGAATGAAAGAATCAACTTGGGAAGAAGTGTCTTAACCCTTATCACACCACAGATTCCAACCAAATGTCAAGATCCAGGGAATTTTTTCATTCCATGCACCATTGGTTCATCAAATTTCACTAATGCTTTGTGTGATTTAGGTGCTTCAATTAATGTATTTCCTCACTTGGTATACACTTCTTTACAGATGGGTGAATTGAATCCCATAAGAGTGGTGGTCCAGCTTGCAAACAGATCCCCAGTTTTTCCTGCAGGAGTTTCGGAGGATGTCCTTGTGAATGTCAAAGATCACTTATTCCCAGCTGATTTCTACGTTCACAATATGGAAGAAGATAGGAGCACATCACATTCACCCATCATTTTGGGGAGAACTTTCTTGAAGATAGCCAAAACCATCATCAATGTCCACGAGGGGACATTCACCATGGAGTTTGGAGAGAGCACGGTCCACTTCAATATTTTTGAATCCATGAGGCATCCATCAGATGATCACTCCCACTTTTCTCATTCCCATGAAGTTGGTGCAGAACCAATTGAAGAATCAGGTATGCTCTATGAATTCTTAGACTTAATATAGACTTCTTCCCTTGAAAATATCATTGAACATGTGTATGCTGAAGATGTTGGATATTCTGACTTATTGTGGGAGGAAGAGGTAAAATCTGATTTCTTTGATGATTTGTTAAATAATGAGGAAGAGGATATGGTTTCTTGTGTGCAGGGGGCCATAATTTGGAAGAAGAAAATGTCAATTTAGTCTCATCCCTTGAGAATCCCCTAAACTGGAACTCAAACCACTCCCCACTGATTTGAAATATGTATACCTTAGGGAAGGAGAGAAACTACCAGTGATAATGGCTAATAATCTTTCTAAAACCTGAGAAAAATCATTGATTGAGCTTTTGAGAGAGAATTTCCAGGCAATGGGATGGAACTTAGGTGATATCCCAGAATTTAACCCAAAAATATGCTCACATAGATTTTTTGTTGAGGGAGATTCATAACCTGTTAGACAACCCCAAAGGAGACTGAATCCCACCTAGATAGAGGTTGTGAAGAAGGAGATCGAGAAGCTCTTGGAAGCTGGGATCATCTATCCCATTTCAGGTTCGCAGTGGGTCATCCCTATTCATGTCGTTCCAAAAAACAACTGGCCTGACCACTGTGAGGAATGAAAAGAATGAGTTAATCCCTATGAGAATTCAAACAGCTGGAGAGTGTGCATTGATTTTAGGAAATTGAACCAGGTCACTCGAAAAGATCATTTTCCCATCCCTTTCATTGACCAGATGTTAGAAAGATTTGCAGGAAGAACTCATTATTGCTTTTTGGTTGGATTTTCAGGTTACTTCCAGGTACCCATTTCTCTCGAGGATCAAGAGAAGACGACATTTACATGCCCTTTTCGTACTTTTTCATATAAAAGAATGCCATTTCGATTATGTAACGCTCCAGGTACATTTCAAAGGTGCATGTTGAGTATATATTCTGATCACATTGAAAATTTCTTGGATGTTTTCATAGATGATTTCACAGTTTTTGGAGATTCATTTGATCATTGTTTGAAAAATCTGGAAAAAGTTTTGAAAACCTGCATTGAAAAAAATCTTGTTTTAAATTGTGAAAAATGTCATATCATCGTTCAAAGTGGAATTGTGCTTGGACATGTCATTTCCCAAAATGGAATTGAAGTGGATAAATAAAAAATTGATGTGATAAATTCATTACCTTACCCTACATGTGTGAAACATGTTAGATCATTTTTAGGACATACAGGATTCTACAGGAGGTTTATCAAAGATTTTAATAAGATTTCTCTCCATCTCTCTAGATTACTTTTGAAAGATGCTGATTTTTATTTCAATGGTGCATGTAGGGAATCCTTTGATGAGTTGAAGAAGAGATTGATTTCACCACCCGTGATGCAGCCTCCAAATTGGGAAGAACCATTTGAACTACTTTGTGACGCCTCTAACCAAGCAGTTGGAGCAGTCCTTTCTCAACGAATGGAGGGTAGACCACAAGTCAATTCATATGCCTCGAGAACTTTAGATGTGGCCCAATTCAATTATACAACCACAGAAAAAGAGTTCTTTGCAGTTTTTTTCCTTTATAAAGATTTAGATCATATCATCTTGGAACTAAAATCACTGTGTTTTCTGATCATGCAGCTTTGAGGTACATGATGAAGAAAGCTGATGCTAAACCAAGTTTAGTGAGATGGATGATACTACTACAAGAATTCAATATAGAAATCAAGGATAAGAAGGGACCTGAGAACCAAGTGGCTGATCACTTTAGTAGACTGCCAAACACTGCTGAAATTGAAGTTCCAGAAAGAGACCCACTGAATGATCAAATTCCAGGAGAGCAGTTGTACTTGATTTAAGGAGAAGTACCTTGGTATGCTGACATAGCCAATTTTTTGGTAACATCTCAGGTCCCATATCATTTCAATTATCACCAAATTCAAAAACTAAAAGCTGAATCTAGATATTACATTTGGGATGATCCATTCCTTTGGATGATTTGCAATGATCAAGTAATAAGAAGATGTTTAACTGAAAGTGAAGTTAAATATGTCTTTGATTTTTTTCACACTTTAGCTTGTGGAGGCCACTATGGACCTCAGAGGACAGCAAGGAAGGTTTTAGAATCTGGAATTTATTGGCCCACCATTTTTAAAGATACTCATGAATTTTGCAAAATATGTGAAAAATGTTAGTTTTCAGGAAATATATCAAAGAGACAAGAAATGCCCCAAATTCCATTGAATTTTAGTGACATTTTTGATGTTTGGGGGATAGATTTTATGGGACCTTTCCCGATGTCATTTGTAAATTCTTATATCTTTCTTGCAGTTGATTATGTTTCCAAATGGGTGGAAGCAAAAGCAACCAGAACTGACGATGCTAAAGTTGTTTGTGATTTTGTCAGGTCTAACATATTTTGTAGGTTTGGAGTGCCCAGAGCAATCATCATTGATCAATGGACTCACTTCTGCAATTTGAGAATGGAGACATTCCTGAAGAAGTATGGGGTGCATCATGAAACATCAACTCCCTATCATCCACAGACTAACGGGCAAGCTGATGTTTCAAATAGGGAAATCATAGGAATTTTGGAAAATACTGTTAATCCAAACAGGAATAATTGGAGCCAAATGTTGGATGATAACTTATGGGATTACAGAACAGCCTACAAAACCCCGATTGGAATGAGTCCATATAGGCTGATTTATGGGAAATGCTGCCACCTACCTATGGAATTGGAGCATAAGGCGTATTGAGCTATGGGGAAAATGAATTTGTACCTTGAAAGTGCTGGGAAGGAGAGAATATTGAAGGTGAAAGAGCTAGATGAAATAAGAAGGTAAGCATTTGAAAATTCAAGGATTTATAAAGAAAGAACAAGAGTGGCCCCTGACAAGCTAATCCAACCAAATTAATTCTCTCCTAGAGACAAACTGTTATTATTCAACTCCAGACTCAAGTTGATGCCAGGTAAACTTCGTTCTAGATGGGAGGGTCCATTTATTGTCACTCATGTATATCCTTATGGTGCTGTGCAGATTATAAAGGATAGGGAGCAGGATCCATTAACTGTGAATGGACATAGGTTGAAGAAATTTCTTGGGACCCTACCATCAGAGCCATTGGAGGAGATCACGCTCCTCCAACCTATTTATCAATAAGATCCATCAGGTTGTACCTCTCCTTCACATTTTCTTGCTGTTGTGATTCAATCAGAAATATTCTAACATGTTAAATCCACATAAATGCATCGAGGACACTGCATCATTTAAGTTTGGGGGAGGTAACCTTTGTATTATAGTATTTTTATTTGATGTTTGTTTTCAAAAATAAATAAAAAATAAACAAATGTGTGTTTTCATGTTTTTGTGTGTTTATTTTTCAATTTTTGGTGTGTTTCTGAAACTTTTGAGATGAAATGATTCTCAATACCATTTTTGAAACCCATTTCAATGAGTGAACCTATCTATTTCATGAAACTGATCTTAAATGAATGCTGAAATAACTTTGGTTCAAGTTCAAATATTTTGGTAATTCATGAAAAGTACATTGATTTTTGATTCTCATGCCATATTTCACTATCTATATCGTTGAAATAACTTTTCTGTGAGGCTTCTGAACCATTTTTGTCATATTCTTTTCATTCACCTCATTTCTTGAGAGAACCAGACCATGCTTGCTTGAACCGGAATTTGATTTATTCCTTTCAAAACATGAGGGTTGGGGTACATGTGTTTTAAATGATTGAGGCATTTATTTTGTTTTAAGCCCCCTTTTAAAAATAATCCTTTTCATTATGGCACACCTTTACATTTATCCTTCATTGTAGCCCCTAGTAGCCATGAATTTCCTGTTAGGTTAGCCACTTTACAAGCCAATTTTACCTATCGTACCTGCTTTTGAAGTAAAATTGCATGATATAGTTGAAATTAAGTGTGGGGGAAGATGTATTGTGGTTTACTACCTCATTTGGTTATAATTTGGGTGGAAAATAAATTGTGGAAGAGATGTGTGTGATGCTGGAAAATTATTCTGTTGAAAGCTGTGCCTTTTCTAGAGCATTTATGACAAGATAAGTTGTGCCTTTCTGGAGCTTCTAATGTAAAAAAGAAAGTTGTGCCTATCTGGAGAATTAAAAAAAATTATGTTTGAAAAGAATGAAATGTTTGCTGCTGAACTGATTGAATGATGATGGAGCCTATTTTCAACAAAGGGGAAGTGAAGGAGACCATATTTGAGTGAAAACTAGAATCTTGCAATTTTGCTTCAATAAGAGCCAAGCCTTCCTTTTTCGGCCTCAGAACTTTTAACATATATATCATACCAACCGGAAGCCACAGAACAACCCTGAAAAGTACTCATGAGAAACACATGTCCTTGACTCACATCGGGTGGAGAAATATTAATTTATCAAACCTATGGTGACTCTTGTGTGAGTTTGGATGAGAAAATCCTTGTTCAGCCATTACATTTGTGAGATGAGAGAAAATCCATGTGAGGTCGGTGTTTTGTGTGCATGGGATAAGAAATGAAGTGGAAATATATAAAAATCTTAAACGGAGAACTTGAAATAACATTTTTATGAGGAATGATATCTTTTTGTTTCATGAAATTGATTTGATTGACCTCATTGATATGTGTTTTGGATTTTATTTGATTTGATTTTTACTTGTCTAGGAGTCCATGTGCTAAGTGTGGGGGAATTGATAGAGAAAATATTTTCTATTAATTTATATTGAATATCATTTTTTAAACCCACAAAACTGTTCCTCTAAGATGAATGGTTTCATTTTTTTTATAATGGTGTTATTTTGAGCTGAATAGTAAAAATTGGCCATTTTGGATTTTTAACATTTTTACATTATTTTCGGTAGTTTTTCCCTAAAATTATCTACACTGAACCAAATTCCAAGATTCTTTCTTTTACAGATTCTACACATCCAGGGATTCATTTAATATATTTGGAGTAAAATCTGAATCAGCCATATGGAAGCTCAAAAGAAGCTCACAAGTTGTCTCAAGAAAACTGTTTTCAGTTCTGCCTAGTTTTGATGTGGGATCCATAACTCATCCAATATGTGCCCAATGCTTGTGATATTCGGTGGGTGGATGAGCAAGGAGTTTTGGAGCATCTTTTATGAAGGAATTAACGAGTTAATTGGCCGTTTATGGGGTCATTAAAGCACCATAATCCGGAGGATTTCGTTTTGGAGAGTCTGACTGGACAGAATAAATGATCATAGTAAAATGGACATAACTCTCAGAATACATGTCCAAATCCACTGGACATTTGAGGGGACACGTCCAAGGGAATTATGAACAACATTCAAGAAGCGCTTAACGCGTGAATAAGTCATTTATTGGGGCTACAAAGCGTCAACATTCGGGGAAAACATTCTGGCTATAAAAGGAGGAGAGCTCCACCCTCTCAAAGCATGCATTCTTCACACCATTCCTTCTAGGCCACCAAGAAGGAGAACATTTCAGAATTCTATTTTATTTATTTACTTTTTCTTAGTTTTTTAATGCCTTCTTTTTCCCCATTCAACTCTATTACCCTTACCATGGTGGGGTAAACTTTTGGAGTGATTGGGGAAGGGTTGGTTTTCTACATTGTAATACTTGAGTTCTTGGACGCAATTGAATAAATATCTTTCTTCTTCAAAGTTGTTTTCAATTTATTATAATGGATTTTATTATCATGTTTGATCGTTCTTGAATATTAATTCCGTCATTTATTTTTTCCTTGGTAAAATAATCAATATCTACCTCCCCTAATTTCTGGTTTATATACGATGGAATAAACCAGTAATTCGTGGTGAAGTACTCGATGATGGTCAGTACATGTAAAAGGTGTAGTGAATGTTCTTGATTGTTTGGGATAAACAAAACCTGATCGGGTATTTCCCATTTCAATTAAATATATTCAATACAACTATTTTACACATGGAAGGAGAGTTGACCAAACCGAGATTTTGGTAAGGTTTTCTCTCACAATAACTATTTCACCAAGGAAGTGAGAGGAAACGATAGTGGAAACTCACTTTAATCAACTAAGAAGAAGAGGATTGAATTAAATTTAACAAGGATAGAATTATAATTAGGAAACCGACCCTGACCTAATCACCCTTTTAATTTCATAGTTTTTCAATCATTTTAATTTCAAATTTCCTTTCACAACATTTTCCCCCCGTTTTAATGTGACAAATCGTTTTGTGTGAACTCCTCTTTGGGAGACATCCTAGGTCAACCACATTACTACATTTTAACTTAGGAAATATTTTTTTTCCACGCCCTATGACAGGCGTGCGTCAGTTTCTCTTTATTGGTAATTACGATCAGATTCATGTTTAGTATAACCTCAGTGCTATTCACCGACCCATGGCAAACAGCAGGCAGGACATGGCAATCACTATCTCTCATATACAATTTTTGGCATTGGAGGGGTATTGTATATGGTTATGGGGTCATGGTAGTTGTTATTTTCATTCATTTTAATTTCAATTTTTTAATTTCATTTTTAAATTATATTATAGTTTGGAACATTTAATTGTATTGTTTTACCATTGTTTTATTTTCTGATAAATAATCACAAAAAACTTTTAAAGGGTAGTCATTATTTGTGGCATCCATGTAAACTACTATATTGCTATAAATCAGTTTAATTTTTAAAATTGGATATAAGAGACTTCCCAAAATCATTGATTTTATTGAAGAATATTATTATAATGATTTGAAAATTTTCTTTTATTATAATAATTTAACTTTTCATTTGAAATAAATTAAAATGAGATTTTTTGAAATAACATGATATATATAATTTCTTATTTTTGAACTTGTTTATGCATATATAATATCTCTAATAGAAAATTAAAATTGTGGTGAAATTTTATGTTCAAATGGAATCTGGTAAAATATATTACTTTCTATTAAAAACTAACCATTCACAAACATTAAAAATATTTCCTCATAAAAACCATTTTCTGAAATTCATTTTAGTTTAAAATAATCATTATCAAAATTGAAATATTTTATATTGTAATATTTTATAAAAACGCATTAAAATAAAATATAGGTGATTTATAATCTTGTGGAAAATGTTTTTTGTACATTGAAACCAATTAGTGAAACCAATATAATGAAATGGAACATAAAACAATTTATTCCTAATTTTTGATTTTATGTATTAAGGTCACTAAGAAATAGTCAATAATAGAATTTTAATAGGTAATTCAAGATTCTTGAAGAATAAGACTCGTTTACAAATGATGGGGGTCATTCAATTTAGTGATTAATTATAAAGAAAATTATATCCTCAGAAGAGAAAAATTTTAATGAATGGGATTAATTAATTTAATGTGAAATGAAATCATAAATATCTAAAAGGGAATGGAATAAAGCATATGACCTAAAAGTTCAATGTCAATAGAAACATTACTAACTGATGTAAAAAAACATGAGTCGCAACCTGATTATCATTTTTAATCTAAACCCTTAAAGGGGTAGGTTCTTGAAAATGAATATTAAATTCCAAAAATAAAATATATTTCATGAAATATGTTTTTTTAAATAATATAAACTATCTAAAAGTTAATTAGTTCATAAGGTAAAAACATTTCCAATAAAGGGAGTATGAATAGAAAATCCTATACCTTATTTCCCATTTATATTGTTAACACTATATCATCCTATAAAAACCATAACTATAATATTCATTAATTTAAAAAAAATATTTAATTTTAAAAAACATTTATATAATTCATGTTTAATTATTTACTATGAATACACATCTTCAAGTGATTGTAATTCTTTCATCGGGTGTTAACATATTTAAGGGTATTTTATATATTTTGAAATCATAATATTGATCATTTATCATTAAATCCAATTTTTCCATTATTATATTACGTATGAAAATTTAATATATATCCCATGATAATAAATAATTTTCCAGTTTCATTACATGATGACTTTAATTATGTCTCAGAAAGATGAACCGAGTGATAAATTTGATTTTGATGTTTTTAGTGAACAAAGATTATATATTATTAACATGTTATAAAATTAATATTATCATTAATATAAATTTTTTAAAAATCTAATACCTTATTATTTATTTTAATTAATGTTATATATCATTCCATCATCATTTACGGTATAAAAATTACACCACCACTCATGTAGGATGTTAATAGACCAAAACAAATGCTTATCATAATGATTAGATGAGTAACAAATGTGTCATTTAAAATATTAATATAAATTTTAAAGAAATGTAGATATAAAATATATATAATTTTTATCCTTCAAATATATTCATATAACCATTAATTAAGCGTGGAGTTGACTAATAAAATTAATTTTTTGTGGATGCAGTATTCTGAACACACACACTATTAAGGAACCCATTTCCTTGTGGATGGAGGGTGTTCTATTATGTTGACATTTATCACCTTATAATTATAATAATGTTATAAAATCATGTACGTAAATTAAATAAACTTCTATCTCCATCCATTTTTTGATTGTAAAGGGATAATTCATGTCATTTATTGTGGTTGTAATCAGTACACACACATGATTAATTATCTCACTCATTTTTCTAATTGATGGAAAAAATTTAAATGAAAATAGTGATGATTTAAAACTGTATAATTTATATATAATACATAAATCTTCATAAAACATATCTTTAATACTATCCCTAAGATATTGTGTTGAAAAAAACAAACTAAATAATGTCAGAGAATCTATAGTCTACATGTATGCATATTAAATGGTTTAGTTTTTCATAATGGACTCTATGAAATGAATGAATAATTATTATTAAATTAATAAAATATCACTTTATTGCTTTTATTTTACTGACTTTATTATATTAACAATTCTTTATAATATTATGAAGATCTAATTTAATAAATGAAAACTAAGAGGATGATGTTAATTATGTTAGAAGTGTGGTTTATCCTTTATATTATCCTTAGAAATTAATTATATAGGCTTAATAATTATGTAAAAAATATAAAACATTCAAGGTAGATGGTTTTATTCCTAAAAAATGGGTTGAGTTTCAATATGGAATTATAATTCATGGTCTTGATATGAAAAGGTGAATATGGTTCCTTTTAGTTGTGTAGAAAATGAGACATTCAATAGAAAAGAATTATAAGAGGAATGGATTGAATCAAAAAAAATTATGTATGGTATTTGAGTAGATATTGATAAAAATATATAAATAAGACCATACAACCAAAAAATCACTTATGGAATGTCAGTAGGTCTTGCGAAAAAATAATATTCTAACCACATCATATTACAGTCTTTAACATTAATTACTTTAAATTCATTATAAATAAGGATAATTAATTTACAACTAAAAATATAACAAGACAGATACCAAAAAAGATATACATTTTTAATCTAAACATATACTCCATTTTATCTAATTCAATTTCTATGTAAGGAATATTACAGTTTTTAATTAAAATATTTAATATATATAAATATATATTAAATTATAATAAGTAGTTTATGATAAAAAATGATAATCATTGGTTTATTGAAATCATATATTATATAAATATATATTTTTATTGTAAAAAAGTGTATCATAAATATTTTTCCATTATTACTATATAGAAATATAATAATTATCGATAAAACAACTATAATCCATATTGATTACCATTCAAATTTTTTTTCTTTGAGAAAAATCCTAAAATAGAATACATAGATGATTTAGGAAATATAACATAAAATATGATCTTAAATTTATCAAGAAATATTTCTAAAAATTATATTTTTAGTTTTTAACAAAAAAAATACTGATAAATTGATTTTATTTTATAAATGATCATCTTTAACATTAAGTGTTTCTAATTTTATTTCATATAAATTTATTAATTTATTGAAATTTAATACATCATATATATATTTCATACATATTATCAAAATTATTATTTAAGGATTACTATATTAATTTACTTATTGATAATGACATTTTATCAGGTGTGTGTGATGAATGATAACAATCATAGAATTATTTTAATTAAAAATACTTATACAAAATATAAGGATATCATATTATCCCCACATTTTTTAAATGAATGAAATTGAAAATTTTTCCTTCATCATTATTATAACTTTATTTATAATGATACCTCATACTTAATTATAATAGTGTGTTTTGTAAATTGACTATGTTCACATTGTTATTCATATTTTGATAGTCAATATGTAATAGAATCAAGATCGGTAACCCCAACTATTATTCAAATATATTTTATGTCAGTGTTGTCACTTCATTATCAATTGCATAAATTGTTAGTTTGATTACTTCTAAATATGACCATTAATTTAAAAACTATTTTACAGATGATGTTACATAAATTAGTAAATTAATATAGGAAAAATTCAAATTATAGAAAATAAATCTTAAATTATGGGTATACTCAAACATGGGAGAATTTATCCTTAATAATGTTTTTCTTTTTTCTTTTTTCTTTTTATTATTAGGTTATCTAATATAGATAATATTTAAAAAATCAAATATTCAAATAAATCATAACTTTTTCTTAAGAGAATGATAATTTACACAAGAATATCCCTCAGGACAGTTTGGCAAGGTGTGTAGCTTGGACGCATTCACCATATACCAAAATAATGAACAATATATGCTTGAAAAAAAATTTATTCAGGGATGTTAACCCTTGATGAATGTATTCCCAAACCATATATTCTATCCACTATATATATAGGTATTCTATTTTCACAAAAACCATTGAATCTCAAGTTTACCATATTTTATGGAGGATCGAATATACATAGTCTAATATATATGGATACTTCTAATGATATATTATTATAGTACTCAAAAAATTATTAAAAACTAAAAACCTAAATTTATTTCTATTTCATTTAAAAAATATCTTCTATAACATATTACGTATTTTTTAGTTATAGATATTAAGTAGTATTTAACAGAAAACATCATAACCCCAAATGTTATCAAATCACTACTCAAAAACCATCTATTGAAATCTCATTCACACACTCTTATATGTTGTGCAGATAATATATAAAATAAAAAATATTTTTTGATACACATATAAGAATACAATGTCATTCTCAAAATTACAATCCAAGGAAATTTATATCCAAATTCACATGTTTTTAATGGGAAAAAGGATATGGGGAATCAATGGGGTAGGAGGTTATATGTCCAAAACACGTCTCCTTGTAAAAGATCAATAAAACTATGTGGAAGGGAACATATTCTTGAAATGGATGTAAAAAACCATCCTCAGTGAAACATTTTCCAAGGATTTTAGTTGAATTATTTCCATCAAGATACATATGTTTAAATTCAACATGATCATCAATAAGGGTCTTCCATCTATGGTTATAATATGGAATAGTCCATGGGAACGTTATATGTTCTTGAAGATACTTGAATATGTTGGTGGACTCCATTACAACCTAGGTCAACCCCAAAATATTTTAAATGGCGTAAATCAGTCCCATTAAATATATATCAAGGATCCATGAAAATAGAGTATAAACATACATAAAATGAAAATAATTATATATAAATGGGTCACCTAGGAATATTAACAATGTCCCTATTACAAACATAAAACTGACAGTGCATGACCCACTAACTTTAATCTTATGGACACTACTACGGGGATTCCAAAAAATCCTATAGCCCTGAAGAAAATACCTCTTTTAAAATGTTCAATATCCATTTAATATATATCATCATCAATGAAATGGAACTCTTCCACAATTTATATATAATATCAAGGAAATTCAGTAAAAATATTTTCCATACAACATGATTAATCCTTGTATTGGGGGTAATTCAAGGAGGGACTTATTCCTCTCAATCATGAGGCACAAACAGTTGACTAAAACTAGAACAAAACTCCCCTTCTATTCAAATTTTTTGTTTCTCACATAATTGAACCATAATATTTCATCACCTTATACATGGATGATAAACAAGTGATAAACCAGTGATCTCAAAAAAAGAGTGACAGAGTGAATCATCACACTCAATTTCAATGAATTGATGCCACAATGTCTCATTGAAGGGAATCCATCCATATGGACACATATAGAAACATTTTATCACCTTACACATTAATTATACCTTAATATAAATATTAACAATGTATAGTCACTGTCATATTAAATTTAACATCTATATGATCTCCCTGATCCAAAAAAGTCCACCCCATCCAACATTCCCATGGTTTTAAAGACACCCATGGTCTTATTATTTTCCCAAAACAACCCCTGATGGGGATCCCATTAATATTCATGTTATTTTTTATCATCCAAATATTTTGAAATATTACATATATTTTTTGGTTAATAAAATATTTAATGATATATAGGGGATTTAATTCTTCTTTATTTTTTTGTATGGAGTTATGATCAACAAGAATCCATGAATAAATTCCACCTAGTTGTGGTTCCAAAAGATAATCATTCCGTGTCTAAATATATTATTTGAATAATTATAGTGATTACGGATATAAACTATGAGTGTAATACATAAACTTATAACTCTCCCATTCTGAAATCCCTGCTCCTTCTTGTATTTCCCTATGATTAAATAGCCAAAATGATACCATCATTAAATAGAATTCCATGATATTTTATCTTATAAACAATAAATTTTGGTTGAGACACTCCTTATAATATTACCCCCTTCAATCATCGTATGTTCTATTATATCACGTGATTCCTAATTACATATCCCATTATAATGAAAATCAAAAATAAAATAAGAACTATGGTTTTTTTCTCCATAAATAACTCACACGCATTAATAATATAGCTAACCTGATTGATAATAAAAGTGAGAAAACTAATGATAAGTGTGATTCTTTATCTGATGGAGAATAATTCATTGTTTTAATTGTTGATGAGGTAATAAATTATTTCAATTAACCTTTATAATATATGATAAAAACCATTCTTTATGAAATTAGGCCTACCATGTTATATATGGAGAATAAAATACAATTAAATCCCATATTTTTCATAATAATTTTAGATTTACTCTTTGATCATATTTTCGAAATGAAATCATTATTATTCCATTGACTTATGATTGGATATCACCCCATGAATTATTCATCCAGGAGTACATTAAGGCCTCAAATTGATTTTCTATTTATATAATAATAAATGATGATATCATCCCAAAATAGTCTGTAGATTAGTCCTTTTAAGTGATTTATACATGGGATGTGGTGGGTGCAACCAATAAGATGGAATGTATTAAATTACCCACTGAGGGAATCATGAAATATAATCATAAAACTGGGGAATATTGGGTCTCCCATTCAGAGACCCTTGAAAAAAATTAAAAAACACATATCCTCCCTATAATATATATAGATATATAATGGGATATTTAACATATATGTAGAAATTTCAATCACCAAAGAAGTGTATCACTTGACATCCAAAACATATAGAATGAAACCCTACTATAGAATGTCATATCCTTTATCTATGTCATCATATACTAAAATGTTGGAACTATTATTTTTATTACAAATTTCTCCAATAATTTCTTTCGAGAATACAATATAACTCTAGATGAAACTTTCAATGATAAATAGATGGTTATCATTGATGACCTAACTATTTAGGTGAAATAATACTCTCATATTGATAATGATATGGTAAACATGAATGGCATGTTTCAAATATTTATCATTCAATAATTCTTTAAGGAAGTGATTTATTTACCATTTAGAATCATAACTATTGTTATTATATCGTACACCCGATGAGTCCAACCTCATAGAAAAGAAATAGTTAATAGATTATATAATCCCCCTTTTATGATATGTTGTGGAACCATCCAGAATGATCATTATAATCCTTCAAGATAATTAGATATTTCCATGCTGAGAGTGAGTACCGAATCCAATATCTCCCTATCTAGTGGAATTCTCTCGAATTTAACATTGATTTGATTGGTCACTATGTGATGGATATTATTAATGTGATATGTATTCCCTTGAAATTACCATCCTATATACAATGGATAGATAATCATGTTATGTATTGAAATGATCCTTTTCCATTCCTCCAACAACCTATAGATCATTTGTGACTAATCCATCATCCAAGAATTTGGTTTGGTTTTTACCCTAATTCTTCACCTTAATTCGTGTTCATATCCCATTTTTAAAACCACATATCTTTTGAAATATCATAAGATAAAATTCAATGATCTAGGATAACACCCATTTGTTGTTTCTTTTTGTAGACAAGAACAATGAAGATCTTACCATCCTAAACATCTTCATGTATAGTACATGTTTTCTCAATATACACTTTTATATATTCTATATCATGAATGTAGGAGGGTAGGATGTTTTTTCTTGTTTTAAAATACCATATCAAACATCATAGATTATAGTGAAATCCATCCCATGAATTTTCATACATGGTACTCTTCCATGAATTGGGAACCACCTATTGTTATCTTGTATTAGAGGTACACTAATTTAAAAAAAATGACTTCTATTTAATATTTGTAAGATATAAAATAATGTGGATTGGGTTATTGTCATACAGGGTTCAAACTGGAATGAGAAACCATGAATTTGGGTAGGTGGATATAGATTGGATATTATAAAGCAGGAATTTATGGTGTCATCATTTTTGGATACCTCACTTTTGGTTGTTTCAATATGTGTATTTGTGTCTGAAAAAATAAACGACTTGTTTCCCATTACATGACATGAAGGAAAAAATCTATTCCGGCCTTCCACATGTAGAATCCTCCACCATACTTCTCTAAAGTATCCAATAATATGTTGATGTGTCATCAAATGAGAAAATAATAATCCCCATATTTATTGATCTATGGTCATTCCATAATTGTTCCCTATCAAAATGATCATAATTCTCATAAAAAGGAGGTGATACAACTATGATCTACCCAACTGAATTTGTTGATGATATATTGATTAGAGACATAATCTTTTTTCCATTGTAATGTTTTTTTCCAAATAAAATGAACATATTTATTATAAAGGGGAATCTTTGTATGAATACTTTTAAAACCATAATATGAGTTAACATAGAAAACATGTTTTCCATTTCTTATATTATATAACCTCCACACGAAAATATATATTATAGTTAATCACATTTGAAATAAAATAAAACTTGGTTCAAGAACACAATCCATGGGAATTCCTAATGTTTAAGGGAATCATCATTAGATGGAGTTCCTAGATTTTGAATATGATATAAGAGAGATACATCTCTGGGGTGAATGTGATTCTTACTTATACAATTATAGAGATCATATACATTTACAACTAAGAAAAGAAATAGAAGAACTAAAAGACTAAAATGGAATATCAGACTACAAATAAATCTATGAGGGATTTGAATGTTAAATAATCAAGATGGAAATGTTTAATGAATTTATCCAAATTAATCAATATTTTTGGAATTATTTCCAGAATTATAAAAAGGCATATATCTACCACCTAAGCATTTAGAGTGGATTTTATATGAATTTAAAGATGGAGGATATACAAATCATTCTCAAATATAGATGCTATATTTTGAGTGAAATTCGAACAGAAATATATAATAAAATTTTATAAAACCATAGAAGACTGAGTGTGAGGATCTAAAAAATGGAAATGGAGAGATCCACTTTAAGAAAATAAATAATAGAATCAATAAAACTAAACACAACAGTATATATTAAATCAAGATGGTCAATGGAATCTTCGTCATCAAACATTGGATATAGAGATATTTTTCATTAATCAAAACCATCCAAAAGACGATATACCCAAAAAATAAAGGGGTTCATTAAATATACAAAAATGAGAGGAAATATAGATTTAATTGTATGAAAATATGCGAGGGATAGTTACATAAGTGTTTCTAGGTAATATAATGTCTCCAAAACACAGAGAAGTATACATGTGTGAAGGGGTTTAATAGATCCTCTTCCAAGCAAAATAGGACAACATGGGTATGTTTAGAATAGAAATTATGGTTATCTAATCAATGAAAGGATCAAATAGAATAAACTATGAATTAGATAAATAAATGATTATGGAATTGGAGTGGAGAACTAAAATATTGATCCACACCACCACATGTGGTGAGTCACAACTTGAATGAACCATCATCAAAAATCTTAAAAGGTTGAACCAACACTTACATAAGGATTTGGAACAGTGAAAGGAAACCTTAATTATATCATACTAGAAGGAAAGAGGAAAAATGTTTTAATTATTATTAAACATATAAATATATATATCCTAGATAAAATTTTAATCCCCATGAACCAATTAAATCATCAAACATCATAATTTTATGTGTTTCCATAATGAACATAGTTGCTAGAGTCCATCGGTGGAAATCCACCATAGCCTCAAAATCCCATCTTAGAAAGGAATGCAACAATGGTCCCTCAAAATAATAATAATAGGATAACCTATAATAGAAACTCAAGATTATATAGAATAACTAATGTTACTAAGAACCCTAATTGGAGGTGAATGTCATCAAAGGAAATGACTTTTTTCAATCACATTAGGTCAATTGATGAGATTATAGATAAAATTGTATCACCCTAGAATATTGTAAAATATTTTTTAAAATAAATTAATAAATTTTTATATTTTGTGTCACAGACAAATTTAATTTATCTTTTACTAAAAATAATCAATTTATCTTCTATTACATAGAATTATGATTATAAACAAATCATGAATTAATAATAATAGAATAATATTTAATATGATAATTGTTACATATCTATTGGAATGAAGGGTTTGAATAGAGTTAAATAAATTTGAATATATATTTTTTCTAATTTATTAATAATTAAATAATTGGTGGATTATTAGTTATAAATTAAAATAAACCCCATTTGAAAAATAATGTTTGAAACCTAAAAATGTATTTATACATATTTATTATCTAGAATAAATACAATATAAATGTTAAATATATTATTTGACACTAATTTTCAAAAATACATTTTCAAATTTTTAGAATTTTATATATAAAATAATGTTAATTTCTTGGAATAATAATATCATAATAATATTAAAGTGACTAGTTTTGAAATTTTATGAAATTATTAATAATAGATGAATAGAAAAAAATATTGGACTTTAACTAAAAACTACCTTTTATTTTTAATTTGGTATAATGTTAAATTATATTTAATATTTCCTATAAATTAGAAATAGTTAACATATAAATATTATAATAAAATTTAGTTAATGATAGTTTTTTTAATATTTAATAATGTTATAAAAACCTTCTATATATTTGAACAATATGTTTTTGAAAATAAATGTTTTCATTAAGACATTAAGATTATTTTTAAATAAAAATTTTCAAATATTTTGTCTGGAATTTGATAAAATGGATTAAATATTGTATATCAAAAAACTTATTATTATATAGTTTGTTAAACATATTTATTGATAGAAATTAAAATTGAAAATTTTCAAAATTCTTTACCATAATTAAGGAATATTGTGTTTACCAAGGTTTTATTCTCAAAAGATAAGTGTTCAAATAACCTAAAAACGAAGGTGAAAAATGCTGTATTGACATATTTAAACCTATAATTTATAAATATCAAAAATAACAAATTTATAACTTTTATAATTTTAAAAAAGTGGGAACATATTTTTCTATTCATGCATAATAGGTTTTCCACTTACGTCATTTTTAAAATGCCACATCCTCTCCTATTCTACTAACACATTAAACCACATTTTGAAACATGATTTGTATCCAAATATCATTGATAATTCATTATTATCATCTTATATTTCATATATGTTTTTTCATAAATGAATCCTATGACGGATTTGGGTGAAAACCAAATGATCTGACTAGAAAAAGGAGTTAATGTTATTCAACATTCATTTTAATTTTATTTCATCCTCCACCTACTTATATTATAATTAAACCATGAGGATATTATAAAATTTTTACTCAAATATACATAGAATAAGTAATTTAATGTTCATTACCTACATCCATACCCACATATATCATATGAGTTAAAAAATAATCATCCATGTGCACGTCAGACTACCGCCTTGTGAACAAATTTCATGCATTTTTCCATTACCTCCTATCACATATTGGTTTGGGGATGTATATAAATAATTTATATGATATTTATAAAATAATTATTCTTATATCTAAATATTTTATCATATATATATTTTTAATATCTATTCCATAGGGGAGAATATACTATCTATTTTTAAAGAGATAAGATAACATCGGTTTTGTGTGTGACATATTACCCTCTTCTGAGGCGATGAGGTTAGTTTTCACTATTTTTTTACATAAAATTTAATAAATAGATATATTTAATATTTGTGATATAAATGAAATAATTATGACATTAATGACATTATTATTATTTATAAAAATAACATGTCATATTATTTTCAACATTTATAGTCAAATAAAGTATAACTTTGTTTGTGTACGTATAGTAAACTACATTCACAAAGTGGCGTGACTTGAAATACCCATCACAAAAAAATGGAACATATATATATAGTAATAATATATTATTTAATGTACTATTATCATTATTTAAGGTAAAAATATTACTTTCCTCCTTACCATAATCATCATTGAAATATATAAACCCTACTAAAGGGTATATATGACTTACCATGTCCATGATTGAGACATAATTAATTTGTAAAAATCATCATTAATGAATGGTATAAAAAAATTTCATATTGGTATATATATGAAACATATTTCATGGTTGTTTTTTTATATTCAATGGATCCATGATCAAAGTAGATGGTCTGAAATTAAAAAATCAAAAAATATACATAAGAGAAAGCTGTTATTCCCAGAAATTTGATTTTAACATGGAATTGGAAATAAAAGATTAATTAATGTTCATAAATTAATAATATATAATAATATATATATATTTATGGTTGTTTAATAGATTTTCAAAAATAATATAATAATTATATGGGATGTTCAAATATGTAAAAAATAATTCAATACATAACGCTAGCAATTTCTACACTCTCATTTATTTTCAGTGGACAAAAAAATCACAACTAATTTAATTTTTATTGGTTTATATATATCCCCATTTACATTATATATCATTAATCTACTATTTAGGGTCTTCAATGTTTCATTCAATAATTTTCATTATTTGGGCTTAGTATTTGAATGATTACTTAAATAGTAACGGATATCTGTCTCACAATTAATATATATGAGACATAATCTATATTCAATGGGTTTTTCATTTATGGGCTTCATATAAAACCCATGACTATATTTGAAAGTTATTATGATTAAAATTAAAATGATAAACACATCCCTTTTATTATCTATACTTCATGGGGATTATAATTAAAAAATATAAATATTGTACGCTTTTTTTGTCCCAACCTTTTTTATTTGAGTCTTGTGTTATGTTCTTCACCAAATTGATTTTATGAGGTGTATATAAAAGAACTTTTAGTTTTATTATAATGAAATTATTTATTTTAATGATATTTTATGATTTATTTAACATAATTATTTTTTGCGATGTAATTTAATGTTACTTATGTCATTGGTTTTATATGTTATACCCTCATAATTTAGCTTGATTTCTCAAGATTATGCTTCAAATAATGATATATATTGATATATATATCATATATATAATTTAATTTTTTTAACTATAGTGAATAAATTTTTTACCTCTATTTTACTCACTTAATGTTCTCTAGACATAATAAAATAATTTTTATGAAAACAATTTTTCCCTTAGGTCAAAAAATGATTGTTCTTCCAAAAACATGCCTTCTATAAATGAATCAAGAAATTATTTCGAAACTCATTAAAATATTTATTAATTTAATTTTAAAATTATTTTACATTGTTAAATGAAATTAAATGAATCATAATGTCATTCTCTATTAATGAATACTGGTCATTTTACTAAAATGCGAAAGTAATCATTATTTTTAAAATGTACAAAATGAATGAAATTTATTTATTGAATGAAAATTATTTTCTATAAATACTAATTAATATGTTTTCAAGGATATTTCAAATAAAATGAATTTTCAAAATGTATTGAGTCTGAAAACAGTTTTCATAAGTGGAAAAAATGATTTTGTCAAGAAAATGTTTTAAATTTCTTTAAAATATTATTTTATTACTTTATAAAGATAATTTCTAAGTAAAGGATATCTAAATTATAATTATTTAAAAATATTTTTAGTGAATTTTTATTCCTCATGAAATTTTTGATGAGATCATCCAAAATCATTTTCTTCCAAATATTACAACCTTTGAATCAAAATATGTTTTAATAAGTATATAAACCAAGGATACCAATCATATTCATTATCTAAAAGTTTTATTTTTACATGATGTCTATAAAACCCATTTTTCATCCATGGGTTTTACCAAGATATTTTTTCTATGAAACCCTATTATTTTTCCACATTTTAAGTTATGATTAAATGATTAAGAAACAAATCTCTTTTATATATCTTTTGAAAGTATTTAATATTTATGAAATACATATAATTTCATGGGTAATTATATGATGAATTTTTTTATATTCTTATGACACACATAATTTTTATTTTCACAATGTGATAGGAGGGACCCATATCTCAGTCCAATACATTTGGAAAATACTGACATCCCATTAGATTTAAAGTTATAAAACAGGTATTGTTTGAGGTTCTTTAAGTGGCAGTTTTCTTATATGATGGTCATTTCAGTGAATTGTGAAAAATATTGTTGTTTGGGGTGTAAAAACATTACACTATGATATACTTGTATTTTAACCTATAAAATTATGGACATAATTCAATATGATTATGTGTATGTCATATTCCATTAATATGTCTCTCATCTACAATTATTCTATTTAATTGAAATTCATGTCTTTCAAACTTCCATTATTTATTTTATAACTCATTATTATTATCATTGATATGAATTTTATAGTTTTAAAATTTAATGATAATGTTCCCATAATATTGTTTTCATGTTTTTCTAACTTATTTACCTTGTTTTCCATTATTGAGAATCTGAGCTCACCCATTCTTATGTTTCTTTTCGACATGTTACGATTAAATATTTTTGGCAGGGTATGTTCATAATGATTAATAAATGTGAATATATATAAGGGATATGATGATGGTATTTCACAATATTTTAATACTATCTACTATGTTTCCAAATACACCGAAATTATTTTGGTCCCCATGTTTGTTTTCATGAAATATATTGAATATTCATGTAAAAAGATGTTATGACTATGTATGGAAAGAAGGGGTATCTATAGATTTATTCCAACAACTGGTGTAATGGGAGTCACAACATTCACTAGGATTGAATAAATAAATGAAAATGTCCAAAAAATCCAAAATGACTCTTCATCATCACCCATAAATTCTAAACACATGATACTCTTCCTAGATTAGTATACATAATATATTTTATAACCTGAATATGTTGAATAATTAGAATGGAGTGAGTTGAAATAATTATTAAAGGTAAATATAATAATAAATCATAACATGATAGGATTTTGGGAACACAAGAATTAAAAATTTGGTTGAATTTAAGAAAGAACGTATGGAATAATGAAATAATATCCTTTTTATTATGAATCAAAATTATAATATCATAAGGAAATTAAATTTTATGAACATAAAAAAACATAAAAATGAAATCATATGAATAATTCAAGGATCCAAACATCATTAACATAAATTTTTTGGATAGGATAACTACAATCACATAATAGTTTTCAAGGATCACTACCCATGAAACATGATATCCCATGAGATAGAATCATTTATAATTAAATTGGATGGATATATAATTCATGGACCACCAGTCACATATTGAAGATGATACATATGTGTCCCACATGGTTTTAATTCATATATAATAATAACAACAAGGAAATAAAATGGTTTTTGTTTCCTTATAAAGTTGTTTCATATGGAATAACTAATGATTTCATTAATAAATAGGGCATGATAATCCCTTGTATCATATATGGAAATATGATGACATTTAACTTCATTTTATTTAAATATAAGAAAATAATTATAATTATGAATTTAATATTTATTAAATATTGTAAATGGATTTACATTTTAGTAATTAATTTTCAAAATTATTTGATGAATAGAAAAACATTGTTAAAAAACATCAACAAGGTTTTATAATTAATATAATTCATTGCGAATAAAGAATTTAATGTAAATAATTCCTACATAAGTGGATAACATTGTAGAATGAATGAAATGATGGCTCATTTCATATATATATAAAGTAATTTCGAAAAACACACAGAAAAAGTACCATTATGGCATCATTTTAATAATATCATAAATCATTCATATAAAATATATTGAGATTAATCTTAAAATTATTAGTAAAATTTCATCATAATTTTTAAAAAAAATTTAAATATAAAAGAAATAAAACTTTTTAAAACCAAGAGATTAATAATGTCATTTTTTTTAAAACATGAATTCTTAGAAACGAGGTCTCATAGAAAATATCAAAGGTAGAGGTTTGATATATTCTCATTAAAAAATGTAAAAGAGATTCATTTTCATAAAAAATTATCCATATATAACAATTAAAAATTAAAAAATATAAAAAAATTAACATATTCATCGTAGATAACAAATATAATTTTATTTAATTTTAGAATGGCGGAATTTTTGAACAATTTAATAAATTACATTTGTGGAATTTTTTATTTAAATGTAATCATAATGAAATATTTGAAAGTTCATTAATCCCTTTTATTAAAACACATAATATGAAAATTATAATAAAACCATTCACTGATAAGTGGTGTAGAATTGTATAATTGTAATTCCATAATTATAAAACATTCTATAAGTTATAAATTGAATTGGGAGAAGAAAAACTATGTGATCATGTTTAACATCCCAGGTATTTAATGAAGAATAGATTTTTATATCTATGCTTATTTATGAATTATATAGTGTTTTAAAGACTTAAAATGAGAATAAATCCAATCTTAATCATAGATTTCTCTAATATTTTTAAAAGATTGTTTTACCACCTTTTTATGGTGAACCATTTTTAAATCTATATTTTGAAAATTATATAATCTCTATTTGTAAAAATAAAATTATTCTTTATGATTGCGACATTTAATTTTACTTTGGATAAATTTTTGGTATTTTTCTAACAATGTTCATTTTTAATGAATGCTGAAAAATACTGCATTTTACATCAAAACTAATTTTTCATCTAATTTAATTATATGGATATATTATCTTTATAATTGGTATTAAGGTTTAATTATAATATATTTTTAACATTTAATCCAATTATGGTCATTATAATTAATTTCACCTTGTAATTGGGCATAAACAAGTGGCAAACTTTTCATATATATTGTTTAAAAAAAACCCTCTATTTGTTTTGACAACATGAATTATATTTAAATTAAGTATTGCAATTTCTATGTTTGGAATTTGGTAAAATGGATTCCATATTTTGAATCATAAGTTCCAAATTATGTAATTAAGCCTCCTTTGCTTTTGGACATTATGAATAGTAACGACGGTAATTATCTTTAATTATCTTGATTAATTAGTAATCAGGTAGTTAAGGATAATAAAATAATATCATAACAATAAAAAATGACCCCAACATGTGTCCTAGTCCTACTGGTTATGTCATGTCCGACCATGGGATTCCTTGTACCAAACATTGGGACCCCATGGCATCACTTTTGGGTGAAAGTGACACTTTATCATTTTATTTTTAAGGAAAGGAGAATGTCACTAAAGAATGTATTACACATGTAAATTTTTTTTAGTTTTTTCTATGTAAATGATATCGTAGACTATAAATATTAATTGGAAAGATTATATAATTTCCTACATCAAAGTGTTTTTTATAATTTTTATATATTATATAAATTAAATTATTTAGGACATCATGATGATGCAACAATTACCTCATTAATGAATGACTTAAATAAAATCAAAAGATAATGTAATCTCTAATAATTAAACTTTTCAAAGGCCTATTGGATTAGTATATTTAGAACCCTTATCACCTTATACTCGAAATATATCAATGTGGGACCTCTAAAATCTGAAACACATTTTAAAATAAAGTAACATTTCTGGACATTCCAAGAGTGCCCCTCATCTCCTCTTATAAAAGTCCCCCACCTCTACCTCCTTAAACACACCTCTCAATCCATTGGATCTACCGAAATCTTCTTATTTAATCTCTCCACATCCCTATATTCATCATAAAAACCTTGACTTAGTCAGAAAGCTCTTCAAGAAACCCTTTTGGTTCAAACCAAGATGAGTTACCCGATTTAATAGTAAAGACTTCTCTAATGTTCTTTTGTTTTATTTTTCTTATCCAACCCCCTAAATTCTTTTTATTCCTTTATTTTGAAACAAAAAAGTATATTAAATATACTAGGATGTTTTTATGATAATTATTCGAGCTACACTTACACACACCTTCATCTAATGGTTTAAGAGCATACTGTTTCCATGGATGGCGAATGTCTGCCTCACGAAATGATGATTGTTCAATAGTCTTCTAAAACCTTCCAAGGTTTTCATTAAGATGTCACTATATTTATATATGATATATAATATGTTTTTGTTTTCTTTATGCTTATGTATTTTTCATTTATGTCATACCTTTATGGTTTCCATTATGGGTAAACACAATATCTTCATTTTAGGAAGTGCAGACTACCACACCCTCAAAGTTATTAGATTCGTTAATGCCATATGTGGGACATATAAAGGATAGAGTTAATTATATTATGTATTATATTATACTTTAATTATAATATACCTTTATATCAATATGATTTCATTCCATTAAATACAAAATAGAAATGAAATCAGCGTTCATCCGTACGTACGACTTACCGTCTCCATGAACGGTGCATTTCATTTATTACCTCTAAATGTAATGTAATATTATAAATTCATGAATATACTGGATATATATGATATATATTATATATAAATCATAAATATAATTCTGGATATAATGGATATCTTAATACATGAAAAACTTGTAACTACAAGAAGTTTATTTTTGACTCAAGTGCGAAGGGTCGACGAAATGACCATATTAAATTAAATAATTACATAAAGTTCATGACATTGTAATAAGTGATATAAAATGAATAATGAACTTGAAATGAGTTCTTACGAATGTAGAAATTATTCCAAGTTTATTATTCAGGAGGTTATAGAATGATCAAATCAAGTCGGACCTGAGGTATGGGACTTCGTCTCAATCTCCTTTCATTGGGGCATATTTTGTTTTATACACAAAATTATTTTATACGGTGTATAATCCCCTTTTACTTTTATGTTTATTCAAAAGGAATCTTTTTTATACGAATCTTTTTACTAAATGATAAAAGGGAACGTTTCGGTCGTATGTATGCGGTGAGAACGACTTCTCCACCACCGTGACTGTTATTTGTGTTTTGGTTTCCTCTACAAGAAATAAAATTTTTTTAAATGAAAAATATATACCTTGTTTTAATTTTCTTTTATTTTGGTATTGAAAATGGTTTCATAATTTTTTATTATAACAATGTTTTGTATTGATATGTTGTCATTGAAATGTGTAAATGTTGTGTTTCCTTTATGCATGTTTTATGTGATACAATTATGTTATGGTTCTTGGGAATTGTTTATGAAGACGGGTGGTTCCTTCATAAACTAAGGGCGGGTGAGCCCGATATAGCCCCCCAATGCATTGGGTTACATGAATGGGTTAGACGTTAAGGTTTCACTGAAGAGATTTAGGGAATATACTGTGATGGGTATTCCAAACGTAACCATGAGGGTTACTCCCTACGTAAGAATGTTATGAATGCCTCAAGTTACCTTTATGTCTTATGATTTCTATGAGTTATTCATAAATCTTATGATTTCATGAATTATGTTAATGTGCTTATGTTTTATGAGTAAAGTATGATTTCATTGATTCTTATGTATACATGTACTAATGTTTCCTTTCCGTATTTTTATATCCATTACTGTGCTTTTTATGCTCATCCCATGTTTTTGAAATGTTTTTCACAGGTCAAGGGAAAGGTACATGAAATGATGATAGTGTCAAGGAAGTATCAAGAAATAATCTATGTTCTATTTTAAATATGTTTCTATTGATGGGAAAAATTAATACTATCTTTTATGTAACCACTTTGTTTAAATGTGGAATATAATGAATGATTTATGATCTAATTCTCTAAAACTGTAAACCTGAAAAGATCCTCAATGTGTATTCCTAAAATATCTTAAGATTACGTATCGTTTATGGATGGGGCATTATAGTTGGTATCAGAGGGAGGTTTAGATAACTTTAGGAGTTAGAATTATATAAATGATAATCCAAAAATAATTTTTTATGGTCAAATTCAAATGATATAGCATTTGAAGATTACCGTGTTTCTTCATCTAAGACATGTTTCTTCAGAATGGTTTTATGTAGAGGAAACAGGGAAGTGGTACTAGGAAGGCATACATGTGGAAATGACCTTCTGAATCAGCATCCTGAGATGGTCGGTATTAGAACTGAATAGTTTGTTTCAATAATGGCACAGTTTACTCAAGCAATAAATGGTGGTGGTATTCATGAATGAGATCAGCCAGATCAACCATAGAGGAACATGTCAGGGGTGGAACATTTCATAAGGAAGCATCTCCCATAATTTAGAGGATCATCTGACTCGGTGCTAGCTAAATGGTGGATTAAATTACTAGAGAATATTTTCGATGTCATGGGGTGTTCAGAAAATCAAATGGTTAGTCTTTCAATTCACCATTTAGAGGGTGAAGCAGATCAGTGGTGGTCGATGGTTAAAAATATCAGGGATGCTGAGGAGATTGATTCTCTCGACTGTGATGAATTCAAAGGTATGTTTATTGAGAAATATTTTACTAAGGATGTTTTACTTAGGATGGAAAAACAATTCTTAGAGTAGAGGCATAAGGAAGACTCAGTGGCTACTTATGAAGAAAGGTTCACTCGATTGGCAAGGTATGCTCGAAATTTTATAACAGACCTTGATATTAAAATAAATAATTTTTATTCAGGATTAAAGCCAACAAATAGAAGGGATTTAGCTTATCATGAGTTCAAGAGTTATGAAAGGATTGTTCGATGTGCTGAGAAGGTGGAAATAGAGTTTGAAGATGATCATGTTTTCAATAAAAACCAACAGAAGAAGAGACCGAGGTGGAAGGAGAAAGGGAAGAATTCTTCAAAATGGTCTGACAGTAAGAAAACTATGGTTCCAGTTTGTGATAAATGTGGTAAAAGTCTTGTTGGGGAATGTATTATGAATTCTAGAAAGTGATACCGATGTGGTAAGATGGGACATATGTCTCGTGATTGCACTGAAAAAGGTCAGGGAGATGGTAACACCAAAATTTATTTAAATTTTGTGAAATGTTTCAAGTGCAATGAGATGCTTCACTATGAAAACAAGTGTCTGACATAGAGCTCGAGTGATGGGAAGAAGTTAGACTACATGCAGAAAGGTGTGGTGAAATCCTTTGCAACTACTTCAGTAGATGTCGGGCCATCAAATGAATTGGTATTAGGTAATTAATTTGTTTTCTCAGATTATGCTATTGTGTTTTTTGATTTGGGGTCTACACATTATTTCATCTCTGAAAAATTTTCTAGTAATTTGGGAATACCATCTCATGAAATGACTCCTGACCTTTTGGTAAAAACACATGGGGGAAATTTTGAGGAAAATAAATTTATAAGAATCTTCTTATCCTTATCCGTGGAAAGAACCTACTTGAAAATTTTATTGCTTTACCTCTAGTAGAGTTTGATGTTATTTTGGGTATGGATTTGATCTCCATTTTCCATGTTAAGATTGATTGGGTAGCTAAAGAAGTTTCTTTTTAGAAAGACTTTTAGTTTGTGTAAAAGAATAAACCCTTACTATTGATTACATACCAAGAAGCTGAGAAACTTGTAAAAGATGGAAATGAATGTTACCTTGCACATATTTTTTTTTAAAAAATGAACCGTTCAGATTAATGATGTGCCGGTGGTAAATGATTATCCTGATGTTTTTCCTGATGAGTTTCCTGGATTAATACTCGACCGGGATGATAAATTTACTAATGATTTAGTTCGTGATGCTAAGACAATTTTAAAACCACCTTATCTAATGGCTCAAATTGAACTTTTAGAGTTGAAGGAGAAATTACAAGATCTATTAGAAAAGGTTTCATTAGACCTAGAACGTCACCATGGGGTGCTCCTGTATTATTTGTCAAAAAGAAAGATGGTTCAATGAGACTTTGAATTGATTATAGAGCCTTGAATAACATCACTGTTAAGAACAAATATCCATTTCCTCGTATCGATGATTTGTTTGATCACCTCCAGGGAGCTCAGTATTTTTCAAAGATTGACCGGAGATCGGGGTACTATCAGTTGAAGGTAAAGGAATCAAATGTTCCAAAGACCACGTTTACTACAACATATGGACATTACGAATTTATAGTAATGCATTTTGGGAAAACCAATGCACCTTCTTTATTCATGGACCATATGAATAGAATTTTCATATAGTTCTTGGATAAGTTTGTTGTTGTTTTCATTGATGGTATTTTGGTGTTTTATAAAAGTAAATAGGAGCATGAAAGTCATTTAAGGGTTATTTTTCAAACCTTAAAAGATAAGAAATTGTATGGAAAATTTAGAAAATGTGAGTTTTGGTTGCAACAAATTTCTTTCATTGGTCATATTGTTTCTAAATATGGGATAATTGTTGATCCTGTAAGAACAAAGGTTTTTGTAGAATGTCCAAGACCCAAAAATGTAACTGATATTCATAGCTTTCTTGGTTTGGCAGGATATTACTGAAGGATTGTTAGTAATTTTTCCTGGTTATCTAGTCCAATGACTAAGATAACTCGGAAGCGTATTATGTTTATCTAGACAAAAGAATATGATTATTGTTTTCAAGAAATTGAAAATAAGATTGGTGAATGCTCTAGTTTTGGCACTATCTTCCAAGAATGGTGAGTTTCATATATATAGTGATGCTTCATTGAAAGGACATGTCTGTGTCCTAATACAGAATGATCAGGTAATTTTTTATGCTTCACGTCATTTGAAAACTCATTAGGTAAATTACTCTACACATGATTTGGAATTATCTGCTATTGTTCTCGCTTTGAAAATTTAGAGGCATCATTTGTATGGTCTAAAGTGTGAAATATATATTGATCACAAAAGTTTAAATTATATATTCACTCAGAAATAATTGAACATGAGATAGAGGAGATGGCTAGAATAAATCAAGGATTATGATTGTACAATTAATTACCATCTTGGAAAAGAAAATAAAGTGGCTGATGCTTTGAGTCGAAAAAGTAATGCTTCATTAACAATGTTGTGTTTGGAACGTGATCCATTGGTTAATGATTTGATGAACTTTGGAATAGAAGTTTTTGGTGAAGGATGTTATTCTATTTTTTTTCACGTGTCAGTGAGATCATCTCTATTATACAAAATTAAGAAAGCTCAGAAGCAAGGCAGTGAGTTGTAGAAAAAGGTAGAGCTGGTTTAGAAAGGTATGTTTCCAGAATTCAACATTGATAATGATTGTGTTTTGAGATTTTGGAAGAGATTGTGTGTGACTTGTGAATCATATTTGAAGAGAGAGTTGTTATGTGAATCTCATAGTTCTCTGTTTTCAGTTCATCCAGGCAATACTATGATGTATAGAGATCTTCAGGAGTAATACTGGTGGGATGGAATGAAAAGAGATATTTCTGATTTTACTATGAAGTTTTTGACATGTCAACAGGTTAAAGCAGAGCGACAGTTGCCAAAGGGAATGCTTTATCCTTTACCAGTTCCAGAGTCAAAATGGGAGAATATATCAATGGACTTCGTTGTGGTATTTTTGATGACACCTCGAGATAATAATGCAATATGTGTTATTGTTTATCGCTTGAATAAATCTGCTCATTTCCTTTCTATATGAGATAATTTTTTCCTAGATAAAATTTCATGTTTGTATATTAATGGTATAGTCAGGTTACATGGAGTTCCCATATCTATTGTATCTAATAATGATCTCAGGTTTACTTCTAACTTTGGGAAAGGCCTTCAGATGTCGTTGGGTACGAAATTAAATTTTAGTACATCTTTTCATCCTTAATTGGATGGGCAATCAGAACGAAAAATTATGACATTGGAAGATATTATACGTTCTTGTTCGATGTATTATCAGGTATGTTGGGAACAACATCATTCATTGGTTGAGTTTTCTTATAATAACAGTTTTTATTCTAGTATACAGATGACACCACTTGAGGCATTATATGGGAAGCAGCGTCGAAGTCTAGGTTTTTGGGATGAATTGGGTTAAAGGAAGTTGATGGGACCAGAATTGGTACAAGAGTTGGAAGAAAAAGTTCAGCAGATACAGAGACACATGAGAACAGCTCAGAGCAGGCGAAATAGGTATGCAGACAACAGGAGGAAGGATCTCTCTTTTGAGGTAGGTGATCATGTCTTCCTCATAGTTTCACCATGGAAAAGTGTGATGCGATTTGGTAAGAAAAGAAAAGCTGAATCCAAGGATCATTGGACCATATGAAATTCTAGAGAGAGTTGGATCAGTTTCATACCGAGTGGCTTTACCTCCATGTTTATCACAGGTACACGAAATTTTTCATGTTTCAATGTTAGGAAGTACATGCCAGATCCATCTCATGTTTTGAGTCCAGAGGAAGTTCAGGTGGAAGAGAATCAATCGTATGAGAAACAACCGGTCCAGATTCTTGACCACAGGGAGAAAGTGTTGCAGAATAAGGTGATTCATAAAGTAATGGTTTTGTGGAAAAACAACATGATTGAAGTGGCAACATGGGAATCTGAAAATGCAATGAGGGATAAATACCCCCAATTTTTCGATAAGTAAATAAATTGCGGGGATGTAATTTTCTAAAGGGGGGAAGGATGTAAAATCCCACGTAATGAATAATAGATTTTTCTATCTATGTTTATTTATTAATTAGATAGTGTTTTAAAGAGTTAAAATGAGAATAAATCTAATCATAAGCATAGAATTCTCTAATATTTTTAAAAGATTGTTTACCGCCCTTTGATGAATAAACTTTTTTAAATAGGTCTTTTGACAAATTTATAAGTTATATTAGTCAAAATAAACTTATTCTTTATGATTGGGACATTGAAATTTACTTTGGATAAATTTTTGGTATTTTTATGACAATGTTCATTTCTTAATGAATAGTGAAAAATACTGCATTTTACGTCAAAACTGTTTTTTCATCTAATTTAATTATACGATTACATTATCTTTTTAATTAGTATTAATGTGTAATTAGAATATATTTTTACCATTTAATCCAATTTTGGTCATTATAATTAATTTTACTTTGGAATTGGGCATAAACAAGTGCCAGACTTTTCATAGATATTGTTTTAAAAAAACACGCTATTTGTTTTGACAACGGGAATTATTTTTAAATTAATTATTTCAATTTATATGTTTTTAATTTGGTAAAATGTATTCCATATTTGGATTCATAAGTTCCAAATAATGTAATTAAGACGCTTTTTTTGGACATTATGAATAGTAAGGTCGATAATTATCTTTAATTATCTTGATTAATTAGTAATCTGGTAGTTAAGGATAATAAAATAATATGATAATAATAACAAATGAACCCAACATGAGTCCTAGTGATACTAATTTTGTCATTTATGACCATGGGATGCATTGTGAAAAACATTGGGACCCCATGGAATCACTTTTGGGTGAATGTGACACTTTAACATTTTATTTTTAAGAAAAGGAGAATATCACTAAAGAATGTATCACCCGAGTAAAACATTTTTGGTTTTGTCTATGTAAATGATCTCTTAGACTATAAATATTAATTTTAAATCTAAAAATACTTCATACATCATAGTATTTTTTCTATAATTTTTAGACATTACATAAATTAAATTATTTATGACATCATGATGATGCAGCGATTACCTCATTAATGAACGATTTAAATAAAATGAAAAGATAATGTAAAATATAAGACTTAAACTTGTCAAAGACCTATTTGTTGAGTATATTTCGAACCCTTATCACCTTATCCTATAAATCTATCAATTTTTGACCTTTAAATTCCGAGACTCATTTTAAAATAAAGTAACATTTCATGACATTCCAAGAGTGCATCTCCTCTCCTCTTATAAAAGGCCCCCACCTCTACCTCCTTACCCACACCTCTCAAGCCATTTTCTGGGAAAACATATTCTCATTTCATCTCTCCACATCCATATAATTATCCTAGAAGCCTTAACATAGGCATAAATCTCTTAAAGAAAACCATTTGGGTCAATCCAAGAGGAGTTACCTGATTTAAAGGAAAAGACTTCTCTAATGTTCATTTGTTTTATTTTTCTTCTCCAGCCCCCAAAACTCTTCTTATTCATTTATTTTGTAACAAAACCAGTATCCTCAATATACTAGGATGTTTTTTGAGAAGTATTCGATATAAACTTACACACAACTTCATTTAATGGTTAAAGATCATATTGTTTCCATTGATGCAGAATTTCTGCCCCACGAAACGATGATTGTTCAATATTCTTCTAACACCTTAAAATGTGGCCATTAAGATGTAATTATATTTATATATGATATATAATATTTTTATGTTTTCTTTAATCATATGTTTTATTTATTTATGGCATACCTTTATGGTTTCTATTACTCTATATCCTCATTTTAGGAAGTGCAGACTACCGCCCCCTCAAAGTGATTTTATTTGTTAATTCCATAGGTGGGATGAATAAAGGATGAAGTTAATGATATTATATATGATATTATAATGGAATTATAATATAATTTTATATCATTATGATTTCATTCCATTAAATACGAAATATAAATGAAAGTATCGTTCATGCGTACGTACGGCTTACCGTCTCCATGAACGGTGCATTTCATTTCTTATCTCTAAATGTTATGTAATATTATAAATGCATGAATATAATGGATATATATGATATATATGATATCTATATCATTAAAATAATTATGTATATAATGGATATCTTACTAAATGAACAACTTGTAATTACAAGAAGTTTATTTTTGACTCAAGTGCCAAGGGTCGACAAAATGACCATTATTAACTTAAATAATTACATATTGTTCATGACATGGTAATAAGTGATATAAAAGGAATAATGAACTTGAAAAATAATCTTAAGAAATTATAAATTAACTCAAGTTTATTATTCAGGAGGTTAAATAATGTTTGAGTCGTGTCAGACCTGAGGTATGGGACTTCGTCACAATATCCTTTCATTGAGGCATATTTTGTTTTATACACAACTTTATTTTATACGGTGTATAAAACCCTTTGACTTTTATGTTTATTCTATACGAATATTTTTTATACGAAGCATTTTACTAAATGAAAAAAGGGAATGTTTTTGTCATACATATGCGAAGACAACGACTTCTCCGCCGCCGTGACCATTATTTGAGTTTCGGAATCCTCTACAAGGCATAACTTTTTTTAAAATTACAAATAAATACCATGTTTTAATTTTCTTTTATTTTGGTAATGAAAATGGATTTATAATGTTTTTATTATATCAATGTGGCGTATTGATATCTAGTGATTGAAATGTGGAAATGTTATGTTTCAGTTATGCATGTTTTATGCGATATGATTATGTTATGGTTCTTGAGAATTGTTTATGAAGATGGGTGGTTCCATGATAAACTAAGGGCGGGTGAGCCTGATATAACTCTCCAATGCATTGTGTAACGTGAAAGGGTTAAACATTAAGTTTTATCCGAAGATATTTACGGAATATATTATGATGGGTATTCCAAATGTAATCATGAGGGTTACTCCCTATGTAAGAATGTTATGAATACCTCAAGTTACCATAATGTCTTATGATTTATATGAGTTATTCATAAATCTTATGATTTCATCAGTTATGTTTATGTGATTATGTTTAATGAGTAAAGTATGATTTCATTGATTCTTATGTATACATGTACTAATGTTTCCTTTCCGTATTTTTGTATCCCTTATTGAGCTTTTTATGCTCATCCCTAATTTCTGAAATGTTATTCACAGGTCAGGGGAAAGGTACATGATATGTTGATAGTGTCATGGTTGTGTCAAGAATGAATCGATGTTATATTTTAAATACGATTCTTTTGATGGGAAAAATGAATGCTATCTTTTATGTAACCACATTGTTTAAATGTGGAATGTAATGCATGATATATGATCTAATTATCTGAAACTCTAAACCTGAAAATATCCTTAATGTGTATTCTTGAAATATCTCAAGATTATGTAATGTTTTAGGCTGGGGCCTTATATTATGTTTTGGATGATTCCTTACAATGTTGAATTTTTTAAGATAATTTGATCCTCTTAAGAGAACATTTCTAATCAATGGTATTGATTTCTTCAAAGAAAAATGAACTAAAACTTATTTAAAATGAAATTATTGTAGAAATAGTATTCTAAGATCAATTTCTGTATGAATCATCATGAATCAAAACATGATTGTATACCTTTGTGACCCCTTTAACCAAAACCCATGAAATATAATGTTATTATAAATTAAAATTAAAATTATATTAATATATATAAATATATATATATTATAATAAATTAACATTTTTTAATAATATATTTCATTTAAAATTATCGTTATTAATGTAAGACATGTATCAATGCAAGTTGTTTGAAGGGAAAATATCTTACTTTATTTCACTTCATAGATTATAAGACTATAACTTTTGGTAAAAACCTATTCATATATTTATCATCCATTAAAAAAAATTATTAATAACTATAACCTTTTTATATAATTGATTTATAATTATTTACTATGAATATTATTGTTCATTATAGCTTATTTTTAATATTTTGTGCTAAAATTATTTATTTTCATAAACATGTTTTTTAATGTAAATGGTATTTTTTTATATCTAATTCAAATTTAATAATTCATAACATATCTATTGTTTATTAATTTGTTTCCACATATTATATTTAAGATTACAAATTGAAATTTAGTGATTTATTACGATACAAGATGATGATTTCTTAAACAAACATGTTTCAATTTTTTTTCTTAAATTGTTATTTTATATTATTGTATTTTATGATTTTAATAATATATATCAATAAATTTTGGAAACCATAAATACAATATAAATAAATGTAATTAATATTATATAATTTTTTTGAATAAAACACTATAAATACATGAAAAAAATAGTTATTATGCATTAAACCGATAAAAATAGTTGTTTTTGGTAATGATCAAAAGAGTTTGAAAGAGATTTTAATACTATTATAAAATTTATAGTATAATTTCATGGTAATATATAAAATATATTTATCAAATAAAATCACATAACCATTAATTATTGGGGGCTTTTAGAAATTAAATTATTCATTTGTGGAGATGTTAGTTTGGACATACGGTATATTAAAACTCAATTTCCCAATATATGGAAGGAGTGGGGGAACATGAAAATTTATCACATATTTATTATAAAAATAATATAATCATAATATTATTTAATTAATAAACGATTAATTTATATACAGTTTAGGTGGTCGTGGGAAACAATAAATGTTGTTCATGGTGGCAGTTGTCTAAATATATGCATGATTAACGATTTCATTCAATTGAAAATGGATTGGTAGAAGGTAAATGAAAAATATTTCCATTTAATAGTTATATAAGTGAAATTTTAAATATAATTATACATTATTATCATCCTTGAGAAAGGAATTATATATGGTGATAAAAAAACCGTGTTGTGTTGTAGTGATGGTTGTCTGCGTGTATGAACGATCAATGAATTAGATTACCTTAGTAGATGATATTTAATGAATGAATAATTGATGTTACATTAATATAATTAAATTTATTAATTTATATTATAATTATTTATATATATTAACAATGTCATGGAATAATTCAACGTGGATAATTAAAAATAAATACTATGAAAATATTAATATGGTCATCAGGATCCTGGATTTTCCATGGAATTATCTTTGGAAATTAAGAGCTTCATAGAAAAATTGAATGGATAATAAATAAGAAAACTATATAAGAATATATTTTGAAAATATGGGAATATTTTGAACAATCAATTAGAATGGTTCAGTATCTAAGGATGAGGTGTATGTGCTCCTTCTTATAAGTAATGAAAATGGAACATCAGATGAAAAACAATATTATGAGGAAAGAATGGAATTACATGAATGTTAGTTTACTTTTGAAGCTTATTTTTAAAAATACATGTATATATGTCTTTAGAAAGTAAATTATGAAATATTTAAGGACTATAGTTCATGTGAACATAGTTAAATTCCTGACATATTATATTACTCTATTAACTAGTAATTAGTCCTAATTAAATATCAATTTTGGTAGCCAATTTATTAAAAAAATTAGGGGACTCATCAATCCCAAAATATAATTTATTTATAAAAATTTAACATCTATATAGACTAAAATTTTTTGTATAAAATTTAAATTTAACTTCCAAATAAAATAAAATAATAAATCATAAAATAGTTTCTATAATAAGATGCCACTTAGGATCCAAAAAACATAATCATGGGAATTAAACATGATATATTTTTTAAATAAATATAATTTTCAAGATAAATGGTTTTATAAATATTTAGACCATTAATAAATTATTATATAATTATATTTTTTTAAAAAGATATCCATAAATGGTATTTCTCATAGTTCACCTATAAAGTTAATATTTAAAAAAAATCGTGAACATTTATACTAAAATGATTTTAGTATTCTAAATTGAATTTAATTATATCAAATTATATATAAAAAATTTGTATATATACTTTTAATATAAAATAAAATACATAAATATAGTATTATTTTATTTTTTTAATAAGAAATCATAAAAAATGACTGTATCTAATAATATTTCACAAATATTCAATAATTTTTATATTTTTATATATTTTATTATCATATTAAGTTATATAACATTTTATAATAATTAAATTTTAATTAAGATTAATTTTATTTACTAATGTATTTTTAACCTTGTTTCAATGTTTTCAGTGAAATATATTACACTGTGGACCAGTTAAATAAAAAATACATATACTAAAATCATATGATGATTCAAGAGAAATTATAATTCTATATCCCACATCATTAGCCTCCATATGAGATTAACAACTCATTTTCAATAATGTTAACTATTAACATGTCTCTTTAAGGTTACAATAATTAATTTAATGTGAAATGCAAGGAATGAAAACAATAAACATAGTGTAAAATCATATAGTCATGAAAATAAATTTTATGATATTTAAATCTTAATAAATATTTTTCAAAAAATACAATCCTATGTTTAAAATAATATATACAAGGTCATTTTTCATTTAAATCCTTCATAATCATTAAAAACAAAAATTTGAATTTCCCTATGAATATCCTACATTATCGTCAGATAATGTCTTTAGTAAGGGCCCATTTATCATACACTATTGTGAGGGATGAGATTTAATTGAAAATATATTTTTGATTTTATTACCACTAAATGCATATGTTATAAAAACAAATACATGTTTTGAATCATATAATAGTTTTATTTATAAGAAAAATACATAATATCTAACTTAAAAATAATATTCTAACATTATCCAACCCAGTGAAACATCCTAATAGTTTTCTATAGGGCTATGTTCGTTAATAAATTTTTAAAAAAATATAGTTCCCAATGATTCTAATATTATTATTATTATACACTTTGTAAATGCCTCAAATATATCACCCCAAGGTAGTTGGTCTCACTGTAACATTATCACTTGATACATGTGGTATCATCTCGATGGAAAAAATTCTATATTGGTCTTAGTAAACTATAAATAAGTATGAAAATCAAAATACATTTGAAATCATAATCTAAGAAATTTTATACTATTATATAAAATAATTATTTTTTCTATAATATTATTTCATATCAATCATATAACAATCCACGATTACCAGTTTAAAGTAAACACAATAATTTTGTGACCTCATATGCTTAACCCTGGAGTAAAAATAGGATTATCTATTATAGAAAACATAAGGAATGAATAACCTGGAAGGAAAAATAATTATCGTATTATACTATATGAACACATGTTCATGAATGATATATAAGGATGAAATAAATATATTATTCATTACATGGAAATCAGAAATTGAGTTTAAAATGATGTTATGTATAATGCGGGACATCTGGTGCTTAATATCGAGGCCTCGTGCCAATTAATTTTACATAAAAGTGGATATCATTGGCCAAATGACAATCATACTTTGTATCATGATACCTACTAATTCATTGTGGGACTATATACATTCTAGTATGACTAATCATTTATCCAATCCAATTCCATATTTATATGAATAAGCAACACAACCAATGGAATATTCCATAATATTCAATAAAAAAATATATTTGAATTCATTCGTTATGATGGCTAATTCTTTATTATATATGTTTCAATTCATTCGTTTTGAACCTTATATCATAAAGAATTATCCATCATATCTATAATGAAATTATTAATATTTTTATATTACATATATATTTTCATATTAATATTTATTGTCTTCCTTGAAATATTGACAATAAAATTGAATCACAATGCTTCATGAAGGTGGTAGGCTACAAATAGGAAAGAGAAATATTATCATTTTTTAATGATTGGTAGGTTAATAATGTAAATGATATACTATATATACAATAAAATAATAAAGTCAAAAGATTTATATATATTCATTAGATCCATATTAATAACCATCCGTGTAAAAGAACGATAAAAAATAATTAAACAACTATGTATAGATGGTACTCTATACATATGGGTGATCAATGATTACACTATATATAGTATAGATTCGAGGTGAAAAATGGTTTCCCCATTATAAAAATAACATATAAATATATTTATGATACTATATTTTTATTATTATAGGATGGGTAAAAATTTATATGATTAATTATAAGAAGAATTAAATTTAAAATTGTCAATAAATACATTAACATATTATTTCGTAGACCATATTTAAATTATTTCATAAAGACCCCTTGGATGGTATTTTTTGTAATGTCTCACATCTATATCATTGATAAATATATATATAAGAGGAATTGGTATTTGTTGATGAGGACAATGATGTGAACTAGGAAAGCATATATTAAAAATAAATGGGTATCATAGTTAAATTATTACGTCGGCAATTAGTTTTGTAACCCTTGGATGAAAAGAGTTTGTGTCATAAGGACTAGAAATATAATAAAAATTTCCATAGCTATGAAATTTATTTATAAACTAAATTTATTAATAGAAAATCCATGATATATAATTACATTTAATATATGGGGAACCAAAAAGAGAATAATTGGTTAGCTCAATCAATCAGTATATTATAACATATCAAACTCTACAATGGTTTGACCATAAACATGTTGAAAATAACAAAACATAAAAATGCCCCCATTAAGACATACATAATTAAATATGTGATGACCAAATGTAGTAATGTAATACATAACATCAGAAAATTTAAAACATTTAATAGTTCTTAGAGAAATAAAACATGAATCTCTTAATATGATCCATGAACTATAAAAGAGAAAGTGGAAATACAAAAATCATGAGATTTTTTATTATTGTGAAACTATATACATATCATTTAATTGCCACAAAAAATTATATACAGAGGTAAAATACATCACCCTTACCCTTTTTGATCCTAGATATGTGATAACCGATTCACGTAATATATCAATATCATGAAATATAAGACATTTCATAATGAATTATAGGTATATATACATCCCACCAATCAGATAATGCATAAATTATTGAGAAAAATTGGATAAAATTCTCATCACATTCTAAAATAACAAAGACATTGTGAAATAGGATACATAACATTTCTAAATCACTTTATAAATAACCTATTGAAATAAAATTGGTTTTATATGAAATTTAAAATGAAAATAATTAAATATTCATAGGGTAATGATGGATATAAAATGGGATTCAAAAAAAATTTAAAAGGTATACAATAATAGTCTAAATAAAATAATTTGATACAAAAAAATAATGATCCAATATAATCATAAAAAATAATTATATATGGTGATACAGAAAACATAACTCCATTAGACATACACCACATAATAATAATGTTGAAAATTCAAAAAAAAATTATTTGAATACATTAATTATTTTTTAATATAAAATTCAGGGTTAATAGTTCATTTTATTAATATTTCTTTTTTAATGAATGATATTAAAGAACACCTTCATGGAAATATAACTTCTTCAAAATAAATTTCCTATAAATTTACAAATATATTAAACTTTATAATGAAATGTCTTCAAAAAAATATATTTCCAATAAGAAAATGTATAAATCTATTTAATGAGTTTGATTTACCAAGTCCCTTATATTTACCCTCGAATTAAATGGAAGTTCATTAACCAAATTTATAATAAATACATACATCTTAATTAACAATATCTAAAACTTCTCTACAAATATTCACATTTATAATATTCATTAATTACATTCCTCTTCATCTATTGGATTGTTTTAATCTCTTTTAAACATCATGTATTAACTATATTTCATAGGATTAATAACTTTTCTATCACTAATAATTTATTCATATAATATTCATTATCCATATATTATTTACAATTATACATTTCATAACATTTATTCATTTAATGTTTTCTTAATTCTATACATATTTTTTTGTTATGTTATGTGACAACCAAGTTTATTATTGATTATTTAGACAATTATATCAAATATAGAAGTTAAATTAATTATAAGATAAAAAATTTATATAATATTTTTGATTTTATATAATAATTTTAATAATAATATTACACTATAACAATATATTATTTCACATTCCCATTATAACCCATAATTAGATTTTATACTATTGTTCATGAAGTAGGTAAAATGAAAAAAACATCTACATGCATTAACATGATAGGTGTTTATGGGTAAAGTGATGTTTTTTTTGAATAATATCATTATAACATAATTATAATTATATTATTTTGATTTATAATGATTATTATCCATATTTTAGGTTTTTTGGCAATTTATTAAAATATATATGAAAGACAATAGTTGTTTCACAATAGAGGTTGGAATCTACACTTATGAATGATTAATATTTTCCTTTCTCAAAACATCAAGGGTGAAGGTGAAGATTAAATTTAATTTCTATTAACATAATTATACGATATGTCCCATATTTTCTCATAACTATAAACATTATGAAAATTCATAAAAATTAGTAGTGAAATACAAGCAACAATCCTTTGTTAATGTGGTAGTCTTCCAAACACCCAAAAGATTCTCATTTGTTATTCTACATGGATGAAAAATAAAAAATAAGGGTTGTAGAACAAACACATATTAGTATAATAATGATAATAAGTTCAAAATTTTTATACATATTATATAGACAATAAGGAAAAACCTAATATGAGATAACACATATGTTTGAGACATGTTCCCTCATGAGGAATTTACATTCAAATTAAATGTATTAGGATAACTATTAGTATCCATGTGAAATATTTTTTTTGGTAGGGTTATATGTAATGTAAAATTTCTTAGTTTCCATGAGGAATTAAAAGGGTATGTTTTTTTAGAAAAGTTTAATTTTACATCTATTAATAATAGAGTAAAAATGATGTTTTGTAAACAACATTTATTTTTAAAATATACAGTAGACTAGTTTAAGATTAACAGATCCAATGTATCTATGTTTTTTATTTTTACATGTGATTTGTTTCATAAATAAAATAATATGTGTTTCCACATGTGGTTTAAAGATGTCATATTAATTAGTTATACACTTATTTTTTTTACATCTTATTCATTCAAAATTAAACATTTTATCATTTTTTTAACAATGTTATTTTAATTATTTCTAAATATATAAATATGGAAATATAAAAAAATTTGTATGATCAAACCAAATTTAAAACATTTTTAATCCATCTAAATTTTTAAAAATTATAAAAAAAAATTCCAATAAATAAATATAATGTGTTCAAAATATATTTTTGGGTTAATATGACATTCTAAGGGTTAATGATTTTTAAAAATATTTAGTTCTGACAACAAGTAATACAATGGAAAAGATATATATTCCATTATCTAAAAGTAAAAATAGATTTATTTTTAATGGAATTAAATTTATATTATTCAGTATAAAATCCTTGATATCTTTGTCACACAAATTTAGAAATTTTTATTTCACCGGTATGGTGTTTAATAATATTTATCCTTCATATAAAAATTTTAAACCCAAAATATTTTCTTAAGTAAATAATATGTATACTATTTTGTCAAATATAATAAAATTTTAATATATTAAAATTTATATTTGTAGGAAAATTAATCTTAATGATAACACATGAAACATATAAATCAAATTTTTATAATTTTTTTAATTTAGAATGCAGGTTTATTAATATGTTGAATTTACAATGAAATTTAATCAAATAAATTTGAAATAATAATTATCAATAATAGATTATTTATTTAAAAAATAAAAAAAAACTAAATTAAATGTTTAGAATATATTTAATGTATTCATAAGTACAATTTAATATTAAAAATATTTTTTTATTTATTATTCTCCATAATATATTTATTTTAGGAAAATATCAAAAAGATAACCTAAGTAAATTTTTATTTCTATAATTAAAAAATTAATTTTACATTCTCAAATTAAATTCTGATATATATATATATACATATACATATTAAATTAAAATATATAAAATGATTTGAAAATCCATTGTTGAATATATCTTTTTAATACTAATAAATAATAAATATTTAGCTTTAATTTGTAATAACTACTACATTTTTCAATACCAGTGTTTAATATAGATTTATTAATCATACATTCATAATATTTTATGGTTTTTTTACATTGGGTATACCATGGGACACATGATAAATAACATCTTATGTGTTATCAAAGATCCAAAATCTCAGTTCTTTTCATTAAAATGTTAATAAATACATTACATCCCTAAAATTTAATTATAATTTACATGAGAGAACTATTCACGATGGCAATAAGATTTAATTTCCTCATGATATTATCCTTATGGTGATATCAACCTCAATATCACATGAAATACTAGTAAAATCTTATTTTCCTAATCTATTTGAAAGAAATGTATCTCATAACTAGGTATTAAGGCCAATATAAAGGATTTGGTTTTCATTAAAGATAATAAATTATTGGAATTTCTCTAATAGAGAGTCCAAATCTATTTAGAATGTGTTTTAACTTATACTAAAAATTAATGTAGTGTCAATGTTATGATATCCCTTCTATTTTCAAAATGGAATAAAATCATAGAAGTGTATATTTTTTGTTTTCAAAAAGATTATTTCAAAAAACAATAATAATAATTTGTTTTTAAAAAAGTAATGATAATTGAGGATGGTGAATTGATATACATAGAAAAGACTATATGTAAAATTGGTTTCATATTACTATAATATATCAATTAATTCACAGTGCATCGTTGGTGGTAAAAAATTATCACCATCATGTTTATTTGTACTCATTATATATGTTTTTCTTCTCTAACTGTGTCTGGGAGGTTGTTTATAACTATTTATATCATTATTAATTTTTTAGGAAATGTATTGACATAATTCCAATAATAATGAAATTTGAATGGTTAAGAGAATGAATAGAATTAGATTGGGACTTCTCACCACTATGGTGTTATTCCCCCCTTTTCCCACTTATTAGTAATCATGAATAAGGTGGCTTAATTGAGAATAGTTGTAATAATTCATGGAATCATATGGTAATTTCCCTTGTGATTCCAGCAACATTTTTTATATGGGTGTCATTGGGCATTCCAACCCCTAATAATTTTTTCATTAGGTATTTAATGAACATTTATTTTTCTTTTCCTTTATAAAAAATAATATCGGTATCTATCATTCATATCATCCATAATAGTGCACTAAAAAAATTCATCATAGATTAAAATTTTCATTATATCTATTGTTTTATGAGTATTTGAGTTTATTTCATCAATGATTCGATCAATATACTTTTGGTATTGAGATAGACTCCGTGGAATACCATGTGTTCCCTATGATGTTCTCCTCCTATGTTTAAACACTATTATCTCAATTCTGTTTGATTTTTTGTAATTATCATTCCTTCGTAGAGTAAATATTTTGAAGTAAATATTTATTCAATAATATATCCTTGATGTATAATAAGTTAATAAAATCCAATTCCTCACATTTCATTGTATTTCCACCACTGATCATCTTTACCTTCTGGAATGTACATAGCCAAAAAATTCTTCTCATTCTCAATGAATCTAATTATATAAAATATCACCCACATCACATTTATAATTATTATAATAATCATAGAGTTGGATGTCCAATTAAATTATAGTTGATGATGATTCCTTAATGATTCAATATAAATATTCATTAATCATGATTGATTTGGTTTCACTAAATTTTCTTGTTATTTCTCAAGAAACGAATGATTTATGTATTTATTCACATATTATTTTGATCTCTAATTCCCATATCACATTAAAAATAAAATAATGATCCATTGAATCCATATTTACATTGTATATTTCTTTTTATCTCCACACCATTTATAATGGATTGTTCATCTTGATGATACTTATATTAGTAAATTTAAAAAAGAATAAAACAATTATCATAATATAAATTCCTAAAAACAAATATATATATATTATTTCATAACAAATCCATCTATTTTAATGTAGTTTATCAAGTATTATTTCACTAATTGATTATTCTATCCAGTATTGTAAATATATTAACAATATCCTATATAATGGTTTATAATTAAAATGTAAATTGTTCTAATAATATCTCGTTGGAGTGTCAAACTAGGTCTATAGTTAGTCCCAAACACCATTTATTAGAATAAATGTCAAGATATAATTGAACAAATCATTTCAGGTTTATAAAAATTAGATGTAACTATCCCAAAACTACATCCACATTTAGTTCCAATAAAAGGATGTATTTATTGGAAAACCAAATAATACATTATTTTACAAAATATCATAATGTTATCTTAGTTGTGCCATTTGGGTTTCTCCTAATTTTTCCTAATCATAATCACCAAAATTACTACACACAAACTCTCAATAAAATTGAATTTATCCATGAAAAAAATACATGAAATAATATAATAATAACATATATTATTTTTTATATTCATAAATAGTCACATAGCCCATTGACCTAAATGTTTACTATCTTATATATGAAAAATATAAAAATAAATATTTCTCCTGTTGTGAAAATTTATCCATAATCTAAATCATCTCATAGAAATTTTATGAGATATAATAAGCATTTAATCATAGGGAAAAATAAAATAATAATGTGTGAGCTAAAATTCAGAGTCAACAATAACATAAGAATATCAATAAAGATTACATTATAAACATTTTTGAAATCATGAATTTGGAAATATATATAATATAAAATATAGATAATTCACTATGTTGTAACCACAAAAATTGAATGTGTACCAAAAATTGAAAAAAATAATTATAATGGAATAAAAAAATTATTCATGATTCATAAATAATAGAGTATTAACTATAGGGATGAATGTACAAATATCATAAACATTGGTTTTTTTTTCATTTTAAACCTCATTATTCAAAAATCCATTAACAAAATTTTTTTTTCCCTAAAGATAAACACAATCCAAGTCACCATTTTTGAACATATAAACCTCCTAACCAAATAAAATAACATTTATATCTCACAATATATAAGAAATTGAACAACTCATTATATGGAGACATTTTTTCCACTGATATCTTAATACATAGATCGCTGTTTCACTTGGGATAAAATAATTAAATCATAAAAAAACTTATAAAGAAAACTGGGTTTCATGAAATATTTAAATAGTTATATTAAAAACCCCTAGAAATAAAATTTGTTTCCTATATCGTTATAAGTAGAAATAATTATACTTTTATAAGTTAAAAATGGAATCAAAATTGGTTTCACAATTAAAACAGGTTGTGTAGAATAACACATTTTCTTACTCATTTGATACTGTAAATTTCATCACCCAAAATAATTATATAAAATAATAATATTGAGTGAACATGAAACTTTAATACATTATAGACTGGTCATTTAAAGATAACAAAAATAATATCAAAATTAAAGTCATTATTGAAACAATATTTTATTTTCTATTGTGAAATTTTTTTGTTATCAGTCCATATAAAAAAGTGTCATATTTAAAAGATAAATTAAAAGGGTTAACAATATGGGACATGAATTAGTTCAAAAAATATTTTCCTATATGTAAAAATATAACATCATTAAAAAAATTATAGGCATTGAAAAATGATGTTCAAAAATTGAACTTGGAAACATAATGAAATGGGTATTATTTACAAATATCCTTACAATTATAAATTATATTCCCATATTTTATGTAATATTATATATAATAAATATAAAAATACTAATTACCTATTTTAAAAATATGTTCATATGTATTCTAATTTATAATTATCATAGATAAAAATTCCCACTTTTTATTAGATAGTTGTAATCAGTTTTCAACATTTGGTGTCAATAGCATTTACAGTTTATCCCATGATTAATAAATTTATTATAGCTACCTATAAGTGGATTCTATGTGAAATTTTGTTATAAAATTAATTATTCTATAATATATTACATATATAAATTTAATAAGTTCTTATTTCATTCCACAATTTTGTATATTATTTGAAAACTAATTAATAAATACTTATTTTGATATTTTTAGGGAACCAAATTGTTAATTTAATAATTACTGACATACATAATACCATAGTTTATAAGACATATAAAACTCATTAATTTGTTGATATAATATTATAATTCTATTTTTATGGTTCTTATAATCATCCATACATAAATTTTAAAGCATTTTCATGTATGTGGTTAAACATACCAAAATATTAACTCACTTCAACTAGATTTGTGTGTGTAGTGATGTGGGTGTCTTTTAGAAATAATATTATTTAAAATAAAAATTACATTATTTTTATTTTTTATTTCATTGATCCATATTTGAAAATTTTTATATAATATTTGAAAATATAGATAAAAACAATAAATATCATTTTGTGTAAATGTTAATCCCCATATAAAAAATGATTTTTATGCCTATTTCACAATACATGAGATGTGTGAAGGTGGGTTTTACGTTGAAAATTTATGGGAAATACTTAATTGAGACATATCATATACATTCCTCTTTTCCATATTTAATATCATTCATTAAATGTGGATATTGAAAACAAATGACGTCGCTATGTGGATGTGGTAGTCTATACATTACATGGACTCTAATATTTCTTTTTTTATGTCAATAGAAATGAATTAATAAATGTTTTAACTCTACTATAATAAATTATCTGTATAATAATGATATAGAAGTCATTTTATTATTTTATTTATAATAGTTCATTATGTGTAAGAATAAGAATAGAAACATAAGAGGAGATAACACCAAAAATGGAGACATTATTTTTTATAAGAATATTCTCCCAATATTTATTATCATACAATTTATCTAATTTACTAGGGAATTCTTTATATTGGGAGGGTCATAGAGATATTAAATTGACATAGTTTATAGGATTAATTTTAATGATACATGGGTTTTGAATGGATGTGATTGATCCCCTTTTATAAGGATGATAGGGAACTATTAGAAACACCCTTTATAATTTTTTATTACATAAAACTATATATGATTAATTAATATTTATATATACATTGGAAATATTCATTTTCGAATTGACCATGAATTTCACATTCATAATGTGGTTTTCTGTTGAAATTTGTTGTAAATTTCATCATATTTAAAAAAGGGGATCTTCAAATAATGAAGGATGTTTTAACAATTTTACTCCCCAAAATGACATTTAAGATGTAAATCCGTCAAGATAGTTCAAATCTATCCCCATCCTAGAAAATAAGTTATACCATAAACCCATCATACTACATGAGTTTTTAATGTTTAAAATAAATATTGACATTGTAAAACTCTTAGGTATTTATGACCCTATGAATTTCACTAATGAAATAAATCATGAATATATAAAATAAAATAATACCGAAATGATTTTATGTATTGAATAAAATGGGATGTAATAATATATGTTTTTAAGTAAAATAGAAATTTAATAAGACACATCGAATGAATCCACTTTACCACATATGGTGGTGCAGACTATTTATTATTCATGAACCTGATATTTTTTGGGGTTTGTAGTTTTGTATCATATCATTTTATTTAATTCACTAAATTTTCTCATTTTTATTATCAAGGGATTCAACTTTGATTACTTTATCAATGATTCAATTTATGATTTCATTTATAATAGCATTTTCCATTTTATGAAGTCATCATATATAGTTTATTTCACCTAACAATCATGGTTTTATTTCAAAATTACTACCAATATAATCTATGTTAAAATAATGTTATTTGATTATGGTACTTCCATGATGTCTTATTAACCTACATTAATAATATGTTTCAATAATACCACATTATAGATGTGTGGATTAACATACTTGCTCTAGGGATCAGAACATTGGGTATATATTTATTAAATAATTTCTAATTCAAAACAAGTTTTATTTAATACGTATGAAATTATGTTTTTATCTATTATATCATGTTACCCAACATGAAAAAGAGAAAATCATTTAAAGGTATATACACATACCTTATTGGAATGAACTGAACAATAAAAAATTGTTTTATTTTTTCTATTTTTAGATTGTCAAATAAAAACTCAATATTATAAATCACATCTAGAAATATGTTTTTTCCCATATGGGTAGATATATCTTACTGAAATAAGAATAAAACAGTGCCTTTTAAAAAAAGACATCTTAATCGAACCTACATATCCCTATTAGATAGAGGCTTATCCTATGTGTTGGCTCCCATAAATTGATCTCAAACCCTTATTTAATAAACTAATTTTAAACCAATATAAATATTTTTGAAATATGACAGTATCATATTTTCAGGAGTCATATAAATTGAGATCATATTTACTAGGTCAGTAGCTATTTCAATCATTTCACTATAGTCTAAACCATGGTCATAAAATACTCAATGTACCTATATATTAGTGAAACTTGAGAATTATAAATTTCAAATCTATTCATTTCCATGAAGAATCACCGATAATGAACTTTCAAGTAATATTTTTTTTTGTTCCTATGGAATATCCAATTTGATTGAACATCTTGACCATCAATATGAACCGAGGAGTTCCTCACAACCTTTCAATTTCTGATTTCATATTATGATCTGCAAACATGGAGTACATTCATCATATGTTATGTTTTTCTAATGTATTATATTATATCCTGTGAATCATTTTAGAATCAAGGACAATCAAGAAAATTATAACTATATAGTAATATAAAAAGATAAATCTTTTTAATACAATTTTAACATATGGGTATGAAAAAAATTATTCATCTCTTGTACTCCTAATTGCACATTATATAGCACTTGAACAGTAGGGAGAGGACCTAGGAATTAAGAGCACACCATAATAGATTACATCATCCACTTAATTATTATTAACTCACACAAAATCATCCATAAAAACGTTCATAAAAATAAATTTGAGATAAAAACTAGACGTCCTCATATCATCCAAAACATCTCAATTTCAACATACTTTATAACACTAATCCATGAACATATCTCAAATTTCCATTAATTATGAAAAATCATTAGAAACGATGGCGTATATTCTAATTTAATTTTTCTTAGGGACATTCAATTATCCTTGTTTGACATACACCAATACTATATGATGATTCATTCTTCCAATTCCTTTGCAACATAGAATAACACAGCTAAAAAATTGTTAGTAAAAAACTAACCAACGATACGTACATGGAATCTATATAATGGATTTCATAACTACTATTTTGAAGATGTTTAATTTTACTTGGAGACATCAGAACAGTTTTAATAATTGACATAGAAGTGTCCACATCAGTTATGTGATTTGTGGTCACAACATCATACATTTTACTATAGAATGAAACATGATGCACAAACAATATTTTATGTTGTCAGTGGTAAACAATTTATTTAAATTAAACCATAATTGTGTCAATCATTTTTATATGATATCCCACATCATTCTAGTTTATAGTAGAGTGATTGAGGGATTCCTCGTCTTTTAATTCAATATGTGGAAGAAAATAAGAATCTTAAATCCCATGTTTAATCCCTTACTAAAAATATAGAAAATATACATGCTCTAAAAACCCAAACTCCACAACATTGAAACTTTTTAAGATGTTAAAACTTGTAATATGTGTCATGGATTTCATTTTTTATTCAAGAAATCCCATAACAAATGAATGAATAATATTGTAATTATTCTTAATGTGTTAATTTAAATCTAAAATTACAAAAATTTCATCAATCCTTTAACACATATATAGTAGTGATAAATAAATTTCAAGATAATGATTAACATCAACATTGGAGTGGTAATAAACCACCATGGAATCATTGAAAAAGTGATTCACCCACCTCAAAATCCATATCCACGACCATAATAACAATTACCCATAAACAATTACCCTAGGTATTATCTATTTCCACCTCCTAATCAGTAACCATTTCATATAGATCCACATAGACAACCACAATACCAAAAAAATGTCAAAACATGAATTTTTTCATATTGAATTTTTTATAAAATAAATTAGAGAATGACTACAAAATATAAGGAGATAAAAAATAAAAGGAATCTATTTGAAACCACGATCACCTAAATGTTGTAGATCTCTGATACCTTATCCTGAAATTGATGACATAAATTTATCATTAATATTGAGGAACATCCTGTATAAAATGATATTGTTATAGTACTTCAATGTGGAAAATAGATGATCATTCAGTAGTTGTACAATGGTGATAAAAAAAGAGGGATGTACATGAATCGGATGTAACAGTCATTGCAAACAAAGGTTATGATTGTACAAGAAAATTTTTATAAAGAAGAAAAACTAGAGGTATAGAAAAATGAAATAGATCTGTTATAATAGTATCCAAAATATTAAAATTTCTACATGGAACCAAAAAAATACAAATAACCACTTAAATTCTCTTATAGAATGACACCATGAGATATAGATGTGCAGTATAAGATATATTTTGAGATATCTATGTATCTCTACCTCAATATAACATTTAGTAATGTTATTTACAAATTCCAAGTAATAATAAAGCTATAAAGGATCTTCTCCTCAATAATATAAAACGGGAGGAATTTAATGTTATTAAATTTAATGTGGAATGATCTATAATATTTAGTGGATGATCTAAATGTTTATGAGGGAAAATAGTGTGTTTTATCTCATGAACTATACGAACAATAATATTTTAAGATAACATTATGTCATATCTCAAAAATTATCGATATAATTTTTAATTGTTTATTAATAAAATTAGGATTTGAATAATTGATGTTTATGAGAGTGTCACATCAACTAGCTGACCAATGAATCTTGTATCCTTAGGAATATCCTAATGACGCCTTCGTTAATGTTGGAAAATTCTTTTTCCCTACCAATTATTAAATCCTTCAAATGTGTGAATAATTTCAGGTCCCCATATTTCTAGGATATCAATTTTTAAAACATGAATAGATTTAAAAATTGAAAACCAAGGTAGAAAGGTTTTTAGAGATTGAAAAAAATAATTGGTGTTCATTATAATAAAATATATAATGAAGATAAAAGACTCATATGATTTCCAAGATAGTTTTTTTAAAACATAAAAAATTATTTCAAGGATACTAAAGAAGAATTGGAGAATCTGCCTATTGGTAATGAATATTTTAATGAATATAATTATAGAAATTACATTGAACATATATGATGATACTCATTCATAGATTCCAAAATTTTTGTTATTATACTATTAAATCCAAAATTCAATCACCTGATATTAACAATAAAAATGCATTCATAGAAACCTATGTGCCTATTCTAGTCGTTATAAGCTAAAAATGAATGGTTATAAAATATAAATTCAAATAAGTTTTTTACATTGGAAAAAAATCATTGTCTTCTGGTGATGATATATTAAAGGTATTACCCAAATTATATGTAAATAAGAAATTATGATGGAGGAGTTTTTATGTCTAAAATAGAACAATATAGGACACTCAACCATCAAATGAAACATTCCATTAATAGTAAATCTATAATTATCTCAATATTTTTATCAGTTTTTTATCTACAAACAGAGGGTCGGATAGCCTACAAGATGTTATTCTAATTAGGGGATCCAAATATATGAATAATAAACATGATAATTAATTATTTCCAAATCAACCAATTATTGAATGGAGAGTGTATATTTTCATCTGAATTCTCTATACATCAACATGAAAGGACTACATTGTACTCCTATTCATTGATAAGACATATGGGACATTTGCAGTTATTCAGATTTATTATTTCAATGATAAATAATCTTAATAAAATAAATAAATCACCAAACATGGATAATAACAAATAATATTCTCTTGAAAATTCCAAACCACCGCTGACTAAGTAATGTTGATTTGAATGATAAATTCACTATAAAAATTTCAATGGTTTATGCACATATCAATAATCATATGGCGACTGATTTTTTTAAGTCATAATTGTCATTTTCTCCATGTAGGTATGATCCTTCGTTGTTTATTTTAGCAACTTTAACTACTATTACAAGACAAGGATAAGAAATTCCATGTAAAAAAGTACAAAAAATTTCATTTCAGAGTTAATGGTGGAACCTTATCTTGGCATAAAATTATAACTTCTTGAATGAATTTTTACCCAAATAAATTATTGTAATCATAGAAATAACTGAAACTAGAACTGTGATTGGAAAAAATGAGTTTTCTAGACCACACAGTATTCTATCATTACTTTTTATAGGACTTTTCCCAAATATCCAGACCACTAACAATCATAATCTCAGTGGATGTTTATTTTTAATTTTATTAAGAATTTAATTTTTTATTCAATTATTTAATCAACTGTTTGGGTGATCAGTCCAATCATTGTATCAAAATATTAGGATAACTACTTTTAACTAATGTGAAATTCTAGTGACATCAACTTTGACATTATTTTAGTACATCATGTTGGGTGTATCATTTTTAAAATTCATTATTCGATCCAAACTCTAAATTATGTTAACTAAATTATAAGTCCATAGAGAAATAGCTTGTAGTACTATTTTTTGCATTGGAATATTTTATATGAAACCTCATACAATTTGGATTCATGGTTTACATTTAACACATATAATTTAAATAACCTTCGAATAAAATTAATTGCAAAAATAGGATGACTTATAGTATATTTTTATTCTAAGACTTTTCCATTAATATCATAAAACTATAAATGGACTAAAAATGTTATGTCATCCCATATTTCTAGTATTCTAATTCCCAAAATCATAAATGAAAATAATATGAGAATTGAAGATCATTTCCATTATGAGACACTCTTCAATGGGGATGTTAATGAATGAAAATTGGTTACAAAAAATTGAAATTATCATTCAATTAAAACCCCATATCCTCATTTTTTATATGAATAGAGGATGTATTTCATTATTGGTGATTCGCAATATTCCTAGAATGAGAGGAATGTTTTTATATTTTTTCTATTAGATTAAAAAAACAACATATTCAATATGTTACATAAAATTTCTGATAGATTTTTTTTCATACATCTCCTATTAGAGTAAATCATGGGTTTGAACATTTCCTAAATAAATTTCCTAAATGTGGTTTATTTTATCCCAAACTCCATTAGGAACCATAAAATATTTCCATGTCTATGATAAGATCCAATGGAAAAGAACCGATGAGAAACATTGAGAAATTACTCAAATAAAAATTCAATATAAAAAAATATTAATCATACATGTAATTAGTATCATGTTTCAATTTCCCAATTCCCATGTATTTTTATTACATTTTTGTCTCTATGGAATATTGTTCTAGGTAGTTTGATAGATAAGATACCACATTTGACATATACATTGTGGTCGTGAAATATTAAAAGAAAAATACTGTTTCTTGATTTGAATTTCCCATTTTACTAATTAGTGATAGGGAAACACTAATCAATAATACTAACTTAAAAAGGATTTGGGAAAATTATGTGATTCTATAACACAATTGAACTCAATACCATTGATAATATATTGTCCCAATGGAACTCTCCCATCGAAAGATCAAGAAAATTCTTGAGAAGATAGTTAAAAAAATAGAAAATATATAAGTCAAAAAGATGATAACAAACATTGTAAACAACATAAATCATTTAAAACACAAATGGTAAAAACAAATTTTTAACTTATCTACAGAATATTATTTCATCTCTTAGCAGAACTATACCATCACTCATATTGGGATAATAAAAATACAAACCTTGATAAAAAATTATGAAAAACATATAACAATACAATTTAATGATTAGTAGAAAATAAGATTATAAAACCATGGGAATGGAAAAAAAATTATAATAAAAAAAGTATAATGGAATGAATTTTCACATGAATGGTTTTCACACATGGTTATTATGTTTTGATTTTCAATTAACATTTTAAATTATTCCATGAAAAATTTCATTATAAATGGATTGGTTAATTTGAAATTTTAATTTATTCCTATATAGAAATATCAAATTTATCAAATGAAATTGAACACCTCTCAATGTAAATGTTGTGATTAAAAAAATTCAAGAACAAATTCATGAAGAACATGTCTAATAAGAATAATTGAATTAAATTTATGTATATTTAGGTCTTGGAAAAAATGAATAAATGAAAAAGAGTTTAATGTGGTATATTTTCTATATTAAAATTGGTATTATTGAATATCAGTGGAAATCTGTGATGTTTTACCATAAAAATGAATATTATGGTGTATGGAAATCCATTCATAAACTAAGTTATTGCAGTCTTCAGAATCTACACACATCCTTTTTACTGCATCAAAACTAGATTTATTGATTAAAATTAATATTTATTCCCATTTAAAAATAATCCTATAGTTTATGGTGGAATTCATTCTATCTATCATCTTTTCCTCTACATTGATAATCTCTTACGTCATCACACATTTTCCATAAAATCCCTTATATTGGAATATAGTGTTCAACATCTTCCACCCATCATACCTCCCATATTTAAAGCATGGAAGGAACTAAGTGTTGTTGGATTGCCCCTTAAAATGTGTGGGTTATTGTTCACAACCTCTCTGGATCAAACACATGATCCCTGGACCTTCTCTCTCACCGTTCCACAATTAGTGTAAACAAATTCACCTTATTGTTTATATGTTTAGGGTTTGAGTTCATAATTAAACTTCATGAAGGTTGTGGTTTTTCCATTACATATTTATTAACAATTGTGAATTGATGTTCTACAACACCATACTCACATGGATCATTTGAAATCCAATTTTATGCACAAAAATATAAAAAAATTTAGTAGGGTTGCAAAATATCATTATGGGTAAATAGATTTTGTTGGAACTTTTATTAGTGATTTTCTTTAATAATATCAAGTGAATATATGTGATATATCAGTAACACATCATGGAGTAACTATCCTCAATTGAGATGGACATTATCCATCTATGATTCATTTGGGAGGTCATTATTTTTAGCTAACATTGTTACTGTTTTAAATTTTCAATTGGATTTATTCAGTAAATTTTTCAACCTCCCCAACCAACACTACTTTAATTGTTGAATCAAATAGTATTAATAGACCACAAATATGGGAATATAGAACCCATGACCCCAATAGAATTTTTGATATTTTAATTGTGAGTAGAACCTAATAGAAGGGTGTATCTCTCTTGATTTTCTATCATTATTTATCTCATGCCTAGATAGTAGATTGAGACTCACAAAATTCCATCACCTAGATCGAGGTGTCAATCCAAACCACCACCCTGGGAGCCCCTGTGATAAAAATTTCTCAATAGTATTCCATGTACTCTGAGAGTCATGCTAGATTGTGATGGGAAACTAATTTTGGTGGATCCAGTATCACACACTTGGCCAGATGTTTGGGTTTCATCAATAGATATCAGACACTCTTCTTTTTATATCCCATGTAGACTCTGGAACATATCATGATCTATAATATGCGTCCACATTGGATGTTGGGTGATCACTATTTTTTTGATCCATTGTTTTTTAGTCCTCCTATAATGCCCATACATTTCATGCATGTTTCTCCCATTCCATTACCAAATATCATCCCACCAATTTCAAACCCAAGTCATCAGTGTCATATCATCATATTTCCACTTGTTAGGAAATTTAGGAGTTGGTATGTAGACATGATCTCCTTCTCTAGTGTAATTTTTAGAACAGAGGGTGGTACTACCACTATTTCAATATCACATTTAATGAGCCTTCATCTCCTACACCCTCATCCATTGTTCCATCCCACCATTATCCAATATCGATGCCTAACATAGGCTCCATCTCCACACCAACCATTGTAGATCCTTCAACCTCCACATTCATGGATCCTCCTTAGAACATGGACATCATTTTCCAAAAAGGTTTCATGTGGGAGCATAATTAATAGGTAAAGGTCACATGAAGACTATATACCTATGAAGATATATTTATAGATCCATCATCTAGACATAAAACCTCTTTATAAAATATAAACCTCTCCTACACCAATGATGATAGATCCCACTGGTAGATCCCTGACACATTTTTCAGTGGTTTATTCAACTTCCTCGTTGATTATCACTAATATTTACATGTTGTTAATATCATAAAAAATATGCAAGGGTGGTTACATTAAGTGATTATATCAAAGATAATACCCACACTATTTATTCATTCCCCAATGAACCCATTCCTAATTTTTCATTTTTTTATATATAGATTCCCTAAATTCCCTATTACTTTCTTTATCATTTAATTGGTCTATTGAAGTTAAAAAATTGTCACTATAAATTATTCAATTACACTTTAATTTTTACATGTTCACATAATGTTTACTCTTAGATTATATGAATCTTATGTAACCTAATATGAATATTATTGGATAATATATAACCATCCTTGTGTGGCATTTCCTATTTCCTATATGATATTATGGCCACCAAAATAGCCCCATCAATAACCTTCATGGATTATCAGGATACCAAAAAATATATTTTTTCATCTTATTTTTTAGGTGGTGAACCCCATCTTGTGACCATCACATCTCATAGACAGTACCTCAAGTTATAGTTAGTTGTAGAGTTCATCCATTCTAAGAAATTTCCCTAATTGATCATCTACCATCAATCTTGATTAAAATATTATAATTAACACTTTATGGGAGGAAAGAAAAAAATCTATTCCTCTAATTCTTTACTTTTTTTTGGAATGTTATTTTTTCATTGGATTATTTTCGATAAATTTTTCTCATGATTATATTGTTTTATGAACTAAGAATGTATATCTGATTTGATACCCATTAGATTTTACTAAGTTCCCCTTCAAATTATTCTACTTATTTATTTTCTATATCCTATGAAATTATTATTTCACTACTAAAACTATATCATTTTTCCAAAAATATTTGTTATCCAAGTTTCCCAACTACATCTATCCTTGTACCCATAAAATTTAATTTTATTACAGTGATCTCTTGATTAAGTAAAATGATTTTATAATTTTTATAATCAATTTTTTTCTTCTTTTATCGATATCTCTCCTACATCACTTAATAAACAACTATTGACAGATTATTTTTATATGTATATGGGACCATTATTGTGTTTTTTTGTATATACACCAGGATATGTTATTTTTATCATTTTTATCATTTATTTTTTATTTTAAACGTCAATGTATATTAAATATCATTGTATCGATATAAATAAAATAAAATATTTGATGAATAAATATTAAATATTTTCATTATTCTTATATTGATTTTCATCATGATTAATGAGTTGAGTTATTTACTTATGGTTCTTAATGTATACTCATTTTTATTAATTACATATTACTAAGAACAATGTGATTTTTCTTTTACGTGTATTCCAATTCTATAAAGGATTCTTGACATAATTTTTCCCATTAGTTTTAGAGCCTCTTTTTGAGGAATAATATGGGAATGTAACCCTATCATAACATTCATTGGAATATTATTGAGGCTATGATTGATAAAATTCAATATAAAAATAATATTGTTTTTTATATAGATCCATTTCTTCATAAGACCCACTTATACATTTTCAATGTTTGTGCATTAAAATTCCATGAATTGACCTTATTAAGAATTATCCCAGAATAAAGCCCATGTTATCCCTTCTTAACCTAATATATTGTATGATTTATTGATTTTTTAGTTGAATTAGTATGGGGAATTATAATTACTGACTGAACTATGATTCTCATTACTAAGAACATGTCCTCTAAAATTTTCCCCTCACAGGTGGGATGATACCCACTGTTATTATAGTATTCCATTCATTATACTATTGTAACAAAAAAATTAAAAAACATGTGATCTATATTATGAAGGTTAGTACTCACCGTTACTATACTAATGAATCTCCTGGTATATCCAATATTTTTCAGTGGTAGATGTGAGTTATGTACATAACATGAATTCCCAACAAATGATAAAAACAATAAATAGAATACCATCATTTTATATTTATAGAATATTCATAGACTTCCCTGATATTTTTTGTAATTTATCCTATATCCCAGATGTGGTACTTCATTTCACTATTCATTCTTATTATTAATTATAATATATAGTGTACCCAGAATTTGTGTCTTTATTTTTATTATTTTCCCAGCTAACCTCTTCCTCAATGTCATTTGAACCTCATTAAATACCCTCACGATTAATTTTCTATATTATTATAGTGTGGAAATCATATAAATCGTAAAAATGTATGGTTTAAAACATGTATTAATTGAATGATCACAAATCAAATTATATTTTATAGTGACTGATGGGAGATAATTGAAGGTGAGGTAAATGGAAACATGTGTATTTCTAAAAAAGGAATAGGTTAATTGAAAATTAAAATAAAAAAATAATTTTATTTATTAAATTGAATTTTATTCATGAATGATTTTCATTATAGTGGTGAATTTGGAGGAATATAAATTTTTTTATAACAATGTTACTTATTTAATTAGTTATTGTTTTTTATTATAAATTGATTCCTTTGGAATCTTTGTTGCTAATTTCTTCATTGAGGATACAAAATTTATCATGTATGGGGGAATTTGATAATTATGATTTAATTATATATTTTGAAACCATTTATTTTCAATTCTAACATGTTTTTATTATTTATATTATGTTCTATGGTATACATTTGAATGAAATTTTTATTGAAAATGTAAAATAGGCTGTTGTTGTTATTAGTTTTAGTTTTAGTCATTTGAAATCATAAAAAAGTAATTTTTGTGTAAATCCATTATGGTAGGCCAACTCCAATCCAAGGCCATAAATTCAGTTTGAGTTGTAAAACCATCATACTAAATAATTTATTATGATATAGAAGAAATAATTATTTATAAATCACCAATGAATTAAAGACCATGTGAGTTTCATTCAAGGCATAAATCATAAAGATATAAAATTGTTGGAGACTAAAAATCTCTCATTTATTCTGTTAAACAAATAATTACATTTAAAGAGTGTCGATAAAATAAGAATTATAGAATGATTATGATGTAAAAACCATTTATTCAGCAAACTGGTGTGGGGTATTTCATTTTTACTGTCCATATTTTATTAATGATTATCCAGTTTATTTCACTAATTGTTCGTTAACTCACCCTTTCTCTCATATTCATTTAAAAGGGTCTTCACAATGATTCCGTTGAAGATGATTCACTTCCATTTTTTTAATAGATGTGTTTCATCAATTTTATTCAAAACTCTATACCGTATTTAATTCATAATCAAGGAATGATTTTTTCATCATTCAGATCATTAAATAATAACATTCATATATTTTTTATATTATTTTACTTCTATGATGTTTTTTACACTTAAGTTTACAATATATATTATTTATTCATTTATTTATAGTTATAACTATGACACTAATGGAAAGGGTTTGAATGTAAGAGTGGATATTCATTAATTTATTTCTAAATCAAAACCATTGTAATATGTTATCTAGTAAATGTTTAAGTGTATAAAACCAAGTCACATTCTATTACATGATCTAGGCTATGATATGACAAGGGAAGGACCCCATTCTAATTGAATTGAACTAATCTAAGTCCAATATATTGATTTATTTTACTTTTGGAGCTCCACGTAATTAATCTAGTCTAACAACCATGTCTAGAAAAAATGTTTGTGTCCAATCTAGGTGCCTCCAATTATGTAGACCATGGTTTGATTGTTGTATTTTTAAAAACATTGATTTCTAATCCAAATATCATTCCCTAGTTAGGTTTTAGTGTTATAATTTGTGTATCATCTCTGATATTTATTGCAAGTATTTATTTTATCATCTAATATTTAATAAATTTTCCATGATAGAAAACGAATAACATAATGATTCACAAGAGGAATCCACATTTATATTCAATTTTCTAGGTCATCTAATTTTTTAAAATTTCATTACTGTATTGAGTATGTTAATCTAATATGATACCAACCTATATAGTTGTTATAGTTTCATTGTATAAATTCTTAATCTAATCATGTTCGTTTGGAATCGATGAGGATTTGTGGGATGATATCACTATTTATAGTTAAATGGCTACCAATATATGGATCTATTGTGTGTGGGTTTTATTTTGTTCACGAATTGGTATAAATGGGTTTTTATACACATCTTGTTAACATAATAAGGTATTTTTACCATAAAGGAATTACTTCTTAATCTGTTACACTTAAACTATGTAAATATTTTCACTATGTGATTTTATGTTTTATTATAAGTGTAAAAATACACATGTAGAAATTTTTTGGTGTTATGGGATAAAATTTATCATCAATTTAAAAAAAAATTAATTAATAATTATTAATAAATTAACAAATAAATTAAAATAGATAATGTGCATAAAATTATATCAGTTGAAAAAAATCATCCTGACCATCATGTATCATTAATATTATGTATAATTGAATAAAATATAAATGATGGGAAACTTTATTATTTATGAGGTTAAATAAATTATTATATTTACTGTTTAAAATGTTTAAATTAAAATTAAATGATACAAATTTCATGACTTAAGTAAAATAATAATTTAACTATTGTCATGGTTATTATAATTAATCCAAAAAGAATAATTTGATACCCCAAAATGAAATTTACCATATTTAGAATTATAAAAATTGTCATGTCAAATAAAAGAGTCATTTTATCAATTTAACTTTTCTCATGTAAGGAAATTAATCCTAATATTAGTGTACAATATGCATAAAACCAATTATCCTTTGGAAAAGATTAATCATTAATCAAAATGTTATCATTATGATATAATTATTAAAATAAATGGTTCTGAATAATTATAAATAATTATTATCATTCAAATATTATTTATTTAATATTAAAAAAAATAAAAAGTCGTTATCTCTATAACAAACCAAAAATTATATCAATGAAATTTTCATTTTAATAATATTTCATTGTAACGACCCGTCCCCCAGGGCCCGTGCATTAACTAACCCAAGCCCACCTTCCATAGGCTTGGTGCTGGCGACTAGCACCAAAGGAGAAATTCCCAAAATCTAGGAAGGTATTATCTTTCTAACTATAAACACACACAACAGAGCACAAATTTGGATACAAAACACAAAGCAAAACAGTATAATAAGAGAGTGCTATAAAGTAAAGGGGCTGGAAATATAATCCCAATGGTAAAGTACAAGTATAATTGAAAATTAAAAAATAGCTAAAAGGTGAAAAGCAGCTCCTGGACCGTCCACCGTGGATCCCACCTAAAGGGTATATACATATAGCCTTTTCAACACTCCACGTCTGTCAGTCTTTTCTGTGTACCGACACATCATATGGTCCACCTATGAGTATCGTCTATTCCTAGTACACTCAACCTCAATCAGCGATGTCTGTCGTATGCATCCAATACATCATGGTACGGGAATATCCCGTGCATGGATGAGTATAACGATACTTAGAAGGGACCGTGAGACCCTCAAGGTCTCTCAAAATCCACCAAGAATAATCCACAGAGTATGAAATCAATGGATAACAATTACATAGGTATACGCACATACATATACCTATGTTATCATGTAACACATCTCAATCAATATCAAAACACAGAATCCACTGACTACGCTCACAAAAGTATACAACTTTTGTAGAGGGATAGAGATGATCTGATTTTGCCACTGAATCATCTATTCTGTCGAACCCACAATGGATCTGGGAACAGAAATCAGAACAATCGAACCCACATAGAATCTAAGAACAGTATCTAGAGCTGTCGAACCCACACAAGATCCAGGAAAAGTAGTCAGAACTGTCAAACCCACACAGGATCCATGAAAAGTAGTTAGAGCTGTTGAACCCACATAGGATCCAGGAATAGCGGTTTGAACTGTTGATCCCACACAGGATCCAAGAACAGTAGTTAGTGCTGTTGATCCCACATAGGATCTAAGAATAGTGGTTTGAACTGTCGAACCCACACATAATCCAGGAACAATAATCAGAGCTGTCAAACCCACATATGATCCTGGAACAACAGTTTGAATTATTGATCCCACATAAGAACCAGGAACTGTAGTCAGACCTGTCGAACCCACATAGGATCCAAGAATAGCAGTTTGACCTATCGAACCCACACAGGATCCAGGAATAGTAGTCAGAGTGGTCGAACTCACACATAATCCAGGAAAAGTGGTTTGAACTGTTGAACACACACAAGATTCAGGAAAAGTGGTTTGAACTCTCGAACCCACATAGGATCTAGTAATTGTAGATAGAGTTATTGAAGCCACTCATGATCTAGGAACAACAGTATGAACTGTCGGACCATCATAATATCCAGGAAGAGTAGTCATAGAAGAGTAAGCCACCATGTCTCCGCACAAGCCCGCTTGAATTCAGGAGGGTCCACTTCTCATGCCAAGTGTCGATAAATCAACATCGATGAAGTCCCATGATGAAACACTCTAAAGCTCGGCCTCGTCATATGGATCTCAACACAATAGATGACATGTCAATCAGATGCCCGGTCTGAGAGTTATTAGCCTTTTAGTACTGGGGTCCTGATTGGATTCGTGGATGATCCAACCCGACCGTAACACAACTATACCCCGAACTCAAGTGGGGTATACACAAAGGAACTGTTAAGCTCCAATATTACCAGCGCCGCTAAAGTTTCATCAAACGGACGTTCGGTATCCAGGATATGGATAAAATAAAATAAATGGTCGGTAATAGGACTGGGTCCGGTACGACCTAGTCTGACAGACCCAGCCCATCTTAGATTGGACAGACCTGGTTCGGGTTCAGCCTGGCCTGACCCATTGGATTCGGCACGGCCTGCTGGCCCTTTCCTAGTAGGCTGTGATGGATGCAAGTAGCATGAGGGCACCGACCAGTCATGAGGGCGGGGACTGATCATGAAGGATCGGACCAACAACTTGTCAGTGAAAGGGCGTTTCAGCACGGGGGAACAACGTGGGGTGGAAGTGATCAGCTCAGTCGGCTGCGTATGGCGCATGGCATGGTGGCTCACCCTGGGAGGTTGGGGCCGGTTTAGCCAGATTCGTGAGGGCACGGCTTGGACGGCTCAGCCCAGATGGCTGCATCCGGTTAGGCCAGAGCCGCGAGGGGCACGGCTCGGCCCTGAAGTCCGAGGTTGGTTAGGCCAGTGGAAATGGGGTGGGGGCGCACAGAGTGCACGGATGGTAGAGGCCAGTGCAGCTCAGGCTAGCAGGGCCAGCGCGGTTCGGTCGGCGCGGTCGGGAGGCCGACGGGCGGTCTGGCAGCTGGGAGCGTGGCGGGCGGCTTGGACCCGGTTCGTCTGAAGCCTCGTGAGGGCGAAATGGGTTGTGGAGTCCACGGCTAGCGTGGTCTTTGGCTGTCGCCTCATCGTTTCTATGCCTCGTCATTTTTTTGCCTCGTCGCCCGTCCAATGAACATCACAAACAAGAACGCAGAGGGGTCTAGAAATGTTGTTTGGCCCACACCCTCCGCATTTAGGGTGGTAGCTAGCATATCAATTCCTTCTTGAAGTTAAAATAATTACCAAGAAGGATATAGAAGAAGTAAATTATATAAACACTCTACATCATCCCCCCCCCCCCAAAACAATTCCCAACCCACAAGGAAAATAATCCACAATGATTATTTTTTTTGGAAGTGAAGAATTAATGGAATAATATTCAAATTAATTCCCTACCGTGTCTGTTGTGTTTCGATGTTGGCATGAAAAGGCGGACATCAATTCATTGTAGACGAACACATCCTACATTGAAGTAGTCCGAGGAAGAAGTTTGAAAGAGGTTGTTCTTCGTATTCAAATGCATTCCTCATCGACATTCTTTTTCTGTGGAGTGTTCGTCATTGTAGAGTGCAATCCTCCAAGTGTTGGGTGTTTCATTACTTTACCAGCGCATCTTCGCTTGGTGAAGCCATCCCAAAACTCCCTCTTAATATCCATATATATAGGAGATGGGGGAAGAAAAATAACTATCGTGGAATATATGACAGTTCATTTATTTGGAACCTTCCTAAAACCCAACGACACTATAACTTAATATAAAAAAAGGGTCAAGCCAAATCAAAACAATTGATAGCGTTTAATTTTATTTCGACACATAAAATTAATTGTTAGATTTTAATTTTATGTTGACAAATAAAATTAATTGATTGATTTTAATTTAATGTTGACACATAAAATTAATTTATATGTTTTAATTTTATTTTAACACAAAAAATTAATTCACAGAATTTAATTTTATTCCGACACATAAAATTAATTGAAATTATTTTATTTTAATTTGACACATAAAAGTAAATTGAGGAAGTTGAGGGGATTCCTCCCCCCCCCCATAATGATGGATAAAACTCGAGTGGTCCCCACCACCATAACCTCTCATGGGAGGTTATGGTGTGGTGGTCCCCACTTCAAAATTCTACAATGATGGTTGCAAAAGATAAAATAAAATAAAACATCTGTTTATTTTATTTTATTGTTTCATGAAAAACCCAAAAACTATCATTCACCCGCAACCAAATGCCATTGAGGTGACGGTCTCTTTAAGAAAAAACGGGTGCTTCAAGTTCATCGATGCCCTCAGATTTTGATTTCGAGCACCGGTTAAAAAGTTACAAAATGCCACACACGCATTTAATGAACATTCCCAAAAAAAGTACAGAAAATTATTTTCAGTCCCCCTTGACTAAATCTCATCGAGGATATGATCTTCCAATATGAAACACCCCCCATCTAACCCAAAAGAACTTTCGGATTTTCAATCTGAGTTACCATTTAGATGTTATGAATTTTACAATAAAATAATTTTCACTTAATTATTTTATTTGTGGCTAAAAACTAACATTCTATGATGGCCCATGTCGGCCAATATTAGTATCTTCATAAAGAAATAATACCCTAAAGTGATCAATGGTGGTATTGGATTTTTAATCTGAGTTACCATATGTGAGTAATAAGAATTTGAAAAATAAAATAATTTATTTAATTATTTTATTTATGATTATGCCATTTTTGGGTTCTCTCACAGGAGGCTCGTACTAAATAATCATAAGTCTCGCCTAGGGTTAACCCGTCATCCTGAGTGAAACAGTTCCCTCTGATTTATGATCTGAGTAACCATTTAAGAGTTATTCCACTTTTTAGGAAAACATTTTATGCACGTTAAATTTATCTTAACAAAACATCAACGGATCATTCTGGGCACTCCGGGACTCGGAATCATAAGCCGTAAAATTTAGTGGACTCGTAAAATAACCATGTATTTTAAACAAATCATGGAAATTATTGTTATTTACATTCTCAATACCTTAGGTCTCTATGGCCCCGTATTCCATAACCCAAACTAAGGAAACAAGTGGGGGTACTGAGCGCGCTTCTGATCCTCCCACTCCCATGCACTCTTCTGGAGGTTACCATAGTGCCAGCGAATGTGCACTAGAGGTATTGACCATCCAAAAAGGTCCCCCTCCCGCCGATCCTCAATCTTTACTTGAACCTCTGTAAATGATTCCCAGCATTGACGTTCAACTCTCTATAGTCGATGATGTTATAAGGGTTATGCACGTATCTCCTCAGCTGGGGTACGTGGAAGACGTTGTGCAGCCGGTCCGACTGAGATAGAAGAGCAAAGTAGTAATCCAACTTTACAACTATGATGAGGACTAGAAAAGGTCCAATGAACCTTGGAGATAACTTGCCGCCTCAGCCAAATCTCTACAAACCTTGTCGAGTTGAGACCTATAGAAAGATGTGGTCACTATCCTCAAACACCGGAGGTCTCCATATCCAGTATTCATATGACTTTTTCCAGCTATATGCAGTCTTCATCCGCTCATGGATGATCTGAAACTTCTCTGTGGTAGCCTGTACCATCTCTGGTCCAACTAGTGCTGACACCCCTAAGTCATTCCAGCACATAAATGATCTGAAAGGTCACCCGTACAATGCCTCGAATGGTTCCATACCAATAGTGAAGTGATAGCTAGTGTTTTATGAAAACTCCACCTAAGGCATGTGATCCTCCCAGTTGTGACCGAAGAAGAGGACCCAAGCACACATCATGTCCTCAAGGGTCTGAATGGTCCGCTTAGTCTGACCAACCATCTGAGGATGGAAGGAGGTTCTCAAATGAAGCTGCATCCCAAAATCCTCTTTAAACTCCTTCCATAGCCGGGAAGTAAAAGCGTGCTTCATGATCAAAGTCAATCATCGAGGGTACTTCATGTAACTAAAAAATATTCTAAACATAGAGGCATCTCAATCCCTCTACTGATCCCAGCTCTCAGATCGGTAGGAAGTGGAATGACATGGTGAGTCGGTCGATGATCACCCAAAACAAGTCATGTCCACTTGATGTACGTGGAATTCCGGTCACAAAGTCCATTAATATCACATACCACTTCCACTCTGGGACCACTAAAGGTTGAACTAAGAATTATGGTACCTGATTCTCTTCCTTCACTTTCAGAAAAGTGGGGCACCGAGAAACAAAATCTGCAATAGATTTCATCGTTCCCAGCCAGCAGTGCTATCGTCAGAGACCCCGATCCATCTTCTCCAATCTTGGATGTAACACTAGAGGGGATGGTGGAACTACCTCAACACTTCCTCCTAATGTGACACTGGTATAATGGTATGTCTTCTAAAGATAATGACATCCCCCCCCCGTCATAAAATACCTCAGGTGCTTGTCCTATGGATATCTGATCACATCGTGTCTCGTAGTCTGTGTCCATACACTGCGCCTCCCTTATTCATTGATGAAGTGTGGGACTGACTGTAAGAGACTAATGAAAAGCTACTCTATCTCTAGCCACAAAGTATTTCTAGACAGCGGCCAGCAGCTTTGTCGCCTCACTTAGCAGATACAGGACAAACCTCCTACTGAGTGTGTATACTACCATGTTCCCCTACCTAGGAGAGATGAAGATCTAAAAGTCATCTTCTGCAACCATAAGGGTGAGGTTGGATGACTCACAAGTGATTTCATGCACACTCCTATGCATGAGTTTATCCTATTCTTCCTGAGATTCCTTTTTTTTACGAACATGGATAACCCCATCCTAATGCTGTAGATAAACCATGACCTCTTTTTTCTTAATACAGTTAATCTGAGTGTGAACTGTGAATGTCATGTCCAAACCCAAACTAATGTTGTAAGGCGTCAACCCTACCACCAAGAGGCTCCAACCAAAACTCTTATCTGAAGGGTCATATCACACCATCGGCGTATATGTGATTATTAAGTCTCCTCCAAAAGGTGTCTCCCAACGTGAGGGTCAATTCAACAGTTTAATCTGAAACTCTAGGTCTTGGACACGATTTTTGGAAGGAAATAATGATTGGTACCTATGTATATTGATACGATAGCTAGTAGTAGACATATACTGAACCACGAATCATTCCTAGAGCCCTTGGGTCGTATTCATGGACCGTATGCAATAACTATATTCCCATGTCCTCTAGATAACTAAGCCTGGTGGGGACCACAAAAAGGGGTTGTTGTAAAATGTCAAAAATTACACCCCTACATGCTATTCTCCTAGCTCTGCTTCCACATCTGATGCCCTTAAAATTCATATGTACCTAACACATCCTCTTCCAAAAACATTTTACATGCCCAAGTCACTGAGACTGGTGCCATTTTCTTAATTTCACACTGTAAACATTCACTAGCTCTATTCTCTCAGTAAAAGAACATTTAACCACAAAGGTTCTCTATAGAACCCAAGCGTAAGTAGAAATGTATAAAGGAATAGTGCTTTCTCGGATGTCTATTGAACAAACCTCGCTCTGATGTTCGATCCCTAAGGCACTGATTTCATGTAACACCCCAAGCTTCTATGGTACGCTTCTCTTTGAATAATGTGATAGCGTGTGTTGTACGCAACACCGAGTTCTAACACACCATAACCAATCAAACTAGCCGTTATGAATATTAATACCTACTTTTTGAAATTATATATATTTTATATTTTAAAATGGACTTCATTTTTGGATTTGGAATATCGAATTTATCCTAAGGTAAAATTTTGGTACTTTTCGGATAACTTTCATATTTTGATGAATAGTGAAAATTACTAAAATTTAATTAAAAACAACTTTTTTAATCAAAATAATTAATAGTGATAAATTATAAATTTGAGTGGTTTTAAAGTATATTTAGAATATATTTTTACCATTTAATATAATGTTGGTCATTGGACACAATTTTACAATTAAACCGAACATAAATAAGTGTCAATCTTTTGATAGTTATTATCTCTTAAAAACACGCTTTTTGTTTTGACAGCGGAAATTAATTTTAAATTAATTTCTGCCACTTCTATATTTTGAATTTAGAAAAATGGATTCCATATTTGGAATCAGGATCTCCAAATTGTGTAAATAGATAACTTTTATTTTTAGACATTTTGAATAAAAACTGTGGAAAATATTTTATTTACCATGGTTAAGGATAAATCTGGTAAATAAGGGTTAAAAAATAATATTATAATAATACTAAATTACCCTAAAACGTGTCCTAGCCTTATTGGTTGATAAAAGGTCGACCACAGGCATCATTGGGTCGATTTTGGGACCCCATGGTGCCACTTGAAGGTGATAGGTACACTTTTTTTAATTAAGTTAAAATGAATACAAAAATGACACAAGCATATATCTTTTAGAAAAACAATTATTACATAGGGTTATATATGTTTGATTTTAGATTATAAATACTCATTAGAAATATAAAAATATTTTCTACAAAATGATATTTTGTTTATAATTTTTAGACATTATATAATTTAATTTATTTATGACACAATGACGATGTAGTAATTACTATAATAGTGAAAAATTAAAATAATTGATATTATAAATACCCAAATAAATATAATATGAAACTTTTAATTAATTAAACTAATTTTATAGGATAATATGATATATTAGGATTGATTTAATTGACTTTTTTCTATGTAATCAATCTGTTATGAGTTTCAAAAAAATAAACTATTGAATAGTGTCAAAATTGACAAAAAAGAGTTCTTAAAACAAATATTATATTATTAATTGATATTAAATTCCTAAAAATCTATGGTTCGGCCAAGAGACTTATATCATGATAGGTTAATCCTTAATGGACCACTTGGGGGTCTCTTTGATGTATATAGTATGTTTATTAACCATATTATATAAAAATACAAAGAGACATTGTAAAAGTGAAACTAATTAATTTAGAGTTAATACTTAATGATAAGGTTAATATAAGTACCCCAACCTGTATAAATTCTATTGGTTGGGTTTTTTTCGACCTATACCCACCTTAACATTTAAATAATAATATTTGGAGCCATTGGAAACCGAATATGAATTTATTATAAACTAATATCTCTAGCCTTTCCAAAGGTGCCCCTAAACCCTCTTATAAAAGGGCACACCTTCTTCTCATTTCTTCACACCTTCAAATCCTTTTGGTTCGGCCAAACTCTGCCGAAATACTCTCCCAACTTCCCTCACTACAACCTAGAGGTCTTAGTTTGACCAGAAAGCCAACCTAAGGATCCCTTTTGATCAAATCAAAAGGAAGAACCCGAAGAAGAGGTAATGATTTCACCCCCCTTTTCCAAGTTCATTTCTTCATCCACTTCTTCTTCCTTTGTTGTTACCATTATAAAATAATAACTCCAGTATCATATATATACTGTTATTTTATTATAAATATGGTTCAACCATATTCAGTATTCTATCCTCCCTTTGAATAAAATGTCACCATACGTGCGTACGTACGGCTTACCGTCTCCACGTCGTGGTGTAATTGTTATTCAATATATTATTATTTGGATGGGGTATACTAATGATGTGTAACTCATTTAAATAATAAATATAACATGTTTATTATTATTTATATACGATATACCATCCATTTATATATTATTTTAATATCAAAAGAATCATATTGTCGCTCGTGCGTACGTACGGACTACCGTCTCCACGAACGCGATGAGATTCATTCTCCATCGTATCCATTCAAGTATAATTATCATTTGATGATTTAAAAAATGATTTTTAAGGACTTCATAACATTCTGGATATGAATAATATACAACCTATCCTTTACAACCATGTCTTACATAACAAAACATATAAAAGAAAACAAGTAATTTAACACCCGAAACAACGATAATACTATGATATTATTATCAAATCAATATTAAAATATCATATATGAAATCATATTAATGTATATGATTCTTGTATAATTTAGTAACAATTATTTCACCATTATACAGGAGGTTAACCTACCCTAACCAAGGAAAAGTACAAGTTAAGGGTTATTTCACAATCTCTTCATTATCCGATGTTGTTTATATGTAATAATCTACTGGGATCTCTTTACCATCAACATCCATGTTTTCGTAGAAATGTATTTCAATTTTTTTTTATTTACAAGAATATGGGTTAAATTCATTTATACCCTTGTTTCACTTTTTATAAGAGTAATCTTTCCGCCATTTTCAAAACAAGGTCCTTTTTAAACTTTTCGACAGAATTAAGGTAAGAATGTTTTTTTACTTATACGGCGGGTGCAGTTATTTTCCTCCATTATAAAATCTTCAAAGCTTTCCTTACAAGATTATAAGAATATTTTCAAAGAAAATGTTTTATTTTATATGTCTCTTAAATGATTTCAAAAATAGAAAGAGATATTTCTCTAAAAAGTGTTTTGATTTCATCTATGTCAATATCCTTTGATGGATTTTACGCTTATTTGAAGTTGATTTATTATGATACAAAACTTCTATATTGTATTGAAGGTTTTGTGATATGTTTGACTGTGGATGTGCTATTTTTATACCATTAATAGTTTAGGATGATGTTATTGACATTTCATATGCTAGTTTTAATACGAATGTTTATGTTATGTTTAAACCTTTTCATATGGGAATGCATTGGACTTAATATGTGACAGGTGGAACCTGCTATAGCTCCTCGATGCATCGGTAGGTCTCATGAGACAAACTAGTGTCTTGGCACAAGGCCTTGACAAAATATTATTTGTAGTCTTGGCACGAGGCCTTGGCTATGTGGTTATGATAGTCTGGCATTATGCATTCCAACATTATGAAAGTGGTTATTGATATTGCATGTGATTATTCGATTAGTAGAATATCCATGTGAACATGTAAATTGCATTATTTCATTTTACTTTTTCCATACTATGTTGAAGTTCAGGTTTAAAAGGCTTTTGTTTTAGTAATGCATTGCCTTAAATGTTTATGCTTATTTTGAATGTTCCGCTATATTGTCATCCTTACTGGGAATTTGAGCTCACCACTTTTCAATGTTTTATTTTTCCCAGGAAGTGAAGAAGTAAATTATGAATGACCTGCAGAGATATTATGTGGGGATATGAGTGTGGATTATGGAAAAAATATGTTGTTCTAGTTGTTTTTCATTTTATGATGTAATGTAAGACTTATGAATATATCTAGTGTTTCCAAGGCTACTAAACCAATCGGTATTTCGAGATTTGATCTTTCTTGTGATCATTCCAATGTTATGTAATAATGCACCGACTCTGGGTAACTAGGGTCAGGGCATTACAGTTGGTATCAGTGGATGTTTAGTACAAACATTGTAAGCTAGATTTAGATAAACTCTGAATAGAGTATGTAGACCTAAGATGAACTTTGATGATTAGTATAGAAGAACTTCCTAGAATTTTTGTATTGTAAAGATTTTGTGAGTTTTCCGAGCAATACATCCCTGTCTGGATACGAGCAGGTAGAGGCGGCTCTGGCACAGATGTACCTAGGGGTAAAACCCGAAAACACCGCTTTGAGCTAGACTCGAACGGGAACTGGTGCACGACAACGGGCCTTGCTGCACTCTTGGTTCTGACACTCCCAGGGGATATTCTTAGGATAACTATCATTTTCTTTACAAATCATTATGAAGGGTTTATGAGTATATACTTCCTCAAAGAAAACATTTTTATGATTATGGATTATTTCCATAAATAGTTCAATTTATGTTAAGTGTTTTATACGTATAGGATTATGTATTTTTATTAATAAACAGATATAGTTTATGAAATTGTTCAGAAATGGTGCCTAGTGGAAGAAATGGAAACTGTATCAATGCACGCACTCCATGTAGGGTTTTCCCTCCTGCTCAAGATAATTATAGTGGGGATGGTGATGCAACTGGTGCCGATCAGCTAATCACCATACTGGGACAACTTACTCAGGTTATGAATAATAACCTTACCCGTATGGAGCACTCTGATCCACAGCGTGGAGGATCAATGTTAGATCGATTCATGAGGCAACAACCACCAACGTTAAATGGGAGTACAAATCCCTTAGTAGCTGAGCAATGGATAAATTCCCTAGAGAAAATATTTCAGGCTTTGGGGAGCAGTGAAAGGGAAAAAGATATCATGGAAGTTTACCGCCTCATTGGAGATGCTGATCAATGGTGGTCATTGATTCAAAACATGAAGGAAGATGTTGAAGTATCAAATATGGAATGGAGGGAGTTCAAAGATCTGTTTTTAGGAAAATACATTCCTCGCGACCATCGATCAGATACGGAAAGGCAATTTCTGAGTCTGAGACAAAAGGTGGATGAGAATGTCACTAAGTATGAGGCTAACATTACAAGGTTAGCAAGGTATGCTGAAGATTATATACGTAAGCCAAGAAGTAATATTGATCATTTCTTTGATGGGTTAAGACCATTTCTTTGTCGAGCATTAGTCTCACAATACTTTTCATCGTACGAAGACATTGTCTCATGTGCTATCAAGACTGAAAAGGAATTCTCTAAGTCTTATGACTTTAAAGCAAAGAAAGAGAAGAAGAGACCTGCTGATCAATTTGGGAATGGAAATAAGGGGAAGAAGGGAAAGATTGAATATCCATCTTGTGGTAAATGCGGGAAGAAACATTCGGGTACTTGCGTGAAGGGAATGGGAGTTTGTTACAAGTGTGGTGAAAAAGGCCACCAAGCTCGTGATTGTAAGGGGAAAAAGGAAGCTACCAACGTTCAGTGCTACAATTGCAGGGAGATGGGGCATTATGCAAATGAATATCCTAAGTGTCTGGAGAACATACCTCAAAAAAGGCCAAGGGATCAAGGCCAGGATTATGCTATCACTACTGCTGAGGTAGAAGCTCCGAAAGACGTGGTGGCAGGTAATTTAATGGTTTCCTCGAGTTTAGCAAATGCATTATTTGACTCTGGATCATCGCATTGTTTCATATCTTCCCAGTTTGCTAAGAAAATTAGATATTTCCAATTTGATTTAATAACGGAGTTGTCAGTTAAAACTCCTAAGGGAAGTATCATTGCAACAAAGTTTTGTGAATCAGTCCCCATCAGAGCACATAAATGTTCTTTATCTTCTAATCTCATCGCCATACCTATGATTGAGTTTGATATAATCCTCGGTATGGACTGGCTTTCAGACTATGATGCGAATATTTATTGTAAGAAGAAAGAGGTTAGGATTCTTGATGATAATGATAAAGAACACCTTATCTTTAGAGCAGAATCGTCACTACCTAATTCTTATTCAGATCCACCCCCAGTAGCTCAACATAATTCAATTATTTAGGAGGAATAGAATGAAATAACTATCGGTGAGGAAAGGAAAGTTCAAATAGAGGATGTACCTGTTGTGAAAGAATTTGTAGATGTATTTCTGGAAGATTTACCTGGACATCCTCCAGAACAAGAAGTTGAGTTTTCCATTAATTTGATTCCTAGATCAAGGCCTATATCGAAGACCCCATATAGAATAGCCAATGTAGAATTAGTTGAACTAAAGAAACAACTAGAGTAATTGAGTAAAAATGGATTTATTCTACCTAGTGTTTCTACATGGGGAGCCCCTGTTCTTTTTGTTAAAAAGAAAGATTGATCTATGAGGTTATATATCGACTACAGGGAGATCAATGATATAACGATAATGAACAAGTATCCCCTACCACGTATTGATGATTTATTTGACCAACTGCATGGAGCTCAATAATTTTCAATGATTGACCTTCGATCTGGATACCATCAGTTGTGTGTGAAGAAGGAAGACATTCCAAAGACAGCATTTCGAACCAGGAACGGGCATTACGAGTTTACTGTAATGCCATTTGGATTGACTAATGAACCCTCTGTATTCATGGATCTGATGAATATAGTATTCGAGGAGTATCTTGATGAATTTGTGGTGGTATTTATTGATGATATCTTGGTATAATCCAAAACCTACGAAGATCATGAAAATCATTTGCGCATTATCTTGAAGACTCTGAGGAGGCATGAATTATATGGGAAGTTTAGCAAGTGTGAATTCTGGCTTCATGAGATTTCTTTTCTTGTCCATATTGTCTCTAAAGATGGAATCTCTGTTGATCCTTCTAAGACCAAGGCAATCCAAGAATGGCCAGCACCTATGAGTATAATTGAGGTACGTAGTTTTATTGGTTTGGCAGGTTATTATCAACGTTTCGTCCAGAATTTTTCCCGATTGGCTAACCCATTAATGAAGCTCACACGTAAAGGGGTTAAATTTGTTTGGACAAAAGAGTGTGAAGAATGTTTCGAAGAACCGAAGAGAATATTAGTCAATGCTTCTATATTGACTCTACCATCGGGGAATGATGGGTTCGTTATTTATAGTGATGCATCAAAGAAAGGGCTTGGTTGTGTCCTTATGCAAAATGATCGAGTTATTGCCTATGCATCACAACAGTTGAAAATTCATGAACAAAACTATCCTACTCATGATCTCGAGTTAGCAGCTGTGATCATTACTTTGAAGATATGGAGGCACTACCTCTATGGTGAAAAATTTGAGATTTATACTGATCACAAGAGTTTGAAGTATATTTTCTCACAAAAAGAACTCAACATGAGGCAAAGGATATGGCTTGAATTACTCAAGGATTATGATTATACGATACACTACCACCCGGGGAAAGCAAACAAGGTGGCAGATGCTTTGAGTAGAAAAGACCATGGAGTTTTGAACAATATGAGAATTGAAAGGGATCCAATTTTCATGGATCTAGTGAAGATGGACATGGGAATAACCAGGGAAGGTGAAACATCAATGCTTTTTCAAATGGTTTCCAAACCATCTTTACTAGAAAGGATTAAGAGTTCTCAGACCGATGATGAAGAATTTCAAAAGAAGATTAAAGTTGTGAATGATGGGAGATTGAGAGACGTTATGTATGAAGATGGAATTTTGAGATTCGGGAAGAGACTTTGTGTTCCCGATATACCTGGTCTAAAAAGGGAATTGTTGGATGATGCTCATAGTTTCAATTTATCTATACAACCTGGGAGCACCAAAATGTATAGAGATTTGAAGGAACATTTTTGGTGGGACAACATGAAGAGGGAGATTGTTGATATTGTGTCAAGATGTATGGTTTTTCAACAAGTGAAAGCTGGAAGGAAACAGCCTGGAGGAGTCATGCATCCTCTTCCCATACCGAAGTGGAAATGGGACAATATTACGATGGACTTTGTCATGGGGCTACTAAAGACTCCTAGAAGGAACGATGCAATATGGGTTATTATTGATCGTCTTACCAAGTCAGCACATTTTCTTGCTATAAGAGAAGATCTACCCCTGGAACGTCTAGCAGGACTATATATTAATGAAGCTGTGAGACTTCATGGAGTACCCCTATCAATTGTTTCTGATTGTGATCCCCGTTTTACTTCAAGATTTGGGAAAAGTCTTTAGAAATCCGGGGATACTAAACTTCATTTGAGCACTGCATACCACCCTCAGACAGACGGACAATCAAAACGGACTATCTAGACCTTAAAAGAAATGTTGAGATCTTGCTCACATGACTTTCAGGGTATGTGGGATCAATATTTACCACTGGTATAATTTTCCTATAACAATAGCTTCCATTAGAGTATTCAGATGGCACCATATGAAGCGTTATACGGAAATAGATGTCATACACCAAACTGTTGGGATGACATTGGTGAAAGAAGACTTGTAGGCCTAGAACTGGTGGAGGAAACGGTGGAAAAGGTGAAGGTAATCCAAAATCACATCAAAGCAGCTCAAAGTAGGCAGAAGATCTATGACGATAATCGAAGGAAGGATTTGGAATTTCAAGTCGGTGATCATGTTTTCCTGAAGGTATCACCATGGAAGGAAGTCATATGTTTGGGTAAGAAAGGTAAATTGAGTCCCAGGTATATCGGACCTTTTTAAATTCTAGAATGAATTGGGGTTGTGGCTTACTGATTGGCAATGCTGCCAAGTCTCTCCAAAGTTCACGATGTGTTCCACGTATCTCTGTTGAGGAAATGCATGCCTGACCCAACGCATGTTCTCACCTATGAGGAATTAGAACTGGAACCCGATCTTTCCTATTGTGAAGAGCCCGTCGGGATTCTTGATACGAGAGAACAAGTACTGAGAAACCGGACGACGCGTCTGGTAAAAGTTTTGTGGAAAAACCATAAGATGGAAGAGGCAACGTGGGAACCCGAGGAAGTTATGATGAAGAACCACCCGAGACTTTTCATGCGGTAGTATTCTAGAAATTTTGAGGACAAAATTATTTGAAGGAGGGGAGAATGTAACACCCCATGCTTCTATGATACGCTTCTCTTTGAATAATGTGATAGCGTGTGTTGTACGCAACACCGAGTTCTAACACACCATAACCAATCAAACTAGCCGTTATGAATAGTAATACCTACTTTTTGAAATTATATATATTTTATATTTTAAAATGGACTTCATTTTTGGATTTGGAATATCGAATTTATCCTAAGGTGAAATTTTGGTTCTTTTCGGATAACTTTCATATTTTGATGAATAGTAAAAATTACTAAATTAAAATTAAAAACAACTTTTTGATTCAAAATAATTAATAGTGATAAATTATGAATTTGAGTGGTTTTAAAGTATATTTAGAATATATTTTTACCATTTAATATAATTTTGGTAATTGGACACAATTTTACAATTAATCCGAACATAAACAAGTGTCAATCCTTTGATAGTTATTATCTCTTAAAAACACGCTTTTTGTTTTAACAGCGGAAATTAATTTTAAATTAATTTCTGCCACTTCTGTGTTTTGAATTTTGAAAAATGGATTCCATATTTGGAATCATGATTTCCAAATTGTGTAAATAGGTAACTTTTATTTTTGACATTTTGAATAATTACTGTGGTAAATATTTTATTTACCATGGTTAAGGGTAAATCTGGTAAATAAGGGTTATAAAATAATATTATAATAATACTAAATTACCCTAAAACGTGTCCTATCCTTATTTTTTGATACAAGTTCGACCATAAGAATCTTTGGGTCGATTTTGGGACCCCATGGTGCCACTTGTAGGTGATAGGGACACTTTTTTTTAATTAAGTTAAAATGAATACAAAAATGACACAAGCATATATCTTTTACAAAAACAATTATTACATAGGGTTATATATCTTGGATTTTAAATTATAAATATTAATTATAAAGATAAAAAGATTTCCTACATAATGATATTTTATTTATAATTTTTAGACATTAAATAATTTAATATATTTATGACACAATAATGATGTAGTAATTACTATAATAGTGAAAAATTAAAATAATTGATATTATAAATACCCAAATAAATATAATATGAAACTTTTAATGAATTAAACTAATTTTATAAGTTAATATGATATATTATGATTTATTTAATTGACTTTTTTCGAAGTAATCAATCTGTTACGAGTTTCAAAAAAATCAACTATTGAATAGTGTCAAAATTGACATAAAAGAGTTCTTAAAACAAATATTATATTATTAATTGATATTAAATTCCTACAAATATAAGGATCGGCCAAGAGACATATATCATGATAGTGTAATCATTAATGGACCACTTGGGGGTCTCTTGGATGTATATAACATGTTTATTCACCATATTATATAAAAATACATAGAGACATTGTAAAAGTGAAACTAATTAATTTAGAGTTAATACTTAATGATAAGGTTAATATAAGTACCCAAACCTGTCTAAATTTTATTGGTTCAGTTTTTTTCAACATATACCCACCTTAGAATTTAAATAATCATCTTTTGAGCCATTGGAAACCGAATATGAATTTATTATAAACTAATATCTCTATCTTTTCCAAAGGTGCCCCTCACCCCTCTTATAAAAGGGCACACCTCCTTCTCATTATTCACACCTTGAAAGCCTTTTGGTTCGGCCAAACTCTGCCCAAATACTCTCCCAACTTCCCTCACTACAACCTAGAGGCCTTAGTTTGATCAGAAAACCAACCTAAGGAGCCCTTTTGATCAAATCAAAAGGAAGAACCCGAGGAAGAGGTAATGATTTCACCACCCTTTTCCAAGTTCATTTCTTCTTCCACTTCTTCTTCCTTTGTTGTTACCATTCTAAAATAATAAATCCAGAATCATATATATACTGTGATGTTATTATAAATATGGTACAACCATATTCAGTATTCTATCATCCCTTTTAATAACATGTCCCCATACGTGCGTACTTACGGCTTACCGTCTCCACATCGTGGTGTAATTGTTATTCAATATATTATTTTTTAGATGGGTATAATAATGATGTGTAACTAATTTAAATAATATACATAGCATGATAATGATTCTGTATATATGATATACCATCCATTTATATATTATTTTAATATCAAGAGAATGATATGGTCGCTCGTGCGTACGTACAGACTACCATCTCCACGAACGTGATGAGATTCATTCTCCATCGTATCCATTCAAGTATAATTATCATTTGATGATTTAAAAAATGATGTTTAAGGACATGATATCATTCTGGATATGAATAATATACAACCTATCCTTTACAAACATGTCTTACGTAACAAAACATATAAAAGAAAACAAGTAAATTAACACCTGAAACAACGATAACACTAAGATATTATTATCAAATCAATATTAAAAGATCATATATGATATCATATTAATGTATATGATTCTTGTATAATTTAATAACAATTATTTCACCATTATACAGGAGGTTAACCTACCCCAACCAAGGAAAAGTACAAGGTAAGGGTTATTTCACAATCTCTTCATTATCCGAGGTTGTTTATATGTAATAATCTACTGGGATCTCTTTACCAAACACATCCATGATTTCTTAAAAATGTATTTCAAAACATTTTTATTATTTACAAGAATATGGGTTAAAGTCATTTATACCCTTTTTGACTTTTTATAAGTGGAATCTTTCCGTCGTTTTCAAAACAATGTCCTTTTTAACCTTTTCGACAGAATTAAGGTAAGAATGTTTTTTAACTTATACGGCAGGTGCGGTTATTTTACGCCGTTATAAAATCTTCAAATATTTCCCTACAAGCTTATAAGAATATTTTCAAAGAGAATGTATTATTTTATATGGCTCTTAAATGATTTCAAAAATAGAAAGAGATATTTCTCTAAAAAGTGTTTTGATTTCATATATGTCAACATCCTTTGATGGATTTTATGCTTATTTGATGTTGATTTATTATGATACAAAACTTCTATATTTTATTGAAGGTTTTGTGATATTTTTGACTGTGGATGTGCTATTTTTATACCATTCATAGTTTATGGTGAAATTATTGACATTTCGTATGCTAGTTTTAATATGAATGTTTATGTTATGTTTAAACCTTTTCATATGGGAATGCATTGGACTTAATATGTGACGGGTGGAGCCCACTATAGCTCCTTGATGCATCGGTAGGTCTCATGAGACAAACTAGTGTCTTGGCACAAGGCCTTGACAAAATCTTATTTGTAGTCTTGGCACGAGGCCTTGGCTATGTGGTTATGATAGTCTGGAATTATGCATTCCAACATTATGAAAGTGGTTATTGATATTGCATGTGATTATTCGATTAGTAGAATATCCATGTGAATAAGTAAATGGAATTATTTCATTTTACATTTTCCATACTATGTTGAAGTTCAATATTAAAAGGCTTTTGTTTTAGTAATGAATTGCCTTAAATGTTTATGCTTATTTTGAATGTTCCGCTATATTGTTATCCTTACTGGGCATTTGAGCTCACCCCTTTTCTATGTTTTATTTTTCCCAGGAAGTGAAGAAGTAAATTATGAATGACCTGCAGGGATATTATGTGGGGATATGAGTGTGGATTATGGAGACAATATGTTGTTTTAGTAGTTTTTCATTTTATGATGTAATGTAAGACTTATGAATATATCTAGTGTTTCCAAGGCTACTAAACCAATCAGTCTTTTGAGATTTGATCTTTCTTGTAATCATGGCAATGTTATGTAATAATTCACCGACTCTAGGTAACTAGGGTCGGGGCGTTACATTGTATCGTATTCAGTGAGTTCCAGGAATAATTAGTATGCATTGATGAATACTCAGCAACTGAAATGTCATCCTTCTGAAGTTGTATAAGTTATAGAGAACTCTCAGCCACCTCCTCGATCCATTCCTCATCAGCCTGTGAGTCGGGATCGCCATGGGACCTGAGAGGCATCTGATGCATAAACACGTGTATGAAACTAAACCAACACATGTACTCTACCAAAACCTCCAGTTGTAACTGATAACCTATGGGTAGTGATATAGATGACATAGTACTCAAAGGTACTATCTCGGGCCAAGGTCCATATACCGAAGCCTCATCTCTAACCAGACCATACTCATGGTCGCTCACTGAAAACTACTTGTAGTTAACACCACCTTCTACTCTACTGGTGTCTCAACAAGATGGAAAACTATAGCAATCACCTCCAAACACTCTTCGATTGCATGGGAATAGGTCTCACCTCAAAACCTTAGAGGCCTTAGCTACGGGAACTCGCGTAACACGTTCAATCAGCGTGCATTGTCCACCAGTGTGGCTAGTTCTATCTTCTAGCCAACAGGTGGTGGTGCTACTGGTACACCACCTAAAGGTTCCAACATAGTAAGAGGGCCTTGCACAAGAGCCTCATTGCTCGGTGGGATATCAGTGCATACAACTCTCGAAAATATAACTGGCTGTTTGCGTGGAGGCATCCTAAAAGAAACATATGCGACATGGTCAAAAGATTATACCTGGTGACCTGACATAAGAAATCACAATAAATACACACATGAAATCAGTGTTTTCGTGCACTGAGTCAGAAATCAAGTGTCAGGGTCCTGGTGTATGGATAAATCATCCACAACACCATCACTTGACTCCAAGAATTGAGAAACACACTCGCTACTCTTAACACTATTGCATCATAGAAAAGATTAGAGTCCCATGTTTTGTGGTTGAAATGACTCCTCTGATACAAATTTGTCATGACTCGTCCCCCGAGGCCTGTGTCGGGACTACCCCAAGCCCGCCTTACATGGGCCAGGGGCTGGGAACTAGCACCAAAGGAAAAATTCTCTAAATCTTGAAAGGAAATACCATTATAACTCTAAACACACACAATAGAGCACACAACTTGATATAATACACTAAGAAAAACTATATGACAAGAGAGTGATAAAAAATTAAAGGGGATAGAAATAAAATCCCAACTATAAAGTAAAAGGACAACTGAAAAGGAAAAAATAGCTGAAAGATGAAAAATAATCTCCTAGATCATCTGCCACAGATCCTACCTGAAGGATAGGTACATATAATCTACTCGGCACTCCACTTCTGTCAGTATCCTCCGTGTACCGACACATAGTATAGTCCACCTCTGAGTATCGTCATGTCCGGGTATTCTCAGTCATAGTTAGCGTTATCCATCGTCTGTATCCAACACAATGAGGTGTTGGCATAACCCATGCATGGGTGAGTATAACGATACTCAGTACGGACCCCGATACCGTCAAGGTCTCTCAAAATCAACCATGAATAAAACATAGAGTTTTAAATCAACGTATAACCATTACATAGGTATATTCTCATACATATACCTATGATATTAAGTAACCCATCTAAATAAAGAGAAAAATATAGAAGTCACTATCTCATCTCCCATAGGTATACAACTTATGTAGAGAGATAGTGATGATTATATATATCCACTGAATCATTTATTCTGATGAATCCTCAAGGGATCCAAAAATAGAAATCAAAACTGTTGAACCCACACATGATCTTGGAATAGTTTCCAGTGCTGTCAAACCCACATAGGATCTCTTAACAGCGGTCAGAACTATCGAACCCACATAAGATCCCGGAAGAGTTGTCAGAGCTGTCGAACCCACACAGGATCTAGGAATAGCGGTTTGAACTGTCGAACCCACACAGGATCCATGAACAATAGATAGAGCTGTCGAACCAACATAGAATCTACGAATAGCAGTTTGAACTATCAAACCCACACAAGTTCTAAGAATAGTAGTCAGAGTTGTTGAACCCACACAGTATCAATGAACACTGGATTGAACTGTCGAAACCACATATGATCTAGGAACAGTAGTCATAGCTGTCGAACCCACACAGGATCCAAGAACAATGGTTTGAACTATCGAACCCATACAGAATCCAGGTACAGTAGTCAGAGCTGTCGAACCCCCACAGGATCTAGGAACAACTGTTTAAACTGTCGATCCCACATAGGATCCAGGAACATTAGTCAGAGCTGTCAAACCCTCAAAGGATCTATGAATAGTGGTTTGAACTATTGAACCCACATAGGATCCAGGAATAGTATTTAGAGAGAAGCAAGCCATAGGGTCTCCGCCCAAGCACGCTTGATTCCGGGAGGGTCTAATAAACAAGCCAAGTGTTGATACATAAACATCCATGAAGTCCAACGATGAAATATTTTTATGGTCTGCCTCATCAAAGGGATCTCAACACAATAGACAATTTGTTAATCAGACGCCCGGTTTGAGAGTTATTAGTCTTTTAGTTTTGGGGTCCCCTTTGGATTCATGCACGATCCAACCCGACTATAACTGAACTCTACCCCAAAAATCCAATGGGGTATACTCAAAGGGACGATCAAGATCCAAGATTACCAGTTCTGCTGATGGTTCGTCAAATAGAGGTCTGGTGCCAAAGATGTGGTCAAAAGAAAGTAATGGGTCGGTAGTAGGCAGGGGTCTTGTGCGACCCAGGCGGACCGACACGACCCGTCTTAGTCTAGGCCGACACAGTTCGTGCTTGGGTGGTCCGGACCCATTAGATCTGGCTCGTCCCACTGGGCCTCGCCTAGCAGGCCTTGAGCTGCGTGAAGGCGTGGACCGGTCATGGGTCGGTGAAAGGGAATTTCGGCCCGGTGGTGCCGCAAGTGGCGTGGGAGACCAGATCATCTAGGCGCACGTGGGGTACGACTCAATAGCTTGGATGGGGAGGTTGGAGCTGGTTCGTCAAGCGCTGTGAGGGCATGACTCGAACGGCTCATCCCAGATGGCTGAGGCCGGTGCGGCCTGCACTATGTGGGGCACGTCTCGGGCAGCGCAACCCAAAAGACCGAGTCCGGTTCAGCCAGTGGCTGCGCAAGGCACACGAAGTGTGCAGAGGCCAGAGGTCGGTGCGGCTCAGGTCGGGGGCTGGTGTGGCTTGGCCATAGCGCATAGGAGGAAGGTGGCGGCCGGGAGCTGGGTGGTACGGGTCAAAGTGGTTTGGCCGAGGCATCTAGGAGCGGGTTCGGCCGAAGCATTGCAAAGGTGGCATGGGATACGAAGTCTGTGGGTAGCATGGTTGTTGCTATCACCTTCATCGCCTCCTCATTTGGTTTCCACATCTTCATTCCGAATAACATCACAAACAAGAATGGCAGAGGGGTCGGGTCATGTTGGTTTGAGCCGCACCCTCCATGTTTAGGGTGGTAGCAAAAAAATCATTTCCTTCTTGAATTTAAAAGAAATGCCAAGAAGTAGATAGAAGAATAAAATTGTATCCATACCCTACATCTTCCCGCAAAAACAGTTCCCACCCTGCAAGGTAAATCATCCACAATGATTATTTGTTTTATAAGGGAATAATTAAAAGAATAATATTCAAATAATTTCCCTACCTTGTCTGTTGTTCATCGTCGTTTGAACGAGAAGGCAGATATCGAGTCATTGTAGACGAACACATCCTACGTCGAAGGAGTCTGAGGATGAAGGTCAAAGGAGGTCGTTCTTCACAATCGAAGGCATTCCTTGACAGAATTCTTAGTTGGTGAAGCGTTCTTCGTTGGAGAGCGCAATCCACCAAGTTTTGGGTGTCACATCACTTTACCGGCTCTTTGTCGCTTGGTGAAGCCATCCTAAAACCTACCCCCAAGATCTATATATTTAGTAGTGGGAGAAGGTAAGTAATGTTCATGGAATTTATAAAGGTTCATTTATATGAACCTTCCTAAATTCCGACGAAGTTGTTAGTAATTTAAAGAAATGGGTCAAGACAACATCAAAACAATTGATAGAGTTTATTTTAAAGTTGACACATAAAATTAATAGTTAGATTTTAATTTTTTGTCTGTCCATAAAATTAATTGATATTTTTAAATTTTATGTTGACACATAAAATTAATTGATTGATTTTAATTTTATGTTAACACATAAAATTAATTGATAGCATTTAATTTTATGCTGACAAATAAAATTAATTGATGGAAGTTAATTTTTTGTTGACACGTAAAATTATATTGAGGAAGTTGATAGGTTTCCTTTCCCCTACAAAATGTGGGATAAACATTTGGTGGTCCCCACAACCATAACCTTTTATGGGAGGTTAAGGTGTGGTGGTCCTCAATTCTAACTTCCATAAGGGTGGTTGCAATAGATAAAATAAAACAAAACATGTGTTTATTTTATTTTATTTTTTCATGAAAAATGAAAAAACTATCTTTAACCCTCGATCAACTACTTTAGAGGTGAATGACTCTTTAAGCGAAAATCGGTGTTGTGAGTTCAACGGTTCCCTCGAATTTCAATTCCATGCACCGCTTCAAAAGTAACAAAACTCCACTCCCGTGTTTACTGAACATACCCAAAAAAAATATTGAATAAATTATTATCAGTCACCCTCGAATAACTACCAATGAGGTTAGTCTCAAACATGATGAAACTTTCCTCTACACACCCAACGGTACTCTTGGATTTTCAATCCATGTTACTGTTTAGATGTTATGAATTTTACAATAAAGTAATTTTCACATAATTATTTATTTGCAGCCAAAAGCTATCTTTCTCAGGAGGCCCGCACCGGCCAAAGTTAGTATCTGCTTAAAGAATTCATACCCTCACAAGATCAGTGGTGGTCTCAAATTTTTAATCCAAGTTACCATTTGTGAGTTATAATCATTTTAAAAATCAAATAATTTATTTTATTATTTTATTTACGATTATGTCATTTTTGGATTCTCTCACAAGAGGACCGTGCCGACTAATATTAAGTCGCGCTGAGGGTAAACACATGATCATGAGAGCAATAGTGCCCTCAAATTTCTGATCCATGTAACTGTTTAAGAGTTATTCCACTTTTCAGGAAATCTTCTTACGTGCATTATCTTAAGCATAATTAAACTTCGATGGATCATTTTGCACACTCGTGTGCTCGGAATCAGACGCCGTCAAATTTCGTGGACCCGTAAAATTTACATATTTAAAAAACAAATTCATGGAAATTCCGAGACATTAAATTTATATTGTATAAATCACGTTTATTCACTAAGAGAACATAACACAAGCATTATAAATAAATAATGATAGAAATAAGAGGTATTTCTATGAAATAATGACCAAATACCAATGGAATAGATAATTGACCTTTGGAATATTAATGTGACCATTATAAATATTAATTAAGACAATATAATTTTAACATTACCAATGAATTTATAATTAAAATTTAAATATCCTATAAATAAAAATTTGATATTATTATATCATAGTTTGAGAAAATAAATGATGTGAAAATGATAAATTATGTGTTGGTATTTTTTATATTGGAGAATGGTTTATTTAAATTTTTTTAGTTATTATAGTTACAGAAATTAACCATTATTTACATAAGGTAAATTAAAAAAGTAATGTTTTTATCTTATTAGAACAAGATAATTTTATAAAACATTAGCGAAATTTTGAAAGTTTCCTAATATCAGTTATAATAATTAATGTTGTATTTTCCAAATAAATTAAAATTTAATTAAAAATTAAATTTATCATATTTAAAAAATTATGTTCATGAAATGGTGACCAATTGTTAATTCTACATATATAATAATGGTTATAGTGAATTTTCAATATTTTTCAAAAAACTATGATTTTTTTGCTGCATAGTAAAACAAGATTAGTCCTAAAAATGATAAATATGTAAATTATGGAGTCATACATGATATAGGGTTTATGTAAGCCCATAATATTGAAATATAATTTATTATTTGAATATATTTAATAATAATTCTCAAAATATGCATAGTCTTGAGCTAAAATAATAAACAAATGAATAGAATCATGAAAAATCACTATCTCCTCCTTGATAAATATGACCCATAACCACCTCTTCTCCTCCTATTATTCATTCTTATTTACTTGTACAAAATATGAATACACCACATCCCATTCAAATTAATCAGAACTAGGATAACATTCTATCATCAAAATACCAAACCCTTTTTCCAATGAAGGTTCTCAAAGAAGTGAAAACCATGAGGTAAAATCATTTCTCCTTTTTCATTTAATTCTTTTCAAATTTTTTTATTTTATTATCTGAACCAACAATACCTATAAAAACTTAAAATCAATTTTCAATAATATTATATATAATATAATATTATTGTTTTGAGGGAATATTCCATCATCAATTCTATTACCTATCATTTTCTCTAAAATTTAAAACATCATCTTTGATGTTTTGATTTATCACATTAAATGAGGAAGTATTTTCAATTTCCATTAACAACTTCAATATTGGTCATAAGACATTTTCCTATGTTTAAAAAAATATTTATTGTAAACTATTTTAATTTTTTTAACAATTATATATACATTATTTTAAATAGTAAAACCAAAATAGTTTATGATGGTTGAAAAAATTCCAAAATAATCAAACGGATTAGCACTAATGTATTACCAAATGATTCATCCCCACCAATAATAATCAAATGGATTATATAACAATTTTATATTCTGTATTATAAATAATAACATATATCTTTAATTCTGTATATCTATTTCCATTATACAAGAACATCCATACTGTCAGAATGGACTATAGGACTTCTTTTATTATTATTTTTTGATAATACACCTTTCAGGGGGTGAGGTGGAACCCTTATAAGGCCCAAAGGCTTAGAGAAAATTACCTGACCTGTAGGTCATAGAGGGAATCACCCATAAAAGACAACTTGGAACTGTTCAACACCAGCATATGTCATGATATTAGTACTCCACCTTCATAGGGCTGGTCGGTTAGCTGTCCTATGCAAAGATGCACATGCCCGATACCGATTGCAATGCCATACCCTCTCATTCTTCCAATTCTTGTTAGCTCTGCTCTAGTGGATGCGCCTACCCCAAATCCTCCTCAGAAACCTTTTCCCTTGTATTCTGACTAGTACATCTACATTTCATGTTTCCCGAAGACCTTGGGGTATCCCTAAGGCCTTATGGTGACCCGAAGGACTTGAGAATCAACTCTCCCGAAGGCCTTGTGTGGATTGAATTCCTTAAAGGACCTGAATATCAAACCAGTGGCCCAAAGGACTAGATGGATGAATAGTATTGGCTTTAAAAGTACTGAATAATGCATGTGATAGTACTAATATAGTAACTCATAAATCCTCCTCCACTAGAATTTTATCTTAGGTCTCTTGGAGGCTCCTTCCAAAAATAATTCTATCTTATAATACTTAAAAATATAATAATTTAATTAAAAAAATATTAGTAAATAATATATATTTTTTATAGGTTCTTAAAAAATTTATTGATGAATATATTTTATTTTTGAGTAAATTAATTTCATATTCAGAACACTTTAAAACATAAGGTAGTGGATTCTCCTCAAACATCAATTTTTCATTCAGGTTAGTCTTTCTCATTATTCACGCATATATAATTATTAATAATTCTTATGAAATGAACATAAATTTTGTACAAATTATCTATGTATATTTAAGACGAAATATCCATATTTATATTATGGGTAGTTACCGGTTTTATAAAGATCCGTTCTCAATTTTTCATGATAACTACGCCCGATAAGATGGAATATCCCAATATTGTATACATTTTTATAAAAAATCCATAATATATTTTAATATAAAAATACTATTCTAAAAATAAAAAATTGTTTCGTGAAAAAAATTCATTGCTCATTTTTGGTTTTATGAAAACATTTTTACAGAAGAACAAGTCATTGCAATGTAAAAGGGTGTTTCTATGAAGAATTCCTCGATTGTTTTATAAGATTATTGTCATATAATTCAACACCATTTTTGAATCATATGAATAATTGGAAATAATGTTGTATGATCTCATCTACTATATATTTTTTAGATTTTTTTATTATTTTTTTAGAGGATATATTATCTTGATACCATTCACCATATTACTCTAGATGGGTTTGGATTATGTTTATTATTTAGGGAATCATCATTATATTTCTGATAGTAGACTCAATAAGAATGTATATGGTTATTAAGAATCATCCATTATATATTAAGAATGAATTATAAATTATATTTGATGGGTGGGGACTTATATAAGTCTTATATACATAAGTAGGTTTCACTAGAAAAACTAGACCAGGCTTTACCCATTATGTATAGTGTCTTAGTTGAAGCCTTGATGGTATGTTTATGGGGACCAAAATTATTAATTTCCTCAATATGATACAATTAATTTATATTCCATGTGATTATTTGACAAATAATATATATATATATATATTGTTACATTTTATTGTTATAGTATTTAATAATCTTTTATTCTATCCATATTATTCTAATGATTTTATTTCAATCGAATGTTTTTTTACTTATTCCGCATGAATTATTATTTACATTAATGATAGCTTCCTATATATTTAATACCCTTACTGATAATACAATATTAACCATAATTATATTTTATATTTTCCAAATATGTGAAGATGAAAATTATGAATCTCTTGATTTGATAATCTAATAGTTTATCGGTGTTTTTAGTGGAATATTTATGTTGTATTTCATTTCACATTGTAATGTAATGTTCATTTATGTAATAGTGATTCCAACAATAATATAATAATTATTCCTTGGGGATTCATTTCTTTTGTCTATTACAATGTTTTAATTTAAGGAATTGGATCAGGGCTACTGGGGTTGGGAAATATCCAGTTGTTATCAATTAAAGTGTAGTTCAACCCATGGAAATTAGATTTTGAAAATATATATTAGAGAAGAGATCCCTAATAACTTTTATGATAAAAATAGTATTATATACTATAATTTTTGTAGGGTAATTATTGTGGAGGTTCTACTAGAAATAAATTCATGTATGGATACTACAGATAGACATTGTTCTTGAATAGATGTAATTAGTGTTAACTATTCAGACAAGGTTTTGCAAGCCTAACATTGTGTAAACTAGTACCCAAAAAGGGCCTTATGCACCTTCGTTGACACTCCAAAAAGATATGATTAGTATAATTAAATTTTATTTTAAAACCATTATAAAATATTTAAATGTATATATATCTTCAATGAATCAATGTTTAAGATTCTTTGAATAGCTATGCATAAAATTTTAAATTTATGTTTAGTGTTAGTAGTTCAAAATTAACTATTATGACAAATAATCAAATTTAATGTATGTCAATGATTATAAATTTTATGTATTTTATGGAATGGAAAAATTATCAATACATGTATTCCATGTAGGGATTCCCTCTTATGATGGATAATGATAATATTACATTATTTAAAACTTGAGATGAGAAACATAAAACTATATTGGGATATAATTCTCTTGTTTTAAACAATAACATTAAATGTATGGACCTTCCTGGTCGATATTGTGGAGGATCAATGATGTTCCACCTCAGGGGACAATAACCACAATCATTTAGTGGGACTACAATTCTATTTGTGTATGAAGAGTAGAAAAAATCCATAGTGAAGATATTTATTACTCAGGGAAGTAAAAAAAGGGAGAATATTGTTAATATAATTTATAATTTATTTTTCAATGTAGATAAATGGGGTATATTGATTCAAAACATTGAAGTGGAGGATGATATATGAAACATGGAATGGATGTATTTTTCATAAATTTTCTAAAAAAAATATTTCTCACATGAACATTGAGAAGATATAGAGGTAAAATTGTTAAATATAAAGTGAATGTTATATGAAAATGATATTAAGTATGAAGCCTTCATTACAAGGTTTTAAAGTCATGTTGTGGATTATATATGCAATCAAATGAAAAATATTGGTCAATTATTTTATGTCTTAAATTATTTTTTTCAAATGGCTATAGTCTATTAAAAATTTATCGTCATATAATTATATTATCACATATATAATTAGAATTGAAAAAGAATTATATATGACTTATGACATTAATGGATATCAGGAGACATAGTGGGATCCTAAAAATTCTAAGAAGTGAAATAAAAAATAGTTTTTAGGAGATATTTTAATTTATAAATTTCAATTAATGTGGGGAGAACTACCAGGGTTTAGCATAATGGGAATGGATTTTTGATACATGTGTGAAGAAAAAGGCCACCGATTTCAAGATAGAAAATGAATGAATGAAGATACCAATTTTAGATTCTATAGTTTAAAATTGATGTGAAATTACAGAAATGATTCTCTTAAGAATCAAGGAAACATTCCCCCGAAAATTACAAGGGATTAGGCCATGAATATGGGATCATAACTTCAATGGTGGAGGTTAATAATGATGTGGTGGAATTTTCTTAAATCGTCTCATTAAATCAAGAAAATTCATTACTTGATTTAGGATCGTCACATAATTTTATATCATCCTAGTTTTCTATGATAATAAAATATTTCTAAATTGAATTCATAGAGGATTTTTGAGTCATAAATGATAAATTAATTCTCACTGAAACAAATATGTGTCACTTACTACCCTTTATAACATGTAAATGTGACCCAGTTTCTAACATTTTCATCATTCCATTGACTGATTTTGAAATAATTCTTCGTATGGAAAAGATTTTTATATATAATGGAAAAATATATTGTAAGAAGAGGTAAATTAGGATTGATGATAATGATGTAGAATCTCTTATCTGTAGAGAAGAAACACCATCTTTTGAATTAGATCATGATCCACCTCCAACAGATCATATAAATTTAATTATTAGGGAGGAAGATAAAAAATTATCTATAGATGAAGAATGGAATATTCAAATTGAATACATACCTATTATATATGAATAAATTGATGTGCTTTCAAAGGATATACCTTGTCATCCTATAGAGCATAAAATTGAATTTTTTATTGAATTTCTCCCTGATGTATGGAAAATGTCAATTAATCCTTATAGAATAGAAACTGTGGAATTAGTGGAGATAATAAAACAAGAATAGGAATTGTGTGAGAATTGATTTATTCACCACAATAATTATCCATGGTGATCTCGTATTGTCGTTTTCATGAATAATGATAAACCATTGAGGCTATACATTGACTATAGGGAAATCATTGCTATTATAATAATGAACATGTATCCCAAACCTTTAATTATTGATTTATTTGATAAAATGCAACGATCATATTATTTTTCAATGATTTAACTTTGAAAATGATATCATTATTGGAACCCAAAAAAGTAGGATATTTAAACAAAAAAATTTAGAAATAGGTATGGAAATTATGAGTTTACAATAAATTCAATTGGATTGACTACTGAACCCTTTATTGTTGTGTATCTATTGAAAATATTATTCAAGTATTTAGTTGATGAATTTTATCATGAAGATATTGGTGATCTATTTCTATATTCCAAAATATATAAGGACTATGAGAACCACATGCATGTTTTTCTAGAGACTCCTAGATGAAATTGTTATATGGGAAGTTTAGAATGTGTGGATTTAGTATTTACATATTTTTTTCATTCCATTTTCCTCTAATGATTGAACATAAAATGATATTATGATGAAAATGGAAATCTAGGATTGTCCTATACTAATAAACATAACATATGTAATAAATATTACTATATTAGTGGCTAACTATCAGAATATCATTCATAATTATACATGATTTCCTAACCCATTAGCATTGATCTCCTAAAGGGGTAGTGTTTATATAGACAACTGAATGTAAAGAATGTTCTGAAGCATTGAAAAATATACTACAGAATTATCTGATCATGACTCTACCATTTAGAAATTGTTGATTTTTGATTTGTTGTTACACATCGAAGAATGGGCTTCGATATGTCATTATGTATAGTGATAGGGTTACTTCTTGTGAATTAATTAATTAAAACATTCCATAACAGAACTATCCATCTCATTATTATGAGTTGGTAGATGTAATATGATCTCTAAATATTTTATGACTCTATATATATGGTTAAATATGGTATATATATATAATAAGAGTTTGAAATATATATTTTCATTTATGGAACACATCATGAGGAAAAAATGATGGCTATAGTTACTCAATGATTATTATTTTTAAATACACTACCCCACATGGGAGTTGAATAAGTTAGAAAATTCATTGATAAGGAAGGATCATGTAGTCATTTACAAAATGAAGATTTAAGAGGATATTGTACTTATGGATCTAGAATAGATGTGTATGAGAACCATCAAGTAAGGTGAAACATAATTACCTTTTAATTTGGTTTCCCAACAATATGTATAATAAAGGATTCAATGTTCTTAGTCTGATGATGAGAATGTGAAAAATAAAATTAATGCTACGAATAATGAAAAGTATGAATTTTTATGGAATGAGGATGGAATTATAAAATTTTGGAAGAGGATTAGTGTTACCTATATACTAGAGCTAAAAAGGGATTTTTGGATGATTTACATTGCATTATTTTATCAATACACTGAAAATAGAACTATGAATCATATTGAATTGAAGTAGCATTTATGGAGGGATAATATGATGTGTGAAATCACTGATAATGTTTCATGATTCTTAGTCTGTTGACATATAAATGGTGAAAGACAACATTCTATAGGATTCATGAATCCTCTGACTATTCCATCATAGAAATGTGATGACAAAACAAGGGATTTGTTCAGTAGATTATAAAAAAACTCCATAAAATAATGATGGAATATTGGAAATTGTTGATCGACATATCAAATATGCACATTTCCATGTTACAAGGTAGGACTTGACATTATATCACCTTGAATGAATTTATATTAACTAATTTCTTGGAAATCATGGATCACTTAACTCAATTTTATTTGATCATGATGGATTATTTCCATCGATTTTTGGTAAATGTATTTATAATTCTTCTAATACTATGTGTCTTTAATTCTTATCACCCACCAACTGAAGGGAAGTCTAAAAGGATGATCAAAATTTTAAAATAAATTTTGAGATCTTGGACAGATTAATTTTATGGAATGTGGGATCATTATTTACTATTGGAATAAATTTCCTATAATAATGGTTTCCATCATATATTTTAAATAGAATGATGTAAAGCATTGTATGTAAAGAGAATATGTACACAAACTTGTTGGGATGAAGATGGTGAAAGGAATCTTTTCAGTCCAGAGCTTGTGTAGGAAAAATAGAATGCTTATATACAATTAAAACCAATATCAAATAAATCAATGTAGGAAAATTATTTATACCGATTATTGAAGAAATTATATGGAATTTCAAGAGGTATATCATGTTTTATTTATTGTCTCTACATGTAAGTGTTTAATAATATTTCTAAAGAAAGGGTTACTGTGATCCAGGAACATTGGTTCCTTTGATAACCTAGAGAGATATGGATATGTCGAATATCATTTGGTGATAATTCTTTATCATTCATATAGTTCACAATGTTTTCACATCACTTTGTTAAGTAAATACATGACAGACCCAACTAATGTACTCACTCCGGAAGGAATATAATTGGAACCTCATTTATCTTATTGTGAAAATCATATCTGGATTTTGGAAAATAACGATTAGGGGTTGAGGAATCATATGAATCAGTTGGTAAAGATTATTTATAAAAATAATAAAATTTATGAGGCGATGTGGGAACTGGTGGAATTTATTATGGAGCAATATCTAAATATTTTTACGATGTCTCATTTTTGAATGTACGTGGATGAAATTTTTTTAGGAGGGGAGAGTGAATGACCCAGGAATTCTATCGATGAAATTTCTCATTATCTAATTATTTCATATAGTAAAAATAACCTATAACCACTTATATAACACAATAAAACATTATAAATGTATAAGGAATTAAATAAGTGGTATTTCTAGATGTAAAGGATCTTATACTAATGGAATAACAACTAGACCTTTAGATTAGATACATGAATGAAAGGAATAGTAAGATAACCAATATAATATTAACATAAACCATGAAAAACAAATCAAATTTATTGATACTATAAATTAAACTCTTATATAATTATGTCATAGATCAAAAAAATAATTGATGTGAAAACAATAAATTAAGTGTTGGAATTTTTATAAAGAATAAATGAATATTTTTAATTTTATATTAATATAATGACTGAAAATATATATTTTAAAAAAATTGTTAAATTATAATATTGTTATATTATGAATATAAGATAATTTTAGGAGACCATAGTTAATTATTGAAATTGGTTAAAAATCAGTTATAATATTAAAATTTGTATTTTTTAAATAAATGATGATTATAATAAAAAATTAAATTAATTATATAATGAAATTTATTTTTATAATCTGGATTCCAACTTTTAATTTTACATTTCAAAAAAAATGGTGATTTATTAGGATTTATCTAAGACACGTGATTTTTTTTATGAATAATAAAACACAATATTTTATGATAAATGCTAAAGACATGAATTATGGAGTAATAGATGATGTATGGATGATGTAATAACATAATATAAAATTCCATATTTATTTTAACATATTTATGTACAATTATTAAACTATTCATAGTCTTGATCAAAAAAAATATAAAATTGAATAAAATAATGAGAAATCAGCATGGCCATCTTCTATTAACACCAACCCACACAACCTCTTCTTGAAAAACTATTCAAGCTTTGATAATTGTCCAATTTATGCCCATAAAACTTCTATTAACTCATACACACGTCCCATACCCCTTTTTCTCAACGAATGAACAAACCATTTTCCCTAAAAGGGTTCTCAAATAGGAGAATATCAAGATGCCAAATCGTCTCTCATTTTCTTTTAATTTCTTTTCATGTTCTTTTATAATTTTATCCAAACCTCCCTATCCCAATTTAACATGATTTATATAGTATCATTTATAAAATTAAATTTTATTATGATCATCAAATAATTCATCAGCAAATATCTTCTCTCTTTATTTGTTTGGAAAATGAAAACATATTCCCTGATGGTTTGATCTATCGTATTCAATGATTTAGTGTTTTCAATTTCTATTAACTCTTTCAAATATGGTCATAAAACAATTTTTTATGTTTAAATCAGAATATAATATATGTAATACATCCTATTAATTTATTTGTATCAATAATATATATACATGATGTTAATTAATGAAACAAAACTAGTGTGTGATAATCCAAAATCACAAATATAATCTAAATGATTATCACTAAAGTCTTATCTAATGATTAATCCTCACCCAAAATAACTAATTAAATTACACAACCTTTTAATTTTTATATTTTCATTGATAAAATAAAACATTAATACCATGTATCTACTCTAATTTCACATGAAATTATATTCTCATATACATGTAAACCTATCATTATAACCAAGTAAATAAACACCCCTAGATATTAAAATTATACCTTATATTTGATAAAAATATCCTAGTTGAATTTTAAAAAAATATAATAAATAAAATAAAAGATGTAGTTGTTATTAACCAATCTATTAATGATTATAATTCATTATTATTCAACATTATGTCAAGTGGAGAACATTTTTATACATACTGTAATAGATTCTCCATGAACCTCTACTTTTCATTCGGCTAACACTTTCTCTATCATTAAAAAAATATATTTATTAATTTATCTTATTAAATCCACCTCATTTATGATTAAATGTTATATACATGTATATATAACAAGAATATTTTCATTTTTTATGGGGAGTCACATGATTTATAAGGATCATTTCTAATTTATTCTGGATATACATGTTTAATTAATGGGAACATCCCATTTTCCGAAAAAAAATATTATTTAAACCCCATAATAATTTTTATGACATCAAAATTTATTTAAAAATAAATAATTTTATCTGAAAAATATTTATTTCCTCATTTCTAGTTTTATGCGATGATTTTTCCAAAATAAATAATCTTTGCAATGTAAAAACAATATTTCTATCACCAAATCCTTGATGGTTTTATTAGAGTATTTTTATATTTTCGAAACCATTTTATTAAAATTATTATTAATTTGGAATAATATTTTATGATATCATATGTGATATTTTATTTAATGTATTATGATTAGTTTCATAGAGGATTTAATCTCTTAATACCATTCAACATTTTACTATAAATGGTTTATGATAATGCTTATTGTCCATTGAATGTTCATTAGATTTCATATACTAGATTCAATATGAAACAATATGATGATTATCTTTCACACCTTTTATATGAGGAATAAATTGGACTTAGTAATTTATGGTTATGGCCCTCTATAGCCCCCTGATGCATGTTTAGGTATAATGAGACAAACTAGACTGGGTTATTACTCATCATGTATGATGTCTTTACCGAATCCTTGATGATATGTTTAATATTCCACAATTAATGAATTCCTCCAATAAAAAAACTAGTAAATGATATTCAAAGTGATAATTCAACTGTTATTGTATGCATGATTATTTATTAATATTTTATTATTGAATCATCTTTTATTCCTACCATATTATGCTCTAGATTATGTTCTAATGTAATGTATATTTATTTTTTTACCCTTCATTTTAGATGATATTTATGATATCTTCTCTTGTATTTTATACCCTTGTTGATCATATCACTGCACCCTTTTATTATGTTTTATTTTTCAATGGGATGCAAAAAATTATATTATGAATTACATTTTGGGTTAGACATGGAGATTATGGATATTTCTAATGGAATTTATTTATTGTATTTTCATTCGGGACTGAATTTAAAGTTCATTTATGTGTTTTTTAATTCCAGAACTACATAAATGATAGGTCGTTTGGGATTAGATTCTAGTAACTGTTCCAGTGTACTAATATAAGGCTCCTACTTAGGTCTACTAGGGTCGGGGTCTCTATAATTTCGTTATGTTATAATTAATTTAAAATAGTCTTCTAAAAAAATTTCATTGTAATTAGATATACTTTTTTTAAACCATATTAAACAGAATAAAAATATATAATACTATTTCAAAATACATTTATTTAATTTAAAATATAAAATTTTATAATAATTGGTTTCAAAATAATAAAATTATAAATAAAATTGATGGAAATAACATAATAGGTAATTATATAGTATTCACCTAAATATCAATAATTTTAGAAAAGTCCTAAAACTAAATCTTAATCGAATTTATTTAAGGATCTAAAAAAATTGTATTTTTTATTAATTTAATTTATTAAATTAATAAATATATATTTAATATAAAAATATATAAAATAATGGAAATGGAATTATTTGAAAATACCCTTTTCCATTATAGATTGTATTAATTATTCACCTTTTAAATGTAATAAGTATTAATGTCTTACCATCATTATGTTTGTTATTTCTTTGTAAAAATAATATTCTTAGCAGGTTACTATTTAAAAAATATCATATTATAATGACACATGTTATATGATATTTTAAGTATTATAAAGGATTCAAAATTTATGTTGATTGGAGGTATGTTGTAGAAGATTGTGTAGTAAAAATAATAAATGTTGTACCTTTTTATAGTGATGATAACATAGCACATATAATTAATAAAAATATTTTAAATAATAATTTTATTTTCATGTAAATGTCATACCATGTCAGAATAATATTGAAGGTAAATTTTTTTAGGTTAAAAATTCCCACATCAAATAAAAATTTGATACTTTTATGTTGTATTTTAGAACATATCATTTGGTTAAACCCATTTTTATTAACATATTTGATCATTAACCATAGAAAAATCAATATTAATGTGTTATAATATTACTAATAATGTAGTACTATTATATAAAATTTTTATTTTATGAAATTTTCTTATATTTGTTATCTTATATGTCCCCTTGCATGATTTTCATCATTTTTATATAGTTTAATAAAATATTGTTTTTCATAAAATACAATTAATTTAATTTTAGGAACTATTCACATAATTTGTATTTAATCAAAGAAATATTGAAATGGAATGTGATTATTATCAATTTAACCATCCTACTAACATTATTATTAACTATAAATTTCTATTTAATATATAATTCATAAAAAATATACTATTATGAATGTTTTCGAAATTAGATACCTTTATATTTACAATCCATAAACAAGTAATCTACCAGCATCGTATAATAATTTAATGTCATTTTGAAATCAATAAAAAATATTAATAAACAAAAGTCCTAAAAATAATTTCCTTATTTAAGAAACATACATTAAAATTCATTCAAATTTAATTATTATTAAAATGTGATGATAAAATATATATTTAAATCTTAGAGATATGAATTTTTATTTTTCATGAAGTAACATATTCATATAGTTCAATATAAATGAAAAAATTACCAATGAAGGTATAAATAAAAAAATTTATGACCATGTATGAACACCAATCCCTTAATAGGTTATGAAAATGTTTCAGGGTATTTTAATGCCATCGAAACAAAATTTCTCCTCACTGAACTGATTTACCATTAAAAATAGAGGATTACTTATTGCATAGATAATATCCATGGTGATAAAACATAAAAGGGCCATATTTAAAAAATTGAAACTCTAAATTCAAAATATATAATCCATTTTTTAAACTTAAATTCCTAAAAGTTTTCATTAATTATCTTTAATATAACTATGTATAATGCATTAACAACTGTTTTAGTAAAATGTTATTTTATGCCTAAAATTGAAATTAAAAAATGATATACTTTATTATTCCTAGGAAATTATTTAGAAAATATGAAATAAAATTGATATTTTATTACATTAAAAAAATTAAATTATAATTTCAAATTAATTTATTTATTTAAAATAAATGATAGTATTATTAAAATCAAGAAATTTTCACAATTCAGTAAAAAATAAATAATTTTAGAAAAAACCCAAAAATTCACCCTCATATAATAATTACCTTCTATTATATAAAAAGATATTAATTTTATAAAATTATAATTATTAATTTTGAGTAAAATAAATATAATATTATAAAAAAAATGTAAAACCCATTTGTATGTAAACATATTATGCAGGCATAAAGGGAATTATGGATTTTTTATTAAATATTTATTTCATTTATGAAAAAATATGACTTATATAAACCCCCATATATATTTATTCATATTTTTTTTACTATTCATACAACGAATTCAGTGGCGGAGCAAGCTTATCACCATGTTTGGAACAATATCAGGCTTGAATCTGACTCCACCACAGCTGTTCTGGCAATTAGGAATGATTTCTCTTATCTATCTTGGAATATTACTAATCGGTGGACCAAATTCTTAGATCATATTTCATTCATGAATTATTTCATCAGTCATGTCTACAGGGAGGCAAATTATATTGAAGATCGTCTTGCAAATAAGGGAGTCAATGGCATTGACATCTTATAGTGTGTTGGGATCCTGGATGACCTTATCTCTTTTATTCAGATGGACCAATGTAAACATCCTATCTTCAGACTCCTGTAAGTTTGCTGTTATTATTTTTCTTATAATAGAGGATTGACCTTTTGGGAATGTTCTCATCTTAAAATTAAAAAAAAAATATTCATACCCTGAATTTAACAACTACGTTATAATGTTCAAATTTGAATAGTATTATTTCTATCAGAAAATATAGTTCTTTTGAATCTTGTTGTTGTATGTTAAGTAGTATATTGATCATAGTATACATTTATTGTAAATTATTTTGGGGTGTTACAATGGTGGTTGAGATGATATTTTTCTGGTATGTTTAATATTACTGCTTCCTTGAGTGAGAGTTTTGGGAACCAAGATAATGAACTATGACCCTCTCTATGAGGTATATTGTCATCTATGACATGATATAGGACTTCGTATATGAACATCTCTATTTAAGATGTTATGTTATATAATTTGATCTAATATTTTATTTGTGACCAAACCATTATATGTAATCATATTATATAAATTTTTTGGGGGCATTATTTAAAACTATATCTTTAGTGAAAAGATACATTTCAACATTGGGAAATGTCTTGGTGTGATATGAATATTCAACATGAAGGTAAATGAAAATATTATGGATAAGATTCATCAAATACTATATATATTATAATAAATAAATATGATGTAAAAATTATTGTTATTTATTAATATCATTCCATTGAATCATATATATATATATATATATATTACACTTATGGTAAAGTTGTGTTAGTGGTTTCCTACTTGGTTTATTATACACACTGTACATAGGAACCCTAGTGAGTATGGGGACATTGTTATTATGGATCCAGATAAGGGAATGGGATTTTTTAGGGTATTCATAAATAAGAGATGATAAAAGACATCAAGAAATTCCTTAACATACACAATTATTTGTTTTTATGGGACTTTTTAGCCTTCTATTATTTTCCACAATTCTGCCCTGATCAACAATATGTGGGTATACTTTTTTGGAAAATTATTATCAATTAATTCTATAAAATTTTTATATCTAATGTTATTATATTTATTATTTGGATTAAAATTTTTTATTTACCCATTGTTTATCTATAATTTCTCATCCACTGTTAATTTTAATAATATTTATGGTTACAAAATATTGATGTAATATTCTCTCTATATGATAATGGAGGCTCAAACCTGTAGATATTAAATTCCACTGTATGAGGATGATTGATTAACAGAACTAATACTCTGGATTAGAATTGTGGACTTGAGATAAGTTATTATAAAATTTTGACATTTCCTCATTTTTTATTTATTTGTTTTAACTTCCCAAAATATATATAGGAGGGGTTACCCTTAGGTTCAAGTCAATTATTATATCTTGAAAACACCATTGTAGAGAATTTTAGAGTTCTCAAATAGTTAGGTTTGTTTGATTAAGTTTTACTGTTTGGTTTTTATAAAATTCTTCATGTATTATTATATATAAATAAAAAATATTGTAAGGATTTTCTCTCACATGTATAGAGGTGATATTTATTCATGCATCATGATTTAAAATATTGTATTACATATATTATGATTGTGTTCCAAATATTTATATCGGTTTAAATTAATTTAATTCCAAAAATAAGGTTTCATTTTTTCCTGAATAAATTTTTTATTATATCTATATATTTTAACCTAAGAATATTAGGATTATATTTGTATATATATATATTGTATGATGAAAAATATGTTTGTAAGAAATTTATATTATTATATTTTTATGATTACCATATTTGTACTACAGTTTCATGTTTATAGAGAAGTAATATACAACCATGACCTACCCATCCCATTATTAGATGAAATATAGTAAATATTTCATTATATAAATTCCAACAACCTCTTAGGATTAATTGAATGAATATTTAGTAAAATTCAGTAACATATTAACCACATGTATTTCTCCTCAAATGCGCATTTTTTAAACTACATTGTGAATTACATTATCCATGACATGTCTTCAATAACACCCATATTTTTCCCAAAAATTCAATTCTTCTCACAATATTGGGTGTAATAACTTTTTTATTACACCAGGGAAATAATATAATAATAACAATGAAATTAATTAAAATATAAAATAAAGAATATTAAAATATTGAACATAGAATAAAAATGTAACTGACAATAAGGAATGAGGTAATTGATTATAAAATAACTATATATAAATGAATCTGAAATCATGAAATAAATATACTGATGAAATAAAAATATAAATAATCACATGGATAATATAACTAGAATCATTGATGAAAAATGAATTATTTTCATCATCTCAATATTTTGTGCAAAGAAATTACAAACCATCAAGGAAATATTGCAGTACATATTAATCGGTCAAGATCTTAGACAAATAATTAAGTAAATGGGTAGGAATACAAGAGGTATTTATAATAGATTTTGTGATGAGAACTTATAATGTTTTAAAGGGATATTGTAGGACCCACCAGTCACTAATAACCTCCATTTTCTTTATGTCAATATGGAATTAAAAACTATATCATTCATTAAAACCATTCATTAGTAATAAAGAGACATACATATTGAAACAATAAGTATTTGGATTATCAATATTTCTCATATCAATAAATTAAATATCTTATTATGTATGTACCCCTAAAAAACACTATATATAGTAAGGTTATGTAGTTAATTAAATATTTTCCCTTATTAATAATTAAAATTATATGACAATATTACATCATGGAAATGAAGGTCGATTTTATTATTATGGTATATTTGTTATTTAATAATCAAAAATTGATTTAATTTTACATAGATGACAACACTTTTCTAAAAATAAAATATCAATAGTTGTCACATATGAAGGGATGAATATTTATATTATTTGTTACCATAATTTTAATCCCCTAGAGTAAAATATTATTATTGGAATTAAAAGGTAACCAATGAAATAAAAATCTAATAGAGTAAAATATTTTTTATCATAAAGAGGAAAATTGATGTTAAATTGAAAAAAATGTGGTTAATTTTTCTTATAATGTTATAATCAAATAAGTTTTGAGACAAATAGAAATATAATTTAATAATATTTAATAATTACCAATTTTGAAAATCCAATTTAAGAGGAATACCAAAAGTATATTCTTTGTAATTACATAATGATATTCTTATGTAAACGTGTTCTGAAACAAAAATAAAATTGTTATTGAAGTAAATCCATATTAATATGTTAATGTAATTTTATTGAAATTCAATATAAAAAATGGATAATAAAATATACTTATGAAATTTTGAATATTTAAATGCAATGGTCACAAGAGGTAAAATATAATGGAGTCACCAATTATAAAAGTGAACATTGATAAGAATGGAAACCAAAAATTATTATTTAACAATAATTAAAGAAAAATATAGTTATTATAAAAATTATATTATTTTTAATGAATAAATTCATTATGGTCAAATCATAAAAATTAAAACACAAATGTTTCTATTGAAGACTAAAATTTTACACAGCTGTCCATGAATAATTGAATATGAAATTAATTTCTGAATTCCATAAATTGAAAAGAAAATGTCAAAATAATATTAGTTTAAAACATATATACCTAAAAAGGAAAAAAATAGTTGAATATTTATCATATATAAATGATGAAATGTTGATATTAATTAACCACCTCCTCATATAATTATTCAATTTTATGTGTACTCATAGATTCCTAAATAACATATATTTATTTATTTAAAAATTTCCTAATACGTTATTATTTTCATTTCATTTCCTTGGATCTATTTAATATAATAGTTTACTTATCGATGATATAGTTTCTTATTATAGTGGTTACTATAGGTGGTTAAGTTGACTTATCTAAAATAGCATTGGTATATTGACTATAGTAATATCTGTCTTCAAATAGTTATATAATCTATATATTTATAGAAATTTATTTCTATTAATAATATAGTATAATATTATTTATATTTATTTGTGGGTTTTTCCCAAAATGGGATCTTTTTAATAAAGGTTCATCAACATATCCATTTATTATGGTTATGTTTAATATGACTTCTTACATTTTGTATGCTTTATATAATGTCCAATATGATATTTCAGAATTGTTAATAGTGTCAAATGTTTAATTCTTATCCATTTAATATTTTTTTATTGTCATCAATGTTGAGAGACAATGTAAATGGAAGTATATAATTATAAAGAGATGTAAGTACATATGTATAAAAATATGATGTTATAGAACATCACATAACAAATGGGATATTAGAATAATTAAATTTTCAAAATATTTATCATGTTATAAATATGATATTGTACATTTATTTTATATTTTAGAAAATCCATTTATTGTGGTTATAAAAATTAAAACAAATAGAATATGGATGTGGTAGTTCGCAAATACACCAAGAGAAAACATAATTTTTTGAATGGTAATAGAGGGAGGTAGTAAAGACATAATACACAATTATAATGACATTTTATTACAATTATAATAATGATGTTATCATTCATTTTTGGAAATATGATATTTATGGACTTAAATGAATGGAATATTTAAAAGAGAATGGTTTATCACACTATCTAATCATTTAGATGTTCTCCATTTCATAACTCCTTACATATACATCCCATGGTATCCCAAAGAAACTAGGATTATACAATGTGGTGAGAGGGGTATTGAGGCACAATTAGTGATACCCTGATATTTTGGAATGTATTCTTGTTCTAAATTAATAGCACATTATATAAAATATTTTACAATTAAAACTAAATGAAAATGATATTATAAAAATTAGATACTAATATTATAACTATGATAAAACCAATGATTAATAAAAATAATGAAAAGAATTTTAAATTCATAATTATAGTAATTATGAATATATATTATTTTAAGATTGTTATATTCTATTAAAAAATATGTTTTCCTTGTAAAATGTATTTTAATTTCAATTATAAATTATAAATTTATTGAATATTAGATATTTAAATCGATATTAATTATTTAATTAACCATATCATAAATTTTAAAGGAAGAATATCTGGAATTTTTCTAATATATTTGATATTTAGTTGAATAGTGAAAATACAGATTTTTCTATAAACTGTAAATTTTATTTCAATTTCGTGATACAAAGGTAAAATAAATTTTAATGAAATAAAATTTCAGAGTAAATAAATAAATATATTATATCTTATATAAAACAATTTAAAATAAAAATATAATTTTAAAAAAATCCATTTTTTGATGTTTTGGCTTCATCAGTAATAATTTTTACTAAAAACTTTTTGTATTAAAATAAAATAGAAAACAATTCTCATCACTATTTAAAATTAAGTCTTAATAATATATTTAATATTTTATATGAGTATATTAATTTCAATTATTAATTTTACATTTATCATTATTCATCAATGAGTGATGTATATGAGTAATGTTAATTACAATGATTTTGTAAAACTATATTTTAGTATGGTTTTACTTTATTATATTTGGTTAACTATGATCTAATAAATTATATTTATTTGTATTTAATAATTAAAATAATATAATTATTATACACACATATATATTTCGATTAATAATAATTTATTTTTAAATCAATAAAAAATATGAAAAATAATACATAATCATTAAATCAAAAATTTTACATAAATTATTGTTTATATAAAACATGTTTCAAATTAATAGATATATATCTATTAATTAGAAGTTTATTTAAATAAAATGTAAATTTATTTTAGGATTTACGCAACCAATTGTGGTAAGATGGATTATTTTATATATTATTAAATCATAAGCAATTTGTGTGAAATATAATTAGCCCTATAAATAATTCAAAATGTAAAATTTTATAAGTAAATGAATTCAATTATTTTAATAATTAGTTTTAATTTTTTATTGAGACATTACCAACCCTCCCATATTCAAAAAAAACATTCTTTCTCACAAATTTTACAATCAAACCATGAATATTATTATTAAATTATTGAAGAATTATTTGTGATAAAAGACCTTTCATTTAATCAAATATATAAGATATCCACTTATGTACTCTTAAATTTAAAATTCCACATTAAAATTTGATATGAAATATAATTTTTTTAATCTCTATGAAATAAATTTTACATTGTAAATTATATATTCCCTAGATGATATCTAAATCCATTCATTTCCGTTTATTTATTCAGAAGATATTTTAAGGGCCCGATTTGATCATTACTTTAATCCTACCACTTTAGTCTTAATATATTGCTTAAAAACCTACCATATCCACAATAATAAAAATTAAAAAAATTTCATTATTGTTTTGAAACATAATTATATTAATGAAAGAACCAAAATTTTTTCATTTACATCATCTAGAAAAATCAAATTAATGTTTATTGTGCATACATTTGGACTACCGCGTCCATGAAGTGACGTGACATGTTTTCCATCACCAATTAACAGGGATGTGATTAAAAATATATACATGTTATAAAAATCATTCTTATAGAACTATTTAGACTATATAATTAACAAGATTAACATTTAATACGTTATATTAATTATATACAGTCATAGTATAGTTAACCACATAAAATGAACCTATCAATGTATCTTTTCTACAAAAATACTCTTAAAAAAGATTTTATAAAGTAAATAATTTTATTATAAAATAATATTTTTTTAAACTCCATTTAATTATATATATTGTTAATATGTACTGAATTTTTATTTACTAAGTTACAAAATATTCTTATTGAATAAAATTCTTACCTGTTTTTTATATTTTAACAAATCGATACTTTTTTTGGGATTTTAATTTTTTTCTAGGGTTATACAATTATTACTTATTTCATATTTTTAAAATTAATCTTATATAATATATTATGTTATATAAAAGGGGTTTCATGATCCTAATTACTATTTATAGAGAGAATTTTTTTATGTCATAATTTTATTTATATTTTGTATATAATACCTATTCATTATATTAATTCTTGAATTATATTATTTTTAATTGAATTTTTTGATGGTTTTGTTTTTATTCCTCATTATAGGTTTTTGGTTATATTTTATTGATTCTATAATGTTGCTTCTAAAGATCATTTGAAAATTGATATCACTCAAATATTTTTACACATATGAGAAATTTTTGTTGTCTTTCATTTCAATATCACCAATGTTTTATTCTACATTAGTTACCTATGTTTGTTTTTCCTTATTTTTATTTTAAATATTGGATGAATTTTACTCTTTTGGAGATAATTGGTTTTTTAGAAATTTTATTATTTCTAAAATAAAATATATGTTCATTTTTACTCATATATAATTTATGAATCAAAAATTGATTGATCCAATCATATTTTATTTGTAATTTCAAAAGATCCCATTGAATTATATTCACTTTTTTACAATATTTATGAAATAATATATATTTAATTATTTTTTATATGTCTATTTAGATAATAAAATTTCATCATCATTTTAATATAAATATATCATTATTTATCTTTTTTCATTCCATATTAAACCTTCTATAAAATATTTTTGATCTTGAATTGAAATAATTTTCATCCATTTTTTAGACAAATTTTAAAAAAATTATTTGAAAAGTTCAAGGATTTTTCTCATTTCTATATTCATATTTCTAAATCTCATAAATAAATTTATTCATCAAACTCACTATATATTGACATATCTAAATCATGATCAAGGGTATACCTCAAATGTCTAAAACTAATTTTTTTCAATGTAATGATTATAAAATAATATTTTATATATTTGGAGTGATACAAACTTACAATTTCATTTCAAATCCATCATAAATGAATATGCATGACATTTCCTCCATTAACATTCATATGTGAAAACCATGTTTTATATTTCAATGATCAAAATATTTATAACTATATTTTATAATTTTATTGATTAGTGATATTAAATAATAACCTGTTTATCATTTATCTATACATTAAAAACACTACATTATTTATATTGGTTGTTTAAAATCATTTAATAAAATTATAAATGAATATTATTGGATTATAATTTTATTATTTTTATTATCACGTTATTAATATTTATAGAATTATATGATTTCATTTGAAAAAGTTATGAAACTAATTTTACTTCCATTTGTTCTTTTTGACATAAAATCAAATTTATTTAAACTTGACATCATATGTATGGATGATAATGTGTTGTTTTTTATATTTCCCATCATTTCATTAGTAATAACATTGATTCCATGTGAAATATATTCAAAGTAAAAATTTATTTTCTCACATATATGAGTGAATTTATGTTCCTGAATAAGTTGGTGTATATGTTTCTAAAATGATGTTTTGACATATTAATGAGTGAAATTATGGGACATAAGAAGGTTATGTTTCCCATTGATTTTGGTTAAGAAATTTTTCTTTGTGATACATTTTTTATGACATGTGTTAGTTTCATGATATGATTTAAATTAATGACACGCCATATGATATAATTTTTTATCTATGAATTATTGGTTAAAAGTTTCATATGTATCATTATTATAAATATATTCTAATCATATTTTCTATTATGATTTATCATTTTTATTACCAATGTTTATAAAAATTGGGAATATGATAACATCCCATTATAATGATGACATTTCCAATGGTTTTGATGAAAACTAATAAGTATGGCATGTCAGTAAGTGGATATTTTTTTAAATGTACAAGGAGATATTGTTAGAATTTGGATGATTAAACTATTTATTATAGTGTAGAAAATGACCATTAAATGAAAAAATATAAATTCTATCAACTAATATATTCGATTTATTCTATAAAAATATCATATTAAATTATTTTCATAATATATTATATTGAAATATTTTCGTTAGATATTTTGATGAGATGTTTTCATATGATTATTGAAGGAATTTTAATTAGAGGACTATGTATGTTTATTTATATCTTAGGATTTTAGTAGATGATAAATTATTTATAGATACGTTATGGATGTGCATAGTTGTAATGATTCAAAATTCACAATATGTTATTTAAGGTAATATTTAAAATATTATGGATGTTAAAATAAGATATTAGTGAAAATTTGTGAGACAAATGAATGGGATAAGTATTTGTATAAGAGAAGAACAAGAGTTTATTTTAAATTATAAATTTTATGATTTTAATGAAATTAAATCAATTTTTTGATGGCTGTATATATATTCATTTTTTGCATAGATGGTTGTTTGATATATTCACCATGAGAAACGTTTCTGGATTATCAAACAAATCATCGTTGTAGATCTTGATGAGTGTGCCAATAGTTGAACACATTTCTAGATACATAAAATTAATTTTATTTTCCTAAATATATTAACCAAAATATAAATTATAAAAGTCTTAGATATTAATTGAACAACGTTACTGTGATATTAATTATGTGAAAATAAAAAATATCATATTTGGGTTAATGAAATAGTGTTATATGAAAAATAGAATGTGACATAGTTAAAATGAATAAATAATTAGTCATAATTTCTATTTAATTAAAGAATACATCTTAGGAATTAGATTTCATATTCTTGTGATAATTTACTATGATTTATTCCAATAATATAATAATCATTTGGGATTATATATTTTTTTGTAATGAATATCTTGAAAATTATATTGTATATGGTATGCCCTATACAGTCATAATAAATATATATTTACTCTTTTGTGGAATAAATCATTGGGAATAAAAATATTTTACCCTTTGAGGGGAAATTTATATTAGATATTTTTTCTAGGGAAAAAATTATTTTTACACATTTAAGATATATATTGTGAAATGGTTATCTTTAGATTCCATGATGCTTTATAGTGATTATGACATTATATAAATTCTGATGAATAATTTTATATAACAGGGTGAGAATGTGACACCATAATTTTTTAGAATAGTTTCTCTCTAAATTAAAGTAATTTTTGATAGTTTATATCCCATTAAACACTGATATAATATGTTCTACTACAAATTTGATAAGAAAATAATAAAAATAACTAAAGCTATAGGAAATAAAATGATTTCAATTATTAATAAATTCATTTGAAACATTATTACTAATACATAATGATTCAAAAGATCATGTTTCTACAATAAATGTTATATATATATATATTACTTTTTTAATTTGTAAATATTTTTTTAAATAAAATGTGAAAAAACATATTTTTTTGAATCTAGAATGTGAAAATTAGTATCAAATAGCTTTTCATTATTTTTCAAAAGTTAATGATTTCTATTGGAATGGTGAGAAAACATATTATGCCTAGAATTATCACTATTTAGACAGTATAATTTAATAATAATGAATGATCTTTTTATGAATATATTTTTTCTTTAAAATAAAAAAATTCAAGTATTAATATAAACCATTTAGGAATAAATTTTTTAAATTTTATTTTCCGTATATAATATTTTGGAAACATAATTATTTTCTTACTCTAATAATAGTTGTAGTTTCTTAAAAAATATCAATTTTATACAATGATAGATTAAAAGTATATTCCATATTTTAGAATGGATTTTCTGTTTTATATAGTAATTCCGCATTAATTTTTAGGATTAAATGTATGATTAAAAAAATTAAAGTTAATTAAAATGATAATGTTAAAACTGTTATTCATTATAGAATTTTTTTACCTTGTTGCATTTATTCAATAATTCCATTAACTAATGGATCAAAAATAATGAAACTAATATAATATTTAGACCAATGTTTTTATAATAACACAAATTTAAATGGTAATAACTTTTAAATAGGATTAATAACACATTTTGGTTAAATCCTATTATTTCTACAAATAAGTTTTTTAATGTGATTAAAATGATAGTAAATTTAGATTCATCATAAAAAATGTATATGAATGATTATTTTTTATTTTTAATAAATAATTACATTATTTGTTAAATAAATGTTACACCAATAAAAAAAGATAATATTAAAAATATAAGAGTATATGACATAAAAAATATTTATGTCATGTCCAATCCTAGAGGGGACCATACTGTAACAACCAGATTTCTGACTCTAATAGGTCAGTGTCTAGTGACTTTCACCATGTATGCTTATTCTATAATTGGGATGAATTATACAAGTCAGTTGTACTCATGAACACATATTAAAGACACAAAAGGATGAAATGTAAAAACTCACTATGTAAAAAAATGAAGAATACCACCATGATCGACAAAAGAGTACTGTAGTGAATGAACAAAAAACTAAACACTTCCAAAAACAAGCCCACCAAAAAGATTCTATAAAACAAGATCAAATTGATGTAAAGATACTGTGACTACTATCTAGAAACCATAGTAACACACATAAGTCTGTCAGATCTAACTAACCATTATCTAGTCCATTTCCACAAAAGGATCTTTCAAAAGGACGGTCATTTGTACAACACATTACATGTGCAGGAAAAGCCTATTGAAGGGCGAGTATAACCATAATCATTAGGAAACCTCAAAACCACAAACCCATACAAAAAAGGAATAATACATAGGAAGGTACATTCATCTCTAAACATGTATATGTGTACATCCCAATTAACATTATTATATAGTTATTCTCAAGTGAAACACCGTGCTGTCTGATGGTCTTCACAAACAGCTAGCCAAAAGTTTCAACCAAAATCATTCTCATTCTAGAACTCACTCCCAAAGTCATGATATAATCAGAGACTCCCTCCCTGAAGTATAACTCATTTTTTACCTACCCACTGAGGGTGTATTAGTCAATGGATACTCTGATACACATATTGGGGTTCATTCCCATAACTAATCAGGGGCCACCACAGATCATGCACTATCTCATGGGTAGATACCATGTACCCAATCTAGATTAACATACTTCATAGGGGGTGACAGATATACACATTGAGGGATACCACTAACCCTTCTAGAAAGACCCTCTAGATAGAGGATCAGTATTCTACCTAATGTGGTTACACGATTCCATAGACTACACTATGAGTGATAGAGGATCTCAATATAGTCTTGGGTAAGGATACAAAACTCTATCTGAGACTCAACTAAAATATGAGATTACAATATAGTGAGGTGAGCCTAATATCATACAGAACCCATGATAAAAGGAAAATAGAAACACTCTCAACCTAAAATTGTCTAAACTAATAATTTAACAATTGTCCCAAAATAACATTCTCTATTCTAGGTTCTCAACTCCGTATAGGCACATTTATTATACTCTATTTTTATAATTTATACATGTATGAGAAAATAATCCGACATTCCAATTGGGGCCTGCAGATCTTCCATTGCGGTTGGTCGATGGACTGTAAAAATCAGCCATGAGATCACTGCACCTATTGTAAAACATCAAGGTCGAACATCATGGTCAATCACATAATCATTGTCCCTCTTATAAGATCGATCAATTGCAGCTCATGGTCAACCCCCATAGAGGACCGTGGCCACCTTCATCTCGATGACCTCATTACCAACCCTGGTCAACCTCGGTTCATGGCCCATCCTTTATGGCTTGAACCAAACCACATGTTATGGCCTTCTCTTACTTGGTATGATTAACTCGGCCCATGTCTATCTTCGCAGATCTCTCCATTACCACTACTGCAAAACCTACATTATTCGAGCCTCTACAACCACCTCATCAACGTTGTCTCACGTGACCCCCACTGTGGCCACAACTTGATGCACCCTCTGCATGTGGCTCAACACATGCATACCTCTTCTAGACACCCATTTTTTTGCCAATTTTTAGTCCCTTTTAAGACCACCAGGCTTCCTCTGATGACCAGAAATCAACTCATCTCAAATTTGAGATCCTTTGGTCCTAGTATACCAATATCCATCCATGGTTATTAACACGACACGAATTTGATGGCCCATTCATGTTCAAAGCCACCATGAAATGGGGAGCTGGGAACCATAGTGTTCCAATGACAAATATAGATAATAAAAAAGTGGTAAAAGCACAATAACTAATGTTTTTACATTTTTGGAAATTCATTCTTGTACAACAATCCAAATATGGGAGTTCGAGTTAGAACCCCAATACAAATAACTCTTGATAATAACACATATAATCCCATCCCACAAATATGACTAAACCATGGATCATTATATTAATCAATTTGTTTGGGTTCATTGTTGAATTCCAAAATAGGAAGGAATATAAAAAATTACACATCCTACCTCGATTCTGACTAGTCACTGATGAATATCTATCAATGATTCATCATTGTATGTTATTTCCTTCATATCTATTTTAAAATGATCATCATTACACAACATATATCCATTTTTCGAGATATTTATTCAATTTTTATATCCAAAGGCTTCCATGGTTATGTACCGAAGAATGAAAATTCTCCATAACTATATTTTTAAAGATGGTCTGCCACTGCACTAATAAAATATTTTTTATTAAATTATATTATTCATGTTACATACCATGAAAAATTAACCACAAATGACCTGATCAAATTAAATTTATGTCTTACATAGTGAAAAGCTACAATTATGATCTCAACAGATATCTCATATTTTAAATATGGGAAAACCTTTATGAGTTAATCCACTTTTTCTAGAAAAATACACGAATGTTCTATTAAAAAGATTAAGGATTTTTAAAAATTCTTTCCAAAATTACTAGGCCTCATAATCCCACACCGTCTTAGTGTATGGTTTCGAGATCCATAAATATTAAATTAAAAAAATGGAAATTTAAGAGATATTTCAATTTAAATGAAGTTTGTAACATATTTATTATTGATTTATTGAATGAATATCACATACATAATAAATTCCCTCACTTGGAAACACGGAACATTGAATATTATCATATTGTTATTAAAAGATATTGGGTGTGTAAAAAAGTGACATTCTCTTAATATATAAAAGTAGATCATTTCCACCATCTCAATGTCATTTTTTTCTACATATATTTATTTTCACCACCAACCATATATTCCTCTAATATTAATACCTTTGAATTCCTAATTTTCATTCTCTATATAAGTGATCATAATATCGTCATAACACTATATACTTTCAAACCAATGTTATAGGTCACAATGTGTGTGTTTATTAATCCTTAACATAATATTATTAATAATTATCATTAAAACCTTACTTAACAATAGTCATATATAGACCCTAGTATCCTTATTGTTCAAATTTATTATTATATTAATTAAATAACTCTTATTTATTACATTCCCTCCACAATGAATACTATATGATCATCAATAATTCACACATGTATACTACCACCTCCATGAAGTGGCGTGAATCCTTTTATTTCACATCCCAACATGGTTTCTTAATATTATATTTTATTTATAAACATTTAAATTATGACAATATTAACTTTATAGAATGATTATATTATTAATTTTATAATTTTTATTAATAATAAATGTTATTATTTATCATTTCAACAAAATATTGACATATGGGAGTTATCTTCCCAAATATTAGTTCATTTTTTAAAATTATATAAAACTATTTAATTTTTTGTAATAGAATAACATGTGAAATAATGTAATGTTTTCAAGACGTAACCTTCTAGGGCCCACCTGGGTAGTGATAATATGATTTTAACACTAACATACCACATTCAATAAGATAAGGGTAGGGTACTATCATCAAGTAAGCATGACACACACACTGGAAGGATTATCCTATGGTTTCTGAACACAAAAAAACACCTACGACCACCAATATAATGTTGAAAAGTAATATTATATTGATAAATATTACTTTAATAAATAATATACCACATTATAGTTTGAAACATTTATATGAAATCATCATTGGATAAATATAATCCCACCAAAGATGTAAACGAGTCAAACATTCTATATAAGGTGGAGTTTAGTCTCATATTAAATTCACTAAACCAACTGTAGTTCAACTAGATTAAAAATGTGGTCTCCAATTCTAAAAAAAATAACACTGTTATAAATAATTTTTTTAGAATAATAAATGGAATTTTTTATAATATATCATGTTGGGTTGAGAATAATATACCTACGAGGACACCGCTAAATTACCACTAATAAATAATAATATGTGATTTCAACACATACTCATAAATATATATTAATTAGAATATGAGACATAATAATAATAACCAAAATATATTCATGATAGAGACCTCATTTCAACATAAGGACATTAAGAAACTTCCATCCTAGTATCTGGATTGTTTTTTCAATGTAATTTTCATATGGGAAAACTCACTCAATGGTCCATATGATCTCTAATGAAACTCTTTTGAGAGGAAAATATTTTAGGGCCTCAGTATGAATTTTATGCCCATTGGTACACAATGTTTGTTGATACATAGATAGGGAATCTCATTTAGGGAATATAGAGGACACTTGATGTAATTATTCTAACACCAATAACCTTGAGTTGGTCTCTGATTTATTATATTGGAATTATATTCAAGGAATCTCATATCAAATAACTGAATAGTTTAGTAGTCGTGATAAAATAGATACTTAATTTATTCCCATATAACATTAGAATATTAAAATTAGAACAATAATTTTGTTCAAGAATATCAATATTTGATATAGTATATCATTACATATAATTCATTGAACACATCCTAGATTATTTTGAAAGGAAACAAAATTATTGTGATCCCAAATTCTCCATACGAATTCTTTGTAGCAGAACCTATATAGAAGAAGTGAAGATTACTAAATATTTAATAATCTATGAGGAATGGTAAATATATGAACACCCATTAAATTTAATCAATAACATTAATATCACATTATTTAATAAATAATCATTAGGTTAGGGTAAATAATAGGAGACACATTCTATTAAAATTACTAGAATTCATGAATATAAAAAGAATAATTAATATTAAATGTTAAATAATTAATCACATATTCTATTTTAATAACATTACTATCATGAGCAGTTAATGAAATAACCCATATGTAATGCTAAATAACTACAAACACATTATATTTAAATGACAAGAATATCATACGTAGATAATCCATAATAAATTTGGAAATGTTGATAACTAAAAACACATTCCATTTTAAAAAAAATTGAGAATGAATTTCATCCATATATAATATTGTTGTTAAAATATAATTGATAATAATAAAGTAACTCTTATAGAATGATGTTATAAATTATTGTAAGTCATGATCACAGGCGTCATTACACCTTTACTATCCAGATCACTCACAAGATAGTCTAACACAACATGTAGAAACCCATTTATTTATATTTTATAAAATCACATCAACAGACAATTAATCTATGGAGGAACTATTCGATTTTCACCCTATATATCACTAAATTTCCAAAAGATTCTTCATATAACAAATAATGAATTTAATTTAGTACCAATTTCCATTATCATCAAATATATGTATTATATAACTAATAGGAATTCATAAATATTCCCCTAGGTAAATAAATAAAAATACATATGAGACACCAAATCATGAAGTTTTATTTTTTTTATGAAACCAAAATATCCATGATAACTAATATGGATATTTATGAGAAATGTAATATCAAATTCTAAGTGGGTGGTGAATTTTTTCAAGGAATTTTAATGACATCAAAAGTGATTCATGAAATTGAATATCAATAAATTAAATGGTAAAAATACTAATAATCGAAATATATACTGAATAATTATAGTATCAATAAAATATATCCCTTTTAGAGTATAATTAAAATAAAAGGATGTTATTGTTAAATTTAAATTCATTAGAAATTTAATTAATGAAATCATTAGTAAAATATCATTTTACACTTAATATATGTCCAAATTATTTTTTTCCATTTTATAGAAGTGGGTTTAAGAGGTCCCGGTACCCCAACAAAACAACCGCAAGCAAGCCATACACCATAAACCAAAACGACTTACGCATCATAATAACCAGATTCATCTCCAAATCCCATGTATGAGTCTTCTTCTCTAGTAGCCGATTCCTAATCAGGATGCCTCCAAAAACTTCTACTTTGAACCCGACTCCTAAGCTGGTCAAGAGCAGATTGGTCTGGATATGCCTTCATGACCACACTCCCATTTTTAAAGGCCACAGTCACCTCGTTGTTCCGCACTGCTGATGATCAAGTCTACATCGGTCTTGGAATAAACGAATATTCCTTCCATGGTCTTCGTCTTGGGGTAGCAGACAAAGGGCCTTCATCTGCAACAAAAATCGTATTCCCACTTTTAACAATATCACTGAATGAAAGGCCAACTGGACCACTCACATTCTCTTTCCCATCCCCAGAATTCTCCATTCCAAATCTGGTTCACATTTTTCATAATGGAAAAAATAGCCTTTGTTTGTAAAAAAAATGAATATTCATTTAAAAATATTTTTGAAAAAATTATAATATGAATAAAAATGTCATTAATAAATAAATTGGGAAATTATAATAACATTTTAGAAAAAAATTAGAAAAATTTGTTTTCAATAATAATTATTTTTGACAGGATGGAAAAATATAGTCCGATAAAAGAAATGTTTTGTGAAAATTTATAATTACCATTGACTCAAAAACATTATAATATTAGTTAAATAAATAATTAATAAACGAATTAAAATATAATTTAATTGGATTATTATTTAATGATAAAAAAACTTGCCTCAACAGAATTTAAAATAATAAATGATTAAATTGAAATGACAATATGAGGTAAACCATTAAAAAGATCGTAATGTTGAAGAGGGAATTAAAAAATGAAAAAATAATGGGTACAAAATGTAAATAAATCTAAAACAAGTGTCAATAAAAAAATTATATTCATTATTCTTTACACATATATTGTTATAATTTATATTTAAATGAAGAAGTCATATAACACAATGAAAATAAAATGTGTTATGAAATTTATCAGTACTATATAACATTTATGATAAATTACCTTGGAAAAAATAATTCAAACTAAAAATCAATATTTTATGAATTAATAATGAAATATTATATTTAATTCTAAATGGTAATTATATAATCCATATAAAAAATAGTTGCATAACATTATAATATGCCTCAATAAAGAGAAATTCAAAATAAGTCTTATACCATTTGCTTTGTTGTATTCATACATGTATCATTATCTTATATAAATGTTCGATTCCGGAAATTAATTTATATAATTAACCTGGTAATATTAATAAAATAATTTATCATCCTCTTATAACCTTTTACCATACATTTCAAAACATATTTTATTATTTTCATTGCATACCGTGTCAATTCTTTTTGTTTTCTCAATCATGTTTTTCCATAAATATCTAATTAATGGGTTGATTATATATATACATCATATCACGTATTATATTAGAGTTATCGATATCATATTGAATTATTTTCTACATTTTAGGAATCATTCTCGAATGTTGGATATGAAAAATGAATTGCATCACTTTGTGGAGAAGACATGTCATACGAACTCAAGAGAGATGATATCAGTACATTATTGAATGAAATTATAAATAAGTAGGTGATATATTATTCATTAAGAATCAATATATTGTCAAATATATTATTTATATTCATTATATTTTTCTTTATTACATTTTTATAAAAGATTATTTGAAAAATGACTCACATTTCTTCTCGAGGGCCTAGTCCCTTGTAAAAACGAGCGACATTATCGTAATTTAAATGGAATTGTTTATAATGATTTTAAATCTGATATTATAATAATATAAGTTTATTAATATCAGATATTTCATAGAGTTATGTTAAATAAAAAATCATAACCTTCCATTAATAGTTGTGATTTAAAACAAATTACATTTTTTCTGTTGTGGTTTTCCATCATACACATTATCAACAACATCATTTCCCAATTTATATAAGAGAATGTTGATATAGTTCATTACATTAATATTATAAAATATCATTATATGTAAAATAATTTGGATTAAAATAACAATTTTTATTAGCTTTTATGGAGTTGTAGAAGAAAAAAATAATAAAATTTTGATGTATGTTTCCTCTATTTTATAGAAAAATGTTTGGTTTATAGTAAAATCATTCCAAGGATGGAATTATGACCCAAAAATGGATATAATATATTTTTAGGTGATTTCATAAAATATTTGTTAGGACTTTATTGAAAAATATCTTTTTACTTTTTAAGAGGGGTGATGGGGTGTATCCCATTATAAGTGGGGAGAGGATATAAATAAAATATTTTAAAAGATTAAATTACAACCATGTATGTTTCATGCCCAGAGAAACCAAAACGGTTCATTATAACATATTTGAAAGAACCTGTGTTTTTTCGGACTTACTTCTTGAGAGGAAAATTGAGTTTTTGCTGTTGGGTGATCTTGAGGGGTAAAATGGTCATTTTACTCTAGCATCTGAACACGGATAATTTTTTTAACAACTGTGTTGGTCCCAAAATAGGGTGTTTCCCCTCGGACAAGAGTTTGGTGGAAATCTGAGCTGTTCAAATTTTGGTGGAATATTTAATATTTAATATTATTAAATTAAATATTAACATATCTGTGCAATTTAGTTTCAAAATAAAATTTAAATGGAACACCGGATTGAGAATCCTTTAGCACCGTTGTGTCCAGAATGGGGAGTTTTGCCTATGGAAGGCATAAAATCCTGTCGGGCGTCGGGGTCGGCCCGAGCCCTTTTTTCATCATTACCTTTTCTTTTCTTTTCTTCCTTATCTTCATTCCTCATCCTCTTTGATAATGTCTCATATGCCTCATCTATGTCCATGTACTTTGTGTAGAATTGGAGTTTGAGAAATAGAGATATTTGGGAAGAAATCGGGGTACTGATTCGAAGCTCACGATGCGCTGGGTCAGCGTGCGACAACCGTGAGCCATGAAATCCATTGTAGCTTCGGTGGTTTCTGCCCAAAGGTAGGGTCATTTAGGTTATTTCCATATATCCCCGTAAAAAAATTCATTATATTGCCTGCTTGTGGCCTCTAAAGGCCGGATCTGTTGTTTCAGGGCATAAAACGGGCGTTCTAGGCGTTTTGAGGGATTTCCTATTGAGAAACCCAGAATACACAGTGTGCGTTCCAGGGGAACACATCATGTGTTCTTCCCATTTTGGGAAGATGCTGTTTTCTTAAGTAAACACGGTGTAATTTGAGTACACGCCGTGTAGTTGGTGGTCGCGTGAGTATCCGTGTGAAATAGAACATTGAATAGTGGTTTTTAAGGAGTACACGTCATGTACTATAAGTACATGCCGTGTAGTGGTACATGGGCATGTGTTTGTGTTAAAACACACACAGAGTAACTTTTTGTGAATAGTACATTACATTTTCAGTAAAGTGCAAACTATGTACTATTACACTGGAAGACCCCACAGGTCTTGCCATGTGTTCTGGCCATGTACTACTTCGACTTCGTAATTTGGGGATATCTTGGGCCCTGGAAGTCAGAATTGGACCTTTGGGTAGTCTATTCTGAGCTTTTTTTGTGTAGATCGCAATGGTGGAATCTATTTTACATTATAGATAATTTAATGATGTTTTTGGTGTTTATATATAAATGGAGTTGTTCTTCCTATAGTTATCGAGTTCTTTTTTCACCTAAGAGTGAGACATGGCCTGGATGATTGGGTGGGTGTTCAGACCTAGCTAGTTGAGACTTTTGAGATGATATAAGCTAAGAGATTTCTCTTGTGACATATAATTTTGATCATTGTTCCTCTTTTGAGATATTCCCTTCTAGACTATGAGGCTGTGTGACCAGATCCTTCTAATTATTTCTTGAGGGATGCCTTTACATGTGTGCTGACCTAGGGAGTCCCTTGTAAGATCTCTCTCATGTTTATATATTGATAGGAAGCATGTAATGTAATGTCTTTGTTGTTCTTCATTTGAGGATTCCGTTTACGATTCCTCCCTAACTCTCATAATCGATCCAGTGAAGGATGTCTTCGCCCGTGATTATCTAAAGGATCCCTAGTATGAGGCCTCCTCAGAGTTTGACATGATGGACCCTGGGGGTTCCCATTATTTGAGTGACCCTGAGTTGTTACTTCAAGTTTGGGTGGAGATGGTGTTTGGGTGTCACCTAGAACCCGTGCCAAAATGGTAATCCCATGGGGCTTTGGATGTATTGTTGGGTTGGGCGTTCGGTCCACCCTCACTCATTTGTTAATATCAGACATGGTTTGTTGATGCTATAGTATTTTCTAGAGGTTCTTCCTGGTTGGTGACTGTTGGTCATGACATGAGGCATATTTCTTGTTTATTGGGATTCCTACTATGCCTGTGTTAATGAGTAGAGGTGGTACAATTATGAATAGGGTATATTACCTTATTGTGGATATGCTTTACCATGTTTCTGGATATTGACCGTTCGGTCTTGATTATCTTGTTAGGATACTTTTTTCCATGCCTAGTATTGTTACGATGGTGTGATTGAATATTAAATTCTTGATATGCTGTAGACTATTTATCATTATAGTTCTTTAGGTTTACTTTGGCCGTGTTTCATTGTCGTTCTCATTTGACTTACACTAGGCTGTGAGAACCTGGTGTAGTTGACAATAATGGGAATTGACTATGAGTGCTTCCTCATAGAGTCTTTAATCACTTTTGACTATAAGTATAATTGACTGTGAGTGCTTCCTCAGAGAGTCTGTATTTTAATTTTAAAAGAATGTAGGGTAATTGACCGTGAGTGCTTTCTAAGAGGGTCCTTGTCTACATGAGACCAAAGGGGTTAGACTGTGAGAGATGCACATGGGGTTGTATACACTATTGGACCTAGTGGTTATTAACTGTGATAGCAACCTAGAGTTCGTTCATAATTTATTTGATGTTATGTTAGACCCATGGGGTTAAGACCGTGAGAGCTGCCCGGGTGGTTGTGTGTTTTTGATTGATGGCTTGTTGAACCAATGGGTTAGACTGTGAGAGATTTCCCAGAGGGTTACATGATTTTTAGTAGATTTCTCAAATATATAATTCCATCATTGGAAGAAGAATGTACATGTTGATGTGATTATGGACCCATAGATCGACTTAATGATACATGGCTTGAGTGGAATGACGTCCTGCTCAATTCCCTAGCATAGGATATCCAAGAGATCGGGCTTCGGGTCCCAAGGATCAACTGCTAATGTTGTTCTTGATATTTAAATAACTTTATGATGAATATTCATATTTATGTATATGTGTATAGGTATGTGACTCTAAATGGGTATGTTTATAGATATAGACATCCTTGGCTGATCATTCCTAGTTGATGAGGATTACATTCCCAAGGTTTGACTGTGATTACACGTTTGGTTTATATTCTTTGTTGTGTTCTAGTTAGGCTGAGCACATTGATGTTGCATACACATAGCAGCACAATTATATGTTGCTTTTCAGGGTTCCCTACTATGATTATTTCTCACCTTGGCACGTGATCCTCGGTGTACGTGTAGACTTTATATCTGATTTTGAGGTTTTTCATGAGTTGCATTGGGGATAGGGCTGAGGCCTAGTGTTGCATGATTGAGTATAGATGCTCGAGTGGTTCTACTGATCTGGTTGATGCAGTTCAACAGTGTTTGGAGATTAGGTACGTGAGTTGGCTCAGAGTTTGTTGCAGAGCCATGTAATTTTAGTTTCAAAATAATTTTTATTTGTATCGGTATGTTAATCCCGGTTGGTGACTAGTGTTGTATTGTATTGCATAGATGTTTGCGGTTTTACTAAATTTTACTATTACATCATGTTCTAATTCATTTGTTTATTTCTTTTTCACTCTATTTACATTCCATTGTGTATGTTACATTGTTATTTATGTTGATTTCTTACTATGTTATGAGGGCTTAGTCTCCCCACAAACACACTGAATACCCTCGATGCTAGTCGGCAACCTATGGCGTATGGGGAGGCGTGCTTGAGGCCTTGTAGAGAACCGGCTCGGAGAACTATCTTAGTGGCATCCATGTCTGGTTGTTACAATATTATGGGTTATAATCTCAAATTATATCCATTCAATGTTTTATTACATATTTCAATTTCATTTTAATACTTATCCTTTTCCACCCTCTATAATTTAGTTTTTTTATATCAAATGTAACTAGTTTTTACAACATTGAATATCCACAATGATACAAATTTATGTCTATTTCATTAGATAATATAAATTACTACGATTAAAAAAAATATTTATAAAAATTCAATTCCATTTGTGGATGAGTCCAATTTAAATTATACCAACAGATATGATGAAAAATCATTGTTTTAATGAAAAGCATCACCTAATTATAGAATGTTTTTATATAAATCTTTAATATGAAACTGATTAAAATGAATTGATTTAATTAAATTTTAATATAATAAAACTAATTAGAATAAAACAACAATGTAAAATATAACTAAACCATGTAAAATATTAAAAAACATATTTTTCACTAAATATTAGTATTTTCACTATTTATAGAAAAATTATACTTTAAATATAAATCCAAAAATACGGACCAAAAAATATTTTATATATTATTATATAAAAAATTAACATAATTCTTTAAAATAATTTTTTTTACAGTATTTTAATTTTGTTTAATTATGTTATTAAAGAGAAACTAATTCGTATTTTGGGAAAAATAGTTTTTTAGAATAAAAAATTCTATTCCATTTACATTTTTTTTATTTTATTTATATTAAACATATAACCATGAATTCTATAACATATTTAGAGATATTTATACACCAAGAAATTAATATTTATCATAATGGAATATTATATTATGGTTTATATCGGTAAAGGGTTACATGTTCTGCAAGTTCTAGAATAGATAAAATAAAATGAAATATTTTTCAGGATTTATTTGTGATCATTGTTGTCCATCACATATAATATTAAATTAAATTTTATTATATTAAAATAGTTAAGTAAAACATTCATCGTACCAACAATAATTTTTATTCCCATGTATTAAACATCATCTCAAAAATTAGTGGTTTGAAATTTTGAAATATCATTGTTGAAAGGCCATATCATAAAAGGGTTAATGAAACATCATTTTGATAAGAGTGTAAGAGAAACCAAAATTTCATCTATAACAACCCATAACTAGGTTTCGAATTTTGAAAAAGATAGTTTTAATTTATTATATACCCTTGAAAGGAATTTTTTTATTATATAATGTGATATAGATAATTGATCACAAGAATCTGAATGCTGAAAATAAATTTATGTACCTCAAAATGATAAATAAAATATTTTATAAATTATAATTGATTTTTATTAAATGTTAATAATATATTATGATTCAGAGAACAAATAACCTGATATTACAACTTCATGGATTATTATTCAAAACATTATAAAAATACACACCTAGGGATTGAAATAGTTTAATAAATTTGGAGACTGAGTATAAAATTATCTATCATGGTGAATGATCATCATCATATACCATAACTATCACACAATTTACTAATTCTAAAATTACTTCCCTAAATTAAAACTATTCATCATAATTTTGTGAATGTTAATATAAGAATGGGATAGATCAGATACTCAATTAAGGTAAATATATTTAATACACGAGAAAAACCATAATATAAGGTTATGATAACAAGATAAAAAAATTCAAAACATTTCACTACATATCAAATATCAAGTTCATGATCCAGGGAATAAGGATTTAATTTTCATTAGAAATGAATAATATGGTAATCAATGAATATGATCCATGATATGATAATATTGGAAAAATACATGGAATATATAAAACCCAAATAAAATTGAAAATTATTTCAATATTGTTCAAGGATTACTATTAAATATATCATATTTGAATGATTTAACTCTCCAATCCATCACATTTGTTAATGTTCACTCCAATGTCCATCAAAGTGGAAATTTTTAAAGACCTGTAAAATTCAAGGGAAATTGTTTCTTAATTTTCTTTGGAATTTTACAAGAGCGCGGTTTCTGACGGCACCTGATTCCGAGGCCCGAAGTGCCCGGAATCAATTTCCGAAGTTTGGCTCGGGTACGTTCAGTGAACGAACGAGTGGGAATTTTTAACTTTTGAACTGCTGCCCGGAATCGAATTCTGAGGGCTCCGATTAACTCGCAGTGCCGATATTCGCTTAAGGAGACCTTTTCCGAGGTTGCGTTTTATGCGTAATGAAAGTTAGTTTTGGGGAAAAATTAAAAGAAGTTAAATAAAATGTGGAAACACATTTTATTTTTAACTTGTTGGTTAACTCCTCCCAAAGGGAGTTAGGGGTGGGACCCACATCCACATAACCTCCCTTGAGAGGATTAAGTGTGGTGGGGCCCACATGAACCCTAACACTTCATCTTATCTTTTTAAACTCCCTATAACTCCACTTTAATAAACTTGACAACTTGGTTAATTAATTGAGTTGAGTTGTTTGAATTTCAAACCATTGAAATTCAAGTTGATAATTGTGTAAATAAAATAAGGCTTAGATTATTTTATTTTGGTTGCTCTCCTTAGCCATCTTGAGAGAATTTGAGTGGTTCTCTCCACCTTCTTCTACTTTGACGAAGAACACGAAGAACACTCAGGCTCCGACGAAGAACGTCGCTTCTCCCTTCATCGTAGCCGGTGTGTTTCCGAAGATCGACGACGCCGCTTCTTTGATCTTCTTCTCGTGTCAACAAAAGGAGACTCCGTTTTCTCCTCGGATTATCTATGTCAGCTTGCGAAGCTTCTCCAGCGACGTACCTCTTCGGACGCACCTTGACGTCAACGGAAACCGGCGACGCCCGACTTCCGCGACACTAGTCTTCCACGGTTGGTTGACGTGCTCCGCACTTGAAACCAAGGTAGGGGTTTTAACTTTTTAAAGTTATGTGGATCTCTCCTTCGAACTTGAAGGTTTATATTTTTCGGGCCTTGATTCCAAATCTTTTATTTAATTTAAAAGATTGTGAATGTTTATCGTTCATTAAGGGCGGATTGTTAGCAAATAACGCGAGGGGGCCAGACCGCACGAACACGGCCGACCCTCCTCCTATTCATGTTGATTCTGTTGTGGATTGAAACGGCTGTGGTGTGGTGCTATCGCACTGCACAGGATCATAAGACAAGAAAAGTGTGGCGCCGTCGCGCCGTGTTGTAAAATAATGCAAGGAAGCGATGCTGTCGCGCCGCGTCGAAGAAAGTTGAGGGTGCCGCGGCCGGAGCGGGGCTGCGGCGGAGGGGCGCGGTGCCGTCGCACCGCGCCGGACAACGAAGGCCACGGTCGGTTCCGGGCCGCGGCGGAACGAGAAAATCGGCGGCCAGCCGGGCCGCTGGTGTCGGAAGCCGGAAGGGGGACCGGCCTTGCCAGTCCCATTGAGGATGAACCGGCCGGCCAGGTCGGGCCGTCCGGAAGGGAGAAAATCGGGGGAAATAATTTCCCCTGGCCAGCCATAATGGCCCCCCATTATGAGGGTGGCCGGTTTCACAAAGGGGGCCAGGCGGCCCCCCGTTTTCTTGAAGGCAGGCCCCCACATGAGGGGGGCCGTTTTTCTTCAAGGCGCGGTAGGTTGTCGCGCCGCCAGCTATGGAAAGGTGGGGGCTTTTCCCCCCGCGCGCGGCGCTCACGCGGCACCCGGACCGTGTCGTCGCGCCGGACCGCGCCGCCACGCTGGCATTCGCCGCCGGGCAGGGCCGGGACTTCGGGTCGGGCCGCAGCCCGGTCCGGGTCGACCCGGTTCGGCCGACCCAGGGGGGGTCGGCCCGAGTCGGCCCGGGCCCAGACCCCCGTTTTCGGACCACTTTCGGTCAAAATCCCGTAACATGAGGTACATGCCTCCAAACGACTCTCCGTCAGCGGAAACGCGATCCTTGGATCGAGACGGTCGTTTTGGTATATCTCACTCAAGGTTTCTGAGAACATTGAGTTCGGCCGGGTTGGTTCGTACGCGAAACCAACCGGGCCCTCGGAGCGGAAACGCTCGTAACAGGAGTCTCGGACGTCCGATTGATGTGACGTCAACTTTGATGGAATCCTCTAAGTGAGATGGAAGTTTTGGCACACTCCGCTCGAGGTTTGGATGTTGTCGGAGTGCGGTTGGGTTGGTTCGCTTACGAAACCAACCGGGCCCCTGGAACGAAAAAGCCAATAACTCTCAGGCCGGACGCCCGATTGATGTGCCGTCTGTTGCGTTGAGTTCCTGTTGACGATACGGAACATTTGGAATCCTCCACCCGAGATTTGGATGCAGATGGATAGTGGCCGGGTTAGATCACACCGAAAACCAACCGGGCCACTGGAACGGAAAAGGTGATACCTTTCTGACAGAACGTCTGTTTGACGAATCGTCAGCGGCATTGTTGAACTCGTTGAGAAACTGACACTATGTGTATAGGCTATGAGAGTTCGGGGTACAGTTGAGAAACGGCCGGGTTTGGTTCGCTCACGAAACCAACCGGGCCCCTAGGATGAAAGGGCTAATAACTCACAGACTGGGCGTCCGATTGACGCGTCGTCTGTTGCGTTGAGACCCCTATGACGAGGCAGTCCTTTGAGATACTTCTTCGTGGGACTTTGAGATACATGGAGTATCGACCTGTAGCTCGTGGAGCAGACCCTCCCAGAGACGAGCGTACGGAGTACAGAGACCGTGTAGCCGTCCGAGACCTGAAAAATGCTTGACCGATTTGATTCGGAGTGACTTACGTATCCCAGTGGGGAGCACTACTTTGTGAGGTGGCAGACCCATAGTGGATGAGAACTACTATGTGAGGTGGCAGACCCGCGGTACTCGACAGGAGGAGTATCTCTATAGGCTATGAGGGGGGAGCACTACTGTGTTAGGTGGCAGACCCCGGCGGGAAGCACTACTGTGTGAGGTGGCAGGCCCGCGGTACTCGACAGGAGGAGTACCTCAGCAGTCTTAGGTTAGTGAGAAGTACCTCGGAGTCGTGACAGGACCACTATACACTCCAGAGACGGAGCTCTTCAGCAGTTACGGTTTCAATAATGAAAATCCTGGTTTGATCTAAGACTTTTTACCTTTTGTGTTTCCTCATGATTGAGATGGGTCACTTGATAACATAGGTATATGTATGGGCATATACCTGGATAGTGGTTATCCGTTGATTTCACAATCCTTGTGTTTCCTCATGATTGAGATGGGTTACTTGATAACTTAGGTATATGCATGGTCATATATCTAAGTAGAGGTTATCTGTTGAGATCTTTTTGTTGTTATCCTTGTTTGTTTTAGTGAGACCTTGAGGGTCTCGGGGTCCCTACTGAGTATCGTTATACTCACCCCTGCACAGGCTATGCCCGCACTACGTTGTGTTGGTTGTAGACGACGGACAACATTGATCGTGGTTGAGGCTTGCAGAGCAGGATGGTACCTGGAGGTGGACCACTGGGCGGGACGTGCTCGGAGCGGATGGCGGGACCCGAGGAGAAGTGGAGCTATCTATACCCACCCTTCAGGTGGGATCTCCAGTGGACAGCTCGGTGTAGCGGCTTTTACTTTACAGTTGTTGTTTTCCCTTTTGATTTGTACTTTACTTTCAGTTTGGGTTTGTATACTGGCCCATTTACTTTTCCGAACTTTCAGTTGTACTCTGTTATTACTTAGTGTTTACTATTCCTCTTGCTTACTCTGTGGTGCTTGTTTAGTTTCCAAAGGCAATGCCTTCCCTTTTTACTAGTATTTACGCCTTTGTGCTAGTCGCCAGCCCTTGGCCTATGGAAGGAGGGCTTGGTGTAGTCACGGCACGGGCCCCGAGGACGGGTCGTGACAAATTGGTATCATAGGAGTTCGGTTCTACTGTAGAACTTATAACTCTGATGTTTCATTCTTTGAAGAAATAGTGTTAAGAGTACCGAGTGTGGTTTTCATTTCAGGGAGTCCAGTGTTGGTGCGGGCGGCCGTTGTATCCATACACCAGGACCCTGACAACTGATTTCCGACATTGTGCACGAAAACATTGATTGCGTGTGTGATTTCCAGGAGTTTTTTTTTGAATATCAGCTCAACCAGGTCAGCTCACCAGTTATAAATCGTTGGACCGTGTCACTTTGTTTCTTTCAGGATGCCTCCCCGTGGACGAACATCTAGAGTCCCGAGAGTGGTGCGTACTGACAGCCCGCCGAGCGACGAGGCCTCAGTGCAGGGCCCTTTTCCAGTTGACGCACCAGCGGTACAACTACCCATTGGGCTACCGATGCCACCAGCCCCAGAAGCAGAGGATGCACGTCGCTTGAGCGCACTACATGAGTTCCAGCGCCAGAGGCCACCCAGGTTTCAGGGAGGGACGGACCCGCAGGCGGCTGAGGATTGGATGAAGGCTATGGTGAGAGTCCTCAGGCTAGTGGGGACACTGGCAGATTTCATGGTGATCCTTGCTTCCAGCCTTCTTCAGGCAGCAGCAGACAGATGGTGGATCCTGATTCTTCAGATGCATGACGAGGCGACACTTCTATGGGAAGACTTCGAGAGCCTGTTCCTGACAGAGTTTGTACCAGCCACCCTTCGAGCAGTGCGTATACAGGAGTGACTTCAGCTGAGGCAGGGCATCATGACAGTGGCGCAGTACTCAGCGAGATTCAGAGACCTCTCGCGCTACTCCACAGATATGGTACGGGACCTGTTCTTCAGGTCTCGAACCTTCGAGCAGGGGCTCAGGCGGGAGATTAGAGATTCGGTTGTATCGCACAACATTCTGACGCAGACAGGAGTGTTGGAGCGAGCCCTCTTAGTGGAGAGTTTCCTTGCTGAGCAGTCTCCAGCTGCAGGACCCACCACTAGCCGGCATGCGGCAGAGTCTTCTGTAGCGGGCAGGAGATAGATGACTCAGGGGTCCAAGAGGACCAGACCTACAGGTGGTCGACCGCGTGACTTAGGGTCGGTACTGCGGGGCACCAAGGGAAGTGATAGAGCCAGACCTGCCATGAGGTGTTACTCCGGTGACGGAATTGGAAACATAGCACGTGACTGTCCGACCGGCCATGCAGATGACTAGTAGTTAAATGAAGAAACCTCAGAGGCAGAGGCAGAGGTTCGATCAGGGCGGCCATGGAAGAGGAGCTGGCTGGGCAGATAGAGGTGGATGACGCTTCGAGGTGTTTCCACCACCACCATCAGGAGGTCCGCCCCGACCGCAGTGAGTTGGTGGACATGCGAGAGCTCAACTTCAGGCAGCTGAGGCCTTCGATCATGGAGCTCTTGGAGCATATGGACAGGAGCGAAACTAGTAGATACGTCCTTTTTTACTTCTAGTTTCTTGTTGCTATTGTTTAGCATCTTTATATTATGAGCTGTAATAATAAAATATGCTTACCTTTGTGATGTTTTCAGTCCTGTCCTCTTTTGTGTTGTTACTAAGAGGTTCCAGTTAAGACTGTTGACTTGACCCTCACTTTCATGTTTTCTACTGAAGGAGACCTATTGACCACACCCTGATGCCGACAGTGTGACTCAACCCTTGGAGGCGAGAGTGACAGTTGGATCTCTTGGTAGTTACGTCGAGGCCTTACGACGTCATCCATGGCCTGAATGCATCATTCGTGTCAGTATTGACTGTATTAGGCAACAAATGTGGTTCATCCAGGGGATGAGACCAGATTTCTCTTTTTTGGAAAAGAATAAATCATAGTAGCTCTTGTGAGACTAGAGAAGATCCAGGTCAGTCAAGAGAGGACGAGGATGGTAAAGGGCCGACAGAAGCCTTATGCTGACAGGACTTGGAGGCCTCTATAGTTCAAGGATAACCATCACATCCTTATACGAGTCTCACCTCATCGAGGTTTACGGAGATATGGCCAGGGAGGCAAGTAATCTCCGATGTTCAATGAACCATTCTAGGTCCTCAGCTGGGTCGGTGAGGTGGTTTACCGCTTGACCCATCCACTTCAGTTGCACTAGGTGCACGACGTTTTCCACATATCTCAACTGAAGAGATACGTGCTCGACCCTCTGCATATCATCGACCATGAGGAGCTGGACGATGGCGATGGGGTGTCTTTCAAGGAGGTTCCAGTGGGGATCGAGAATCGACAGGAGTGGATCCTGCGAGGAAGATCGATTCCTTGGGTGATCTTTCTTTGGCAGTACGGAAACCTACAGGTAAGCACATGGGAGCGGAAGGCTCAGATGTGTGCTCAGTACCGCCTTTGTTTCCCTAGTTTTGATGTATCTTTACGGGGACGTAAATCCCTGAGGTGGGAGTAATGTAAAGACCCATAAAATTCAAGGGAATTTTTATCTTAATTTTCTTTGGAATTTTACAAGAGCACGGTTTCTGACGGCACCTGATTCCGAGGCCCAGAGTGCCCGAAATCAATTTCCGAAGTTTGGCTCGGGTACGTTCAGTGAACGAACGAGCGGGAATTTATAACTTTTGAACCAGTGCCCGGAATCGAATTCTGAGGGCTCCGATGAACTCGCAGCGCCGATATTCGCTTAAGGAGATCTTTTCCGAGGTTTCATTTTATGCGGAATGAAAGTTAGTTTTGGGGAAAAATTAAAAGAAGTTAAATAAAATGTGGAAACAATTTTATTTTTAACTTGTTGGTTAACTCCTCCCAAAGGGAGTTAGGGGTGGGACCCACATCCACTTAACCTCCCTTGAGAGGATTAATTGTGGTGGGGCCCACACGAACCCTAACACTTCATCTTCTCTTTTTAAACTCCCTATAACTCCTCTTTAATTAACTTGACAACATGGTTAATTAATTGAGTTGAGTTGTTTGAATTTCAAACCTTTTAAATTCAAGTTGATAATTGTGTAAATAAAATAATCCTTAGCTTATTTTTTTTGGTTGGTCTCCTTAGCCATCATGAGAGAATTTGAGCGGTTCTCTCCACCTTCTTCTACTTTGACGAAGAACACGAAGAACACTCAAGCTCCGACGAAGAACGCCGCTTCTCCCTTCTTCGTAGCCGGTGTGTTTCCGAAGATCGACGACACCGCTTCTTCAATATTCTTCCCGTGTCAACAAAAGGAGACGCCGTTGTCTCCTCGGATTATCTCTGTCAGCTTGCAAAGCTTCTCCAGTGACGCACCTCTTCGGACGCACCTCGACGTCAACGGAAACCCGCGACGCCCGACTTCCGCGACGCTAGTCTTCCGCGGTTTGTTGACGTGCTCCGCACTTGAAACCGCGGAAGGGGTTTTAACTTTTTAAAGTTATGTGGATCTCTCCTTCGAACTTGAAGGTTTATATTTGTCGGGCCTTGATTCCAAATCTTTTATTTAATTTAAATGATTGTGAAAGTTTATCATTCATTAAGGGCCGATTGTTAGCAAATAACGCGAGGGGGCCGGACCGCATGAACACGGCCGACCCTCCTCTTATTCATGTTGATTCTGTTATGGATTGAAATGGGTGTGGCGCGGTGCTGTCGCACCGCGCAGGATCATATGGCAAGAAACGTGCGGCGCCGTCGCGCCGCGTCGAATAAAGTGGAAGGAGTCACGGCCGGAGCGGGACCGCGGCGGAGGGGCGCGGTGCCGTCGCACCCCGCCGGACAACGAAGGTCGTGGCCGGTTCCGGGCCGCGGCGGAATGAGAAAACCAGCGGCCAGCCGGGCCGCCGGTGTCGGAAGCCGGAAGGGGGACCGGCCTTGCCGGTCCCGTTGAGGAAGAACCGGCTGGCCTGGTCGGGCCGGCCGGAAGGGAGAAAATCAGGGGAAACAATTTCCCCCGGCCAGCCATAATGGCCCCCCATTATGAGGGGGGCCGGTTTCACAAAGGGGGGCAGGCGGCCCCCCGTTTTCTCGTAGGCAGGCCCCCACGTGAGTGGGGCCGTTTTTCTTCAAGGCTTGGCAGGTTTCCGCGCCGCCACCTAAGGAAAGGCGGGGGCTTTGCCCCCCACGCGCGGCGCTCACGCGACACCCGGACCGTGCCGCCACGCCGGACCGCGCCGCCGCGCCGGACATCGCCGCGAGGCCGGGACGAGCTTCCGGGTCGGGCCGGGCCGCCACCCTGGACGGGTCGACCCGGTTCGGCCGACCCAGGGGGGGTCGGGCTGGGTCGGGCCGGGCCCAGACCCCCGTTTTCGGACCACTTTTGGTCAAACGACGGTAACGTGAGCTACAAGCCTCCAAACGACTCGCCGTCAGCGGAAACACGATCCTTGGATAGAGACGGTCGTTTCAGTATATCGCACTCAAGGTTTCTGAGAACTTTGAGTTCAGCTGGGTTGGTTCGTACGCGAAACCAACTGGGCCCTCGGAGCGAAAACGCTCGTAACTTGAGTCTCGGACGTCCGATTGACGTGCCATCGACTTTGATGGAATCCTCTATGTGAGACGGAACTTTTGGCATACTCCGCTCGAGGTTTGGATGCCGTCGGAGTGCGGTAGGGTTGGTTCGCTTACGAAACCAACTGGGCCCCTAGAACGAAAAAGCCAATAACACTCAGACCGGGCGTCCGATTGACGCGCCGTCTGTTGCGTTGAGTTCCTGTTGAAGATACGGAACATTTGGCATCCTCCGCACGAGATTTGGATGCAGATGGATAGTGGCCGGGTTGGATCACACCGGAATCCAACTGGGCCCCTGGAACGGAAAAGCTGATACATTTCTGACAGAACGTCCGTTTGATGAACCGTCAGCGGCGTTGGTGATCTCGTTGAGAAATGGACCCTATGTGTATACCCTATGAGATTTCGGGGTACAGTTGAGATACGGCCGGGTTTGGTTCGCTCACGAAACCAACCGGGCCCCTGGGACGAAAAGGCTAATAACTCACAGACCGGGCGTCCGATTGACGCTCCGTCTGTTGCGTTGAGACCCCTATGACGAGGAGGTACATTGAGATACTTCTTTGTGGGACTTTAAGATACTTAAAGTATTGAATTGTAGCTCGTGGAGCGGACCCTCCCCGAGACGAGCGTACAGAGTACAGAGACCGTGTAGCCGGCCGAGACCTGAAGACTGCTTGTCCGATTCGATTCGGAGTGACTTACGTAGACCAGTGTGGAGCACTACTTTTTGAGGTGGCAGACCCATAGCGAATTAGCACTACTATGTGAGGTGTCAGACCCGCGGTACTCGACAGGAGGAGTACCTTTGTAGGCTATAAGGGGGGAGCACTACTGTGTTGGGTGGTAGACCCCGGTGGGAAGCACTATTGTGTGAGGTGGCAGGCCCGCGGTACTCGACAGGAGGAGTACCTCTGTAGTCTTAGGTTAGTGAGCAGTACCTCGGAGTCGTGACAGGACCACTGTACACTCTAGAGACGGAGCTCTTCAGCAGTTACGGTTTCGATAATGAAAATCCTGGTTTGAGTTGAGACTTTTGACCTTTTGTGTTTCCTCATGATTGAGATGGGTCACTTAATAACTTAGTTATATGTATGGGCATATACCTGGGTAGTGGTTATCCATTGATTTTACAATCCTTGTGTTTCCTCATGATTGAGATGGGTTACTTGATAACTTAGGTATATGTATGGGAATATATCTAAGTAGAGGTTATCTGTTGAGATCTTCTTGTGGTTATCCTTGTTGGTTTTAGTGAGACCTTGAGGGTCTCGGGGTCCCTACTGAGTATCGTTATACTCACCCCTTCACGGACTATGCCCTCACTACGTTGTGTTGGTTGCAGACGACGGACACCGTTGATCGTGGTTGAGGCTTGCAGAGTAGGACGGTACCTGGAGGTGGACCACTGGGCGGGACGTGCTCGGAGCGGACGGCGGGACCCGAGGAGCAGTGGAGCTATCTGTACCCACCCTTCAGGTGGGATCTCCAGTGGACAGCTCGGTGTAGCGGCTTTTACTTTACAGTTGTTGTTTTTCCTTTTGAGTTGTACTTTACTTTCAGTTTGGGTTTGTATACTGGACCATTTATTTTTCCGCACTTTCAGTTGTACTCTGTTATTACTTAGTGTTTACTATTCCGCTTGCTTACTCTGTGGTGCTTGTTTACTTTTCAAAGGAAATGCCTTCCCTTTTTACTGGGATTTACGCCTTGGTGCTAGTCTCCAGCCCCTGGCCTATAGAAGGCGGGCTTGGGGTACTCACGGTACGGGCCCCGAGGATGGGTCGTGACAAAATATTCCACTAAATAACTAAGTTAAGTTATCATTAAAGTCCAATAATACTGAAATTGGTTCAATCCCTATTCTAATATTATCTTACTAAAAAATTTTGAATCACCATTCCATTACAATATATCTCATTTTTTTAATATATACCTAATTAATTTGAGGGAGATATTTTTCCAACCTGTCATTAGTAATAATTTAACCACCACACTTGGTTATAACATAACCAACCACATTGGTTATAACAAACCCAAAATCAAATAATGTAAATAAATCATAATTGTTCCACAAAATAATAAAATATTAATCATAGAATAACCTAGGAATTGAATATAATTTATTTAGCATTTCACCTTATTATTACAGTTGGAATAACTAATTTTTTGTAATAATTTCATCATCTAATCAATTAACTACCCATGGGAATTGAATATGGTTTCATAATAATTTTACAATTCTATAGCCTATGGTAGATAAATAGGTCTCATAACCATATTTTTATCATAAAAATAAACTATTAAACAAAATAATAACAATGGTAATGTCACACCCCGTCCCCCGGGGCCCATAAAGTTACTACCCCAATCCCGCCATCCATAGGTCAGGGGCTGGCGACTAGTACTGAAGGCATATTCCCTAAAACTAAGAAGGCATTGCCTTTATAACCTATAAAATTATGCTACCAAGCACAATACATGATATGAACACAAGTCAACTGAATAGTAAAATGAGAATGTACAGTATGTAAAATGGGCCAGAATATAAGCCCAATTGGAAAGTACAATATAATAGGAAAGTACAAGTAAACTGCAACAACCCCTATGGACACCCGCCAAGGGTCCTACCTAAAGGGTAGGTATAGCTCTCGAATAGTCGTCTCTATAGTACACCTCATTTAGGTCAACCTTAAGAAACCCCCAGTTCTAGTACCCTCTTCCTCAGTCAGTGATGTCCATCGTCTGCATCAAACACAACAATTTGTGGGCATAGCCCATGCAGGGGTGAGTATAACGATACTCAGTAGGGACCCCATGACCCTCAAGGTCTCACAAATCCACAAAGGATACACAAAAATTAATGAAAACAATTGTCAACCCTACTTAGGTATATGACCATACATATACCAAATTTATAAAGTATACCCATCTCATTCATGTGGAAACACATGTTCCAACTCAAACGACCAAAGCTCAACTGTTCCACAATGGAAGTAATACCACAATGGTAACACCACAATGGTAAGTACCACAAGGTATTTCCCTATAGAATAATACCAGAATGGCATCACCATGAATGTAAGTACCAATTTTGTATGCCACACAGCGAATTACCACAAAGTTAAGGACTCATCTCACTCCAGCTATAACAAATGTATAGTAGTAGAGATGATTATATGTAACTACAGAATCATCTTACTCTGATAAGAGGCAGACCCATGCTGGATCCAAAATTCCAGACCCACACATGATCATAGTACATCATCAGACCCACACAGAATCCTTGTACATCGCCAGACCCACACAGGATCATAGTACATAATCAAACCCACACAAGATCTAAGTACATTTTCAGACCCAAACAGAATCATAGTACACCGTCTGACCCACACAGGATCCTAGTACATCGTCAGACCCCCACAATATCATAGTACATCATCAGACCCATATAGGATCTTAGTACATCGTCAGACCCATAGAGGATCATAGTACATCATCAATCCCACACATGATCCTAATACATCGTCAAACCCACACATGATAATAATACATTATCAGACCCACATAGGATCCTAGTACATCGTCAGAACCACACACAATCACAGTACAATGTCAGACCCGCACAAGATCCTAGTACACTATTTCACCCACACATGATCATAGTACATCATCAAACCCACAAAAGATCCTAGTATATTGTAAGTCCCACATAGGATTCCAGCACAGACCCATAATGGATCCCTTTCTCATGTGACAGCCAACTACAAGGTTCTCGTACTAAGCTCTCTTGATTCTGGGAGGGTCTGATCCTAAATCCATAAGTCGATGCTCCAAATTCCATGATTTCCAAAAACAATATGTATCCAAAACCACCTCCATGTAAAATGTGTCTCAATGCAATAAACGTTGTGGAAATCAGACGCTGGATCTACATGTTATTGGCCATTTAGTCTCGAAGGGCTGATTAGATTTGTGTTTGATCCAAATCGGTCATACCCCCAACATTATCCAAAACTCAAGTGGGGTATTCAGAATGGAACATCTAAATCCAAGGGTTCTGGAACTGTATATTGTTCGTCAAATGGAATCTTGTATCTCAAGATATGGCTTAATGAATGAAAAGGGTTGGAGTGTGTCTGGGTCCGGTCCGACCTGGTCACACCTGACTGGCCCGACCTGAGTTCGGTCCGACACGCGCCTCAGCAGACGGTAAGACCTCTTCCATAGTGCGGCCACGCACCACACTACTACTGGTGGCTGGTTCTGCCAGCCACCCTCATTCACCACCTTTGGCCTCATATCGCGGCTCCTGCATGCCGACGGCCCGGATGCATGCCGCCACCTCCCCTCTGTGTGGCCAGTTGTGAACCGGTTGTCACCTCAACATTTCCACGGCCAACGGGCTGCGGCCTTCTCATCATCCAAGGACGCAGACGTGCACCGCCCTCCATTCTTCATGGTCGGATGGATGATGGACACCACCTCCTTCTGCAAGCCATTGCTGATTCGTTCCAAGACTGAAAAATTAAACGATCGTATATTTTCGATCCTTGCATCAAGGGTCCTACGTCCATATATCTCACTCGAAAGAACTTCATTTTTCCATCAACAATAAATTTTTGGTTGCCTCCACCATCACAAAAAGAACATCAAGAATCACAAAGAATTGTGGAGTGGTCGGGCCATGCTCATTTGGCCCACACCCTCCCAGTTAGGGCTTTATGAAGCAGCTAAATATTCATGAATCATGAGGAACATAAAGAATGGGTAAGTGGGTTTAAATATACAACAAACCCTACCACGTGATCAATGGAGAAACTCCTACAGTTTAGGAAGTGGTTCGGTGTTATTCATTCCCTCAATGGCCTCCAATGACGTCCCTTGATCATTGATCCTCATTTGGGGATTCAGTGTTGATCACCACCACTCACCGGAACTGGCTTTGACTTCCAAGGGATCGATGTCGTGGCACTTCTTCAGCACTTCATTTCTTGGTGAAGCTGTGCCAAAACCTTTCCCCAAGTACCCTATAAATAGGAGAGGGGGTGTCTAATGGTGTCGGGAATTCATGGGAGTACATTATTTGGAGGCTTTAATATTCTCTGATGAAGCAGTTACTATGATTGATGGGTCAAGCAATTTATTGGCATGAAAAGTCACTTGTACCACCATAACGCTTGTCCTTTGGAGGAATTGAATACAAATAAAATAAAAAAGTTATTATATTTACATTATTAAAGGTTACAAAAACTATTTTTTTCTCTGAACTGACTACGGTCGAAGTGAAGGTCTCCATAAGCGAATATCGGCACTGCGAGTACAATGGTGTCCTCATATTTCAATTCTGAGCACCGATTCAAATGTTGAAAAACGACTCTTGCGCGTTTACTGAAAATACCCAAAAATATTTTTAGGAAAATTATTAACAATCACCCTCGACCTACACCGGTAAAGGTTATGCTTTCCCCATGTGAAACATGCCCAAAATAACCCAACTGTACTCTCATATTTCCAATCCTAGTTACCATATATATGTTATGGATTTTACAATAAAATAATTTTCACATAATTATTTTATTTTTAGACAAAAAATAACTTTAACATGTGGCCTGCACCGGCCAAAGTTAGTATCTTCATAAATAAATCATGCCCCCACAAGTTCAGCGGTGGTCTCAGATTTTCAATCTGATCTACCATTTATGAGGTATATGCATTTGAGAAATAAAATAATTTATTTAATTATTTTAATTACGATTTTTCAATTTTTGAGTTTTCTCTCAGGATGAACACATCGACTAAACATATGTTGCGCCTAGGGTAAAACCAACATCCTGAACGTACGATGGACTCATATTTCTGATCCGAGTTACCGTTTAAGTGTTATTTCACTTTTTTCAGAAAAACAACTTATACGTGCTATTAAAAGTTTGACAAAACTTCGATGGACCATTCCAGGCACTCTGTGCCTCAGAATCGCAATCCGTCTGATTTCACGGTCTAGAAAAGATGCCATATAATTAAAAAAATTATATAGAATCTTTGGGAAATTAAATTATCCCCAAATTAGTTCTTAAGTCCCCTAAAGCCATAAAAATGTTAAAACAACCAAAAGAGGGTACTGAGAACGAATCTGATCCTCCTACTCCCATGTTCCCTCACAGAGGTTCTTGTGTTTCCTGAATACATGTATGAATGGTTTCGAACACCCACAAAAGACCCACTACTGTCGATCCTCAATCTCTACTAGAACCTTTGTAAATGTTACCCTATTATCAATGTCCAGCTCTCTGTCATCGATGATGTGGTGTGGGTCGTGCATGGATCTCCTCAGCTATGATACATGGAAGATGTCATGAACCCTCTCCAACTACTGTGGATGGGGAAAGCAGTATGCTACCTCGCCAATCATCCAAATTATCAGAAATGGTTTGATAGACCTCGACGATAACTTGTTTCCTCAACCAAATCATCGTACTCCCAGCTGAGAAGTGACTCACAAGAATACATGGCCCCCCTGTTGGAACACCAAGGGTTTTTTAATATTGTTAGCATAAGACTTCTGCCTAAATTGTGCAGTATTCATTTGGTGACAAGTGAGACATCGTTATACGAACTCTACCACTGCTTCCTTCATCTCTTGCCACCAGTACTGATGCCAGAACTCCTGAAACATCATCACCAGACCAGGTTGTTCTGCCAGAGGGGATGTATGGAACTACCTCAACATATCCTCCCGAAGAATCAATTGTACCATTGTACGTTCTCTAAAGAGTAATACATGATCCCCACCTTTAGAAAATTCTTACAGTATAACGTTCTGTGGATATCTGAGAACATCAGGCCTCTTATTTAACATCTCAATCTATGCCTCCCTGACTCGCTGAAGGAGTGGGGGTGTGACTGTCAGAGGCTAGAGGTAGCAGCTCCATCTCTATCCAGAAAGGATACCTGCTGCGCATCTAGTTGCTCTGATGCTTCACTCAGAAACTGTAGACCATACCTCCTACTGAGTGAATATGCCACCATGTTTCCTTTCACAGAATTATAAACATTAAAAAAGTCATTGTCTTGGAAGAATTCTTCCCACTCTTATTGGGAACTGAAAACTCAAAGATTGTACTTCCACGAGGGTAAGGTTGGACGATTCAAGAGTGATCGTCTGCAACCTCATATGCAAGAGTTTATCCTATGCTGCAAGGGTTTCATTTTTTTCTTACTAAGGAAAACGTCATCCCAACTTTATAGATAAATAAAATCCTTTTTTTCCTAACACAGTTAATCTAAATATGAATTGGGGATTTCTAGTCATACACAATCTAACGTCGTAAGTACTCAATGCTTACAACAAGATATTCCAACTGAATCTCTTGCCTCAAGGGTCAGATCACACCACCGGTGTTAGTGTGATTATCAAGTATCCTCACAAAGGTATCTCTAGACATCAGGGTCAAGTAAATAGTTTAACAAGAAATTATAGGTATTGTACAAGATTCTTGGAAAGAAGGAATGTTTAGTACCTATGTCTGTTGATACGACAACTAGTAGTGGACACAGACCATTGCTCGAATCATTCCTAAATTCCTTGGGTTGCAGTCATTGACTGTATACAACTACTCTCTTCCCATGTCCTTTAACTCCCTATGCCTAGAAGGGACCACAAAGGGGGGTGGTTGTAACATGTCGAAAAGTACACCAACTCATGCTACACTCCTAGCTCCACATCCACGTCTCCTTCTCCGATAGATTCTTCTGTCCCTGCCACATCCTCTTCTGGAAACATTTTACACTCCAATGTCTTTGAGACTGGTGTGACTTTTATGCTTTACCACATCTAACATTTCACTGGTTGTATCCTCTCACACAAAGAACATTCAACCACAATTGTTTCCTCAAGCACACTAAAATAAGTAGGAATGCATTATGGAATAGTGATGGATCAGATGTCCTAAAACACACCTCAATCGAAATTCCAATCCATGAAGCACTGATCATATCGTATTCATCGAGTACCATGAATGGATAGTATGCCTCGATGAATACTGAGCTACCGACTTGTTGTCCTGCCAATGCTATATATTCTCTAGAGAACTCTCAGCCACATCCTCAAGCCAGTCTTCAGCCGCCTGAGAGTGAGGCTCTCCTTGGAACTTGAGGGGCATCTGAGGCTGAAACTCATTTAAAGGAACTAAGACTAAATGTTTCCTCTACTAGTACCGCTGCTAGTATCTTCTGGCAAAAGTGCAGTGATATAGCTGACACACTAACCAAAGGTACTATCTCGGGCAACAATTCACGTACCAATGCCTCAACACTAGGAGGACCATCCTCATGGTCACTCACTGGAAAAGACTAGAAGCTAAGATCACCATTTTTTCTACTGGTGTCTCAACTAGGTGAAAAACTCTAGCTAAAGCCTCCACTCAACCCTCAACTGCATGGGAATCGATCTCACCTCGAAATCTAAGAGTCCACTTCTACTAGAAGTCATGAAACACTCTTAGTCAGAGTGCACCATCCACCAGTGTGGATGGTGGTAACATATGCCCAACAGGTGGTGGTTTTGCTAGTATACCACCTGAAGGTGCCAACATATTAAGAGGGACCTACACCGGAGCTCCATTGGTCGGTGGAACGTCATTGTGTACTCTATAAGGAATCATAGCTGACACTTTACATAGTGGCATCCGGAAAATAAATGGGCATGGCACTATCATTTTGTTTACCTGGTGAGCTGACTCAAAGAAAACACATGGAAATTTTTCAAAACCCACACACAATCAGTGTTTTTGTGCACTGTGTCAGAAATCAGAAATCAGGGTCCTGGTTTATGGATACATCTGCCACCGCACTAACACTGGACACCCCGAAATGAAAACAACTCTCATAACAATTAACAATATTGCTTCACAGAAATGATCATAGTATTAGATCTTCAGTAGAACCAACTCCTCTAATGAAACACCCCATGCTTCTACGGTACACTTCTCTTTGAATAATGTGATAGCGTGTGTTGTACGCAACACCGAGTTCTAACACACCATAACCAATCAAACTAGCCGTTATGAATAGTAATACCTACCTTTTAAAATTATAGAAATTTTACCACTCAAGATGGACTTTTTTTTTGGAATCGGAGTATCGAATTTATCCTAAGGTGAAATTTTGGTATTTTTCGGATAACTTTAATATTTTGATGAATAGTGAAAATTACTAAATTTTAATTAAAAACAACTTTTTTAATCAAAATAATTAATAGTGATAAATTATGAATTTGAGTGGTTTTAAAGTATATTTAGAATATATTTTTACCATTTAATATAATTTTGGTCATTGGACATAATTTTACAATTAAACCGAACATAAACAAGTGTCAATCTTTTGATAGTTATTATCTCTTAAAAACACTCTTTTTGGTTTGACAGCGGGAATTAATTTTAAATAAATTCATGCCACTTCTGTGTTTTGAATTTAGAAAAATGGATTCCATATTTGGAATCAGGATGTCCAAATTGTGTAAATAGGTAACTTTTATTTTTAGACATTTTGAATAATTACTGTGGTAAATATTTTATTTACCATGGTTAAGGGTAAATCTGGTAAATAAGGGTTAGAAAATAATATTATAATAATACTAAATTACCCTAAAACGTGTCCTAGACTTATAGGTTGATAAGGTTTCGACCATAGGAATCTTTGGGTCTATTTTGGGACCCCATGGTTCCACTTGTAGGTGATAGGGACATTTTATTTTAATTAAGTTAAAATGAATACAAAAATGACACAAGTATCTATCTTTTAGAAAAACAATTTTTACATAGGGTTATATATGTTGGATTTTAGATTATAAATAATCATTAGAAAGATAAAAATATTTCCTACATAATCATATTTTATTTATAATTTTTAGACATTAAATAATTTAATATATTTATGACACAATGATGATGTAGTAATTACTATAATAGTGAAAAATTAAAATAATTGATATTATAAATACCCAAATAAATATAATATGAATCTTTTAATGAATTAAACTAATTTTCTAGGATAATATGATATATTAGGATTGATTTAATTGACTTTTTCTGAAGTAATAAATCTGTTATAAGTTTCAAAAAAATCAACTATTGAATAGTGTCAATATTGACATAAAAGAGTTCTTAAAACAAATATTATATTATAAATTGATATTAAATTCCTAAAAATATATGGTTGGTCCAAGAGACTTATATCATGATAGGTTCATCATTAATGGACCACATGGGGGTCTCTGGGATGTATATAGTAAGTTTATTAACCATATTATATAGAAATACAAAGAGACATTGTAAAAGTGAAACTAATTAACTTAGAGTTAATACTTAAAGATAAGGTTAATATAAGTACCCAAAACTCTCTAAATTCTATTGTTTGAGTTGTTTTCTACCAATCCCCACCTTAAAATTTGAATAATCAACTTTGGAGCCATTGGAAACCGAATATTAATTTATTATAAACTAATATCTCTAGCTTTTCCAAAGGTGCACCTCACCCCTCTTATAAAAGGGAACTCCTCCTTCTCTTTTCTTCACACCTTCAAAACCTTTGGGTTCGGCAAAACTCTGCCCAAATACTCTCCTAACTTTCCTCAATACAACCTATAGGCCTTAGTTTGATCAGAAAGCCAACCTAAGGAGCCCGTTTGATCAAATCAAAAGGAAGAACCCGAAGAAGAGGTAATGTTTGCACCACCCCTTTTCAAGTTCCTTTCTTCTTCCACTTCTTCTTCCTTTGTTATTACCATTCTAAAATAATAACTCCAGTATCATATATATACTGTGATGTTATTATAAATATGGTACAACCATATTCAGTATTCTATCCATTCTTTAAATAACATATCACCATACGTGCGTACGTACGGCTTACCGTCTCCATGTCGTGGTGTAATTGTTATTCAATATATTATTATTTGGATGGGTATAATAATTATGTGTAAATCATGTAAATAATAAATATAAAATGTTAATTATTCTGTATATATGATATACCATCCATTTATATATTATTTTATATCAAAAGAATGATATTGTCGCTCGTGCGTACGTACGGACTACTGTCTCCACGAACGAGATGAGATTCATTCTCCATCGTATCCATTCAAGTATAATTATCATTTGATGATTTAAAAATGATGTTTAAGGACTTGATATCATTATGTATATGAAAAATATATAAACTATCCATGACAAACATGGCTTATGTAACAAAACATATAAAAGAAAACGAGTAAGTTAACACCCGAAACGACGATAATTCAAAGATATAAATAACAAATCAATGCTAAAAGATCATATATGATATCATATTAATATATATGATTCTTGTATAATTTAATACCAATTATTTTACCATTATACAGGAGTTTAACCTACCCCAACCAAGGAAAAGTACAAGGTAAAGGGTTTTCATCTCACTCTTTATTCCCGTGAGATTCATGCCATATTGCCACCATTACCTTTTGTGTGGTGTATGTACTGCCCATAATTATATTCATTGTGTAATACACTCTAATTTATGTGTATTTACATATTCATTCTATGATACCTCTTTCATGGGTTGTATGTTTCATAAGATACCATATTGGTAAGGGTTATTTCACAATATCTTCATTATCTGAGGTTGTTTATATGTAATAATCTATTGGGATATCTTTACCATCCACATCCATGTTTTCTTAAAAATGTATTTCAAAACATTTTTATTATTTAGAAGAAGATGTGTTAAAGTCATTTATACCCTTGTTTGACTTTTTATAAGAGGAATCTTTCCGTCGTTTTTAAAACAAGGTCCTTTTTAACCTTTTCGACGGAATTAAGGTAAGAATGTTTTTTTTAACTTATACGGCGGGTGCGGTTATTTTCCGCCATTATAAAATCTTCAAATCTTTCCTTATAAGATTTTGAGAATATTTTCAAAGAAAATGTTTTATTTTTTATGGCTCTTAAATTATTTCAAAAATAGAAAGGGATATTTTTCTAAAATGTGTTTTGATTTCATCTATGACAACATCCTTTGATGGATTTTACACTTATTTGAAGTTGATTTATTATGATACAAAACATCTATATTGTATTGAAGGTTTTGTGATATGTTCGACTGTGGATGTGCTATTTTTATACCACTCATAGCTTATGGTGAAATTATTGAAATTTCGTATGCTAGTTTTAATACGAATGTTTATGTTATGATTAAACCTGTTCATATGAGGAATGCATTGGACTTAATAAGTGACGGGTGGAGCCCGCTATAGCTCCTCGATGCATCGGTAGGTTTCATGAGACAAACTAGTGTCTTGGCACAAGGCCTTGACAAAATCTTATTTGTAGTCTTGGCATGAGGCCTTGGCTATGTGGTTATGATAGTCTGGCATTATGCATTCCAACATTATGAAAGTGGTTAGTGATTTTGAATGTGATTATTCGATTAGTAGAATATCCATGTGAATGAGTAAATGGAATTATTTAATTTTATTTATGACATACAATGTTCAAAGTACAAGTTTGAAAGGGTTTTGTTTTAGTTATACATTGCCTTAAATGTTTATTCTTATTTATGAATGTTTCCGCTATATTGTTATCCTTACTGGGCATTTGAGCTCACCTTTTTTTATGTTTTATTTTTCCCAAGAAGTGAAGAAGTAAATTATGAATGACCTTCAGGGATATTATGTGGGGATATGAGTGTGGATTATGGAGACATTATTTTGTTGTAGTAGTTTTTCATTTTATGATGTAATTTAAAACTTCTGAATATATCTAGTTTTTCCAAGGGTACTAAACCAATCGGTCTTTCGAGATTTTATCTTTCTTTTGATCATTCCAATGTTATGTAATAGTGCACCGAATCTGGGTAACTAGGGTCAGGGCTTTATAGTTGGTATTAGAGGATGTTTAGTACAAACCTTGGAAGCTAGATTTAGATAAACTCTGATTAGCGCACGTAGACCTAAGATGGACTTTGAGGATTAGTATAGAAGAACTTCCTAGAATTTTGGTATTGTAGATATTTTGTGAGTTTTCCGAGAAATACATCCCTGTCTGGATACGAGCTGGTAGAGGCGTCTCTGGCACAGATGTACCTAGGGGTAAAACTCGAAAACACCGCTTTGAGCTAGACTCGAATGCGAACTGGTGCACGACAACGGGCCTTGCTGCACTCTTGGTTACGACACTCCCGGGGGATATTCTTAGGATAAATCTCATTTTCTTTACAAATAATTATGAAGGGATTATGAGTATATACTTCCTCAAAGAAATCATTTTTATGATTATGGATTATATCCATAAATAGTTCAATTTATGTTAAGTGTTTTATGAGTATGGGATTATGTATTTTGATTCATAAACTGATCTAGTTTATGCCATTGTTTAGAAATGGCGCCTAGTGGAAGAAATGGAAACTGTATCAATGCACGCACTCCATGTAGTGATTTCCCTCCTGCTCAAGATAATTATAGTGGGGTTGGTGATGCAACTGGTGCCGATCAGCTAATCACCATACTGGGACAACATACTCAGGTTATGAAGAATAACCTTACCCATATGGAGCACCCTGATCCACAGCGTGGAGGATCAATGTTAGATCGATTCAAGAGGAAACAACCACCAACGTTCAATGGGAGTACAAATCCCTTAGTAGCTGAGAAATGGATAAATTCCCTAGAGAAAATATTTCAGGCTTTGGGGAGCATTGAAAGGGAAAAAGTTATCATGGCAGTTTACCGCCTCACTGGAGATGCTGATCAATGGTGGTCTTTGATTAAAAACATGAAGGAAGATGGTGAAGTATCAAATATGGAATGGAGGGAGTTCAAAGATCTGTTTTTAGAAAAATACTTTCCTCGCGACCATCGAGAAGATATGGAAAGGCAATTTCTGAGTCTTAGACAGAACGAGGATGAGAATGTCGCAATGTATGAGGCTAATTTTACAATGATAGCAAGGTATGCTGGAGAATATATACGTAACCCAAGAAGTAAGATTGATCGTTTCTTTGATGGGTTAAAACCATTTCTTCGTCGAGCATTAGTCTCACAATCCTTTTCGTCGTACGAAGACATTGTCTCATGTGCTATCAAGAACGAAAAGGAATTCTCTAAGTCTTATGACTTTAAATAAAAGCAAGAGAAGATGAGACCTGCTGATCAATCTGGGAATGCAAATAAGGGGAATAAGGGAAAGGTTGAATACCCATCTTGTGTTAAGTGCGGGAAGAAACATCCCGGTACTTGCTTGAAGGGAATGGGTGTCTGTTACAAGTGTGGTGAAAAAGGTCACCAATCTCGTGATTGCAAGGGGAAGAAGGAAGCTACCAACGTTCAGTGCTACAATTGCAGGGAGATGGGGCATTATGCAAATGCATGTCCTAAGCGTCAGGAGAACTTACCTCAGAAAAGGCCAACGGATCAAGGCCAAGCTTATGCTATCACTACTGCTGAGGTAGAAGCTCCGAAAGACGTGGTGGCAGGTAATTTAATGGTTTCCTCAAGTTTAGCAAATGCATTATTTGATTCTGGATCATCGCATTGTTTCATATCTTCCCAGTTTGCTAAAAAAATTAGATATTTCCAATTTTATTTAGTAAGGGAGTTGTCAGTTAAAACTCCTAAGGGAAGTATCATTGCAACAATGTTTTGTGAACCAGTCCCCATTAGTGGACATTAATGTTCTTTATCTGCTGATCTCATCTTCATACCTATGATTGAGTTTGATATAATCCTCGGTATGGACTGGCTTTCGGACTATGATGCGAAGATTTATTGTATGAAGAAAGAGGTTACGATTCTTGATGATAATTATAAGGAACACCTTATCTTTAGAGCAGAATCGTCACCACCTAATTCTTATTTAGATCCACCCCCAGTAGCTCAACATAATTCAATTATTGGGGAGGAAGAGAATTAAATAACTGTCGGTGAGGAAAGGAATGTTCAAATAGAGGATGTACCTATTGTGAAAGAATTTGTAGATGTATTTCCGGAAGATTTACCTGGACATCCTCCAGAACGAGAAGTTGAGTTTTCCATTGATTTAATTCCTGGATCAAGGCCTATATCGATGACCCCTTATAGAATGGCCACTGTTGAATTAGTAGAACTAAAGAATCAACTAGAGGAATTGAGTAATAAGGGATTTATTCGCCCTAGTGTTTCTCCATGGGGAGCCCCTGTTCTTTTTGTTAAAAAGAAAGACGGATCTATGAGGTTATGTATCGACTACAGGGAGATCAATGCTATAACAATAAAGAACAAGTATCCTCTATCACGCATTGATGATTTATTTGACCAACTGGATGGAGCTCAATACTTTTCAATGATTGACCTTCGATTTGGATACCATCAGTTGTGTGTGAAGAAGGAAGACATTCCGAAGACAGCATTTCGAACCAAGTACGGGCATTACGAGTTTACCGTAATGCCGTTTGGATTGACTAATTCACCCTCTGTATTCATGGATCTGATGAATAGAGTTTTCAAGGAGTATCTCGATGAATTTGTGGTGGTATTTATTGATGACATCTTCGTATACTCCAAAACCTACGAAGATCATGAAAATCACTTGTGCATTATCTTTAAGACTCTGAGGAGGTATGAATTATATGGGAAGTTTAGCAAGTGTGAATTCTGGCTTCAAGAGATTTCTTTTCTTGGCCATATTGTCTCTAAAGATGGAATCTCTGTTGATCCTTCTAAGACCATGGAAATCCATGAATGGCCAGCACCTACGAGTATAATTGAGGTACATAGTTTTATTGGTTTGGCAGGTTATTATCGACGTTTCGTCCAGAATTTTGCCCGATTGGATAACCCATTAACGAAGCTCACACGTAAAGGGGTTAACATTGTTTGGACAAAAGAGTGTGAAGAATGTTTCGAAGAACTGAAGAAAAGATTAGTCAATGCTCCTATATTGACTCTACCATTGGGGAATGATGTGTTCGTTATTTATAGTGATGCATCAAAGAAAGGACTTGGTTGTGTCCTTATGCAGAATGATAGAGTTATTTCCTATGCATCACGATAGTTGAAAATTCATGAACACAACTATCCTACTCATTATCTAGAGTTAGCAGCTGTGATCTTTGCTTTGAAGATATGGCGGCACTACCTCTATGGTGAAAAATGTGATATTTATACTGATCACAAGAGTTTGAAGTATATTTTCTCACAAAAAGAACTCAACATGAGGGAAAGGACATGGCTTTAATTACTCAAGGATTATGATTGCACGATACACTACCACCTGGGGAAAGCAAACAAGGTGGCAGATGCTTTGAGTAGAAAAGACCATGGAGTTTTGAACAATATGAGAATTGAAAGGGATCCAATTTTCACGGATCTAGTGAAGATGGACATTGGAATAACCAGGGAAGGTGAAACATCAATGCTTTTTCAAATGGTTTCCAAACCATATTTACTAGAAAGGACTAAGAGTTCTCAGACCGATGATGAAGAATTTCAAAAGGAGATTAAAGCTGTGAATGATGGGAGATTGAGAGACTTTGTGTATGAAGATGGAATTTTGAGATTTGGGAAAAGACTTTGTGTTCCCGATATACCTGATCTAAAAAGGGAATTGTTGGATGATGCTCATAGTTCCAATTTCTTTATACACCCTGGGAGCACCAAAATGTATAGAGATTTGAAGGAATATTTTTGGTGGGACAACATGAAGAGGGAGATTGCTGATTTTGTGTCAAGATGTATGGTTTGTCAACAAGTGAAAGCTGGAAGGCAACAGCCTGGAGGAGTCATGCAATCTCTTCCCATACCGGAGTGGAAATGGGACAATATTATGATGGGCTTTGTCATGGGGCTACCAAAGACTCATAGAAGGAACGATGCAATATGGGTTATTGTTGATCGTCTTACCAAGTCATCACATTTTCTTGCTATAAGAGAAGATCTACCCCTGTAATGTCAAGCAAGACTATATATTAATGAAGTTGTGAGACTTCATGGAGTACCCCTATCGATTGTTTCTCATCATGATCCCCGTTTTACTTCATGATTTTGGAAAAGTATTCAGAAATCCCTGGATACTGAACTTCATTTGAGCACTTCTTACCACCCTCAGACAGAAGGACAATCAGAACGGACTATTCAGACCTTAGAAGACATGTTGAGATCTTGCTCACTTGACTTTCAGGGTATGTGGGATCAATATTTACCACTGGTAGAATTTTCCTATAATAATATCTTCCATTTGAGTATTCAGATGACACCTTATGAAGCGTTATACAGAAAGAGATGTCGTACACCAACCTGTTGGGATGACGTTGGTGGAAGAAAACTTTTAGGCCCAGAACTGGTGGAGGAAACGCTGGATAAGGTGAAAGTAATCCAAAATCACATCAAAGTAGCTCAAAGTAGGCAGAAGAGCTAGGCCGATAATCGAAGGAAGGATTTGGAATTTCAAGTCGGTGATCATGTTCTCCTAAAGTTATCTCCATGGAAGGGAGTCATACGTTTTGGTAAGAAAGGTAAATTGAGTCCCAGGTACATCGGACCTTTCGAAATTCTAGAACGAATTGGGGCTGTAGCTTACCGATTGAAAATGCCGCCAAGTCTCTCCAAAGTTCACGATGTGTTCCACGTATCTCTGTTGAGGAAATACATGCCTGACCCAACGCATGTACACACCTATGAGGAATTAGAACTGGAACCCGATCGTTCCTATTGTGAAGAGACCGTCAGGATTCTTGATATGAGAGAACAAGTACTGAGAAACCGGATGACGCGTCTTGTAAAAGTTTTGTGGAGAAACCATAATATGGAAGAGGCAACGTGGGAACCCGAGGAACTTATGATGAAGAACCACCCGAGTCATTTCATTCAGTAGTATTCTAGAAATTTTGAGGAAGAAATTATTTGAAGGAGGGGAGAATGTAACACCCCAAGCTTCTATGGTACGCTTCTCTTTGAATAATGTGATAGCGTGTGTTGTACGCAACACCGAGTTCTAACACACCATAACCAATCAAACTAGCCGTTATGAATAGTAATACCTACCTTTTAAAATTTTATAAATTTTATCTCTCAAAAAAGAATTCATTTTTGGATTCGGAGTATCGAATTTTGCCTAAGGTGAAATTTTGGTACTTTTGGGATAACTTTAATATTTTGATGAATAGTGAAAATTACTAAATTTTAATTAAAAACAACTTTTTTTATCAAAATAATTAATAGTGATAAATTATGAATTTGAGTGGTTTAAAAGTATATTTAAAATAAATTTTTACCATTTAATATAATTTTGGACATTGGACATAATTTTACCATTAAACTTAACATAAACAAGTGTCAATCTTTTGATAGTTATTATCTCTTAAAAACACGCTTTTTGTTTTGACAGCGGGAATTAATTTTAAATTAATTTCTGCCAATTCTGTGTTTTGAATTTAGAAAAATGGATTCCATATTTGGAATCAGGATGACCAAATTGTGTAAATAGGTAACTTTTATTTTTATACATTTTGAATAATTACTGTGGTAAATATTTTATTTACCATGGTTAAGGGTAAATCTGGTAAATAAGGGTTAAAAAATAATATTATAATAATACTAAATTACCCTAAAATGTGTCCTAGCCTTATTGGTTGATATTTTTTAGACCATAGGCATCTTTGGGTCGATTTTGGGACCCCATGGTGCCACTTGTAGGTGATAGGGACATTTTATTTTAATTAACTTAAAATGAATTCAAAAATGACACAAGTATATATCTTTTAGAAAAACTATTTTTACATAGGGTTATATATTTTGGATTTTAGATTATAAATATTCATTAGAAATATAAAAATATTTCCTACATAATTATATTTTATTTATAATTTTTAGACATTAAATAATTTAATTTATTTATGACACAATGATGATGTAGTAATTACTATAATAGTGAAAAATTAAAATAATTGATATTATAAATACCCAAATAAATATAATATGAAACTTTTAATGATTTAAACTAATTTTATTGTATAATATGATATATAATTATTGATTTAATTGACTTTTTCTGAAGTAATAAATCTTTTATAAGTTTCAAAAAAATCAACTATTGAATAGTGTCAAAATTGACATAAAAGAGTGCTTAAAACAAATATTATATTACAAATTGATTTTAAATTCCTAAAAATCTAAGGTTCGGCCAAGAGACTTATATCATGATAGGTTAATCATTAATGGAGCACTTGGGGTTTGATTGGATGCATATAGTATGTTTATTAACCATATTATATAAAAATACAAAGAGACATTGTAAAAGTGAAACTAATTAACTTAGAGTTAATACATAAAGATAAGTAATATAAGTATGCAAACCTGTCTAAATTCAATTGGTTGAGTTGTTTTCGACCCATAACCACCTTAAATTTTGAATAATCAACTTTGGAGCCATTGGAAACCGAATATGAATTTATTATAAACTAATATCTCTAACTTTTCCAAAGGTGCCCCTCACCCCTCTTATAAAAGGGCACTCCTCCTTCTCTTTTCCTCACACCATAAAAACCTTTTGGTTCGGCCAAAATCTGCCAAAATACTCTCCCAACTTCCCTAACTACAACCTAGAGGCCTTACATTGATCCGAAAGCCAACCTAAGGAGCCCTTTTGATCAAATCAAAAGGAAGAACCCGAAGAAGAGGTAATGTTTTCACCACCCCTTTTGAAGTTCCTTTCTTCTTCCACTTCTTCATCCTTTTTTGTTACCATTCTAAAATAATAACTCCAGTATCATATATATACTGTGTTGTTATTATAAATATGTTACAACCATATTCATTATTCTATCCACCCTTTGAATAACATATCACCATATGTGCGTACGTACGGCTTACCGTCTCCACATCGTGGTGTAATTGTTATTCAATATATTATTATTTGGATGGGTATAATAATGATGTTTAACTCATGTAATTAATAAATATAACATGTTAATTATTCTTTATATATGATATACCGTCCATTTATATATTATTTTAATATCAAAAGAATGATATTGTCGCTCGTGCGTACGTACGGACTACCGTCTCCACGAACGCGATGAGATTCATTCTCCTTCGTATCCATTAAAGTATAATTATCAATTGATGATTTAAAAATGATGATTATGGACTTGATATCATTCTGTATATGAAAAATATACAACCTATCCATTAAAAACATGGATTATGTAACAAAACATATAAAAAACGAGTAAGTTAACACCCGAAACGACGATAATTCAAAGATATTATTAACAAATCAATGTTAAAAGATCATATATGATATCATATTAGTATATATGATTCTTGTATAATTTAATTACAATTATTTCAGAATTATACAGGAGTTTAACCTACCCCAACCAAGGAAAAGTACAATGTAAGGGGATTTCATCTCACTCCTTATTCCCGTGAGATTCATGCCATATTGCCACCATTACCTTTTGTGTGATGTATGTACTGTCCATAATTATATTCTTTGTGTAATACACTCTAATTTATGTGTATTCACATATTCATTGTATGATACCTCTTTCATGGGTTGTATGTTTCATAAGTTACCAAATTGGTAAGGGTTATTTCACAATCTCTTCATTATCTGAGGTTGTTTATATGTAATAATCTACTTGGATATCTTTACCATCCACATCCATGTTTTCTTAAAAATGTATTTCAAAACATTTATATTATTTACAAGAATATGGGTTAAATTCATTTATACCCTTTTTTGACTTTTTATAAGATGAATCTTTCCATCGTTTTCAAAACAAGGTCCTTTTTAACCTTTTCGACAGAATTATGGTAAGAATGTTTTTTTAACTTATACGGCGGGTGCGGTTATTTTCCGCCGTTATAAAATCTTCAAAGCATTACTTACAAGCTTATAATAATATTGTCAAAGAAAATGATTTATTTTATTTGTCTCTTAAATTATTTCAAAAATATAAAGAGATATTTCTCTAAAAAGTGTTTTGATTTCATCTATGTCAACATCCTTTGATGGATTTTACGCTTATTTGAAGTTGATTTATTATGATACAAAACTTCTATATTGTATTGAAGGTTTTGTGATATGTTTGACTGTGGATGTGCTATTTTTATACCATTCATAGTTTATGGTGAAATTATTGACATTTCGTATGCTAGTTTTAATACGAATGTTTATGTTATGTTTAAACCTGTTCATATGAGGAATGCATTGGACTTAATAAGTGATGGGTGGAGACCGCTATAGCTCCTAGATGCATCAGTAGGTCTCATGAGACAAACTAGTGTCTTGGAACAAGGCCTTGACAAAATCTTATTTGTAGTCTTGGCACGAGGCCTTGGCTATGTGGTTATGATAGTATGGCATTATGCATTCTAACATTATGAAAGTGGTTAGTGATTTTTCATGTGATTATTCGATTAGTAGAATATTGATGTGAATGAGTAAATGGAATTATATCATTTTTTATGCCATACAATGTTGAAAGATCAAGTTTGAAAGGATTTTGTTTTATTTATACATTGCCTTAAATGTTTATTCTTATTTATGAAAGTTTCCGCTGTATTGTTATCCTTACTGGGAATTTGAGCTCACCCCTTTTTTATGTTTTATTTTTCCCAGGAAGTGAAGAAATAAATTATGAATGACCAGCAGGGATATTATGTGGGGATATGAGTGTGGATTATGGAGACATTATGTTGTTTTAGTAGTTTTTCATTTTATGATGTAATGTAAAACTTATGAATATATCTAGTGTTTCCAAGGCTACTAAACCAATCGGTCTTTCGAGATTTGATGTTTCTTGTGATCATGCAAATGTTATGTAATAATGCACCGACTCTGGGAAACTAGGGTCGGGGCGTTACATCTAATGCCAATTTTTCATGACCCTTCCCTTGGGTCTCATGTGGTGACTACCCCAAGCCCACCCTCTATAGGCCAGGCGCTAGAAACTAGAACCGAAGGAGTATTTACTAAAACTAGGGAGAAATTTACATTATAAAATGTAAACTCACGCAACCAAGAACACAACAAGATACTAACACAAGTAATCTGAATAGTAAAAAGTGTGTGTAAAGTATGTAAAAAGGGCTAGAATAAAAACCCAACTAGAAAGTACACAAAAATAGGAATGTATAAGTAAACTAGAAAAACTCTTATAGAAACCCACCAAGGATCCTACCTGATGGGTAGGTACAACTCTCGAACGGCCTTCTCTGTGGTACGCCTCATCTAGGTCCACATTCGAGCAACCTCTAGTCATAGTACCCTCGTCCTCAATCATCATTGTTCGTTCTCTTAACCAAACACAATAAGGTGTAGGCATAGCCAGTGTAGGGGTGAGTACAATGATATGAAGAAGGGACCCTGAGACCCTTAATGTCTCACAAACCCACAATGTATAAACAAAAAATCATGAAAAAAACTATCAATCCAATTTATGTGTATGCCCATACATATACCTAAGATATAATGTATAGCCATGTCATTCATGAGGAAACACATGTTCCAACTCAAAAGACCAAAGATCAAATATTCCACGAAGGAAGGAATACCACAAAGGTAACACCAAATGTTAAGTACCAAAATGTTATTTCCACACAGAAGAATACCACAATGGTATCAACATGAAGGTAAGTACCACAAAGGTACACCACACATCATATTACCATAAAGGTAAGGACCCTGCTAACACCAGGAATAACATAGTTATATAGTAGTGATGATTAGATGTAACTAGTGAATCAGATTACTTTGATAAGAGGCAGACCCAAGAAGGATCCCATGTTACAGACCCACACAGGTTCATATTACATCGTCAAACCCACACATGATCCTAGTATATAGCTAGACCCACACAGGATCATAGAACATTGTTAGACCACAGAGGATCCTAGTACATCGTCAGACCCACACAGGATCATAGTACATCGTCAGACCCACATAGGATCCTAGTACATCATTAGACCCACATAGGATCATAGTACATCATCAGGCCCATCCAGTATCCTAGTACATTGTCAGACCCACATAGGATCATAGGACATCCTCAGACCCACACAACATCCTAGTATTCGTTAGACCCAGAAAGGATCATAGTACATCATCACACCCACATAAGATCCTAGTGTATCGCCAGACCCACACAAAATCATAGTACATCGTCATACACACATAAGATCCTAGTACGTCATCATACCCACACAGGATTACCAGCGGAGACCCATAAAAGATCCTCTTCGAATGTTACAAACAGATATAGGGTTTCTATACTAATCTTACTTGAATCCAAGAGGGTCTTCTCCTCAAGCCATAGGTAGATACTTTAACTACCACAAAGTCCCACAAAAATGTATCTCAAAGGACCTCCATGTAAAATGGGTAAAGCAATAGACAATTCGTCCATCAGATGCTCGGTCTGTACGTTATTGGCTTTTTATTCCCGATGTCCTAGTTGAATTTGTGTTTGATCGAACCTTGTTGTACTGCAACATTATCCAAAACTCAATTAGGGTATTCCAAAAGGACCATTTCAATCCAATGTTTCAGGATCCACAGACGGTTCATCTGACAGATTCTCGTAGATCATGATATGGCCGAAAGAACAAAAAGGGTCAAAATTGGTCTAGGTCTGGTCCGACCCGGCCTGTCCCAGCCTCGGACAACCTGACCCGATTCGGAATGACGCGGACCGAACCGGGTCCGCCCCTGGGTTTGGCCGGACCCTTCGGGCAGCCCGCGGCTGGCCGGACGACCTGCCCTCTTCTGCGTCATGGTCACGCGTCTTGACCCCAATGGAAGCCAGCTCGGCTGGCCACCCTCCTTCACCACCATGTCCTCGTGTAGTGGATCCAGCACACCGGCAGCGCAGATGTGCACTGCCGCCTCCCCTCCGTGTGCCCGGTCGTGCGCCAATCGCGGTCTCTGCTCTGTTGTGGCCGATGGGCCACAAACATCACATAATCTGGAAGCAGATATGTGTGTCACCCTTCTTTCCTCATGGTTAGTTGGGTGTCGGCCATTGCATCCTTCTACGAGCCATTGTGGATTTGTTACAAGCATGAAAAACTAAACGATCACATATTTTCAATCCTTGCGTCGAGGGCTTTGAATCCCTATATCGCACTAAGAAAAACTCTGTATGTCCAACACTAATAAATATTTGGATTCATCCTTAATCATAAAGAACCCAACATGAATCACAATAAAATTTGGAGAGGGCGGGCCACATTCTTTTGGCCCACACCCACTGAGTTAGGGCGGTAGTAAGTAGCAAAAAAATTCTTTAATCATGAAGAACATCAAGAAGGAGTAAGGTAGTATAAATAAACAACTAACCCTACCTCATGATTGATGGAAAAACACCCACAGTTAAAGAAGTGGGTTAGTGTTTTCCATTCCCGCAACAACATCCAATGACATTGCTTGATCATTGATCCACATTTGGGGTTTCGGTGTCGATCTCCACGAAACACCAGAACCGGATCTATCTTCCAAGGGATCGATGTCGTGGAACTCCTTCATCTCTTTGTATCTTAGAAAAGCTGTGTCGACACCTCACACCAAACTCTATATAAATTGGAGAGGGGGTGTCTAACAGTGTCAGAATTAATGGGAGTACATTTATTAGGAAGCTACCCAAATTCTCCAAAGAATCTGTTACTAGGATTAATGGGTCAAGCCGTTTATTGATTTGACATGTCACTGGTCCCACCTTACTTCTCGTCTGTTGGAGGAATTGAATACAAATAAAATAATAAAGTTATTTTATTTATTTTATTAAAAGTTCCAAATACTAGCTTTTTCATTGGACCTACTACGGTCGAAGTTAATGTCTCCTTAATCGAATATCGGCACTGCAAGTTCAACGGTGCCCCCATATTTCAATTCCGAGCACCAGATCAAAATTTACAGAATGCCGCTTTCTTAATTACTAATGGTTCCTGAAAAAATGTTTGGAAATTTATAAACAGTCACCCTCGACCCGCACCGGTTAAGGTTAGACTCTTCCCAAGTGAAACACGCCCCATCAATCCCAACAGTACTCTCATATTACCAATCCGAGTTACCGTTTAAATTTTTTGAATTTATAATAAAATAATTGTCATTTCATTATTTTATTTACGCCTATAAACATACATTCACCTGTGTCCCGCGCCAGCCAAAGTTATTATCTATTTAAATAAATCATGCACTCACAATCTCAACTGTGGTCTCAGACATTGAATCTGAGCTGCTGTATGTGATTTACAAACATTTAAGAAATAAAATAATTTATTATTTTATTTTATTCACGATTATGACTTTTTTGATTCCCCGGATTTCTGATTCGAGTTACCATTTAAGAGTTATTCCACCTTTTTAGGAAAACTACTTACGCGCGCTATTTAATGTTTATCAAAACCTTGACATACCATTCCTGGAACTCCGGGCATCATAATCGCACTCCGTTAGATTTGGCGATCTCAAAATAATTCCATATAATTAAAAAAATTATGAAATTTCCAAGATATTACATTGATGAGTGATAAGGTGGGACAGACGATGCGTCAAGCGAATAAATGGCTTGACCCATAAATCCTAGTAACTACTTCATTGGAGATTTTGGGAAGCTTCCTAATAAATGTACTCCCATTAATTCCTGACATAGTAGACACCCCCTCTCTTATTTATATGGAGCTTGGGGAGAGGTGTCGGCATATTTTTGCAAAGAAACGAAGTGATGAAGGAGTTCCACAACATAGATACCATAGAAGATGGAGCAAGTCCTAGCGAGTGGTGGCGATTGACATCGAAGCCCTAAAAGAGGATAGACAATCAAGTGACATCATTGGAGGAATAGAATACAAATAAAATACTAATGTTATTTGATTTATAATATTAAAAGATCCAAAAACTGAATTTTTATTGGGACCTACTACAGTCGAAGTGAAGGTCTCCATAAATGAATATTGGCACTGCGAGTTTAACAGTGTCCCCAGATTTAAATTTTGAGCATCAGTTCAAAACATACAAAATGCCACTTGCACGTTTACTCAATGTACATGAAAAAAAGTTTGGAAAATTATTAACAGTAACCCATGACCCAAGCCGGTCAAGGTTAGGCTCTTCCCAAGTGAAAAATTCCCCAAAGAATCCATCAGTACTCTAGTATTTTCCATCCGAGTTGCCGTTTAAATGTTATAAGTTTTACTATAAAATAATTGTCAGTTAATTATTTTATTTTACGGCAAAAACTAACATTCATTGGTGACTTACGTTGGCCAAACTTAATATCTTCATAAATAAAGCATGCCTTCTCAAGTTCGGCAATTGTCTCAAATTTTCAATATGAGCTACCATTTGTGATTTATAAGCATTTGAAAAATAAAATAATTTATTTAATTATTTTATAGCAGATTATGCCATTTTTGGGTTTTCACATAGGTGGCATGCGCCGACTACTCTTAAGTCACGCCTAGGGTAAGCCCCTCGTCTTGAACACAATGGTGACCTCAGATTTCTGATCTGATCTACCATTTAAGAGTTATTCCCCCTTTTCAATAAAATTTCTTACGATCGCTATTTAATGTTTGACAAAACTTCAATAGACCATTTCGGGCTCACCGGGCCATAGAATTACACGCCGTAAGATTTCGCAGTCTCAAAATTATTCCATAAAATTAAAAACAATTATACAGAATTTCCCAGACATTACATTGATGAGGTGTAAGGTGTTACTGGCGACGTAACAAGCCAATAAATGGCTTGACCCACCAATCCTAGTAACTACTTAATTTGAGAATTTGGGAAGCTTCTTAATAAATGTACTCACATTAAATCCTGACACTGTTAGACACCACCCTCTCCTATTTAAATGGAGCATGGGGAGAGGTCTCAGAACATCTTCTTTATGCAATGAAGTTCTGAAGGAGTGCCACGACATCAATCCCTTAGAAGATGGAGCTGGTTCTGGCAAGTGGGGGTGATCGACCTCGAAACCCCAAACGAGGAATGACAGTCAAACGAAAGAATTGGAAGAATTGAATAAAAATAAAATAATAATAACATTTTATTTTTCCTATTAAAAGATAAAAAAAGTAACATTTTCTCTGGACTAACTATAATCGAAGTAAAGGTCTCCTTTAGAAAATATCATCATTGAGAGTTCAATAATGTCTTGAAATTTAAATTCTGATCACCTGTTCAAATGTTTAAAAATTCCACTGACATGTTTACTGAATGTCCCCAACTTTTTTTGGAAAATTATTAGCAGTCACTCATGACTAGCGCTAGTTGAGGTTAGTCTCTCTCCAACTGAAATACTCCCCAATGAACCCGACAGTAATCTCGGATTTCAAATCTGAGTTACAATTTAAAATTTATAGATTATACAATAAAATAATTGTAACTTAATTATTTTATTTGCTGCCAAAAACTAACTTTCACTAGTGGCCCCTGCCAGCCAAAGATAGTATCTTCTTAAATAAAGAAATCCCTAACTAGTTCAAGGATGATCTCATATTTTTAATTTTAGCTACCGTTTTTGAGTTATAAGAATTTTAAAAATAAAAAATGTCATTTAATTATTTTATTCATGAATAATCCATTTTTCTGTTTTCTCACAGGAGGCTCGTGCCGACTAAATTTAACTCGCGCCAAGGGTAACCCTGCCATTCTAAATGCATTTGGTTCCTCCAGATTTCTGATCCCAGTTACCATTTAAGAGTTATTCCAGTTTTTTAGGAAAACTACATACGCACGCTATTTAAAGTTTAACAAAACATTGACGGACCATTCCGGGCAATTCGGGCCTTGAAATCACACGTCACCAGATTTTGCGGTCTCAAAATAATTCCATATAGTTAAGAAAAATTATATGGAATTTCTGTGACTTTATAGGTAATCCTAGACCATAAATCTATTAATGAAATGGTAACATAAAATTAATTCATCATAGAATGAATTTTTTTTGAAAGGTCACCTAGAAATTTTATAAATAAAAATAAATATTATTTTGAAAAAAAAATTAATTATTAAAATTTATAAACCATTATATAAACCATTTAAAAATAAAATAAACATTTAATCATATAAAATAATATTAAATAACAATTAAAACCATTTTTGGGAAAAAAAATTCTTTATGCTTTGATAAAATATTTTGAAAACAAAAACCCATTTTAAAGTATATTTATTTTGAAAATAAAAATAAATACCTATAAATTAAAATTCTATGAAATTATTTCTCACGATTTTAGAATATTATGTTTATGAAATACACGTTAAAATAATTATTGATTAAACATTTTTATTATAATCCAAAATGATCATTTATTGGAAAATGAAATGATTATTCTTACCATTTTTTTCAAAAAAAGTATCACATTTGTAAAATTTATTTAATAAATCATTTGAATAATAATAAAAATATTTTTGAAATATTTTTTAGAGAATGTGGTATTGGAAAATTAAATTCATTCTCTTGGGAAGATAATAAAGTCAGTGTTTTTTATCAAAAATGTTATTTTTACCTCATGAGTAAATTATTATTGAAAAACGAATAGAAAAATATATTCCTAAGAAATAACAATAGGATATGAAAATTCAGTAGTTTTATTATAATAGGATGATTAGTTTCATTTATCTACTAACATGATCATTATCAATCCAAATAAACATATAGATTATGATATAAAATCTTTACCACCTTAGAAACATTGAAACATAAATCCAAAAAATGAATAATATAAATAGGGTATCAAAATTCAAGATATTACATTTCAAAGGGGCATTATATACACCTTGTGCTAATATATAGGTACATAAACTAAATGTACATCTAAAGTAAGAAAACATAATACAAAAAAGCCATACTCATTTGTTAGCTATTGAACTGAAAACAACATGAAAGAGTGATATTCAAATGGATAAATTAATAATGATAATTTTATGGATTATATTCATAAAATAAACTCATTATATGTATATACAATACATTAAATAAATATATTGTGGAAATTATATTTAGCTAATCGAAAATAAATATGGGACATAAATCCATTAATTTAAAAATTCACTTCTATCATTAATGCTCAAAAATACTTTGTTATAAGTATTATTTTTTATAAAATTTTTTCATAACCATGTTCATATATAAAGTTCCATAAAATTTTTATGACCATTTAGTACTTGTTTATTTACTATTCCACATTAATGTCATGTTTCAAGCAATAAATAAAATGCTTTTCATGTATGTTTTAACTAGTTATTTCCTAGTTATAATAAATTGATCATGGGTTAATCACAACCTAATACAAAATTTTACATAAATATCATATATATTAATTATATATTTATTTATTATATTCCCTTAAACATGGTAATAAGATATTAAATGCACTGCTCATTGAGTTGGTGGGTCATAAACATTCTTAAAATAATTTCCAATTTACTTTTATGTTGAATGAACAAAAATTAATCTATTAACTTTAATGAATAATTTTGAAATCATATATATAAGATTGTGTTATTCAAAACACCCTTAATATATTCCTTATAATGCTTCAACTAATCACATCTCATCGTTGGGACGTAGTCCTCCGTACATATGATGGAAATTATTATATTCCCAAAACAAATAAAATATGAAGGTATTTGTGATATAATAATTATATAATAATAATAAAATATTAATTATAATATATAAACAATTATTCCATCAATATTTCTATTCTATAAATTGTTAAATTGAGAAACAAAAAACATCAATTCGTGAGGGTGTAGTCTGTCGTACAAATGGACTATGATTTTGTTACTGATTTAATAGTATTGGATATGTTTTTAACGTATTCAGTTGAAATAAATATTTATATAATAATTAATATATTCATTTTTTATATAATATGGTTGTAAATAAAAATTAAGAAGGTGTATATGTGAATAAAATAAAGAATCTCGTTGATGAACACTCCAGCTTCTTTATGTATCCTCCTTAGGTTTTCACTAATATCATTCAACTATGAATATACTACCAAAATGAGTATTATTTTATTGGGGGTGGTATTTTGGAAAATTATTTGGGAAGTTATTTTCCTAATATATTTTGTTTTAAGGTGTCATTAAAAATGATAGTTGGTGGCCTTTTTTAGGTATATGATATGACACACTTAGACATTAAAAAAATATAGTGCCCCATCGTATCTAATATTCCCCAAGGGTCCAAAACACTGCATTCATGAACCATGTTGGTATAATGTTTAGTTTATTGTACAAAAATGATATTTATACACCTGAAAATTTCTTTTTAACCCTTTAATTTTTTTGTTGTTAAACATATTCTTACCAAAACTGTAGTAAGTAATATATTACTGTATTATATATTAATTTTGAATAGGAATTATGTTAAAAATATATGAAAATATTAATTATTCTAATTCCATATTTTTAATTTGTTTTTAAAAATTTAATTGATTTGTTATTACAATTTTATTAAAATTTAATCTCAATGATCTAGCGAGAATGAATGTATTTAAATAGAAAATTATTAAAAGATTCAAAACATTTTATATAAATATTCAATTTTAAATTGATTATAATATCATAAATTATATTTATGATTTATAATTTAAATAATTTAATTTTAATACCATTTAAATAAAAAATTATCTCTATAAAATATAAATGATGGTATTTTCAATTAAGATTTTGTATGTTTTTATTAGTCATCAAAAGGGAAAATATTATGATTAATCAAAAAAACTCACCCTATGATAATTTTGAAATTATATTTTGTAGAAATTTTTTTATTTTATCATAATATTTTATAAATTTTCAAAATTTTATCTTTATAATATTATCACCACAATTATATTACAAACATAAATTCCAAAAAATATTCAGTTTTTAGTGTGTAATTGGACATATTCATTTATAAAATCTAGATAACACATAACAATAATTTTTAATGGATTATTGAATATAAACACTGTTAAAATTTCACTAAAATAATTCTGTAAAATAATTCATTTATTTTATTTAGGTAGAACACATATTTTCAAAAAGAATTATCTTTTAGGAAAAAGATTTCCTTTATTTTAAAATCATTTTTATTTACATTACAAATTAACTGGTTATAAAATACATAATTATATATACACGTGTAAACCATATTATTATAATATAATTTATCATATTCATACCTTTAGTTATTATGGATATGTGATAAATATCATATCAAATAATAATATTTTAATTTTAGGACACATTTGATTAACTTGGTGTTATGTGTAATTAAATTAATCCTAATATTGTGACAAACATGAGCCATTATATGTTTTGTCTCCTATGAAATATAAAATCAATTATAATTTTACATCAAGAAAAAATTATTTTATATTTTCACAAAAAACATATAAAAGATAACATCTCATTGAAAATATAATTTCTCAAAATCACTGGGTGTTAAATTCTACCCCATTAAAAGTATTTCCTCCTCTAAATTCACCTTAGTCATCAAAAGATTAACATTATAATAATCATTCTTAAAATAACATGTCATAAGAATAAATAAACAAACATCATTTTAAATGTATAAGTTAGAATCAAAAAAGTTTTTATAATGTAAATCATAAAATGGTTTCATATTAGGAGGACATAGGTGAAAAGTGAAGATTTAGATAGGGATAAAAATTTTAAATAATGAAATTGGGTGATATATATTACTGAGTATAAAAAATTTGGTCATCTATAAAATTTTAGAGATCAATAAACCCTAAACAAGATATGTTTGTAAAACATAATTGATATCATAAAAATGATGATAACATGACCAAAATTTATATCTGGACACTAATTTTATAGATATAGAAATTCCACTAGATGATATACTTTATTTCAATCCATTTTATAAGACCAATATAATCCATAAGTTATTCCTGGATCAATAATTTCTTCATACATTACCAAATTAAATATGGGGGAATTTTTTATGCATGAATCATTAATAGACAATATCATCAATAAATAGAATGATAAATTATTTCATATATATTTAGTTATCATCACTAAAAATTAATTAGAAAAAGTTATCTATTTTGAAGAAATCCTCAAATGTGGAAATGATAAATTAATATTTAAAACTTAATTTTATGTTAAAAATAAATCATTTGAAAACAAAATTACATATATCACACTACAAGATGATTATTATAAAAAATATTTTAATAATTTTCACAAGATTTTCAAAATAAACATATCATTAATACAAAAAAAACATGATGCAGAACAATTAGTTTGATCATGGTTTGATAATATAATATTTTGGGGACTATTAATCTTAGATGTTTCTATTTATTTTTTGTTTTCATTCCTTAAAAGCTTTGAACTTGTTCGATATATTAATCTACATGTGATTGTTGAGTCATGATATCCACGAATAATGAGCATCAGTGATATTATGCATAGATTTATGGAATTGAAATTTTATTTATACTAACCTTCTAGTTTTGGATCCATAAATAAAAATGAATATTTCATTGATGGTGAAGTAATCCAGTTCACATTCAGATCATTGTGTATTCTTGTGATTATATGTTTATGAACCACATTTTTCTAATGGTGTGATATCAATAAGCATCATGTTCTCTTTTAAATGTTTATTTCCATATATAAATTTTTTTTGAGGTTTAGGTTGGGTCACCATATCATGTGTGATATTGTTTAAAAAACATGAATTATTTCTTACCTTTCATATACAGCCCATGTAAAGAACTTCCTCTTTCACTCTCCAAAATGTTGGTAAGAACCATAATTACCCTAAATCATTAATGAAAATATTAATTCTTTGTAATTTTTCAGATAAAACCTGATGTAATTGAACATATTCCATAGATCCAATGATATTTTAAAATCCATAAATGATAAGAAGAACCCAATTTTTGAATATATACTTTTTGAGTTTTGATGCTATCAAAATTGTTTGATTTACATTATCATAAAAATCATCTATTTATCCATAATAAACAATATTTTCTCAACATTAGGAACATAATAAGCATTAACTTACCATAATGTAAATATCTACTTTACAATGAATGAAGCTTCATATCCATCAACATAATTCAATATGTTCTTTAAAATCCTAAAAAACATATATTAAAAATAGTAATATATTAAATGATTCATATAAAAAATCGATGAATTTTAATTAATAAATAATTAATTCAAAATACATTATTATCAAACCATTAAATATTATTCATCAACTCAATCCTTAATATATATTTTATTTCATATGTAATTATTAGTATCTTCATCATCCAAAATATAGTTAATGCTCATGAAATCTTTTATATTTTCTTCATGATCAATACCCTTATGGCATAAATTTTAATAATTCCTATAAATTATAAATTTAATTCGTCCAATTGTAATTAATATCTTATGGATGAATTTTTAGAATCTATTTTGTTGAATAAAAATTTATATTTCCCTTTACAATTACAAGCTTTCTATCCTCCTTTTCCATCGTCAAAACATCATGTTGTTTCTTAAATAAATCAATGTGGGTATTTATTCCCACATTATTTACACATATAGTACTAAATATTATTTCCTCCATTGACTCAAAAACTCATCCTCTCATGAATCTATTTCCTTATATTCATGAGTGAGTCTTAGAGTAGGTTTAGATAAATATTATTTATCATATTCTTTGATAATTGATTAAGCATAATCATAACATCATTTAATGAAATCATCATCAAATTTGGCTACATGTTAGAAATTTTTTATCACAAACAACATTAACCCATTTCATTGTAGTTACCACCATTGAGTAACACAAAAAAATCTATTTTAAACAACACAAATCATTGTGGAAATCCTCCATATTGATAAAAATGAAAATTATTTTATTTCTATATCATGAGAAAGACTTTTTAATATATGAAATATTATTTTTATCTCCTTTAATTCATAGTTATCATTTATATTATCCATTATGATGGTTAATAATTATTTTTTTTAATTTTTAATGAATATACCCATGGAGTTCCAACTAGTTGTTACGAAAAGACAAATATAATGCACCGGGTGATAATAAATCTAATCTCAATGAACCCTTCTTAGAGTTATTACCCATATGAACCATTTTTTCATAGACTCTTAAATGTTTATTTTCTAGAAATTGATTTAGTTTCATGGAATAGTATTATTATATCCTTCAGCAAACAACCGGGAAAGTTTCATATACCTTGACTCATCCATAGACTTATCCATATTAAGATTACTAGAGATTTATATATATATATTACAAGGTAACTCACTGTCATTATTTTAACCTAGTAACTATATACTAGCTAATAGATTCATCAGATACAAACTATAGGGACTCAAAATTCTAAAACATTAATTTTAAGTCATTTTCGATTAATATACAATACATTACACAAACAAACTCAAGAGGGCCGTATTAGTTTAGTGTCCATAGATACTAGGTTCATAATTTTCTATATTTGTAAAATTCCATCAATATCTCCCATTAATTTCTTCTCATATTGTACTCTCCACTATCATTCCCAATTAAAAACCATTCCTCATTACCTATGAAAATGATATATAAGAAATGGAAGGATAAAATGCTCAGTAACAGTAATAAAAAGAGATATATAAGCATAAAATGAACATAAGTGTTTGAGAACATAATAATAATAATTAAAAACCATTACTTGTTTATTAATGAGCATAATCATCATTATAGAAATGAATATTAGATCATTATATGAAATGAATATTAAGGTAATCTATGAACATGTTCAATGACATTAAGAAATTTCCATAAGACATGGAATTTTTGGTATTCACATAATAATATAACATAATATTAATATAAGTAAAGTTTCAATACCAAGGATACAATATTGTAATATTTTCCCTCTTTATACCATTATAGTAGTCAAGGTTTTCTCCTAATACCATCATAGGAAACAAATTCCCCTACTGAGATATGTTCACTCTTTATTTCGGTAGTATCTTACTGAATCATGTTCACCCCTTTTTCTCATCATGTATTATTAAACCGAGATCAATACTTATCCTAAAAATATTTATCTAATGAGAAAAAAATAATAACCTAACGAATTAGAGGGAGATATAGGTCCCACCCATCTTTGGTTATAATGTGAACATTTTCCTATATGATAATGTAACCATAATTACATTGTGATATTAAAAAATATGTGTCAAACAATACTGTAATAATTCATCAAATAATAAACCATTAAAAATGAAAATTTGTTCATACAAATTTAATCATATTATTACAAATGGAAAAATTATAAGATTCATAACAATGTCATTATTTTATAATTGAATTCTCCCAGGGAAAAGGCGGGTTTCATAATCATTTTATCATGTTAAAGCATGTGTAATACAAAATGGATTAATAAAAAAATTATCATTAATATAAATCATTCTGAGGTATTATAACATATTTATCATTGGATAATATCCATAGTAACGAAAAAGTAACATAAAAGGATTTCATATTTGATAGAAATTGATTGAGAATGGTCACTTGGATTTTTTTGTGTAAAATAACTTTTCATTGAAAATAATTTTTAAATCTATAAATTCTTAAATAATTTTATTTTTTTATTTTGTTTAAAATAAAAAATTATACTTCTAATAGATTCTAAAAAATCATTTTAAATATTTCATTATGAAAATATAATTTTATATTTAAAAAAAAATGATAAAAAATATAGAAAATTTTTTTCATCAAAAATATCATTGAGAACAAATTATTTAATATTTAATGAAATTATTTTTCATGAAATCCAAAAAAATTAATTTTGTACTTGTTAAAGTAATAATTCCACATACATTTTTGGGAAAAATTCAAAAGATAGTTGTTTTAAAAACCACATGAGTATTTCTTTTGAAATGTTTTCGTAAAAAGTCAAAAATATGTTAGAAAATAAATAAAAACCATCTAAATTATAATAAAAATAATTTTAATGTCTTTTAAATCCAGCATTAGGAAGGATTTTTTTTTTCTAATGAAAAAAGAAATAATTATTTTTTCTCAATTTTTTTAATAATTTTAAAGTAATTAGTGAAATTTTTTGTGAAAATATTTATTTATTATAAATAACTAAAGGAAAAAAATTCGGATTCTAATGAAACTAATCAAAATATTTTGACATCAGAAAACATGATCATATACAATCATATTAAATGAAGAGATTGTAACATAAAACCATTGAAAAATTGGTAAAAGTAAAATGTAATACCAATGAAAAAAATAAAATAATGATGATAAATAAATTCATGATATTACATGTTAGCAAATTTTTATTTATAAGTCATAAAAAATAGCTATATAATATAATGTATATCATAGAAAAAGATAATTTATACAAAAAATATATATAGATTTGTTATCTTTTGAACTGTAAACCCAATAAAATAGATAAAATAAATAAATAATTGGATAAAAATTATTTCATTTATAATAATGATAAAATAAATTTATTGGAATTATATATTCCACAAATGTGAAAGATGGGATGGATATGTCATTTTTTCCAAAAAAAAATAAAATTGAGACATTAATCCCTTACATTATATCCTGATATTCATCATTAACATTAAAAAATATTATTAGAAATATATTTTTAGACGCTGGAAAAGTCCGTTGTTCCCAAACGAAGCTCCGGATGCGGGAAGAGAGGTCATATTTGGAGTCGGAAGCCCGTTTCGGAGGGCCCGGAAGCCTTGCGCGGAATTTTGGAGAGCCGCGCGCAAAGTTGGAGTGCCGCGCGCAAACCTCCTGGGATGCGCGCAATGCGCTGGGCCGGCGCGCAATTTTGCGCGCCCGTTGCCCGCGCGACTCCCTTGCGCGCCGGGCCCGATTCCGCGCCCGCGAAGGGAATTCCGCGCCCGCGAACCGGATTCCGCGCCCGGGGTTGCCTATAAATATAAGGCGACCCCCGACGTTTTGAAGGTTGCCGGAATTCGAAGAGTCGCTCATTCGCGCAATCCAACCCCTTCCGCGTGAAATGCCGATCTTCAGGTAACCTCCTTTCTTTCGTGCAAGAAATCCTCGGGGTTCTCCTTCGCGCGCAATACCTTTGGATCCTTTCCTTTGAACTAATTCTTCACCCGAAGGCCTTCGCGCGCAAAAGAATCCTCTTGCGCGCAATTGCCCCCGGGGTGCGCGCAATCCGGCCCGATTGCGTGCACCCCCCCCCCCTTTTTAAAGTGGCCATTCATTAAAGAATGACCAGTTGCCCCCGCGCGCTATCCGAAGCCCGGTGCGCGCAATCCCTATCTTCCGCGCGCAAAGTGCTGGCCCAATTGCGCGCCAGCCCGCCCATTTGCGCGCCGACCCGCGGTATTGCGCGCCAACTCCTCTTTTGCGCGCAAACCGCCAGGGTCGCCCCCTTTGACCCCTTGAGGGTACCCGCCTGCGTGGCGACCGATGATCTTCATCCCGGGTGCCCGCACCGTGCTTTTTCTTCCCGTGCGGCCCTCCAGGCTCGCGCGAAGTGACACGGACCCATCGGCGGCACCATCTTCATCCGCGCGACAAGACGTTAAACTGCCAAGCATCTTCGTCCGCGCGACAAGACGTTAAACTGCCAAGCACCTTCGTCCTCAACACACGACGTTAAACTGTACTTCGTCCGGCAAGACGTTAAACCGTCCGCTTCGTCCTCAACACATGATGTTAAACTGTACTTCGTCCGGGAGGACGTTAAACCGGCCGCATCACCCGATCTCGTGCCCCGCATGTAGGGTCCTCCCGGTTTGGATGTGGCCCCCACCCGCTCGTCTCTGTAGGGATGTCGGGATTGGAGTGGCCTTCGACCACGGGGGTAGAGTGTTACAAACCGAACAAACTACGTGGACTTTGATCCCTGTCTCCTAAACAGGGTACGTAGGAAGCCTCTCCGAGGTTCAAGCCCACCACCTGGTCGTCCCGGTCGTATTCACGTCGGTTCGTCCATCAGTGGACCCCTCCCGGGTTCACACTTGCGTCGATTCACTTATGAATCCGCCATTGTGGGAGACTTCACATGTGTATCTCCATTGTGCTTCCCCACTGCCCCTTTTCCTATTTCTCCTTTCAGCGTCCAGCATGACGTGAAACTGTTATCCGCCCGGCCGTTCCATCCCCCTCTGTGCGAGGTGGTTCGGTTCAATCCTCTGCCCGGCGGCCTCGACCTCTTCATGAGTCGGCTTGCCGACGTCCAGCATGACGTTAAACTGTATATTCGAACTACGCTGACTTTGATCTGTGCCAACACGCGGTACGTAGGAAGCCCCTACGGTGTCCAAGCTCTTCACTCCATCATCCATCATGATCCTTACCCGGGCCGCCACATCCCGGTGGGGTCATGCCACTTCATTCCACTCCACTTCACTCGGGAAGCCGCCCATGTGTTGGCCCCAGCGTCGGAGGTTCCCCGCAAGGGGTTCTGTCATCTGATCCACTTCTCGTGTTGATCAGTCCGATGCCATCTTCGATGGACGTTAAACTCGCGGCATACCCTGTGTTAAACATGGGAAGCTGGGGAAAACCTCAGGTAACACAGTTCCCCGCACCCAGCACGGGATGACTCAGGCCATCACGCCTTCGAGAAGCCCTATTAGGGACGGAAGGCAGACATGCAGAGTCGTAGTGTTAAGACACTCCCCCAACACCCAGAGCCACCCAGTCTCCTCACCGCAGGTTGCTGCCCCGACCAGACTCCTTGGAGCGTCTGGGCGGAAGCAGCGTAATTAACCGGTGTCCATGAAGATATGGCGCTGGGAACGAGATTCACGAACATTCTTAAATCTATGAGGGAGACCCGGATTAGGCAACGAGTTCTGAGGAGACGTCCACGGAAGGAGGAGCCGACATCCCATCATCCCGGTTTCGATCAAGGAGAAGACGCCCCTGAATAAGGGATGAATGCCGCCCGCCCTTGGAAAGAGGGACTGCGGGGCCACAAGCCGCGCGCCCATCCCCTCGGGTCGACGGGTGCACGCGCGAACGCGTCCTGGCGGAACAGCGTCGGAACAGAAACCCGACGCACATCCGCACCGAAACAGAAAAATGGTGAACCCGATGTGAATCTCTTCTCCTCGATACGAAGACCGATGGCTTTCAGTGGTTTTGGAAGACCAGCATGCTGCTCGACCGAGCATTCAACACCAGAGCACAAAACCCGCCAAGGGCTGGGGAAGGGAAATCGGTCACTCCGTCTCACGACGTCGATGGCCTGGGTTCCCCCCACGGAAGGCGTCGCGACACTAATGGCTGGTTGTCGATTCCTTTTCCTGTCAGTGTTAATGGGTTTTTCTCCCTGCTTTCAAGAATCATGTCGCCCAATCCAGTGCTCGATCGCCACCCGCCCACTGGCGCAGGGGTAGGGGAAACACTGACGCGGCTACTCCGCGCGGTCCCGCCCGTTCCACAGCCGTCCCAGCAGCCGCAGCTGCGGGGCAACCACGCCCTCTCTCCCCCTCGGAGGTCATCCAGAGAAGGGTGATCAACAAATTGGTGCGGAGATATGAGGAAGAGGGAGTCATCCCCACCAGGGATATGGCTCGCCTAAACCTCAAGGAAGCTGCACCTCGCCACCAACGCCGCCCCCGAGGGTTGCGCAGGGAGGCACCGCTGCCTACCTCGGCGTTCAACCGCTTCAGGAGCTTATCCCCGGAGCGCTCCGACAACTCCTTCCCCTATGCGGATGAGGTGGAAGATGTCTGGGACCACCCTATCCGAGATTCGTTCCAGGGATCCGCGATAAGGGCTCCTGTCAGGCCACGACGACACCGCCGCCAGGCCCCTCAAGTCGAAGAACGGACTCTCCACCTGCCCGCGCCGCTCATCCCGACTCGTTTGTCCCGACGCCAACGTCGGGCACGAGCGGAAGAGGATACCCACCTTGGGGCCCTAGCGACAGCGGCCGCGTTGGCTCAAGCCACTGCTGGCTCCAGTCACCAGGCCTCTGCGCATCCTGAGCAGGGGCCCTTCTATGCCAGACCTGGATCGAGGCCCCGACCGCCCCAAAGGCAGGTTGGGTTGACTCTCCCGGTTGCTGGTACAGGCAATAGCCACCGCAGACCACCTCGCGGTAGCGCTATTCACCAACAGGGTCTACTCCGCGTGGCCGATCCAAGAGGCATGGGTCACCCCACCTTTCGATCCCGGCCCGGAGGCCTTCCCGGAATCATCTCTCCCCGCGTCCCCTTTGATATCAGTCTCGGTGCTCCTCGCACCTTGGTTTCCAGTCCTCTTGGCCCCAGCACCAGTGCGGCCGGAGGACGCCAGGATAGAGATCAGCCATGCCCCGAAGAACCACCCAGGGGCAGGAAGGCGAGGCGTCGACGCCGAGGGAAGAATGTTACGGAATTCCGGGTAGAGATCTGACCGGTTCGTTTCTCTGATACAGAGGCGGAGTATGATTCGGCGACGGAGCCCTCCCCCTGATCCCGCCAGTTAGGGGCAGGGGTAGGAATGCGGCACGTCATCCTCGTACTTCCCGAGAGCAAGATCGATATGATCCCCGCTTCTCTCCGAAGGTATATCCGCAGTAGCGAGGGCCTGGTAGACCTCCAAGGATCAAGCTTGCGGTTGGTACTAGCCCCTCCGGAAGCACCTTCTGCCTCGATCGGAGAAGCCGGAGACTTTTTCTGGGGACCGACGGTCGAACCACGATCTAGTGCACCCTCGGCGAGCACTGACGCTACGGCAGGATGTTTGCTCGCCGGCCCGTCCTATCGTGATGTGGTAGCTGGGGCACCGCCACCCTTAGAGGGCGGCCCGGGATATGGAGGCCAAACGGCCTGCTCGCCGTATTCACCGCCGGCCAGCCCGTCGGCCCGGCGGCCCGCCTCGGCACCACTGCCGGTTCCCCGCCCATTCCCAGTCGTTGAAGAGGACCAAGGAGACCTGGGTCCCGAGTTTGAGTCGTGGAGCTTCTAGACCGTCCTTGCAGAGGGCCACTTCCCTGAGAAGTTTTGGCCAGTCGCAGGACCAGACATTGATGCACCCGAATCGCTCACCCCGGATGAGTTCGAATGCTTCCGCCGAACTCTCCGGGAGACTCAATCCCGTCTTCACCACCTACAAATGCCATATCCCGGGAGTCAAGTGCACCGGGAGGATATTGGTGAGCAATGCCGTCAAATTGACCTGGCCACGCTCCCCGCGGTTCGGCACCTCGGGTCATTTGGACACCACGAGGCCCTCCAACAACGATGCGTTGAGTGTTTTCAAGTACTCCGCAAGGTTATCTAGGGAGCCACTCCCCACATGTATATCTGTGGATGGGGGCAGTACGATGCCCTACGCTTCAGTGCGATTCGCCGACAGCCCGATTCACTGGGTGGCCCTGAGGGTACATCCCCAGGGACAGAAACGGTCAATATGGCTGACCTGTCGGGGGAGGGGAACGGCTTGGAACTTCTCGACGGGGGCTCTCCCCATGAAGACAAGCCGTTGTTGGATCCAACGGTGAGAGTTACTCATCACCAGAGGAACCTCCAGGGTCTCCCCACACCAACTGAAGCACTGACGTTGAGCCGAAACGTCAGCAAAGGTAAAGAGCACGACGGGGCTATGAAGCCCGCCGACCCATCTGCCTCCACGCAGAGGGCAGATGAGGATCCCGAGAAGGCTATGCTACGTCAACAGCTCGCCGAGAAGAAGAAGCTAGTTGACCAGCTCCTCGCCGAGCGCGCTGCAGAACAGCGGCCTGACTACGGTGATCCTAGGCCAGGACAGTAGGGACAGGAACAACCACCCCTCGATGAGGCTCTCCCTGGCAACCTTGATTATGCCGTGTTTGTTGACAGGGGAGAGGCTATTGCCTATGGCAAGAGGGCGCGGTATGTTTCACCGCACCCTCCCGAGCGGCGTGATTACCTGAGAGACCCCGCTCGGATTCCTCCCGCTGCCCCAAGGGCCGCTCCGCCCGCCATCCCACGAGCTGCCGAGTTCGACGACCCGGTCGACGACCCGATTGAAGGGTCGTGCAATGCGCTCGTGTTTAGAGATCCTCGCCAGGACTGGAACCCATGTCCGGACGATCCGATGGCGGCACTCATCGCCCTCTTGGAAGCCTTGGAGACTCGGCAAGTGGCGATCCAACCGGACGGCAAGCCATACCCAGCATGGGTGGATGACATGCCGGCACCTCCGGGATTCGGGAATCCCACTTTAGCCCCCTTCAACGGGACTGGAGATCCGCCACAACATTTGGCCCATTTCAACTCGAGGTGCGGTCCTATGTTGGGAACTCCGGCGCAGCAGGAGGCCACTAAGCTTCGCTGATTTGTCCAGACACTGGAAGGGCCAGCATTTGTCTGGTACAGCCAGCTCCCCGTCGGGTCGATAACTAGCTGGGAGGACCTTCGTAGAAAATTCCTCTACCAGTTCAGTTCCACGACCCGGAAGACGAGTATCGCAGACCTCTTCAAGTGCAAACAGAGGCCTGATGAGCGAGTCGCGGATTTCGTCGCCCGATGGAAGGGTCTCACGTATTCCCTTGACATGCCATTGACTCAGGAGCAGTTGCTGACAATGTGCGTCGGGAACGCCAAGACCGAGCTGGTCCCTTCCTTGATCACTCAGAATTACCCCGGAGGGTTCAGGTACTTCTCAGACAAAGCTCAACGTCTTGAGGAAGCCCTGCAACAGGCCAGTCAGGCACACCCGCTGCCTCTTATGATTCCTGCAAGGAGAGCCAGCAGGGCTGAGCCCGCTGCTGTTGCCCAGATAGAGGCCCCCAGGCCGTTGGAGCTGCTGCCTGCGAGGCCAGCTCCACAGCCTCACAGGAATCCGCCTCCACGGGCTCAGTTCCCGGCCTAGCAGCTGCAGCCTCAGAACCGGCCGACCCCTCCGCGTAATGTACCGCCACAACCCAGGCGAGATAATCAGGGTCCACCTCCTCGGCAGGCCCCTCCATCCCCACGTCAAGACCACGCTCCCAGGGGCCCGCGATACCTGACTTACTCATTTCACGAGGATCAGGTCCCCGATTATTTCTGGAGCGCCCAGGAGCAGAGGATTGTGCGACTGCCTGAGTGTTGGAGGCCAGAGGAGGCACATCTCACGGATAACCCCCGCTACTGCCCTTACCATCGGGCCCTGGGGCACACCATCCGACGGTGCTACGTGTTTAAGGACTGGCTCGAAGACCAGATTAACAACAATGTAATCAGGTTGGGCCCAGCTCCAGCACAAGTGGCGGGCGTGTTCGTGGGATTAGATGACGATAGCGGCAATGAGGACGAATGGCAGCTGGTCTCCGACCGCGGATCCCAGAAGTATAAAAACTGTATGGCACGCAAGACGATCATTCGCGCCCAAGGAATCATCCGTGCGCGCTTGAATCAGCCTGAGCCCCCAGAATCTGCGGGTGCTGCTTCGGCATCGTCATCCCATCCTGCCTCTTCCGAGAAGATCAAACGGCGGCGACGCAAGAAGGAAGAGCGTGCCCCGCCAGTTTCGCCACTATCCCGCACTCTTGGCGATTTCATTCCCCCGGAGATGGGGATCCCTCCTCGGATCCTCCCGGTGATGGATGATTCGTCCGATGACAGTATTGGGTACGCTTCAGTTAATACCATCGAGCTGGTAAATCCCTTTTCAGTTCCCGACGTTGAAGAACACCAGGTGGACCTCCCTAGTGTCCCCGGTCGTCGCCACCGTCGGAGGAACCGCAACAACAGGAGTCGCCGGGGCACAGCAGTTGGTACCTTCAGCCAGGACGTGCACGCCACTGAGACTAGGCAGCAGGCTCAAAACTGAGCTCAGCGTGCGTAGCCCCCCCATCCGGGGATGACGGATTCGCCTCCGCCACTGTTTGTGGTGTGGGACCAGGCAGAACTGCCTCAGCCGCGTCGCGATCAGCTACGCCCTGCCGCAAGTCCGTCCCGGCCTCCTGACCCCAGTACGGTGACTACTTCCCAGGCATCAACCAATGAACAGCGGGATGCGCCAAGCACCAGTCGGCCGCCGGTCCAATCAGCAAGGCCCGTCATGCCTCCAACCGCAGAGCAACCTCCCGCAACCAGGGGCTCGCGCTTGGCCAAAAAGTATGATGTCCTGAAGCACTTGGCCGACATCCCAGCAAGGCTCTCCATCCTTGAGGCTCTGCGCATGTCATCTGAGATGCGTGAGGCACTCGCTGAAGCCCTAAAGAGCCCCCTCCAGTTTGAGACAGAGGTTTCGGCTGCAGAGGCCTTTCACGCCGAAACGATTGAGGACGCCGAATCTCAGGAAGTTATCTCGTTCTCTGGTAAGGATGAAGACCCTCCTATACAGGGGCACATTCGTCCGCTGTATGTTACTGGCCAGTTCAATGGCCTTGAAGTCCGGCACTGTCTTGTCGACACGGGGTCCGGGATTAACCTGATTCCAACTCGGACGCTCCGGAGATTGGGGTTGTCTGAGGATGACTTGATCCCCTCCGACCTCAGGATCCAGGGGTACGACCGCACCGAGCAAACCCCGGTCGGCAAGATACGCTTAAAGACCCAGTTCGGTGACTTGGTTGCCAACACCGAATTCATGGTAGTCTCTCAAGACACTGCGTACAATGCATTGATGGGCAGGCCATGGCTCCACCTTCACGCGGTGGTTCCCTCATCATACCACCAATGCCTCAAATACTCCCTTAACGGTCGAGTAGGCGTGATTCAGGGAGATGCCTCTCCTTTTTCCTCATGTGAAGCCCGTTATCTGGACGCGGACTATTACAAGAGCAAGGACAAGCAGATCCTGGAAGGTGAGGTTGAGCCTGTCGCTGTTGCAAGTGATCCCTGGGCAAGCTTGGATGACGCTTACGTCCTCCCGATTCAACGGTTGGACGTAGCTGTGGTCTCGACGGCCTGTGAGTCTCCTGATGAGATGACCGCAACCGCCCGTGCCAGCACCAGCGGCCCAGCAGGATCTGGTAGCCCCAATGCAGTTTTCAACGCAGTCTCTCCCATGGATGATCCCTCCCCGAGTGGAGAGGACGTGGAAGACGAACCCCCAGCCTTTGAGGAGGGCGTCTCCGCCACGGTCGATGAGTTAGTACAGGTGAACCTTGGAACCGAAGCAGATCCAAGACCCATATTGGTCAATTCCGCCATGCCCTCTGAGGAGCGGGAGCAGTACGTGGACTTCCTTAGGAAGCACCGTGATGTGTTCGCTTGGGGCTATGACGAGATGCCGGGGCTAGATCCTCAGGTAGCCTTCCACCGCCTTGGTCTCCCGGTGAACCATCGTGGGTTCAAGCAGCCTCCCAGGAAGATGCACCCATTCCACGGTGCCATGGTTGAGGCCGATGTTGACAAGCTTATCAAAGCCAACTTCGTGAGGGAAGTTCAGTACCCCAAATGGCTGGCCAACATTGTGCCGGTCAGGAAGAAGAACGGGCAGATCAGAGTCTGTATCGACTTCCGCGATCTCAACCGCCACTGTCCGAAGGATGATTTTCCCCTTCCGGTGAAAGAGCTGTTGATTGACGCCACGGCAGGGTTCCAAGCCCTCTCCTTCATGGATGGATACTCCGGATACAACCAAATCCGGATGGCCCCTGAGGATGAGGAGTTCACTGCCTTCAGGGCCCCCAAGGTATCTTTTGTTACCACGTCATGCCCTTCGGCCTGAAGAATGCAGGTTCCACCTACCAACGGGCGATGCACCGCATATTCAAGCCAATCCTCGGCACACTGGTGGAATGCTACGTCGACGACTTGGTGGTCAAATCGCACCAGCGTCAGGACCATCTCAATGATCTTGAGAAAGTGTTCGGCTTCCTCCGGTATCACTGCCTGAAGATGAACCCGTTGAAGTGTGCCTTCGGGGTAACCTCCGGAAAGTTCCTTGGATTTGTGGTAAGATACCGGGGTATTGAGATCGACCCAGAGAAGATCAGAGCGATTAGCTAGATGCCTCCCCCAGGTAACATCCGGGAACTGCAAGGGTTCCAAGGCCACTTAGCCTATATACGCCGATTCATCGCGAATCTGGACGGCAAGTGTAATCCTTTTTCTCGGCTCATGAAGAAAGGTTCCACCTATGTATGGGATAAAGAGTGTCAGACCGATTTCGAGGAAATCAATCAGTACCTTCTTCAACCTCCGGTTCTGATGTCGCCTGTATCCGGGAAGCCGCTGGTCCTTTATGTGGCCGCCCTGGAACGGTCCCTGGGTGCCCTTCTCGCCCAGAAGAACAACGAGGGAACAGAGAATAGCCTCTACTACCTCAGTCGCATGCTCCTCGATGCGGAAGTCAGGTATTCCCCCATCGAGAAGAGCTTCCTGGCACTCGTATTTGCCGTACAGAAATTACGGCACTACTTGCAGCACCATGAGGTACAGTTGGTTTCTCGTGTGGACCCGTTGAAATATATCCTAAGCCGGCCTATGTTGACTGGCCGTCTAGCACGGTGGGCTGTGATTCTCCAGCAGTTCGACATTAGGTATGTGTCTCAGAAGGCCATCAAAGGGCAAGCATTGGCAGACTTTCTGGCTGCTCACACGACCTCTGCGGATCAGCCGCTGGATCTAGGCTTTCCTGATGAGGCCATTCTCTCGGTCGATCATGCCGATCCGTGCTGGCAGATGCACTTTGACGGTGCCTCCCGGAGCCCCACCGGTAGAAGGCTCGATAATCCTAAGCTCAACAGAGTGGGCTTGGGTATCGTCTTCATTACCCCGGAGCAAGCCGTGCTTCCATACTCTTTCCTGTTATCATAGGGCTGTACCAACAATGAGGCGGAATACCATGCCCTCATCACCGGCCTCGAGTTATCTCTCGAGATCGACGTGCCCCATCTGTGTGTGAAAGGGGACTCTGAGCTGGTCGTTAAGCAGATCAATGGTGACTATGTTGTCAGGAAGCCGGAACTTGTGCCGTTGCTGGAGTGCACCCTTCTTCTGATGGCCCAGTTCCCTTCTCGGCCAGAAATTGTCCATATTCCCCGGTCGCAGAATGGTCGAGCAGATGCTTTGGCCAGCCTTGCTGCGTCACTTGCAGAGCCTGAACAGGATTACCTGATCGTCCGCGTGACGCACCGCAGGCTCATCGCTCCCGTTATCCCGGAGGGAGATCGCGGCCCGTCGGTAAGTAATCTCACCACGGTTGCCCCTATGCCCGGAGCCCCGAGTACCCCAGATATGGCAGTCGAACCAGCCCCTGATTGGAGGACGCCTTTGGTTGAGTACCTCCAACATCGCATTCTCCCGTCGGATCGGGCCGAGCGCGAGCGAGTTCGACGTAGCGCATCGCAGTTTGTCCTCCAGAGCAGTCCCGGCCTGGAGCAGATCCTATATAGACGCGGATTTGATGGTGTTCTCCTTCATTGCCTTCATGGAGTTGAGATCCCACGAGTCATGCAAGAGGTTCATGCTGGTTCATGCGGTGCCCATCAGACTGGGCCAAAGCTGTCCCACCAGATTCGGAGGTTGGGATACTTCTGGCCCTCCATGATCCATGACTGCATCGAGTATGCCAGGAGGTGCCATGCGTGCCAGGTTCATGCGAACTTTGTGCATCGGCCGCCGGAGCTTCTCCATACCACTAGGTATTCTTGGCCCTTTGCAGTCTAGGGGATGGACGTTGTGGGACCTTACCCGCCGGCGACGGCTCGCCAGTGCCAGTTCATTTTGACCGCTACGGACTTCTTCTCCAAATGGGCAGAGGCGATTCCGCTCAGAGAGGTCAAATCCTGCTCGATTGCTGACTTCGTGACCTCCAACATCATTCATCGATTTGGAGTGCCTCACGCTATCCTCATTGATAACGGAGCCAATTTCCGAGCAGCCGAGTTGAAGAAGTTGTACGCCAAGTACAACATTCGCTCGAACCATACATCTCGCTATCTTGCGCAGACGAATGGACAGATTGAGGCGTTTAACAAGACCCTCTCTAACATTCTGCAAAAGATGGTTGGTCAGAACAAGAATAGTTGGCCGGACAAGCTCCCCAACGCCCTATGGGCTTATCAGACGACGACTCGCAATTCCACCCAGATGACCCCTTATTCCCTAGTGTATGGAGATGAGGCCGTCCTGCCCATCGAGATCCAATTACCGTCCTTGCGCACTGCGGTGTACGACCAGCAAGCGCCGGACAGAGCTACTGAAGCCCGTCTAGTAGAGCTGGAAGCACTGGATGAGAATAGGCTTCGCGCTTTGCACAACATGGAGAGGCATCAGAGCAGGATGGCTCGAGCTTTCAATAAGAAGGTTCGCCTCCGCTCCTTCCTGCAGGGTGACCTAGTGCTGGCCCTAAGAGCGCCAATGATCCCCGGCAGGAAGCCACCCAAGTTGGAGCCCAAGTGGGAGGGACCTCTTGTCGTCCACAAAGTCTATCCCAATGGCGCGTACTCCCTAGCAACTATGGATGGTGAGCGTGTCACTCCTCCCACCAACGCTAGGTTCCTCAAGCAGTACTTTGCCTGAGTGCATTTCGTCCGCACGGAAAGACGTTAAACTGCCAAGCATCTTCGTCCAACACGACGTTAAACTGTATTTCGTCCCGCATGACGTTAAACTGCAGTTTGTCCCGCACGACGTTAAACTGCATTCGTCCTGCATGACGCTAAGCTGCACCACGTCTGAGCTACAAGACGTTAAACTATTCAGCATCTGTCCCTCATGACGTTAAACTGCACTTCAAGAACTACGTACGGCTTGATTCCCATCCTTATGGGATACGTAGGACCGCCTGAACATTCATGTTTCAGGTCCAGCCCCATCCCTCGGTAATTTCCATCCCATCTCGGTCCCTTGGCCCAAGTTCCTCTGGGTATGCGGCGTATGGTGTGAACGCGGGGCTATGCCCTCATTCACGACGGTTTGCTCGCCACGCTGTACGCCCCCCACGTTTGGGGATGCCTTCTGCTCCCCCCTTTCACTTTTCGTCCTGCATGACGTTAAACTGCACTTCAAGAACTACGTACGGATTGATTCCCATCCTTATGGGATACGTAGGACCGGCTGAACATTCATGTTTCAGGCCCAGCACCATTTCCCGGGAGTCTCTATCCCGCGTTGGGCCTCTGGACCAAGCTCCCCTCTTTTTTGTGCGAGGCGTATGGCGTGAGCGGGGGATTATGTCCTCATTCACGTTGGTCTACTTGCCGCGCCGTACGCCTCCCCCGTGTGTGGGACTACCTCACACCCCTCATCATCCTACATGATGTTAAACTGCCTTTCAAGAACTACATGCGGCTTGATTCCCATCCTTATGGGATACGTAGGACCGCCTGGACGCTTGTGTCTCAGGTCCAGCCCCGTCTCTTGGTTGATCACGGGGATCTGCTGTCTTTTGGTCGCTCTCAGGATGAGTCCTCCAACCCTTTCCAGTGATCTGTTAACATGTTTTGGGTACTTCAGTCTATGACCCGTGGTGTCGGATTCAATCCCGACAAGTCCTGTGTTGCTTGTCGGGCCATGCGCTTCCTCTTGTTCGAGCCTTCACTCAAAGGGATCCTCGTTAGCGGTTTGGGTACGATGCCTCAGTGCTCTCCTACCGCTCCGGGTCGATTTACCGGCGGGTCCTGGGCTGCAAATCGATATGAATCCTGTGCTTGAGCGGTTGATGCTCGTTTTCTTGCCCCGTCCTAGGCTGACGCGATCAGATGTTGTGTTGCGAATATGGTCAGCGACATCCTTGATCGCCATGTCGGCTCTTTCAGGCTCTGAACATTGGTTACGCAGTCCTCATCACACTCCGCCTTTGTGTGTTGTAGTGGAATCTCGACACTCTCTTCATACTGACCTTCAGTACACCTTTACACGTTAGGCAGGCCAACCAGGGTAATGGTGTCTTTCGAGGCTCCCACGATCTGAGCACCAAGGATATATGTTGATGTCCTCCCTAAGGGCCATGTGTAGCTGGACACTCGTCCCCATAAGGAGGAATGAGTCGCCCGAACAATCGCTTTCTGGGCCCAGTATAGCTGGAGGCTAGCATCTCTGCCCCTCGGGTGATGGACATACGCAGGCCCCTATCCCAGGATTCTTCTACTGGAATCGTGCGTGACCGTAGGGCTAGGTATGTCCCCACCTCCGCTGAGTCCTCCATATCGCAATAAGCGGGTTCCTCCATGGTCTGAACCATACGACCTTAAACTGTGTTGTCTGGTCCTACCACACGACCGTAAACTGTGATCGTCTTGGCCGCCCGACGAGAAACGGCACTGCATCGTGATGTTCTCCTCAGAGGACACTCACATTGGGCGTTGGTTACTAACCACGCCATTTGTCAATTCCTTTTATGGATTGATTATTGTGGCGACGCCAGGGATTTCCTAATCACAGGCATGTCGCTGCACAAAGAAAAACCATCCATCTTTAAGGACAAACAAGAAATATCAAATGCCGCTTCTTCTGGGTGCGAGGGCCAGACCCGCACCCCTCCCCCGCGCTGGTGCCCGATTGTGTTGTGCCGCACTTCAAGAACTACGTATGGCTTGATTCCCATCCGTATGGGATACGTAGGAACGCCCGGATGTTTGAAACTTCGGGTCCATCCCCCCACCTCTTAGAGATTCCCCCTACTCTGGGGAATCCACCGCCTTCAGGTCACCCTCAAGGCGTGTCCCTCGACCCCCTGCAGTGGTCCACCGGTGTCAAGAGTACTCTGGTTTATTGCCAGGAGGGTCAGGTTCAGCTTGGTCAGGTTCCTTCCACTTTTCAGGCTTCGTGCTCCCTTTCATTCGGACCCATCGCCTACGCCCTGGGTGGAGCCCCCGTGATCGATCTGGACACAATGCCTCAGAGCTCTCCCACCGACTCGGGCTGGTGCCACCAAGGGCCTCGGGCAGCAAATTGATATGAATCCTTCGCTTGAGCGGTTGATTCTCGTTTGCTGCCTCAATCTATCAACGGTCAGTGCGATCTGGATGCTGCTTTTCCGCCACGGTCGGCAGTACTCCCATATCGTTACGCCGGTGCCCCCAGTCCTTGAGTGAATGGCCGCATGATTCACATTACCTTTTCCACCCCCCATTCTGACCAGGCGAAACCCCGGCACTCTTGACACTATCCCTCAGTGCATCTTTGCATATCCAGGGGATGGGACCACGATGTGGCGTGCTTTGAGGTTCTTATGGTCCGAGCTCTAAGACCTTAAACTAAGATCTGCCCCATTGGTCCAAGCTCTACGACCTTAAACTAAGATCTCCCCAAACAGGGTTCTACGTCCCGCATGACGTTAAAACTGCACTTTCAGAACTACGTGTGGCTTGATCTCCAGCCTGATGGAGTACGTAGGAACGCCCGGGCATCTCGACTCGGGTTGAGCCTCAGGGATCCCTAAGTCCCGCCCCTCCTTGTCGCCGGCCGTCTGGCCTGGCTTCTGGTAGAGTGGTGCGATTGTGATATTTTCCCCGATTCAGCTCGGGATGCCCCATTGCAATGATGGGAAGAAACAGTTTCCTCGTCAAAGAGGTTCTGTCTGAGAATTGAGGTGATTCACGGCCAGATTAGTGCATCCACCTAATACACTTTCCCCACGGTGGTGCAATTTTGAGAGCGTTGGATTCTGTCCGAACAAATCATCACTTCACCCCACGCTTCGCACGCCCTGTTGATCTGGATTTCCACCCTTGTGTCTGAAGGAACCCCCAAAGCGGCATCGATGATGACATGTGATCCGCCTCCTGCAAATATGACCTTCGGTCTGTCTATTGCAGTAGTATGGTCGATTGATCCATTCTCCGCTTGCCGTCATGGGCATTTCCTAGAAGGCCGACCGTCGTGGATTTCTGAATTCGGGACCTGCGATTCACCCTTTCTCATTTCCCTATGTTCGGATAAAATCTTAACGCCCCTAGCGTTGTCCCGCTCGTGTGTCTGAACAAGTTGGGAGGATGATACATTGATCAGGTCTGAGGTCTCCTTTCCTAGGGATGATCTCCCTCTTTTCTTTAGAAATCCAGGCCCAATTACGGATGCCTGAAGCTTGGTTAACTCTCCCGTGAGACAATTTGTGGTTGAGCATGTTAAGCCAAAAGATGCAGATAAATATATTGGTTCATACAAATGGATCGAAATATTGAGTAGCGGAAGAAAATGTTCTGGGAGTGGAAAAAAACAAAGCCCCTAGGGATTAGCGTGCTGAATTAGTCTTTCTAACGCCGCTACCCTTTGGCTGGCGGCCTCCAGAGCTGCTTCTCGCTCTCTGTGTTCCCGCTCCTCGTTGGCGGTCGTAGCACGTAGTTCGTCGATCCTGGCCTGTGCACGCTCCCGCTCGACTTGAAGTGTGACCATCTGTTGGCCCGCCTCCGTCAGCCGTACCTGGGCGTCAACCAGCTGCGCCGCTAGTTGCTCCACAAGCTCAGTGCACGTTGCAACGAAGGCCTCCTTCTCTGCCGCATGCCCTTCGAGACGCCGGACTTCCTGCTCCGCCACGAGGAGCGCCCACGTGCTCTCCGACATATCCCGACATTGTGCGACGTCGGCACGCCGGCGGCTCTCGCGCATCTTTTCGGCCATGAAATCACAGACCGTCAGATGGAGGCGTTGAGCATCATCTCCCCCGGCACACAGGAAGCGCATCCAGGTTTGAAGCGATCCCATGCGCCCCAGCCAGTCCGATGAGTCTCGCTTGAGGAAGCGCTGGATGCACTTCCACCCCCTGCGTTGCGTTATCCGGCTCTCCTCGACCGCCTCCGCGTCCGAGTCGTCCATCTCCTCGGGGTCGGCAGGTTGGTAGGCAGGGAAGGCAGCCAGCAGGTCTGCTGCAGGGTCCGCCCCTGGGGTGTCCTCACGGGGGATAGGTTCCCCAACATCTGGGCGACCTTCTTCTCCCGCCCCAGCGGCGTTGACACCCTCGTCAGCCCCCGACCTCTCTCCGATGGCAGCACCGCCGGCGTCCGCTGCCCCCTGATCTGCAGTTGGTGGGGCCGGCTCGGTGTGAGAAGCCTGTTCCGGAGCAGGCGGCATGTCTGCCACCGGTCCACTCGTGGATGGCCCGGGTTCGGCAGCCCGACGAGCCTCCAGTGTTGAGATCACTGCGCAGGGCGTGCCGTGGTAAGTCACGGATCGTCAACAACAAGCACCGACAGTAAGGTAAGGAGACTTACGGGAATCCAAAGCGTCATCTTCCGCTATCCCGGCCGCCGCAGGAGCAATTGCCGCAGGGGACCCCTCAGCGCTTGTCAATTCGATGATGGGCATCTGGCCCTCGCCTTGTCCTGCTGCCGCCTCTCCTACTCCTACTGAGGATGCCTGACCAACATCCGTGCACTCCTGAGGAAGGTGAATAAATGGGTTAGAAGCTGCATAAGAGAATGGATGAAGCAGGTTGAGTAGGGATAGAAGCGGACCTCGAGAAGCTCAGTGATGTCAATATTGCCAGAGCCGACCACCTCGCCACTCTCCCGCGGGCTCCCCTGATGGGATCTTCCCTCCGAGCCTTCATCCTCCCCCGTCTCCTCCTCTTCCTCGGAGTCGTCGTTACTGTCATCTTCCTCTGGCGGCATCTGTTCTGGAGCAGGCTCTAGACAGAGCATCACCTTCACCAGAAGGGACGGCTCCGCACTCTGACCACGTTGGCACGCGTACTCGTCCATGGCCGTCAGATACGCATACCGCCGGTGGAGGTTCACCCTGTCGGCGACCTGGAGGCGCCCGACCTCTGGAAGATGGATTCCTTCGCTGGTTATCTTCTGCCAGATGATTTCGGTTCCCAGCGACTGCCGCAGGGTCATCCAGGCCGACCACAGCGCCGGGAAGACTGCATCGTTGGAGGGTTCGAGCGGACGCCTTACCTGCTTCCCGGGCCGCTCTTCGACCACCGCACGTTCCCCCTCTCTGGGCGCCGAGGTCGTAGCGGCAGCCTGCGATGTGCCCGCCGCCGAAGTCCCTGCTCGCGCCGGCTCCGCTGCTTGGCGCGCCTCCGTTCTCCCCCGTGTGGCGGCGCCTCGCCTCCTTCCTTGACGCCCGGTCTCCGCACAGGTGACCTCAAGCCGCCGAACTGGATTCCGTAGAAGCCCCTCAAGGTACGCGATGGACCAGTGTTCGGCGTACTCGGTTGCCAAGCCTGCGTCGACCCCGGTAGGAGGGAGAGTGATGGCGTCGCCAGAGCCAAAGGCGGCAAACATCAGCCACATCTGGCGAAGGACGCCAGGGTTCGTCTCCTCCCGGACAGCAGTGAATTCCCTCTTCGGCATCCGTTAAAGGCACCCGAACTGCCTAGCGAACCGGGTTGGCACGTAAGGCTCGCAGATCACCTTCCCGTCGATCCGAGCCACGAGCACCCCGCCCCGCATGTTCAAGAAGTATTCGTGCTGCTCCAGCGGACCCTGCCCATTGTCGATCATTTGGCCAACGGGAGTGGGGAACGGGCTGAAGATGAAATTGGCGTGATTTCCAATCCGAATCCTCACGCCCTCCTCATTTAGGGTCATCGGAGCGACCCCCGCGATGTTCAGCAGGGAGGGTCGCAGGCCGTTGCCTGGAGGAATGACGACGTTTGGAAACGTGTACCCACCAAGGTGAGCAGCCACCCAGCCGTGGAAGAATTGGAAGGGCCCACAGATCCTTCGTGGTGACCCCCCTCGCGAGATGCGTCCCAGGATGGCGTACAGCTTAGCCAGCACCGGGACCCCGAGGTTGTATCTTTTGTTGGCAGCCATGGCGCCCACCATCGCCAGTGTCGTCGGGCGGACACCCATTCTCGCGTCCCGCACTGGCAGGAGCCACCGACTCAGAAAGGCGGCCAGGAATGCCGCGTACCGGACATTTGGGTCCCGGGCCTCGATGACGCGGTACCCCCATGAGCGGTAGTCGCCCGTCTCCAGGACCCGCCAGTACGACCCGTTCCGGCTCCTCTGAGCCGCGGTCGGGCACCGCTTCCCCCTGCCTGGCATCTTGACCGCCGGGTCATGCTCCAAGAACTGGCTGAACCACTCCTTGTAGGCTATGTCCTTGTGGAAGTCCTTGATCCCGAGCCGCTGCGTAGCCAGGTCAAGCAGATGCCATGTCAGAATGGGAGTCTGTGACCTGTCTTCCCAGATGTTCTTCGGAGGCAGGAACTCATCGTATTGGTAACCCTCCAGCGGGATACATCCGATGCAGTGGATGTCCCAGAGGCCGATGCTAACCTCCCCATGGTGAAGATGGAAGGTGTTGGTATCCGGGGACCAGCAGGTGAACAGTTCCGGCCCGAGCTGGGACTGCTGGTAGAAGTGGAACTGCGACGTCCACACCGCCTCAAACAAGCCGATGTACCGCAGCTCCTCCGCGAAGTGATCACAAGTGTGGCGTACCCAGAACGCCCAGGCCCACTCACTAGTGAAATTTCCCCCAGACCGCAAGTCCCAGTCCTTCAGCCAGCCCTTGGTGTCGTCAGTGACACTCTGGCGATATGTGCTCGAGTAGAGGGCTGGAGAGTTCTCCGCAGTAGGCTCACTTCCGACGATGGTTCGCGTCCTCGGGTTCAGGACATAGACATCTAAGTGCCTGGTCTCCCTGGCAGGATGCCCATTGTTGGTGATGTTATAGCGGGGAAGCTCGTCCTCCCGAGTCACCCAGGTCCGTGGCGCATCAACCTCGAACCCTGGCACCGGAACCTCATCTAGGATGCCAAAGTTCCAGAGCGGGAGGTTGTCCGACAGCGGATATGTCTTCTGGGCCGGCTTCAGCAAGTCGGACAAGGATTGATTGTTGGAAACAATCTCCTTGGCTCCGTAGACCTCCTCGTTCGTCGCCATCTCAGCTCTGCGAGTGGCGGCATCCCCTTCATTTCCTTGATTAGCGGCCATCTCAGAAGCTCCGGGAGTCGTGTGGGTTAAGGGATGAAGCGTGAGGAATCGTACGAGGCTGGCAGAGAAGATTGAGAGTTGGCGCGCAATCCTAGTGGACGGCGCGCAATTGGGAAGTCTGTCACCTAAAACCCCAGGTATTCACGCCAAGACAGGCCGAAATCCGGAAAGTTTTGCTTGACGAATGGGTGAATTCCGTGCGGGAAAGGGCAATATCGCGGACGAGAGCTCGAATGCATGTCGCGCGGAAGGCCGGTGTATGGTGCGGGGGACCCAGGGCCCCTATTTATAGGCGAGGCCGGGAGTCCGCGCCGCGCGGAAAGCGCTTTGCGCGACCACACCGGCGAATTTCGCGCCCGATGCCCCTTTTTGCGCGCCACAGTCCCGCGCCACCCAGGACTTCGGCATTCCGGCATCTCCCTCGGAACCCGATCTTTGCGACCTCTCACCGATCAGATTCCGAGGGGGGGATTTTGTAGATGCCGGAAAAGTCCGTTGTTCCCAAACGAAGCTCCGGATGCGGGAAGCGAGGTCATATTTGGAGTCGGAAGCCCGTTTCGGAGGGCCCAGAAGCCTTGCGCGGAATTTTGGAGAGCCGCGCGCAAAGTTGGAGTGCCGCGCGCAAACCTCCCGTGATGCGCGCAATGCGCTGGGCCGGCGCGCAATTTTGCGCGCCTGTTGCCCGCGCGACTCCCTTGCACGCCGGGCCCGATTCCGCGCCCGCGAAGGGAATTCCGCGCCCGCGAACCGGATTCCGCGCCCGGGGTTGCCTATAAATATAAGGCGACCCCCGACGTTTTGAAGGTTGCCGGAATTCGAAGAGTCGCTCGTTCGCGCAATCCAACCCCTTCCGCGCGAAATGTCGATCTTCAGGTAACCTCCTTTCTTTCGCGCAAGAAAGCCTCGGGGTTCGCCTTCACGCGCAATCCCTTTGGCTCCTTTCCTTTGAACTAATTCTTCACCCGAAGGCCTTCGTGCGCAATAGAAGCCTGTTGCGCGCAATTGCCCCCGGGGTGCGCGCAATCCGGCCTGATTGCGTGCACCCCCCCCCCCTTTTTAAAGTTTCCATTCATTAAAGAATGAGACATTGCCCCCGCGCGCTATCCGAAGCCCGGTGCGCGCAATCCCTATCTTCCGCGCGCAAAGTGCTGGCCCAATTGCGTGCCAGCCCGCCCATTTGCGCGCCGACCCGCGGTATTGCGCGCCAACTCCTCTTTTGCGCGCAAACCTCCAGGGTCGCCCCCTTTGACCCCTTGAGGGTACCCGCCTGCGTGGCGCCCGATGATCTTCATCCCGGGTGCCCGCACCGTGCGTTGTCTTCCCGTGCGGCCCTCTAGGCTCGCGCGAAGTGACACAGAATCATCGGCGGCACCATCTTCGTCCGCGCGACAAGACGTTAAACTACCAAGCATCTTCGTCCGCGCGACAAGACGTTAAAATGCCAAGCACCTTCGTCCTCAACACACGACGTTAAACTGTACTTCGTCCGGCAAGACGTTAAACCGTCCGCTTCGTCCTCAACACATGACGTTAAACTGTACTTCGTCCGGGAGGACGTTAAACCGTCCGCATCACCCGATCCCGTGCCCCGCATGCAGGGTCCTCCCGGTTTGGATGTGGCCCCCACCCGCTCGTCTCTGCAGGGATGTCGGGATTGGAGTGGCCTTCACCCACGGGGGTAGAGTGTTACAAACCGAACGAACTACGTGGACTTTGATCCCTGTCTCTTAAACAGGGTACGTAGGAAGCCTCTCTGAGGTTCAAGCACACCACCTGGTCGTCCCGGTCGTATTCACGTTGGTTCGTCCATCAGTGGACCCCTCCCGGGTTCACACTTGCGTCGATTCACCTATGAATCCGCCATTGTGGGAGACTGCACATGTGTATCTCCATTGTGGTTCCCCACTGCCCCTTTTCCTATTTCTCCTTTCAGCGTCCAGCATGACGTGAAACTGTGATCCACCCAGCCGTTCCATCCCCCTCTGTGCGAGGTGGTTCGGTTCAATCCTCCGCCCGGCGGCCTCGACCTCTTCGTGAGTCGGCTTGCCGACGTCCAGCATGACGTTAAACTGTATATTCGAACTACGCTGACTTTGATCCGCGCCAACGCGCGGTACGTAGGAAGCCCCTACGGGGTCCAAGCTCTTCAATCCATCATCCATCATGATCCTTACCCGGGCCGCCACATCCCGGTGGGGTCATGCCACTTCATTCCACTCCACTTCACTAGGGAAGCCACCCATGTGCTGGCCCCAGTGTCGGAGGTTCCCCGCAAGGGGTTCTGTCATCTGATCCACTTCTCGTGTTGATCAGTCCGATGCCGTCCCCGCTGGATGTTAAACTCGCGGCATACCCCGTGTTAAACATGGGAAGCTGTGGAAAACCTCAGGTAACACAGTTCCCCGCACCCAGCGCGGGATGCCTCAGGCCATCCCTCCTTCGAGAATCCCTTTTAGGGGCGGAAGGCAGACATGCAGAGTCGCAGTGTTAAGACACGCCACCAACACCCAGAGCCACCCGGTCTCCTCACCGCAGGTTGCTGCCCCGACCAGACTCCTTGGAGCGTCTGGGCGGAAGCAGCGTAATTAACCGGTGTCCATGAAGATATGGCGCCAGGAACGAGATTCACGAACATTCTTAAATCTATGAGGGAGACTCGGATTAGGCAACGAGTTCCGAGGAGACGTCCACGGAAGGAGGAGCCGACATCCCATCATCCCGGTTTCGATCAAGGTGCAGACGCCCCTGAATAAGGGACGAATGCCGCCCGCCCTTGGAAAGCGGGACTGCGGGGCCACAAGCCGCGCGCCCATCCCCTCGGGTCGACGGGTGCACGCGCGAACGCGTCCTGGCGGAACAGTGTCGGAACAGAAACCCGACGCACATCCGCACCGAAACAATATTACAATATTATAAATCTATTACATAATAATATTCGTACATATCATGTAATATATGATTTTATTATGACCTCTTGTTACATTTTTCTTAATAATTTCTTATTAAATTTACGTTTTAGGGAATATCGCATTTGTTTTTCACATATGTTTTAACATGTTGTTTAATAGTTATAAAACATGGTCATGGTATAAAAATATAAATATTTTTAACAATTATTTATATATAATATTCATTAATAATATATTTATTTATATTAATCTTTGAATGTTTGATATAATGAATGAAATAAATTGTTCATCTAGACGATATTCTGTACGCATGCATGAACATTATTTCGATTTTAATGTCATATTTTATGATAAAATATTAAATGATATATATTATCATTACAAAAAATTTATAACATATATATCACATATTTTAATTAATACTATCTATAATGCCTACCGTGTATAGCATAAACAAACCACGTCACATCATGAGGCATCATTCCGCCAAGCACACGAACGAAGTTATTGTATTCTCACATTTTGGACAATATAAAGGTATTTTTATATAATAATTACAAATATCATAATAAAATTATATTTATAATATATACCAAAAATAAAAAACATATACCTTATTATTTATATCGACATGTAGTTTTATTGATAAAAGGAATGCCATTGGTTTGTGAGGAGGTAGTCCTCCATTCCCATTAACGAATATTTTGTTACCCATTTCAGGGATGTGGAGATGGTTCTAAGTCATTTAATGAACATAAAAACTTCTCATTATATTGAATATATATAATTTATTATATAATAATTTTATATTAATAATTTATGAAGCTTGAGAATGAAATAAAATAAATATGGTCATTGAATAATATTACATATTCTGTCATCATTATTATTATCTTTTCACTATAGAATTTATATATTTCTTCTATTCCTAGAGAATGGGTTCTTACATGAGTGATATATATTTTAGAATTGATTTTGTTATGTATTTCCTTAGAAAAAATTAGTCTGAATGTGTGAAAAAGGGAGGAGAGATTGTGGCATTTTATAAGTGAGGGAGAGGTCACACATAACATTTTTTTAAATGAATTGAGTGATCACACATTTCGCAATTGTCCCAGGGGTCCAATGTTTCATATTATCTATCCTCTATCAATCCATGCTATATATACTGTTATTAAAAAGTTTTTAGACAACATTAAATTTCATTTTTACCCTTATGATATTATTAAAATCCCCGACATACAAATTTGTACACTAACCACGATAATTGATTGTTTACTCAAATACATAATAATTTTGGTAAAATATATAGATGAAATTATTAGATAATATAATTTATTATTATTTAAAATATGTAATCCAATTTTAAAATTACATTCATAGAAGTGGTAAAATTTAATTTAAAATTATTCTTACAAACATGACAAGAAAGGGGAGTTTTAAAGAGAGAATGCTCAAATGATTACAATGTTATTATATATAAATTTAATATAAAATTGAATGTAATTATATAAAATTAATTAATGGACATATAATTGATATAATTTAACTTTAATCCCAACTTAATTAATATTTTTATTTTATAAATTAATAAAAAATAAATGTAGTTTAAAATTAAAATTTAGTATTTTTCATTATTCCAAAAAATGAAAATCGTCATAAAAATCCCAAAACATATCCATAAGATAAATTTTTTATAAAAATTTTTTAAATTTTTTTAATAATATTAAATTTAATCTTTTAAATTTTGTTTTTATAATTGTTTCTCCATTAATGGTGACAAAACTGCAATTTTGAAAAAAATTCGTTTTTACGAGTAAAATCTTATTTATTATTATCCCATGTATATAAAAAGAATTACTGTAAAATTGTGTTATAAAATATATATAATATGTAAATCGTTTTAAATTCTGTCACAAATATTAGTTTTTTTATTATTTCAATGTACAGTACATATGTTTTCATAAAAAATGGTGTCTTTAGAATAATATTTCCCTTACATAAAAATAGTTTTAAATTAAATTAATATTTTATTAGTCATCAATGAATTAAATATATATTAATGGTTAAACAATATATTAATTATTTTGTTAATAATATTTATACCCTCCATTCCAACAATCAGGTGATAACTTTAATATTAAATAATAATATTTTAATTGTACGACATGATTAGTTTAAACTCAGGGATTCATGTAATGGAATCTAAAATTGTTATTGTCTATAAACCAATATTAACATAGTGTTTCATTTATTATAATAAAAAAATAATGTTTAATTAAAATGATATTTTTAATTGTTTTATTACGTTAGCCAAAATATCGAAAAGTTTAAATGTATTTGTAGAAAAAAATTTCAATAAATCAAAAGATGATATTTATTATGATAATTTTTTCCCAATATCCCTTTAATAAATATGGGTAATTATTTTAATGTATATTAATATAAGGAAATATAAAATCTCTATATCATTAAGGTATGATTTCATCATTTTATTATCACTCTATTAATTTCCACATCATTTCTTACTCTATGAAAAGAATATCCAATATAATTTTTTATGCCTCAAGTACAAAAATTATCATTCAATGAATAAAATGATCTATGATAAAAAAATATGTTATTTTTAATATTAAAAATTATTTAACAACTATTAAATTGTTACCCTAAGGTAAGATAATAAAAAAATATATATTAGCACATGATAAAATTATAAATTATTCTTCAAGTATTAATCTATAAGCTCAATATAAATTATTCCAAAAATAAATAACTCTATAGTAAAATTGATATCAATATTGTGATAGAAAAAATAATTTTTTTCATCCAAAGTGGATATCATAATATTTTAAATTAGATCCAAAAAATTTTAATTACATTATTTATAAAAAAAATTGATTATATTAAAAATAATTATTATAAATAACTCTAACCAAAAAAACTTATCTTTAAATATTATTAATTATCTAAAAATAAATATTATTTGATCCTATTATATGATTTAATATATGAATACAATATTTAACTTTCAAAGAGTTTAATTTATATTTTTTTACTAAACAGTATATGAAGTAGTAAATATGTTGGCACACCAACCATTTAACCCTTCAGTTGTGGGTTTATACCATCTTGCCTGCACCCAATGTGATGGGTTGCCATTTTTTCAAAAAAAATTAATAAAATTAATATATAATTAAAAAAATGTAATATCCCAAAATTTATTCAATTTAAACGATAAGATAATCCCAACATAATTACCAAAAACATTTAACATATTCCACAAGCAGTATGGAAATTGATCCTTCAATAACATTTTCACTAAAACATATAAAAATTAAGTTGTTACTATATACAAATTTATGAAATATATTTAAAAAAAATAGCATGATACATAGTTGATTCATGATTATTATAATCAAAATATTATTTGTAAAAATACGACTACAATGTAATTATCATTTCACAAAAAAATCATATTTTTTATATCATCAATGGTCCTTCATTGGTCATAGATTTAATATTTAATATTTTGATCAAATTAGATAATTCCAATGTTCACGGATTTTATGAAAAATCAATATTTCTGGATCTTTATGATGAAATTAATTTCCTTCTATCATAAAGTTAATTTTTCCTTGGAAATTAATTACATTATCTACTTAATTTACAATAATTAAAAAGTTCACATTCCTTTTATGATAATTGGTTTTCAGTATAAGGCATTGTTGGATTATACAAGGCTATTAAATGTCAGCATCTATTATAATACATCATTATGGTTTGTAGTGAAATTTTGATTTATCGAATGCATATTAAATGTGAGTGTCAAACCATATGGGCAGTGATGACCAGTATTGTGTATAAGAAATGCTCGAGTAAATCATGATGAACCATTTTCAATGTCATTATCCCTAGGATACATTTTTTCAATAACCATTTCCACTTGTAGTTACTAGAAAATGTTTTTTAATGAAATTTAATGTAATATATACCTTTCCAAAACATTATGATATTCTTATATAGTACACCTCAATGTCTATCATAGGATGTGTTTTGTAATCATTATTTTCATAAATCAGCTTCAAATGGATTATACTAAACAAATTCAAATACCTTCATTAGTAACCCGAGACCTAGTAACCTAAAGGTGGAGTATTATATATTGAATTCATATATTACCCAATGAAACATATCATGAATGACCAAATAGTTTAATAGTATTGTTAAATAAATAGAATATATATTTTCCCTATTACATTTTAATATAAAAATTTAATAAAATCATGACAATCTGTATTCACACAATCATATCCTTCCATGTCATTCATTGAAAAATTCTTATATTCTTATGAAAGGAAACCAAAAAAGGATCAGCTTGAATTCTCAAAAAAAGTTACATAAATATGTAGGTATCATAAGTAAGTGAATATTAATCAATATTTCATAATAAATATAGAAATTTAAATATATAAAAACACATTCCATTTAATTACTATCGTTTATATATTGATTATGTTAGCAATAATGAATATATAAAGTTAAATATAGGAATAGAAATTCCAATAAAAAACATGACTTTTGTGAAAGATAACGAATAACCAACATATAATTATAAATAACTAAATACATGGTGCATTGTAATCTATTTACTACCTTGAATAGATGAGGAACAATTAAAATAGAATGAAAAAAAACAGAACACGCATTACCATTAAATAAATTTACTACCATAGATAGAAAAGAAACATTCAATATAAAATGGTAAATAATTGAAGACACAAGTCATTTAATCAATGATTGAGAATGATATATATCCATAGACAATATCATTTTAAAAATATCATAGATAATAATAAATAAATTCATAATGAATGAAATTTTGAATTAGTAGATGTGATTCTATTTGGAATCCTGATACATATATTATCACAACTTTTCCCATGATTGTTTAAAACAACAAGTAGAAACCCATTTAATGGTATGCATATAACTCACCTCATGAGACTACTAATGCATTAAGGGGATATATAATTCTGAGCCCCACCCATCACTACATTCCCAATACACTTCTCATATATTAAATAATCAATTTAATTCATGAAAAGTATTCTTTATCATCATATATCCATATTGAATAAGGAATATAGATTTATAAAAAAATTCAACAAAAAATATTTATATTCAATATAGAACACTAATTGTATATATGATATATGGTTTTAGTAATAAACCTATCAATGTTAAATAATATGGATTTTTTTGATAAATTTAATTTCCAATGATCATAGAAAAGATAATATTTCAATTAAAGATAATGAATACAATAAGGAATCAATAAATTGAATATAGACACATTTTTGGTGACATGAAAATGATCATTTTTGGTTAATTACATGATGATTTTTTTCAATTTAATTTTTAAAATTTAAAAAATGAGTAAAATATTATTCTTTAAATCATCTTTATAATGGTCACCAAATTTCATAAAAATAAATATAAAAAATATCTCTTAAATAATATTTATTTTTGACCAGAGTGAGAATTGAAGATTGATTTTATTGAAAACATTTTACAAATAATATTAATTTTACAATGAGTAGAAAAAATTAACTATTTCATAAAAAATTCATGACTAAACATGTGAAATTATAATAAAATGGTTTTAATTTCCAGCGATCAAACAAATTCTTTCAATTGAAATTCATTAATAAAAATTCATAATTAAAATGATATTATAATGTAATCCTTTAAAAATATTATGTCGTTAATTTAAGAATTAACCAATAAATCAATTATTTGTATCAAATTAAAAACCATGTAAAATATATTGAATTATAATTTATATATTATGAATTAATTACACATGTAATAATTGAAATTAAATTGAAATGATGAAATTATATAAATCAATAAAAACAAATTGTGTTATAAAATTTATAAAACTTAATAACATTTAAGTCAAATCAACATGGATGATATAATTATAATTGGAATTAAAATTACCATTAATTATAATTTAATCATGTAAATTCATTTAAAATGGTTATTATATATATCATATAAAATAACATAGCTTCATAACATTAGTATATTCCTTAATAAAGTGAAATTGTGCAATGTTTGTTACATTGAGATTATATTTGATTTAAAATATTTTAAAATAAATTAAAATGCCTTTTAAAATTTATATATTTTATACCATTGACATACTCAAATTTATAATATCATTTAGTCTCCACTTTTAATATTTTCCCATCCATTTGTAAATAATATTTCGTTATTTTCATTGTTTCGGGTAAAAATTGTCTAATTTACCCATGTGGATTTTGTTATCAAGGTTGTATTTCAGGATTTCAGATATATTGATATCATATAAATAAATATATATATATATATATATAATATCATATTAAATAATTAAACACATTTTTAGAATCATTCATGAATGTTTGATATAAAAAATGAATCATATCACATTGTGGAGAGGGTATGTCATATGTGCCCACATGTGATGATATAATTCAACAAACAATAGAAAAGATAAAGATTTATTTGATATATTAATTCTATATAGTCTATATTATGTCACTTATGTCATAGATATTAATTGAATTTATCATTATTACATTCCATGTATATCGTAACTGAAAAAAAATCACATCAATTTGCGAGGATGTAGTCCATTGTAATCACTAGTGACTTTATCATAATATATATCTAATGGAATATAAGAATTTATGTGATATTTAAATTAAATAATAATATTATCCTCAATACAATATAAATGGGTTAAATCCATCATTATATTTGTCCTATAAATTTTTGTGTTGGAATATATATTATTTTAGTTCACAAGGCGGTAGTCCTCTATACCAAAGATCATGAAACGCATTTCACATTTTATAGAAGATGTTGAGGATATATGTCATTATGTAAACAAAAAAACATCTAAAATTATGGATATTTTTTTTATTATATTACCATGGTTAATTTTAAATTTAATGAGGTTGAAGATGAAACAAATTACATACCCTCATTTATGAATGTTATATCTTCATCAGACTACTTTTTTATGTTTGAAATAAACTCCTTAATAAGATGGATTTATGATCAAAACCTCATGTGTATATTATTTTTAGTGTAGTAAAAACATTATTTATTATTTAAATACTAAATATTATGGCAATGGTTGTGTGAATAGTAGATGATATGGGGTGGCCTTTTATAAGTTGGGGTGATGGAACACATGAAATTTTTAAAAATATTCATTTAAAAAAAGTAATATATTTATTCAATAGATGCTAAAAGGTTAAATTTAGACACTTATATGTCATACAGTCTATATATATCTATCTAATTGGTTTTGGATATGTTTAATGAGATCATAAAACTTATCATTTTAGTTTAACTCCCAATAAATTGGTTTTTACCTTAAACATGGTGATTGTTTACATATTTTACATTTTACAATATTAAAAAAATAACATCAACATATTATATATGATAAATTATTCTTAATCCTAATATATAATACCATTTTCAGATATTCACATAATTCTAACATTCCAGTTTTAAATTAATCTGAAATATGTGACGAGGAAGTGGGTATCCAAAGAGAAAATATGCATTAATATATAATGTTTAAATGTAAAAATGAAATAAAAAATGATTAGAATGAAATAAATATGTCAAATATTTATGTAATATAATCGATTATACATTTAATCAAAATTTAAATATAATTAGAAAATGTAATATTTTTAACCGAAAAAGCATTGTCAATAAAAAATTTTATTATCACTATTCCTAAAAAAACTGAAAAATTCCAATAAAATATAGTAATATATTTTTATTATATGATGAATTCGAAAATAATGCTAATTTTTTTAAAAAAATAACAAACAAATGAAAATAATAATTTTTAATTATGTATGCAAAGCTGACAAAACCGTTTTTTAAAAATATATTGATTTTCTGAAATCATTTCATTTTATTTTAAATGACTCTTATTTTCTTTTCTAATATAGAGTTATCAATAATTTTCATAATTTATTTAGATTTATTCATATCATCCATGTTCACGTCATGGTAAAAATGATATAACTTATTTTGATAGATTTGGGTTTGGTGTTTATTATTCAACAAGATATCTAATAAATTAAATTTAAAGAAATTTATTTATTTGGTTTTTAAGTTTTTTATTATGTGTCACAGTTGTTATTCAATTCAATTTTTATTTTAAAATTATGAAGTGATATAAGACACTCATATTGGAATCTCCCACTAGAATTGGTACTGAAAGCCATAGTATATAGGTCATGTAATTCTTAAACATTCCTCAATAAGAATAAATGATACTGTATCATGCCATGGGATAGAGAGATGGATTAATGATTTTATTAATGAAAAATAACATTAACTATATGAATTCAAATTCTCAAGACATTATGAATTAGTATACTATCTAATGTATTGACCAAGTTAATACAAACATTATAAATCACAGTCCATACCTAGATTTTCTATAGTTTCCGTCATAAATAAATCATGATGCCACACCAAAACCTAATCCTATGGAAATGATGAATATCTCCAAATTTGAATTTCTAAACAATTAGAATATGTGTATTTCTGGAACAATTGACAGAAATAAATATTGATGATTACATTATAAAGAATATGGGTATAAAATTACAAAAAATAAATTTTATCAAATATATTTTTTCATTATTAATGTTAGATTAATGTAATTAATGAATAATTCAATTATCAACAATTATATTATGAAATCAACTAAGCTAGATCATTTAGTAATTTTATGAATTTAAATCAATGACCATAAATCAATGATCAATCTTAGAATCAAATTTTTTATCAAAAAAAAGATCTTCATTCAATTTTATATAATCCAATTTGATATTAAATATTGAATAAAAAAATATCTTTACTCATGTTTTGATATATCATTTATGATGTATGCTCTCATTCTATTTTCATTAGCGAGTTCTATGATCTTCCATAGAAAATATTATTGCATTAAAATGGTGGATTCTCTATGTTCCATTGTCCATTATAAAAAAATATCATTTGATGGTCCTCTCAAATCCATATGGTTAGGAAGATAACCATAGTAAATTTATATAAATTAGTTTAAACATAAAGGACACTATTTAAATTGATTTTAAAAATAATAATTTTTTTGTACATATCCTTCCATGGAAAGTTTTGAACTATAAATATTACACCCAATAGGAAATTTAAATCCAAGGTAAATAATTGATTTTTAATCTGATGGAAGTATCAACAGTAATAACTGACACACCATTCTTGATTTTTCCACTATATTGTAAAAAACATGCATATATGATTTAATATATTTTATAGTTTTATTATTTTAAAACTAAGTATCCAAAGAACTAAAATGTCTCCCTAACTCAATAACTAACTCCAAAAATATTCTGTAAAATATTTCAATATTTTTCAATGAAAAGTTGTGTTTTTATAGTTTTCCCACCACATCGATTTTCAACAAAAAAAGAAATTTTTCTGACTAAAAAAGGTGATGATACTAGATGGAAATTATTTTCTCATGCTCATTGGTTCTCACCTAAATATTATCATTCTATCACCAAATAACCACCAATGAAATATACCCCCATGAAGGATATTATCTCATAGATCATCGATATTCATTCAGTAAATTTGAAAGGTATCCTTATCATATTTTCCCATATCTCCCCATTCATTAAAATGGGATGGGTCTTGCACATACCTCCCCAGCTATAGAATATGGGCACCATTTTGTACATTATCTAACTGTGGTGGTAGGTCTTACTAATAAACCAACATGAAAACCCTAAATAATGTTCATAAAGCAATACCTAATCCCAAAGATAAGTTGTTTGCCATAAAAATATCTACCATCCTCACTATCATAAGACCCCCGGTAAAATAATATATAATTTGTTAAACTCATTATCATTAATTTTCTATCCATATAAAACTCTTTATGAATCTAGGGGGTCCTCATCAGCACCTGCATGATCTATATTGTCTTTATCATCACTCATGACTACACTAGGATAGTGAGTTTTTATACTCTTGAAATATTATTTCTATGTAGTAACCTAAAATATCATCCATAAGTGGTCTCAAATGGATTCATACCAATAGTACAGTGGTAACTATTAATATATGAAAACTATAGTAATTTTAGGTTAACCTTTTGAAAATTTAAATTATCCAAAATTCATTTCAATTGAATGTCACCCATAATATAGATGGTCCAATCAGTTATTCTGTCTATATGATTGTGAAACATTATGTTCAAATAAAAGTGAGGTCTAAAGGCCTACTAAAATACTCTCTTTAAAAATTATATGATGTGAAAACTATGGCTAAAATTATTTTTTAGAAACAGTACATAGTTTTATGTTTTATTTCATGTACATGTACACTAAAAATAATACTAGACTCTACAACGATATGTCAATGAAGTGGCCAATATAGTGTGTCTATATATAAAATCCAAGATATAATTTTGCCCCCATCATGATAATGGTATCGCCATTAATTAGTGTATATATATACAAAATCCAACCTCATATACAATGCCTTGAGTGGTTGATCTAACCCTAACTGAACCTGGTAATAGACCATCAACAACTAACAAGTGAGGTCGATATGTATAAACACATATCTACACATATTGAGGTGTTTATATAAACCCATTGACATATAATATCATTAGTTTATATATTCTCATGTTATTTAATGTTTATTAAAATTCTATTACATCATCTGATTAAAACGTATCATCTTAGTATGGGACACATTGATCTAAAAATCACTTTTTAATTGTTTATTGATTTAAATTCATAATTATTTTCTTCATTCATGAGTTTATTTTAAAACATTTTTATATGAATATAAAAAAAATTATATTTGATGTTTTATTTCAATTTAGATATTTTTATTCTACTATTGACCTTCTTCTTTTTTAATAAACCCTTCTTTTCCATTTCTAGGTATTCTGTAATTGCAAATGGGATTTAATAGTGTATTTAATTTTTCTAAACAAGAAATGATTTATTGTTAGTGAAACATACATTTAATAGTTACATGTTTAAAATTCTATGATTTTATGTGTGATTATTTTATAAAGGTACTGGGAATATTGGTGTGTTTGTAAGTGATAAACTAATGATGGATGCTTCCATGATAAACCAAGGATGGGTGGATACATTAAAACCTTCAATTTAGTAGGTATGAATGATGATTTTATGGTCATTCAATTTATATGATTGAAATGTATGGAAGTTGACGACATGGTTATTTCATATATATATATTTGAAAAGTATATTCATATTCCAATATACCTTTATATGTTATCTTTTCAACATAAGGGTTTAGGGTAATATTATGAGTCTTAAAGGATGTGAAATGATATTATTTTCAAGGTATTTTTTAATATTTATTAGTCTTAAAAATACTACATTATGATAATGTTTTCATGGGATTTAAGTTTTCAATTGACAATAAGTTTTCAATATTTTTGTATCTGTTAGGAGTATTTATATGCTCATACCATGTTTTAAAATTATTTTCACACAGTATATGGGGGAATTAGAGAAAAACATGATATTTAGGGGATAAATGTGAATATTTTTCATAAAGGGAAATCATGTTTTATTTTAAAAAGTTTACTTTTGGTGTAAAAATGGATACAATTTTTATGTGTCCATTTTTAATGCATGACTTTACTTTTTAATAATATTTCCCTATTTATTAAAACTCTAAACATAAAAGATACATGATTTTGAATTATAGATTAAAATCACAGTAATATGTAATCATTATTTTTAGGGCCATACAATAATTTTATTTATTTCTAATGTGGTAATGGATTTTAGTTTAATTTTTTAATTACATTGATACACATTAAATATTCACCACATGTTCCTTTTATGTTATTTTTATAAGTCCCATAAATGTATATTATGATTATTCTCAAGAAATTTATTGGTATTTAAAAATCCATTTGTGGATTTTTCATTCATGGGTCTTACAATTAATGTTACCAATTCTGTAATGGATTTATAAAATAATTAAATTATTTTTAATGGTTTTTTTAATATTTTTCCAATGATATAATCATATGATCTATATCACGAAAAACACATTGTATCTATTATAATATGGTTATGGTAAGAGAATATTTTTTTATCCTTTATTTTCAATAGTTTTTGTTATTAAGAGTTCAAAAATAATTATTTTAGGAAATAATATTCTTCATTTATATCTTTTTTAGAAACCCCTTTTTCTTCTAGACACATGTTTTCGAAACAAAGAAATTTTTTTTGACATTATCAAAATAATAAATAAAAATGATTTTTCCATTTTTTTTTTAATTTTTATATAATATTTATAATGAATCAATATGTGGTTTTCAAAAAAAGTATAATTGATATTTTCCTGAAAATGTGAAGGAAATTTATATTATAATCATTTCATCATAAAATTTATTTTCCACCATATTTACTAACTCATTATCTTAAATATAAAATTATAGCATTGACTGATTGTTTTTAAAATAAAGGTATTTGAATAAAATTTTATAATTTTTTTTTCAAAATTGAAAAAATATATTCTGCATGAAATGTTTTAAATTATTTTTAGATAAAAATTTATAAGTTTCCAAAATAATTTTAAAATAATTTTTTTTAATGATTTATTTTTAAAATATATCTTTTCAAATCTGAAATTTTATTTTCATCAAGAAATACTACATATGATATTTTATATAATTTAGCTTCTGTGAAGTCTTCCTTTGTTGCTACAGATTCATTACTATGTATGAGATCAAATGATCCCATTATCAATCATTATCTGGATGGTTAACATTTATGTTGATGAAATGATTATGATTTTTTTTTCATTTCAGGGGATATGATGATATTATATATTAAGAGTTTCATGATATTGTTTCACAAATTTATGTGGATTATGTTGTAGGTCAGACCTATATCTCCCACCAATTTATTTTGTAATGATGAATATATCATGATAAAATTATTTATTTGTGGAGCTAACTACAAGATCAAAATGTCATGCCTGACCTAATGACATGATTATAATGTTATGTAAAATCATGATTACATTTTGAAAGACATTATGGGTTGAACTGCATTTCATTTCTTTGTGGTTATTCATGTACTTGGTTAAATTATCATAGCTTTTTTATGCTAGCCAAATTTATTATCATATATATTGAACATATTTTTATTTATACATGTTAAAAATGTTATAAGATTATACATATACCACAAATATATGTATTAGGAAATTTTATTGTACACATTGATTTTTTTGACTCCATTATGATTTATCTCTTATGAACTATGGAAATTTATTCCATGAATCATGATTTTGATATTTGATATATATGTTATGGTTTTTGTGTGTTATTCTCATGTTCGTATCTTCTTAAAATTATATAATTTATTTTTAATTATCATGTTCTCCCTTACTGAGCATCTAATCTCTCTCATTATTATGTTTCATTTCTGCAGTCATCATAAATGTTTTAAAATATGGAATGATTTTATGATTAAAAAAGTGGAAGATCACAATGGGAGATATTAAATATCATTCACTAAATAATAATAATATTTTGTACCTAGTCCCCACAAAAACTATACCATTATGGACCGTAGACATTTATTTTTGAAATGTAATAAATATTCATATATTAAAAGTGACATATACATATGATATGTTTGAGTACCTACAATCATTTTGGCTAGGGATTATAATACATTATAAGGATAAGACATTTTAGATGATTTATATCTCATCAATACAACTCAATTGAATTCTAGAACATTGAAACTCCCAAAATGTTATGGCCCGCTTAAATCTCCTATTAATTACATTTATGGGTGTTTGGATTTTTTTCTTCCTACATGTGTCCAACAAGATGAGGTTGAATCCAGAAAAATGAAATGATTTTTCAATATCATCATCTATTTAGAAAAATAGTATAGATACATTATTTGGGATATGATGGAGAACAAAGTTATCATAAGTATTGACGACATGTACAATGATTACTAGATGACCGAGTAAATATAAAATCATATAATTTCTCGAAGTGAAAGTGTTGAGGTATCAATATATGATCCATCATATGTACCATCACCACAATAAACTTATGAGAAGGAGGTTCTAGATGATTCCTCATTAGTTTACCAATAGTTTAGAGAGGTAGATATTTCAAAGGGTTATACTCAAACCTCTCCACCCAAAGTCACAAAATCATCCCAAGATCATGGTAATGTCATACTATCTGAAAATAATTGTTGGCACCAGAAAACATATCCCCAAAATATTCCAAATTCAACAATACATTATCCAAGATCATATACCATTTCATATTCTTCAATTTGATAGTGCATAGGGACTGAACAACGTTATAGATTAGGAGTAATGGACATTTGATGTAGGGATGGAAAACTATTTATTTGAGCCCATTTGTGAATCTCCCTCCATGATTGTGGAGAAGAGGGAACTGGACCAATGAATCTACAACCGCTGTGATGGTTGATGACAGTTTACTCTATGGTTACAATGAACTTGGGGCAGGGGGACATTACTGGAGCCTCCACGAGCAACATGAAAGTTTATTAGGGTTGACACTATGATTATAGGAAGCATGAGGGTACTCCCTCCAGTTGTAGAGTCTGACATCCTTCACAACATTATTTTCTCTTTGCAGTATGCATCTGTGCTCCACGGCGTGCTCTGCCAACCTATATCACCTATAAATAGTCATCTCACCCCCTTCATAAGAATGGTCATGCAACCCCATTGGACGAAAATCTCTAATTTCACGGAGCTCATAAGAACCACGAATTCATGCCTTTCGCAAAGGGTCCACACATTGTAAAAAAGGGATCTCTTTCGGGTTGCACAATGATCCAGGAGCCACATCACTCTGTGAGCATATTTTCTCTATGAGAAGCTCTGCTATGGGAGATTCTCTACTACATGAGACCCTTTTCTCCGAAGCCACATTGAAGTACTAGAAAATTTCCTCCGCAATCTTCTTTGTTTCTCAATCTTTATTTCTCAGTGAAACCGTATCTATCCTCCAAGAGCCGATGCTCTGTGAGGCCATGCTTCGCAAGCACCAATGCATTGATAGGATGCATAGAGATAACCCATGCTCCTCGAGAACCATCAATAACCCACATGAATAATTGAGAATCTAACCACAAACATTTTGGGTAGGGACATCAACATTTACCATTGTGCCCTTATTAATATCCTCCACCCACCTATGGAAAACCATGACTTGAGATACTCCTCTACACTTCATGAAACACCTTGAGTCGGCATATTCTTCATGGTCCCATTCACATGTCTAGATTGGAATTTCTAATCTTCACTTGTATGAGTAACATGAGTAGAACCATTTCTCAAGAAACACCTCCAAAACCCATCAACTAAATCTTATGCCAGAATGCACCAGAAATGGTTTCTCTTGCATAAGTCCCAACCCCATCTACTTCTAGGCTCCACATTCTTAATAGTCCACTCTACATGACTATAAACTATAGCACACCCTATGATCCAAAAATAGGATACGTCATAATCTAAACAGGAGATTCCATATGATCCAAGAAACAGATTCCCATAGTCCTCTCAACATAACTATAAACTATAACACACCCTATGTGAAAAACAATAGATGACTCTTTCTATAAACAAGAGATTCCTTATAATACAAACATTAAATTCCAATTGTCCTCTCTCCATGACTATAAACTATAGTAAATCCATTGTGAAAAACATAGGATGACTCTAGCTCCGAACAATAGATTCCATATGTTCCAAGCATGGGAATCCAACATTCCTCTCTACATGACTATAAAATGTAGCACAATCTATTTTCCAAATATAAGATGCATATTTATCCAAAATAGAGATAAATTATTCTCCAATCATAAGATTACAATAATACTTACAACAAGATTTAAAATTTTAGAATTACCTATCATTCAATAATATGATTACTCTAGTTCCAAATAAAGTTACCCTATACGCCATGTCCACCTAGGTCTCAATCGAAGTGTTAATCTTCAGCAGGGGACACGACATGCCAGGGAGGGGCCCATGCAGGGGTGAGAACAAAGAAACATTGTTGGGACCCCAAAACCAAAGGGAAATACCATATAAGAAACCTCATAGTAATTCATAAAGCATAAGAAAACTCACACTATGTATATTCTAGTGTAGTGATGGTAGCATCATCGGTCATATCATCGAATAACTCGACTACTGGTAAAATCCTCCTCCGTCGAGTATAGTGGGCCTTCTAGATCACACATAATCACTTCCCACTAAACATGGACTACTATGGTACTTATATAAAATGGGCACCGTGGGTATATTGGGTCACATAGAGCCACTCCCCACCATGGGCCTTCCGGGTCACACAGATCCACTTCCCACCATGGTTGAACTAAGTTAATCCTCCTGTCACACATGAAGCACGCCCTCACATACTACTAAATCCCCCTGTATTGGGAGCCATGTATGTCGACCCTATGTCATATGGTCCTCCACTAAATAACATTGACCTCTTGGGACAATGTATTTGTAGAATAATTTCTAGAAAAGAGCCATCTGCCTGAGGTTTTCTGGAGGCTCTATATTTTGTCACCTGCTCCACTAAAAAGGTCTTCACAAGAAGGGATACCTACAACACTCTATCCTGGGTATGGATTTTGAGATACAACACCTATGCCTTGATCTCCTGCCCAATTCACTAGTTGAAGGATCGAGCATATATGAAAGGTTCTCGCACGATGTCTGTGGAGTAGCATGAAAACTCATTGAACCTAAAAGAGTACACATCCCATCTTTTTGTTTCCCTCCTAATGTAGAAGCATATCTGGAATGCACACGGAGCACAAGGTCATGTGGGAAATGATTCCCGGAATAGTCAATTGAAGTATGACTATGTGGGGGGTCTCCTCTTTGTGTTTCTAGGTGGTCATGCTACACCATTTACCTTCTGAGCCCTTCTAAAGGATTGCTTCCAAGATTTCCATCTGGTCAGGTAGTGTCTTTACTTAATTAGAAGTCCCAGATCAAAACTTCCAGCTAGTCCAGAGCGACCTGAGGATATGTCTCTCCCATGAACATGGGAGGACTCTATTAATGAAAATCATGTTTGTCACTGAGACTACTAAATTCGTCTAACGGAAGCGTTGGTACTAGATGCTAACCACTGGGTGGTGGTAGCACTGGTGTAGCACCCAGTGGGTTCATCTCAAGAACTATTCCATAATCAGATGCCTCATCGCTCGGTGGGATTTCCTCAGAACCTTATATTGGGATCCTTATTAGTCTTTCATGTGGAGGTATCATGAAATAGATCAATTTGTACCATGGTCAGAAGGTTTTACATATTGAGATGAATTTTATTCAAGAAAACATATATACACACTTATCCAAAAAATGTTTTCATGTATTTGGATCAGTAGAATAATTCATGTTCCTTGTGTACGTATGTGTCAGCATCCGTACCAACACTGGACTCCCCGATAATGAATGTCGGAAAACTGTTTCCCCCAAAACAAAACACAGACTCCAAGCCTTTTTGGTTGGGCCAACTGACCACTGATACTATATTTTCATAACATGTCCCTCATGGCCCTTTTCATGACTACCCCATTCCCACATCTCGATGGCCAGGGGTTGGTGACTAGAACCAACGACATCAACCTACAAGTGGGAGGAATTTTCCTGAGTAACTATACGCACAAGAATGCCCAACCACGTCCCAACACACTTAAAAGTAGATGGAAGTATACTAAAATGAGACAGAGTAAAATGTAAAACAAAAATAAACTGGGCAGAATACAAACCCAACAAAGAGAATTGAATCGACAATGTATAAAGAGGATCTCTGATGCCCATCGGTGGAAAACCCAAACTGATCGTATGAGTAGTAAATCTACTAAAATCCAAAGTAGTATGTCCTTTAATCCTTGTACTACTGGTTCCAACCTCTTCCTAGGCCACCAATCCCACCATCTATGTGTCGATTGGTCTTATATCACTCGGATCTACTAGGTCCTAGTCCACCGAGCTCTCTATCGAAGTGTCAATTGTCTGCAGGGGACATGACACACCTGGGAGGGGCCCGTGCAGTGGTTAGAACCAAGACACTTATTAGGGACCCCAAATCCAAAAGGGAAATAACATATAACAATACTCAAAGTAATTCATGAAGAAAACGAAATGCCGCACTAGGTATATTCAAGTGTAGTGATAATATCATCATCTGTCATATCATAGAACACCTCGACTATAGGTAAAATCTTCTTCTGTCGAGTATAGTGGGACTTTTATGTCAGAGGTAGCCACTTCCCACTAATCAGGGACCGTTATGGTACTAATCCATGATGGACACTATGGGTATGTTAGGTCACATAAATATGATCCCCACCATGGGCCTACTGGGTAACACAGATCCGCTTCCCATCATGGTTAAACTAAGGTACTCCTCCTGCCACGTACTGTGTCGATGTATGAAATTATATTAAAAGAGTTTGTTTTTAAACTTATCATGTACCAGAAAAGAAATAAATTCATAAATCAAATGAAAAAAATGAACTCCAAAAAAAATTTCTATGTAATTTAATTCATGAATCAATGTTTTTTAAATTATAAATATTTTACAACATAATAATAAATAAAATATTTATTAAAATGAATAATATTTAAAGAATGACTTGGTAATTATATTAATGTAAAATCAAACACCAATGTCACATCCATAATAAATTCTAACAGATTCACCTAACTTATTACAGAAAAAATATAAGATTGCAATGTGTAGATCATTTCAAAAATAAGTACACCATATCATTACAATTTCATGTGATTATTTAATTATTTATTATTTTAACAAATGATCAAATATTATAGAATATTTATCATTAATATATCATTTTTCATAAGATATTAAAAAATGATTTCATGTATGTGGGAAAAAATAATATAAGTAAGGCCTCGTAAAATTTCAACATGTATTAAGAATTTATTATCATCGAGGTATAATTTTTTTTCAAATTCACTAGACATGAATAAATATCAAGGGTAAAAATCTATATTGTCACAATTAATTTGACTTCCAAAAATTTACCTCCTCATCGGTATTTATTATTGAAATTGGTATCTCTCAAATCAAATTTAGTGGTTCTAGTAAATATATGGTTTTTTTATTCTATAATAGAAAAAATTGTAATCATTTAAATTTCGTAAGAAAGATACATTTTTTATCCAACTAGAAACTCCAAAAATTTCTTTATCTACAGTTAATGTGAGAAAAATAATTTAACATAAATTAAACAATCAAAATGGAATCGATATGTAAGAAAATTAAAAAAAATAAATTATAAATTATTCAATTAATCATATGAAATTATCTAGATAAATTTTCATCCAATGTTTTTTTCCATTTTTAAACCCATTTGGAAGCGTATCTAATTATTTTTAAAAAACCAATATTATTTTCATTTAATTATATTCTTATCAAATTCATATAATATTCCCTCTTAAATATTTTATTCTAAAAGGGAAATAAAATGATGTGATATATTAAATAAATGAATATATAGATCATAGTAGGAAATAACCATAGATAATGTATAAAGTTCTATAATGTCAAAACCTCCAAATAATATATCTATTTTTCCATATAATAATGTTTTTAATTTAATCCAAAGGGTTTGAATATTCTATATGTGAGGTAATAAAAATAATGTTATATCCATCCATTATAAAATCATGAAAATTAGTGATATTAAGTAAAAAAATAATTACTTATTATTATTCAATGAAAAAATGGATTGATTTATCATGAGTTGACAGCAATGAACAAATGAGACTATATTCTATAGAAATACCCAATAGAGTCCATTTTATTTGTTACATATATGGTATATGTGATTTTGGGATACCCATCAATGTAATGATAATTTATTTAATAATTATGAAAGAATTTCCTTTTTCAATCTCTAATAAAATCAATAGATCTGTTAACTAGAACCCAATGAATCATTAATGGTCTAGAACATATTAAATTGTAGTCCATTGGAAAAATAAATAATTTTAGAATAAAATGGAACTTCATTCATGCCGTGAAATCTATATTTGAGATGATAAGTTCATTGATTTATTTATTTCTATCCTCATTTATAGTAGATTTTTAACATGAAACTCTCCTATTCTTATCATGCTTACAAAATTCAAGAAATATTATCACTCTATATGATTTAAAATAAAATTTTAGGAACTTTACATAAAAAAATATTTGTGACGATACTCTATGGGAAGGTAAAATGTTTTCACAGCAAGAAGCATATTTGTAAAAATTCCTACTAAGGGTCTAATTAAATCTCTATAAGCCCTAAATACCTCATCATTTTTACAATACCAATCATTCAATTAACCACACAAAGTATACACTAAAATATATTCCATCTCACACTCTGATATTATATGTTCTCCAATAGTTTTTTATTGGTATAAATTAATTATATTATAATGAAATCAATAATTTTATTTTATATATTTAAACATATTATTCTTAAAATGGGTTTAATTATCCATGATAAATAAATTTGAAACCCTAAAAATGAAAAATATTGTTATTTGAATAAATTTGATCACATTATTAACATAACTTGTTTTTGGAATTTTTGTACTTCTAACCAAATAGAAATATATTGAATCACCAATAAAATGCACACCTTCCCATAAAAATATAAAAACATTTCAATAATGTTTTATCCCTTGTCATTCAAAATATAAGCATCCAATATAACATTTTGTGGTAGAAATTTTTTCCTACCAGTATTACCTAAACATATGTACATATTAAAAATAACAACAAACCTCATAGAATCCACAAAATAATCCAGGATAGTAGAAAAATATTAAATAATATTTATAACTATCCTATCTCTTATCTGATTTCCAACCCATGGCATGGAATAATAACAATAAAAAATGTAAATCATCGCTCAAAATAAAGCACACCATTAATGAATACCATCATTATATCCACCATATAACACTAGAATATCCAAAAAAATTATTTGAACATAGTACTGAATTTTCATCTATTTTTAAATAATAATCGAGAATGAATCCATCTAAAAAAAATTTTCAAAATGTGTTCACTATGAAAATTACATAGTGAAAATGTAATATAGATTTTTATTATTAAAAGATCATTAAATGTCCCTTATATAATCATTTTTAGTACTATACAACATAAAATAATTACTTGACAATACGTTTTCATCAGAATTATTATCTTTGATCTCTATATTTTACACATGTAGTAAAAGTATCCCTAAAAACAATAATGGTTTATCCAGATATTTAGTTGGAAATTATTTCATTAAAAAAGAATTAATGAACACTATGAACATGGACCATATCATGAACTGTATGAATTTCATTATAGCTAACAAAATTGATAAAAACACTATCTTAGTTTTTTTGTAATTCCTTCAAGACACATATAGAAACCTTCTATCATAGTATAATTCTTAGAACCTTTGGGAATTCTCTGATCCAAAAACTAATAAACCTGAAAATTTACTACCTAAAAAATAACTTAAAAAGGAAATTTCAAATTATGTGTAGTTATAATTGATGATGAAGTGACTAACTCTTTAATAGGACTTATAGATTTATGATATTTTTAAACAATCATGAATGATTTATCTTTTTATTTTATTTATTGAAGATACATTTTGATTTTGGAGAACAACTTGTTATATAATTGATAAAAACTAGTAAAGAATTATAAATATCTTACACCTTTAACATTCTATAGAGATGGTTGATTTTTAAATAATTCAATAATTGTACTAGAAACCAATATACCATAATTAGAAAACTTATAACCAATAATTATGAATTCATGAACAATTAATTGAAATTTCATCCAGTTTAAATAAAATACTAGTTTCAATGAATCATTCCAAACCAGGTTAAATTTTTTTAAAAAAACCCCCATATATACATACTAAAATAGATACATTTTCAATAAAAATTTGTATTATTATCCCAATCATGTCATAAATAAAAAATATCCTGAAAAAATTAAATTTTACGGAATATAACACAATACAATACATATTAACTGTTAATAAAATATCATATTAAGGAATTTGATTATCACCTTCCCCTTGTGTTATAAAATATTTGGTTTTTCCAAGAATAACAATCTATAAAATATAAAAATTCATTTTCATATTAACTCTAAATAATTTGATATAAAAATTGGAATTGGAATGTTATCAATTTGTGGGGAGAAGATTAAATTATTGGTTTCAATGTTGACTCCCCACATAGTTGTTTTTTGAAATATAGTTTAATCATTTTTTCAATAATAGTAACATTTAAACACCATTTTATGCACTATATAAACTAGAAAAAACATGTAATAATCAAAATATGGGGAATTAAATCCCATTATCAATTATATATATTAATTAATCTTTAATAAATTCAGTAATATTCAGATTTATTCTTATTATACTATCATATATGGGTTCATAAGTTGGTTCAATAGGGATCATATGAATAAAAAATATAGGTTTAGTCTATTTAAGGTCCCAAATGGTCTACTAATGGATTTTTTGTGTATTATAAATGTTATATCATTTTTTCCTTTTTTTAATTTATCTAGATTATTAATAATTATAATAGATTGTGAAAATTTATCATCCAATGATGAGAACATCATATGTGAAAGAAATGGATTTAGATCTAGCTGAGGTGATTCATACTATTACGACAAAGTCTTATTTATATAAAGCCCATGGACATTCATATGGTTGTCATATTGAGTTAGAAATTTGTGATATTTTGAACTTCTAGCCATGAATTACAATTGTTCTCAATGTTATCCAAATTTAAATGCTCACTGTATTCTATTTCAAAAAAAAATTTATTTATTTTTATTACTGTATTCATCAATATCTAGTATGATCTCTCCAACACATGTATAAAATTATTCCTAAAATATTATAAAGTGGAAATTATGTCTGAAAATCATATATAAATTTTATATGCTTAACAACAATAAAATTAATCTTCTAAACAACTCACCCACTGTATTGTAGCATTGTTTCTTAAATATATAAAATTTTATAGATTTCATTTTTGAGAAATTTCAAAATTTTTGAAAAATTATTTGAATCTTGTACATGATTTTATCTGGTCAAATAATATTTTTGAAATTATTCCTTACATATAAATAATTTAACATAATTTAGTATTTTTACTATTGAATACTTCCCTTTAAATTTTGGTTCTTTGTCTTTTAAAATAACACAAAACACTTTTTTCACTAAAATATAAAAATAAATTTTCTTTCAATTATCGAGACAACATCAAATGCTATAGATAAGATGGCCTTATAAAGATTTATATCTACTTCATGGTCATACACTATATCTATGAAAACATATATCACTAAGAATATATATTCAAATCCAAAAACTAAGACATCAACGTTTCCAAAATGTTGTGAGAAGTATTTATTAACCTATTAAAAGGCATCATTAATGGGTTTAATTTATATCAATCCCAATTATTATAAAATTTTAAACCGAAGAATATGTAATGATGTATAAAATCATAATGAATTTTCTATTAATGACTATCCCCCAAGGTTCACGTAATAATAAATATCCATTGATAATTTTTTTAGTGAGATTCTATTTTGAAGGACAATGATTCACATTCAATTAGAGTGTATGTTGAAAACTATTCGATTTTTTTATTCCAATTTTTTTTGGAAAATTTAAATACAATGAAATATAAATAATATGTGTATACATGGTATGTTTACATTAAGATTATTAGAAAGGACATGTTATTAGAGAAATTATAGTTTATTTAGTTATAATATTTTTAAGAAAGGGATTGATGGGTTAAAATTTATATAAATATAATCCCGTTTAATAATTTATTTTAAAATAATTTTTAACTATGTTATTTCTCATTTTAGATTTTTTGTTTATTTTTTATGTGGAACATCTAGAAATAGTTGTTATTTAGTTGTACTATCCACAATTCATGATTCAGTTTTACCAATATATTATGGGTTTAGATCATTCAATTTTGCATGTTTCTAAATTTCATATGTCATCTATAAACTTCTCCTGTGTATTCAGATGACTCATAGAAACCACAACCTTGGAACCTCCTTGTGATTCATTTTTGTAGAGTTATGACTATTCCAATTTTCTCTTAAAGTTAAATGTAATCATTTTTTATTATATTCGTCAACAATTCATCTATGATTTGGTATTATAATTTATTATTTTCATAGAGGTAAAATTAATTTTTTCAAATCAAGAATTATTGTCTTCAAATCTTTGAAGAATGAACTTGTGTTCATGAATTATATTATTCTCAATAATAATTTACAACTCATATCCAATTAAGTTTAATTTTGTATTATTTTATATAATTTAATAATATTTAAATTTTTATTCATTATTTTGTTAAATTATTATACTCCTGATGAAAAAAAATTCATAAAAATGGTGAAATTAATTTAATTTTATGTTATTGAATATATAAAATGTAAAATAACATACTAATATATATTTCACCATCACAATTATTTAATCATGATATTGTTGTTTCAATGGAAATACAAAAATATATTTAAACATTTTATCATAGACTCAAAACTCAGTTAGACCACTTTTTGGATGAGGGTATATAAATAACCATGTTACAAAAATAAACAATCATTGATCTATAATGTTTGGTCATTAATGAAATTTTGAATGCCACCCATATATGTGGCTTTATAAACTTCTTCGGTTATGTATTTTCAATAATACTGGAATTCATAAATATTTGGTTCTCTATAGAATCCTTGAATATCAATTTGTAGCATTGTCATTAGTGGTCTCAGCCTCTATAAATATATTATAAAACAAAATGAACAGATGGTCAAGGACATGATCACCATTTTCAACCCATCTATGGGAGAACCTAAAGTCCCATTCCACATAGATAATGAAAAAAATAAAATGAAAAAATTTCTGGATAAATTTTGTTTGATCCTAAACACATATTTTTTCCATCATTTGGTATTCCTTATTTAATTTTTAGGGGATCCTAGGTTATCATCTTCATCTATACTCACATACAATGTCAATTTTAACTCCAAATTTCTAAAAAATGTATCATAAATATCCCATTATCTCAACCATATATAGGTTATTATTTCTTATAATGCCTCACCGTTGGTTTTTAATACTATCCTTGGAAACAATATTGAGATTTATTCTCATTATAAACAAACTTACATAGAGTTTCCAATCATCCAGTGTAGGTATAACATTGGAAGTTACAAGATACACATAACATATTAATATGTCCCTTGTGAGGCATGAATATATCTATTTAACTGTATAAAACATATATAATAATTTACTCATGCTCATTATATGAATTCAACTATAATGATGTCCTCACAATGCTATTTTAAATCGGAGCCCCATAATTTTTGAATAAATACAACGAAATATATAATTTAATAAAACATATTAAGATAATTAATCATTTATTGGTGTTTCCTAGTTTTAATATATCTAAATTTGATTTCCCTTTTAGAACTGATTATACATCACTCAAAAAAACTTATTCAAATATTCAGGTTTCCAAATTTTATTCAGTGAGAGGGAATGATACAAATTTAAATTCATGGCATGTTATTCATATGATCATTAAGATTTAAATGATTTTACATTATAATCAAATATTTAAACTAATCATTTTTTATCCTAGGTGGAGAAATTATAATATTTTCTTAGTAAAATATAAATCATTACTCCATAAATAATTCTCAATAACTAAATCTTATTTATGTATATTTTAACTAGTTTTAATCCAAAACATTTTAGGGAAGCCATGTTCAAAAATCAACATGGATAAATTATCCTATATGAAAATGTTTTTATGAAAAGACTAAATTAACTTATATAAATATACATGTGTAGATGAAAACTTCTTATCATCCTACTGAAAAATGAATCATATTTTCTCAATCATTTAACCAAATTATCTTCCAATTGTTACAAAAAATAATAATTTGATAAAAATTATTTATAGTCATGTAACTTTAAGAATAGGAAATCTAGTATGTGAGTAACTTCCAAAATAAATTCTCATAAACTCATAAATATTATTTGAACATAAAATATACAAAAGTAAATTAAATATAAATTCACATATAAGAAACCAAAATTAAACATTTTGATATGAATATTTAATAATTTATTTTTTCATAACAATATTATTAATTATTAATTATTTAACTTTAAATCTATTTCTCAATAAACTAATAAAAAAATATCAAATGAATGGGTATTGAAAACATGTGTAAAAAAATGTAAAATCCTTGTGAGTGAAACATTATGGTGATAATTTTCATATGGTTTAGTTTCACTACCATCCTCTAGCAGGAATGTTTTGTTAATGTGTTTCAATTAAATGATATATTATTTAGTTATTTAATAACAAATAACTTTTCATACATACATACATACATACATACATACATACATACATATATATATATTGGTGTATGGCATTCTTATTTTTCTTGGTTATTATGAAAACGGTGATCCAATACTCCTAGATATGATAAAAAATAAACATTTTATTAATATATTCATGTATATGATACCAATAAATTGAACTAATTATCTTTGTACATAAAAATACAACATTATAGGAAAATATAATATCAAATACATACCCATGGACAATTTTGGATTTATAGAGTTTTAGAAAATTAGGAAAACCACATATATATAAATAATCATGTCATCATGTGATAATTTTACCCACTTCTACTCAACTTCCTTACTTTATATTACATCATCAACATGTCCACTAATGTTCATCAAACATGTAAATGTTTTATACATAATTATTAAATATTATTTATTTGTTGCCATAGGGAAGAAAAAATATAATAATAGTGACCTCAATCATTTAGAAATTGTAAATATAACAACTAAAATTGAATATAATCAGTAAGCATAATATGAGAATAAGGATATGACAAAAAAACATAGGCCATTATCATAGCATAAGAGAATTCCTAAAAAAATGGATTATTAAATATTTGACATCGAGTAAATCCTTATGAATTGAAATATTCATAAGAGACAATAATCATGGACTATGTAATTTCAATAATAATTAAATGAATCTCTTAAAACACAATTCATAAAGATGGAAAACATTATGGAATCTTGATACATTATCTTCATGACCCATGTTCATTTTATCACTAAATAATAGTATCCCTGTTAAATCAATGGGATAAACCTCCATGGTAAACTCCACCCTTCTTTTGTTTATTGAAAATTATCATTACAAATTTAATTTTTGTTCTATATTAGATACACCCATTATCATAAATAATTTCCTTGTATATTTATTGTATAGAGATTCTAATTTTTTTTATTTTCTTCATGATTCTTTTTAAAAATGATTTCATTCTTATAAAACAATATTTACTAGTGGATATATAATACATTGAATAACAATCTATTTTAACAAAACATAAATCATTTATTTAAGAGAAGGTAATATTATCATAATATTATATCACTATTGAGTCATTAGAATCATAAAAATGCATAGATAGGTTAAAATACCATTAAATGTAAATTTATAACATTCCATTGAAAATATGAGAAAATTCCATTTTCATTCTATAGAATTTAATATATAATAATTAAATAAATTTTATGAAATGGATTTTATTATAAAATCAACATTAAAGATTTTAAAATTAATTTCATATAAATTGATGGTAAATATTGTGAGATAATTTATTCATGTCTTGTTGGAAAAAAACACACTTTTCAGTCATTTTTAAAGAGAATCAAATGTGATCCTTGAAGAAAACACTACAAAAAAATATTTTAAACACTCTTAAAAAAGGTGAATAAATATGTATAATGAAATTATGGAATAATTTTTTTAAATAATATTACATAAAAAATATAAATAAATTGTACTAATTGTATTGTTAAATTTCATTTAAAGTATTAATTTTATAAAAATATTAATACATATTATAGTCCATTAAAACCAAAAACACCATAGAATGATATATCATTATAGTAAACCTAAAATAATTGAATAAAAAATTATAAATAAAATTATATTTCAAGATTCATCTAATAAGGAATTTAATTGAATATAGGTGAATCATTCGAAAAATTTCTCAATATAGAATTTTTGACACAAGAAAAATTTACAGCTTGAGTAATGCATAAAAAAGAATTAAATGAGGGTCCATAACATTATTCGATTAAACCAAATATTTCAATGAAATATTTTGTGAATAAAAATTCATTGTTAAGTGAGAGGGAATTATATAAAAATACAAGGTTAATATAATTAATTATGTTTGAATAAATTTATATCTAGTCTAGAAAACAAATGAAACCTTAATAAAATCTAAATCAATTTATCCTAAAATACAAAACATATATGGAGAATAAAATATCTTTATAAAATATATATTCTTGAAGAAATATATCAATAGAAATAATATCATAAATTTAATAGTAAGTATGTGAATATTATAAAACATGTCTCAAAGAAACAAAATGTTGATAAAAATACATTCAATGATAGTATCATTAAAAATAAATTTAATAAATAATATGATTTTGAGTAATAATTATAATAAAATAAAACCAAAAAATATCATAAAAAATAATAGGTAATTTGAAATATATTTTTGGTACAAAATAGTCAATGAAGTTCAATTATAACCCAATGAATATAAATTGGATTATAAAAAACCCCTACCCCCTGTTTATAATTTACTTGTTTCTCAATGAACTCCAATATAATATACTCTTTTCAATTATATATTTGATTTGAAAACTATTAAAATTTTATCTAATTGTCATTAATCCATTTTTGAGTTATATTAATTAAATATTAAATAACTAATTGAATACATATATATCTGATATTTTGAGGTTGTTCGGTTAATATATTTAAAAAAAAATTTGGTATACTCAAAGAGGATCAAGTGGTAAATATTAAATTATATATAGAATCAGAATCACCAAAAAAATTATATGTTTTATATATTAAATAAAATATTATAACCATATTTGAATGGAATTTAGGATACATTACTCACATCAAATCATATATGTGGTAATCCAGATGACTGCAAGGGCGGAATTATCATGTTTAAATGAATAGAAGAGTAAGAAAAATAGAGATCAATGATCTTTATATAATGAAAATAATTTCATCGAAATAATTATATTAAATTATATCCATCATTTTATATATCCATGATACATGGTTTGGAAATCGAAACAAATTTCATTGAGGGGGTGGTAGTCCACACATATGCAAGAATGGTGATTTCATTACATATTAAATGAAATGTGCGATGAAAAAATGTTTTTCCAAAATTATAATATCTTAAAATTTTAGTAGATATATTTATTTTTTATATCCTAAATTATTAATTGTACATGAATATATTCGTTGTATATTTAAAAAGAAAATAATTCAAGTTGAACTTATAACTTCTCCCATGATATCCTCTTCGGTTAACACTATATGCCTTTTAGGATTGGCATTTCAATAAAACCAATTAGTTTGGGATATTATAAGGGGTGTTTCTTAAAGATATTGAGATATATTGGTCTATATATATTAATAAGTTCCCTTTTATTCGTGATGGTAGGGTAATTAATGAAATTATATATATTAATAAAATAATAATCATGTACATGTGATACCAAATGGATATTTTTGTTCATATAGTATGAGGATTATCCAATATGATATCATATAATAAATTCTTTATAAGATTAATTTATATTTTCATCCTAATCTCATAGTTTTAACACTCCCTCCCCTACATTAAATCATCTATATATTACAACATTAACAATGTTATCTACACATTAGGGGTCAATAAACATACATTAATGTTGAAAATGACCCATTAGTGCATGATGGATAATTTTATATACTATGTTAAATTTAAATGGCTGAATATAATATATTTATATATTATAAATCATTAAACAATATATTTTTTGAAATAACATTCTATTATAGTCATTTTAATTACTATTCACCTGATTTGATATAAATTTCATTAATATAGTAAGGGAGTTTTAATATATAATTTTAACAAATCCCTAATATTATAAATTTATGTAAATATTTATCATGGGAATATAAATCCAATAAGAAATATTTTATATGATTCAAATTCCTCCCCCATATTATTCTACTACTGTGGCGGGCACTTTGTTAGTGATGTGTAATAATTTATAGAAATGATACCATCACAAGAAATTAAAAATAAATTACCATGGTAAAAAATTTACAAAATATTATATAAAAATTTATATCTGAACAATTTTTTTGTATCCTTGTCATTTAATATTTTATATATTAATCAAAATTGAGTGACCTTTTTGAAATTATTATTTAGTTTAAATAATATATGTTTTATAATCAAAATAAAGGTGCAATAAATAAGAGAATATTATAATATTGTGATATTATGGTCTACAAAGTATTCTTCATTAAAAAAATTACAGGTTTATAGAATTTGTTAGGCCTTTCACTATAGTATTATACCTTCTTATTGGTTTTAACCATATCAAGGGGACAGATATTTTTAACTATTACCCTTGTTATTGATGAAAAATAAAGGCGACCTATTATTAAAATTTGACCCTGTTGATGAAAAATATTTTCTCTATTTCTCTAGATTTAATTTCAAGAACTATAAAAAAGCATTAAAAAAAACTATGTCTTACAAAAAGAAAAATAGAATTAAGATGAATGTTTATTTAATACCAAAAATGAAAATTTACCTAAATTATGTATAATATTAAATACTCAGAAATTAATCACAATATATCATTTAAACATATCCTCTTGATACTATAAGAAGAAATTTAAATCATGGTGTAAATTTTATATTAATATATTTTATAGTTTAAGAAAACACTTTTTTTCAAAATTCATATAAAATAAATCTATTATGAAGAATCCGAAAATTTCACTATAATATAATTTTTATTTTTTAAAACATAAAATTATATCCTTTATATAAATCATTTTTAAATAGATAGATATTAATTATAACATTATATGATAAAAATAAATACGAATAATTTTCTATCAAAGTGTAATTTTGAATAATAAACATTCATCACAAGATATTTAGTTCTTACATGATAAGAATTAGTCCGTTTACTTTTTTTGAAATTAAATTATACTAATATTTCACAATATAGTTTCTCATATTCATATTCACCAATTCAATGGCTAGGTTTTAAGAGTCATATATAAAATAATATATTTTGGTTTGTTGAAGAATATTATTGTTTGTCTTATACGCTATCAAACATACTACTCTTTTCAAATATATGGACATTAAAATTATACCCATATGATCATATTATTATTTTTTATTATCTTATATTATTATATTTCTATTTACCAATTCTATATAATGGATCTCACCCCTTTGATATGTTTCTATTTCCATGTGTAATGATGAAAAGTAAAACACATGATGTTTCATGATGAGTATATCTATTACTCAATTTATGCGATATAGTAATGATTTATTATTATGTAATTTATCATATTTGGAAAATCAATCATTAGATGACATAACCATTTTTTTAATTTAATTTTTTTCGTAATTCTGTGGAACTCAAATCGTAAATGATCATGGGAATGTAATGTAACTCCATATATTCAATTTTTTATTTCTTGATATGATAAAATCATTAGTATTTCATACCAGAGAACTGTTTCGGAGGATCAAATACTTTTTTATCACTGGAGAAATGGGCATGATGTGATTTACTATAAAAAGTGTACAAAAAAACAATTTTTGTAAATACCCATTACATTCTAATGGATTAAATGACATTATTAAGTGGTAAATGAATAATTAAAGGAAAATTATTGATATAGAGTGTGGTTTATAAAAATATGACATAACTATAAATTTTTAATAATATATTTTGGTCATTTTTACTACTTTTTGTCTTACATGATTCACTTTTATATTATTTTGTCTTTACCGTGGTAGTAAATTTTTACCTCTGTAATGTACTTTGAATTACTAAAAAATTTATTATTTTGACATAAATTTGGAAGAATTATTCAAAATATGAAATCCATTTGATGGAGTAAAATTTCTATTTGTAATAAAAAAAATAATTTTACCATTAGTGAAAGTAATGTGTAATAAACAATTTTTTAGGAAAAATATATTTTTTAGCATAAAAATTATAAGGATGATAAAATTATAAATATTTACTATTTAAATTATCTGAATTATTTTATAATATATTATATATATATTCTACATAACATATTTACAAACTAAAATTTTATGAAAATATTATTTAATTATGATCTAATTTTTTTATTGGATAATATTAATTTTTTAAAAAATTATAAAAAATTTGATTTTTAAATTCATAATAATATTTAAAAATATATAGTTCCATGCCACAAAAGTATTTATTATTAATCACTTAATTATATTTACTACTAGGCCTTTTATTTATGAGGCTAATTTAAATCACATTAATGTTGAAAAATATTATTTTTTTATTCACCGATGAATCAATAATTTTAGAAATACTTTAGTAATTCAACGTAAAATAATTTAGACACCATGGATTAAAAACTATGTTTCTTATATAGAAATAATAACATAATCCTTATAGATTTATCCTTTAAAAGTAAATAATATATATATTGTAATTCTTTCTTATTGAAAATAATTTTCAAACAACAATTGATTATAGTATTATTCCATATAAGTTTATAAATTTAAATAGTATTAATACATTATTTTATATAGAACAATATAATAAAAGTGGTCATTTTTTGTTAGGAAAGAATATTTATAATATATAAAAATACAATTAGTTAAAATAAATTAATTATAAATTAAATATTCTTAACCAAACATCATTAATATGATAAATATTTTATTCAAATTATAATATTAGTTATCCACTTAATTTAATACAATTCATTTTATTTTTTAAATTGAAAATATCATACATTGTAAATATAAATAAAAAAATAGTATCAAACATACCCAAACACAAATATATATTGTAATATTTCATTTGAACTTAATTATTTATTTCCATGAATTTAATTTTTTTAAATTTAGTACAAAAAATACAAAACTATAGTATTCCTAATGTAAACTTGTATATGCATGGACCATAATTCCGATGGAAATAATAACATTTAAATAATTTATATAAACAATATTGTGTTTCTATATATCCATACTAAATTAATTTATTTTATTCACACATTTTATGTCACACATTACATTTCTATCATTTCATTTTAGATCTCAAAATATGTTTTTTTTCACCCATGGAATTCTTTCTCATTGTATATTTTCCATTATAAATGTGTATTACCAAGGTAAAATATTTTACCATGAATTTTACTGTTCTTAGGATATAAATTTTATTCATTTATTTTCATCTCTTCAATTTTTCTTTTTTTGTTAGACACAAAAATACATAATGAGAACAAATCCTATATGTGTAATACAATGTTTTATGTGGTTTAAATAAATTTCTTTTACAATGAATTAATTTTGTGTTGTTATATTAATTCAACTATAGTATTCCTTATTTCATAATCATATTCAATAACATTATAAAATAAAAAATATATATATCATAATATGAAAATATATTTTATTGAATGAATATGATTCCCAATGTATCATGAGAATTACATGATCAATTTTTATACATATATTTTTTATTATCAATTACTACTAATTATTTTTAACCATATCTGAATGATTATCATGACTTAATAGATATAGATTCCAATTATTTGAAAATTTAATTTTCTCATGGATGTATATGTAATAAATATTCTCTCTCATAAAAAGAAATATATTAAAAATCTCAACTATTTGTTTAAAATTTGACATTATAGCAAGGTCCTAGATGTTTCTGAAGGCATATTATCAATAATATTATTTTAAATATCGAGTTTGCAATAAAATATTGGAACCCATATGGGAAATATATTTTATAATTATACTAAATTATCCTATTAATATGAAAAATAAAATAATGCATCTAATAGGACACCTCTTTTCAAAGCTATAATACATTCAGTTCAAAATATTTTTCATATAAAAGTATCCCTTAAATTGTTTAACATAATTCCAAAAATTACTGTCCCCAAACTATTCATGATCTCTAATAAAAAAATTATACTATTTAATAAAATACATACATGATATGATTATTTAAATAAACCATTATCCTTAAATTAAATATATTATTATAAATTTCAAAACATATAAATCTCAATATATTATTATAGTTTATCCATGATAATTTCTTATTAGCTTCCCTATCATTAAGAGAAATATATTCAAATAATTCATAATTTCCAAAACCCATCCCCCGGGGACCGTGCCGTGACTACCCTAAGGCTACCTCTCAAAGGACTAGGGTTGTAAACTTGCACTGAAGGCATCAACCAACAAGTAGGAGGAATTTTTATAATTAACTATATGCACACTCTTCCATACATTCCCCAACACATTGAAATGGGGGAATCGAAGAATAGTAAAACATGACCGAGTGCAAAGTAGAAATGTTTACAAGTGGGCCAGAATACAAATCCATCCAAGAGAACTAAAACATCAATGTGAAAAAAGGAGATCTGATGTCCATTTGTGGAACACCCAACCTGGTCGTAAGTGTTGGGAAGGTACTAGAAGCCAAAGTATTATGTCATGTCTACCTGGTCCTACTGGCCCCCACCTTGTCATATGCCACCAAGTCCACCATTGATGTGTTGATCAGTCATGTCTCACTAGGATCCACCAGGTCCTCTTCCACCAAGGACTTTATCAAATCGTTGATCATTGACACATGACAGGACATGGATGGGTGGGGTCCATTTATGGGTGAGTAACATGAATCTTAGTAGGTACCCACTAAAAAAGACAACGACCACACAACAATCCTCAAATTAATGCATAAAGAACAAGACAACTCACACTAGGTATATTCTATGGTAGTGACAGTTGCATCATTAAACATATCATCGAACATCTCAAAAGCTGGATAACTCTTCTTCTATCGAGTACAATGGGACTACAGGGTCACACAGAGACACTTCCCACAATCCATGGACTTCTAGGGTACTCTTCCCAAATGGGTATCATGGGTATGTTGGGTCACATAGAGTTTATCCACACCATGGGTCTACAGAGTCACAGAAATCCACATCCCAGCATGGCCAAACTAAGGTACTCCTCCTATCGAATACTATGAGTCATCCATGTCACGCAGAGCCTCTCCCATCCATGGTTCTTCTGGGTCACACAGAGCCACTTCCCACCTGGACAACGTCATGCAGTCTACGTGTCTAAGCCAACCACTGGGTTCCATATGTAGTGTTCTTGGGATAATGAATTCTCATGTCTTTCGTGTCATCTCTATTTCCATGAATGTAACCAAAAATCATTTCAAAATATCAGAATCATTAATAAGGTAACATCGCCACAAAAGGATCATCATTAAAAAGTTTAGTTTTCACGATATAGTCGTTTTAGTAAACATAGAGCCGGTGGAGATGGGGTCGGGTTAGACTGACCTGACCAAGCCGGCCAGGGGTACCACATACCCTATTTCATTTAGATGGACTTGACCTGAGCTGGTTTGGGTTAGGGGTATGTTTGGTCCAGTCTGGATAATGGGCTATGCCTAATAGGCCTTACTAACCTGGCCAAGTTTTGCTAAGTGTCCATCATGTTGGTTCGCTCGGCGAGCCAGTCTAGTCTGGTCAAGCATGAAGGGTGATGGTCAAGACGATTGGGTTATACGTCTGGCCTGATGGGTCGAAGGCACATCAATCTTGGTTGTTGGTGAGAACTTCCAGTCATACCCTGATTTTCCATGGGTTGGACTGGATGTGTGTCGACCAACCGGGAGGCATCATCCAAGCCACGTTCGGCTCAAACTGGCCCTACAGACGTGATGCCCCTCTACCACAGTCAATATATCACATCACATTTCCACCATGGTGGCCTATATGTGGGACAACCCTTCCACAAAGTGTTAGGAAGGCATCGTGGATCCTAGTGCCATCGTTGTACACTGACAGGCACAACACCATCATCCATCATGGCCGGCCACCTCTACTGCTACCACGATGCCGAATGGTGCCTCCCCCTTTATGCTGCCAGCATTGGCTAGCCACCCCCACAAATTTTTATAGTCATCGTCACCTTCTACGGGCCACCGTAGTTTCTCTAGTGGTCAGTTTTTAAATTTGACTTCCCCTGTGGGACTATCTGATCGACACCTTCCCAACTCAGGACCTAAAAAAAATTCCACAGCTTCGAGAATGTGACAACCATGAACACATGAGCAGGGGAGCTCAGTTCATGTTTTTCTCATCTTGGGAAGTCTACATTAGGGGTTTAAATTAGTGGGTGAGGTTCATTGATTGAAGTTAAATCCTTCCATGCAAGGTTTGAATCGCAGATAGTAAATACACATTAAATGTCACACTCCTGCATAAATTCACAATTCATGGATAAACATGTTTGTAGTTTTATCAATGGTTATTGCTTCTATAAAATGAAAAGGTGGTAGAAATTTGAAATTATAATCTAACCCCAAACTCATTGATGTTCGATGTTGTAGCATTCGTTTTTGAGGGTTCAATGTTTCGATGTCATCAATTCCATATCCGTTCTTCGAGGTTTGTTGATGTCGGTGAAGAACATCCATTTTTAATAATTCTTCATTGGACATGATATTATACGTAGTTTCATCAGATAATCCTCCTTGTTTTAATTCTTCATCACCAAAATCATTAGACAATAAAAAGGAAATCATTCTTCAGCGTTTCAGTTATGCTGTGAAGTCACGTTGTTACACAGTTTCAATTATGAAATAGAATCATTGTTACGCATCCTTTATCGAATCTTTACATAGCATGATATGATCCATTAATGAGCCTTATTAATTTGGCCCACCTCCGCCTCATCACTGAACCAAATTGTCCTTATCCACCGCACAATAGATGTGAATGATTAAAATTACTATATAAGTTATTTATTAATTAATCTAAATGTCCAAAAAATAAACATTATTGATCAGCCCTTACAAGCCATAATTATATGCATTTTAATAGAATCATAACATTCTGACCTCAACTATATCCTCATATTTTGTATCCAAGAACCAGTTCATAAGTTGGAAAATCCCGCTCGCGCGTTTACTGAATGTACCTTAATAAAAGTTAAATATTTTATTCCAAGATCTTCTTGACTCAGAATCATATTCCTTCAGAGCAATAATTCTCAGAATAATTCCATATTATATAATGAAAAAATACATAAAATTTAAGAGGAATTATATTCTCCAATCCTTATGACTTTGTGTCCCCAAAAAACAAAACAAATACTAATAAAATAAATGGGGGTACATAGCAAAAATCTGATCCTCCCGCTCCCACGTGCTCTCCTAGAGATTATTATGCTTTCATAGAACTCACAATTGAGGAATTGACTGCCCTCATATAACCCTCTCCTGCCAATCCAATGACTCAATCGGGAACTCAACAAATGTCACCCCATTATTAATGTCTAGATCTCCCATGTCGATGACCTTCAATGGATCGTGCACATACCTCCTCAGATGTGACACATGGAAAACAACATGCACCTAGGGCAACTATGGGTAGAGAGCTAGGTGATAAGCCACCTCTCAAACTCTGATGATAATATAAAATGGTCCAATATACTTCTTACATAGCTTTCCTCCATGGAAAAATCTCAAAAATACTCAATTAGGTGAGACCCAAAGGAACACATGGTCTCCCACCTCAAACACCAAGGGTCTCCATCTCCTGTTGGAATAAGAAATGTTCATACTCTATTCTATCCTCATCTATTCTAGGATGATTTTTACCTTATTAGTGGCAACTTGTAATAAATATGGACCCATGAGTGTGGACTCCTCTCAGTCATTCCAAAATATGGTTGATCTACATGTCCTCCTATACAAGGCTTCAAATGGTGCCATGCAGATGGTAGAGTGATAGCCGTTGTTTTATGTGATCTCCAAAAATGTAGGTTGTCCTCCCAACTAGGGACAATGGTATTTAGATGATAGAAAGGCATTTCTTCCAGATTCTTCATAGTCTATTAGTCTAACTATCCCTCTAAGGGTTGGAAAGATGTTCTCAAACATAGATACTTCTCAACACCTCCTGTAACACCTTCCACAACGGGGATCTAAACTGGGCATCATTATATGAGATGATCATCGAATCCACCCTTGAATATACACTATCTCATGGACATAGAGGACTCTCAGGGCCTCTACCATACACTTCTCTCAGATGGGTATGAAGTGAGACGACATGGTGATTTGGCCAAAGATCACCCGAATTGAATCATGGCCTTTTGAAGAATGTGTTAACTTCATCCCGAAGTCCATCTAGATACTACCCCATTTACACTACGGTACCACAAGTGGCTAGGCCATGCCTACTTGATCATAATGATCGGTCGTCACATTGTGACATGTGAGGGATCATGAAATGAACTCGGCCACCACATTTTTCATTCCCAACCACCAATAGTGATGTCATATGTACTGGTACATTTTATCCACTCCAAGATGTACTTCCAAGGGGGATGTATTGAACAACCTCAATAAAACATCCCACAACATCACAGGTACTAAGGTGTGCCCTTTGAAAAGTATAGAGTGCTCCCTACCTAAAAAAAATCCATCGTGAGCCCATCCTAAGGATAACTGAGTATGTCAGGCCTCAGATTCATCATTCGTAAGTTGTGACTCTCTGAATAGTGATAATATTGGTGGAGTAATAGTCATTAACTAAGGGTAAGATCCTCAATCATCATTCACAATGTATATCTGCATTACTACCAATTTCTTTGCAGGTCACTCGGAAGCTACAAAATAGTCCTCCTGCTTAGTGTGTCCTCATACACGTTCCCCATCCTAGGTGTATATGTTATCAAAAAGTCATAGTCCTAGTGAATCTCAAGCTATCGTTATTGTATCGTGTTTTGGACCTTCTAAAATAATATATACCTGAGATTCTTGTGGTTTTACTAAACCATAGACCATTCACCCATCATGTAAGGTCTCCACAACTTCCTAACAAAGACCACTGCTTCAAACTCATGTTCTTGGCTCATGTAGTTCTTCTCATTTTCATCAACTAGAGAGAATTGTAGGAAATCCCAGATTTCTCTTACCTTAGGACAAAACCCAGTTTTTTCACAGATGCATTGCATTAAACTACATACCCAATGCCTTCCTCTAGTGGTCTCGATATGGGGAACTAGTCTATCTATGCCTTAGCTCCTGGAAATATTTTTACAATTTTTCTATCCAAACAAAGGGTTGCACCTTCCATGTCAAGGTTGATAAGAGTTTCCATACTCAGTAAATGTAGGGCATGTAACTTTGATAGTAACCATCCATCCCCACGAAAACATGCACCTCATTCACACTCTTGGGTGGATACCGAGGAACCAATTCATCTATCTTCATTGGATCTAATTAAACTCCAACCACTCAGATGACATGTCATAGAAAATAGACCTTCTGAATATTGAACTAGTACTTTGAGAGGTTACTATAAAGTTGGTTCTCTCTGAGTGTATCCAGGTCTATCCATAGGTGTGTAGTATGCTAATCCTCTGACACTGAGTACCCAAGATGTATTCAATGAATACCACGACGAACTGTTCAATGTAAAGCTAGAATATCTCATTTATGATCCCCAATAACACTTATGGGGTGTTGTTCATTCCGAAAGGAATCAAGATGAAATCACAGTGTCTATGACGAAACATGAAGGATGTCTTCGTTGCACTCTTATCATGCACCTAAAGCTGGTGAAATCTTGATTTATGTCTTACATTTGAGACCACTTCGGTTCCTTCAGCTGGTTGAAGAGGTCACCGATTCTCGGCAGTGGATACATGTTTTTTACAGTCACTTCATTTAGGTGATGAAAGACCATGAACAACCTCATACTCCCATCACCCTTCTTGGAAAATGTACTAGGTCTTCCCAGGGTGAAACTGTAGGCCTTATGAACCCCTAATCCTGCAAGTCTTCTAGTTGTATCCTCATATTGTGAAGCTCCGTTGGGGCCATCTGATATGCCAGTGTGGACATTGATGTTATCCATGGGTACATGTCCATGCTACCTCTCTGTGAGGAGTTAGTCTTAGAACATCTTCGGGGAAAACATTTTCATACTCTTCCACCCCTACAAGAATGATCAGACTCCACTCATCCACTACAATAAGGGTGAGACTATCCAACTAGTGAGTGACCGGTTGTACCCTCTTCTAAGGGAGTCTATCCTGCGATTTAAGGGTTTCTTTCTCACAAGTGGAGGAAAATCTGGTCCCAAATCCATGGACACACTAAACAATATTCCTAAAATAGTTGATCTGGGCATGGACTGTAGATAACAAATCCATACACATGATGACATCATAAGTACTCAACGCCACTACTAGGAGATCACATCCAAATATATTACCTCCTAGAGTGATCTCACAATGCCAGAACTAGTGTGTAATCAATGAGTCATCTACCTTGGGGGGTCCCTTTCCATAAGGATAAGAGCAACGGCTATTCCGAAATCTCTATGCTCTGTGTTGGAGTCATGGAAATGAAAGAGTGAATAACACCTGTATATATAATTACAACAACTAGGGTGGAGAAGACATAGATAATACATCAGATCATTATTGATGTTCCATTGTCAAAATCCATTACAACCTAGAGCTGAGATTACCCCTAACTGCCTACTCACTAAGGTTAGTGTGGACCAGATGTGGGTTATGGAACTAACACATCAAAAATATCTCCCAACCTTTTCCCCTCGGCCAGCTCCCATTCCACATCCACAGCCATGCAGACCACTTTTCCCAAAACACTTTTTCTACCTCGGTAACCCCTTGACTGTCTGTGGTTCATCTATATGGCGGGTCAGGAAGTAATGTGCCATGTGTCCCTCCCTATCGCACTTGAAGTACTACCTCACTGCATGCTGAATCCCCCTGGACTGGGAGCTCCGCTTATCGACCCTATGTCCTAGGGTCCTCCACTAAATAACCTTGTCTTATTGGGACGATGTATGTGTTGTATAATTACTTGAAAAGAGTCTTCTACCTAGGGTCTGCTGGATTCTCTATCTTTTGTCGTCTACTTCACCAAAAATGTCTCCATAATAAGGGATCTCTATAGTACTATAGTTTGGGTATGGATGTTGAGTTACAAAACTGATTCCCTGATCTCCTTCCCAATTAACTATTCAAAGGATCTAGCAGTAATGAAAATTTCTCACACCATGTCTGTGGAGTACCATGAAATCTTATTTAACATAAAAGAGTACTCATCCCATCTTCATGTTGCCCTCTTAAAGGAGAAGCATCTTCTGAATGTGCACAGAGTGCAAGGTCATGGGGAAAATTCTTCCCCGAAAAGTTGATCAAAGTCTAACTAGGTGAGGGTTTCCTCTTTGTGTGTCTGGGTGGTCATGCTCCACCATGTCCCTTCTAATCCCTTCTAAAGTCTTGCTTCCACGATTATCTTTTGGGTAGTTTGTATCTTAACTCAATTAGAATACCCATATCAAAGCTTCTAGCTAGTCCACAGAAATCAAGGTATATTTCTATCCCATGAGCATAGGAGGAATATGTCAATTAAGCTCCTTTTTTCCATTGTTCCTACTAACTTCCTCTGACATAAGTGCTGGTAGTAGATGCTTACCACTAGGTGGTGGTTGCACTGGTGTAGCACCCGGTGGGTTCATCTCATGCACTATTAATGTAGCATCCCATGTAAGTAACAAATAATATATTTTCATATCTATGTATATTTATGAATTATATAGTGTTTTGGAGGCATAAAATGAGAATAAATCAAATCTTAAGAAAAAAATACTCTAACATTTTTAAAAGACTATTTTACCTCCTTTTGATGGAAAGACCTTTTTAAATATATATTTGGATAATTATATTTTTTATATTTGTCAAATAATCATATTATTTAGAATTGGGATATTGAAATTTACTTTGAATAAATTTTTGGTATTTTTTTGACAAGGTTTATTTTTTTAATGAATAGTGAAAAATTATGCATTTTACTTCAAAACTACATTTTCATATAATTTATTTATATAGTTAGATTGTCCTTTTAATTATTTTTAAAGTTTAATTAGAATATATTTATACTATTTAATTAAATGGTGGTCATTAGCATTAATTTCACTTTAAAATTGGTCATAAACAAGTGTTATTCTTTTGATAGATATTGTTTCATAAAAACAGGCATTTTGTTTTGACAACAGAAATTATTTTTAATTTAATTACTTCAATTTATGTGTTTTAAATTTTTTAAAATGGACTGCATATTTGGAATCAATATTTCAAAATTATTTAATTAAGACTCTTTTGTTTTTGGGCATTATGAATAGTAATGACGGTAATTATCTTTAATTATTGTGATTAATTAGTAATAGGATAGTTAAGTGTAATAAAATGAAATCATAATTATATAAAATGACCCCAAATTTTGTCCTAATACTATTTTTTGTGTCATTTCCGACCATGGATAGCCTTGGGCCAACTTAGGGACCCCATGTAATAACTTTTGTGTTATAGTGACCTTTTATCATATTATTTTTAATGAAAGTGAAATATAATAAAAGTATGTAATACGAAAGTAAAAAACTTTTAATATTGTTTTCATAAATTATCTATTATACTATAAATAGTCATTTAAAATAAAAAAATATTTCCTATATCATTGAATTTTTTTATAATTTATAGACATTAAATAAATAGATTTATTTATGACATCATGATGATGCAGTGATTACCTCATTTATGAATGATTTAAATAAAATAAAAAGATGAGGTAAAATATAAGACTTACACTTTTCTAAAACCTATTTTATGGGTGTATTTCTATCCCTTATCTTCTTATCCTAATAATATATCACTGTGGGACCTTTAAAATATGAAAATCCTATTATAATAAAGTAACATTTCAAGAAATTCCAAAAGTGACCCTCCTACCTCTTATAAAAGGCCCCCACATCTTCCCCCTTACCCACACTTCTCAATCCCTTGGATCATCCTAAATATACTTATATTATCTCTCCACAACCCTCTATTACTTTTAGAAGCCTGAATTTTGGGAGAAGTCTTTCCAAGGAAGTGTTTGGCTCAAATCAAAAAGAGTTAACTGATTTAGAACTAATGTCTTCTCTTGAGTTTCTTCCATTTATTTTCATTCTTCACTAACCACTATCTTATTTTTATTTTATCCCATAATAACACCAATATCTTAAATATACTAGGATGTTGTTATGATAAGGATTCTACCTACACTTACACACACCTCCATCTAATGGTTAAAGAACATATTGTTTCTGTGTGTGGAAAATTACTACCTCACGAAACGATGATTGTTCAATATATTTTTAACATCTTTCCTAGCGGCCATTATGATGTCACTGTATTTATATATGATATATATAGTATTTATTTTTTTATATATTCTTTTGAGTTTTTTAAATCACATCGTTATTTTTTTCATGTTGTGGAACTGTGATAATTTCATCGGAGGAAGTGTGGACAACCACCCCTTCAAGTGATGCGACTCATTCATGCCAAACATGGAATTAATAAAGAATATAATTAATGAAATTATGTTACCTATATAACATATATATTATAATGTAATTATAATATATATATATATGTGCCATTTCCTTTTAATTCCGTTAATATGAAAAATAAATGAAAGCAGTGTTCATGCGTACGTATGGCCTACCATCTCCATGAATGGTGCATTTCATTTTTTATCTCAAAATGTTATGGAATAGTCTGAAATGAATATATACTAGATATATATGATATTTAAATCATTAATACCATTCTAAAGATGATTTACTTATAATTACATGGGAAATTCTTTTCGGACAAGTTAATTTTTGACTCTTGTACCGAACATCAACAAAACGTATGATATTAACTCACATAATTAAATAATTATTATAACATGATAATATGTTATATTAATTGAATAATAAACTTTAAAGGAAGTCCTTAAGCAAGTGTAAATTTTCCAATGTTTATTATTCTATAATATACAGAAGCGAACAAGATAAGTCGGACATGAGGTAAGGGACTTCCTCTTAATCTCCTTTCATTGAGGCATAGTTCAATTTATATATGACCTTCTTTAATAAGTTGAATAATAAACCCTTTAGACTTTTATGTTTATTCAAAAGTGATATTTTTACTTGAATCATTTTACTAAATGACCTAAGGGAATGTTATTGTCTTACGTATCCGGCGATAATGACATCTCTGCCACCATGACCATTATTTGAGTGTCAGCTTCCTCTTCAAGCCATAAATTTTATTAAATGAAAATTAGATACCATGTTTTAATTTTATTTTATTGTCACATTGAAAATGGTTTTTATAATGTTTTTATTATATCAATTTGTTGTAATTATATTTTTTGATTGAAATGTGAAAATGTTATGTTTCCTTTATGCATGATTTATGTGACACGATTATGTTATGGTTCTTGGGAATTGTTTGTGAAGTTAGGTGGTTCCATGATAATCTAAGGGCGGATGAGCCCGAGATAGCTCTCCAATGCATTGGGCAATACGAAGGAGTTAAACTCTATGTTTTTTTCAGAAGAGATTTAGGGAATATACTATTATGGGTATTCCAAACGTAACCATGAGTGTTACTCTCTACGTAATAATGTTATTAATGCCTCATGTTACCTTTAGGTCTAATGATTCTTATGAGTTATTAATAAATTTTATGATTTCATGAGGTATGTTAAAGTGAATGTGTTTTATGAGTAAATTATGATTTCATTGATTATTATGTATAAAAAACTAATGTTTGCATTCCTTATTTTTATATCGTTTACTGATCTTTTTATGCTCATCCCATGTTTATGAAATCTTTTTCACAAGTCAAGGGAAAATTACATGATGTTATGATAGTGTCTAGGAAGTGTCAAGAAATAAACCATTTCTTATTTTAAATATGTTTCCTTTGGTGTAAAAATGAATACTGTCTTTAATGTAACCACCTTGTTTAAATGTGGAATGTAATGAATGATTTATGATCTAATTCTCTAAAACTCTAAACCTGAAAAGATCATCAATGTGAATTCTTTAAATAACCCAAGACTATGTAATATTTAAGGCTGGGGCCTTATAGTTGGTATCAAAGGTCAGTTTAGATAAAATTAGGAGTTATAATTCTGTCAATTGATTATCCATTTTTTTTACATGATGGTCAAGTTGAAATGATATTGCATTTGAAGATTACCATGTTGCTTCATCGAAAACATGTATGTTCAGAATGGTTTTCTGCAGAGGAAACAGGGAAGAAATGTCAAGAAGTAATACAAGAGGAAATGACCTTCCAAATCGTCATCCTAAGATGTTCAGGAATGGAAATGATTAGTTTTTTGCGGTAATGAAGTAGTTGAATCAGGAGATAAATGGTGGTGGTATCCATGCATGATATCATTCAGATCAACTGTAGAGGAACATGTGCATGGTGGAAAATTTCATGAGGAAACATCCCCTATCATTCAGAGGATCATCTAACCCTTTGCTAGCTGAAGGGTGTATTAAAGAACTGGAAAGGATTTTCGATGTCATGGGGTGTTCAGAAAATCAAAAGGTTAGCCTTTCTATTTACCATTTGGAGGGTGAATCAAATCAGTGGTGGTCGAGGGTTAAAAATATTAGGTATGCTGATGAGATTGATTCTCGTGACTAGGATGAATTCAATGGTATGTTTCAACAAAAATATGTTCATAATCTTGTTTGACTTAGGATAGAAAAATAATTCTTGGAATTGAGGCAAGAGGAATACTCAGTGGCTTCTTATGAAGAAAAGTTAACTCGATTAGCAAGGTATGCTCAATATTTTATCAGAGACCTTGATAGTAAAATCAACCGTTTTTACTCAGGATTAAAGAAAAAATGTCTAATGAAATTAGCTTCTACTGAGTTCAAAAGTTAATAAAATCATGCTTGATGTGCTGAGAAGGTAGAAATGGAGTTTTCCAATGATCAAGTGTTCTCTGACAACCAATAGAAGAAGAGACAGAGGTGACAGCAGAAAGGGAATAATCCTTCAAAAATGTTTGATGGTAAGAAAAAGAAGTTTTTAGTTTGTGAATAATGTTATAAGAATCATGCTGGGGAATGTCTTTTGAATTCTGTAATGTGCTTCTGATGTGTTAAGATGGGATATAAGGCTTGTGATTGCACTGAAAAAGATCAGGCTAATGGTAAGACAACATTTGATTACAGTTAGTGAAAATTTTCAAGTGAAATGAGATGGATCATTATGAAAATGAGTGTTTGACAAAGAGATAGAATGATGGAAAGCAGTCAGACTACAAGCAGGAAGGTGTGGTGAAATCCTGTGCAACTACTTCAGCAGATGTTGGGTCATCAAATGATGTGTTATCAGGTACTTTGTTTGTTTTTTTCAGATTATTCCAATGTGTTGTTTGATTCAGGGTCTATAAATTCTTTCATCTTTGAATAATTTTCTAGTAAATTTGGAATTTCATCTCAAGAAATGACTCTTGGACTTGGGGTAAAAACACCTAAGGGAAATTTTGAGGCAAAAATGATTTTTAATAATATTTTTATACTTATTTGTGGAAAGAATATACTTCCAATCCTTGTTGTTTTACCTCTAGTAGAGTTTGATTCGATCCTGGGTATGGATTGTCTCTTTATTTACCAGGTTAAGATTTAATGTATAGCTAAAGAAGTTTCTTTTCAAATATACTTTTAGTTTGTTAGATTAATGATCCGTTTCTGTTGATAACATATCAAGAGGCTGAGAAAAATTTAAAATATAGAAATGAATGTTACCTTGCACATATTCTTGAAAACAAATGAACCATTCATATTAATGATGTGCCAGTGGTAAATGAGTATCTAGATGTTTGTCATGATGAGTTGCCGGGAATAATACCATATCAGGAAGTTTAATTTATTGATGACTTAGTTCCTGATGCTAAGCTAATTTCAAAATCCCCTTACAGAATGGCTCAAATTGATCATTTATAGTTAAAGGATAAATTGAAAAATTTATTAAAGAAATGATTCATTCAACCTAGCACATCACCATGGGGTGCTGCTGTATTATTTGTTAAAAATAAAGATGGTTCAATGAGACATTGCATTGATTATAGAGTCTTGAATAAAATCACTATTAAGAACAAATATCCTTTGCCTCATATTGATTATTTTTTCGATCAGCTCCAGGGAGCTCAGTATTTTACAAATATTGTCTTGAGATCGGGGTACCATAATTTGAAGGTAAAGGAAGCAGATATTCCCAAGACCGCATTTCGTACAAGATATGTCCATTATGAATTTGTAATTATGCATTTTCGGTTAACCAATGCACCTGCTATATTCATGGACCTTATGAATAGAATTTTCCATGAGTTCTTGGGTACATTTTTGGTTGTTTTCATTGATGTTATTTTTGTGTTTTATAAAAGTAAAGTGGAGCATGGAAGTCTTTTATGTATTATTTTACAAACATTAAAAGAAAATAAATTTTTTGGAAATCCATGAATTGTGAATTTTGGTTGCAACAAATTTCATTCCTCGGTCACATTGTTTCTAAATAAGGAATAACTATTGATCCTGCAAAAACAAAGGTTGTTGAATAATGTACAAGGCCCACAAATGTGACCAAGATTCAAAGTTTTCTTAGTTTTGCAGGATATTACCAAATGGTTTTTTAAAACAATTTCTTGGTTGTCCATCTCGTTGAATCTTAAAACTCGGAAGGGTGTTAGGTTTATTTGAACGAAAGAATGTGATGATTGTGTTTTGGAATTGAAAATAAGATTAGTGAATGCTCCATTATTGGAACTACCTCCAGGAATTGTGAGTTTTTTATCTATAGTGATGCTTCATTGAAAATAATTGGTTGCGTCCTAATGAAGAATGATCAATAAAATTGCTTATGCATCACATCAGTTGAAAACTCATGAGATTAATTACCATACACATGATTTAGAATTAGCTACTGTGGTTTTTGCTTAAAAATTTTGGAGGTATCATTTGAATTGTGTAAAGTGCGAAATATATACTGATCCCAAAATTTTAAAGTATATATTCACATAGAAATAATTGAACATGAAACAGAGGAGATGGATAGAATTAATCAAGGATTATGATTGCATGATTCACTACCACCGATGATGAGAAAATAAAGTGGAAGATGATTTTAGTCGAAAAATTATTGCTCCATTAACCATGTTACATTTGGAACATGGTCATTTGGTTAAGGATTTTATGAATTTTGGCTTAGAAGTTGTTGGTGTAGGAAGTTATTTAGTTTTGTCTCAGGTATCAGTGAAATCTTCTCTATTAGAAAGAATTAAGCAAGCATAGAAGCATGACAGTGAGTTGTAGAAAATTGTAGAGCTGGTTCTGAAGGGTATGTTACGTAATTTCATCATTGATAATGATTGTTTTTTAAGATTTGGGAAGATATTGTGTGTGACTTGTTATTCATAGTTGAAGAGAGAGTTGTTATGTGAATCTCATAGTTCTCCATTTTCAGTTCAACCAGAATGTACTAAGATGTATATAGATCTTTGGGTGTATTACTGGTGGGATGGAATAAAAAGAGATATTTCTGATTTTACTATGAAGTGTTTGACTTTTCAATAGGTTAAAGTAGAGCGACAGTTACCAAAAGGGATGCTTCAACCTTTACCAGTGCCAGAGTGGAAATGAGAGAATATATCCATGGGCATCATTGTGGGATTACGGAAGACACCTTGAGGTAATAATGCAATATGGGTTATTGTTGATTGCTTGAATAAATCGACTAATATCCTTACAATACGATATAATATTTACCTATATCAACTTTCTTGATTTTATATTAAAGAGATAGTGTGGTTACATGGAGTTACCCTCTCCATTATATCTGATCGTGATCCCATGCTCCCTTCTTACTTTTGGAAAGGCATTCAGAAGTCGTTGGGTACCAACTTAACTTTTAGTACAGCTTTTCATCCTCAATCAGATGGGCAGTCAGAACGAACAATTCCGAATTTGGAGGATATGTTGCGTGCTTGTTCGATGGATTATCAGGGAAGTTGGGACCAACCTCTTTCATTAGTTGAGTTTTCTTATAATAACAGTTTTCATTCCAGTATACAGATGTCACCATTTGAGGAATTATAAGGTAAACAGTGTCAAACTCCAACTTTTTGTGAAAAAGTAGGTGAGTTGAAGTTGATGGGACCAGAATTGGTAGAAGAGTTAATAGAAATAGTACAGTTGATACAGAAACACATGAGAACATCTCAGAGTTGGAAGAAAATTTATGCCGACAATAGGAGGGAGGATCTCTCTTTTGAGGTAGGTGATCATATCTTTCTCAAATTTTCACCATGGAAAAGTGTGATACGATTTGGGAAGAAAGGAAAGATGAGTCCAAGGATCATTAGACCATATGAAATTTTGGAGAGAGTTGGATCAGTTGCATACCGATCATATTCACCTCCGAGTTTATCTCATGTACATAATGTTTTTCAAATTTCAATGATAAGGAAGTACATGCCAAATCCATATCATGTTTTGATTATAGAGGTAGTTTAGTTGGAAGAGATTATATCATATGAGGAATAACCTGTCTAGATTCATGACCATAGTGAGAAGGTGTTTCAGAATAAGATGATTCATCAATTAAAGGTTTATGGAAAACCCATATAGTTGAAGAGGCAACATTGGAATCATAAAATGCAATGAGGGATAAGTACCCCCACTTATTCGATAAGTAAATAAATTATGGGGATGAAATTTCCTAAAGTGGGGAAGGATGTAACATTAAATTTATATAAATACTAATATATTTTCATATCTATGTCTATTTATGAATTAGATAGTGTTTTAGAGGCTTAAAATGAGAATAAATCCAATCTTAAGCATAAAATACTCTAATATTTTTAGAAGATTGTTTTACCGCCTTTTGATAGAAGGCCATTTTTAAATATAACTTTTGAAAATTTTATAAGATCTATTTTTCAAAATAAACTTATTCTTTAGAATTTGGAAATTGAAATTTATTTGGATAATTTTTTGGTATTTTTCTGATAAGGTTCATTTTTTAATGAATAGTGAAGAATAGTGCATTTTACTTCAAAACCGATTTTTCTTCTAATTTATTTATATAGTAAGATTGATCATTTAATTGGTTTTAAAGTGTAATTAAAATGTATATTTCCATTTAATTAAATGGTGGACATTGGAATTAATTTCACTTTTAAATTTGACATAAACAATTTTCAATCTTTTGATAGATATTGTTTCTTAAAAACAAACTATTTTTTGACAAAGGAAATTATATTTAGAGTAATTACTGCAATTTATTTTTTAGGAATTTGTTAAAATAGATTTCATATTTAGAATCATAAGGTCCAAATTATGTAATTAAGACTCTTTTTTGGACATTATGAATAGTAACGATGATAATTGTCTTTTATTATCACAATTAATTAGTAATCAGAACGTTAAGGGTAATAAAATAATATCATAATAATATAAAATTTCCCAAAAATCTGTCCTAATACTATGGGTTGTGTCATTGATGACCATGGATAGCCTTGGGAAAACATAGGGACCACATGGAATCACTTTGGTGTGATAGTGACCTTTTATCATATTATTTTCAATGAAAGGTAAATATAATAAAATTATGTAATACCTAAGTAAAAAAATTTTAATTTTGTTTACAGAAATGATCTCATAGAATCTAAATAGTCATTGGATATATAAAAATATTTCCAACATCATGGTATTTTTTTTATAATTTTTAGACATTAAATAAATAAATTTCTTTATGACACCATGATGATGCAGTGATTACATCATTTATGAACGATTTAAATAAAATGAAAAGATAATGTAAAAGATCAGACTTAATCTTTTCAAAAAGCTATTGGATGGGTGGAGTTAGATCCCTTATCACCTTATCCTCAAAATATATCATTGTGGGACATGTAAAATCCGAAAATCCTTTTATAATAAAGTATCATTTCAAGACTTACCAAAAGTGACCCTCCTCCCTCTTATAAAAGGACCCCACCTCTAGCCCCTTACCCACACCTCTCAATCCCTTGCCTCATCCAAACTGTTCTCATATTATCTCTAAACATCAATCTGTTACTCCTAGAAGCCTGACATTGGATAGAAGTCTTTCCAAGGAAGCCTTTGGCTCAAATCAAAAAGAGTAACTCGATTTAGAGGTAATGACTTCTCTCGAGTTTCTTCATTTTATTTTCCTTCTTCAATCACCAATATCCTCTTATTATTTGATCCCATAATAACACCAGTATCCTCAATATACTAGTATGTATTTATGATATGGATTCTACTTACACTTACACACACCTCCGTCTAATGGTTAAAGAACATACTGTTTCTATGGGTGGTGAATTACTACCTCACTAAACAATGATTGTAAAATCATCTTTTAACACCTTTAATGGTGGAAATTATGATGTCACTGTATTTATATATGATATATATGGTATTTATTTTTTTATATGCTTCTAAATTTTATTTTTAAATCGCATCTTTATGCTTTTCATGTTGTGGAACCGCAAAAATTTAATCTCAGGACGTGTAGACTACCGCCCAGTCATGTGATGTGACTCGTTAATGCCAAAAATGGAATTAATAAAGAATGGAATTAATGAACTTATATTACCTATATAAATTATATATTATATTGTAATTATAATATATATATGTCTTATTTAGTTTTAATTCCTTTAATATGACAATGAAATGATTGTAGTGTTGATGCGTACGTATGTCCTACCATCTCCATGAACGGTGCATTTTATTTTTTATCTCCAAATGTTATGGAATAGTATAAAATGAATATATACTGGATATATACGATATTTGAATCATTATTACCATTCTAGATATAATGTACTTATAACTACATGTGAAATTATTTTCAAAGAAGGTCATTTTTTAATCATGTACCGAACATTGACAAAACATATGATATGAACTCACCTAATTAACTAATTATTATAAAATGAAAATATGTGATATGAATTGAATAATAAACTTTAAAGTAAGTCCTTAAGAAATAAAAAAATGTGCCAATGTTTATTATTCCAGAATATAAATAAACTAACAAGACAAGTAGGACTTGAGGTAAGGTACATCATCACAATCTCCTTCCATTGAGGCATACTTCAATTTATATACAACCTTATTTTATTAGGTTTATAATAAACCCTTTTGACTTTTAATTTCATTCAAAAGGAATCTTTTTACATGATGCGTTTTACTAAATGAAAAAAGAGAATGTTTTTATCTTACGTATGCAGCAACAATGACTTCTTCGTCGCCGTGACCATTATTTAGGTTTCCACTTCCTCTACAAGCCATAACATTTCTTAAAATGAAAAAAATACCAAGTTTTACTTTTCTTTTATTTTGTTATTGAAAATTGTTTTGATAATATTTTATTTATATCAATGTGTTGTATTGATATCTTATGATTGAAATGTTGAAATGTTATGTTTTCTAAATACATGTTTTATGTGATATGGTTATGTTATGGATCTTGGGCATTGTTTATGAAGTCGGGTGGTTCCGTGATAATCTAATGGCGGGTGAGCCAGAGATATCTCTCCAACGCATTGGGTAACGCTATGGAGTTAAACGCCAAGGTTTCTTTGAAATGATTTTTGGAATATACTGTGATGGGTATTCTAAACGTAACCATGAGGGTTACTCCATACATAAGAATGTTATGAATACCTCAAGTTACCTTTATGTATTATTATTTCTAGGATTTATTCATAAATATTATGATTTCAGGAGGTTTGTTAAAGTGATTATGTTTTATGAGTACAGTATGATTTCATTGATTCTTATGTATACGTGGGCTAAGGTTTTCTATCCATATTTTTATATACATTACTGAGCTTTTAATACTCATCCCAAGTTTTGAAATGTTTTTCATAGGTCAATGGAAAAGTAAATGATGTGATGATAGTGTCTAGGAAGTGTCAAGAAAGAAACCATGTCTTATTTTAAATGTGTTTCCTTTTGTATAAATTATGAATATTGTCTTTGATGTGACCACCTTGATTAAATTTGGAATGTGATGCATGATTTATGATATAATTCCCTAAAACTGTAAACTTTAAAAGATACTCAATGTGATTTATTCAAATAACTCAATATTAAGTAATGTTTATGGCAGGGGCCTTATAATTTCCAAATCAGACGCCTCATCACTATGTGTGTTTTCTTCACAACCTTGTATCGAGATCATAATTTGTCTTCCACGCGGTGGAATCTTGAAATAAATCAATATGTACCCCGGTCATAAGGTTTTATATGTTGAGATGAATTTTATTCAAATGAAAATATATACACACTTATCCAAAAAATGTTTTCATGTATTTAGATGAATAGAGGAATTGAAGGTCCTTGTGTATGTATATGTCAGCATCCATACCAAGACTGGACTCCCCGATTATGAAATTCGGACTCACAACACCTAAAAATATTTCCCCAAAAACAAAACACAGACTCCCTATATATTTGGTTTGGCTAACAGACCATTGATACCACACTATCATGACAAGTCTATCGGGGCTCGTGTCATGACTACCCCAATCCAACCTCTCAAAGTCCAGGGGCCGGTGACTAGAACCAATGCCATCAACCTGTATGTGGGAGGAATTTTCTTGAGTAATTGTACGCACACACATTCCGAACCACGCCCAACACACTTAGAAGTGAAAAAATATATACTAAAATGAGACCGAGTACAAATTAAAAGATAATGAAAGTGGGCCAAAATACTATACTGACAAAGAGAATAGAAACAAAAATGTACAAAGAGGAGTTCTGATGTCTATCCATGGAAAACCCCACTTAATCGTATGATTAGTGAATCTACTAGAAGACTAAGTAGTATGTCCTATCATCCTTGTCCAACTGAGCCCAGCCTATTCCATGGCCACGAATCCCACCTACAAAGGGTCTATCGGTTCATTCCCATGGGGCTCCACCATGTCCCAGTCCACCTAGGTCTTTTTTAAAGTGTCAATTGTCTGCAGGGGACACGACATTCCTGGGAGGGGCCCATGCAAGGGTGGGAACCAAGAAACATAGTTGGGACCCCAAAACTGAAAGGGAAAGACCACATAACAATCATAAAATTAATTAATGAAGCACAAGACATCTCACACTATATATATTCTAGCATAGTGATAGTAGCATCATTTGTCATATCATCAAAAACTTCTACTAATGGTATAATCCTCCTCTATCGAGTATAGTGGGCCTTCTAGGTCACACATAGCCACTTCCCACTAAAATTGGACAGTTATGGTACTTATCCCTGATGGGAACTATGGGTATGTTGGGTCACATAGATCTGATCCCCACCGTGGGCCTATCAGGTCACACATATCTGGTCCCCACATGGTTGAACTAAGGTACTCCTCCTGTTAGTTATTTTTTGATTTCTTCTTGAAAATCATTCAATTCATATTCAAATATAATCATATAATAGAAAAAATATTGAACAAGTTAAAATATTTTATTATTTTTATTCCAAAACCTATATTTGTCTCCTATTTCATAAAATTGGAAATGAATTCACTGATCATGTGTACGGATGATTACAACCTCACGAACTAATGTGATTAGTTTTCCATAACATCCACTAATTAGTATGTGTATGAGGGGTATCTAGTAGAAGATCATGAATAATCTAGAGATAAGGAATCTAAGAGCACCAATAGAAATGAGAAAAGCCGGTCTTGGATTTTAGAAAAATCTAGATCCTATATCCATGGATGGAAATGGTTCCAAAATACCATAACCTAGGATCGAGGCCAATATTAGATAGTTTGAATATTTCAATATCCTGGGAGAGTAAGGATAGTCAATATATTCATAATATCCTTTTAAAAAACCTTAAAACATCCAATGAAGATATTAATCTCAGATAAAGTTAAATAAAGTATAGGAGGGGATAATGTATAAAAAGGGGGAAAACTAGAAATTTGGAAAAGGGTGAGTCCTCATTTTGGTGTACCACCATCATGGAGCCTCCATCTTGGTGTGATACCATCATGGTGCCATCATTAGTGTACCACCATTGTGGTGTGGGAATGTTTTGGTGAAAACTTTTGGTGAAATTGGATTTTTTTTAAACTCAAGAAACAAACCACAACAACTCCCAAGAACACAACAAGTACTAGTTTTTCTCAATGGAATTTTGTAGAGAAATCTGGGGCATTACATTAGATACCCATAAAACTATTCTCATCCAAATGAATTTGAAACCTAACTTAGATAAATGTTGGGTTCAGACAACCACCCTATAAGATTCCTCTCCTGGAGAAACTACCTTGTGTTGTTCACAAAGTGGAGAGAAAACCATTAAATCAAAGAACATCTCATTGAAATATAGCTCTAAGAAACTATAAAAAATAGAAGGACCCTCTTCCTCAAACAACCACCCAATCACTAATGGTTACACACTCTAGGCCCAATGATTTTGGAGATCCTTCCTCCACGTTAAGATATTATCCTCTTTGGGTGGCACTGAATTCCCCACACGTGTTCAACCACATATTGATTAATGTGAAATGATTAGGTATCAATGCCTCTCCTCACCATAGTTAGTACTTTTCACACACATTAATTATATAAGGAGATAACTCATGTCACATCTAACAAGGTCAAGTATTACTTCATAAAATGAAGACCAAAATAAAATCACAAAAACAGAACGTAGAAAAGCAATGGGTACTAGGCACACATTTTTTCTTCTCGTTCCCAAGTAACATCCTCAAGACCAACAAGCCTCCATAACACACGAACCAATGAAATGGTAGATCCACAAATCACCATATCTTCATGACCCCCAATTCGTAATAGTCGCTCGACGAACGATGTGCCATCATCGATAACATCATAATCTCAGTCAATGCAGTTAGAGTAATCATGTAGATAATGATGGAGATAAGAGACATGTTAGATTTCAGTGTCCCTCCCTAACCATGGTGGAATCTATTGCTAATATTCCACCTCACCCACTTATCCCAACACCATAAAAGGTCTGATAATCCTGGGAGAAATCGTTCTCCCTCTACCAAACCTCTGCTTCCCACGACATGGGGAAACCTTCAAGAATACATAGTACCCAACATCGTACCCCAAATTCCTCCTCTTATGACCGAAATATGACTTTTTTATATCATGTGATGACTTCATCCGCTCACAGACAAGATACACCCTCTATTTCATACACTACAACACATCTAAACCAAGAATAGTTGCCTCCCTAATTTTCATCCAGTATATGGGTGAATGACACTACCTCCGATATAGCGCTTCGAATAGAGCCATATCAATGGAAGAGTGATATATATTATTGTAATAAAACTCTACGAAGAGATAATGTCACACCCATGACCCACCAAACTCCAAAACACTTGTATGTAATATGTCCCCCAACATCTATATGGTCCTCTCTATCTCTCCATCTGTTTGATGGTGGAAATAATTGTAGAGGTGTAACTAGGTGAACAATAAATTCTATAGTCTTCTCCATAATATTAACATAAAACATGTATATTGATCAAAGAAAATGGATATTGGATCTCCTTTTAGCCACTCCTCTTCATTAACATACCTCGGTTATTGGGAATCCACTGTGATCGACTCCTAAGTCACCATGATGTGAGTTTATTTCGTTAACAGGTCCACTACCACCCATAGATAATCCCATACTCCCAGATAACTAGGTAATACTGTGATGAATTCCATAGATATTTCATAACAATTCCACTTGGGAAAATCTAAGCTATGTAACATAAAGTTAGTAACATGTGGCTCAACTATCAACTACGTACACACGAGGCGACGTTCCACAAACACTGCCAGATTATTCTTCACCCTAGGCCACCAAAACTACTCTATAAGGCCTCAATAAATTAAAAAAAACATTTATGCACCTCCATGGGTGAGCTATGTACCTCACAAGAAACATCCATGGACATTTCTACTAGGAAAAATATATTCAATCAGTAAAACATCTGATTCTAACAGCTCTCTAACCATCCCTCTGGAGAATAACCCTGGACAATGCGATCACACATCACATAAGTCTCTGAGATTACCTTATGATACTCCTCCACCTACCACACCATTAAAGGCCTCACTATCATTTGAAACTGGTATCCCCTTCCTCCATCCTCAAATATATCCAGATGCAAAGTGTCCATCACTTCTATTGCCTTCCAAGAATCCTCGTATTATTGAACTACCTCCTTCTATGACATATTTTTTAAGGTATCAACTACCATATTACCCTTTCATGATGTGTAAGAGATATCAAACTCATTTTCCAATAGAATCTATATCTACATTTTCTATCATAATTTCAGGTCTCACTAGTAGAAGATATACCATATGCTCTTGTGATCCCTAAAAACGACAAATCCCTCCCAATGAGGTAGTGTCACCGCAACATCAATGTGTATATGACTATGGAAAGATCTTGTTCATGGGTAAAATAGTTACATTCATGTGAGAATAACTGCCTCGAACTATAAGACATCCTCCCTGATGCTGAATCAGCACACATCATATGGCTAAACCAGATTCATCAGAAAACACATCGAATGACACCCCCTCCTCTAGAAACCTGAGCATTGAGGCACTGACTATCTTCCCCTTTTGGTATTTTAAAGTAGTCTAACACTGCTCACCCCACACGATGGCCAAGTCCTTTCTGGTCAATGTTGTTAACAGATCCAAAAGTCAAGGGATTTTGGGTACAAACCTCCAATAATATCACGCTATACCCATGAAGCTATGATCGTCCTCAATGATCATGGGTGCTGCCCATGAAACGACCACCTCAGCCTTTGATGGGTCCATTATTATCCCTTTTTGAGACACAACATGTCCATGGAAGTAAACCTTCAATTCTTATAAGTTGAAGTTGGACAAATTTTCATATAGATGATGGTTCCAGAGGAACTTCAAGTCTTTCCTGAGGTGCCTAACATGCTCCTCCATAGACATTGAGTACATTGGAATATCATTGATGCAAACGAAGACATACTGCTCTATGAACATGTTCAAGATATAATTCCTGGTCCACGTGTACATATAGGGTGCATTCATAACACTGAATGGTGAGGAAATGAAATCAAACAACCCATACCTGCACCTGAAAATTGTATTTATGATGTCACGCACTTTCTACCTAAACTGGTGACATCCTGACCATTGATCAATCTTGTAGAACTGAACTACTCCCATTAGCTGGAAAAAAAGATCATATATTCTCATGATAGGGAAACGTTTCAGGATTGTAACCTAATTCTGTTTATGGTACTCTATGCATGACCTCATGACACTATACTCATTAATCCTAAACTATTCTAGATCAATGTAGGTGACTCAATCGATCCGATAAAACCCATTTTGGTACATCCATCATCTTGAATCCACAAATATTGTTTCATAGAAGCCTCCATCTGATAGGGATCCATCAAACTCAAATGGGAACCGGGTTTCAATTTTTTCTTGAACTCAGCATCATGTCGAGGGGGTAGGGCCACAAAATCTTCTAGGAAGACAACTTGGATCTCTATAAACCCCAGAACCTCCACCATGTATGTGTTTGATGATACAACTAAATCCCGGCCAAAAAATAGAGAAGAGTATCCACACATTGAATTCCTACCTAATATCCCTTCTCATCAACAAAAACTCTATGTTCTTTGTCCACAACTGAAAATAAGACTCTTCTATAGATTTTTTAGATAATGAAATGAAAATTGAACAACCAATATAAACCATGGTGGACATTGTATGGATGCATCAGTGGAAGAAGAAGATTTCTAATGGACTATTGGAACCCCAACAACAGACTAAATCCAGAGTAAACCACATAATGACTAGTTTGACCTCCAACAGGCTTCCTTAACACACAGTTTATGAAAATTCACTCTATTTCTAGTCCCAAGGTATGGGATACACTGGGTACAACAATAGAGTGTGAAGCTCATAAATCAAAGAAAGCACACTCAATTGTACAAAAAGACTGATCATACCTTGAAAAACCACTAGACCCAATGGAACTACTACCTCGGGGGCCTGAAACTACCCACGCCTAAAACCTCTGCCCCTATATTGTCTATCACCTCCTCGATCATTCAATGGTCAAGTTACCTAAGGAGGACCCTATGTCTGGACACTTCTAGTTCTATTTATCCTCGATTGAGTGGGAGCCTGATGCCACTATAAATAGAAGTGTCTAACCAGCAACTGCTAGTGCTTTGGTGGGCGCTGAAACTACCCAACCCACTATACAAAGCTCACACAGGGCACCAGTTCTAAATATTTTCATGTAATCCTCATAAAAACCCCCTCAGTCCCATTATGATGGGTAAAGGGTGAGAACAAAGAAATATGAATGTGAACTATTGGGGATCATATTCTACTTGCCGAAAGCATGATGGCCTTGAAATCAGAGACATATTTCTGATTTCGTTCCCCTTTAATGAACTTAGCTGGATCCCCTCTCATGGTAAACCTCCCTATAGGTTTACTCTCTCCACTAATTTTTCCTTCTTCTGAACTTATATGTATATCATTATGGTAATGGGAGTAAATACATACTGAAGGGAAGCTCAGAGTGCCTCCTAAAATAGTCTTTCACACAAATCTACATTCAAAAATAGATACAGAGAAAATAATAGGAGATCCTTGAGCATGATCCCTTGTTCCCTTGCCTACATACATCCATACTAGAGGGAGAGAACCTCATTCCACTTCTAGTAACTCATTGTTGTGGAAATAAATTGTTCCTTAAATTCCTTCTCAAATTCAACCTTGGACACCACACTCTCATTTTTCTCCCCATGTAATGTTTCCACCAATAATGCACCACTCCTTAAATCTGGCCCACTACTAGAAGAATCCAACACTCCCTCAAGTTATGGATCAATGTAAAGGTGATTTTCATCTCCTCTATCTCGAACTTCGTCGCTATGATGGAAATGATGCCTTCGTACTTCCTCAGGTCTTCCGCTAAAAAGAACAAAGGGGGTTATTCTCCATGTAATCATCATCCTCTCGATCAACCCTCCACTGATCAACTAGGTCAACCTACTGGTCCTAAACTACTCATACCACCTGTGGGGGATTTCCAGGTTCCATAAATGAAATGTTAAACAAGGAACTCCAAATCCCAGGTAGTATAATATTTTCATTTATTAATTATTTTAATTATTTATTAAATTTAATTTCCCAAAATGAAAAACACACTCAAGAACACAATCCATTATGATACATGTACCTCTTGAAGTGTCTTTACCTTAAAACCAGTGTTTCCTCACTTGGGTATTCATGAGGTTCAGAGTCCTTGCATCTGATCATATGGGGCATTAAAATCCAATGTCCTATCTTTTCTTCCCTAGACAATATCACACATAAAGATCACACGTCATCATTTCCCTAAAACAGTATGAAATCCAAACTATGCATTACTCTAAAGTCCATCCTTTCCCTCAGACTTCAACATTGATACCATTCAATAATTAAACGCCTTCATTAAGATCATGGAAGGGATGGAAAAGTGTAATTAAATTCCTTATTCAAAATTTAGAAGAAATAATTACCCCTGAGTCCCACCTTTAATATGTCCCATAGTGGTTACTAGAAACAAGGGTATAGAATAATAGAAAAAATTAATGGAATTACCAGTTTTTTAAAACATTATATGGAGAAAATATGTTAAAATCCAAAAAAAACAGAAAATATTTATATAAAACATACCAAACTCCATCTCATCCATGATTTAAATGTAAATTTTGAGCACATCACAACTAGAGAACCAAATAAATTAATAGAAAATGAGACTAAGCAGTAGCATAGAAACTATCCTAACGCCTGAGCTATTAAATACCAGTAGGGTCCTCAATGTACTCATGGAATCATGAAAATAGTTTTATATCCTATGGGGATTATACATGTAAACCCTATAGGAAATCTATAACCATCTGTGCACAAGTGGGGAGACATAATCATTCTCTTTATGATAGAATAATAGATCCTCAACGGACCTACCAAGGATAAAAATCCATCCCAACCTCGCCATGGTGCAATCACAAACTAATTCATGTCCAGAATGGTAGTATTATATGAACATCGACATTTGGGTACCCAACTCCACATTCATGATGGTTTTCTTCTTATTTCTAATTTCTTACGTCATGATGCTACTACCACTCTTCCAAAATCCAGTTCCACTGCCAAAACTATCCCACACAGACCTGGCCCTCAAACCACACATACACCTCACCCCATAGACACAAAGAACACAACCACATAGCACATCCCACCCACAGACATCTGGGCTACAACAACCAGTTTTATCTCCTAAAGACACCTGGACATCATCTTGAAGACACAAGGGATAACAATCATGTCCTGTAAACACATAGTCCCCCAATCCACAAAACAATACCTAAAGGATCTTGTACAATGTAAACTCTAATCCATTACTGCATTCCCAAATACGCTCGAGTGGTGAGAACCTGAACGAGTGTGTGGGGAATAATGTCAGTGACCCTCCATCCATCCTCCCACAATGATGATGGGAAATACACCCTCCCCCATGAGATGGGGGTGTTCTGTACATGGTGTTCAACAAGGGCGGGGCGCATACAGATATCAAAAAGAACTAAAATTTATACATATAGGTAAGAAACATCATCCCACACTATGGATTTAAAACAAACAACCAACACACATATAACCACATTTTTTGCTACCCCTATACGAACATTCAAATAAATAGCCAAAACGAAATAAAATCCTAACCTATTTTCATATATCCACTTTATATTTGTTAATTAACAGGTTAGCTTTATTTTATTCTTGAACTACCTAGGGATTCTAAGAGGAAAAACATCTACAACCACTTATAGAAGGCCGCTAAACACTACCAATGAAAATGAAGAACTATGGGCCATAGTGAGGAAGTGTAAGTTAACCCTCATTCATAAAAATATAAAAAAACAACCAACTTGTAGTACCACTACACACCCAATATTCCCTAAACATTTGTTTTAACAATTCCAAATATCATTATTCAATGTTATCCCACACAATAATCATTTCTAAACTAGATCCTGTATCCCCAATGCACAACAACACCACACCTAACACACCTATTAACATGAAGTCTGATCAAAACCTACTCATACAGAATTTCTTCCCAACCATAGCCTGGAAGTAGTATCACGACACAACATGTATTGTGGACACAAGATAATGTATAGGAGGTCACACTTCCTACATGATTTTCAATTCTAAAATAAATCAATCTCCAATCATGTGAATCTTTCACAGCTATTGTAACAACCCATACACAAAGCCCACTGTAAAACACCAGTAAAATGTTTCCCCACTACACAAACATACCCTTCTACATTCACTAGACCTAAACCTCACTCCACCCCCATACCTGTAACAATGATACCAACAACAACTTTACACAACCCACATGAAGTAAAAAACCTAACCAAACAATGCACAAAACCACACCATTTTTAAAGTCATATACAAATTTATCAATATGGGTTATTTAATTCATCATTAAATAACAAGGGTGATCATAGAATAGGTTTGATATTGTGCATCCAATTATTTAGACAAGAATATGTGATTAAGAAGATTTTGTGTCATAAACATTTAACAAAGAAACTGAAAAACCGAATATCATTAAACAACTAGGCCACAATGACAACATAGCCGCCCTACCTTAACATGGTTGTCGGGTCCTGGCCCGCCAGGTACCACTAGTTTCCCCGCAGACATGTGATACCCACCCATGGGTCTACCCACTTTCCTAACGGGTCATATGACTAATGGCAGTCCCCACAGGCCAATGCATGTCCTTTCTAGTGTGCTTTGTCCTCACTCACACACACCCTGAGAAACTTCCCAAAAGGTCACCCATCCTGATCACTACTCCAAGCCAATCACACTTAACTATAGAGACCACCTAAGATTAAACCCCCTTGAAACCCCCCTTTAACTGGGGTAAACCGTCAACTCACTAATAAAAGTGGGGGGAGCCTCTTCAACACCTCCATAGTTTTAATTGTGCCAACATACCATAATAATTTTGCAAACTACCCCTTAATCAATTAATCCATTTTGAATATTATGCCAATGACGTAATATGTAATGCCCCGACCCTAGATAACCAGAGTCGGTGCATTATTACATAACATTGTCATGATCACAAAGGATAAAGTCTCGAAAGACCGATTATTTTAGTAGTCTTAGAAACACTAGATATATTCATAAGTCTTACATTACATCATAATGTAAAAAAAACTGCAACAACATCTTGTCTTCATATCCTCTCATACTATCCCTGAAGTTCATTCATAAATTACTTCTTCATAATCCTGGGAAAAATTAAACATTGAAAGGGGTGATCTCAGATGCTCAATAAGGATAACATTATAGAAGATGCTTTCATATATAAGAATAAACACTTACGGCAGTTTATAACTAAAACGAAAGCCTTTTAAACTTGAACATTAGCATAAAATGGCAAAGATAAAATAAAATAATGCCATTTACGTACATGGATATTCTACTAGTCTAATGATCACATGCAATATCAATAACCACTTTCATAATGATGGAATGCATAATGCCAGACTATGATAACCACATAACCAAGGCCTCGTTCCAAGACTACAAATAAGATTTTGCCAAGGCCTTGTGCCAATTCACTAGTTTGTCTCATGAGACCTACCGATGCATCAAGCAGAAATAGCGGGCTCCACCCATCACTTATTAAGTCCAATTAATTCCTCATATGAACAGGTATAATCATAACATAAAAATTCGTATTAATACTAGCATACGAAATGTCAATACTTTAACTACAAATCATGAATGGTATAAAAATAGCACATCCACAGGCAAAAATAACTCATTTGATTCAATATGGAAGATTGTATTGTATCACATTAACCTCAATCAAGAATAATGATGGATGTTGATATAGAAGAAAATAATCATCAAAACTATTTGAGAGAAATATCCCCCTTTTTCTTGAAATCATTTAATAGTCACACTATTTGTCAAGAAGCCATTTAAAAATAGATTTTTGAATCAAAGTGTCCCATAACAGATTGAAACATTTAAAAGGAGTTTTAATTTTAAATCTTTAATGTGCATATAAATAAATCCTTCAAACCATTTTTAAAACATGGACATTAATGAGAAAGATTTAGATGAATAAGTCTTTAAAACATTTAAAAATGGTATTTTAGTTAGAGATTCTAACCAAAAGAGAGACACTTGAATACAAATAATTGTGGTAATCAAAACATTGTAATATCATGAGAATAATGGGATTCATGATATACTATGTCAAAGTACAATATATACACCTTATAAAAGTGATTTGGTGTATAAAAACAACGAAGTCTCAATGGAATGTAAATTGAGATGAATTCTCTTATAAAGACCGTATCCTTAGGTTAAGTGTAAATCAAAGACATAATTATGTTTGAAAAACATAAATACACTCAATATGATTGAATATTTAGTGTAAATCAATCAGATGACATTCACACATATTCTTGTAAAAACAACACCAATGAATTGGATATTTTACTCAACAAATGGAGATTGAGATAAAATTACTCTTATCAAGTTCATACCGATCACTTGAGAATTTATCAATGGAGTGATTATGTGTATCAAAAGTTTATCCACAGAATTGGGAGTGGAAAATATGACATAAGAAAATGAATAGTAATTCCACACATAATCTTGGAGTAAATTAATCAATGAAGTATACGTAAAGCCGAATGAGTGGAAATTGAAATATCAAATTCCCTTATCAATTTGGTAACTTACAAAACATACACCCAAGAAAAAAGGATCATACAATGATGATGTAAATATCCATAAATTAGAGTATTTTACACAATGAATACAATCATGGGTAGTACACACACCACATGCAATAAATAAGTGGTGAATAATGGAAATCTCACAAAATTAAAAGTGAGATTAGAAACCCCTTACCTTGAAATTTTCCAAGGTTTGGGGTTTGTTAACCTTTTTTATAATGTTGAAATAATTGTTATTAAATTATTCATTAATCCTATACATTAGTATTATATCATATATGATCTTTTAAGATTTCTTTGTTAATAATATCTTAGAATTATCGTCGTTTCGGGTGTTAACTTACTCGTTTTATTTTATATGTTTTGTTACATAAGCCATGTTTTTCATGGATAGGTTGTATATTATTCATATCCATAATTATATAAAGTTGTTAAACATTATTTTTAAATCATAAAATGATAATTATACTTGAATGGATATGATGGATAATGAATCTCTTCGCGTTCATGGAGACGACAGTCTGTACGTACGCACGAACAACAATATCATTCTTTTGATATTAAAATAATATATAATTGGATGGTATATCATATATTCATAATAATTATCTTGTTATATATATTATTTAAATGAGTTTCACATCATTATTAAACCAACTACAATAATAATATATTTAATAATAATTACACCACGACGTGGAGACGGTGAGCCGTACGTATGCACGTATGGTGACATGTTATTCAAAGGGTGGATAGAATACTGAATATGGTTGTACCATATTTATAATAACATCACAGTATATATAACATACTAGAGTTATTATTTTAGAATGGTAATAACAAAGAAAGAAGAAGTGGAAGAAGAAAGAAACTTGAAAAGGGGTGGTGAAAACATTACCTCTTCTTCGGGTTCTTCCTTTTGATTTGGTCAATATGGCTCCTTAGGTTGTCTTTATGATCAAAATAATGCCTCTAAGTTGTAGTGAGGGAAGTTGAGAGTGTATTGGGGCAGGTTCTGGCCGACAAAAAAGGCTTTGAATGTGTGAATAAATGAGAAGGAAGAGTGCCCTTTTATAAGAGGGGTGAGGGGCACCTTTCGAAAAGCTATAAATATTAATTTATAATAAATTTATATTCGGTTTATAATAGATCAAAAGTTTATTATTTAAAGGTTAAGGTGGTTATGGGTCTAAAAACACTCAACCAATAGAATTTAGACAGGTTTGGGTCATTATATTAACCTTATCTTTAAGTATTAACTCTTAGTTAATTAGTTTCACTTTTACAATGTCTCTTTGTATTTTTATATTATATGGTTAATAAACTTACCATATACATCCAAGAGACCCCAAGTAGTCCATTAATGATACAAATATCATGATATAAGTCCCTTTTCCTAACTTTAGATTTTTAATAATTTAATATCAATTAATAATATAATATTTGTTTTAAAAACTCTTTTATGTCAATTTTGACACTATTCAATAGTTTATTTTTTTGAAACACATAAAAGAATGATTACTTCCAAAAAAAAGCTAATTAAATCAATACTAATATGTTATATTAACCTAGAAAATTAGTGTAATTCAATAAAAGTCTCAAATTATATTTATTTGGGTATTTATAATATCAATTATTCTAATTTTTCACTATTATGGTAAATAGTGTATCACCATTGTGTCATAAATAAATTAACTTATTTAATGTCTAAAAATTATAAATAAAATATAATTATGTATGAAATTATTTTATATTTCTAATGAATATTTATAGTCTAAAATACAACATATATAACCCTATGTAACAATTGTTTTTCTAAAAGATATATGCTTGTGTCATTTTTGTATTTATTTTAACTTAATTAAAATAAAGACTCATTATGACTTACAAGTGGATCCATGGGGTCCCAAAATCGACCCAAAGATGCCCATGGTCGACCATGTTTCAACCAATAGGGTTCAGACACGTTTTAGGATAATTTAGTATTATTATAATATTATTTTTTGAACCCTTGTTTACCAGATTTACCCTTTAACCATGGTTAATAAAATATTTACCGAAGTAATTATCCAAAATGTCTAAAAATAAAAGTTACCTATTTACAAAATATGAACATCTTGATTCCAAATATGGAATCAATTTTTCCAAATTCAAAATATAGAAGTGGAAGAAATTAATTTAAAATTAATTCCCGTTGTTAAAACAAAAAAAGTGTTTTTAAAAGATAATAACTATCAAAAGATTGGCATTTGTTTATGTCTGGTTTAAATGTGAAATTATGTTCAATGACCAACATTGTATTACATGGTAAAACTATATTCTAAATATACTTTAAATCCACTCAAATTCATAATTTATCACTATTAATTATTTTGAATAAAAAAGTTGTTTTTAATTAAAATTTAGTAATTTTAACTATTCATCAAAATATGAAAGTTATCTGAAAAGTAAACAAATTTCACCCTAGGCTAATTTCGATATTTCGAATCCAAAAATGAAGTCCATTTTGAGAGATAGAATTTATAAAATTTCAAAAAGTAGGTATTACTATTCATAACAGCTAGTTTGATTAGTTGTGGTGTGTTAGAATCTCGATGTTGCGTACAATGCACGCCATTACATTATTCAAAGGGAAACATACCATGGAATATTGGGGTGTTACATTCTCCCCTCCTTCAATAAATTGCTTCCTCGCAATTTTATTTTTAAAATTGGGCTTGATAATATAATGGAAAGTCCCACATCGGAAAAAGAGTCAAGAAAACTATCACTTTAAAAGAATGAAAGAGAGGTATAAAGGTCACCCAAGATAAACCATACTCGGATTCCATGTAGAAAAACATGGATATGGACGATAAACTATGTGTCATGTTCTAATGGATAGGGATAGAAATCATGATCAGGAGAAAGTTAACAATAAGAAAACCACAAACTTGTGTTGGGACAAACTGTCATTAGTCTCCTAGCAGGAAAGTAAATGGACAACATTTTTTGTTTTAAGTTACATTACATAAGGATGAGGAATTCATTTATGATATTGGCTAAGAATATTGAGATATATACTTACTTTTAATTAGAGTTTCATTATTTAATAAATTTCCACCACTAACTCATTTTTTTTAAACGATGAGTAATCAAGAAGACTTGGTCACACTGGAAGAGTTAGAATAAACATCTATAGAATCACATGATTCATGCAAGATAAACTATATATTTACATTGCCTATAGAGATTAATGTAAACCAAAATGGTTAGTACAAGATCTAATTATCCCCCAAAAAGATATTCCTTGAGAGAAATAAACACTAATCTTAATTTGTAAAATTAACCCAACAATACCCCAAAGTTAAATAAATACCATTCAATAATCAATTGTCCTTAAAATCCTTCAATGTAATCCAAACATTTATTGAAACCAAAAACATAGATGAATTTGATTATGTAGTCTCCCATGTTAAATTGTATCTCCAAATGACATCAAATACCTTTAAAGTCACATACTTAAAAGTAATTAACCTCATCACATATTCTCTGTAATATGTTAATCATTTCCATAAATAACCCAAATCACTATAAATACACAATAAAAACGTAGATAAAAATCTACCATTACTCCACAAATGAAACCCCATAGTATTCTATTTTCCTTGGGCATATAGTGTTCCCAACAAAGCGAACATCTTCCAGAATAACATTTATCCCTTAATCACCAAATAATTTTCTTATACCAAGGGTATTCATTTAATAAGACATAAGAACCCAAATCAAATTATTATTGATCAATAAAATCATTTAACTAAAAATAATTAGTCACACTATCCAGGGACATCATGTAGTCCAGTGGTAGGCGATAAATCCTAATCGCACTTTGGTTGGGGGATTGATTCCCGCAGCTTTGTCCGACGTGACGGGTTGTCACACGGTCTACGTGTTGTCCTTTTTCAAAAACTATATTTTATAATATTACCAAAATGTGATAATTTCCTCAAAATACCATAACAACATTTAACCAAAAATTTTATATCATACCTTGAATTTTCATCCGAAATTATAATAACTTATAATTATCTCAAACCCCAATGATCATATAAAATCAAATGGTTATTTATACCTATATCCACAAGAGAAGAGATAATTATTCCTCAAATATCATTCTCACATGGAAAACTGGGGGGTTTCAAATACAATAGAAAATTATTCCAAAGTAAACCAATCAACAAGAAGCACTAATACTTTTTAAACATTTCTACAACCATTTATTTACACATAGATTCTTCTTTGACCAAGAAAATATCCTATAGAATAGGGCATTCACTCGGGTATTGGTCAGGTCCCCTACATTTACGGAAAATGACTGTAAATGGACTCTTGGGACCATTTTTATCTTCTTCCATACCACTCTTCATTTTTCTTTGGCAATTCTTCACTTTATGCCTTTCCTTCCCGCATGTAAATCATTTCTTTGTCCCATTGAAACACTTTCCTGGGTGTCTCCTTCCACATTTCCTGCATGATGGAAATTGAGGATTCCTTTCTCCATGGTCTCCACTGCTGGAGCTCTTATCATTCACCACATTTCTCATCTTTTTTGAGTCCGGGAATTGGTTAATATATACATTTTTTATCATATTTTTGGATAATTGATTTGGAATAAAGATGATATCTTTTACGCCTATCAACATTCCATTTTGATGCTCATTTCCACCACTATTCCCACCTTGTACATCATTCCCAATGTCACTATGACTTCCTTGGAATCCATCCATTGACTAAAACCAGAAATCATTGTTTGAGTAACAGTAGTCATAAAATCATTTAGAGATTAACATGTCATAATATTCTCAATTTGAAACACATTAGGATTAACCAAGGTCATTTACTCTCATCTTATATATTTAATATTTCAATTCTGTTAGTAATGAAAATGTAAATTATCCTAAGAATATCCCACGTGAGTTTCGTAACCAAGAGTGAAACAAGGCCCGTTGTCGTGCACCAGTTCCCGTTCGAGTCTAGCTCAAAGCGGTGTTTTCAGGTTTTACCCCGAGGTACATCTGTGCCTGAGCCTCCTCTACCTGCTCGTATCCAGACAGGGATGTATTTCTTGGAAAACTCACAAAATATCTACAATACCGAAATTCTAGGAAGTTCTTATATACTAATCCTCAATGATCATCTTAGGTCTACGTGATCTAATCAGAGTTTATCTAAATCTAGCTCCCAAGGTTTGTACTAAACTTTCTCTGATACCAACTATAACGCCCCGACCCTAGATACCCAGAGTCAGTGCATTATTAAATAACATTGGCATGATCACAAAGGATCAAGTCTCGAAAGACCGATTAGTTTAGTAGTCTTGGAAGCACTAGATATATTCATAAGTCTTACATTACATCATAAGGTAAAAATACTACAACAACATCTGGTCTTCATATCCTCTCATACTATCCCTGCAGGTCATTCATAAATTACTTCTTCATAATCCTGGGAAAAATAATACATTGAAAGGGGTGAGCTCAGATGCTGAGTAAGGACAACATTATAGCAGAAGCATTCATAGATATGCATAAACACTTAAGGCAGTTTATAACTAAAACGAAAGCCTTTTAAACTTGAAATTCAGCATAAAATGGCAATGATAAAATAAAAAAATGCCATTTACTTACTCACATGGATATTCTACTAGTTGAATGATCACATGCAATATCAATAACCACTTCCATAATGATGGAATGCATAATGCCAGACTATCATAACAACAGATCCAGGGCCTCATTCCAAGACTACAAATAAGATTTTGCCAAGGCCTTGTGCCAAGACACTAGTTAGTCTCATGAGACCTACCGATGCATTGAGGAGCTATAGCAGGATCCACCCATCACTTATTAAGTCCAATGCATTCCTCATATGAATATGTTTAAAAATAACATAAACATTCGTATTAAAACTAGCATACGAAATGTCAATACTTTAACTACAAACCATGAATGGTATAAAAATAGCACATCCACAGTCAAACATAACTAATTTGATACAATATAGAAGATTGTATTGTATTACATTAACCTCAATCAATAATAATGATGGATTTTGACATAGATGAAAATAATCATCAAAACTATTTGAGAGAAATATCCCCCTTTTTCTTGAAATCATTTAACAGTCACACTATTTGTCAAGAAGCCATTTAAAAATAGATTTTTGAATCAAAGTGTCCCATACCACTTTGAAACTTTTAAAAGGATTTTTAATCTTAAAAATTTAATTTCTATGTAAATAAATCCTTAAAACCTTTTATAAATCATGGACATTAATGATCAACATTTAGATGAATAAGTCATTAAAACATTTAAAAATGGTATTTTAGTTAGAGATTATAACCAAAAGAGAGACACTTGAATACAAATAATTGAGGTAATCAAAACTTTGTAATATCGTGAGAATAAAGGGATTCACGATATACTATGTCAAAGTACAATATATACACCTTATAAAAGTGATTTGGTGTATAACAACAAAGAAGTCTCAATGGAATGTATATTGAGATGAATTCTCTTATAAAGACCATATCCTTAGGTTAAGGATAAATCAACGACATAATTATGTGTGAAAAATATAAATACACTCAATATGATTAGAAATTTAGTGTAAATCAATCTGATGACATTCACACATATTCTTGTAAAAACAACACCAATGAATTGGATATTTAACTCAACAAATGGAGATTGAGTTAAAATTACTCTTATCAAGTTCATACTGATCACTTGTGAATTTATCAATGGAGTGATTATTTGTATCAAAAGTATATCCACAGAAATGGGAGTGGAAAATATGACATAAGAAAATGAATATTAATTCCACACATAATCATGGAGTAAAATAATCAATGATGTATGCGTAAAGCCGAATGAGTGGAAATTGAAATATCAAATTCCCTTAGCAATTTGGTAACTTGTGAAACATACACCCATGAAAGAAGGATCATACAATGATGATGTAAATATCCATAAATTAGAGTATATTAAACAATTAATACAATCATGGGAAGTACACACACCACATGTAATAAATAAGTGGTGAATAAAGTAAATCTCACGAAATTAAAAGTGAGATTAGAAACCCCTTACATTGTACTTTTCCTTGGTTGGGGGTAGTATAAACTCCTATATAATATTTAAATAATTGTTCTCAAATTATTAATTACTCCTATAACTTAATATTATATCATATATGATCTTTTAACATTGCTTTTTTAATAATATCTTAGAATTATCGTCGTTTCGGGTGTTAACTTACTCATTTTCTTTTATATGTTTTGTTACATAAGACATGTTTGTCATGGATAGGTTGTATCTTATTCATATCCAGAAGTATATAAAGTTCATAAACATTATTATTAAATCATCAAATGATAATTATACTTCAATGGATATGATGAATAATGAATCTCATCGCGTTCGTGGAGACGGTAGTCCGTACGTACGCACGAGCGACAATATTATTCTTTTGATATTAAAATAATATATAAATGGATGGTATATCATATATGCAGAATCATTATCATGTTATATTTATTATTTAAATGAGTTACACATCTTTATTAAACCCACCCAAATAATAATATATTGAATAACAATTACACCATGACGTGGAGACAGTAAGTCGTACGTACGCATGTATGGTGACATGTTATTCAAAGGGTGGATAGAATACTGAATATGGTTGTATCATATTTATAATAACATCACAGTATATATACGATACTGGAGTTTTTATTTTAGAATGGTAATAACAAAGAAAGAAGAAGTGGAAGAAGAAAGGAACTTGAAAAGGGGTGGTGAAAACATTACCTCTTCTTCGGGTTCTTCCTTTTGATTTGATCAAAAGGGATCATTAGGTTGGCTTTATGATCAAAATAAGACCTCTAGGTTGTAGTGAGGGAAGTTTAGAGAGTATATGGGCCGGGTTTGGCCGAACCAAAAGGATTTTAAGGTGTGAAGAAATGAGAAGGAAGAGTGACCTTTTATAAGAGGGTTGAGGGGCACCTTTGGAAAAGATAGAAATATTAATTTATAATAAATTAATATTAGGTCTCTAATAGCTCCAAAGTTTATTATTTAAATTATAATGTGGGGAGGGGTCGAAAAACACTCAACCAATATAATTTAGATAGGTTTGGGTCATTATATTAACCTTATCATTAAGTATTAACTCTTAGTTAATTAGTTTGACTTTTACAATGTCTCTTTGTATTTTTATATTGTATGGTTAATAAACTTACCATATACATCAAAGGGATCCCCAAGTGGTCCAGTAATGATACAAATATCATGGTATAAGTCTCTTGGCCTCACCTTAGATTTTTAAGAATTTAATATCAATTAATAATATAATATTTGTTTTAAAAACTCTTTTATGTCAATTTTGACAATTTTAAATAGTTGATTTTTTTTAAATACATAAAAGAATTATTACTTCGAATAATGTTAATTATTGAAATAATAATAAGTCATATTTACCTATAAAATTAGTATAATTCAATAAAAATCTCAAATTATTTTTATTTGGGTATTTATAATATCAATTATTCTAATTTTTCACTATTATGGTAATTACTGTATCACCATTGTGTCATAAATAAATTAACTTATTTAATGTCTAAAAAGTATAAATAAACTATCATTATTTAGGAAATTATTTTATCTTTCTAATGAATATTTATATTCTAAAATCCAACATATATAACCCTATGTAACAATTGTTTTTCTATAATATATATGCTTGTGTAATTTTTGTATTTATTTTAACTTAATTTAAATAACGTGTCATTATCACTTACAAGTGGATCTATGGGGTCCCAAAATCGACTCATAGAAGCCCATGGTCGACCATGTATCAACCAATAGGGTTAAGACACGTTTTAGGGTAATTTTGTATTATTATATAATTATTTGTTTAACCCTTATTTACTGGATTTACCGTTTTACCATGGTAAATAAAATATTTACCGAAGTAATCATCCAAAATGTCTAAAAATAAAAGGTACCTATTTACACAATTTAAACATCCTGATTCCAAATATGGAATCCATTTTTCCAAATTCAAAACACATAAGTGGCAGAAATTAATTTAAAATTAATTCTCGTTGTTATAACAGAAAGAGTGTTTTTAAGAGATAATAACTATCAAAAGATTGGCACTTGTTTATGTCGGGTTTAATTGTGAAATTCTGTTCAATGACCCAAATTTTATTACATGGTAAAAATATATTATAAATATAATTTAAAACCACTCAAATTCATAATTTATCACTATTAATTATTTTGATTAAAAACTTTTTTTTAATTAAAAATTAGTAATTTTCACTATTCATCAAAATATGAAAGTTATCCGAAAAGTACCAAAATTTCACCCTAGGATAATTTCAATATTACAAATCCAAAAATGAAGTCCTTTTTCAGAGATATAATTTATAAAATTTCAAAAATTATGTATTACTATTAATAACGGCTAGTTTGATTGGTTGTGGTGTGTTAGAATCTCGAAGTTGCGTACAATGCACGCCATTGCATTATTCAAAGGGAAATGTACCATGGATGTTTGGGGTGTTACATAATAAATATTATAATATATTTTATTTTTCTACCTTTTCATTTTGGGTGTCATTGGGGAGAGGATAAAGTTGGGAGAAAATCTCTCAGTGAAGAATGCTCGACCGAAAAAGAACGCTCCACCGATGATGATCGCTGATGATGAATGCTATAGACTATGAAGAACGATCATGACTTCAACCTTCTTCCTAAAAACATTACTTCGATGTAGGATGTGTTCTTCTACAACAAATCGACGTCTGCCTTCTCATTCCAATGTCAAACAACAATGAACAAGGTAGGGGTTAAATGATATTTGATTATCACTTCACAAGTACACCACATCTTTTCTTTTGCGGGTTGGGAAGAATCATTGCGGGAGGATTTGATGTTCTTTTTTCTTGTGAACCTTTTGCTACTGCTCTAAGGCATAGAGTGTGGAAAAAACTAACATGGATCGTCCTCTCCGCAACCCTTGTGTTGATTTGTGGTGTTCTTTGAAATGGTGGAAGGCGACGAAGGAAACAAATGCAACAACACCACCACCCATGGCCTCTGCGACCTGTCCCCCCTGCAGTTCCCCGAACTCTCAGTAGAACCAGACCCATGTCACCGCCGACCGAACCGGCCTCGCACTCACTACCGGCCGAACCAGCCCCGAGCTGTGCTGCTCCCCAGCTGCGCAACCCTGCCCCCCGGCCACCCCAGCCACTCCGGCCACCCAGCCACACTGGCCCTGGTCGTGCCACCCACTAGCCTAACCGGCCCCGGCCATGCCACCCCATCCCCAGGGGAGAGCCACCCCGATCTGCGCCCTTGTGGCCCTCTGAGCCAAACTGGCCCCGCACCTCGGGATGAGCAGCCCTCCGAGCTGAGCCGCATACGCAGCGCCTTACGGGGATAACCTCCCTCACACCGTCATGTGGTTGGTCCGCATCCTCACGGCTGATCCATGGCCTCACGGCTCTCCACATCCCCTCGTGTCCTGCTGGGCAGGGCCCAACTGTCCGGGAAAGACCCAACAGGTCAGGTCGGGTTGACCCATACTAGGTCAACCTAGAAAATTTAATAACTAGGGCCTGGAGACTACACATCCAACCCGCCATAACATGGCCATCATGTCCTGGCTCTCCAGGTACCACCAGTTGCCCCGCAGACACGTGATCCCCACCCAAGGGTCCACCCACATTCCTAAATGAGTCATATGACTAATGATAGTCCCCACCGATCAATACATGTCCTTTCTAGTGTGATTTTTCCTTACTCACACACACCCAACAAAACTTTTCAGAAGTTCACCCATCCTGATCACTACACCAATCCAAACATGCTTAACTGTGGAGTTCTAATCAGATCGGCTCCCAAAAAAGAAGGTGAACATTGTTGATAAGAGTCATATCAATTAGTCATTTAACTCTTTATCATTATGGGGTGTTTGATTCTCACCCCTTTAGACCACAACATCCATGTTGTGGCCCTTACATCTCAACCCGGGAAGTGCACCACACTTAATGCTAGGTACCACCTCTGATACCAAATGTAACAACCTGGCACTGGTGATAGCACAACCACCCCACCATAACATGGTCATCAGTTCTAGGCCCACCAGGTACCACATGTTGCCCCACATACACATTATCCCAACCCAATGGGTCAGGCTGGCTTGACCTGAACCAGGTTAGCCCAGACCGGGTCGGGCCGGGTCAGTCCAACTGGGTATGACCAAACCCGACCCTGCTACGATCTACTTACTCTCCTTCGGCCATATCTTTTTCACATGATGTCCATTTGACGAACTATCACAAGAGCTGGAATTCTTGGAGAAAGAAGGACCTTTTGATTATACCCTACTAGATTTTTGGGTATAGGTGAGGTACGATCAGGTTGGATTGAGCACGAATCCAACTGGGCCCCTGAGACTAAAAGGCTAAAAACTCACAAATTGGGCATCTGTTTGATGCACCGTCTGTTGCGTTGGGACCCCTATGACATGGCGGACCTTCGAGGTACTTCTTTGTGGGAAATCAAGACATTTGGGGTATCAAACAGTAGATTTTGGAGAGAATCCTCTCAGAGAAGAGCGAGTGTATTGCAAAGACCTAGTAGCATGCTGAGACCTGATGATTGCAGATCGTTTTTTGATTCGGAGTGACTCTACATGCCCAGTGGGGAGTGCCTTGGTTTCGCGGATGACCCACGGTGGTGAGAAACTATGTATGACGTGGAGGGTCCACGTCACTCGATAGGAGGAGTACCATAGTAGGAAATGAGGGGGGACGTGTTTGGTGACACGGTAGACCCATAGTGGGGACTGCACTTGGTGACGCAGTAGGTCCACAGTACTCGACTGGAGGAGTACCTCAACAGTCCAAGGTTAGTGGGAAGCACGAATTGTGTCACGGAAGGCCCACTGTACTCGATAGAGGAGTATTTCTCTAGTAGCCGAGGTTTTGAGAAAGTGACCAGAGATGTTACTTGATACTACACCTAGAATAAAACCCAGGTTGAGTTGAGTCAGTTTTTCTGTGTTTTCCTTATGATTGAGTTTGATTAGTTGATAATATAGGTATATGTATGGGAATATACATAATTATAATTATCTATTGATTTCATTCATTGTATATTATACTTGGTGGATTTTGTGAGACCTTGAGGGTCTTGGGATCCCTAATGAAAATCGTTATATTGAACCCTGCACAGATTATTCCCTCACCTTGTAATATTGGATGCAGACGATGGAGAACGCTGAATGGGGCTGAGAATATCGCGATTGGACGATACCTGGAGGTGGACCTTACGAGGAGTCGGTACATGGAGGGGATAGATGGATGAGGAGCATTGACGAGGTGATCTGTACCTACCCTTTAGGTAAGAACCTTGGAGGATGACCATGTTGCTGTTTTCATTTTTCTTTAATTGTACTCCTACTTTCAGTTTCTTGTACTTTACTATTGGGCATGGAATTCTTCCATTTTTACTTTTAACAAAACTTTGATATACAGTTTTACATGGTGTCTCGTATCTTGTTGTGTGTTTGGTTAGATGTTATTGTAGGTTATAAAGGAAATGCCTTCGCAATTTTAGGGAATTACGCATGTGGTGCTAGTCGCCAACCCCGGGACTATGGAAGGCGGGAATGGGGAAGTCACGGAATGAGTCCCAGGGGACGGGTCATGACACATCACCAGTGAAAAAACAAAGAAAACCAATGATCATGGTTTTAAGAAGTAATAAAACAACAAAAACCCATAAAAGGATACAAAGATAATAGGTAAACCAAATGATCAATATCAACCATCTTTTATTCCATACATGTTATCTTTTAAACATCACTTCTCTGAATTTTTTTTATTCGAATAAGAAAAGTATTCATGGATTCTTCACAAGGATTCTTTAGTACACCCACCTCGCATGATAGAGAAATAAATAGAGGAAGAAGAATCCCTTTCTGAAACAATAGGTGAACAAAACACCTATTTTTTTCAAATCAGAGCATCACGCAAATTGTAGTAAACTCCAAGAACATTGAGTAGGAGGCGTCTCTAGAACAGGTGCATGAGTCATCTATAGAGGAGTGATCTAGGTTCACCTTGGGAAAAGGGAAGAGATGAACTCATATTTTACAAAACAAATCCAGATTCTATGTCAATAGAAGGAATTAGTTATAAATTCCATTAACATGGGATTGTTGTCATGATCATGTGGTTTGAATATATAATTGTACCATGAGTGTTAGTATATTAAATAAATAATTAATATTCTTTAAAAATCCCTTAAAAATTAACAAACATGGTTTAAAACTCTATTTATGTCACATAAAAGATATGAGGGGAGAAACTAGAAATAATCTGGAAACTGTAAATTTGGAAAAGGGTGAGACACTATTTTTTGTGCCACTGTCATGGTGCCACCATTACGGTGCCACCATTATAATGCCACTGTTATGGTGCCCCCGTTATAGTGCCACATTTACTGTTCCACCACCTCATAGTGTCACCATTTGAATGCGACATTGTGAGGGTGATACCATTTTAGTGTTCCACTTTTACACTTCGCCAATCATTATGTGCCACCATTACGGTTCCACCGTCATGGTGTGAAACTATCACGGTGCCATTGTTTTAGTTATAGAATTTTTTGAAACATTATTTTTTTGGAAACTCACAAAACAAACCACTATGACCCCCAGTAACACCCCAATTACTGTATTTTTACAATGGAATGTCCAGTGGAAATCTGGGTATTTACATTATACTTTTGGATTTATAATACAACATCTACCTTCTTAAAATTCCATCAACAGGGAAACGATTACATTCTCATTTGTACGTGTGGACTACAGCCTCCATTAAGAGATTTGATTTATATATTATTTAAATTATAAAAGGATGTTAATAATGATATATTTAATTAATTTATATTATCTAAATAATATAAAAAAATATTTTTAAAATTTTAAGTAGTATTTATATTTCATTAATTCAATATGTTATTGAAATTATAACAACATTCATGAGTATTTTTTTCTTACGATCTCCAAAAATATGGTAATTTATTTTCCGGTATATAAAATTTATGGATGAATCAAATATTTTTTATAAAGAATATATTTGAATCATATAACATAAATATGATCTTGGTGAATTTACTTCCAGAAACAAAATAAAAGGACCAAAACTACCAAACAGAAACAACATGAAAAATGAACTGGTTATCACCCAAAATAATGATTTTAACAAGGAATTATTTTGATCTCAGTGATAAAGGGTTTTCTGTAAATAAAATATGATATGAATAATATGATTATGTAGCTGGAATAGATTTATATTAACTTTATTTTTATTATATCACAGGGTTGTATCAGTTTTAATAATTTCATGATATGAGGTAAGATATTTCTTGCCTCTCATTTATATGTGGGTGACATATAACATATTTTCTCTTCTATAATTATGTTTTCTAAATGTGTCATCATGATTATTTTTTAAAATAAACACTTATTATTAAATTACTTTAAACAATTTTAAATCTTTTAAAAATCATTTCTGTGGAATCTTATATTATTCTTCCAAAATAAATTATATTCCATTTTTTACTAAAAAGGATAAATGAATAATTGTTTTATCTTATAGGGAATAAAAATCCTTTACCACCATCAACACCACTCAATTATTTAAAAATTACAATAAAGTTTTTTAAATTTATTTTATAAAAAAAATTATTTAATATTCAATAAGATATTTAATTTTAATTACAATATTTCAAAGCAGAAATAATGTTTTCATAAAAACAATTTCTAACTGATCTGTTAAAATTAATTCCAATGTAAGATATAATACTTTCATGAAATTAATAATTTATGTGGTATACTATACAATGATACCATACTTGTTCCTTATTTAAATGGTTTATGTTTTTGATGGAATTATTTTTATGAAAATATTTTCATTACCATGGGTGAAGCTATGATGAAATGATAAAATTTTTATGCAACCCAATTATTTTCCATAAGAAATGATGCGATGAAATCATTATTAAAAAAATTAATGTTATAGGGGTTATGATATAATTAATATATTTTGAACGTTTTATACACATTTTTACTATTTTCATTATTTGATGGGTGGTACATAGATCTCCATCCAATGCATCGGGTTAATATTGATATCTCAGAGGATAAATAAGAATAAAATGGAGAGTAAAAATAGTAATGTAGGGTAAATTATCCAATATTATGATCTAGGGAGTGAATTATGAATACTACCATGATATGGGGAGTAAAATCATTCAACTATGATTATATTTCTGATAATATATGAATGTGTAAAATTTATTTTCAAAAACAATATGTATGTCACTATTCTGTTTCTTATGCCACCTTTTTTCTTCTATGGATCATGTTCTTCGATTCCGAAAAGATTCTTACATTATGATCATTCATGACATTTTCAATGGCTCAATTTTATGTTCAATGATACATATATATGGTAATGATTTAAAATATTACTTCAATGACCTCATAGCCCTATACTCATTCAATGTTGGTATCATCTTTGTTAACCATTAGTTACTATTTGAGACCACCCGTTCTTATGTACATTGTACACAGGTTTTGAAGACAAGTGTAATGTATGATATCTTTAAGAAGGGATCTGGTTATGAATATCTTCTTCGAAATGATTTATTTCATGTATAAACCATTTGTTATCTAATATTTCAATGAAAATGAATATTGTATTATACTATTTAATTTTTTTGTAAGATGAGTAGAATATTTATCTATTATGATTTCATATATTTTAATGGAAATTTTAGGTCACTATAGTTGATATTAGATAGAATGTTTCGCAATCCTTTTCAGAATTAGATGAAAAAAATTGTAAAGACCTTAAGGGTTTGTTAATGTATAGGAAATTATCCAAGAATATGGGTGAATGATATAATGAGTTTATTCTATAAAATGAAATCTTTGTCAACATATTACACGTGGATGTGGCTCTAAAATAGTTGTACCAAAATATAATAACTTGGAAAAAATTGAACAGTACATTTATTTTATAATCACCTAGTGGAAAATAATTGGTCATGTTGTAGACATGGTTTGACACAACAAAGGGATATGACTTTGGACGTTCAAAAAATCTTCAAAAACCATTATGATGGATTTGATTATATTTTGACCAAGAATAGCCAAGGATAATCCTTTGATTTCATAGATTGAGAAGAATGTAACATGATTTACACATCCTTCAATGATTGTTTATCATTATCTGGTTTCCCACCATGATTATATTTTTCATGATTTATTTTGGTTTTATTAAATTATTTGAATATTAAGGAATCATGTTAAAACCTAATGTGATAAAATATTAAGTGATTATTGGAAATTAAATTAAATTTTGAATAGAGAGACTGATATTTTGGTAATACTTAATTAGATAAAACAATATATTATTCGCAACTATCATAAGAACCAAATCACATAATTATAAAAAAAGATATTGATAGAGTTTGCTGAGATATCGGGTCGTGGAGATAAGGAATGAAATAATTTTAGATTTATATAAATTTAGAAATGTGTAATGATAAAGCTTGGAAAAATGTCTTAAAAGAAAAATAAAATTTATCATTTTTGGAAATTTGGTATGTAGATCTATTAATTATTGAGTAATTCAATATCTATATGTAGTGAACATCAGCATTACCGGATTAAATTCCCTATTATGAGCATTAACACCTTGACAAATGAAGGACCACTTCTAAGTCAATCATTTATATAAAATGATTAAAATTTTTATTTATATTCAAGAATTAAATTTATTATGTGTTACATCAAGGGTATTTACATTATAATAATCCTGAAACATCTATGGTTGGTTTCACATTAGATTTATATTATGATTTAAAAACCAAGGAGAATGGTTTTAACATCCAAAAAAATTATTTAGTGGTGTTTTGATATTTATTTGGAAAACTAGTGCTTAAGGGAACGATAAACCTCTATATATTTTGTATATTGGGATAATAATTGTTGAGTAAATGAAGTGATTCATAAATTGCAACTTTTATTATGGTTATTGAAAAAGAGGGATCATCTTGATTCTCCCTTGATTATAATTAAATTAACATGATCAATATCATGAGGATGTTTCCTCTACCCAAAATTGATGTGTTATTTGATAAACTATTATATAATCAATAATATTCCCGGATTCATCATTATTTTCATTATCATTAATTAATGGTCATAAAATAAGATATTCAAATCCCAAAATTCTATACTTGGTATGGAAAATAATAACATATAGAGAATCTATTTTGTTAAACTAATATCTTTTATATCTTCATTTATTTAATGAATATATTCTTTATATAGTTCCATGATTAGTTTTTTTGTAGTATATATATATTATATTTGAATATATTCGAAAATAATGGAGTAGTAAAATGATAAGATGAAAATTATTTGAATGTACTTTATAAATGATAATTTTTAATGAAAGTAACAACTAAGAATTTTGGTTAACAGGGGTTTAATTTTTGGTACATCATATTTATTGAGAGGGAATATCTACGTTTCCATAATAGATGGGTGTTATTAAGATATGGTGTTGACCATCCACTTTGAGTTATATTTGATGTTTTTTTCAGTTTTTATGGATATTATCAATGGTTTTTGGATAATTTATCATGACTATGCAATCCAATCACCATGTAAACTCATAAAAAATGCATTATCATATAGATAAATAAATATCAATAATATTTCATGGAAGTTAATATATTTCAACTTAGTACACCCATTCATACATTTGATTATAATGTAGATGGTTTTTAATATATTTTTATGCATGAATGAATATAATTTGATTTATAGACGAGTTTAATGATTTGGTTATATCTTCTGCACCATGGAAATTGATTTTTCATTGGGAAATTACCCAACTCCTGAGTTAGATTTAGTTGCGAATTTTTTTTCGTTACAGTTATGTATAAATTATCATTATGGATAATTTTGAAATATATATACTGATCATATAATTTTGAGTAAGATTTAGATGCAGATTTTTTTTCGTTACAGTTATGGATAAATTATCATTATGGATAATTATGAAATATATATACTGATTATATAATTTCAAACTGGATATTCACATAGACTAAGTTCAATATTCACTATAGAAGATATATGTAACTGATTAATGGATAGGAATACCCAATTTATTACCTCAATGGGAAGGTTAACAAGGTACACTACTGTAAATCCTACCAATATTAATGCTTCTATAATAATGATTTATAGAATCCTTTTGTATATGTCCCCTTTTTTAATGGTTCTGACAAAACCTTTGGGAAAGAAAATTTACCGCCACTTCTACCAATAGTAAAGGGTATACTTTTCCCAATGTTTTGGCCAAAACTCTTGGGAAATGGTACTTTGTATCCACTTTTCCATACATTTGGCCAAAAACTTTGGGAAACTGTACACATTTTCAAACAGTGTGGGAAAACCATTGGGAAAGGGTACATTTAAGACAATTTTCCCAATGGATTGGGAAAACCGTTGGGAAAGGGTCCACTTTTCCCATCGGTTTTGAGAAAATGATATTTTACAGTAACATTTACCAATGACTTTCCTAAACTATTGGGAAAGGATCCACTTTTACCAATAGATTTTGAGAACACATTTTCAAATAGTTTGGGAAAACCCTTGGGAAAGGGTGGGTACATATAAAAATTATTTGAGAAAACCATTGGGAAAGGACTATCCCAATAGTTTTGAGAATACTTGGGGAATGCACCCTTATTATTTATGAGAACATTTATCAAATATCATGAAATAAATAAATATATATTCTTATCTAAATATATATTTACATAGGAAACTAAAAGAAGTATTAAATTAATTGATATAGAACATAGAGGTTATGGGTTAAATCCTCTACTAGAACTTCTATACATATATATACATACCCCAATAGTTTTCTCCAAACCATTAAGATAAGTCTCTCCGCATGCCAAATCAACCAACAAATTCCAAAACTACTGGTATAATTTATTCTAATGGTTTGGGGACCTATACCAATTCTTCAAATAGTCGGTATACAAATTTTTTTAATTATTAGAAGACAATTATTTATATTGAATGAATCATAATATGTAATCATTGATGAGGATCATAAAATTTTCAATAATATTTTATTTTTAAATGATGTAATAGGAAATAATTGAGGGGGGGATAGCATATTTAACAAATTAGTATTCAAAATCTATATATGTGAAGATTAAATAAGTGAGAAGGAACATGTGAGACTATATAAGCTCCTGATAATTTTTCCTTTATAAACTATGAAAATGATGGAATGAAATTGATTATAAATTATGTATGTGTTCTATCAATACAGATCCTGAAGGTTCAATTAGAGGATGCTTTTAGGCTTTCATTCTCTATTTATCCAAGAAGTACCATTAAATATTGATATATGGATGACTATATCTAATGGGATGGAATAAAGAGAGATATTTCAACAAAACCAGAAAGGCTACCATCCTTCCTACCACACAACACGATCTGAGACTTGGTCTGAGACACCATCTGATGGGAGTTTCCTAAACAACACATGATGGAATCTCGTGATAGGTATCAACATAATCCCAATGGGACCAAATTTTCATAAATAGTTAATGATCAATAACCAAAAAAATAAACATAAGTTCCAAAAATAACTAATATACTATAAATATAAAAATAAATAAAAATACAACATATTTTGGACATAAAAAAATGGAATACCAAACTGAAAATGAACCATGCCAACATGATCTATACACAACCACTTGATCCCTGATAACCACAAGTCAAACATTCTCTTAATGAAAACACATGCAATTTAATCAAAAACCTTAAAAATAACACTAGTCTACTAATGCCGAGCGGCACACGAATGACATGGTCTTAAATATCTCATTATGTAATCAATACCAAGTCCATGCATTTACTTTACCCAAATATTTTAATAACGCATGTTTGAAATACAAACTGAGACTAGATTATTAATCATTTTATCTAACTGAAATCAAAATTAAAAAAAGTCCACTCTAAAAACAAGACACATATATTTCCATTCTAATAATTGTTTGACACTCCAAACCCCAATTAAAACTAAAATCCCAAATAAAAATCTAAATTTGGCAACCAAAAAACAGCTACGTTGAATGTAATTGGAAATACATATTATCATTATCTAGTAGGCATAATATTTACATGGGGAAAAATAAACACAACATATAGATTTTAAATCACATAAATTTCTAGGACATCTCTACAATTAATCATAGGACATACTCAGTACAGAATCATCTACCGGGGAATGGTTTTTATTCAAATACATTAACCAATGGTCACTCAAAACTAGCCAATCCAATGGCACACCCACCAAGCCTCTCAGCAAATCATGGGGGGGGGGGGAACCAACCCATCAAATCAATTTTGACATGAAACAAGCACTCAACCCTTTAGTTGACACATTATAATCCCATGATTATAACAAAACTAAATGAAACATTGTATAGAAACTATGACCGACATTATCCTGATGCACGATCCACTAGACGGGAACACATCTAAAAGACTATTGGTTTCCAAAAATATTTCAAAACCCATAGATTCCTCATTAAATGATCTATTGATGGGTAAAATATCCCACATTCTAGTGGACTCCTATATAAGCCAAACTTTCAAAACCACACATAATAATCCATTCCTTTCATCTGTACGTTCTTAAAAAATTAAATCTATCAGAAAAACCATCATTTTCCATTATTAAACCAACTGTACATACATTATAAAAGACCTTTTGGTGCTTTAATACACCTATGATATAAATCGTTTTTCTAACCATTCCATGATTCCAACTAGGTTTTCACATCACATAACATCAAATGTAACATTCTTAAGGAAAAATACTATACAACTAGGCCATTAACATTTCTAGTCAAAATAAATTTAAAAATTCATTTTCCAATCCGTTTATAATATCACCATTATACACTAATTTCAAGTGATATATTCAAAATATTCCCTTATATTTCATATTCAAAACCACATAAAAAATATTTCAAAATATAACAAGAAGAGAATCCATGAAATTCTACTGTTTCTATGGGGAAATCCTATTTCAAAACTATAAACCAAATAAATACATTTTAAAACATACTTCACAATTCATTCACAATTTATTTCCCATATAAGAGAAACATAACAAATAATCTCACTTGAAAAAAACCCCATTTCATTTCGAAAACCAACTTTTGTCACATATGTATGTCATAAACATTTAATCCATATCTCGAACATTTCACAAAATGTATTAAACAAATTTATAAATAAAAATAAGTACACATACAACACAATCATATTATTTTTGGAAATATATCTTCTAATACATACAGACATAAAATTTATAGTGAAAACATTATTGACCTAAAAGATCTCTTTGAGATGCGGAAGAAGGAAATGGGAGTGTAGCCATTGAAAAAATATTGTTCAATGAAACACAATTATCAATGGAAAATATAAATTTTCCCTACAAATATACTCCCCCAAGCGCATGGGAATGATTCCACATCCAATGACTCAAATAATGTATCCATGAAAACACCAGAACCCATTTTTACAGAGACACAACTTGTTTTGTAGCCTAGTAAAAAAAGATACACATAAACATCAAACCCCAAGAGTCACTAATTACTCTTTAGAATACCATATTCATAATCCCAGGATAAAACCTAACCAAACTCTGGTGAAACCACCACCCAAATCTAACAATTTTACTTTAAATGAACAATTTACATTTTATTTATCACCATGTGTCAATTTACATAATTAAGTAATTAAAAACCCCTATTGAAACCGATATCATGACCATATTACATCATGTAAATACATATAAAATTTGTACTAACACATCACAAGAATGATTATAATATTTTTAAATAATTCCTTAAACGACAATGCCTTAATTGAATGTGTTGGAAATGAAATGGATGGAAAAACGAACCTCAATGAGGAGGGAATCAATAATTCTATGGAATAAGGAAAAAAACACAACAGACAATTATAATACCCTAAATTCAAATAAATAAATTCACAAATCAACCATTACTCATAGGGATCATCCTAGAGAAAACCCACCATGAAAATAACAAGAATCCAACAAAGAATGAACTTGAGTTGAGGAAAAAAAATAGTAAACTTTATCTAGATTCAATGGCATGAGGGGATGAAGGATGGATGATATCATGGATCCCCTAGGGATCCTAGGTTAAAAAAGGAGAAGAAACCCAAAATAGGGTTAAATATTATAGTGGAAAACTAAAATTTCACACATTTAATGAGCTGGGAAACTTGCACAGTTAAGCCACAATGTTTGACAAACTATGTTCCAACTACGCACACCCTAATAGAGAATAGGACACCCCCATGGGTTGGATGGATGATTTTCAAAACATCAAGCCTACTATTAAATATTCCTCTATTCGAACTTTATATCCCTTCACATGTTTCCACTCTATTTACTCTAACCATACACAAGTTTTCCTCCATGCCCAAGACACCAACCTATAATCACACATTTTTCACTATAGCACACATAGTTTGGCCTAGGTTATGATCATAAAATAAATTCCAATCGTACATGAATAATATAAATTGAATCTTCCTCTACCTTAATTGGCCACTTGTTTTGAATTAATATAGATCACATGCTAACAATACCACATAAAACCTCTAAAACTCAAAATGTCAAAATTGGAACTCATTTCAAACCACATAAAAATAATTAAATCCATGAAAAAAAATTATTTCCATTATTTGGGTATGATAATTATACCCACAAAGAAATAAATTATTCCCCCAGACAGTTACACATCCACACAAGGAAAAAATATCAACCAAAAATTAGAATGAAGAAAAAATAAACCATGAAACTTGTGGGGGCCATTTAGTCCAAGCATCACTCTCTATAAACATTGAGAGGAATAATACATGAATAACATCAAGATAACATTAGAGGATAATCCCCACAACATGAATATAAATAACACCACCAATATTAAAACTCCCCACACAGTAGCACCAAAAGGAGAACTACTAATAGGAACCAAAATTCCATACACAAGGGGAAACCCCATAGGATGTACTGAAACAAAATAGTGAAAAAAACCATATTTCATAAACTCTTAAATGATCAATATATACAATGAGAGAATAATGGGAAACCACAACCGGTCTAAAAAAGGATATGAATAGAAAAGTAGGAACTAATTAATGACTCACATTCAAAATTAAACAGAACAATATTTCCAAAATAAACAAACCAAAAATTCACTTATAATAATGAATAAATCCAAAAAATGAAAATTACAATAGAGAAAATTTAACTATCTCCTCTCTAACACATGAGACATGAAACTAGGACATTTTCCCCCAAACCCTTTACAATTTTCACTTTTTTAGAGAATTACATCAGAGTTTCTGGCTAGATCCTTTTTGTAACCAATCATTTGCTTCCCTACATTCAAGAGATGACACCCTTCAATAAAAATTTGTACCACATGCAATGATTCTTTAGAAACATCTATAAATGACCCGAACAATGACATTGTTGACATGTCATTAGAGGATTACAACCAGGTGGATTTGAATACCCAAACTGACCACAATGTAAATAAACAAAAGAATAATCTGATGAGTGAGATGTTGAAGTTGGTGAAATATGCATCTTATAAAAAGGATCACCTGGCAGACACCATTCACCAAATGGGGAAACATCATATGCATCAACACCCCTGACTACAAGTTAGGGACCAACAATTATAAGAATGCCTCATCTAACATTTTCTCAATGTAGACTATACCAAATGGGAGGACTTTATACATGATATCCGAATGATGTCTCCATAATAAGATACATGATTTATACTTATTTGGGGATGGTATATCTAGAGATAAGGAAATGAACTCCCTGAAGAGTTCAACATAGGCCTTGATCATCTTCTGACCCTAAATAATAATCCTGATATCTTCTAGAATCCCCTCATCCACCTCCTCTAATATTAAAAATTATACAAATGTGGCCTTAAATGATTCCCATGTAATATATGATTGGAATGATGAGGGAAAATTCACCATTCACTAATCCAATCATAGACCTTACAAAAACTAAAAACCACCCACTATGTAACATTCTTTGTAGTTCCAAACAACTTGAATAAACAACCAATTTCTTCAATCTATTCCACCACCTTTATTTGATCTCAATCATCATGAATGATTGTAAATAATAAAGAAGAAACAGATACCAGATGATACCCACTAGAATGTTTGGGTTAATATCTGGGTTCCGTACTCCAAACTGAATAAAAAAAGCACAGATATAATTATCACCCAAAAGTAAATGAATAGAACACATTAATCTAGAAGAACATACTCACAAGAAAATAATTAGAAAAAACAATACCCTTTTCATAAAACACTATTTCTATATAATTTCAATCTACTTTAATATCTAAACACTCTACACAATACGTTAACATCCATTAAAATCCATTTAAAACAATAAATCACACATTATCACAACATGAAACAATTTTTTCATTGAAAAATAATATTACAAAAAATGCCTTTCTAAAATACAATCAAACTAGAAAAACAACACAAACAGAAAAATCACATCAAAAACACATGAAGATGGACTAGATTCCATGAAAAACCCAAGGACATGGTTTGTTGTCCATTCCCCATGTATGCATCAATAGCCAATAGTACCTTGAACCATGCACTTTGAATCCATATTGGTCAATACTCTATGTTATAATATGAATAAAATGGGATCACCTTTATTTCCATTCCTCAACTATATCAAAAAACAAAATAAATAGATTATAATATCAAATGACCCCTGAAATCATGATTATAAGAATGAGAATGATTTCCGGAAATCCTTTCAGAACTTACCTCCCAAGTCCCAAAAGTCCGAATCTCTGACATACATAACAACCCAAATAAAAATGTCTAACTCTGATACTATTTTTAATTGAACCAAAATATATTGTGATCCAACGCAACACCCAACCCGATCTGAGATATGGCCAGAATGGCATTCTAAATACCAATTTTCTAGATACGAGTTACATTAATCTATGTAATCCTAATGGGAATGAAATTTCACAAACATACCTGGATCAATACAAAATATGCACATGCAACAAAACCAACAAAAAACATCAACAAATATATAATGAAATAAAAAAAAGTAGATGTTGAAAATAACCAAAACTGAATAGAAAAATAAATTTCAACGATGATAACACAATCTCTACATGTCCTCTTGGTCACCACCAAACACAAGAACAACATACCCCAAAGGTAAACACATGATATAGAAACTTGAACCTATAAAACATATTTTGTCTACCATTTCTGTGTGAAACAAGTATGGTGTGAGATTAAATAGCTCATTATGGAATCATTATAGATTAAATGCATTTCCATTCCCTAGAATGTCAAAAACAATTCTTTTAAATAGTCATATAAAATATGATTGTAATATTTCTATGAAATGAAACAAACTATTCAACAAATTCCCTTTTTGAATCCACATAACTATATTTCATTTTTAAAAATGATTTTACACTCCATAGAACCTAATTCAAAACCAAAACCCAAATAAAAATTCATACTAGATGACCACTAAGAAAAAATGTGGAATGTAATGACAATACACTAAAAAATCATAGACCATCATGTGTAATACTCATATCAATCCGAAATAAATAGATCATAGATATAATAAATCATGGGAATTCTGTAGACATCTCTAAAATATATCTCACGGTGTACTGAGTATAAAATCTCCATATAGTGTATGATGAAGCTCTAACATCAATAACCTATCGGCCACTTTATACAATCCAATAATTCGGCACGCCCCACCTAGCTTCTTATAAAATCCATGGCATACCAGCTTATCTAATTATGGTTTCCAATCAACTGTCACACGACCCTCTAGATGGCGCCCATGGATGACATGATAATAAAAATACTCATTAAAAAATATTAAAGAAACTATGAAACTAACTACATTGTGAACAAGTAACTATAAGGGAATGAATCCCATGGTCATCCGGTTTCCAAACATAATCCAAAACCCAAAATGTCCCCATTCATGAACCACTGTACGGGATCACATCCAAGGTATAAAAGTCTCCATACATAAGTCAAACATTCATGACCAAACATATGAAACCCTTGAATTTTAATGTACATCCATCTAAAAATTAAATATCATATGGAAACTACCATTTTCCATATAAACAACATTATCCCAAAAATTTTAAAATATCAATAGGTCCTTCAATACAGTAAAACATTTGATCATTTTTTCATAACAAGTAATTATTACAAATAAAAATTCACCTGATATCACATCAAAATTTACATTCCCAAGGAAACATGAATTACCAACTAGGACATTAAACTTTCCAATTAAAAAACACATTCAAATCCATTTTCCAATAGACATATTAAATCACCATGAAACATCAATTTCGGGTGAAAATGCAAAAATTCCCTTATATTTTAAATTCATAACCACAAACCTAAATCGTTAGGAAACATAATATGAATTGAGCAAATAGAATCATAATTTTTTCAACAATTAAGGCCCCTTTAACATCCAAACGCACACAAAAACCATTTTAAAAGTTTCTTCACATTAATTTCACAATTCATAGAACCTATTTGAGAAATATAAAATTTGATATCACATGAAAAAACCCAATTTCCTTTAAAAACTATCTTTAATAACATCTGGGACTCAAAACACTTAAAAAAATATTTTACAGATTTCTAAAAATCTATTGAAAACATTTATAATTCATGAAAATGAGTTACACATGAAACACAATCAATTTAATTTTTTTAATATTCCTTATAATATAAAAACACATAAAATTAAATTGATATTTTTTTAATATAAATGATTCATTTGATACGATAATGATGAAAATTTTAGACAAGGCATTAAAAAAATATGTATAGGGAAACATCATTCTCATGGGCCGTTCTAATTTTTTTCCATTCATATTTATGCACGATACACATATGGATGTGTTAACATCCAATGAAACCCATAAAGTATCCATGAATGAACCGAAATCCATTTTTATTGAGACACCATTTATTTCCCAACATAATAAAACAGGACATACAGTAGAATCACAACAAAAGAGTCACCAATTCCCTTTTACAAAACCCAAATAAAAATCTGGCCAAAATACAAAAAAATTACTGTGGTAAAACACCACTCAAAGAATCCAATTTTACATTAAATGAACCATTAAAAAATTAACAAACATGTTACGTGTATTTGCATAATTTAAAAATTAAAGAAGACCTTTGAAAACCATAATAAACCCATTTTCCATCCTGTAAAAAAAATTTATAATAACCCATCACATGATGAATTATAAAAATTTGCAGGCATTCATGAAATGAAAATTATCCATAAAATGTACTAGAGTGGAAATGGATTGTAACACCTACCTTAATGCTCTGAGAATACAAAGAATCAATGGAAGAATGAAGAACACACCTTATGGGATAATACACATTCCCATCCAACTATGAAATCAAACGACACATCAACCTGAAAAATTATGATTCGGAGAAAACATAACACACAATGAAATTCCTAAGAATCTTAAAGAAAATGAAGGTATGTTGACGAAAAGAACCAAAAACACAAACAACCATGTAAAGGAACCTTTATGAGGCATCAATGGATGAATGGGAGTTTGTATGGAGGGAATACAAAAACCCATAATGTTCCTAGGTTGAACACGGAAGAGGATAACAATAATTAGGTGTAAAAATGGAAGGGAAAAGGTATAATTTCAAATATTTAATGATATAGAAAATTTTAATGGTTGTGATGCACAGTTTTGAAAACTGATCTCCCACCATGAACACCTTACCAGTGTAGATAGAACCCCACATGGGCCAGATGTATGACATTCCAATCTAATCACCAACTCTAAAAAATTTTACTTTCCAAATTGTAGAACCCTTTTCATGATTCCCACACAATTTAATCTAACTGTGCACATTCCGACACCATGCCCCATCCAGTAATCCAGAAGCAAAATGTTGTTCCCTCAACCTCACATTGTTCTTCCCAAGACATGATCAATATGTGATTGTTAAACTATGAATGAATAAAAAGGACTAAAAGAATACTCTACCTTAATAGAGAACATAGTTAACCCATAAATAATACATATAAACCATTGATAGGATACAAACACACCCAAAAACTCTAAACGAAAAAATTATCAATACGAATTAAACTCGAACCAAACAAAAAAAACTCTTTATATGAAAATTAAAAATAGAAATATATTAACGATTAGTGACTAATGTCATAAAATATTTATCATGATACATTATATTTCAACATGTTATGTCAAAGATAAAATTTAATATGGTTATGTAAAGACCATTAGTGAACAAGAAGTGAAAGGTGAATACATCAACATGTATTGTCTTTGACACACCCCAGAACATCTAATAAAAACACTATTATATTTTTTGTAGAAAGTATCCATTTAAATTTTGTAAAAATTATTGTTATCAAAAAATATTTTTTTATATATTTTTGTCAAGATGAAAAATAAGGAAGAGTTATGGTTTCATGGAGTGCAAGATTCTATTGAATCTGATCTGGATATGAGGATTTTATCAAATATGTAGAAAAACCATTCAGTAAGTTCTTGTTACATAATTGACCATCATCACTATGTATCATCCTCATATATATGGTTAGTCTAAAAATAAAATTATAATTTTAAAGGTCATAATGAGAAAATATTCGGTGGATTTCATTGGTTTTTGGAATCAACACCTCAATCTAGTTGTTTTTACTTACAACAACTGATTTCACTCAAGTACACATATGTATCATTTTGAATCCCTCTTTGGAAATAAATATAGAAATAAAACCTAACTGGATAAAGTTTGGAAATTAATTTAATTCGTCCTAAACTAGATGTAGAAGTGAAAATGAAAGTTAGAGTAATTCAGAAAGATATAAGAGGAGGATAAAATTGATTAAAATATTATTTAGATAATAATTGAAAGGATATAGAATTTGATATCTATGAGAATGTGTTTCTATGAATTTCTCCATGTAATAATCATTTTATATTAAAAAATAATGGAATTTTGATCCCAATGTGTATAATCCATTTTGGGATTCTTTATGGAGTAGTGATGGTTTCATATTTATTCAAAGTTCCATACAAACTCTATCAAATCCATTATGTGTTCTATATATCAATATTGATTAAGTAAAAACCTTATCCTTCAAATGTACAGAACTGAGAGGTACTACAAATATATAATGATTTTCCTTATGAGGAACTACCTATGGAGATTAAGGATCATAGAGATAATGTTCTATAAAATAATTGCACTAAACTAGTAAATTTTATAGAAAAACCCCAACCTTATAAGCATTCATTAGTACGTAATGATAAATGAGGTAGAAACATCATAAGATGTATATTTCAATGTTATAATATTTCAATGAAAATTATCATTTTATTAGGTGTAGAATGTTACACCATTATAGTTTTTAAATTTTTCTTCAAATATATTTTATTTCATCATTAGCTTATGTCACACACAACATCGATATTTAATGATCCATAAAATAAAATTAATATTATTATTTAAACATGACCATTAAAAACAAGGTATGAAAAATAGATATTTGAATTTGGATAACCACATTTTTATAAATAAATATAATTTTTCTTGTGAAGAATATATATTTATAAATGGGTAATTACTTTTTTTAACTCATTATATGCATCAAAACTACTTTTCTCTTTAAAATGGTTTTACTACATTTGGGAATTAATAATAAAATTAATATTTTATCAAATTTATATAATTTACAAAAAAATGAATTTCAATTTTATATCCCCTTTCAAATTTATCTTAGATTAATATATTTATTTTCTAAAATGAATAACTTTTTGATGAATCATGTAGAAATAATGTTTTATTCATAGTTATTATTTTGAAAAAAGAATATACAATAAATATTTTTATTTTAAAATGGTTTAAATGTATATTTTCTATATTATAGTATTTTTAATCTATTTTATGTATTAGGAATCCATTTTAATTTTAATAATGTATAAATAATTTTATACATATTAAAAACATATTTAGAGAAATGATTTTTCATCACATTCATATGTTAAGAATTAAAGAAAATATTCAAACTATGAGAATCAATTTTGATAAAATGTATTATATATTATTAATAATAAAAATTAATTTTATATAATATTGTTTATCATATTTTCATATTGAATATTAAAATTTCTAAATAAAAGTACCATGTTATGGTTGAAATGTGTTTACCAAGTGTTAAAAGGAAAGATAATTGCATGTTTTCCTTTAAAATGTGAAAAGTACTATTTTATAGAAATATTTAAACCTTATACATTAAAAATATGTCATATATTATCACATTTATCCATTTATCATGCTAAATAATTTATCATTTTTTGTAATGTTTTGGAAATATTTATGTTTTTTTCATTTGGGTTCCCTCCCCAAGTTATAATAGGGTATCCCTTATCCTTACAAATTCAGAAATAAAAAGATGTTGACATATTTAAATCCCTAAATATATACATTTTTTTAATCCCCTCCCCATTACCTAATATCTATATGTTGATTATGAGTCCCTCCTAAGAAGTCATTAGTTGTTAAAATAAATAGATTATCTGATAAATTGGTATAATTATAAACTATGAATTATTTAATTTTATGATCCTCCAAAATAAAATAATAATAATATATTATTAGAATATAAAATAATTATATACCACATAATTATATTTTATTTTTTTAATTTTTTTTATATTTCCATTTCCTCATTTATGAAATGATAATCAAATCTATTAGTCTTTTGTAAGAAGAACTACCACCTTGTGAACCAATGTAATGTTTTTTCAATCACTATCTCTGATGGGATTATATAATGACAGACTTAAATTATATATATTTTATTAAATAATTAATTATACATCGTGAATAATACTATCACATATACCATCTTACCTTCCAATCCATTGGTAAACTTTGACGTCACTCGTGAAAAAATTTGAACTAACAACTCTATAATGTGATATGATATGTTTTTAATTTTATTTTTTAGTGGGTGGTAATAAAGATATATTTAGTAAATATATATGAATAATAGTCTATAAATATTTTAAATAATTTCTAATTAATAATTAACATTATTTCATTCCCATTTACAATAAAATGGAATCATCGTTCTTGCTTATGTTTGGCTTGCTGTCTCTATGAATGTGGTAATTTATTTTCCAATATAATGCATTTATGGATAACCCTAAACATTTATATAATAAATATATATGATAAATTTATCATTATTAATGTTATATTGATTATTTACACACAATCAATGTACATGGATCAATACCACCATATTAAAATATTCTACAAAAACGAAATCGTCTTCACATGAAATTGTAATTTTAACCATTAATTGTTGATAAACATGTGATAAAATGTTATATATTAATAATATATGATATTATATTGAGTATTATAGATACATAATCTATTTATAATAAACCAATATCTATTATATAATATGATCAAATGTTTGTGAATAATGTTGGTACATGAGGTAAAGGATTTATAGTTAATTGTCTCAGCTATGAGACATATGAAATATTCCGTAGATGTCTCTTTTGTATGATGTGTATGTATTCATATTGACAATAAATATCATTAGTATACACATTTTCATGATATTTAATATAGTATTCTATTTTATTCATTATTGGAACTAATTATTTATAAGTACCCAAGATTGCAAGTGATCTACCTCCCAATGTTGTTTTTGTGGCACATGTGTCAAATTCAACACTTTTTTATTTTGTGTATTGTATATAATTAGAATTGTCATATTTGAGGAATAATTATATACTTTTTATGATATATAAATATCCCTAAATGTATTTTTATTTCATGAGGATTATGATTATAATATTTCTAATGTGTCAAGGGTTATTTGATACAATATCAATGTTTATCAAGATTATTTATGATTATTTTTTGGATATTGAAATATTTTGATATACAACTCAATAAGCACAATACTATTTATCTAAATTGGTTATTTATAGCGAATAAATGATTTAAATTCATTTTTCATTTTTTATGTATACATGAAATCAAATAATTTTTTTAATTAAAAATAATATTATTTATCTCTCCTTCTGAAGATACATTTTCATCCAGTTTAATGTTTTCAAAAAAAAATTAAAGGATGTTATTTTAATTTAATGATTTTAATTAAAAAAATTAACCATGTTTATTAATTTTTATATAAGGATTTTACTTTACATTTCAAAATATTATATACTTTTTTATTTTTATAGATAATGTGTAAATAACAATTATTCTATCATGTATGACATGAATGGTATTTAATATCATCACAAAAACACAACTATTTAATGAATCCTTTACAATAAAACATGGATATTTGTTAAAAAATTCTATAATATATTGTAATTATTTATATTTAATACAACTGATTTCAAACTATAATTTAATATTACCTCATTGAATATTCCCGGTGAACTTTTTTAAACATTTTCCAACAATGATAACATCATTTGATATTTTGTGAAATTTTCTAGAAATATGAATCTATGATAACATCCATATTATTTCAATAGATGGATTTTATTTATGCAGGCATTATTTTTTCAGAACCCATTTCATTTACATAGTTAATGCTAGGATATTGTGATGAATCGTTTATGAAAAAAATTTACCTGATATGCTCAAATGAAATGTTTCTAAAACCCATTTACTTTCTATGGTAATGAAGTGATATTTTTTATGATAATTAGGAAAATATATATATATATTATTTTCATTTTTCTATTTATGTGACCAATATATCCCTCTAATCCATTAGGTATCGATTGATACGTATTGATATAAACAAGACTAAAGTGTGAATTAAACTATGTAAATTTAAGGATATTTTATATTATGATAGCCTTGAGTAAGGACCATGGTTACTGTTTTGGAATGGGGATTAAACTCATTCAACTATAATAGTTTTTTTCATTGGGCCATGACTACTATGGAATTTATTTTTTATTCTTTTTGTATTCCTTAATTCTATGTTCTATTACAATTTTATGGTTTTATAGATCATGTTATTATATTACATTATGATTCATGTTTCATAAAATATCATGGTTTATATAACATGACTCATTTTTATGATCTATGATATATAGGTTATGCTTTTCATGATTTATTTTAATTTTCTCATATCACTATCATCATTTTATATCTATATCTACCTTTTTATCCCTTAATAATTATCTATGATCAGCATTTATTATGTATCTCTTAACTATGTTATAAAGAAACTAATTATGAATGAAATTTCTAAGAAGTGTTATGGATATGATGAAATTATTGAGATATTATTTTTTCCACTTAAAAACTAGTTTTTTATGTTTCTAGGTATTCCAATCACCCAAAACCATTACGTTCCTCATAGTGTTTTTGTATAATAGAATGAATATTATTATGTTATGAATGGTGTGGGTCATTATAAAAGAGAGTAATATAGGTTCATAACTTTTATATTTGTATGTTTCTATGTATCGTATTTGTAAATTAAAAAATATTTTACATAGTTCTATAAGTTCTCCATATATGGACTTAAATTATAATCTGTGAATCTATTTATTAATTAATGGTGGTTATGTTTCTAGGGAAATTTTCTTTGAATATAAATTATGGAATTAACAATATTAGCATTCGATAATATTGATATTGTCTTAAATATCATATTAGGAAATAAAAATATATTTCAATAATGTTATGTGATAATTGAGAATTACGTAATCCTTTTCATCGATGTAGTATTATAAATGTTCACATTGATGTCACATTAATTTTTCATATAATTACATGTGAATAGAAATATAAAAGAAATATCATTTAAAAACTAATAAATTTATAAATATAGTATTTTTAATTTAAGAACAATTTTTGAGTATCCATGCAATGAAAATGAGAAAACATCATTACATAATTCATTGAGGTGGTAGGTCCCACATACACATGAATTCATCTTTTTTATGATTTTTTTGTGGGATATAGAAAATATATATTAAATATTTATAATAATTGTTAATAAATTTAAAAATATATTTTAAATCATAAATTAATTTATAAAAAACATTTTATGTAGTTAAATAACAAATAAGTAATTGTGATCTCACTTGTGAACATCACTACTTACATTGGATTTTCCTATTGGGTAACATTTTATTGAACTATTGAATGGTGTTTTGGTAAGACATATGAATTTTGGATGAGTGGAGTTCATTTAAAAGATGTTAATAAAATTTATGGTTGATATAAATGTAATGCCCCGACCCTAGATACCTAGATTCGGTGCATTATTACATAACATTGGCATGATCACGAGAGATATCAAGTTTCGAAAGATCGATTAGTTTAGTAGCCTTGGAATAACTAGATAAATCCATAATATTTTTACATTACATCATAAAAAAACATCTTGTCTTCATATCCCCTTATACTATCCATGTAGTTCATTCATAAATTATTTCTTCATAATCCTGGGAAAAATAAAACATTGAAAGGGGTGAGCTCAGATGCTCAGTTAGGATATCATTATAGCATAAGCTTTTATAAATAAGCATAAACACTTATGGCAGTTTATAACTAAAACAAAAGCCTTTTAAACTTGAACTTCAGCATAAAATGGAAAAGATAAAATAAAATAATGCCATTTACTTACTCACATGGATATTCTACTAGTCGAACAATCCCATGCATTATCAATAACCACTTTCATAATTATGGAATGCATAATGCCAGACTATCATAACCACATAGCCAAGGCCTCGTGCCAAGACTACAAATAAGATTTTTCCAAGGCCTTGTGCCAAGACACTAGTTTGTCTCATGAGACCTACCGATGCATCTTGGAGCTATAGAGGGCTCCACCCGTCACTTATTATGTCCAATGCATTCCTTATATGAACAGGTTTAAACATAACATAAACATTCGTATTAAAACTAGCATAATAAATGTCAATACTTTAATCACAAACCGTGAATGGTATAAAAATAGCACATCCACAGTCAAAAATAAATCATTCGATACAATATGGAAGATTGTATTGTATCACATTAACCTCAATCAAGAATAATTAAGGATGTTGACATAGATGAAAATAATCATCAAAACTATTTGAGAGAAATATCCCCCTTTTTTCTTGAAATCATTTAAAAGTCACACTATTTGTCAAGAATCCATTTAAAAATAGATTTTTGAATCAAAGTGTCCCATACCACTTGGAAACTTTTTAAAAGGAGTTTTAATTTTAAAACATTAATTTCCATATAAATAAATCCTTAAAATCATTTTTTAAAACATGGACATTAATGAGAAAGATTTAGAAGAATAAGTCTTTAAAACATTTAAAAATGGTATCTTAGTTAGAGTTTCTAACCAAAAGAGAGAGACTTGAATACAAATAATTGAGGTAATCAAAACTTTGTAATATCATAAGAATAAAGGGATTCATGATATACTATGTCAAAGTACATTATATAAACCACCTAAAACTGATTTGGTGTATATCAACAAAGAAGTCTCAATGGAATGTAAATTGAGATGAAATCTCTCATAAAGGCCGTATCTTTAGGTTAAGGATAAATCAACGACATAATTATGTGTGAAAAATATAAATACACTCAATATGACTGGATATATAGTGTAAATCAATCATATGACATTCACACATATTCTTGTAAAAACAACACCAATGAATTGGATATTTAACTCAACAAATGGAGATTGAGTTAAAATTACTCTTAGCAAGTTCATACCTATCATTTGAGAATTTATCAATGGAGTGATTATGTGTATCAAAAGTATATCCACGGAAAGGGGAGTGGAAATTAAGACATAATCAAATGAATAGCAATTCCACACATAATCTTGGAGTAATATAATCAATGAAATATGCGTAAAGCCAAATGAGTGGAAATTGAAATCTCAAATTCCCTTATCGATTAGGTAACTTACGAAACATACACCCATGAAAGAAGTATCATACCATGATGATGTAAATACCCATAAATTAAAGTATATTACATAATGAATACGATCATGGGCAGTACACATACACCACATGCAATAATTAAGTGGTGATCAATGGAATTCTCAAGAAATTAAAAGTGAGATAAGAAACCCCTTACCACATTAATCAACTGAGTCGTATGGAAAAAAGTTAATAACCACCAAATGATTTAAAGAATTGAATGAATATAAAAATATTCATGATAATATATATCAAATTTCAGTACACAATACACCACTTTCAATAATTTAGTGGCAAACAATGGAAATCTCACAGAATTGAAAGTGAGATAAGAAAATCCCTTACCACGTTAATCAACTGAGTTGTATGGCCAAAAGTTAATAAACACCAAATTATTTACATAATAACATGAATATAAAAAGAATCATGATAATATATATCAAATGGAAGTACACAATTCACCACTTTCAATAATTTAGTGGCGAACAATGGAAATCTCACGGAATTGAAAGTGAGATAAGAAAATCCCTTACCACGTTAATCAACTGAGTCGTATGGCCAAAAGTTAATAACCAAATAATTATTTACAGAATAACATGAATATAAAGAGAATAATGATAATATATATCAAATGGCAGTACACAATTCACCACTTTCAATAATTTAGTGGCGAACAATGGTAATCTCACGGAATTTAAAGTGAGATAAGAAAATCCCTTACATTGTAATTTTTCCTTGGTAGACGGTAGGTTTACCTCCTGTATAATGGTAAAATAATTGTTATTTAATTATACAATAATCATTTACTTTAATATGATATCATATATGATCTTTTAACATTGATTTGTTGATAATATCATAGAATTATAGTCATTTCGGGTGTTAACGAGTTCATTTTACTTTATATTCTTTGTTATGTGAGCCATATTAGTTATTAATGGGATGTATATTATTCATATACAGAATGATATCAATTCCATAGATACTATTTTTAAATCATCAAATTATAATTATACTTGAATGGATATGATGGAGAATGAATCTCATCGCGCTCGTGGAGACGGTAGTCCGTACATACGCACGAGCGACAATATCATTATTTTGATATTAAAATAATATATAATTGGATGTTATATCATATATAATGAATCATTATCATGTTATATTTATTATTTACATGAGTTACACATCATTATTATACCCATCCAAATAATAATATATTGAATAACAATTACACCACGACGTGGAGACGGTAAGCCGTACATACACACTTATGGTGACATGTTATTCAAATGATGGATAGAATACTAAATATGGTTGTACCATATTTATAATAACATAAAAGTATATATATGATACTGGAGTTATTATTTTATAATGGTAATAACAAAGAAAGAGGAAGTGGAAGAAGAAAGGAACTTGAAAAGGGGTGGTGAAAACATTACCTCTTCTTCGGGTTCTTCCTTTTGATTTGATCAAAAGGGATCCTTAGGTTGGCTTTATGATCAAACTAATTCCTCTAGGTTGTAGTGAGGGAAGTTGAGATTGTATTTTGTCAGGGTTTGGCCGAACCAAAGGTCTTTGAAGGTGTGAAGAAATGAGAAGGAGGAGTGCCCTTTTATAAGAGGGGTGAGGGGCACCTTTGGAAAAGCTAGAAATATTAATTTATAATAAATTCATATTCGGTTTATAATGGCTCGAAAGTTTAATATTTAAATTTTTTTGGTGGTTATGGGTCGAAGAAAACTCAACCAATATAATTTAGAATGTTTTGGGTCATTATATTAACCTTATCATTAAGTATTAACTATTAGTTAATTAGATTCACTTTTACAATGTCTCTTTGTATTTTTATATTATATGGTAAATAAACTTACTATATACATCCAAGAAATCCCCAAGTGGTCCATTAATGATTAACCTATCATGATATAAGTCTCTTGGCCGAACCTTAGATTTTTAGGAATTTAATATCAATTAATAATATAATATTTTTTTTAAGAACTCTTTTATGTCAATTTTGACACTATTCAATAGTTTATTTTTTTTAAACTCATAAAAGATTTATTACTTCGAAAAAAGTCAATTAAATAAATCCTAATATATCATAATATCCTAGAAAATTATTTTACTTCATTAAAAGTTTCATATTATATTTATTTGGGTATTTATAATATCAATTATTTTAATTTTTCACTATTAAAGTAATTAATTCATCATCATTGTGTCATAAACAAATTAACTTATTTAATGTCTAAAAATTATAAATAAAATATCATTATGTATGAAATCTCTTTATATTTCTAATTAATATTTATAATCTAAAATCCAACATATATATCCCTCTGTAACAATTTTTTTGTTAAAAGATATATGCTTGTGTCATTTTTGTATTTATTTTATCTTAATCAAAATAAAGTGTCATTATCACTTACAAGTGGATCCATGGGGTCCCAAAATCGACCCAAAGATGCCTATGGTAGACCATGTACCAACCAATATGGTTAAGACACGTTTTAGGGTAATTTAATATTATTATAATATTATTTTTTAACCCTTGTTTACCGGATTTACCCTTTAACCATGGTAAATAAAATATTTACCGAAGTAATTATCCAAAATGTTTAAAAATAAACGTTACATATTTAAACAATTTGAACATCCTGATTCCAAATATGGAATCCATTTTTCCAAATTCAAAACACATAAGTGGCAGAAATTAATTTAAAATTAATTTCCGTTGTTAAAAAAAGGCGTGTTTTTAGAGAAAATAACTATCAAAAGATTGTCACTTGTTTATGTCTGGTTTAAATGTGAAATTATGTTCAATGACCCACATTGTATTACATGGTAAAAATATATTCTAAATATACTTTAAAACTACTCAAATTCATAAATTATCACTATTAATTAATTTTATTAAAAAAGTTGTTTTTAATAAAAATTTAGTAATTTTCACTATTCATCAAAATATGAAAGTTATCCGAAAAGTACCAAAATTTCACCCTAGTCTAATTTCGATATTCCGAATCCAAAAATGAAGTCCATTTTGAGAGATAGAATTTATAAAATTTCAAAAAGTATGTATTACTATTCATAACGGCTAGTTTTATTGGTTATGGTGTGTTAAAATTTCGAAGTTGCGTACAATGCACGCCATTGCATTATTCGAAAGGAAACATATTGAGGAAGCTTGGGGTGTTAAAATAAATCACAAAAATAGGTGAAAAATTGTGAGAAAATTTATATCCTTTTATAAGTAATGAAAATTGAATTTTTGTACACAGACGTTACAATTTACGTTATAGTAATAAAATTTTAATCTGATAATGGAAAAATTATATTATAGTATTTTATTGGTTAATTATTATGTTTGATAATTGATAAAAATAAATTTCTTGAATATTTTATCATGATATTAAGACATTGAATATATGATATTTTACATTAACCATTTTTTATTTTTACCGGTGTAAAAAGATATTACTTACGTAATTTACAAATAATAACTTAAAATAAAATGGTTCCTTTTCACAACATGGTGGACATTATTAAAAATATAAAATCCATTTTATATAACATTTCAATGATTAACAAAAACGAATTTTATCATTAGGGCATGTAAGAAATAAAAAACTGCAAATATAAAACTATATTTTTATGCCAAAACTTTAGGTGTAGAATAAGCATAACAATTACAATTTTATTCATAATATAAATTGGATTTTTTAAAATAAAGAATTAATACATCTATTTCAAATAAATTAACATATATATTTATAAAAATAAAAATCTGATTAATATAATATATAAACTAATTTTTCTTTTATTGGTAAATATTTCATGCGTTCATAAAAACAAATGAAAAAGTTTTATAATTATTAACACTAATTAAAATTTTATTTTTTTACTCCATAAATAGGTTTTTGAACATTTAATAGGTTTTTTTAATATTCCATTCAATTATTATATAGTTATAATGTTATAGAGGTTATGGTTTAAGTAAAAATAAGGTTTTGTAAATGTTAAGGAAATAAATTTCTCCATAAAATACCAAAATCTATAATATGATAACTTTTACGTAAAATATTAAAATGTAATTTTCATATTAAAAAATCTATAAGTATATCTAAATTATTAGAATTAATATATAATGAAAAACATTAATTTATAAATTATTTTTTTAAAATTTAGAATTTCTTAATAATATATCATATCAATTTTTAATACAATCATTGTAAATATAATTTTTAATTTACAATAATATTTTAATAGTGATAAATTAAATTTATTATTATAAAATATACAACATCATTACAATAAATTGGTATTATTAAAATATTACTTTTATATTATATAACCATCACCAAATTAAATATAACATAATTATTTAATTTCTAAAAAATTTATTTTACTAAACTAAGGATAATTTAATATTTTTTTACTATTAAAAATATTTAATATCATAATTTAACAAAAACTATAATTATAAAAATATGTAATATATAATTATATATTTATTATAATATTTTAATAATGTAATTTTTTCTCATTAATTTATTATTAATGAATTTTATTTTATTAACATTACAGGTAATAAAAAAAGCGACACACACACACACACACATATATATATAATACAAATTGGATACATTTATATCTAATAGAAACATTTCCAGTTAATAGATTTACAATAACCACATTTTTAAAATCCATATTTTGTTCTATCATTTCCATATTAAAGTAATTCACTCTTCTCATGTTTTCAAATTCACCCTTCTCATTTTAATAGTTTTTATTTCAGATCTTGACATTTTCATTATCCTTTAATGATACTTGTATCAGTTTAATATTTCAATACTTATGGTGATTCTAAAATTTGACGGTTGTTCATTGAAGTTGTTAGTTTTATCAATAATAGTTTGTATACGATTTCAATAATATTATTTTTTACTTTTAATTTATGTAATAATATATTGTGAGTAATAATATATAGAGTTTCCTTCTATGTTTATAGTGATTTTTATGAAATATTTTATTATTAATGAATAATTTATTGAAAATATAATTATTATCATGTATGAATTCTTTCCCAATAATTTTCAATTAAATTTAAAAAATATAAAAAATTATAATTATAAACATATAGATAAGTAAAATATTATTGTAATAATAAATACTAGCGTGTTACCATTAGTTAATGTTTCATAGGGTTATAATGTTAGTATTTTCCCATTACATTCGTAATGTTTTCTAATATTTATGTTTTATAAGGGTATATCTAAGTCAATATTTTATCATTATAAAAGCAATTCCATGACTACTTTCTCTAGTTCCAGCATGGGATCATATTTTTAATCATACCATTGAAGATAAAACACATGTTCTCCCTCTAAATATTTATTAAGATGGATCTATGCATGATTCCCAAGCTTTGAAATATGTTAATGGGTAATATATTATTTAGATGGGAAATATGTATTGTACATGATTGTGGTGTTGGTGGAAATATGAGATGACATATTGTTGATAAATTTTTATAATGAACTGTCTAAAAAGTCATCTACATTAATCTTGTATTAGAGTCTAGTGGGAAGCTGAGGAATGGATAAATATTATTGAGGGTGGATTTGAGCTTTTCAAGGCTACTGTTGTTTTGTACATAAATAAGGAATATTATTTGATTTATTGACAAAATTGGATATAATGTGGAGTTATGGTTTTGGCTATAAATAATGATGGATTTTCATGGGAGTCCATTAATGAAATTTTTATTGATGAATTACTTGTCATGATGGTGATATTAGTATATTTATATACATTCTTAAAGATAGAATATTGGAGTATGTTTGAGACATGTTGTGCTATATATTTTTGTGGACCAAGTCTATTTTATCACTTTATTTCATAGTATTTGGCCAATAATCCTTTTAGGTTAAGGATTTGCCTCCAGAATGTTGTGGGAATCCATGTGAGTTTTCAACTGAATGATTATAAATGATATTTATTACCAGGCTCAGTGTATATATATAATTTCTAGGTAAAGGGTATTTTAGTTATCCCTCTGTCATTCAACTATTGAAAAAAAGATGTCTATATGATTATATGTGTTTTTGTCTCTTCCAGTTAAATAAATTGGTTTTCAGATGAGATTTACCATTGTTTCGAAAAAGGTATTGAGTTTCAATTGAGGTTCATTAATGCCACCCTAGGAATAAATTCTCCATAAGTGTTATTATTATCAATGGGATGAGCATTTTGATAGTATTTATTCGAACCATAAATAGTGTTTACATATAATTAGAAGGACATGAAACCAAACATTAATATATTTGAGGGTGTTTTAATTATATTATATTAGAGGAAAAGGGGAGATATAATCTTTGATTGATTGGTTAATGTGACCATAAAATAAAATCATTTATTTTTCTCGGTAGTTTGGTTATGTTTTTAGTCGGTGGTCTCACAGAAATTGGTAATTATAGAATCATAAAGTGTACGTCACATGGGATTTAAATAAACAATGGGGTTTGGATAAAAGATCCATTGTTGTGTGGGTGTATAATTTAAATGATGTTCTAGATAGTAGTGCATTGAGTCTTTTTATTTAGAGAGGTATGATTTTGGTATTCTAAATGTTATATATTCTATTTTTGATATGGTAGCATTGAAATAAAATATATCATTTTTATTATGTCATGATTTTTTATATCAATTTATCACATTGTATATAATCCATTCAGGTACCTAATTAGATGATGATAGACCATGTATATGGATTGTTGGCTTATGTCGTAGTGGTTGGGTATAATCGAAAATATTGTGATTAACATTTTATAAAGATACCAAACTATGACATCATAAACATCTAGTAATGGAAAATTATAATAAAACCACTAATAATATTATAATATATATTAGTGTCCATTATTTTTCAAATGGATGAGGATTGTATTCTATTGGTTGAGTGGGATATATATAAAGGTATAGTTATACACAACCATAAAATAATGTGAGATATTAAATCATAAAATAAGAATGTTGTTCAGAAACATTTTTTGGTTACAATTCATGTTTTATGCCCCATATTAGTATATAATTTATAGTAAGTTTTATCTAATTATTTAGCTTGTTTACAATTTATGGGGGAAATATTATTCCTCTTATATATTATACAAGGTTTGGATTGCATATTAATTCCATATTATCATATATCATTAACCAATATAAGAGATATAGAGTTTTAGCCCAAGGATTCTTATTTAATGTGATTTATTTATCTATGATACATAGTTTGGGTGGATTGTGTTTTTTTCCAAAAAACCTATTTATTACCCTAAAAATTTATAATGATTTATCCTTAGAAAATATACTTATGGTGAATCAAATGGTATCCATGACCTTGAATTTTTGGCATTTTTAAATAGTTAATGGGATCCTATTGGTACAACATGATTTACATATAATTAAGATAATAATACTCATTGATTATTTCATTGGATATACTAATCAAAATTTACATAGGTAAAGTTTATATGGGAAACTTCTAATTATTTTACGTATCATAAATGCATGGGCAGTGTCAATGGATCTCATGAACCAAATTCTACTAACCTATATTGATTTATTCTTTGTAGACTTTCTTATTGTAATTATGTTATACTAGAAGATAAAATAGTTTCATGTAATGAATTTTATGGTTTTATTGAGTATTATTTAAGGACTACCTATATTTGTGACGTGCTCGAAGTATCAAATTAGTATTTTAGAATTAAGATATCACATTTTTTAATATTAGATGTTGGGATCACATTCAATCAAGAGAACGCTTATTATTTTTCATGATAATGACCATAAAATTATATCAATAAAATTATTTCACACATCTTGGTTGGGTATTACTAGTAGTTCAATAAAAACATCTCTCGCTTAGAGGCACCCATGACAAGGCTTACCAAGATGTGGAAATTGTTACATTGAATAAATTATTGTGAATTGGACTACAATGTTATCATGTTTTGGATAATATCCAATATGATATTAATTCTTCCAGATTCAAGGAATGGTCATACACATTATTAATATTCCACTGGATTCGATCTGTGACTGAATTCAATTTAGGTGGACCAGGTTTCCGCCATTAGGTATCATCATCTATGAACCCATGAGAACGACTACATATACATGACTTGGACCTAGTTATTATATCTCATGAAATAATGAGTGAGATTATATATATATGGTGGGAGTGATTTTTCATCTACAAGGAATATAATATCCATTGTTTCATATTTTTTCAGGGAAGATTGATCATGTGATGGAGCAATTATTAGAGTATAAATAGAACATTGATGTTTATTTGGGATATTTCCCTAGGGAGAAGAATATATTCACATATTTTATTAATAGGAAGTCATAGGATCATGGATTCTAGACAATTGATTATGAGTGGAGGCTAGTGACATTTTTCATATTCTATTAAGTGGATATTTTATATTATTGAAAATCCAAAAGCTACACCTATTTAATAATTAAAACATCATTATTTTATCATTAATGGATAGAAATTAGAATGATTTAAATTATTTTTAGTTATATGAGTTTATTATATAATATATACTAACATTTATATGAACTGAGGATGTCAATGAGGTTCTATACATCCAATTAAGAGTAGTGGTCCCTATATCCACTCTAGTAGAGTTGATCGGGTCACATATTCATTATATTGGATGTAATATCTAGTGACTATTATGATGGATTTTGAAATCTGAAATCATTTATAGTGGTTGGGCATGGGGATGTACATCTTGGGGTTAGTCAATATTTTTTATAGTTATCAATAATTAAGGATAGTGAATAATTTCCATGGAGTATAACTTCGCACCTTTTGGAGTTAATGTGTAAGTACGAAGAGGTGATAATCAAAATTATCAGGGGATTATACAACACCCCAAATTTTTGTAATGTAGTGTTGTTGGAACTCCTTTAGATTGAAAATTTTTAATTTGCATTAATATTTTGATAACCAGTTAGTGTATGAGTTGTGATGTTTGTATAAGTGTGAGATAGTGTAGATACATTTGGTTATCTCAGAATATTACTATATCAGGAAGTTAGAAACATATGAATAATCTAGAAGGTAATACAGAAGTCCATACAGACTCAACTAATGCTGATAATAGTGCATGACCTTTAGGAAAATGGAAAATATGATATGATTATCTCAATACCATAGGATATGATCCACACATGAGTGTATAATTTTCCAAATGTATAGAATGATTATTCACATGTGTAAGCATTTACATATATGATTGGATATATTTATTTAATATAAATATACATATTTTATAATCAAATTGGTTACATTTATTAAAAAATATTATTATGGTTAGATGAATGTGAGTTAACATTGATCGGTTCCAGTTATTTATAGGAGACCATTGAGTGGGTAATGATTATTATTAATTAGATTGTAACCTATTAGACTTTATAGTTCTCAAAGGTAAATCAGAGGGGATGACCATTGGAATTAATTATGAGTGATATTATTTTATATTAGGTATTTACAAAGATGGAAAATAATTGTGTAAAATTGTTTCGGAATCCCATGCCATGGTTATTTTCTTATTTATAATCACGTAATAAATAATCGAAATGGAATTATTGTTTTCCACTCCCCACAAAACCTAGGTATGTATGATGTGATAGACATTTCTAAATTATAAAAGTAAAATCCAAACCCAGATAACATGATCAATAAATAGAATGATAATTTTGTGGTGGATGTGTCACTTTTGAATCATCTCAATCACATCATATATGTAATTTTGTATTTTTTTTAGGGGATAGACATTCCAAAAATTCTTATTTTTTGTTGTAGAACATGCATATCACAGGGGACACCAAGGGTTGGTTTTTAGAGATGTGGTCCTGGTGGATAAATCTATTTGGTTGGGGTAAATAGTTACTCTTATAGATAATGAGAATTATTTATGTTAGGGGTTTTTAATAACCCAAAAATTTAATGTATGTTTCTGAGGTTTTTTGGATTCTTAGTCATTGTTCACAGTTGTTATATTTTATACATGGAGTTTAGTGGATCATTATTTTTTATGTGGTTACCTAGGTAATCCAAATCATATTTTTAATATATGGGTAATATGTTTCTAGTGGATGACCACAGTGTACATGATAGCCTAAGGAGTGGGAATATAGCGCTTAAAGCCCTATAAGTCAGTTTTTTAGGCAGAATTGTATACATAGTGCTGGTTTACTGGGTACCTTTTTCATTTTAGGTGTGTGGTTTTATGGATTTTATGGATTTAATTTTCATATTTCCTTTCACCCATACATCCCTAATTCATCAAATGCAAATTTTATTAGTATTTAATACCCTATTGAGTTACTTGGTTAACCGATTCACTTGCCTTCACATTTTTATGTGGAATTAATTTAGGTGATGTTTCAATAGAACGTATAAGACAATTAATTACCTATATTACTATTTCAACTATTGTATCTTGAAATCCAATAATGGTTAAAAAATCATTAGGTTATGAGGATTTTTTTGGAATATTTATTATTTATATTGAATTAGTGACTGCGACATCGTTAGTGTGCACCATTACAATTCATATAGGATGAATTTTCCATGTAATAATAGTTATTTATGTTTGAATAATTCCTTTCATGATGGTTTTTGATTTATTTCATTTATATTAATTGTTTATAAACCAAAGGGGTATTTGGAATCCAAAAAAATTAAATTCTACTATTATATTATATAGATGGCTATTCGATATTTTTCACATTGAAACCAATGCACTTTTCCACATAGAGTTGTAGTGCTATGATTTTCTCATGAAATAACGAGTCCTTATTAATGATGTTCACTATTAGATAATGATTAATATATAAATAGTCCATCATATATATATATATATAATATGAATCCAATTAATTATAATTTTTTCCCAAAAAAATTGTTTGTATGAGTAATCTATACAATTTAGTTCGGATTTTCATTTACAGGATTCATTAGAAATACTCATTCCATGGATGTTCTATTGGAATTTGGGTTGATCTTATTACATTTCTATATTATTTTACATTACAACTTATTTTTATGTTGTATGTTGATGATGATGGTTGTGTGGCCACATCATTAGTGATAAGATTTTTGGTGGTGACATTATTATATGTGACTCGGTAAATTATAGTAACCATGATTGAGATTTTAGTGCAAATAGATGATTATATGGGACCCTACAAGAGTAAAAAATTTTAGGATATAATTGTATATGATACCCCCAAATATTTTGAGAGTGTGCTATGGTGCATGATAAGGTAATTGAATTATGAACACCCTTGAGTGAGATATATTACCCAAAGAATTTATAAAAAAATTTATTTGAGAAAATAAATTGAGTTGGATGGTACTAGTTCATTGTTGGAGTATATCTTGGAAAAGTATAATTTTAAACAATTATGGTGTAGAAGAATATATTGTTTTATATCATGGTGGGCCATTTACCACAAAATGAGAAGACACGATATAATCAATCATTTTATTTATTTTCAAATAATTCTACATTTATATATATATATATATATATATGACACATATGTTGACAACGTATTGGGTGGGACATACTTGGATAATTAAACACACCATGAATGGGAACCCTAGTTTATCTGAATACATTTTTCTTAGGGACCATTCAAGGGAAAGGAACCAATTTCAACCTGTAAAGCATGAGAACTAGTCAATGAATTGATGAAATTTGAGGAAATGTTGTCAGATATTATTCACGTGTTCCTCATACTTATACACTTATATTATTCATTTCTCATAATAATTTAATTTATTTGGTTATAAATGGTTGGGTTTTTACATATCACACATGTATCCAATTTTGTTATAGAAGGTGATGATATTTATCAAATTTTTTTCAAATTTTTTTTAACTAATATATATTTGTTTTATTTAATTCATAATTTTAATTATTATTATTAGTTTTTAAATGATATTGAAATAATTTCATCCCAAATACATATAATGGGGCCTCAATACTAGTAGGTTCCAAAATATATAGCTGAGTTTTTCATGAATCCATATGCTGATCTAGATCAGAATCAGTGATTTAGATCATTGTATATTCTTATATATGACTGAGATATATTAAAATAAACTTTTTAATTGTTAATGGATATATTTTAGTAAATTAAAACCTTTGTTATAGCCTCGTTAATCTAATTTGGAAGGTTATTCTGAAGCTATTGGGCCATTTATTTATTTTTTAAGTAATGATTTTATGAGTGACCCTAATATGATTTGTCGAATCTTTTTCATTGGATTTCTTCCACACATTATATAGAATGTATAATATGATTTATATACCAATGAAATAATGTTTATTTAATAATTATAATGGATAATGAAAGGGGTAATTCACTATGACATACAATTGACATATATGATGTGATTTAAAATATGGAATAACTATTGAGATATGTCATGGTGGAAATGGAAAAAAGACCGACATCAGAGATAAAGAAATATCACCATCAATTATTTATTATTATTATTAGAAGGGTTTAAAATATTATTTAATTTTATAAACTAAAATTACATATTGAATTATTATTAACCATGATAGATGTTTGTAAAAACATTTTTTTTATAAATTAAATTTCATCATCCTCATAAATGATGTGTTTGAGATCAATGAATCATATATATATTCATCATAAATGAAATTAACATGATTTGTATAGAAAAAATATAATATTTCTAATAGTATTGGGTATACATTCCTAATATAGAGTAAATCAGGTGTTGCCTAATTTTTACCCCTTCTAATTATCACTTCATCCAATTTTAGTATATTTTGTATTATTATTTTAAAAAATAGAAATCATTTTTGGAGAAATTTTTATTCTACTTATAATAAAAATTGGTAACAAATATATATTAGTGTGTAGATATATAAATTTTTATAATATTTTTAACCTCTTGGTAATTCTTCTAATTTCCATGCTTGGTATGTCAATGCAATACATTCCCCACTAATATATTTAAATAAAAAAAATTGATTGATTGAGTTTTTTTGAAACCCACATACGAGATATTAAATATTTGTGGATATACCAAATTTTATAGGTAACAAATTTCATCTCTCATAATACCTCATCATAAAATAATACGAGTTATTGTTATATTTGACTTTCATTCTCCTCTTTAGATTGCTAACAAACATTTTCCCGGGATTTCACTACACTCAAAATATTGATTTCCATCCACAAACATAGTAATAATTCAACTACATAAATGTATTCTAAAAATACTCATGAAACTATAGAAAACTTCATATTTTATAATATTTTTATTTTGAAAAATTTCAATGGTATTGATATCTTATTTCACACCCAATGTCAAAAAATGTGATACCCTTACATAATATAAAATTATAATTTGTATACAAAATAGGTATAATATTTCTATTAGATTATAATAAATAAAATGATATAACATATTTTTAAATATATATATATTGAAAATTAAATCTTCAATTGTTAATATTTTTTAACTAATTTATTTGAAATATTTTATCTAAATATCTAATATGATAATTCTATGCTTCGAAATTTGTTTTATAAATAAATACTCTATTAGAAGATATATAATTTTATATTAAGAAACTAATACTACTATAGTTTAATGATTATAATATATATATATATATAATAAATTATATATTAACAATAATTTTGATTAAAGTTGATAAAGAAAAAACTGAAAACATATAATAATTTCAATATTCATTTTCCTTTAAACAATGATCTATTATACTTTTTATTTCCATATAAAATATAAAATATAAAATAAACATTTTTATTATTTAATTTAAAAAATAATACATTATTTTTCATTTTATGAATTATATTATTACAATAATATTTATCTTTTTGATTTTCTAAAATAGATTGATTTTTGTGTGAAAACTGAAAAATGTTATATTTTCAAATAACTTAACATTTTTGAAATTACCATAATAGAAATTTAATTAAACAAATTATTGAGAAACATGATCAACATTGTTTTATTAGTAGTAAAAGTTTACATTTATGAAAAAAAATGATGAATTTATAAACCCAATGTTTATCATTAGGGACGTGAATTATATTATAATAAAATAAAAAATATTTTTGTCAATTTAATTTTATTATATATTCACATGATGGATTATAGTATTGTATTGATTTTAAATCAAAAAAACACTAATTTTTTAGTAGTTTTCAAAATATTGTTAATAAATTCAAAAAAAATGATAATTTATTCCAAAACATAATTATTATTCTTAAAAATAAAGCATTTATAAAAAAAATAATTTACATGTTATTTGAAAAAAATATTATATTTATTTTCACTCAACAATGATAATTATACTTGATTAAAAATATTTATTATTGGGAATTAGAATACTCAAATTATTTATTAATCATAATTTAATTTTTAGTTTGAAAAAATAAATCATCGAGGGTAATGAAATTTTATCTTTATAATGTAAATTTTAGTTTAAATTATATTCATATAATATGTAAAAAAATGACTCAAAACATATCTTCATGAGTTTTGAAAAATTATATTTCAAAAAAAAAAATATAACCCATCTCCATTGTATCCCACATTGGGATCCACTAGCCCTGAATAGTTCAACTATTACTACCAAAATGCATCTCTTGTCAATTTTTTAAAAGAGAGCCTATCCACCCAATTTCTATAAAACCCATATTGAACATAACCATATAACATTATACTAAAATACTTATAAAAAACACAATGAATCATATTAAAGGTTTTGGTCTACTAAAAGGACGAGAACTAAAAGGAATAATCAAATTTTAAAATGTGTTATTCCATGCAGTAAGGTATAAGTTCTAAATATTTGATCTTGTACATGTGATTCGTTATGTAATACTCTATTACAATGTCTAATAATATAACATACGAAAAAATAACATATGTTCCTTTATAATTTATAAATTTATTATATTTATAAAAATAATAAGTTACATTCTCCTCCCAAACTATGGAAATAATATAACTCATTCACCATAGGTCCAAACTACCAACCCCATTAAGGATGTGTAATATTTTTTAAAAACACAATAAATTTATACTCAAAGAGGTGTATATTATAGTAAAATCTTTATTAACAAAATTTAATAAAATATAAATATATAGATATAGATATATCAATTTATACCATCATTATGGGCTATGGAAGAAGAAAACATTGTCTTTGAGTACGTTTGGACTACCACTTATAATGATCAATGTGTTCCATCTTCCACATCCTCATACGTTGATTTTTATAAAATATATCATATGAATATTTGAAACTGAAATTATTATTATATATTATTTCTATGGATATAATTGTATGACATAAAAAATTATGATCATTATGAAGTACTCTATTGTTTTTTGTAGATTACTTGAAATAATGTAGTCATAGATCTCATTTTTTGGATTTGTTCCTATAGTTCTGATATTATTAATATTAGGCTGTATAAACAATTAAATAATAATTTTTTAAATAAATTTTATAACCATATAATGATTATAATATTATAAATTAATAGGGATATACACGATCTTTTCGAAACATGTTTCAAATAATAAGAATTACAACATCTGAGAGTAAAAATTATTGATAACAATTGAATGAAATCATTATAAATAATTTTCGACAATTATTAGAAAGTAATATATATATATATAGTTCTAAAATAATCTAATTTGGTATTATTTATTATTATATATTTCACTAATGTTCTCTCATATAATCTATGTATCAATTGACACTTTTCAAATCTCACATTTCTTTTTTAGAGACTTTTTACATTTTCACAATTACTATTGTTATTTTCATATTATATACATCCATATGAATTTTTAACATAATTATAATTATATTAAATTAATTTAAAAATCCAATAATGATTACACCTATTGGGGATTTAAATTCCAATGATACAATTTTGGAATGTTTTTCCTCGTCCCATTTTTTGATGTATTGATATATTCTTCATATTAAGTATATTTTTTCATTATGATGTCTGCATATACCGGTAACTTATCATGAATATATTTAGTATGCAATTAATTTGATTTTGGAATCCACATTATTTATTAATGTTTGTAGTTTTTCAATTTGAATGTGAATAAATTTTTATGGGTTTTATTGAAAACACATTTCAATATAACAATTCCAATGTGTGAATTTATATCATGGGAAAAAATAAATTAAAATTATATCCATGTGACCAACCACTTAGATATCCACTATTTATTATATTTTGTTAAATTTTCTATTCAAATTTAACTTCCATTAGTTAATAATTATCAAGATGTTGTTCTAGTATGTGAATAATATGTGAATACTTAATTAATGACTATTTCAATAATTATTTTTTCTATTGTCTTTATTAGTGATTCATAATTTTATATGGTTTTTTAAAAATATTTTACATTAATCAATTTTTTTAATTTTTTTTAATTTTTCCCACATATATAATTTAGGTAAAAGTATATCTATTTATAATTTTTCATATGAAAATGTCCTATCATTATTGTTGTAATTATTCTTTAAAAGGTTTTAATTTATTTATTTAAATTATTTCTAAAACTAATATTGATTCATTATCATTTAGAATGAAGGGGATATATAATTTTATATATTAAATGTTATATTTAGAATACGTAAATGGTAAGTTTAAAATTAATTATAATGTACTTTTTTATAAATAATCCTTTGGTATTTTTAAATGTACAAAAAAAATTATAAATTAATTTATTGTATAAATTTATTATCCAAAAACAATTTTTGGTTTTAAATAATTAAAAAAAAATATCAACATAATGTATTTTTTAAAATAAAAAATATTAATACTACTAAATATTTATAAATTTAGTTTCTTCATGATTATCATTATGATTTATAAAATAATAAAAAATGTGTATTTTTGTTATTTTATGACATCATATGATGTCTTCTATGTTACACATGTGACAAGATATAATGAGAACAATCACCATATTTCTATAGATCCCTTATCAAATATTCATTTAATATTTTTATCAATGAAATAATCTTATATTGTTATTTATGTTACACATGTGATAGTTTTTTATGATACCATCCATTTTATTTCACTATATAGATAATAATGACAATGGTTTGGTATGTTTTTTTTGATACCCATGTATTTGGAATGAGATAATTAAGATGTATTTATATAATGATGGTTTTTATTCTCTTATGATGGAATAATGTGTATTTAAAAAAATTTATGAGTCTTCTATGAAATATGTATACCCCAAATCATTTGTAACATTTATATATAATGAAATACAATTTTTATAGGTTTTTTTCTCATGACCTAGTGTACACAATAGGTTATCCAAATATACTGGACTCATGAGAGGATATCCCAATAATAATGGGAAATGGGATGTAATATTAAGACCATGGGTACATGGTTTGTATTACCATGACTGTTAATGTTAGTAGATTAACTGGATAATTCTATATTGCGATGAATTTATTAGTGGGTGAACATGTCATATGCATTCTGTGATATTGTTTGTTCAATAACCTTGTGTAAAATTAATATGCCTATATTACGTTCTAATGGATAAATATTGGTTAATGTTATAAATTATTATAAGTCGTATATTACATTATCATGATGCTTTATTCATTGACCCATGATTTGAGATTGGAATCTTCCATTAAGTCAATCTTGGAAGTGATACTTGATAAAGGATATGTATTTTAGACTTATGTTTGAGCCATAATAAATTATTTCTGACATGATAAGTTTATTATTAATCAACTATAATTTTATTCTCTAATACATGTACCTTGATTTATAAATTATGGTTATATTTATTTTAGAATGATTTTCTATAGATTTGATCATGAGCTTTGATTGTGGTATCATGCCAAAATGTTTTTGTTATTCTCACTTATTCTAATAAATATTTGTATTGTATATATTCACATACTAGGAATATTATCATCCTAATTTTATATATTTCAATTACCTAGAATACGATGATTGGAATAATCATTGAGACATCAAAAATGGTATCTAGTTCTGTGAGATTACAGATAAATTTGGACAATTTATTGTAGATTATTTACATGGAAAATATAACATTAAACTCATGGGAATATGATATTATTAGTAAATTTAATGTTTTATTAATTTTATATTTTTTAAATTATAGGAAAATTAATTTAAAATGTCATCAACATCAGTTATATAATATCTGTTTTTTGATGAAGACGTGATTTTGTATAACTGGGTTAGATTATTTGGTATTAAAATAGTGTCATGTGATTCGGTATGGTTAGTAATTTTATTTTTTTAGATTTAAAATACAAAAGTCTTGAAATATATTTGGATAAATATATATAATGGAAGATAACCTATATTTCTTTCACTATATATAGTGTATACTGTTTTATATAAATTACATCCCTATTTGGATATAAACAAAGTTGATGTAGTCTTTATGAAAAATTCATGTAGGGGTATCAAAATTTAAATTGGTTAGATAAGTGTTATATTTATCTTCCCCATGTTCTAAAATCTAATAAAAATTTCAATCCTTTTTTAAAACCTCCAGGGATATACTTGGGTTCATTTTCATTCTCTTCATGAACTATAATGAGGGGATTGAATGCAATTTTATGATATAAGATAAAAATTGTTATGTTCGAGAATATAATTATATTTTGATCATGTATGAAATATAATGAAATATATATAATAATAAGAAATGATATTCATGTAATTTATGAGTTTCTTCTTCTTAGATTATAGTTTGTCATTAAAAAATAAAAATAAAACTTTTTTTTCATTTTAATTCCCTTATTTATATAATGACCGATGTAAAAAGTAAAATATCATAAAATGGATATTATTGAAAAATTAGACATATAAATAATGAAAATATAATTAAAATACGAGATAGTGTGATTAATCATGCCATTCTTGAAAACTAACTATAATTATTTAGGATTAACATCATAAATATAGTTGAATTAAAAAATGATTAGAGGGATATAGATTCATAGAATATCAATTGATACAAACCATGTAATAATGAATACTAATTATTTTACTTATTATAAATTATAGAGGAAGAAAAAATAGAAATGTATAAATATTAAGATAAATTAGTTTGACTTTGAAAATATTGGAATATAAAAACAAGCTACTAATGAAAAATTAATATTATTCCTGAAAAATTTGAGTGAGATGATTTTCATATTGGGGTACGAGTAATTAATACATAATTTAAATTAATTATATATGGGTAAAATGAAATTATATTCATTAATACCAGTTTTTATTGAATATTATGAATCAAAAACCTCTTATTACTAAAAAAGAATGGATTATGCAATGAGAATTAATGATGGATATTGTGAAAAATAAGGTATACATGTCATAATAATCTAATTATGTTCATTTTGAGTGATTCAAATTCTAGAAAACCCACTATATATATAATGTTATTAAAAATCATTCAATCACACCCCAATTATATTATTTTCGGTGAAAACCTACTATTGTATTATTATTTTATCCCCTATTACTATTTTTATAATCTGATTTGTAAAAGTCAATTTGTTATTCCTATAGAAGAATATGATTTGATATTTAATATTGAATATATAACACTATATAGATCCAATAAAAATATTCAATATTCCAAATTCAAATATGAAATCTAAAAAATTAAAATAATGAGTTATCATTACAATGATAACTAGGAATCCTTATCATGATTACTTCCATTATATATGTCATAATTCTCAACCATGAGATGAGTTTCAAAATATATACCTTGTTAGTGAGGCTGATATTTACCTTGAAATAATATCATACTTTGTGACTTTATGAATATTGTTTTCATCTTTCTCCATCAATGATATAATCTAAAATTAAGCTTGTTCATTTTTTTGTGGGGGTAGAATTTAACATGTTATTTTAGAATATATTTCTTTAGCTAAAATCTATAATTTATCTTTACTCCCCTGAATCAGAAAACTATAAACATTAATACATTATATTAAAAGTATATTGTGTCCTTTATATATACGAATTACATTTTATCCATTGACTTCATAGTTGATACTGATGATTTATTGTTATCCCATAAATTCTTAATTTACCCCTATAAATGATGTTTGATGGAGTCTATATGGTTTCCACCCTGAAAGGGTTCATTCATAGGCGACAAATTCTCACTTTGGTTGTTAGTTCTATATATAATTTATCTAAAATTTTGGATTTGATGGCATAGGTCAAATATGATGTAAAATTTAATATATAAATGAAAATCAATATTTAGATATGGGACATGGTAAAAATTGATGATATATAATACTTGAGATAATATTAGTTGAAATTCATTGACATTATGAATTTTTTTACATCATTTTTATAAAATAATTCATAATAAAAATATAAAATATAAAATTAATTACTAGAAATTATCCTGTAAAATCAACTAGAAATTATATCAATGCATAAAATATGGGGTTTTATCGAATTATCCAATAGATTTCATTACCAAAATTCTTATGAGTAACCAAAACTGGCTGAACATTTTTTGCCCAATGATGGCACCTTGATAGAGATGTTCAAACATAATGAATTCTTACTTTTATTCCAGAATATAAAAAACTCATGAAATAATAGATTAAAATGAATTTAAAAAAAAATTGTCTTTTGAAATTCATGACAATAAATTTTATATAAATTAAAAAGAGAATATATAATTAATTATATAAAAACTCTAAATAAGAATATATTTGAATATCTGCCAACATTACATCAATAAATTTATACCATCAGTGTTTAGATTAATAAATTTTAACTCCTCTATCATATATTATGATTTTACTTCATATTGATTTCATCTATTTACCAATCCATTTGAAATGTATGCATACTATCATATTTATACTTAAGTCTATTGGAAATGACTTCCTCTACTTTTAGTCATTCAAATGTATTAAAAAAATCCCCTAGGTCTATATAAATATAACATGGTTCATTATAAAAATAAATTTTGAAGGGTATCATATTTTTTCCTAAAAATATAAAATAATTTATAAATTTTTAAGAATATATATCCTAAAATTATTGTATTGCACAAAATTTCCCTAACATTCACATGACAATCCTCTGCATTATCTGATTAAAAAGCATTAATGCTAATTGAATTTCTCTATAAATTTTTATATACATGAACACCATTGAGCCATATATTTTTTCTAAATAAAATTACATAATATGGGGTTGTGTACATTATGATATTCCTTAATAATTCTTTGGTCAATTATTTTATCTAATAATTCTTTCTAAATTACATGTTGTATTTGGGTCTCAAACGTTTGGAATAAACACTTAGTCTCGTTGGAAAAATTTAATCCCAAAGATATGAAACCTTAAAAAACAAATGATTAATTTGGATCAATAGGTCTAATGTTATATGTAAAATTTTGACATATAAAGAGATATTAAAATCCAACAATTAATCATTTTATAAATGATTACAAAAAATTATCGATGAAGATAAAATTGATGTCTGTTTACATAAAAAGAAAAATTATACAACATTAAATCAGTAATATAGATATAAAACTTTGTAAAAATATCATCTTAATCATAAGTTATAAATATATGAATATTATTATTTAAATATATTATGAATTTAATTAATTGGTAATTTTAAGTATTAATTGTTTTGATCAAATTCTATTAGTGTAACTAAATAACTAATTTGAATGTTTTTTTTGACAAAAATGATTGTTTCTGAAGATTTCATTTTTTAGATTTTTTAATAAAATAAGTATATTATGGTATAAAATTAATAAAAAATAAATAAATAAAGTATTTCAAATGACTATTTTTAATTTATAGTAAATCATAATAAAAACACTTAAAAGATAAAAAGTAAAATTTCATAAAAAATAATTTCTATTATAATTTATGTTTCCAATTAAAAGTAAAATTTATACATTTATGATTTTTAATGTTACAAAAAATTCATTTTTATACTAGGTATAACAATATTATGTCAGAAAAATAATTTTAGAATTTTTTAAAATGATTGATATTTATAGGAATAATGAAAAATATCAAGTACAACCCATTAGAGGAAAAAGTTCTATTTTTTATAACCTAAATAAATGGATCAAAAAACGTATATTTAATTTTTAAATTTGTTATTTATAACTTTTTTATGTCTCCAAAATTAGAAATAAATTTTTATATTATCTCAACTCTATAGAAAATGAGAACATCTTCCTTGTGAATGTGTTTATTAAGACCTCTATAATGAGATGCGTTATTTTTTTAATCACCGCCCTAGATGGATGGATATAAAATTTAAATTATTAATATATATGATATAACAGAGTCACACATATATCATGAATTTGTTATATATTTTTTATATAAATTTTTATTATCATAAATATGATATTCTCTACTATTAGTTGATTACAGAAAAAAAATCTCACCATTGATCTCATTCTAATGATCCATGGTCATCATTCCCATAAATTCTATATTGGTATATAAAAATAGTTGAAACTTTTTATATAAGATATATATTATATTATTTAAACTATAAAAGTAGAGAAATATTATGGTTTTGGACATACCCATTAGAAAAAACAAGAGAAATAATATTTTTCACAATATCTGATAATAAGAATAATTAATGTAAAATTATGATATTTTAAAAAATATTATTAAAAGTGATAAGGGTTATAGGTATGAATATTTTAGTGAAATGAGTTACAATAATAATGTTTTTTTAAATATAATATTATTGTACATTAATGTATACTAATATATATAGTAATTGTTTTTCATTTGATATTTATTTCATTTACGACTATTATATTTTCAAAACATGTTTTATTGTATCTGGTGTATTTAATTCACTATTTATGTTTTATTTGAAATTTTTATGAAATTTAATTTATTTATAAATAATACTCATAGTGAAAAATTAATGTGCATTTAATTCAAGTTATACCTACATTGAAAGGTTTTCATTATCCCTATTTCTCTCCTCAGAGATTCAATCCCAAATTATGACTTATTTCACTTATGGTGCATATAAAAACAATTGATTTTATATTAATATACTTATCATGTCATATAAGGTATTCCTAAACATATATTATTATTACATTTCACAAGTTATCAATATAATGGGTTATCATGTCATAGTTGTTTTCTCCATAACCCCAACATCAAATTGAGATTTTTATGATATAATATTATGTATGGGTATAAATATTGTGAAATACTTCACTTTTTAAAAAATATTATATCTTTTTTAATTTTATTGTTTTATATTTCCTTTCTCAATATAATTTCTTTTGGGACAAAATTTTCCATATGTCATGCATGTAAATTATACTAACTCCATATCATCATTATAGAATATAATATCACATCTCTTTGTAATTATTAATTTTGTTGATTTTTTTCAATTACATATCAATTAATTAAATTTATAACCTACTATAATAATTTATTTTCAAAAATAAATGTAATGTTTGAATTTTATAAATATATATCATTTTTAAGAACATATTTTATTTTTAACAACTATGATGTGAACACATTCTTACACCTTTATGGAAATTAACATTTAATATTATTATCATGCTAAACTAGAATTTTTTGGCTAGTTCTATGATAAAAATTATCCCATGCCTAACTCTAATAGGATAGAGGATATCAACTTGCATTGAGAAGGAGTATTACAAATAGGGGGGTTATAGCCTAAATTACATATCCACTGGCGCACATATCTATACACTAGTATAATGTGGAAATGCTAAAAAATCAAAAATATAGATGCGTAAATAAAAAATATCACAGAACTGATTAAATCATGTATTACTTTAGAAGTATATTGTTCAAAAAACAATCCCACTAAATTATAAAAAAAATAGCATGATTTAAATACTGGGTAGCTACCTGAGATCAATTAATAGATCTATATGAGGACTTTATAGAACAAATATGATCCAAATAATCTCTACATTCTTTTGGTACAATTAGGACTCATAAAGGTCCTTAATTTGTACAATTAAGGATATTTATTACTAGAAAACACATCTTACTTTAATTTATGTTGTCCTGGAGTAATCCCTAAATTCACCAAACACTATGTGTCAGATAGGGAGTAATCATCTAATTACTATGAAAGAATTTCAATTGGAATATGAGTCAAAATAATAGTAAATTAACCACTAAATGATCAATTTTATGCACTATTTCTTATTATGAGATCACTTTAAAAATTCTATTCTGGGATTTTACTATAGGATCTATCATAACATGAATCTAGGATAACTTAATCCATCTGTTTTGAAACCACCTATGGTGCTCATCTTAGAGGTCACGTTCTTTGGTCCTTTACAGAGTAATGGAACTCATCCATGAGTAAAAAAAATTAGGTATTCCCATGATAAATCCCTATAGAAACAAAAATGGATGCATCGAAACACACACATCATCAGACTATACCTCACTTGATGTTGACAAATGTAGAAACATCGATTGGGAATCACACCAATGGATTAGGGGTTATAAGAGACACAAACTGGAATAACCAACTTCATAGGGGATTTTTTCTATATATTTTGGTAACTTGGTTACTAAAAAACAACCATATACAATGTATAATTAAATGAGGATAAAACCATTATTCCTGACTATGGGATTCCTTCTCTATTTCACATAGGGGATCATCAGAATTTATGAATAAATGGTTATTCACTAAACTATCATTGTGGAGGAATATGAAAAATCACACGTGAAAAATAAAATTTTGTAAAATAGTGACATTAATACAAAATTAGGAGATACCAAAATGATAACACCACAATTGAACTGAGAATAATAGGTTATCTATTTTTCTATTGTATAAGTACATGTAATATAGAATTGACTTCATAAAATTTCCAACTAATACTAGAATTGCTCATGTTTCCTAATAAACTGAAAGTTTATTTCTCAAGATACACGATAATGTCATCTAATCATAAATGATGTCCATAGTTTAGGATATAACTCAACATAATTTCTATAGAGTTTGAGTCTCATTTTCTTTTTCTCTTGTATGTCAGATGCATCTGAATAAAATGGTCGTGTATGATTTCGTTATGATGTACCAAAGGTGCATTACACATATCCAACCATAATGGGGATAGGGCAAGAACCTGGTCTATTTAATCAGTCTAATATCACATAGATTCTAATTTATAATACATTTTCCATGCCATAAATGATATGTGGGGCAGATGGTCATTTTAGAATGTTCTCTATGAACCTATGGCACCATATCATTTACATGATGTTTCTTACCACATCATGAAATATAGAGTCTCATGGCCTCCTAGACCTGTTCTCCATATGAAGAATATGTTGGAATGCTATGTTTCCTATGATATGTTGTCCAACCACATTATAGGTTTTATTTACCCTTACATGTTAACACTATCCTCCAAACACATGGGAATTTATAATGTGTTCTTGAACTATTTTTTATGTATATGGGTATTCTATAAAAACTACCACCTATTCGACCCATCCTTCCCATAACATTTATAACAGTAATTCCATCACAAATCTACCCACATATTACGAATCCTCGTTATTGGTGGTAATATTATTGCAACCTGAATCCATAGATAATGCCTTACCATAGAACTCCAATAATCACATGTGTAAATCATGAAAAAATACTCTTATATTACACTTAATAAAACCTATTTCGTCATCAACCTCATTGATTACAATTTGGATCCTAAATCTACACATCAAAAAATGATCTATTTCTCTAATGATCAAATACGCTGTAATCTATTTCGAGTTATTTTTTGGATTCACTGGTCAAAAGTAATACATATAATGATCACATAAAGAAAAGGTGGAGAAACCACAAAACCTAAAGGTGAGGAATGAAACATAGCTATTATTTTAGTAGTCCTCAATCCATTGTAATTAATAGGATGAATGTAGAGGATGATGATGATTGAACATTGATAAAATAAGTTCATAACCCATGTGAAATTAAATCCTCAAGAAAAATACACAATCTATCTATGAATCATTTATTTTTGGAAAACATTTTCAAATTAAACAAGGGATAAGCAAATAATTTTTCCAAGTAACTACAATTCATTACCTCATAGTTATATCAATCCATGATAAATATCATTTCCATGTTGTTGTAGATAGTGGGATCCATGAGCTCTTTTGGAATATTAATCTCCAAATAATTCTCAATAGTTTACCATCTAATATCTCCCCTCCAATAGCACCTCTCTCATTAAAAGTGGTTTTATAGATAAACCATGATATTTAACTTATGTTAAATTCTATAGATGAAAATTAGGTTATAGTAATTTATTAAAAATAAATTAATAAATTTATTTATTTCAATAATTTTACCCTTGACTGCATATTACTAACACAACCAACATAAATTGTGTTGTAAAAACTAGGATAAAACAAACATTTAATATTTGACTCTTGACACATATTTCTAATCAATCACTATTCTTTGGATTTATTTTATTATTTAATTAATCTATTTTGTTTATGAAATAATATATTTAAAAAATTTATAATATCAATAACAGCCCTCCTAAGGATCTAAAATTTCTCATCAACTCTGAGCCCAGCCACAAATATATTCTATAAAATATTACAAAATTTATTACTCTACAATAGAGTGATTACCTTTTCCTAAACAAAGGTAATGTCATCATAAATAAGAAAATAATTACTCAAAAAGATATGAATAAAATGATATCATCTTGATATACCACTCCCATGATATCTCCCAGAGGTTCTCATGGTTCTAAAAATCATGATCCCAAAGAAAACATTTTCCCTTGGAGGGCCTTATTATACTTTTTCCCAAAAGACATTGAGCTATATGAAAGTTTTACTCCACCAGCTACATCATTACACCCTGGATGATATCATGAAAAGTGTTTTGTATATATCTCCTCATATACCACATGTGGAATACTTTCTGCACCTAGAATTAAAATGGTCGTTGCGTCAAGTGTTAATTATACCTCTCTAACCTAGTGCAGTAAAAGTTAAAACGGCCTAAAAAATATGGGATATCCTATGTTCTCATCCATATATTTGCAAATTTATATGTTGTTGTATCTCTTAATGCACATGATCTCCAAAAAAAATCTAGATGTATCATTCATTATTTGTTACATGATATATAATGTCTAAGAGAATTTACCACTCTACCTAGGTTAATTGCACATTTATATCCACCCCTCACATCTAATAAGGGACCATAATTATTATTCCCATAGAGTTGACTATTAAAAGGGTTACCTATAGGGTTTCTCATTTATGTTTTTTAATTGTGATACACTAACAGACAATTGATTATTATAATTATGCATAAAATCCTCCAATGATAGATTATCGTCTCTACAACATCCATAACAAACATACACACTATTTGAATAGAATCTAGATACTGAATGATAATATATCCCTTTCCATCATTCATGTGTATATATATTCTAGCCAACCCTAATTGAGTCCCATAGTCTTCCATAAACATCTGAATTATATTGATGTTAAGTGGGAATCATTTGTTGAAATGATCATCAATAAAACACTATGATGTTGTAATACATATTTTAGCCATAGTAATTTCAAACTCTCCACTAATGTATTCCCCTAATTTTTGAGTAATATAGAATGCATGGTGAGTCAATCTATGATCCATGTAATAGCATCAAGAAATATCAATAATCATGGAATCCCCAAAATGAAGCCCTTAAAAAACCATCCATATTCACATCCATCTTCATACCACATCATCCACCTATCGACATGTCATATATCATGATTTTTACTCAACAATACACTAGTACAACCCATTCTACCCATCCTGAGAAAATTATCCATGTATATCTTAACATCTCTATGATTTAATAATAAGGGAAGAAATGAAACACACTCAAAACCTACTCTCACTATATGAATAGATTTATTATCCCTCAACAAATAAAGATTTCAAGATACCTGTGTTAATAAAATACATCATAAATGGTTAAAATTGATATCTATTTAGGAAACATATAACTATAGATCATGAATATTGGTAAACCCTGGATTCCTCTCCTATAATGTAATTATTACTAATACATGAATCCACCCACAACACATTCCCATAGAACCATAATTATTTCATACCCCTCCCACAATGTGAAATTTCTATTATTACACTTGGTTGATCAACCATCATCATTACACATTTTAATCACACTACTATTCAAAAAAAATCCATTGAAATGATTTGTTTATCTAAACGTCAAATGTGATATGATCATTTTTACTGTATTATATCAAATCATTGATAATGGGAGATACAGTCGATGATTGTAGGAAGAGTTGACGTAGAAACCCAAATACATAAACATGAGGAATCAACCATGGCTATTTTTTTGTTGGCCCCAATAAATTATAGTTATGGAATAAAAATTAGAATAATCATGATTAATAAATAATACAATCAATTAGTAATACCAAGAAATATATAATCATCAAGTGTAATAAACCATAAATATATTAATCATTTTCATAAAATTTAATTCATTTTAGAAATTATAAATAATTTGATAAATGAAAATAAAATAAATTACATACCATAAATTTTGATTTATCATTGATGATGAATGTTTCCATGACATTTATATTTGTGAGATACACAAACTCCATTGGCACAGTCATCATTATGGAAGGATGTTTTTTTATAATCCATGATCTCTTCTATAACAACCAATATTTAATTTCTAGTGGTTATATGCCTTTATATAGGGATTTCCATAATTTTTCTTTTATAATGGGATAATATTTTTCAAGGATTTAATAAAATATATAAAAATTAAATAATATATTCCATAATGTTCACTCTTGGATGGACATAAATGAAACTCCCAACACTGAAAAATACTGTTTAATTCCAATGTTTAAACCCATAATATGGATTTTATTTTGATATTATAATTCTCAATGAGAATCAAAAGCGGTGTAATAACATTATTTTATAATATTTTTTCACACGTGATATATTATATTTAATATGTAAATATCGGGGCTCCATAGTCCCTGGAATCCCATACCGACACATCCCTTATACTCAGAAGTAATACATAAATTATTATATTGTATTTAAATGAAAAAATATAGGTGTTACAATTATGTAAACTAATTACCATGTTATAAAATGTTATTCCACATGATAGCAATTATGGCTTTTATAGAATAAATAAAAAAATATTTTTTTTCAAAATAAAAGTATACATAATAAGTAGTTATTATTATATTTCAAAGGAATTTGTAATAAAATTTTTTAATGAAATAATTATACATGTTTCTATGTGTTCCAAAATATATTAATTAAAAAGATTAATTTAAGTAACTTGTCTTATAAAATTAATTTAAATGTATATTTATAAATTGATATATTAAACTACATTTATTCCATTTCAAATATAAAATATTTATGGATTTTAAATATCTCCAAAATTAATATATCTTCTTAGTTCAAAATTTAATTTATCTAACAATATAAATAAGGAATTTTTCCAATCTGTCAACTTATTTTTTTATTAATTATTTTACACATGTGATATGGTATTATGAAACCATCAACCCTTTTCTACTAATGGATTATGTATTTTTTTCTATGTTTTTCAAATATGATGCATATAATTATTGAATACAGTGTTACAATCGGGATATAATCTATGGATTTATTCTGGATTTTTTATATATATGTCATATAAAAAAATGTTTAATATTTTAATGAAACAAGTCTATTTCCAATTGGTTAACTAATCAATAATTAATGGATTATGTTTTTTATGATATTATTAAAAAAATTTGTTTGGATTTAATTATGTGGTTGATTATATAAGAATTATTTTCCAATCTAGTCCATTTTTAATGTTTATGTCTCTTTAGATCCAATGTCTAAATAATATATTATTCCATGCATAATGGTATACAAAGAAGTTATCTAAATCCAAACTATACATGAGAGGTTACACCAATCCAGATGGATCAAATGAGGTAGGCCAATGTGTAAAGGCACAACCCTAGTTATGCAAAGTCGGTGCATTATTACATAACATTAGCATGATCACAGAAAAATCATGTCTCAAAAGACAGATTAGTTTAGTATTATTGGAAACAAGATTCATACATAAGTTCAACATTACATCTTGAAAAGAAATACTACACGAATTTATTCTATTAGAAACATCCAAGCAACCTTGATTATACATGCAAGTCACTTATAACTAACTTCTTCATATCCTAGGAAAATGAAACATAAGAAAGCGGTGAGCTCAAACCCTCATTAAGGGTAAGAAATATAGTGGAGGAAAACATAAATATTATGCATGTTGAATAATTGAAACCACATTCCTTTACCAATAATAAACATTAATACACTTATGGAAAGAATACGATCTGAGTAAATAATTCCATTATAAAAAATAAACATTGTTATTCTACTAGTCAAATGTCCACATGAACAATCAATATTATTTTCATAATGAGGGAATGTATAATGCCAGACATTCTGATACATTTTTTCAAGTCCTCCGCGAAGACCTCTAAAATTGATTTAGGCCACGCCCAAAACCATATATAAAATTGGAAAAGGCCCTGGACAATTCCACATCTAGTTGTCTCATGTGACCTACCGATGCATCAAGGAGCTATAGCGGGCCCCACCCATCACTTACTAGGTCCAATACATTCCTCATATGAAATGGTTGAAATATAACATAAACATTCATATCAAAACTAGCATACGAAATGCCAATACTTTAACAATAAACCAATAATGGTATAAAAATATCACATCCACAGTCAAACATATCACAAAACCCCCTATACAATATGGATGTTTTTTATCATAACAAATCAACTTTAAATAAACATAAAATCCATCAAAGGATGTTGACATTGATGAAATGAAAATCATTTTAGATAAATATATCTTTATATTTTGAAATAATTTAAGAGTCACATAATTATAAAGAAAATATTTATATTGAAAATATTCTTATATGTTTGTAAGGGAAGATTCTACAATATTATAAACGAGGAAAATAGTCACACCCACCGTATATTTTAAAATAATAACCATACCTTAATTTTGTCTAAAAGGTAATAAAGTACATTGTCTGGAAATCGACAGAAAGATTCCTTTCAGAAAATATAAGGTCAAAGAAGGGTATAAATGAATTCAACCCACTGTCTAGTAAATTTTAATTTTTTTTAAATTACATTTTTATGAAGCATGGATGTGGATGATAAAGAGGTCCCATTATATACTTACGTAAAAACATCCTCGAATAATAAAGAGATTGTAGAATTAACCCTTACCTTAAACTTTTCCTTGGTTGAGTGTATGTTATCCTCATTTATAATTGGGAACTAATTGTTATTAAATTATATATGTTTTATATATATTAATATGATATCATATATGATCTTTTAACAATGCTGTGTTAATAATATCTTAGTATTATCATCGTTTCGGGTGATAACGGATTCATTTAACTTTATATTCTTTGTTATGTGAGTCATATTTTTCATATATAGGATGTATATTATTCATATACAGAATAAAAAAAAGTCTTTAAACAGTATTTTTAGTGATAATATGAAAATTAATATTGATTGGATATGATGGGGAATGAATCTCAACGTGTTTGTGGAGACGGTAACCCGTACGTACGCACGAGGAAAAATTTCATTCTTCTGATATTAAAATAATATATAATTAGATGGTATATCATATATACAGAATCATTATAATGTTATATTTATTATTTAAATCAACTACACATCATTATTTTACCCATCCAACAAATAATGTATTGAATAACAATTACACCACGATGTGGAGATGGTAAACCGTACGTACGCACGTATGGTGACATGTTATTCAAAGGATGGATAGATTAATTAATATGGTTGTACCATATTTATAATAACATCAATTTATATAGGAGATACTAGATTTATTATTTTATAATGGAAACAACAACGAAATAGGAAGTGGAATAAGAAAGGAACCTGAAAGAGGTGATGAAATATTTACCTCTTCTTCAGGTTCTTCCTTTTGATTTGATCAAAAGGCCTCCATAGGATGGATTTATGACTAAATGAAGGCCTATATGATTTAGGGGGATAGTTTAGAGGGTATTAGTGAAGTGGGTAGCCAAACCAAATGGCTTTGAACATGTAAATAAGAGATAAGGGTAGTTCCCTTTTATAAGATGGGTGAGGGGCACCTTATGAAAAGCTAGAAATATTATTTTGTAATAAAATCTTTTCAGTTTCTAATCGCTAAAAAAGGAATTTTTTAAAGGATAAGGTGGGGATGGCTGTAATACCACTAAACCAATAGGTTTTATATTGGTATGTATTAATAAATTAACCTTATCTTTTAGATTTAACAGTAAGTTAAATAGTTTGACATTTACCATGTCTCTTTGTATTTTTATATTATATGGTTAATAAACAAACTATATACTTCCATAAGAACAAAAAGTTGTTAATTAATAATACATATATCATTATATAAGTCTTTTGGAAGAACAACAGATTTTTAGGAACAGAATATCAATTAATAATATAATATTGGTTTTAAAAACTCTTTTATGTAAATTTTTACAGTCGTTGGTATTTTTTTTTTGCTAAATTCATAACAACATTATTATTTTAAAAAAAATCCATATAATAAATAATAACATATCACATTAACTAATAAAATTAGTTTATGGAATCAAAACATTCAAATTATGTTTATTTTAACATCTATAATAAAATTTATTTGATTCTTTCATTAATAAGGAAAATACTGCATCATCATTGTTTCATACATACATACATACATATATATATATATTTTATATATAAAAATAAAACATAAAATATTATGAGGTAGGAAATATTTTTACCTTTCTAATTACTATTTGTAGTCAAATATATAAATTATATAACCTCATATAAATTTTTTTTTACTAAAAGATATTTTCTTTTGTTATTTTGGTCTCTACATTAAATTATTTAATATATAATGTAATTATCATTTTAAGTGGCTCCATGGGGTCCCAAAATCGGCCCAAGGATTCCCATGGTAGGAAATGTATCATAAAATAGGGTTAGGACACATGTTAGTGTAATTTAGTATTATTATAATATTATTTTTTAACTTTATTTACGTGATTTACCTTTTCAACCATGGTAAAAAAAATATTTACTATAGTATGTATTCCTAATGTATAAAAATAAAATATGCCTATTTACAAAATTTGGAACTCTTATTCCAAATAGGGAATCAATTTTTATAAATTCGAAACACATAAGTTTAAGAAATTAATTTAAAATCAATTCCGGTTGTCAAAACAAAAAAGCATGTTTTTATGAAATAATAACTCTCAAACGATTGACAGTGGATTAAGGCCTATTTAAATGTGAAATTACGTCCAATGATCAATATTTGATTAAATAGTAAAAATATAATCTAATTATACTTAAAAACCTCTCAATAGTTTAATTTAAAACTATAAATTTTTTTGATTTAAAAAGTTGTTTTTAATTAAAATTTAGTATTTTTCACTATTCATCAAAAAATTAATGTTTTCAAAAAAGTAACAAAAATTCATTCTAAGCTAATTTAGATATTCTAACCCCAAAAATGAAGTCCATTTCTAATGATAAAATAGATAAAATTTCAAAACTTGGGTATTACTCTTCATAATGGCTAGTTTGATTGGTCGCGAAGTGTTAGAATCTCAAAGTTGCGTACAATGCATGTCATTGCATTATGCAGTGGGAAACGTACCTTGGAATCTTGGGGTGTTTAATTATCCCCTCCAAATAATTTCATCCATAAAATTTATAGAATATTACTGCATAAAAAAGACTCGGGTGGTTCTTCATCATTTTTTCCTTGGGTTCCCATGTTGCCTCTTCCATCTTATGGTTTCTCCATAGATCTTTTACCAGATGAGTCATCCAGTTTCTCATTACTTGTTCTCTTTTATCGAGAACCTTAATAGGATCTTCACAATAAGACATATCAATTTCCCACTCTAATTCCTCATAGGTGAGTACATGTGTTGGTTCAGGCATGTATTTTCTCAATAGTGTTACATGGAACACATCGTGAACTTTGGAGAGACTTGGCGGTATTTCCAACCGGTAAGCTACAACACCAATTCGTTCATGAATTTGGAAAGGTATATATACCTATGAAATAATTTTCACTTCTCAAAGAATCATATTATACACTTCCATGGATATACCTTTATGAAAACATGGTCTCCTACAATAAATTCTAAATCCTTCCTTCGGTTAACGCAACAACTCTTCTGCCTACATTGAGCTACTTTGATGTGGGTATGGATTTCCTTCAAATTTTCAATCGTTTCCTCTACAAGTTTTGGGTCTATGAGTTTTCTTTCACCTACATCATCCCAATAGGTTGGTGTGTGACATCTCTTTCCATATAATGCTTCATATGGTGCCATATGAATAAATGAATGGAAACTATTGTTTTATGAAAATTCTACCAGAGCTAAATATTGATAACAAATACATTGAAATTCAAGTGAGCATTATCTCAACATGTCTTCCAACATTTGAATAGTATGTTCTAATTATCCAATAGATTGTGCGTGGTAGGAAGTGCTCAAATGAAGTTCAGTATCCATGGAATTATGAAGGCTTTTCCAGAATCATGATGTAAAAGGGGGATCATGATCAGAAACAATCAATAGTGGTACTCCATGAGGTCTTATAACATAATTAATAAATAGCCTTTCTAAACGTTCAAGTGGTAAATATTCTATTATAGCATCAAAATGTGCCGACTTGGTATGATGATGTAGAATGGCCCATATTGCATCATTCCTTCTAGGAGTCTTTTTTAGTCCCATGACAAAGCCCATCGTAATATTATCCCATTGCCACTCAATTATTGGAAGATGTTTCATAACTCATCCAGGCGAATGCCTTCCAACTTTCACTTGTTGAAAACCATATATCTTGACACAAGATCAGAAATCTCCCTCTTAATGTTGTCCCACCAATAATGTTTCATCACATCCCTATAAATCTTGGCGCTTCTAGGGTGTATTTTTGAAATTGGAACTATGAGCATCATCCAAAAATTCCCTTTTTAGATCAGGTATATTGGGAACACAAAGACTCTTCCCAAATTTCAAAATTCCATCATCATACAAAAAGTCACTCAATCTCCCATCATTCTCAGCATTAATCTTCTTTTGAAACTCCTCATCATTATCTTGAGAACTTTTTATCCTTTCTAATAAATAAGTTTTGGAAACCATTTGAAAAGTATTGATGATCCACCTTCCATGGTTATTCCCATTTCAATCATTACTAGATAAATGAGAATATGATCCCTTTCAACTGTCATCTTCCTCAAAAACCCATGATCTTTTCTTCTCAATGCATTAGCCAACTTATTTGCCTCCCCGGGTGGTAGTGTATCATGCAATCAAAATCCTTGAGTAGTTCAATCCATCTTCTTTGCCTCATGTTTAGTTATTTCTATGAGAAAATATACTTCAAACTCTTATGATCAGTATATATCTCACATTCTTCACCATAGATATAATGTCTTCAAATCTTCAAAGAAAAAAGTACAGCTGCTTACTCATGATCATGAGTAGGATAGTTTGGCTTGTGCATTTTTAGCTATTGTGATGCATAGTAAATAACTCTATCATTCTACATAAGGACACAACCCAATACTTTCTTTGATGTATCAAAATTAATAACAAACCCATTCCCCGATGATAGATTAAATATAATAACATTGACAAATCTTCTCTTCATTTAGTCAAAACATTCTTCACACGCTTTTGAAAAAACTAATTTAACCCCTTTACGTGTGAGCTTGGTTAATGGGTTAGCCAATCGGGAAACTTTTGGATGAAATTCCGATAATAACCTGCTAAACCAATAAAACTGGGTACCTCATATATACTCGTTGGTGCTGACCATTAATGGATTGCTTTTGTCTTAGAAGGATCAAATGTGATTCCATCTATAGAGACAATATGGACAAGAAAAGAAATCTCCTGATGCAAGAATTCACACTTGTTATACATCCAATATAATTCATGTCTTCTAAGAGTCTTTAGAAAAATACTAAAGTGATTTTTATGATATTCATAACTTTTGGAGTATACCAATAAATCATAAATAAATACCACTACAAATTTATCAAGATATTCCTTGAAAAATCTATTCATTATATCCATTATGATAGAGGGTTCATCAGTCAATCCAAAATGGATAACTGTAAACTTTTATTGCCTATACATGGTTCAAAATGTTGTTTTCGGAATGTCTTCCTTCTTCACACACAAATCATGATATCTAGATCGAAGCTCAATATTTGAAAAGTATCGAGCTCTATACAGTTGGTCGAATAAATCATCAATGATTCGTAGGGGATACTTGTTTTATATTGGTGTAACATTGATCTCCATGAAGTCAATGCACAACCTCATAGATACATATTTCAGCTTAACAAAAAGGATAGGGGCACCCCAGGGAGAAACACAAGGGAAAATAAATACTTTATTACTCAATTCCTCTAGTTGTTTCTTTAGTTCCACTAATTACACATTGGCTATTCTATATGGGGTCTTTGATATGGGCCTTGAACCTGGAATTAAATAAATGGAAAACTCAATTTCTCATTCTGGAGGATGTCCAGGTAAATCCTTTTGAAATACATCAACATAATCATTCACAATAGGTACATACTCTATTTGAACATTCTTTCCCCCCCGACAGTTATTTCATTCTCATCCTCGGCAATAAATAAATTTAGTTGAGCCACTAGGGGTGGATCTAGATAAGAATTAAGTGGCGATGACTCTTCTCTAAATATAAGGTGTTCTTTATAATCATCATCAACAATAGTAACCTCATTATTCTTAAAATAATTTTTTGAATCAGGGTCTGAAATCCAATACATACTGAGGATTATATCAAATTCAATCACTGGAATGGCGATGAGATCAGCAGATAAAGAAAATTTATATTCCCCAATGGGGGCTGATTTTCAAAACATTGTAGCAATGATACTTCCCTTAGTAGTTTTGACTGATAACACCCCTGTTAAATCAAATTGAAAATATCTAATTTTCATAGAAAACTGGGAAGATATGAAACAATGTGATGATCTAGAATTAAATAAAGATATGGCTAATCTTGAGGAATCCATTAAATTACCTTCCACCATGTCTTTCGGGTCTTCAACCTCAGCAGTAGTGATCGCATAAGCTTGGCCTTGATCCCTTGGCCTTTTTTGAGGTATGATTCCCTGGCACTTAGGACAATCATTTTCATAATGTCCCATCTCCCTGAAATTGTATCATTGATCATTGGTAGAGTCTTTGTTTCCCTTATAATCACCAGTGAGATGGTCTTTTTTCCACATTTGTAGCATACTCATTTTCCTTTGATATAGGAATCTGGGTGCTTCCCTCTACAATTATCACAGGGTGGAAATTCAATTCTTCACATCTTCCCTATTTTCTTATTTACTTTCCCAGAGTGTTTAACATATCTCTTCATCTCTTACTTTACTTTAATGACATAAGGCTTAGAGATTTATTTTTTTTCTTGATAGCACATGAGACATATCTTTGTATGAACAAAAGGATTATCATACTAATTCTCAATGGAGTAATGGTTTTAGACCATCAAAGAAATGGTCAATATTACTTGTAGGGTTATATATATAATTTGTAGCGTGCCTCGCTAACCTTGTAAACTTATCTTCATACATTGCGATAACCTCATCCTCATTTTTCCTCAGACACAGAAATTATAATTCTATATATGCTCGATGGTCATGAGGAAAGTATTTTTATAAGAATATATCATTTAACTAACTCTATTCCATATTTTATACTTCATCATTTTCCTTTGTGTTTGGAATCAATTACCACGACTTATTCGTATCTCCCGTGAGGCGATAAACTTCCATGAAAACGTTTTCCCTTTCACTACTCCCCATGGCCTGGAATATTTTCCCTAAAGAGTTTATCAATTGATCAGCTACTAATGGATTTGTACCCCCATTGAATGTTGTTGGTTTTTACTCATGAATATGTCTAACATTGATCCTCCGCATTTTGGATTAGGGTTATCCATACGGGTAACGTTATTATTCATAAACTGTGTGAGTTGTCCAACTATGGTGAAAAGCTGATCAGCACCAGTTGTATCACCAGCTCCACTAACATTATCTTCATCATGAGGGAAATCCCTATATAGAGTGTGTGCATTGATACGGTTTCCATTCCTTCCACTAGGCTCCATTTATAAACAATGTCATACACTAGAAGAGTTTATGAATCACAATACATAAATCCAAACATGTAAAAAACATAACATAAATTGAACAGTTTGTGGATATTATCCATAATGCTAAAAAAATTTCGTTGAGAATGCATATACTCATATACCCTTTATAATGGTTTGTAATGAAAATGAGAATTATCCTAAGCATATCCCCCGGGTGTGTCGTAACCAAGAGTGTAGCAAGGCCCATTTTCCAGCACCAGTTCATGTTCGAGTCTAGCTCAAAGCGGTGTTTTCAGATTTTACCACTATATATATCTGTGCTATAGCCCTCTCTACCGGATCATATCCATACAAGGATGTACTTTATGGAAAACTCACAAAATCTCTACAATAGCAAAATTCTAGGAAGTTCTTCTATCCTAATTATCAATGTCTATATTTGGGCTATGTTCTCTAATCGGATATTATCTAAATCCAGTTTCTAGGGTTTGTACTAAAATTCCTTTGATACCAACTATAACACCCCGACCCTAGTTACCCAGAGTTGGTGCATTACTATAGAACATTGGCATGATCAAAAGGAAATCATGTCTCAAAAGACAGATCAGTTTAGTATTATTTGAAACAAGATTCATACATAATTTCAACGTTACAACTAGAAAAAAATACAACACAAATTTATTACAATAGAAACATACAAGGCTCCTAGATTATTTTTGAAAGTCACTCATAACTAACTTAGTCATATCCTGGGAAAATGAAACATAAGAAAGGGTTGAGCTCGAATGCTCAGTAAGGGTAATCAATACAGCAAAATATAACATAAATATTAAGCATTGTGAATAATTGAAACCACATATATCAAATAGGGAAAGGCCTCAACCAAGACATCTAAAAATGATTAAGGCCCGGTCTAAAACCATATATCAAATAGGGAAAGGCTTCAGCCAATTCCACATCTAGTTGTCTCATGAGACCTACTGATGTATCGAGGAGATATAGTGGGTTCCACCCGTCACTTTCTAAGTCCAATACATTCCTCATATGAAAAGGTTAAAAAATAACATAAAAATTCATATTAAAACTAGCATACGAAATGCCAATACTTTAACCATAAACCATGAATGGTATAAAAAAAGCATATCCACAGTTAAACATATTACAAAACCTTCAATACAATATGGAATTTTTGTATCATAATAAATAAAATTTTAATAAACATAAAATCCATCAAAGGATGTTGATATAGATGAAATCAAAACTTTTTTTAGAAAAAATATCACTTTCTATTTGGAAATTATTTAAGAGTAATATAATTATTAAGAAAAAATTTATTTTGATAATATTATTATAATCTTGTAGGGGAAGATTCAACAATGTTATAATGGTGGAAAATAGCTGCACCCGTTGTATAAGTTTAAAAAATATTCTTAACTTAATTTTGTCGAAAAGGTCATAAAGTACCTTGTTTTGAAAATATTGTAAAGATACATTTCAGAACATATAAGTCCAAATAAGGTTATAAATGAATTTAACCCATTTTCTAATAAATATTAAAACTGTTTTGAAATAAATTTTTAAGAAGCATTGATGTCGATGATAATGCTGTCCAAGTAGATACTTCCGTAAAAAACCTCTGATAATAAAGAGATTGTAGAATAAACCCTTACTTTGTAATTTCCTTGGTAGAGGGTAGGTTATACTCTTTTATAATAGTGAAATAATAGTTATTAAATTTTACATGAATCGTATACATTAAAATGATATCATATATGATCTTTTAACATTTCATTGTAAATAATATCTTACTATTATCGTTACTTCGAGTGAAAATAGATTCTTTTTAATTTATATTCTTTATTATGTGAGTAATATTTTTTATGGATGGGATGTATCTTATTCATATCCAAAAATATATTATGTCTTTAAATATTATTTTTAATCATCAAATGAAAATTAGTCTTGAATGGATATGATGGGAAATTAATCTCATCATGTTCACGGGGATAGTAATCCATACGTACGCACGATAGACAATTTCATTATTTTGATATTAAAATAATATATAATTGGATGAAATATTTACTTCTTATTCGTGTTCTTCCTTATGATTTGATCAAAAGGGATCATTGACTTGAATTCTGGACTAAAGTAAGGCCTCTAGGATGAATGTAGTATAGTTGAGAGGGTATTTGGGTAGGGATTGGCCGAGCCAAATGGCTTTGATTGTGTGAATTAGAGAAAAGGGGGAGTGACCTTTTATAAGAGGGGTGATGGGTACCTTAGGAAAAGCTAGAAATATTATTTTATAATAAATTCATTTTCAATTTTTAATGAATCTAAAATGGCTTATTTAAAGGTTAAGGTTGGGATGGGTCTAAAACCACTCAACCAGTATGTTTTACATAGTTTTGTGTCAATATATTAACCATATCTTTTAGATTTAACTTTTAGATAAATAGTTAGACATTTACCATGTCTCTTTGTATGTTTATGTTATATTGTTTACAATCATACTATATACTTCCAAACGAACCACAAGTGGATCATTAATCACACAACTATCATTATATAAGTATTTTGGCTGATCCTTATATTTTTAGTAATAGATTATCAATATATAATATAATATTTGTTTAAAAACTCTTTTTTGTCAATTATTACAGTATTTGGTATTTTGTTTTTTCATAATTCATAACAAAATCATTACATACAAAAATTCATCTAATCAATCCTAAAATGTCACATTAACCATGAAAATTAGTGGATGGAATTAAAACATTCAAATTATATTTATTTTAATATATATAATACCATTTATTTGATTCTTTCATTAATAATAAAATATTTTATCATCATTGTGTCATAAATAAATATATTTATTTAATTTCTAAAAATTATAAATAAAATCTCTTGAGGTTGGATAACTTCTTAGATTTCTAATGATTATTTATAATCGAATATATCAATTATATAACCTCGTATAATAATTGATTTACTAAAAGACATTTTCTTTTGTTATTTATGGCTCTACTTTAAATTATTTTATATAAAAAGTCATTGTCACTTATAAGTGGCTCCAGGTGGTCCCAAAATCGACCCAAAGATCCCCATGGTCAGACATGTATCATTTAATAGTGTTATGAAAAATTTTAGGGTAATTTAATATTATTATAATATTATTTTTTAACCTTATTTAATGGATTTTCAATTTTAAAAACTGTAAATAAAATATTTACTGAATCAAATATTCCTAATGTATAAAAAAAGATACCTATTTCCACAATTTGGACCTCCTAGTTCACAATATGTATTCAATTTTTCGAAATTCAAAACACAGATGTGGCAGCAATAAATTTAAAATTCATTCCTATTGTCAAAAAGCATGTTATTAAGAAATAATAACTATCAAAATATTGACTCTTTCTTATATCTAGTTTATATGTGAAATTACATCCAATGATAAAAATTGGATTAAATGGTAAAAATAATAATATAATTATACTGAAAAACCACCTAATAGTATTACTTAGCACTATAAATTATTTTGAATAAAAAAGTTGTTTTTAATTAAAATTTAGAATTTTTCACTATTCATCAAAAAATGATTGTTTTCAGAAAAATACAAAAAATTTACATTATGCTTATTTCGATATTCCAAACCCAAAAATATATGTCCAAATTGGAAGATAATATCGATAAAATTTAATAACTATTCATAATGGCTAGTTTGATTGTTCACGATGTGTTAGAATCTTAATGTTGCGTACAACGCATGCTATTATATTATTTAAAGGGAAACGTACTGTGAAAGCTTAGTGTAACACCCCGAGCATCCACGATACGCCTCTCTTTCAATAATGCAATAGCTTGCATTGTACGCAAGTTCGAGTTCTAAAACACCGTGACTAATCAAAGTAGCCATTATGAATAGTAATAACCACTTTTTGAAATTATAGAAAATTTATATTTCAAAATAGAATTCATTTTTGTATTCCTAATATTGAAATTAGCCTATGTTGAATTTTTTGTAATTTTCTGAGAACATCAAAAATTTTATGAATAGTGAAAAATAATTAAAAAAAATTTATTAATCAAAATAATTTATAGTGATAAGTTATACTATTGAGTGGTTTTAAAGTATAATTAGAATATATTTTTACCATTTTATCCAATGGTGTTCATTAGAATTAATTTCACTTTGAAATTGGACATAAACAATTGTCAATTTTTTGATATATATTGTTTCTTAAAAACACGCTATTTGTTGTGACAACGAGAATTAATTATAAAATTAATTAATGAATCTTATATGTTTGGAATTTCATAAAATAGACATCATTTTTGAATTTGGAATATCAATTATATCTTAGGGTGAAATTTCGGCATTATTCTGAAAAACATCAATTTTTTATGAATAGTGAAACCACTAAGTGGTAGATAAAAAACTGATTTTTCATTTAAATGAAATATTACCACTTCTGTGATTTGATTTTCAAAAATCCGACATACATGGTTGTCATTAAGATGTAAAATGTGGTTCAATGAGATTAAAATAATTTTTTAGTGAATAGTATATTTTAAGTTCTTAATCGCGATTAGAGGTAATTACTGTGGTTTAAGGTAAAAATAATGTTCTAATAATATGAGATGAGCTTGACACATGTCCTACCCTCATTGGATGATCCATGGCCGACCAAGACAATCCATGGGTCAACTTGGGGACCCCATGGAGCCACTTTGGTTGGAAAATGACATTAAAAACATTTTATTTAATGTTAAAATAAAAATGTCACAAACATGAGTTGTTTTACTAAAATAATTATTACATGGGATTATATAAGTTAAAATTTTGACCATAAATATTAATTAGAAATCTAAGAAGATTTCCTAAATTATGGTTATTTTTCTAGAATTTTTAGACATTAAATAATTTAAATTTTTAATGACACAATGATGGTGCAACGATTACTTCATTAATTAATGATGTAAATAAAATGAATAGATAATGTAATATACAAGGCATACACTTGTCCAAAGCCTATTGTATGGTTAGATCTCTAACCCTTATCACCTTAGCCTCTAATTATATAAGTGTGGTACCTCTAAAATCCGAAACTCATTTTATGATAAAGTGACTTTTCTTTACTTTCCAAGAGTGCCCCTCCTCTCCACTTATAAAAGGCCCCCACCTCTACCACATCATTCACACATTCAAGCCATTTGGATCGGCCAAACTCTGCCCAAATACTCTCCCAACTTCCCCCTCTTACTCCTAGAATCCTCACTTTGGGCAGAACTCTTCCCAAGGAAGCCTTTGGCTCAAATCAAAAAGAGTTACCCGATTTTAAGGTAATGTCTTCTCTAATGTTGTTTTGTTTTATTTTTCTTCTCCAACCCCCTAAACACTTTCTATTCATTTCTTTTGTAACAAAACCAGTATCCTAAATATACTAGGATGTTGTTATAATAAGTATTCAAGCTACACATACACACTCCTACATCTAATGGTTAAAGAACATGCTGTTTCTGTGGATGGCGAATTTCTGCCTCACGAAACGATGATTGTTCAACACTCATATAACACTTTCAAAGGTGGCCATTAAGATGACACTATATTTATATATGATATATAATATGTTTATGTTTTACTTAAGATTCTGTATTTTTCATTTATTGCATACCTTTATGATTTCCATTATGGGTAAAACGCGATAATTTCATTTAAGGAAGTGCGGACTACCGCCCCCTCAATGTGATTTGAATAGTTAATACCATATTTGAGATTTATAAAGGATGGAGTAAATGATATTATATATTATGTTATACTGGAATTATAATATAACTTTATATCAATATGATTTCATTAAATACGAAATAGAAATTAAAGTAGTGTTCATGCGTACGTACGGCTTACCGTCTCCATGAATGGTGCATTTCATTTCTTACCTCTAAACGTTATGGAATATTATAAATGCATGTATATAATGGATATATATGAGATATATGATATCTAAATCATGAATATAATTCTGGATATAATGGATATATCACCACATGAACAACTTGTAATTATAAGAATTTTATTTTTTACTCAAGTACCTAAGATCGACAAAATGAACGTTATAAACTTTAATAATTACATAATGTTCATAACATGGTAATTGGGGATATAAAAGGAATAAATAACATGAAAAAGGTTCTTATGTAAATATAAATTAACTCTAGTTTATTATTCAGGAGGATAAAGAACGGTCGAGTCAGGACAAGATGCAAGGTAACCGAATTTCATAACCCAATTTCCATTCTTTGGGTTAATCTCCTACTTTCAAATTATTTCATGATATTATTATGTCCTATATTGTATTTGTACTTTATTTATGTGTACTTATAGTGAATACACATAATAGATATATTTTATTTTAAAAATTATCTTTGTATGGACTTCGTCTCAATCTCAATTAATTGAGGCATATTTGGTTTTATACACAAATTTCTTTTATACGGTGTATAAACCCCTTTGACTTTTATGTTTATTCAAAAGGAATCTTTTTTATACGAAGCATTTTACTAAACGACAAATAGGGAATGTTTTTCTTTCCGTAATTATTCGGCTACAACGACTTCTCCGCCACCGTGACCATTATTTGAGTTTCGGCTTCCTCTACAAGCCATCATTTTTTTAATGAAAAATAAATACAAAGTTTTAACATTCTTTTATTTTGGTATTGAAAATGGTTTTGAAATCATTTTTATTATATCAATGTTCTGTATTGATATCTTGTGATTGAAATGTGGAAATGTTATGTTTCCTTTATGCATGTTTTATGTGATACGATTATGTTATGGTTTATGATATGCTTAAACCTATTAATATGAGGAATGCATTGGACTTAATAAGTGACGGGTGGAGCCCGCTATAGCTCCTCAATGCATCAGTAGGTCTCATGAGACAACTAGATGTGGAATTGGCCGAGGCCCTTTCCCAATTTGATTTGTGAATTTGGACGAGGCCTTAATCATTTTAGACGTCTTGGCCGAGGCCTTGACAAAATGTTTTAGAATGTCTGTCATTATGCATTCCATCATTATGAAAGTGGTTATTGATATTGCATGTGATTATTCGACCAATAGAATATCCATGTGAATACGTAAATGGCATTATCTTATTTTACTTTTTCCATATTATGTTGATGTTCATGTTTAAAAGGCTTTTGATTTAGTTATACATTGCCTTAAATGTTGATGTTTATTTATGAAAACTTCCGCAATATTGTTATCCTTACTAAGCATCTGAGCTCACCCCTTTCAATGTTTTAATATTTTTCTAGATGTGAAGTAGTATAATATGAATGACCTGTAGGGATAATATAAAGGGATATGAAGAGAAGATGTTGTAGTTTTGTTTTACTTTATGATGTAATGTAAGACTTATGAATGTATGTAGTGTTTCCAAGGCTAAAAAAGTAATCGGTCTTTCGAGACTTGATCTTTTGTGATCATGCCAATGTTATGAAGTAACGCACCGGCTCGGGGTAGCTAGTGTCAGGGCGTTATAGTTGGTATCAGAGGATGTTTAGTACAAACCTTAGAAGCTAGATTTAGACAAACTCTGATTAGAGCACGTAGACCTAGGATGAACTTTGAGGATTTATATAGAATAACTTCCTAAAATTTTGGTATTGTAGATATTTTGTGAGTTCTCCGAGCAATACATCCATGTCTGGATACAAGTAGGTAGAGGTGGCTCTGGCACATATGTACCTATGTGTAAAACCCGAAAACACCCCTTTGAGCTAGACTCGAACGGGAACTGGTGCACAACAACGGGCCTTGTTGCACTCTTGGTTATGACACTCCCGGGGGATATGCTTTGGATAATTCTCATTTTCAATACAAAACATTGTGATGGGTTATGAGTATATACTTCCTCAAAGAAAACATTTTTATGATTATGGATTACATCCATAAATAGTTCAATTTATGTTAAGTGTTTTACAGGTACAGAATTATGTATTTTGATTCATAAACTAATCTAGTTTATGCCATTGTTTAGAAATGGAGCCTAGTGGAAGGAATGGAAACTGTATCAATGCACGAACTCCGTGTAGGGATTGCCCTCCTGCTCAAGATAATTATTGTGGATCTGGAGATACAACTGGTAGTGATCAACTTATTACCATACTGGGACAACTTACTCAGGTTATGAATAATAACCTTACTCGTATGGAGCACCATGATCCGCAACGTGGAGGATCAATGTTAGACCGCTTCATGAGGCAAAAACCACCAACATTTAATGGGGGTACAAATCCATTAGTAGCTGAGAAATGGATATATTCCTTAGAGAAAATATTCCACACCTTGGGGAGTAGCGAAAGGGAGAAGGTTATCATGGAAGTTTACCGCCTCACTGGAGATGCCGATCAATGGTGGTCATTGATTCAAAACATAAAGGAAGATGAAGAATTATCAAGTATGGAATGGAGAGAGTTCAAAGATCTGTTCTTAGAAAAATACTTTCCACATGACCATCGAGCAGATATGGAATGGAAATTTCTGAGTCTGAGGCAGAAGGAGGATGAGAATGTCACAAAGTATGAGGCTAACTTTACAAGGTTAGCGAGGCATGCTACAGATTATATACGTAACCCAAGGAGTAAGATTGATCATTTCATTGATGGGTTAAAACCATTTCTCCATAGAGCATTAGTCTCACAATCCTTCTCGTCATACGAAGATATTATCTCATGTGCTATCAAGACAGAAAAGGAATTATCTAAGTCTTATGACAACAAAGTAAAACAAGAGAATAAGAGAACGGTGGAACAAGAGACGGATAAAGGGAAAAAGGGAAAGAAGGATTTTCCATTATGTGATAAAAGTGGGAAGAATCACCCCGGTGCTTGCCTAAAAGGAATGGGAGTTTGTTATAAATGTGGAGAAAAAGGTCACCAGGCTCATGATTGCAAGGGAAAGAAAGAGGCTATCAATGTTGAATGCTATAATTGTAGGGAAATGGGGCATTATGCAAATGAATTTCCTAAGCATTAGGGGAACTTACCTTAGAAAAGGCCTAGGGATCAAGGACAATCTTATGCTGTTACTACAGTTGAAGCAGAATAATTAATGTATTGGTGCTTTTGGAATCATGGATTATATTCTGGTTATTAGAATAATGTGATATATATATATAAGGATTGTACTACAGTACTTGTTGGTTATCATTAAGGTTTTAATATTATGAATGAAATCATATTTTTAGTATGTGACAATAAGATAATCATTACTTTGTTTAGGGAATCTAATGTTACAATTGATATTGGAATTTAAGGACCCTTTAGAGAAAGTCTGGAGAGAGGTCTTTTGGATAACGATAAAGTTTGGAATGGATTAAGTTGAACTTTGGATAGTATTGTTTAAGGTTAAAACATTTATGAAGATTATTTTTGGAATATTATAATACTATAGTTTTAGGAAAAGGACAACAGGTAGGGTGGGGTATAAACTGTCGCGTCGAACAAAGCTGCAGGAATCGAACCCACAACCATAGCGCGATAGTCCTTTATTCCCTAACACTAGCCTACAGGAAGTCCCTGGTTATTAAAATATAATTTTACTAATCTAAATGGTATGTGTTAACATTTGGAACCTTATACAATTAGGATAAGTATAATGTTTTTGAGTTATATTATCTTTTTGAGTGAAAGATGAGTTGAAGGTTGAAACTCTAATTGTAAAGTATAAATATATATATATCTATATCTTATTCAATGAATAAATTAATTCTTAAACTTTATTAAAGGGATATTAAAACAAAAAAATGTGTTATCCTAATACCTTATGTCTTGTTGAACTGTTGATATTTTAAATCAACATTGATTGAAGGCTTTGAGGCCCTCAATTTGACAGTTGATTTTGATTGATGACCTCAATCACTCCCTACAAATATTTACGTTTTTCCTCCAATTATATGTCTCTATATTGCCACTAATTTTCTCCTTATAGAGATCATAATTTGGTGGTGACTTTCTTATTTCCATTTCCCTCTTATTAAGGGTAAATTTTATTAACCTTATTTCCGATGTGGGTTTTCCACAAAGGTATTTTCTATTTTCAACCTTTTATTTTCAAAGAAAAATATCAAATTGTGAGGACGCAATTTATTGAAAGATGGGAGAATGTAACACCCCGAGCTTCCACGATACACCTCTCTTTCAATAATGCAATAGCTTGCATTGTACACAAGTTTGAGTTCTAAAACACCGTGACTAATCAAAGTAGCTCTTACGAATAGTAATAACCAATTTTTGAAATTATAGAAAATTTATATTTCAAGATTGGATTCAATTTTGTATTCATAATATTTAAATTATCCTATGTTGAATTTTTTGTAATTTTCTGAGAACATCAAAATTTTTATAAATAGTGAAAAATACTTAAAACAACTTTTTTAATCAAAATAATTTATAGTGATAAGTTGTACTATTGAGTGGTTTTAAAGTATAATTAGAATATATTTTTACCATTTTATCCAATGGCGTTCATTAGAATTAATTTCACTTTGAAATTGGACATAAACAATTGTCAATATTTTGATATATATTGTTTCTTAAAAACACGCTATTTGTTGTGACAGCGGGAATTAATTATAAAATTAATTAATGAAACTTATATGTTTGGAATTTCATAAAATAGACATCATTTTTTAATTCAGAATATCAATTTTATCTTAGGGTGAAATTTTGGCATTGTTCAGAAAAACTTCAATTTTTGATGAATAATGAAACCACTAAGTAGTAGTTAAGAAACTGATTTTTCATTTAAATGAAATATTACCACTTCTGTGATTTGATTTTAAAAAATACAACATACTTGGTTTTCATTAAGAAGTAAAATGTGGTTCAATGAGATTAAAATAATTTTTTGGTGAATAGTAATTTTTAAGTTCTTAATCGCGATTAGAGGTAATTACTGTGGTTTAAGGAAAAAATAATGTTTTAATAATATGAGATGAGCTTGACAGATGTCCTACCCTCATTGGATGAGTCATGGCCGACCATGACAATCCATGGATCAACTTGGGGACCCCATGGAGCCACTTTGGTTGGAAAATGACATTAAAAACATTTTATTTAATGTTAAAATAAAAATGTCACAAACATGAGTTGTTTTACTAAAACAATTATTACATGGGGTTATATAAGTTAACTTTTTGACCAAAAATATTCATTATAAATATAAGAATATTTCATACATTATGGTTTTTTTTAGAATTTTTAGACATTAAATAAGTTAATTTTTTAATGACACAATGATGATGCAGCGATTACCTCATTTATTAACGATGTAAATAAAATGAAACGATAATGTAATATCCAAGGCTTAAACTTGTCCAAAGCCTATTTCATGGGTAGATCTAGAACCCTTATCACCTTAGCCTCGAATTATATAAGTGTGGGACCTCTAAAATCCGAAACTCATTTTATGATAAAGTGACTTTTCTTTACTTTCCAAGAGTGCCCCTCCTCTCCACTTATAAAAGGCCCCCACCTCTACCACATCATTCATACTTTCAAGCCATTTCGCTTGGCCAACATCTGCCCAAATACTCTCCCAACATTCACCTCTTACTCCTAGAAGCCCCATTTTGGGAAGAAATTTTACCAAGGAATCCTTTGGCTCAAAATCAAAAAGAGTTACCCGATTTTAAGGTAATGTCTTCTCTAATGTTGTTTTGTTTTATTTTTCTTCTCCAACCACATAAACACTTTCTATTCATTTATTTTGTAACAACACCAGTATCCTCAATATACTAGGATTTTTTTATAAGAAGTATTCAAGCTACACTTACACACACCTACATCTAATGGTAAAAGAACATACTGTTTCTGTGGATGGAGAATTTCGGCCTCACGAAACGATGATTGTTCAAAACTCATATAACACTTTCAAAGGTGGACATTAAGATGTCACTATATTTATATATGATATATAATATGTTTATTTTTTACTTAAGTTTCTTTATTTTTCATTTATGGCATACCTTTATGATTTCCATTATGGGTAAAACGCGATAATTTCATTTTAGGAAATGCGGACTACCGCCCCCTCAAAGTGAGTTGAATCGTTAATACCATATGTGAGATGTATAAAGGATGGAGTAAATGATATTATATATGATGTTATACTGGAATTATAATATACCTTTATATCATTATGATTTCATTAAATACCAAATCGAAATGAAAGTAGTGTTAATGCGTACGTACGGCTTACCGTCTCCATGAATGGTGCATTTCATTTCTTACCTCTAAACGTTATGGAATATTATAAATGCATGTATATACTGGATATATATGAGATATATAATATCTAAATCATGAATATAATTCTGGATATAATGGATATATCACCACATGAACAAATTTTAATTATAAGAATTTTATTTTTGACTCAACTACCTAAGATCGAAAAAATGAACATTATATACTTTAATAATTACATAATGTTCATAACATGGTAATAGGGGATATAAAATGAATAATGAACATGAAAAAGGTTCTTAAGTAAATAGAAATTAACTCTAGTTTATTATTCATGAGGTTAAAGAACGGTCGAGTCCAGAAAAGACGCAAGGTAACAGAATTTCTTAACCCAATTTCCATTCTTTGGGTTAATCTCCTACTTTCAAATTATGTAATTATATTAATATGTCCTATATTGTATTTGTACTTTATTTATCTGTACTTATAGTGAATACACATAATAGATCTATTTTATTTTAAAAATGATCTTTGTAAGGACTTCGTCTCAATCTCCTTTCATTGAGGCATATTTGTTTTTATACACAGATTTCTTTTATACGGTGTATAAACCCCTTTGACTTTTACGTTTATTCAAAAGGAATCTTTTTTATACGAAGCATTTTACAAAACGATAAAAAGGGAATGTTTTTCTTTCCGTACTTATGTGGCGACAACGACCTCTCCGCCGTCGTGACCATTATTTGAGTTTCGGCTTCCTCTACAAGCCATCATTTTTTTAATGAAAAATAAATACAAAGTTTTAACTTTCTTTTATTTTGGTATTGATAATGGTTTTGAAAGCGTTTTTATTATATCAATGTTCTATATTGATATCTTGTGATTGAAATTTGGAAATGTTATGTTTCCTTTATGCATGTTTTATTTGATACGATTATGTTATGGTTTATGATATGTTTAAACCTATTCATATGAAGAATTAATTGGACTTAATAAGTGACGGGTGGAGCCCGCTATAGCACATCGATGCATCGGTAGGTCTCATGAGACAACTAGATGTGGAATTGGCCGAGGCCCTTTCCAAATTTGATTTGTGATTTTGGACGAGGCCTTAATCATTTTAGACGTCTGGGTCGAGGCCTTGACAAAATGTTTCAGAATGTCTAGCATTATGCATTCCATCATTATGAAAGTGGTTATTGATATTGCATGTGATTATTCAACCATTAGAATATCCATGTGAATAAGTAAATGGCATTATCTCATTTTACTTTTTCCATATTATGTTTAAGTTCATATTTAAAAGGCTTTTGATTTAGTTATGCATTTTCTTAAATGTTGATGTTTATTTATGGAAGCTTCCGCAATATTGTTATCCTTACTGAGCATCTGAGCTCACCACTTTCAATGTTTTAATATTTTTTAGGATGTGAAGAAGTATAATATGAATGACCTGCAGGGATAACATAAGGGGATATGAAGAGAAGATGTTGTAGTTTTGTATTACTTTATGATGTAATATAAGACTTATGAATGTATCTAGTGTTTCCAAGGCTACTAAACTAATCGGTCTTTTGAGACTTGATCTTTTGTGATCATGCCAATGTTACGAAGTAACGCACCGGCTCGGGGTAGCTGGGGTCGGGGCGTTACAGTTGGGGTGTTACACAGTGCCTATTAGAAAAAAATTGGTATTTATATGACTGAAAATTTCTATAGTGGGCTATTTAAATACAAATATTTAATGAATATAATAGTAAATATAAATTAAGAGTGACATCTGTTAACTTTTAAATTCAACATTATAATGAAATATTTTTATATATATATTTATCTATCACAGCTCAAGATAGTTTGATGTTATACACCACTATAATTCAATTTTTTTAATTGATTAAGTTTTATTCCATGAAAAATATCTTGACATTTATCTATCTTAGTAGAATTATCTTATAAGTGATCATTGATAATGTAAATGCTTTTTATTAATAGGTTCTTATCATGAATATTATATTTTTTAGCATGATCATATAATAAATACTTTAATATTATATAATGAAAAAATTTATTATTCCTTGATTTTATATTAATGATCAGTTATTTTAAGTATTATTTTTTAATTTTTTAAAAAATTAACCTCGATTATTCTCTCAAATCCGCATTTTTATAATATTATCACATTATTTTAATAGTTTCTACACTCTATTTTTTAGCATTATTGATCATATGGGACCATCCCATTCTTCATCTTCTATTCGCCGTGTTATGATGATTACAATAACATATGAGTAATATATAAGGGGTTCATTTATTGTATAATTATTTAGTGATTTGGCAATTTGAATTTTTTGATTCTAATCACTGAGAACATTAGTCGTTCAATGTATTTGGTTTTAATATTTTTTAAGATGCAATGTTTAATTAATATAAATTATATGTATGTGTGTGCGTGTGTTTATTGATTCATTTCATTTAGAATATGACAATGTACAAAATTATTTGTTTTTATAACTAGATTATATGGTTTGAGTAAATTTCACCTCAAGCATAGCCTCTATGTATTCAGTGGATTCAATGTTCTATTTAAAATCTACTTTTTGGAAACTCTCAAATCAAAACTCCATGAAATTGACATTAAAAAATGATTAGAGTGTCTTTTTTATGGCCATAATATTTCACCCTTAAATTATCTATTATCAAAACCAAGAAATATTCCCTATATAAATATTCCAAAGGATAATTTTGTTCCAAAATACTACTTCACCATCTTCTAAATATCTCACAGATCATCTTCCATTGAAACTTCTTGTTTCACTCATCCAAATAAATATGTTATACAATGTTTGATACATATTAATTTTCCGTTAATATTTCTCAATATTATATTTGATTGTGTCATTATGGGATATATTAAATTGATTTGATCCTTTCAATGATCAAAAAAAATTAATACCACTAGTATTTACTTCCATCTACCCGTATTGTGATATTGTAAAATATAAACTTTTGGGTTCCCAAAATATGACTTTGATACTCATTTTTTTTATTTTTACCCTTAATTATTATATCTCACAAGACTAAATGGACCCTTAATTAATTCTTAAATAGGTCCAGAACCATCATGTTCTCCGACTAAAAATATATTCTCATTTAAATGAATATCAATGAAAAAATAAATACTAAAGTATAATCACATCATGTAAAATATTAGTTTTATATTCATCTATTTTCATTTAATGTCCCCTATATATTTTTAAATATTTTCAACAGTATACATAACATATCAAGTGTGAATTAAAATAATTACTAGGATTATTACACACAATAGATATTACATGAAATTTAATCCATGTCAGTCGTAATTATTCTCTAATAAAAAGTTCAATAATTTTGATAACGATTCAGATTATCATTTTCACACATAGATTTTTTCATTGATTGAAAACCTTTTTATAATATTAATAAAATTAATGATATCTATAACACCATCAAATAAATTTTCTAAAGAAATATATATATCATTAAAATCGCATTAACAATATCTATAAGGATTTAAAAAAGACTTTACTTCATTAATCTCGTATTCAACATAAAGAAGTTTAGTTTTCAATATGCAAATTAATTTAAAACAATTTTATCTGATGTTTTTATATTTGAATATCACCCCAATAATCATTCAAAATAATATTCTTTATTGAATTTTCAAATATATAAACTCATTGTTAGTCTATTTTTCCCTAAAATGAATGTATGTTTAAAAAAATAGGAATAAACCAATTACTCAAAATCAATTAGAAATATGAATCCTAAATTTCATAAATTAAACCAATATATACAAATGGTTACACAAATGATTCAATTTCACTATTGTAATTACATAGATTGACAATAAAAGTTTCCAAAAAACACTAGCTTAATACATTTATCTCTAAGATGAAATTATACAGTGTATAATCAATTATAATGTAATATAGGAAAATAAATAATTTTATTATTGAAAATTTTCATTTTGTATGTTTTATAATACGATTGAATCACATATAGATAGTTACAACTTTCCAAAGTCACTAACTCTCATAATGAAATTTAATAACTTTTGATATTAAATGATACCCACATAAAACACACCAAAATAAATTTTAGATCATTTAAAAACTTATTTGACCTAATGTAAATTTTTCAAGGAATTATTAAGACATTTCAGAAGGAATTATGACATGATTCCTGGTCCATGAAAGCATAAAAACACCCATATAGTCTGTATTCCATTTGTTATTTTTCATTAAAAATTCATTTCATTTATTTCACCATCCATGTATATTATTCTATAAAATTTCAGAAACATTTTTATATGAAATAGTAATGTTGATAAACAGAATACCAGATCCTGCAATAGTAAAAGTAATAAGAAGCATTCCTGATCATGTGGTGTTCTACTACTAGATTTTTAATTAATTTTTATAAATCAATAATACAATTTTAAATATTTCATAGAAAGATATAACATTTTATTAGAATATTTTTTATTTTTATGTGTACCATTTTAATAGAATTTTAGCTGTTTCCCAATTATTATATCTTCTAATTTTGAATAGTCATTTTATTGTAGGTTCATAAAAAACGATTCTATATTTAGAAATTCACTATGATAATGGAATGAATAAATCATTAGACTATTCTGTTATTTCATTAATACATTGAATAATTCTCAAGTAAGATATACCATTACAAAGATGAAATTTTTGGATGATGTGTTTCCATTTAAAAAATTAAGGTGATATATTATCCTCCATAAATAAATTATTTATACCGACCCTACATATTTTAGATTAGTATAATAAAATAATATGAAAACCCATTATTACTATTATGGTTCATATGAAAGAGGTAGTATAATATCATTTATTAATATTAGTATTTTTTAGATAATTTCATAGATATTATTGTTTAAAGTATTCAGCTACCAAATTTTTGCGAAGAAGGTTATCTAGAAACTATTTATGGGTATATAAAAAAATAGTTCTTCTATATAGATATTTATTTTAGACCATGATTCAATAATATATTAAAAAATATGGACACTATTATGTTATGGCTTCATTTAATAAAAAAGTATATTTTTGGTTAAGGAAAAAATATCTGATGTGTGAGTTTTCTTTAAAAAAATTAAGATGGATAGATTTAATAATGTGTACCTGATGATGGTGTAATTATTGAACTAGAAGTTATTCACTCATCACTAGATGGGTAAAAAATAGTGTTAATAATTCCCATCCAAATTCATTAAGTAATGTTTTATAATTTGTTGGGAATATATTTCATTATTCCCTTCCGCAGCAGCATAAAAAATAAATATAATACATTTTTTTGGATTATGTGTTATATCAGGTTGCGTACAATGGTTATACTATCAATATATTAAAGGTGGTGACACATTATGGGATGAAATTTTTTATTACATTAATAATTCACAAATTATTCTTTAGTGATAATGAATATAATTTGAATAACCATTTTATGATGGTTCTTCTTCAAAAATATAGAGTCTGATAAAAATTAATCTAAACATATCACCCATAATCCAACATAAAAATGAAACACTCCAATCTGTTGATAAAGAATATTTTATACAAGTTAGTGAACTTTAGTCTATAAAATTAGACTAAGAATAATTATTATTCACTTTGGGTATATTAGACACATTATATAATTATAATTGGTATGAACCAATTCATTCATGTCTATATAAAATTGTGTAATATAACTGTTTCACTAGAATGTTGTTCATATAGGATTTTACTAAAATGTTTTTTTGGTTTTATAATGGTTTGTAATGAATATATTTCTACATCATCATGAGTTCAATGAGGAGATTTTATATTCATAAGATAATAAATGGTCTACATTTAGAATGCCATAAAACCCCACAAATAAAAATAAAGAGACTAATTATTTCACCTAGTGTTAAGGAAATCATTATCACAATACTATGATATTTTATATATATTTATCATATATATGGATCTCAAAAAAATTTAAATAGATCAAAATTTCAATTTGTTACATGGTCAAAATTAAAATAGAAAAAATATTTTCAATGTAAATTGTCAGTGGTCAATGGTATATATAGAACCCTTATAGGAAGGAAATGTGTTATCATAAATGTTTTAATGATTAATATATGGAGTAGATCATGTATACTAGAAAAATGAAACTTTTTTTGGATTAAACATGGGATTTTCCTTGTTTTATTTTGTATTATTTTTGAAAATGATATGTATTTTATTATGTTGAGACTCTCTATAAACATCCATACACCTGTTATTAGATCCTTGAAAGAAATATTATTTTATATAACTAAATAAAGAAATAACATTTAGGTCATTATGTGTAAGAGGAAATTTGAGTAGTGATACTTCGAGTGTAAAATACATCCATTATATCTCAATAAAATACCAAAACATTCATTTTAGGTAATGTTTGATTGATGAAATGATAGTTCTTTTATTTTTTAGAATACATTCTTGAAGTATGAATTTATATTTCATAAAATTGACGTAAAAGGTCACCCTATATCAATTTCTATTGAAAATTTCGTCTATTAAATTGTGACGTTCAACAGTTTATTCACACTATTAAATAGTAAATAATTTAAATAGATTTTTTCTATTTAGAAATAAGAAAATTTAAATTTTTTAATTTTTTTTAATTCAGCAAATATGAATCATTAAATTACTTATTTTGTGGATTTAATTTTAATGGTAATATGTATATAGGTATTTCACAACCTAGTCTTCCTATTGTCATGAAATACAATCGCAACAACAGAAAGGAATCTTCATCTCTTACAGGCACACATGTGAGTAACTTCTAGAAGAATCATTTGTTTTCCCATATTTAATTTTGGGCACTATTTTGGATATTTTTTTATTGAACATCAGTAACCTACGTAGAAAAAGGAGACTAATAAGAACTCAATGGGTTTTCACCCAAATTCATTATAGTTCACACAAATGAAAATCTTATATTTTTTTATATTTTAATGAATTTACATATACTATTGTAAGATTATGTTTCATGGTTTATCAATATTATGTCCCCCCATTGAATATAGGGACTAATTTTTTTTATATTCATCATTCATATGATGTGATATTTAATTTTCATTAATCCACACCCATCAAAGGACAAATATTGGATTTCTTGTATAAATCACTTCTATTAGAGAATAAAATTTACCACATTTCATCAAAATTGGATCTAAATAGATTAAATTTTATCTTGTCATTATTATTATTATTTCAACATGTTATTTGTTCCCAATCATGATTAATGTTATAATTATATCGTCTCACATTAACCTCCAATAGTAAAAAAACTTTACTATTTGTATGGTGGGGAAATTTTAAACATCAATGTACACCACATGATCCACATTTTTTAATTACACAAAGACAAAAAATTATTAAACACATGCTATTGATCGTCGAATTTAAAAAAACCAAAGAACATAGAATTTATTTTTTTCAGTGAATATCATTTTTTATTAAATACATAATTTTTATTCTTGGGGAATTTAGTATGAATGTTGGGTTCAAATGTTTTTCTCAGGTTTTAAATACTTTTATTTTCTTTGATTTCCTCATTACAAAGTACACATTATACCTTTTATTTTTTTATTTTTTATTTTATATTCTAAGATATTTTAAATGAATAATGTTGCATTTTTTTATATGACTAGTTTATTGAGGGAACATGGGACATCTATAACTACAAATCATTATTTATGTTTTTATAAATATTTATATTTCATTGAAAAAAATTTAAATTATTGAGGATACTTATTGATTTTATTTGAGCCCATGTGATCATGTGTTGTACATTATATCTTCTTGTTGCAGATAAATGTTAGGACCCTGGAATTATTTATTGGAAGTCACATTAAATGGTGAATAATCCATTATACCATTTTTTATAATTTAATTATATTTAACACAATGTTATAATGGTGGGTGTGTGGAATTTTATATATAGTAACTTTAATAAGATATTGTGATATTTTTTGGAAGTAGGGGAATGTTATATTGCGATGGATAACTAGAATAATTGATCCCTCGATACAAATTAAATTTTAATGAATTATTTATATTATTTATATGTCATATTTACCTATGAAAAGAACTGCCCCCCTTCTTATTTTTCCGAATATTAATAAAATCAGAGTAAATAAATGATGGAGAATATGGTACTAGTATATTTTTCTTTACGATTTTGTGAACCTTTCCTTATCAAAAAACATGAGATGTTATAGAAAACAAAAAAAACAAAAAAATAAAAAATATAATATTGAATTAAATATTTCAATTGTGAATTTATTATCCATGAGGATGTGGTATTTGTGATTCTGGATATTGAATGATATAAATTGGTAAGCTAACATTAATATGGATGTATTTTTAATATATTTGAATCTTCATAATGGTTTTATCATCTTTTTTGAAAAATAATTTGATATATTTTAAACCACTGTATTTCTTTTACATGTTCTAAACCAATAATCTTGAGCTTCATAGTCATTATAAACTTTATTTTACATACTCATGATATTTATGTTTAATTTTTTTGTTATAGTCATAGATTTCATACAATCTCGTGGAATATGTGTGGGAAATTAATATTGTTAATAACATCAGCATCATATTATCATGATTTTTTAGTTAAAATATTCTTCAATGCCAAAACAAAAAATGGAAATATTTTAATAAGGATTGTTTTTGAATAAATAATTAAATTTATTCATTTTGGTATATAGTTATATAAATGTTAATACAACTTATAAATTAAATGATGGTGCACAATAACAAACATGTATCGTGGAATTTGATGTAATCATAAATAAAGCATTATATCATTGATATTATTTAAATATAATAAAATTATTCTAGAAACATGAAAGGTATCGTTAAACCACTTAAATTAAATTATTATGTTAAATATAATTAATTAGGTATTAATAAACCAATAATAATAATATAATGGTGAACAATAAATATATGCATTATGAAATAAACTTTTGTACAATGAACACCGTAAATAAATTCCCATCTCAAACTCAAGAAATTAAATGTGTTTATATTAAAAAATAAGTAACCTTATAACCTATTATAGAACCATATTTTTGTTTATAAATATTATTAAACTTATTTTAAATTTATTATATCCACTTATACTACATTGTAATTATATTTCATCAATATAATTTGGGAGTAATTGGAATATATTCTTAACCAGTTCCATAATTATCGTTGGGAAATTTCTTCATCAACCAATTATAATTATTCCAATATGATAAAATGTACAAAAATTGATTCATTATATCTATTTATGATGTTGTAATTTTTTAATATGGTATCTCTTATTATGGTATTTATTGTAAACAATGGATAGAATCATGTTAATCTTATTTTAAAATTATAATTCATTATATCCTATTTAATATTTTAATATTATTGTTAATATTAAAAAATATATTTAATTGATTATATTTATAAAAAGAAGAGAAAAATAATTTCTCATAGTCAATAATTATTTTATTTTATTTCATTTTTTAATATTGTTTGTTAGACTAATCCAATCATGAATATAAATTAATTAATGGATGATTAATATTATGAATGTGTAAAAATATTTGTAGAATGTATTTATTTATATGAATACAAATATTTTTTAATATTATTAATTTGGATAATTGGTTATATAGTTAATAACGAATCTAGATAAAAAATGTGATATGCTACATCATTGAGGTAGTAGTCCTCACAACATAATATTGATTTACTACTTTCTATTAAAAAAAATATAGGTAGATTATAATTTTCTACATAATTATAAAATATTATTATTTATTTCATATTTACTCTTCAGTTTCACAATTATAATCATTGAAGGGAGGAAGTGTGGAAAAGACTTTTGTCCTTAATTTCTTGAGATGGTGGTCTGCACTTTCCTTAAATGAATGTTAATTTTTTAGGAATTGAAAATGGGAAAAGAGGGTTAATATTAGTTAAAATATAGTATCTTCATTCATCGTACAAAAAATAATTTTTTAATCATTTTTTTGGGAAAATATATTTTTTAAATAATGTTAGAATATGAATGTGATTATGGTGAAAAGGTACTCAGGTTTAGGACTTTGGAATTCCCATGGAAGACTCCATATAAATTGTGATAATGTATTATTCAAATAATCTGAATTTAAAGGAATTTAATTCTAGGTGAAGGGAAATTTTTTATATTTCATGTGGAAAAAATATATTGGTTCTACTTGAATGGAAGGTCAATGGCCCCTTTTATAATTTCTGAGAAAGGAGTTTTTTTCATTACAACATTTTAATATAAAGGTAATACATGTAAAAAGGAATATGTTTAAAAATATAAAATAATATATTGGTGGATGATATAAGTTCAATCTTTAGTCAACCATAAATATCTACTTATATATGAAATAATATTTTCATTCATTTATTCATTGAATTTTAACTTTTGCTATTTTTGGATTTTCTATTTTATTTAATTTTTACTAAATTAATTTAAATTTATTAATTTTTTTTAAAAAAAATAACCTGATTAAATATTTTTTATATAATAAATAGAAATATAAAATTATTTTTATCATTCAAATTTACTATGATTTGGAAAAAATTAATATTACTTTATATAATGAAAAGAACAATTTTTATATAAATTATATTTTTATTATTTTATTTTATGTGATGTGTAATATTATCCATGTATTAAATTCGATGGTTTCAAATTAGTTAATTATAAAACATATAATATATCTGTGTCTTTCAGAAAAACAAATCCTAAATTTTAGAAAAATATTAATTAATTAAAAGAAAATACCATAAAAAATATATTGGAAAATATAACATATACATATATAAATCAATTATAAGTATGAAATGTTTCAACTTCCTTAAAAATTTATTTTCACTATTCAAATGATAATTCAATTATATATCAAAATATGAATAATTTATCATAAGATAATATTGTTCTTCTATTCATACAATGATGTTAATATGATTAAATTCACATTTAATAATGTATAATTTTTTCTTTAAAATTAATAGTCAAAATAAAATCAAAAACATCGCTTATTAAATATTATTAACATTAACAGTTTTTAATATTATATCATATTAATTATAAATTCAAAAAATTATAATAATTTATTAGTAAATATATAAAAAAATATTAGTGTTCCGTTTAATTTATTGAGTTATAATACAGAAAAATTTATTAAAAATGTATTTAGATATAATATTTAGTCTATACAAAATATAATTTAAAAAAAATACCATTAAAGTTAAATATTTATATTCTAAAATTGTATATTATTAATAAATTTTTATTAAAATAATTATTTAAAAATTCTAAATCTATCATATAATATTTCAATTTAATTATTCTTATTATTGATATGAAAAACACACACATATATTCATATTTATAAATTGTGGATTTTAATTTTGTAACATGCATTGGGAATGGTTCTTGGCTTTACTTTTTTTTTTACTTTCAGTTTGATGTTGTGGGATTTACTATCTTATCTCCCGATCCTATTCAAAAAAGGTTAATATCTTCCATTTACTGTGTGATCGTATACCCTTGGTGCTGTTCTCCACATTAGGACCTATTGAAGGTGGGTTTCGGGGGTCATTATCCCTCCTTCAACTTAAAGAAGGAAGGGACAAGAGATCTGCTGACCTTTCCCTCATTTTGGTGAAGGTGGTTTGTGACAAAAACTCTCCCCGACACCCTATAAAATAAATACTGAAATTTGTAATTGATTTCTAACAAGGTTTATTGTAAAAAATACTAATCCCCCTTTTTGAATTTTATTTTCATTTACAATTATTATTCCTATATATTAGCTATTATACAATCCTGAAAAATTAAAATCAATATCATAAGTAATTTAATTTTAATTTTTAATTGAAAAATAGTTACCTACAATACCCATAACAATTTAGAAAATTTATATTCTTTTTTACTTTTATATGGAGTAAAACCTATTTTAGAAACATGTTTTATTATTCATAACCTCCATTAGTCGATAAAAAGAGTGTATTTAAGGATTAAATTTGACATTTATAACCATACAATGATTCCAAAATTAAAAATAAATTTCTATATTTTTTCCACTCTTTTGAAAATGAGAATAATTTTCTTTTGTATATGTAGACTACTACCTCTTTAAATAGAAGTGTTATGATTTTCCACACCACTCTTCTCGGATGGATATAAAATTTCTTTTATTAATATATATGAAATCAATGAGTCATATATATATCATCAATATTTCTATAAGTTTTTGACACAAAAAATTGTTATCATCATTATGCAATTCGCTTGTATTAGTTGATTAACATAAATAAGCTCAACATGGATCTCATTCTCATGAACTATTGTCTTAGTTCTTATAAATTCTACATTGGAATATATAAATAATTAAAAAATAGATTTGAGATATATATTATATTATTATAATTTTAAACATAGAATAATATAATGGTTTTAACTATAACAAAACAGGATAGTGGAAGTGATGACCTATGTTAGTGCTAACCAAAAAGCGCTAATAATTGTGTGGGCCTTTATCAGCCCTAACAAAAAGAACTGATAAATGGAGTCCTTATTAGTGCTAAAACAAGCACTGATATATGTGTCCCCTTTATCAGAACATTTTTAAGAGTTTATAAGTTGTATATTTATCAGCGCTATAATTTTCACTGATAAATGTTTTTATTGATAATTTATATAAAATTATTATATTTATATTTAAAAATTATTATTTATTAGTAATTTATTTAATTTATTAGATTAATTCATTGAAAGTTTTATATATTTTTCATTTAATATATTTATTTTATTTATTAATATATTATAATTTTTAATATATCTATATATATATATATAATGGATTGATGAAATAAGTATTTATCAGTGCTATAATTTTAGAGCTAATAAATATTTGTTTTCTCAGTGCTCAAAATTCACTGATAAAGGTATATTTTATCAGAGCATTTATTAATGTCCTCATTGGTATATCCTGTTCATTATCTCATCCAATGAAAACCTTTCAGTGTGGTCATCACAGTTCTCCCCACCCAATAGTTGTACAATAATTGAAATAGTTTAATCTAATTCCTTATGATTTTTACAACATGATAAATATTTTTGGGAGGTAGAAGGAAAATTTATTTGGTGGATGATATTCACCGTTTAGAAAATTAAGCTATGTGTATCCATGTAAAAAAATATTCACAATAGAGAGAAATAATTAATAATCAGTAAAAATATTTTAGAGAAAAGCATGGCCATAATAGTGCAGAAAAAAATAAGATTATAATTCCTCTGTGCTACGCCTACCTCCCCTCATCTCCTCCTTGTTATGTCTCCCTCACCTATTGTCGTTTTCATAGTTCATCACTTGAATTGAAGGTAATAGGATAAATTTTACCTCTCTTATTCATTCTATATATTATTGTCTGATCCCCCATCATATATTTAAATGGACACGGGTCAATTACAACTGGAAATGTAATGATACAGCACAGACTAGTATAGTAACCATCAACTAACCTAATTTTCCACTAACCTAAGTCGTTTTCATGATCCCTATAATATAGCAATGATCCCCTGGGAAAAAATAAAATTAATGTGGAATATTTCCCCCCTAAATAATAATAAATTAAAAATGATCTTTCTTCTGAAAATCACACATGACCCATTTATAAGTTGAACATCTATAAAAATATTAGATACAAAAAAAATAAATATAAAAGAACTAGATATCATAGATGTAAATTAAAATCCCACTATTGAACACTATAATTGTTTTTCATGTGTGTTCTAATTTTAGGTTTTCTTTTCAGTTGTAAATATATTCTTCCGCACACCTCTCATCTTCCACGAACTCACATGTAATGCACACTGAATGACACCTTCATGGTGAGTTTTTTCCTTCTACTCATTAGTTTCCTCCTGTACGCAAGTTATTAATTTTTGATATTGAAGGTTATGTTATGAAAAGGATGATCTAAATACCCCATTTGAATATCAAGGACATGGGTAGTCCTTGTTTTCTCACTAAGTAAATTTCATCTTTGTTGGTTCTTATTGAACATTTGAATATAAAATTGGTAATTTATGTATACTGAAAAATGAATTAATGCCATATAATGATAAAATATATATTATAACCCCTAAATTAACACATGAAATTGAATAAAGGATGCTTTGTAAAAACTAAAATTGTGATTGTTTAGTTTGTATGGTCTTGCAATTGTGAGCACCATTGTGGGTTTGTATGGTGATTTGGTTGTTGGCATGATTGGTATTCCATTTTCTTTCCATGATTTAGTTCTTCCACCATTGAATATCAATCCTATATTTCCCCATTACAATGGAACCACAACTTAATTACTAGTGAAATTCCACTAAATCTTAGAATATCACATCACTAAAAGGCTCTATGAGACACAATATGGAATCCCTAGTTAAATAACCATAACAATAGATGTAATGAATCCTTCCATACACAATCACTCTATTTAAAATCATACCTTGTATTAGTTCAGTTCAATAGTTCCGGATGAGAGAAATTATGTTTCGAAATGAATGTTAATAAACTTCTTTACATCAATGCATATTGATCACATGTGGGATTCAATAAATTTCTAGCGCAAGGAATTCTCATAGCAAATTCCATTGATCATGTGTTTGGGAAGATATGTGTGATCTACTTTGGTCCTGAGAAATTCATGGAGATGTAAGGGTATTTTTTACCTTAGTTAGATCCATTGATTATAGATGGATTATGACCTATGGTGAACATATTTGGTGTAATTATTTTTTTAAATATTAATATTACTATATCAAAAAAGGATGAATATGAATAACTAATGGAAGAATGCCAATCAGTTGAAAAAAATGTATAAAGATGTCGTGAAATAGTTTTTTCTTGTTTGAAAAAGTTCAGACACATGACCCTTATCATATCCTCTGTTTGTGTTTACACTATTTTTAATCAAGAAAAATTAGTCCATATGAGTTTGAAGAACACATGATCTGTGACGAAATATATTAAAGCTATACATCTCAGAATAAACATCGAGAAAATCAATGTAGGATGTGGCAGGGATACCACTGCGTTTTATGGATGATATGATATGATTACAAGAATGAACAATGAATATGATCATATGGAGTATTTGATTATAGATGTCAATGATAATGATGATGTTATTGAGGAAATGAAAATCAGAGTTAAATATGAACTTCGCGATTACCCATAATTTTTTGAGAAGTAAAAGAGTTGTGAAAATATTCCATTATATGCTTGTTGCACAAAATATTCAACATTGTTAGCCATTCTGAAGCCATATAAATTGAATATTGGAATTATGTGGAGTGACCCAAGTTACATGGAAACACATTATCTTCTAAATGATCTACTCCTATAAGATAATGAGATCATGATCCAAAAATATGATACCAAACGATTTCTATGTTTAATGGGCATGATCTCTAAAAGAATACATGACTACTCGAATGAATATATATTTTTTCATAAAAACTACAAATATCATAACGAATGACCAAAATTTGGTGCTTCATGATTATAGAATGATGAATCTAGTCCTAAAAAATATGTACGATACTATTCAAAAATTCCAAGGTTATGGTGCATATATTGAAGTGAGTATACTTTGTAACAATTGACATGGCATTCAGATACATAAATTAAAGATGGGAAACTACGTCTCTTGGTAGACTCACCTTAGTTGAGGATAATTGATCATGATTATCCTAAATTTGGAAATGAGTCATGAAACCTTCATCTTGTGTTATCTATAGATGGAGTAAATCTTTATGGTTTTCATAGTACCAATCAAATTACATGGCCGATTATGATGGTCAATTATAACTTACCACCGTGGTTATGAAGGAAATGAAAAAAAATCTTGTTATCAATTCTTATATCAAGATAAAAACATCTGGGTAATGATATTTTTTTTGGCTCCATTGATTGAGGATCTAAAATTATCATGGGACTTGGGTGTTACATTGTATGATGCTTACAAAAATGAAAATTTCACTTAAAGATCCATTTTGTAAAAGGTAATAAATGACTCTCTTTCTTATATAAAATTTTCAAGATATAGCATTAAAGTAACACAATGGTGTCCCATTTGCAATCAAGGTACACAACCAAATAGGTTGAAAAAGTCATAAAAAATTGTATTTCAAGGACATCACAGATTTCTACCCTGACATCATAAGTACTGATCTCTGATGACATTATTAATTGGAGGTTTGGAATAATATACAACAATGTCTCCACTAACTGGTGATCAATTTTTTGAGAATGTAAAATATATGGACAGTAATTTTGGTAAACCATTTTCAAAAAACCGTACAAAAAACAGTAGGAAAAAGGGATTAGATTTTTTAATTACCATACTAGAATTGTAATTATGTTAGAGATTTTCTTTATGTCATGCATTTTGAAAAAAAATGTATTTGATAATGTCATGGGAACATTGGAAAATACACCTGGTAAAATAAAGATTGGAATTTAGGCTAGATTAGGCATGGTTGAGATGGGAATATTAGAATAGTTGGCTCCATTGAAGGGTGATAAAAAAAATTTCATCCTCCTGCTGCATGTAATCATTTAATCTAGGAGAGATAGATATTTTGAAACATCTTTAATAACGTAAAATTTATATAGGGGTATTCATCAAATCTCATGAACATCGTGTCATTGAGAGATTTATAGTTAATGGGTCTGAAATCACATGCTTTCCATGTTTTGATGCAATATCTAATTATGATTGCTTTACGTTTCATTTTGACCATGAATTTCCACTATAAATTAAAAAAACATTGTTTTTTCTTCAAATCTATATGATGAAAATTTAAGGACCCAATGAAATTGCCAACTATGGAAATGGAAATTTCTATCATATTATTTGAATTAGAAATGTTCTTTCCACAGACATTATTTGATATGATGGTTCATTTGATGGTTCATTTGGTGATTGATATTATACTATGTGGTCCTATTAATTATAGATATATTTACCCCATTGAATGGAATATGGTGATTTTCAATGGATATGGAAAACATCAAAGTCATCCAGATGGTTGTATTGAGGAGAAATATATTGTTGTGGAAGATATTGAATTATGTACTAAATAACTATCTGGTGTGGAAATCATTGTCCTAACTAAATCTCACCACACTGTGCATCTTGAGGGTGAATGAATTTGTGGAAAAATGTTCTCACATTCAATATTATAGATCGAGAGTTGTCCCACCTTTACATTTGGCATAACAGTTTCAAGGTTGACCCATATGTTCAAACCCTCAATAACATTCGAAGGAATTTATATCCATATAGGAATGAAAATGGATATCTGAAACACACAATTGATAGTTTACATGATAGTTTTGGGACTATATTATTATGAATTTAGTATAGACTCAATTTTATAACGACTTCGATGGCTATCCAGAGGAGCAAGTGTATATGTATTATCTTACAATGCTTATGTAGTTAATGGTTATACATTCTATACTTATTTACATGATGATAATAGTACCATGATTAAATGTGGTTTTACAATTGTTGGTGAATTAATGCATGTTTTTGGTTCAAAGGACATAAAAGAAATTAATGTGAATATGTTATACTTTGGCATTATAAAAATAATAAGGGATTTAGGTTATAAAAAATTCCAACTACTTATTTTTCAATGGATGTTGTTTGATTATAGGAGTGCTGTTAAAATAGATGAATTATGATTCATGAAAGCTAATTTCAATAAGGATGGGGAAAAAGAAGAACCAATTATAATGGAATCATAGGCAGTACAAGTATTTAATGTTCCAGATCCCACAAACCAAAACTCTCAAATTGTTCTGTTATTGACCAAAACAACTGATAGGTCAGATGATAGTTAAACGGAGGATGTCCATTTCATTAGAACATGGAAATAATTTCAAAGTGGTCCTAATGTATACAATGATATATATGTTATAGGAGAAAATAATGAAGGCATATATATTGTCGATAGAGGGTTCAAATCTCTTCGTCCATTAAAAAAATAGTTCAATAATCAGGTGATTTACGTAGTGTAATATACATTGTATTACATTGTGTTATTATTTTATTCACTGCTGCTTTTATGTAATCTAAATTAAATTATAAACCACTATGATAGATATTGTCTTCTACTCATGCTGATGTGCCCAATCTTGAGGCACAAGAGGTCTCTCGTCATTCTGCTACTGGTCCTAGTGCAGAGAAACAAAAGGTTTCTCAACTTGTATTTGCCAGTCCTAGTGTTGAGGTACATTAGGTTACTCATCCTATTGCTGCTGGTTCTAGTGTCTATTCAATCACTCTAGATGAACAAAATAATGATGCTTCTAAATAAAATAATGGAAATGAAACACTAACGGCGCAATAAAAAAAAAATACCTTTGTAGTCTGAATGTGTCAGTAAATATCCTTAAGGAAAAATCAAAATGAATCAAATATGAGGAGGTATGAATTAAGTGTGGCCCAAATTTTAACTCCAACAATTCCATATTTAGTAGTAATATTGGAATCATCACTCAGTTAAGTGTGCAGATTGTTTTACAGTCCTAGAACCATATTTTTACTAGGATTAAGAAACTAATCTGGGAAGATAATATTTTAAAAATATGATATCATTTCATTAATTTATATAAATAAAATAAAATACTGAAACATTGAAATACTCTCCATCATCCATTACAGAGTTAATTTATATTGGAAACATCACAAAAAAATATGTATTATGATTTGTAGGATGTTTTCATATTGGATTCCACAAAATATTAATGAAATATCATCTTAATGACGCTAATAGGTAAATGAAGCCACACCCAACTCCTCTTTATACACACTGGACATCCCTAGGATCGTGAGATGCATTTAGTAACTGTCTTGACGAGTAGAATTTTCAGGTACATTGTGTCTCGTAATACGTCTTTTTATTTTTCTTATATTAATCCCTTTGATTGATAGTTTTTTATTTTTGAAACAATAACTGAGTGGTGAAAATAGTGAACAGGCAACAAAACTAGAGTACCCATACCGTAATAAAAGGATGTGGTATACTTCCCATGAGAAAAACTTGGTCTGTATCTTAAATTTACCGAAATACATTAATGTGACATAAAACAAGACCAAACCCATATTCACCTATTTATATGATGATTTATGAATAGAAATCTAAATCCACATCCATTGTATGCAATGAGCTATGGAAGGAGGATCGTGTAAATAAACAGGGGATACTGATAGATAAAAAACAAAAAACTGTGGGGAAAATGGGCAAGAATGGCCTAATATAAATTTGATTTTATTTAAATCGATATTACATAACAAGGACTGAATAATTTCATATATTTTGAATCTGACATAGTCACAGGAATGAACAACACCCACACCAAATGATTACATAAATTCATTGGCCACAAAGAAGCCAGAACTATATGGCCACGTCAGAGGTGTGGGTTTTGGGGTGACACCCACAAACATATTTTCAGAAAAACAAAACAAGCGAGTGATCAATCTAAGGAAATGGAAAAGATTATAGAAATAATATAAATGTTTCCAAAAGAATTACAATACAAAATAAAGATGATAAAAATTTTGATGGAGGAGGAGAAGAGAATAATCAACTCAACAACAATATGTGTGTAAAGATCTCGCCCCTAGCATTAAGGCTATACATTCCCCTCAAATTCCTAATTTATCTAAGGTAATAAATGTTATAATAATTGTTTTGATGAAATTTTAATTACATAGACACTAATACCTTTCTTGTATTAATACTAGTACATTTCCCGTGTATACAAACGATGTTATAAATTAAATATGAACTGCAAGCTGAATTAGAAATATGAGAAGTGATAAATGGAAATTAATAAATAATGTATTTAAATTATAAATATATTCATAGAAAAAATTATGAAAATAAAATTTATAGATACTTGAAATAGGTAAACAGTGAAAAAAATTCATGGTAAGATAACTTAAAACTGGAAACAGACATTAATTGTCATTTTCATGTCACCTTTGAAATAGAAATATGGAATGTTATTTAATCATGATAAGAGAACATAAATACACTTTAATTAGTGGATACATGTTTGAAAACAATTACAGGAATCATGATTTTCAACAACAACGGATGTGCAGATCAGATTACAATTCATGTCATCAGAATGTGCAGTCAACAGCCTCTGAGTACTACCATGTATCATTGATGTACAGTAGCAGTTGTCATGTTTTTTTACAGTTATATTGATCCCTGTAATATATAATTAGACATTAATGTGATTAAATGAGACATATTACTATGAAAAAAAACTTGGGTAATGTAGTGATGTGAAAAAAATGTCTTATTTGTTTATAGTAGTTATATATGAAAAGAATCTTGATAAAAATTCAATGAAAACAATTATTAATATGAAAATGAAAAATCACTACTAATTGAAATAATAGAAAAATCAATACTAATTCAAATAGAAAGAGTGGATAATCTGGCCAGCTTTTCACCCCCCCCAATTTCTTCCACCTCCTCCTACCCCCAATCCAGCTCTACCCCACCCCTTCCCCCTCCTCTACTTGTCTCCAACCAAATCCCATCCCCTTCGCCCACCACCTCAGCCTCCCCCCAACCCAGCCTCTTCCCCCACCACTCCCCCTTCCCAACCTCTTCCCCCAGTATCCCCCTTCCCCCTGCCCTCATCCACCCCTCCCCTCCCCTCCCCTCAAACCTACTCATTCCCTCCCCCTTCCCTCATCCTCCCCTCCCCTCCCCTCATCCTCCCCTCCCCCTCCCACCTTAGTCTCCCCCCTACCCAGCCCCTCCCCCCACCCCCTGCCCAAATTATTCCCCCACTAGACCCCTCCCCCTGCCCTCAACCTCCCCTCTTATCCCCTCCCATTCCCCCCCATCCCCTCCCCTCCCCTCGAACCTTCCATGTCCCCCCCCGCCCTCATCCTCCCCTCCCCTCCCCTCCAACCTGCCTAGCACCCTCCCCCCCCTTCCCTCATCCTCCTATCCCATCCCCTCCCCTCCCCCTACCCAACCTCTTCCCCTAGTATCCCCCTCCCCCTGCCCTAATCCTCCCCTCCCCCCTTGTAGTATATGTCTTATAGAGAAACAGTGAAAACTGAAATAGAAAAAACATCCATTAACTTGAAAAATTGTGCAGGTCAGACAGATATATAAAGTTCCACTATCTTGCATGAATCCTTCTATAAGTGTGCATCAATGCTGAAATGGATAACCACTTTTGGATGAAGTTTGAAGTTAATTATATACATTTTTTTAATATAGATGTTAAAAAATAAACTGTAAAAACGTTACAATGTATCGCCTATAAAATTATAAAAGGATACATGTGTGTGTTATATTTGTTATAATTGGTTATCTATAACCTATAATAACAATTGAGTTAAAATTTAATATAAATATGCATAATTTAATTTGAAAATTATAGGTTCAATGGTTTTTTTGATACATTGAAAATTGGCCACATAATCTCAGTCAATTTTTTAAGGCTTGTTTGTGTCGCATCATGTCGAGACAATGTAACTGTTCGTTGGACTGCATCTTGAGCACCAAACATGTCACCAGATTATTGTACATAAATAAATGACTTCAATAAAAAAATTTCTATAAACTTTGAAGGATGTAATAATTGGTGTAGAATTAATGATGTTTAAGAAATTTTAGTTGAGAATAATAAATTACTCTCTGTTTTAATGATAATGTAAATGGAATAGGAAAAAATCATTATTGTGTACTACAATAATGTAATGAAAATAAGACAATGAAAGAAGAAAACATATACCTGAGTATGTGATATAATTGTATTTGTTGTAGAAAATCCACTTCCATTGTTTAATCACACTCATTAACATCCTTCTCTATGAAAATAACCGAATCAATGAGGTTTTAACATTACCTTACTATTCCAACAAAAAATTGTAATGAATATTTTCATTCTTTTAGTTTTTTTTTCCTTCATACGGGGATTCTAATCATTGGCATGGCATGTTTTTTCCAAAAAACAATGTAACATTACATTGGACATCGCCATCATCATCAAACTCACGCAAAATATTTTCCTACATTAATAAATGAATTTAATGAATAAGTAGAAAACAATAATTACAAATGAAATCATTGAGGTAGAAATATGATGGTAACTGGTTGAAAATAGAGAATAAATAAAATGTTTGTTTTAGTCATAGAGAAAATGTAAATGACATGAAGTAATGAAGTAATGTTAGTTCGAATGATGTCAATAAAATATCATTCAATGAAGATAAGAAATATATACGTGAGTAGATGAAATATTTGTAGACATTATAACAAACCCAATTTTAGTGTCGAAACTAACTCAAAAAGATCCAATTCAATGATGTTGAAAGGATAAAATAAATCAATTATTTGTTTTGAAAATAAAGCATATGCATAATAGAACTGTATGAATGTATTTTTGGAAGACTCATGAATTGTGATCTAGTGATTAACCCAGACCTGATAAATACAAATTAGGATGCATTATAAATAATAATTTGTGTAGAATTAATCAAAGATATGGGCATTTTGAAACATAAAAACTGCACGTGTCATATCAGGGAACATGATACCTAATTTTGAAGCTTTGAACTATAAGAAAATAAAGAAACAATTTAGTTAATTTTAAATAACCAATCAAGTGATGTAAGAAGTCCTGATTGTTAAGCTCTCATCCCCTAAAACAATTTTTATATTTAGGGTGGTAGTCCCTATAAATTTTATCATATTTTAGTGATGTAGATTTCCAATAATTTCTATAACATATATGAATTATTTAAAAACATTGTAAAAGAATAAAAACTTTATTAAGTACGATATCAATTGAAATAGTGTATTTCATGTGATGGAGAATTAGAAAACTCAATAGTATGTCATTGGAGATGTATTTGTGCAAACGGTATTTAAAAAAAGCATTAAAGATTATTTGATTAATCATAGAATGTCAAAAATTATATTGGTAAAGAAGTGTACCTATTCAATGTTGTCCTGTAATTTTTTTTGAATAATGACTTCCTCTATGCATGTTTCCAATTATTGGTAGTATTTCAGTTATAAGAGTAGGAGACAACTCAGTATCAGTATATGCAATATAATAAATTCCAATATATGAACATTTAATTATGGTACAAAAGTAATAATATATAGTGAATGAATGATAAACAATAGTACAATTTAAATTAAATACAATGCATAACTGACAATTTGGAAATTTAATATACAATTCAAAATAAAAAGTTCCACATGATAATTTTGAAAATGGATAAGGTTTAATATCATTAATTCAATATGGAAATTTTGAAAAATAAGGTTTTTTAGAAGGAATATGTAGATAATTTAACTCATTCAATCATACCATGTATATATAGTTCAAAATATTCTATTATAAGTGAACAGAATAAGGAATTTCACTTTTATAAAAACAAACAATCAATGTGGGAAGTGGGGGAAGTGAGATAAATGGTTTCAATTATGAGATTAAACCATTTCTTGTTCTGTTCCAAACTTTTTCAGGATATACATAAATTAAAAAAGAAAAAATTGTTGAACAGAGTAAATTTATTCAAAACATGAAATATATAACTCATATCTCTATCCATATTTGTCTACAAGATCAACATTTCCATTGTTATCATAAAAATACAGTATAACACAAGTTATATTCCATCAAAGGTGTAATAATTATTCCTTATACTAACCATATGATATTCGAAAAAGATAAAACCACTTAAGATTTTTTCTCGAAAGAAGGAACCATGCCTCGAACACTACAATGCAATTCACACTCTTGTAGCCCTACATCTTAATTCCAGTACAAGAATTCCAATTATAAAAATATCACACCAGAATGATCCTTTCAAAGTGTTCTAGATTCAACCTAAAATTAAAAAATGGACAATCGTATCACCTAGTAATAAATAGAAGAAAAGTCATTATTCATTTCTCCAATGCTCAACATTTTTATGAAGTGAACTCCTCATGAGTGTTTATTTATAACAAATAAATGATGCTTGCATTTACTACCAACCCATATTTAGTATATACATATCCAATATGAGAATCATTAACATCAGAAGGCATATTTATTTGTGAGGAAAATAGAATACACATGGAGAGTGTTCTAGTTTTTGGGTGATTATTGGAGTAGATCCTGGATAAACATGGGGTTTCGAATATCCACCTATAGAGGTATACTAAATATTAATATTAATGCTCATAAACATATAGAGAAGTTTGTTAAATGACCAACAAATAACAATATACACAATGATTGAAAAATTGAGAAAAAAATTATGCACAAAAAAACCGATTATTGAAAAAGTTCATGAATGGACCATTATATATTGCAAAAGTAACCTGGAAAGGATCATTATTGGTTCTACAACTGATCCTTGATCATATTTACTAGAAGATGAAAAATAATGTATCAAACAAATATTGATGGAGTCATACACAACCATAGGGGGTAACATTTCCTTAGTAACATAATACATTTTACCAGCCACATAGTACATCAATAACATGATATTAGGAGTTTAATTAGATTTTAAAATATAAAATATATGTTTAAAAACATAATGGGAGTGAAACATACCACTTATACTCTAGTATAAAAATTGAACTCGACTTGCGTGTTGTATCATATTTTGAGCTAAAGACAAATGATTTGTTTTACTTGAAATAGGAATAGTAAAATTTAATTTCAAATTACCATAATCACAAGAGATTCATGTAAAACAACATATATTTCGTGTTTATAAATTAATAAATGGAATTTTAGTTTATATGAAATGGTGTAATAATTCAGCCTCAATACAAGTAGATATTATATAGACATATAATCAATACAGCTTTCAGTTTCATAATCATCTTTCGATGATGTCTTTCCTACATAAAGATAATTAAAGGAAGAAAATAAAAGGATAAGAGTCATGACCATGAATTTAAACAACTTTGCAGATATCCATTTCACTTTCCCAGACATGAATGACATGATTAAATCAATCAAATACAAAGATGAAAAGATCAAACAAATAATCTTTTTGGATATTTGAACAAGCTAACATTGAATGTAGTCCAATTTTACTTGGTACAAACTTCATGTGAAACATTACATTCCCATTCAATAAATTGTTCTTAGATAAAACCCCATCTCCTAAAATCAATAGACTCCATATATCAGAAACTGGAAAAAGGTTAAATTGTTGGTATGTTGATAGATTCTTTTACACTAAGAACCAGAAACAAAGTAAATAGTGGTGGAGGACCCCCACATCTTCTCAGAGAAAATTGACAATGGATGAGAGTCAGTATCTCTTGAAAGGGAAATCAATCTACATACCAGTTTAGTATGAAAAATATTAAGGATGATGAAAAAATAAGCTGATGTTCACTGTATAATTTGATTTTCTATAGAACCAGAGTTTTGAATAACAAATATTAATTTTTATGAGGACAATTTTTCAAAGAATAATCCAACCTTGGGTTTTTGAGGAGAATCAAGGAGGGTGAGGCAGAGAAAATGGAGGTCCTGGTTTATGGTAGTATTTTCATACTACAGTAGATGTAGTTTTGCGAGATATGGTAGTATACTGGTGTTAAACATTAGTTGGTTTTGTAGTTAATGGATATAATTTGACAGTTAGCTTCATCAGTAGAACACCATGATATATATAGTATATGAACTTCTGGTGGATTGATATGCGAGAAAAATCACTCAGTGGCCATTGTAGGGGATGAAGAGTTGGAAATTGTGTGCATGTATTGACGAATCAGGCCACAATAAAGGCGAGGAAGTTGGTCCAACAAGATCAGAGAGATTGAAAAAATGTGTACATTTAGATGCAGAAATATTAATAGTGGACTCGATGATTCTTACCGATGCTCAGATACAATAAGACCAACATAATATTGGAAGTATATTGTGATATTCAAGAAGAGAGATGTGACGAAAGATGTTTGTAAGAGTAGTCAATTAAAAAACCTTCCGAAAGAAAAATGATATCATAAGTTTCGTCAGCAAATTTTGGAAGCGATGTGGAAGGACGAAGATCATGGATGAACTGCTGACTGCAGAAGGAGGATACTGAAGGATGTTTTCTTGATCGTTGAAGAAAACAGATGGATTGAGGAAACCCTAAACTAGATGGAGGGGTTGAGGAATCTTGGGGAATAAGTGCACCCTATCACGGACGACCGAAATGTGAAGGAGGTTTGACATTTGTAGGTGATGTGGTGGATTGGAAAGGTGACACGTCAGCTTGGAGGAAGCCAGTTTTAGTATAGATAGTAGATTCTACTGGGTGAAAGTGACTGTGATTTATATATATCAAATCACACCAATCACATTGTAGTAAGGGATATAGTTTTAAATATGCAGAACACTATGCTACACAATAGAAAACATCGAAAAGATCATGTCACAGTGTTGATTAATGTATCTAATGATCCGAGTACTGGGCTACTTTTACCAATTGATGATGATTAAATTCATACAATCGAAGAATTTGTTGTAACATTCATCGCATGACCATCAATTCTTGTAAAAAAACATATTTACAAGGAGGTTTCGATTTCCAATTTATTATTCAAGATGAACCTATAAAATTTATGAAATAATTTATGAACATATGGATGTTATTGAATAAAAACATAGAGACGGGGGTGAAAAGAAATATCAGCTCAAATCTATCTCAAGGATCAACCCACCGATTAAAGGGGTAAAACTATAAAATTTAAGGGTCTCTTAGTAATTTCAATAAGTGACAGAGAGGCTGATGGCCAGGGTTGTCCATGTCTAATGGAGCTCAATGATGTTGTTTTTTCGTATCCAAAGGAAACACCATTTGTGCCTCCATCATCACTATCTTTGGCAACTCAATTTATCTTTTGCAGTTCCTTCCTCTAATAGGACTCAAAAAATAATGTGGTCAAGTAATTTAAATAATAAACCACTGAAAATCATTAATTGTTGTACTTTGTGGACTTTTTTCCTTCTCATAACTTCAGTAGCTTATTATGGACACTTACATTCCTATATCAAGGTAATGTATCAAGTATTATCTTTTCTTATGGCCCCCTACCTACACAAATGTGTATATTTTTATTAAAAATTGACATTTTTTATTGTATTAATTAATATTATTGTTCAATTTATATCATTATTGTATTACTATCATATTTTTTGTTTTCTTATATATGTGGAATTTATTTCCTAAGTTACGATACTTTTTTAGTAAGTAATACCATGGATGGTAATTTTTGAGAGGGGGTCACAGATGAAAAAATGACGAAATATTAATTTTTTAAACCATTTGTTTAATAATTTTAATTATAACCATATAATAAATTGTTGGAAGTGTATATATCAGTGTGATTTTTTTATACATGATTTCAAGTAAATTTTTATTGCATTGTTTGTGAAACTCTTGTGTGTTATGTTTTATTTTTCTATACTCTTTTTACGTGTATGTTTTTATTTGTTAATATATGTTTTGTGTAGGTGCTATTTGGTGTTGTGTGTATAGGTGTTGTCTTAGTTGCGCATCTTATGTGTAGGTTCTATGTTTGACCAGGAAACATGGTCATTGTTAGTGCTAATTTAGCACTGATAAAACCCCCCTTTATTAGTGCTCAATATATCATTGATAAATGTCTCCTTAATTTGAAATCAAAATTGAGTTGATAAAATTGTCCTTTAGCAGTGCTCAAAATAGCACTGATAAAGGGGAAATTTATCAACGCTCAAAAATTCACTGATAAAGGGAGACCGTTATCAGTTCTTATTTTTAGAATGGATAAATGGAACCCTTTATCATGGCCTTTTAGCACTGTTAAAGAGGACCCCCCTTATCTTCACTGCGTTTAATAATGCTTTTCTAGAACTATTAAAGGTGGATTTTAGTGAATTTAAAATACATATTTTTAGTAGTGTTGGGGCTTACCCATTACATATTATAAGTGAAATAATATTATCTACAACATCTGATAATGAGGATAAGTGATGTAAAAATGAAAGTATAAAAAATTATTATAAATAAAGTAAAAAGGTTGTAGATATGAAAACGGTAGTGAAATCAGTTACAATAACCTTTTTTTATTAAATAGAATATTAATGTACATTCATAGATGTTAATAAATAGATTAATAGTATCTTGTCCGACATTTATTTCATTGATGAATATTACATATTCACACATGTTTTATGGGATCTGGTGAATTTAAATCACTATAATCATTTTATGAAAAATTTCCATAAAATTTAATTTATTTAAAAATAACTAACCATAGTTAACAGTTCATTAGAATTCAATTCAACATATACCATCATTGAATGTTTTTTATCATCCTAATTTCTCCCCATTGAGATTCAATCCATAATGACCACTTATTTTCTCTTATGGTGAACATTTAAGTAATTGATTTGATATTAATATACTTTTAATGACCTATAAGTTATTCATAAACCTATATTATTATTACATTTTCCAATTTATCAATATGATATGTAATCTGGTTGTAATATTTTCTCTGTAAACCTAACATAAAATTGTGATTTTTATGAATGAATTTTCATTATATGTAAAAATAATGTGAAATATTTTATCATTTGAGAAAATATTATATCTATATTTATTGTTATAGATTTAGGTTTCTATTATTAATTTAATTTCAATTTGGAATAAATTTACCATATGTCATGAATGTATATTATACCGACTCCATACCATCATTGTGGTCTATAATATTACATCTCTAAGGAAAAATTAATTTAAATGTTTTCCTTAACAATTAGTAATCATTTAATTAAATTCATTTCCTATTACATTAATATATTAAAGAAATAATTATAATGTATTACTTTTATCTATATATATAGAATTTAGAAAATATTATATTTTTATCATTTATGGTGTAAACACAGTCTTCCTCCATTATGTATATTATCATTTACAATCATGATCAATCTGAACTGGTCCTTCTTTAATAGTGTTTTAACGAAAATACCCCCACACCAACCTCTATCAGGACAGGGGATATGGACTAGAATTGAATTGGATCATAACACACATTTAGAGGACATAACCTAAAGTACTTGTCCACAAGCACACATATTCATACACGAGTATAATGTGGAAATGCTTAAAAATCGACAGTATAGATGCTCAAAAAACTATCACAAATCTGACTAAATCATGTATTAATTAAAAGTATATTTTTCAAAAAAAATTCAATATAATTATTAAAATAATAAAAAATGATTTAAATAATGGGTATCCGCTGAGATCTACTCCTGGATCTGTTTTAGGACATCGAAGCACCACTATGGTCCAAATAAGTTCTACCTTCTTCTAGTAGACATTAGACACAAAAAAAGACCTTAATTGTTATAATTCATGAAATTATTTTCTCAAAAATTCATATGGCTATGTATCATGTTATCCTATATAAATCCTCAAAATCAAAAAACACTACGCATCATAGAGGGAGTAGTAATCTCATCACTATGAAGGCATGTCAGTTGGAATATGAGACAAAATAATAGAAAACTAACCATGATATGATCAATTTTGTTTATTGGATATTTTTATGATATCACTTTCTCATTTAAATTCTAGGATTATACTAGAAGTCTTATCATAAATCAAATCTATCTTAACATACTCCATGTGTTTTGCAACCACAGATGGTGCTACTCTTTCTGGTCATGTTCATTGGTCCATTCGATAGTAATGAAACCCATCCATGAGAAAATTCTCATAATTTATTCCCATTATAAATACATAAAAAATGGATCCATAAAAATACACAGTTGATTAGACTACACCACACCAAAAGGCAAATAATTTCTATACATGGATAGGGAATCACAACCATGAATTCTTGGTTATACGTGACTCTAACTGAATAAACCCTCTTCATTGGGGGTTATGGGTTTATATGTTGGTAACTTGATTCCAAAAAACTACCATTATAAGAAGATTATTTAAATGAGGATATTACCATGAAGCTTGATATAGGGATTCCTTCTCTATTTCACATAGTTGATCTTAACGAATTATGGAAAAAATAAAATACTAAGCTCTCACAGTGGAGGACTATGAAAATTCAAACCAGAATAATAAAAGGATTGAAAACACCATCAAGGATATATTATTAGGTGATAATCCAATTCTAACACCATATTTGAACTGAGAAGAACATGTTATCTAACATTCTCTTGAATAATTACAATACATGTATCTAGGAGTTCATAAAATGTCAAAATAATACTAAAATTGCTCATATTTCCCAATTAATTGAATGTTTCATTCTCTAGATACATAAGAATCTAAACTATGTTTAATGACATCAATAGTTCAAGATAAAACTAGAAATACTTTTTGCATAGTGTGAGTATCATTTCCTTTTTCTCATTTATGTTAGTTGCATCTGGCAAAAATGGACATGTATGAGTTCATTATAATTTACCCAAGGAGAATTCCACATAACCTAACATAATGGGGAAGAGGCTGGAACCTAAACTATATAATTATCCTAAACCCATGTAGACTGAAAAGTATAATACATGTTCCTTTCCAGAAATGATATGTGGGGACATATGGTGTTTTGGGAATGTTCTCTGAACACCTGTGGGGCCATATCGTTTACATGATATTTCATCCCACATCATGAAATATGGGGTAATATAGACTCCTAGACCTTTTATCTCTATAAAAACTATGTTGCAAGTCTATGTTTCATATGATCTATGGTCCAACCACATGGTATGTTGTTTTTATCCAAACATGTTATCACTATCCACCCTGGAAAGGGGAATCTAGAATGTTTTCTTGAACAAATTTAGATATATATAGGGATTATCTGGAAACTCCCACCAGTTCGACCCATCATTCATATATCACATTTACCACTGATTCCATCATGAATCTATCTAAATATCATGAAACTGCTTTATTGGTGGTTCTATTATTTCATCTTGAATCTACACAAAATGAATTACCATGGATGTAATTTGATCACATATCTAAATTAAGAAGAAAAAACTATGATCCAACCCATAATATATCATATTTCATCATCACAATAATTGATCACGATTTGGATCATGAATCCACACATGAAAAATGAACTATTTTTCCAATGATCAAATGCTCTATAATCTGTTTCCTATTATTTTTTTGATCCATTGGTCAATATTAATACAGATAATTCATATATAAATAAATGGGTGTTTAAACCATAAAACCAAAAGGTGATGAATGAAATTTTACTATTATTTTTGTTGTCCTCAATGCATTATAATTAAGGGGAAGAATAAATAGGATAATAAAGATTAAAACATGATAAAATAAACTCTTAATACAAATGAATGTAAGTCATCATGGGATATAAATGATCAATCTATGAATCAATTATTTTAGGAAAACTTATTCTAAATCGACAAGGAATAAAAAATGGATTAATACAAGTAACACCAATTCATTAAGTCGTAGTTATATCGATCTCTGATAAACCATAGTTTTATATTTTTATTTTTCCTCAGATCCTTGAGCTCCTTCGTAACAATGATGTCTATTGAATGGTCAGTTATTTATCATCTAATATTTCTCATCCAATAGGCACTATCTTATTCACTGAGTTTTGACAGATAACCTGAGGTATATAACATATGTGGAAATTGGTAGAAGAATATTATTTTACATTAATTTAAAAAAATAAATTGAAAATTTTATTTATTTCAATAATTTGAACCATTACTTCACTTTATTGGAACACCCAACACATAATTTGTTGTAAAACTTGGGTAAAACCAACATTTCATATGTGAATATTATCTCTTATTCTCTATACACTACTATATATTAGATTTATTATACTATTTAATAAAAAAATCGTTTATGACATAATCTATTTAAAACATTTATTTTATCAATATCGTGCCTCCCATAGCACATAAATTCACCATTAATTAGGCTCCTATACTCAAAAATATTCTATAAAATATTATTAAAATTTATTACACAACAATAGAGTCACTTCCATCTTTAGAAAACAGTTAATGTTATCCTAAAGCAGAAAATATTAACACAAAAAGATGTGGATACAAGGATATCATCTGGATCTACCACTACCATGATATCTCTAAGAGGGTCTCGTTCATCCAAAAATCATGAACCCGAAGAAAAAATTTTCCCCTAGAGGGTCTTATTTTTATGGTTCTAAAAATACACTACGATCTATGAAATGTTTACTACACTACCAACATCATCTCACCCTTGATGATATCGTACAATGATTTGTTTACATATCTCCTCATATACAACAAGAAGAAACCATTGTGTTCCTAGAAAAACAATGATCATAGGGTGATGTGTTAATGATACCTCACTTACTTTGGGTAGAAAAAGAGAAATTGGACTTCAAAACTATGTGATATGTTTCTTTATCGACCATATCACTACAACTGTAGATGAGGTGAGATCTCTTAGAGCACATGATCTCCATACACAAAATTCCAATGTATCATTCATTATTCTTTATAGGAATTATATTGACTACATGAATTTATCACTCATACTAGGTTATTATCTTCTTTATATCCACCTATCACACCCACTCTAGGCCCACAAATGTTATTCTAATAGAGTGGACCAACAAACAGGTGACCAATATGGTTTCTCATTTATGGCCACAAATAGTGATAAACTAACAGTCGAGTGATTTCTATCGATGTGCGTAAAATCATATAATTATATAGAATCATCCCTACAACTTTCAAAACTAACATATACATTCTCAGAATGTTTTCTAAATCCTGAATGATCTACTACCCCTTCCATCATTCTTGTGCCGAATCATTCTACCCAATCATACTTGAGTCCCATAGTCTCATATAACCCTCTCCATTATATTAACATGATGGGATCATAATGGTTTGAAATGGTCATCTTGGAAACACTATGATGTTGTAATACCTATAACATTCATAGGAGTTCCAATCCCTCGACTATATTCTTCCCCTGGGTTATTATTAATTTAGAACACATGGGGAGTCAATCTGTGATCACTCAAATAGTTTCATGACCTCCGAAAAATCATGGAATCCCCTACATGAAACCCTTAAATAACCATTCAAATTCTCATCCATATTCACACCTATTCATCCTCCTATTGGAGGGTCAACCATAATGATTTTAACTCAACAGTAATCTAACACATTCCCTGACACCCATCTTGAGAAATTGATCCTTGTATATCCTAAAATCTATAGGATGTAATATTGTGGGATGTAATGAAACACCCTCAATACCTACTTTCAATTTAATAATTCCTTAATAATTCCCCATCAAATATGTATTTTCCTATCCACACCTTCATAAAATCCATCATAAACTATTAAAATGGATATATAGTTAAAAAACATATCACCATAGATCTTGGATCATGGTTACCCCAGGATTCCTCACCGCCAATGGTAGGATTACTATGACCCAAATCCACCCACAACACATTCCCATAGATCCATATCTATTGCATAGACAAACCACAACACATTCCCATTACCAAGGAATGATCATTTGTTCATCATCCATGATCACATCTATAACATCCCATATTTTTGACCGTAAGGATATATAGTTTTCCCAAGGGATTATCCATAAATTTTATTTTTTAATGGTATATTATTTTTCATGGATTTTAAAAAATATAAATTAATTAATAATATATGTCATAATTTTCTCTCATGGAGAGATGTAAATGAAACGCCTAACACTAACAAATACTACGTAATGCCTATTCTAAACCCCATATTATGGATTTGATTCACATTTGAGACTAAAATTGTGAGTTATTTCATTATTTTATAATAATGTTTCTCACATGATATAATATATTTAATATTTTTAGTATATAAATATACGGGCTCGATTGGCCCTTGAATCCCTTGTTGACTCAACCCTTAACCTCTGAAATAATCTTAAAAAATGACAATATGTTTCAAAAAATGAGTTATTACAATTATGTAATCTAATTTCCATGTTTTAAAATTTTATTCCACATGTTTTCAATTATTAATTTATTATGAAAAAAGAAAAAATAATGTTTTCAAAATTATAATATTTATACTAAAGAGTTATAATTACATTTAAATAGAATATTAATTTATCTTTTTAAGTAATAATTCTACATGGTTTTTATGTATTACCAAATATATTAATTAAAATAACATTTATATCTATAATTGGTCATGTTAAATTAAATTTAATGAGTATTTATATATTTATTTATTAAATTCAATATATTACATTTCAAATATAAAACATTTATGGATTTAAACCATCACCAAAATGTATATTCATTATTATTTTTCAATGTTATTATTCAAATAATATAAATAATGTGTTTTTCATCTCTGTTAATTTCATTTTATTTTCATTATATTACACTTGCTATATGATATTCTGATACCATCTATCTTTTAATATTGATTGGTTGTGATTTCTTTTGGGGTTTCTTCGTCAATGTCTCTAATCATTATTGTCAATAATGTTACCATTGGGATATATTCAGAGGATTCAATCTATATTCTTTATATACACTGCTTATAAAGATAATTTTTTATGATTTAATAAAATCCGTATCTTTCTAATTAGTTAACTCATTAATAATAAATTGATGATGGTATTAATGATAATGTTGAATAATTATGTTTTTATTTCTTTATTTGATAGATGGTATAAGAATTATATATCCCTCTAGTCAATGAGTAATGACTATATATCTTGAGCTCCAAATTCTAAATAATCTTCAATTACATGACTAATGGTATACAAAAAAATATTATCCTAATCCCAATGGTATGTGATATTCTACACCATTCACAATGGTTCAAAGGTGGTAATCTAATGCCAACGGGGAAACATATAGTATTACTATTCCCAAGAATGTCTATAGAGGGCTAAATAACAATAATATGTTATTAATATAATAGAGAATTGTAATTAAGAGTTACATATATGATCTTTTCAAATAAACATTCTAATTAAATATTAATATATATATATTTTTCTATGATAGCACATGATTTTTGGATGTTCCAATCCATTATAACTCATGTTAATTTGTAATGATTATGCTTAATTCCATGAAAATTGTCTTGAAATTTATATATTTAGGTATAATTATTTTTGTGTGATTCATGAAAATGAAAATTATTTTTTATTCTTATTTTTGTATCTGCAATCATATATTTTTTAGCAAGCTCACATTATAAATAATCTAATGTTATGTAATGGAAAATTTAATATTCCTTGATTTTCAATTGATGATCAGTTTTTTTTTGAGTACTTTTTTATAATTTTATAAAAATTTACCTTCATTATTCCCTCATACACACATATTTATAATATGATCACATTATATTATCAGTTTGACACTCTATTTTTTAGGATTACTATTCATCTAGGATCATCCAATTATTTTGTATCGATTCCCTATGTTATGATGATTTCTATAACCTAGGAGTAATAAATATGGGTTATATTATTGTATAATTATATTGTGTTCTTCACATATAACTTTTATGATTCTAATCACTAAGGAAACTAATCATTTCGTGTATTGGGTTTTTAAAAAATTTGTTATGTAATGTTTAATTAATTTTAAATATTAGTATATTTTGATTGATTCATTTAATTTATAATATAATAATGTGTAAAATTATGTTTTTTATAACTTGATTCCATGGTATGATTATAGTTCACCTCAATAATGACCTCTAAATTTTCTGAGGATTCTATGTTCTTTATAGAATGTATTTGTTCGAAACTCTCATCTAAACACTCCATGTAATAAACAACCAAAATTGTTTAGACTGGCCTTATTATGGTCCTAATGTATCACTCTTAAATTATTAATAATAAAATCCATCAAATATTCTATATATATATATATATATATATTACAATGGATCATTATTTTCTAAAATACTACTTCATCTTCTTCTAAACATATCACAATTATTCATCCATTTAGATCTTCTTGTTTCACTCAAACAACTTATTATGATATAAAACTGTTTATCCATATTCATTTTCCTTTTATATTCATTAATTTTATATTTCTATGTTACTTTATGAGATATATTAATTTTATCTGATCTATTATAAGATGAAAAAATTTAATACTACTAATAATTACTTCCATATATCCTTAATGTGATATTATAAAATATCAACTTTTCGGTTCCAAAAATATGAATTTAAAACGAAAAAATAATTTATTTTTACCATTAATTAATATATTTCAAAATGATAAAAAATTAATCAATTTATACATTATTTGGATAATCATCATCATGTTCATTGTCTAATAATATATTCACATTTAATGAATATTAATTTATTATAAAATACTGATATAAAATCACATCAAGTGAGACATTATCATTATCTTATTTAGTTCTCATTTAATATTAACAATAATTTTTGAAATATTTGAAATTTTAAATATAAGGACTCTACATTAAAACATTACATAATATTTAATTAAATGGATAGTTCACATTGATAATCTTTTCAGGTTTAGTGTTTTATAAAATTAAACCACAACTATTACATCACATCTCAAAAATTACAATGTAGACTCATCTTCTCAGTTTCCAATTTATTATGAAATAAAAACACTTGAAAAAAAGAGACTTGTCTAGAAAAATGTTTTAGACCACATTAATTTCCCTTGATCCAACCATGACCCCATTCATCATTATGTCATATGAAAAAGCATTTCAAAACATGGGATGAGCATAATAAGAACAGTAAGGGTTATAAAATAATGAAATAAAATATTTGTTTATCAATACAAGAATCACATAATATTTTCAAAATATCTCATGAAATCATAAAATTTATGAATAACACATAGTAATAAAAAATTATAATGGTGTCTTGTGGCATCCCTGACATACATATTTTGTAGATTTCCTAGCTATGTAGGGAGTTACATTTGGAATACTCATCACAGTATATTCAAAAATTCTCTTAGGGGAATCATTCATGTTTTCCTCTGTGCCATTACCCAATGCATTGGAGAGATATCTCAGGCTCACCCACCCTAGGATTATTAAGTAACCACACATATACGTAAACATTTCCCAAAAACCATATCATATTCATAACACATAAAACAATCATAAAGGAAAGATAACATTTCCTCTTTTCAATTACAATATATTATTACATATATTAGAATTAAAAATCCATTATCAATACTATATTCTGTACCAAAATTAATAAAAGGGAATAGGGTATTTATTTTCCATTAAAAAAACATTATGACTTGTTAAGGAGTTAATAGATTAAATAATACTCCTAGAAGAAGAAAAGGTTATTGTCATCCCTTACGTTTAAAAAAACATTCTTTTTTACCATTTAGTATAACTCCTTGTAGAAAAAGATTCCCTGAAAATGAAAGGAATATTAAAGGGTGTTTTTACATCGTATAAATGAAATTCGTGTATAAAAAAAATATTCTTCAATGAATGATTATTCAGACCAAGTCCCTTAACTCGTGTCCGACATGAACCGTTCGTTCATTAATCTCCTTTAAATCAGGTAAATCCCTTTGGATTGAACATTAATAATTTGTTGAAGTGCCTTCTACCTAAGGGAAGTCTTTTAGGAGGAAGAGAGCAATTTAGGGAGCTTAATTGGGCAGAGGTTGGCTATTCCAATGGGCTTGAGAGTTTTGAGTAATGGGTTAGATGTGAGGCTTTTTATAAGCGGGCGAGGGGCTCTTTTGGAATGTTTGAAAAAATTATTATATTATATAATGATTCTCGGTTTATAATTATTGAAATATAATTAAATTTGAATATAATATAACCCATGTTCAAATTAAAATCAACCAAATAATAATTGGATTGGTTTTGGATATTGTTTTAAATTTTATAATCTTATTTATTTAAATAATTCATTAATGATGTAAACATTGCATCATTATTGTGTCATAAGTAAATTTTTTTATTTGATGTCTAAAAAATATAAAAAACTAACATCATGTTCGAAATACTTTCAAATAATAAATGAGTATTTATAGTCTAATATATAACATATATATTAGCTTGTAAAAATTTCTTTACTAAATGATATATGTTTATGTCATTTTTTATTTACATTAAATTATTAAATATAGAGTGTCATTATCTAACATATGTGGCTCCATGGGGGCACCAAATCGAGCCAAGGATTCCCATGGATAGACATGTATCATCCAATATTATTAATACACATGTTATGATAATTTCATATAAATATAATATTATTTTTTGACATTAATTACCAGATTTACCCTTTAAACTAGGTAAATAAAATATATATTGAAGTAAATATTCATAATGCCTAAAAATAAAAGTTACTTATTTTGAAAATTTTTATCTCTTGAATCCGAATATGGAATCTATTTTTATAAATTAAAAGCACAAATGTGTCAAAAATTAATTTAAAATTAATTTTCGTTGTTAAAACAAAAAATGTGTTTTTGAAATAATAACATTCAAATGATTGACACTTGTTTATGTCCAATTTCAATATCAAATTACTTCCAATGATAGAAAATGTTTTAATTGGTAAAAATATAATCAAATTACCCATAAAAAACTATTAAAAAGATAATCTAACTATATAAATAAATTAGAATAAATGGTAGTTTTGATTTAAAATATAATATTTTTCACTCTTCATTAAAAATGAATATTATCAAAAAATAAAAAAAATTACCCCAAGTAATTTTTGATGTCCATATTCTAAAGAAGAAATTTATTTTGTCAAATAGAACATGTAAAAGTGACCAAAATTATATTTAAAGAGGGATCACCATCAAAAGATGGTAAATTGTCCTTTTAATGAATATTACAGTATTTAGGCTTTAAATCAGGTTCTTTATTATTTTAAGACTCTAAAATTTATTGGATAAATTTAAAAACATTTAAACAACATTTTTATTCATATTGTAGTTAGTTCTATCTATTCCCACCAATACAATTTCTAGGCATTAATTTCCATTTAAAATAATATTTATTATTATTTTTCAGTACGACCCAATGTTGTGTGCAACGTAATATTTAAATAAACTCATTTTAGTGTATCAGTTAATCCATCAAACATAGAATCCCCATTAATGTAAAATTAATAATTAATTCACAAATATTAATGAATATGAAAATGTTATATTATTTTTTTACACGGAATGTTACATCCTTCCCCCCTTCTAAAAATTGGGACCATGCAATTTTATTCACTTATAAAATAAATGGGGATATTTTTCCCTCATATAATTTTTAGATTCCCATGTTGCCACTTCAACCATAAGGTTATTTCAGAAAACATTTACTTAACGAATTTCCTTATTCCACATCACTTTCTCTCTTCGGTCAATAATTTAGACTAGTTGTTCTACATTAGGGGGATTTTTTTCCAACTGAACTATATCTGGGCTCTAAACATGCGATAGATCTGACATATTCTTTCTCACCATTGAATCATGAAAAACATTGTGTACCTAGGATAAAAATGGAGGTAAGGCCACTCTATAGGCAACTGGTCAAAATTTCTCCAAGATTTTATAGGTTCAAATGAAATAATGGCTCAGTTTTCCCTTCTTACCAAAATAAATCACACCTTTCCATAGAGAAACCTTGAGAAAAACATGATCACCTACCTCAAATGAAATATCCTTCCTCTGGTTATGCAGAAAAGATTTTTTCCTGCTCTAAGTTGTTTTTATGTGCCTTTAAATCAACTGAACCTTTTCTTCCATATCTTCTACAAATTTCTGTCCCATCAGTTTTCTTTAATCTACATCATCCCAAAAATCTAGGTTTTGACACTGATTTCCTTATAATTCCTCAAATGGAGCCGTCTATATACTAGAATGAAAACTTTGATTATACGAAAATTACATTGATGATACATATTTTTCCAAACATTCCTCAAAAACCATTGAGAAATCACCTAACAAATATTCCATATTTTAAATTATTCATTCTGATTTTCCATCATATTAAGGATAAAGACCATCACTAAAATTTAATACAGTACCAAATTACTTCTGATGGACTTTACAAATGTTATAATTAAACTATGCATCACAGTTAGATAAAATATAGAGGTCAACTTCAAGAAACCTGACTATATGTTTCACATACAACCTAAAAAGTTGATCTAGAGACAAGTTATCTAGAATAGGAAAGAAATGAGCAGATTGAGTCAAAAAATAAACAACAAACCAGATTTCATTATTTCCTTGAGATGTTTTTGGTAATCCCACAACGAAGTCCGTGGATATATTTTCCCTTTTCCAATTTGGAACTGGTAAAGACCAATGCATACCTTTTGGTTACTACTACTCTGTTTTAACCTGCTGACAAGTCAAACACTTCATAGTAAAGTCATCAATATCTCTCTTTATTATTTCCCACCAGTAATTCTCCCTTAAATTTCTTTGTATCTTAGTACCGTAAAGATGAACTAAAAATAGAGATCTATGAGCTTCACATTAAAACTCATTTTCAACTTTGAATCCGATGTCACAAATAATAACATTAATAATCTCAAAATACAAACATTGTCAATGTTAAAATCAGGAAACATAACATTAAGAACCAAATATATCTTTTTATGCAACTCACTGTCTTCCTATTTCAATTTCGTAATTTTGTCTGATAAAGGTGACTTTACTGACACCTGAGACAAAAAAGAGGAATTTCTTGCACCAAAAAACATATATGAAAAGTTCATCAAATCAAAACCCAAAGGATCTTATTCCATACACGTCATGGTTAATGAATCATTACTTTTATGACTCAAATCATCAACCACTTTATTTTCCTTTTCTGGATGGTAATGAATCATGAAATCACAATCCATGATTTATTTTTACGATCTACACTGTCTTATGTTAAATTCTATTGGAGTGAATATATATATCAATATTTTTTTATCATTATATATTTCACGCATTACTCTATAGAATGGTTTCCTCCAAATGTTTAAAGAAAAAACAACAGTAGATAATTCAAAATTATGAGTATGTAATTTAACTCATTAGGATTCAATTGAGTTGAATCAGAAACAATTACATGATCATTTTGCATTAGGATACAACCAAGTCCTTTCAACGAAGCATCAACCAATATAACAAAATATCCATTTCTATAATGTAATGAAAAAATAGAAGCATTCACCAATCTTCTTTTCAATTCAAGAAAACAATCATCACATTCCTCTATCCAGATAATCTTAATACCTTTTCAAGATAATTTAGTTAGCGAGCTAGATAATTGTGAAAAATGTTCAAAAAACCACTTGTAATAACATTCAAAACCAATAAAACAACAAATCTCGGTTATATTTGTTGGTTTTTTCCATTCTCCAACAAAATTTAATTTAGCATGCTCAACAGTTATGCAATTTTTGGAAATAGTGTGACCGAGGGATGATTTTTTTTGTACCCAAATATCACACATTCTAAATTTCCTATATTTTTTCTTTTTCTTTTATGGTTTTCAAGTAAACCGTTAAATGACTTTTAATGTCCTATTTAATTTTGAAATAAACCAAAATATCATCAATGAACAAAACCACAAACATATCCAAGTAATCAAGGAAAATTCAATTCATAATATTCATGAATACAGAAGGGGGATTGGTTAACCCAAATAAAAAAAATCATAATGGTTATATCAATTACAAAGAGAAGCCTTCGAAATTTTTACATATTTTACTTTAAAATGATGGTACATCGACATCAAATCAATTTTCGAAAAATAATGAGCTCTCTAGAACTGATCAAACAAATCATCGATATTTGGAAAATAAAACTTGTTATTAAAATTGATTTTTTTCAATGATAGATAATCAATTCAATGTCTCATTAAACCATCTTTCTTTTTAACAAATAAGATTGCAGCACCCGATGGTGTTGTTCAAGGTCAAATTTAACCTTTATCTAATGACTCTTGGAAATTTTTCTTTAACTATAATTGTTCAATTGAAGAAATTTGATAATGGGGTTTTAAAATTAGCATAATATTTGGAACAAAGTCAACAGTAAATTCAACTTCCTGGTCAGGTATAATACTAGGCCACTCATCATGAAAAAATTGTGGTACTCATTAACCACTGGAAAATCATTAATTCAAATAGTTCGTTTTAATTCATCAATATAGGCATGGTTATATTAATTTTTATCTTTTACTAGTTTATGAGATTATATGTATGTTATCAAAACTAAGGGTTCATAATTGTACACAAACTGAAAATATTTCTAAAAATAAAACTATTTATCTCTCCGGTCAATGTTATCATGGTAAAAAATGATAATCTATACCCAAAAATAACATCAAACTCTTCTAGAGGAAAAAAATAAGGTTTTAATGTAGATTATTTCTACACACAAGGACATAAATGCTCATATAATTTCTTTTTGGAATGACATTTCCCCCCGATGCTTTTACCATAAGTTGAGGATTCATATATTTAGTTGGAATTCCCAATTTAATAGAAAACTTATACTAAATGAATGTATGTGTAGACCCTCAATAAAATAACACATTATCATAATATTAAAGAATAAATAGAGTACTTGATTCTACATAATTTGATAGCACAACATCTGTTGAAGTAGTTGCAATGTATTTCACCATGCCTTTCTGCATGTAGTCTAGTTGTTTTCCCTCAATTTAGTGTTTTTATGGACACTCATTTACATAATAAACCATTTCATTGCACTTAAATCAATTTATTGACTATAATTCATATTTTTTCAAATTATCCTAATTTTTTATTATAATTATTATCCTTATGGCCCATTTTATTAAATTGGTTTTACTTATAAAAATTCAAAAGACATTACCCATCATGCTTTTTAACACAATTTTCACAAAATGTAATCTTATGTTTCTTACCATTAGACATTTTAGAAGAGTTCTTCCCTTTCATCTGCACCTTGATCTATTCTTTTGATGTTTTTCAAAAATCACTGAATCATTAGAAAACTCCATTTACATCTACTCTGCATATTGAAAATGTTTTTCATAACTTTTGAACTCTTTATAATCTAAATTCGATCAATTCGTTGGCTATAATCATGATAAAAAATGGTTGATCATTCTATCATGTTCTTGTATGAAATTTAGAGCATACCTTTCCAGTCGAGTGAATTTTTTATTCATAAGTAGCCACTAAGTCATCCTCAAGCTAAAAATCTAGGAATTTGTTTCCCATTCAATGATAATCAACCTTATGAAAATATTTCTCAATAAACATAGATTTAATTCATCCCAATCAAGAGCATAAATCTTCTAACTATCTCTGATATGTTTTACCACCGACCACCACTGATCAACTTCACCTTCAAAACAATAAATAGTGATACTAAAACTTTTATGTTCTGAACACCCCATGACATAAAAAATATTCTCCAGTCCATTTATCCACACTTCAGCTAGCACATGGTCAGATGATCCTTAGAATGGCCAGGGATCTTGCCCCATGAAATGCTCTACTACTGACATGTTCTTATATGGTTAATCAATATGATCTAATTCATTGATACCAACACCATTTTTAGCCAGAGGGAGCTATGAAATCACTGCAACAAACAGTTCAATTCTGATACTGACCATATCAGGTTGCTGATTTGGAAGGTTGTCTTCCTCCAGATGCCATCCCATCATAGATTACACATTCCCATAGTGGAAAACCATTTTTAACACAAAAATAACTAATGCGACGCAACATGGTAATCTTCAAATGCTTTATCATTTAAATCATACCTTAAATTAATTTATTGACATTAATTTAATAATATTCTAACTCTTAAAGCTGTCTAATCGACCTCGGATACCATTTATAAGGACCCAACCTTACAATATTACATAATATTTACTTAAATTGATACCTCACATTATTTATATTTTCAGTTTTAGAGTTTTATATAATTATTCCATAACAATTACATTACTTCTCAAAAATTACATTGTATACAGATCTACTAGGATTCCATTTTTTGATAAAATAAAATATTAATGAAAAATATATTCATATTTAGTTCCATATTCTATACAGCATGACTTTTACTTGACCCCATCCATGACCCTATTCATCTTTAGGTTCTATGAAAAAGCATTTCAAAACATTGGATAAGCATAAAAATCTTAGTAAGGGTTATAAAACAAAGAAATAAATCATTATTTGATCAATTCATACATAAAATAATCTCTTTAACATACCTCATGAAATCATAATTTCTATAAATAACACATAGAAATAACAAATCATAATGGTATCTTATGGAATCTATAACATACTTACGTTGTAGCTTTCACTACTACGTAGGGAGTTACATTTAGAATACCCATCACAATATTTTCCATAAATCTCTTCGGATGAACATTCATGTGTACCTCCTTCATGTTACCCAATACATTAGGGAGTTATCTCAAGCATACCCACCATTGGTTTATTACGGATCCACCTGTATAAATAAACCATTTCCATGAACTATAATATATTCAAAGAATATAAAATAAACATAATGGAAAGATAATATTTCCACATATCAATCACAAAATGTCATTTAAATATACTGACATAACAAATCCATTATCAAAAAAATTTCAATTCCAAATTACATAAAAGAATATAGGGTATTTATTTCCTTTTGAAAAAATATTTGGACTTGTTATTTAATCTATAGATCAAATAATTATCATGGTGGCGAAAAAGGTCATTGTCACGACCTATGTTAAAAAAAACATTCTTTTTTGTCATTTAGAAAAATTACTCATAGAATAAGATTCCCACTGAAGGAAATGAAAATTCAAAGGTTTTTTATTCTATCTCAATTAATGTTGCATATAAAACAAAATATGCCTCAACAAAAGGATATTGAGATGAATTCCATTACCTTGTGTCCGACTTAATCTTTTCCTTATATAATATCCTTTAAATCAGGTAACTCCCTTTGGTTTGAACCAAAAGGCATTATTGAAGTGCCTTTTTACTAAGGGAAGGATTCTAGGAGGAAAAGAGTGATGTAGAGAGATAAATTTGGTAGATTTGGGATGATCTATGGGGATTGATAGTTGTGAGTAATGTGTTATAGGTGAGTTATTTTTATAAGGGGGATGAGGGGATCTTTAGGAATGTTTGAAAATGTTACTTTATTTTATAATGATTATCAAGTTATAAAGGGCCAAAACTCATTAATGTAGAATATAAGATGACTCATATTAGAAATAAAATCATTCAATAATAATTGGATTGGTTATGGATATTTTTTAAATTTTTATAATCATATTTTTTGAAAATATTCATTAATGAGGTAAACACATCATCATTATTCTGTCTTAAAAAATATTATTTATTCGATGTCTAAAAATTATATTAAAAATACCATCAGAAAAAATATATTATTATCATTAAAATGAATATTTATAGTTGGAGAGAAAACCTAAATAACACCGTGTAAAAATTTATCTACTAAAATATATATGCTTATGTCATTTTTTTCATTACTTTAAATTATTTAAAATAATGTCTTATTATCACACTTATGTGGCTCCGTGGGATATGATAATCAACCTAAGGAATCAAATGGTATGAAATGTATCAACTAATAGGATTAGAACACACGTTAAAGTAATTTATTATTATTATTATTATATTATTGTTTACCCTTATTTTCCAGATTTCATCTTTAACCATGTTAAATAAAATATTTACTGAAATAAATATTCATAATGTATAAAAATAAAACATATATATTTACACAATTTATATCTCCTAATTTGGAATATGGAATCCATTTTTCCAAATACAAAACATATAAGTTGCATAAATTAATTTATAATTAATTCTTATTGTTAAAACTAAAAGCGTGTTTTTATGAAATAAAAACTATTAAAAGATTGGCAATTGTTTATAACGAATTTCAAAGTGAAATTACATATAACGAACAAAATTGGATTAATTGTAAAGAATATAATCAAATTAAACTTTAAAATGAATAAAAATTATAATTTGACCATATTAAAATTTTTATTAAAATGCTGTTAAGTATTAAAATACAATATTATTCACTATTAATTTAAAATGAATTTTATCAGAAAAAAACAACAATTTACCCAAAGGAAATTTTGATGTCCCGATTCTAAATTAGAATATTATTTTTTTCAAATAGAACATGTAAAAGTGTCCAAAACTATATTTGAATTAGGTCCCTATAAAATGGCAGTAAATCGATCTTTTAATAAATATTAGAGTATTTATGCGTAAAATCAGATTCATTCTTATATTAAGCCACTAAAATTTATTGTATAAATATAAAAACATTTAAAAAACATGTATGTTCATATTTTAGTTAGTTCTGTCCATTCCTGCCAAAGAAACAACTAGGCATTAACTTCAATTTAAAATAATATTATATTATTATTTTTCAGTATGACCCAACGTTGTGTGCAACGTAAAATATTAAAGAAACGTGTTTTGGAATTTTATTTATAGCTTCGATCAAAGCATCACCATTAATGTAAAATTATTAATTAATTCAAAAATATTAATAAATATGATAATTTTATATTTTTTATATACCTGGAATGTTATAGTAAACATAACATGTCAACCATGATATAAAATAATTAGTAGTGGTTTTACACACAATGAATACTATTTGATCTTAAATTCATTTTAATCATAATTATTCTATAATAAAAAATATCATAATTATGATGAAGATTAAAATTATCTTATTCACTCATAGGATATTTTCATGGATTGAAAATGTTTTTATAAAAATATAAAAATTATTGATATCTGTAACACCATCAAATAATTTTTTAACGAAATATTTATTTCATGAAGCTCATATTAACAATTATTTTTATGATTTCAAAAAGTCACTTCCTCATTGATCACATATTCCACATAAAAAAACTTATTTCCTCAATTAGAAAATTAATTAAAAACATTTATTTTTTGATGTTTTTGTCTTTGAATACCACAACAATAATCATTTAAAATAATGTTCTTTATTGAATCATCAAATCTACACTATCAATTTTTAGTATATACATTCCCTAAATTTTTTATATGTTTCAAAACATATGAAAAAACAAATAAATGAAAATTATGTTTCAATATGACTCTTAAATCACTTAAATAAAAACAATATATACCACTAGTCACAAAAATGATATATTTTGACTACTAGAATTACATATATTGTAAATAACATATTCCAAAAAACACACGATTAATCCCTTTATCTATAAGGTGGGGTTTATACAATGTATAATACTCTATTATATATTATAATAAATGAATAATATTCTTCTTAGAGATTTATATTTTTATGTTTTTAAATACGATTAAATCATATATAAATGGTTATACATTTCCACAGTCACTAATTCCCATAATGAAATTTAAGAATTGATAATATTAAATGATACCCACATCAAATAGACTAAAATCAATTTTAGATCATTAAAATACTTGTTATACCAAATTGAAATTATTCAACGAATTATTATGACATTTTAGTAGGAATTATGGCATGTTTCGTGGTCCATGAATGCATATAATCACCCATATATTTTATTTTTGAAATTGTTAATTTTAATTAACAATTTATTCCATTTATATCATGATCCATGTATATTATTATATAAAAATTTATAATCATTTTTATATGAAATAGTATTGGGGTCAAATTAGATACCAGATCCTATAATAATAAAAGTTATAAGAAGCATTTGTGGTCATGTGGTGTTATAAAACTATATTTTTAATGATTTTTTCTAGATAAATCATTCACTTATAAAATATTTAGATAAGGATATAACATTTTATTTCATCCTTTTTTATTGTGATGTGTACTCTATTTTGAATGGAATTATAGTTTTTCCCTAATTATTATATGTTGGAATTGTGAATCATAGTTTAATTTTATGTTCATTGTAGATGATATCATATATGGAAATATTCAATGACAATTTATTGAATAAATCATCTTCATATTCTATTATTTCATACACACATTGAATAATTTAAAAGTATACTATAACATTACTTATACTAAATTTTTTAATGTTATGTTTTCATTAAAAAAATTAAGGTCATATATTATTCATATTAAATTGAATTTTTATACTAACTCAAAATCTTTTAGATTCATATAATTAAATAATATGAAAACTCATGGTTAATATTATCTTTTTTATGACGGAATTAGAAGAATATCAACAATAAATCGAAGTAGGTTTTAGAAAATTTCATTGTTATTTTTTAAAGTATTCAGATAACAAATGTTTTTGAAGAAGGTTATCAAGAAACTATTTATGAGTTTCGAGATTAGAAGTTGTTTTATTTAAATATTTATATTATACCATGATTAAATATTATATTAAAATATATGGGCATAATGAGGTTATAACCCCATTTCAAGGAAAAAATAATTTTTTTTATTGCTGACTAATATAAATTTTGGACACACGAGTTTTGTTTCCAAAAAAACCAAGAAGGTAAGATTAAATAATGTTTACCTGAAGATGAGTATAGAGTGTACTAGAAGTAATTAACTAATCACTATATTGAAAAAACATGGCTGTAATAAATCCCTTATTAATACATGATTTAAATTTTTATAATGTATTGGGAATATATTTCATGACCCCCTTCTTGGCCATCATAAAAAATAAATATACTACATTTTTTGGAATATCTATTTATCAGGCTGAGGTCAAAGGTACCACTATAAAGACTTTAAATGAAGTAAAATGGTATTTGAAGGAATTTTTTGTTCCCTTGATAACATTCTAATTACTCATTAGTGATAATGAAATTAATTTAAAAAACCATTTTATGATGGTTCTTCTTCAAAAATATGGAGTCTTGCATAATGAAATCAACCCATATCACCCATAATCCTACATGAAATGGGACCACAATAATATATTTATCAAGAATATTTTATACAAGTTAGTCAACATGATATGAGAAACATCGACTAAGAAGAATTATGATTCCCTATGTTAATGTTAGACTCATTATAAAATTAAAATTGGTATGACCATATTCATTCACGTCTATATAAAATTTTGTAATCTACCTGTGGAATTAAAATAATGATCATATTGGATTATGATGACATGTTTTTTTATTCAAAATGGATCAGAATGAATAAATTTTTAATAATGATTATTTAAATGATGCGTGTGGAGATTCATATAAGAATTAAAATTTCTTCTTGTAGAATGTAAAAAAACACCATTAATATAAAACAAGAGACTGGATTTTTCACTGAGTGTTAAGGATCTTTTTTTAACTCTAGCATGATATTTTTTATAGATATATCACATTTATGGTTATGAAAACCATTTATGGAGCTCAAAAATTTAATTGATTACATAAACAAAATTCAAATAAATAAATAAAATATTCAATGTAAATTGTTATTGGTCGATGTTGTATATGGGGCCCTTATAGGAAGGATATGTGTTATTACATATGTTTTGATGATTGATATATAGAGAAGTTCATGTATGTAGTTAAATGAATCGTTTACTGAGATAAAAGATGGGATAGTTCTCTAGTTTTTTTTGTATTATTTTTTGAAAATGATATGTATTTTCATATGTTGATACTCTGTATAAACATCAATAGTCTGGTTGTTATATCAATGAGAGAAAAATATTTTCCTTTACCAAATACATAAAATCAATTAGGTCATGACGAATAACATGTAATTTTAGTAGTGATTAATAGAGTGTAAAATTCAACCATTATATCTAAAAGATACACCAAACAATTCACTTCAGGTAGTGGTTGGTTGATGACATGATAGTTATTTTACTGTCTACCATACATTTTTGAAATATGAATTTCTATTTCATAGAGTCGATAAAGTAAGTCATCCTATATCAATTTCTATGATAAAAATAATCTAAATTTTTTTGAATTTAAATAGTATATTCACTTTGTGAATAGTTAATTATTTAAAGGGATTTTATCGATATATAAATTAAAAAATAAAACATTTGTACGTTTTAAATAATTCAAAACATTTCCATTATTCAATTACAAATTCAATAGAATTTATATTCATGGTAATATGAGTATAGGTATTGCAGGACCTATTCTTCCTTTATGTATGAAATACAATCACTACAAAAAAAGGACAGCTCCTTCTTAGACCATCACAGATATTAACCATCATTTCTCTATATTTTATTCCCTTACTGAATATATGGAACAATTTTTTTAAATTATTTCCCCTTCATGTCAAGTGATATTGAATTTTCATTAAAATACAACCCTCAATATATATATATTCTATTTTATGTACCATTCACTTTTATTAGAGAATACATTATTAAAAATTCCATTAAAATGATTTCTAAAGGGAATAAATTTTTTCATGTCACTATTCATTTTATTTCAACATTTTAACTATTTCCAATCTTGATTAATTTTTTAATTATATCATCTCACATTTTCCTCCAGTATTATAAAAACTATATGTTTTTATGTCAATTGTGTGGAATTATTTATCATCAATTTACCCCTCTTGATACATGTTTTATTTTAATTACACTAAGAAAAGAAATTATTAAACACATGCTACTGAGGTTTGAATTTTATAAAAACCAAAGAACATTGAAGTTATATTTTTTCGTGAATATTATTAATTATCCACAACTTTATTTTTCATCTAGGGTAATTTAGTATGAATTTTGGTTTCAATTGTTTTCTCATATTTTAATTAATGAAGTATTCTTTGATTACCTCATTACATTGTACACAAAATACCTTTTTTTAATATTTTTTATTTTTATTTCATGATAACTTTTTTATGAAAAATGTTTTATATTTTTAATATGACTAGTTTATTTAGGGAACATGGGACATATACTACTATAAGAACAATATTTCTATTTTTATTAGAAATAAATTACATTGAACAACATTTAAATCATTGAGAGCATTTATTGATTTTATTTTAACCCATGTGACCATTCATTCTACATTATATCTTCTCATTTAAGTAAACTATTGAGACTATGAAATTCATCTTACGACACCACATTAAATGGTTCATAATCAATCATACAATTTTTTATTATCATTTAATTATATTTCATTCAATCTTATACTAGTGGGTGTGTGGAATTTCATTGTATTGAATCATTAATAAGATTTTGTGAATTTTTTATGAAGTAGGGTAATTTTATATTGCTATTGATAACTAAAATAATTCATCCCTCAAAACTATAGATTTTTTTGGAACAATATATAGTATGGATACTCCATATTTACATATGACCAGAACCACCTCCCTTCCTATTTTACTGATTATTACAATCTTTTTTGGGGGTAAATTAATGGTGGAGAACATGGTAGTAGTATAGTTTTCTACCTACGAGTGCTTGGTTAATACCATTACAATTTCCATTAAAAGTTATTGAAAATAGAAATGAATAAAAAATAAAAAGATGGATAATTATATATTGAATGAAATATTTAAAGTGTGAATATATCATCCTTGAGAATGTGGTTTTGGTGATTCAAACTATAATCGGATATAAATTGGTAGAATAATATTAATTTGCATATATTTTTAATATTAATGAATTTTTAAAAAGGATTTATCCTATTATCAATAAATTATTTCATATATTTTTATCCACTACGTTGATTCAACACATTCTAAACCACCTTTATTAAGCATCGTAGTCATTATAAACTACATTCTGCATAATCATTATATTTATGGTTTAGTTTTTTTTAAGAGGTAGATTTCATACTATCCTGTGGAATAGGTGTTGGAAATTAATATTGGGAATAAATTCCACATTATCTTATCTTTAGTATTCTGTGAAAATATTCTACAATCCAAAATAAAATATTGAAATATTTTGAAAAAGATAGTTTTTGAATGAATAATTAAATATATTCTTTATAAATGATGTATATAGTATTGTTAATACACCGCATAAAGTAAATTATGTTCCAAAATATTAAACTTATATCTTGAAATTTGAAGTAGACATATATAGTACAACACATCATTGATCTTCATCAAATTCAATAGGATTTAATTTAAGAACATTAAATGGATCATCAAACTACTTAAATTAAACTAATATGTTAAATATAATTCAATATGTATTAATCCACCAATATTAATGTCATAATGGTTCAAAATAATAAATATGTATCATGAAATAATCTTTTATACAAAGAACCCCTTACATAAATTCCCATCATCGACTAAAGAACATGAATATACCATATAACAAAATAACTATGTTTATAACCTTTTTTGAACCATATTTATGTCTATAAAGTTTATTAATATTATTTTAAATTTTTTATATCAATTTCTATTAAATTGTTATTATTTTTTATCAATATCATGCATGAGTAATCTGTATATATTTTTAACTAGTTTCGTAATTGAAGTCTGTAATTTCTTTGTCTACCAATGTTAATTATTCCTATATGAAAAAATATACAATAATTGATTTGATATATTTATTTTTAATGTAAGAATTTTTTATTATGATATCTTCAGTAACGATTCATATAGTAAACATTAGAGAGAATCATGTTTATGTGATTTTTAACTAATGAATTGTAATTTAATATTTAGAAAGTTAACATTATTGTTAATCTAAAAAAAGAAATTAAATATTTATTTCATTGTATTTAAAAAAATTTGAGAAAATTAATTTTCCATAGTTATGAATTATTTTACTTAATTTAATTTTTCATATAGTGTGTTAGACCAACATAGTCATAAATCAAAATTAATTAATGGAAGATTATTATTATAAAAGTTTTTAAATTTTTGTAATGTATTTTTTGATATGAATACTAATATTTTTTATATTCATAAATTATATAATTGGATATATAGATATTTTAATAGTTACTAGTAAATTAATATGAAAAATGGGATATAAATTATCGTTGAGGTGGTAGTCCTCACACTCAATGATTACTTTTTAATTTTTCATAATGATGAAATAGAATAAAGGTATATCCTAATATTCCACTAAATTAAAAAATATTTTTATTTATTTAATATTTTCACATTAGTTTCACACATATAATCATTTATGGAAGGTATTGGGGAGAATACATTTTTCCTCTATTTGTAGAGAATGTGATCCGCACTACCAACAAAATGAAAGTATCTTTTTATTAATATAAAATGGGGAAAGATAGATATTTGTAATTTCAATATTATAATACAATTCATAAAAAAGTTACTTAATTATTAATTCATTGGAAAATATATTTTTTAATTAATGAATGAATTTATAATTAATTATATAGAAATGGTACTCAGGTTGATGACTTTTTTATTCCCATGGAAGAATCATTGGAAATTGAGATAGTGTATTTTTAAAATATGATAAATTAAAAGGAATATAAATCTATTTGAATGGAAACTTTCTATATTTCTTGTGGAAACAGAATTCTTTGGGTGTTCTTGATGGGATGGTTAGTAGCTGCTTTTATAATTTGCGACAATGGAATTTATTCATTACAACTTCTTTATATAAAGGTAGAACATGTTAAAAGATATATGTATAAAAAATACTAAATAATAGTTTGGGGGATGATATATGTTCGATCATCACCCTGCCATTAATTTCCACATATATTTACAATATTTTTATTCTTTCCTTAATCATTTAATTTTCCCTTTAATAGTTTTGTGATTTTCTATTTTATGAAATTTTATAAAAGGTAAGAAAATATTGTTATTATAATTAAATAATTATGTTCATAAGCTTAAATTTTAATTAAATAATTTATTAATTTTTCATTAAAATGAAAAGACAAAATAAAAAACGACTCTTACTAGTATTTTTAACATTAATAATTGTTAATATTATATCATATCAACTGTAAATTAAAATAATAAAAAAAATTAGTACAAATATAAAAATAAAATATATGTTCTCTATTTATTTTATTGGGTTATAATATACAAGAATAAAAACAATTATTTGGATATAATATCTATTCTATAATTAATATAATTTAACAAAATATAATTAATGTTAATTATTTATATTCTATAATTTTATTTTTTATAAAAAATTTATATAAAACTAAATATGTAAATCTTCTAAATATTTCATATAATATTTTAATTTAATAATAATTATTATCGATACGTACCACACACACATATATATTTATACTAATTTTATTTCCATGTGAGTTTTTTTATTCTGAATTTATCATTACTTGTAGAAAACATAATTATACCTATTTGATTCATATATATTCAATGCCCATTTGATCAATGAACGTGATATTAATTACCATAACACAGAAAACCATATTTTTAATGAAAATATTTCATTCCTATACATTGAAATGTTTGAATCAATATATCAATCTAACATCATTAGTCAAAATGCTCATTTTTAAGGTTTTCTGTTTTATCACATGACATGATTCTCCATGGAGCATGTTTATAATCATTATCTATTTTATTAGGATTTTAGGGATCCTCATGTAGGAAAATAGTCCATCAAATATCCAAGTGATGATGATTTTTTTATTCTCTATTTATTATCTACTTCTAATTAGTGTACATTAAATGGTTGAAATGATCCATTGCGTGTAATATTTGGTTTCATAAGATTAGTCTAAATTTTAATATTAATGAATATTTTTACGTTCTATTATTTTAAATTTTATATTACCTATTTTAATAAAATTCACCTAAAAGTGGTTATAATTTCAATTATATGGTTTCTTTAATGAATGTTCCTCATAAATTCAAAATTAATTACCGATACTGTATTCTAAGGTATTATAAGGCCCTAGCCTTAATCCTTAATTAATCTTGAGTTATTACAAGATTACACATTGAGGATATATTCAGGTTTAGAGTTTTATAGAATTAGATCATGAAACTTGCATTACATTCCACATTTAAACAAAGTGGTTACATAAAAGACAATATTCATTCTTCCCATCAACGGAAACATATTTAAAATAAAACACGGATTCTTTATTGACACATCCTTGAAACTATCATCAAATTATGTACCTTTCCCTTGACCTGTGAAAAACATTTCAAAAACTTGGGATAGCATAAAAAGCTCATTAAGGGTTATAAAAATATGGAAAGGAAACATGAGTTCGTATATAGATAAGAATGAAATCATACTTTACCCATAAAACATAGGCACTTTAACATACCTCATCAAATCATTAATAAATCCTAGAAGTCATAAGACATAAAAGGTTACTTGAGGCATTCATAACATTTTTAAGTAGGGAGTAACCATCTTGGTTACATTTGGAATACCCATCACAGTATATTCCCTAAATCTCTTCGGAGAAACCTTAACGTTTCACTCCTTCGCGTTACCCAATGCATTGGAGGGTATATCGGGCTCACCTGCCCTTAGTTTATCACGTAACCACCCGTCTTCATAATAATTCCCAAGAACCGCAAAATAATTGTATCACATAAAACATGCATAAAGGAAACATAATATTTCCACCTTTAAAAAACAAGATATGAATAAAACACATTGATATAAAAACATTATGAAAACCATTTTCAATAAAAAAATAAAAGAAACTTAAAACATGGTATTTATTTCTCTTTTAAAAAGAAGGTATTGTTTGTAGAGGAAGCCAAAACTCAAATAACGGTCACGACGGCGGAGAAGTCGTTGTCGCCACATACGTACAACAAAAACATTCCCTTTTGTCGTTTAATAAAATTATTCGTATAAAAAAGATTCCTTTTGGATAAACGTAAAATTCAAAGTGGTTTATACACCATATAAAATAAGGTTGTGTATAAAACAAAATATGCCTCAATGAAAGGAGATTGAGACGAAGTCCCATACAAAGACGGTATCCTTGGTTTAAGGATAAATCAATTGAATAATTATGTGTGACAAACGAATACACCAAATATAAGTGGATATTAAGTGTAAAATAATCAAAGGTCATTCACACATATTCAAAAGATGACATATTTAATAACTACATGTTTAACCCAAAGAAATCGAAATTGGGTTAAGAAGTTCCCTTGACAGCCTAACGGCGTCACATCAAAATGAGTTAATGAGAGATAAAAAAAGGGTATCTCATCACATGGACATAAAATTTACATCAATAAGGATATATGAGAACATATCCCAACATAAAAATATGTAAATTAAAAGACCCAACAAAAGAAGTCTTTTTAAAAAGAGAAGGGTGAAAGGTTCCCTTACCGACATGGTTATCTTTCGAAACATATGCCTCGTGAAAGAAGGACAATACAAAATTGATGTAAATACTCATAAATGAAATACTATTACACAATGAGTAAAATAATTCTCAGTACATACACCACTGAAAGGAAATTGTGGCAAATTTAGCATAAATGTCACGGGAATAAAAGTGAGTTGAAAAATCCCTTACGAAAACTCGGCAACCTAACAACGCCACCTAAAACATCCAAAATGGATTTATGAGAGGAAATAGCGCCTCTCATAATATCAACATAATGTTTACAGAAAGATGAGTACAAAATAAAATCCCCCAACATAACAAAGAGGATCTTGAAAGAAGTGACATAAAGGAGAGTACTTAAAAAGAAAGAGAGAGGTTGGATCTCTTACGAAAATTCGGCAGCCTAACGGCGCCACTCAAAACATCCCAAAATGGATTGATGAGAGAGAATAGGGTCTCTCATCACATGAAAAAAAATTAAAGTATGATTAATATAAAATAATATCCCAATAACAAGAAATATGAGCTTTAAAAGTAATGACATAAAAGAGTGTACTTAAAAAGAAAGAGTGTAGTAGGATCCCTTACCTCGGGTGCAACTTGACTCGATTGTTCTTTAACGTCCTGAATAATAAACTTGAGTTAATTTCTACTTCCTTAAGAACTTTTTTCATGTTAATTATTCCTTTTATATCACTTATTACCATGCCATAAACATTATGTAATCATTTATGTTAATAATGTTTGTTTTATCGATATTTGGTTCTTAAGTCGAAAGTGGACTTCTTACAATTACAAGTTGTTCGTGTGGTCAAAGGATAATTATATCCAGAGTTCTATTCATGATGTAGATATCATATATATCATATATATCTACTATATTCATGCATTTATAATATTACATAATCATTTATAGGTAAGAAATGAAATGCATCGTTCATGGAGACGGTAATCCGTACGTACGCATGAACACTACTTTCATTTCTATGTCATATTAATGGAATTAAAACCAAATGAGAGGTATGTATATTTTAATTCCAGAATTATATTCATAATTTATATGTAAAATATATCATATATAATAACTTTAAATCCATCCTTTATACATCCCACATATGGCATTAACGAATCAAATCACTTTGAGAGGGCGGTAGTCCGCACTTCCTAAAATGAAATTATCGTGTTTACCCACAATGGAAATCATAAGGGTATGCCAAAAAAGAAAAATACAGAAACATAAACATATTATATATCATATATAAATATAGTGACATCTTAATGGCCACCTTTTAAGGTGGTATATGAGTGTTGAACAATCATCATTTTGTGAGGCAGAAATTCACCATCCACAGAAACAGTATTTTCTTTAACCATTTGATGTTGGTGTGTGTAAGTGTAGCTCGAATCCTTCTTATAACAACATCCTAGTATATTTGAGATACTTTATTTGTTACAAAAGATATTAATAAATAGGGTTTAGGGGGTTGGAGAAGAAAAATAAAACAAAAGGACTCAAGTGAAGACATTACCTTAAAATTGGGTAACTCCCTTTGGTTTGAGCTCAAAGGCTTCCTTAGGAAGACTTCTGCCCAAAGTGAGGCTTCAAGGAGTAATAGAAGGAAGTGGAGAGACAAAATGGGCAGAGGTTGGCCGAGAAAAAGGCTTTGGGAGTGTGGGTAAGGAGGTAGAGGTGGGGGCCTTTTATAAGAGGAGGGGAGGGGCACTCTTGGAAAGTAAGAAAATATGTAACTTTATTTGAAAATGGTATTAGGATTTAAGAGGTCCCACATTGATGTGTTTAGAGGATAAGGTGATAAGGGTTCGACAACCACTCATCCAATTGGTTTTGGACATGTTTAGGTCTTAGATATTACATTATCTTTCCATTTTATTTAAATCGTTAAATAATGAGGACATCGCTGCATCATCATGATGTCAAAAATAATTTAATTTATTTAATTTCTCAAAATTATAAATAAAATACTATAATGTAGGAAATCTTTTTATATTTCCAATTAATATTTATAGTCAAAAATCGGATTTGTATTACCCCATGTGAAATTTTTTTTAGTAAAACATTTCATGTTTGTCTCATTTTTAATTTAACTTTAAATAAAAAGATATTAATGTCATTTTCCAACCAAAGTGGCTTCATGGGGTCCCCAAGTTGACCCATGGGTTTTCTTGGTCGGCCATGACACATCCAATGAGGTTAGGACATATGTCAAGTTCATTTAATATTATTAAAACATTATTTTTACCTTAATCTACACTAAATACCTCTAATCGCAATTAAAAACTTAATAAGTTACTATTCACCAAAAAATTATTTTTATCCCATTGAACCACATTTTACTTCTTAATTAAAACCATGTATGTCAGATTTTAGAAATTAAAAACACAAAGATGGCAAAATTTCATTTAAACAGAAAAATCAGTTTTTATAAGTACCACTTAGTGGTTTCACTATTCATCAAAAATTGATGTTTTTAAAAAAAATCCCAAAAATTCACCATAAGATATATTTGATATTATGAATTCAAAAATTAATCTATTTTAAAAAATTCAAAACATATAAGTCACATTAATTAATTTAATAATTAATTCCTGTTGTCATAGCAAATAGCGTGTTTTTATGAAACAATAAGTATCAAAATATTGACACTAGTTTAAGTCTGTTTTCAAAGTGAAATTAATTCCAACGACCACTATTGGATTTAATGGTAAAAATATATTCTAATTTCACTTTAAACCCAATTAAAAAGATAACCTAATCATATAAATAAATTAGATTAAAAAGAGGGTTAGAATTAAAATACAACATTTTACACTATTCGTTAAAAAAATGAACTTTATCAGAAAGATACCAAAAATATACACAAAGTAAATTTTGATTTCCCAATTCTAAAGATGAGTTTTATTTGGTCCAAAATAATGTATAAGAATTAACAAAACTATATCTAAGGATGGTTCTCCATCACAAGGCTATAAGTGAACCTTTAGTGAAAACTAGGGCATATACACCTAAAATTGGATTATTTCCTTATTTTATGCCTTTATCTTTTATTGGATAAATTTAAAAACATTTAAAAACATATATAATAATATTTTTGTTATTTCTATCCATTCCCGCCAATACAACGGCTAAATGTTAACTACCATAATATTATTTTATTATTAGAGTGCAACGTAAGATTCCCAAGAAACTCGTTGTTGCGTGTTGGGTACGCCATCAAGCATAGTGTCCCCATTAAAGTCATATTAATATTTTATTCAAAAATATGGATAAATATGAAAATGTAATATTATTTATTTACCTGGGGTGTTACATCCTTCCCCCCTTTTGGGAATTGCGTCCTCGCAATTTTAAAATTGAGCTTGGAAACATCCTTGAAAGTCCCACATCGGAACAAGAGTCGGTAACATAATTACTTTAAAATAAAGGAAGATAAGTATAGAGGTCACCCAAGTTAACCCATACTAGGATTCCATATAGAAAACCTGGACATGGAGGAGAAAAGATAGGGTCATTTTTTGATGGAGAGTGATAGAAAACATGTTTAGGAGAAAGTTAACCACAAGAAAATCAAAAACATGTGATGAGTTAAACGGTATTCGATTCCCTATTAGGAAAAGTTAACAGAAAACATTTTTGTTTTAAGTTACTTTTTATTGAGGAATTTATTAATAAGGAAACATAATCACTTATCATGTTGACTTTCAACTTTTACTAGATTCCTTAATCAAACTCATATTTTTTCCAAAAGACGAGTATTTATGGAGACTTGTTCGCATTAAGAGTACTATTATCAACTTTTTGAGAATCACCTAATCCACAAAAGAGAACTATATAATTCCCATTTCTTTAGACTTTAACCAAAACCAAAACCAAAAAGGTTAGTACAATATCAGATAATCCAGAAAAGGATAACCCTTTATAAAAAGAAAATCTATTCATAATCTCCAAAATTTGTCCAACAAAACCCAAAGTTCAACGAGGACTATTCGATAAACAATTTAACCATAAAATTTCTCAAAGTAAACCAAACTAATATTGAAACCCAAATATTAAGAGGATTTAGTCACATAGTCTTCCATGTTAAATCGTAACATTTATCTCCAAACAACATCAGATGCTCTTAATGACTCGTATTGAAAAGTAATTAACCTAATCACATATCCTCTATGATAGGTTAATCATTTTCATAAATAACCCAAAATCAACTTACTCTTAATTCATAAAATCAGATAACTAAAAAGAATCAGTCAAACTAACCAGGGACTTCACGTAGTCCAGTGGTAGGTGATAAATACCAGTCGCACTTAGGTTGTGGGTTCGATTCCCGCATCTTTGTCCGACGTGACGGGTTGTCACACGGTCTGCGTGTTGTCCTTTTTCCAAAACTATATAATTCTTAAATCATTCCCCAAAAAGAGATAAAATCACAAAAATGATCATAGCATATTTTAACCTAATGTTTATCTCATGCCTTTCATTTTCCAGCATAACATATAGTAACCCATAATTACCTCAAAAGTAAGGATCATATAAATTCTAATGGTTACCTTTATAATTATTACCTGAACTTCCACATCGATTGGTCATCTCATACATGATGCATTAAAGATCATACCAAGGTTCAAGTTGTTGATCATGACTCCTTGATAGTTTGTTTATAACAACCACGAGTTTCCTCATTGAATCCTCTATTTTATCTAGTATCTTAATCAGAGAACCACCACAGTTTCCTTCAAACATGTGGTCTCTTTGGTGCCTGCTAGATCCATCTATTCACTAAAAACAAAAATGTCAGTGTGAGTATATCAACAAAACCATCATGTACTAATGAGGAAGTTAAACACTAAGATATACTTACTCATTCACTTTATCTAATACTAGGACTCTTTCTGAAATCCTAACCATTTTGGTAATGTCATTTATGCTTAAAGAATAACCTAACCTCTATAGTTATCTAAACCGACCTCTGATACCAAATATAAGTCCCCATCCTTAAACTGTACTTAATCTTGAGTTATTACAAGATTACACATTGAGGATCTTTTCAGGTTTAGAGTTTTAGAGAATGAGATCATGAAACTTGCATTACATTCCACATTAAAACAAAGTGGTTATATAAGAGAAAATATTCATTCTTCCCATCAACGGAAACATATTTAAAATAAAACATAGATTCTTTCATGACACATCCTTGACACTGTCATCACATCATGTACATTTCCCTTGACCTGTGAAAAACACTTCAAAAACATGGGATGAGCATAAAAAGCTCAGTAAGGGTTATAAAAATATGGAAAGGAAACATGAGTTCATATATACATAATAATGAAATCATACATTACCCATAAAACATAGGCACTTTAACATACCACATAAAATCATGAATAAATCATAGAAGTCATAAAACATAAAAGGTAACTTGAGGCATTCATAACATTCTTACGTAGGGAGTAACCCTCTTGGTTACGTTTGGAATACCCATCACAATATATTCCCTAAATCTCTTTGGAGAAGCCTTAACGTTTCACTCCTTCGCATTACCCAATGCATTGGAGAGCTATATCGGGCTCACCCACCCTTAGTTTATCACGGAACCACCTGTCTTCATAATAATGCCCAAGAACCTCAACATAATCGTATCACATAAAACATGCTTAAAGGAAACATAATATTTACACCTTTCAATCACAATATATCAATACAACACATTTATATAAAAACATTATGAAAACCATTTTCAATACCAAAATAAATGAAAATTAAAACATGGTATTTATTTTTCTTTTAAAAAGAAGGTATGGCTTGTAGAGGAAGTCGAAACTCAAATAACGGTTACGGCGGCAGAGAAGTCGTTGTCACCGCATACGTACGACAAAAACTTTCCCTTTTATCGTTTAGTAAAATGCTTCATATAAAAAAGATTCCTTTTGGATAAACGTAAAGTAAAAGGGGTTTATACACTATATAAAAGAAGGTTGCGTATAAAACAAAATATGCCTCAATGAAAGGAGATTGAGACGAAGTCCCATACAAAGACGGTATCCATGGTTTAAGGATAAATCAATTATATAATTATGTGTGGAAAACAAATGCACCAAATATAAGTGGATATAAAGTGTAAAATAATCAAGGGTCATTCATACATATTCAAAATATGAAATATTCAATAACTACATGTTGAACCCAATGAAATCGAAATTGGGTTAAGAAGATCCCTTGACAGCTTAACGGCGTCACATCAAAATGATTTGATGAGAGATAAAAAAAGGGTATCTCATCACATGGACATAAAATTTACATCAATAACGATATATGAGAACATATCCCAACATAACAATATGTAAATTAAAAGACCCAACAAAAGAAGTCTTTTTAAACAGGGGAGGGTGAAAGGTTCCCTTACAGACATGGGTATCTTTCGAAACATACGCCTCGTGAAAGAAGGACAATACAACATTGATGTAAATACTCATAAATTAAAGAATATTACACAATGAGTAAAATAATGGTCAGTACATACACCACTCAAAGGTAATTTTGGAAAATGTAGCATAAATCTCAGGGGAATAAAAGTGAGATGAAAAATCCCTTATGAAAACTCGGCAAACTAACAACGCCACTTAAAACTTCCAAAATGGATTGATGAGAGGAAATAGGGCCTCTCATCATATCAACATAAAGTTTACCGAAAGAGGAATACAAAAGAACATACCCCAACATAACAAATAGGAGATTAAAAGAAGTGACATAAAGGAGAGTACATAAAAAGAAAGAGGGAGGTTGGATCTCTTACGAAAATTCGGCAGCCTAACGGCGCCACTCAAAACATCCCAAACTGGATTGATGAGAGAGAATAGGGTCTCTCATCACATGAAAATAAAAATTACAGTATGATTAATATAAAAGAAAATACCAATAAAAAGAAATATGAGCTTTAAAAATAATGGCATAAAAGAGTGTAATAAAAAGAAAGAGTGGAGTAGGATCCCTTACCTCGTGTCCGACATGACTCGATCGTTCTTTAATGTCCTGAATAATAAACTTGAGATAATTTATAATTCCTTAAGAACCTTTTTAAAGTTAATTATTCATTATATATCACTTATTACCATGCCATAAACATTATGTAATCATTTAAGTTAATAATGTTTGTTTTGTCGATATTTGGTTCTTAAGTCGAAAGTGGACTTCTTACAATTACATGTTGTTCGTGTGGTCAAAGGTTCATTATATACAGAGTTGTATTCATGATGTAGATATCATATATATCATATATATCCAGTATATTCATGCATTTATAATATTATATAATCATTTAGAGGGAAGAAATGAAATGCACTATTCATGGAGACGGTAATCCGTACGTACGCATGAACGCTACTTTCGTTTCTATGTCATATTAATGGAATTAAAACCAAATGATAGGTATGTATAATTTAATTCCAGAATTATATTCATCATTTATATGTAACAGAAATCATACATATAATAACTTTAAAACCATCCTTTCTACATCCCACATATGGCATTAACGAATCAAATCACTTTGAGGGGGCGGTAGTCCGCACTTCCTAAAATGAAATTACTGTGTTTTCCCACAATGGAAACCATAAAGGTATGCCCCCAAAGAAAAATACAGAAACATAAACATATTATATATCATATATAAATATAGTGACATCTTAATTTCCACCTTTTAATGTGGTATATGAGTTTTGAACAATCATCATTTCGTGAGGCAGAAATTCACAATCCACAAAAACAGTGGGTTCTTTAACCATTTGATGTAGCTGTGTGTAAGTGTAGCTCAAATATTTCTAATAACAACATCCTATTATAGTGAATATACTGTATTTGTTACAAAAGAAATTAATAAAAAGAGTTTAGGGGGTTGGAGAAGCAAAATAAAACAAAAGGACTCAAGTGAAGACATTAACTTAAAATCATGTAACTCCCTTTGGTTTGAGCTCAAAGGCGTCCTTGGGAAGACTTCTGCCAAAAGTGAGGCTTCAAGGAGTAATAGAGGTAAGTGGAGAGACAAAATGGGCAGAGGTTGGCCGAGCAAAAGGCTTTGGGTGTGTGGGTAAGGAGGTAGAGGTGGGGGGCTTTTATAAGAGGAGGGGAGGGGCACTCTTGGAAAGTAAGAAAATGTTACTTTATTTGAAAATGGTATTCGGATATAAGAGGTCCCACATTGATTTGTTTCGAGTATAAGGTGATAAGGGTTCTAAAACCACTCATCCAATCGGTTTTGGAAATGTTTAGGTCTTATATATTACATTATCTTTCCATTTTATTTAAATCGTTAAATAATGAGGTCATCACTGCATCATCATGATGTCATTAATAATTTAATTTATTTATTTTCTAAAAATTATGAAAAAATACAATAATGTATGAAATCTTTTTATCTTTCCAATGAATATTTATAGTCTTAAATCGGACTTGTATAACCCCATGAAAAAATTGTTTTAGTAAAACATTTCATGTTTGTCTCATTTTTACTTTTACTTTAAATAAAAAGATATTAATGTCATTTTCCAACCAAAGTGGCTTCATGGGGTCCCCATGTTTACCCATGGGTTGTCTTGGTCTGCCATGACACATCCAATGAGGTTAGGACATGTTCCAAGTTCATTTATTATTATTAAAACATTATTTTTACCTTAAACTACACTAATTACCTCTAATCGCGATTAAAAACTTAATAAGTTACTATTCACCAAAAAAAATTAGTTTTATCCCATTGAACCTCATTTTACATCTTAATGAAAACCATGTATGTCGGATTTTTGAAATTCAAAACAAAATGATGGCAAAATTTCATTTAAACGGAAAAATCAGTTTTTATAAATACCACTTAGTGGTTTCACTATTCATCAAAAATTGATGTTTTTCAGAAAAATCCCAAAAATTCACCCTAAGCTATATATGATCTTCCGAATTCAAAAATGAAGTCTATTTTACAAAATTAAAAACATATAAGTCACATTAATTAATTTAATATTTAATTCCCGTTGTCAGAGCAAATAGCGTGTTTTTATGAAACAATAAATATCAAAAGATTGACACTAGTTTATGTCTGTTTTCAAAGTGAAATTAATTCAAACGACCACTATTGGATTTAATGGTAAAAATATATTCTCATTTCACTTTAAAACCAATTAAAAAGATAATCTAATCATATAAATAAATTAGATTAAAAAGAGGTTTTGAATTAAAATACAACATTTTACACTATTCATTAAAAAAATGAACTTTATCAGAAAGATACCAAAAACTTACACAAAGAAATTTTTGATATCCCAATTCTTAAGAAGAGTTTTATTTGGTCCAAATGGATGTATAAGCATTAAAAATACTATATTTAATTATGGTTCTCTATCAAATTGTGATAAGTGAACCTTTAGTGAAAACTAGGGCATATACACCTAAAATTGAAATATTTCCGTATTTTATGCCTTTATATTTTAATGGATAAATGTAAAAACATTTAAAAACATATATAATCATTTTTTAGTTATTTCTATCCATTACCGCCAATACAATGGCTACATGTTAACTACCATAATATTATTTTACTATTAGAGTGCAACGTATGATTTCCAAGAAACTCGTTGTTGCATGTTGGGTACATCATCAAGCATAGCGTCCCCTTAAAAGTCATATTAATAATTTATTCACAAATATGGATAAATATGAATATGTCATATTATTTATTTACCTGGGCTGTTACAGGTATCTTCACATTCCTAGGATAGTTTAGAGATAATATATATTAAAGATACTACATTGAGTTTTGTTTTCCAATGGTAAATATTTCCAATTAAGCATCGTATTACATGGGTGCCATTTATTTTAAACCATAAATTTATACCATGATAAGTTGTTTTACATAGGGATTTATCCATTAATTATTGAATTTCTCCTTATTATTGTTATTATTAGTAGTAATATTGTTTATCCTATGAATATTTATTCTTTATCTATAGGTTTTTCTTTTTGGTAATATCTTTTTAGTTTTGGTTTTATTTGTTAAATGGTTTTAATTGATGATTTAAAAAGATGTTTTGAAATGAAATAGTGATATTTCTATTTTTATAAAATAATTAGGAAATGAAATAAAAAAATTTAAATTTATAATTATTGTTCTCTATAATTAAAATTATTTTATTTAATATGATAATAATTTATGTTTTATAAAATAATAAAGAATTTTATGTGTGGGTTATTCAGGTCCTAACTATGAAATTACCTTGAGTTTTAGATTCATAATATTGTCGTTGTGTCTTTTGGATGATTCTATGATGCCTATGAAAATATATGGGATCTGAGACATGTGGTGTGATAGATTATCCACTAGTGGTATCATTTGTTTTTGAAAGAGATTTTCCTGTGCGAGGGCCTACATTTGTTCATGTATAATACTTTTTTATTTGGTGGAATCAACACTGTGTGTGTTGATGGATAGTTGGATGTCAATTTTTATGGGTTATTATTATGGTGGGGATAACAATAACCTGTAATTGATCCTCTTGATTAGATTATTATTGTGGGGATGACCATAATCATTTTGATGAACTGGTCATGACTTCTTTATTCCATATTATATAAAGATGTTATTGAGGACTATCTCAATGATGGTATTGGTGAATAGTGTGTTGTATGGATTTTGGTATATTAGTACTCATATGTGCTATACGATATATAGTGGATAATAATTCATCATTCAAGGATGTAACATGATGTGATAGATTTAAATTGAAGACTATGGTAGGTTGAGTGATATTTAGGGATGATTACCTATGATTTCCAAAAATGATAGGAATTGTTCATTCATATATCTAAAGTCTAATATTGTTGGGATTTTATAAATTCATTGAAAATTTAATTTTTTTATCCATGGTGGGGAATATTTAAATAATATGGAGAAGAGTTATAATTAATATTCATTGAAATTCATAAAAATATTTATTGGACTGTTGTTAGGGCCATATATGTTTTTTGGATCACATAAGAATTTCAAATCAGTTTTAGTAGCAATAATTGATTATTTAATTTATAAGAATCCAATTGTATAATGATGATTTTTATTCATTACATAAATCCTATTAGGTGGGGAACTTCTGTATGAAACCCCATGGATTCATGATATGGTGTCATTTTGGGTGGTTTTATAGGTAATATAATGACCTTTATAGATAAGTGAAACACTATTACCCAGAAGAGTTTTTTCACAATGTTTAACACAAAATTATATTCTATTACATGTTTAAGAAGGATTAGTCATGAATATACCCTTATATAATAGTGAAATTTCCTTCCATGAGTGGTTACACTGTCTAGAGAATACATTTTATTCAACACGGTGAAGGTATGTCCATCTTGGTAGGCTAGAATTTATTGGATAACAGAGCATCAAAATAAAACCTAAAGTGGTATCACTATGACTGAGGTTTTATTTTGATAGGTAAATATGCCAGGGTAATCAAAAGACATCCAAGGAATTTTTCACTCTAATGTGGAATGGTGTGGATCTGTCACATCAAAGACATTAGGGAATCTTTGTCAAGAGGTGACTGATATATTATTTTAAAAAACTCTAGACCTAATATTTTATTGGTGTTCCACCATGTTTTAGGATGACTAAATTTTTGGGGAATATATTTATATTATATCCTTTCCCACTCATCCCATGTTTTATTACCCCTAGTAGACGGTTTATTTATGTCAATTTTTCTGGAATATTATGGTGTGTTCTTACCATCATTTTTCATTTGTTCATATATCCCTTTAACGACCATTAAATTGTGATGACATTGTCCTATGTTTATATACATATTCCCTCGAATAATATAGTAATCTCGTGGAAATAATGAAATCTATTCATTATATTGATATAGAAAATATCTTGTGGTTGTTTAGATGATTATTCACATGTTTCTATATATATTTTTAGTTGATTTTCCTCATTGTTAGGCTTCCTTTGAACTAATTTAATAATTATTTATAAAATTTTATACAAAAATATTTTTGTATTTTGTCATGATAATATATGTTTCATATAGTTTCATATATCAAGTATGGTTATAGTCAAGGATGAGAAAAGTTTATCAATGATGGTAAATACTATATATCATTTTGTGTTTGATTTTATATAAGATCAGGTATTTTATTATGCATGAGTATGAATTTTTAATGATATAATGGGAATTTGTAATGGGATAATTATTATGAAAACAATCAAGAGATGGGACGTTAATTTTATACCCTGGTATGGATATTGTTCTATCTTCGTCTATGATTTCATTCAAATCATCGAAAAACTATAACATCATCTAGAAATGGTTACAATTGGTTAGATAAGAGACCAATAGTATAAATTGGAATATGTGATGATATCAAGATTGACTAAGTGGTTTTTGAAGGAATATTTTAGTTGGAATGAGGGGATTATGATTAGAGGTTATTATTAAGATTTTGATATGTCTTATTGATTGTAGGGAACAACATCAGGTGAGGGATAAGATAATTTATTTGATGTACAAAAGTAAGGAGTCTTCTAGTACCCCATAAGATTTCACAAGAGGTTTTTGAATTTGATATGTATGGGGACTGATATTTTATTTCAGGTTTTTAACATTAATTCCTAGAAATATTTTTACATAAATAACCCTAAATGATTTTTTGGTTTCCTATCTTGAAAACTATTTACATTGAATAAAAAAACATGATACATAAAAAATAATATACAAAATTTTAAAAATCAAAAAATTATTCTCTCTTATAATATTGAAGATCACCATTTATCAAATGAAATGGGTGATCAAAAATCCCAAAAACGGATTAAAATGTAAGATAACATTATAGATGAAACATTATGTATATTAAAATAAAATTTAAAAAATAACATTATTCATAACATATGTACATTTATATAATAACATGATGTATATATTAGAAATGTAACTACAACTTAACCACTAGACATTTCCAAAAAAATCAATAAATCTCATTCGTAATTTATCACTAGTAATATTAACAATTATTTTGACCATTATATCTTAAAACATTATCAATGAATTCTACCTAGGTATCATTAACAAGTCATACCTATATATTACTTATTTACCTAATTTTTTAGAGCACTATAATGATGCACCCTTAATATGTATAACATTATTTAGAATAAATCGATCTTCATTCAGATTTTCTTATCACCACTATGCCAATGGTTGGGAATGATTGTTTAATAAATGGATTTACACACTCAATAGTTAAATTATTCATCAAAAAAGAATAACTCTGAATTAAAATTGTGTAAGTAATTCATGACATGAAAATATAACATGTAAATTCAAGGGTTGATTTTAGTATACTAATTGGGTTCCTGAATTGGAATTTATTACTTAGAATGGAAGTATCTCATCAAAAAGACATGAGAGCCACTTTAATGTGAACTATTATAAAAACATGGTAATATATTAATATAATAAACAAAATTCTTATAAAAAAGGACTTTAATTGAAAAATATGAAAAAGATAAACCATACATTAGGATGATGATTGTTAGATATAAGACAGAAAAACTATAAGAATAATTTTCTTTTGAGTTATTTAATGTGAAATACGAAGAGGAACATTAAGATTAATTAGATTTTTTAGGAAATGATAGAGTGTATTATTTTCTTTTTAATCTTATGGAGTGTTGAATTTATGGGATAAAATATTGGTTACCCTATTATATAATCCATCCACATATGTTTGATGAAAATTTGAACTATATTTTATTATTATTAATTAGTTATTTAGAGTGGGTATAAATTTTAATCCTTCATAATTATAAATTCACCTTCTATCAATTAATATAAAGGACCTAAATCCCAAAAATATATATCAAAAATAAAATATTTGGTTACAAAATTATATGAATTTTTTTTAATTGAGAAATAATATTTTCAAATTAATTTTTCTACATTTAAATGAAATCAATATCATATAAAGGATTTAATAAATTTTTTAGTTATTATCTTATCATAATGATGTCATTAAATCATGGTACTCATAAAATTCCCATTTTCACTTTCCCCAAATAAGTATAAATTGATATGTAATTCTGAAACATCACCCTCTGTTAATTTTGATGTGATGAGTCTAAAATTATATATAATTATAAATGTAATTATAAATATTTGAAACTATTAACTGTTTAATAAATAACATATTTATTGAAAAGTAATAGTTTTTATAATATTGTATATTGTTTGATAGTTATCAATATTACTTTGTACATCATTAATTTATATTTTCATTAAAATGGTTCTTTATAAGATAGTTAATTTGAAAATAATTTTTTTTATATAATTAAATATTATAAAAAATTATTTTTAATAAAATATAATTATTTTTTTGGAGTAGAGTAATCAAGAGGGGGTTAATTGAGTATCTATAAAAATTTATTTGTGAAATGTTTTCTTAAAAGGATTTCAAAAAAATACAACCCTTTTAATCAAATTAATAAAGTTATGAATGTTTGACTGTTCGAATAACTTTTAGAAGAGTGATTAATTTTGAATAATCTCAAAATCAATAACTGATATTACTTTTGAAGCTATTATATTAATAAAAAACAATTATAACTTCTATCCATGATTAACAATCAATGTAAATATAGTAAATTTTCAATTATACAATAAAATAGAGAAAACTTAATTAGACAACAGAACTAATATAAAATGAGTGGTTCAGAATCAAGTCAATACCTAATCCATTCCACATGGTGATCACCTTCCATGAAGATGTTTATATTAATAATCATTATCTACTCATTAGATCGAGGTAAACAATAATGAACAAGACACTCCAGGTCACACGAACACTTTGACAGTTTTTCATGGGTATAGACTAAAAGGTCACACAGGGAACTCTTCCTAAATTATCCATTGGAGTAAACAAGTTTATAAAGATATAATAGGAAAGATATCTTGTATCCTATAGTTTAGTGTGGGAGATAATTTGTGTTTTAATATATACACACAAACACTGTTCAAAAGCTAAAAATACTACACAATAGAGCAAGGATGATGAGATAAGGTTAGAAGTACATTGAGTGTTATTCTATGAATCTTGGGTCTTCTAGGATAAATCAAATGCAAGAATCAAGTACTCTTATAAGAAATAGAGTATAACAAGTCTAGAGCTCTTCTTCTTGTAAGATCTAGATCATAGTCTTTATATAGTGTTTATTATGAAGATGTTCTTGACTCAGATATATGGTATCCCATATTTTTGGATTCGTGAATGGTTATTTTGTTCTTCAGATGTATCCTACTGCATGTGTTGGTTCTTTTAGCATGAATTCTCGTACTTTTGCTACTCTAAAACATGCGTATTTTTGGGAAACTCTTTTCTTTTTATTCTTGGATTTCATGTGTTGGTGCTGATATGATGCATGTATTCTACACCTAATACCTTCTACTCTCAAGTTGGATTTCTACAAATAAAAATTAATTATGTCGGTACTCTTAAAAGACTCTAATATTATCATCAGAAAGTAATGTTAAAATGATCAAACTAATTAAATAATGATTCCACTGTCAGTATGGAAATGATGTCACATGGAAATTGTGTCACCAGATAATGGTGTCGTATTCATTTTCCTTTTATTGGTGAGACATTCATAATGGAATAGTTGTATAGAGATTAATAACCAGTAACACAAATGCAGTGTTAGGATCACAGTGTCTGGTCCTTTGTCAGAAAACCAGAACTGGTGGCAGACTCATGGTCTCTACAACTTAGCAAAATATTTGTATATGGACTTAAGTATTAATATTCACATATTGACTTAGAAATAACTAATAAATGAAATAAATACTTATATAACATAGTTAAATGTAGTTTATAATAATCAAACATGATTTTTAGCAATTGAGATCATGAGAATATTTATCAAAAAACATATAAAACAAATCAATTTTTACACATGATTGTAAATAGATAAAATTGGATGAATATAATTTTTGATCCTTAACACATGATTAAAAAATGGGGAGTCCAAAAACTCTTCCCCTTTTGATGATAACAAATTATATGAGTGAGATATCTTTTTGTAGTGTTCTGGGTGTCCCTTAGAGTACGAGTCTCTCTCTCATTTGGAATTATTAGATGAGTACAAATGTAAATAAGAGAATAGTTATTAAGAGTTCAAACATCATTAGATGGGGAATGTCGTGTCATTATAAACAGTAGGTAACAAAAGTATAAAATTATTTCTACCAAATGTTAGTGTTCACTATTCATAAGTATTGGTTGTCTTTTCTTTTCCCTTGTTAGTAACATCAGTAGAAGACACAGGAGAATATGAATAAGTTTAATAATGAATAGAATGAACTGTTAGGGAATGAAGAAGATACCCTTATTAAATAGTAGGGGCCATGGTAGGTTTTTTGGAAGACTGAGGTAATTATTTTTCAATGATAACAAGTCTAATCCAACATAGAGCCTAAGAGATAGATAGAGAAGTTGAGGCAAAGGCATTGAATGAAGAATGAGGAAAACCAGGCCGTATGTGTGTAACTCTAGGAGCCACAATAATAGTTCTCTTCACATGATGATAATGTCTAAATAACATGATGATGTATGCAATAATATTACCAGAATAATACATTGCCATTTCAAAGTCATCATTTTTTCCAATGAACTTTTCCAAAAATGTGGTGAAATCTTTCGGCTTTTGAACATGTGTTTTGAAGGCATGAGTGACAGGGATGATTTTCATATTCTCTACAAGGTACATGAAATGCCTTTTCCTATCATGCATCGAGAAAATCCAAGTAAAGTAGAAGTCTAGGTTCACTGTAATTTATTCTTGTTCATCATATTTAATCTTGGATTGAATTCTTAACAACTCAAGATAATTTTCACTTTTCATGTCAACCACAGAGAGAGACTCCAAGTCAAAGCCAATGAGCACTAATTGAAGTTCTTCCTTAACAACCATTTTGAGCATCTCACTATCCATGGAGGGTTGAGATGACTGCCTATAGGTACTAGAAGTAGTAATTATAGATGTTAGAGAATTTAGTTGATTTAAAGCTTTTAGGAGATTTCCCTTATATTCATCAGTAAATTGGATGAGAATAATATCAATCTCACTCATTTTGTGAACTATTTTTTTTCATTAAGACACATTTTCAGCTAATGAATTTATGTTAGTTTGATGTACAGAGACAACATATTATGGAATCTTACCTCTATCATCAACAACAAGATTATAAATAGGATCTGGTTTTGATCTAAAGACTTTCTACATATCTTCAACCACAAAAATAAGAGACATGACATCATCACTCAACTGTTTGTTTTCAATTCGCATCACATTAATTTAATGACGCAATTTGGGCGGAATATGTGATATGATCTTTTCTGACAATACAACAATATATTTTTCACTCAATTCTGTCATAGGAGTAGGTTGAGTGTTCTTGAGATTTTGAAGACATTCAATATGGTAGCTTAAAAGGATTTCAAATAATCCTTAATTAATAATCTAGAATGTTCTTTTGAATGTTCAGAAAAAGTAGTTGAGACAGGCTCAGGTTCCATTGTAGAAATAACATCAAGAGTAGAGACCAGTTTCACTTGAAACATAATAGACAAAACAATAACATTTACTGAGGCTTTACATAAATCATTCACATCAAAATAGCTAGGTAATATATAGCATGTATCCACAGTGCTTTGCTCATCAGGATTAGGAATTTTAACACTTTCAAGATTGGGGTGCTTCTCCCCATCAACAAGTGAATCACTCACAAGATTAATAAATATAGTTATTTGATATAATTCCAAACATTCATTTTATTAGCCTCACCCATTTCTATTCTATCCAACTGAATGGATTTCTGTATTATTTCCTCTTTAGATGGGATAATCTCAAGAGAAACTTTTTCTTTTATATGTTCCTCAAAAGAAGCTTATTTCACATGAGAAATGTCTTCTTCTGAATCCTCTTATAGAACAACCTTTTATCTTACATTAACAACACATTATTCATTAGAAGTAATTTCTTCTTCTAAATCAATAGTTTCATCAAGAACTTATACTTCATTATCAATTATGACTTAAAGGAATTTTTCCACAATCTTTCTTACCTAGTACAACATCCCCTTTTGGTGTCAAAACCTCTTCTTCTTCCTCATCATGATAGTTAACAATCTCATCTAGTTCCAGACCTGGATTAGAAATGTCTTTATGTCTTGTAGGATTCTCAACCGAGTTGAACTTTTCAAAAAACCTGTCATTATTCTCCACCCATTATTTTATCCATGGATTCTATATAATTTTAATTCTTTTGACTCTAACCTTTGAGAAACAAAATTCCTAGTTCTTAATGACTTCTTCGTCTTGTCCAACCAACCCTTTATCATGATGAATATAAAATAATAACCTTGAGTAGAACAAGGTGGTTGTCTTTGAGGATGTCCTTATCAACCCACACATATAAAATATAACATAATTAAATCGGTTAATCTTTTGTTTATTATTCATAAGATGTATCAAAAATAAATCTTGGTACATGAGTGTATCAAAATATCCTTTTCATAGACTGATCATTTTTTGAAAACATATAAACAATAGTCTGGTTTCACTATCTAGCTCAGCAGAATTAGAACTTCACATTGTTTTATTTCCAATCAAGATTACCAAGGACTTTATTAAGACAATTATATCTCTTGGATGATGAGGACCTCTTTGGTAGTTATAAAAAATTCACACATGAGGTATCCGTAGGTAAGCATCCCATAATATCGAATAAAAATTACATCTTTGACAATTGATATATCTTCTCAAAACAAATCCATATTCTATATGAATTGAGAATTATATAAAATGATAAAAATAAGGAATTGGATTTGGATATTCTGGAATAGTATTCTTTGTGAACCAATCCATCCATCCCTTCTCTTTAATTACTTTCAATACTATAAATTTACATGACATTAGATACATGAGACATATTTCCTTTTTTAGCACAACTTTTATTTTAACAAGTTTTGGATTTAGAGGACATTAGGGTGATATCATAGGTGCTATATTAAATTTTTATTTGATATGAGCTCCTCTGGAGTTGATGAGGTTGGGTGTTTAATCTTTAGAATTCCAAAAAGGTTCAAGAGAGAGAGAGAACTGACAGTTTCAAAGTGGTCTTACTATTGAGAGAAGAATCCTTTAGTGAAGAAAATTGTGAATCTTTTTTTTCTTTAATCCGTTAGAGATATTGAGAGTTGAAATTTTAAATTCACTGCAAATTTAATGAATAAAATAATCAATTAAAGTGATACAGGTTATAGTATATAGATAAAATGAGAAAGTGTCATTACAGTGAGACCAGAATAGAAATTCATTGTAGGATGATAATAGGTTTTCATAGAAAGACCAATATATATTTTCAGGGTGAGAATGTAAATGTTTTTTTAGTGAGACCATAATAGGTTTTCACGGTGACATAAAAACTTTGTGGCGTCAAAACAGTGTGGCAATATGTTTGAAATAGTGTGTTCTTGAAACTAATTGTGAGAACATAAACATGAAATAGTATCCTTTATGTCAATAAACTATAGATCTATAAGAGATATAGAGTAATCTTAAGATTGTGACTTGTGAAACCCTAAACTGTGAAACAATAAGTTGTGAAATTGTACACTTACTGGTTATTATTTGTCATTCCGAATTCATGTGTCATGTAATTTATTATTTAATAATTTAATAGTTTGGTGAACCTATCAGTGAGATGATATTCAGTTCCATTTAATTAAAATGTGATATCACTTTTTTTATAATGGTATCTCATAAAGTGAGGTCTTATACAAATATGTTTTTCCTAGAGAGTGAAAAAATATTTTTTGAGATGTTAATTTCACTTGTATTATCACAATTTAAAGGTACATGCCTGAATTGATATCCATAATATAGTAATGTGTGTTTCATCCACAATATTTGTGCAGAATAGCTACAAACATCTATGTACTCATCTTCAGTAATATATAATGAAATAATGTTTTGATTCGTAATACTCCATGATACTAGTGAATTTACTAAAAAGCGACATGTTCCCAAGTTACTTTTTCAATGTAACTTAATACCACCAAATTCAACATCAGAATAACTAACTCAAATGATTTTCCTCTGAGATAGAACTTTCAAATATTGAACGTATGCTTCAGTTATTTCAAAATTATCATAAAATAATTTAAATGTGATTAATTAAAATTTTCCCGAAAATGAACACATGTAAAAACACTAAACATAATGTCAGTTCTGTTAGTTGTTAAGTAGTGTAAGCTTCCAATCATTACTCTATACCTGGTTTGATCAACATATTATCCATCTTCATCTAGATCCAACATTCAATGTAGTACCCATTGGAGATTCACTACTTTTAGTAACATCCAAGACAAAATCTTTAGGATGATATATAGTATATTTTCTTTGATATAAAAAATACCATCATTATTTAGAAATATTTGAATTCCAAGAAATAATTTTAGTTCACCCATTAAACTCATTTCTATTTAATTTTACATAATTTTTGAAAAATCAATACATAAAGAATTTTTTTATGATCCAATGATATTATCATCTACATATATTTCAACTAAAAAATCATCTTGGCAAATTCATTTTATAAAAAGGGTGGGAAATTATATTACTTTTGTAATCCCATTTGAAATTAGAAAAGTACTTAATCTATCATACCAAGCTCTGGATTGTTGTTTAAACCCATACAATGATTTTGATAATTGGAATACATGATTTGTAAAATGAGGATTTGTAATCCCAAGGGGTTTATAAACAAAGAAATCCTCATCTGTATACACATATAAGAATACACTTTTAACATCAATTTGATATAGATTGAAATTCATATGTGTGACATAAAAAAGAAAAATTATGATGGATTCAAGTCTAGGTACAAGGGAAAAGGATTCCTCATATACAATTCTCTCATCTTCACAATATCATTGTGCAACCAATCTAGCCTTGTTTTTAATTTTATTACCAGCTTCATCTACTTTATTTCTAAACTCCCACATTGTGCCTATCATAAATGTGTGTTTATGTCTGTCGACGTCTTTGCAAACATTTTTCCGTCCAAACTTATTATTATCTTCTTCAATATCCATCACAAAAAATTACTCAATGATAACATCCTTAATGTTTTTTGGATCATTTTGTGACATGAATACTTGATGCTCGTCATGATTACAAAGAGAATATATAGTTTGTGTTCCTTTGTCAATATATCTTACAACTGTATCTGATGGATGGTTCTTAAGATTTACAACATCTTTTGAAAAAGAAGGGCTACTGACATCATGTTCTTCAATGGGTTCTGGATCATTATGACTTGAATTTGAAGAATTTAAAGAACTAAAAGTTTTCATAGATTCCTTTATAAGATGGTTAATGGACTTTGAATTAATGTCTATAATTGAAATATCATCATCCAGGTTCTCTTGAGTGCTCATAGGCTCATGTGGATATGATTCATCATATATGACGTGGAAAGACTCTTACACACATTTAGTTATTTTTATAAACACACTATATTCTTTTCTAAAGATATAATCCCCTAGAACGAATCCTTTTATAACTCATGGATGCAATTTTTCCAAGATTGTCCTTCGTATTATGGATATAGGCTTTTCAACCAAAAACATTGAAGTAGCTTACCTTGTGTTTTCTATTGTACCACAACTCATATAGAGTTATTTTAATAATATGTCTAATCATAACATTATTAATAATATAGCATGTTGTATTTAAAGATTCATCCCCAAAATAAATATGTAAGTCATATTCACTAAACAAAGTTCTAGAAATCTCTTACAAGGTTCTATTTTTTATTTCTACAACTCCATTTTCTTGGGGTGTATTAGGGGATGAGAAATTATAACTACAACCATTTTGTGAGAAAAACGATTCAAACTCTTGATTTTGAATCTCATGACCATAATCACTTATTATGTATTTATAATTATGTCTAAAAATATTTTCTATAGTTTTATAATATTTTATGAAATGAGAGTAGGATTTACTTTTTTGGGGAAAATAGAAAGTCCAAGTATATCTAGAAAAATAATCTATAAAACATAAACATAGTGATTCTAATTTAAAATAAAAAGTCTAGATAGACCAAAAAAATCCATGTGAACCAATTAAAGAGGTTGAGATGTTGAAACCTCTTCCATTGGATCAAATTATATTTTGTGTTTCATTCCCTTTTGCAAGGATTACACATATTATAAATTGGAAACTCATGTTTGGATAAATCATTGACTTTTATTTTTTTGTTATATTCCAATGAGAATAAATATTTTAGTTTCCAAATATCCTATTGAAAAGCCAAGAATCATTATGAAATACACTTAAACAAGAATCATTTTGAGAAACTAAAGACACTATGTTAACAGAGTATACATTTTCATTTTATAATAAAGAAAACATAAATTCGTTTTTAGAAATAAAAACATTGAAAGCATCATTCTCAAATTAAACGAGAAATATATCATCACATAGTTGGGAAATAATAATCAGATTATATTTAAATCCATCAACAAAATGTACTTTGGAAATTAAAACTGTGTTAGAGTTAGTGATTTGACTAATACCAATTATTTTTCCATTGGAAATGCCACCAAAGGTGACATGTCCACCATAAATTTATATCAAATTATTGAAGAAAGATTTAACACCATGATAATTTATGAGAATTATATTTTTTATGTCTAATGTTATACACAACATCAAAGTAATCTTTCACAGCACACAAAACTAGCCTGTCTTGCGTTACACGCAATCGCGACCTTCGTCGACAGCGTGTGTAGTACGCAATACCGAGTTCCACTAAACAGTGATATATTATTATAATATTATGAATATTATTAAATGAATTTTAAATTTTATAACATTATTATTCATCTTACATATTTTCTTGAACATTTTATGAGAACAAAATAAATATTTTGTGTAAAATAAGTATTTTTCAAAAAAATGTAGTTTTACCGCCTTATGATGGCGCCCTGACATTAATTATATTTTTTTACATGTTTATAAGCTCAATATGAAAAAATAAAATTTTTCTTTGGAATCAGGATATAATAATTTACTTTGATAAATTTTTCATATTATTCTGATAACTTTCATATTTTAATGAATAGTAAAAACACGATATATTTTAATTAAAAACAACTTTTTTCATCTCAATAATTTATATGGTTAAATTGTAATATAGATTGGTTTTAAAGTATAAATAGAATATATTTTTACCATTTAATATAATATATGAAATTGGCATTAATTTTACATTGAATTCATAGGTAAAAACATTTCAATCTTTGGAAATGTTTTAACTTTTAAAATCCAGTTTTCTTAACAACTGGATTAATTTTAAATTAAATAAGTCAACTTCTGTGTTTTGAATTTTGAAAAATGTATTCCATATTTGGATTCAGTGGGTCCAAATTATGTTAATACGTTACTTTTTTTTAGATTATGAATAGTAACTACTGTAATGTTTATTCACTGCAGTTAAAGTTAAATAGAATAATTAAGGGTAAATATAAGATTATAAAATTACCCTCACAGTTGCGAAAATCCTATTGGATGAATAAAAGTCTACCCATATCACCTAAGGGTCAGACTAGATTCATTTGATGGACTTTTGACCATGAAATAATATATTTATTATTAAAATCAAAGAAAGTGACAACATGTCACCCTCTTAAATATTATAAGTATAATAATTTTAATTTAGTGATAAACTTCATGAAACATCGAACATGAATAGTATACATAAAGATAATAAAATTATATACATCATAGGAATTTATTTATGATTTTTAGGGATTAAATATTTATAATTAATTATGACACAATAGTGATGTTCAAATTATTTTATTGATTGAAATATCAAATATATGATTTTAAAAGTATTAAAATAAATATTATAGAAACTATTTAATGTGATCCACTAATTTTATAGAAAAAAATGACATTTTATAAATCTATTAAATATTTTATTTTGAACATAACTTCTGTATATATTTTATTTATACTCAAAATAATTAATAGTGTCAAAATTGACACCATTGTTAATTTATAGAAATTACATATTATAATATTTTTTAAAAATAACAAAAATATTTAAAAATTGTAAATTAAAATATATATGGTCTAAAATGTAATAACATATACAATTATGGAAAATTAAAAACATATAAGTAATTTTTTATAATGATTTATAATTTAGAATATTATTACCACAAATAATATTAAATAAAGTATATAAGGATAAATCATGTTGATAATGTTTAAAATAAATTCCCACCTTGTATATATTTTATTGTCTGATAATATGACAACCATATATCATCTAATATTATGATTTTAGTAATTTTTTGTGGTTTTTAAGTGGGGTTGGAATTTATTATTAATTAATATTTTTTATAATTCCAAAGGTGCCCCTCTCCTCCCTTATAAAAGGCACCTCCTCCCTCTCCTCCTCACACCACATTGAGCCTTCAATCTCGGCCAAAACCTACCAATTTTTCTTCTCCACTTCCCTAGAAACAACCTTGAGATCCTGGTCTTCTTCAATGACCAATCTTAGTTCCCTACGAGGAGATTTCAATGAGGCGTGTCGAAGAAGAGGTAATATCCATTACCAATTCTTTCAAAATTATTTCTTCTTCTACTTCTTCTTATTTAGTTATTTCATTATTAAGTAATAACATATGTATCAGTCATATACTGATATGTTATTATAAATATGAAACCACCCTATTTCACCTTCTATCCATCCTACGGAAAATAAAATCACCGCACGTGCGTACTTACGGAATACCGTCTCCACACCGTGGTGTAATCTGTTTTCCACCACCACCTTAATTGGATGGGTATAATGGTGTAAAGAATAAATTTATATTATTATTGTAATGTGATTTTGATTCTGAAATATTATACATACACTTCAATAAAATTCAATGATCTTGGGAATGATATCATCGCTCGTGCGTACGTACAGCCTACCGTCTCCACAATGTGACACGACTCGTTCTACATGATCTTAATTGAATAATGATTAGATAAATGAATTTAATGAGTAAATATGATATATATTACACTAATAAAATTCTGGAGATGAGGTATATGTAACCTAAAAAGGGGAATAAGAATTTATTCGACAAAACACACATAAGAACATAGAGCAATAAACACCCAAATAACAAGTAGCAATGAAATATTATTAATAGAAAGCTTATAATATGACCATGTATGATATCATAACAATGAGTATGATTCTGTAATAAGTAAATGACGTTATTTAAATAAATATACAGGAGGTTTGGACACGTACAAAGCATATCATATCTAAGGTAAGGGAAAATCTCGCAATCTCAATTTTTATCCGAGATTTTTTATACTTCAGAATTTACTGAGGAATATTTATCATCCACATCCATGTTTCCATAATATGTAATATTATTTATATCCTCTTACAATTTTTTATATACAATTTTACCCATTGGTTAGTTTTTAGTAAAATATATGAAAGGAATATTTTGTCATTTTTAGTACGAGGTACTTTTTTAACTTATCCGCCCAAAGTACGGGTAGAATGTTTTTTTAACTTATACGGCAGGAATGTATTTTTATGATTTAATAGACAATTATTTCCATGAAGCTTATTTTAAATGTTTTCAATATTATTTTAATCTACTTATTTTAGATTAAAATTGTTAGACATGTTAAGAAAGTAAATCTTTTTGAAGTAGAAAGGATTTTTTCCTCAAGAATGGAGTCCAAGTGTTTTATAAAAATTATTTTCCATCTATTATAATGTATGTTTTTATTTCTATACCTATTTTTACATTGATTTGATTATGTTATGATGGAATTTATTTTATGGTGTCCTTTTATGTTATATGGATTATTTTATGATGGCATGATGTTTAAGAATCCCATTATTATTACATGGGTTTTTCTATAATGTATGATTTATGATTTTGTGGCACACTTAAGAATGGTTCCATTATGAGATGGGTGGGACCTATATATCCCTCCAATGAATTGGGTAAATATTTATATCTCGTGAGATAGACATTCTGGGAACGACAAGTTAATCCGGTTCAGTGATACAAGACTGGAATGGGGAGTGAACATGGTTCAGTAGTGGACTTTGTCTGCAATGATAGTCTTGGAAAAGAGTCTTGACTAAAATAAAATTATTTTCTATGATTATGTGTGTATGCCACAAAGTTTCTTTTTTTAATTTATGATTATTGGGATTATATTTCACCACTATGATTTATCCCATGTTATGATATTGCGATCTCTTTTGCAGGTTAAGATATTTAAAATGTTATGTTCTTAAGAATACGATATGATTGATATTTCTTTTGTTTACCCTTACTGAGAATTTGAGCTCAGCCTTTTGTATGTTTTCTTTTCCCCAGGTATGGAAGAAGGTTATTAAGTAATATATGTCAAAAAAGGGAGTATATATATGATGAAATAAATCAGAGACAACGTAGATGATTTATGAACTAGTTGTTTATGTTTCCCAGTTTCTAATGACATTATACCTATACGACCCCTTCATAGTTTTGTTATACATTGTAATAAGTGTGCTTCAATTTTGAAGTAATAACAATGTATGCAATGTATGGGTCATTATAGTTGGTATCAGGGGAAAGGTATAGTAAACCATTGGAAACTAGGATGTGAAATCCCTACTAAGAACCCTAAGGATATATCTAAGTATAAGACACAATATTAGTGTTTTAAAAATGTCCATGAATAACGAATGATTAGACCTTAATTGTAAAATTTTATTCTTGATGATGTGGTTTTCCTATTATGATTATTTTTTCTCACACTAAGCTTATTGGTTTTAGTCAATGGCTAGAACCCAAAGGAACTGTGTTAATGATGAATGTGATGGGAAATGAAATGATTGTCCCCCTGAGAAACCAAATGTTATGGGAGCTAGAATGAAAAATCTTTTAGCCATGCCCACACAAATTTCTCAATCTATAAACCATGTAGGACTTCCAAACAAAAAAAAGAAGGAGAAACATTCTGTTGAATCCTTCATGTGGTAGTGTCCACCATCATTCAGCGGGAATTCTAATCCATTAGTGGTTGAAAAATATATTATTACCACTTAAAAGATAATTTCAGTTCTACAATGTTCTGAACATGAAAATGTCTTATAAGCAGTGTATCGTTTGGAAGGTGATTCTGATCAATGGTAAAATCTTATCAAGAATATGAGGAAAAGAGATGAAATTGAGTCCATGGAATGGGACGAGTTCAAGAAATTATTTTTCAACAACTACTTCCCTCGTATTCTTAGAACAAAGATGGAGAAGGAGTTTCTTGAACCAAAGCAAAAGGATGATGAATCTGTTGGTATCTACGAAGAAAATTTTACAAGACATGCAAGGTACGCATCCAGAATTATATCCAACTAGAGAGTAAAACCGATCGATTATTTAGTGGCTTAAAACCAAGTATTCTAAGGGAGTTAGCCATAAGGGACTTCAATAGCTATGAGGAAATTGTTCGATGTGCTCTCAAGGTTGAGATGGAGATTGGAGTAACCCATCAGTCATATGGGTTTGATAAGAAAAAGAAAATGGAATTCAAAGGAGAATCTAAAGTCTACACTGAAATGAAGATGGGTTTTTTATTCTAAAATTGTGGAAAGAAACATGGAGGGAATTGTCTTAAAGGGACAAGAAAATGTTTTAATTTTTGAAAAGAAGGTCATTGGGTAGTTGAATGTCGAAATAATGGGAATAAAATGTCTAATGATGCAAACAAAGAATGGGATACATATAATGCACCTCATACACTTTAATGTTTCAAGTGCAAGGAGATGTGTCATTATGCCAATCAATGCCCAAATTAAAGGGTTTTTTATGATGATCGACATCAATTAACTCTTATGGCCAAAGACAAAGTAAAGTCACATGAAATTACTATCGGTGATGTGGAGTATGATAACGAAGTGTTGAATGGTAAAAATACCATCCACACTAATGTAGAAAATGTTTTATTTGATTCTAGATCCACCAGCTCTTTTATTTCTGAAGAATTTTCTAAGGGTATCGTCGTATTACCTCAACAATTAGATGTTGAGTTAGCTGTGACAACTCTTAATGGCACAATAGTCCCATCAAAAGTTTATAATTCTTATCTAATTGATGTTTGTCGGAAATTACTTCCTGAAAATCATGGGATCCTTCCTACAGTGGAATTTGATGTCATTCTTGGCATGGATTGGATTTTTTTATAAGGAGATCATATCAATTACCAAAGTAGGGAAATCACATTTAATATTACAGATCAATCTACTATCATCTATCGAGTAAATGATTGATATAACCTTCCAGTGAAAATTTCTTCCATATTATGGGTATTTATTGCAATAAATAAAGGATATTTATCTCAAATGGTTGGATATAAACTCATGATTAAGAATACACACATTGTACGGGAGTTTGATGATGTCTTTCCGAAGGAACTGCCTGGTCTTCAACCAAATTGTGAAGTTGAGTTTTCAATAGAACTCATACAGGGTTCTATGCCCATTTCAAAGACACCTAATAGAATGTCCCCAGTTGAGTTGTAGGAATTGAAGATGAAACTCCAAGAGAATATTGATAAAGGATTTGTTCTCCCTAGTGCGTCACCTTGGAGAGCACCTGTTCTGTTTATTAAGAAGACAGATGGATCAATGGGACTTTGCATTGATTATCAAGAACATAAAAATATCACTATAGAGAACAAATACCCTCTCCCATGGATTGATGACTTATTTGACCAACTACGTGGAGCTCAATAATTTTCCAATAATGATCTTTGTTCTGGGTATCATCAATTAAGGGTCATAAAAGAGGATATACCAAAGATGGCTTTGCGTACAAGGTATAGACACTATGTATTTATAGTGATACCATTTGGTATATTCATGGATCTAATGAATAGCGTCTTTAGAGACTATCTTGATCAGTGTGTGGTAGTCTTTATAGATGATATTCTTGTCTATTCAAAGAGAAAGGAAGAACATGAAGATCACTTGAAAATTGTATTGATGACCCTGAGAAAGGAGAAGCTTTATTCCAAATTTACCAAGTGTAAAGTTTGGCTTCAAAAAGTTTCATTTTTGGGTCACATAATCACAAAAGAGGGGATATTTGTGGATCCAGTAAAAACAGAGGTTATGGAAAGATGGTCGAGACCAACAACAATAACTGAGATCCGAAGTTTTATTGGTTTGGCAAGATATTATCGATGTTTTTTGAATGATTTTTCACTATTATATAATCCAATCACCATGTTGACTCGAAAAAGAGTTAAGTTCGTGTGGACGGAGGAGTGTGAAGAGAATATCAAGGAGTTAAAAATAAGGTTATCTAGTGCACTTGTGCTCACACTGCCTTGTAGTGGAGAATGGTTTGTGATTTATAGTGATGCATCCAAGAAGGTATTGGGGTGTGTTCTCATGCAAAATGACATGGTGATAGCTTATGCCTCACGACAGTTGAAAATCCAAGAGAAAAATTACCCAACTCATGATTTGGAGTTTGCTGCATTAATCTTTGCATTAAAGATTTGGAGGCATTATCTTTATGGTGAAAGGTGTGATATTTATACTGATCATAAAAGTTTAAAGTATATTTTCACACAAAATGAGATGAATATGCACCCAAAAAGATAGCTGGAGCTGATTAAGGATTATGATTGTTAAATTCATTATCACCCTAGGAAAGAAAACAAGGTGGAAGATGCATTAAGTCGACAAGACCATGCGAGCTTATCCATGATGAAGATCACAAAAGATCCAATATTTATAGATTTGCAAAGGATAGATCTTGGAATTATAATGGAAGGGGAAAAAAATTATATTTCTCAATTGAATGTTCAAACATCTATGCATTGGTGATTAAAGAGGAACAAAAAAAGATATAGAGTTACAAAAGAGGGTGATAAATGTTTCTGAATTCAACCTTTATTGTGATGGGATAATAAGGTTCAGGAATCGGGTTTTTGTTTCTCCCATACCAGAATTAAAGAATGACCTGTTGGATGAGGCTCATATTTCTTCATTCTCTATTCATCCTGGAAGCACGAAGATGTGCAGGGACCTGAAAGAGTACTTCTGGTGGGATGGAAAGAAAAGTGATGTTGCTGAATATGTCTCTCGATGCTTGGTTTGTCAGAAAGTTAAATCTGAGAGACAGAAGTCTAAGGGGATGTTACAACCATTACCCATACCCGAATGGAAATGGGAAAACATCACTATGGACTCTGTCACTGGACTTCCTAAAACATCCAAAGAAAATAATGTTATTTGAGTCATAGTTGATCATCTTACAAAGTCGGCACACTTCATTACTATTAAATAATATTTCTCTCTAGATCAACTTTCCAAGATATACATAAAAGATGTGGTATGACTCCATGGAGTACCACTTTCTATTATATCTGATCGAGATCCGAGGTTTATCTCGAAGTTCTGGAGAATTCTTCAACATACTCTAGATACAGAGTTGAGTTTCAGCACTGCTTATCATCCTCAGACTGACAGTCAGTCTGAGAGAACAATTAAAACTCTAGAATACATGTTCAGATATTGCTCTATGGATTTCATAGGTGGTTGGGATCAACACCTACTTTTGGTGGAATTTTCTTATAATAATAGCTTTCACTCCAGCATTCATATGGCTCCTTATGAAGCTCTCTATGGATTGAAATTCTAAACTCCAACTTGTTGGGATGAAGTTGGGGAAAGAATGCTATTAGGACCTGATCTTGTTGATGAGATGGCAGAAAAGGTCAGATCTAGTCAACAACACATAAGAGCAGCTCAGAGTCGACAAAAAAGTTTAGCCGACAACTAAAGAAAAGACCTAGAGTTTGATGTTGGTGATAAAGTGTTCATACATATATCTCTTTGGAAGAAAGCAATGAGATTTGGAAAGAAGGTCAAGTTGATCCCTAGGTATATCGGTCATTTCAAAATACTGGATCATTTTGGGAAAGTATTTTACCGATTGGCGCTTCCACCAAATCTCTCTCAACTTCACGATGTGTTCCATGTATCTCTCTTGATAAAGTTCATACCTGATCCTTCACATGTACTTAGCTCAGAATTTGAACCGCTGGAGAAAGATCTTTCTTATGAAGAACAACTGATAGAGATTATGGATCATAGAAAAAAAGTTCTACAGAACAAGACCACTCACTTGGTGAATGTTTTATGGAGGAACCACCAATTAGAAGAAGCTACATGGGATCTTGATGATAAGATGAGGGAGTGGTATCCTCATATGTTTGTTATGAAGTGATGAATTTCGAGGGAGAAATTCATTTTTAGGGGGATAGAATGTGACACCCTGATATTTTACGAGAAGTGAACAAAATTTATGTCTTATGTTTTACGTAACATCAAAGGAATCTTTCACGGCACACAACACTAGCTTGTCTTGCGTTACACGCAATCGCGACCTTCCTCGATAGCATGTGTAGTACGCAATACTGAGTTCCACTAAACAAATATATATTAATATAATATTGTAGCGCCCCGACCCCAGCTACACAGAGTCGGTTCATTACTTCGTAACATTGGAATGATCACAAAAGATCAAGTCTCGAAAGGCCGATTAGTTTAGTAGCCTTGGAAACACTAGATACATTCATAAGTCTTACATTACATCATAAAATGAAAAACTAATAAAAAAGTCTTCATAGTACACACTCATATCCTCTTCTGACTATCCCTGCAGGTCATTCCTAAAATACTTCTTCACATCCTGGAAAATATTAAAACATTGAAAGGGGTGAGCTCAGATTCTCAGTAAGGATAACAATATAGCGGAAGCTTTCATCAATAAACATAAACATTTAAGGCAATGTATAACTAAAACAAAAGCCTTTCAAACATGAACTTCAAAATAATATGGAAAAAGTAAAATGATATAATTCCATTCACTTCTTCACATGGATATTCTACTGGTCGAATAATCACATGCAATATCAATAACCACTTTCATAATGATGGAATGCATAATGCCAGACATTCTGAAACATTTTGTCAAGGCCTCGGCCAAGACGTCTAAAATGATTAAGGCCTCGGCCAAAATCAAAAATCAAATTGGGAAAGGGCCTCGGCCAATTCCATGTCTAGTTGTCTCATGAGACCTACCGATGCATCGAGGAGCTATAGCGGGCTCCACCCGTCACTTATTATGCCCACTGCATTCCTCATATGAATAGGTTTAAACATATCATAAACCATAACATAATCGTATCACATAAAACATGCATAAAGGAAACATAACATTTCCACATTTTAATCACAAGATATCAATACAAATCATTGATATAATAAAAACGCTTTCAAAACCATTTTCAATACAAAAATAAAAGAAAAGTGTAACATGGTATTTATTTTTCATTAAAAAAAGTATGGCTTGTAGAGGAAGCCGAAACTCAAATACTGGTCACGGCGGCGGAGAAGTCGTTGTCACTGCATATGTACGGAATGAAAAACATTCCCTTTTTGTCGTTTATTAAAACACTTCATATAAAAAAGATTCTTTTTGAATAAACGTAAAAGTCAAAGGGGTTTATACACCGTATAAAAGAAAGTTGTGTATAAAACCAAATATGCCTCAATGAAAGGAGATTGAGATGATGTCCTTAAAAAGATCATTTTTAAAATAAATTAGTTCTATTATGTGTATTCACTATAGGTACACATAAATAAAGTAAAAATACAAAATAATACATAATAATATCATAACATAATTTGAAAGTATGAGATTAACCCAATGGATGGAAGTTGGGTTAAGGAATTCCCTTACCTCGTGTCCGACATGACTCAACCATTCTTTATCCTCCTGAATAATAAACTAGAGTTAATATCTACCTTATTAAGAACCATTTTCAATTTCATTATCCTTTTTATATCACTTATTACAATTTAATGAACATTATGTAATTATTTAAGTTAATAACGGTCGTTTTGTCGATCTTTGGTACTTGAGTCAAAAATAAACTTCTTATAATTACAAGTTGTTCATGTGGTGAAACATCCATTATATCGAGAATTATATTCATGATTTAGTTATCATATATATCATATATATCTAGTATATACATTCATTCATAATATTACGTAACATTTATATGTAAGAAATGAAATGCACTGTTCATGGAGACGGTAAGCCGTACGTAAGCATGAACGCTTATTTCATTTATATTTCCTATTTAATGAAACCATAATGATATTAAGGTATATTATAATTCCATTATAACACCATATATAATATCATTTACTCCATCCTTTATACATCCCACATATGGTACTAACGATTCAAATCACATTGAGGGGGCGGTAGCCCGCATTTCCTAAAATGAAATTATCACGTTTTACCAATAATGGAAATCATAAAGGTATGCCATAAATGAAAAATAAAGAAGCTTAAGTAAAACATAAACATATTATATATCATATATAAATATAGTTACATCTTAATGGCCACCTTTTAAGGTGTTATATGAGTGTTGAACAATCATCGTTTCGTGAGGCAGAAATTCGCCATCCACAGAAACAGTATGTTCTTTAACCATTAGATGTAGGTGTGTGTAAGTGTAGCACGAATCCTTCTTATAACAACATCCTAGTATATTGAGGATACTTGTGTTGTTACAAATGAAATGAATAGAAAGTGCTTAGGGGGTTGGAGAAGAAAACTAAAACAAAACAACATTAGAGAATACATTACCTTAAAATCTGGTAACTCTTTTTGATTTGAGCCAAAGGCTTCCATGGGAAGAGTTCTTCCCAATTTGAGGCTTCTAGGAGTAATAGTGGGATGTTGAGAGAGTATTGGGGCATATTTTGTCCTAGCAAAATGGCTTGAAAGTGTGAATGATGTGGTATAGGTGGGGGTCTTTTATAAGTGGAGAGGAGGGTCACTCTTGGAAAGTAAAGAAAAGTCACTTTATCATAAAATGAGTTTCAGATTTTAGTGGTCTCACACCTACATAATTCGAGGCTAAGGTGATAAGGGTTAGCAATCTACCCATCCAATAGGCTTTGGACAAGTTTAAGCCTTGGATATTACATTATCTTTTCATTTTATTTAAATCATTAATTAATGAGGTAATCGCTGCATCATCATTGTGCCATTAAAAATTTAAATTATTTAATGTCTAAAAATTCCAAAAAAATAACCATAATGTAGGAAATCGTTTAAGATTTCTAATGAATATTTATGGTCAAAAATATGACTTTTATAACCCCATTTAAAAATTGTTTTAGTAAAATTACTCATGTTTGTGACATTTTTATTTTAACATTAAATAAAATGTTTTTAATGGAAGTTTCCCACTAAAGTGGCTCCATGGGGTCCCCAAGTTGACCCATGGATTTTCTTGGTCTGAAATTACTCATCCAATTAGGGTAGGACATGTGTCAATCTCATCTCATATTATTAAAACATTATTTTTACCTTAAACTACAGTAATTACCTCTAATCGCGATTAAGAACTTAAAAGTTACTATTCACAAAAAATTATTTTAATCTCATTGAACCACATTTTACTTATTAATTACAACCATGTATGTCAGATTTTTGAAAATCAAATGATAGAAGTGGTAATATTTCATTTAAACGAAAAATCAGTTTTTTAACTACCACTTAGTGGTTTCACTATTCATCAAAAATTGAAGTTTTTTAGAACAATGCCAAAATTTCATCCTAAGATATAATTGATATTCTGAATTAAAAAATGATGTATATTTTATGAAATTCCAAACATATAATTTTCATTAATTAATTTTATAATTAATTCCCGCTGTCACAACAAATAGCGTGTTTTTAAGAAACAATATATATCAAAAGATTGACAATTGTTTATGTCCAATTTCAAAGTGAAATTGATTCTAATGGACACCATTGGATAAAATGGTAAAAAAATATTCTAATTATACTTTAACACCACTCAATATTATAACTTATCAATATAAATTATTTTGATTAAATTTTTTTTTTAGTATTTATCACTATTCATAAAATTTTTGAAGTTCTCAGAAATTTACAAAAAATTCAACATAGGATAATTTCAATATTAGGAATACAAAAATGAATTACATTTTGAAATATAAATTTTCTATAATTTCAAAAGGTGGTTATTACTATTCATAACAGCTACATTGATTAGTCGCGGTGTTTTAGAACTCGAACTTGCTTACAATGCAAGCTATTGCATTATTGAAAGAGAGGCGTATCGTGGAAGCTCGGGGTGTTACATTCTCCCCTCCTTCAATAAATTGCTTCCTCGCAATTTTATATTTTTCGTTGAAAATAAAAGGTTGAAAAAGAAAATACCTTTATGGAAAACCCACATCAGAAATAATGTTAATAAAATTTAGCCTTAATAAGAGGGAAAGGGAAATGAAAAAGTCACCACCCAATTATGATCTCGATTTGGAGAACATTGGAGGAAATTAGAGACATATAATTGGAGGAAAAACATAAATATTTTTAGGTAGTTATTGAGGCCATCAATCACAATCAACTGTCAAATTGAGTGCCTCAAAGCCTTCAATCTATGTTGATTTAAAATATCATCAGTTCAACAAGACATACGGTATTAGGATAACACATTTTTTTGTTTTAATGCCCCTTTACTAAAGATTAAGAATTAATTTAATCATTGAATAAGAGATAGGTATATATATATTTATGCTTGACAATTAGAGTTTCATCCTTCAACTCATCTTTCACTCAAAAAGATTATAGAACTAAAAAATATTACACTTATCCTAATTGTATAAGGTTCTAAATGTTAACACATACCATTCAGATTAGTAAAATGATTTTGTAATAACCAGGGACTTCCTGTAGGCTAGTGGTAGGAAATAAAGCCCTGTCTCACTATGGTTGTGGGTTTGATTCCTGCAGCTTTTTCCGACGCGATAGGTTATGCCCCACCCTGAAAGTTGTTCTTTTCCTAAAACTATAGTATTATAATATTCCAAAAATAATCTTCATAAATTTTTTTATCCTTAAACAATACTATCCAAAGATCAACTTAATCCACTCCAACCTTTATAGTTATCCAAAATACCTCTGTCCGGACTTTCTCTAAAAGGTCTCTTAATTCCAAAATCAATTTATCAGATTCCTTAAACAAAGTAAAGTTTCTCTTATTGTCACATACTAAAAATATAATTACCTTCATCATATTAAAACCTTACTAAAATCAACAAGTACTGCTGTTCAATCCTTATATATATATCACATTATTCTAATAACCAGAATATAATCCATGAGTCCAAAAGAACCAATACATTAATTATTCCGCTTCAACTGTAGTCACAACATAAGATTGGCCTTGATCCCTTGGCCTTTTCTGAGGTATGTTTCACTGACGCATAGGAAATTCATTTGCATAATGACCCATTTCTCTACAATTGTAGCACTCAACATTGATATCCTCTTTCATTCCCTTGCAATCACGAGCCTGATGATCTTTTTATCCACATTTATAACACAATCCCATTCCTTTTAGGCAAGCACCGGGGTGATTCTTCCCACAATTATTACATAATGTAAAATCCTTCTTTCCCTTTTTCCCTTTATCCGTCTCTTGTTCCACCATTCTCTTCTTCTCTGGCTTTACTTTGTTGTTATAAGACTTAGAGAATTCCTTTTCTGTCTTGATTGCACATGAGACAATATCTTCGTATGACGAGGAGGATTGTGAGACTAATGCTCGACGGAGAAATGGTTTTAACCCATAAAAGAAATGATCAATCTTACTCCTTGGGTTATGTATATAATCTGCATCATGCCTCGCTAACCTTGTAAAGTTAGCCTCATACTTTGCGACATTCTCATCCTCCTTCTGCCTCAGACTCAGAAATTGCCTTTCCATATATGCTCGATGGTCATGTTGAAAGTATTTTTCTAACAATAGATCTTTGAACTCTCTCCATTCCATACTTGATACTTCTTCATCTTCCTTTGTGTTTTGAATCAATGACCACCATTGATCGGCATCTCCAGTGAGGCGGTAAACTGCCATGACAACCTTCTCCCTTTCGCTACTCCCCAAGGCATGGAATATTTTCTCTAAGGATTTTATCCATTGCTCAGATACTAATGGATTTGTACCCCCATTAAATGTTGGCGGTTGTTACCTCATGAAGTAGTCTAACATTGATCCTCCACGTTGTGGATCAGGGTGATCCATACGAGTAAGGTTATTATTCATAACATGAGTGAGTTGTCCCAGTATGGTAATAAGTTGATCAGGACCAGTTGTATCTCCAGCTCCACAATAATTATCTTGAGCAGGAGGGAAATCCCTACACGGAGTGCGTGCATTGATACGGTTTCCATTCCTTCCACTAGGTGCCATTTCTAAACAATGGCATAACCTATATTAGTTTATGAATCAAAATAAATAATTCCATACTTGTAAGATACTTAACATAAATTGAACTATTTATGGATATAATCCATAAAAATGTTTTCTTTGAGAAAGTATATACTCATATCCCTTCATAGTGGTTTGTAAAGAAAATGAGAATTATCCTAAGCATATCCCCCGGGAGTGTCGTAACCAAGAGTGCAGCAAGGCCCGTTGTCGTGCACCAGTTCCCATTCGAGTCTAGCTCAAAGCGGTGTTTTTGGGTTTTACCCCTAGGTACATCTATGCCAAAGCCTCCTCTACCTGCTCGTATCCAGACAGGGATGTATTTCTTGGAAAACTCACAACATCTCTACAATACCAAAATTCTAGGAGATTCTTCTATACTAATCCTTAAAGTCAATATTTGGGCTATGTGTTCTAATCAGAGTTTATCTAAATCTAGCTTCCAAGGTTCGTACTAAACTGCCTCTGATACCAACTGTAGCGCCCCGACCCCAGCTGCCCATAGTCGGTGCATTACTTTATAACATTGGAATGATCACAAAAGATCAAGTCTCAAAAGACCGATTAGTTTAGTAGCCTTGGAAACACTAGACACATTCATAAGTCTTAGATTACATCATAAAGTGAAAAACTAATAACAAAGTCTTCATAGTCCATAGTCATATCCTCTTATGACTATCCCTACAGGTCATTCCTAAAATACTTCTTCACATCCTGGAAAATATGAAAACATTGAAAGGGGTGAGCTCAGATGATCAGTAAGGATAACAATATAGCGGAAGATTTTATCAATAAACATAAACATTTAAGGCAATGTATAACTAAAACAAAAGCCTTTTAAACCTAAAATTCAACATAATATGGAAAAAGTAAAATGAGATAATTCCATTCACTTATTCACATGAATATTCTACTGGTCGAATAATCACATGCAATATCAATAACCACTTTCATAATGATGGAATGCATAATGCCAGACATTCTGAAACATTTTGTCAAGGCCTCGGCCAAGACGTCTAAAATGATTAAGGCCTCGGCCAAAATCACAAATCAAATTGGGAAAGGGCCTCGGCCAATTCCACGTCTAGTTGTCTCCTGAGACCTACCGATGAATCGAGGAGCTATAGCGGGCTCCACCCGTGACTTATTAAGCCCACTAGATTCCTCATATGAATAGGTTTAAACATATCATAAACCATAACATAATCGTATCACATAATACATGCATAAAAGAAACATAACATTTCCACATTTCAATCACTAGATATCAATACAACACATTGATATAATAAAAATTCTTTAAAAACCATTTTCAATACCAAAATAAATGAAAAGTATAACATGGTATTAATTTTTCATTAAAAAAAGTATGGTTGGTAGAGGAAGCCGAAACTCAAATAGTGGTCACGACGGCGGCGAAGTCATTGTCGCCGCATATGTACGGAAAGAAAAACGTTCCCTATTTTTCGTTTAGTAAAACACTTCGTATAAAAAATATTCTTTTTGAATAAACGTAAAAGTCAAAGTTGATTATACACCGTATAAAAGAAAGTTGTGTATAAAACCAAATATGCCTCAATGAAAGGATTTTGAGATGATGTCCTTAAAATGATCATTTTTAAAATAAAATAGATCTATTATGTGTATTCACTATATTTACACATAATTAAAGTAAAAATACAATATAATACATAATATTATCATGACATAATTTGAAAGTATGAGATTAACCCAAAGAATGGAAGTTGGGTTAAGGAATTCCCTTACCTCGTGTCCGACTTGACTCAACCGTTATTTAACCTCCTGAATAATAAACTAGAGTTAATATCTACCTTATTAAGAACCATTTTAAATTTCCTTATCCTTTTTATATCACTTATTACAATTTTATGAACATTGTGTAATTATTTAAGTTAATAACGGTCATTTTGTCGATCTTTGATACATGAGTCAACAATAAACTTCTTATAATTACAAGTTGTTCATGTGGTGAAATATCCATTATATCTAGAATTATATTCATGATTTAGTTATCATATATATCATATATATCCAGTATATACATTCATTCATAATATTACGTAACATTTATAGGTAAGAAATGAAATGCACCGTTCATGAAGACAGTAAGCCGTACGTACGCATGAACGCTAGTTTTGTAATGGAACGGACCTCTCTGGTCCATTACATTGGGGAATTTTGGTGTTGGAGGTGTTCCAGGAGGCCAAGGGGACATATCCCCAACACTTTTCCAATTTTCCAGTTCTGTGAACAGTGTTTCCAGTTTTATGAACAGTAACAGATCGGTCTCACCGATCGGTCTGGCAGATCGGTCTGACAGATCGGTCTCACCGATCGGTCTGACAGATCAGTCTCACCGATCGGTCTAGCAGATCGGTCTCACCGATCAGTTTCACAGATCGGTCTGATAGATTGGTTTCACAGATCGGTCTGACAGATCGGTGTCACAGATCGGTGTGACAGATCAGTTTCACAGATCGGTTTCACAGATCGGTCTGACAGATCGGTTTCACAGATCGGTGTGACAGATCGGTGTGACAGATCAGTTTCACAGATCGGTTTCACAGATCGGTGTGACAGATCAGTTTCACAAATCGGTGTGACAAATCAGTTTCATAGATCAGTTTCACAGATCGGTGTGACAGATCGGTGTGACAGATCAGTGTCATAGATCGGTGTGACAGATCAGTTTCACAAATCGGTGTGACAGATCAGTTTCACATATCGGTTTCACAGATCGGTTTCACAGATCGGTGTGACAGATCAGTTTCACAGATCGGTTTCATGTACAGTAACAGTTGGTGAACAGTGTTTCTAGACTCCTACAGTTTTGCCCCTTTTGACGTTTCCTTTGACGAAAAATACATTTAAAGCCTTATTTTTAAGGGCTCTTAAAGCCGTTTAAAATTCCATAAATCCTATATTAATTATTCCTAAGGCTTGGAATGTTTTACTTGGTCAACCGCGTGGGTTAATGCGCTCCGTTTTTAATGGAGAATTAACCGGATCTTAAACCGTCGCCCCATTAAATCTTAAAAATGGACGAGATATCATTCTTCCTGGTTCTTTTCCTTTGTTCTCGATTAAGAGGAACTAGAACCTTTAAATCCTTTCCATAGGAGTTGTACAATCAATCTTTACTCCTAGGATTGGTTCTGCTCTGTTTTTGATGCAACCAAGCTGTGTCGATCATTCTTCGACATAAGTTGTCGCGAGAGAAGGATTGTGGCCCGCTGTGTGGATAAAGGATGTCAAGAACTCTTCGAGGTAGGGGATTCATGGCTTCTCTAATTGTATATGTGAAATCGTAGAATTAGCATGATTTATCCCTTTGGATCACAATGAAATTGACCTAATTAAATACTTGAATCGGATTAAATGAATTGGTTGATCGCATGTTGTTTCTTTATACCGTGATAACGGTTTGCCTCATGTTTTCCTAGATATAGTGATATCTATGTTTTCTTTGATTTGTTGTTCGTTCATGATAGAAATTGAAAATTAACGTAAAGCCGGAATTAATTGTTAATTAATTGGCTAAAGATAAAGAGGCATGTAAATTAATCTGGTTGTTGCTGTTGTTGTAGTTCTAATTTGAGGATAATCAAATTAGGGAAGTAAGCATGGTTATTTAATTGTGATAGCTTGCTGATTAGGTATCCATGATTGGAACCTACGAATAACAAATCTGCCAATTCCATATGGATTAGAAAACAGATTATGTGGGAATTTCAAAAGGTTTCTGAGTTACCCGCTTGCTTGTAAGGCTGAATGCCTTGTGGTTTGGAGCTCTGAGTGCTCATTATGTTTGAAGGCTGAATGCCTTGTTGAAGGGCCGAGAGCCCATTTTGTGATGTTTGTTTTCCTGCTGCTTGTGCTGTGATGTGAGCCTGGATGGTTGTTGTGATATGTGGAGGCATGGAGGCCTTGTGGTTATGGCAGCAGATGATGCCTAGAGTGGCGAGATGCATCAGTTTATGCATGTGGGTGTCGGGGAGGACACCAGGGGTGATGGAATGGGATGGATGTGGTTGCCGGTTGCTTACGGGTTTCTTTAATGTTAATCTGCTTTTCTTTTCCCCACTGCTCAAGGAAGCTGGTCTTGCTACCCTTCTTCCGAAGGAGGCGAAGACGCGCGGGGTATGCCACGTGCTTTCCGTGTTTAGCCTCTCAAGGGATAATGGGTATATGCTCTTTCTATAGGCGGAAAAGACTCAACGGGTAGTATATCTACTCACCGTGTTGAGCCTCCTTTGTGTTTAGAAGAATAGGATGTTTTTTTAGAATTCCTGGGAATGTGGAAAAGTAATTCGGTAATGAATGTTTGATTAAATGGTGAAAATCCATGGGGATGGAGATGCTGGAATTTAAAGGTGATGTGAATCTTAAAAAGGAGCAGTTGTTTTTGCAAGTAATGCCAATTCAGTTTAATGTGGAATTTTTCATTTTTAATTAATGTTTAAAGAATTAATTAATGAATAGTGGAACTGATAAAATGAGAATGGAGTAATCTAATAAATCTCTACAAATGTTGGTGTGCATATAGGATACCTAGTCTTAGAAGTAGCAGCCTGGGGTCCGAGAGATGTTAGCTGCAGTTGTATCTGAGACTAGGTAATGCCCATAGTGTGGATGTGAGATACTTATATATATTCTTTACTTTTTGTGTTTCTATACGCTACTCCACCCTGACGGTAAGGGCAACTGACACCCCGGAGATTCTGAGCCCTGGGGGGTGTTTTCCCCAACATTCTGATGGGAGGTTGAATGGATGACTACCCCCTTTGGCCCCGCTCTCTTCTCTTGGTAGATACTTGTGCCATGAGGCACAGTGGTTAGTTACCCCATATATGTGTGTAGAGGGATGTAATGTCTTGTGGTTATTCACATGCATATATTCTGGATATAGTATCCTATGGACTACTATAGGTGTAACGTGTATAGGCTATGATGGCTTGAGGATCCTTACCCGGCGTATGGGCTGTAATGGCTTGAGGTATTATACCCGACGTATGATACACGTTATGCGAGCTGTGGTGGCTCCGGGAATTTACTTGGTTACTTTGGTTGTGGGGATGGTGTGGTGCTTAGCCCAGGTGTCTGTGGGCAAGCCTATGTGGTGCACGAGGTGCAGATTGTGGAGCATAGCCCAGGTGTCTGCGGGCAAGCCTTTGGAGAGAGATGCACAAGACGTATGTCGTTGGGGAAAAGCGGCAAACCAGTGGGGAAGTAGTAGAGGGGTACCCTTGATATTCTTTACTACATGCTATATTCTTGTATGCGTTACTTGGTGAGAGTAGCCAAGGTGAGGTTGGGAACATAGTACACCTGTTTAGGTGACGAGTTAGTTTCACTTGTTGTTCACTGGGCTTTAGCATGCTTTCTTTACCTTTGCATGAGAGGCTTGGGGAGGATCCTACTGAGTATACTGTTATACTCACCCTATGTATGTATAAACTGTTGTTCAGGTCACCTGGAGCAGGTTGGAGATCAAGCTGGTTACTACTAGCTTGTGGTTGGAGGAGGAGCTGTACGGGCTTGTGGTCGCTTCAGTTTTGCTTTCTTTTGGGTACTTTAAGTTTTCCCTTTCAGTTGTAGTACTTTTGCATGACATTTCATATATGTACTTGGTTTCCTTTTATATATCAGTTCCGAGTTGGAGTTGGTTGGAGTCTATTCTATCTCTCTCTTCTGCTTGTGTTCTCTTAGAGGGTAATGCCTCCCATTTGTATTTTTATTATACCCTCGGTGCTAGTCGCCAACTCGGGGCCTACTGGAGGCCGGACTCGGGGGTCATTATCTCCCTTCTCACATTGCTGGCCCAGGAGGGGTACACTTTGTTGGGAGGGGGTCGTGACAGAGTGGTATCAGAGGTCTGGTTGAGGGATAGGATGTAGTTCGGAGTTAGGCACAGGTGAGGATGCATGGGATGGTAGGGCAACGAAGTCATTCATGTTTAGCAAGTGGGGTAAACACTGGAGACCGACAGAGACATAGGAATTCATGGCCCCCTATGATCTGTTGCACAGACCATTAAGTTTATGATGGCTACTAAACAAAGTGATACTGGTTTCAGGGTAGAGACCTAGGAAAGGATCATGCATCATTATTCTTTGCGCCTGTGTTTGAATGGGTAGACCTTGGGATAGGTAACCTAAAAAAATTAATAAAACAAAATAATTAATTAATTAATGTTGAGTCTTCCATATTCCAGGCTTAGGAGCTCTAACGGTTGTTATTTTACTGGTATAGCTCCAGGTCGACGTCCTCGTCAGGTTTGCATAGAAGGTGCCCAGTAGGCTCTTCCAGCAGATCGCCGCCGGGTAGAGGTTGACGACGATGACACTTGGAGGAAGACACTCCGAGAGTTTCAGCGCCAGAGTCTACAGAAGTACGAGGGCTCCGTTTCAGATGCAGTCACAGAATACTGGTTGGAGGAGGTCGAGATAGGCTTCAGTTCGATTCGTGCTCGGAAGGAACACTGGGTGTCCTTGGTTGTGACGGTGTTGTGTGGAGCAGCGAGACAGTGGTGGTTCTTGTTCCTTGGGGACCGTAAGGAGTCAGCGATCTCATGGGAGGAGTTTCGAGACAGGTTTAGAGTCGAGTTTCTTTCGTCGACTGCGAAGGCGTCCAGTCGCCAGGAGCTTCTTACCCTTCGACAGGGGAGCTCCAGTGTTCGAGAGTTTGGAATCCGTTTCAGGAACCTTCTACGATATGTTTTAGACCTGTTACCAGATGATGAGGCTAGGGTGAGGCATTTCGAGGAGGCTTTGCGTCCAGAGATCCAGCGCCAGGTCACCCCATTTATGATGAAGACATATCTAGAGGTGATGGCGAGGGCAGAGGTTGTTGAGTGGACTTTGGCTCGGACCGGATCATCATGAGAGGGGAATAGTCATGATTCCTCATGAAGCAGAGCTGTGTTCCGGGGTTCCCGGTTTTCAGGACAGAAGAGTTTCCGTTCACCTGGGGGTAGGTCCCAGCCCTTCCCATCTCGTTTCTCCGGAGGCAGCAACTCCAACGACTATGTCAAGGGATCAGGTGATTGTTTTTCTTGTGGTGGTTGTGGTCATCAGCAGAGGGAGTGCCCAACTTTTCAGAGCAGTCATCGTGCACCAGGCGCTCCACTCCAGGTTCCTCCGTTGAGGCAGTTCCAGCCGAGGCAGCAGCAGCAGGTTTCACTAGCTTTAGATCACTCGAGGGTAGATGGAGCAGGCAGAGGACAGCCCCATGACGCTCCCCGTCCTCAGAGAGCAGAGTGTGGCCGTGGTGGTGGTCTTCATCAGGGTCAGAGAGGCTGTGGAGGTGGTCGTGGTCAGCTTCATGCTCTAGCGTTGCCAGCCCCAGGCGAGCCAGATGTCATTCGAGGTACCCTTTTCTTGTTTTCTACCTTGGTGTATGCCTTGTTTGATTCAGGAGCGACACACTCCTTTATATCCCCTACCCTTGTCCACGCTTTGGGACTTGAGGTAGAGAGGCTTCGAGTTCCCTTGGCATTGACTACGACAGTTGGAGGTCGAGCTAGCTTGTTTGAAGTATATAGAGATTGTGAGCTAGTGTTGGGGCAGCACCGCTCTTGGGGAGATTTCTTATGTTTACGAATACAACCATATGATGTCATCCTCGACATGGATTGGTTGTATTCGGTGCAGGCTATTGTGGATTTCTACAGGAAGAAGGTCGTTTTCTTTGATGAATATGGAGAGGAAGTAGTGTTTGTTGGCGAGAGAGATCCTCGGATGAGTCATAGACGAGTTTCATCCTTATCATCCATGATGGCTTGGATGATGCTGAATTCTTCAGAGGGTCAACAGTTGGCGTTTCCTAGGGTCGTAGAGGAGTACCCTGACGTCTTTCCAGAAGAGGTTGTATCCTTACCCCCTCGACGAGAGATCTAGTTTGGGATCGAGCTACAGCCGGGAGCGTCTCCTATCTCTATGTCTCCGTATAGGACGGCCCCTTCTGAGTTATGACAACTACGTATACAGCTCGATGGTCTGTTGCAGTGTGGTTTTGTTCGGCCAAGCGTGTCACCGTGGGGTGCACCAGTTTTTTTTGTGAAAAAGGCTGACGACAGTTTGCGGTTGTGTGTCGATTATCGTCGGTTAGACATTGTGACAATAAAGAACCGCTATCCTCTCCCGCGGATTGATGACCCATTCGATCAACTGAAGGGTGCAAGTTGGTTTTCAAAGATAGACTTGCGGTCAAGATATCATCAGATGCGTGTAAAGGAAGAGGATATCCCGAAGACTGCTTTCCGCTGTCGTCATGGGCGTTATGAGTTTGTTGTAATTCCATTCAGCGTGACAAATGCTCCAGCTATTTTCATGGTGTTGATGAATGATGTGTTCTGTGAATTCCTGTACCAGTTTGTTGTGGTTTTCATCGATGACATCCTTGTGTACTCCACATCTGAAGAAGAGCATGAAGAGCATCTACGAGCCATTTTGGGAGTTCTTCGCCAACATCAGTTGTTTGGGAAGTTGTCCAAGTGTGAGTTATGGGCTCGAGAAGTTCGTTTCTTAGGGCATGTTGTGTCCCAACAGGGAGTAGCTGTGGATCCTTCGAAGATATAAGAAGTAGTGTCTTGGGCAGCCCCCAAGACTGTGTCAGAGGAGCGAAGTTTCCTTGGTCTCGCAGGCTATTATAGGAGGTTTGTGGCTAATTTCTCCCGATTTGTGACTCCTCTGACAGCTTTGACCAGGAAGGATCAAGCGTTCATATGGACTGATCAGTGTCAGACAGCTTTCGAGTATCTAAAGGAGAAGTTGGTAAGTGCTCCAGTCCTTTGTCTTCCAGCAGAGGGAGTCCAGTTTGATGTTTTCTGTGATGCTTCACATCTGGGGCTAGGCTGTGTTCTCATGCAGCAGAGGTCTGTTGTTTCTTATGGGTCTCGACAGTTGCGTCCCCATGAATGCAACTATGCCACCCATGATCTTGAGTTGGAAGTCGTGGTGTTTGCGCTGAAGTTGTGGTGACATTACCTCATTGGTGAGCGCTTTGTGGTTTTCACTGATCATAAGAGTTTGAGGTATGTTTTCTCTCAGCGGGACTTGAACTTGCGGCCACGTCGGTGGATGGAGTTCTTGCAGGAATACGACTTCAAAATATCGTATACACCTGGGAAGGGAAATTTTGTTGCTGATGCACTAAGCTGAAAGTCACGTAATGAGGTTGTGCGTGAATCTGGTGATTCTTGGAGAGTCATGGAAGAGCTATCAGCTTTGCATCTTGATATGGGAGAAGTTTGGGGTAGAGGTTGCCTTTTCCAGATGACGGTGCAGTCATCCCTGATGCAGAAGGTGGAAGAGTCTCATTTGGGTGATCTAGAGGTGGAAGTTTGGAGAGACAGAGTTGTATGTGGTGAGGCCCCTGATGGTTGGTCGGAGGATGAACAACACCGAGTGTTGTATCATGGTAGGCTTTTTTTCCCTTGGAGATGCGCGAGACTGTTCTCCGAGTGTTCCATAGTTCACCCTTGGCGGTACATGCTGGTGTGACGAAGATGTACCGATCCTTGAGGAGTCAGTTTTGGTGGTCTGGGCTGAAGCGTACAGTTGTAGAATGTGTGTCTCGATGTTTAGTCTGCCAGAAGGTGAAGGCCGATCACCGTGTTCCTAGTGGTCTTCTCCAGCACTTTGAGATCCCTCAGTGGAAGTGGGAGGACATCTCAATGGACTTTGTTACAGGTTTACCTCGAGCTCCGGGCGGACATGATGCTATATGGGTGGTAGTGGATTGTTTAACTAAATCGGCCCACTTCATTGAAATCAAGGAGTCGAGCTCAGTGGAGGTTTTGTCGGGGCAGTATCTGGAGGAGGTGGTGAGGCTTCACGGATTACCTAGGACGGTCATTTCTGATCGAGATCCTCATTTTTCCTCTAGAGTGTAGAGAGGTGTCCATCATGCTTTTGGATCTCAACTATGCCTTAGCACTGCTTTTCATCCTCAAACGGATGGTAAGACAGAGCGAACAATCCAGACTCTTGAAGACGTGTTGCGCTCTTGTGTTCTTGATTTTGGAGGTTCATGGACGAAGCACTTACCCTTGGTTGAGTTTTCTTACAATAATAGTATTCACTCGACCATCGGTATGGCGTCGTTTGAAGCTTTGTATGGCCGGCCATGTCGTTCTCCGTTGTGCTGGACTGGGGTCGGAGAGTCCGCAATTCTCGGACCATAACTAGTGAAGAATACAACAGAGATGGTTCAGGTGATTCGTGAGAGGATGAAGACAGCACAGGATCATCATAAATCTTATGCTGATCAAAGAAGGAGACCCTTAGAGTTTAATGTTGGGGATCATGTGTTTCTAAAGGTGACTCCCCGTCGTGGGCAGCGAAGGTTTGGTCGCGGAAGTAAGCTTTCTCCCCGGTTTGTTGGGCCTTTCGAGGTGTTAGCTCGTGTTGGAGTTGTGGCGTATCGAGTAGAACTTCCCCCTCATATGAGTCGGATACATGATGTTTTCGATGTATCGCAGCTCCGTCATTATCTTCATGATGAATCTCATGCTATCGATTGGGGAGAGATCGATATTGACGATGATGCAACCTTCGAGGAGCGACCTGTGGAGATTCAAGACCACACGGAGAAGGTGTTGCGTGGGCGTTCTATCCCTTTAGTTCGTGTCTTGTGGTGACACGGTGCCATGGAGGAGAGTACCTGGGAGCGTGAGTTATAGATACGTGCTCAATACCCAGTGTTGTTTAATGTTTAACTCCTTTCATGTAATGATGTTTCCTCTCTGGTTAGATATTTCATGTTTTATTTATGTACCTTTGATGTGATGTTGTGAATGAATTGTTTGGGTATGGATTGTTTGTTCCCGGATGCCAGAGTTTTGTTCCAGCTTTCAAACAACTCATGGTGGTTTTCCCCTAAGAGGTACCTTATGGGGTGGTTGTTCGGACCCCTCTTTTCTTCTGGGTTGGTTTTTATTTCTCGAGGACGAGAATGTTTTGAGAGGTATCTAATGTAATGGCCCGGACCTCTCCGGTCCATTACTTTGTGGAATTTTGGTGTTGGAGGTGTTCCGGGAGGCCATGGGGACATATCCCCAACACTTTGCCAATTTTCCAGTTCTGTGAACAGTGTTTCCAGTTTTATGAACAGTAACAGATCGGTTTCACCGATCGGTCTGGCAGATCGGTCTCACTGATCGGTTTCACAGATTGGTTGGACGGATCGGTTTCACAGATCGGTCTGACAGATCGGTTTCACAGATCGGTGTGACAGATCAGTTTCACAGATCGGTTTCACAGATCGGTCTGACAGATCAGTTTCACAGATTGGTGTGATAGATCGGTGTGACAGATCAGTTTCACATATCGGTTTCATAGATCGGTGTGACAGATCAGTTTCACAGATCGGTGTGATAGATCAGTTTCACATATCGGTGTGACAGATCAGTTTCACAGATCAGTCTCACATATCAGTGTGACAGATCGGTGTGACAGATCAGTTTCAAAGATCGATGTGACAGATCAGTTTCACAGATCGGTGTGACAGATCAGTTTCACAGATCGGTGTGACAGATCAGTTTCACAGATCGGTTTCACAGATCGGTTTCACAGATCGGTGTGACAGATCTGTTTCACAGATTGGTTTCATGTACAGTAACAGTGGGTGAACAGTGTTTCCAGACTCCTACAGTTTTTCCCCCTTTTGACGTTTCCTTTGACGTAAAATACATTTAAAGCCTTATTTTTAAGGGCTCTTAAGGACGTTTAAAATGCCATAAATCCTATATTAATTATTCCTAAGGCTTGGAATGTTTTACATGGTCAACCTCGTGGGTTAATGCGATCCGTTTTTAATGGAGAATTAACCGGATCTTAAACCGTCGCCCCATTAAATCTTAAAAAGGGACGAGATATCATTCTTCCTTGTTCTTTTCCTTTGTTCTCGATTAAGAGGCAGAAGAACCTTTCAATCCTTTCCATAGGAGTTGTACAATCAATCTTTACTCCTAGGATTGGTTCTGCTCTATTTTTGATGCAACCATGTTGTGTCGATCATTCTTCTACATAAGTTGTCACGAGAGAAGGATTGTGTCCCGCTGATAAAGGACGTCAAGAACTCTTCAAGGTAGGGGATTCATGGTTTCTTTAATTGTATATGTGCAATCATAGAATTAGCATGATTTATCCCTTTGGATCACAATGAAATTGACCTAATTAAATACTTGAACCAGATTAAAAGAATTGGTTGATCGCATGTTGTTTCTTTATACCGTGATAACGGTTTGCCTCATGTTTTCCTAGATATAGTGATATCTATGTTTTCTTTGATTTGTTGTTCATTCATGATAGAAATTGAAAATGAACGTAAAGACGAAATTAATTGTTAATTAATTGGCTAAAGATAAAGAGGCATGTAAATTAATCTGGTTCTTTCCGTTGTTGTAGTTCTAATTTGAGGATAATAAAATTAGGGAAGTAAGCATGGTTATTTAATTGTGATAGCTTGCTGATTAGGTATCCATGATTGGAACCTATGAATAACAAATCTGCCAATTCCATATGGATTAGAAAATAGATTATGTGGGAATTTCAAAAGGGTTCTGAGTTACCCGCTTGCTTGTAAGGCTGAATGCCTTGTGGTTTGGAGCTCTGAGTTCTCATTATGTTTGAAGGCTGAATGCCTTGTTGAAGGGCCGAGAGCCCATTTTGTGATGTTTTTTTTCCTGCTGCTTGTGCTGTGATGTGAGCCTGGATGGTTGTTCTGATATGTGGAGGCATGGAGGCCTTGTGGATATGGCAGCAGATGACTCCTAGAGTGGCGGGATGCATCAGTTTATGCATGTGGGTGTCGGGGAGGACACCAGGGGTGATGGAATGGGATGGATGTGGTTGCTGGTTTCTTACGGTTTTCTTTAATGTTAATCTGATTTTCTTTTCCCCACTGCTCAAGGCATCTGGTCTTGCTACCCTTCTTCCGAAGGAGGCGAAGACGCGCGGGGTATGCCACGTCATTTCCGTGTTTAGCCTCTCGAAGGAGAATGGGTATATTCTCTTTCTATAGGCGGAAAAGACTCGACGGGTAGTATATCTACTCACCGTGTTGAGCCTCCTTTGTGTTTAGAAGCATAGGATGTTTTTCTGGAGTGCCTGGGAATGTGGAAAAGTAATTCGTTAATGAATGTTTGATTAAATGGTGAAAATCCACGGGGATGGAGATGCTGGAATTTAAAGGTGACATGAATCTTAAAAAGGAGCAGTTGTTTTTGAAATTAATGCCAATTCAGTTTAATGTGGAATTTTTCATTCTTAATTAATGTTTAAAGAATTAATTAATGTACACTGGAACTGATAAAATTAGAATGGAGTAATCTAATAAATCTCTTCAAATGTTGGTGTTCTTATAGGATACCTAGTCTTAGAAGTAGCAGCCTGGGGTCCGAGAGATGTTAGCTGCAGTTGTATATGAGACTAGGTAATGCCCATAGTGTGGATGTGAGTTACTTATATATATTCTGTACTTTTTGTATTTCTATACGCTACTCCACCCTGTCGGTAAGGGCAACTGACACCCTGGGGATTCTGAGCCCTGGGGGGTGTTTTCCCCAACATTCTGATGGGAGGTTGAATGGCTGACTACCCCCTTTGGCCCCGCTCTCTTCTCTTGGTAGATACTTTTGCCATGAGGCACAGCGGTTAGTTACCCCATATATGTGTGTAGAGGGCTGTAATGGCTTGTGGTTATTCACACGCATATATTCTGGATATAGTATCCTATGGACTACTATAGGTGTAACATGTATAGGTTATGATGTCTTGAGGATCCTTACCCGGCGTATGGGCTGTAATGGCTTGAGGTATTATACCCGACGTATGATACACGTTATGTGAGCTGTGGTGGCTCCCAGAAACTACCTGGTTACTTTGGTTGTGGGGATGGTGTGGTGCTTAGCCCAGGTGTCTGCGGGCAAGCCTATGTGGTGCACGAGGTGCAGATTGTGGAGCTTAGCCCAGGTGTCTGCGGGCAAGCCTTTGGAGAGAGATGTACATGACGTATGTCGTTGGGGCAAAGAGGCAAACCAGTGGGGAAGTAGTAGCGGGGTACCCTTGATATTCATTACTACATGCTATATTCTTGTATGCGTTACTTGGTGAGAGTAGCCAAGGTGAGGTTGGGAACATATTACACCTGTTTAAGTGACGAGTTAGTTTTACTTGTTGTTTACTGGGCTTTAGCATGCTTTATTTACCTTTGCACGAGAGGCTTGGGGAGGATCCTACTGAGTATTCTGTTATACTCACCCTATGTATGTATAAACTGTTTTTCAGGTCACTTGGAGCAGGTTGGAGATCAAGCTGGTTACTACTAGCCTGCGGTTGGAGGAGGAGCTGTACGAGCTTGTGGTCGCTGCCGTTTTGCTTTCTTTTGGGTACTTTAAGTTTTCCTTTTCAGTTGTAGTACTTTTGCATGACATTTCATATATGTACTTGGTTTCCTTTTATATCTCAGTTCTGAGTTGGAGTTGGTTGGAGTCTATTCTATCTCTCTCTTCTGAATGTGTTCTCTTAGAGGGTAATGCCTCCCATTTGTATGTTTATTATACCCTCGGTGCTAGTCGCCAACCCGGGGCCTACTATAGGCGGGACTTGGGGGTCATTATCTCCCTTCTCACATTGCCGGCCCAGCAGGGGTACACTTTGTGGGGAGGGGGTCGTGACAAGTTTCATTTCTATTTCGTATTTAATGAAATCATAATGATATAAAGGTATATTATAATTCCAGTATAACATCATATATAATATCATTTACGACATCCTTTATACATCCCACATATGGTATTAACGATTCAAATCACTTTGAGGGGGCGGTAGTCCGCACTTCCTAAAATGAAATTATCGCGTTTTACCCATAATGGAAATCATAAAGGTATGCCATTAATGAAAAATACAGAAGCTTAAGTAAAACATAAACATATTATATATCATATATAAATATAGTGACATCTTAATGGCCACCTTTGAAGGAGTTATATGAGTGTTGAACAATCATCATTTCGTGAGGCAGAAATTCGCCATCCATAGAAACAGTATGTTCTTTAACCATTAGATGTAGGTGTGTGTAAGTGTAGCTCGAATCCTTCTTATAAAAACATCCTAGTATATTAAGGATACTGTTGTTGTTACAAAATAAATGAATAGAAAGTTTTTAGGGGGTTGGAGAAGAAAAATAATACAACCCAACATTAGAGAAGACATTACCTTAAAATCGGGTAACTCTTTTTGATTTGAGCCAAAGGCTTCCTTGGGAAGAGTTCTTCCCAAAGTGAGGCTTCTAGGAGTAATAGGGGGATGTTGGGAGAGTATTTTGGCATAGTTTGGCCGAGCCAAATGGATTGAAAGTGTGAATGATGTGGTAGAGGTGGGGGCCTTTTATAAGTGGAGAGGAGGGGCACTCTTGGAAAGTAAAGAAAAGTCACTTTATCATAAAATGAGTTTCGGATTTTAGAGGTCTAACACTTATATAATTCGAGGCTAAGGTGATAAGGGTTCTAAATTTAACCATCCAATAGGCTTTGGAAAAGTGTAAGCCTTGGATATTACATTATCTTTTCATTTTATTTAAATCGTTAATTAATGAGGTAATTGCTGCATCATCATTGTGTCATTAAAAATTTAAATTATATAATTTCTAAAAATTCTAAAAAAATAACCATAATGTAGGAAATAGTTTTATCTTTCTAATGAATATTTATGGTCAAAAATATGACTTGTATAACCCCATTTTAAAATTGATTTAATAAAATAACTCATGTTTGGGACATTTTTATTTTAAAATTAAATAAAATGTTTTTAATGGCATTTTCCCACCAAAGTGGCTCCATGGGGTCCCCAAGTTGACCCATGGATTTTGTTGGTCCTCCATTACTCATCCAATGAGGTTAGGACAGGTTTCAAGCTCATCTCATATTATTAAAACATTATTTTTACCTTAAACTACAGTAATTACCTCTAATCGCGATTAAGAACTTAAAAGTTACTATTCACCAAAAAATTATTTCAATCTCATTGAACCACATTTTACTTTTTAATTACAACCATGTATGTCGGATTTTTGAAAATCAAATCACAGAAGTGGAAATATTTCATTTAGACGAAAAATCGGTTTTTTAACTACCACTTAGTGGTTTCACTATTCATCAAAAATTGAAGTTTTTCAGAACAATGCCAAAATTTCATCCTAAGATATAATTGATATTCTGAGTTCAAAAATGATTTCTATTTTATGAAATTCCAAACATATAAGTTTCATTAATTAATTTTATAATTAATTCCCGCTGTCACAACAAATAGCGTGTTTTTAAGAAACAATATATATCAAAAGATTGACAATTGTTTATGTCAAATTTCAAAGTGAAATAAATTCTAATGAACACCATTGGATAAAATGGTAAAAATATATTCTAATTATAATTTAAAACCAATCAATAGTATAACTTATCACTATAAATTATTTTGATTAAAAAATTTGTTTTAAGTATTTTTCACTATTCATAAAAATTTTGAAGTTCTCAGAAAATTACAAAAAATTCAACATAGGCTAATTTCAATATTAGGAATACAAAAATGATTTCCATTTTGAAATATAAATTCTCTATAATTTCAAAAAATTGGTTATTACTATTCATAATTGCTACTTTGATTAGTCGCGGTGTTTTAGAACTCGAACTTGCATACAATGCAAGCTATTGCATTATTGAAAGAGAGGCGTATCGTGGAATCTCGGGGTGTTACAAATATTTTGAATAGTATTATCTGAATTTTAAATTTTATAACATTATTATTGAACTTACATATTTTATAGAACCTGTTATTAGAACAAAATAAATTTTTCGGGTAAAATATGTATTTTTAAAAAAATGGAGTTTTGCCTCCTTTTGATGGGGCATCCACATTAAATATAGTTTTTGACATTTTTATAAGATCAATTTGACAAAATAAAATTCTTATTTGGAATCATGATATAAAAATTTACTTTGGATAAAATTTTCATATTATTCTGATAACTTTCATATTTTAATGAATAGTAAAAACACGCTATATTTTAATTAAAAACAACATTTTTCATCGCAATAATTTATATGGTTAAAATTAAATATTGAATGGTTTTAAAGTATAAATATAATATATCTTTACCAATTAATATAATTTATGTCATTAGAATTAATTTTACATTGAATTCATAGGTAAGAACATTTCAATCTTTGGTAATGTTTTAACTTTTAAAAACCCGTTTGCTTAACAACGGGATTTGTTTTAAATTAATTACTGAAAAATATGTGTGTTGAATTTTGAAAAATGGATTCTATATTTGGATTCAGTGGGTAAAAATTATGTTAATATGTTACTTTTATTTATTTTTAGATTATGAATAGTAACTACGGTAATTTTTATTTAATGCAGTTAAAGGTAAATCGGGTATTTAAAGGAAAATATAAAATTATATAATTACCCTCACACTTTCCAAAATCATATTGGATGAATAAAATTCTACCTATATCACCTAAGGGTTGGAATAGACTCATTTCATGGACTTTTGACTATGAAATAGTATAATTATTATTAAAACCAAAGAAAGTGACAACATGTCACTCTCTTAAATCTTATTAGTATAATAATTTAAATTTAGTGATAAACGTAATGAAACTTAGAAAATTAATAGTCTCCATAAAGCTAATAAAATTATATACATCATTTGAATTTTATTATAATTTTTAGGGAATAAATATTTATCATTAATTATGACACAATAGTGATGTTGAAATTATTTTATTGTTTGAAATATCAAATAAATAATTTTAAAAGTGTTAAAATTAATATTATATGAACTATTTAATGTGATCCACTAATTTTCTAGATACATATGACATGTTATGAATCTATTAAATTTTTTAATTCGAAAATATATTCTATATATATTTTATTTAAACTCAAATAAATGAATAGTGTCAAAATTGACACTATTGTTAATTTATAGAAATTACATTTTATAAAATAGTTTAAAAATCACAAAAATATTTAAAAATTGAAAATAAAAATATATATTGTCGAAAATGTAATAAAGTATACAATTATGGGTAATTCAAAACATATAAGTAATTATTTATATTGATTTAAAATTTAGAATATTATTACCAAAAATAAAATTAAATAGATTATATAAGGATAAATCATGTTGATAATGTTTAAAATAATTTCCAACATGTATAAATTTTATTGGATGATGGGATTACAACTCTATCTCATCTAAGATTTGTATTTGAGCCATTTTTTGATGTTTTTATGTGGGGTTGGAATTTATTATAAATTAATATTTCTTATAATTCCAAAGGTGCCCCTCTCCTCCCTTATAAAAGGGAACCTCCTCCCTCTCCTCCTCACACCACATTGAGGCTTCACGCTCAGAAAAAACCTTTCAATTTACTTCTCCACTTCTCTAAAAACATCTTAGAGATCCCGGTATTCTTCAAAGCCCTATATTAGTTCCCTAAGAAGTGATTTCAAAGAGGCGTATCGAAGAAGAGGTAATATCCATTACAAATTCTTTCAAATTAATTTCTTCTTTGACTTCTTCTTCTTTAGTTGTTTAATTATGAAGTAATAACATAAGTATCACTCATATACTGATATGTTATTATAAATATGAAACAGCCCTCTTTCACCTTCTATCTATCGTATGGAAAATTAAATCACCGCGCGTGCGTACGTACGGAATACCGTCTCCATGCCGTGATGTAATCTTTTTTCCACCAACACATTACGTGGATGGGTAAAATAGTGTTACGAATAAATATATATGATTATTATAAATTTATATGGATTCTGAAATAGTATACATACACTTTGATAAAATTCCATGATCATGGAAACGATATCATCGCTCGTGTGTACGTATGGCCTACCGTCTCCACGATGTGATGCGACTCGTTCTACATGATCTTCATTGAATAATGATTATATAAATGAATTTAATGGGTAAATATGATATATATTACACTAATACCATTCTTTAAATTCTGTATCTATAACCAAAAAATAATAATAATAATTTATTCGACAAAACACACATAAGAACATAAAGTAATAAACACCTAAATAACAAGTAGCAATGAAATATTACTAATAAAAAGATAAGAATATGACCATATATGATATCATAACCATGAGTATGATTCTGGAATTAGTAAATGAGATTTTTTAAATCATTATACAGGATTTTCGGACACGCACAAAGCATATCCGATCTAAGGAATGAGAAAATCTCGCAATCTCATTTTTTATCTGAGATTGTTTATAATTCAGAATTTATTGGGGAATATTTATCATCCAAATCCACGTTTCATCAATATGTAATATTATTTCTATCCTAATACAATTTTTTAAATCCAATTTTACCGATTGGTATGTTTTTAGTAAAATATATGAAAGGAATCTTTTGTTTTTTTAGTACGAGATACTATTTTTACTTATCCAGCCAAAGTACGAGAAGAATGTTTTTTTACTTATACGACATGAATGGATTTTTATGATTTAATATGAAATTATTTCCATGAAGCATCTTTTACATGTTTTCAAGCATCTTTTAATCAACTTATTTTAGATTTACATACTATGAAATGTTAAGAAAGGATAAATGTTTTTGATGTAGAAAGGACATTTTCCTCAAGAATGGAGTCCAAGTGTTTTATATTAATTATTTTCCATCTATTACAATATAGGGGTCTTTTACAATCCCTATGTTTACATTGATTTGATTATGTTATGATGGAATTAATTTTATGATGTCCTTTTTTCTTATATGGATGGCATGATGTTTAAGAATCCCATTTTTATTATATTGGTTTTGATATGATGTATGATTTATGATTTTGTGGCATACATAAGAATGGTTTCATTATGAGATGGGTGGGTCCTATATCTCCCTCTAATTCATTGGGAAAATATTTATATCTCATGAGATAAACATGGATGAAACGACAAGTTAATCCAGTTCAGTGATACAGGAATGGAACGAGGAGTGAACTCGGTTCAGTAATGGACTTTGTCCGCTATGATAGTCTTGGCAATGAGTCTTGAAAAAAATGAAATGATTTTTTATGATTATTTCTGTCTGCAACAAAGTTTCATGTTTTAAGTTATGATTATTGTGATTACATTTAACCACTATGATTTATCCCATGTTATGATATTATGATCTCTTTTGCAGGTTAAGATATTCAAAATGTTATGTTATTATGAGTATGATATGATTGATATTTATTTTTTTTACCCTTACTGAGCTTTTGAGCTCACCATTTTGTATGTTTTCTTTTCACCAGGTCAAGAAGAAAGTATTAAGTAGGATAGGCCAAAAAGGGAGTCTATATATAATGAAATAAATGGAATACAATGTAGATGATTTATGAACTAGTTGTTTATGTTTCCCAGTTTCAAAGACACTATACCTATACGGTCCTTTCATGGATTTGTTATATGTTGTAATAAGTGTTTTAAATTTTGTTGTAATAACAATTCATGTAATTTGTGGGTCGTTATACATGAACAATCTCATATCACGTGTCTTGAACACCCACTTTCCATGTACCATAAGCTTTTATTGGAAAAATTTAATCAATTGTCCTAACAAAATATTCAAACAAAAATAGACATCGGTACCCATATTTGTTTGGGTTGACTAATATTAGTGACTAAAGATTTAGGAACCCACATCTGTCTAACAGGTTTCTTATAATCATTATGTAATGTTATTTAAAAATAAACACTATTTGGTCCTGAAAATCATGAAATAGTAGAGAGTGTATAATAATTTGATCTTGACGAATGCATTCTAAAACTAGCTGTAAAACTTTATGTCCTAGATAGAGAAACAAAATTGTTTTTTAAAAAATTTGTTTTACTAGGTTGTTATCCTTTACCGGTAGTAAATTGGTGAGTAATCTGTTTACCTACCATTTCTACCAAATTATCTTTACAATTAGTATATGTTTCAAATTCCTTTTTCAATTGTTCATTACATAGATATTGTGCATTGTTTTATTTGAGTTATTGAACATTTTCTCACTTTCTACAGTATGGTCATATTTAACAGCTGAGGTAAGTGCATACTATTTCTTTAAGGACTTGTATCAATATTTTAGTACATTACATGTATCTTCAAGATTATTACAGTAATAATATATTTATTCTTTAGACATATTTTCAGAATCACATTCATCTACAAAAAATATAAATTATGTATAAGAGATTATATTGTTATCTCATATTTGATTTTCATAAAACACATATTCAATTTATTAACATGTTCATCATGTGAAGATTCTTAGTCAACTAAAATATCCATTGAAGAAGTCTATGATGCTTTTATAGCCTTTGTTTACATTCTATATTTGTCCTCATATTTATTTTTTTTACATGAGCTTGGGATAGTAAGCCTTTATTTGTTCCTTTCACTTAAATTTATAGTATACTATTTCTTGAGACATATCACTTATTTTCCAATATTTATTATAGCTTCCCTTTTTATCATATCTTCCTTTGAAATTAGGAATTCTTAAAAATTTATTCTTCTTGTAAAATCTCTAAAACCTTTTGTCTAATTGAGACATCTCTTCATCACTATCAGATGCTTATTTTTCACTATTCGAACATTATACAAAGACCTCTAATTTTCCTTTTTATTTTTGTTTATAGGTTGCATTATTAAATTCAATAGATTTTCATTAAGGATCACTCTCATCTTCCATGCTGAATTTTAGATCCTACTTATGCATCATTAGTTTCCCAATGATCTATTTTACAGGTTACATGATAATGTCGCATGACTATCTAATCACAAAGGTTAAGTTCTATCTATTTGGGAAGACATCTCAAAATCCTCTGGATTTTTTAATTTCTTGTAACATATCATCCATGAGAAATAATTGTGTTAACAATTTAGTTGATCCTAAGATACATGGCAGAAATAGGATCATTTAGTTTAATTTTAATGTTATCAAATTTAATAATGTATGTATTAAGACTCATTTAATTCAGACTAGAAGTTACTTTATGTCAAATAGGCAATGTATCCAAAATCTCATGGGTAGTTTTACATGAAGAAATTTTGTTAAATTACTCATCCACTAAAAAGAAATATAGAGCTTTCATGTATTTATAGTGGTTATTATAGGTGGTCTTGGATGGTTAATACCATGTTATTATATCAGTATCGAGAATCTTATACACATCTATGATAGAAGACCAAATTCCAATCCCATACTTTCTAAAAGTATTTTCATTTTAATTTTACATTGGGAAAAATTGGTTCCATTACTAAATTGTGGTCTATTTGTTAAAGTGCCTTCGAGTCTATTATACATAATAAAGAAATACATTAATAGAGTTAGACATTTATAATTAAAAAAATTTACAGATCATTAAATTGCAACTGAAATCACAATTGAATAGTTTCAATTACAGAGTCTTAACAAGGATATCAAACTCATTTAATAACCAATGTTGGTGGGAGTAGAGCACTCAAGAGAGGGGTGAATTGAGTATCTATAAATTTTTTTATTTAAATGTTTTCTTAAATGGATCCCAAATAAAAAAATATATTAATGTTAATAATTGTAACATGTTATGAATGTTTGACTGTTCAAATAACTTCATAGAAGAGTGATTAATTCTGAACATTCTCAATATCAGTTATTGATATTACTTTGGAATCTATTCTAATAAATAAAAAATTATAACATCTTTCCAAGATTAACTATCAAACTAAATCAATTAATTTTAAATAATACAATGAAAAATAGAAAACTAAAATAAACAACACCATGGATATAAAAAAAGTGGTTCATTCGCAAGCCTAGACATAATCTACTCTACACGGTGATAACCTGCCACCCACAAGTTTATCTTAAGAAACCTGAACCACACCCTGGATCGGGTTAAAAAATATTGAATAAGAATTTACAGGTCACACAACACCTTCCACAGTTCATCATGGGTATAAACTACCAGGTCACACATGGACCTCTTCCATAATTATTTGTGGGAGAAAACATGTATAAAAATATATGAGAGTAAGGATATCTTGTATCATTCTGTTTAGTGCAGGAGAAAGTGGGTATTTTAATATGTATAAACACATTCTGGTTGAAAGATAAATATAGTACATAATAGATCAAGGATAATGAGATAATGATAGAAGTGCTCTGTGTATTATTCTATGCTGCTCTAGTCTTCTAGGATGAAGTAGATTGAATAATCGAATCCTCTTACGTGAAAAATAGTATCACAAGTCCTGTGATCTGATTTTCTATTAGTTTTGGATCATGTCCTTTGTGCAGTTTTAATTTCGAGGAAGTTCTTGACTCTGATCAATGGTTTCCCAGATTTTTGGATTCGTAAATGCTTCATGTGTTCTTTAGATGTATTATGTAGCATGTGTTGGTTCTTTTATTAATAATGGCCGCACTTCTTCTTCTCTACAACATTAGTGTTTTTGGGAAACACGTTTATTATTATTCTTGGAGTGCATGTGTTGGAGAAAACAATATGAATGTATTATCCACCTTGTACCTTGTTGTATTAGGTGACATGTCTACAATGAAATATTATTTATGTTAGTGAATTTAAAAGAATAAAATATGACAGTTAGAAATTAAATTTATTATAAAAAAATATTAAAGAATAGTGTCACACTCTATTTAGAAATTGGGTCACCAAGAAATGGTGTATTCATATTTTCCTTTGAAAAGTTATATAATAATTATAGAATAATTGTATTGAAATCTCGAACTTGTAGCATAAATAGAGTGTTAGGATCACAATGTTTGGTCATTCTTCAGAAAACCAAAACTTCTGTCAGACTCACGGTTTCTCTAAAATAGCCAAATATCTATATATAGACATAAGTAGCAATATTCACAGAATGAATTATAATTAATCATTCATGATTCAAATCATTATATAATAAAATTAAATAATTTTTACAATAATAAAACATGATTTATATCATTTCGGATCAAAAAAAATGTTATTTAATGACATATAGAAACCACAAAATTTTACACTAGACTGGAATCAAATTAAATAGGATGTATAGAAGTTGTGATCATTAAAACATGATTAATACATGAGGAGTCCAAAAAATATTTATAAGTTTATTAAAATAAAATTTTTATTTCTATTTATGCAATACCAAGGGATACTATACTGCATCTTCATATACAAATGTAATTATGAAAACATTATTGATTGATACATGGTCACAATGCCAAATGTCCATATTGGAAACAATTTATAACATCAATGGAAATATATCCTTGTAAATAAAAATTAATTTAAACATTTTAATTCACAAAATAAAAATCGTCTTACAAATAATTTAGAAAATTGTTCTATTTTCATAATGCTTCTAGTTATGTTTAGAGACTCAATGGAATAATAGATAATCACGGGGGAATTCATTAATTTGAAAAAAAAAATTATAGAAGGAAGAATTATTCTATATTTATATACTTATACTATTCATAGTTCTAGTATATAATATAATAAAATTATGTGTAATTTTCATAGGACATTTATTAGTCTTTGTATGTGCTCAAAATAATCTAGTCCTTGTAATATAAGAGTTATTTATCAATAATATTATGGAATTTATAGGTTGAAATATTTTTTATCGATATAAAAATTCTCAAATTAAATATATTCCCAAATTTACGTTATTATCATATACCTCGGTGTTTGTTTCCATCAATCCCCATAAATCCATGAACTAGTTAGAAATGTTACAAAGTTCTCATAACATATTATATTGCTCCACATGAAGTTCTTGAACTATCATTCCATTATCATTAGTATTTATGTGATAATGATTTCTGTCTCTATGATGATTTTGAGAAATGTTCCCATCCTTTCAAAAATATTAGCACAACACATTTCTAAGATGAAAATCCCCCGAGTTCCATTTCACTAATTCATTTTACAAGGGAGTTTGTTGATTATTTTCTTACATTTCATTGTAAGGATCCTAAACAAGTAATCTGTAATTATATTCTTATTATTCTATCTATGAAACCATTTTTATCCCCAAATTATATCTCCACCCTAAGAAAACCTCAAACTATTTCATCATAACTCTTGAATTTATGGATTACTAAATCTTTCTGTAAATAGTGTATCATCCCGCCAAAAAAAGTATCAATATTTATATCAAGGTCAATGAAAATTCCTTGTGATATATATAATGTGTCTTATAATTCATTCACCTCTAATTTTATTTATCTCATGGAATTTATATTCTCTCTTTTTAAATATGGTGCATGTAAAATACATCATGAAAAATATAATTTTGAAATATTCCCACTCCACATCATCAATTTCATGCATTGTCTTGCTATTAATGATTAATATACTTCAGTGATCAAATTCTCCCTCTAAATGAATTATTCTATAACTAATTATTCACCCTTTAAAAATACATCATTATCTACATGTTTAATTTATTTATTCATCACATGAGAAAAAATCATCAAGAAAGTTTCAATATCATTATCCATATTATTAGGAAAAAATTCATTATATTATTCATTTCTAATCATGTGGAAAAAAAATCATTTATTTTAAAAAATAAAATTAAATAAAACATTTAATATTATGAAAGAAAATTTTATGAATAATTTTGAAAATAAATTACAAGGTATACTTTAATCATAATGGTTTCCTAACATATCTCTCATTAGAACATATAATTTAATATTTTTCTTTTTATAAGAGAAAAAATTACAATTTCCATACATACATTCATGTTGGTTGGTAAAAAATTCATAATAAAGTAACATCCACTCAGAGTGTCCAGATAGGATCAAAATTGGACTCTCTTTTTTCATGGTGAAGATCATGTTAAAAACATATTTTCTCATTTTATGATTATTACCCCGATATAAAAAAATTCTAGAGACACATTCTCCTTTACAATCAAAACATGATTTACTTTGCATTGAATTCACTCTCCTTATAATTAAGTAATAATTATATTGTCTTTTATTATTTATACTTATCACTATGTTTAATAATATCTTTTTAGTCTCTGATTCCAAAAATAACTAAACCATCCATTGATACCAAGTATGGTTACCCAACATTTATTTCATTTTTTAAACCATAATTAAATACAAATATAATGCATGAATAAATCATAATAATATTTTCATTATTACTATCTATGAAAATATGTAAATTTTAAAAGAGATATTTTGTATATAAATTAAAACATAAATAAATTTTTATCTATCTTGACGCCTTTGATTAATGTCTCCGCATAAAACATCTCATGACATTATATTTTATGGGCACATTCATATAATGAAATATTTGGTCATATTTCCTGGTAAGGGTTACACAATGTAATTTACCAGTATAAGTTAATACGAATCATAATATATGAAATTCTTCATAATAACATTTAGAATAATGTATTTACAAGAACATTATATCATAATTCATTACATATAAATGTCACTATAACATAAACCTGAGAAATTCATTAACATGTAACAAATGATCACCATTAATGTATTATAAAAAATACCATTGATTTTAAAAATTTTATCCTACTAAAAATGAAAGGACTATAAAAATTTATCATGAAAACGTTATCACTAGATATTACATCATTACATATTTTTTTCAGTTCTATTAGGGCACATTATTCATATATCTACCATTATCTGTTACACATTGGTCATATGTCATATATTTTTTTTATCATTTTTATCCATGTATAAGTATTTTAGGGTTCATAAATTGATATAACCATGATACATATAAATTAATACAATTGAATGGAAATTATGATTGTCATTAATGATAATAAAAAATAGCATTAAAAACCTAGGGTTGATTTTTTTAGAATAAAGTTTATGAAGATGGGTTTAAAAAATAAGTTTAATGAGTGGTATATATGGAAACTCATTGAAAATAAATCATAGAAATCATGGGGGTGTTAAAGAAACATTACCAAATGATAATTGATAATCAAAATACTTATAAAAATGAAGAAATTGAATTGAAAGAGTGAAGGAAGCCTCCTGATGATTCATCTTGGAGATATATGGGGAATACAAAATGGACTATAATCTCCATGGTAGAAATTCAGGAAAGGAAATGGAGAGAAAATTATCATACAATGTGTTGTAGTTGAAATGAATAGATGAATAAGTGTATATTTATACATATAGAGGTGTGGTTTTAAGCATTAAAATAATAGTTATTTTATTTTATAATACATCTTCTTGTTGCTAATATAAATAATAACTAGTTCTGTTGTTTATTAATGAATTATTGATAGTTTATAAACATTCATGTCCATCCCAATTTAAAATTAACCTTCCAATAAATCAATGTAATGCATCAAATCCAAAAAATTGAAAGTTGAATTTTATTTATCATAACATTAATATATATATAAAATTATAGACACAAAAAAATTATATCAGATTATTTTTAATACTTGTTAAATATAATTTTTATTTAATAATGTTTTTTATAAATTGTTTTACTTTATTTTTTGTTTATAATGTTTCCATAAAATCATGGTATAAGTAAATTTTTTAACCAATATAATTTTAAAAATATTATAGATTTATATTGAAATGAAAATCATAAATTATGGAAAATTATTTTTATTTATTACATTGTAAACAGCGTATCATTTATAAAAACTACTTAGGAAATTATTAATATATATTATCATTTAAAAAAATTACAATTTTATTTCATGAAAATAAAATTTATTTAAATAAAAAATTAATGATAAAATATAATTTTACATATATATTGTTTCAAAAAATAAGGATTTTTTTTCTCCTTCATAATCTAGATACTCACATTGTTGTATATTAACAACAAAAAAACCATAATGAGAAAAAAATTTATTTTCTAATGGTCACAATTACCATTATCGATGATGGATAACATTCTTTGAATCAAAAATCATATTTCATAATAAATACACCAACATTATCACTTCCACATTATATACATACAATAATCCATACAATTCATTTCATAATGTGTATTGTTTTGATAATGATACACATAATTTTTACAGTTATTATGGATTGAGGGAAATGAATATAGAAAATCCAGCCTATAGGGTTTCTTTTTGTAACAATATTATTTTTCATTTTGTATTCACCATTACTATATTTAGTGGTAGTATATTATATCAACAAATAATTACTAATGTTCTAAATAAAAATAATTGTCTTTCATGTTATCATAACAAAAAAAAGTTAATACAAATATGTGTTCTTCAATTAATAACCTATATTATTTTATAGGTTGTTATTAGATGGCATATGAGAAATCCTATAGAGATATGAGATTAAACCCTATATTAGGTCAAGGATTATTGTTTATGAATTGGAATGAATATTTTTAAGGGCCTATGGGAAAGATTTTTGTGACACAGAATTGTTAATGAGCTCATGATGTGAGTGGTATTTTTATGATGTTTGAATTACACTATCGACAACTAGGTTGGGTTCAGAATATGAATAATGATGATACTTTAGTGTGACTACTACATGATTATTTCTTTATTTAATGTGATAGATTCATCTATGTAATATAGTGGATGACTATATGTGTTGGATAACTATGGAAATAGGTTTTACATTAGCAGAATTGTTACTAGAATAGTCATTTTTTGTTCATAGATTGATGATATATGATGTTTTGATGTTCTCGAGATATGTTGTAAGGTATTTAGTAAATATAACATTAGATATTAGATTTTGATCATCTGATATGTATTATATCTCCTATTTCTCTTAGAATATGTGTTCTTAATCGTGTGAAGGTGGTTGAATATGGTCCACATTTTTAATGAAAAGGGACATCAATTACATCCATTACTTTAATGGGATTATATTTTTTGTGTCATATAAAGAATGATAAGGAATCATTGTGGTTTTGATGTGTCATAAGACCCTAACTTGAGAGATAAGGTGGTAGTTCAAATAATAAACTCAACTTGGAGGAAAAGGTGTTGGTATAGACTTTTATAATTATGATGGTTGGTTTAAGATACGATATGAAATATTACAATACCTTAAGAGGTATTATTTATTTTATGAAAAGATCATATCCTAAAGTGAGAAGCATGTAACAATAATTTTCCTCGAATGATAGGGTATAAGTTAGAATATAAATTTCATTCTCAACTATTAGTGTTATGTTGGTAGGTGTCATCTTGATGTATGGATGTACATTGAGTGAGATTATATTGTTAGTACCATTCCAATAGTGATAAGTTATTAATTTAGACATGGTAAGACACCCTATTCAATTTATTTAGTTATGATTTGGGAATTAGTGTGGAAATATAAATGGAGTTTTAAAAATGGGGTAGTATAAATTGAATATTTGACTTATTTTTGAAGAATACGGAGATTGAAAATGATTACTGTCATTCTGTCCTTGTTTGAACATAATGACCAGAACAAAATGATTATCTTTTTTTTTCTAGGTAAATTATTCTTGAATACATGTGTGTCATTTTTTCAATTGGTATCAATTTATGAGACCCTACTATGATGTATTTTTCACACACTATATGATAAAATAGATTCATTAGAAAACCATAGGTCTACATTCAAGTTGGTTATATGTTGTATACTGAATCCGGTCTAGGTAGTACAGTGGGATTCTATATTTGGATTGATCCATGGGACTTAGATGAATGAAACCCCTCTAATATAGTTTATTTATTTATTTATGTTTTCTATATTTAACTGGAAATGTGGTCATTTTGATTTTTTTGTGACCATAAATGTTGATGTGGAATAGTTGATATAAAATTATATGTTTTTTATTTAACAAATAGTAGTGTCCATTATAGATGATTTCTGGTTATTTAATCTATAATTTTAATATTATGTAGTGTAATGTATCACTTATAATTTATTTAGGAAATGTTTGGTAGTAACATGCATCTTTTATATGGGTAAATTAACTAAGGTTATGTGGAATACGTAGATTTCAAACAGGTTGTCCACACTTGGTTTTTTATAAAATTATTTTCAATGATGATGAAGGTATCACGATTTAATTATGTATTAAGGAGTATGTCATTAATGATTGTGATAGTTGAAACGAAATATTGAATAATAAAAATGGATAGCCTGTTCTAGATTTTACCATTGTTTAAGTAAAATATGTAACACTTTGTTTATTGTAAACATACATTTTTGATAATCCAAATATTTTAAATGATTAGTATATTTTACATTTTATATGACACATAACACCGAGATTAAATAAACCATGAATTACTATTATTTAATATAACAGTTAAAAACTGTATATTTATTTTGATAAAATGAATATGAATAAATATATTATTAAATATATATACATATTTCTTTAATAATACAAATTAAATTTATAATGATAAAGATGATAGCACTAAAATTTTAATAAATTCATTTTAGGCATCAAAAATATATTTTCATAAAAAAAGGATTCCAATACATTATTTAGAAAAACTCTATAGATAATTTCATCCAATATTTTATATTTTATTTGACAGAATTGATATCACATTTCAAATCATCGTATCAAAATTAGATTATGGATATATTTTTTGATTTCTCAGTAATGATTTCATTTTCAGTGAATAGTAAAATTTCAAATTTCAATAAAAGATTAATTTAATATAATTAAAAATTATAATTATGATTTCAAATTTATATTATTTTATTAAAAAATCATTAAATTATATATATTTTAATAAAATACCCAGGAAGTAGTAATGTCCCATGTTTTGGTATAAGATTATTTTAGGTGTTAAAACAATTTTTCAAGAAAATAGTTTATGTACAGGAATTCCTTTTTCAAATAATATTATTAAATAAATAAATAAGTATACATTATTTTACTAAAATTGGCATATTTTTATTTCAATTATATTATTTATAATTCATTTTACGGCTTTTACTATTCTTTTTATATGAGTAAATCAGACTTTTTATTACAAATATATTTCTCTAGAAACAATTTTCATTAAATTTTGGATATTTATATTAAGAATAATTACAAAAATATATAGTAATTTAATGTTATAATGATTATTACAAATTTTTATTAATCATAATATATATAATTTAATTAGTTCAACTTAATTTATTTCATTTTTATGATAAAAAAGGAAAATATTTTCTATCTTTTGAAAAGTTGTAAAATAGGGTCTCATCAATGGGGTAATGCATTGAAATATCTCTTAAATTATTATTTATCCAATATTTTGTGTATTTTGGAAAAAAATTAATCATTTATGGAGATAAAAAAATAATTTTTAAAAAATATTTTGAAATTGGAATCCCAAGATTTATTTTCAAAAAGAAAAGTTTTATATTATTGCAATTAAAAAATATTTTTGGGTCAATAAATTTTATAAAAATGTTGGAATATTCTATTTTGTTTCGTACATTTTAAAAAATTAACAAAATATGCAATTTTTTAACCAAAAAAATCCATTGAATTAAAAATATTACATTTTTATAGGTGAAATTATTTTAACGTTTAAATCATGTATTTTACTACAAGAAGTTATTCATTAGTCTTATGTTATTATAGTAAAATAAATTTTTGGAATATATTAAATTTGATAGGATAAAAGTTATTTCATATTTAGAACATGGTGTCCAAATTTTTTGAAATATCGCCTTTTTTTAATATAAGTATGGTCCCATGATAGAAATATAAGTTCTAATGGATAATGTTAATATGAGTGTTCAAAGATTTAACTATGGGATACTACAAATAATATATACAAAACTCTACTCGATATGACTATTTTTGTTTTTAAAAATCTTGTTACATATTGTCTCTAATTGTTTTAAGCCTTTCTTCCACATTACATGATTATTATTTATATTATTTATTGATTAAATTAATTCCCTGTTTGTACTTTCCCTCAAATGAAAAAACAACCCCCATATCATCTCTTTCTCAAAAAATTTCAGCACGAAAATTCATCAAATCCTTACCAAAATCTCTTTCCAAAGTTCATCCCCATGAGCTTGAGGCTCTACTATCACGAAAGGAACATCCTTGAAGGATTAATGTGTAATATATAGTCTATTTTTTCAAATAATATGTATCAAACATATCCAAACTATTTAATTTTATTTATTAACATATCTATATAAAATCATATTTAACCATTATAGTAATGTAAATTTTGTATATACACTATAATTATAATTCATATGACTATATAAAAAATATTTACCATATCATTTTCGATGAAATAGTGAATAAAAAATAATTTGTTTATATAATTGGACTACCACCTCAACAAAGAGAAGTATTTCATTTTCAATCACTACTTCATATGGATATTTAAATTGATTTATTTAATGTATATATATAACATTAATGATATAATTTTAATTTTTTATATATGTTAAAATAATAGTATATTACCCTTACATCTATTATAAAATGATAACAATGTCAATGCCTAACTGTGGTTTACGACCTCTTTAAAGCGAAGTGATTTTTTTTCATTATTTACTCTTTCACTGATGGCTATAGAATATTAAGTAATATATAAAAAAAATTATTATTTTTTATTTAAGATGTTATTGAAAAATACATATTCTATCATGTTAAATTTTCTAAATATGTCTTGTAACTATTAGTACTATATCCTTAAAAGTCACGACTCCGAGTAAACCAATTATGTAATTAATTTTCTAAATAAAATAAATGAATAAAATTTTTATTGATAGAATAATATAAATTAATATGTTATAAATTATGAAAATAATTTATTTAATTATAATATATAATAATTAAAAGACATTTATGGTAAGGCTAGACATAAGGTAAAAGGATTATTAACTTAATTTTAATTCATTGGGATATACCTTTAATTCTTATATAATGAAATACCAAGATTCAATGTGAAATTAAATGTGATTTTATTATGTTTTTTAATATATTATTTTCGTATAAAATTGTAACACATATTCACTTAAATTTTTAGTTAATACTTAAAACGCAAAGTCTTTCAAAGAATTATTCATCTCAATATTGTTTCTTTGATACAAGTCTTTGAATATACAACTATATCCTTTCAAAAAAAATTATACTCTTTATATTGATATATTATATCTGGATTGATAATTTCATTAATATATGTTTTGTTCCTTTGAATTTTACTCTCATGATATGTTAATACAATCTGTTCAAAAATTTCCTAGGGGTATCACTGTTTAAATATCAATTCATTCATGAATATATCTTTATATATGCCATGTATTATTTTGTTATAGTGAAATTAACACAACATAAATATTTTTGAAATGTTATTTTAGGAAAAATGTGGGTTATATATAAGCATGTCATTTTCCTTGATTCAATTAATTTTTATATCATTAATTACCAGGATAATAAAAATTATTGTCTCAAACATCCTTCTTTGAGACATATATTTGATTAATCCACAAATATTTATTTACACTATATATACCTTAAATCCTGAAATATTATATCTTTACACATTTTAAACCAATGGTATTTTATGTTCTTATTTATGTATTTATTTTTAACGGTTTTTTGTTAAATACTCCAACATGGATTTTTTGTTTAAAAACATTATTTAAATGATTTTTAAAAACTTTAATCCAGACTATTCCTCCATATTATTTATCTTATACTAATAATGTTATTTTCTAAAAATATTAAATAAAATAGTTATTTTCCATGTTATTGGATCATCATTATATAAAATATAACAGCATTTCTTAGAATTTTTTTAATTGGACACATTAAAATCTCCTTAAAAACATAGAATAAAAATTTTATTTTCAATGTTTATCACATGAATAAATTTTAATAATATACTTATTTTTATTTTATTTAAATAATACTTTTTATGATTCTATTATTATTTTATAATGATTTGTTTTTCAAAAATTATATAAATTTTGATAAATTGTTACCAAATGAAATAGGAATTTTCCATTATGTCTGATTTTTTTTTAAAAAGAACTTTTAATAAAAAGTCATTAATATGAATAATAAATTATGGTTATTCTATATAACATAGATAATAATATAATGATTCCAAATATATTATTTATTAGGATTTTTTATAAGGATTTATTTAAGGATTTTTTCAGGAAAACATTTTCATCTCCACAGATAAATAAATTTTTAATAGAACCCAAACTATTGTTAACATATTGATGTTGAAGACTATAGGTTCATCAAATTTTATTCATGATTATTAGATTAAATTTATTTTTTATGAATTGAAATCTTGATAAATCTTATATGATGGGTGATCCTAATACATCCTATACAACTGGCTAACCTAATACAACATATAATATGGGTGAACCCAATATAGCTCCCCAATCTATAAGAATTGTTTCTTGTCATTAAATTAATAAAGATGATATCTAACAACATATGTTTCTTTTATATACATTATTGGGATCCAGTTATTTTGAAATAGACTGAGTACTGATGATAAAGGAAATGTTTCATGATTATAACATATTACTTTTATGTTTTTTTTTTGTGTTTTTATGGTTTCATTGACTCATATTCAGATCACATAAATCATGAATATATATTGTTAAAATTATTATCCTTGACATTGAATTATTCCATTCATAATGTTTAATTTTAAATTATGTTAAACAAATTTTTTTTCTTTTTTATTCTCATCCACTTGGAATATATCCATAAACACTTGTTCTAATTTTATTACCAGTGATGACATTGAATATTTATTTTTTATTTTCACCCTTACTATGAATTTGTTCAAAACCAGGTAAAAAATTAATTTTCTATAGGTCATGAAGAATGATTTCATATAGATTATTTTTAGAAAAGAATAATTTTTTAAGAATTAATTTGGAGATTATGAAGACTTAATTTGGAGAAAGAAAATATAGGTATAGTGGAAACAATTCTTCGCTGATGAAATGGGTTTTACTTTAAAAGTGCTTGTACTAATTCTCTATAACCTAATAACAAAATGTCATTTTAGTATGTACTTTTTCTAATACGTATATTTTATAATATATATTTTTTTTGGATAAAATTGTTTCGTGTTTATCTCTATAAAATAATTTTTTTTACAGATTATGTTCCTTGCACTGAATTTGGGAGTGTGGGTTTGTTGTAGTTATAATTTATATTAGGTCAAAGGTGTAGATAAATAATTATATTTTGAAATTATTATGTCATGTTAAATGATAATTTATTGATACCATCATGGTTTAAAATATTTTTTGTTGATAAAAAGTTATAAATAATGGAAAATCCATTTTGGTTTTATGTGAAGGAAATTTAAGGTTATTAATGATATTTTGGATGGTGTTTTATTATATGCATATACATTTTTCTATTATATGTATCATTTAATTTTACTTGAATGATTAATTGTGAAAAAAAATTTTAAATTTTGGGTATGTAAGAATAATTTTACAATTTAACATTAAGGATATTATTTTATTATTTGTGTTATTTGTGATATAATATTAATTATTTATTGAATAATTTATATATTATTTTTTTATTGAATTGTTAATATTAATATATTATTTACCCATATATATATGATTAATCATTTTGGGTATTATATTAACTAGATCAAAAAATTATGATTTTAGTAGATATAGGGTGAGATTTATTTCATTATTTTTTATACCTTATGGTAAATAGAAAAATATTATAGTTCTTCAAGTATTAAATATTTTTTCTCAATATTTCGAGAAATATATGAGATAATGGTGTCAACATATTGAAAAAAAACCAATGGATACAATTTTTAAAGACCAGTAAAATTAAAGGAAACTTTTTTCTTAAATTTCCTGGGAATTTTATAAGAACGCAGTTTCTGACAGTACCTGATTCTGAGGCCTGGTGTGCCCAAAATCATTTTTCGAAGTTTGGCTCAGGTACGTTCAGTGAATTAATGAGTAGGTTTTTCTAACTTTTTAACCGGTGCTCGGAATCGAATTCTGAGGGCATCGATGGAATCGCAGCGTTGATAATTGCTTAGAAACACCTTTTCAGGAGTTGTGTTTGCTCCGGTGTGGTTTTTAAATTATTGGGTTAAGGAAATGAATAAAATAAATTGGTCGCACCATTTATTTTATTTATGTTTCCTAACCAATGTTAAGTGGGTGATGTGGGACCCACAATATCCTACCCACAAGGTAGGATATTTGTGAGGTGGGACCCACACGAGCCCCGCCATTTATTTTCATCAATGTAACGCACCCACACCCCCCTTTTTAAATAATGTCAACCGGTGCGTTTAATTAAATATTAAACGCCCCTTTTAATTGGGTGGTTTAAGCGTTGCCATTAATTCTTTTAATTTTTTGTTTCTTTTTATGAATTTCAAATTATTGGCATTGGGAATAAAATAAGACCAACACTTGTCTTATTGAGGGGGGCTGGTTGAGAGGATTTGGAGAAAACTCTCAGGCCTAAAGATCTTCATCCTCCTTCGCGAAGAACGCGAAGAACGCCGGCCTCCGACGATGGGCGATGAAGAACGCTGAACCCTCAGAGATCGATGACGCAACGCTGTGTACCACGACGCCGATGATCCTTCTTCCGCGACGTTCCTTCCCCCGTGACAATCTTTGATCAACAACCGACTGAGTTAGGGGGTTGTGGTTCTTTTTATTATTTGTGAATTATATCCTCGGCATGGATTCAATTGGTAAATTTTAAATCTTTTTGATTTCATACCATCAGCTTATATTCAAAAATATGTCAGAAAACTTTTTGAAACCGCTTACACGGTGGGTGCGGACCATAGAACAAGTCCGAAACCATCGTCTATTCATTCATGGTGAGGGGATAGGTGGGAGACGACAAAGAAGGACGCACGGGTGATGTGAGGCCCTCGCAGTGAAGGACGGGCCCGGGAGGGCCATTGGCGAAGATGACATGCTTTTCCGACCACCGGAACTCGTCTGGTGGTCTACGGAGCAGCCCGCCGGCGCGCCGTCAGGAGCAGCCGCCGTGACTGAAGCCGCGACGGCAGGGCACGGTCCCATGACTGCGCGGGATGGGAGGGGGTGGGACGTGGCATCCGGCCTCGTCCGCTAGCAAGGGCGGCCCCACGCTGGGTCGCGGCTCCTTTAGGCGGGGGCAGCACGCCCCCCGCTTCGCTCGGCCGTAACGGTAGAGCCGACCCGTTGGCCACTCGGCCAGCGCCAGCCAGGTCGCGCCAAGGTCGGGCCGCGCCGGGTCGCTAATGGCCGGGTCGGGTCGGCCTGGTTCGGGCCGACCCATGGGTGTTGGGTCGTGTCGATCCGGGCCCAGACCCCCCGTTTTCGGACCCCTTTCGGTCTTTTGCCCATATAGTGGTCTATGGAGCTCCGATTGGTGCACCGTTAGTGGGGATGTGATTCTCGGATCTAGATGGTCATTTCGGTATATCGCACTCAAGGTTTTAGAGAACTTTCGGTTTGGCCGGGTTGGTTCGTACATGAAACCAATCGGGCCCTCAGAGCGGAAACACTTATAACATGAGCTCCGGATGTCCGATTGACGTGTCGTCGACTTTGATGGATTCCAGTAAGTGAGACGGATCTTTTGGCTTACTCTTCCCGATGATTGGACACATGTGAAGTACGTTCTGGTTGTTTTTGAATTAAAAACCAACTGGGCCCCCATGACGAAAAATCCAATAACTCTCAGACCGGGCGTCCGATTGACGTGCCGTCTATGGTGTTTAGTTCATGTTGATGATAAAGAACATTTGGATACATCAACTCTGGACTATTTTTCAGTTGATGTATCAGCCTCTCGGCTCATGAAGGGGACCCTCCTGAACGAGCTTGCTGTGTGCGGGAACCCTAGAGCTGGCTGCGACTGCGATGACGACGATGACTGTACAGAGATCCTCAGTGGATTAGACGACGATGAAAATGGCACTCAGCGATCCTACGTAGATCAGTTCTACTGATCCTTTGTGGGTCCAATCCTGTGTGGGTCAGCGCTCCGCGGTCCTATGTGGGTCTGGTCCTGTGTGGGTCTTTGCTGGGGTTAGTTACCTGTCGTTCCTGTGTGAGTCAGATCCGTTGTGGGAAATTTCGGGGGTTAGTACCTATCGATCTTTTGTGGGTCAGACGACATAGATGAATCAGTGGATATATCTGATCATATCTATCGTCATACAAAGAAGTATAGCTGTGTGAACTAAATCCTATTTTTCTTTCCAATATGTAATGTGTTGTGCTATCTTGTGTGGATTTACGTTTTGTTTTCCTGGGTGGACTGGGTTGTACTTGAGCTCGGAGTTGGAGCGAACTGGAGTTGATGAGTTAGATATATGTATTAGCATATTCCTAAGTAGTGTCGAATGTTACATCGTGATTGAATATTTTCTTTGTGGATTATCCTTTGTGGATTCTGGGAGACCATCGGGGGTCTCGGGGTCCCTACTGAGTAGCTTATACTCACCCCTGCACGGGCTATGCCCACACTACATTATTTTGGTTGCAGACGATGGACAGCACTGATCGCGGTTGAGGCTTGCGGAGCAGGTCGGTACCCGGAGGTGGACCACTGGGCGGGACGTACTCGGAGTGGACGGCTGGACCAGAAGAGCTGTGGAGGTTATCTGTACTCACTCAACAGGTGGGACTTCCAGTGGACAGCTCGACGCTGTGACATTACTTTTCAGTTGTTGTTTTCCCTTTTCCAGTTGTACTTTACATTCAGTTTGGGTTTATATTCTGGCCCACATACTTTTCCTCACTTACTGTTGTACTCATTTTTCACATAGTGTTTACTTCTACTTCTTTCTTGCTTTGTGGTGTTTTCTTAATTTACAAAGGAAATTCCTTCCCTTTTTACCGGGATTTACGCCTTGGTGCTAGTCTCTAGCCCCTGGCCTATGGAAGGCGGGCTTGGGGTAGTCACGGCACGAGCCCTGAGGAAAGGTCGTGACAAATTGGTATCAGAGGAGTTCAGTTCTACCGCTGAACTTTGGACTCTGATCTTTTTTCTATGTGAAACAATAGTGTTAATCGTATTGGGTGTGGATATCAGTCCAGGGAGTCCAGTGTTGGTGCGGCGGCCGACGTATCCATCCAAAAGGACCCTGACTTCTGATTTCCGACTTAATGCACGAAAACATTGATTGCATGTGTGTTTCAAGTTATCTTTGTGATTAATATATGTCAGGTCACCAAGTATACTATTTGACCGTGGCACAGTTGTTTGTTTTCAGGATGGCCCCACAACGGCAGCCATCTAGGGTTCCGAGATTTATACGTGACGACAGCACGATGAGGTACGAGGCCTTGGTATAGGTCCCTTTGACAGCAGAGGAACCGACAATACCTGTACCCGCCGAGCCACCGATGCTACCAGCCCCAGCCGCTGACGATTCACGTTGACTTAGTGCACTGCATGAGTTTTAGCACCAACGACCACCAATGTTCAATGGGGAGACGGACCCCCAGGAAGCCGAGGACTGGTTGGAGGCAGTTGTATGGGGTTTCAGGTTAGTGAGGACACCAGCAGACCTCATGGTGATCCTCGCAGTAAGCCTACTGCACGAATCAACAGGCAGATGGTGGAGATTGATGCTCTAGGTGGACGATGAGGCATCTCTTCTTTGGTTGGACTTTGAGTGCCTCTTCTGCTCGGAGTTCATCCCAACCACCCTCCGTGCGGTGCGCATCCAGGAGCTTCTTCAGCTGTGGCAGGGCAGCTTGACGGTCTCCCAGTACTCGGCGAGATTTACTGATCTCTCGCGCTACTCGAGAGACATGGTACGGGGCCCATTCTTCCAGGCCCGTGCCTCTGAGCAGGGATTGAGGCATGATATCAGGGCATCACTGATCTCCCTCAGCATTCCGACTTAGGCACGAGTACTGGAGCAAGCTCTTCTGATCGAGAGCTCTCTTGCTGAGTCTACATCAGCAGTGAGACCCATAGTATGGCAGCATTTAGCATAGTCTTCTACAACAGGCAGTCGACGGATGACTCATGGGTCCAGGCAGACCAGACCCTTAGGCAGACGACCTCAGGACACTGGCTCAGCTGTGTGGGGAAAACAGCGCGGAGCCAGTCTTTCGAGAGGCAGAAAGTGATACGCATGCAGCGGGCAGGGCCACATGGCTTGTGACTGCCTGACCCGCCATGCCGAGGAGCATTAAACGGTTGAGCGGCCACCCAGGCAGAGGCAGAGGGTCGACCGTGGTGGTCTGTAGGGAGCAGGCGGACGAGGCATAGGAGTTGGCCGAGAAGCAGGTGGTGGGAGATACTTTGAGGCTCTACCACCACCACCACCATGTGGTCCACCATGACCACAGGGAGCTGGCGGGTAGAGACAGAGACAGCTCCAGGCAGCGGAGGCCTATAACCACAGTGCACACAAGATGATTCGAGGTACTATCTGTGTCTATTCCATCTTTGCTGCAGTTCTTATAGACACAAAAGTGAGTCATTCTTTCATAGCCGCTGCCCTTGTTCAGAGCGCGGAGATTCCGATAGATCCGTTGGCTTGATCCTTACGGCTAGAGACTCTTACGAGAGCAACCTCGACGATTACGCACTAGTGTCGGTAGTGTGAGCTTACTCTAAGATGTGATAGATTTAGTTGGTATCTTCTTGTAGCGTCGTCGAGGCCTTACGACTTCATCTTGGGCATGGATTGGTTATCTATAGTCCATGCTTAGATTGAATATATTAGGTGCAAGGTGCGATGTGTATGCACTGACGGGAGCAGGTTCACCTTCACTGGCAAGAAGGGAGCCTTCGTAGCACAGGATGGACTCTAACAGAGGAGAGGACAGCCAATTACTCATCAGTTGGCTAGCCTCATCCTAGGAGTAGTTGATGTGCGGAGACCTGGTTTTCCAGCAGTGGTGGATAAGTATGCAGACGTTTTTCCCAATGACTATCTAGGACTACCTCCTCGCAGAGAGGTAGAATTTTATATTGACTTGTACCCTGGTATAGCCCCGGTATCGACTCCACCATATCGGATGGCCCCCGCTGAGCTTCAAGAGCAACGGGTACAGTTGGAGGACATGCAGGGCAAGGCATTCATCTGACCCAGTGTTTCACCCTGGGCTTCCCCAATATTGTTCGCCCAGAAGGCGGACGGGAGCTTGTGACTTTGTGTCGACTGTCGTCGCCTGAACCAGGTGATAGTGAGGAACAAGTAACCGCTACGGAGGATTGATGACCTCTTAGATCAGCTCAAGGGATCACAGTGGTTCTCGAAGATAAACCTCAGGTCATGCTATCATCAGCTCAGAGTTCGGGACGAGGACGTGCAGAAGGCGGCCTTCAGATGTCGGTATGGCCACTATGAGTTCTTGGTTATGCCCTTTGGCCTAACCAATGCTCTTGCAGTGCTCATGAGCCTCATGAACAGGATCTTTCATCCATACCTCGATTGATTTGTCATAGTCTTCATCTACGACATTTTGATATACTCGACGACTGAGGAGGAGCACGCTTACCACTTAGGTGTTGTACTAGACACACTCCGAGAGCACCAACTATATGGAAAGCTATCGAAGTTTCAGTTCTGGTTACATGAGGTCCACTTCTTGGGGCACGTCATCTATGAGGTGGGCGTTGTGGTGGATCATGCGAAGATTGATGCAGTACTAGCTTGGGAGCCACCCAGGAGCGTAACGGAGGTGTGGAGTCTCTTGGGACGAGCTGGATACTACATGAGATTTTTGCAAGACTTCTCCATAGTTGTGGAACCACTCTCATCAATGAATAATAAGGGGAAACCCTTTGTGTCGTCAAACAGATGTCAATAGAGCTTCCAGGAGAAGGGACAGAGATTGACCAGCACATATATCTTGAGGTTTCCGGAGGAGGGGGTAGGGTATGTAGTCTACTGTGATGCATCGGGGACCGGACTCGGATGTGTCCTGATGCAGGAGCGGGTGTTTATCGCCTATAGATCATGCTAGTTGAGGTCATATGAGCAGAACTACGCTAATCATAACCTGGAGTAAGTAGTAGTGGTCTTCGATCTGAAGACATGGCGACGCTACCTAATGGGTGAGAGCTATACAGTCTTTTCTGACCATACGAGTCTCAGGTACATCTTCTCTCAGAAGGACCTGAACCTCAGATAGTGGCGATGGTTGGAGTTCATCCTGGACTATGACTTTGAGATATTCTATACTCCTAGGAAGGGGAACGTAGTAGATGATGCTGTCAACATGAGGACGAGAATTCAACTACTTGAGGAGGCAATGGAGCGGCTAACCGATTTTCAGATATCCTTCATGGATAGAGATGGAGTAGCCTTCCTTCAGTCACTCACAGTCACTCCTCCACTACTGCAGAGGGTCAGAGAGGCATAGCATGGGGACGCCGACTGTGAGACGCGGCGTGCACATATATCCTTAGGATAGGCACCTGATGGATTCTCCATAAGAGGAGAGCACGACGTCTTTTTTAGAGGACGTACCCTGGTACCAGTTGCTTTACAGGAGGAGTTGTTGACAGAGTTTCACACTTCCCATTTAGGGGTTCATCCTTGAATAACGAAGATGTACTAGGATCTCAGACGACAACACTGGTGGCCGGGCATGAAGAAGGTTGTGGAAGAGTTCGTTTCTCGATTCCTCACCTACCAGTAGGTGAAGGCAGAGAACCAGGTACCAGCAGGCTTGGTACAACCCTTGGAGGTCCCGGAGTGGAAGTGGAATGGAATATCTATGGACTTAATGACTGGACTTCCACGCACTTCTAGAAGTCACGACACCATTTGGGTGATTGTCGACCGACTCACCAAGTTGGCTCACTTCTTACCCATCAGAGAGCAGGACTCAGTGGAGAGCATGGGACATCTCTACGTTCATGAGATTGTGCGGCTTCATGGTGTTCCATCATCTATCGTCTCCGATCGATATGCTCACTTTACATCCCGGCTTTGGAAGGGGTTGCAGGAGGCGTTCATGACGCAGTTACGCCCGAGCACCGCCTTTCACCCTCAGACGGATGGTCAGACGGAGAGCACCATTCAGACTCTCGAGGACAAGCTCCGTGCATGTGTCCTTGACTTTGGTCACAGCTGGGAGGACCACCTACCCATGGTGGAGTTTGCATACAACAACAGCTACCACTCCACCATTGGGATGGCACCATATGAGGCGTTGTACGACTGAACTTGCAGATCTCCTCTATGCTTGACAGACCCTGGGGAGTCGGCACTTATTGGACCAGAGATGGTCTAGGCCACAACGGAGAAGGTCCAAGTCATCCAGGAGCAGATGAGGACAGCTTAGAGATGGCAGATGTCTTATGCTGACAGGAGTAGGAGGCCACTAGAGTTCGAGGATGGCGACCACGTCTTCTTGCGGGTCTCACCTCGACGTGGATTACGGAGATTTGGCCGAGGCGGCAAGTTGTCTCCACGCTTCATCGGACCATTCCAGGTCCTCAGAAGGGTTGGCTAGGTGGCTTATCGCCTTGCTCTACCACCTTAGTTGCACAGTGTGCACGACGTCATCCACGTATCTCAACTGAGGAGATACGTGCACGACCCGACGCATATCATTGACCACCGGGAGCTAGACATTGATGATGGGGTGACTTTAGTTGAAGTCCCAGGGGAGATCGAGGATCGACATGAATAGGTCCTACGTGGATGATCAATCCCTCTAGTTCGCATCAGATGGCAGCAAAGGAACCTCCAAGAGATCATTTGGAGTGGGAGGCCCAGATGCGTGTTTAGTACCCACATTTGTTTCCTTAGTTTATGATATATCTTTATGGGGACGTAAATCCCTGAGGTGGGAGTGATGTAAAGACCTTTAAAATTAAAGGAAATTATATTCTTAATTTTCTTTGGAATTTTATAAGAACACGTTTTTTGACGGCACCTGATTTTGAGGCCCGGTGTGCCCGGAATCATTTTTCAAAGTTTGGCTCAGGTACGTTTCATGAACGAAGGAGCGGGGTTTTCTAACTCTTGAACCAGTGCTCGAAATCGGATTACGAGGGAACCGATGGAATCGAAGCGTCAGTAATTGCTTAGAAACACCTTTTCTGGAGTTGTGTTTTCTCAGGTGTGGTTTTTAAATTTTCAGGTTAAGGAAATGAATAAAATAAATTGGTCACACCATTTATTTTATTTAAGTTTCCTAACCTATGTTAAGTTGGTGATGTGGGAACCAAAATATCATACCCACTTGGTAGGATATTTTTGAGGTGGGACCCACACGAGACCAACCGTTTCGTTTCTTCTAAGTAATGAACCAGCACCCCCCTTTTAAATAAAGTCAACCGGTGCGTTGAATTAAATATTAAACACCCCTTTTAATTGGGTGGTTTAGGTGTTTCCATTAATTATTTTAATTGTTTGTTTCATTTTGTGAATTTCAAACTGGTTGCATCGGGAATAAAATAAGACCAACAGTTGTCATGTTGAGGGGGGCTGGTTGAGAGGATTTGGAGAAAACTCTATGGCCTGAAGATCTTCATCCTCCTTCGCGAAGAAGGCGAAGAATACGAAGAATGTTGACCTCCAATGAAGGGGGACGAAGAACGCCGAACCCTCGGAGATCGGAAACATGATGTCATGTATTGCGACACCGACGATCCTTCTTTCGCGACGTTCCTTCCCCTGCAACAATCTTCGATCAACAACCAATTGAGGTAGGGGGTTGCGGTTCTTTTAATTCGTTGTGAATTATATCCTCGGCATGGATTCAATTTGTGAATTTTAAATATTTTTGATTTTATGCCAGCGGCTTATATTAACAAATTTGTCGAAAGACTTTTTAAGACCGCTAACATGGTGGGTGCGGACCAACGAACAAGTCTGAACCCACCGTCTCTCCATTTTTGGTGAGCAGATTGGAGGGCGATGAAAAAGTAGGATGCACGGGTGATTTGAGGCCCTCACAGTGAAGGAAGGGCCCCGAGTGGGCCATTGGCCAAGACGTTACACTTTTCCGACCACCGTAACTCCTCCGGTGGTCCGCGGTGCATCCCGCCGGCGCGCCTCGCCGACACGGAGGCGCCGGCGGCAGATGGCGGCGGTGCTCCGCGCGCCGCCGGGAAGAGCCGTCGTGGTAGCAAGGCGTGGTCCCGCGACTGCGTGGGACCATAGGGGGACGTGACACGGCAGCCGGCCACGTCCACTGGCAAGGGTGGCCCCACGAGGGGTCGTGGATCCTTCACGCAGGGGCAGTACGCCCCCCGCTTTGCTCGGCCGTAAAAGCCGAGCCGACCCGCTGGCCAGCCGGCCAGCGCCATTCGGGTCCTGCCCAGGCCGGGCCGGGCCACGCCACGCAGGCCGGGCTGGGTCGCGCCCATCAGGGTCGGACCCGGACCAGGGTCGGGTCTTCCGGGTTCAGGCCGACCCGGGGGGGTTGGGCCGGGTCGGTTCGGGCCCAAACCCCCAGTTTTCGGAACCCTTTCGGTCTTTTGCCCATATCATGGGATACGAACCTCCGATTGACGCACCGTCTACGGCGATGTGATCCTTAGATCGAGACGGTCGTTTTGGTATATCTCACTCAAGGTTTTGTAGAACTTTGGGTTCGTCCGGGTTTCTTCGTACACGAAACCAACCGGGCCTTCGGAGCAGAAAAGCTTATAACTTGAGGGGACGTCCGATTGACGTGCCGTCGACTTTGATGGTTTCCTATAAGTGAGACAGATCGTTTGTCTTACTCTGCCCATGGTTTTGACGTAGGTGGAGTACAGTCGGGTTGGTTGTGACTTAAAAACCAACTGGGCCCCTAGGACGAAGAAGCCAATAACTCTCAGATCGGACGTCTGATTGACGCGCCATCTGTGGCGTTGAGTTTTTGTTGACGATACAGAAATTTTGGATACATAAACACTAGACTATGTGTCAGTTGATTTATCCGCCTCTCGGCTCATGGATCAGACCCTCCTGAATGAGCTTCCAGTGTGCGGGAACCCTAGAGCTGGCTGCGACTACGACGACGACGACGACTGTAGAGATATCCTCAGTGGATTCAACGGTGACGACTACAACACTCAGCGATCCTACGAGGATTAGTGCTACGGATCCTGTGTGGGTCCAATCATGTGTGGGTCAGTGCTCAGCGGTCCTGTGTGGGCCAGCGCCTACAGATCCTGTGTAGGTCCGATCCTTTGTGGGTCTTTGCGTCGGTTAGTGACTTATCGATCCTGTGTGGGTTAGATCCTTTGTGAGTCATTGCAGGGGTTAGTACCTATCGATCCTTTGTGGGTGTTATGGCATAGATGAATCAATGGATATATCTGATTATCTCTATCGTAATACGAAGAAGTATTCCTGTGTGAGATGAATCCTGTTTTGATTTCCTATGTGGATTGTGTTGTGCTATCCTGTGTGGATTTATGTTTTGTTTTCCTGTGTGGACTAGGCTGTACTTGAGCTTAGAGTTAGAGCGAACTGGAGTTGATGACATAGATATATGTATGGGAATATACCTAAGAAGTGTCTAATGTTACTTTTTGATTGAATATTTTCATTGTGGATTATCCTTTGTTGATTCTGGGAGACCTTCTGGGGTCTCGGGGTCCCTATTGAGTATCTTATACTCACCCCTGCACGGGCTATGCCCGCACTACATTGTGTTGGTTGCAGATGACGGACAACGCTGATTGAGGTTGAGGCTTGCAGAGAAGGTCGGTACCCGGAGGTGGACCACTGGGCGGGACGTACTAGGAGTGGAGGACTGGACCCGTGGAGCTGTGGAGGCTATCTGTAATCACCCTTCAGGTGGCACTTCTAGTGGACGGCTCGACGCTGCGACTTTACTTTTCAGTTTCTATTTTCCCTTTCCAGATGTACTTTACTTTCAGTTTGGGTTTTTATTCTGGCCCACTTACTTTTCCGCACATACAATTGTAATCAATTTTTACTTAGTGATTACTTCTACTGCTTTCATGCTCGGTGGTGTTTTCGTACTTTTCAAAGGCAATGCCTTCCCTTTTTACCGGGATTTACTCCTTGTTCCTAGTCGCCATCCCCTGGCCTATGGAAGGCGGGCTTGGGGTAGTCACGACATGGGCCTCGAGGATGGGTCGTGACAAAATTTATCATTCAGAATAAAATGATATTATGTATTTATATTTTTTATTTTATTTTTATTAATTGTAAAATAATAAATCAACTATAAAAAGGTCATTTAACTAATAAATTATCCAATTACGTTCACTTATTTTGAATTCGTGGTCATCTTTATCCCTAATGGATTGATTTTTATGCATCATTAATATGCTTTTGTGATTCTCATTTATCATTCACTATATTTATTTAGAAAAATAGTTTATTCACCATTTTTTTATGTTCGCATCTCACTAATTATTATTTTATTTGGTAACATTACTATGAGTTAACCCTGAAGAACATATTATTTTCCCATACATATTTAAAAAATAAATTTTTATTATCCCTTTTTATTATTTCAGTTTTCAAAAAGAATGTGTTAAACCATTGATTACCGATCTCAACATAATTTGGTGAAATAATGTTTATTAATGCGGGATAATGTTACACAATGCAATTTTAAAAGAAGAAAATATTCATTAGAGTACATGACACAAAAAACCATACATAAACAAAAAATGCTATATCATTATTTAAAAATTATCATAATAATGTATCCATTGAAATTGAGAATATTATTGTGAGTAACTAAGATTATAATTATATATATTGTGTCCCTAATAAAAACAAAATTTTGGAATATTTATTGTCAAATAAGCACTCCATTTTCAAAGAATTTGTATTATTGTTCAAAAATATATTTTTTTATAAAAAATTTTGGTTAATTATTTTGATAGAATTTTACTGATAAAATAAATTTTTTTATGATTTTTTTGAAAAGAGATATTATTTTTTAAATCATGAATTAAAAAAAGATATTTCCCACTTGGTAGGTTATTTTTGACGTGGGACCCACACGAGCCCCACCGTTTATTTTCTTCTATGTAATGCACCGACACCCCCTTTTTAAATAAAGTCTGCATGTGTGTTTACTTAAATATTAAACGCCACATTTAATTTGGTGGTTTAGGTGTTGCCATTAATGATTTTAATTGTTTTTTTTCATTTTGTGAATTTAAAATTGTTGGCATCGGGAATAAAATGAGACCAACACTTGTCTTATTGAGGGGGGCTGGTTGAGAGGATTTGGAGAAAACTCTAAGGCCTGAAGATCTTCATCCTCCTTCACAAAGAACGCGAAGAATGCAAAGAATGCCGGCCTCCGACGAAGGGTGACGAAGAATGCCAAACCCTCGGAGATCGACGACATGACGTCGTGTACTGCGACACCAACGATCCTTCTTTCTCACCATTCCTTCCTCTGTGACAATCTTCGATCAACAACCAATTGAGGTAGGGTGTTGCGGTTCTTTTAATTCTTTGTGAATTATATCCTCGGCTTGGATTCTATTTGTGCATTTTAAATATTTTTTATTTTATACCATCGGCATATATTCAAAAATTTGTCAGAAGACTTTTTAAAACCGCTAACATGGTGGGTGCGGACCAACAAACAAGTCTGAACCCACCGTCTCTCCGTTCTTCATGAGTGGATTGGAGGGCGATGACAAAGCATGTTGCACGGGTGATGTGAGGCCCTCACAGTGAAGGACGGTCCCCGAGAGGGCCATTGGCCAAGAAGACATGCTTTTTCGACCACTGTAACTCCTCCGGTGGTCCACGGAGCAGCCTGTCGGCGTGCCTTGCTGACACGGTGGCATCGGCGGCAGTTGGCAGCGGCGCTCGATGCGCTGAAGGGAAGAGCCGTCGTGGCTTAAGCCGAGACGGCATGGCGTGGTCCCGCGACCACGCAGGACTGGAGGGGGACGGGACGCGGCAGCCGGCTACATCCGCTGGCATGGGCGGCCCAACGAGGGTCATGGCTCCTTCATTCGGGGGCAGCGCGCCCCCCGCTTCGCTCGGCCGTAACTGCCAAGCCGACCCGCTGGCCACCCAGCCAGCGCCATCCGGTTCGTGCCCAGGCCGGGTCGCGCCGCGCCACGCTGGCCGGGCCGGGTCGCGCCCAGCCAGGTCAGACCCGGACCTGGGTCGGGTCAACCGGGTTCGGGATGACCCAGGGGGGTTGGGCCGGGTCGGTCCGGGCCCAGACCCCCCGTTTTCGGACCCCTTTCGGTCTTTTGCCCATATCATGGGATACGTACTACCGATGGATGCACCGTCTGCGGCGACGCGATCCTCGGATCGAGACGGTCGTTTCGGGATATCTCACTCAAGGTTTCGGAGAACTTTGGGTTCGGACGGGTTGCTTCGTACATGAAACCAACAGGGCCCTCAGAGCGGAAACGCTTATAACTTGTGCTACGAACATCTGATTGATGTGTCGTCGACTTTGATGGTTTCCTATATGTGAGATGGATCTTTTGGCTTACTTCATCCGTGGTTTGGACGTAGGTGGAGTACGGTCGGGTTGGTTTTGACTTAAAAACCAACCGGGACCCTGGGACGAAAAATCCAATAACTCTCAGACCGGGCGTCCGATTGACGCGCCGTCTGTGGCATTGAGTTCTTATTGACGATACAGAACTTTTGGATACATCAACTCTGGACTATGTGTCAGTTGATGTATCAGTTTCTCGGCTCATGGATCGGACCCTCCCGAACGAGCTTGCTGTGTGCAGGAACCCTAGAGCTGGCTGCGACTGCAACGACGACGATGACTGTACAAAGATCCTCAGTGGATTCGAAGGTGACGACTACAATACTCAGCGATCCTACATGGATTAGTACTACTGATTCTGTGTGGGTCCAATCCTGTGTGGGTCAGCGCTCCGCAGTCTTGTGTGGGCCAGCGCCTACAGATCCTATGTAGGTCTGATCCTTTGTGGGTTTTTGCGGGGGTTAGTTACCTATCGATCCTGTGTGGGTCAGATCCTTTGTGAGTCATTGTGGGGGTTAGTACCTATTGATCCTTTATGGGTCATATGGCATAGATGAATCAATGGATATATCTGATCCTCTCTATCGTAATACGAATAAGTATACCTGTGTGAGATGAATCCTGTTTTGATTTCCTATATGGATTGTGTTGTGCTATCCTATGTGGATTTACGTTTTGTTTTCCTGTGTGGACTAGGTTGTACTTGAGCTCAGAGTTGAAGCGAACTGGAGTTTATGAATTAGATATATGTATAGGCATATACCTAAGAAGTGTCGAATGTTACTTTGTGATTGAATCTTTTCTTTGTGGGTTATACTTTGTGGATTATGGGAGACCTTTGGGGGTCTCGGGGTCCCAACTGAGTAGCTTTTACTCACCCCTGCACGGGCTATGCCCGCACTACATTGTGTTGGTTGCAGACGACAGACAACGTTGATCGCGGCTGAGGCTTGCGGAGCAGGTCGGTACCCGGAGGTGGACCACTGGGCGGGACGTACTCGGAGTGGACGGCTAGACCCGAGGAGCTGTGGAGGCTATCTATACTCCCCCTTCAGGTGGGACTTCCAGTGGACGGCTCGATGCTGCGACTTTACTTTTCAGTTGTTGTTTTCCCTTTCCAGTTGTACTTTACTTTCAGTTTGGGTTTGTATTCTGGCCCACTTACTTTTTCGCACTTTCTGTTGTACTCAATTTTTACTTAGTGTTTACTTCTACTGATTTCTTGCTCTGTGGTGTTTTCTTACTTTACAAAGGCAATGCCTTCCCTTTTTACCGGGATTTATGCCTTGGTGCTAGTCGCCAGCCCCTGGCCAATGGAAGGCGGGCTTGGGGTAGTCACGGCATGGGCCCCGAGGACGGGTCGTGACACAATTTATTATTCAGAATGAAATGATATTATGTATTTATATTTTTTATTTTAATTGTCTTAATTGTAAAAGAATAAATCAACTATAAAAAAGGTCATTTAACTAATAAATTATCCCATTACGTTCACTTATTTTGAATTCGTGGTCATCTTTATCCCTAATGAATTTATTTTTATGCATCATTAATATGCTTTTGAGATTATCATTTATCATTAACTATATTTATTTAGAAAAAAAATTTATTCACCATTTTTTTATGTTTTCATCTCACTAATTATTATTTTATTTGGGAACATTACTATGAGTTAACCCTGAATAACATATTATTTTCCCATACATATTTAAAATTAAATTTTTATTATTCCTTTTTATAATTTCAGTTTTCAAAAAAAAATGTGTTAAACCATTGATTATCGATCACAACATAATATTGTGAAATAATGTTTATTAATGCGGGATAATGTTACACATTGCAATTTTAAACGAATACAATATTCATTAGAGTTCATGACACAAAAAAACCATACATAAAAAAACAATGGGATATCATTATTTAAAAATTATCATAATAATATATCCATTGAAATTGAGAATATTATTGTGAGTAACTAAGATTATAATTATATATATAGTGTCCCTAATAAATTTTTTTTAATATTTATTGTCAAATAAGCACTCCATTTTCAAAGAATTTGTATTATTGTTCAAAAATATATTTTTTTATAAAAAAAATTTGTTTAATTATTTTGATAGAATTTTATTGATAAAATCAAAATTTTTAGGATTTTTTTTTAAAAAATATATTATTTCTTTAATCATAAATAAAAAATTATTGTTTGTTGAGATTTTTGGTATTTTTCAATTATGGTTGATTATTTATTGAATAATGATAAATATCAGTTTTTCTAAAAAAGTCATTTCTGTTCATAAAAATGACATATTTTAATTTTAAATTAATATTAATTATTATAATTATACATTAATTAATTATAATATGATTATTTTTAAGGTATCTATAATTATACATTATTTTTTAACATGATTACTTTTAATGTTAAAAAAATGTTTGTTAAAAATTATGTGTTCATAGTATTTTTTTATTATAAATTTAATAAACCAGTATTTAATAATTGTTTTAAAAAAATTATATATTATATAGGAAAAAAATTATTTTATATTCATTTGTAATTTATATGTGGAATATAATAATCATAAAAAAAATTTCATTAAAAATTACAATTTTTAAAAAATGGTTTCCTTGTGTATTCGTGCTAATTTAGAATTTTTTTCACACATATATATATATATTTAATAATTTAAAATGATTTAGATAATATATATTAGTATTATTAATACAATATAATAAACCCATCATAATATTTGTTCATTAAGAAGAGTAATCAACATTAAAATTTATATCATCGGTAAAAGATTTAAAGCTGGGATTAGAATATCAGGTAAAGCATTTAAAAATATATAAAACCAAACATTGTCTTATTTAATGAGTATATTTTAAATGAATATATTTTTATTTATAATGATAATTTTGTTAAATTTTTTTTGTAAAATACATTTATTTTTAAAAATAATCACTATGTTAAATAATATACAAAATATGCCAAATAGAGCTTTAACGAACATTGAAATATTATTATTTAATATATATGTTCTCACCTAATTGTTAAATTATGAGGTATGAAAAGAAATAAATAATTAGTTTTTCCAAATTTTTATATTTTTTTATATTCTTTCAATGTAATTTTTTGGCATAAGACAAGAACAAATCCTATTTTATGCATAAAATTTTTATTTTTCTAAAAAGTAATATTCGTTGCATTTTAAGTGAATAATTGTTTTAAAACATTATTTTTACACAATTATAAATTTAATTTGAGAAAATAAATATCATTATTTAAATATTAATAAAAATATATTTTTATTTTTAAATTTTTGTATTATTCTGTTCTTATTAGTTTTTTTATAAATAGTGAAAATAGTGTATTATTAAAATAAACCAATTTTTATTCAAATTTATTTATATTTAAAAATTAAATATTAAAATGTTTTTAATGCATAATTAGATCAATTATAGATAAATTTATCGAATTTAGGTCACTAGAATCTTTTTATTACATAATTAGGATATAAAATCATTTCATTTTTTGGAATATTTTCACATTAAAACGAATGAAATTTCACACCTTCTATAGGATTAATTTTAAAATAAATTGAAAAATATCTATGTTTTTTTTAAAAAATAGTATTCCATATTTTTTCTATAAAATACCAAATTTATTAAAAATGTGTATTTTATTTATACAAAATTTTAAAAGAAAACATTGTATTTTTAATTACAATGGTTATTTGTAAAATGAGGTAATGAAGGGTAAAACTAAATATGATAATAATTACAATATAACTATAAAACATATCTTAATTTTAGTTTTTTTATAAATATATACCATATTAATATATTTATAGAGTTTATGGAATATTTGATCCATTTTGATGACTTTAACACCCATATAGTATTTTATTTTATTAGAAGTCAAAATTGTCTTAATATAGTTTTTAATAGGTATAAAATTATTGATATATAATAATATATAATCTATATATATTAACATAAATATTATATAAAATATTAAATATTTTTATTCATCATGGTAATTTATATAAAATTTCTAGTTAGAAAATCATCACCTTAATAGCTTTCAAATTATTGAATAGATTTTGTTTAATTAATGAAAATACATTAAAAATGATATTAAAAATAATAATATTAAATTAATATGATATAATATATGGAATTAACTATTTTTAAATGTTAATATGACTTTTTATTTATGTTCTAGAATATTTTTTATAATGATATATTGTTATATTTATATTTCTAAAAGTCATGGTAAGGAATAGTGTCAAAATTGACATTAATAATATTTTTAAATAAAAAATATTTTATTAAATTGTATCTAATTATTAAAAATATAAATTTTCCACAAATTATTGGGATGTGGTTATAAATATCAATAATTATTTATTTATGGGTATTTTTTAATATTATAGTCAATATAATAACTCTTTAGGAGTAAATGTCCATTTTCTCATGGTATGAGTAAAATGAATTAAATAAGTGTTGAAACAGAAAGATATAGGAATAAATTTAGCACAAACATATATATATATATATTACATGAGATGATATGGACATAAAATTATCCTAGCTCTGAAATAAATAAGTTTTTCTTCATATGTAAAAGAAAATTAATTTATATTAATCTAATATTTTGAGAAATTCCAAGAAAGCACATATCCTCTCCAACAAAAGGAAACCACTTCCTTTCATTTATTCAAACATAAGAAAACAATTTAACATTTATTCCATACTACCAATAAATAATCCCTCCAACAATATACTATTTTTATTTTAGGAATAAAAACACCTTTAGTGGTTGTATGTTTTTTTGAAAACGGGATTGTCTGAACAAGAGGTGTAATTATTAATAATGTGTATCAGTATTATTTATTCATCCACGTATTGAAAATAATATGAAACCATGAATAAATAATAACTCTATTCAATTAAATACACAGATATCTAATTATCTTTCCTCCAATACCCTATATCCATCACCCTTTCAATCAAATGAGAATTTAATTCATCTCCTGTGTGTTCGGTGGACTACTACCTTGGGATTCGATGTAAATAATTTTACATCATTTTCTATACAGACTAGTTATAATAAGGAAATTAATATTTATATATGATATTAATGAGACATTAAACATTTTTAAAAGATAATATATAATATTAATTCATATCTTTTAATGTAAATTGTTATGATAACATCATTCGGGCGTAAGTGTCAACTATTAGATTTAAGAAGTGATGTGATTAATTTTTAATCACTATATAACATGGATGATATATAAAATTATATTATATTAATATAGATTATATTTATTATATAATTATTATTATGTAATGAATAAATTATACATACTTTCTTTCATAATAATCATTGAAAATGAAAATGTTACATAGGCATTTTTATGGACTAACGTCTCCATGATTGTAATGTAGATCATTTTTCATGTCAATATTTAGTTGATATATTTTAAAATATAATTTATGATTTTAAATGATAATTATTTCAGAATTATATTTATTTATATTATGTAATTATGAATAATTTGAGTATAGACATAATAACAAAGTCATTTTGGACTTAATTGCCAAATATCATCAAAACATCTGGTGTGATGGTAAATAATTATGTAATTTTTATAACAAGATAAAAGGTTATATAATAGGTTTAATAGATAATAAAATTGTTCATATGAAATTATATACATATCCCATTTTTACTTTTTTGGATTATATAGATTTTATAGTATGACTCAAACTAAGGTAATGGACTCGTCAACTATAAGCCCTTAATTAATTGATTTAATTTTTTAACCATCTAAATCATTCTCTTTCATGTAATTTATTAAAATGGTTTCAATAAATGTATTTATATCAAAAATAATGTTCTAAAATGGATATTTTTTAATTTATCTATTTTTTTCGGAATTAGATATTTTCATGTTTTTGTAGGGGAAAGTGTCTCAATTTTATATAGTTGAGAGAATTTTTTATGGGCCTATATACTCTACTGAGGTGTATATAAATCCCCATTGACATGTTATTTCATTAATTTGTTTATTATAATTATATTCTTTTTTAATTTTTAATATTTTATTTGTTGTATGATTTAACTATGTAAAACACATTAAGAAATATCTTAACTCAATTTCCATTCATTGGGTTAAACATATACATTATCACTTATTTTATGCTAACATTATGTCTAAAAATTAGTTTTATTTATTTTTATTGAATTTAACCTTATTTTATTTGGATATATAGTGGATATACATAATTTATTCATTTTATTAACACATAGTTCAATGATATTATTTTCGTAATGTAATTTCATTTAACACCCCTTTTTAATGTTACACGTTCAACAAATATTAATAAAGTCCAAAAAAATATCTTATACAGAATGAATTGATTTTCTCGATTTCATGATGCCTTCATGTTTTGTGCATTCCATTAATTTGTATAAATTTTATTTTGATTTATCTTTTATAATTAATGATTTATTAACATTAAATTAATGAAATGTAATTTATAAATGGAAAGTTTATTTTCCTCAAAAAACACTCCTTAATGAATTCATTATATGTTATATTTTTGTTTTCGTTCTTAGGAATTATTTTGGAGGACCATTGTTTCGGTTATATTTCAAGGGTTTTTGATCCCATTATGTTTCCCCAATTCATTAGGTAATTAGATAGAGTTAAAAAATTAGGCTTCCTTTAAGAGATCACTATAATATACTATTGTGGGTATTGCCAATGTAACCATGAGGATTATTCCATGTTTAACTTTGAGGGATATGGTAGCCATAAGATCTAATGAATAACAATGTTTGATATGAAAATTATTCTATAAGTAACCTTAATGATATATAAATGATATCTATGGATTCTATTGGAACCTTATTACATCATAATGTATGATAAAATTATATGTTTCATGGTTGAAAAATATAACATTGGAGAGAATTTTTTTGATTATAAGTATTCATGGACTTCGGTCCATTTTATTCACTTATATACTTTACCATGATGTCGGTGCTCATAACATGTCTATAAATGTTTTTCATAGAGTTTTATGTACTTTTAGAAAAAATAATGAGATAAATTATTAAACTATGAAGAATTCTCATAAATAGAAACCCTATTTTATTTTAATTACATTTGTTTTGTGATAAAATGAGTACTAATAATATGTCTAACCATGTAATGGATGGTTATATTCTTTTAAAGTTTTTCTTAATATACAAAAAAAATACAATGAAAAGGCCATTTTAATTTTAATAATGTGTATTTTTGTCCAAAAACTCTAAAACATGTAGTGTTTATGTCAGTTCCATACAGTTGGTATCGACTGATGTTTTATAAAACATTTGAGATTAAGATTTTTTATTAAGAGTTATAAAAATCATCATGGAATTATAATTTTATCGATGAAAATATTGACAAGGTCATATAAACCCCTTTTTAAAATTTATGTTATTAAATTTTAAGGAGACTAATTTTATTAATGAAATTCATATTTTATTAATGTATTTTTTATTAAAAAATTTTGATGAAAAATGAAAGGTATCAGATAACTATTTAGTTTAAAACATATTGTGAATTCTTGAAACTAGGTGCCACTCAATGGTTTCTATATCTCAGTAAGCTACATGGACTCAAGTGCATGTCCCCAAATGCCAAATATAGATGTATAGCATGGAGGATATATGGTATTTCTGTTGGGAAACAATTCTCTCATTTCAATAGTGTAACACATTATATAAATTTGATAATCAGTATGTACTGAAATCCGAATGATATATATATTTCCTAAAAAAGTATAAAAATAATAAACAATAAGAAAAATTTACAATAATAATAATAGTTGATGATATTGTATTTCATGTATCTATAATGAAGTATTATTTTTTCTTTTGGTAGTAAGAAATACCATCAAAACATATAATTAATAATAATACTAAAACTATTCATGTTTCCTGATCTCTCGAACGGTCTTTTGACCTCTATACTATGAAAGGAAAAATATCATGTGTCCAATGTAGGATGATTACCCTTATCAACAAATGAATATATGTAATCTTACCAGGATCCAATGGTGGCAGAGATAGGGTGTGAGATAAATTCTAGGTTGGCCACCAACAACATTGTCTATAAAATCTTTTACATGTAATATAAATATAAATTTTTCACGTTCATTTATATATAAAATTAATAAAGTACATAAATGAAAATTCACAAGTACCTACTTCAGCCTTAACTGGTGTATGAACATGTAAATGTACCATTTTTATTTTTTCTTTTATTTATATAGTTTTTTATCTAAGGTATTACCCGAACAGACCTAATGTGAGGATAATAATAGTAATGGATCCAATATATACCATGGAATCCTATGAAGATGATAATAATGAAGAGGATCCAAGTTAATAATCATGGAATCATTGACCTATGAGGTCAAGTCAAATTAGTAATAATTTGTATCCTGGATAAAGGTTTAAGAGTGTACTCCATGGATCGTCACCCATGCCATTCCACAAAAATAGTGATTATAACTATGTCCATGAAATTCAAAAAATATTATATGGTAGAAGCCTTCATTATAATATAATGTCTATCAAATGTGACTCTTGTGCATATACAGAATGATTTATCCAAGGAGTGAATCCATGTAATCATGTAATGATAATTATGGGATCCAATCATGTCATATAAAGTATCCACACCTTGAAAAAGATCATGATCCATGGTGGGTGTCACCCTTGGAAACCCACATACCTAAATTGGTATGGAATCAGTGATTTCTCAGGCATTCACTAATGAATCCATCTATTTCGTGAATTTGAAAAATATTATAATAATTTTTACTTCCATTCAGAATAGGAACATTATACTTGATTCAACATGTTAATTATTCCATCTAATAGTCATTCCATTTAATAAATCATTTTTTTCATATTATTGTCCTTTATTAGTGTGACATGGATAAAATGTCATGAATGATTTTAGTTCATCAATTAATTTATATAGTTAACTCCTTTACCTTCCATTAATGTTATAATGTGGGATAAAGATGTTTGACCATATGAAATTCATTTGTAATAATCTTGGCTAACTGTCTATTATACACATAACAACAAAAACATTTAACAGTAATTAATTTATTAGATAACATAATATAGAATTTTGTTAGTGTTATAATCACATGTAATATCCAATAACTATTCATTGATTTGATAAAACACATACCTATATAAAAGTTATGTACAAGGACACGTAAAAGGTAGAACATATTAGATTAACAAGCTACTATAATCATAATTTTATAAAAAAAACAAAACATGAGGTTGTCATCATTGAGGACATAACATCTAATGATTGATAATATTTTTAAAAAGGGTGTTATAATATAATTATAATGATAATAATAAATTTATTTGAATTTTAATTGGCCAGGCCCCATTAATATGACACATGAACTATGATGAAACATTATAAAATATTGAAAATTAAGAGATGATTTATAATCAACCTACCTTCATCTCGTACAACTCTCCTCATCTAGTATCCCCATTTATATTTTTCTAAATCCGATGATGTATGAATAGTGTATCAAAACCCTAAGAATATGACCTACGATCTTACACCTCAATAACTTTCGTAATGAGAAGAGAACAAAATAATAGATAAAAGGGGATTGAGAACATACCATTGGATATCCAAGGAGACTGTAGGATCATAAATCCCAAATCAGATTTATGAATAGGATGAATCTCTACAAAAGATGATTTATGAGACTAAAGAGAGAGATAAAACCCTCTATTTTCAACTATATATGAAATATGGAAGATAAGGTAATTTAATTATATCATAAAATTAAAAATATCATTTTAACAAAAAAAATAGGGATCACATAATTTGGAATCACAATTGACTAATCCTTACAACAATCTTGCACCATATGTTGTTCTTCGAGGAAACACACACGGTTGCAACACATGGTTTGTATAACATTTCACAAACCATGATAACCCCATATACTAAGAATTTTAGTTTCTCCCACACTTTAGTGGTCATATAACCCTATGGCTTGTTAAAAACTTATATCTTGTTGAACGCCATTGTCCATTCTCAATTGACTGATAGTATTCATGAATCCAAGATTGGACAACTTCTACTAACCATGAAGACTAATTTTTTCACACAAGTTGGGATATGGATCTCTTAACAAGCCCTATATTCCACCAAACCCTTTATTAAATCATTAAAAATATTCATTAGATGAAAAATAAATAATTAATTGAAATATAAAACGCTATATTCTAAATATAAAAATTTTGTTCTTATTGTCCCCACACATTAATGTATCACATAACTGAGTTCACCTTCCAAGGGTGGTGATATACTTTCTGATAACAACTATATTTTCAAGCCATGTACATCATCCTCACACACCATAATCTCATCCTATACACATTCGTTCTACTATAGAACCTATACTAAAGGTATATAAAATCTTCTGATATCCTTCTTTCATTGGTTAGTTATACGTAGAAAATACTACTTAAATAAAGAATTGGGATAAAAAGAAACCTCTTGAGGATCAGAAGTATGAGACAACTCATCGTGATAATGGTGAAGCTATGAAATGTTCAATATGTTGTTCATGGAATGCTACCTTTGAGGAAATAAAAACTAGTCAGAAATCATACTGACATTATACAAAATCTAAAATAGATAAATCTAAGTAGTATCCATCTTCCCTTTCATCTGTATCCATCTATTGTAAATCCTTGGTTTTACCAATTGGAAAATACAACTCCCGACCATGAAATCTATAGGTCATCACAAAATACTACAAAAATAATTTTTTCTAGACTGAGATGTTAGAATATGATTTCATATTACATTACCATGGCCTGAATTATATTGTAGGAGACAAGGACCTACTATTTCTACATATCCTTACTATAGTCAGTACATGGGGAAAAAGATGGAATACCATAATTGTCCTCTAAAATATCCATCTAAATTATAACATTAATTCTATTATTATTATATAACCCGATGAGATGGATTTTCTTCTCCCAATAACTGCTCAAATTAGGGGTTTATTCTCAGATCATTTCCTCTAACACCTTTATTGTCTATTCTGATTACCCTTAGTCTAAGGGTAAAAGGATGTTCTCAGAGTGAATTTTGAACACATAGCCTTCGGTAAACCCAATAATAATAGAAACCTAAAGAATGTATACTTATTTAAGCCATAGAATGAGAGACCCCATGTAGTTGGATGATTTGACACTACTAGAAAATTATCGTATACCCACAGTTTGGAACCATTGGTATTTCCTATAATATCTGGGATATAGATTATTCAAATGGTTCATGAACCACTAGAGCATAATATTTTCTTATAGCTATGGGAAATAGACACATTTTGAATATTTTATACGATGGTTATGAACCATGGGAATTTTTTTATGGGAAATTTTTCACCAAGTGAATAAAATTATTCCCATGGATTAGAAACTGTGGTTATAATATTTTAAAATTTTTTATGCACCCATATTCAAAACATAGACCACCTATATTACATCATCATAGATAACCAATGCTCTACATATGGTTATCTATTTATAAAAATTTATTTAAATAAAATTATTTTTTCAAAACCATTTATATAGGTGACAAAATGTAAATATGTATTCCTTCATAATATTTTTTCCTGTGGAATATTTTTCTCTCCCATCTGCAGGAAAGAAATGAAAACTATTTACCCAAACTGTGTCGATAGAGATGACCTATACCCCATTTTTTTGGAGAACAATGGGTATTGGTTCTGAACGAAATCATATACCCCCAGTTTTGGAAATCCATAGTTATAGGATCCACATATAACAATATTTATTTATCGAACCGTGGGTACATGAATAGTACAAAACCATATACCCATAGTTTTGGAAGGACAGTTGTATAGGTGTAACTATAAAATCATTTTACAAAAAACTAGGATTATTTTGTTTTAAATTATAATCTGTACCCATGGTATAAAATAATGTAGAAAAATGGTTCTAAAAAATCAATATACCAACTGTTTTTAGAAAACTACGGTTATATGGTAACCTATACAAGATATTTTCCATAATAGTTGTTATATCTATGTTTTCTAGTACATTAAAAAACATTATTTCTTCACATTTCATTAAATAATATAATATACATGATATTAAGGATGTGGGATACATTCTTCAGTTTGTCAATGACTACACAAACTGGGTCACAGCCACAAGGGAACCATGTTGAGCCCACTAGAAAATCCATAACAACATCATCCTATTTTAATTATAGTAAACGAAGAGGTTATAACAAGACTAAATGTTTCTCATGGTCTACCTTCACATGAGGATAAGTGGATCACCCAGTGATAAATTATATTTCCTTAAAATTCATACTAGACCACCAATATAAGCATCGCAGATCTTGATAAATCATTGAGATTCATGGAAGGACTGCCCACCATGAATCATGGGACTATGGAATAATTTTCTCTCTCATATTTGTATTAAACTAGACACATTAATTTATATTGATAATATCATCCCCTTAAAAAGAAAAATCCATAGGAGTGTCCCCACAAGAAACTCTCTCTTATAGAACTAGGCCTTCAGGATCTAAAAATTTTGTACTCCTTTCCCTCTTAATGAGTAAAGTGGTAACTCTCAAGGAATAGAGGTAAGACATCTTGAGACTATCATGAAACCCTAAATACAGTACAAAAAAAGTTTCAAAGATTTATATTCATCATTTTCATCCCATATAGCATGTTCTAGGGTTTTTATATTCAACACAACCACTACTACAATTCATTTCCCTTGCATATAGGTAAGATCAATGACGAAGTACATGTGTTATTCGTCCCATATTCACTATCCAGTTTTAAATTCATGTTGTTTAAATATATAATTTTGTATCATGTTGTATATATTCCCCAAAAGATTTCCCCCGTTTAGATAGTGTCTCTACAAATGTATGTAATAGAAAACTACCACTTGCTTAAGGTCAGGTGTAGGGTAATTTCTCTCATGACGCCTCAACTTAAGAGACCCATTCACATTGACTCTATAATCCTACATCATTAATGCACCAAGACAGATGTTATATGCATCTAGTAACATTTTATAGCCTCTTCTATACTCATGTAGTATCATATATAATGCTGAGATAAGAATTCCTTTCATATAATTAAATGATTTCTCTCATGATTATTAGTGATGTAACTAGACACCCATCATTGAAACACCCGTAATAGGTACATAATGGTGTAATATTTCTGATATGAAATGTATTTAATGTCCAAAAAACCCCAAAATATTTATATATAACACATGCTCATGGGATTCTCCTCGGAAACCACATTACTCGAATTCTGAGGGTTAATAGATACAGTTGATTATGAAATAATGTGACACAATAATTGAAATTTTTTGTTCTAGAAGAGGCTTATAACATGATTTGAGTAAATCAGATACTCTCTTAGTGTATTGAAAATTATATCAAGGTTCTTATCATGGTCTCAACAAGTATGAAAATACAAACAGAGTACTTCTAGAAATACCATGAAAAAGGATTTCATGTAGGGGTGGTACACCCTGTTTATAAAATACATGTAAATTTTAGGCATTTTTGTTAGACCTAATAACATAAAGAGATACTCATACAAAAAATACTAGATATGGAATGTTTCATGATGTATTTATGATGGTCTTACTAACACCGAATGGTATCTTGACCTTTTTTCAAACATTTATAACTACAAATATTTTCATATGTAGTTAAATAAATCATTAATTAAATTAAATGGATATTAATTATTGACTATAAGATAGTTCAAAATATTTTAATACATGAAAAAATTTATGGGATCATCCTCCTTCACTATGAAAGTAACATGTTAATCCAAATAGGAAGTTATGGGCCATATAATACCATTGTCTTATAAATTTTTAAGCTTCTACTTAACCTCCTAAAGATTAGAAGGTTCCATTTAGTATGGTGGAATGGACATTGGAGCTACACCTAGAAGAAGAACTGGTGTATATTCTACATCTCTCTCATGAGGTAATCTAAAAAATTATTTAGAAATACATCCCTAAAATGATCTAGGAAGGGAGGAATGTATGAAAAAATAAACTCCATACACCTCTGAAATGGGACCAGAAAATTGGAGGTCAATCCATTATCCCATGATTCTTCTGTATCTCTCTAATAGGATGTACATCCCAGTCAGCCTTCACTAGATTACTTCTCCTCACTATTGATGTAAACATAGACATAATATGATGATACCCTGCAAAAGTAATTATACAGTAATAAACAATACATCCATAGAGTGAAATAGAAGCATGTCATCCAGATAAAAAATGTCTCCACAAGAAAGGGATACTTCTTACATAAAGTGGGATGTCCATATATTGGATTATTCCCTCTGACCATACTCCCAATGGTCTATCATGTGTCAATACAACATATAGATAATTAATTTATATCCCATGGAAATTAATTATAGATAATTTGATGATGTAGTTTATAAAACCTAATAAAAAATGAATATACTATCGTGGAGTCTACTAGAATAGTACCTCATACTATAGATTGTCTTAAACTCTGATCCTCAGTTATATGATGTAAACCATGAAACAGCCCTAAACCACAACCTTGTGAAACAACATGACTACCATTAGTTTGTTTTATATACTGGTACAAAATATCTGTATTTTGGAAACCATGACCAAAGACTCCACCTCAACTAGTTTTATTGGTCCTACTCAAACTCTCTGTATCGTGCAACATTAGAGAACCGGATCCTGATGGTGGTTCTACATCAGTTCATCTTCGACGAGAAACAGGTGGATTATTGTGAAATCACCATCAATGATGTCCTATACGGCCACAAGAATGGAACTTGGTCACTCTTTATAGAACTAATGTTTGACATTCTCATAAAATCCACATTAATAACATGCAATAGAGTTTGATGTATGGTTACATTAACCACCACTACTCAAATGTGAAGACTCAATGGAATGTTTCATACTACAAACATATCTAAAGGATTTCCATGTAAATAATCTTATAGATCTAGTTCTGTCTCTTTCCCTCTGGTTCCACTCAGCGATTATAACCCAATCTAAAAAATTAGAGAAACAAGGTAGTTGAAAGACGTTCACTTGGGTACATGTGGCCAACCAAATCCTATTATCTATGAATCTAGGAAGCAAAAGATCATCCCCATATAAATTATGTGTGACGTTCTCTATCTTTTTAAATCAAACATAATAAACATCACAAGAAATATTACCTTATTATAGATTTATGACCTCTCTATCTTGACCAGTCATCAATGAATTATTATATAATTGCTCAGAAAATGTACACTAAAATTCATCCCAGATCATGCCCTGATAGAGACCATTATATGTATTTACACGACAATATCTCTTTACTGAATCAAAAATAATTTATTTATAGAGGTTTATTCTCCACTTGGTAAGAATATCTTGATTATATATTATAGATATGGTTGCCTCCATCCAAGGATCGACAACATGTGGACCGCCATCCCCCAAGACTGATGGAGGATAAAACAACTAGAACACACATTTCAGAACATCCATTATAGTTTTTGGTCATCAAGAACCCCAAATTGACTACATCATATGTATGAATCACTCATGAAGCGGACATTCAGTGCCCATATCAGTTATAGAAGGTGGTTCCTCATGTGGTTGTCGTTACTCCAGGACTGACGGCTCAGGGCCTACCTTGTCTCGAGATTGATCATCACCAACATCCTAGTAAAACCCATCCAGACATCATGGATGATTATGACTAAAAATTCCAAACACATTTCTAATAACAGTCCCAATGAGTTTCCAGAAACCATATATTATTAAAATCCTTAGAAGAAGTTCTCACTGCACAAATTATAATACCCAAACTACGCGTTTAGAAAGGAAAGTATTTGTAATTGTTCAAGTGTAAAATTATAGAGATTATAGTAAATGAAGGTTTAAATATAATATTTTATATTAATTTATAGGAAACCATTTATTTTATTAGTTCAATATTTTTCATTTTTATGATGCATTTACTTATATAGTTATATTAAAATTTGACTAAAATAGATTGTCATTCCTAATGAATCTATGCCCACACACCTATCATTGAATTAGACTCCCATTTCATATAAATTTAACACTATATGAATATGGTCTTGGAATGTAATGGGTTACATATAATGTATTGATTCAGTAAACTACACTTTCCAACCCACAAGGGCCAATACACCTCATGAATTGAAACTATAAATCACTTAATCACAACCAAATTGAAATATATATATATAAAGGATTATGAAACAATCATGAGAAATATATTTAATTAAAGTAATTAAATTCACTTATATAGAATTCCATATGCATGTAATGTGAAATCAATGTTCCAATGATGATGCACGTAACAATTCTATATTCCATTGCATCATCGGCGAAAGGATAAAATTAAATATTCAATGAAAATAATAATAATAATAATCAAATAACATGTGTTCCACAATAGAGTTATTTATTATCAACTGTAATAGGGAAAATCAAAAGAACAATTATTTTTTCAGGAAACATTGAATTTACCCCAAGCATGGGTTTGTTTCTCCCATAAAATACTTACAACCAAGTTCAATGCTTTCCTAATATACTTTAAACTATATCCAAATAGTAAGTAAATAAATTATTCCCAAGGATACCAGTTTTTGAATTCCCAAATCATCTTTCAACTCAATGTTTCCTCTATCCCATTTAGAAGCATGGCCTCAGGTGCATCGCCTTGAATTCCAGAGGCTAACGACTAGCAATGAGGGCCTATGAAGTGTCCATGGGGATTCTTTTCAATCATTAATATAATGGATGATATCGAATATATATTGTAATAGGTAAATTGTATAAGTATGGTTATAAAAATAAGGTAATGTAAAAGAATACATAGTAATTAAAAATAGTCGAAACTAAAAATAATACATAAAATAGGTGATAATGTATTTCATGTATCTATAAAGCATGAAAACATGTTTATATGGGATCATGAAATAAAATATATAAAAAAATAAAAAAAATTGAGAAACAATCCAATAATATATATCTTCTTCTTGTTCATCAGCTACAATTCTCCATTCTAAGAATGAATTCAATATCAAGAGTCTAAAGTAGGATTATTAACCTTGACAATAAGTGCATTCATGTAATATCTATGTGTACTAATGGAGGCCCGGATAGGTTTTGGAATAAAATTGTAGTAGGACACTAAGAACAACATTTATACATCTATTCCATGTTATATAATTTGAAATATTACATATTAATTCATATATAAATGTACAATGGTTCAATAATGTCGATACCCAACTACCATCTTGAATCTCATCTGTGGTATAAACATGTAACCGTTTTATTATTTAATAATATTCTAGTTTATAGAGTATGTCACATGTGGCATAACCCGATATGAAATCATTTCATCATAATAATAGTAAGGGATCTGATATATAACAAGGAATCTTATTATGATGATATTTATGAAGAGGATCCATGGTAATATCCAAGGAATCCATGAAAATAGAGATCTATCTAGCTCAGTAATATTTAATAGCCTGGATAAATGGTTAAGAGTGTATTTCATAGAGAATCACCCATGTCATTCCTTAATAAAATAATTCTAATTAAGTCCACGAAAATCCTCCAATGTAAATTAGGATAAGCCTTTACTAGGCCCAAGGTTATACCCAAGACACCTTATGTCAGTGGATATTATGTTAGATCCATGTTGTTTATCCATTTCAAACAATAAAGATAATGGAGGGATCTTACAATGTCATTTTGTGTTTCCACATTTCAAAAATGATTTGGATCAAATGTGGGCATCACCCTTGGAAACTGGCATCCCTAAATTCAAATGGTGTCTATTATTACTAAGGGTATTCAATGGGAATCCACGTCTAGCTCGAGTATGGACACTTCTATAATAATAATTGGGTCCATATGCAATATGAACCTCATTTAGGATACAATTAATTAATTGGACCATGTAATAGTCATTATATTTTATTAATCATTTGTTTCAATTTTTTGTATTTCATTATAGATAAAAGTATTATCAAGCATGAAAACATTAGGTCATCCATAAAATATCAATTCTTTGCTTCACTCTATTAACTATAATTAAAATTAAAGTTTTGGTTAAGGATGTACATTGATATGGAATTCATTTATAATAAACAAGGCTGTTTGATATCCATAATATATGTTACAATTAACCATTCAGAAACTAATTAATTAATTAAAACACATACGTTATAAGGGCCCAGATATACCATCACTCATAATAGAAATGGAAAAAATGTTGATTTTATTAAACACTAACCATTAAAAATTTCTTTTATATAACATCCTGACCTGACTGACCACTTGAACTGTAACTGCATCGGTGGGTCACATGGCATCAACTAGGCCTCCACATACACTAGAGGCTGCTGACTAGAAGTAAGGGTATAAAGAGGAAATAAAAGATATAATGTACCCTTATATAATTTTATTACAATGGTAAAATAATAATATAAATAACATTCAATATTAAAATCATTAATTAAAAAAACATAGAGTATAGGATGAATAATACTAACAACTAAATTTAAAATATGGCCACCGCCAAAGTAAAACAATGAATGAATTTCCATATTATGATACACACAATTAAATTGTAGAGGTACAATAGGAATCATGATACTGTATAGTATAAATGTAAGGAAAAGAAACTGAATCCCCCGGAGAGGACTCCATGAGAATCATGAGCTCTACCTCAGACATTTTCTCACAACTCTAATATATAAGAAAACTTCAAAAACATGATTCCACGGTCCTTTGAACATGAAATCTTCTTCAGTACCCTATTTTAATGCTAATCCCATCATGTTTTTTAATAATTAACATAGTATGTTTACACCCACAATTTCTATAACTAAATCTAATCCATTAAAAAATTAGAACTGTGTGAAGGAAATAAGAATAAAAAATCAAAACTAAAATTAATATCAACCAGTAGACTATGGTTCCCCATGGACACCTAGATTATCATCGTTATTTGGCTCATAGTAATAATGAAAATTATAACTAGTGTATATATGTATACATAATATATATATCATGTATATACATATTTAATCCACCTATATAAACCATGTATGTGAAATCATAAGTAGAAATATACGTTGAAAACTAGGTGTTGGTGGGACTGGTCGTAACTAATTCATCCATAACTAGTATAATTGATCCTAAAATATCAAGAAATATTAAACATTCCATATGTCCTAATAGGGTGTTAAATTTATGCACAACACTTGGGATGGTGAGTGATCAATTATTCCGACACTCCAAACAGTGAGTGTTAAACCTCAACCCAATGTTAGATATATTATAAATGGTGCAAGATGTCATGACTCAACACCCACTGTTAGAGTATATGATTTTATTCCATTATTAATTAATCCCTTACAATCATACCACAACCTATATCATGAAATAATCATATAAATATAATAATAAACAAATTCCTGAGGCATTACCTTGTATGGTCTACATATATTAATCCCAGTCATAATTCAAGGAATCATAATCATTCATATTTAATAATATTAAGTGGTGTGGTCAAACCATATAATTATTTTCCAATTCAATTAAACCATAAAATGAATTAAAGATATCAAGACATCATGAAAAATATAACCAACTCAATACATTCCATTCAATCTATAAAAACATGGAAATCATGTTAATTGGGGAAAGACAGAACCATGAACCATTGGGAATTTTCCATCATGGGAAAATCCATTTATGACCAGGGCAAGAACATAATATGTTCTTGGTTCATTAGTCATTTAAATTTTAGATGGTCATGAAATGCATATAGTTGGTGAATTGTTTCAAATAAAAATTTACAACAATGAGGGGAAACACAATTTAGGGATATCAAAAGAGTCACTATACAAAATATTACATACGTATAATAATAACACAACATTGAAAAAATAAATTCCCAAAGGCCAAGAAATATAAAAATCACTAAACATATATTTTTTTATTTTTTATTGACTTTCCACCTCATCTGAGGGTTTTCCTTAGAAAACCATGAAATTTATTATATAAAAGTTCATTTATAATATTTATCCACAAAACAAAAGAGTTATAACTCATGTCAATTTATTGAATCATTTTTGAATCCATCAACCAATAAAATAAATTCATTAGGTTTAAAGAAAGGCTTAGGATGTTATATCAATAATTAGGTAATAGCCTATATTTTCAAATCATAAATCAAACTAATACGAAATCTATGAATTCACTTCAATAATTTAATCGATTAATTATAAATAGAACATTGTGTTGGCACAACATTGTCAAGTCTGTTATTGAGTTTGAAAACCTCAAACTACTAAACCACATTTATAGGGAGTGTATCTAGGTGTGTCATTAAATTTAATATGATGAAAAAATATTTTAGGTAAAGAATGAAAATGTCGGTGTGTAGTGAAATACTGAAATTTATAAAATTAATAATAATTTGAGAAAAATTTATGGACCACATAACAAATACATTGGAAATTCCACTAATCCAATATCAAGGACTGATTCATTCTAGTATGAAAGAAATTTATAAAACTGAAATTCTCAATAAAAAGGGTAAATGATGGTTCACCTCAATAAAATTATTATGATAATATTAAATTGATAAAGGTTATTAAAATGATTGAGTGATTTAAAATTCATGTCCATAGATAGAAACAACGTTCGATTTAGATTCCATATGGAGGAGATCCATCAACTCCTAGAATATGCATGGTGGAATCCCCCAACACAGGGGATAGTAGGATCCATTGAATATAATAGAGAACGAAAAAAGAAAAGGAAAATTTAAACCTTACAAATGGAATTTAGGTAAATTCCACCCAATACTGGTCTACATGGGTTTTCCTTATGGGATAGCCAATCCTTGTGCCAACCATGTGGCAACCCCTACATAGGAAACTACATCGCAAGGTTTCTTCTGCATAGTTACCACGGCAATGCCCTAACCATGGTATGAATATTGTGAGAGTAACACTAAAGTGGCACTATCTCTATGGGCTAGGAACATGGTTTAGATAAACTATGAACGTCCCATGTGAGTAACATATGTTCTCTTCCAAAAAAAAAATTTATTGGGGTTTCATGGTTTCAGACAAATTGTGTACCCTATGCTGACCTTCATAATGTAGGATCCTCGAGGCTCAGTGATCTCAAAAGTTAATGGGACACTTGATGGAACCCTCTGTCCCTTTCCCAACTATAAAAATAATACATTGTAGTATCCCAACACTCAAAACTTCATTCTATTGCCTGGTTTATGAAATGGCATGTCCACTAAATAATAAAATTCAATCTCCTTTGGATTTTTCATTAGGTACTAAAACATTGGTCAACAAAACCTCCCAAACAAAGAACATCTCATAATTTTTAAAAAAACATCACATGATCTATATGGGTATTTAAAATTAGTTTAAAAGTCTATGTTGTTTTTCCAAATTCCCATTGCACCAGAAATTAATTGATATGTTTATGAAACTTAATCCATCAAAACACAAGACAATACTGATTTTCAAACTAAAAAACCAAAAACATTCTTACACAATCCTATTTAGAAAGTGTCACCGTAAGATCATTGTATCCATAAACCTATGGATGATGTTGTTTTCCACAATCAGTTTGAATCATTAAGTAGGTATCAATTTGGAATCATCTACCACCACCGTTATAATTTCCTACCAAGCACACCATGTAGCATTCAAATGGTGCTATACAGTGATTTCTTTAACTGGGAAGACCCAATTACATTTGAGGTCATATCTGAGGCCTCACTATAATGAAATGGTGGTAACCTTATCATCCTAACCAAAACCATTCATGAAAAATTTCCATAAATTACATAGATTATTTTGATTCTATACAGGCCTTAAACTCAAGGGGTTCTTCAAAATGGTTCCATACACCCAAAAACAATGAACTAGATGATAACTAGTCTATCTTCTCATGTTGACCATCCAAAAAACAAATTGCATAAATAGATGATGTAATTTAGACTGAACATAACATCTTATTGTGAGGAAGCTAAAATTTACAACTTGAACATTCCCTGAATCCCATACATATCATTCGATCTCATTTCATGGTCTGACCAACACTTAACCATTCCATCTTCCATGCCTCATCACACACAAGGGAATAATCTAGATCAAATCCTCTAGAATTTTCAACTTTTAAAAAAACCTATTTTCCTGAAAATATAACCTATATATACTCTTATTGATTTTGACTAGAGTTCATGTAAATAGCCCATGGTATCTCAACTTCATTATTGCTAGTCAGATGTCAGAATTATTCCACAACATCAACATCCTATAATTGACTGAGCCTAGTGCAGAATCTACATAGATGTCAAGTCTAATGAAAATGGAGGATGTCTATGTGTTCATCTAGGGTGTTCTACGATAAGAACCCATGTATCATTTTGGACTAACCTATCCAATATTATAACCTCATATACTATACACAACATTAATAAATTTTACAAAAACAATCTAAATAGTTTTTAAAAAAATAACCTTTTCATAATACCTATAATTTATTAGTGCATCAAGAATGATGTCAGGATGGGGGAATGGTCACCGCTAATCAAGAGTACACTAATATAATATCAATAAAAGAAAAAGAAGAGTAGTTGAACCACAACTATTCAACTTCCTGAAAAATATTATCTCTACCTATTGACACATTACAAACTCATATACGAAGACTTTACCACCAAATACATTGAATGATTATTCGATCATTACCATTGAATTCTACAGTAAACAATGGGGTTTTACAATAGTTCCATACATCCCCAAACACATCATTTTCATGGTGTTGCGAAATCCCTAACATGATTCAAAACATTCAATCATTAAGTAAATTCAAGAAATATTGACCGTTCTCCTAAGGCCCTCCATGGTTGTGCTACATTTAGCTAGAGGGAGAAATTAACCATGATAAACAAAATGCTCCCCACAATTGGAGTTTTATAATAATAAAAATAAAGGATATACTAGTTTATGGAAAGTACAATAGAAAAAAACACATTAAAATGAAATGTCGATGCACATGGGATGATAACCCAAACAAAGCAATCATGTGTGTCAACATATAAGATTCTCATTGGATTACTTCTTCATCATTCTGAAAAACCTGATTTATTTATCTCCTAGGATTATCTACTATTTAGATGACCTGAAGAACATACTAAAAATCACATTCATCAATGTTACCACCAAACTCAATTTTCTCCATCATAACATTTTGGAACACAATGATTACATTGTATATCAATGAATACAAGCCAGAGTTTAGTAGAAAAACTATCACCTCCTGAACATTATTCATAGTATATCCTCCCTATAAATTTAGGTATCAGGAGGATCATGATTGGAATTAGATCAAATGAACAATATCCCATAAGACTGAAAAAATAGACTGATGACCTCATGATTCTCCAAAGTAAAGATGAATAGGGTCACAATACCTACATGTAAGAGAACATGCCTGATGATTTTCAATCCTACTAAAAATTTTCATTACCTGGTTCTCACACCTGTAATAAGGGTAAAATATATACCGAACCTACATTAGGAAATCTCTTCACATAATCATAAATTTCGTATTAATCACAATTTCATTCCAAATAGAGAGTCACTGGGCTCAAGAGCGTATAATATACTATATTTTTTTTAAAAAGTATGACTATGAAAAAAATATTAAATATACATTCCAAGGAAACACTATGAAACTTTTAAAATATAATTCCCCAAACCCAAAATCCCAGAGGCAGTAAATTATTTTAATACATTGGCATGATTACCAGGAATCATATCTCGAATGATCGATCAAGTTATTAGTCTTGGAAAATAGATTACATACGTGATAGTTACATTACACATTCAATCATAATACACAACATAAATAATCTATTGAGAAATCAATTATTCCCATACTTTAACCCTATATATCAATCATAATAAACTTCTTGAAACCTTGGGAAAACAAAACAAAATAAATGGGTGAGATCAAATTCACAGTAAATGTAAATAATTTATCGGAAGCTATAATCTTTTAAGGAAAGATGTGTAATAAAAAAGAACAGAATTTTAAACAAAAAATTGAATATAATATAGAGGAGATTAATCAAATATTACCATATAAACATGAACATGAATATTATACTAGTATAATAATCACATGTAAATAATAATTTCATAATAAGGGAATGCCTAATAACAAACATCAGTACTAAATATTCAAGTCCTCGTACCAAGACTACACATATTTTTTTTCATGGCCTTGTGGAAAGACACTAGTTTTTCTCATTAGACCTACTAATGCATCAAAAGGCTATAGAGGTCCCCACCCATCACTTACTAAGACCACTGCATTCCTCATATGAAAATGATGAATCATAGCATAATCATTTTTTATAAAATTATCATACGAAATTTCAATACTTAAACCATAAACCCTGAAGGGTATAAAAATAACATATCCCCAATCAAACAAATCATAACTTATTGGATACAATATAAAGGCTTTTACAATAAAAAATCATCCTTAATAATGAATAATATTATGTAACGAATGTTGACATAGATGAAAATGATCAGTAAAACCTTTTGAGCAAAATATCCTTTTTTGAAGATCATTTAAAAGTCACATATTTAAAAAGGAATTCATTTAAAATATTTTTTTGATTCAATGTGTCAAATACCACATTCCATATTTTTAAAATAATTAACATTTTAAAATGATCATTTCTATATGAATAAATCATTAAAACCATTTTGAAAGCATAGACATTAATGAGAATGATTTTGATGAATCAATATTTAAAACATTTAAAATGATGTTTTGGTTAAATAGTACATTAAAAAAATCAATTTTACAATTTATTTTATAAAACATTAACATGAATAATAAATTTTTACTAGAAAATACATACACATAAATAATCATAGATAATAAAGAGATTGACGAATTAACCCTTACATTGCACTTTCCATTGGTCAAGGGTACATTTAAACTCATGTATAATAACCATACTATGTTATTAAATTATACCAGAACCATATTAATATTTATAATATCATACATGATTCATTTATGACGTTATACTACGAATTTTATAATGATTTCCATGAAAATTAATAATTTGGGTAATAATCAGTTTCCTTATCGTACATGTTTTAACATGTTAATATGGATCGTATCATTAAGATCATAATTATAATACTTCCAGAATATAAAAAATGATTTAATAAAATATATATTTAGAATATAAATATGTATTACATATATATAGATGAAATGCAAAACATTGTTTATGGATATGGTCGGTTGTACGTACACATAAACATTATCTCTGTTTTTTTATCGTATTGAACGGAAGAAAGTGAATAAGATATATTTAAGCACACACACACACAGATATATATATATATATACAGTATCATTATTATGTTATATATTATACACTAATTAATAATATATATTTTTATAATCATCATTGAATGTGGAACATTGAAATGAATTTAATCGCGTCGGGGAGATTGTAAGTCTTACGTACACACGAGCGATGTATCATTTCCTAAATGATTAAAAGGTGTGGAAGTGGATGTTATATTAATTTTAATGAGAATTTATCATGTTCAATTCATTAATTATATATATATTACTCATAATTATATCACTCTGAATAGTATAGTGTTGAATAAAAAATTACCCCATGAGGTGGAGATGCTATGCCATGTGTACACACCCACGGTTAAGTTATCATTAATAAGATAGAAAGAATAATGAGTATGGTTTGACAATATTGATAATAAAATTACATTATATATAAGTAAATATAATTATAATTTATTTATGGGGAAAAAATAAAGAGAAAGTGGAAAAAGAAATGAACATTGAAATAGTTGATAAAATAATTAACTCCTCTTTGGGTGTTTCCTTTTGATTTGATAAAAGTGAACCATAGGTTGGATTTATTCTCATTTTAACTCTTATAGGTTGAATTTAGATATTTGGGGAGGTTATTTGGGATGTAATTGTCTTATCCAAAGTGAATTGGAGTTGTAATTTTGAGAGAAGTCTATGTACTCTTTTATAATAGAGGTGATGGTCACTTTAGGAAAAGATTGAAATATTATGTTATTATAAAATCATATTTAGTTTTTAATGGCACCAAATTGATTTATTTCCATGATAAGGTGGGTATGGTTTGAAATACTCTAAAAAATTGGTTTTAGACACGTTTAGGTCACCATGTTAACCCTGTGTTTTAGATTTAACTCTTAGTTAAATAGTTCACCTATTACAATGTCCTCTGGTATTATTATAACAAATGATTAATAAACTTATTATAAAAAGACAATAAAATCCCATATGATCTATTTATGAAATATTTATCATTATATAAGTCTTTTTGCAAAATATTCTACTTTTAAAAATATAATATCATTTAATAATACATTATTTGTTTTAAACACATTTTTACAATTTTACCCTATTTAGTATTTTGTTTTTGTGAACATCATAATAGGATGATTACATCGAAAAAATCATTGAATAGACCATAAATAGTCATAGTAATCAATAATATTATTTTATGGAATCAAAATCCTCAATTTAAATTTATTTTTATTTTGATAATATCAATAATTTTAATCGTTCACCGATAAAGTAATTAATGCATCATGATTGTGTCAGAACTAAATTTGATTATTTTAACTACAAAAATTATAAATAAAATAAAATTATTTATGAAATATTTTTATATTTATAATTAATATATTTAGTCAAATTTATCTTTTTAATAACCCTATATTAAAATTATTTTAGTTATTAAACATTGAATTTAACACTTTTACCTCTTCTTTAAATAAAATAATAATAAATATCCTAATCTAATCCTAGTAGACCAAAAAGTTAATATTTTTATTTCAAAAGTTGTTTTTTGTCCAAAAGAATAATCCAATAAAATTATGACATGTGTTAGGGTAATTATTGTAACATTTTTATCTTTAATTTCCCAATTTACTTTTAACTATGGTTAATAAAATTCAACATTTACTATTTACCAAAACATTTTCATCTTATGGAACCATAGTTTACATATTGATGTCAAATGTGGGTCTCATATTTTTAAAATTCTATTCATAGAAACGGATCAATTGTGTTTTATGTAAATTTTCAAATGTTCCTAGATGGTGGATAAAAGACGATAAAAAGTTCAATAAATTTTATACATATAATTTTATTATAAAACATCTCAAATTAATTACATTGAAAATATAAGTTTATTATATAAACATTGACATAAAATAAATTTAAATAATATATAAAATTAGTTAAATAAAAATCTAGTTTTAAATAATACCCTTATTTTTTCACTATTCATTGAAAATTGAATGTTTCTGGAAAAAAAAACGCACTCAAAGCTTATTTTTATATTCCAAATTAAAAAATTAATTTTATTTTACCAAATTCAAAACATAGAAGTTTAATTAATTCATTTAAAATTAATTCCCTTTTCCCAAACCCAATAGCTGGTAAAAAAAAAGTAAAAACTATCCAAAGATTGACAACTTTTTATATCAATTTTAATTATGAAATTACTTATAATGACCTAAATTGTATTAAGAGATAGATACATAATCTAATTATACTTCAAAACCATTAAAATTTATAATTTAACACTATAAATATTTTTTATTAAAAATAATTTTATCAAAAATAATTTATTATTTTCACTATTCACCAAAATTTGAATGTTATCAGAAAAAAAAATTATCGAAATTAAATTTTTATGTCCTGATTCTAGATAAGAAATTTATTTTGACAATTTTAATATATAAATTTGTCAAATATTTAATTTAAACTGGGTTCCCCATTAAAAGGATGTAAAATAGAATTTTCTAAAAAATATATCCTTAATCTAAAAAATTGAATTTGTTCTAATATAATGTCTAAAAACACATAATATGGAGGTTTAAATTATATTTAATATATAAAATTCAAAATTTAGTTAATTCTATTCATAAATCCTTTTGGAACAACTAATTTTGAATGTCTTGGTGCTCTCGAACATGGTGTTGCGTGTAACACATGCTATTGAATTAAATTCATAAGATAATTTACTATGAAATCATGGGGTAATAAATTCTCCCCTTTTTCAATAAATATCATCCTTGTAATTTGAAATTGTTCTTAGAAATAAAATGTTAAAAATAGAAAATAATCTTTTTTGGAAAACCCACATCAAGAAATTGGGTTAATAAAATTTAGTAGTAATAAGATGGAAAGAAAATTAAAAAATTAACTACCAAATTATGATTTTGATTGGAAAACCATTTGTGGAAAATTTGAGACACATAATTAGAGGAAAAACATAAAAATTTATAGGGAGATATTGAGGTCATTAATAAAAAAACAAGTGTAAAATTTAGTTATTTAAAGCCATTAATCTAGGATGATTTAAAACATCATCAGTTCAACAAATCATAAGCTATTAAGATAACACATTTTTGGTTTTAAGATCCCTTACCTAAATTTTAAGAATTAGTTTATTCATATAATAGGATGAAAAAATAATCAAAAATAGTAGAGTTTCATCCTTCACCAAATTCCTATCACAGACACATCTTTCACCCAAAAAGATAATAGAATGCAATAATACTCTTTTTATCCTAATCATACCGGGTTACAAAAATAATGAATTTATAATTCATTTGTTTGAGTATTTAAAAAAACAACATTATAAAAACATGGACATCACATAGGCAAGTGGTAGATGAAGAACCCTTATTTCACTTTGGTTGTGGGACAATGTCTCGTGGCCTTGCCTGACACGACGTGTTGTCGCCCGACCTCTAGGATGCATTTTTTATAACAGTACAAAAATAATATAATGAAATTATTTAACATTAACAATATTATCCAATGTCAAACACAATCCATTCTAACCATTAGACTTATCCAAAATAATTCTCTCCAAACTCACAGTCCAAAATTTATATTAAAGGTAATCACAATGAAGATCTTTTTTTCCATGTAATAACATGTGAATTCATTAATCAGTTATACTTTTAAAAATGATAACACCCTAAATTATCATAAAACCTTATTAATTATATCCATGCTCCCTTGTTCCTTATATAATACTAGATATAAAACTTATATCCAAAAAGGTTGTAAATTCCCTCAATAATGGAATTAATAATTAAATAATTAGTTTCAAAGTAGTCAAGAATAACAAATATAATTTATCCAAATCAATCATATCGTATTCAAGAATAACAACCTCAGTATTAGAGCCAAATTATGGTTTATCTTTCCTTAATCCATGTATTTTTCAAATAGTTTAACTTGCTACTGAGTCACTTTTCTTGGAACCATATAATCTCAAATCATCAATGAAATAGTACTACAGTACAATCCTTATTTATTTACCTGATCAAAATAACCAGTAAATCATCGATACAACACTCAAATTAAATAATTTATTAATAAAAACAGAAGAACAATAGCCATTCATACAAATCTACGGTAGTGCCATAACATATTTATAATCCAATAGCATCATTTAGAGAATAAACTGAAGATTTGGACCTTGATTCATGTAGTGTCCCAACTACTTGAAAATGAAACATTGTACATTTGAACCCTTTTTTCTTACCCTTGAAGTCATGTACTTGGTGCATATTTAATACACACTTATAAAAAAATCTCATTTCCTTCAAAAATTATCAAGGTGATTCATTCCACAGTTTTCACATATGGTAAAATCCATATTTCCTCAATTCCCTTTATCCACATTTCCCTCTACCATCCTTTTTTTCTCTTGTTTCCCTTAAAATCCAAATAACTCAAGGAATTCATTACTTATCTTATTATCACATGACACTGTTTCTTCATAAGATGAAAATACAAGGGAGAATATATCCCTTCTAAATGTTGTCTTAATAAAATTAATGATATGATCCTTCTTACTCTTTGGAGCATGTGAATTGTTAATGTAATCATTCTTTTAACTGGGTACAATTTCTATACAATGTAAAACACTATCATAGTTTAAGAATCAAAATGCAGAATTCCAAACATGTAAAATACCAAACATAAATTGAAAAGATTTTTCATATAATTTATAATTATAATCCATATTTCACTAAGTAATTATTTACTCTTAAATCCTTCATAATGCCCAGAAATGTAAATTTGAATTATCCAAATCATATCCCTTCGTATTGTCGTACCCAAGAGTGCATGAAGGCATGCATTTGTATACTAGGATAAACTGGGTCCAGCCCAAAACTCCTTGTCAATGTTTTCACACCTATGTAAATCTGTACCAGAGCTGCCTCTACCTACTCGTATTTAGAAAGGGATGTATTTCATGGAAAATACAAAAATATCTAAATTACCAAAATTATAGGAAGTTATTCTATAATAATCCTAAATGTTTATCAGAGGGAAATGTTTTATAATTAGAGTTCTTCTAAATCTAGTATCGACGTTTTGTATGAAACATCCTTTGATACCTACTATAACACCCCAACCCCAAAATCCTAGAGTTGCTGCATTATTTTAATACATTTTAATTATCACAAAAAATCAAGTCCCGAAGGACTAATAAGTTTTGTTGTCTTAAAAAATATATTACATTCATGATTTTAACATTACACATTCAAACCTAAAACAAAACATTAATAATATATTTAGAATTCCATTATTCCCCTAGATTAACCCTACATATCAATCATAATACACATTTTGGAATCCTGGGAAATCATAACATAAGAAAGGGGTGTGCTCATATGATTTGTAAGGGTAAATAATTTAGTGGAAGCTATAAACTTTTAAGGAAGGATGTGAACTAAAAACAACATAAATTTAAATATAAAATATAAAATACTATGGGTTAAATAAATCAAAAACTAACATATAAAAATTTGCATGTATATTATACTAGTCAAATAATAACATATAACTATTATTTTCATAAAGAGGGAAAGCATAATTCCGAACATCATTACAACATTATTAAGGACTCATGTCAAGACTACATATAAACTTTTTATCAAGGCCTAGTACCAAGATCGTAGTATTTCAGATGAGACATACTAATGAATTGAGGGGCTATAGCTTTCCCCATCTATCACGTACTAGGTCTTATGCATTCCTCATTGCAAAATGTTGAAACATAACATAAACACTCGTAATAAAATTATTATTTGAAATGTCAACACATAAACCATAAATCATAAAGGGTATATAAATAGTACATCCCCAGTCAATCATTTCATAAATCATTCGATACAATATGGATGATTTTATTATAGTAAATCAAACTTAATAAAGAATAATATCCTGTAAAAAATGTTGACATAGTTGAAAATGATCAGTAAAAATTTTTGAGAGAAATATACCTTTTTGAGAAATAATATAAAAGTCACACATTTATAAAGGAAGATATTTAAATTATATTTTTGATTCCATGTTCCCCATAAAACATAGAATCTATTAAAAGGATTTAAAATTTTAAAACAATCATATTCATATTAATAAATCCTAAACACTGTTTTGAAAAAATGGACATTAATGTGAATGATTTAGGAGTATTAATATTTAAAACATTTAAAATTATGTTTTAGTAAAATATTTCATTAAATGAATCATTTATAATTTTATTTTATAAAACATGTTAATGGATAATAAATATGTCCCAAAAAATATGTACACATAAACAGTCTCAGAAAATATTGAGATTGAGGAATTGACCCTTACCTTGCACTTTCTTTTGGTCGAGGGTTTATTTAACCTATTGTATAATGACCATTGTGTTTTATTAAATTTTCCAAGGACCATATTCATATTTATTATATCATACATGATTCATTTTTTACTTTATACAACACATTTAATAATGATTTCAATGTTAAATTCACATATCGAGTAATAATCTCTTTTTTATCATACGTTTTTTAACTATTATTTTTGATCGTATCATTTAGATCATAATTTAAATACATAAAAAATATAGAAATTGATTTTTATATAATATATATTTTGAATATAAATATTTATAATCGATCAGTTTATGAAATGTAAAACACTGTTTATGGAGACGGTAGGTTGTACGTATGCATAAACGTTGTTTCAGTTTCAATATTGTATTAAAGGGAAGTTAGTAAATAAGATATATGAAAGTATATATACATGTATATATATCATCAGTAGAATTATTATGTCATATATTATATATGTAATAATAATATATATTTTTATAATCGTTGTTGAATGGTGAAAGTGGAAATGAATCTCATCACATCGTGGAGATGGTAAGTCGTACGTACACACGAGTGATAATATAATTTCGTTAATGATAAAAAGGTGTAGAATTGAATGGTATTTTAATTTTAATGATAAATTATCTTGTTATTTTCTTTATTTATATACATATTACTCATCATTATATTCATCAAAATAACATAGTGTTGAATAATAAATTACATCACGTCGTCGAGATGGCAAGCCGTGTGTATGCACGCATTGTGACATTATCATACAAAAGATGGATAGAATAATTAGTATGGTTGAACTATATTTATAATAAAATAAAAGTATGTAAAAATACCGGAGTTATTATTTTTTATATAGTTAAAAATGAAAAAGAATGTGGTAGAAGAATAAAACGTTGAAAGAGGTGATAAAATAATTACCCCTTCTTTGGGAGTTTTCTTTTTATTGGAACAAAATGGATCCTTAGGATGGCGTTCGAGTCAAGAGAAGGCATCTAAGATGAATTGAGGGAATTTGGGAGGAGCTTCGGGTAGGGTTTGGCTGAGTCAAATTGATTGGGAGGTGTGATTTTTATTAAAGGGGACGTACACTTTTATAAGTGAGGTGAGGGTTACTTTAGGAAACGTTTGAAATATTATATTATTATAAAATAGTTTTCGATTAATAATGGATCCAAATTGATTTATTTCTAATAGATGGTGGTTATGGGTCGAAATAATATCAACCAATAGGTTTTAGACACGTTTAGTTCACCATATAAAAACTATATTTTAGATTAAACTCTTAGTTAAATAGTTTAATTTTTACCATGTCCTCTTGTATTATTATAAAAAATGGTTAATAAAAATACTATAAAAATCAAAGAATTCCCCAAGTGGTTCATTAATGACATATTTATCATTATATACGTTATTTGGCCAAACATTATATTTTTAAGAGTGTTATATCATTTAATAATATACTATTTGTTTTAATATCCCATTTATGTCAATTTTGATAGTATTTAGTATTTTTTTGTGAAAGTCATAACACCACAATTACATCGATAAAAATTCAATGAATAGTCCATAACATTTCATATTATTCTATTAAATTCGTGTATGGAATCAAAACCCTCAATTTAGATTTATTTTTTATTTATAATACCAAATCTTTTAATATTTCATTGATTAAGTAATTACTGCATCATCACTGTGTCATAAATAAATATAATTATTTAATCTCTTGAGATTATAAATAAAGTACCATTTTTTTGGAAATAATTTAATATTTCTAATAAATTTTTTATAGTTTAATTTATCATTTGTATAACCCTATATTGAAAATGGTTTAGTTACTAATCATTGAATTTAACACTTTTAACCCTTTTATAAATAAATAAATAATAAATTTTATAATATAATCCATTTGGAAAAAAGTATAATATTTTAATCCTATTTTTAGTTTTGGTCGAAATACATTTATCCAATAAAATCAAGACTTATCTTACGGTAATTATAATAACAATTTTACCATTAATTACCCTATTTACTTTTAACCGTTGTAAATATAAGTCAAAATATAATATTCACCAAAAATATTTCAATATTATTAAACAATGTTTTACTTAATGATATCAATTTTGTGTCTGTAATATTTTAAATTCAATTCATATAAGCGGTAATATTTCATTTTATGCAAATATGCAAATGTGTCGAGATGGTGGGTAAAAGAAGTCAAAAATCTCAATAAAATTTGATGCATCTAATTTAAATATAAAATAACTCCAATGATTTATATTGAAAATATATTGGAATTATATATAAATTTTTACTTATCATAAATTTAAATAAAATAAATAATTATTTAAATAAAAAGTCGATTTTAAACAATACTGGAGTGTCTTTCACTATTCATTTGAAATTGAATGTTTCTGAAAAATACATAAAATCAACCCTAAAAAGGTTTTGATATTACAAATAAAAAAATTAATTAAACATTACCAAATTCAAAAAATTGTATTTTCTATAAATAAGTTAATATTGATTCCCTTTGACCTAACCAAAAAGTGACTTTTTTAAAAATATATATAAAAAATGTCAAAATATTGACATGTGTTTATGTCAAATTTAAATGTAAAATTAGTTATAATGACCTAAATTGTATTAAATGATAAAAATATTATCTAATTACACATACAAATCATTCAAATGTGTAATTAAACTCAATAAATATTTTTATAAAAAAAGTTATTTTCAATTAAAATTTAGCATCTTTCAAATTCCCCCAAAATATGAATGTTATTAAAAAACACCAAAAATTTATAAAAACTAAATTTTTATATCCCAATTATTAATAAGAAGTCTATTTTTTAAAATTAAATATATAAAAGTTTCAACTATTGAATTTAAAAAGGGTTCTCCATTAAAATGCTGTAAAATTTTATATTCTAAAAAATAATTCCTTTATCTAAAAAATTGAATTGGTTATGATATTATTTCTAAGAAACACATAATATGGATGTTATTATTATATAGAGTATATAAATTTTATATTTAGTTAATAATATTCATAAAATCTTTTTAAACGGCTAGATTGGTATGTTTTGGTGCGCTTGATCTCTGTATTGCGTGTAACATATGTTATTATAATTTTTTAAAGAGATAATATACTATGAAATATAGGGGTGTTATATAAAATACCATTACATGAGGGTTTTTATTATGAACACCACTATAGGTTCTATTTTAAATTCATTAGATTAATTCAAATTAATGGTTATTGTTTTATTATAATTTAAAATGAACCCCACGTACCAAATATGAAACAAAGTCACATGTTAATGGAACAACTGAATTTATAATAATGAAAAATAAAGTCATATAAAAAATCCCTTTTAATCCTTTTAAATTTATATAGATCCAATATCTATTAAAAATTTAACAAATATATTAATTTTTATGTCATAAAAGTCAAAGAGATATATGAGTGTCCCATTTTACCAGCATGGGTCAAATATAATGGATGAAAATAATAGTTCATTAATTACTAATGGTTCAAAACACATGTAGAGGGTAATCGCATGGGATGAATGCCCCAACTATCCATCTATGGTCCAGTTGTGTATTTAATAATCTAACCAGAATCCATTTTAGGGGAAATAAATAATTCTTTTCACCAGTAAAACCTTTTTCATTTATAACCATGTCAAATTATATCACATGGCTATATATAACAGTACTATTATAGAGGATTCCACATACCCATCCATAAATAAACCATACACATTATAGGTTGTCATTTTCCGCCATTAATCAAATTCATTTCACTTTGTAAAAAATGCACATTTCACTACATTACATTGTAATAATGGTCTACTTGTATTTAAATGATAAAATGAAGGATCAAATACATGGTTTTCCTTTTGATAATTGTAACATCCTACCCAACTTATAATTGAAAACTAGTACTAGTTTAATTAGAACCACTACATTTTTCAAATTTAACCATTTATATATCAAAACCAAACCATGCATGTTATTAGTTGATAAAAATACAATGAAACATTCCAATAAACACATAATAATGAAATATATTCAAGACATGATATTCAAATAGGTAGAAATAAATATTATCATCTAATCATGTTATATAAATAGCCAAGCTAAAGAAAATCGGAGAATGGATCAACAATCAAGTCACACAATAAAATCCACATTAAAACTACCAATACAACTACATATCATGGAATATGAATTCCATGTGGATTAATATGTTCTTATAATGATGCATGTAAGGATAATTTGTTTCCATTCCAGAATAAGTATTGAATAACATAAATCAATATGCCACAAAAAGTAAACCATTTTTTCAAGGTGAAATAATTTTCAACTATAAGAGGAAATATAATAAATAGTAATCCCAGCCCTATCCACATTGACATTTTCCCATACATGGGTTGATCACTTGTAGGCATTAATATTTTGCAAGCACTTACACATTCCAAGTCTCTTGACTATGATGTTAAAATAGTAAGGCAATGGAATAGAAAGGCAATGATAACAATTTCTAATATCCAAACTCGATGGATCACTAGAACAGTTGTCAGACCGATGGGTCGCATGACCTCAACCGCATCTCCCCATATGAGGGAGTTCGCTGACTAGTATTAATAAATTAAGGAGGTAATAACCAGATGAATTTTCCCTCAAATCAGAGTATCACATCAGTATATTTAACATCCTATGTATTTATAAAAATTATTTAAATCATAAAAAATGTATTATTTTATAATTTATTAAATATTATTTTAAATAATCATTCAAAATAACAAGGTATTTTCTATAATAAAAAATTATGACGTATGATATTCAAATAATAAAATATTTTCTGAATAAATATCATGTATATTATTTTTAAAAAAATTATATGTCTAATTTGGAAATTCTAATTATTTTATTAATGTTTTATTCATTTTAAGAAATTTTAAAAACTAAAAAAATATTACTTTTATGGTATTTATGGAATATCAATGTCGGTTTAAAACAAATTATCAAATTCGAGAAATTATATTTGTAAATATTTAAATTAATATAAATTAATTTATATTTCTAAAATCTAGAAATTAAATGGTAAATTAACAATGAAAATAAATCCTAAAAATATAAATAAACTTATGAATAATTCTATAAAATATAAATATATTATTTAATTTTAAATTTGGAATATATATATTATTGAATTAAAAATATATTATGATAAAAAAATTTAAATACATGATATTATATTTATATGGTTATTATTATTCTTCAATTATAAAATATATAATCTATTTTAATAAAATATGAAATATAAATAAATAATAATAAAATTGAAAAATTATTAAATTGAAAATCAATATTCCAATTTGTTAAAACAATATTATTAGGATAAGATGGTCAAAGTTATGGATTCAAGAATCAAGTAGATGAGGTCATCAGTCATGTTTTGAAGGAGACAAGGATGAACACTACAGAGAAATTTTGACAAAGAGATGTTAGATCAGGGGTAGTCAGAAAAATCGATTGTGGTGATAGTTTTCTCTTTAAAGATTTTGATTGTGAAAAGGAGGATAAATATCATCTTAGATCATCAAAAATTATTCGATCTATATGAGAATAGTGTACTAAAAATGGACTAAATGAGTACGATTTGTTGAACTCATAGAGATCTAGATGTCGACATCGATGGTAGGTGTGGTTTTAATTGTTTTCGGTATCCAAATCTCCTTCAAATCGAGATGTATACATGTCTGTTTCTACCAATTTCGTTCCCTCAACCAATCATTATTGATTTATATAATACTTTTTGATTGGATCATTGAATATTACTATGTAAGGTATATATTTTGATTAATATCATTTTTGTCTTATTATTGACTACCTTCTTTTAATTAATGGTTGTAATATTAAATAGCATAAAAAACAAATAAATTTATATAATTTTTTATGAGAATGTTTGTTCCTTCTATATAGTTATCTTGTTTAACACCTTTTATAATCTATGTTAGAAAATATTATCCCTGAACCAAATAATTGAATCAATCCTTCATATGTGGATGGTGATTCAACTTGATATATATTCAAAATTTTACATCATTGTACAAAAATATGAAACCACTTTTCCGAATCAGATGCCATGTTATGGAGATATCAAAACAATGAATTACACTTCTTGACTCTTCTATAAATATGAAATATGTATTTATACACTAATAAGATAATATAATTGAAGTTTCAGTGCTCAGTGTTTGTCTATTTTAATATTTTTCACACTACCTGTGACAGAAAATAAATGTGAAGAGAGAGTATGAAGGAAGACACCGAGAAGAAACATAAAAGATTCTGTTATCTAGTAAGAGAGATTATACATTATATTTTATGATTTTAATAATAACATATTTTTTTACATTACTGATTTATTTACATGGTTATATTTCTTTATAAATATTATTCTTTTAAGATATTAATTTTATTCTTACTTTATGATAATTTTTTAGGTTTAAATTTATATGGAGGGGAATTTATTACCTTAGGCTAGATTATTATTCTATGAACATTGCATATAAAAAATTTATTTATTCACACTAATTTATTGCAAGTAGTTATTAGGAAAATAATTATTTGTTTTTATGATAATTACCAAATTCTGTAGATATATTTATATTATATATATATAGTCATATTAAATTATTTTCCATTTATTAAAATTTTATCATCATGTTTTATATTCATTAATGTATTTCAATATATAAAAGTATAATATAGAAACAATTTCTTTTTATTTCTATGTATAATTTATTTTATCAGAATATATGATGATATTTTAAATAAAAAAATTATTTCACACCTCTACAATATATAAAATTTTGTGAAATTTTTTTTATTTATAGTAACATTAAATTAATTATTATTATTATTTCATTTGTAAAAAGGGTATATAAAATCATGAATTCTCTTTTTAATATAAGATATGGACATTATCATAACTCCTATAATATCATGCATACATGTAATAGCTTTATTATTTCTGTATTTATGAGTATTTAAGAAGTGTATCTTCAAAAGAAACTACTTTTAAAATAATTTTATATTATTAATGGTTTATATTTAATTTTATGAATGTTAATTAATCAATCCCAAAAAGACTATGTATCTTGGTAATGGTGATGAGATTAATTTAATTTAAACCTTCCAAATAATTTCACATTGATATTTTATTTTATGTAATTATTTATAGGTGTAACTATTTATGTTTTCTTTACTTTCAAGAAGAAAACCCAATGAAAATGTAATTATTTGTACAGTGGGCAGAAAATGCTTTAAAAAAATATGGCACTTGAATGTATGAAAATATGATAGGGAATTGGGGATTGAACTCATCCTATGGAAAGTGGTTATTCCTAAGATAACATTCAATGTTTCAAGTGACCACAATTTTTTGTTTTTTAAATCATCATTTAAGTTTTCTAAAAAGGTCAATGAACTTCTTTAATGAAATTTTTATTCATATGTAATTTCGAAATGTTTTTTTATTTTCAATACATATTTAATTTCAATAACTATTTCAAAATTTATTTGTGAATATATTTTCAAATATGATTCCAGAATTATTTTGAATTATTATTTATCAATGATTTTTTTCAAAGAATAATTTAATTAAAGGTACTTAAATAATTTAAATTCCCTTAATGGGAAATTAAATTGTCATCACATGATTTAAAAATATATACAAATATATCTTAGAATTTATAATTTAGACATGTTTGCTTTTGGAGTTAGTGTGTGATGATGTGATGTATGCATATAAACTCAATTTATTGTCAACTAGGTTATATTGTAGGATGTGGTTGAATTCTCTTTAACCTAGACCAGATAAGGACTTCTAATGTATAATGTGTGGCGTATTTTTTATTTTCATTAAATTACAAACTAAAATATATTTTATGCACTAATTAATGGGTCATGGGTTTGAGGTGTTATAAATAGTATCATTGAAATGATATAGATATACATAAAGATTATACATTGTCATCTATGAAGTTGAGTATTTTAATTTATAGAATACAAAAAATAATATTGAATGTAAGATATTCACACTATAAAATATTTTGGATTTAATATCATGTATCCTATTCTCTAGAATTTTTTTAATATTATAAAATCTTATTATATTTTTATATTTATTCTTAATTTTAATATATATTTAAAACTATAGAAATTTTAGTAATAATTTGAAGGAATTTAAATAATATAAATGTTTTTTAAAACCTAATAAATAGATTATAAGATTAAAACTTATAAATATTTAAATTCAGATAAATTTATTTATATTTATAAAATCATTAAATAATGATATAATCATTAATATATGAAATTATGAATATATAAATAAATTTATGAATATTTTTTATAATTTAAATATATATTCTAATTTTAAATTTAGGAAAAATAAATATATGAAATAGAAATACCTCATGATAAAAGTAATTAAATATATGAAATTAACACTATAAGGGTATTATTGTTTTTTAAAAATTTAAATTTTATATTATTTTTATCAACTTTGAAATATAAATAAATAATAATGAAATAGTATTATTATTAAAAAAAATAGGGATTCAAAAATATTTTAGAAAAAAACAATCATATAAGGATAATAGGTCCATAGTTAGTTATTTGGGAATGAAGAAAATAAGTGTATCCCTCATATTTGAGATTAGGTGAAGTCGAATGTTGATGATGGATTTCGACCACTAAATGTTTGATCAAGCATAGTAAGTGATATCGATTGATGTAGTAGTCTTCGATTTCATGAATCTGAGCATGGAAAAGATGATCAATGTTAGTTCTTACCAACAAATAGTCTAAGACATTTAGTGGATTCATGTTTCTAAAATAAACTGAATGTCAATGAGTGGTTTAGAGCATATATATTTAGATGTATACTTCTATGATTGGTGTGTTGTTAATTGTTTTTAGCATCCGAATAACTTTTAAATCAAGCTTCATACTTGTTTATTTGTAAAAAAATTATGTTTTTGTAAATCACTATCGATTTCTACTCTATATTTAGACATTTTATTTTAATATTATTGATTTAGTTATATATTTTTTTTAATATATTTTTTCCATATAATTGAATATCTTAATTTAATGATTGTTTGCAATCTAATATTTCATTAAACAACTTATTAACTATTATAATTGTTATTTGGTAAACATGTCACTTCTGATTGATTTTTTGGTTTTACTAATTTTATCAATGTTACTAGTAATCATTATACATGAACAACAAAATTTCTTCAATCCTTTATCTCTGGTTAGATATTCCATTGAATATATATTTAAAATTTTACATAATCATATAGTAGTATGAAACCACTTTTCTGAATATCGACCCATGTTCCTTACATATCATAATAAGGACATACAAATATAAACTATTATGTAAATTTTAAATATATATTTATACAATGTGAAGAGACTATAATAGAATATTCTCAGCTCTGTTATTGGCTATTTTAAAATGTTTCACACCCACCATGACAGAAAATATGTATGAAGAGAGAGTCTACATGAAGACACCAAGAAGGAGAATAAATGATTCTGCAATCAACTATTAGATATTATGTATTTTCATTTTTTATTTTTATAGAACAATAGTTTATTTTTATTCTAAATATTATTTAGGAAGATGATATTTATTTATAATTATAATCATTTTTAGGGATTAATTATTTATTTATATTTACATGATTAATTATGAGGCTCAAATTTATTTGGAAGTGATTTTTTTTCATATTTTAAATTTTAATTCAATTAATTAATATTAAAAATTAATTATTGGTCATTGGAATTATAAAAACTGGATTTAAATAATTTTTTCTCGATCAAGTTCTAGTCACAAACAAAACATGTGCATGTCTTGGTCTGTGGAAAGGCTCAAAGGGCATTCCCGATCCCCATGGGTTGACACATGTTCTCAGGTATGATAAAGTAGAATTTGGGAATGATTTTACTAAAATTTTAAACATAAAACACCAACTACAATGAATAAACTGAATCAAAAAATTTAATCCAAAAAAATACTTTAATAGAAATACTGAATTAGAATACATGGTGTTAGGAAAATACCAACATGGAATGAAATAATTGTTAGCAGAAAAAAAAACCTAATAACCACCACATGGTAAGGGGTCATCATTACCATGACTTATCCACAACACTGCACCAGTGATAAAGGCTATCCACTTGAACCCATAATTATGTAAGCATTACCCAAACCTACGACAACGATTGTCAATCCTACTTACATTGAAAGGTGTACGTATGGTGTGAAATTAAGCCTAATAGTATTCCACCTAAAAGATATTAAATTTGTTAAAAATTATAATACAAAAATCTTGAATGTTCTTATAAGTAGGAAATTCCAGAAACAAATTATAAAGGATGCCACATTCAATGAAAACTGTTTTCATGTATGAAAAATTAATGATGGAACACTTTAAGTAAATGCACATACTAATGAATTTTTCATCCAATACATAGCATATGATGATGGTAAGTAAAAAAATATTCAATGAACATTAGTCAGGGGATCACCCCTTGGCAATAGTTAGTTGTGAGCCCTGGGTACCTTATATCTCACTGAAAAGTAAACATAACAAATGTATGTTCTCGTGAACGAGCCACTAGTAGGGGAACAACCAATAAACAAGTGGTCCCAAATATTATCATTATAGTGTATCTAGTTTTTTCATCATCATACTTGCTATATTCAACAAGGCTGAAACCACTACAAATCACTATCATACAAGTACACATCTACACACTTAGATACCCGGGTTTCACATTTTGTGATAAAAAATGTCTTTATTTTTTAAAATATGATTTAACATGGAAATTATATTTACAAATAATAAACACATAAAACATCCAACACACATGCCACAAAATACACTATTTCAAATTAAAAAACATTTTAACATCATACATAAACCAAAACAGCCCATAATCCCATCACACACCTTTCATTTAATTCAATAAATCATTCCACAATTTATAAAATATTATGAAAAAAATAAAAAGCTTCAAATTATATTTAAAATACACATTAAAAGATCATACACACTACAAAAATTCACCCCAATATCTTTTACATAGATTATGTTACTCAATTAACTGTTTGAGATTTTAATAAAATTACATAATGGATTATAAAAATCTATTGTACATAACACCTATTCTAAAACAATATTTAATGATAAAAACCACACAGTACCATACAAAAATGATTTTTCAGCCCAATACACATTTAATAACCAATTTTAATATGTCAAAAAAGACCATAAATGATACAAAATGAGTTACAGAAGAAAAAATATTATTTAAAGAAAAAATAAACATTTAATTCCATTAATAAGAAATTTCTCACCACACAAAATATATAATCAACATGATAAATATGTAAATAAAGAAAGATAACTTATCAAAAAATTATTACACAGTGAATTGCCAATCATTTTTGTCAAAAACCCTAAATCATTGTGTGAAACTTACACCATACCACTGTCACACCAAAAGGGAATGAAAATAAACCCTTATCCTATAATATTGAAGAATGAAACTCAGAAATAGATCCTTGGTATGATACCCTCAGTTTATTACATTAGAATCATCAAGGAAGATGGAACAAATCCTAAAAGGATTGTAAAAAACAAGATGGGGATTCACATACTAGAGAAACATTGAAGAAATATCAAAAAATACACAACTTGTTAAAGATCCAAGAACAAAAAATTTAATGGGAGGTTTGAGTAAGGTTGAGGAGGTCATGTGGGGACTAAAATGGCTGGAAAAGAGTGAAAATTGAATGATTTTTGTATGAAAAAAATTACCTTTTCAAATCTAGAAAATTTGAGAAACCTTGAAAACATTCATCATAATCCTCATTGAAGATGAGCTCCAAGGAGGGAAAATAGAATATAGGTGACTTCCTAGGGTTTTTGGGCTTCATTGATAGGTTTAATGAAAAAAATGTGTTAAAAAGGAATGAGATATGAGAGGAATAATATATTTTCCTAAAACTGGAAATGGGCTCATGGGATAGACCTATGCCTCAATAAATCACAAAACTTTACCTTGATTATCAGTTATTATGGGGTCCCAATGGATATGGGGAATTGAAAGGGTCATGGAAGGCCATGAAGAATGTGGAATGGGTGAAAATTTCATAAAAAAATGAGTTATAAAAGAAACAGATTTTTTATTTAAATCTGGGAATCGGCTCATGGTTTGACACAAATCTTGAAGAAACCATCACAATAAGAAAAACCCACAAAAGGTGTTAGTAGGAGGGTAAAAAATTCAATTCCACCCCCACCTAATCTGTATTCCTTCATTTTAAAAAATGTCCGGATCAAATACAATCCATGGAATCCATCGATCAAGACTTAGATCAACAACCCCCGAGACACCAAATTTAAACCTGAAACACCCAAGAACCAAGAGAAAACTAAAAACTAAATGAAGACTAAAAAAATATCTTGAAATTTAAAATATAGGGAGAAAATTTTCCCTACGATAAATAGTTATTCCCCTATAAAGCAACAAAATGCTATATTAAAATCAAAACCCAACATATAGACCCTGATGGAATCCCTTTCATTGTTCCCCCTCCCACAAAAGTCAAAAACTCCTCTGGTTATCAATCAAATGAAGGGGTAATCTCACCCAAAAAATTACCCCACTTACATAAAACAATATATCATATTCAAACTACATCTCATTGGGCCATATCCAATCCCAAATTTTCCCATGGAATACATTGGTTGTTAAAGAGATCCAAAAAATATTACCAACGAACTTACCAACACATGATATACAACAGAATTACTATTATGGGGACATCTGAATGGACTCCCTAAGATAATATCCAACATAATTTAATGAGATAGAACCAAGACACCAACAAGGGGAGACCAAATGGACTCCCCACCATAAGATATATAGTATCAATATACTTATTCCAAAATAACTATTATGAGGAAGATGGTGGGTTTCCTGACCATAATGACCAGCTGTCTTTAAGAACTAGTTGGGGCCGACACGAAGAATACCTCATAAGATCGAATCCCCACTGCAAAGGGAGGGGGTCCGTCATCAAAACTCTAAACCAGCCAGTACACTCCATGGTTCAACACATGCACCAGCATCACTATCCTTGAATGATCTTGACCAATAATGAGATCAAAAAGTTCCAACCATGTTATTAATAAATGAAAAAATAAAGTGATGGTCATACCAAAAAGGGTTAGATAACATGGATTTAGGAAAAAATGAACCCTGACCCCTAAAAAAATGGGGTAATTCTCCACCAACATGATTAAAACCCGGAGGGATAGGGTCCCCACATAGCTTTCCACCACACAGTAACACATGAAACAAAACAACCACATCAAAAAATTAAATTACCCCCACATCCCAAACCAGATTTAGAAGTGAATCCATGATCCTAGAAAACCCCTGAAATTTCTTGAATGTGGGAAAAGAATCACTTCGAGGCCTATGGAAGGAGCACTAATGTTTGATGCATCTTCTGTGTGGTAGAAAAGAGTTATTAATCACAATACCCCATGAGAATCACAAGCTCAAAAAACAAACCTTTACCCAAGTAGGGACTTGTGTGATGCACATCAAAACCCACTTTCACATAGAAATGGAAATAGAATAACGAAAACACATAGATAACATATTCAATTTAAATAAAGATGTAAAAATCTCATAATGAAAACACACTTCCACATAATAAAAATACCTCAAAAGGTTATGAAAAATCCACATTTTTCCTCAAAAGAAAACACAAAAAACAAGACACAACCAAACATTACCGTTATATGGGAAAGGGTCATTAACATGAGTAAATCCTTGAAATATAGTTCTATTTAGCATGCGGTTACTGCAACCAATGATAACCACTTTGAACTGCCCGATATTTCCACAATGGTTTCACAACATGAACCACTGACTCGATGGGGCTTATAGAAGACCCAAAGACCCTTTAGGACATCTTTCTACAATGAAGACTATGGATTGTTATCATCTTCTTTATTGGAATACCCGTTCACCACTTCCAATAACACATTAAGAGACAATGTTGTCAAACATGACCCTTGATGATTTAAGAAACTATGGAAACATAATGAACCATGTTGTTTTTAAAAATTAATAAACCACTCTGCAATTAAAAAAGGATTCACATAACCAAAATTGAGTATGGTTATACTCATCCCTAATATTCTAGAAGGGATTCCATATATTGATCAACTTGGGGGCCTGCCAACGGTGAATCACTTGTCGATGCACATCAATTGTGCATTAACTCTTTATGGGGGCATACCCTTGAAAACATGAAAATCCAAGGAAACAACCAAAATGGTCCTTCCATAAAAACATACAAAAAAATGTCTAGGCACATGAGTAGAGTAAACAAAAAGGGCTTCGTGAATTCATTTCTCATAATTGGGCGCCAACCAACACTTCAACCAAACATAGAAACAAAACAAAAATCCATAACATCATTCAAACAATATTTGTTCTTGAACTAAATACCCCAAACATAACATTCCCAAAAACAATTAAGTCACATGATAATAAAAGGTCATAAAGACATCAAAATTTCCATTCAAATCATCTCTTTTAAAATAAATAGGTCGACGGTTGGTGCATCCAGCAATGATACCCCATGGGCCTCACACATGAATGTTTCCATGACATACTAGTCACCCTCCTAAAATCCATATCAGCACTCATCCAACTGTGGCCTTGATCATCATTATTAAAATGTATATCTATGAATGTTTTCAGTATTGGAAATTCCAAATTTTAAATCAAATGTTATTTCCACTCTTAAAAAACAAGACAGATAACCAACACATCTTTTTTCTTAAAACAACTAACCAGAAAATAAAAAAAATAACAAATTCAAATCATAGAAGACTTTTTAGTAAAACATAAATAATTAATTACAAATAACGTTTTTGTCATACAAATTACTCTTAAATCATATCATCTCATTTCAAAACACCTTGGATTTTATGAAAAAATCTATTTCCTCAATAACCATTCATTTTCAAACTCATTTATCCCCATTTAGAAAATGTTCCTAAAAATTCATGATAATTATAAAAGTACCACCAATTACCAAATCAAAATTCATCTACATACATCACACATGAATTAAAAAACACATTATTCCATTTAAAAAACTTTTCAACAGTACTTAAAACTCCAATTGAATGATATTTTCAAAACAAACCTTATAATAATTTACACAATTAAAATAGGTATAAACACACTATTTACTCTTTCAAAATCATTCAGAAATATCATTTCAACAGTTTTAGAAATAAAACCATTTCCCCTTTTCTATAATAAAAATTCACAAAAATTCATACTTTATAAAATCATGTCATAATTTTTTTCATGAAAACCACGTATCCAAAATTAAAAAATTTAATGACACAAGACAATGTAACAGGAAATTAGTGTTTTTGGGTGACTTGGACATATGGTTGGTTGCCATATGCTAATCACTAAACCATCAATAATAGTGTTCTATGGAAATATCTTCGTGTCAACATGGAATTCTAGGAACAAAATCTCCCTTAGGCGATTAACCCAACTCTCATTTCATTTACATAATCATCGATGAACCATGAGAAAAAAGTAACAAAATAAAACCCTACATCCCCTGGTGATAGGATCCCATCACGATGTGTGAAGGCTAGGAACACTACCCGTAATCGGAATGTCATGTCCTAACAAAACTATCTTTGGTCTACCAAGAATCTTTCCCAAAAGAACATGAACCAAAAAGAGGAAAATTCCCTTTGATACCATTTTCTAACAAACCATATCTGGTTTCCATCGAAACTGGCACCTGACCCAGTATGCGACAAGGCCAGAAGGGTGTTCCCATTCCCCATGTGCAGGAAAAATTTCTCTAGTATGATATAGAAAAATTTGGGGATGATTTACCCACATTTATGAATATAAATCAACAACCACAACAATTCAATTTAATAAGAAAAGTTATTCCGAACATGCCTTTAATAAGAAACCAGAATTGAAATACTTGGTTTGAGACAAGTTCTAAGAGGGAAACCCCTCAAATTTATCAACAAACACAACCTAGAACCACCACAACACAATGGTTCATCATACCTATGCCTTCTCCACAACACCAAAATGAGGATGGATGTTAACAACCCGATCCACCGATTCTGAAAGATTTACCCAAACCTGCGATAAAGATTGTAAATCTTGCATACACCCAATGGTGTAACTAGGGTGTGATAATAATCCCAATATGATTACAAACAATATAAATTCCATGTGATAATCATTATAAGACAAAAAAATGAATGTTTTTATATACATGAAATGGAACATAAAATTATTAAAGGATTCAACATTCAAAGAAAATAGTTTTCAAGTGGGAAACATTAAATAATGACAACTTCTAAATAAAATGCACATGCTGCTGAATTTTACAGCCCAAACAGGACATATTTTGATGGTATATACCAAATATGAAATGATCACTATTCATGGGAATTCCCCTAGGAACTAGTTTGTTCTGAGACCTAGGTTCCTTGTATCTTGGTGAAAAAATAACTATAAAAATATATGTTTCATGTACGAGCCTCTAGTAGGGGAATCACCGAGAACATAGAGAAAACCAGCATCTTTATTGTATGTTAGTTAGAGTTCTCATTGTCAAAATTACTTCGTGATACATGGATGAAACCACTCCGGATCACTAGCATACTAGTGCAAATATATGACAACATGGATACCCTGGTTCTCATTTTTGTGTTCAAACAGGATCCACATCTTATAAAATAGCATTTCACGTGGAAAATCTATTTATAAATCATTCACACATGAAACATACCACATAAAAGCCCCAAAATACCCCATTTCACATAAAAATTCATTTTGACATCATACTCACACAAAAACAGACCATAAACATGTCATACACCTTTCTTCACAATTAAATAAATCATTCCACAGTTTATAAAATATTTTCAAAACATTGGAAATCGCAAATCTTACCTTTCTCTTTAAAAATCCATTTTAAGAACATAAACATTCCAAAATAGTACCTCAACATATTATTCACACAATATGTAAATGAATATATCATTTTACCTTTTTATAAAACAACTTCAATGATTATAACATGATTTTGTAGATAAAACCCATTAAAATCCCATCTTTGTAGTCCAAAATCACACCAAAATCATACCAAACCATATTTGGTAGGCCATTACACATTTAATAAACCATATTAATATTTTATAAAATGACTCCAATTAATACCACGACAGTTACAGAAAAAACACACCATTTCAAGGAAAAATACAACATTAAAATGAAAATCTTAAACAATTCCATCAAAAACATATTTCATTCAACACATAACATATAAGAAACATGATTAATTAATTAAATCTAGAAATATAACTCATTAATAAATTCATACAAATTGGATCACCAACCATTTGTGTAAAAAACCCAAAAATAGTTGAGAGAAACTCCCACCACACCATCGCCATCCAACAAGGGAATGAAAATTAACCCTATTACAAAAATATTGAACCAATAATATCAAAAATAAACCTTAGGTATGAAACCCATGTTGATGGCATAATGGCTCGGACCTCTTTGGCCCATTCCTTGGTCAAAAAGAAGGCCACGAAGTGTTATGGAGGGTAAAATGGACTTTTCCCACACTTTCCATAATTTTTTAAGTACACACAGTGTAGTATGAGTACACTTTGTGGACCCCCTCGCCGGGTATACCCCGTGTTGAAGGCTGTGTCCTTGCCATGTGAAATAAATGGGTACACTCCATGTATCCCATACTACACGCCGTGTAGTCCCTCCCCTCATATGTGTTATTCTCAAACTATGTTGACCAGTCAACAGTAGTGTTCCGTGTTGGAGATGTGTCCTTGCCATGTGAAATAAATGGGTACACACTGTGTGACCCATACTACATGTTGTGTAGTCCCTCCCCGCATACGCGTTAGCTTCAAACCGTGTGTTGACAAGTCAATGGCCGCGTGCCGCATTGATGGCCGTGTTGGAAGCCGCGTGATGACCGTGTGAAATGGCCGAGTACACGCCATGTACCATAAAGTACATGTTGTGTACTTTGTTTATCACCTATAAATGGAGGGGTCCCTTTCTCCTTTTCAACTCACACCACTCCTCCCCTTTCCCTCGAGCAGATCTCTCCCAAGAGACTCGAAGGCTCTTTTCATCCATAACATCTTCGTCCAAGATCAGATTCACTATCTTTCAGTGTCCATGGGATCATAACGATGAGGAGAAACATCTGAGCTTAGATCTATTGTCTTCCCATAAGCCTTTACTTCCCATCTTCCACTCGAGGAGGTTTTTCCATGTTTTTCCAGAGGTAACAGACGCCGACGGACGTCTTCTAAAGTTTATTCAGGGGATCATTGTGATTACAACATGTCAAGGTAGGGATATTAACTTCGTATCACTAATATTTGCGACATGTGGGGTGGGTGTCCTCTTTTTTACGTGAAACACTTTTGAACCGGTTTAATGAAGATAATAACTGTCCTATAAAACGGGGTTGGGAAGTGTGTGATTACTATTACATTACATTTTTATATCATGTGATATTATGTTGTGAATTGAATATGATTATACATACTAAAAATCACGGTCATTGGGGGACTTTGCTTGTGCAATTAAATGTTTCCCTATCTTTATGTACCGTTTATAGATGGACACTTTATGGAATGTGGAAATTGGTTAATCACATAAAGTTGGAAAATTAAATGAAAATCTGGAACCCTTGTGTGATCACCCGAGTTGAAAAAAACTGAAATAATAAACATGTGGGTGCTGTTTGGGGTTAATTTATGTGAAGGGGGTGTTTTATGGGTTGTTGTGGATCAGGTGAGCAGTGGCGCTGTGGTTGGCTTGGTTTTGGGTTGGTGTGAATGCTATGTTAGTGATGGGCAGCGAGGCTGCGATAAATGATATAGGGGTGATGATGTAAGGTGTGGTTGTGGTTATTGTAACACACCAGGTAAATAAAGAATATGAAATTTTTATATTTATCCCTATTTGTGAATAAAATGTCAATATTAATTTAAAGGGAATGCTATGCTCGATGGCTTACCCAATACGCAACAACAAGTTTCTTGGGAATCTTATGTTGAACTCTAATAATAAAATAATATTATTTTAAATGGTAGTTAACATGTAGCCGTTGTATTGGTTGTAATGGATAGAAATAACTAAATTATTGTTATATATGTTTTTAAATGTTTTTACATTTATCCAATAAAATATAAAGGCTTAAAAGAAAGAAAGATTTCAATTTTAGGCGTATATGCCCTGGTTTTCACTAAAGGTTCACTTATCGTCTTTTGATGGAGAACCGTCATTAAATATAGTTTTGTTCACTCTTATACATTATATTGTACCAAATAAAACTCTTCTTAAGAATCGGGACATCAAAATTTACTTTGTGCAAATTTTTGGTATCTTTCCGATAAAGTTCATTTTTTTCATGAATAGTGTAAAATGTTGTATTTTATATCAAAACCTCTTTTTAATCTAATTTATTTATATGATTAGATTATCATTTGAATTGGTTTTAAAGTTAAATTATAATATATTTTTACCATTAAATCCAATATTGGTCATTGGAATTAATTTCACATCGAAATCAGACTTAAACTAGTGTCAATCTTTTGATACTTATTGTTTCATAAAAACACGCTATTTTCACTGACAACGGGAATTAATTATTAAATTAATTAATGTGACTTATATGTTTTGAATTTTGTAAAATAGACTTCATTTTTGAATTCAGAATATCAAATATAGCTTAGGGTGAATTGTTTGGATTTTTATGAAAAACTTCAATTTTTGATAAATAGTGAAACAACTAAGTGGTACTTATAAAAACCGATTTTCCATTTAAATGAAATTTTGCCGTATTTGTGTTTTGAATTTCAAATATCCGACATACATGGTTTTCATTAAGAAGTATAATTCGGTTCAATGGGATAAAAATAATTTTTGGATGAATAGTAACTTATTAGGTTTTTAATCTCGATTAGAGGTAATTAGTGTAGTTTAAGGTAAGAATAATGTTTTAATAAAATTCAATGAACTATAAACATGTCCTACACTCATTGGATGTGTAATGTCCGACCAAAAAAATCCATGGGACAACTTGGGGACCCCATGGCGCCACTTTGGTTGGAAAATGACATAAATACCTTTTTATTTAATGATAAAGTAAAAATGACACAAACATGAGATGTTTTACTAAAACAATTTTTACATGGGGTTTTACAAGTCAGATTTTTGATTATAAATATTCATTGGAAATATAAAAATATTTCCTACATCATAGTAGTTTTTTTATAATTTTTAGACTTTAAATAAATTATATTATTTATGACATCATGATGATGCAGCGATGACCTCATTATTTAACGATTTAAATAAAATGGAAAGATAATGTAATATCTATGACCTACACATGTCCAAAACCTATTGGATGAGTGGATTTAGAACCTTTATCACCTTATACTCTATATAAATCAATATGGGACCTTTAAAATCTGAAACACTTTTGATATTAATGTAACATTTTGTAACTTTACAAGAGTGCCCCTCCTCTCCTCTTATAAAAGGCCCCCACCTCTACCTCCTTACCCACACTACCAAAGCCTTTGGCGTGGGAAATCCCTGCCCATTTTGTCTCTACACTTCCCTATATTACTCCTTGAAGCCTCACTTTGGGCATAAGTCCTCCCAAGGAAGCCTTTGATCTCAATCCAAAGGGAGTTACCCGATTTTAAAGGTAATGTCTTCACTTGTGTCCTATTGTTTTATTTTGCTTCTCCAACACCCTAAAATATTTTTATTCATATCTTTTGTAACAAATAAAGTATCTTAAATATACTAGGATGTTTTTATAAGAAGGATTCGAGCTACACTTACACACACCTACATCTAATGGTTAAAGAACATACTGTTTCCGTGGATGGCGTATTTCTGCCTCCCGAAACGATGATTGTTCAACATTCTTCTAACACATTAAAAGGTGGCCATTAAGATGACACTATATTTATATATGATATCTAATATTTATATGGTTTACTTAAGCTTCTTTATTTTTCATTTATATCATACCTTTATGGTTTCCATTATAGGTAAACATGATATCTTCATTTAAGGAAGTGCGGACTGCCGCCCCCTCAAAGTGATTGGATTCGTTAATACCATATGTGGTACGTATAAAGGATATATTTAATGATATTTTATATGATACCATACTGGAATTAAAATACTATTATGTATCATTATGTTTTAATTCCATTAAATATGAAATAGCAATGGAAGTAGCGTTCATGCGTACGTACGGCTTACCATCTCCATGAACGGTACATTTCATTTCTTCACTCTAAATGTTATGTAATATTATAAATTCATGAATATACTGGATATATATGATATATATGATATCCACATCATGAAAACAACTCTGGATATAATGAACCTTTGACCACACGAACAACATGTAATTGTAAGAAGTCAACTTTCGACTTAAGAACCAAATATCGAAAAAACAAACATTATTAACTTAAATGATTACATAATGTTTATGACATGGTAATAAGTGATATAAAAGGAATAATGAACTTGAAAAAGGTTCTTAAGGAAGTAGAAATTAACTCAAGTTTATTATTCAGGTGATTAAAGAATGATCGAGTCAAGTCGGACCCGAGGTAAGGGATCCTACTCCTCTCTTTCTTTTTAAGTACACTGTATTATGTCATTCCTTCAAAGCTCATCTTTCTTGTTATTGGGATGTTCTATTATATTACTCTTACTGTAATTTTTATGTTCATATGATGAGAGACCCTATTCTCTCTCATCAATCCATTTTGGATGTTTTGAGTGGCGCCGTTAGGCTGCCGAATTTTCGTAAGAGATCTAACCTCTCTCTTTCTCTTTAAGTACTCCCCTTTGTGTCACTTCTTTTAAGCTTCTCTTTGTTATGATGGGGGATGTTATTTAATATTCCTCTTTCTGTACATTTTATTCTAATGTGATGAGATACCCTATTTGATCTCATCAATACATATTTGGAAGTTTTAAGTGGCGTCGTTAGGCTTCCGTGTTTTCGTAAGGGACTTTTCTTCTCACTTTTATTCCCGTGAGATTTATGCAACATTTTCCAAAATTTCCATTGAGTGGTGTATGTACTGACCATTATTTTACTCATTGTATAATATTCTTTCATTTATGAGTATTTACATCAATGATGTATTGTCCTTCTTTCACGGTGCGTATGTTTCGAAAGATACCCATGTCGGTAAGGGAACCTTTCACCCTCCTCTTTTTAAAAGACTTATTTTGATATGTCTTTTAATTCACATAATATTATTTTGGGATATGTTCTTCTATATCTTTACTGATGTAAATTTTATGTCCAAGTGATGAGATACCCTTATTATCTCTCATCAACTCTTTTTTCTGAATTTTGATGTAACGTCGTCAGGCTGTCTTATTATTGCAAGGGAACTTCTTAACCCAATTTCAATTCTTAGGGATAAGCTTGTACTCCTTGAATATGTCGTTCTATGAATATGTGTGAATAACAACTGATTGTTTTACACTTAATATCTACTTATATTTGGTGTATTAGTTTTCCACACATAATTATGTAGTTGATTTATCCTTAATCCAAGGATACCATCATTGTATGGGACTTCGTCTCAATCTCCTTTCGTTGAGGCATATTTTGTTTTATAAACAACCTTATTTTATATGGTGTATAAACCCCTTTGACTTTTACGTTTATCCGAAAATAATCTTTTTTTATACAAAACGTTTTACTAAACGACAAAAGCGAATGTTTTGTCGGACGTATGCGGCGACAACGACTTCTCCACCATCGTGACCATTTTTTGAGTTTCGGCTTCCTCTAGAAGCCATACCTTCTTTTTAAAAGAAAAATAAATATCATGTTTTACTTTTCTCTTATTTTGGTATTGAAAATGGTTTTCATAATGTATTTATATCAATGTGTTGTATTGATATCTTGTTATTGAAAGGTGGAAATGTTATGTTTCCTTTATGCATGTTTTATGTGATACGATTATGTTGAGGTTCTTGAGAATTATTATGAATACGGGTGGTTCCGTGATAGACTAAGGGCGGGTGAGCCCGATATAGCTCTCCAATGCATTGGGTAACGTGAAGGAGTGAAACGTTAAGGTTTCTCCGAAGAGATTTAGGGAATATACTGTGATGGGTATTCCAAACGTAACCAAGAGGGTTACTCCCTACGTAAGAATGTTATGAATGCCTCATGTTACCCATTATGTCTTATGATTTCTATGATTTATTCATGATTTTATGAGGTATGTTAAAGTGCTTATGTTTTATGGGTAAAGTATGATTTCATTCTTACGTATACATGTACTCATGTTTCCTTACCATATTTTTATATCCCTTACTGAGATTTTTATGCTCATCCCATGTTTTTGAAATGTTTTTCACAGGTCAAGGGAAGGGTACATGATATGATGATAGTGTCAAGGATGTTTCATGGAAGAATCCATGTTTTATTTTAAATATTTTTTCATTGATGGGAGAAATGAATACTATGTTTTATGTAACCAATTTGTTTAAATGTGGAATGTAATGCAAGTTTTATGATCTAATTCTCTAAAACACTAAACCTAAAAAGATCCTCAATGTGTAATCTTGTAATAACTCAAGATAAGTATGGTTTAAGGCCGGGGCCTTATAGTTGGTATCAAACGTCGGTTTAGAAAACTTTAGAGGTTCGGGTATTCTTTAAGCATAAGTGACATTACCATAATGGTTAAAATTTCAGAAAGAGTCCTAGTTCTAGATAAAGTGAATAAGTAAGTATATATTAGTGTTTATCTTCCTCGTTAGTACATGATGGTTTTGTTTATATACTCACACTAACATTTCTGTTTTTAGTGAATGGATGGATCTAGCAGGCACCAAAGAGACAACAGGTTAGAAGGAAACTGTGGTGGTTCTATGATTATGATACTAGATAAAATGGGGGATTCAATGAGGAAACTCGTGGTTATTATAATACAACTATCAAGGAGTCATGATCAACCACTTGAACCTTGGTATGATATTTAATTCATCATGTACGAGATGACTAATTGATGTGGAAGTTCAGGTAATAATTATAAAGGTAACCATTAGAGTTTATATGATCTTTACTTTTGAGGTAATTATGGGTTACTATATGTTATGATGGAAAATGAAAGGAATGAGATAAACATGAGGTTAAAATATGTTACGATCATTTTTTAAGATTTTATCTTGTTTTGGGGATTGTTTTATGAATTATTTAGTTTTGAAAAAAGGACAACACACAGACCGTGTGACAACCCGTCACGTCGGACAAAGTTGCGGGAATCGAACCCACAACCAATGTGCAACTGGTATTTATCGGCTACCACTGGACTATGTCAAGTCCATGGTTAGTTTGACTGATTCTTTTTAGTTAGATGATTTTATGATTTAACAGTAAGTTGATTTTGGGTTATCTATAGAAATTAATTAACCTATCATGGAGGATATGTGATTTGGTTAATTACTTTTCAATACGAGACATTAAGAGCAACTGATGTTATTTGGAGGTAAATGTTACGATTTAACTTGGAAGAATATGTGACTAAATCCTTCAAATATTTGGGTTTCAATATTAGTTTGGTTTACTTTAATGAATTTTATAGAAAATTGTTTATCGAATGGTCCTCATTGAACTTTTGGTTTTGTTGGATAAATTATGGAGATTAAGAATAGTTTTTCTTTTTATAAAGGGTTATCTTTTCTGGAATATATAATCTTGTACTAACCTTTTTGTTTTTGGTTTTGGTTAATGTCTAATGACATGGGGAGTATATAGTTCTCTTTTGTGGATTAGGTGATTCTCTAGAAGTTTATTATAGTACTCTTAATGTGAACAAGTCTCCCTAAATACTCGTCTTTTGGAAAAAAATATGATTTTAGTAAAAGTTGAAAGTCAACATGATAAGTGATTATGTTTCCTTAAGAATGAATTCCTCAATAAAAAGTAACTTAAAATAAAAATGATTTCTATTAACTTTTCCTACTAGGGAATCGAATACCGTTTAACCCATCACAATTTTGTGATTTTCTTATGGTTAACTTTCTCCTAGACATGTTTACTATCACTTTCCCTCAAGAACATGACCCTTTTATTTTTCTTCCATGTCCATGTTTTTCTACATGGAATCCTAGTATGGGTTAACTCAGGTGACCTCTGTACTTATCTTCCTTTATTTTAAAGTGATTGTTTTACAGACACTTGTTCAGATGTGGGACTTTCAAGGATGTTTCCATGCCCAGTTTTATTATTGCGAGGACGCAATTTCCAAAAGGGGGGAAGGATGTAACACCCCAAGTAAATAAAGAATATGAAATTTTTATATTTATCCCTATATGTGAATAAAATTTCAATATTAATTTAAATATAATGCTTTGCTCGATGGCTTACCCAATACGCAACAACGAGTTTCTTGGGAATCCTACATTGTACTCTAATAATAAAATAATATTATTTTAAATGGTAGTTAACAAGTAGCTGTTGTATTGGTGGAAATGGATAGAAATAAATAAAATAATATTATATATGTTTTTAAATGTATTTACATTTATCCGAGAAAATATAAAGTCTTAAAATATAGAAAGAATTCAATTTTAGGCGTATATGCCCTAGTTTTCACTAAAGGTTCACTTATCGCCTTTTGATGGAAAAAAGTCATTAAATATAGTTTTTTTACTCTTTTACATTCTATTGGACCAGATAAAACACTTCTTAAGAATCGGGACATCAAAATTTACTTTGTGAAAATTTTTGGTATCTTTCTGATAAAGTTCATTTTTTTAATGAATAGTGTAAAATGTTGTATTTTATATCAAAACCTATTTTTAATATAATTTATTTATATGATTAGATTATATTTTAGATTGTTTTTAAAGTTAAATTAGAATATATTTTTACCATTAAATCCAATAGTGGACGTTGTAATTAATTTCACTTTGAAATCAAACTTAAACTAGTGTCAATCTTTTGATACTTATTGTTTCATAAAATCACGCTATTTGCTCTGACAATGGGAATTAATTATTAAATTAATTAATGTGACTTATATGTTTTTAATTTTTTAAAATAGACATCATTTTTGAATTTGGAATATCAAATATAGCTTAGGGTGAATTTTTGGGATTTTTCTGAAAAACTTCAATTTTTGATGAATACTGAAACCACTAAGTGGAACTTATAAAAACTGATTTTTCCGTTTAAATGAAACATTTCCGTCTTTTTGTTTTTAATTTCAAATATCCGACATACATGGTTTTCATTAAGAAGTAAAATTTGGTTCAATGGGTTACAAATAAATTTTTGTGAATAGTAACTTATTAAGTTTTTAATCACGATTAGAGGTAATTAGTGTAGTTTAACGTAAAAATAATGTTTTAATAAAATTAAATGACCTATAAACATGTCCTACCCACATTGGATGTTTAATGGCCGACCAAGACAATCCATGGGTCAACTTGGAGACCCCATGGAGCCACTTTTGTTGGAAAATGACATAAATACCTTTTTATTTAATGATAAAGTAAAAATGACACAAACATGAGATGTTTTTACTAAAACAATTTTTACATGGGGTTATACAAGTCAGATATTTGATTATAAATAGTCATTGGAAATATAAAAAAATTTCCTACATCATAGTATTTTTCTTATAATTTTTAGACTTTAAATAAATTAAATTATTTTTGATATCATGATGATGCGGCGATGACCTCATTATTTAACGATTTAAATAAAATGGAAAGCTAATGTAATATCTAAGACCTAAACATGTCCAAAATATATTGGATGAGTGGATTTCGAACCATTATCACCTTATCCTAGAAATACATCAATTTGGGACTTTTAAAATCTGAAACTCTTTTGATAAAAAAGTAACATTTTGTAACATTACAAGAGTGCCCCTCCTCTCCTCTTATAAAAGGCCCCCACCTCTACCTCCTTACCCACACTCCCAATTCCTTTGGCTCAGACAAAACCTGCCCATTTTTGTCTCTCCACTTCCCTATATTAATCCTTTAAGCCTCACATTGGGCATAAGTCTTCCCAAGGAAGCCATTGAGCTCAATCCAAAGGGAGTTACTCGATTTTAAAGGTAATGTCTTCACTTGTGTCCTTTTGTTTTATTTTTCTTCTCCAACCCCCGAAACTCTTTTTATTCATTTATTTTGTAACAAATAAAGTATCATCAATATACTAGGATATTTTTATAAGAAGGATTCGATCTACAGTTACACACACCTACATCTAATAGTTAAAGAACATACTGTTTCCGTGGATTGCATATTTCTGCCTCCCAAAACGATGATTGTTCAACATTCTTCTATCACCTTCAAAGGTGGCCATTAATATGAAACTATATTTATATATGATATCTAATATGTTTATGGTTTCCTTAATCTTCTTTATTTTTCATTTATGGCATACCATTATGGTTTCCATTATGGGTAAACGCAGTATCTTCATTTAAGGAAGTGCAGACTACTGCCCCCTCAAAGTGATTTGATTCGTTAATACCATATGTGGTACGTATAAAGGATATATTTAATGATATTATATATGATAACATACTGGAATTAAAATAATATTATGTATCATTATGTTTTAATTCCATTAAATATGAAATAGAAATGGAAGTAGCGTTCATGCGTACGTACAGCTTACCGTCTCCATGAACGGTACATTTCAATTCTTAACTCTAAATGTTATGTAACATTTTAAATTCATGAATATAATGGATATATATGATATCTACATCATGAATACAACTCTGGATATAATGAAACTTTGACCACACGAACAACATGTAATTGTAAGAAGTCCACTTTCGACTTAAGAACCAAATATCAACAAAACAAACATTATTAACTTAAATGATTACATAATGTTTATGACATGGTAATAAGTGATATAAAAGGAATAATGAACTTGAAAATGGTTCTTAAGGAATTATAAATTAACTCAAGTTTATTATTCATGAGATTAATGAACAATCGAGTCATGTCAGACCCGAGGTAAAGGATCCTACTCCTCTCTTTATTTTTAAGTACACTCTTTTATGTCATTCTTTATAAGCTCATATTTCTTGTTATTGGGATGTTATTTTATATTAATATTACTGTAATTTTTATGTTCATAAGATTATAGACCCTATTCTCTCTCATCAATCCATTTTGTAAGTTTTGAGTGGTGCTGTTAGGCTGCCGAATTTTCGTAAGAGATCTAACCTCTCTCTTTGTGTTTTTGTACTCCCCTTTATGTCACTTATTTTAAGCTCCTCTTTGTTATGATGGGGGATGTTCTTTCATATTCCTATTTATATACATTTTATTGTAATGTGATGAGATACCCTATTTGATCTCTTCAATCCATTTTTGGATGTTTTAAGTGGCATTGTTAGGCTGCCGAGTTTTCGTAAGGGATTTTTCATCTCGCTTTTATTCCCGTGAGATTTATGCTACATTTGCAACAATTTCCTTTGAGTGGTGTATGTACTGACCATTATTTTACTCATTGTGTAATATTATTTCATTTATGAGTATTTACATCAATTATGTATTGTCTTTCTTTCACGGGGCGTATGTTTCGAAGGATACCCATGTCGGTAAGGGAACCTTTCACCCTCCTCTTTTTAAAAGACTTATTTTGTTATGTATTTTAATTCACATAATATTATTTTGGGATATGTTCTTATATATCCTTATTGATGTAAATTTTATGTCCAAGTGATGAGATACCCTTTTTTATCTCTCATCAACTCTTTTTCTGAATTTTGATGTAACGTCGTTAGGCTGTCTAATTATTGCAAGGGAACTTCTTAACCCAATTTCGATTCTTTGGGATAAGATTGTACTCCTTGAATATGTCGTTCTATGAATATGTGTGAATAACCTCTGATTGTTTTACACTTAATATCCACTTATATTTGGTGTATTAGTTTGTCACACATAATTATGTAGTTGATTTATCCTTAATCCAAGGATACCATCTTTTTATGGGACTTCGTCTCAATCTCCTTTCGTTGAGGCATATTTTGTTTTATACACAACCTTATTTTATATGGTGTATAAACCCCCTTTACATTTACCTTTATCCAAAAGGAATCTATTTTTTTATACAAAGCGTTTTACTAAACGACAAAAGGTAATGTTTTGTCGTACATATGCGGTGACAACGACTTCTCTACCGTCATGACCATTATTTGAGTTTCGGCATCCTCTACATGCCATACCTTCTTTTTAAAAGAAAAATAAATACCATGTTTTACTTTTCTCTTATTTTGGTATTGAAAATGGTTTTCATAATGTATTTATATCAATGTGTTGTATTGATATCTTGTTATTGAAAGGTGGAAATGGTATGTTTCCTTTATGCATGTTTTATGTGATACGATTATGTTGAGGTTCTTGGGCATTATTATGAAGACGGGTGGTTCCGTTATAGACTAAGGGCGGGTGAGCCCGATATAGTTCTCCAATGCATTGGTTAACATGAAGGAGTGAAATGTTAATGTTTCTCCGAAGTGATTTAGGGGATATACTATGATGGGTATTCCAAACGTAACCAAGAGGGTTACTCCCTACGTAAGAATGTTATGAATGCCTCAAGTTACCTTATATGACTTGTGATTTCTATGATTTATTCATGATTTTATGAGGTATGTTAAAGTGCTTATGTTTTATGGGTAATGTATGATGTCATTCTTATGTATACATGTACTCAGGTTTCCTTACCATATTTTTATATCCCTTACTAAGCTTTTTATGCTCATCCCAAGTTTTTGAAATGTTTTTCACATGTCAAGGGAAGGGTACATGATATTATGATAGTGTCTAAGAAGTGTTAAGGAAGAATACATGTTTTATTTTAAATATTTTTTCATTGATGGGAAAAATTAATACTATCTTTTATGTAACCACTTTGTTTAAATGTGGAATGTAATGCAAGATTTATGATATAATTCTCTAAAACTCTAAACCTGAAAAGATCCTCAATGTGTAATCTTGTAATAACTCAAGATAAGTAAGGTTTAAGGATGGGGACTTATAGTTATGGTGGTTGGCAGTGGGGCTGTAGGGTTGGGTTTGAATGTGAACAAACTATGGGTTATGAATAATAAATAGAATTTGGAAGAGTTAATGAATGGTGGGGCATTGTAATGGAATAGAAGTAATAATCAATGGGATTTGTTGGTTAATAAGAAGGGGCTTGTTGTGTTTCTTGTATTCTCCTAACTTTATTTGTGGATGGCAGGTATATGTTTTATGAACGTTTGACACAGTTTATTGCGGTTTATTTCCCAGTAGTTAAGAAACAAATAAACTGATTCTATTGAAACATGAAAACCTAAATGGGGTTGGGGTTGTTGGTGGTATGCATGCTTCGTAGTAGCAGTGTCGTGGCATGTGCTCAGTTCTCTGTTTAGAAGCCATAGGTTGGGCTGAGTGTTTGGTATATATAAATATATCTGTATCTGTTTGTTTTGTCGCACCCCACCCATGATGAGTATATAGTACTAAATAGTACCATTTCATGGGAGAGGGTGTTTTCCCCGTAGTTATTATCTCCTTCCTGCTCCTTCCATAGGTTGTAATGGCTTGAGGCGACCTTACACCCAAGACTCTTCGGGTAGGTTTCGTTTAGGTTGGTTTTGGCCCAAGACTCTTCCGGTAGGTTTTACTACTTCCCAAGAACCCCCGGTATGAGGCTTAGTTGTGTGCGGACAGGATACGTGGTTGTGATGCCCAGGTGTGTGCGGGAGGGATATGTGGTTGTGTGGCCCAGGAGTGTGCGGGTGGGATACGTGGTTGTGAGGCTCATGTGTGTGCGGGCGGAATAAGTGGTTGTGAGGCCCAGGTGTGTGTGGGAGGGATATGTGGTTGTGAGGCCCAGGTGTGTGTGGGCGGGATACCTGGTTCTGAGGCCCATGTGTGTGTGGGCGGGAAGAGTGTGGTAGCGTCAGGACATTCGCCATTAGGAAGAGCAGCAAACTAGTGGGAGAAAATGGTGTGTGGTACCCAATGCTCTTGTTCTTATATACTTCTACTATATGTTGTTTCGTGTTTTGGTGAGTGTGGCTTGTGAGGTTGGGTGGATAAGATTCCTTGATAGGTTTTGGTTTTTTCTGTTGTTCTCACGAGACATTATAATGTATCCCCACTTGTCCACGAGAGCTTTAGGTTTCCCTATTGAGTATACATGTATTCTCACCCTATGTTTACATTCAGGTTTCCAGGAGGACTACCAGGGCCGTGTGGGTCCCTACTAGTCGTGACAGTTGGATTTATTGCAGTTGATGTACTCTTGTTTCTTTTTGTATTGTACTTTTGAGCTTTCTTGTACTTGTACCTTATTTCATAACTATTTAAACATGCATGTGGGATTGGTTTGGGTTTATTTACATGCCTTTAGATTCTTTTATTTTGGTGGTTGACTCATCTTATTTCCCGATATTAAATATTAAAAACGGTAATTCCACCCATATTTGTGAAAACTCATACCCTTGGTGCTATTCTCCACTCCAGGGCCTACTGGAGGCAGGACTCGGGGGTCATTATCTCCCTTCCACCATTGCCAGCTCAGGAGGGGCATCTTTGGTTGGAGGGGTTGTGACAGAATGGTATTAGAGGTGATGGTTGAGAGATAGGACGGAGAATGGAGTTAGGCACTGTGAGGATTTCATGGGATGGTAGGTCAACAATGTTGGTTAATCATGGTGCGTGAAATAGGCCAGGGAAGACCGGCTAGGACACGAGATTTTAGGGCCCCCCGTGATATGATGAAAGGACTATGAGCCTACCGAATGTCCAAGTGAGACTACATTGATTGTAGGGTAGATACCCAAGAGAATTTACATGCATCATCATGATTTTTTTAATTGATTTTGGTGTTCTGGGAAAGAAATTGAATAAATGTAATAAAAGGAAACCTTGGTAAATACCTTGCTACTTGGGAATAGGCAATCCGTGTTTACCATACAGCTATCGCACCTGGACGTCATCCCCAGGTGACTCAGATAGACGAGGCCTAGAAGATTCAGGTGGTCAATCAGTTGAGAATTGACCGAGAGGAGGAAGATAGCCAGTGGTAGAAGACTCTCAATTCATTCTAGTGGCAAACCCTCAAGAAGTATGAGGGTAGTACTTCGGATACAGAGACAGAGGGGCAGATTGAGTAGCTAGGGATCGATTTTACCTTGATCCCTACACCAAGGGAGTACTAGGTCCCCCTAGAAGTCAGTTAGCTGAGAGGTGCGGTGGGACAGTGGTGGACACTTTACCTCAGAGAGAGGATAGAGGCAGAGGTTCCATGGGCTGACTTTGAGAAGGAATTCCGAGAGGAATTCATTTCATCCAGATCAAGGAGGAGAAGTGGAAGCAGTTATTCTCCCTCCAGTAGGGAAGTATGTTAATATGAGTGTTGGGGATCAAGTTCAACGATCTCCTACGCTTTGCTCTGGATCTATTTCCGGATGAGGAGTCTCGAGTGAGACGTTTGGAGGAGGAGAATTTTCCTTCGCCCCAGTATGTTGTCACCCCCTTCACCCTTCCGACATACTTGGCAGTACAGAAGAAGGCAGAGGTTGTAGAGTGGATGCACTCGCAGGGAGGTACACCACGTGTGGGGATCCAGCCAGGATCGTCGAAGGGGAAGGCAGTCAGCAGCATGTATCCTTCGATGGGACCTTCCAGGTTCAGGCCAGTGGGGAGAAAGCCCCATTAGTTCCAGTTCAAATCTTCAGGTCCTCGTCCCTTATTCACAAGCCCAAGACCGAAGTGTTGTTTCTTGCGGAGGTTTCAGGCACATTCAATGTCGGTGCCCGACCTGAGCTCAGTACGGTGGAGGTGGGTAGTTTTAGTGCCCACATCAACTGCACCAGTTTTCGGAGAGGCCCTTCCAGCAGCAGCAGGACCATGCTCCTCCAAGGGAATACTTTTCGGGAGGAGGCCGACCTTAGGGTGGTCCTCAGGGACCTCGAAAAGGGCGTGGTTGGGGAGGTGGACGACATCAGAGAGGTAGAGGAGATGGGCGTAGACAGTTGCACACAACAGAGTTGGCAGCTCCAGCAGGACTAGAGGTGGTGTGAGGTACGATTTGTTTTTTCAACACTCTCATTTCTTCTTTGTTCGATTCAGGTGCTTCACACTCCTTTATTTCACCCGATCTAGACCATTTTTTGTGTCTAGACGTAGAGAGACTTTATGTACCCCTGGTTCTGAGTACACCAATTTGAGGCCGACCAGTGTATCTTGTGTTTGATGGGGATGTGGGATGATGTTGGGAACACATCATTTTAGTGGGGATCTTCTTTTTCTACAGATGTACCCGTACGATTTCATCCTAGGCATCGAATAGTTGTTTTCTGTTAGTGCCGTTATCGACTACTTCCGAAGAAGAATCGTGTTTTCCGATGTGGACGAAAAGCGTGTATCTTTTGTTGGTGAGAGGAGATATCATGTGGGAAGCCGACATGTGAAGCCTCTCCTTTACTTGATAGTAGGGTTATCAGTGGTTTAAGCTGATGCAAAGATGATGGATGTCCTATATATTTTTGGGGAATTCTTCGTTGTTTTCTCCAAGGAGGTTTTGACTCTACCCCCCCCCCCCCACGTGACGTTGAGTTCGGGATAGACATACAGCCTGGTGCTCGTCTGATTTCGATGGCCCCTTATCGGATGGCACCTTCAGCGTTGCGGGAGTTGCTGATTCATATAGATGATCTGATGGATATGGTTTTTGATCAACCCAGCGTGCCACCATGGGGTGCTCCAGTTTTGTTCGTGAAGAAGGCAGATGGTGGTCTCATGTTATGCATAGACTACCGAAGGTTGAATTAGGTAATGGTCAAGAACCGTTACCCCCTTCCAAGGATAGATGATCTCTTTAATCAGCTAAGGGGAGCAGGTTGGTTTTCTAATATTGATCTACAATCTGGATATCATCAGCTGAGGGTGAAGGATAGTGACATCTCGAAGATGACTTTCAGGTGCAGGTATGGGCACTTCGAGTTTGTAGTAAAGCTGTTTGGAGTTATGAATGCCCCAGCTGTGTTCCTGTGATTTATGAACTTTGTCTTCCAAGAGTTTCTAGACTGGTTCGTCATTATTTTTATTGATGACATCCTGATCTACTCAAGATCAGAGGAGGAGCACATTGAGCATCTCAGGGCAGTCTTAGAAGTCCTTCGACCCCACTAACTTTATGGGAAATTGTCGAAGTGTATATTCTTGACATAAGAAGTACACTTCCTTGGGCACATAGTGTCTTAGCATGGATTTTCAGTGGACCCATTGAAGGTGGAGGCAGTTGTTTCTTGGGCAGTAGCCAAGAACGTGGAAGAAGTTCGTAGTTTCCTGGGGTATGCAGGTTACTATTGGAGGTTTGTTTCAAACTTCTCTCGAGTTGCTGCTCCATTGGCAGCTTTGACTAGGAAGAACCAGGTAATCATATAGAGCGATTAGTGCCAAAAAGCTTTTGACAGCCTGAAGTAGAAGTTGGTCAGAGCTCCAGTACTCATGTTTCCAGAGGAAGGGTTGTTGTATGAGGTGTTTTGTGATGCTTCTGGCCTTGGTTTGCGGTGCATACTGACGTAGAAGAAGGGTGTGATCTGTTATGGGTCTAGGAAGTTGAGCCCTCAAGAGCATAACTATGCCACCCATGACCTGGAGCTTGTAGCAGTAGTTTTCGCACAAGAGTTTTGGTGACAATACCCTTTTGGGGAGAGCTTTGTGGTCTTCTCAAATCACAAGAGCTTACGTTATATCTTCTCTCAGCGGGACCTAAACTTATGGCAGTGGAGATTGGTCGAGATTCTCCAAGACTATGACATCAAGATCTCTTACCCTGATGGTAAGGGAAACGTTGTGGCTGATACCTGTTGTAGGAAGTCGCATAACAAAGTTGTTCAAGAATCCACTGATGTTTGGAGAGCAATGGGAGATTTGGCTTCCATGCACTTGGATGCATGGTTAGAGGGTGTTAGAGGCTGCTTATTTCAGATGAAGGTGTTGTCCTCCTTGTTGCAGCAGGTGGAAGTGTCCCAATGGGGGGACTCCGAGGCATAAGTAATGTGGGATCGTGTTGATCTGGGAAATGATCCAGAAGGATCGTCAGAGGACATCCGACACTAAATGCTTTTCCATGGAAGGTTGTTTGTTCCGGAGGCGATGCGTAAGGGAGTTCTCTGTGAGTTCCATATCTCAGCCTTGGCAGTATATACGGGAATTTAAAAAATGTATCGAGGCCTGAGGGAATAGTTTTGGTGGCCCGGGGTGAAACGGGAAGTGGCAGTGTTTGTGGATAAGTGCCTAGTGTGTCAGCAAGTAATGTAACAGCCCGAGATTTTATGAAAAATATTCTTTTTAATTTTATTAATGTCTTGTGTTGTACGCTACACCAAAAGGAGCTTTTAAAACACACATCCTTGACTTTCCTTGCATTACACGCAATCGCGACCTTCCTCGATAGCGTGTGTAGTACGCAATACCGAGTTTCACTAAACATCGATATGCTATTAAAATAACTAGGCGTTATGAATAGTAATAACTACATTTTAAAATTTTAGAAATTTTACCTCTCAAAATGGACTTCATTTTTGGATTCGGAGTAGCGAATTTAGCCTAAGGAGAAATTTTGGTACTTTTTGGATAACTTTCATTTTCTTATGAATAGTGAAAATTACTAAATTTTAATTAAAAACAACTTTTTTTAATCGAAATAATTAATAGTGATAAATTATTAATTTGAGTGGTTTTAAAGTATATCTAGAATATATGTTTACAATTCAATACAATGTTGTTCATTGGATGTAATTTCACATTTAGACCATACATAAACAAGTGTTAATCTTTTGATAGTTATTATCTCTTAAAAACATGCTATTTGTTGTGACAGTGGAAATTAATTATAAAATTAATTAAAGAAACTTATATGTTGGGAATTTTGTAAAATAGAAATCATTTTTGAATTCGGAATATCAATTATAGCTTAGGGTGAAATTTTGGCATTTTTCTGAAAAACTTCAATTTTTGATGAATTGTGAAAGTACTAAGTGGTAGTTAAAAAACAGAATATTTCATAAAACATAATTTTACCGCTTCTGTGAATGGAATTTCAAAAATCTGAGAAACCCGATTGATGTTACTAAGTAAAATGTGGTTCAATGAGATGAAAATAATTTTTGATGAATAGTAACTTTTTACTTTTTTTACCACGGTTAAAAGTAAATAGGGTAATTAAGGGTAAAAATGATATTATTATTATTCTAACACATGTCGTAATTCTATTGGACAAGTGTAATTCGACCAAAAAAAATCATAGGAATAAAATATGACCATTTATTCCCACTTGGATTAGATTAAAACATTTATTATTAATTTATTTAAAGAAGGGTTAAAATAGTTAAAATAAAAGTATAATAACTATATAATTTTAATATGGGGTTATACATGAGATAAATTCGACTATAAATATTAATTAGAAAGATAATAAGATTTCCTACATAATGGTATTTTATTTGTAATTTTTAGACATCATATAATTTAATTTATTTATGACACAAAGATGATGCAGTAATTATCTTATTATTGAAATATTGACATAATTTATGTTATAAATACCAAAATAAATGTAATTTAAGACGTTTTAGTAATTACTCTAATTATCTAGTTTAATATTACATGTTATTATTGATTTAATTAACTTTTTTCTAACTTATCATTCTGTTATGAGTTTCAAAAAAATCAATTACTAAATAGTGTCAAAATTGACATAAAATAGTTTTTAAAACAAATATTATATTATTAATTGTTATTTTATTCCTAAGAATCTACGTTTCGGCCAAATGACTTAGATAAGGTTATATATATTAATAATAAACAATTATGGGTTCTTTTGGCTTTATATAGTAAGTTTATTAACCTTATAGTATAAGAACTCAAGAAGACACGGTAAAAGTTAAATTATTTAACTTAATGTTAAATCTAAATGATAAGGTTAAAATAGGAACATAAACTTGTCTAAATTCTATTGGATGAGAGGATTTCGACCCAAACCCACCTTAGCTTCTAAATAAATCAACTTGGAGCCATTTAAAACCGAATTTGGATTTATAATAAAATAATATTTTTAGTTATTCCAAAGGTGCCCCTCTCCTCCCTTATAAAAGGGCTCCTCCTCCCTCTCCTCCTCACACCAATTTGAGCATTCATGCTCGGCCAAACCCTGCAAAAATCACTTCTCCACTTCCCTAATATCATCCTAGAGGTCCTGGTATTCTTAAAAGACCAATTTTAGTGCCCTAAAAGAAGGTCTCAAAGAAGCACTTCAAAGAAGATGAAATATCCATTAACGATCCTTTCCAATTTCTTTCTTCTTCAACTTCATCTTCTTTAGTTGTTTCATTATGAAGTAAAAAAATAAGTATCACTCATATACTGATATGTTATTATAAGTATGAAACAACCCTATTAACCATCAATCCATCCTATGGAAAATGAAATCACCGCGCGTGCGTACGTACGGAATACCGTCTCCACGCCGTGGTGTAAGCTATTTTCCGCCACCTCCTTAATAGGATGGGTATAATGGTGTAATGAGTAACTATACATGATTATTATAAAGTTATATTGATACATAAATAGTATACATACACTTTAACACAATTCCACGACCATGGGAATGCTATCATCGCTCGTGCGTACGTACGGACTACCGTCTCCATGACGCGATGAGATTCATTATCCATGCTAACCATTCCAGAATGATTATAAAGTATATATAATGAATAATAATGGAATATATGACAAGTTAAATATACTGGATTTATGTATATATATATTTATATTTCATCTACTTACTTCCATTCAAGACAATAAGGAACAGAAATTAGCGTTCATGCGTACGTACGGACTACCGTCTCCATGAACGGTGTGTTTCATTTCATTTTTCTATCTATTATATATATATATATATATATACTGAATATATATGATATATAAATCATACTTTATATTATGTATGTAAGTAAATCATGATATAAGTAATAATAATGTCAAGAACAACAAGTCCAAACACCTACGATAAATGAAACGATTTTACCCAAAACGCTTCTTTAACATGGAATTTACAAAAGAACGGGTAATATAAAGTCATAAGTGAACCATATATGACATCATAAAAATGAATATGATTCTGTAATAAGTCAATAAAATTATTTAAATCACTATACAGGAGGATTGGACACTTACAAAGCAAGTCGGACCTAAGGTAAGGGATAAATTTTCAATCTCATTTTTATCCGAGATTGCTTATACGTAAGTATTTACTGGGGTTATGTTTATCATCCATGACCATGTTTTATAATTTTTTTTATAAAATGTTTACCATTCTTACATGAATTTTTAAAGTCATTTTTACCCTTTATTTAATTTTTACCACATTTTATGAATGAAATCTTTCCTTTGGTTACCATATAAGGTACTTTTTGACTTTTCTGACAAAAGTATGAGGAGAATGTTATTTTTAACTTATACGGTGTGAAAGGATTTTTACGGTTTCATAACACCTCATTTTCAAGAATCTTCCTCTACAAGATTGAATTATTATTTTCAACAAAACCCTTATCTTTTAAAATTGCATGGAATTTTGTGAAAAGAAAATGATTTTTAAAGAAGAAAGGATATTTTCCTCAAGAATTCATTTCAAGTGTTTTTCTCAAAACTATTTTCTATCTAAGATGAGATTATTTTATATGTATGTTTCAAGTAAAATGTCTCTATGATTTCAATGGTTTCAATTTTCTTATGATAAAATGATATCAATTGTTTATGGATTGTGATGGCATGATGTTTAAGAATCCCATTTTATTACATGGGTTATGCAATGATGTATGATTTATGATTTTGTGGAACACATAATAATGGCATCATTATGAGATGGGTGGGACCTATATCTCCCTCCAATGCATTGGGTAATGATTTTATATCTCATGAGATAGAAATGGCTGGAATGGTAGGTTATACTGGTTCAGTGAAACAGGACTGAAACGAGGGTGACTCGGTTCAGAAAGGTACTTTGTCCACTAAGATAGTCTTGGCAATGAGTCTTGACTAACAAGAAATTATTCTCTATGATTATGTGTGTATGCCACAAAGTTTCATGTTTTATGTTATGGTAATTGGGAATACATTTCACTTCTTTTATTAATCCCATGTTATGATATTATGAGCTCTTTTGCAGGTTAATATTTCCAAAAGATTTGTTCTTATGTATATGATGTGATTGATATTTCTTTTGGTTACCCTTACTGAGCATTTGAGCTCACTCTTTTATGTTTTCGTTTCCCCAGAATATAAATAAAGGTTTTAGGTATAAAAAAAGGAAGATCTTTATGGGAGATGTTGAAGATCTTTCACCACGATTAGAAGATTATATTCCGAGTTTCCAAAGACACTAAACTATTATGGTCCCTGTGTGTGTGTTTTTTTATATACTAAGTATTCTGCAAAAGTAATGTAATATCTATGTACGTTAAGCTTCGGGTCTCTATAGTTGGTATCAGAGGAAAGGTTTAGTCAACTTTTGGAAACTAGTATGCTAAAACATTAGTGAGTTCCCTAGAGATATTTCTATAGTATGTCTAGGGATGTCCCTGAGGTTAAGTATACGTATAGGTTATAGTACTAGAATTACGCTAACGATCATTGAATTTAACCTAAGATGATAGATATTAAGGGTACTCCCCCTTTACTATGTTGTTTTCCCTAGCATGATTTTTGCCTCTCACAAGATTCTTTTTGTGTTTTAGTTAATGGAGGGAACCAGAATGAATTCGGTTAACATTGAATCCAATGAACAAATTGGTGACTATGAGCAAAAAAATTGTGTAATTTCTAGAGAGAAAGATCTTGTGATTATGCCAAATCAGTCATTGCGATATATGATTAACAAGGTGAAATTTAGTGGTATGCCTAATTCATCAAAGAAGAGGAAGATAAGCTATTATGCATGATCGCATGTTGAGGAGCATAAAGAAAGGAAGATTGATATTTCTAAAGAAGGGAAGAAGAACCTTGAGGAATACCTCAAATGGAGGGACCGATGTTATCTGTGTGGAGAAAAGGGTCATAGAGTGACAGACTGTTATGGAGTTCAATGTCTTATTTGTGGAGAACATGGGCATTACCCAACTCAATTCCCTGACCTAAAAAGTTACTTCTAAATCAAGGAAGGACTTCTTCCAGGACAATCATTGAAGTGGATGTAATGAAGTGTTTATGTATTGGTATTCAGGAATAATGTTGTTGAGGTACTTTTATGGTGTATTGAAATATTTATGTATTGGTCTATTGTGGATTTCAATAATTTTATGGTGCCGGTAACCATGAAAAGTGATTCAAATATTTTGGAAAGTAGATAATATTCCCATAATGAAGGGATAAGGAGAAAATGAAATGTTTGACAGTATTCATGAGCTCATGATTGATATAAGGACTAAGTGATATCATGGTTTGAGTATATTGAATTTTGAGGATTTTGGTATGTGGAAAGTGTTAACTTTTAACTGCATTCATGTTTTCACTAAGGTTCAATAGGTATTCAAGAGAATACATGATTAAGGCCTTTGAATGTTTGGAATGTGACCAACAAGACATATCTTATGATATATGGGGATCAAAGATGGTATTAAATCTCTGGTAATCATTTTCACTATATTATGACAATGGACTGCAGTATTATGGATAAGCCTAAAGACTAGAATGGATTATGTTGGACATAAATTAGTATTGTTTAAGGATAGAAGTTCTTTTTTTGATATTATTGATGGGATAGTAATGTAGTTTTAGAAAAATTACAACCTGCAGGACGGGCGACAGCCCATCGCGTCGGACAAGGCTGTGGGAATCGAACCCACAACCGAAGTGCGACTAGCCTTTATCGCCTACCACTGGCCTACATGAAGTCCCTATTTAGTAGAAACTAGTTTTATTATATTATGTAGTATGATATATGAAGTATAAAGTCCATTTTAGGAACCATATATGATTAATCTCACTATAGATCGAGTTATGTATATAACTTTTGCTTACCTTTTGTTTGAGACAGATGGAATGACCCGTCATTCTATCAGATGATCTGCTAACACTTCACGAATAACAAATTCAACTTCATTTATTTAAGATATGAAGTAGAAATTGTTCAAGGCATGAACAACAGTGAGATTGTACCAAAATAAATTAAGTATTTATTCTAATTCAAATTATTCAACTTTAGGGAAACGATCTTGAAAACCAAAAAATGTTGTCTTAGTGCTCTTATATCTGATTAATCAGATGGTACCTTAGATCGTCACAAATTTATGGATTTTTGATTGAAGGTTTTTCCATAGTCATGTTCTCTACCACTCTCTATCAGAACATGATGGTTAGATTTTTCTTCCATATCCATATTTTCACCTATGTGGAAACCCAGTGATTAGTTTATTTGGGTAACCGTTACGTTTCATACTTTTGTTTTTAAATATTGGTTTTGGTATTCCTTTTACGATGTGGGTTTCTATTAAAGAATCTTTCATGTTGTAAACCATTTATAATCCCGACGAATTTCAAGGGAGAAATTCATTTTAAGGGGGGTAGAATGTAACAGCCCGAGATTTTATGAAAAATATTCTTTTTAATTTTATTAATGTATTTTGTTATACGCTACACCAAAAGGAGATTGCACAACACACATCCTTTACTTGCCTTTCATTACACGCAATCGAGACCTTCCTCGATAGCGCGTGTAGTATGCAATACCGAGTTTCACTAAACAATGATATGCTATTAAATTAACTAGCCGTCATTAATAGTAATAACCACCTTTTAAAATTTCTTAAATTTTAGCTCTCAAAATGGACTTCATTTTTGGATTCAGAGTATCGAATTTAGCCTGAGTTGAAATTTTGGTACTTTTCGGATAACTTTCATTTTATGATGAATAGTGAAAATTACTAAATTTTAATTAAAACAACTTTTTTAATCAAAATAATTAATAGTGATAAATTATTAATTTGAGTGGTTTTAATTTATATATAGAATATATTTTTACAATTCAATATAATGTTGTTCATTGGATGTAATTTCACATTTACACCAGACATAAACAAGTGTTAATCTTTTGATAGTTATTATCTCTTAAAAACACGCTATTTGTTGTGACATCGGAAATTAATTATAAAATTAATTAATGAAACTTATATGTTTGGAATTTTGTAAAATAGAAATCATTTTTTAATTCGGAATATCAATTATAGCTTTGGATGAAATTTTGGCATTTTTCTGAAAAACATCAATTTTTGATGAATAGTGAAACTACTAAGTGGTAGTTAAAAAACTGAATTTTTCATAAAACATAATTTTAGCGCTTCTGTGAATGGAATTTCAAAAATCCGAGAGACACGGTTGAGGTCAGTAAGTAAAATTTGGTTCAATGAGATGAAAATAATTATTGGTGAATAGTAACTTTTTACTTTTTTTCCACGGTTAAAAGTAAATAGGGCAATTAAGGGTAAAAAAGATATTATTATTACCCTAAAACATGTCCTAATTATATTGTATAAGTGTAATGCGACCAAAAACAAAAGGTAGGAATAAAATATGACCATTTAGGCCCACTTGGATTAGATTAGGACATTTATTATTAATTTATTTAAAGAAGGGTTAAAATAGTTAAAATAAAAGTTTAATAACTAAATAATTTTAATATGGGGTTATACATAAGTTAAATTCCACAATAAATATTCATTATAAAGCTAAAAGGCTTTACTACATAATGGTATTTTACTTGTAATTTTTAGACATCATCTAATTTAATTTATTTATGACACAAAGATGATGCAGTAATTATCTTATTAATGAAATATTGACATAATTGATGTTATAAATACCAAAATAAATGTAATTTAAGACTTTTTATGAATTCCACTAATTTTCTAGGTCAATATGACTTTTTATGATTTATTTAATTAACTTTTTTCGAACTTATCATTCTGTTATAATTTTCAAAAAAATCAATTACTAAATAGTGTCAAAATTGACATAAAATAGTTTTTAAAACAAATATTATATTATTAATTGTTATTTTATTCCTAAAAATCTAAGGTTAGGCCAAATGACTTAGATAAGGTTATATATATTAATACTAAGCATGTTGGGGTTCGTTTGGCTTGATATAGTATGTTTATTAACCTTATAGTATAATAACACAAGAAGACACGGTAAAAGTAAAATTATTTAACTTAATGTTAAATCTAAATGAGAAGGTTAAAATAGGAACCTAAACTTGTCTAAATTCTACTGGATGAGAGGATTTAGACCCATCCCCAACTTAGCTTCGAAATAAATCAATTTGGAGCCATTTAAAACCTAATTTGGCTTTATAATAAAATAATATTTTCTGTTATTCCAAAGGTACCCCTCTACTCCCTTATAAAAGGGCACCTCCTACCTCTCCTCCTCACACCAATTTGATCATTCAATCTCGGACACCCCTGTAAAAATCTTTTCTCCACTTCCCTAGTATCATCCTAGAGGTCCTGGTCTTCTTAAATGACCACTTTTAGTGCCCTAAACGGAGGTCTCAAAGAAGCACTTCAAAGAAGAGGTAATATCCATTACCGATCCTTTCCAATTTCTTTCTTCTTTAATTGTTTCATTATGAAGTAATAACATCAGTATCACTCATATAATAATATGTTATTATAATTATGAAACAACCCTATTTAACCATCTATCCATCCTACGGAAAATGAAATCACCGCGCGTGCGTACGTACGGAATACCGTCTCCACGCTGTGGTGTAAGCTATTTTCCGCCACCACCTTAATAAGATGGGTATAATGGTGTAATGAGTAACTATATATGATTATTATAAAGTTATATTGATACTGAAATAGTATACATACACTTTAACACAATTCCACTACCATGGGAACGATATCATCGCTCGTGCGTACATACGGACTACCGTCTCCACGACGTGATGAGATTCATTATCCATGATAACCATTCCATAATGATTATAAAGTATATATAATGAATAATAATGGAATATATGACATGGTAAATCTACTGGATTTATGTATATATATATATATATGTCATCTACTTACATCCATTCAAGACAATAAGGAAAGGAAAGCAGCATTCATGCTTACGTACGGACTACCGTCTCCATGAACGGTGTGTTTCATTTCATTTATCTATCTATTATATATATATATACTGAATATATATGATATATAAATCATAATTTATATTCTGGAAGTAAGTAAATCAGGATATAAGTAATAATAATGTCAAGAACAACAAGTCCAAACACCTATGATAAATTAAACGATTTTACCCAAAACGCTTTTTTAACATGGAATTTACAGAAGAACGGGTAATATAAAGTCATAAGTGAACCATATATGATATCATAACAATGAATATGATTCTGTAATAAGTCAATAACATTATTTAAATTATTATACAGGAGGTTCGGACACTTACAAAGCAAGTCGGACCTAAGGTAAGGGATAAATTTTCAATCTCATTTTTATCCGAGATTGCTTATACGTAAGTATTTATTAGGTTACGTTTATCATCCATGACCATGTTTTCTAGAAATGTATTTATAAAATTTTTACCATTCTTCCATGAATTTTTAAAGTCATTTTTACCCTTTATTGACTTTTGACCACATTGTATGTATGGAATCATTCCTTTGGTTTCCATATAAGGTACTTTTTGACTTTTCTGACAAAAGTACGAGGAGAATGTTATTTTTAACTTATACGGAGTGAAAGGATTTTTACGGTTTCATAACACCTCATTTTCAAGAAGCTTCCTCTACAATATTGCATTATTATTTTCAATAAAACCCTTATCTTTTAAAATTTCAGGGAATTTGGTGAAAAGAAAATGATTTTTAAAGAAGAAAGGATATTTTCCTCAAGAATTCAGTTCAAGTGTTTTTCTCTAAACTATTTTCTATCTAAGATGACATTATTTGATATGTATGTTTCAAGTAAAATGTCTCTATGATTTAAATGGTTTCAGTTTTCTTATCATAAAATGATATCAATTGTTTATCAATTGTGATGGCATGATGTTTAAGAATCCCATTTTATTACATGGGTTATGCAATGATGTATGATTTATGATTTTGTGTCACACATAAGAATTGTATCATTATGAGATGGGTGGGACCTATATCTCCCTACAATGCATTGGGTAATGATTTTATATCTCATGAGATAAACATGGCTGGAATGGTAGGTTATACCGGTTCAGTGAAACAGGACTGAAACGAGGGTGACTCAGTTTAGAAAGGGACTTTGTCCACTAAGATAGTCTTGGCAATGAGTCTTGACTAACAAGAAATGATTCTCTATGATTATGTGTGTATTCCACAAAGTTTCATGTTTTATGTTATGATTATTGGGATTACATTTCACTTCTATGATTTATCCCATTTTATGATATTATGAGCTCTTTTTTAGGTTAAGATTTCCAAAAGATATGTTCTTATGAATATGATGTGATTGATATTTCTTTTTTTTACCATTACTGAGCATTTGAGCTCACCCTTTTATGTTTTCTTTTCCCCAAGATATAAAGAAAGGTTTTAGGTAGAAAAAAAAGGAAGATCTTTATGGGAGATATTGAAGATCGTTCACCACGATTAGAAGATTATATTCTGAGTTTCCAAAGACACTAAACTATTACGGTCCTTGTGTGTGTGTTTTGTTATGTACTATGTATTCCGCAAAAGTAATGTAATATCTATTTATGTTAAGCTTCGGGTCTCTACAAGTAAAGGCTGAACACCGTGTTCCCAGTGGTTTATTGAATACTTTCGATGTCTCTGAGTGGAAGTTGGATGACATCTCAATGGACATCATCACAGGACTACATAGAGCTTAGGGTGGTTATGATGATATCTGGGTAGTGGTGGATCGACTAACGAAATCAGGTCACTTCATAGCAATTAAGGAGTCGGGCCCAGTGAGAACCTTAGCATAGTGGTACGTAGACGAGGAGGTGCGTTCACATGGAGTTCTAAAGACTATTTTCTCAGATTAGGATACTCGGTTTAACTCAGGAGTCTGGAGAGGGTTACAACATGCTCTTGGACCCAGCTATGCCTTAGCAGTGCTTTTCACCCCCAGACCGATCGGCAGACAGAGAAGACTATCCAAACATTGGAGGCCATGCTGCAATCATGCATTCTAGATTTCAGATGATCCTGGTTGTGACACTCTAATTTAGTAGAGTTTACCTACAACAAAAGCTTCCACTCTACTATTGGCACGACACTGTTCGAGGCTTTGTATGGAAGACTATGCCGTTCACCGATTTTCTAGGCAGAGGTTGGTGAGACAGGTGTTCTTGGGCCAGAGGTAGTACAGATCACCACAGAGAATGTTCATCTTGTGCGTGAATGGATAAAGGTGTCTCAAGACCGACATAAGTATTACGCTGATCGTCGAAGGAGGCCCTTGGAGTTCGAGGTGGGAGATCATGTGTTCTTGTAGGTTTCCCCTCGATGGGGGCCGAGGAGGTTTGGGAAGGGGAGTAAGCTCTCTCCTAGGTTCATCGGACCATTAGAGGTGCTGAGGCGATTCGGCGAGGTGGCATATCAGTTGGCCCTGCCACCTGAGTTGGTGAAGGTTCATGACATCTTCCATGTCTCCAAGATTCGTCGGTACTTACACGATTACTATCACGTTATCGACTGGGGAGAGTTATATATGGGAGACAACGTGACCTTGGAGGAATAACCAGTCAGAATCGAAGATCGTAAAGAGAAGGTTCTATGTGGACGAACCATTTCCTTGGTTCATGTGTTGTGGAGGAATGGCACCCTCGAGGAGAGCACCTGGGAGAAGGAGACCCAGATGCACGCTCAGTACCCAGATTTGTTTTGACTTGTTCTTTTCCTTTTTCTTATTAGATTTGTTTTGATGTTTTACTCTGTACCATTTATATATGGAATTCTTGGCTTGTCGGTTGTATGAACTTTTTGTTTCCTTGTTCTCTAGAAGTATGTAACATGTCCGGGTGTGTGGGGAAGGAAAAAACATGATCCTTAATCAAGATTCATTAATGAGGATGTGATCAAACTAGTGCAGGTGAGTATGTGGTGCCTAAAGAGGATAATATATCGACATAGGAGAAGGAATTCATAACACCTATAATTAGGGTTGATGGTTGGGTTCCTATTATAACGAGATCCCTAAGAGGTATCTTTATTGTTTCCATTGGGTTGGTTTTGAATTCTCAGGTACGAGAATGTTTTAAGAGGTATCTGATGTAATGGCCCAGACCACTCCAGCACATTCCTTTTTCAAAAATAAGGTCATCCAGTGTTTTGGAGGGTAAAATAGACTTTTCCCACACTTTTAGAATTTTGTAAGTACATGTTGTGTAGTGTGAGTACACGACGTGTACCCCCTCACTGAGTATATCCTATGTTGAAGGCCATGTCCTTGAGGTGTGAAATAAATGGGTACATGTCATGTATCCCATACTACATGTCATGTAGTCCCTCCCCGCATACATGTTACCCGCAAACGGTGTGTTGACCAGTCAACGGCCGTTTTCCATGTTGGAACCATGTCCTTTCCATGTGAAATAAATGGGTACACGCCATGTGTCCCATACTAAATCCGTGTAGTCCCTCCCCACGTACACATTACCTTCAAACTATGTGTTGACTAGTCAACGGCCGCGTGCCGCGTTGAAGGCCGTGTTGGAAGCCACGTGATGACCATGTGACATGGCTCAGTACACTCTGTGTACCATAATGTACACATAGTGTAATTTTGTTTTTCTCACCTATAAAAGGAGGGTTCCCCTACTCCTTTTCAACTCACTGCTCTCCTCACCTTTCCCTCGAGCAGAGCTCTCCCAAGAGACTCGAAGGCTCTTTTCTTCCATAAATTCATTGTCAGAGATTTCATTTTTGATCCATCTGTGGACACAAGATCGTAACGACAAGGCGAAACTTCGGAGCTTGGATATGTTGTCTTCCCATATGAATTTCCTTCCTAGCTTCCACCTGAGGAGGTTTTTTTCGGGTTTTTCTAGAGGCAACGGATGCCGACGGATGTCTTCAAAAGTTGATCTGGTGGAGCGTTGTAATCAGATCCTATTGAGGTAGGGATATTACCTTTATCTCTCTAATTTCTACAACATTTGGGGTGGGTGTCCTCCTGTTTACATGAAACACTTTTGAACCAGTTTAATGAAGGTAATAACTAGCTTTTATAACGGGTTTGGGGAGTTTGTGATTAGAGTTACATTATTTTTTATATCCTATGATATTATGTTGTGAATTGAATAGGCTTATGCCAACTGAAAATCACTATCGTTGGGGGACATTTTTTGCACAATTAAATGTTGTACTATGTTTTTAGACCATTTATGGATAGAAACTTTATGGAATTTTGAAATTGGTTAATTACATAAATTTGGAAAATGAAATGAAAATATGGAACCCTTGTGTGATCACCCTGATTGAAAATAAATGAAATAATAAACATGTGGGTGCTGTTTGGGGTTAATTTATGTGAAGGGGGTGTTTTTATGGGTTGTTGTGGATTGAGTGAGTAGCGGGGATACGATTGTCTTGGTTGTGGGTTGGTGTGAATGTTATGTTAGTGATGGGCAGCAGGGCTTTGATAAATGATATCAATGGGTGATGATGTACGGTGTGGTTGTGGTTATGGTGGTTGGCAGCGGGGCTATAGGGTTGGGTTTGAATGTGAACGAACTATGGGTTTTCAATAATAAATAACTTGTGGAAGAGTTAATGAATGGTGGGGCTTGGTAATGGAAATGAAATAATAATCAATGGGATTGGTTGGTCAATAAGAAGGGACTTGTTGTGTTGCTTGTATTTTCATAAATTGATTTGTGGATGGAAGGGATATGTTTTACAAATTTTTGATATGGTTGATTGTGGTTGATTTCCCAGTGGTTAAGAAACTAATAAACTAATTCTGTTGAAACATGAAAACCTAAATGGGGTTGGGGTTGTTTGTGGTATCCATGCTTCGTAGTAGCAGTGTCGAGGAACGTGCTCAGTGCTCTGTTCAGAAGACATAGGATGGTCTGAGTGTTTGGTATATATATATATATATATATATATATATATCTTTTTTTGTCTCACCCCACCCATGATGAGTAATTAGTACCAAACACTCCCATTTAATGGGAGAGGGTGTTTCCCAACAGTTACTAGCTCCTTCATTCTCCTTCTTCCATAGGTTGTAATGGATTGAGGCGACCTTAAACCCAAGAATCTATGGGTAGGTTTAGATTGGGGTGGTTTTATCCCATGACTCTTCGGGAAGGTTTTACTACTTCCCAAGAACCTTCGGGATGAGGCCCAGGTGTGTACGGGCGGGATACGTGGTTGTGAGGCCCAGGTGTGTGCGGGCGGGATACGTGGTTGTGAGGCCCAGGTGTGTGCAGGAGGGATATGAGGTTGTGGGGCCCAGGTGTGTGTGGGCGGATTACGTGGTTGTGGGGCCCAGGTGTATGCGGGTGGGATACGTGGTTGTGAGGCCCAGGTGTGTGAAGGTGGGATATGTTGTTCTGAGGCCCAGGTGTGAGCAGGCGGGAAGAGTGTGGTAGTGTCAAGACATTCGTCGTTAGGAAGATCAGCTAACTAGTGGGGAAAAATTGTGCATGGTACCCAATACTCTTGTTCTTATATAATACTACTACCTATTGTTATGTGTTTTGGTGATCGTGGTTGGTGAGGTTGGGTGGATATAATTCCTAGATAGGTTTTGGTTTCGTCTGTTGTTCTCATGGGACATTATTATGTCTCCCCACTTTTGCATGAGAGCTTTAGGATTCCCTACTAAGTATACTTGTATGATCATCCTACGTTTACTTTCAGGTTTCCAGGAGGACTACCAGGGTCGTGCGAGAACCTACTAGTCGGTACAGTTGGAGTTGTTGCAGTTGTTGTACTCTTGTTTTTTTTGGTATTGTACTTTTGATCTTTCTTGTAGTTGTACTTTTTTTCAGGACTATTTAAACATGAATGTGGGATTGGTTTGGGTTTATTTACTTGTCTTTCCATTCTTTTCTTTTGGTGGTTGACTAATCCTATTTCCAGATCTAAAATAGTAAAAAGGGTAATGCCTCCCATATTTGTGAAAACTCATACCCTTGGTGCTAGTCACCACTCCGGGGCCTACTGGAGGTGGTAATCGGGGGTCATTATCTCCCTTCCTCCATTGACAGCTCATGAATGACATCATTGGTGGGAGGGGGTCGTGACAGATAGACATTTGAAACATCAATGAAAAGCGAGGAAACCCTAAGGAGAATGGAAGAAGAAGGTATGTATTCACTGATTTGAGAATCATTGAATATATCTCCCAACATACACCAATTTATGAATATCCAAGAAGCCAAAATTAAATGGTTGGATTATATAAGGACAAATAGGACAATTGAATACTAAAATTGTGGAAAATGAGTAAAAAAGAATGATTTAAGAAAGAATTAAATTACCATTGAAAATATAGATGATTTGAGAATCAAGAGGAAAAATATAACATCCCATAATATACATACATGGTTATTACATTAGATTAGAAGATTATTTATTACAACATATATCAAAACCATGAAAGGACCATATAGTTATAGTGTCTTTAGAAACTTGGAACCATAAATAAATGGTTCATAAATAATCTACATTATCTCCTGTTTATTTCATCATATCTAGAGTCCCTTTTGGAATATCCTACTTAATACCATACTTCCAAACCTAGGGAAAATAAAACATACAAAAGGGTGAGCACAAATGTTCAGTAATGGTAAAAAAAAGAAATATCAATCATATCATATTCATAAGAATAGAACATTTTGAAAATATTAACCTACAAAAGAGATCATAATATCATTACATGGGATAAATCATAGTAGTGAAATGTAATCCCAATACTCATAACGTAGAACATGAACTTTTGTGTCATACACACAAAATCAAATAAAATCATTTCATATTAGTAAAGACTCATTTCCTAGACTATCAAAGCCGATAAAGTCCATTATTGTACCAAGGTCACTCCTCGTTCCATTCCTGTGTCACTAAACCAGATTAACTTGTTGTTCCAGCCATGTCTATCTCATGAGATATAAATCTTTACCCAATGTATTGGAGGGAGATATAGGTCCCACTCATCTGATAATGAAAACATTCTTATTTGGGCCACAAAATCACAAATCATACATCATATCATAACCCATGTAATGAAAATGGGATTATTAAACATCATGCCACCATATATGATAAAAGGACTTCATGAAAATAATTACATCATAACATAATCAAAAAAAGTTATAATAGGGATATAAAAAGAACCCTATATTATCTTAGATAGAAAATAATTTTGATATAACACTTGAAATGAATTCTCAAGGAAAATATCATTTCTTCTTGAAAATCATATTTTTTTCTCAAAATGTCATGAAATACTAAAAGAAAATAAGTTAATTGAAAATAAACAAGAAAAATTATAAAGGAAGCTTCATGGAAATAATTCCCTATGAATGTTTAAAAAAAAAATCATGCTGTATAAGTTAAAAAACATTATTCTCTTACTTTGGAGGAAAACTCAAAAAGTATCTCGTATTGTAAATGACAAAAGATTCATTTCATATCATTTACTAAAAATTCAACAAAATATAAAATTAGATTTATAAAATTGTATGAGGATAGAAATAATATTACATATTGAGGATACATGGATGTGGATGATAAATATTCCCCAGTAAATTCTAAAGTATAAACAATCTCAGATAATATTGAGATTGTGAGATTTTCCCTTAACATAGGTCTGATATGCTTTGTTTGTATTCGAGCCTCCTATATAATTATTTAAAAAATGTCATTGACTTATTACAGAGTCATATTCATTTTTATTATATCATATATGGTAATATTCTTATCTTCTTATTAGTAATATTTCATTGCTTCTTGTTATTCAGGTGTTTATTGGTTTATGTTATTATGTGTGTTTTGTCGAATAAATAATTATTCCGATTTTTATGTTATAGATAAAAAATTTAAAGAATGGTATTATCATAATATATATCATATTTATTCATTAAATTAGATTATATAATAATGGTTTAATGAATATCATGTAGAATGAATCACATCGCACTGTGGAGATGGTAAGCCGGATGTACGCACGCGCGACGATATCATTACCATAATTGTTGAATGGTATTGGAGTGGATAATAGAATATATCAGAGTTAGTATCATGTTATAATATTCATATATTGTTATTATTTACACTATTATACCCATCCATGTAAGGTGGTGGTGGAAAACAGGCTTCACCGCAATGTGGAGACGGTATTTTATACGTACGCACGCGCGATGATTTTGTTTTCCGTAGGATGGATAAAAGGTGAAAAGGGGTTGTTTTATATTTATAATAAAATATCAGTATTATATTGATACTGATTTTATTACTTTATAATGAAACCAATAAATAAGAAAAAGTAGATGAATGAGGAAATTTGAAAGAATCGGTATTGGATATTACCTCTTCTTCGACAAGCCTCTTTGAAACCTCCACTTTGGGTACTAAAATTGGTGTTTGAAGAAGAAACGGACAACTAGTATATTTCTAGGGAAGTTGAGAAGGGAAATGGGAAGGGTTTGGCCGATCATGAAGGCTTGATGTTGTGTAAATTGGAGAGGTAGGAGGTTCGCTTTTATAAGAGAGGAGAGGGGCTCCTTTGGAAACATACGAAATATTAATTTTTAATAAATCCAAACCCCACATAAAAATCTCCAATAATGACTCACAAATATTATTAGATAAGATATGGTTGTTATTTCATCAACGGATAAAATTTAGACATGTTGGGAATTTATTTTAAACATTATCAACTTGATTTTTCCTTATTTAATCAATTTAATTTTATTTGTGGTAATGATATTCTAAATTTTAAATCATTATAAATAATTACTTATATATTTTGAATATTCCATAATTATATAATTTACTACATTTTAGACCATATTAATATTAATTTATAATTTTTAAACATTTTTGTGATTTTTAATCAATTTTATAATTTGTAATTTTTATAAAATAACAATAGTGTCCATTTTGACACAATTCATTAATTTGAATTTAAATAAAATATACACAAAAGATATGTTCTAATTAATAATTTTTATAGATTCATAACATGTCATTTTTATCTATAAAATTAGTGGATCATATTAAATAGTACATATAATATTTATATTAATACTTTTAAAATCATTTATTTGATATTTCAATCAATAAAATAATTTAAACATCAATATTGTGTTATAATTAATGATAATTATATAATCGCTAAAAATCATAAATAAATTTATATGATGTAGATAATTTTATTATATTTTTGGAGAGAATTTATATATGATTATTTATGATGTTTATCACTAAATTAAAATTATTACACTTATAAAATTTATGAGAGTGACATGTTGTCGTTTTCTTCAGTTTTAATAATAATTATATTATTTCATTTTCAAAAGTCCATGAAATTAATCTATTACAACCCTTAGGTTATATGGGTAGACTTTTATTAATCCAATAGGATTTCTCCAAGTGTAGGGTAATTTTATAACCTTATTTTTACCCTTAATTTTTCGATTTACCTTTAACTGTAGTAAAAATAAATTGTCGTAGTTACTATTCATAATATCAAAAAAAAGTAACCTATATACATAATTTGGACCCATATAATCTAAATTTGGAATCAATTTTTCATAATTCAACACACATAAGTTGTAGTAATTAATTTAAAATTAATCACATTGTTAAGTAAATGGGTTTTAAAAATTAAAACATTGCCAAAGATTGAAATGTTTTTACCTATTAATTCAATGTAAAATTAATGATAATGACATAAATTATATTAAATGTTAAAAATATATTTTCTTTATAATTTAAAATCATTCAATAATATATTTTAACCATAAAAATTATTATAAAGAAAATATTTGTTTTCAATTAAAAATTGGCGTATTTTTACTATTCATCAAAATATGAAAGTTATCAGAAAAGTCTAAAAAATTTATCCAATGTAAAATTTTATATCCTGATTGAAAAGAAGATTTTTATTTTGTAAAATTGATCTTATAAAATTGTCAAAATTTAGATTTGAAATGGGTGGGCCATCAAAAGGAGAAAAACTGCATTTTGGAAAAAAATAATTCTTTTATCTGGAAAATTGATTTTTATCTCTTATCATATGTAAAATGAATTCTAATGTTATAAAATTAAAAATGAAGGTAATAATATTTATAATGGCTAGTTTATATAATATTTTAATAACATATTTTTGTTTAGTGAAACTCGATATTGCACACAACACACACTATCGATGAAGGTTTCTCTTGCGTATAATGCAAGACAAGCTAGTGTTGTGTGTAGTGAAAGATTCCTTTGATGTTGTGTATAACATAATACAATAAAAAATATATAATTATCATAAAATATCAGGGTGTCACATTCTACCCCACTTAAAATGAATTTCACCCTCAAAATTCATCACTTCATAACAAACAAAAGTGGATACCTCTCCCTCATCATATCCTCAAGCTCCCCTGTAGCTTCTTCTAATTGGTGGTTCCTCCATAAAACATTCACCAAGCGAGTGGTCTTGTTTTATTGAACTTCTTCTCTATGATCTAGAATCTCTATCTGTTATTCTTCATAAGAAAGATCTTGCTCTAGTGGTACAACTTCAGAGCTTACTACATGTGAAGGATCGGGAAAGTACTTTTTCAGGAGAGATACGTAGAACACATTGTGATCTTGAGAGAGATTCGGTGTAAGCGCCAATCGGTAAGCTACCTTCCAAACACGATCTAGTATTTCTAAAGGACAGATATACCTAGGGATCATATTTACCTTCTTTCTAAATCTAATTTTTCTCTTCCTAGGAGATATTCATAAGAACAAATTATCACCCACTTCAAAGTCTAGGTCATTTCTACATTTGTCGGCATAAATTTTTTGCCAACACTGAGATGCTTTTATGTGTTATTGAATAGATATGACCATTTCTGCCATCTCATCAATAAGATCTGTCCCTAATAGCTTTCATTCCCCAACTTCATCCGAGCAAGTTGGAGTTCTTCATTTCTTTCCAAAGAGAGCATCATAATCAGCCATATGAATACTGGAGTGAAAGCTATTATTATAAAGAAATTCCACCGAAGGTTGGTGTTGATCCCAACCACCTTTGAAATCCATAGAGCAAGCTCTTAACATGTCGTCTAGAGTTTGAATTGTTCTCTTAGACTGACCGTCTGTCTGAGGATGATAAGCAGTGATGAAACCCTACTCTGTATCTAGAGTATGCTGAAGGCTTCACCAGAACTTCAAGGTAATCCTCGGATCCCGATCAGATATAATGGAAAGTGGTACTCCATGAAATCTTACCACTTCCTTTATATATATCCTGGAAAGATGATCAAAAGGTAAATCTTCTCTAATCTCAATGAAGTGTGCTGACTTCGTAAGATAATCAACTATGACCCAGATAACATTATTGCATTTGGATGTTTTGGGAAGTCTGATGACAATGTCCATAGTGATGTTTTCCCATTTACATTCAGGTATAGGTAATGGTTGTAACATCCCCTTAGACTTATGTCTCTCAGCTTTAAATTGCTGACAAACCAAGCATCGAGAGCCATATTCAGCAACATCTCTTTTCATTCCATCTCGCTAGAAGTACTCTTTCTGGTCCCTATAAATCATCGTGCTTCCAGGATGATCAGAGAATGATGAACTATGACCCTCAACCATCATATCCTTCATTAATTCTGGGATGAGAGGAATACATACACGGTTCTTAAACCTTATTATCACATCACAATCATGGATGAATTATGGAACATTTCTCACCTTCTTTTGTAACTCTTCAACTTCTTTCTTTACCCATTTAATCATCACATGTATAGATGGAAGAAAATTCATTTGAAAAGATAAGATTTTTCCCCTTCCATTATAATTCCAAGATCCATATTTTGTAAATCCATAAATATTGGATCTTTTGTGATCCTCATCATGGATAATCTAGCATGGTCTTTTCGGACTTAATAAATCTTCCACCTTGTTTTCTTTCCCAGTGTGATAATGAATTGGGAAGTTGTAATCCTTAATCAACTTCAACCATCTTATTTGGCGCATATTCAGCACTATTTGTGTGAAATATACATTAAAATTATATGTTCAGTATAAATATCACATCTTTCACCATAAAGATAATGCCTCCATATTTTTAATGCAATGATTACCACAGCTAACTCTAATCATGAGTTTGTTAATTTTGCGCATAGATTTTCATCTATTGTGAGGCATAAGCTATCACCATATCATTTTTCATGAGAAAAAACCCCAATTCCTTCTTGGATGCATCACTGTAGATCACAAACCTTTATCTACTACAAGGAAGTGTGAGCACAAGTGCACTGGATAAACTTCTTTTTTACTGCTTGAAATTCTCTTCACACTCCTTTATCCAAACGAACTTAAATCCTTTTCAAGTCAACCTAGTGAGTGGATTATATAAAATTGAAAAATCTTTCACCAAATATCGATAATATCCAGCCAGACCAAGAACAATTCGGATCTCAGTTACATTTTTTGGTCTCGAACATCTTTTGATAACCATTGTTTTTGCTGGATCCAGATATATCCCCTCTTTTGAGATTATGTTACCCAAAAATGAAACTTTTTGAAGCCAAAATTCACACTGGTAAATTTTGCATAAGTCTTTTCTGTTATTAGGGATTTTAATACAATTGTTAAGTGATCTTAATGTTCTTCCTTTCTCTTTTAATAGAGAAGAATATCATCTATAAACACTACCACAAATTGATCATGATAGTCTCTAAATACTCTATTAATTAGATCCATGAAGATAGAAGAGGAATTAGTAAGACCAAATGGAATCACTATAATTTCATAGTGTCCATACCTTGTATGGAAATCCGTCTTTGGTATATCCTATTTTTTGACCCTTAATTGATGATACCCTGAATTAAGATCAACCTTGTAAAAGTATTGAGATCTACGTAGTTGGTTAAATAAGTCATCAATGAGTGGGAGTGGATATTTGTTCTTGATAGTGATCTTTTTAAGTTCTTGATAATCAATGCAGAGTCTCATTGATCCATCATTCTTCTTAACACACAGAACCTGTGCTCTCCAAGGGGATGCACAAGGGAGTATGAATCCCTTATCAAGATTCTTTTGTAGTTCATTCTTTAATTCCTTCAACTCAATTGGGGCCATTCTATATAGTGTCATTGAAATGGGCATAACACCTGGCATGAGCTCTATTAAAAACTCAACTTCCAGATTTAGAGGAAGACCTGGAAATTCCTCCAAAAAGATATCATCAAACATTCATAAAATGGGTGTAATCTTAATCATGAGTTCCTCGCCAACCATTTAAGAAAATTACCTTTATTTAGTGGAATCAAGACCCATAAGATTGATGAAATTTAAACTGGAAAGGTATGTTCATCCTTGCATCGATAGATGATCATAGACTGAACTGAAATATGAAATATGACTTCCCTTCTTTAGAAATTCATATGAGATCCATAAAAAAAATCTAATCCATGCCAATAATCACATCAAATTCCACTATCGGAAGGATCATAAGATTTGCTGGAAGCACTTTCTCACAAACATCAATCAGAGAATAATTGTAAACATTTGATGAAAATGTTGTTCCATTAAGAGTTTTCACAGCTAACTCAATGTCTAATTGTTGAGGTAATACAATGATACCTTTATAAAATTATTCATAAATAAAAGAGTGGGTGGATCTAGAGTCAAATAAATTATTTTCTTCTTTAGAGTGGTTGTCAAGTGTACCTTTCACCACTTTGATATCATACTCCACATCACCAATAGAAATTGCATGTGACTTTCCACTGTCTTTGGCCTTAAGAGTTTGTTGACATCGATCATCATCGACAACCCTTGGAAAAGGTAATTGAGTGGAATAATGCCCCATTTCCTTTCACTTGAAACATTGAAGTGTAGGAGGTACATTCTATGTATCCCTTTTGTTTTTTGCAACATTAGACATCTTCTTCTCATTATTTTGACATTCAATTGCCCGATGACATTCCTTTCCACACTTAAAACATATTATTGTCCATTTAAAATAATTCCTTCCAGGTTTATGTCCACAATTTGAGCATAAATGAAAACTCATCTTCTTTTCAGTGTGGTCTTTAGATTTTCTTTTGAATTCCACTTTCCTCTTCTTATAAAACCCATATGACTGATGGGTTACTCTAATATCTATCTCAACCTTGAGAACACATCGAACAATTTCCCGTTAGCTATTGATGTCCCTTATGGCTAACACCCTTCGAAGACTTGGTTTTAAGACACTAATGAATCGATCGATTTTACTCTTAGTTTGGATAATAATTCTAGAATCAAACCTTTCATGTCTTGTAAAATTTTCTTCGTAGGTACCAACAGATTCATCATCCTTTTGATTTAGTTCAAGAAACTTTTTCTCCATCTTTGTTCAAAGAATACGAGGGTAGTACTTATTGAAAAATAAGTTCTTGAACTTGTCTCATTCCATGGACTCAATTTAATCCATTTTCCTTGTATTATTGATAATATTCCACCATTGATCAGCTAACCTTATAAACGATATACTTCTAAGATGACATTATCTTGGTCAGAACATTGAAGAACTGAAAATATCTTTTCAGGGGTACTGATCTATTGTTCAGCCACCAATGGATCAAAAGACCCACTGAATGAAGGTGGACGCTGCCTCATGAAGGATGGAACAGAATGTTTCTCCTTCATTTTCTCGTTTGGGAGTCCTACATGATTCATAGCTCTAGAATGTTGGGTGAGCATGGCTACTATATTTTGCATTCCAGCTCCCATAACGTTTATTTACTCAGGGGGACAATCATTGCAGTCCATCGCATTTAGCATTAACACAGTTCCTTCGGGTTCCATCCATTGACTTAAACCAAGAAGAATATTGTGAGCAACAATAATTACAATAGGAAAACCACATAATCAGTAAAAAAAATTCACACATTAGTTCTTATCATAGGTTTTTCATTGTCATTTATAAAACACTAAGATTATGTTCTATGCATAGACATATCCTTAGGGTTTTTACTAAGTTTTTCACATCCAAATTTCCAATGGTTGACTATATATTTCCTCTGATACCAACTATAATGACCCATAATTTATGTACATGGTTATTACTTTAGATTTGAAGCATATTTATTACAACTTATAACAAAACCATGAAATGACCTTATACGTATAATGTCTTTAGAAACTAGGAAATATAAACAACAGGTTCTAAATCATCTACATTGTCTCGCATTTATTTCATCATATCTAGAGTATATTTTGGAATATCCTACATAATACCATTCTTCCAGACCTGGGGAAAAGAAATAATACAAAATTGTGAGCTCAAATGCTCAGTAAGGGTAAACAATATAAATATCAATCATGTCATATTCATAAGAACAAAACATTTTGAAAATCTTAACCTGCAAAAGAGATCATAATATCATATCCTGGGATAAATCATGTTAGTGGAATGTAATCCCAATAATCATAACATAGAACATGAAATTTTATGGCATACAAAAATAATCATAGAAAATCATTTCATATTAGTCAAAACTCATTGACAAGACTATCATATAGCACAAAGTCCATTACTAAACCGAGTTCACTCCTCATTCCAGTCATGTGTCACTGAACCAGATTAACATGCCATTCCAACCATGTATATCTCATGAGATTTAAATCTTTACCCAATGAATTGGAGGGAGATAATGGTCCCACCCATCTCATAATGAAACCATTCTTATGTGTTCCATAAAATCATAAATCATACATCATATCATAACCCATGTAATTAAAATGAGATTCTTAAACATCATGCCACCATAACATAATCCATATAAGTTAAAAGGACTTCAAGTAAATAATTCCATCATAAAAAAATAAAATCCAAGTAATAATAGGGATATAAATAAAACCCAATATTATCATATATGGAAAGTAATTTTGATAAAACAGTTGAAATGAATTCTTGAGGAAAATATCCTATCTGCAGGAAAATCATTTTCATTGCTCAAAATTTATTGAAATATTAAAAGAAAATAAGTTAATTGAAAAAAACATGAAAACATATAAATGAAGCTTCATGGAAAAAATTCCATATGAAGGTGTAAAAATCTGTTCATGTCGTATAAGTTAAAAAACATTCTTCACATACTTTGGACGGAAAATTCAAAAAGTATCTCGTACTGAAAATGACAAAAGATTTTTTTCATATATTTTACTAAAAATTCACTAATAGGTAAAATTTGATTTAATAAATTTTATGAGGATAGAAATAATATTAAATATTGAGGAAAAATGGATGTGGATGATAAATATGCCCCAGTAAATTCTGAAGTATAAACAATCTTAGATAAAAATGGGATTTTCATATTTTCCCTTACCTTAGGTCTGATATGGTTTTTACATATCCTAACATCATGTATAATGATTTAAAAAATTTTATTGAATTATTACAGAATCATATTAATTATTATGATATCATATTTGGTCATATTCTTATCTTTTTATTAGTAATATTTTATTTGTTCTTGTAATTCGGGTGTTTATTGCTTTATTTTCTTATATGTGTTTTGTCGAATAAATTTATATTACACTTTTTAGGTTATAGATACATCATTTATAGAATGGTATTATCATAATATATAACATATTTATTCATTAAATTAATTTATATAATCATGGTTTGATGAAAACCATGTAGAACGAATCACATCGCACCGTGGAGACGGTAAGTCTTACCTACGCACGAGCGACGATATCGTTCCCATAATTATTGAATGGTATTGGAGTGGATAACAGAATATATAATATTTAGTATCATGTTATAATAATCATATATAGTTATTTGTTACACCATTATACCTATCCATGTAAGGTGGTGGTGGAAAACAGATTACACCACGGCTTGGAGACGGTATTCCGTACGTACGCACGTACGGTGATTTTATTTTCTGTAAGACGGATAAAAGGTGAAATAGGGTTTTTTTTATATTTATAATAACATATAATTATATGTTTTATACTAATATAATTACTTTATAATGAAACAAATAAATAATATGAAGTAGAAGAAGAATGAAATTTGAAAGAATCAGTAACTGATATTACCTCTTCTTTAACAGGCCTCTTTAAAACCTCCACATAGGGTACTAAAATTGGTGTTTGAAGAAGACCGGGACCTCTAGTATGTTTCTAGGAAAGTCGATAAAGAAATCGGGTAGGGCCTAGCCAAGCTTGGAGGCTCAATGTTGTGTATAGATGGGAGGGAGGAGGTTCCATTTTATAAGGGAGAAGATGGGCTCCTTTGGAAATATAAGAAATATTAATTTATAATAAAATCAATACCTACAAAAATCCACCAAAAATGACTCAAACCGAATATTAGATGAGATAGGGTTGTAATCTCATCAACCAATAAAATTAAGACATGATGGAAATTTATTTTAAATAGTATCAACTTGATTTATCCTTATTTAATCTATTTAATTTTATTTGTGGTAAAAATATTCTAAATTTTAAATCAATATAAATAATTACCTATATATTTTTAATTGTCCATAATTGTATACATTACTAAATTTTAGACCATATAAATTTTAATTTATAACATTTAAATATTTTTGTGATTTTTAAACAATTTTATAATTTGTAATATTTATAAAATAACAATAGTGTCAATTTTGACACTATTCATTTATATGAATTTAAAAAAAATATACACCAAATATATGTTTGAAGTAAAAGATTTTATAGATTCATAACATTTCATTTTTATTTATAAAATTAGTGGATCACATTAAATAGTTCATATAATATTTATTTTAATACTTTTAAAATCATTTACTTGATATTTCAGTCAATAAAATAATTTCAACATCACTATTGTGTTATAATTAATAATTATTATTTAATCCATAAAAATTATAAATAAATTCATATGTTTTATATAACTTTATTATCTTTTTTGAGACTATTTATATCTGATATTTTATTAAGTTTATCACTAAATTAAAATTATTACACTTATATGATTTAAGAGATTGACATGCTGTCACTTTCATTGGTTTTAATAATAAATATATTATTTCATGGTCAAAATTCCATGATATGAATCTAGTACGACTCTTATGTAATATGGGTCGACTCTTATTCATCCAATAATATTTAAGTAAGTGTTAGGTTAATTTTATAATATTATTTTTACCCTTAATTAAATGACTCACCTTTAATTGTAGTAAAAACAAATTACCGTAGTTACTATTCATAATATCAAAAAAAAAAGTAACATATTAACATAATTTAGACCCACAGAATCCAAATATGGAATCCATTTTTCATAATTCAACATAGAGAAGTTGCAGTAATTAATTTAAAATTAATCCCATTATTAAGCAAACGAGTTTTAAAAGTTAAAACATTGCCAAAGATTGAATTATTTTTACCTATGAAATCAATGTAAAATTAATGATAATGACATAAATTATATTAAATAGTAAAAATATATTCTATTTATACTTTTAAACAATTCAATAATATATTTTAACCATATAAATTATTTTGATTAAAAAGGTTGTTTTCAATTAAAAATTAGCGTATTTTTACTATTCATCAAAATATGAAAGTTATTAGAAAAGTGTCAACAATTTATCCAATGTAAATGTTTATATCCTGATTCAAAAGAAGAATTTTATTTTGTAAAATTGAATTTAAAAACTTTTCAAAATTTATATTTAAAATGGGTGCGCTGTCAAAAGGCGGAAAACTGCATTTTTTAAAAAAATTAATTCTTTTATCCGAAAAATTGATTATTTTCTCGTATCATATGTAAAATGAATTCTAATGTTATAAAATTCAAAATGTGGTTAATAATATTTAAAATACTACTTTATAGATTATAGTAATTACATATTGTTCTTTAGTGAAACTCGGTATTGCGTACAACACACACTATCGAGGAAGGTTGTTCCTGCGTATAACGCAAGCCAAGATAGTGTTGTTTGTAGTGAAAGATTCCATTGATGTTGCATATAACATAAAAAAATATACTTCTCATAAAATATCAGGGTGTTACAAAACATCACCCCAATCCATGATGAAGATGAACTCCATAGAGGGAAAATAGTAATTGTGGGTTGGCCTAGGGATTCTGGGAAAACATGCCTGGTAGAATGACACAATAATATAAAAAAATGGAGGAGATATAAAATAAATAAAATATTTTTCATACCTGTAAATGGGGTCATAGGAAAACATAATTCCTGAATAAATAACTGAAATCCCCAATGATTATTAGTTACAAGGGTTCCAAATGAATCTGGTTTCTTGAATTTGTCTTGGGAGGCCAAGTGGTTCATGTAATGGGTGAAATCTGTTGAAAAAATAATGGGTAATCCATGAAATGAAATTAGTTTTTAAATCTGGAAATGGGATCGGAGTTTGGAAAAAATCGTAATGAAACAATCCCAATAATCATACCCCTACAAAATCTTCCACTAAAATTGTCACAAATTTAATAACAAGACACTTCATCTTATACCTTCACTTTAAAAAATGACAAAGGAAAATATCATACAGGACTTACATGACAAATTACATACTTAAAGAACAATTGAGACACCAAATTTAATCCTAGAACACCAAGAAGCCATGAGAAAAATTAAAAAAATACAATTTGAAAAAAAAGAATCAAATTTAAAATAAGGGCGTGACTAATTATTTATTCAAATAGTGTTATTTAAATTGAAAATTATATAAAGAATTGTATTTTTAGATAATAATAACAATATAATGTATATATATGTATACTATATAGATATATGTATATGAAATGATTTTCATGTTATTGAACTTTTTAATTATGCTGTAAATTCATTCATGTATTTTTCTTTTCAAAAATATAATATCAAACAATAAGAATTCATTTTTTTATTCTTATGAGGATTTTATTTTATCAAAATATCAATTTTTATGTGAAGTAAGAAAAATTATTTTATACATCTACAATACATTAATATTATTTTCATATAAGTTTTATTATTTATAGTATGTTCAAAATATTTTCAAAAATTCTTATCATGAGTCAAAATTTTATATTAAATTTGGAATTTCATTTTTAATATAAGACATGGCTATCATCTTAACTAATGAAATATCATTCATACATGTACTAGTATTATTATTTGTGTATGTTTGAGGGTTAAATAATGTATATCTTTTAAATAGAAATTCTTTCGAAATGATTTCTTAGTTTAATGAATGAAATTTGAATACTTGAAAGTAAATTATTTAATCATGAATATAACATGTATCAATGATTAGGGGATGTGATTAAATTTCATTAAATCTAGAAAATGAATTTGTATAAAAATATATTTTTATATTAATTTTTATATGTGTGTGTAGTTTTTTGCATGATTTCTATGCATAACCACCAGGAAAGTTCATGACACGAGCAAGCTCGAGCCTAAAAATTTATTTAAGAAAATAGAAGTACAACTAAACATGACAATCATGCAGTACAAACGCACCGCCAAAACAAAAAGTTTTCAAAAAAATGGCAATCAAAAACAAAAAAGATAACAATGAACCACAAAATAAACATGCAACCAACCATAATAAAGATTACATGATCCAAAAAATAGACCTACACACATTTCCAGCAGTCAAAATCTCATCCCTCAAGATCGCACATGCTTGTGCCGCGGTATTCGTCGCAGCCCCCATCGGCCGAATGTACAACGTGTTTTTTCCAAAACATTCATAGAGCTCATAACCCGAGAAGGGCCCAACCCGGGTCTTCCTCCCAGTAAGAAACTATGCATGAACCTGCATCTAAAAACCCACATTCTATGGCCGCACCTGAGGTCGTCTCCCATACCGAGGAGCTGACCCTTTTTTTCACTATGACAGCTAGCAACCCTGACATGCCATCCCAAAGTCACGAAGTTTGACAAAAAATCCTTGCCAGAGCGCCTTCATCTGATGCCGCCATCCTCCCAGCGCCAAGCACCTCTACACCCTGAAAGCGGCGCCCATATTGAGATTGCCCTCACCCTGCAGCGCTGCTCGCCTGGGTCTTGAAACCGAGAACCCACTCCCCGTCGCCATCCCATTGCTACCATCATCACGCAGGAGCACCTCCTCCAGCACCCGAATTTTGAAAATATTGTAAGCAATTGGTGAGTTAACCCATCCCATTGAAAGTGGGTAGCCCCAATACATCCTCTAATGATTCATGTGGTCTCTAGTTTTGTTATCAAATTTTGTCAAATTATATTCAGAAAAATTATTGTTCTATTTTTAAATCATCTTTTTAGCATAAGTATTTTTAATTTATTTTGTATTATAAATACATATGGAATTTCAATAATGTTTTCAATTTTTATTTCGAAATGTAATTTAGAATGTATTATCCAAATAATGCTCAAAAAGTTATTATCAGAGTTTTTTTCCAATGATTTTTTAATAAATGTATTTCAATGATTGGAATAACCCTTGCTAGGAAATTAAATGTTCATACTCTATCATAAAATGATTTACACAGCAATCTTCTAGTTCATACTTCTTTTATTTTAGAGTTAGTGAGTGCAGAATAAATATTGGAATATTTATTTATTTATTATTATTCCATGATTAACTTTAAGATTTTTTTTAATTCCCCAAAACCTATACTATAAATGGACACCTATTATATAAATTGATGTGTATTGTTTAAGTTTCATTTAATAAAAAATAAGAATCATTTTAATAACCAAATACAGAAGTGTGGATTGGGCCTATAATATTATATTCTACAAGAATATAATAGAAATCATTCGAAGTAGTAATAAATGATAAATAGATATGTGAATGAGTAATAATAACAAATTTATTTTTTTATCACCAATTCCAAATTACACCAATACATTCATGTCCATATGTTGATACATAATAAAAAATAGTAGATATACAACAAGAATCATGATAATATATGGTATAAAAATAAGGAATGTGAACAAAATTATGAGAAATATCTCCACGAGCATCATGAGATCCTACATAGTCAAGTTCTCTAAAATTACAAGTACAAAAAAATAGTACAAGCATGAAACCATTGCCTTTAAAACATATGACCTATTTGGGAAGCCTAGTCCAATAGAGCCCCCCACATGGTGTGAGATAAAAATACTATTATGATACCACCCACAATGTCAAAATCTAAATAAATTATGTGAAAACAAATAAATTAGTTATTATGAGAAATAAATAAATAATAAATACTAAAATAAATGATAAGGATCCAACATGGGCTCCCCAAGGTCTCCTAGAGGCTCCACCTAGTTCAGATCATGGCTGGAATGAAAAGATAGACATATAACAATATATATATATATATATTAAATATAAATATATTGTATATATTTATTTAATCCACGTATATGTACAAACAATGTGTGAAGGTAAGTGGCTATAAATGTAGAATACAAGTTTCCGGCTGGGCTCGGTGTAAATGAGTCATCCCCAACCAGTCTAAAAGAGTCTAAAAGATCAAGAAATGGGTAAATTCTATATATTACAAAAGGATATGAGATGTCATGACTGACACAAGAGTTTATGATTGATCCATTATAACAAAAATCTAAATAGGGAGTGTATAACCTTATCCCAATATTCAATATAGTATCACTAGTGTGAGACATCAGAAATTGACGCATGATGTAAGGGAGCATGATTTCCCGCCATGCTAAATAGATCCCTTATCATTATTCAAAATCTTATATAATTGAATAATCATATGTAAATAATAATAACTTATTCCATGAGTAATTACATATCATTCTATGTATTTATTATTCCAAATCATGATTAAGGTATCCACAATTCTGACAATCACACATAATTCTTGCTTATTTAATTTTATTTAGAGGCATGTTGATACCATCCAATTAAATTCCATTTTAGTTAATCCATTTAATACATTAATGGGCATAAATCCATCCTAAAAAAGATATCCAATTTAATATATTCCTTTTAATCTATAAAAAAATGGAAAGCAAATTAAAAGTGGCATAAAGACATCATGAATAATTGGGAATTTACCTTCTTAGGGAGATCTGTTTCCGATGCAGGACAATCACATAAGAAGATAATTGATAATTTGTCATTTAGAAAAGAGTGGGTAAATTCATTCACGAATCACGAGATTTTTTTTTAAAACAATTTATGAAATGGAAGTAAAATCAATTTGGGGATTACAAAATAGGCCATGTACCAATTATTCAATATATCTAAGCACAAAAAAAAAACAAAGAAACCAACAATTTCACAAGGCCATGAAATATGAAATTCACTAAAAATAACTCATTAATTTTGAATACGGTTCCCATTATCTTTGGGGTGTTATTTAAAAAAAAAACATGGTTTATCAATATATTTATTTTACATAGTTTAAAATTATATACAGGAATCATAACTCAATTCATTATAAAGAAGAATATTAGAATCCATAAACAAAGATAAAAATTACATAAGTTTCAATGAGGAACTTAAGAGGTGTTAGAATTGATTGGAAAATCTTCTAATGTTTATAATCTATTGTAAAAATAAGATCAACATATTTTCAGAATATTGGGAATTTATTTCATAAATTATAAGGTGGAATTTGATATTGAACACCCAAGGCGTGTCTGTAATCGATGATAGAAACCTCAATATACTAAACAAGAATCATAGGGAGTCTATCTATGTGAGTTGATAAATTTAATATTAAAAACATATCATAAATTAAATGCATGACATAGTCTGACCAGTGGTGCAATGAAACCATTTATTAAATGATGGAAAAAATGAGGAAAAATTTATACCACATACCATATTGTTTGGATGTTTGACTCACCCAACATGATGGTCTGATTTTGTCAGGTATTAATGAAATTGACAAAACATAAATTTTCCCTAAAAATAAAGAAAAATTATCTTTCACCTCGATAACCTGTATGGGATAATATTACATTAATAAAAGGTTAGAAAACAAACGATAGTTACCAAATTTGTTCCATATATACTTACGATAATCAATTTATATTTTAGATGGTGGAGATAAATAAAATCCTAGAATATTACTCGAAGAAAACCATTGAGTAAGGGATAGGAGGATCTTGCAGTTGGAAAAGATAATGAATGATGATAAGGTAAACATAAGACACATTGAGGGTGTTCTAGAAATTTCACCCCAATACTAGGTCCCATGGTTTTGCTACATGGTTTGGTCAAAACGGAGAAAACCATTCAACAATAATACATAATAAATTGAATGACACAATTTGTGCCTTATAGTTATCCTAATTGGTCAAAAATCATGAAATGAATAGTGTGAGGGTACTGCTTATGTGGTACAAACCATTTCGTATAGGTATATGATTTTTGTAAATACTGCACAACTGATGTGGTGAATTCCATAACTCCTCCCAAATCCACACTGTTTGTTGGTGGGGTTAGTATAGTTTTAGAAATACCATAAGACCTATTGAGATCAAGTAAATTTTTATTTAATGTTCTTAGTGTTTTTAAAAAAATAAAAGACACAAAAGGGACCCCTTGGACTTTTTTCAAAGTATACAATGACACTTGGAAGCATTCCAAATTATGAAACATGATTCTGATGAATAGTTTCAGAAATGGCCCAACCACTAAACACAAAAACTCATACTCTTATTTTTTTCATCTACTTTTAAATCATGGTTCATTACAAAGATGAAACACTATATAGTTTTGTCACATATTGATGTAACATTCCACTAAAAAGAATAATATAGGAATACACCCTACTTAGGGATGTTGATGATGAGGAAAAAATGAAAAATAATAGATATCATATATAAAAAGGGACATAGAATATGATTCTAATGCATATAGGATGGGAAATTGAATTTTAATACTCCTCTCCATATAAAATCACTGCATGAATATTGTAGAAAATTTATAAAATGGAGAAGCGTAATGGATTAGTTATATACCACCTAATTTTGGCCCATATGAATATTCATATCAAGTATCAGCATTTCATATTTCCTATATAAAAATATATATGATTAATAGATCAACCCCATATAAATTTGGAATATGAGCCATCATGCCAATGACATTATCAAGACATTGGGAAATTATGAACAACAAAAATGGAATTGAGATCTTACCATTTGATATCTAACGAGAATGAATGTTCTTGAATCATACACCTGATAGATGAAATGGGTCAGGGTATACAAAATTGGATTTTAGGATCTCAAATATAAAGAAAACCCCATTGATATCTGTTAGAGAATAAAAAAAGAGTAGTGGTAATGTTTATTAGATCATTACAAAATAAAATGTAATTTCAAATATATATATAGGTTGCATATTTTTTCCACATGGTTAAAAAAACCATTCACCAATCAGTCATGCTTTGTTTTGCTATGAGTTAATGAGAATTTCCACTAATCATTGTTTGTCTAATCATTCACAAAATGTGGAAAACTCCCAAACTAGAAAATGTAGGTACACTCGTATGTTTGTTCACCTCCATCATCACGGTTTCTTCATAATCTGTAGCATGTTTCACCCCAATATCCAACATCACAAGGTTAGTAGAAACCATTAATCTTGGATCTTATGGTCTTTACTAACAATGTGACTAGACATTTTCCCACCAGCCATTGTTTCATGCTACAAACAAGATACAAACACCTTAAAAACCATTATGAAGCCATAGGATCTTGTATTTGGTAATAAAGTGAGAATTAGAGATATTTTAGAAGAAATCATACTTGATATAAAAAAATATATTCTTTTTCATATTATTTTTTAAAATTTCATCATATTTTTTGGAATTTTTTATGAATTATATTGTTTCAGAAAAAAGTGTACCCATAGACCGTGTGAGAACCCGCCACATTCACAAATTCCACAGGGAGTTAAACCCACAGTTGTAGGATGACAAGTGTGCATCATCAACCACTATCCTATATTATGATATGGTTAGTATGAAATTTGGTTCATACATAAGAAATATGATGAATAAAGGATATGTTCATTTTGAGAAAATATGATATTTTTAATAGATAACTATGGGATTGGAAAATTATTTTATGATTCCAATATTAGTATTATTAGGGAAAATTATCCCTATTTTGGGAACCCTATATGATTAAGTTAAATTGAATACTATGAGATTTAATTAAAAGAATAAATGTTTAATTATATTTAGGGATCACATATAATTTTATTGTGTAGTTATGATGATTTATGTTATTCATGGAAATGATTAACATAGTTGAAGATTATAGGGTTAGGGAATGTATATTATTGTGTGTGACATTAATAGTCATTTATGTTATTTATTGATAAATATTAATACACTATTGGAATACCATATGATGAATTATTCAATATTTTTGTTTTCTAATCATATTCTAGAATTTTTTTGAGAAATTATATATATATTTATTTATTTAATGATATATTATTATCATTGGGAATTACTGTTTAATTCTAGAGATTAAATTTTCTTTTATTTTAGAAAGGTATATTATTTTTTGGGACTGATATTATAATATTCTAACTATTTTGATTACGGATAATGGCATAGTACAAAAATAATATATTTCCCTTGGTGGATTTAATGATCCGTAGAAGTGGATTCTAATAAATAAAGCATGAAATATTCATTCTCATCATTTGGAAGAAATGATATGTTTGTCGTGGAAATTTAATAACATATAAAAATATAAATATCAATTAATTATTATTCCTTAGGGTTATAGTAAAAATATCTATGGAATTCCTAAACTCTAGGAAATATTATTATGAAATAAAAACATAACCCATTTAATATTCTATTTAAGAAATATATGTCTATTTGAACAAGCATATATTTATAGTTTTGTGATGGTAAAATTCCTCATGATCATGTTCTATATCACTATCAATTATAACTAGATAGCTATTTTTCTCTTCCAGTCCAATGATTTACTCTAGGTAATCCAAAAATGTTTTATCTTAGGTGCTATTTTTTACTTTCCATTATCTCTTTCCAAATAGAATTTGAATTGATTTGTTCCTGATGTGGGATTCCATAAAGTAGTTTTGAAAAATAAACCCCTGTTTTTCATTCATAGATTAATATTTTGATTAATAAATTTATTAAATGTGATGAGAATGTAACGTCAAGATAATTTTTAATGAAAACTATATTTTAGATATCATAAAAAATTTTCCACATCAAGCACAAATAAACAACTAAATATTTAAATTTAATATATTAGTTATCGTTATGTTGTTATATTCTATGGTATTAATAAGACCAAATATGATATGATTAAACATTTTAATAAAAGAAAAATTCAAATTCAGTTAATTTATTTAATATGTATATGATTAGAACATGTCAAATTTTGCAGATAAAATATAAATTTTTTATAAAAGGATTTTTTCTAGTATTTTAATAAAATACTTTTTAAAAAATTCAGTTTCAATAAATTTATAAATTTTATATCAAAAAATAATCTCTATTTTTTAAATCATAATATCAATGTTTACGTTCGTTGAATTTTTGAAATTTTATGATAAGTTCCATTTTTGATAGATATTGTATAATAATGAATATTAATTTAAAACTGAATTTTCATCGAAATAATTTATAGTTTTAAAATGTAACTATTTTCATGTAAAAATACATAAATTATAGCTATATTAATCCAATTAAGGTCCTTGAAATAATTTTCATATAAAATTTTTATATAAAAATATTTCACTATTTTGATAATTTTGATTTTAAACGCCATGTTTTTCATCCAGCTACAGGAAAAATATTAAAATAATTTTTGCTAAATTTGTGTAAATAATTATTGAAAAATAAGTTCTCTATTTTGAATCATAATTTAAATATTTATTAAACAGTTCCCATTACTTTTTAGATAATTTGAATTAAAATCATAGTAAATATTTATTACAATTGTTAAGGGTATATATTGTAATTAAGGTTAAAAATAATTGTTTTACGGAATATAAAATTCCCATAATAATTGTTTTTTTATTATTGGATGAGAAATATTGGACTTAAATAATACTTAAAATGAATTTTATACCTCTTAAATTTACTTGAATGAAATAAATCCCCTGAATGTAATTTGTTTTAATAAAAGTAAAACCATCCAAACTAATATTTTTAATAAGTATAACATTATTAATATGTGGATATATTGATATTATATTCAACAAAAAATATTATTTTGGAATATAATATATTTATATTCAACAAGTTAATTCCTTATTATTTTCTAGGTAATAAATAATTACCATAATGAATTTCACAAATGATGATATAGTAATTTATTAATTAATTGGAATATCATATAAATGAGATTAAAAATATTAAAAAAAATAATTTTAGACAATTATTATCATAGATGAATTTCATAAAAATAATATACATTTAGGTTATGTGTTAAAATATTTTTTTAAGTATCTTTTTTTATTTATATTTTTAAACAACATGGTAACAAATAGTGTCAAAATGTAAATTGATGATTTCTTGAAATAAGTAATACATTACCACTTTATATAATATTATTATAAGTATAAAATTATGAAAAATTATTTTCATAAGGTTTATAATTTAATTAATGAGTCATTTATTGGTATTTCAAAATTTTATAAAAATTAAATTTTCTATTAAAGTGTAAAAGTCCACGTTGTGACAATAAGAGTTAAATGAGTAAAGTACGTGTTAAAAAACGTAGGTAACATATTCAGTTGAAAACTATCTAAATATTATTATAAGATATCATTTAGAGACAAAGTCATCTCATATTATAACTACATAATTTTCTATTGACTTGTATAACAAATTTTATTTATATTAATTTAATATTTTTTATATATCCAGCGTTCCCCTCTCCAATCTTTTAAAAGGGAAAATCTTATTCTACATTCATTAGACATAAATACTATTTGGTTAAAAAAAATATCTACCAAATGAGTTAACAAGAATCAATCCAATCATTATGGAGTTTTTTTCATAGGATTACTACACTTATTAGTTATAATGTCTTATTGAAAAGTGATTTTCCGAAGAAGAGGCATCAGTTTTAATCAAGAATGCATTTTTTATTTCTTCTACAACATCAGTCAAATATAATAGAAACATGACAATATAATGACCTCATTACCATATATATTATTATATGTTTTTTAGTGACCCATAACAATATTCTTTTCTATCATATTGGAAATGTATTCATTATCTGGGTGTACAGTAGAGTACCGCCTCATGAACTGATTTAATTCATTTCCCACCATTATCTCTCACAACATGTTATTATGATGAAAATAATTTTTATAGATGATATCAATAAAAAATATATTGTTATTAATATATAATATGTCATTAAAATTATTACTTTTCAATTAATAGATATTTAACAACATGATTCGTGCATATATTTTAATTATCCCCTCTATGATGTGGTGTTATTAATTTTTCATAATTAAATCAAATTAATGAAATAAAAAAATTATATATAAATTATTAATATGATATTTATTATCTTATAATAATTGTTTAATGATAAAATATTGCATACCATATCTCTGTAATGTTCATTGAATTTGGAATCAAGACTCATGTTTATGTATGATTTACTATCTCCATGATTGTAATGTATTTCATTTTTCATGTCCATAATAAATTGATGGATTTAAGGTATAATTTATGTAAAATAATTATAATTATTTATATTTTATTAATATTAATATGATTTAGTAATGATAACGTTGACTATATACATCATACCAAATTAAATTTGGACTCATGTGTTGAATATCGTCAAAACATCTGAAGAGAACATAAATAATTTTTTAATTGTTAGAACATGATAATAAGTGATATAAAATGAATAAAAAACATGAAAATGGGTCTCATGAAAGTAAATAATTAACATTAGTTTAACATTCAGAATGATAAATATTGTATGGGATGTGTCACATTCAATATATGGGACTCTAACTAAAAAGCCTTATCTTAATGGTTTTAATGAATTATTCATCAAAATATGTATCATTAATTCCCATGTTTATGAAATTTTATTTTTGAATGTATAAATATTTTTTATGAATGTTTTAAAATATAAATTCTCAAATTACTCTCAAATGATTTTATAATGGGAATTTTTTTGGGTTTTTTTAAGGTACATGATCTCAATTGTCATTCTATGAGGAATATTTTAGATGATATAAATCAATATTATTTTATGTTATGTATATAAATCCCCATTTTCATATTATATAATTAATTAATTTATTTAACGATATATTATATATTTTTAAATGTTACACCTTCATGTGGAATATGTTTTCTCTAACTAAAATGTATTAATTTTTTTCCTAACTAAATTTATATTCATGGGTTGAACAAATACTTCATCAATTATGTCATTCATAGATATTTTTTAAAATACCTTTGATTAATTTAGATGGTATTTTCACTTATTTAATGTGGATTTACTATGGATACACATAATCAATTAACTTTATTAACACATAGTTCAAATATAAGACTTTTTTATGTACTTTAAATAATAAACAATATTTTAATGTTAATATACAAACTATTTTTTACAAAAGATGAAGATAATATTCTTTTAACATATATTTCATTAATATATAGTCCAATTTTTTAATTATTGGTATTTTTATTTTTATTTTACATGTTAAATATTTTATTTTCGAACAAAAATTCCTCATTTATGATTTGTATACTTTTAATTAAATTATATGTGAATTTAAAATCAAAATTTTATTTACCTCAGTAACATTTCTTTTATGATGGGGTTATGAATTATTATTATGTTATGGTTATTGGGAATTATTTTTGAGGATGGTTGAGTCCATTATAATCGGATGTTGGGTGATCCCTTTATATCTATACCATAAATTATATAATGGGATGAATTTAACCAATAATGTTATTCATTAGGGTTTATTAGAATATTTTTAGTTGTTATTCTAATTGTTACACTGATTGTTATTACCCATGTATCCATGAGTTCTATGGTAGCTGTAATTACTACAGTAACTGTATGTGTGACATAAAAATGATTAAAAAAGTTACATTTAGGATTTATGTCTTCATTCTATTTATTTTATAAGAACCTTATAATTTCATATTCTAAGCTAAAGATAATATGTTTTATGGGTGAGAAGTATATATTTGGGAAAATTTTTCATTTGTTTATATGTATTCATATACAAATGGTTTATTTCATTATATTATATTGCATATTTATCTTTTTGTTCTTATAAACATTTTTAAAACTTTGATTAGATGAATTTAATGTTGTTTTGGAACAACATAGATACCATGGAGAATACTATGATTATTTCTCATAAATAGAATCCTTTTTTATTATAAATACTTTGTTAGTGAAAAAATAGAAACTCGGTATTTGTGTCCACCTGCAATGAATGGGTCTTATATTGAAAAGAGTTTCCAAATTCTCTAAAAAAAATGAAATCATATTTAACCTTTGAATTTGATGAGTTGGAATTCTAGTTAAAAACACTTGATCATGTAATTCTTATGTTCATTCTCATACAATTATTTTGAAATGGGGACCATAATACTAATGTTTTTTAAGAAAGGAATTATATTATTAAAAATTAGATTAAAATATAGATCATTACATTAAATATAATGAATTTAAGGGTAAAATTTTTTTGGGATTCCAAAAAATGCACAAAACAATCAATTTTTATTAAGTATAAAAATCATTTTATGTTTATAAATTGATTATTTTATTTCAAGGAAGAATTATTTTTACTACCAAATTAGGTATTTTTTGAAAAATAGTTTTGATGAGTTTTTTTATTCCTATATTAAACGTAATTTATACAACATATATGTATATTATATTATAAAATTGATTCCATATTTTGAATCATTATGTCTGAATTTGATTATAAACCATATTCATTCATTATATAACTATTTTCTCATGATGAAAAATTATCTTATCATGGTTATTGTTAAAATGATTATAATGAATTCTTACTACATGATTAGGCATAAAATTTCTCAATAAATATAATATATATATATGGTTGATTATATTTATACCGTAAAGAATCTTATATTCCATTTTTGGAACATTGGTTCCCCTTAATATTATTATTAAACATATATAATTTAATGTTTTAGGAAAATCGATGGATTTACTATCTATATATTATAAAAAGGAATATCATTTCCTCTCTTACTACCATATATTGAGAACTCTATTTTATCCATCCCAAAACCCAAAAAAATCATAAAAACCATACTCATGACTTATACAAAATTTTATCATCTATTTTCTATCAAAAAAGTAATAAGGTGCATGGAAAATTTGGGTTTCAAATTAAGTGGTATATATTTTAGAATTTACAATATTTTTATTTTATTTAAAACATAAAATCATCTTTTACCATGATGATAAATTAACATAATTATCTAAACAACATTAAAATGTTATTGTGGCTCAGTTATAACAAATAGTCATCTAAATTTCTATCAAATGGGGGAGACAACCACTGTTTCTATGTTGGTGGGGAAAAATAACTCCCCAAAGTAATGTGTTTCTTTTTACATCACCACCTATCCTATATGTTAATTATGTGGTATTTAATGTATATATTTGATTCAACATAAATTATTTTAATTATTAAGGATTTCATATCATTTATTTTTATACCCTTTCATATGATAGAAAATAATAAAATCCTTTGTATGTACACATGAATTACCTCATCCATAAAGTGATGTGATTAATTTATCATTAATACCATTGATGGATGATTTTATTATAATATTTAATGAATTAAAAGTAATATTATGTCACAATTATTATTAAATATATTATTGAATAATTAACTCTTTTAAAATGTTAATATTTCTCATGTAGTATTACTACAATATCTCAAACAGCCTGAAAATAAAAAACATAAACATAGTAAATAAATAATTAAATACATAGTATAAATAAGTAAAATAATTTTATTAATTATAAATTATTCAAACTAGAAAATTTTCATAATATAAAACATAATAGATATGTATTTATGAAATTAGAGTTTATGCATATACATCGATTATTTGGAAATGAGGTATGAAGTTTCAAAAAAAATTGATTTCATTAGGTTATACTTATTTTTTATTTACTATGTTATTCAATGATTATGTATGAAATATACTATTATTTTATTATTATGTATATCAACGTAATCTATTAAATATTTTTTACACACAATCAATTCCTAAATTGATTTTAAGATCCATGGTAAAACAAAATTGATGAATATTTTTATCAATATTGGTACATTATGTCACGTACATTAATATTTTAAATTTTCAATTTATATGGTATATATTATACAAATTATTATATTATATTATGATTTATTATTTTAGTATAAAATTAAGAAAACTGATAAGGGTAACCATTTCAAGATAATTTTAAAAAAATATTATAAATGTTACAGGAGATTTCAAGGTTTAAATTTCATTTACATGCAAAATAAATATTGTTATACATGTTTCATAATTTTATATTGTGTACAAAAATCGCTTTGATTGTGTTAAATATTTTTTTTTTCATTGTAATTATTTTATTCTATAATCAAGTTCTCTTCCATCAATGAATGGTTTTTTATTTAATAATTATCGATGTTTCATGGGATTCTCCTCTGAAATAGCATACTTTCTTTTGATCAATATACTAATATTCTTATAAATAATGAATAAAATGAATCCTTAAATATAATATAATGATTTTTTTTAAACAATTGGTATTTTATATTCCATTTCATGTTCTTTCATTAGTTTTTTAAAATATTGTAAATGGGTTTTTATTTATATTTTTTTAATGTTATTATAGAAATTCAAAAAAACTATCCCTCTATTCAATTTTTCTTATTTAAATAATTTTATTAACAAAAAAATTAATTTATTATTATTTTCAATGAGAATTTACAATCATTTAGGGGTTTTAATAAAAAAAAATCTCAATGTTTTCTATATGTTTTATTTTTTATCACTCCAAAAATGTCTGAAAAGTGTGATTATTTTTAAAATTTCTAATGTGAATGGATTTTCCCTCCATTATGAATTTTAATTTAATTGAATCACTTTTGATAATTATCCATGTATAATTTTAAATAAAATATTTTCTCAAATATTTTTGAAATTTTTATTAAATAATAAAAAAATAAATGAATATTTTAAGATATTTTATTTGAAAGGTTTTAAATATTATTAATGGAATTTTCCTTTATGTCAATGATATTTATTTATTTTAATAGTTTATTATAAATTTTATCATATAACTACATGTATTATTAATTTATCACTATGACGTGTGATTACTATTTTAAAACTATTTTCATTTAAATTATTTATTTTCCATGGGTAATTAATGTTATAAGGGAATTACTATTTTTATAATGATTAATGTGAAATCATTAATGTGTTTTATTCAGGTATGGTATTTATAAATTATTTTGGTTTATGGATGATCCAAAAATAATATACATGATGCATGGTTTTGATTCATATTATATGATGGTTGGGCCTAATATATCTCTCAAATGCTTTGAGTAATGTTCCTTGTCATTATGATAAAAAGTATAATGTTAACTAGGGATATTTCTACTATGTATTTTTATGGTCTCTATTGATTTTTGACATAAGTGAACACAAGAGATAAATATAAGGATCCGAGATTCATACATGGTTTCTGTATGATTACTATAATTTATAATAGTTCAAATGATTCTTATTAACATCACATGGCTCATTAATATAGATTTTTATGACTTATGCCTCTGACAAATCATTATTCATTTTCACATGTATAATGATCAAGTTTTTATGTTTATTAATCTTTTTATTTTATGGTCAATCAAATTGATTTTGTGATAATATTATTATTTCAATAATATTTTCACCGATGAAATGAAATTTTTAATGATTATGTTTACCCTTATTGAGAATTTGAGAACTGCCTTCTTATGATTTTATTTCCCCCATGTTTTATAGAATGTTGTAAAATTAATTATTTCTAGAAAAATTTAATTTTCGGAGAATTGTATTAGAGATATTAAATAAATTATGTCTAATATGAAAATATATGTACATTATAAAAAACGTTCACTTGAATTTATAGGAATGATTATGTTTGAGTTTTCAAAATTCCCTAAAAATCTATAGAAAAAAGGGCCATGGGTATATAAGTGAAAAAATATTTCTATTTGATGTTGTATGTTTTGGATTGATAATATTGGGATATTCTTATCAGAATAAAATAAATTAATGTAATTATTATGTGTATATCAATTGATCTATGAGTACAGGTTTGGGGATGTAATACATTGATATTTAAATACAAAGATGTTATCTTTATATATGTGTAAAATAAATTATGTTTCTTGAAATACCCTTTTTAAAAAGAAAAATACAACATGGTAATTTTGAAGAAACATTATTTATTCATAATATTTATATTTGTTGAATATCCATAATAGTACCATTAGAGATTATAATGTCATCAATTGATGTTCTATTGAGTATTTTTATTCATAAATGTTAGATTATTTTAAGGAATTTTGATGAAACAGAAACAATAGAAATGTAATATTATAATATAATAATGTATTATCATTATATTTTTAGGTTATCATATATTTAAATCATATTAATGTATACAAACGTAATCTTTTAAAATTAATTTATTTTTTGATAATGGAATACCATTAAAATAGTTACAAATTATTTACATATGGGCCAATTATTTATATTTTATATTATAATTTTCAATGGTTATATGGATATATTTCAATAAGATTTGAATTTATTTGACTTTTTTTTATATAAATATATATGAGTCTTTGATTATGCATAATATGTAGAGACATATTACTGAAAAAAATTCAACACAGGTCATTTTGGGTGGGATATCTAAAACATTACAATGATAATGTTATAAAATAAGGGAAATTTAATAGAAATTTTTTTTAATAAGATTATTTTGAATTATCTAAAAAGTAATTTGAAAATTTTCATGATTTTTTTAGAATGACATAAGAATCATGTATATTTTTTAAGAGTAATCATAAAATCCAAAATAAAAACATACTCTTATGAAAAATATTTCCCAAAAATTATTCAATGAGATTTTATGTAACAGTTATATCTGATTTCTTATTATTGATTAACTATTCTTAAGAATAATATATTATTTTATATAAATATCTAAATCATGAAAATTATCATTAAGAATAATTTAATGAGTCACCTATAAATTATAAGGGTCATTACCGAATTCAGAAGTGTAATTTACACTTGTGATGTTGCTGTAGAATGAAAATTAAAAAATTAGTGAGGAATAATAGAATAATATGTTTCTTATATAAGATTCGAATGTTGTTCATTAAAATTGGAAATGTGATGGGGATATAATGGAACATATGAGTGATCAAATTTTTCTTATGAGTCCTATATTTTCTATATTTTTTACTAATAGAAAAAAATAGTAAAAAATGAAAAAAAATTAAACTATTATATTTTAATGAGATATAATTTCAGTTGTTTCCATTATATTATTTATTTTCTATATATCACGATTTAGTAAAAAATCTTCAATTACAACTAAAAACTACAAAAAAGAGGAATGAAGAAAAAATTGAACTCTGAGAAGTGGTTCACATCATTCCATGGGGATGTTTAAAGAGAACTTATACTAGTACATAGTTTAATAATTTTTTTTGTGGGGGTGTCCATGGTGATGTTTTTTGTGAAAAAATATCATAGTCACATCTAGACATTGATTAAAATAAAAGTGTTTATGTTTTTTGGAAATGAATTATGATATTTTTTTAACATCATATAAGGAAAAATATGTTTTTACCTAATATTTTCAATATATATATATTTAACCTAGATTTAATTGAATATTATTTTAGAAATTAAATATTAAGAATAAAATAATGATTTTCATATTTTAATAAGAGAGATATTAAAATATGACTAACAAGGAATTAATGAAAATGTGTAAAGTATAAATATCCTCAAATTTTCAATAATTATAGTTAAAAACTAATTTTAGAATATAAAATAAGAAAAAATGTTATATAATATATAGAATAAGTCACATTGATGGATGGAGATGGATTTCTCCATGAAATTGTTTTACACATTCTGTGTGTTGAGGAAATGATGAGGACAAACACTACTCTAAATGATTAATCCAACATATTTATAATAAAGTAGATTAGTGACAGATTCTATTTTCAACTATCAAAAATATGTCAATTTTATGTATAATTATGAATATCCTCTTTTAAAATATTAAAATATTATTAACTATGATGTAGTGAAAAATAAGTTCTTCATTTGATGAATTTTTTCCATAAAATAGTGACAATTGTGTTAGTGAATCTATAGAAAGTGTTTCATTTTTATGATAGTGATAATATTTGTTTTACTCATGATATATATAATGATATCTCTTTTGGTCATCTCTGAATATTTAAGAAGTGAAATCTTGTATTTAGCGTACTGTAATCCAGTGCTTACATTGCATGATGTTGGTTCCACTATAAAGAGGCCAAGGATATACGCTTTCTTGAGATAAATATTCACAATAAAATAATATAAATGTAATTTTTTTTATAATAAATAATACTAAATAGAGACATATTTATTTTTATAGGAGCTAATTTTCATTAATATAAACTTCTGTACGTTATTTTGATTTGGAAATTAGAAAAAAATATACTAGTTTGAGATTAGTAATAGGGTAATATATTCAATCCTGGAATAAGTGAAATGGATTGTAAGGGGATAATATTTATACTATCATGAATTAACCCACAATAATTTATTCCCCTCCCATTGTTTTGGATCAAATATTTATTGATCATATAAATTGGTATCAATGAACCATGATAAATCATTGATTGGACTCAAAAAAAACTTGAAGAGTTAATGGTTTATCTGTTTTGAGTCTATCTTCATAAATTCTTTATAATGTTATGACAGGAAGATTATTTTAATTTCCCTAAAAAACCATAGTATATTTATCTAAAATGATAGTAATGAACATGATGATAAGATATGTATTGAAATATTTAAATGCCTCATAATTAATGTAATGGTAAAAATATCAACTAATTGAGTTAAATAAATATATATTTCCTTCTAATATATCTTTTAATAATTTGTCTGTTAAAGAATATATTGATGATAATCAATCCATATTACAAATAAATGAAAAATTATGTTCCCTATTAAGTAATCCCAATGAATACTGGAATATTATTGATGAAAAAAATATAGTCCCTAAGTATACAGTTAAAATATATAAAACTATTTAATCGAAAATTATACTAATAATTCTCATAAATATGAGGTAATATTAATATCAATTTATAAAATATCCTATATAAGATCCTTATTTTTATGGGGAGAATCTGTATTGCATATATTCATAAGATGAATTAATTTGAATAATAAATGAAATCTCAAATAATTTCCCATCATAAATATTAATTTTTATTAGTGGAAATTTTATATGGTTAAAAGTTCAGATCATCTAAATTGAATATTATTATTATGGTATTGATTTGGACATCAATTAAAAAGTGATGAAATTTTTAAATAAACATTAAAAATTATGATCCATAAGTTTTGTTAATATAGAGGATGAGGAATGATGGTCCATATTTTATATTGAATAGATAAATTTAATTATTGAAAATTATAAATCCATAAAGGGGAATAATGAAAATATCAATGAATTTGAAGAAAATATAATTTAATTTGTTGAAGTTAGTAATGAAATGTTTTATATCTAATCTCAAAATTTAAATTATCATGATCTTTTATTGATAAATGATAATACATAACATTAAGATATTTTTAGAAAGGTCAAGGAGCGTGAGGATATTATGAAAATATTCGTTAATGAAAATACTTCAACCACATAAATTTATATGATAATGAAATCAATCATTAAAATTATTAAATTATATAAATTATATCTTCACATCAAGCATAGAAGAGATAAATTTCCATTAAAAATTATATTGAGGATCCAAGTTCTTAAATAATTATATCCATAAGAAATTTTATTATTGTAAAACCAAAGGATAAATCTATTGAACACTCATGATTGATTTTACAATCAAATAATTTAAATTAGGTTTAATTATATTATATTTTCCAATATAGTATAATTTTTCAGTAGAAATATTCCAAAATATTAATTTAGATAAATCATGATTAATGGTATATTATATATATTGTTAAAAATTAAAAATAATTTTTAATTTTTTTCACAAATGAATCATATATAATTAGTGATATGTAAAAAAAGAAAATTATTTAAATTCTGTTCAAACTATCATTAATGTAATGAAAAACATTTCATTGATTATTGTTTGATCTATATCAGATATGGGCATATGGATATTTAATTTTAGCACAATATGTATTTATATAAAATCAAAATATGGAAAAAATTAAGGGGTAAAGGTTGGGATCTCGAATAGTTAATATAATGATATTGAAAATATTTTTATCTCATATAATGGAATATATTGAATATTTTTTTTGAAGATTCTATTAGAATTGTAATTATATAGATACATTATTTGAGAAATCAACCATGAGTATATAAAAATAACATTTAAATAGAAGGTTATAAATTCTAAATTTTTATGTACTTTTATTATTAATGTAGAAGAAAAAAAGTACTTCAAATAATAATTGTGTTATATAAGCGAACAAGATGGGTGGATCACCATTGGGATTTAACTAAATGAATATGTTTTCCAGTAAAACCAATTAAATACAACAATAGAGACAAACAATAATGAATTATCTAATAATAATTGGTATGATGATAACACAGTACACAATTTCTCAATAAATCCATATGATGTGTTGTTGGTTGAAGCACATTGATGAAATATAAGTAATAAATAAATGTAAAAATATGAGAATTTTCTTTGTGGTGGAAACTCAAGAGAATTTTTATGTATTTTACATCCAATCCATTTTTTAATTATTTAAGTTATCATAATAATGAACATTATTTAAAATAATGCATGATAATTTCAAAACTACATTTTTAAATATCATGAAAATAGAGGAAATAAAAATTGAATTATATGAAAAATTAAATGAGATTTACCTACATAATGAATTCAAATTTTTGGGGGGTATTTAAATAATAATAAAAACCTTCTCATTAAGCTATGTTTTGAAAGTGAAAATAAGATGGACATATATCAAAGGATTGTTTATTCATATTACCACCTTGGGAAATAATTTCTATTAATAGGAAGTTGTGACTGATAGAATCATGTGATATGATACATAAATCTAATATGATAATGCAACACATACTAGTTTCCTAACTATATATAAAACCATTCCACTATAAAAGAAAAATCAATTAATATAATAAATGTAAACATAAATAGTTCAACAATATGTATAACTAATATAATATAGGTATAATGGTTAATGATAAATTATTAACCATTCATCACTAATTAATGAGAAAAGTAGTTATAACATATTCATATATATTTTGGTTATTATTTCTAGGACTTCATTTAATGGACATTCATATTTTATTGGTGAACTAGTGATCATGTAAATGTTTTTATATCAAGATAGTAGATTGATCATGGTGGATAAACTATTTAAGTACTGAGGGAGAAAACATATGTATGTAATCAAATTTATTAATATTAGAGTACATCTAGTGAAACAATGATCAATGATGAAGATGTTGTTCGAGTACCCACAATATGGGGAGCTAGTTTAAAAATATTTATAGGATACAGGGGAAATATATTACATATATATTTTTAGATACATGATTTTTTTGGATGTTTCCATGATTAGGTATGTATTAATGTCCAATTGTTTTTATCATGACATGGTAGATTGTTATTATTTTTGACGATTTTGAATATCTAAATAACATGAAAATGAAAAAAAATATTATATTCTTTCTATTTTTTAATCTACTATCATTTTACTATTTCAAACATGTTTGTTAACATGAGTGAAATATGTCATTTTAGAAATATAACATGATAAATATAAAAAAATCCAATTGTGTTAACTAATTTGAACAATACCTAGTATATACTTATATATTTCGTAAAAAAATATTTTGGTATACAGACAATTATGTTGTCTATATTATATAATCATTAATTAAACATCTATAATGTCCCATATATGATAAGAATGGAAAAATGGATGAAATATTTCTGTATGTGAATTGATATTTTTCTGTCTATAGAGTGTTTATGAATATTTTCTATATCTGGGAGAGGAATTATAATTGATGAATAACATATCAATATGAATTTACATTATTTATGTTGAAAAAATCAAAATGGTGTGGTATCCAAACCTTCTCATATGAATCACATTGTTTTTCTATGTATAGATTTTACATTAGGAGGAATATTTTAATTAAATTGAGGATTCAAAAATAGATTTGAATTGTGATGTTGATATAAACATTATCTTCATTCATCATTCTCATCTATTTTCACTTTTAATGAAGGTTTAGACAACCATCATCTCTAATTCGTCCCTTTATCAATAATATTACTCTACCATTGTAGAAATAAAACAGTTTTTGTATCGATCATATTTGATATATTTGATCTCTCTTTTTTATATCCTATCATCATTTTTATGTGATTCACATTCTCCTTAGTGTAGTTTATCATGTCCTCCTATTTTTATTACGACTAATGTGATTGTAACCAACCTTTGTTTAGTTCTACCCAAATTATTCCTAATGAGAAAACATATCCTTCTTGAAATTAATTTTTAATTATTCATATCTCCTATTTATTACCCTACTTCTCCATGTTACTGAAATTTTTACTATCATGGTGAACTATCCATATCCCAATCATTCATGATGATTTGTGGAATATTGGATTCAAAAAATCTATATTCAGTGCCTCAGGGGATTATGATATCATTTGTGACATAAATTTTAAATTATCTAGTTGGATTCAATCTTGGAATTGGTGATCTTGGAAACAAATTGTTATAGTTGTTAGTGAATAATATACTATCGTTCGTTTCTTATTATGTCTCTGCCTAGGATATGAGGAAATGCTAGCATGGTTAAACTTCATCTTTTACTGATGGTGGTCCCACAGATAGGTATTGTACCATTATTCTTTCTTCAACTTCCGTAAATTTTCTATGCTTACACAACGAATTAATAGTTTTAGTTGTGATATTGGTTCTCGAAAACTTGCTTCACACCGCAATCCATTAGGTCTTGAGTCATGTCATCAGCATAAGTTGATTATAGTTATCCTAATGCATCATGGTCTTAGATTTGTGCATGTGGGAATGAGTTGATTTTTGGTAATGGTTTATGTTTAACAAGGAAAATTTATTATTCCCCTTCCATTTTATTTTCCATCATATGTTTTAATACATTTTCTATGGGAGTGTTTTAAAAACATATAGGTTACGGGAGGTAATTAAATACCATTGTGTTTTGTTGTATTTTCTATCAAATATAATGATGTTTCATTCATGGAAATTTATATTAAGTAAAAAAAATTTGAATTTGAAGAGATCACCAATGAGATTGTGAAAAATATAATTTTAGTTCCAATGAATGATATGATTTTTTATAAGAATATTATATTATTACATATAGATTAATGATATGTATGGAGATTTAAAGTATTAAATATATTATCTCATTATATAGAGAAAGAAGTTAGTAACATTCCAGTACTCAAACAATAAATGGAACTAATACTTATAGAACAAGTACCAATATACTAATTTTAGATATTTTATATGGTGTATCTATTTTAGAAAATAAATTATAGTTAAAGACTTCATGATTTTTTGTTCCATAGAGTATTATTATTAATGAATTTCATGTCTTTGTGAATATTCCAGCTGATAAAAAATAAAAAAAGGTAGACAGTTTTTTGAAAATTTTATATCCCTGTATTTATTATGATTTATGAGTTATATATCTAATGGTTGTATTATTGGATGATTTTCAAAGAGGTAATTATGTTAAAAAAGATAAATTAAAATCATATACTTTGATGAGTATTTACATATTGCATTATTATTTGGAAGACATTCTAGAATTTAATAATGAAGGCTTGAGGATATATCAATATAAGATGAAATTCATTGAGTTCTATTTATTCTTATAGAGATGATCCATTAATTCAACTTTAAATATATATAAATAAAAATTTCACTAATATTATAAGATTAATTCTAAGTGGAATACTGACAAATTCCCAAAGGTATTAAATGTTGTTAAGGGTTATTTTACCTTCTATAAATATAAAACAATGGTCACATAATATTATTAAGGGTAATTTGAAAGCCAGTAATTGTTATTTTCAATTATATAACGTACCAAGAGAGTTTATATATAAAATATAATTCTATAATGATAAATTATTGTTATGAAAATGATCATATCTAGATATTAAAAAACATATGAATTCATGGGGGATATATACTTATAGTTAGAGTTCAATGATCATTATAATCTTCTTCCAGTCATATTTAGCTAATTTTAGAATTAATAAATATCATTATTATTAATTCAAATGTGTTGACATTACACCATAATGAGGTTCATTATAAATTAAAAAATGGTCATTTTCCTATAACTTAATGAAAACTAATGACATGTAAATAATATATAAGGGAATAATAATAAACATACTCATATATAGTAGCCATCAAAGAGCAGTAAGAAAAGGAATGGGAATATGTTCCTTAAGAAATTAGGTGTAAAATAATTATTTTCTAAGATTCATCTGATTACCAAATAATCATCCTTTTACAAATTAGTCTAGTAAAATCAAAAGGTAATCAACCAAAAAAAAGATTCAATGATATGTAATTCAAAAAATGCATTATTACGCATCAATTAATAAATTTCATGATGTATCAAAAAGTTTTTGGAATCATGTTGAAGACTATATACGTGATAAATGTTGAAATTGTTGAACTGTGGGAATAATTTATCATTATGTCAGAATTCTTGTTGAATTGAAATCATGTTTTTTTGTTCTATAATTTTTTATGCAGTTTAACAAAAATGAGGTTATGCAGACTACCACAACACATTGATCCAATATAAAATAAACATAACTAATAGGAAATGTATTTTTTGGAGGATATTCATTATATTTTTAAAATTTTCATATTAATATTTTTTCGATTTCTTGTAGGCATCAATTTTGATGTATAACGTGGATTTAATTTTCAATTATAGTGAAAATTAATGATTGACAATCAAGAAAACATTCAATCATTAAATTATAGAATGATGCATTCAAATTATTATTAATAAAATTATAAAATAATATTAATTGTAATAGAGTCTTAGAACAACAATCATAAGAAGAAAACAAGCGTCATAGTAGAGAATAATTAATTTATAAGACATAATATTATTAAAATAGAGTACCCATTAGATGGAGTGACAACTGTATTTTCATGTTACACATTATTTATGATGTACTGTTAAATTTTTCTACTGATTTTTTGAAGGATTTTTTTATTCATTGATAAAAAAAGAAAAATTTTGTTCAACTATCATATAACCAATTGATAAATGAAAAATATGAAAAACATGTCAATCATTCTAAGAAAAAAATATTCTTTTATTTCAATTAAAATTACAAGGGGAAATAATGTAATTTTTTAACATCACTGATTCCGCATTGATTATTATTTCTAATGAAGGTGTAATTATTTTATTATATTTAAGACTATGATTATATATATCTTATCGAATTGAAAAATAAATCCTTAGATATTTACATAATTCAAGGATTTGTGAACTGAATATTGTATTTAGATAATGTTATGTTATTGATTTATTATAAAATTTTGAGACCAAGAATATGGGTTAAATGATATACCATTCCATAATATATTTGAATATAATAAAAATATAATTACATGAACATGGGATAATAAATATAAAACATTAGGGGTATATTCAACATTATAGGACACAATATTTTCTAACAATTCAATGTATTTTATATTATGTTATACATATTATACTATGTATATTCTAGATAATAGAATGTAAAGGACACATAGTTCCAATTAGTAAATAGTTAAGGTAATATGATAGATTAAAATATTGTATGTGCACGAAGGTCACCTACACTGATTAACCCCCACCCCCCCTCAGCGTGGAGAATTATTTAGAGTTGATAACAACACTAGAGAGTGGTGACATGTAGAGATGATAAAATATAATAATTCCACGTAAATAACATCTAAGTTGTATGATTTATACATTGAAAAATTTTCTATCCTTAATGTATATTGTCTTCTAGTCACATCTGACATAATATCATAGGGATCTATTTTTATATAAAAACAATGTTATTATCTCATTAAAACATTCATTGTAATTGATAATTTCAATCCCTAAAATGTTGTCTTATGATTGTTTTACATTTTATATTTATAGAATCATGACTGAATTTTAACACCATAGTGACCCATTAATTACAAATATATATATAGTACATATTATTAGATGAATATTAAATATCTAAAATTACGAATCATTCTAGAAGTAATTTATTTTGTGTATTCAAAATCATGGAAACAAAAATAGATTTCTTATAAGACAATACCATCATCTTCAACATAGTTGTTCATAAATATCACAATTCTTAGACATATCATATAGAAAACCTTAATATATATCTTGGGTAATATGAAACATAAAATGTGTGAGGTAAGAGGCTTAGTAATTGTAAGAAATGGTCATATAATTGAGAATTTATGAATAATTTGTGAATAAGGGTTCCAGAAATTGCGCCTAAAATTTTAAAAACATACCAGAAAATCATAGAAAATAAACATGAGACTTTGTATAAATATTGGTGGATTATGAGACACTAACCATAAATTAATTCAATAACATGATATATGGGAGAATAAAACTGGTATCATACTTATTTTTATAGCATACACGTAAGAATATTAAATCATTTCTTTACTCAAGAATCACATATAATAATATCACAATGGACTGGGGTCACTCCCTATTCCATCATATCTTTATTTTTAGTCCACTCTCAAGAATATCATATTAGATACATGGCCTTAATTTACTTGATTTAATCACTATTAGTGTTCATAATATCTCATGAGATATACATCATTACCCATTTTATTAGATTGATATATAATTTTTGTCCCTCATGTCCAGAAATCATCATCCATTCATATATGATCCATAATATCATAGATATTTCATCATATCATCATATCATAACCCAAGTAAATGAAATAGGTTTTATAAACAATTTATAATATCATAATAGTAAAATACATCTAAAATAAATAGGTTTCATAAAAATCTCATCGTCATTGGAAAAAAGGGTGAATAAAAATAAAATGGAAGAGATCATAAGATAATAACCCCAATAATGCACAAGTAACATCATATCCATTCATCTTCAATGGAAATTCATTTAAAATATCACATAAAATATTTATTGTGGAAAATATCCTTTTCATTTTTAAATCACATTATTTAATGAATCTCAATTTCATTATATATCTTTATAGTGGGAAATATCATTCATTTAGTGTGTGTCAAAAGAAATATTCCATACAAATTTTCAAAAAAAATTAAAAGCACATTATTAAAAAAATAGAAATAAAATTCCTATGAAGTAATTTTAATAATATAAAAATTTTGGTAAAAATTGAATTTAAATATTCATAAAAAACTATTGAAAACATCCTTGAAATCGTTTTTTGAAAACATGGATAAGGAAGAAAATAATTTCACAATTGAAAGAAATCGAGTCAGTTTCCCTTAAAAATATCCATTTGGTATATTGATTAATTATAGAGACTTAAATGAAATTAAAAAATATATTCTGTATTAATAAAAATGGGATATGAAAATAAATGTCATTATTTAGTGATAGATTCTCAAATTTCATTATTATTATCGTAATATTAAACAATACTAGTAATCAATAAAATTGTAACAGAAATAACATTCCGGATTTGTAACTTTTCAATTGAAAGACCAGTGAAAGGAAATCATTAAATTAAACTATAAATATCAATATCCATTCCATAACATGAAAAATGGATGTTTATACACCTTATATAAATATATAGTTTCATGTCATAAAACATGACCTAAAAAACAATATTAAGAATAAGATCCCTTGTTGTTATGGTAATCTATGAATCATAACATTAGGAAAGGGGGGTCCTCATATGGATTTATAAATTCACTTAATTACCAGAATACTAATTATAATATATATTCATTATTATTATATAAAACACACAATGGGACCAATAATTGATTGTGGGATATATATTATATTATGAAATGTTAGATGGAAACCCATTCTATTATGTTTGAATTCCTATAAACGAACTCTAACATCATATATTATAATTTCTTATTTACTATAATTAATTACCATACAGATTTAAATATTAATAATATATATCTATGAATTTCATGAATTTATATTACATAATGATAAATGAAATTAAAAACATTAAAGATATGCATGTCAGTGGTTCGTAATAGTTTAGTGTCATTGGAGACTACATACACAATATTCTAATTTGGTGAGTGATTTTAAATATTACCTAGAAATATATTTTTCTATATTTCGCTTCTAAAAAACTTACATTAAACATTTCTTCATATCATGGGGAATGGAAACATAATAAAGGGTGAGTTTTTAAACTAAGTAATGGTAAAAAGGGAGATACATAAGAATAAAATGAACATAAGGGTAAGATAACAAAAGAATAGATATTGAAATTCAATAAAATGTATAAAAATAATAAACATGAGTCATGAGATAAATATTGAATGTTCATAATACATGAATCATAATTAAATTAAATAACATTATCCTTGATATTTTAATAATTCTATGAGACCTTGATTTTTGGTATATACAATGGTATATAAAATAATTTTCATTATAGTCATGGAAAACTTCAAAGGCTATATTTGTATAATTTTTTCACTCTCCAAACCTTAATAGTAGTTTATCATACCTCTTAGGAACAATATATCATAACAATTTCCTTATGGATACTGTTTCATTCCCCATTATATTCCTATCTATCTCTTCACATATAAATCATTACCTATAGAATTGGAAAGAGATCTAGGTCCCACCAATAGCATAATGAAAATCATACATATATATTAAACAATATAATAAAACATTGATTATATAATTTCTAATAAAATAAAAATTTATTCTTAGATATTAAAACATATCATAGCCTTTGGAAATTATATTTTCATTATAATGAACATCCATTCATCGACTTTCAGTTAATTCTATTCTTGATACTTGTTTTCCCAATAGAGACATCTGGGGAAGGTGAATATACAATAAAAAAATAACCTAATGTTATGAGATTTATGTTGGTTTGAATTAATTTATTTCAAGTATAAATGCATTAATTCTTTTCACAGTTATCCATAAGTTCAAATAACACCTCTTTGGTTCAGGTATTTTTAATAAGAATCTAGAAATTTTTTTGAGTGATGAGAGATTAAATGATAGGGAAATGGGATATATGATGTCTATATTTTCTCTAGACAAATGTCATTTAATATGATATTAGAATGAAAAAATTACACATTATATAATTATTATACAATGTTTAGTAAAAAATATGTTATATGAAAAATTATTCTGAATTTTAATTGTTCATTAACATCAAAGATAATACAATGTGTTTATAGGACCCCAGAGCACCCTTATAGGGGTGGGGTGAATCATGGTGTTACCTTTTTATTTAAATATGATGGACATTGTTCCTGCATTGGTATAAACTTGTTGAAGATGTACGACATATTTGATCAATTCTCAATCATTTACATGGAGAAAAAAAAACACCTCAGTTTTACATAGTTCAACATTAAGGGCTAGTCTAGGGAGAATATTCCTACAATATGTTGGTCATACCAAAATCCCCAAATCTTAAATACATGTGGAATAAAAATGTTTAGACATGGTCAATATGTGATATGATCACTTCATTTATGTGATTGATAGGACATCATTATGTGACCCTCAGAAAACATCTATGGACTCCCACTAACTCACTACCTAGAGAGAAGTCTTACTCAGTTTATCATCATGATGGTTGCTTAAATAGATTTTCATTAAAGTCATTTTAGCATACTAACATGGGACTCTTCATGCACCTAGTACATGACTTTATGCACTAAAAATGCACTAGTCACTGAAAAACCATTATTTAAAACTCTCTTCTGCAATACTATTTTGTGTTGCTCACTACCTTCGTAAAGAACCCTACATTAGCCAAAAAAACAACCTCTGTCAAGCTCACTAGGTCAACATGGAATATTCCATCATTGTGGAGAACCCTCTACTCATAAGCATTGTCTTAATTCAATACATAACTGTTCATTTCATGATTAGAATGCTCACATTGAAAGGCACAATCATGGATTATCCCCTTCTTCAAATTTTTTTATAAATTTATAATTTTCCAGGAATAATTACTTCCAAAATGATGAGAAGGGTTCTTATATTTATAGGTCCAACCATTCGAAATGAATTTCTAACTCCAGAATGTTTTTTGGATCCACTAAAAACATATTCAAGAATTCCTACCTTCATGATTCTCTTCTAAATGTTCTTGTATTCATGGAGATCAAAATCAACACATCACGCAAAAATGATTCTCCACTTCTGATAATCATATTAAACACCATCTACGTTTTAAATGCTCTACAACTTCTTGATCCTCAACCAAGTCTTCAATAAACTCATTCCTTTACCATTTTGTTGTTTTTTTTCCCATAAAAATATTTGTCGTGATACATTCCTCTTAATAAATATTTTAATACTCCAAAAATTTGGAAAAAACTATTAATTTTTGGGACATTCAACATTGTAATCATCATGTACTAAAACATATCATCACATCCATACTCTATTATCTTCCACACTGAGTATTGACAATATTCACTACCGAGACTCCATTTTCAGATATGAATATCCATGGTTGAAACAATGTAATGTGTTTATACATCATGTTACTATAGTGAGGTTGAATTTTATTGTGATATATCAATTGATTTTCATTAATTATTTTGTATCCCTCTTTACTATTGACAAAGGTCCATTATGTATATGTTTTGGGATCCTTTATTTTACCCATATTTATTTTTATGGTGTTGGATAATTAGGGTGGTTGTGTTGGGTCTCTCCGGGGAAGAGAACCTTTATGCAACTTTGTTTCATTTTATCAGTGTAGGGTCATTTTTTTGTGTTGTTTTTATACATGGTTATATATCTTTTTGATTCTCTCTAGATCTAGTGTGCAATTTTTTTGGGGGCCATTCTTTGTTGGTTGTATTGTGGTGGTTGTGAACTCCAAAGGTATGTGCGGTATCCTATTCTTCTCAGGAAATTTTCTAGAATTGAATCAATTAAATAATGTTTAGATATATTATATGGGACCAATATTTGTTTTTGGGTTTTTTATGTAGGAATCTATTGTTGGTGTGTTCCACCATATTTTGAGGTATGTGGTACCATATCTATTAGGTGTTTTTGAACATCATTTCTCCAGTTCTTAACTAATTGTATTCATAAAGTAAATAGAAAATATTTCTAATTATTTTTGTGTGTCGAGATACGTTATTATAAAATTTATTTTTCCCAGAGTTTTGGAAAATGGAAATTAATTTTCAATGCATTATGAAATGGTTTTTATGAAATCCATATCAAATAATGGTTTTATAGAAAGGGATTCATGCACTCGTTTATAACAAAGAGAACCGAAAAAGTCTTGTAAACATTGGTAGAAGGTATCATGGTATATCTTGTTCACTATTTGGGGGGGGCTTTCATGGGGATTTACTCAACTTCATAGGCATGTTATTATATGGACTTTTTAGGCCAATCTGAATGTTCACTTGTGGGGGAATTCCCCAGATCTATAGACATAATTAAAATTTCTATTGAATTGATACATATGTTATTGTGTTTGTTTGGTATGTGTGTCCAAGATATCCTCACCATGTGTGATCCTTAGAATGATGATACATTTTATTCCTATTTTATCTTTTATTGTTTACTTGTACTTACATCGATGTAAAATAATATAAAATGCATGATTTTTTTAACATGATATATGTGTTTTGATATATGGTTATTAATTTATTTGAAACAAAATTACATTACATATTTCAAAATGTATAAAAAGTAGAAATTGAAAAAAATTTCTAGGATTTTGATATAAAAACTATTAAATAGTTATCTTGACATATTTTCTGTAAAGGTTGAGGATGCATGTCTTATTATTCAGATAAATTGTCTGAAAATCCTAGGTGGGAACCTATTGAAATTTTTAACACACACCTTGTATACCCCCTTCAACAATTAATACACTAGGTTATGTCTGATGATGTAGAAAATGGAATGACACAATAGTGAAGTAGAGATTATTTAAATCAAAATTGTGAGTTTCATGTAATGTGATGGTTGGAATTCTCCATAAAAATTACTTCGAGTATTTTTTTTTCTATTTTGGTTTCCCTTTGTGTATTGACATATTCTTTGAGATTGTTTCTACTCATTGTTTTTTGGATTCCTCTGTATGTATTATGTTATGAAAAATATTTTAATTTTTCACTCCAGTTTTTGTTATATATATATGCCATGTTATTACATTAGGATATGAAAAATAATTCCCTCTAATTGTTTAATTCCTGAGAGCTATTCCCTAAACTATGGAAATAAGGAATGACATTTCGTATGTGTCATATCAGGTTGGGTTGTATTTTGAGAATGTATTCGATTTAGTTCATTATAGTTTCATATTCAATGCATTCTTTCCTCAAGAGTCCATAGCATGGGATGTTTGGTAGACTAGATTATTCCTAAATTTCTCTTTCCATAATGAAACTCATGTTTTCATGGGATTTTGGGATTTGTTTTATTGATTTTTGTTTTTATATTAATCTTTTTTTTGTTTTTTTTGTTTGAACCATGATTATTCTATTTCCTAATCATTTCTAAAATTTTACTGTGATGAATTATTCATTTGGACATGTTATTTATGTTCCTCAAGAGTGTTGAGCTAATGTTATTCATGGGAATACTCCCATTGTTCAAAACATTATCAATTATTTCATTTTGGAAGTTTATCTTGTTGACCAGAATTTTCAACATGGTCAAAAATACATCATTGTGGTATGTCCAAGAGATGTGGCTGAAATAGATTAAATATGAGAATTATTGAATAATAAACATTAGGTGGTGGTTGACTGTCTTGAGAAGGAAAATCAGATCATTGAAATCATGGAAACACCTAAATGTATCACAGTGACGTATTAAGAGTTCAGTCCTGGGGGTCCGAACAAAATATTGTGGTATTCAATGATATAGGAATATATGCATGTGAACTTGTAAGATAATGGTTTAAATAATCTATTATTCAATTATTTTTGTCCATAGTGATTGATGACGGGAATGTCTCAGGAGTTCCTCGATTTGTAGTAGAGACAGTTTAGTGTCAGTATTATTTAATCGGCTTTCTCTGATGGTTTCTTTTTCACCTGCGGTTGGGAACAATGACTACTTGAAATACGAGAGACACCAGCATGGTTTATGACAATATAGAATTTCTATTATTTTTATGATGATTAATCTGACGTATGAAAATATAGTGGAAAAGGATATCATGGTATAAAATAATATTCTTGTTTAGGATTGATATCTTTCCCCTTCTTTACCACATTTTGACAGCTTGAGTGTACTTATAGGGAAGGCAAGGAAATGAATGGATAATCATAGGAGCGAATGAGTTAGTTCCTGGAAGAATTACTCTTCTTCACCTCTAGTTCCAATAAGTATTATGAATCTGATTTCAATAATATTGGAATGTTCAAACACACTATGTATTTATTTCCATCACCTACAAGATGTGAAATAGTTGTGGGCATTGCGATTATTTGTAATATTTCAATCAGGCCATTTATATTTTATAATATAGAAAAATATCGTTTGAATCAAAGGAAATTATGGGGAATTTAGTACCTTTAAAGAATGTAATTCTCTAGCCACATTCTTCAGAAGTGAAGCACCATCACATAGTAGTAAATTTTGTAATAAAAGTTGATATGGGCCTAGCTATTATGCGATGAACTGTCTTTATTTAATCTTTTATTGAAGTTAATTTCATTTATACCGGTTCTTCAAACTAATGTATTTATTTCAATTTTGTTTATATGATTAAATATTTAAAGGATATCACGCCTATATGTCTAGAGCCACTAAAAACACTTATAAAGTGAAAAGACCATGGATTTTATTATCGTTCTAATGCGCCATTGATAGATGATTTAGAATTATTATGATATTTTCTAGCTCTCAATATTGATCTATTTAATTTCATAATCAGAATGGATCATATTGCTGATTATTGAGCTAAGGTTTAATGTTATCATAGAATTGTCATATTTTTGCAACTAAATAGAGCCGACAGGTTTATCAGAAGTTTGGGATTCAAGGTCTATTGTGAAGGACCTTCATACCCTCTTATCAAATGTTTTTTTCTATTGTTTAATTTTGCTCCCAATGATATTTATTATGTTGTATATGGTCCCACTATTTATTATTTTTTAATATTTTCATAGATTATTTCATGAGGCATCCACTAAAGATGGAGGTAGAGTATATGGTTGAACTAGATCCTTAAAATACTCCAATTTTGATATTGTGTTATCATATAAAACTAGATATTTTAAAAGAGATCAAAATTAAATTTTAAAATATAGTAAATAATGGTACTGTTCACCCAAGTGTTTCACCCTGAGTAACCTAATGTAATTTTTGAAGAAGATAGATAGTTCAATATGATTTTGTGTGGACGATTCGATGTTGAACTATGTAAGGATAAGAAAAATTATTTCCTTCCTCATATAGATCATTTTATTTATGTTAATGTGGAAAAATGGTTTTTGTAGTTTGATCTTCATCCATGTAATCATTAGCTCAGAGTTCGGTAGTTTATTATAACCATGATGTATTTCAAGATCTGGAATTGGCATTAAAAATATGTTGGGATGATTTTTAGTAATGCTACAATTCATGTAGTTTTTATCGATTCGGATAACTGAATATTACATTTTTATATAGAATATTTAAGGGTGTTTTATATCGATGATATTTTTGTTTAATCAAGATTCAGTAATGTGTACCATAACCTTCTGAGTTTTATTTAGAAATCCTATAAAGCCAAATTTGGTATGAAATTATTAAAAAATTAATCTTATATATTCATGAATTAAAATTAATAGGGAATTTGACTTCTATTTATGGGATATCATTTGTTCATGAGATATTAAATGCTGATTATTCTAGGGAAGAGCCAGAAAATGTTTTTGAGATTCAGAACAACCATGGTTTTTTAAGATTATATATATGGTTTATCAATGATTTCATGAAGTTGGAATAAACTTTAAAATCCCTTATTGGGAATGGAGTTAAATTCATATAGGGTTGAAATTTACAGACTTATTTCTATGAGATGAAACATAATCGTACATTAGCTCTTATTATGATCTTCCTGAATCTCGGTAAGGGATATGTGGATTTATATGATGCTTCTGGTGTTGGTCAGGGTTCTTTACACCTTTATAATTATGATTTGTTTGATATAGATCTCATAAAAATTTAATGAATGTGTATAATTAATCCACACATGATTCAAATATGCCCACAATTATTCTTGTGCATATGTGTTGGCAGAATTATCATTTTGTGGAAATTTTCATATTCATTTCTTACCATAAGAGTTTGATTTAAAAATTTCCCTAAAAATTATTGAATAATTTATAGCGTATTTATGTGAAATATATTTTGATATTTTAATTCAATATATCCAACACCCACGGAATTGTATCATCAAGGTAAATTCTCTTATCGTTAATGTTTCATCTCAATCTATTTCAGAGTTAAACATTAGTGGAACCTTATTTAGATTTTTTGTTAGTTATGTTTAAATGATTGAATGGTTGTTTCAGCTATGGTTCTAAACCATGCACGGTGATCAAATATATATCCATGATTCAAATTTTATAATTCATCTCTAGGATTCCATGTTTACAAAAATTAATGTGACCATGTATTATTGGGAGGTAGTTTTTTTGGTTGGTCTCTCCCTTTGGATAGTATTCTCAATTTTGGGGATATGGTTTTAATCATATAATAAGTGAAAATTTTATTTTTTTTATTCATATATCATCACATGGTATTCATCAATACACTATGAATATTTAATCTATTATTGGGGATATTCTATTAGATGGTTACGAAGCATGACATTTTTGATTATGAGTGCCACTTTTACAAATGCCAATAGATTGAAGAATATAATTTGATACATTTAATTTTATCCATCCTCTATCAACGCTGGTTTGGAAAAAGTATTATGTATACATTTATTTTTTTATTTTTCCTTATATACCCAAAATAATTAACTTTATTTAGGTTGTGATTGATCGGTTGGTAATTTCATCACATGTTATTTTGATCAAAGACACTAAGAATGTTGAAGATATTGGTAAGTTATATGAGTAAGGGATTTCATGTATTTATGGGGTTCTGTGAAACATTAATACATAAATAAATCATATTTTAAATTTTAGGATTTATATAATTCTCATGTAGGAGATGGATACTCTATTTAGATTTATTATAGCTTTTCATAAACAGACATATGTCCAAAAAAGGCTTGTTATTCAGATTCAATAGGATTTTCATGGTGCCTAGGTTTCGTATTATGGTGGGTTATGGAATAACCAACAAGGACAGATTGAGTTTTACTATAATTATAGTTATCATTAAATAAAAATTATGGATACATTTGGGATGTTTTGTAGTCTCCCATGAATATCACATCTTTTTTTTCCATAATTGGTTTTGGCCTCTTTTATTTGATCAAGTCTTGTTTAGGAGATGTCTATGAGGATTCCGGATATTTTCCATCATTTAGATATACTTTAATGTCATAAGATGTCATATATGGATTACTAGTGTCATCTGTGGGTTGTTTCCATATATTTTGATGTTTTTATGTTTTTTTATCATCAAATTTTTCATTGTCTTATTGGAAAGAAAGAAAAGTGGTCTCCAGGATATGTTGGACTATTTTAGTTCACTAAGTACCTTAGGAAAGATTCTAATGGATTTATATTTCTAGTTCAGTTGAAGATAATATAGTATTTTTTCCATATATTACATCTTAGAATTACTATCTTGTCACATCTCACATTTTGACTTGGGAATATACTAACATAGATCGATATGTTACGATTATTAACAATCTTGTTGAAATAATTGAATCAAGATATATATTCTTGTTCAAGAAATCAATTATTTTGTTTATAGTGTTTTAGAGGAATGGATTATATTATCATGATACCCGGGAGAATGATTCATTTAAGAGGGATAAATGGACTCACCCTTTTACTAGATCTCATTCCTCTACATGACGTCCCAGAGACATAATGTATTATAATGGAGAGTTTGTGACATCATGTCACCCTATTTAAGATAATTATCAACTCCTTTTTAATTATCGTCATTAATTGAGTATGTTTTGGGAATATTTATGATAAAGGTAATTTTATGATAAATATTTTTTAATGGTTAGGTATGTATATTTGTTTAAATTTTTGCAATACGGTTACAAATGTGTTAATGTATTTACCGGTTTCTCCCTATGTTTGGAGAATTATCATGATGGTTTTTGGTTTTTTAATAATTTTATTTTTATTATTGTTATTGGGAGATTAAATGGTGTCAAAATGGATAACATTCTGTGTACATGGTTTCTAGACACACGTCATGAAAATTTTACAAAGAATAAAAGTAGTTCATGTCATGTAATGCTTAAACAAAGTCTAATGAAAACATATTAGGTTTTAATAAAAAGGAGTTGGGGATCAGTGTAATTTAGCCTTGTAAATTTGATGAATTTTAAAGTGGATACACATAACTAAACTACAAAGAAGTTGGAATTTAGGACTCTCCATCAACAGAACATTCAGTCATTCTTCAATATCCCCCATTTATCTAAATATTGAACCCTTCGATAATGATTACGAGAGCCACAATGTAGTTCATATTGATTTATTCAGTGAGGGATAATTATGGTGGTTGTGATATATCTCACAAATCATGATATCATTTCTTCTTCTACATTTCCTTTAATTAAATAATCATAATTTCATTGAGCTATTGTTTTGGTAAATTTGTGTCAATGTTTCTTCTTGATTATCTCTAGATCTCTATCTCAATCTTGTAATGAGGATAATTTTTTTTTGTGGTTAGTAGGGTGTGCATTCTATATTTATTTGTTGTATTCTCTTATCCTCTATCCAATTTATTAATTGTATCAATACAATGATGTGCAGATTTAATCTAGGTCCTCCATTTTAATTTTTAGTTTCTTCCATATTTTAGATTATATTGTGGGAAGGGGAAACCCATGTTTTAAGAATGTTGATTATGTCTATAGGCTATTATGGAGCATAACATATTTCCTATTTTTGATAAATTATGTAATTATATGAACTATAAGTATATGAATTTTTATTTCTATTTGTATAATAGGTTTTTTTTGAAAATATTTTTTCCCTAGTTTTGAAAAATAGAGAGTATTTTAAATGAATTTGGGGATTGTGTTTGTAAAATGGTTTTTAAAATAATAGTTTTGAAGTAAATGGTTTGAGAACAAGATTAGAAAATAGAGCACATGGTATGCCCTTGGATCATAGGTGGAATGTATAGTAAGAGTTATCATATACTATATTAGGATTTTCTCATAGGTAATTTATCTTCTCTCTAGGCCAATTGTTCTAGAGATTTATTAGTCGAATTTGGAGGTTCACTTGTTGGGGTGTTCCTATACTCACTATACATGATGCATATGACTAGTGAAATGATTAGTACACAATAGTATATATCATGTATGGTAGTCCTTGATATCATGAAGCAGTGTTAACCTTTGCATGATGTTTCTGATTATTTTATATTTGGAATATTATATTATTATATTATCATATATATACTATTATATGTGATTCATTCTTTTTTTTGACATGATATATCTACTACAATATACAGATATAAAATTCAAAGAAACTTATTTACCATTATAATTTTTAAATGATAAAAATGGGAGATTAACCTCTTTTCTATTCTTTTGATATATATACAATTTGAGTTTTACTATGACTTTTTTTATTAAATGATATACATTCATGGATTATTTTTACATGACTTGATATAGAACAATAGGGTGGGATCCTACTGAGAATATCATCTCACACCCGACATACCCATTTTATGGTGAATATACATGATTATGTCATTCGATGCATGTAAATAAAAGGTACCATAGTGAGGAAGCATTGTTTTTTTCATATGAGTTGATTTTTCAGTGGTGATATTTTCAACGTTTTCCCACTTTATCATAAGGAATAATTTGTTTTCTTTAATTTTTAGTCATTTATAGTTGGATAGGTAATTGAATATTATTTGCACTTTTGAGTTTTTTATAATTTTTTTGAGGAATATATAAATTTATTTTGATGTTTTTTTAATATAATTTTGACGATTCTATTACGGGTTAGGAGAAATCATTCCCTCTAGATTTTGTTTCATGCCTGAGTTCCCAACTCCAACCTATGGTGATCTAGAACACCCTTTATTTATGTGGGGGACTTTTCTGGGCATAATCTATCAAGAGTATATTGTTTTGTTCATTACATTATTTCAAATTATTTCAAAATTTCATCGTAACATTACCCATGAAAATAAGATGGATTTATAAACATTTTATCATTGTATAAAAATAGAATATAAAAGGGTTTCATGAACATCTTATCATCCTCAAACATTAACGGTAAAAATAATAATGGTATCCTTTTATTTATATCCCTATTAAATCATAATTTATATCAAAGTATATAATCGTTTATATATATTTTTTATGAAATATAAATCAATTGGAAAATGTCCTCATTAAGATGTGTTTTTATTTAATATCTCTTTTAAAAATGACATGTTCAAATTTTTTTTTGATATATTAATAAAATATCCCAAAAAACATATAATAGAATCAATATAAATAATTTAATATATTTAAAGTGGAAAATAAGTTTTATTTAAAGATCACATTATAAAACATAAAATTCAAAAAATTTAAAATTGGTTTCATTGAAATTATATTTGGAACATATAAATAATTCATTAAAACGGTTTTTTTGTTAAGACAGTGGATAATAATGTGTGTTTCACACACATTAAAAAATATTCACTTAACATTTTATTTAAAATAAAATTAGACAATGTTTGGAAATTGGAATTAAAATTCCTTCAAAAAAATTAATAAAAAAATAAATCATGTGTAAAAAAACATTATTAACATAAATTGAAATTTTTAAAATAATTTCTCACCTTTTATCTAGAAATCAAGGCTTTATAATAAAAAGTGTTTTTGACAGATGACTCAAATACAATACTTTTATATTTTAAACATTTTATAAATTGTTTTAAGAAATTAATGCTGTAAAAATAGTATTATTACGTTAAAATATAATTAATAACTGGATGAGAATAAATCTAATGAGTTTCTTGAGTGAATGATTATAATATTTCACCATTTTATGCATAATAATGAGTAATTGAAAAAGACAATGTGATTATTAGATTGAATTCATACCAAATTATTAAAATTGAATCCTTTGAATAATGGAAGATAGAAATTAAATAAAAATAATAATAAAATGATAATAAGTTAATTTATGATATTACATGTCAATGGGGTAGTATAAACTCCTCATAAAATAATATATGTTTATAACATAACATATGTCTTAATGAAAATAAATTAAGAAAAAAAATCATTAACACTTTTGTCACATTTGAACTATAAACCCCATGATAGAATGAACCCAAAATTTATATGTGAGTACCAAATTTTTTTTGAGAAAAATATTATATTTGATTATTCTCTAGTATATACATCGTATAAATTAAACAAGTGGTTAATGTGTCATGTGTCTTAGAGATGTATAATGTGTGATATAAATCCTTAAACACTTTATTAATATTATTAATCATAAATCCCAATAAATAATTACACCAAAAGAATTATTAAATATTAATAATATTATTATATTCATGGTATAACATTTCAATCCGGAAGTATATACACAACACAATTGAAATCTAGGTTGAATTTTTATATGTTTCTTAGAAATGAAAGAGAGGACTAGAAATCCCTAAACTTATGTCTCGACTACCATGGCCCACATTCATAACTATCGTATAATAAATATAAGTTTATTATTAATATATAATAGTAAAATAATTTTGAATCTAATGTAATATATGATTTTTTATTCCCATTAATTACATGTTCATTAACATTTCCTTTTTAAAATCTTGTTTCCTCTATTAAATGCATTATTTTCCACATATGTTTTGATTTTTCATTTTCATTGATATTAAATTGACTATTGATAAATAATTTATTGATTTAAAATCAATAAAAAATTATCATATTTATATCTTAATTATAATTTTATAACAAAAACGAAAAATATTGTTTTTTTGGAAATGAAGGATATTACAATAGTGGTGTATGTGGGTTGTATGTACACATAAATAACATTTTAACATTCCAATGATCATTATTAAAAATACATATTTAATATATTAAAATAAAAAAATTATAATAATATCCTATAATTCATATTATTTCACAAAATATACTTATACATATCACTCATGTTGTTTGTTGATGGAATTAGAGTGGCATCGCTTCGTAAAGGTGGTTATCCACACGTACCTAAACAGTGCTATCATCCATCAGTGAGTGAAAAGGTATGAATACAATATATATATATTATCATTATATTATGGTAAATATTTCACAAATATAATTATTATAACAATAATATATATTATATTTTCATTACATTATCATTTTTATCATCTCTGAAAAATGTCAGTGAAAATTAATCAAATTGATTTGTGGGTCGTTAGTCCACCGTGCACACGAGTGACATTATCGTATCCCAAATAAAATGGAATTTGAATAATTTTATATATGATATAACTGATAACTTTTTTTAATTATTTAATAATTATTATATATATACTTTATATACGTCGTCATACAGAACCCTGAGAGGTGTTAATCTTAAAATGAATGACATCATTTCTCGAGGTGATATTTTGTTGTATGCACAAATAATATTTTCATAAAAAATTTGATTATAGTGGATATGGTTATAAGTATTTATCATAAAATAAATATATATTACTATATTTAATATACTATGTTTATTATATAATAATGTTTTAATAAGAATTGAAGGGTGTTGATGATGAAAAAAAATATAACTCTTGAAAAAGGATGTTGTCTCTTCATCAGACAACTTATTTTGGCTTCCAAAACAAATAATTATTAGGAAATATTTATAACAAAAAAATATATTATATGAGAGTATGTAATAAAGGAAGTTTAATTTTTAGATCGTGGTTGATAAAATTGATTTTAGAAGTGTGATGACAAGGGAGTGAGGGTGTAACACCCTGATATTTTATGAGTAAGTTTATTTTTAATTTCTTTGATGTCTTCTGTTGTATGCTAATCCCAAGTTACATTTCTATATTTGCAACAATTTATTAGTTTGTAGTATACACAAACACTATTCTTGGCCTCTGTTGCACACAAGAGCGACAATCCTCGATAGAGTGTGTTGTACGAAATACCGAGTTTCACTAAACATTGATATATTATTTTAATTTTATGAATTATATGTCATGAATATTGTTTACTTAATTTTTTATTTTATAATATTATAATTCATCTCACACATTTTCTAGAATGAGATATCAAAACAAAATCAATTTTTCGATACCAGAAGTATTTTAAAAAAAATGCAGTTTTACCGCCTTTTGATGGTGCACCCATGTTAAATATAATTTTTGAAAAGTTTATAAGTTCAATTTTAAAAAATAAACTTCTAATTTTGAATCAAGATATAAAAATTTACATTCGATAAATTTTTTATACATTTCTGATAACCTTTATATTTTGATGAATAGTGAAAATATGCTAAATTTTAATTAAAAAAAATATTTTCATCGAGATAAATTATATGGTTAAATAATAATTTAGAATTTATTTAAAGTATAAATAGAATATATTTTTACAATTTAATATAAATTAATTCATTATCATTAATTTTACACTGAATTGATAGGTAAAAACATTTCAATATTTTGCAATGTTTTAACTTTTAAAATCTGTTTTCATAACAACGGTATTAGTTTTAAATTAATTACTGCAACATCTGTGTTTTGAATTATTAAAAATGGATTCCATATTTGGAATCAATAGGTCCAAATTAGTTTAATAGTCTATTTTTTATTTTTAGACCTTATGAATAGTAACTACAGTAAATTTTATTTACAATAGTTAAAGGTAAATCAGGTAATTAAGGTTAAAAATAATATTATAAAATTACCCTAACAACATTAAAATTTATATTGTATTAATCAAAGTCGACACATATCACCTAAGGGTTGAAATAGATTCATTTTGGGACTTTTGAAAATGAAAATTATGTAATTATTATTAAAACCAAAGAAAGTTACAACATGTCACTCTCTTATATCTTTTATGTGTAATAATTTTAATTTAGTGACAAACTTAATAAAACCTCTATGATAAATAGTCTCTATGAATATAATAAAATTATCCACATTATGGGAATTTATTTAGAATTTTTATGGATTAAATAATTATCATTAATGGTGACACAATAGTGATGCAGAATTTGTTTATTTAGTGAAAATAAATACAACATTTTTTCAATAACTAATAGTGACCACAAGTGGCTCAAAAAGAACCTGATTAAAATTTATTGGTCATGTAAATTTAATCCATAATCATCGAATGGAATAATATTAGACAATTTGGAGCCTTATAAAAGTTATTATGACAGTTATATTATTTTATTTTAAATGATTTCAAAGTAGTCACCTTCATGATTAAATAAATATAAAAATTTAAATGTTGACATATTAAGATGATAAATTCTATTAATTGTTTTATTATAGAAGATATTATATTTATCTGCATCATAGAATTTTATTTTTAATTTTTATGCGAAAAATAATTATATTAAATAATTACCCTAAAATATTGTAGAAATTATTCCATTAATGGAAATATTAAATAAATGGTATTAAATGTATTAAAATAAATGTTATAGGAAAAAATTAATGTGATCCATGAATTTTTTAGATGAATATGAAATGTTATAAATCAATTAAATGTTTTGGATTTAATATATCCTCTTTGTGTATTTTATTTAAATTCAAATAAATGAATAGTGTCAAAATTGACACTATTGTTATTTTATAAACATTACATATTATTAAATTGATTAAAAATCACAGAAATATTAAAAAATTATAAATTTATATTTATATGGTCTAAAATTTCATAAAGTATCCAATTATGTACAAATAACAACACATAAGTAATTATTTATAACAATTTAAAATTTAGAATATTATCACCACCAATAAAAGTAAATAGATTAAATAAGGATAAATCATGTGGATAAGGTTTAAAATAAATTACCCACATGTCTAAATTTTATTTTTTAATGAAATTACAACCATATATCATCTCATCTTAGAATTTAGTCATATTTGTAGGTTTTTATGAGGGGTTTGAATTTATTATGAATTAATATTTCTTATGTTTCCACAGGTTCCCCTCTCCTCCCTTATAAAAGGGGACCTCCTCCCTCTCCTTCTCACACCATTTTGAGCCTTAATGCTCAAAAAAACCCTATATATTTCTATTCTACACTTCCCTATAAACATACTAGAGGTCCTAGTACTCTTTACAGACATTCTTTAGTTAAATAATAAGAGGTTTAGAAGAGGCGCATCAAAGAAGAGGGAATATCCTTTACCGATTCTATCAAATATATTTCTTCTCCCACTTTTTATTATTTATTTGTTCCATAATAAAGTAATAACATCAGTAACAATAACATAGTTCTATGTCATTATAAATATGAAACAGCCCTATTTCACCGTCTATCCATCCTACAGAAAATGAAATCACCGCGCATGCGTACGTACGGAATGTCGTCTCCACACCATGGTGTAATCTATTATTCCAACACCACCTTACATGGATGAGTATAATGATGGAAATAAAAACTATATATGATTATTATAACATTATACTAATTCATATATATTATATCAGCCACTATAATTCCATTCAATAATTATGGGAATGATATCATCGCTCATGCTTACGTACGGATTACTGTCTCCATGACGAGATGAGATTCAATCTCCATTTTAACCATTTATGAATGATTATAAAGTATATATAATGAATAGTAATGAAATATATGACATAATAATGATACTGTGTTTATGTATATATATATATATATATGTATTTCATCTACTTACTTCTATTCAAGTCAATAAGGAAATGAAAACAACATTCATGTGTATGTATGGCCTACCGTCTCCTTGAATGGTATATTTCATTCCATTTATTGATCTATCATACATATTTATATTCTGAATATAAATAATATATAAATCATGTTTTACATTCAGGAATTTAGTAAATTGGTATATAAGTAATAATATCAAGAACAACAAGTCGAAACACATACGATAAATGAAACGATTTTATCCAAAACGCTGCTTTAACAGGGAATTGACATAAGAATGGGTAATATAAAGTCATAAGTGAATCATATATGATATCATAAATATTATTATTATTCTATTACCAGTTAATAATATATGTTAACCCACTATAAGGGTGTTTTGGAAATGTATGGGAGAAATCATACCTAAGTTATAGGATAATTTTTAAATCTTATTTTTATCCAAGATTGCTTATACGTAAGTATTTACTAGGGTTATATTTTTCACCCTTTCCCATAAAAATGTTTGTCATAAAGTGATTAATATTCTTCCTTGTATTATTAAATTCATTTTTACCCCTCTTTGCCTTTGAATTTTTTTATGGAAGGAATCATTCTTTTCATTGACATAAGTGGTACTTTTTGAATTTTCCGTTCAATGTATGAGGAGAATTTTCTTTTTAACTTATACTGCATGAACATATTTTTATGGTTTCATAACACCTTATTTTCAGGAAGATTACTCTATAAAATATCATAAATAATTTCAAAAATGTCATTTTATTTTAAAATTTATTGGAATTTTGTGAAAAGAAAATTATTTTAAAGAATAAAGGTTATTTTCCTCAAGAATTCATTTCAAGTGATTTTTCAAAACCATTTTCCATCTAATATGAAATTATTTAATATGTTTATTTTTAAAATATAATGTCTCTATTATTTATATGGTTTCATTTTTCTTATGATGAAATGATATCCATTTATTTTATATCGATTATGTTATGATGGGATGGTGTTTTTGAAACCCATTTTATTCTATGGGTTATGATGAATGATTTATGTTTATTTTCTGGCACACAAAAGAATGATTTCATTATGAGATGGGTGGGACATATATCTACCTCCAATTCATTAGGTAAATATTTATATCTCACGAGATAGACATGGCTGGAATGGAAAGTGAATCTGGTTCAGTAATACAGGGCTGAGACGGCACGTAAACCCGGATCAGTATTGGACTTTGTCCACAATGATGGTCTTCGAAACAATTCTTTGGCTACAATGGAAATCATATAATGTGCTTAATGGTTTTCCACAATTACATGTTTTATTACCATGATATTATATCATTATTAATGTTTCTTTATGATCTATACCTTATGCAATACCAAAATTTATGTCTTCACTCATGATTTTGATATTTTATGTTCATGTTCTTACGTTCAAATGTTTATGGATTGTTTAATGTTCTCTATGTTTACCATTACTGGAACTTTGAGCTCACCCTTTATATTTTTTCTTATCCCTAAGATATAAATAATGGTTTTAGGTAAGATAACCAAAGGGGAAGATCTTTAGAAGAGATTTTGAAGATCTTTCACCATGATTAAAATATTATATTATGTTTTTCCAAAGACAATAAACTAATAAAATCTTTGGGTGTCTGCTTTTGTCATATAATAAGTATTCTGAAAAAGTAATGTAATGTCCATGTATGTCATGAATTGGGCCTCTATATTTTTTTTCAGAGCGATGGTTTAGTTAACCTTTGGAAACTTGGTGCAAAAACATTAATAAGATCCCTATAGATATTTCTATGGTATGTCTAGGGATGTCCCTAAGGTTAAGTATAAGTATAGGTTATAGTCCTAGAATTATGGTAACGATCATTGAATTAAACCCAATATGTTAGATATTTATAGTACTCCACTATTATTATGTTTCTTCCTAATATGATTTTTGCCTCTCAGACTATTCTTTTTCAGTTTTATAAAATGGATGGAAACCAGAAGATTGATGGTAATGGAGAATATGATGGCCAATGGAATGATATTTTTCTTGAGAAACCAAATGAAATAGTATTTGGAAGGCGAAACATTATTAAAATTCCTAATCATAAATCTCATAATATGATAAATAATCTCAACTTTGGTAATATTCATGAATTGGCTAATAAGAGAAGATGGAGTTTCATGATGATCATAGAGGGAGGAATGTTCAATTTCTCTCATGTAAATATTGTGGGAAGAGGAATAAAAAAGAATGATTCAATGGAACTGGAAGATGCTTTGGGTGTGGAAAATAAGGACACAAATCCAGTTATTTCAAAGGAAAAGGTTCAGTTAACATAATAGACATGGATGATGGTATTTCTAAGATATCAAAAAACAGTTAACTGTTGTAAATGTGGAATGTACGAGCATTATGCAAACAAATTCCATGAGGGAAAATATCATGAAGACAATCACCTTGGCCATATGGGTAGTATTTATGATGATGATGATGGAGATACTAAAAATGAGTTATGGGATGAAATAAGTGTTGAGGAATTAAATGATGAAGCTCATTCAATGGTTTAAGAAGGTTGTGGAATGATTGTATGTTTATCAATAATAATGTATGGTACTATGGAATAAAGAAAAATCAAAGTATTGTTACACTATTGTTTTTCCTTGAGAATTATAAAGTATATGTTTAATGTTACCGGTAATAATGAAAATTGATTGAAATATTTTTTTTGGAAGGCAAATGATATGAACATAATGAATGGATAAGGAGAAAATAATATGTTTGATAGTATTCATGAGCTCCTGACTGATAAATGGACAAAGTGGTATCATGGATTGAGTATATGGAGATTTTGGGGTTTGGTATGTGGAATGATTTATCTTTTGACATCATTCATGTTTTCACTAAGGCCATATGGTAATTAATGTTTCATGATAATACATGAGTATGGTATTCACATTTTTGTAATATGACAAACAAGAAATATCTTATGATATACGGGTGGAAAAGTGACGGTATTCACATGCTTGGTTGATGACATTTCTAGTAATCATTTAATTTATACTATGAGCTTTGAAAGAATTATTTTTTATAATTCTATTGATTTGAAATGGATTATTTTGGAAATAAGATAATATTGTTTAAGGATAGAACAATTTTTCTATATTATTTCGGTAATGGTATAATAGTGTAGTTTTAGTAAAAGAACAACCTACAGGACGGGCGATAACCCATCACGTCAGACAGGGTTTCGGGAATAGAACTCACAACTCAAGTGAGACGGGCCTTTATCGCCTACCACTAGCCTATAAGAAGTCCCAGGTTAGTACAAATAAGTTTTATTTATTAAACGGTATGATAGATAAAGTATAAATGCATTTTTGGAACCATATATGATTAATCTCACCTTAAGATGGACCTATGTATATAAATTTTTCTAACCTTATGTCTGGGACATATTGAATGACCAATCACTCTATTGAATGATCTGCTAACACTTCACAAAAGACAAATTCAACTTCATTTATTTAAGAGATGAAGTTGAAATTGTTCAAGGCATAAACAACATTGAGATTGTACAAAAATAAAGTATGTATTTATTTTAATTCAAGAATTCTTCAACATTAGGGAAATGATCTTGAAAACAAAAAAAAACTTCATAGTGCCCTCATATCTGATGAATAAGAAGGTAACTTAGATCATCACAAATTTATGGCTTTGTTATTCTAGGATTTTTCATAGCCAGGTCCTCTACCACTCTTCATCAGAAGTGGATGTTTATATTTCTTTTCCATATCCATATATTCACTTATATTCTATTATGTGGAAACCCAGTAATGAGTTACTCTGGGTATCCATTATGTTTCTAACGTTCCTTTTTAAAATTATTCTTTAGTATTATTCTTTACGATGTGGGTTTCTATGAAAGAAACTATAATGTAGAAAACCATTTGTTACACCGATGAATTTCGAGGGAGAAATTCATTTAAGGGGGGAAAATGTAACACCCCGAGATTTAATGAGAAATATTATTTTTAACTTCATTGATGACTTCTGCTGTACACTAGACCATGATTAGAGTGTTCTATATTCAACACCATATTAGATTATGGTATAGGAAAACACTATTCTTGGCTTGTGGTGCACGCAAGACAGACCTTTTTCGATAGCATGTGTTGTACGCAATACCAAGTTTCACTGAACAATGATATATTATTATAATATTATGAACTATATGTTATGAATATTATTAACAGATTTTTGAATTTTTTTATCATTATAATTAATATTACACATTTTCTAGAATGATATATGAAAACAAAATCAATTTTTCGATAAAAGATGTATTTTAAAAAAATGCAGTTTTACAGCCTTTTGATGGCACACCCATTTTTAATATAATTTTTGACATGTTTATAAGTTAAATTTTAAAAAATAAACTTCTTCTTTTGAATCTGGATATTAAAATTCACATTGGTATATTTTTGATACTTTTCTCATAACCTTAATATTTTGATGAATTAAAAAAATACGCTAAATTTTAATTAAAAACAACTTTTTTCATCGAGATAAATGATGTGGTTAAATTATAAAATTGAATGGTTTTAAAGATTAAATAGAATATATTTTTACCATTTAATATAATTTATGTCATTAGAATTAATTTTACACTGAATTCATAGGTAAAAACATTTCAATCTTTTGCAACATTTTAACTTTTAAAACCCATTTTTTAACAACAAGATTTATTTTAAATTAATTACTAAAACTTATGTGTTTTGAATTTTTACAAATTAATTCCATATTTGGAATCACTAGGTCCAAATTATGTTAATAGACTTCTTTTTATTTTTAGGAATTATGAATAGTAACTACGGTAAATTTTATTTACAACAGTTAATTGAAAATCGGGTAATTGTGGGTAAAAATAAGATTGTGAAATTACCGTAGAACCTACCAAAAATATATTGGATGAATAAAAGTAGACTCATATCACCTAAGGGTCTAAATAGATTCATTTCATGGACTTTTGTCCCTGAAAATGTTATGATTATTATTAAAACCAATGAAAGTGACAACATGCCACTCTCTTATATCTTATAAGTGTAATAATTTCAATTTCGATATAAACATCATACAACCTCGAATATAAATAGTGTCAAGAAATATAATAAAATAATATACATCATTGGAATTTATTTAGAATTTTTATGGATTAAATAATTATCATTAATGGAGACACAATTGTGATGTAGAAATTGTTTATTTAGTGAAAAATCAATAATACCATTTTTATTAAACTAAAAGTGACCATAAAAGGCACAAAAATACCTTCCCAAAAATTATTGGTCATGTACATGTAAACCATAAGCATCCCAAGGTTTAATATTTTAGAATTTTGAGCCCTATAATAGCGATTATGACATATATATTATTTTATTTTAAATGATTTCAAATTTGTCACCTTAATAATTTAATAAATATAACATTTTAAAGGATGTGATTTTAATTTGATAAATTTGAGTAAAAGTAATATTATAAAATTTAATATATTTATTTACATCACAGTATTTTAATTTTTAATTTTTTTTTCAAAATATAATTAAATTAAATAATTATACAAAAATATTTTATTAATTATTTTTTTAATGGAAATATCAAATAAATGGGTTTAAAAATATTAAAATAAATGTTATATGGAAAAATTAATGTTATCCATGAATTTTTTATATGAATATGACCTGTTATAAATCTATTATATATTTTGGTTCGAATATATCCACTGTGTGGATTTTATTTAAATTCAAATAACTGAATAGTGTCAAAATTGACACTATTGTTAATTTATTAAAATAATATATTATTAAATTGTTAAAAATTACAAAAATAATTAAAAATTAAAAATTGAAATTTATATTGTCGAAAATTTCATAATGTGTCCAATTATGGACAAATATCAACACATTAGTAATTATTTATAATAGTTTAAAATTTAGAATATTATCACCACAAATAAAATTAAATAGATTAAATAAGGATAAATAAAGTTGATAATGTTTAAAATAAATTACAAACATGTCTAAATTTTATTATATGATGATATTAATACCATATCTCATCAAATATTATAATTTATTAATCTTTGGAGGTTTTTAGGTGGGGATTGAATTTATTATAAATTAATATTTCTTATGTTTCCAAAGGTTACCTTTTCCTCCCTTATAAAAGGGCACCACCTCCGTCTCCTCCTCACACCATTTTGAGCCTTCATGCTCGGAAAAAACCAACAAATTACTCTTCTAAAATTACCTATAAACATAATTGAGGTCCTGGTCTTCTTCAAAGACCATCTTTAGTACCATATGATGAGGTTTAGAAGAGGCGCATCGAAGAAGAGGTAATATCCTTCACCGATTCATTTAAATTTTTATCTTCTTATACATCCTCTTCTTTATTTGTTTCATTATAAAGTAATAACATCAATACCAATAATATAATTATATGTTATTATAAATATGAAACAACCATATTTTACATTCTATCCATCCTATGGAAAACGATATCACTGCGCGTGCGTACATACGGAATACCGTCTCCACGACGTGGTGTAATCTTTTTTTCCAACAGCACATTATGTGGATGGATATAATGGTGGAAATAATAACATTATATGATTATTATAACATGATAATAATTCTGATATATTATATCATCCATTCAAATTCCATTCAATAATTATTGTAACAATATCATCGCTCGTGCATACGTACGGATTACCGTCTCCTCAATGTGAGGAGATTCATTCTCCATGTAAACCATTTATGAATGATTATAGAATATATATAACGAATAATAATGAAATATATTACATAATAATTATACTATAATTATTTATATGTATTTATATGTATGTGATCTACCTACTTCCATTAAATTCAATTAGGAAACGAAAACAACGTTCATGCGTATGTACGGCCTACCGTCTCTATGAATGGTGTATTTCATTCCATTTATTGATCTATCATATATATATTTATGCTGAATATATATATATATATATAAATCATGTTTTAAATTCTAGAATTATGTAAATCAATATATAAGTAATAATATCAAGAACAACAAGTCGAAACATGTATGATAAATTAAACGATTTTACCAAAAACGCTACTTTTACATGGAATTGACAAAAGAACGGGTAATATAAAGTACTAAGTGAATGATATATGATATCATAAATATTATTATTGATCTCTTACTAGTTAATAATAATTGTAAACCCACTATAAAGGATTTTTGGACACATAATGAAGAAATTGGACCTAAAGTAGGGGATAATTTTGCAATCTCATTTTTATCCGAGATTACTTATATGTAAGTATTTACTGGGGTTATATTTTTCATCCTTTCGCATAAAAATGTTTTTCATAAAGTGATTAATATTCTTAAATGTATGTTTAAATTAATTTCTACCCCACTTTTACTTTTACATTGTGTTATTGAATGAATTTTTCATTTTATTACCATACATGGTACTTTTTAAATTTTCCGTTAAATGTACGAGGTGAATGATTTTTTAACTTTTACGGCATGAACGAGTTTTTATGGTTTCATAATGCATTATTTTCATATATAATGTGACACAAAATTTCATAACTATTTTCAAAAAAATCCATTTCTTTTAATATTTAATGGCATTTTGTGAAAAGAAAATGATTTTGAAGAAGAAAGGATGTTTTCTTCATGAATTCATTTCAACTGTTTTATCAAAACCATTTTCCATATAAGATGAAATTATTTAATTTGATTATATTTCAAGTATAATGTCTCTATTATTTACATGGTTTCATTTTTATTATGATGAAATGATATCCATTTATTTTATTTAGACTATGTTATAATGGGATGATGTTTATGAAACCCATATTATTCTTTTGGTTATGATGAATGATTTATGTTTATTTTATGGCACATGAATAAATGATTTAATTATGATATGAGTGGGACATATATATCCCTCCAATTAATTAGGTAATGATTTATATCTCATGAGATAAACATAGCTGGAATGGAAAGTGAATCTGGTTCAGTAATACAGGGAAATAACGGCACGTAAACCCAGTTCAGTAATGGACATTGTCCACTATGATGGTCCTGACAACAATGCCTCAGCTACTATGGAAATCATAAAATGTTCTTAATGGTTTACTGTAATTAACTATTTTATTCCCATGATATTTTATCATGATTAATGTTTCTTTGTGATCTATGTGTTATGCACTACCAAGATTTATGTCATTAATCATGATTTTGATGTTTTATGTTCATGTTTTTACGTTCAAATATTTAGGGATTTTTCTTATATTCTCCATGTTTACCCTTACTGAGCATTTTAGGTCACCCTTTTTATGTTTTCTTTTCCCCAGGATATAAATAAAGGTTTTATGTAAGAAAACCAAAGATGAGGATCTTTAGGGGAGATCTTGAAAATCGTTCACCATGATTAGAAGATTATGTTCTGTGTTTCCAAAGACACTAAACTGATACGGTATTTAGGCGTTTGTCTTTGTCATATATTAATTATTCAGCAAATATAATGTAATGCTTATGTACGTCAAGAATTGGGTATTTATAGAGGGTGACCATTTTTAAGTGATGAGTGGCACAAATTGAAAATTTGGAATGGAATGGGGGTAACCACATTTTTTAGATTCCAAAAGGATAAAAATTGATTAAAAATTACATATAAATATTATATGTTCTATATATGACTTTTAAATATATTTTATAGTTGTTTTATGACATTTTTTCCATTATATGTTGTGTTTAACCCCTTGTAAACACATTTAACATTTATAGTAGTAAATAATTAATATTATTTTAACATATTAATATAGTAAAAAATTAATTTTATCTCAATAGATAATATACTTTATTTATATTAAATATAAGAAATTAATTTTTTGAAATTACATTTGTAAAATTGATGGAATTTTTTTTAGAATTAATCCAGAAGACTCGATAAAAAAAGGTGTTTCCAAATAGATATTTTTCAAAGGATTGTAAATGTTTTTGATCAAAATTAAATATCATAATGAATCGAAAAAATGAAATTTCATTAATAGATATATAATTGTGATAATTTTAGTTTATAACAAATTTATAAAAGATTTGTCTTTTAAAAATGTATAAACATTAACAAGGCTTTTAAAAAAATCAGTATTTTTAGTATTCCTAAAAATAATTACATTTTTGGTTAACTCTATAACAAACACAACTAGATTATTTTATAATTATTATTTTAAAATATATATTTATATTTCAAAATATATTTTTAATTTTTTTCCATAATTATTTTAAAAATATGGGTACAAAATAATGACAATACTACATTATAGAAAAATACATTTTTAAATGTAAAATGGGAATTATTCTTAACTATTACATATAAAAAACATATGAATAATGTATAAAAATAATTGAATATATATTAATATATATAATGAAATTCATTCACAGAAATTAGATTATTTAATTTTTTGAGGTAAAACAGTTTTTTACATAAAAATAGTTTTTCAGAAAAGGATTTCATTTATTTTTATATTTTTTGTTTTATAATTTATAATTAACTGGAAAAAAATTTATTTATGTTATACATATGTGTAAACCAAGTATTTTCTACATTAATATAATCCTTTTCATACTCATTATTCCACCGACTAGCTTATAATTATCAGATAATAATATTTTAAAAATATGAGTCACTTCGTTTATAAATAGAGTTACATGTATATCAAAATATTTAAAATATTAAACCCATTTTTAAAAAATTTATGAAATTTAGAGTGTATCATTCTACCCCCAATAAAATTAAATTTTCCCATAAAAATGTTCTCAATAAACAAATGTTTATCATTTGATAATTTATTTCATAGAAGCACACATAGAAAAATGGGTTAATAAAACATCCTCTTAAAACAGAGAGAAGGATGTCAAAATGATTCATAGAATAACACATTCTATGATTAAAAATATATTAACATGACTGAGAAGGGAAAACATGGGAATATTAGAGAAAATATGAACCCAAATGTTGATGGAGAGTGATAGAAAATATGGTTTGGATAATGAAAATAACAAAAACCCATAATAAAAGTGGTTTTAAAAAGGCATTTATATTAACAAAAATTGTGATAAAAGTACAACATTTAATTTCATAATCCTTTCAAATTGTTGGGATATTAATTTAATATCTATATATATTACATATGAAATTGTACTTATGTAATATCGTTTTATTTCATATGAACAATTCCATCATATTGTTATTACGTGATCGAATTTCACTTATTCTCTTACTTAAGAGATACATTTATTATGTCTAAAACATTAAATATGACCCATAAAATAATGATAATTTCTTCTTTCTATATCTAGAAAATTTTAACACAATATATCCAATACGGAAAATCTTCACAAGGTGAAGTAATACGTTAAACTATAAAACCTCATCCAAAGGTTATGTTATAACATTCAATCAATAGTTATCCTTATAATAATCCCAATATTCAATGTTTATAAATATGGTCCCTAGATTTCTAAAAATCAATTTAAAATTAATTCATCAAATAACATAAATTATCTCTTGATTTTAGCATAACAAAAATGTGAATACCATTATCATGTATTCTATTAAAAGTTGGTTATAAATTTAAATTACAAAAAAACTAATGGAAAAAACAAAAATTATTTGATATATTCCTTAAATCCAAGAATTCTATAAACTCAATCAATGAGATCATAATATTCATTATCATTAAATCGTTAATTTGTTCTATGTAAATTATTACTATAAAATTTGAAATATCTATATCAATCATATCTTTTTCCAAAATCTTTTATCTAAAAATTAATAACATATTGTGTTTTATATTTTATTTATTCATGTATTTTCCATGAATTTCAACATTCAATTATTTAAATTTTCTAGGCCATCAAAACTATTAAACATATTATTAAAAATATATAATGAATAAAATATAGTGAAAAATAATAATATTTTGTATATTTTATGACATACAATTCATTAACATATTAATAAATCAACATCGATATTAAACCATTTAACATGTATTTTCCAATAATTAATTAATACCTCTTTCCTTTTATATGAATTATGAATAATTTCTTAAAATTACCCATCATTAATTTAACAATGAAATTCATTATTAACATAAATGATACTATAAAAATTTCACATAACATTATTATGTCACGTGTGGTCTCTACATGATCAGCATTATAAACATTACATGTTTTAAAAAAAAAATTCTCTAATGATATTTACTCCAAGGAAAAATAATTGAATAATTCCTTTAAATTACACATTTAAAAAACTAATTGGTGGATAATATATTAAAGAGACGAATATTTCCATCTATTTAATTAAATGAAAATAACATTTCCCTTTAGAAATTATTATCATTATACACTTCTTATTCACACTTAAAAAATCGTCTCATCCCATTAATAAACTATATTGAATGATACTTTCCACATTCATGTCTGATAGGAAACTAAATCTTCATTCCATTGTGGTCTCCACTATCAGAAATCTCTAAAAACTATATAATTCTTTTCATTGGGGATTCATATAGTTAGTTATGGTGAAAATTGTTTGTCACGGTCTCTGTTAACAAATTAGGTATGATTACATTATCATTAACTCTATCCCACATAATATTTTTATTATAATAATAACCTTTTAAATCATATTGACTGATAATATACATACTTCTGGTTCCAACAATGGAATAAAACCAAAAAAACATAGTTGGAGTAGCATTGATCATAATAGGAAACCAAATGATAATGAGTTTCACATGTTGGATTTATGATTCATGACACCATATTTTTAAGTTGTGTATCCTTAGGTTTATCATTGTCTATAAATAGTCATCATCTATTTAAATCCTTTCTAATATTTCATAATGTGTTTTCTAATTTTCAAATCATATTTCCAGAGAATATAAATCTTGTTGTCCAGCAAGGCCAAATTTCAGAAAGTACATGATTATAAAATCCATCTTAATGTTCCAATTTGATTATTATTACCCTTAAGTACCACTATTCTAAATTCACATCCACATGTGGTATCCAAAAATAGATTTAATTTCTTGGAAAACAATTTCTCTATCATTTACCACAATTGTCGGATATTTTCCTATACTTCAACGCATCCTTTGACTTATCCTTAGAGACATCAATCGAAATATGCAATGAAATATCCCCAGGCATAGAAATAAGTTATCTCACCCTAGATTATAAATAATAACTAACACATTACAATAATACAAAATATAGTAACCCAACTGTTATATATATATATATATACATAATAATAAATATTTATTATGTGAATATTTAATATATTACACAAACACACACCTTAAAAATCTTGTTTTTTAGTTTCATTAGAGATGTGATACACAATATCTAAATTTCTTTGATAATCTTCAATATCTCCCATAATGATAATCACCATTTATAGGATTTAAAAATACTCACTATATAAATCCATTGATTATAACACTAGGAATAGAGACTTAAGAATGGGTGAGCTCAAATTCATATTATGGGTAAACCCGGGAGATATATAAACATCAAATGAAAAAAATGGTATTAGAAAATGATCATAAAATTTTAAACTCATGCATTCAATATAACAGATCATAATATATATTAATTAAAAATGATTGGTTGTATATATGATATTAATCATAATGAAATAAGATAACATGATTCATAAGGGAATAAAATTGGAATAAGATATATATTTTTGGTATATAAGTATGAATATATAATAATTCCCATATTAGTCAAGGATCACTAAATACCCAATAATAGTGGATTAGATCACTCTCCAAACAATCATAGTGTTCGTGGTTCAATCCTAAGACTATCATATCAATAAAATTCCATTACTTAACTAGGTTCACTCCACATTTTAATCATGTATATCTGATGATATATATATAATTACCCATTGAATATTATAGAGATATAGGTCACACAAACCATATAATTAAAATCATATGTCTGTTTTTCATATATTTTAATAATATTCTTTTATTCAAAAATTGTGTAGTCCAATTGGTTTCATAAACCTATCATTATATCATAACCTATGGAAAATATATTAGTTTCATAAACATTTCAATGTTTTGTCAAAGAAAAACCTCGGAAATAAAAAAGTTTTAATTAAAATTTATTATTGTACAACCCATGTATGATAAAATAGGTTTCATAAAAATATTTTCAAAACAACACATTCATACAATGATGAATAATAGAAACAATGGTTTATATCCACAAAAAAATTATATATTATATCAACAGATGTAATCATATATGAAGAATGATTTTGAATGATATATCATTAGCACTATTACACGAGGAAGATAAAATTTCACTACAAATCAATTCATAAAATAGAAAAAATTAAAAAATATATATTTGGAAATACTTATATTTAAAAAAATATTAATAATAAAAAAGTATTTTTTTTAAATCATTTAAAAAATTTCTTGCATTTTTTTTGAAAACAAATTTTTACAGCATAAAATTAATAAAAAATCTATGATATCAATCATTTTCAAAGTAAATTTTAAGAATACAATCAATGGTTAAAAATAATTTTTTCCCTGATGATATAAAATTTCCTACCTATAGAATTGGTCCAAAAATTAATCTAGTCATAGTTTCTACAAAATTCAAATGGGCATTTTCTGAAAAAAGACATAAATATTCCATTCAGAAAAAAAATAAAAAAATAAAAATAATGTTCAATAATCATGTCTAAATAATTTATATTATATAAAAAAATTGCAAACACTTTTTAAAAAACATACTTTTTGAAAAAAAATTCAATAAAGGGGTAAATAATTGCATTTTTCATCAAAATCACCTCATTTATTTTTAGGGAAAATTAAATGGAAATAGTAATATTACAAAAAATTCTTATTAATAAATATAGGATAATAAAATTCATGAGGTTATTAAGATATGGATCATATTATTTAACATTGGAATCATTATACACAACAATCCTGAAAAGCAACGTGTATGTAAACTAAAACCCAGGCAACATTGGTTTAATTGAATTGCAAACCCAAAAAAGTGTAACATTATATGAAACATATAATATCATGAGAATAAATAATTTCCTAATATTACACATAATATGGGTTTTTAAAAAATATTCTAATACAATATAATTTCATAACATAACATTTGTCTAAGGGAAGGAAAATTGAGAAACAATCCCTAACAATTTCAGTCACTTTTGAAAAATAAGTCCCATGAAAGAGAGAGCCTAAAATGTATAAAAAATCCTAATAACTTTCATGAACTTTTTTATAAAATACATTCATTATAATTATATACTATAAAGGGAAATCACATTTATTAAAAAAGAAAAACCACAAAACCCACTTTTGTGAGAAAAGAGAGAATCCAATAGAAATCCAAACACCCATCACACTAGCCCTTATAATATAATGGCCCAAAATCCAAATTGACCAAATAAATTAGAAAAAAACATGTACAAATGTTCCTAATAGAAAAAATAAAGACTTATCAAATTCCCATGTCCCAAAAAATGACCCAGCTTCAGCCCACAACCATACCACACAGGACACCAACATGACCAGACATATGCCATTGCTAGCCATCAAATATGGTCCCACCACCACCCACAACCTGAGTATAATCAACATCAAAGAATATCCATTGCTCCTTCAAAATCCCACAACTAAAATAGAATCATCCCACCCCCACATCTAGAGCCCACATAGGAAGTTTTCGCTAGACATCGGTTATGTTGCTGATGTCGTCCATGGTCCGATCAAGACCAGTATTTCATCCGAATCCACAACGGATATGAATCCACCACCGATGAATTCTTCACCAAGGCACCCCACTCCATATCATTCCCTTAATGTAAAACTAACATCCACATAAATGAAAACATGGTTGATATTTGACTATATTAGTTCTGAACAGAAACACTGAGAGCTGAAACACAGTTTACATTCGTCATCCCACCAAATCATCTCAATGACATCATCACTACATCTAATTGAACCTATAATTATGTAGTTCTAACACAAAACTAGATCTACAAAATCTAGATCTACCCTCGAGACCATCACCACCATTGATATCCTACCCAAAATCCCACTAATACTCCAACCCCATCTGAATAAGACGAAGAAGAACCATAGGGGTCAAAAACCCTTATTCCTAAGAACTCTCAAATGTAGCAGAGATCCCATTTAAAATTAATATTATAAAAAAACACAATATAATATATAAAAGTGGATAATATGGAATTTGAATCACATAAGTAAAAATTGAGACAGAAATAAATGACATCTTTAGTAATATTTGGAGTTATATACCAAAATAATGATTAAATTTAAATGAAACATTAAATGGAATAAAATGGTAAAATCATGATATCCATTTTCAATGGAAATTGTATACCCACCACTCAAAATTAATGATAGTTAACTTTAATATGCCTTAATGTAATAAAAGATAGAATTTATATCTCTTACATAATGTGGTTAATTCATTCATTCATGTTCAAAAATCTGGTATAATAAATAAAATATTATTATAAAAATATTATAGAAGCATAATCATTTATATTATAACATATATTATTTATTTGTAAATAATTATTACCCATTTATTTACAATTACTCCTTATGAACCACTTTTGTTTAATAATCACTTAATTTTCTGTATTTTTTTATTCTCATCCCTCTTATTTTGATTATGGTTTCATCATCAACATAATAAAAATAGTACAATAAGGATAATATTTATACCTATTTATTAATATCAATTCTATTCATGAAATATGGTATTACGAAATTATATAAATTACGGTTATTGATATGGTAGGATATACGTATGCATTAGTGGTGTTTCATTTTTTTAGCAATCATTATGGAAAGGAGGAAGTATTATATTTTACATAGAAAATTATAATATTCTCATAAATAAAATATTATCTGATTAAATGTAATTATACATATCATACATGTGATGTGGTGATGAAATGAGTGTCACATATCTTCATGAAGGAGGTATTCCCACATACATGAATGACGATATCATTTTTATTGAATCAAATTGAATGAAAAACATGATATATTATTATTTAAAAATTATAAAAATTTAATTAATATCATAATTATATCATATATGTCAAATTTATTCATTAAATGTATTCTTATTTTCATATATTTAAAGTATTTGATAAAATAAATCACATAACCTAATGAGGTAGTAGTCTAACTTATTGATGAGGCACATAATTGTATCCCATATGGAATGGAAAATAGAAATGTATGTATTATATTATGATTATAGGGGTATAATTATCTTATATTTATAATATATGTACATTATATCTATTATTTTACCAAACAAAGTATGGTGGTAATGGGAAAAATTATAACACAGTTTTGTATGGTGGAAGCCCGCTATACTGTTGAGTGATTATTTCATAACCCATTTGATAGAAAATGGAAGTTTATTTATGTAATTAAATAAATGTAATAAAATATATTAATATTATATAATTATGTATTAATAATAATATAGGTTTTTGGATAATTAAATAAAATAAAATTCCAGAGTAGGGGACATTACCTCTTCCTAAGACAACTTCTATTGGTCTGTGAAAAAAGGATACTAATATTGGATTTCAAAACAAAATAACTCCACTGAGATTATAGAGAAGTAAGAAAGTATAATGGTTTGATATCGGATAATCCAAGAGTATTTTTATGTGTGAATATATATGGAGAGGGGTGGCCTTCTATAATTGAGGTGAGTGGTACATTTGTATAATTTTAAGAGGAAATGGTATACCCACATTGTTTACATTAAAAAAGGTTAAAAATAGTGCATTATATATAATTATAAATGATAGAGTCTAAATATTAAAAAAATTATATTTCATGATTTTCATTGTTATTTTAAGCCTTTTCTTTTTATTATAACCCCCGGTAAAATACTATTTACCTAAATCATGGTAAAAAAATTATATCATTTTGATATTAATTATTGTAATAAATAATTCTCACCATAATATATATTATAAAATATGTTGATTAAAAATATGGATTAACATTATAAAACATCCATTCATATAACGGGAAAATTCTTATTTAAATTTAATCTCATATATGATAAGATAATGCATGTTTTCAATGAGAATATGATCAAAAGAATATGTAATATTTAGATCAGAATTCTATATGAAAATTATTCGAATGAACTAAATTGTAATAATTGATATATAATTGAAATTATTTTTTATTTAACCCCAAAATTAAAATATAAATTTCATTTATAAAAAATTAATACAAAACGACATTTTTAATAAAATTTATTTAATTTAACTATTAATTATAAAATAGTCTCATCAAATAAATATAAAAATATAACACCAATATAAATTTTATATGAGGATCTCAAATAATTAACATTATTTTTAAAAAAATTATATGATTTTCAAATTTTTTTTAAATAATTGCACAAAATAGGGAAATTTTTTATTTTTAGATGAATACTTTTTTATGTGTTAAATTGGTTTAATTCATATCTATTTTATAAAATGAAAATTAGATTAAATTTAAATAGTTTATTGAAAATAAAATATATTTATTTATCATTAAAACAATTAAACTAGAAGGTATTGTTTAATTTTTTTAATTAAATCATGTTTATTTTGATAAAAATTGTTCTTAACAAAATTACATGATTTTTAAATTGGTTTTTTATTTTTTATGATTTTCAACAATGAAATAATTTTATATACCGTTTAGTACCATTATTTCAGAATTTTTTTCAACTTATTCACAAACACTATTCCAAAAGAAATGTGATAACTATCATATTATAATATTTTAATAATATGAAAATTTTCATCTAAATATTGTGTTATGTGAAATGAAAAAAATAAAAATAAATACTTTTGAAAAAATATCCAAAAAATATGTATGATACTACTTGTATAATATATTAACATTATTTTTCTTTCAACAACCAATATTCATAATTATTTATAAAAATTATCGGTTCTGGTGTCAATTGTATAATTTTCCATTGAAGATTCGCTTCAGAAATTCCAGTCCTTATACATTAATCATGGTTTCAATAAATTTAAAATGATTATTTTGATATAATTTTAATATATAATAAATTCGGGTAGGATGGTTGCTTCTTCTTTAGTAGACCTCTACTAGATAACATTTTATGGATCCTTGGAATCTTATTTTTAGATGAAAAAAAGAACTAATTAGTGGAAATGTATGTTTATAAGATAAATGGAATGATTTTGGTTTAGATATATGGAACAATGTTATGTAAATTAAAAATTATTGGGGGTCCTTCTTAAAGAGACGAATGTAGAAATATTTTAATTTTTTAATACATAAAAATATTATGGTCACATTAATTTAAAATGTATCCAAATCTTACTAATTTATGATTTAAGATGATATAAAATATATATAATCTCATAATATTATATTTACGCATTTTTTCTGTCATTATAACCATTTACTCTTTAGATTAACCACAATATAACACTTTTTATCAAAAACCATGATAAAAAATCTTAATAGCATTATTGGTCGTAAATATTATTTTATAGTAAAATTGGAACATAAATGGTAGGTGGATTATATATTAAAACATATATTACCCCCATTACCCAATTTAGGGAATTTTATGAATTTTCAAATAGTATTGAAATATTATTAACCAAGAATATCATTATTATAATTTTTTACACTTTCATTTAATTAAAATTTAATTTTATTAATCCATTAATGTAATTTTTAAATTTAAAATTTCAACATACATAATACATTAATTAAAAATTATTTTTTGTTTCTCAAAAAAGTATATCCAAAATGAATTTTATTTATTATTTTAGAAATCATTTTTTCAGTTTAATTCTTCGTACAAAAGTATTGGTCCATAGATTTATTCGCATTTATGGTAATCATATAATACCCAAAAAATATGCATAACTTATCACAATGAAAATAATTTCCATTTTAAGAAAATAAATTTTATGATTCATTCTTTGCTTATTTTAATCTGAATGTTAACATATATGAAAAATAAAAAGAAACATTGTGAGATTTTTAAATTTTACGAAGGCAGAATTATATAAATCTCATTATCATACTAAAATAGATTTAGAATTACATATATTAAAATTTAGGGTGGAGTTTGTAAAATTTATATAATAAAATTAAATAAATAATAATTTTTGGTATATTTTGATAACTTATCTCATAGTTTGAGATATGTTTTCCCCATTTTACCCATATTGAGGGGACACATAATTACCACCATTACTATTCAAAATTCCCAAAACTAAAAGGAATCCATTTAATAAAATTAAACCTCTTAATTATATAAATTGAATTATTTTTTAATGTTTCTATATATATTTTTAGTGGAAATAGTTTTATGAAAATTTCAAAGAAGACAATGAAAACTTCTTTCTATATATTTTTATTTTATAAATAAAAATATTTTAATTCCATAATGATGAATATATCTGATTAAAATTGATATAATATTTTTAATCAATAGATAATATTTAATCTTTCATGAAAATTGATTAAATAAATGGGATTTTAAATTAATTTTTTAATTAATAGAATAAATTTAAAATAATTGTTGTTATCTTTTAGTGTTCCCTGAAAAAAAAAACATTTTATGAAAAATTCCAAAATTTTACAATAAATTTACAAGGATATTATGAATTCAAAAATGATGTTCTCTTTAAAAAATGAAATTTATAAAATTTAAAATAGTTGTTTAAATTTTCCTACTAAAAAATGTCATAAATATCACCTTGGAATCCAAATCAGATATTACAATAAATTGAATGCTTATTGAATAATAATTAATCAATAAATCTACATTGAGTATAACCATTATATATATATATGATTTTACTCCTATTCAAACCCAACAATCCAATGTATATGTTAGAATATGTGCATTTAAATATTTAATTTTTATAATATATCTCGTTGGTCATAGTGCTTTGTGTTTTCTATTAAGTTAGAGTTTGAGATTATTATTCATTACAATATATTTCTATTATTTAATATATATATATATATATAATATTTTATTTTATTTATTTTCAAGGTATCTAATACTATCGAATATTTTAATGTAGGTTGTTATTATATAATTGACATTATCATGGCCTCAAGTTCATGAATAATTAGTTTCATGGAGCTATCCAAAACACAAATATAGAAAATGAACTATTTGTCAAACAATATGGGTAAGGATCTAATTAAAGATAAAAAAATTATGGTTCCACTTCTAATCTACAATTAAATAATTAATTAATCAAATAGAATGAAAAATAAAAAATAAATGCTTCCGTCTAATAAACAAATTATATTAATATAAAGTAACATTATAACTGCATTTCTATATAAAAGTTATTTTCTAGAAATTATTCTATATAATATTCTTGTAAATTCCTCTTATTATGTAGTAATGTGAAATTTTACAAAAAAATAATATATAAAAAACCCACATTTCTGATGTATTTTTTTGGAAAAATAATTTATTTATATCCACTCAAATGGTTTCATGTAATAATGATAAAAATATAAAAATAAAAAATTTAAATATGAAGTGTAACGTAGTAAAATTATGTGACATTCAAGCTCAAAAAATAGCATAGACCTTTAGGATATTTCATTTTAATTTTTTGGAAAAAATATATCATATAGATTTTATGTATTATAGCACATAATATATTGATAAATATAATATTTATTTGTATCAATTGTATTTTATGATAAAACATTTCATTATAAATTTAATTAATAATATTCATATATCCCCCAGGTATTCTTTTTTATCATAACTATTGCATAAGAGAAATCATAGGTAGGATAAATGAACATAATGATGAAGAGAATTGTTGCGGGTGGCAAACCCTATAACTTGATTTATTACATGATTGTTATGTTATTTTCATGTAAGGACATGGATGGATATGTGAGATTCCATGAGGCCCATATAAAAAATGATAATGGAATTTAGTTGATGTCTATTATTCTATTTCATGGTCCAAAAGATACCTTCAAATTTTTTATTCTCACAAAGACATATTATATTATCAGTATCCTATGGATTGTCCGACCATAGATTTATGTTATTCATTATTATTTTTATACACATTGGAGAAAGTAACATGTCAATTTCATTTTAATATTCTTATTTTATCTTATTATTGAATATAGTATATTTATCTACCATTTTTTAGGAACTGACATATTCTTAAATATAATTTATACATAGTTTCAATTTATTTAAATTAACATCATCCTTGATGTTTTTTTGTTTTATAATTCATGAATAATGATTATTTGATACTAATAATCACAATTATATCCCAATTAGAATTTTTAATAATAACAAATTGGTTATGTATCATGAATTTTATATATGAGTCCCCAATAATATAATTGTATAATCATGTCAAATTAAAATTTTCATCAGATATTAATACAATTCATCTTATCTAAAAAGTTGACATTCATCGAATAAAAATATTTTAATAAAAAATTTGTTAACTATTTCTCCAGATAATGTGGAAATTTCATGATACATTATTTTATTCATGATATATATTCGTTTATCTATTTTCTCATGAATATATATATTTAGGATTTTTCTCATTTGTTCTTGTCCATTCATTGTCCCATATATTCAATTATTTGTAAAAAAATCATTTCTTCATTAACAAAATATTCGATTTTTTTTTATTTTTTAGACATCATTAATTTCTGTCTTCAAATTATTTATTATAAATAATAAAATTAATATATCCCTATGATATATATAAAACAGTTAAAAAATATAATTTTAAAATATTAACATCTATATAAACACACATCCCTTCTAGAAATATTCTTTAATTCCATTTAATTATATTTTTATAGTACATATAATACAATATTATAAAATAATAAAATTATTCCCTGAAAAATGAAACATATAATTTAGGTCTTGTTCATTCAATTCATATATAGCTTTAATTCGCTCTTACTAAATTTTGAAAATATCTATTGAGTCCTATGTGAGCTAATATAAATTATTATTTTTATTTTATATTCATCATTTCTCATACATTAATGGGTGAAATTTATATTTAGGAATATATATTCAATTATATCTAAACAACACTACTTTATCCGATGTTGAAACAAATATCCAAACATATTGAAGTTTTTGACTTAATTCCTCTCATATATTATATGGCCCCAGCCTTAAACCTTACTTTATCTTGAGTTATTACAAGTTTACACATTGAGGATCTTTTTAGGATTAGAGTTTTAGAGAATTAGATCATAAAACTTTCATTACATTCCACATTTAAACATAGTGGTTACATAAAATATAGTATTCATTTTTCCCATCAACAGAAAAGTATTTAAAATAAATCATGGATTATTTATTGACACTTCCTTGATAATATCATCATATCATGTACTGTTCCCTTGACCTGTGAAAAACATTTCAAAAACTTGGGATAAGCATAAAAAGCTCAGTAAGGGATATAAAAATATGGAAAGGAACCATGAGTACATGTATACATAAGAATCAATGAAATCATACTTTACTCATAAAACATAAGCACTATAACATACCTCATAAAATCATGACTATGTCATAGAAATCATAAGACATAAAGGTAACTTGAGGCATTCATAACATTCTTACGTAGGGAGTAACCCTCTTGGTTACGTTTGGAATACCCATCACAGTATATTCCCTAAATCTATTCGGAGAAACCGTAACGTTTACCTCCTTCACATTACCCAATGCATTGGAGAGCTATACCGGGCTCACCCGCCCTCAGTTTATCACGGAACCACCCGTCTTCATAATAATTCCCAAGAACCACAACAAAAATCGTATCACATAAAACATGCATAAAGGAAACATAACATTTCCACCATTCAATAACAAGATATAAATACAACACATTGATATAAAAACATTATGAAAACCATTTTCAATACAAAAATAAAAGAAAAGTAAAACATGGTATTTATTTTTCTTTTAAAAATAAGTTATGGCTTGTAGAGGAAGCCGAAACTCAAATAATAGTCATGGCAGTGGAGAAGTCGTCGTCGCCGCATACGTACAACAAAAACATTCACTTTTTTAATTTAGTAAAATGCTTATTATAAAAAATATTACTTTGGGATAAACATAAATGTCAAAGGGTTTTATACACCGTATAAAATAAGGTTGTGTATAAAACAAAATATGCCTCAATGAAAGGAGATTGAGACGAAGTCCCATACCTCAGGTCTGACATGACTCGATCATTATTTAACCTCCAAAATAATAAACTTGAGTTATTTTATACATGGTTAAGAATATTTTGCAATTTAATTATTCTTTTTATATCACTTATTACCATTTCATTAACATTATGTAATCATTTACGTTAATAACTATCATTTTTTCGATATTTGATACTTGAGTCAAAAGTGAACTTCTTTTATTTACAAGTTGTTCACGTAGTCAAATATCCATTATCTCAAGAATGATATTCGTGATGTAGATTCCATATATATCATATATATCCAGTATATACATGAATTTATAATATTACATAATCATTTATAGGTAATAAATGAAATGAACCATTCATGGAGACGGTAAGGTGTACCTACGCATGAACAGTACTTTCATTTTTATGTCATATTAATGGAATTAAAACTAAATGTGAGATATGTATATTTTAATTACAAAATTATATTCATCATTTATATGTAACATACATCATATATATCCACTATATATATGTACTTATAATAGTACATTACATATGGGGATAAGAAATGAAATGCACCGTTCATGGAGACAGTAAGCCGTACGTACGCATGAACGCTACTTCCATTTTTATTTCTTATGTAATGGAATTAAAACATTATGATACAAAATAGTATTATAATTCCAGTATGGTATCATATATATTATCATTAAATATATCCTTTATACGTACCATATATGGTATTAACAAATAAAATAACTTTGAGGGGGCGGTAGTCCGCACTTCCTAAAATGAAATTATCGTGTTTACCCACAATGGAAACCATAAAGGTATACCTCAAATGAAAAATAAAGAATCATAATGAAAACATAAACATAATATATATCATATATAAATATAGTGTCATCTTAATGACCACCTTTGAAGGTGTTAGAAGAATATTGAACAATCATCGTTTCGTGAGGCAGAAATTCGTCATCCACGGAAACAGTATTCTCTATAACCGTTAGATGTATTTGTGTGTAATTGTAGCTCAAATACTTCTTATGAAATTATCCTATTATATTTAAGATACTAGAGTTGTTACAAACGAAATGAATAAAAAGAGTTTAGGGGGATAGAGAAGCAAAATAAATAAATGAACACAAGTGAAGACATTACCTTAAAATCAGGTAACTCTCTTTGATTTTAGCTCAAAAGAACCCTTGGGAAGACTTATTCCCAATGTGACGATTATAAGAGTTACAAGGGGATGTGGAGAGACAAAATTGGCAGGGGTTAGCCGAGCCAACGGCTTTGGAAGTGTGGGTAAGGAGGTAGAGGTGGGGGCCTTTTATATGAGGAGAGGAGGGGCACTTTTGGAACGTAAAGACATGTTACATTATTTTAAAATGGGTTTAGGATTTAAAAGGTCCCACATTGATATAATTCGACGAAATGGTGATAAGGATCCGAAATATACTAATCCAATAGGTTTCTGACTGGTGTAGGTCTTATATTTTACATTATCTTTCCATTTTATTTAAATTTTCAATAATGAGGTAATCGATGCATCGTCATTATGTCATAAATAATTTAATTTATTTAATGTCTAAAATTATAATAAAAATACTATGATATAGGAAAACTTTTTAGATTTCCAATGACTATAAATAGTCAAATATCTGGCTTCTATAACCCCATGTAAAAATTGTTTTAGTAAAATGATACATGTTTCTATCATTTTTACTTTTACTTTAAAAAAAGGCATTAATGTCATTATCTTACCCATGTGGCACCATGGGGTCCCAAAAATCAACCCATGGGTTGTCTTGGTCTGCCATGACACATACAATAAGGGTAGGACATGTGTTAAGGTCATTTCATATTATTAAAACATTATTCTTACCTTAAATTACACTAATTACCTCTAATCGCGATTAAAAACAAAAAAATTACTATTCACCAAAAAAATTTAATCACATTGAACAAAATATTACTTCTTAATGACAACCATGTATGTCGGATTTTTGAAATTCAATACACAGAGGTGGTAAAATTTTATTTAAACAAAAAAAATATTTTTAAGTACCACTTAGTGGTTTCACTATTCATCATAAATTGATGTTTTTCAGAAAAATACCAAAGCTTCACCCTAAGCTATGTTTGATATTCTGAATTAAAAAAATATGTCTATTTTAAAAAATTCAAATCATATAAGTTATAATAATTTATTTAATAATTAATTCCTACTGTCAGAACAAATAGCATGTTTTTATGAAACAACATATATCATAAGATTGACACTAGTTTAAGTCCAATTTCAAAGTGAAATTAATTCCAACGACCACTATTGTATTAAATGGTAAAAATATATTCTAATTTCACTTTAAAACCAATTAAAAATATAATCTAATCATATATATAAATTATATTAAAATGAGGTTTTGAATTAAAATACAACATTTTTAACTATTAATTAAAAAATGAACATTATCAGAAAAATACCAAAAATTTACCCAATGTAAATTTCAATGTCCCAATAATAATGAATAAGTTTATTTGGAGAAATAGATATTATAAAATTCTCAATAGTTTGATTTAAAAATGGTTTTCCATCAAAATGCAGTAAAACAATCTTTTAAAAATATTTGTGTATTCTATGCTTATGATTGGATTTATTCTCATTTTAAGCCTCTAAAACAATATTTAATTCATTAGTTAACTTAGATAAAAATATCCATTATTAATTACTTACTTGGGATGTTACATCTTTCCCCCCTTTAGAAAATTGTGTCCACACAATTTATTTACTTATTGAATAAGTGGGGGTATTTAGCCCTCATTGTATTTTCAGATTCCCGTGTTGCCTCTTCAATCATGTGGTTTTTTCAAAAAACAATTACCAGATGAATCACCTTATTCTGTAACACCTGCTCCTTGTGGTCAAGAATCTGGACCGGTTGTTCCTCATAATATAGGTTCTCTTCTAGCTGAACTACCTCTGGACTCAAAACATGAGATGGATCTGGCATGTACTTCCTTAACATTGAAACATGAAAAACATTGTGTACCTGAGATAAACTCAGAGGTAAAGCCACTTGGTAAGAAACTGATCCAACTCACTCCAAAATTTCATATGGTCCAATGAACCTTAGACTCAGCTTTCCTTTCTTACCAAATCGCATCACCCTTTCCCATGATGAGACTTTGAGAAAAACATGGTCACCTACCTCAAAAGAGAGATCCTTCCTCCTATTTTCTGCATAACTCTTCAGCCTACTATGAGTTGTTCTCATGTGTTTTTGTATCAGCTGATCTTTTTCTGCCAAATCTTCCACCAATTCTGGTCCCATCAACATCCTTTCACACACTTCATCCCAAAAATCTGAAGTTCGACACCGCTTCCCATATAATTATTCAAACGGAGACATATGTATACTGGAATGAAAACTATTATTATATGAAAACTAAACCAAATAAAGATGTTGGTCACAACTTCCCTGATATTCCATCGAACAAGAGTGTATCATATCATCCAAATTCTGAATTTTTCATTCTGATTACCCATCTAATTGAGGATAAAAAGCTGTAATAAAATTTAATTCAGTACCCAACGACTTCCGAAGGCCATTCCAAAAGTTAGAAGTAAACCTGAGATCACGATCAGATACAATGGAGAGAGGAACGCCATGTAACCTGACTATCTGTTGAAGATACAAACAGGAAAGTTGATCTAGGGACGACGTATCTCGTATAGAAAGTAAATGAGAAGATTTAGTCAAGCGATCAACAATAACCCAAATTGCATTATTACCTCAAGGTGTCTTTTGTAATCCCACAACAAAGTCCATGGATATATTCTCCCATTTCCACTCTGGCACTGGTAAAGGATGAAGCATCCCTTTTGGTAACTACTGCTCTACTTTAACCTGTTGACAAGACAAACTCTTCACAATAAAATCATAAATATCTCTTTTCATTCCATCCCACCAGTAATACTCCTACAGATCTCTGTACATCTTATTACTGCCAGGATGAACTGAAAACGGAGAACTATGAGTTTCACATAACAACTCTCTCCTCAACTGTGAATCACAAGGCACACATAATCTCTTCCCAAATCTCAAAACAAAATCACTATCAATGTTGAATTCAGGTAACATACCCTTCTGAACCAGCTATACCTTTTTCTGCAACTCACTGTCTTGCTTATGTGCTTGCTTGATTCTGTCTGATAGAGAAGATTTCACTAATACCTGAAACAAAACAGAAGGACATATTGCACCAAAAATTCAATGCCAATGTTCATCAAATCATTAACTAAAGGATCACACTCCAAATGCAACATTGTTAATGAAGAATTACTTTTTTGAGTCAAAGCATCAGCCACTTTATTTGCTTTTCCCGGATGGTAATGAATTGTACAATCATAATCCTCGATTAATTCTAGCCATCTCCTTTGTCTCATGTTCAATTCTTTCTGAGTGAATATATACTTTAAACTTTTGTGATCGGTATATATTTCACACTTTACTCCATAAAAATGATGCCTCCAAATTTTTAGAGCGAAGACAACAGCAGCTAATTCCAAATCATGTGTATGGTAATTTACCTCATGAGTTTTCACCTATCGTGAAGCATAAGAAATTACCTGATCATTTTGGATTAGGACACAACCATGTCCTTTCAATAAAGCATCACTGTAGATAACAATCTCACCATTCCTGGAAGGTAGTGCCAAAACTGGAGCATTCACCATTCTTGTTTTCAATTCCTGAAAACAATCATCACATTATTTTGTCCAGATAAACATAACTCCCTTTCGAGTTAGCTTAGTCATTGGACTAGATAACCGTGAATAATTTCTAACAGACCATTGGTAACAGCCTGCCAAACCCAAGAAACTATGAATCTCAGTTACATTTGTGGGTCTTGGCCATTCTTTAACAACCTTTGTTTTTGCAGGATCAACAGTTGTCCCATATTTAGAAACAATGTGACCAAGGAAAGAAATTTTTTTCCCCCAAAACTCACACTTATTGAATTTCCAATACAATTTATTTTCTTTTACGGTTTGAAAAATAACCATTAAATGACTTTCATGCTCAACTTTAGAAAACACCAATATATAATCAATAAAAACAACCACAAAATTATCCAAAAACTCATGGAAAATTCTATTCATTAAGTCCCTAAATACCGTAGGTGCATTGCTTAGCCCAAAAGGCATTACTACAAATTCATAATGGCCACATCTTGTACGAAACGCGGTCTTCGGAATATCTGCTTCCTTTACCTTCAACTGATGGTACCCCGATCTCAGGTCAATCATTGAAAAATACTAAGCTCCCTAGAGCTGATCAAACAAATCATCGATATGAGGCAAAGGATATCTATTCTTAATAGTGATGTTATTCAAGGCACTATAATCAATGAAAAGTCTCATAGAACCATCTTTTTTTTACAAATAAAATAGGTTCACCCCATGGTGATGTGCTAGGTCGAATGAAACCTTTCTCTAATAAATCATGCAATTTCTCCTTCAACTCTAAAAGTTCAATTTGAGCCATTTGATAAGGGGGTTTTGAAATTGGATTAACATCAGGAACTAAGTCAACAGTAAACTCAACTTCTCGATCTGGTATTATTCCAGGAAACTCATCAATAAAACAACAGGATACTCATTTACCAGCATCACATCATTAATCTAAACAGTTCCGTTGTTTTCAACGATGTGTACAAGGTAACATTAATTTTCATCTTTTACAAGTTTCTCGAACTCTTGATAAGTTATAAACAGTAAGGGTTCATTCTTGTACACAAACTGAATGTGTTTCTGAAAAGAAACTTCTTTATCTCTACAGCCAATATTAGCATGGTAAATAGAGAGCCAATCCATACCCAGGATAACATCAAACTCTAATAGATGTAAAACAATAAGGTTTGCAAGTAGGTTATTTCCACAGATAAGGATAAGAAGATTCTTATAAATCCTTTTTTCCTCAACATTTCCCCCGGTGTTTTTACCAAAATTTCAGGAGTCATTTCTTGAGATGGTATTCCAATTTTACTAGAAATGTTTTCAGAGATGAAAGAATCTGTAGACACGTTATCAAACAACACACTGGAATAATCTGAAAAACAAACAAAGTACCTGATACAACTTCATTTGATGGCCCGACATCTGATGAAGTAGTTGCAAAGGATTTCACCGCCCCTTTCTTCTTGTAGTCTAACTGCATCCCATCAATCAAGCTCTTTGTCAGACACTCATTTGTATAGTGACCCATCTCATTGCACTTAAAACATTTCACTAACAATAAATCAAAATTGGTCGTACCATCACCTTGATTTTTTTCAGTGAAATCACGAGACTTATGTCCCATCATACAGCATCGGTATCACATTCAAGAATTTAAAAGTCATTCCCCATCATGCCTTTTACCACATTTATCACAAACTCAAAACTTAGTTTTCTTACCATCAGACCTTTTTGATGAATTATTTCCTTTCTCCTGCCACCTTGGTTTCTTCTTCTGCTGGTTGTTATTTAACACTTGATCATCGGAAAACTCCATTTCCACCTTCTCAGCACATCGAACAAGATTTTAATAACTTTTAAACTCACGAGAATCCAATGCCCTTTGATATTTTGTCATTAATCTTGAGTAAAAATGATTGATTTTACTATGAAGGTCTCAAATAAAATTTGGAGCATACCTTGAAAATCGAGTGAACCTCTCTTCATAGGCAGCCACTGAGTCTTCCTCTTGCCTCAATTCCAGGAATTGTTTTTCCATGCTAAGTCGAACAGCCTTAGGAAAATACATCTCAAGAAACATACCTTTTAATTCATCCCAGTCAAGAACATCAATCTCATCAGCATCCCTGATATTTTTAACCATTGACCAACACTGATCTGCTTCACCCTCCAAATGTTAAATAGCAAGACTAAAATTTTGATTGTCCGAACACCTCATGGCATCGAAAATCTTCTCCAATGCTTTAATCCACCCTACAGATAGCACAGGGTCAGATGATACTCTGAATGAAGGGGGATGTTTCCTCATGAAATGTTTCACCACTAACATGTTCCTCTGCGGTTGATCTGGCTGATCTCGTGCATGGATACCACTGCCATTTATCGCTTGAGTAAACTGTGCCATTACTGCAACAAACTGCTCAGTTCCATTTTTGGCCATCTCAGGATGCTGATTAAAAAGGTTATTTCCTTCTGTATTCCTTCCTAGAACTGCTTCACTATTCTCTCTGTGGAAAACCATTCTGAACAAATATTTTTTAGATGAAGCAACGTGGTAATCTTCAAATGCTATATCATTTCAATTTAACCAAAAAAAAATTTGAATAATAATTTAATAAAATTATAACTCCTAAAGTTATCTAAACCGACCTTTGATACCAACTATAAGGCCCCAGCCTTAAACCTTACTTAATCTTGAGTTATTACAATATTACACATTGAGGATCTTTTCAGGTATAGTGTTTTAGATAATTAGATCATAAAACTTTCATTACATTCCACATTTAAACACAGTGGTTACATAAAAGTTAGTATTAATTTTTTCCATCAACGGAAAAATATTTAAATTAAAACATCGATTCTTTCTTGACACTTCCTTGACACTATCATCATATCATGTACCATTCCCTTGACCTGTGAAAAAAATTTCAAAAACTTTGGATGTGCATAAAAAGCTTAGTAAGGGATATGAAAATATAGAAAGGAAACATGAGTACATGTATACATAAGAATCAATGAAATCATACTTTACTCATAAAACATAATCACTTTAACATACCTTATCAAATCATGACTATGTCATAGAAATCATAATACATAAATGTAACTTGAGGCATTCCTAACATTCTTACGTAGGGAGTAACCCTCTAGGTTACGTTTAGAATACCCATCACAGTATATTCCCTAAATCTCTTCAGAGAAACCATAACGTTTAACTCCTTTGTGTTTCCCAATTCATTGGAGAGATATATCGGGCTCACCCACCCTTAGTTTATCACGAAACAACCCATATTCATAATAATGCCAAATAACCACAACATAATCGTATCACGTAAAACATGCATAAAGGAAACATAATAATTCCACCATTCAATCACAAGATATCAATACAACACATTCATATAAAAACATTATGAAAACCAGTTCCAATACGAAAATAAAAGAAAAGTAAAACATGATATTTATTTTTCTTTTAAAAAGAAGGTATGGTTTGTAGAGGAAGCTGAAACTCAAATAATGGTCACAGGGGAGGAGAAGACGTTGTCGCCGCATACGTAAGACAAAAACCTTACCTTTTGTCATTTAGTAAAACGCTTAGTATAAAAATGATTATTTTTTGATAAACATAAAAGTGAAAGGGGTTTATAAACCGTATAAAAGAAGGGTGTGTATAAAACAAAATATGCCTCAATGAAAGGAGATTGAGAAGAATTCCCATACCTCAGGTCCGACATGACTCGATCGTTCTTTAACCTCCTGAATAATAAACGTGAGTTAATTTATAATTGGTTAAGATCTTTTTTCAATTTAATTATTCTTTTTATATCACATATTACCATGTCATGAACATTATGTAATCATTTACGTTAATAATGGTCGTTTGTTCGATATTTGGTACTACAGTCAAAAGTGAACTTCTTATATTTACAAGTTGTTCACATAGTCTAATATCCATTATCTCAAGAATGATATTCATGTTGTAGATGACATATATATAATATATATCCAGTATATACATGCAATTATAATATTACATAATCATTTATAGGTACGAAATTAAATGCACCATTCATGGAGACGGTAAGCCGTACGTACGAATGAATGCTACTTTCATTTTTATGTCATATTAATGGAATTAAAACTAAATGTGAGATATGTATATTTTAATTCAAGAATTATATTCATCATTTATATGTAACATAAATCATATATATCCATTATATATAAGTACTTATAATAGTACATTACATTTGGTGATAAGAAATGAAATGCACCATTCATGGAGACGGTAAGCCGTACGTACGCATGAATGCTAATTCCATTTCTATTTCTTATGTGATGGAATTAAAACATAATGATTCATAATAGTATTCTAATTCCAGTATGGTATCATATATATTATCATTAACTCTATCCTTTATATGCACCACATATGGTATGACGAATCAAATCTCTTTGAGGGGGCGGTAGTCCGCACTTCCTAAAATGAAATTATCGTGTTTACCCACAATGGAACCATAAAGGTATGCCACAAATGAAAAATACAGAACCATAAACAAAACATAAACATAATATATATAATATATAAATATAGTGTCATCTTAATGGCCACATTTGAAGTTTTTATAAGAATATTGAACATTCATCGTTTCGTGAGGCAGAAATTCGCCATCCATGGAAACAGTATGCTCTTTAACATCCTAGTATATTGAAGATACTGGATTTGTTACAAAATAAACGAATAAAAAGAGTTTAGGTGGTTGGAGAAGCAAACTAAAACAAAAGAACACAAGTGAAGACATTACCTTAAAATCATGTAACTCTCTTTCATTTGAGCTCAAAAGATTTCTTGGGAATACTTATGCCCAAATTGAGGCTTTTAAGAGTTAGAGAGGGATGTGGAGAGACAAAATGGGCAGGTTTTGGCCGCGCCAAAGGCTTTGGATGTGTGGGTAAGGAGGTAGAGGTGGGGGCCATTTATAAGAGGAGAGGAGGGGCACTCTTGGAAAGTAAGGAAATGTTACATTATTTTAAAATGAGTTTGGGATTTAAAAGGTCCCACATTGATAGATTCATGGATAAGGTGATAAGTGTTTGAAATATACCCATCCAATGGGTTTTTTACAAGTGTGGGTCTTAGATTTTACATTACCTTTTTAATTTATTAAAATCATTAAATAATGAGGTAATCAATGCATCATCATGATGTCATAAATAATTTAATTTATTCAATGTCTAAAAATTATAAAAAATAATACTATGATATTGGAAATCTTATTATATTTCCAATGACTATTTATAGTCAAAAATATGACTTGTATAACCCCATATACAAATTTTTTTAGTAAAATGATACATGTTTCTGTCATTTTTACTTTTACTTCAAAAAAAGGCATTAATGTCATTATCTTACCCAAGTGGCCCAATGGGGTTCCAATAATCTACCCATGGGTTGTATTGGTCAGTCATGACACATAAAATAATATTAGGACATGTATCAATGTCATTTCATATTATTAAAACATTATCCTTACCTTAAATTACACTAATCACCTCTAATCGTGATTAAAAACATAAAAGTTACTATTCACCAAAAAATTATTTTAATACCATTGAACAAAATTTTACTTCTTAATTACAAAAAATGTATGTAGGATTTTTTAAATTTAAAACACATAGGTGGTAAAATTTCATTTAAATGAAAAAAATAGTTTTTAAGTACCACTTAGTGGTTTCACTATTCATCAAAAATTGAAGTTTTTTGGAAAAATACCAAAGCTTCAACCTAAGCTATATATGATATTCCGTATTCAAAAATGATTTCTATTTTAAAAAATTCAAATCATATAAGTTACAATAATTAATTTAATAATTAATTCCCACTGTCAGAACAAATAGCGTGTTTTTATGAAACAATATATATCAATAGATTGACACTAGTTTAAGTTCAATTTCAAAGTGAAATTAATTACAACAACCACTATTAGATTAAATCGGAAAAATATATTCTACTTTCACTTTAAAACAAATTCAAAATATAATCTAATCATATAAATAAATTAGATTGAAAATAGGTTTTGAATAAAATTACAACATTTTTCACTATTCATTAAAAAATGAACTTTATCGGAAAAATACCAAAAAATTACCCAAAGTAAATTTCAATGTCTCAATCATAAAGAATAAGTTTATTTCGACAGATAGATCTTATAAAATTGTCAATAGTTTGATTTAAAAATGGTTTTCCATCAAAAGGCAGTAAAACAATCTTTTAAAAATATTAGTGTATTTCATGTTTAGATTGGATTTATTCTCATTTTAAGCCTCTAAAACACTATATAATTCATTAGTAGACATAGATAAACATATCTATTATTCATTACTTACTTGTGATGTTACATATATTAATAAACAAACATTAAATAATTATTCTTTATATAAATCAAATGTGCTGAAAACATTAGGGACGAATTAATAGCATCACAAATGATGTTGATAATTAGTTCCCCTAACCATTTATCAATTATGAGTACTTTGTTAAATAATTATTCAAGGAAACATAATTAAAATATGAATAATTTATATTAAATTAATATAGTAATTACCATAATTTGAATATTATAGATGTATAAATCATAAACATTGAGAAAAAATTGATAAATATAATACAATTAAATAGGATTTAATTTGAACTAAAAAATAATGAAAATGAATCATAAATTACCTTTTAAAATTAATCATACATTAAAAACGAAATGTTTATTTTTTTTAAAGAATATACTGATTTTTTATATATTAAATTGATGTAAATAAAAATATAAAAATTCAAAACATCTCAAAATAAGTCCTTATACAAAAATAAGTCAGTATAATGTGATATATGAGTAAAATATAAGAATAATAAATGAAAATAAATCTATGAATTATTATAATGTTATCCAAGATAACTAAGGGATTTACAGTGTAGTTATTCCTTAACAATTTATTTCTTTATTCCCTTTATAGTATCAGAAAATACATGAGGTGTATATATATATGTATGGGTATAATATGTTGTTCGAATATGAGATAGGGGAATTTATAAAAGCTAATGGTTATGATATAGAACATAATAGTTGGGCCAAATCTTCCATCATATTTCTCCTACATCGTAATAAGATTTTAATGATGTCAACCATTTATGTTATACTTTTTTTTAAATAAAGGGAAATCTTTTCCCCAAACTACTCCAATGCTTCTAAATTTCCATGTAATTAAACTTTTCCAAATATATTTCTCCCATAATATTCATGAAGATGTGTCATCCTTGAGAATATATTTATATTGATTATGATAATATTAATAAATATTATTGTATAATATGGTGTAGAACATTCTTATCATTTTAATGATTAAATATGCCACATTTCTAATTCGGCTAGAAATTTAAATTAATCTAAAGATAAATAACATCAACATATTTCACACCATCATATGAATATATATTGTATGTCTTTTTATAATAACATTGTTTTCATTTGAAAATGTTTACAAAAATGTATATAAACTCATATTCAATATTATTTTTACTATATTTACCTCGTTTATGGTGGTTCTCACCACCCCAAAAAACGCATCCATTTTTTGGAAAATGTGGTGCATGATAAACACAAATATAATTATTAAATTACATGAGTTATCCTCCATAATTTATCCTCTAAAAAATACAATAATTTATACGTATTATTATTTGTGTTGTAAATTTTATCTACATTTCTACTAAATCATGTATCATATTTTGAGTACTCTTAAACTCAAAAATATCATTATTTATTTTATCAATCATCTATATTAATAGAGTAGTTTTTGAATAACAAATTGTGAGATGAATGGTGAGAAATGTTGCAGTTTCATTAATATAAACTACATGACAAATAAAAAAATATAATGATCTAAAACACTCCTAGTACTTTCATTTTAGAATATTGAAAATCATTCCCAATGGTATATAACTTCTTTATTCTTATATGGGTACTATCAGCTTCTTGGAATTTTCTAGGATGTCATGATGTATATATTTATATAGTATCATCAATGGTCAGACCAATATATCTCTCCAATCCAAATAAGATATGATAACTTTTCCTATGTAAATAATTTATAAAAGGTGGGATTATCTTCCAAATACATATGAATATGTTACTGAATATGAAAATATTTTTACTTTTATTCACATATACTAAAATTTGAACATTATAATATTTTTATTAAATAGAGTGAGTAATAAATAAAATTATAATACCTAACTTAATATATTGGAAATATAAATATAAATGACTAGCATAGTGTTCAGTTACCCTGGTCCAACATGTAGATATTCATCTATAATAAAAACAATAGAGATTAAATAAATTCCTTTATCAAAAATAAATATATAAAATTTATCACGATTTTAAGAATTATCAGTAATTTTTGGTATATATTCATCCATATAAAAGATTTTAGATACTATTCTCCAATAAATATTTTTCAAAAATATTATATGCTAAGAATATTTTACAACATCAATACCTTATACACTAATATATTTCATAAACATTTATAGTTTTATTTTTAACATGAGATATAATAATAATAGTTTTATTAGATTATCTTAAAATAAAAATTAACCGAGATAGAGAAATAATAATTTTCAATATATTATCATGACGATATTATATAACATAATAAGATTTACCTATAAAATCATTCCGATATTTCTCATCACATAAACAATAATTTTCATTCGGATTGTAGGATTCCTTTAATCATTTTTGAATAGATGTTGTCAATCAATGAATAATCAAATAAAATCCAATTATATTTATTGTTTTATCACAATATAAGCCCTGTATTCTATCTTCTTCATGACACTGACCCCCTAGAAAAATATCTAGCTTAACATCCTTTCTATTAAAAAATTCAAAATTTAGAGTCTCAGTATTGATATCTATATTATTAATTCTCTTATTAATATATTTTTGATAATATAATAGTTATTTTAATCCATTATATTTTTTTATTAATCACAACAACACAAAAAGAATTATATCAATTACTTATAATATCATTCATGGATTCAAATATTAATATATATATATATATATATATATATATATTAACATCTTCTAATCAACACGTGTAGTTTTAGATGTAAATAATCTGACTGTACCCCTTCCAAAATATATATTGACCTAAAATTCCAATGAAAATTGTTAGGGGCATTATATTTTTTTAAAAAAAAGATGTATTCATAAAATACTCCTACATGTATATCTTGAATAACTTAAGAAGGAATATATGTTATTAAATGTTATAAGAAAATTAAACATGCTCATGAGGATTTTAATGATACAGTTCAACAGTCAAATATCATTTTATTATAATAAAAAAATATGTTCTCATATTATGCTTCTATTTATTTGGTTTTCTATGATTTTAATTTCAAATCAATACAACCAATTATTAAAAATTCAATTATCAAATTTCTAAAATTGTATGAATTAAATTAATAATGAAATATCATTATTGAGTTAACAATAATGACTCATATAATTCTTTAGAAGTTGTTTTCACACAATCAACATCATATATTGTTTTGAAGATCCCCATATTATCTAAAAACAAAATATTTTAGTAATGAGTTATGACAATTTTATATTTAATCGATGAATGATATATTGAATAAAATACTTATTCTAATATTATTTTAATAATAATTTTTATACCATAAAATTCTAAATTTTTAACAATTATATAATTTGATGTTTTTAAGGATTATCATTTAGATCTATAAAATGATTTTTTATATATTGATTAATATTTGAGTAACATCATTGAGGTGATATGTAACATTATAAATAATAAAATGATTGATTTTATAGAATTATAATTTTAATTAATTAAATTATTTTAGCGGTGAAATAATTTTATTCGGGAATCAATATTAGAAATACTAATGTGTGGGGGTTTATAAAATGATTTCATGGGAAAAGGTCTTTTATTTAAGTAATCATTAATTAAAAATTATTATGATTGTTATTCAATGTGATTCCAAATACCCAAATACAATGTTTCTAAAATTTAATAATTTTATATATTTTTTTCAAATAATATGATTTATGATAGTAAATAAAATATTTTTTATAGGCATAACTGAAATAATAAATATAATGAAACAACAAAAAATCAGGGTATGTTATTTTAATAATTCAAATATGTAAAAATATCTTAGATAAGTTTCAATTGAATGGTCGACCACACATAATGAATTTCCCTAGAATGTTTTTGTAATTCTCTAGCATATTCATGTATCTGTTGGTTCGCATTCATAATAACAACAGTTGACATTCTTGTTTTAATTTATTGATAATTATATTAAAAACTCTATCCAATGAATTTTAAAATATATTAAAATTCATATACGTCATAATAAATGAAATGAAAAGTATATAAAAACTAAAATTATTATTAAGAATAAAACAATATGATTATAGGTTTATAGAAGTATCATAAATATCAATGTATATCTTAATATAAATGGATAATGATTATTAATTTTTAATTATAATTTTCTATTAGAATTCACCATATTATTAAATTTATTTAAAAATATATTATAAATTTATAAATTTTTACATATGAATATATGAGTTATATCAGCTTTATCATAATGATTTATCAATATTTTATAACTATATCAATGTGTTTATCCTGATGTTGTGATAAGATATTTTTAGGGAGTGTTTTTAAATCATGATTCCTCACTTTCATAGGGTATCTCTCTCATTTTGTTCTCACGATTCTTAAGACAATCGAGACTTATTTTTTGGCATATATAGTGATAAGACATAAATTGTTCCCATATATTTATTCTAAATTTATTTTTATCCAAATAAATTAAAAATATATAATAATAAATAAATATTAAAAAATTAATCATTATATTTATATGTTGTTTTTATATATAGATAAATAGTGAATTTATAAGTATATTTATAAAAGGGTCATAGATCATTTCTATGTGGGAATTAGAAAAAACTATTCGGTTTTAATATTAGATTTTCTCATGGTAATAATATATTTGTAATATCTATTCTCTACTGTTAATTCGTTCAAGAACATTCTTTTCAATACCATTTGTATGAAAACAAATTTCATTGTAGTTGATTCTGAAAGAGTTTAGATAGTGTAATGTTAAAACACATAAAAATATTTTGAAATAATTTTCATCCAATAAAAATAAAATTAAATAAAAAAATAAAGAAAACATTAAAATGTTTATTTTGAAATCATAAATATTTTCATCATTTTATTAAAACTAGTGTATGGAGATTGTTTCTTTCATGAAATATATATTTTAGAATGTTTTTACAATACATTTAATACTCTAATATTCTTTCTGTATAATTAATCTATAAAAAAATCTATAAATAAATTTTTCAAATGAGGAATTCTTCATTTGATTTGTTTATAAAAAAAGCCTTATAAAATAAATCAATTTATTTTAAAATAAAAGTACATTTTGATCTCAAAATAAAAAACCCATTATGTGACCTAGAAAATTGAGGCATAGATAAGGACAACCCACCACATAGTGGAAAATATCCATTGATATTTTGGTTAACTACCCATTTCACATTATCTTTTCAATGTAATATCTAGACATTTTAATATAAATAATGACACACAGAGAAATTATTCTTTAGTATACAGAACATTAAAAATGACATTTTTCAATGAATTTTTTTAATGATATATTGACATGGAAAACGATAATAAAAATATATAGATATAAATAATTAAAATTTAATTATTAAAAGGATCAATGATAATCATTGAGGTAATGGGATCATGGACATAAAATATTACAATTATTAATATTATCCATTGTGATAAATAAATTTTAAAAATAAGACTTAAATTTTCAAAACATATAATGCTTATGTTTTGAAATAAAATCCTTTAAACATTAAATGTTACATTTTTGAATGATATGGATTCCATTAAATATCTTCTTTAAATAAATTCAATAATATATTTATTATTTGAAAAATATTAAATTCATTTAGTGAAATATAAAAAATAATAGAATTCATTCAAAGCATTTGAATGGAAATTTCATAACAAAAGTTTCCTAAAAAATAAAAAATATATTATAAACAATATGAAATAAATATACAAAATTTTTGAATTTTATAAATAATAAAAAATTATTCTTATAAAATTCTTTCTCCGCACAAAAAAAATTATATTTTAGAAATAAGACACCTAAAACAGATAAAAAATAAATTAAAAATAAATAATGTATTTCAAAAATGAAAAAAATATATTTTTTAAAAAAAATTACCCCGTATTGTAAATTTTATATACAAAATGGCATAAGAAATAGAGTGAATTGTTTTGAAAAATACATTTATTTGATGCATTTATTTTGAAAAGTTTCTCAAAAAATATTCTTCCATAATTGATGAAAATGCAAACAACATATTGATATTACACCCATAAATTAAAAATCTTAAATTAATATCTACCTCTCACTAAATATTATCATGGATGAAAGGTTACTTTTATTTGTGGTGATGTCATTTTTGTAGATGATTTTTTGATAAAATCCCAATGTAAAGGGTTCCAATTTTTTAATGAAATAATTATATATTTTTGATCTACTATAGTTCATAATATTCTTATAAAATCTATTTAGACATGATTATATCAAAATGTTTCATACTTCAAATACAAATGATTCTTTCTACAACTAGCATATGTCTCTTAGGAATATTAAATAAGTAACCCCTATATATTGTGCATTTGAGAGATTGTATTAAATTTTGTAAAAATCACCTATGATATATTCCCTTGATTCTAAATTTGTAGGTACATTAGTATAACATATATAATACTTACATAAAATTTAATTACTATATGATTATAGATAAATCATATAATAATAGTTAGAGATCTACATTTCTTATATTGATGGAATGGGGATGATGGTTACATAATAGATGAAAGCATGTATTATTCCACAAAAACCCTGAATTAAGTGAGAGTTTGAATATGATTGTTTACTAAATTAATGGTTGGAGTGAGAAAAAAATTTCATCCCCTCTAAAATAAAATATAATACACACCGATTTTGACAAAAAATATAAATAATGTGGAATGACGATAGATGACTTTTGGTGATTTAATTTGAAATCTACATGAATGGGCCATAACATATCACGGAATATTAATATAGAGGTTTATTTTAACATGATATGTTATCATAAATTATATGTGGAACCCAAAATTACTCTAATGAGGTACCTTGAATTTAACAATATGTAGTTTTTAAATTAATCACATGAAATTTATATATCTTGTTATATTACCTTTTTTTGAGCTAGGAGATAAAAACCATACATGAGACACAGATCTACTTATACAGGATCATTCAGGTAATAAATTTATAGGATTAAAATCATGTATTTAAGCATATTATTGTTAGAAAATTACAATTATTTTAGTCCATTCAAAAAATCATACCAATACAAAATTGTTTCCCGAGGTATTTATGCAATGAATGAATTTTATGATAATAATTTTAATAAAATAACAAAAAAACCATTTATTTCTCAACATACTAATATGTTGAATTTCATATATAAAAAATGTTCATTATCATAATTATAATTTTCAATTTTAATTAACATTTCTATATACTATAATATTTTTATTCTTAATCAAATATTACCTTTCAATTAGATGTTCTAATTGAAATTAAATATATTAATATATACATCCCATAAATTATATTCATTTGATTTTTTTTTTATTTTACCATTTCAATGTAAAATTAAATTTATTTAATAAAATTGATGTAATTCAATTTTTATCATATTTATTTAGAATAAATAAATCACCTACTAAAATATTTACATTTATTAATTTTATTTAATATAAATATTTCTATAATTATTTTCAAAATTTTGTATACCATATAAAATTTAACATTAATAATGAATTTTAAAATTATTATTATATATATTGATTAAAAATTAATATGATTCCCCTGCAAATGTAGGAATTTCATGTTTGTGTTTTATTTTCTGTAATATATACACTATGTATATTCTAATAGTTTGGGTTTACAACTCATCATTATCACATATATCATCTCAATTCATGTGTGTGGGATAAAATATCCCTATTTAGGAAGGGTTCTCAATTGTAATCTGAAATTACTATGGTTGGAGGATCTCAAAGTTACAGAATGTGGCGTTTCATCCAGGAAATGACGGATTGGGGTTGCATTGAGTTATACAATCTTCATATAGATTATTTTATTCCCAAAAAATTGTATTCTAGGTATTACACTATTAGAGATACAATTATTATTCCATCTGTGATAAAATTTGTTCTTTTAAATTGAAGAATAAACATAACAATGATTTTTAATTATCTTGTTTGGTGATATAAGTACCCATGTGTGGGATGATAGAGAGTAGGTATTTTTAGATAGTGTGGAGGTCCTACACACTTTAGTTGAAATGGTAAGGACTGAGCAGGTATCCCACACTAGGTTCCAATATAATAGAAGTGATATAAATAGTGTGGAAACCCCTAGAAATTAGTTTCAATATCTGAATAGTTATATACTCTTTATTAAATGGCTGGTATTCTCTTTTATCATAAGGTATTAGGTGATGCATGATGTGAAATAGTATTTTCCACTCATGAATACAAGGAAACAATGATTGTTTATATTTCGATAATTCTGTAATAGTGACTCAGAATTAGTCGTTTTGTTTTAGACATCGTTTCTCTATATTTGACCTAAAAATAATAAATTCTAAATATTAGTTACTAGTTATGTGTTTTCATCCAATCATCATTCAAATTTATAATTGGTAAATGATCTTGATTGATTTTGTTATCTCTATGCATTATATATTATGTTGAAAACATGTTATATGGATGATTTATAGCCATTTGATGAAATCATTCTTTTCTTATTCAATTAAATAGGCAACAAAGGTAGAGGATATGGGAAGAATATATGTACAAGATGAATATTGGATTCATGGAGTGTCTTTATAAAAATATTTTTATTAGGATTCACATTGCATTTCTCATATTTAGAATGAAATCTAGGGGGATTAAGAATGGATCACTGGTTGAGGATTATATATTACCGATAGAAATATGGTTAGTCTGAGTGGATCATCCACACTGTCAAGGATATGTTGTGATAATGTTTCACTGGAATTTCAATTTATTTGTAAAGGAACCTATTATTGGATGAGTCAAATATTTTAAAATTTACCAAGCCTAGTGCTAGATATTCTTGTTTGGGGCATTGTATGAGTGGTAATGCCATTTTTCAATGTATTGGGATGAGTTGGGAGAGCCATCCATATTAGGAAAATTTTTTGTCTAAGAGATCATCAAATAATATTAATTATCTAAAATAATATTTATATATATTATATTTTCTCGATGTCATATACATGTCAACATAATCACCTATTGATGTTTTACGTTGGTGAAAAGGTTTCTCTTCAAGAATCCATTCTATTGGGACTCAATCACGTAGTAATGAATGGAAATATACTCCACTTTATGTCGGACTATTTTGATTTAACATTATTTTATTCCAAAGGTAGACTATTAGTTGGAGATTCTATCATGGATAACCTTAGTCAATTACATCATTAAGGTATCCCAATTGATGAAATACCATGAAATCCCAAATCACATTATATAGTGGGGTATTTTTTGAAATAGATAATGATGCCACTATCGTGGAACAGAATTTTCACATCATGGATTATCATAACAACTATAATTATATAAAGTCAATCCATTTGGTACCTGATCATTTTTATTGTAGTTATTACATACACAACATTTTGGAGATAGATAAAAAGTTTATGAAGTAGTGGACTCGCCTGTTTACTTCAATGGATTCCTGAGGACGTTTTTTAGAGTAGAATGTGGTATGGAGGAGTGTTTTTGACTCACATAATGTAATTAGTACATCTAAAATTTATTTTTCATTTCTCAATTATATTTTCATCCGTTCCCTGGTATTCAGGGGTTAATAGTAGGATTTTTGGGGAAAATTGGCCTAGAATCACTATTGGAGCTCCCTAAGATCAAACATGAATCTAACCATGAGAGGTTGTTATTTTGGGATAATATTTTTTAAAAAGGGATGATCACATATTTAAATACATGAAAGGCTATATGATAACAATGCTTCTCAATTTTGGGGAGATTAGTGTAACTACATAGTTAACACACAGTTGGTATAACCATTCACCCAAATCATATATATTTTCTAAATCAATAAATATTTGGATTTTTCCAAACAAAAATGAACACATTTTGAGCCATTAGGGCCCTTTTCATCACAAATTATTTTTTCCCCTCTCCCTTGGAACAGAATCATATCCCTTGTCCACGTGGTGTATTCTTCTTTGGTCAATGTTTTCTTGGATAGTGATATGCCCAAAACCTTATGGTTTTATAATATTTCCCCCCCATGTATTCCTTTTTTATTCATTTTTTATATTGGAGTAAAATACTATTGGGCGGGTTAGCTGAATATAATGGGTTTTAATGGGGGTTAATGTTTGTTTTCATTTTTGATTAGGTCATTGAGGCCTTCTTCTTCTTAAATTGGGGGGTTTTTCATTGAAGGTAATGAGTTTGGTACCCTTCCAAATTTAACTATGTATATTTAATTGTTCTTTTGATGGATGTCCTTTAAAATATTAATTTCCAATGGTTAATTATTTTATAATATCTATTTTATAGATTAATTGTTAACTTTTATCCCATAATTGATATAATATATATTTTGATTTGTATATTTGGGTTTTTAAAGAGGGTTTTCTAAATGGTGATGGATTTAGTAAACATGATTTGTTTGAAAAAATAGATATACATGTTTTAGTGGTTTATAATGGATATATTAAAATTTTTCATAATTATTTTTACCTTTATAAGTGTTTTTTTTATATTTTCATTTTTTAAAAAAAAATTATTTTCAAAAAACTATTTATGTGTAGACCTTGTGATGTTGATTAGCTTCCCTTGAGTAACACAAGGGATGACTAGGGTATTAATATTTCTACTCAAAAGGGCCACAAGGGACAGTGGGGAGAAAATCCATGAGATATTTTAATATGTTCAAGAGACACTGACAGCCTTTGATGAGAAGTCTGAAAGATATTACATTTGACTTCATTGAGAGTACCCATTGAGTTGGGTTTACAGAAGACAGTGAGTGTTTACCACAATTACTCTTTATGCTCACATTAATTTTCAACACACTCACATTAGACACATATAGTTAGGTAAAATATTACACCTTACTCAGGACAAGATTAGTTTTATGTGGTTATTAATTACAATATTGACATAGTTAATGTGACTAAAATTTAAATTATTTATAGAAAACCCTTTCATGGAAAAGTTAGAAAACACACAATTTTACAAGGAGGAAAGGCCACCCAAAATATCACAATATTATGAAATTATAACTTAATCCAATTAGATGTTTCCTCATTAATGAGTTTCCATGAGATAGAGTGCACCTGTGTATCTAAATTATGAGAAATGATGTCTTCAATGAAATATTCCAGTAAGCCACAAGTTTGTGTTTACTCCTTTTTTACTTATATTCAGTTCATTAAAACCCATTATTTGTATTGGGTCTTGTTTTTCAATCCTCGCATCCTACACACTATTCATACAATGGTAAGGGGCCTACACATCATATTTTCTTCCTATTTAGGAGTAACATTGATAAAAAAAATCATGCACCATTTATTTTTCAGAATGAACATGAAGTCCCATGGATTTACATTTAAGACTATTTTCTGCACCAATGTTTTTTCACTAACTATGCCTGAATCATCCATAACACATTCATATGTACCATGAATGTTAGAACTAAATGTTGGAATGTATTCCAACTCATTTTCATAACATTTTTTTACCATACATATTTTTCATTGGGTTCGAAAGATAGGAGTAGTACCTCACCATATGTTTTTCTTTCAAATGACCATGGTGAAACCATGTAGATCCATATCTGTCTATGTATCACTTTGTACTTGTTCATTAATAGAATTATCTGGATCCTAATCCAAGCCCTTAAGAACAGAAAAATGATTATAGGATGTGATGACCTCCAGCCCCTGACGCACGCCAACACATTCCAGGGGAACTGGAAATTTGTTATCAATAATTTTTTCACTGGCATGCTCTTCATTCAAGGATTCACGCACAAGCGTATCAACACTTCTTAGTTTCACTATGCCTCATCCCATGAACTATGGATAAATATTGAAATCCTCCAATACCAAACATAAAGGATCCACCCCAATAGTGTTGCCATTACATTCGGACAACTAATCAACCACTTCATTACTTAGACTCAAATGGGCCAATTTCACTTGATTATTGGCAGCAATATCCTAAACTAGACCAGTATTAGCCCCAGCACTCACTGTTATTCAATTTCGGCTTCCCAAGCCATCATTCACCTCAAATTTGAGTGAAAAACCATTACAAGTAACCCCTCTGACCAGAGTATCTCCTATAGTGCCTTCCAAATCAAGTCTCAACCTATTTAATATTTCAGTGATAGTCGGTTCAGAAGGAAACACAGATGCCTTCTTGTGCTAAACTACTAAATCAAAAGAACCATTAGTCATAGCACTTTCACCAACAATAATTCCACACTAGATATTTAATCATGGTATCATGCAACACCCACCAGAAAGACCAACTAAGGCTCGAGTCACCTGAATAGCCCTATTTCTCATCCCCTAGTCATCCATACATTCATGTTGTTCCCTAGTTTCGTGCATAAGGAACATAACTCATTCCAAGACTCAAACACCACAAAAATATTCTAACAAAACTCTTCATCCATGTCATTCTAGAATAATTCATTAGTTTCTTTAGATACATATACATCGACACACACCAAGAGAAGGATCATATGACACAATAACTTGATCCTACTATCCAAATAGAGATATCAAACTACTGTGTTTCCTAGTATATGAATAATCAATGGATTTTGAAAGGTGATAGGAATCTACAAATAAAACTTACCCAAACCACCATTTTTTGATGAATCCCATTGCATATGAAAACCATAATACCATTTAACTATATGAAATAATGGGTATAATAAATCCAATGAGCACTTAGCCAGGTGAAAATCATGTCATCTTCAGAAGAAAATCTGATCATGATATGATTAGAGTCCAGCAACCCAGCCCTATATCATTTTAACAGACCTCATGTTTCATAAATCCAATTATCAAATAAATCAACCAATGGTGGTGATGATTAATGTTTTAGATAACGGTTAAATAGATAAGAGATGATGCCTCAGTGAATTCTTAATTTGAGATCGATATTTGCGGGAAATCATCAAAGCATTCAATAACATTTGGGCATAGAAAAATATGGGAGAAAGAATGAAATAAGTCATGATTATAGAAGGGAACGATGGGTGTTGTGCGAGTTCCAATGAGAAGTAGTAGAGGAACATCCCCCTCCGGGGGGAGGGGCCAGAGCAGCCATCACTACCTAGGGGTCTTTTCCACCCCACTCTGAAATTATTTGTGAGACACCATATGCTATTTTAGTTTCCATTTATTTGGTGATATGATGAAAATGATGTGTATTCATACTTGTATTTTTTATAATAATTTTATGTTGATTATATTGTTTTATTATAAATTTGAATTCATCTATTGATAATTGTTAGTAAGGATTGAGAAAACCCCATTTTTTAAAATTGATATGGATTTAATTGTCTTTCGTTATGATAATTTTTTTCAAAATATAAATGTTTGAAAAAGATTAATCATACTTTTTATTAGACTGTCTGATTTTAATGAAATAAATATATTTTTAGATGTATCTTATTGGTATTTATTTCCAATAACCTATATATTCCTCTCTGTGTTTTTGGGCTACCCTTTAAAGGAAACAAGTACTACCGAGTGAAAAATACACATAGGTCACCCATCTTGATTATCATGTATATTATTTTGTGAAAGAAACATAAAATCACAAGTCTAGATCATGGAGTGATTTTTTTGTAACATGTATAAGTAGCTATATATCATGTTAGCTCAAGAATCCATTTTATGGATTTGATATTTTGACATGAGATATCATTCATATGTAATTTTATGGAATGTTACATATTTGATATTTGTTATTTTATATTCTATAACCATTATTACATTTCTCTATATTTTCTATTATATATGTTGACTCCCATTAATTTTTTTCAATCCACTTTCATGAATGGGTCGTACTTGTTTACCATGGTGAAATTCATTCCAAAGATGTTCTTTTTTATGATCAAAACTTACCACTATACAACATTAATCAGGAATTCACTTTAGGACATACAGTTTGATGGTTTGGGATATTGGTTGGGTGGACTTAGGTAAAATTATTAGTTAATAAACTATATTGTCTCTTAGGTGTAACATTCATAGAGTTAACACCATCATATATTACGACTCTCATAAATGTTTCTTCACTTATTGGTTACTTCCATCTAGTTAACTAATTATCATTACCCAGTTCATTGGAAATCTATAACAGAACCAACCAAAATATATTTGACAAGGTCACACTTGGATTTGGGTTAGTTTTATGATTCAAATTTCATTAATAATTTCAATTTACCATATCATTGATCAAAATTAAAACGTTTTTGAATTTTATAAATACTCTCATATAATTATTTTCCCATATTAAAAGAAATGGATTAACTAATAACAAAATTAATACATTATTGTTATGCTTTAAGAGAATGGAAGTGAATGGTTTTGTAATAATCATAACCCAACTAGAATTAGAAATTATTAATTGATGTTTACATTTATAAAAATTTCATTAAAAGAATATTTAAATGGAATCTAAAAAAATATTGCAAATTCATAATTCTCTCTTTCGCTTTAGAAACAAAAAAATCCCAAAATTCTAAAAAATTGAATTAATTTTAAAATAATATATATATATATATATATGTAATGTATTTTTCATTAAAATTAATATATATCTCACTAAAAAATTCTATTCATGTATTAGATTTTTTTAAACTGATTAATCTGAAAAAGATATAATGAGAGTCAAATGTGACCCACATGGAGAACCTTTAAAAATCATTAAATATAAATATTTATTCAATGATATTGGAAAATAAATTTTTCATCCCATTTATTTTACAAAATAAACATTATTCAAATAACATAAATAACATTGACTACAAATTTTCAAAAATCATTCAAAAAAATTAAAATAATATTTTTAGTGAAACTCATTAACAATATTTTTGAATCTATAAACGATTTGAGAGAAATAAATTATATAGGAAAATAAAATTCCGTTAGAATTATTAGTGTCATGATACCATATTTTAAAATTAATTATATATATAATATCAAGTAATTAAGGTGTATCATTCAAAACAGGTCCCAAATAATGATGATAGAGATGTGATATAGTTTCATATTATATAATTTTATAAATAAAATACAAAATTTTATTAATATTTTCATGATTTTAAAATACACATATATTTAGTTAATGAATCTATGAAGAGTCATTAATAGTGTTTCAAATACCCCAAATAAAATAAAACATCATACATAACATGGGATATGCCACAATGAATTTAATCAAGATCATTTAATCCCATCAAAATACTATAATATTTGAAACAATATCTCAAGAATTAGTTATCATCAAAAGAATAATAAATATAATTATAAAATAGACACTCATTAAAAATATCACAATATTAATTTTATAAACATTATAAATGAAATTTTTTCATAATAAGAAACAATTATAAAAAATAATATTGATACAAATTATCCTTATTAACATAAAATCACTAGTGTATGAGCTAAAAATTAATGTGATTATGTGTAGAAATCAAAAATACAAATATTTTTTGAAATAAATGTTAATATAATTAGTTTTCATTGGACACATAACCATGGGATAAAAAATTTACCAAATAAGTGTTATTAAATATGAATGGAAATTGAGGTAAGAACCCTCATACATTAAGTGTATACTTGATATATATGTCATTTCTCATATATAATAACAATACATTAATTATTAAACTATTTGATGAAAATTTATAGTTTTAATAACATATCATTTTAATATATTTTTTTCAAATATTTTAGTGTAATTTTGAATTGAAAATCTGTTAAATTTATACTGCTGTTTCGAGGAATTTTGGTTCATAATAGAAAACTAATTTTTGTAAGTAGATCATGGTAGGAGAAGTCCTTGTTACTTCATATAGAATATATCAATAATGAAATAGATATTATTATTTTAAATAAAATACATTTTTATACCCATCCATGAAATTTAGTCGTGAATTATAATATGAATCACCTAATGAGGTGGTAGTCCACACATATACATGAGAAATGTTAATAGTTTTAATTTTTTGAAAAATAATGAAAAAATTAAATTATTAATTTTAGATCATAATTATCAGGTTTTAGACATAAAAATACTTCATTAAATATATAATAATTACCATCAATAAAAATTGTGTTTTTATAAAATAAATCATCTAGCTATGTGGAGATAGTATTACGTTTATACTAACATGTGATGATTCTGTTTTTAATGATAAAAATATTATGAAGATACATGATATATTATATTAATAATATAATAATTATTTCTTGAACAACTTATATATAACATAAAAATCATAACAAATATACTTGATATGAGTATATGATAATTGAATTACATTATTTCGTGTGATATTAGTTCAAACAAATCCATAACTGATGGTTTTATTTAACATTTAATAGAAAATGAGATAAATATTGTAATCAGATTAGCATAAAATTTAATTATATTCTATATAATTTTTTTATTGTTAGTATAAAATTTATCGATGTAGAATATGATGTAAAAAGAAAATTATTAGTCCAGATAGTCACCTTAAATTTTAAGAACCTACATTGGATATCTCCTTATGGTCCCTTAGTTGGGTCTATTAATAATATACAGACCATTATAATTTTGATAGGGAATATATGAAATGTTTTTTCATGGTTATCATATATATTTTTTATAAAGATTTGGGAATGGATGAGGGGTCGTTTCCTTTTATAAATCATGGGTCATGTAGTAATGTTCATACATAATTTATTAAATTTCATTAAATTAATAACCATGCCAGTTTGTAACAAATTGATATATTTATAATATAACTTGACTATATTCGAAAATAAAGTCATATATTATTATTTGCGGATGATTATGTTATGTTTTAACAGTAATATATTATTTTTAATCCTTTATAAATCAAATTAAATAATTATTGTGAGAATAAAATTTTTACACATTATGGTCCATGAAATTTATTATTAAAAGAAATGTGACCAATAATTTGTAAATTTTATATATTATTGAATATATTTGAAAAAAATTTCTTATATTAATTTATTTATTAATTTTAATTTATATAATATGTATAATTCATTAAAAATAACATTTCTGTCAGTTTTTTGATACAATCTTATAATTTGAATGCAAAAAATATCATATTGGTAATGTAATTAATATAAAAAAATTTTAAAAATAAATTAATATTTTATTTTTATCTATAAAATTATCGTAAAATATTAAAAAATCAAAAATATTTATTTTAGTGTTTTTATATCATATCATATTTTTCTATATCTTGCACAAGAATGTTTTCATCATAGCATATAAATTTTTTGTACTTATTACACCACAAAAATTTATAAATATGTATCTATAATAACATAATATTATTCATATTAGAGATAGACTTTTGTAACATTTGATAACTTTTTTATTCTTATTATAACATTTTATTGTTTTAAAAATCATGGATTCCACATTCTGGAATTTTCATTTAATTAAATTAACAAAATGGTATTTATCAACTAAAAATGGGAGAAATTGACATATTTTGAAATATATGAATCTGTTAGTCTAATTAAATTCATTAAATTAATTATTTTAATGTGTATGTATTATTTTTTATCCTTCTTATATGGTTTTATTATTTAATATCTTATTCTACCATTTATCCTAGTGATATGTTTTAGTGTGGTTATTATTTAATTTAAAAAATGAATATGGACTATTTAACAATTATTTAAATTATTATAATATATATAGAACATATTTAATCAAATTAATTCCCAATAATTTGCAAAAATTAAATTTATAATAAACAAAAAAATGCGTTGAAATAAATATTTCCAAAAAAATACCGCATTATGTATAAATATTTCATTATACCAAAATAGGGAATAATGTCATTTTAAAAAAAATTTAATGAATTATTTTTTATCAAAATTAACAATTAAAATTTTAAAACTAAATTATGATAAAATGGTCATTTTTTTAACTAAATCAAAATGATTTTTTTCTATGAAATTAGTAATTTTTAAATATTTATTGACAAAAATATTTTTTCTTACAGAACAAAATATTTCACATTAATCTATATTTGATATATTGATTAAAAAATATTTAATATCTAAATAATATTTTTTTTAAACTATAGAAATTAAATATAATATTTTTTTAGAAAATGAAATAATAAATTTTTTAATTGAACGTATTTTTTGAAAATAAAACTTTTCTAAAAATTGAGTGATTTTTTCATATAAATAATAGCAAAAATTTTATTTATAAGGAAACAATATAGATATTTCAAAATATAATTACTCATATTCATACCATCCAAATCAACAACCAATCTAAAATAATATTATTTAAAATAATATTATTTCATGAACTGTTTCAACTCGATGTTGTTTGTTATATAAAAAATGAAATTGATTATTATTTTAATATATCAGGGTAATAAATAATCCCATATTTAATAAATTTATTACTCTAACTTTTATTTCAAAAATTTTAACTAGAGGGGAAAAATTTAAAAACAACCTCTTGAAATGCCACATCATTGAAAGGGTAATGAAAAAAATCATTTCGAAAATAGTGAAAAATAAATATGATGGGAATATAAAATAACACATAACAAGGTTTCAAAATTGGATAATATTAGTTGGGGTATAAAATATTAGACTGAAATAGAAAATTATTTTCAAAATATTTCTACGGTGTGATTTAATGAAATTATAATAGAGTTTATAAAAATAAATTAATGAATTAACAAGATAGAAAGAAAACCATAAATTCGAAAAAAAATTATTAAAAATATTGAAAATTTAACTATTGATGTATTATTTCATTATCCTTCTTATAAAAATTTGAAAAAAAAACATATGCGATTTTTGAAAAATCCTTAAATGAAATTTTATCCGTTGGGTGTTTGTTTTAACGTTTTTCCAAATATATCATGTCACATATTCTAAGTGATGAGTATCGATGATTAATCATTCTAATCAATAAAGCACCACCATTTTTAAGTTCATTAGATCTCAATAAAAATAATTAGAGAATTTATAAAAATAATAATACTTTATAGGATGAAACAATACATTTATCTATTAAATTAAAAAAATCAATTTATATTATTTCATTAATAAATAACCTCATATATCAACTAACATTAATTTTATCGACATTAACAAATTTTTTATCATAAAGTGAAATTTCATTTGATTCATCTTATATCCCCAAAAATGTAATGATCATGTTAAAAAAATATTTCATGTTAACTCTATTGATATACCTAAGGGTAACTTCTACTTAAACCAAATAAAATATCTCCAAAAATATCATTAATCACTTTAAAAGAACATTTCATAAAACCTAAAAATGGGGGTATATGGAATTTATCTTTTAATCAACAGAAAACATATAAACACAAGATATTAGTCATATTTATTAATTTAAAATTACATTTAAACATCATAATATTATATTTTATGTAAACACCATTGTAATACCAAGAGTATGATCCCTAAACTCAAACTCCCAGATTTGGTGCTAATAATAAAAGATTTAAGATTATAGATTTGATAAAAATTTATGAGACACAATTTTTTCCATCCAAGACAGCAAACATCAATTTTAAATATTGGATCACATACATAAAGAAAGATATTTTTCGATTCTCATTTTGGTGAATTACGATAAACTATTTCTTAATAATAACCAAATCCTCAAGTGAATTTTTTTCCTATTATGAAAATATTTTCTTATTTATAAATAATCCTTCAACATCCCCCAGAAAATTCATAATACAATAATTTATTGTTGAAATAAAAAATTTAATATCACTCATTATAACTCATGGAAATTGAAAACATAAGAAGAATAAGCTAAAACTATTAATATCTGTAAACATAATATTTAACAATTTAATGTCATCAGTGATCATAAGATGATAACAAGGGTATGCTAACATAATCAACTGGAAATATCATAGAATTAGGGAATTCAAACCCATAAAACTTTTGACCATAAATCATGATATATTGTGTAAATAATTAACATATCATTGGGTAACTTATTTCAAAAATCATGTTAAATGTGAAGGAAATCATCGACCAAAGGATATATTTGAACTAATAGATTGAAATAAAATACTATGAATGTATTTTGAACCATTAAACATTCATCTTGGAATCAATTATCGTGATAATTAAATTATTTCCGTGGATTATACATCAAACAGAAAACATATTTGTATCATATAAATATTAGATATCTTTTTCATCTTAAAGGAAAATCATAAATGCACTGCCTCATCAGAGTAACATCCATTAATAATACTCTTACACATTAAAAAGTTCAATATTGGAAAATAATAAATTTACCCATAACATATCAGACAGTTAAACTTATGTATTTCATATCAATACTGAATTATGATTTTGGTATCAATTTCCTATTACAATATCCTTAAAAAAACTCTTCGATTCTCTTACTTTATAAAAACATTTATATCATTAATTATATTTGAAAAAAAAATTAATTTCATTGTGATTTCCTAAAAAACATCATAAATCATTCATATAAATGAATTGATTAGTATTATTTTTTTATATCACTAGAATAGAATATGAATAATTAAACAATTATAAGATGGATGCATATTACTTTATGAGAACATTTAAAATATTTCATGGAAAATAGTTCTAAAATACCATTTTTATTTGTGTAACATCATTCAATAAAAAAATATTGCAAAAATTTTTAAATTAAAAATAACCCTAGAGCTATGTAAACCATTTAAAAAAATTATGGTAAGAATATCAATTCAAATTATAAATTCTAAAATTAAATTATCTATTCAAAAATTTATAGTGATATTCTATATTTATTTGTGAAGAGAAAATTAATAAGTATCTTTTCTAGAAAATTTTAGGATCAATTCAATGATTTCAAAAAAAAATTGTAAATATTTTTTTTACTAAATAAAAGTGTTTAAATTAAATTAATAATAAGGACTAAGAGTTTTACTAAATGTCTTTATATCCTTTAATGAATAGTTTTTAATGAAAACCCATTAAAAAAATTTAAATCCAAAACCCTAATGAAAAAAATAATATATGATTGAAAAAAAATGCTATTAATATAAAAAATATGCATGACATAATATTTTTACTATAAGTATATTAAATATATAATTTAGTATAGGTTCCTCAACTAAAATATCTCGGATATTGATGATTGAGTTGAGAAAACACTGAAACATAGAAAATATTTAAATGGAAAATACACTGATCGAAAACCATAAAAGGATTCATTAGAAACCATATTTTCCATGAATGAATATGTGGAATAAATTATTTGGAAATTATATAGTCCATATATAATAATACACATTGAATAACCTAAATTAAGTCTCAAATAATTTTAATTAAGATCATAATAACCATTGAAACATTTATAACATTTAAATAAATATCAATTGAAGGATAAAATTAGACAATAACATTAAATATCCTGATTAAATATTAATTGATGGTATAATATGCAGATAAAAAAATATACAAGTATGTAAATTTTTTAGGTTCATAATAAAAAGCCTATATAAATGTAACAATATTGTGATAAATAATATTTAAAATTAATATACTAGTTATGATATCATTAATCATTGAAGAGAATATGTTTAAAAATTGGTGAAAACATAAATATTTTTAATAAATAATATAATTAGAGGTCATTTAATGAAATGAAATTTAACAAAAATTCAGTAATTTGTTGTTATAAAACAATGAATGGAAATAGAGTTAAAAATCCATTCACTAAAGACCAAGCATGCTATAAATGTTCTTTAATGAAATTATAAAAAATTATATTAACTATTTAAATATTATATATAACATCAAAGGCTTTTTATTTTTTTCATTATAAGATTTATTTACGTTATTTAAATTAAATATTTATTAAAATTATAGGTTGTGTCCCCTTATTCTTTATTGAGGACATTGGATTCGAAATCTCATTAGAAAATTTGTAGGTGTATCATGGTAAAAATGGTTATTTTCACATAATAATATAATAATAATATTATTATTATTATTAATTTTATAAATAAATTATTATTTTATTATTCTATATTAATTTTTTTTATTCAAAATGAAATTCCTCAGCTCGTGAGGAAGTTGTATGCATGCATACATGGGTGATGTTTTTTATTTCATTAGATAGAAGACTATAAAATAAATATCTATTAACATTATTTAACAATTATCAAGATATAAACATAAAATTTCGCTATTAACTGCATCACCGTGACCACCCATAGAGGATAATTTTGAAAAAGAATGTACATTTATACATGGATATGGTAGCCTGAACATACACTCAAGTAATGATTCTATTTATTGTATGTCTATTTGTAAAGAGATAATTGATATAATATATTTATTTTTTCATAATTATTTAACTACTGTAATATATATATATATATATATATATATATATGCAAATTAAATCCATTATAATAACCATCCATGAAAGGAGGTGATGAGAAATTAAATACAGAGGTTCGTGAGGCAGAAGTCTACATGTATGCATTAAATATTGTTTCCCTTACTGATTGATGGAAAATGATATTAATATGGTCATAATATCAAAATAATAACATACCATTATATATGTGATAATGATTATATTATATTTAATTGGTTTGGAAATGTTGATGTAGTTAAAACAGTAAGTGAAATGGAAACAATCATTTGATGTTATTACCAACACATTGAAGAAAATCCTTTAGATCTTCCACTAATGATCATAGAGAAGACCATTTATGAACACCATGATATAATTAATGTTTATAAATTTTACACATGTTTGTGTTACTATTTATCCTTTACCTGTTATATTTATTCATACACAATCCTTGTTTAATAATTATCATGGTTATAAGTTTTTTACACATTTGGGGCTATCGACATTACAAGAAAAATATTACTAACCCAAAATTTGAAAACAGGTTTTATCATCATCATATATCATTCAATTGGAAAACTATAATATTATATTGATTTTTAATTTATTAAAATAATTAAATATGTCTCGTTAAATACAATTAATGGAATTATTGGTCTATTAAAATATATTAAATTTACAAAATATCCAGATAGTAATTTAGTAAAAATATAAAAAATTTATGAACTAAAAAAAATTACATCTATCTTTAATATTTATTTTTCATTATAACATACCAAAAAATCTTACTTTTAAGTTTTAAATATTTTTTAAATGATTTTCTATATCTTATTCAAGCACTATATCAGTTTTGTGTAATCATTTAATGTAATATTATATTTAATATTATATATTTTATACAAAAAATGTAAAAATTAAATATATATATTAATCTTGTAAATAACCGCTTATAACAATACATTAGATGATTTTACCCCTTCAAAAAATATTATAGAAATTAAAATAAAAGATGATATATTTTGGAATTTTACTTTAATAAAATTATGATAATGGTTTTTTACCAAGTAAAAAAGGAATAAAATAAAATATTTTAGATTATATTAAAGGGTGTTTTAAATAAACTCTTAAAATTAAATATTGTAACGTTTAATGATGATTTTAAATTCCAATTCTGTCATTTTATCCATTTCTTCCCATTACCCCCTCAATTGAGGAAATTAATTTTCCATTGTAACTACTAATTATAATAAAATTAAAGTTGAAATATTTATAAAATATTTGTAAATGATGATTAAAAATATTTCATGAATTTTTTCAATTTCATTAATAATAACTGGAAGAATGTATTTTTATTATAAATACACAAAACAAGACAAAAATAATTTTTCACAAAAAATATGTTTACACATTAAAAATGGTTACACAAAAATTTACAATAATATAATTAAAATATAAATTATTCACATAATTATTAATCATAGAAAACTTATTAAATATTAAAACAAAATAAAAGTACACAATAATTTTTCAATATAATAATGTACAAGATTATTTACAAAAACGTTGTTTTCTCACTATTCACTGAAAATTCAATTTTTCCCAAAAAATACAAAAATATAAGAAGATGAATATTTTGAAATGATGATTTTATAATTGATATCATTTTTAAAAAAAAAATTACTATTATTATAATTTAATTATTTTATTTTCACAAAAAAAACTCATTTTTAAAGAGAATGTTTTTTAAAGCATAAAATAAATATATTGTTATTTATTTGTATTTAATAAGTATTAATAAAAATTTGCATTAGTCAATCATTCTTAATTTTTATAATTCGATGGATATTATTATTTTAAATCAAATAAATTTTTTACCCATTAATGAAAAGAAGTCAAGAATAATAATTTACATCGACTCACAAGGTGGTTGTCCACACATATAATTGATTAATGTTCAGATATTTATTTTTATGAAAGAAATTGAAAAACCAAAATTTTATCATTAAATAATAATTATAATTTTATAAAAATAAAATAACTCCATTATATATATAATTAGTACATTCGATGAAAGTGGTTTTTTGGAAAAAAAATTCCATTGTTATGTAGAGATCGTTTAATGTTTATACTCACATGTGATGATTCTGTTTTTAATTATTGAAATAGTTTGAAGGTACGTGATATGTTATATAAATAATAAAATAACTATTTTATGAATATTATATACATATATATATATATTAAAAATATCATAATTAAAATCCATTAAATTTTCTTATGGGAATTGAAATACATCAGTTTGTGAAACGTTAGTCCACATGAACGCACAACTGATTGTTTTGTTTTACATTTAATGAAAAAAGAGAGGAATATAATGATGTTATTAACATAAATATGTAATTATAATTTATATAAATATTTTTTTTATATTTTAATGGTTGTGGTAAAATTAATGGATATAGAAGAAGAAGTAAAATGAAAATTATCAATTAAGGTGGTTAACTTAAATTAAAATACCCAACTTTGGATCTATATTTATGATCCCTAAGGTTAGTCCATTAAAAAATGAAAATATTTATAATTATTATAAGGAATAAATGAATTGGTTTTTGAAGGGTGTTTTTTATTTTTCAGTAAAATTTAAGGAAATGGATGAGGAGTCTTTGCTTTTTTAAATAATGGGAGGGCCACAGTTATACATACATAATGTATTAAATTTATATAAATTAATTAAAATGTTAGTTATTAACCAAATAAATATATTTATAATATAAAATTACTATATTTATTAATTATATCATATCATATTATTTAGAAAATATTAGGTAATTTTTCAACAATAATATTTTAGTTTTAATCCCCTACAAACCCAGATAAATTATTATGGTGATAAAAAATTTTTCACACATGAGGGGTCATGAAAGATGTAAAATCATAGTTACCAAAAGAAAAAAAAAATTTCAAATTTGTTAATATTAGTGGATTAAATATTAATTTTAATTTAAGGAGGATGCTATGTTTGATGGTGGACCTGATACGCAACAATGGGTTTCATTGAAATCGTACGTTGCATAATAATAATATAATATTATTATTTTAAATGATTTTTAATTCTTATACATTTTTTTTGGTAATGAAAAAAAAGAAATACAATATGATTATACATGTTTTTTAAATGTTATAATATTTTTCTAATAAATGTTAGAGGGTTAAAATGTGAATGGATCTAATTTTAAGAATAATTTAAATTAAAGGTTTCATTTACCACATTTTAATGGAAAAACAACTGAAATATTGTTTTTGGGGTCTTTTATATATTATATTTGACAAAATAAATTTCCTCTTCCGAATCGGGACATCAAAATTCACTTTTAATACAGTTTTGGTATTTTCAAGAATGATTTTATTTTTGTGGTTAATAGTGGGAAATATTTTATTTTAATACAATACTTCCTTTTAATCTAATTTATTTATATAGTTAGATTAACTTTTTAATTGTTTTTAATGTTTAATTAGAATAAAATTTTACCATTTTATCTAATTTTTTTCATTGTATGTAATTTTACATTGAAATTAGATGTAAACAATTGTCAATAGTTTATTAGATATTCTTTCTTAAAAACACTTTTTTTGTTTTAACAGTGGGAATTAATTTAAAATTAATATCTACCACTTTTTTTATTGAATTTATAAAATCATATTCCATATTTTGAATCCATAGCTCAAAATTTTGAAAATATGTACCTTTTATTTTTTGTCATTTTAAATATTTACTACAGTAAAAAATTTATTTATCATCATTAAAGGGTAAATCCGGTAAATAAAGGTAAAAATATTATTATAATAATATAAAATTTCCCTAACATGTTTCCTAATCCAATTGGTGGATACATATCGTACGATGGGCATCCTTGGGTAGAATTTGGGACTCCGTGGATTCACATAAGAGTGATAATGACAATTAATGTTAATTAAATTAATGTAAAGTCAAAATGACATAAATAAAAAAACATTTAGTAAATTAATTTTTACAAGGAGTTATATAAGATATTTTTTTGACCATAAAAATTAATTGGAAATATAAAAATATTTCCCATATCATGGTATTTTTTTATAATTTTTATACATAACATAAATAAAATTATTTATGTCACAATAATGATGCAATGTTTACCTCATTAATAAATGATTTAAATAAATAATATTATAAAGATTAAAAAAATATCCAAAACCTATAAAATTCTTATTAGATGATTTTATTTCTACCATGTGTCTTATTTTCATTGACTTTAATAAGTTTTTCACCTTTAGAAACCGAAAATCATTAAATAATAAAATAATTTTTTCACACATTCCTAAAGAGCCTATCCGCCCCTTATAAAAATCCCTCACCTCTACCCCATTCCTCACAACCCTAAAGACCCTTAGCTCATCCATACCCTTACTAATTAAGCTTTCACGCTCCATATCTTCTACATAGAATGCTTAACTTAGTCAGAAATCACTTGAAGAAGTGCCTTTGGTTCAAACCAAAGAGAGTTACCCAAATTAAAGGTAACGATTTATCTTAAATTCGTTTCTATTATTTTACTTCTCCAACCCTTAAAAACTTCTTACTATTTCATTTTATATCAACCCCAATATCCTAAATATTAAAGAATGTGGTTATGTTGAGGATTTAAAATACCCATACACACACCTCTATCTAATGAGTAAAGAACATACTGTTTCTGTGAATGGGAAACTAACACCTCACAAAACGATGATTGCTAAATTATCTCCTACCACCTCTCATGGTGGCCATTAAGATGAAAATTCATTTATATATGATATATATTGTGTTTATATTCCTTTATTATTCTATATTTTTTATTTCATTCCTTTATGGTTTTGATTATGTGTAAACGTAAAAATTTCATTTGAGGAAGTGCCAACTATTCCCCCTTAAAGTAATATGACTCGTGAATGAAATATGTGGGATGAATAAATAATAGATTAATCGATATTATATATTCTATTATACTGTAATTATAATATATATTTGTATCATTATTTTTTAATTCCATTAAATTAAGAAATATGAGTGAATGTTGCATTCATGTGCACGTACGGATTACCGTCTCCCTGAACAGTGCATTTCATTTCTAACATCCAAATATTATATACTATTATAAATACATGTATATACTTGTTATATAAGATATATATGACATCTAAATCATGAATTTAATTATTTATATAATAACTTTTAACCACATGAACAACTTGTTATTATAAGAAGTCTATTTTGACTCCAGTACCAAATATATAAAAAACATCCACTATTAACATAAATGATTTCATAATGTTTATATCATTTTAATAAGTGATATAAAAGGAATAATAAAAATGAAAATTTTTCTTATACAAGTATAAATTATCTTTAATTTATTATTCAGGAGATTAAATAATGAACGGGTCAAGTCGGACAACAGGTAATGGAACTTCTTAACCTAATTTCCATTCATTGGGTTGATCATATCTTTCATGTTTATGTCATTCTTTGATTATGTGTGAAATTAATTCTTGTATCTTATCATGTGATTATACGTGATTTATGTGTGCTTATATTGAATACACATAATCTATCTATTTTATTTACAAAATTATTCTATAAGGGACATCATCTAAGTCTGCTTTCATTGAGGCGTATTTTTTTTCTACGCGACATTCTTTTATAAGATGTATAAAAACATTTGAATTTTCATTTAATTAAAATCAAATCGTTTTCTATGTATCATTTTACTAAATAACAAAAAATTAATGTTTCTTTTTAAAAATTTTTGTGATAAGGACCATTCCCCCGCTGTGAGTATTTTTTGATCTCTAGATTCCTTAACAAGCTGTAATGTTTTTAAAGGGAAAATAAATATCATATATTCTTTTACATATTTTGGTATTGAAAATGGATTTATATTGTATTTTTTATGTCAATATATTTAAATGATATATTGAGATTCAAATGTGGAAATGTTATATTTCATTTAATAATGTTTTATGTGTAATGAATATGATATGGTTCATGGGAATTATTACTTATACAGGTGGTTCCATGATAAACCTAGGGAAGGTAAGGCTGAGATTGCTTTACAATGCATTAGGTAATGTGAAAGAGGTAAAAGTGAATGTTTCACATAAGATATTTATGAAATATACTGTTATGGGTATTTTAAATGTAACTCCCTACATAGCTGTGACAGCTACAATGTAAGTATGATATAGATGTCACAGGTTACCTTTATGATTTATGTTTCCTATGTGCTATTTATAAAATCATAGAATTTAATGAGGTATATTAAAGAGATTATGTTAAGTATTTAATGATGAACTAATGTTTTCATTCTTTGTTTTATTACACTTACCGAGCTTCTTATGGTCATCCCATTTTTTGAAATGGTTTTCACAAGACCTAATGATGAATAGGGTTAAGGATGGGAAAAAGAAAAATTCATGATTTCTATGACATGGGACTCGACATGAATCTTTTTTTATGTGTTTTTATTTTTATGAAAAAAATGGAAACTGATTTGAAGTGATTACCTTGTAATTTTTGAGATTTAATGTAATAGTTATGGAATAATTCACTAAAACTCGATACCTAAAAATATCCTCAATGTTAATTATTCATTTAATTCGTGATTATGTAATGTTTAAGGTCGGGGCCTTATAGTTGGTATCAAAAGATAGTTTATATAACATAAGGAGTTAGGGTATTGTTAAATTAATGTACATAAATTAATTTATTTTAACATTGAAATGATATAACATTTATAGATTACCATGTTTCATCGCCTAAGATATTTCTATGCTCAGAATGGTTTTTTGTAGAGGAGGAGGAAGAGAACCTTCTAAATCAGCAACCATAGATGGTTGTAATCGGAATTGAATAGTTTTTTACAGTGATGGCACAATTGACTCAGGCTATAAATAGTGGTGGTATCTGTGCATGAGATCAGCTAGATCAACCACAGAGGAACATGTATGTAGTGGGGAATTTCATGAGGAAAGGTCCCCATCATTCAGAGGATCATCTGACCATGTGCTAGCTAAAGGGAGGAATAAAGTACTAGATAAAATTTTTAATGTCATGGGGTGTTCAGAACATCAAATCTTCAGTCTTATTGTTTACTATTTTTCAGGTGAATCTGATCAGTGGTTGTCAATGGTGAGAAATATGAGGGACAGTGAGGATATTTATGCTCTTGATTGGGATTAAATCAAATTTATGTTTTATGAGAAATATTTTCCTAATGTGGTTCATCAGAGTATGGAAAAACAATTCCTATAATTGAGCCAAGATTATGACTTAGTGGCTTCCTATGAAACCAAATTCCCTCGACTGGAAAGGTATGCTCCCAATTTCATACGAGATATTGATAGTAAAATCAACCGTTTTTTACTCAGGATTAATGCACATTTATCGAAGGGATTTAGCTTCTCATGAGTTCAAAATTTATCAATAACTTGTTCAATGTGTGGACATGGTGGAAATGGAGTTTTACTATGATCATGTATTCTTTCAAAAAGAATAGAATATGAGTTCAAAGTGTAGGAGAAAGCGAAAAACTCATCAATCAAGTCTAATAGAGAGATACTTAAGTTTACAGTTTGCAAAAATTGTTGTAAAAAACATTCTTGGGAATGTCTTTTGAATTCTTGTAAGTGGTACTGATGTGGTAAAATGGTACATAAGCCTCATAATTGCACTAAAAAAGTGCAGGGTAATGGGAAGACAAAATCTAATTTACAATCAGAAAAATGTTTTTAGTGCAATGAAATGGGTCATTTTGAAAAATAGTGTCAAATGAAGAACTCATGTGAGGGAAAGAAAATAGACTATAACAAGAAGGGGTGGTTACGTCCTTTGCAACTACTTAAGAACATATAGGGCCATCAAATGATGGAGTATTTGGTACACTATATGTTTGTTCTGATTATGCCAAAGTGTTTTATTATTCAGGGCCTACACCTTCATTCCTTTCTAAGAATATTTCTAGTAAATTGGGAAGTCCAAATCAAGATATGAATCCTAAACATATGTTAAAAACACCTGGAGAAAATTTTTAAACAAAAAGAAATTATAATAACCTTCTTGTCAATGTGGGTTGAAGGAATCTACCTGCAAACCTTATTGTATTTTCTCTAATATATTTTGATGTTAACTTGGGTATGGATTGGCTTTCTGTTTATCATTCTAAAATTTACTATAGAGATAAAATGGTTTCTTTTCAAAATTATTTTCAGTTTGTGTACATGATTCAACCCTATCTTTTGATAACATATCAGCACTCTAAGAAACTATTAAAAGATGGAAATGAATATTACCATGAAAATATTGTTGAAAACAATGGAACTGCTCATATAAATAATGTTACTAGGGTAAATGAGTACCTTGATGTTTCTCCAAATTAGTTTACAGGTATTATACCTGATCGAGAACTTGAATTTATAGTTGACCTAGTTCCTGATGAAAAGACAATTTCAAAACCCCCTATCGAATGGCTCAAATTGAACATTTAGACATAAAGAAGCAATTGTAGAAGTTATTAGATAAAGGTTTCATTCTACCATGCACATCACCATGGGGTGCTTCAATATTTTTTATTAAAAACAATGATGGTTCAATGAGACTTTATATTGATTATATAGCATTGAATAACATCACTGTTAAGAACAATTATCCTTTTCCTCATATCGATGATTTGTTTGATCAGCTCCAGGAAGTTCAGTATTTTTCTACGATTGATTTTAGGTTGGGGTACCATCAGTTGAATGTAAAGGATGTAGACATTCCAATGAATTTGTTTCATAGTAGATATGTCCATTTTGAGTTTTTAGGTATGCCCTATGGTGTAACCAATGCAACTCCTTTATTCATGGATCTTATTAATATAATTTTTTGAGGGTTCTTGGAAAATATTATGGTTGTGTTCATTTATTATATTTAGTTTTATTCTAAAATTAAAGAAGATCATGAATTTCATTTAATCGTTTTCATGTAATCCTTAAATGAAAAGAAACTATTTTTGAAATTCAGCAAGTGTGAGTTTTGGTTACAACAAATTTCTTTTCTTGGTCACATTGTTTTAGAAAATTGAATAATTGTTGATCCTACTAAAAAAAAGCTTTTAACTAATGGGCAAGACTGACAAATATAACTGAGATCCAAAGATTTAATGGGTTTTTAGTTTATTATTATAGGTTTGTTGATCATTTTCCATGGTTATCTAGTCCAATTAATTAGTTAACTGGAAAACGTGTTAATTTTCTTTGGAAAAAAAGAATGTGATAATTTTTTTCAGGAATAGAAAAGATGATTGGTGAATTCTCTAGTTATGGAACTTATAAGGCCCCAGCCTTAAACCTTACATAATCTTGAGTTATTACAAGATTACACATTGAGGATCTTTTCGGGTTTAGAGTTTTAGAGAATTAGATCTTAAAACTTGCATTACATTCCACATATAAACAATGTGGTTACATAAAGATAGTATTATTCATTCCCATCAATGGAAACATATTTAAAATAAAACATGGATTCTTTATTGACACTTCCTTGACACTATCATCATATAATGTATCTTTCCCTTGACCTGTGAAAAACATTTCAAAAAACTTGGGATGAGCATCAAAAGCTCAGTATGGGTTATAAAAACATGTAAATGAAACATGGGTACATATATACATAAGAATGAAATCATACTTTACCCATAAAACATAAGCACATTAACATACCTCATCAAATCATGAATAAATCATAGAAATCATAAGACATAAAGGTAACTTGAGGCATTCATAACATTCTTACGTAGGGAGTAACCCTCTTGGTTACGTTTGGAATAACCATCACATTATCTTCCCTAAATCTCTTTGGAGAAACCTTAACCTTTCACTCCTTCGCGTTACCCAATGCATTGGAGAGCTATATCGGGCTCACCCGGCCTTAGTTTATCACGGAACAACCCGTATTCATAATAATGCCCAAGAACCATAACATAATCGTATCACATAAAACATGCATAAAGGAAACATAACATTTCCACATTTCAATCACAAGATATCAATACAACACAAAAAAACATTGTTAAAACCATTTTCAATACCAAAATAAAAGAAAAGTAAAACATGGTATTTATTTTTCTTTTAGAAAGAAGGTATAGCTTGTAGGGGAAGCCGAAACTCAAATAACGGTCACAACGGCGGAGAAGTCGTTGTCGCCGCATACATACGACAAAAACATTACCTTTTTTCGTTTAGTAAACGCTTCATATAAAAAATATTCCTTTTGAATAAACGTAAAAGTCAAATGGGTTTATACACCGTATAAAAGAAAGTTGTGTATAAAATAAAATATGCCTCAATGAAAGGAGATTGAGACGAAGTCCCATACCTCGTATCCGACTTGACCCGACCGTTCTTTAATCTCCTGAATAATAAACTTGAGTTAATATATACTTGCTTATGAACCTTTTTCACGTTCATTATTCATTTTATACCATGTTATGAACATCATGTAATCATTTAAGTTAATAATGTTCATTTTGTCGGTATTTGGTTCTTAAGTCAAAAATAGACTTCTTACACTTACATGTTGTTAATTTGGTCAAAGGTTCGTTATATCCAAAATTATATTAATGATTTCGATAACATATATATCATATATATTCATCATATACATGTATTTATAATATTATATCACATTTAGAGGTAAGAAATGAAATGCACCGTTCATGGAGACGGTAAGCTGTACGTACGCATGAACGGTACTTCCATTTCTATTTCATATTTTCCGAAATGGAATCATAATGATATAAGAGTATATTATAATTCCAGTATAATAACATATATAATATCATTAACTTTATCCTTTACACATCCCACATATGGTATTAACGAATCAAATCACTTTCAGGGGGCGGTAGTCCGCACTTCCTAAAATGAAGATATCGTGTTTACCCATAATGGAAACCATAACGTTATGCCCAAAATGAAAAAAACAGAAGCTTAAGGAAAACATGAACATATTATATATCATATATAAAAATAGTGACATCATAATGTCCACCTTTTAAGGTGTTAAATGAGTATTGAACAATCATCCTTTCTGGAGGCAGAATTTCGCCAACCACGGAAACCGTATGTTATTTAACCATTTGATGTAGTTGTGTGAGAGTGTAGCTAAAATAAATATTATAACAACATCCTAGTATATTGAAGATACTGTTTTGGTTACAAAATAAGTAAATAAAAAGAGTTTAGGGGGTTGGAGAAGCAGAATAAAACAAATGAACATGAGAGAATGAATTACCTTTAAAAGTGTAACTCCTTTTGATTTGAGCCTAAAGGCTTCCTTTGAAAGGATTATGCCCAAATGGAATCCTCTAAGATGAGGAGAGGGATTTGGAGAGATTAAATGGGCAGGGGCTGTCCGAGCCAATGGCTTGAGGAGTGTGTGAAATGAGGTAGAGGTGGGGGCCTTTTATAAGAGGAGAGGAGGGGCACTTCTGGAAAGTAAAGATAAGTTACATTATTTTAAACAAAGTTTCGGATTCAAAAGGTCCCAAATTGATATAATTATAGGATAAGGTGATAAGGCTTCTAAATACACTCATCCAATTGGTTTTTGCCAAGTGTAGGGTTTAGATTTTTCATTATCTTTCCATTTTATTTAAACCGTTAAATAATGAGGTCATCGCTGCATCATCATGATGTCATATATAATTTACTTTATTTACAGTATAAAAATTATTAAAAAAATACCATTATGTAGGAAATCCTTTTATCTTTCTAATGAATATTTATAATCAATAATCTGACTTGTATAACCCCGTGTAAGAATTGTTTTAGTAAGACATCTCTTGTTTGTGTCATTTTTACTTTAACATTTAATAAAAAGTTATTTATGTCATTTCCCAACCAAAGTGTCTCCATGGGGTCCCAAAGTTGACTCATGGCTTTTCATGGTCTGCCATGACACAACAAACAAGGTTGGGACATGTTTCTAGGTCATTTCATATTATTAAAGCATTATTTTTCCCTTAAACTACACTAATTACAACTAATCGCGATTAAAAACTTAATAAGTTACTATTCAAAAAAAAATTATTTCAATCCCATTGAACCACATTTTACTTTTAATGACAACCATGTATGTTGGACTTTTTAAATTCAAAACACAAAAGTGTCAAAGTTTCATTTAAACGAAAAATCAGTTTCTTTAACTACCACTTAGTGGTTTCACTATTCATCAAAAATTGAAGTTTTTCAGAAAATTACCAAAAATTCCACCTAAGCTATATTTGATATTCCGAATTCAAAAATGAAGTCTATTTTACAAAATTCAATAAATATATGTCATATTAATTAATTTAATAATTAATTCCAGCTGTCAGAGCAAATAGCGTGTTTTTATGAAACAATAAGTATCAAATGATTGACACAAGTTTAAGTCCAATTTCAAAGTGAAATTGATTCCAATGACCACCATTGGATTAAATGGTAAAAATATATTCTAATTTCACTTCAAAACCAATTCAAAACATAATCTAATCAAATAAATAAATTAGATTAAAAAGAAGTTTTGATGTAAATACATTATTTTTCACTATTCATTAAAAAATGAACATTGTTAGAAAAATACCAAAAATTCACACAAGGTAAATTTTGATATCCCAATAATAAAGAATAAGTTTATTTTGACAAACATAGTTTATAAAATTGTCAAAAGATAGATTCAAAAATGGTTTTCCATCAAAAGGCAGTAAAACAATCTTTTAAAAAATATTAGTGTATTCCATGCTTAAGATTGGATTTATTTTCATTTTAAGCCTCTAAAACACTATCTTAATCATTAATAGACATAGATAAAAATATATAGTATTCATTACTTACATGGGATGTTACATCCTTCCCCCCTTTAGAAAATTGTGTCCCCGTAATTTATTTACTTATCAAATAAATGGGGGTACTTATCCCTCATTGCATTTTCAGATTCCCATGTTGCCTCTTCAATCATGTTGTTTTTCCACAAAACCTTTACCTGGTGAATCACCTTATTCCGTAACACTTGCTCCCTGTGGTCAAGAATCTGGACCGGTTGTTCCTCAGACGATAGGTTCTCTTCCAGCTGAACTACCTCTGGACTCAAATCATGAGATAGATCTAGCATATACTTTCTCAACATCGAAACGTGAAAAACATTGTGTACATGAGATAAACTCGAAGGTAAAGCCACTCGGTATGAAACTGATCCAACTCTCTCTAGAATTTCGTATGGTCCAATAAACCTTGGAATCAACTTTCCTTTCTTAAAAAATCTCATCACACTTTTCCAAGGAGAATCCTTGAGAAAAACATGATCACCTACCTCGAAAGATAGATCCTTCCTCCGGTTATCTGCATAACTTTCTGCCTCCTCTGAGATGTTCTCATGTGTTTCTGAATCATCTGAACATTTTCTGCCATCTCTTCTACCAATTCTGGTCCCATCAACTTCCTTTCACCTACTACATCCCAGAAAGCCGGAGTTCGACACCGCTTCCCATATAATGCCTAAAATGGTGCCATATGTATACTGGAATGAAAATTGTTATTATATGAAAATTCAACCCAAGAAAGATGTTGGTCCCAACTTCCATGATAATCCATAGAACAAGCTCGTAGCATATCCTCCAATGTCTGAATTGTTCGTTCTGACTGCCCATCTGATTGAGGATGAAAAGCTGTACTAAAATTTAATTCAGTACCCAACGACTTCTGAAGGCCTTTCCAAAAGTTAGAAGTAAACCTGGGATGACGATCCGATAAAATGAAGAGAGGAACTCCATGTAACCTGACTATCTCTTTAAGATACAAATGGGAAAGTTGATCAAGAGAGAAAGTATCTCGTATAGCAAGGAAATGAGCAGATTTGGTCAAGCGATCAACAATAACCCAGATTGCATTATTACCTCGAGATGTCTTTGGTAATCCCTCAACAAAGTCCATGGATATATTCTCCCATTTCCACTCTAGCACTAGTAAAGGCTGCAGCATCCCTTTTGGTAACTATCGCTCTGCTTTAACCTGTTGACATGTCAAACACTTCATAGTAAAATCAGCAATATCTCTTTTCATTCCATCCCACTAGTAATACTCCCGAAGATCTCTGTGCATCTTAGTACTGCCAGGATGAACTGAAAACGGAGAACTATGAGCTTCACATAACAACTCTCTCTTCAACTGTGAATCACAAGGCACACACAATCTCTTCCCAAATCTCAAAACACAATCATTATCAATGTTGAATTCAGGCAACATAACTTTCTGAACCAGCTCTACCTTTTTCTGGAACTCACTGTCTTGCTTCTGTGCTTGCTTGATTCTTTCTGATAGAGAAGATCTCACTGATACCTGAAATAAAACAGAATAACTTCCTGCACCAACAACTTCTAGGCCAAAGTTCATCAAATCCTTAACCAAAGGATCACGTTCCAAACGCAACATTGCTAATGAAGTATTACTTTTTCGACTTAAAGCATCAGCCACTTTATTTGCTTTTCCCGGATGGTAATGAATTGTACAATCATAATCCTTGATTAATTATATCCATCTCCTCTGTCTTATGTTTAACTCTTTCTAAGTGAATATATACTTTAAACTTTTATGATCGGTATATATTTCACACTTTACTCCATACAAATAATGCCTCCAAATTTTTAAAGCAAAAACAACAGCAGCTAATTTCAAATCATGTTTAGTGTAATTTACCTCATGAGTTTTCAACTGTCGTGAAGCATAAGAAATTACCTGATCATTCTACATTAGGACGCAACCAAGTCCTTTCAATGAAGCATCACTGTATATAACAAAATCACCATTCCTGGAAGGTTGTGCCAAAACTGGAGCATTCACCAATCTTATTTTCAATTCCTGAAAACAATCATCACATTCTTTTGTCCAGATAAACATAACACCCTTCCGAGTTAGCTTAGTCATTGGACTAGATAACCGTGAAATATTTCTAACAAACCTTCGGTAATAGCCCTCTAAACCAAGGAATCTACGAATCTCGGTTACATTTGTTGGTCTTGGCCATTCTTCCACAACTTTTATTTTTGCAGGATCAACAGTTATTCCATCTTTAGAAACAATGTGACCAAGGAAAGAAATTTTTTCAACCAAAACTCACACTTGCTGAATTTCCCATACAGTTTCTTTTCTTTTAAGGTTTGCAAGATAACCCTTAAATGACTTTCATGCTCATCTTTACTTTTAGAATACACCAAAATATCATCAATGAAAACCACCACAAACTTATCCAAGAACTCATGGAAAATTCTATTCATTGAGTCCATGAATACAGTAGGTGCATTGGTTAGCCCAAAAGGCATTACTACAAATTCATAATGGCCATATCTCGTACGGAATGCGGTCTTCGGAATATCTGCCTTCTTTACCTTCAGCTGATGGTACCCTGATCTCAAGTCTATCATTGAAAAATACTGAGCTCCCTGGAGCTGATACAACTTCATTTGATGGCCCGACATCTTCTGAAGTAGTTACAAAGGATTTCACCACCCCTTTCTGCTTGTAGTCTAACTGCTTCCCATCACTCAAGCTCTTTGTCGGACACTCATTTGCGTAGTGACCCATCTCATTGCACTTATAACATTTCACTAACTGTAAATAAAATTTGTTCTTACCTTCACCTTGATCCTTTTCACTGAAATCACGAGCCTTATGTCCCATCTTACCATATCGGTAGCACTTTCCAGAATTCAGAAGACATTCCCCAGCATGCCTTTTGCCACATTTATCACAAACTAGAAACATAGTTATCTTACCATCAGACCTTTTTGAAGAATTCTTACCTTTCTCCTGCCACCTCGGTCTCTTCTTCTACTGGTTGTTATAGAACACTTAGTCATCGGAAAACTCCATTTCCACCTTCTCAGCACATCGAACAAGCTTTTCATAACTTTTAAACTCATGAGAAGCTAATTCCCTTTGATATTTTGGCTTTAATCCTGAGTAAAAACGATTGATTTTACTATCAAGGTCTCGGATAAAATTTGGAGCATACCTTTCCAATCGAGTGAACCTTTCTTCATAGGTAGCCACTGAGTCATCCTCTTGCCTCAATTCCAATAATTGTTTTTCCATCCTAAGTCGAACAGACTTAGGAAAATACTTCTCAAGAAACATACCTTTGAATTCATCCCAGTCAAGAGCATCAATCTTATCGGCATCCCTGATATTTTTAACCATAGACGACCACTGATCTGCTTCACCCTCCAAACGGTAAATAGCAAGACTAACCTTTTGATTGTCTGAACACCCCATGACATCAAAAATCTTCTCCAGTGCTTTAATCCACCCATCAGCTAGCACAGGGTCAGATGATCCTCTGAATGATGGGGGATGTTGCCTCATGAAATGTTCCACCACTGACATGTTCCTCTGCAGTTGATCTGGCTGATCTCGTGCATGGATACCACCACCATTTATAGCCTGAGTCAACTGCGCCATTACAGCAACAAACTATTCAGTTCCAATTCTGACCATCTCGGGATGCTGATTCGGAAGGTTATTTCCTTCCATATGCCTTCCTAGCACTGCTTCCCTGTTTCCTCTATGGAAAACCATTCTGAACAAACATTTCTTAGATGAAACAACATGGTAATCTTCAAATGCTATATCACTTCAATTTAACCATAAAAAATATTTTTGGATAATCATTTAATAGAATTTTAACTCCTATAGTTATCTAAACCGACCTCTGATACCAACTATAAGGCCCCGACCTTAAACCTTACATAATCATGAGTTATTACAAGATTACACATTGAGGATCTTTTCGGGTTTAGAGTTTTAGAGAATTAGATCATAAAACTTGCATTACATTCCACATATAAACAATGTGGTTACATAATGATAGTATTCTTCATTCCCATCAATTGAAACATATTTAATATAAAACATGGATTCTTTCTTGACACTTCTTTGACACTATCATCATATCATGTACCTTTTCCTTGACCTGTGAGAAACATTTCAAAAAACTTGGGATGAGAATAAAAAGCTCAGTATGGGTCATAAAAACATGGAAAGGAAACATGGGTACATATATACATAAGAATGAAATCATAATTTACCCATAAAACATAAGCACTTTAACATACCTCATCAAATCATGAATAAAGCATTGAAATCATAAGACAAAAGGTAACTTGAGGCATTCATAACATTCTTACGTAGGGAGTAACCCTCTTGGTTACGTTTGGAATACTCATCACAGTATATTCCCTAAATCTCTTCGGAGAAACCTTAACGTTTCACTCCTTCAGGTTACCCAATGCATTGGAGAGCTATATCGGGCTCACCCACCCTTAGTTTATCACGGAACCACCCATCTTCATAATAATTCCCAAGAACCATAACATAATCGTATCACATAAAACATGCATAAAGGAAACATAACATTTCCACATTTCAATCACAATATATCAATACAACACAAAAAACCATTGTGAAAACCATTTTCAATACCAAAATATAAGAAAAGTAAAACATGGTATTTATTTTTCTTTTAAAAAGAAGGTATGGCTTGTAGAGGAAGCCGAAACTCAAATAACGGTCATGATGGCGGAGAAGTAATTGTCGCTGCATACGTACGACAAAAACATTCCCTTTTGTCGTTTAGTAAACGCTTCGTATAAAAAATATTCCTTTTGAATAAACGTAAAATTCAAAGGGTTTTATACACCGTATAAAAGAAAGTTGTGTATAAAATAAAAATGCCTCAATGAAAGGAGATTGAGACGAAGTCCCATACCTCGTATCCAACTTGACCCGACCGTTCTTTAATCTCCTGAATAATAAAATTGAGTTAATCTCTACTTGCTTATGAACCTTTTTCAAGTTCATTATTCCTTTTATACCATGTTATGAACATCATGTAATCATTTTAGTTAATAATGTTCATTTTGTCGGTATTTGGTTCTTAAGTCAAAAATAGACTTCTTACACTTACATGTTGTTAATTTGGTCAAAGGTTCGTTATATCCAAAATTATATTAATGATTTGGATAACATATATATCATATATATTCATCATATACATGTATTTATAATATTATATCACATTTAGAGGTAAGAAATGAAATGCACCATTCATGGAGACGGTAAGCCGTACGTACGCATGAACGCTACTTCCATTTCTAATTCTTATTTTCCGGAATGGAATCATAATGATATAAGAGTATATTATAAGTCCAGTATAATAACATATATAATATCATTAACTTTATCCTTTACACATCCCACATATGGTATTAACGAATCAAATCACTTTCAGGGGCGGTAGTCCGCACTTCCTAAAATGAAGATATCGTGTTTACCCATAATGGAAACCATAATGGTATGCCCAAAATGAAAAAAACAGAAGCTTAAGGAAAACATAAACATATTATATATCATATATAAAAACATTGGCATCATAATGGCCACCTTTGAAGGTTTTAAATGAGTATTGAACAATCATCGTTTCGGGAGGCATAATTTTTCCATCCACAGAAACCGTATGTTCTTTAACCATTTGATGTAGTTGTGTGAGAGTGTAGCTCAAATAAATATTATAACAACATCCTAGTATATTGATGATAATGGTTTTGTTACAAAAGAAGTAAATAAAAAGAGTTTAGGGGGTTGGAGAAGGAGAATAAAACAAATGAACATGAGAGAATGAATTACCTTTAAAAGTGTAACTCTTTTTGATTTGAGCCTAAAGGCTTCCTTTGAAAGGATTCTGCCCAAAGGAAATCTGCTAGGATGAGGGGAGGGATTTGGAGAGAGTAAATGGGTAGGGTTTGGCCGAGCCAATGGCTTGAGGAGTGTGTGAAATGAGGTATAGGTGGGGGCCTTTTATAAGAGGAGAGGAGGGGCACTTTTGGAAAGTAAAGATAAGTTAGCTTATTTTAAAAAGAGTTTTGGATTCAAAAGGTCCCACATTGCTATAATTCGAGGATAAGGCGATAAGGATTCGAAATACACTCATCCAATTGGTTTTGGCCATGTGTAGGTTTTAGATTTTGCATTATCTTTCCATTTTATTTAAATCGTTAAATAATGAGGTCATCGCTGCATCATCATGATGTCATATATAATTTAATATATTTAAAGTATAAAAATTATAAAAAAATACTATGATGTAGGAAATATTTTTAGATTTCCAATGAATATTTATAATCAAAAATCTTACTTGTATAACCCCATGTAAAAATTGTTTTAGTAAGACATCTCTTGTTTGTGTCATTTTTATTTTAACATTTAATAAAAAGTTATGTATGTCATTTCCCATCCAACGTGTCTTCATGGGGTCCCCAAGTTGACCCATGGCTTTTCTTGGTCGGCCATGACACAACCAATAATTTTGGGACATGTGTCTAGGTCATTTCATATTATTAAAGCATTATTTTTACCTTAAACTACACTAATTACCACTAATCGCGATTAAAAACTTAATAAGTTACTATTCACCAAAAAAATTATTTTAATCCCATTGAACCACATTTTACTTCTTAATGACAACCATGTATGTCGGATTTTTGAAATTTAAAACACAAAAGTGGCAAAGTTTCATTTAAACAAAAAATCATTTTCTTTAACTACCACTTAGTGGTTTCACTATTCATCAAAAATTTAAGTTTTTCAGAAAATTACCAAAAATTCACCCTAAGCTATATTTGATATTCCGAATTCAAAAATGAATTCTATTTTACAAAATTCAATACATATAAGTCACAGTAATTAATTTAATAATTAATTCCCGCTGTTAGAGCAAATAGCGTGTTTTTATGAAACAATAAGTATCAAAAGATTGACACCAGTTTAAGTCCAATTTCGAAGTGAAATTGATTCCAATGACCACCATTGGATTAAATGGTAAAAATATATTCTAATTTCACTTCAAAACCAATTCAAAACATAATCTAATCATATAAATAAATTATATTAAAAAGCAGTTTTGATGTAAAATGCATTATTTTTCACTATTCATTCAAAAATGAACATTGTCAGAAAAATACCAAAAATTCACACAAGGTAAATTTTGATGTCCCAATCATAAAGAATAAGTTTATTTTGACAAAAATAGTTTATAAAATTGTCAAAAGATAGATTCAAAAATGCTTTTCCTTCAAAAGGTAGTAAAACAATATTTTAAAAAATATTAGTGTATTCCATGCTTAAGATTGGATTTATTTTCATTTTATGCCTCTAAAACACTATCTTAATCATTAATATACATAGATAAAAATATCTATTATTCATTACATACTTGGGATGTTACAGAAATACCTTCCAAAAATGGTGAGTTTGTTACCTACAATAATTATTCATTGAATTGGCATGGTTGTGTTCATATGCTGAATGATAAGGTACTTGCTTATGCTTCACGTTAGTTGAAACCACATGACTTAAAATACCCTACACTTGATTTATAATTAGCTACTGTTGTTTTTTCATTAATATTTCTGAGGATCATTTGTATGGTGTAAAATTTGAAATTTATACAAACCACAAATGATTGAAGTTTATATTCACTCAGAAATAATTAAACATTAGACATAGGAGATGGTTGTAATTAACTAAGGATTTTGATTACACAATCCTTTACCATCCAAGAAAATCAAATAAAGTGGCTGATGCTTTGAATAAAAAATGTAAGGCTCCATTAACCATGAAAGGTTTGGTACAAGATCCTTATGTTTTTTATTTTATAAACATTGGCATAGAAGTGGTTGGTGTAGAAAATTCTTTTATTTTGTTTAATGTGTTAGTGAAATCATCTCTATCATATAGTATAAAGAAGTGAGTTGTAGAAAAAGTTAGAGTTGGTTTAGGAGGGTATGTTTCTTGAATATAACATTGATAATGATTTTGTTTTGATGATTGGGAATAGATTATGTGTGCCTTGTGATTCAATGTTAAAGAATGAGGTGTTATGTGAAGCTCATAGTTCCCCATTTTATGTTCATATTGGCAGTACTAAGATTTATAGAGATCTTTGAGAGTATTACAGGTGGGATGGAATAAAATGAGGTATTACATATTTTACTATGAAGCGTTTGACTTGTCAGTAGGTTAAAGTAGAGGGGCTGTTACCAAAATAGACGCTTCTGTGTTTACCGTTTCCAGAGTGGAAATGGAAAAATATATCCATGGACTTCTTTGTGGGATTACCAAACACTTCTCGAGGTAATAATGCAATTTTGGTTACTGATGATCAATTGACTAAATATACTCATTGGCTTCCAATTCATGATACATTGTATCTATTTAAACATTCTTGGTTTTATATTAAAGAGTTAGTTAGGTTGCAAGGTGTAACACCCCAAGCTTCTAAGGTACGCTTATCTTTGAAAAATAATGTGATAGCGTGTGTTGTACGCAACACCGAGTTCTAACACACCATAACCAACTAAACTAGCCGTTATGAATAGTAATACCTACTTTTTGAAATTATATATATTTTATATTTTAAAATGGACTTCATTTCTGGATTCGGAATATTGAATTTATCCTAAGGTGAAATTTTGGTACTTTTCGGATAACTTTCATATTTTGATGAATAGTGAAAATTACTAAATTTTAATTAAAAACAACTTTTTTAATCAAAATAATTAATAGTGATAAATTATGAATTTGTGTGGTTCTAAAGTATATTTAGAATATATTTTTACCATTTAATATAATGTTGGTAATTGGACATAATTTTACAATTAAACCGAACATAAACAAGTGGCAATATTTTGATAGTTATTATCTCTTAAAAACACGCTTTTTGTTTTGACTGCGGCAATTAATTTTAAATTAATTTCTGCCACTTCTGTGTTTTGAATTTAGAAAAATGGATTCCATATTTGGAATCAGGATGTCCAAATTGTGTAAATAGGTAACTTTTATTTCTAGACATTTTGAATAATTACTGTGGTAAATATTTTATTTACCATGGTTAAGGGTAAATCTGGTAAATAAGGGTTAAAAAAATATTATAATAATACTAAATTACCCTAAAACATGTCCTAGACTTATTGGTTGATACATGTTCGACCATAGTAATCTTTGGGTCGATTTGGGGACCCCATGGTGCCACTTGTAGGTGATAGGGACACTTTATTTTAATTAAGTTAAAATGAATACAAAAATGACCCAAGAATATATCTTTTAGAAAAACAATTTTTACATAAGGTTATATATGTTGGATTTTAGATTATAAATATTCATTAGAAAGATAAAAAATTTCTTACATAATGATATTTTATTTACAATTTTTAGACATTATATAATTTATTTTATTTATGACACAATGATGATGCAGTAATTACTAAAATAGTGAAAATTAAATTAATTTATATTATAAATATGCAAATAAATATAATATGAAACTTTTAATTAATTAAAATAATTTTCTAGGATAATATGGTATATTAGGATTGATTTAATTTACTTTGTTCTAAGTAATCAATCTGTTGAGTTTCAAAAAAATCAATTATTGAATAGTGTCAAAATTGACATAAAAGAGTTCTTAAAACAAATATTATATTATTAATTGATATTAAATTCCTAAAAATATAAGGATCGTCCAAGAGACTTATATCATGATAGGTACATCATTAATGGACCACTTGGGGGGTCGCTTGGATGTATATAGTATGTTTATTAACCATATTATATAAAAATACAAAGAGAGATTGTAAAAGTGAAACTAATTAACTTAGAGTTAATACTTAAAGATAAGGTAAATATAAGTACCCAAACCTGTATAAATTCTATTGTTTGAGTTGTTTTCGACCCATCCCCACATTAACCTTTGAATTTTCAACTTTGGATCCTTTGGAAACCGATTATGAATTTATTATAAACTAATATCTCTAACTTTTCCAAAGGTACCCCTCACCCCTCTTATAAAAGGGCACTCCTCCTTCTCATTTCTTCACACCTTCAAAGCCTTTTGGTTCGGCCAAACTCTTCCCAAATACTCTCCCAACACCTCTCAATATAACCTAGGGGCCTTAGTTTGATCATAAAGCCAACCTAAGGATCTCGTTTGATCAAATCAAAAGGAAGAACCCGAAGAAGAGGTAATGATTTCACCACCATTTTCCAAGTTCATTTCTTCTTCCACTTCTTCATCCATTGTTGTTACCATTATAAAATAATAACTCCAATATCATATATATACTGTGATGTTATTATAAATATGGTAAAACCATATTCAGTATTCTATCCACCCTTTTAATAACATGTCACCATACGTGCGTACGTACGGCTTACCGTCTCCACGTCGTGGTGTAATTGTTATTCAATATAATATTATTTGGATGGGTATAATAATGATGTTTAACTCATGTAAATAATAAATATACCATGTTAATGATTCTTTATATATGATATACCATCCATTTATATATTATTTTAATATCAAAATAATGATATTGTCGCTCGTGCGTACGTACGGACTACCGTCTCCAAGAACGCGATGAGATTCATTCTCCATCGTATCCATTTAAGTATAATTATCATTTGATGATTTAAAAAATGATTTTTAAGGACTTGATATCATTCTGGATATGAATAATATACAACCTATCCTTTACAAACATGTCTTACGTAACAAATCATATAAAATAAAACAAGTAAGTTAACACCCGAAACAACGATAATACTAAGATATTATTATCAAATCAATATTAAACGATCACATATGATATCATATTAATGTATATGATTCCTGTATAATTTAATAACAATTATTTCACCATTATACAGGAGGTTAACCTACCCCAACCAAGGAAAAGTACAAGGTAAGGGTTATTTCACAATCTCTTCATTATCCGAGGTTGTTTATATGTAATAATCTACTGGGATCTCTTTATCATCCACATCCATGTTTCTTAAAAATGTATTTCAAAAAAAATTTACTATTTACAAGAATATGGGTTAAAGTCATTTATACCCTTGTTTGAATTTTTATAAGAGGAAACTTTCCGTCATTTTCAAAACAAGGTCCTTTTTAACCTTTTCGACAGAATTAAGGTAAGAAGGATTATTTTTAACTTATACGGCGAGTGCGGTTATTTTCTGCTGTTATAAAATCTTCAAAGCTTCCCTTACAAGCTTATAATAATATTTTCAAAGAAAATGTTTTATTTTATATGGCTCTTAAATGATTTTAAAAAAATAGAAAGAGATATTTCTCTAAAAAGAGTTTTGATTTCATCTATGTCAACATCCTTTGATGGATTTTACGTTTATTTGAAGTTGATTTATAATGATACAAGACTTCTATATTGTATTGAAGGTTTTGTGATATGTTTGACTGTGGATGTGCTATTTTTATACCATTCATAGTTTATGGTGAAATTATTGACATTTCATATGCTGGTTTTAATAAGAATATTTATGTTATGTTTAAACCTTTTCATATGGGAATGCATTGGACTTAATATGTGACGGGTGGAGCCCGCTATAGCTCCTCGATGCATCGGTAGGTCTCATGAGACAAACTAGTGTCTTGACACAAGGCCTTGGAAAAATCTTATTTGTAGTCTTGGCACGAGGCCTTGGCTATGTGGTTATGATAGTCTGGCATTATGCATTCCAACATTATGAAAGTGGTTATTGATATTTCATGTGATTATTCGATTAGTAGAATATCCATGTGAACAAGTTAATGGCATTATTTCATTTTAATTTTGCCATACTATGTTGAATTTCAAGTTTAAAAGGCTTTTGTTTTAGTAATTCATTGCCTTAAATGTTTATGTTTATTTTCGAATGTTCCGCTATATTGTTATCCTTACTGGGCATTTGACCTCACCCCTTTTCTATGTTTTATTTCTCCCAGGAAGTGAAGAAGTAAATTATGAATGACCTGCAGGGATATTATGAGTGGACAATAGTGTGGACTATGGAGAAATTATGTTGTTGTAGTAGTTTTTCATTTTATGATGTAATGTAAAACTTATGAATATATCTAGTGTTTCCAAGGCTACTAAACCAATCGGTCTTTCAAGATTTGATCTTTCTTTTGATCATGCCAATGTTATGTAATAATTCACCGACTCTGGGTAACTAGGGTCGGGGCATTACAGTTGGTATTAGAGGAAGTTTAGTACAAACCTCGGAAGCTAGATTTAGTTAAACTCTGATTTGAGCACATAGACCTAAGATGAAATTTGAGGATTAGTATAGAAGAAATTCCTAGAATTTTGGTATTGTAGAGATTTTGTGAGTTTTTTGAGCAATACATCCCTGTCTGGATACGATCAGGTAGACGCGGCTCTGGCACAGATGTACCTAGGGGTAAAACCCGAAGACACCGTTTTGAGCTAGACTCGAACGGGAAATGGTGCACGACAACGGGCCTTGCTGCACTCTTGGTTACGACACTCATGGGGGATATACTTAGGATAACTCTCATTTTCTTTACAAATCATTATGAAGGGTTTATGAGTATATACTTCCTAAAAGAAAACAATTTTATGATTATGGATTATATCCATAAATAGTTCAATTTATGTTAAGTGTTTTATAAGTATGGGATTATGTATTTTGATTCATAAACTGATCTAGTTTATGCCATTGTTTAGAAATGGAACCTAGTGGAAGAAATGGAAACTGTATCAATACACGAACTCCATGTAGGGATTTCCCTCCTGCTCAAGATAATTATAGTGGAGCTGGTGATGCAACTGGTGTCGATCAGCTAATCACCATACTGGGACAACTTACTCAGGTTATGAATAATAACCTTACCCGTATGGAGCACCCTGCTCCACAGCGTGGAGGATAAATGTTAGATCGATTCATGAGGCAACAACCACCAACGTTCAATGGGAGTACAAATCCCTTAGTAGCCGAGCAATGGATAAATTCCCTAGAGAAAATATTTCAGGCTTTGGGGAGTAGTGAAAGGGAAAAAGTTATCATGGCAGTTTACCGCCTCACTGGAGATGCTGATCAATGGTGGTCATTAATTCAAAACATGAAGGAAGATGATAAAGTATCAAATATTGAATTGAGGGAGTTCAAAGATCTGTTTTTAGAAAAATACATTCCTCGCGACCATCGAGCAGATATGGAAAGGCGATTTCTATGTCTGAGACAAAAGGAGGATGAGAATGTCACAAAGTATGAGGCTAACATTACATGGTTAGAAAGGTATGATGGAGATTACATATGTAACCCAAGAAGTAATATTGATCATTTCTTTGATGGGTTAAAACCATTTCTCCATCGATCATTAGTCTCACAATCCTTTTCATCGTACGAAGACATTGTCTTATGTGCTATCAAGACCGAAAAGGAATTCTCTAAGCCTTATGACTTTAAAGCAAAGAAAGAGAAGAAGAGACCTGCTGATCAATCTGGGAATGGAAATAAGGGGAAGAAGGGAAAGGTTGAATATCCATCTTGTGGTAAATGCAGGAAGAAACATCCTGGTACTTGCTTGAAGGGAATGGGAGTCTGTTACAAGTGTGGTGAAAAAGGCCACCAAGCTCGTGATTGCAATGGGAAGAAGGAAGCTACCAACGTTCAGTGCTACAATTGCAGGGAGATGGGGAATTATGCAAATTCATGTCCTAAGCGTCAGGAGAACTTACCTCAGAAAAGGCCAAGGGATCAATGCCAGGCTTATGCTATCACTACTGCTGAGGTAGATGCTCCGAAAGACGTGGTGGCAGGTAATTTAATTGTTTCCTCAAGTTTAGAAAATGTATTATTTGACTCTGGATCATCGCATTGTTTCATATCTTCCCAGTTTCCTAAGAAAATTAGATATTTACAATCTGATTTAATAAGGGAGTTGTCAGTTAAAACTCCTACGGGAAGTATCATTGCAACAAGGTTTTTTGAATCGGTCCCCATCAGAGCACATAAATGTTCTTTATCTGCTGATCTCGTCATCATACCTATGATTGAGTTTGATATAATCCTCGGTATGGACTGGATTTTGGACTATGATGCGCAAATTTATTGTAAGAAGAAATAGGTTACGATTCTTGATGATAATGATAAGGAACACCTTATCATTAGAGAAGAATCGTCACCACCTAATTCTTATTTAGATCCACCCCCAGTAGCTCAACTTAATTCAATTATTGGGGAGGAAGAGAATGAAATAACTGTCGGTGAGGAAAGGAATGTTCAAATAGAGGATGTACCTGTTGTGAAAGAATTTGTAGATGTATTTCCAGAAGATTTACCTGGACATCCTCCAGAACGAGAAGTTGAGTTTTCCATTGATTTGATTCCTGGATCAAGGCCTATATCGAAGACCCCTTATGGAATGGCCACTGTAGAGTTAGTCGAACTAAAGAAACAACTAGAGGAGTTGAGTAATAAAGGATTTATTCGCCCTAGTGTTTCTCCATGGGGAGCCCCTGTTCATTTTGTTAAAAAGAAAGATGGATCTATGAGGTTATGTATCGACTACAGGGAGATCAATGCTATAACGATAAAGAACAAGAATCCCCAACCTCGCATTGATGATTTATTTGACCAACTGCATGGTGCTCAATACTTTTCAAAGATTGAACCTCGATCTGGATACCATCAGTTGTGTGTGAAGAAGGAAGACATTCCGAAGACAGCATTTCGAACCAGGTACGGGCATTACGAGTTTACCGTAATGCCGTTTGGATTGACTAATGCACCATCGGTATTCATGGATCTGATGAATAGAGTTTTCAAGGAGTATCTTGATGAATTTGTGGTGGTATTTATTGATGATATCTTGGTATACACCAAAACCTACGAAGATCATGAAAATCACTTGCGTATTATCTTGAAGACTCTGAGGAGGCATGAATTATATGGGAAGTTTAGCAAGTGTGAATTCTGGCTTCAAGAGATTTCTTTTCTTGGCCATATTGTGTCTAAAGATGGAATCTCTGTTGATCCTTCTAAGACCAAGGCAATCCAAGAATGGCCAGCACCTACGAGTATAACTGAGGTACATAGTTTTATTGGTTTGGCAGGTTATTATCGACGTTTCGTCCAGAATTTTGCCCGATTGGCTAACCCATTAACGAAGCTCACACGTAAAGGGGTTAAATTTGTTTGGACAAAAGAGTGTGAAGAATGTTTCGAAGAACTGAAGAGAAGATTCGTCAATGCTCCTATATTGACTCTACCATCGGAGAATGATGGGTTCGTTATTTATAGTGATGCATCAATGAAAGTACTTGGTTGTGTCCTTATGCAGAATGATAGAGTTATTGCCTATGCATCATGACTGTTGAAAATTCATGAACAAAACTATCCTACTCATGATCTCGAGTTAGCAGCTGTGATCTTTTCTTTGAAGATATGGAGGCACTACCTCTATGGTGAAAAATGTGATATTTATACTGATCACAAGAGTTTGAAGTATATTTTCTCACAAAAAGAACTCAACATGAGGCAAAGGAGATGGCTTGAATTACTCAAGGATTATGATTCCACGATACACTACCACTCGGGGAAAGCAAACAAGGTGGAAGATGCTTTGAGTAGAAAAGACCATGGAGTTTTGAAGAATATGAGAATTGAAAGGGATCCAATTTTCATGGATCTAGTGAATATGGACATGGGAATAACCAGGGAAGGTGAAACATCAATGCTTTTTCAAATGGTTGCCAAACCATCTTTACTAGAAAGGATTAAGAGTTCTTAGACCGATGATGAAGAATTTAAAAAGAAGATTAATGCTGTGAATGCTGGGAGATTGAGAGACTTTGTGTATGAGGATGGATGTTTGAAATTTGGGAAGATACTTTGTGTTCCCAATATACCTGATCTAAAAAGGGAATTGATGGATGATGCTCATAGTTCCAATTTCTCTATACACCCTGGGAGCACGAAAATGTATAGAGATTTGAAGGAACATTTTTGGTGGGAAAACATGAAGAGGGAGATTGCTGATTTTGTGTCAAGATGTATGGTTTGTCAACAAGTGAAAGCTGGAAGGCAGCAGCCTGGAGGAGTCATGCAACCTCTTCCCATACCGGAGTGTAAATGGGACAATATTACGATGGAATTTGTCATGGGGCTACCAAACACTCCTAGAAGGAATGATGCAATATGGGTTATTGTTGATCGTCTTACCAAGTCAGCACATTTTCTTGCTATAAGAGAAGATCTACCCTGGGAACGTCTAGCAAGACTATATATTAATGAAGTTGTGAGACTTCATGGAGTACCCCTATCAATTGTTTCTGATTGTGATCCACGTTTTACTTCAAGATTTTGGAAAAGTATTCATAAATCCCTGGATACTGAACTTCATTTGAGCACTGCTTACCACCCTCAAACAGATGGACAATCAGAACGGACTATTCAAACCCTAGAAGACATGTTGAGATCTTTCTCACTTGACTTTCAGGGCATGTGGGATCAATACTTACCTCTCGTAGAATTTTCCTATAACAATAGCTTCCATTCGAGTATTCAGATGGCACCATATGAAGCGTTATATGGAAAGAGATGTCGCACACCAACCTGTTGGGATGACGTTGGTGAAAGAAAACTTGTAGGTCCAGAACTGGTGGAGGAAATGATGGAAATGGTGAAGGTAATCCAAAATCACATCAAAGCAACTCAAAGTAGGCAGAAGAGCTATGCCGATAATCGAAGGATTTGGAATTTCAAGTCAGTGATCATGTTTTCCTGAAGGTATCCCCATGGAAGGGAGTCATACGTTTTGGTATGAAAGGTAAATTGAGTCCCTGGTACATCGGACCTTTCAAAATTCTAGAACAAATTGGGGCTGTAGCTTATCGATTGGCAATGCCGCCAAGTCTCTCTAAAGTTCACGATGTGTTACACGTATCTCTGTTGAGGAAATACATGCCTGACCCAACGCATGTACTCACCTATGAGGAATTAGAACTTGAACCCAATCTGTATTATTGCGAAGAGCCCTTCAAGATTCTTGATACGAGAGAACAAGTGTTGAGAAACCGGACGATGCGTCTGGTAAAAGTTTTGTGGAGAAACCATAAGATGGAAGAGGCAACGTGGGAAGCTGAAGAACTTATGATGAAGAACCACCCGAGTCGTTTCATGCGGTAGTATTCTAGAAATTTCGAAGAAGAAATTATTTGAAGGAGGGGAGAATGTAACACCCCAAGCTTCTACGGTACGCTTCTCTTTGAATAATGTGATAGCGTGTGTTGTACGCAACACCGAGTTCTAACACACCATAACCAATTAAACTAGCCGTTATGAATAGTAATACCTACTTTTTTAAATTATATATATTTTATATTTTAAAATGGACTTCATTTCTGGATTCGGAATATCGAATTTAGCCTAAGGTGAAATTTTGGTACTTTTCGGATAACTTTCATATTTTGATGAATAGTGAAAATTACTAAATTTTAATTGAAAACAAATTTTTTAATCAAAATAATTAATAGTGATAAATTATGAATTTGAGTGGTTTTAAAGTATATTTAGAATATAATTTTACCATTTAATATAATTTTGGTCATTGGACATAATTTTACAATTAAACCGAACATAAACAAGTGTCAATCTTTTGATAGTTATTATCTCTTAAAAACACCCTTTTTGTTTTGACAGCGGGAATTAATTTTAAATTAATTTATGCCACTTCTGTGTTTTGAATTTAGAAAAATGGATTCCATATTTGGAATCAGGATGTCCAAATTGTGTAAATAGGTAACTTTTATTTTTAGACATTTTGAATAATTACTGTGGTAAATATTTTATTTACCATGGTTAAGGGTAAATCTGGTAAGTAAGGGTTAAAAAATAATATTATAATAAAACTAAATTACCCTAAAACGTGTCCTAGCCTTATTGGTTGATACATGTTCGACCATAGGCATCTTTGGGTCGATTTGGGGACCCCATGGTGCCACTTGTAGGTAATAGGGACACTTTATTTTAATTTAGTTAAAATGAATACAAAAATAACACAAGCATATATCTTTTAGAAAAACAATTGTTACATCGGGTTATATATGTTGGATTTTAGATTATAAATATTCATTAGAAAGATAAAAAGATTTCCTACATAATGATATTTTATTTATTATTTTTAGACATTAAATAATTTATTTTATTTATGACACAATGATGATGCAGTAATTACTAAAATAGTGAAAAATTAAATTAATTGATATTATAAATACCCAAATAAATAAAATATGAAACTTTTAATGAATTAAACTAATTTTCTAGGATAATATGATATATTATGATTTATTTAATTTACTTTTTTCGAAGTAATCAATCTGTTATGAGTTTAAAAAAAATCAACTATTGAATAGTGTCAAAATTGATATAAAAGGGTTCATAAAACCAATATTATATTATTAATTGATATTAAATTCCTAAAAATATAAGGTTCGGCAAAGAGACTTATATCATGATAGGTTCATCATTAATGGACCACTTGGGGGTCACTTGGATGTATATAGTATGTTTATTAACCATATTATATAAAAATACAAAGAGACATTGTAAAAGTGAAACTAATTAACTTAGAGTTAATACTTAAAGATAAGGTTAATATAAGTACCCAAACCTGTCTAAATTCTATTGGTTGAGTTTTTTTCGACCCATCCCCACCTTAACCTCTGAATTGTCAACTTTGGAGCCTTTGGAAACCGATTATGAATTTATTATAAACTAATATCTCTAGCTTTTCCAAAGGTGCCCCTCACCCCTCTTATAAAAGGGAACTCCTCCTTCTCATTTCTTCACACCTTCAATGCCTTTTGGTTCGGCCAAACTCTGACCAAATACTCTCCCAACTTCCCTCACTACAACCTAGGGGCCTTATTTTGATCAGAAATCCAACCTAAGGATCCCTTTTGATCAAATCAAAAGGAAGAACCCGAAGAAGAGGTAATGATTTCACCACCCTTTTCCAAGTTCATTTCTCCTTCCACTTCTTCTTCCTTTGTTGTTACCATTATAAAATAATAACTCAAGTATCATATATATACTATGATGTTATTATAAATATGTTACAACCATATTCAGTATTCTATCCACCCTTTGAATAACATGTCACCTTACGTGCGTACGTACGGCTTACCGTCTGCACGTCGTGGTGTAATTGTTATTCAATATAATATTGTTTGGATGGGTATAATAATGATGTTTAACTCATGTAAATAATAAATATAACATGTTAATGATTCTGTATATATGATATACCATCCATTTATATATTATTTTAATATCAAAAGAATGATATTGTCGCTCGTGCGTACGTACGGACTATCGTCTCCACGAACGCGATGAGATTCATTCTCCATCATATCCATTCAAGTATAATTATCATTTTATGATTTAAAAAATGATTTTTAAGGACTTGATATCATTCTGGATATGAGTAATATACAACCTATCCTTTACAAACATGGCTTACGTAACAAAACATATAAAAGAAAACAAGTAAGTTCACACCCGAAACAACGATAATACTAAGATATTACCATCAAATCAATATTAAACGATCATATATGATATCATATTAATGTATATGATTCTTTTATAATTTAATAACAATTATTTCACCATTATACAGGAGGTTAACCTACCCCAACCAAGGAAAATTACAAGGTAAGGGTTATTTCACAATCTCTTCATTATCCGGGGTTGTTTATATGTAATAATCTACTGGGATCTCTTTATCATCCAAATCAATGTTTCATAAAAATGTATTTCAAAACATTTTTACTATTTACAAGAATATGGGTTAAAGTCATTTATACCCTTTTTTGACTTTTTATAAGAGGAACCTTTCCGTCATTTTCAAAACAAGGTCCTTTTTAACCTTTTCGACAGAATTAAGGTAAGAATGATTTTTTTTAACTTATACGGGGACTGTGGTTATTTTCTGCCATTATAAAATCTTCAAAGCTTCCCTTACAAGCTTATAAGAATATTTTCAAAGAAAATGTTTTATTTTATATGGCTCTTAAATTATTTTAAAAAAATATAAAGAGATATTTCTCTAAAAAGAGTTTTGATTTCATCTATGTCAACATCATTTGATGGATTTTACGTTTATTTGAAGTTGATTTATTATGATACAAAACTTCTATATTGTATTGAAGGTTTTGTGATATGTTTGAATGTGGATGTGCTATTTTTATACCATTCATAGTTTATGGTGAAATTATTGACATTTCGTATGCTAGTTTTAATACGAATGTTTATGTTATGTTTAAACCTTTTCATATGGGAATGCATTGGACTTAATATGTGACGGGTAGAGCCCACTATAGCTCCTCGATGCATCGGTAGGTCTCATGAGACAAACTAGTGTCTTGGCACAAGGCCTTGGAAAAATCTTATTTGTAGTCTTGGCACGAGGCCTTGGCTATGTGGTTATGATAGTCTGGAATTATGCATTCCAACATTATGAAATTAGTTATTAATATTTCATGTGATTATTCAATTAGTAGAATATCCATGTGAACAAGTAAATGGCATTATTTCATTTTACTTTTTCCATACTATGTTTAAGTTCATGTTTAAAAGGCTTTTGTTTTAGTAATTCATTGCCTTAAATGTTTATGCTTATTTTTGAATGTTCCGCTATATTGTTATCCTTACTGGGCATTTGAGCTCACCCATTTTCTATGTTTTATTTCTACCAGGAAGTGAAGAAGTAAATTATGAATGACCTGCAGGGATATTATGAGGGGATAATAGTGTGGACCGTGGAGACATTATGTTTTTGTAGTAGTTTTTCATTTTATGATGTAATGTAAAACTTATGAATATATCTAGTGATTCTAAGGCTACTAAACCAATCGGTCTTTCGAGATTTGATCTTTCTTGTGATCATGCCAATGTTATGTAATAATGCACCGACTCTGGGTAACTAGGGTCTGGGCGTTACACAAGGACTTATCTTCTCTATTGTATCTCATCGTGATCCAAGGATGACTTCTAACATTTGGAATGGCCATTAAAAGTTGTTGGGTACTATGTTAAATTTTTTTAGATCATTTCTTCTGCAATTTGATGGTATTTCAGAATGAACAATTTAGAAACTATAAGATATTCTACGTTCTTGTCCCCTTGATTAAGGTTTATGTTGGGACCAACATATTTCTTTTGTTTAATTTCCTTATAAAAACGGTTTTCATTCTAGTATATAGATGGCCCCATTTTAGCCATTTTAGAGAAAGTGGTGTCGAAATCTAGATTTTTGGGATAAAGTAGGTCAAAGAATTTTTATGGGACATGAATTGGTAGAACAGATGGTAGAAAAGGATCAGTTGATTCAGAATCACATGAGAATAGCTTAGAGTAGGAAGAAAAGTTATGCGGACAACCGGAGAAAGGATATTTCTTTTGAGTTAGGAAATCATGTCTTTCTCAAAGTTTCTCCATGGAAAAGTGTGATGTGTTTTGGTTAGAAGGGAAAGTTGAGTCCGAGGTTCATTTTACAATTTTAAATCCTAAAGAGAGTTGGATTTGTTTCTTACATAGTGGACTTATCTCCATGTTTATCCCTAGTACACAATGTATTTCTTAATTCAATTTTGAAAAAGTATATGCTAGATCCTTGTCATGTTATAAGTATAGAGGTATTACAGTTGGAATTGAATCTCTCTTATAAGGAACAACTAGTCCAGATTCGTGACTGAAGAGAGCATGTTTTTTAGAATAAGTGGATTCACCAGGTAAAGGTTTTGTTGGAAACATATATGGTTGAAGAGGCAATGTGGGGATCTGAAAATGCCATGAGGGATAAATACCCTCATTTATTTAATAAGTGAATTAGTTAGTGAGGATATAATTTCTAAAAGGGGGGAAGTATGTAACCTCCTCGGTAAATAAATAATGAGATATATTCTTTATTTATTAATATTAGTGAATTAAATATTAATTTTTCTTTATAGGGGACATTATGTTTTATGACATACTCGATAAGAAACAATGGGTTTCATTTAAATCTTACGTCGTACAATAATAATATAATATAATTATTTTAAATGGTTGTTAATGACTAGCCATTGTATTGCAGGGAATAAATAGAACTAAATACAAAATTATTATACATTTTTGTTAAATATTATTACTTTTGTCCAATAATGGTTAGAGGCTAAAAATATGAATGAATCTAATTTTAAGCATAATTTTCTTTTAATGGTTGATATATATCCTTTTGATGGAGAACCATCATTAAATATAGTTTTGGGTATTTTTATATGTTCTTTTTTATAAGACAAAATTTTTCTTCAGAATCAAGACATCAAAAATCTATTTGGGTCGAATTTTGGTATTTTTCTAATAAAATTCAAATTTTGATGAATAGTGGAAAATACTATATTTTAATTAAAAATGTTCTTTTAATCTAATTTATATATATTTCAAGATTATGATTCTAATTTTTTAGTTTAATTAGATTATTATTTTACTATTTAATCCAATTTTTGTTATTGGATGTAATTTTACATTGAATTTGGTCATAAACAAGTGTCGATCTTTTTATAGTAAAATATTTCTTAAAAACACATTTTTGTTTTGAAAGTTGGAGTTAATTTTATATTAATTTCATCCTCTTCTATGTTTTGAATATAGAAAAATGGATTCCATATTTGGAATCATTAGGTCGAAATTATTTATAAATGTTACTTTTATTTTTATTCATTTTAAATATTTACTACAGTAAAAATTGTATTTACCGTGATTAATGGGAAAATCTGGAAAACAAGGGTAAAAAATATTATTATAATAAAATTTAAATACCATAAAATGTGTCCTAATATTTATTTTTGATATATATCTAACCAAAGTAATCCATGGGTCAAATTTTGGACCCCATGTTTCCAGTTAAGGGTGATAATGACACTTTATATTAAATAATTTAAAGTAACGACAAAACTGACATAAAAAATATATTTTTGTAAATTAATTTTACAAGGGGTTATAGAAGTTATAACTTCTACTATAAATATTAATTGGAATGATAAAATAATTCTCTACATCATGGTATTTATTTATAATTTTTAGATATCACAAAAAAAAATTATTTATGTCACAATAATTATGCAGTGTTTTCCTCATTAATAAATGATTTAAGTAAATAATATTATAAAGGTCAAAATAAGATCCAAAACCTATCCAATTATTATTGTATGATTTTATTTCGACCGTTATTCTTATTTTATTCATCTTTAATCAGTTTCAGACCTTTAGAAACCAAAAATAAGTATATAATAAAATAATATTTTCACACAATTCTAATTTTACCCTCCTGCCCCTTATAAAAAGCCCTCACCTCTAACCCATCCCTCACACCTCCCAGGCCCCTTGGATCATCCAACCCATGGCCAAATAAGCTATAATGATACCTATATTCCACCTATATGCCTTAACATAGGCATAAGTCACTATAAGGTGTCCTTTTGGTTCAAACCATAGGGAGTTACCCAAATTAATAGTAAATGTTTCTCTTAAATCCTTTTCATTTATTTAACTTCTCCAACCACTAAACTCTTGTTATTCAATTATTTTATTAATAAATAATTATACAAAGTATATTGTAATGTTTTTATGATAATTATTCATACGAAACATACACACACCATCATCATATGGGTAAACAACATACTGTTTTTGTGGATGGAAAACTAACGCCTCAAGAATCGATGTTTGTTCAATTCTCTCCTACCAGCTATCATGGTGGAATTTAAGATGGAAAAATATTTATATAGGATATATATTATGTTTATGTTTTTTTCTAAGATTCTATATTTATCATTAATATCATCCCTTTATGGTTTCCACTATGGGTAAACAAGATAATTGGATTTCAGGAAGTTCGAACTACAGCCCGTCAATGTGATGTGACACGATAATGCCATATGTGGGATTTATAAAGAATGGATTTAATGATATTATATTTGATATTATTTTGTATTTATAATATATCTATGTATCATTATGTTTTAATTCCATAAAAATTATAAATATAAATGAAAGTAGCATTCATGCAAATGCACGGCTTACAGTCTCCATGAATGGTGAATTTCTTTTCTTACCTCGTTATCTAATGTACTATTATAATAACATATACATACAGGATATATATTATATATATGATATCTAAATCAGGAATATCATTCTTGATATAATAAATTTTCACCACGTGAACAACATGTAATTATAGGAAGTCAATTTTTGACAGAAGAACCAAATATCGAAAAAATGACAGTTATTAACTTAATTGGCCACATAATGATTATAAGATGTTAATAAGTGATATGAATGGAATGATATACTTGAAAATTGATTTTAAGTATGTATAAATTATCTTTATATTAGTATTCAGGAGATTAAAGAACGAACAGGTCATGTCCGACATGAGGTAAGGGAACTTCTCAACCGAATTTCTATTCTTTGGGTTGATCTTTTCTTTCTTGATCATGTATTTATATGATTATGTGAGAAATTAATTTTTATATCTTATCATGTATTTATAATTTATTTATTTGTGCATATATTGAATACAATTAGTCGATCTATTTTATGTACAAAATGATTATGTAAGGGACTTTGTCTAAATCTTCTTTCATTGAGGCATATTTTGTTTAAATACAAGACTTTCGTTTTTTACAGTGTATAAATAGCATTGACTTCTAATTTCATGCAAACAAAAAAAAATTTAAATCATTTTACTAAATGAAAAAAAGGATTGATTTTTTCTAATGTAAGCAGTGACAACGACCATTCCATCTCCATAAGTATTTTTTGATCTTTGGCTTCATAAACAAGATGTATTTTTTTTAAAGGAAAATAAATACCATATACTCTTTTACGTATATTGTTATTGAAAATGGTTTATATAGTGGATTTTTATTAAAATATATTTAAATGATATATTGTGATTTAAATGTTGAAATTTTATTTTCCCTTTAAGTTTATATGTGTTATGAATAAGATATGTTTCATGGGAATTGTTACGTATATGGGTGGTTTCATGATAAACCTATGGCAGGTGATCCCGAGATAGCTCTCCAATTCATTGGGTAATTTGAAGTAGGTAAACATGAATATTTTTCCTTTGATATTTAGGGAATATACGATGATGGGTATTCTAAATTTAACTCCCTATGTAGTTGTGATAGAAATAATGTAAGTATGATATGCATGCTCAAGTTACCCTTATGATTTATGTTTTCTATAGGTTATTCATAAAACTAATGATTTCATGATGTGTGTCAAAGATCTTATGTTATGTATGAAATGATGAACTAATTTTCTTCTTTCTGTGTTTTACAACCCTTAATGAGCTTTTTTTGATAATCCCATGTATTGTAATGTTTTTTAAGGACCTAAAGATGAATAAGGTTATGGATGGTATCAAGGAAAAGTCATGTTGTCTAAAACATTGGACTAGACATTAATCATTTTTGCAAGAGTTTTTATTTTATTAAAAAATAAAAACTGAGTATAAGTCTCTAAATTTTAATTTTTGAGATGTAATGTAATATTTATGGCCTAATTTTCTCAAAATATAAACCTGAAAAGATCCTTAATGTGAATTATTAATTTAATTTTAGATTATGTAATGTTTAAGGATGGGTCCTTATAAAAGTTTTTATGAAAGAAAAAGTGATCCACAATTTTACAATTGTTTATATTAAAGACTATATCCCAATAAAATTACCTAATATTATATTATTTTTATTTTTAAATTATTTAATATAATTTAATTTATTTAAAACACCATTAATATCAATTTTTGGTTCAATAAAAATAATTTTTCTGTAAAAAATATCATGGAAGTAATGTAATTAGTATTTAAATCATTAAAAAACAAATAAATATTATTTTTATAAAAAAAATCTTGGTACACATTATAAAACCCAAAAAAAATACTACATTTAATCCTTTTAATAACATATATTGGTTTTTTCAATGTCTAGCATATGCATTTTGTCATATTTGCCTATTAATTTTTTCAAACTTATTTCATCACTAAAAATTAAAAATAAATTTCCATTATAACACATGTTTATTAATATTTGAAATAATATTTTATAAAAAATAATTACTTTCTTTTATCCGTGTTGCAAAATATTAGTGTTTTTAAAATCATGAAATAATCATTTTGAAAATAAATGTTACTTAAAATAATAAAAGGATCCTTATGAAATTAAAATTGTGGAAAATAAAATATTTTAAACTATATAAATCAATTATTATAATTAATTTCATTAAATAAAATATATTAATGTTTATGGATTATTTTGATCCATTATTGTATTTATTTATCCTTTATTATGTAATTTTTGCAATTTATCTTGGTCATAAATTTTAACATGGAAATTATTTATTATGAAAAAAATAAATATAAAAAATTTACCAAATTTTTAAATTTGTATAAAATATATGGAAACTATTTAATAAAATTAGTTACCTATAATTGGGCTAAATTAAATTTATAGTAAACACACAAAATTCAATGAAAATGAGTTTTCTATAAAAATGCATCTCAATGTATAAATGTGTATTTATTAAAAAAATAATGAATAAATTGAATTCAAATAAATTTAATTGAATTATTTTTTATCAATGTTAACTAATTAAATTTTAAAACTAATTAATTAAAATGGGATATTTTTTAGTTGAATCAAAAAGATAGTTTTCTATGAAATCATTAATTTTTTCACTATTCATTTAAAAACTAATTTTTTCCTACAACTCAAAAACTGCAACCTTGGGATAATTTCTATTTAATTATTTCCAAACGTTTATAATTTCGAGAAAATAAAATTTTTTTAAAATAATATAAATTAATTATAGTATTTTTTACAAAATGGAATGATAAACTTTTTTGAATAAAAATTATTTTTGAAAAAATGACATCAATTAAAATTTATTGATTTTTTCAAATAATTACTCAAAAAATTTATTTCAGAAGACCAAAATAGATATAATTTATAATATTATTACTCTTATTCATACCATCCAAATCAAAAACTAGTTTATAAAATTCTTATTTAAAATAATATTATTTCATAAGTCTTTTCAGATCGATGGTTTATATCGTAAAAACATTCAGACATTGTATCATTTTAAAATATAAGGTTATTACATTCTCCCATTTTTAATAAATTTCATCCTCTAACTTTTATTTCACTAATTGAAATTCAAGGAATTAAAATTTTAAAACAACATTCTTTAAATTCCATGTCTTTAAAAGGGTAAAGAATAAATCCATGAAAAAACCGAGAAAGGAAAATATGAAGGACCTATTGAATAGTACATAGATACATTTATAAATAGGATAAATTTGTGTGAATATAAAATTCAGGCATAGATGATAAAATTATGTTCCAAATAATTATGTAATGTAATTGAATGAAAATAGAATATAGTAAATGACCATAAAATCATGATTTAATAAAGAGAAATAAAAACATAAATTCAAAACAAAATTTTAAAAGATACTATTTTTAATTATTAAAGTATTATTTTTTATCCTAACTAAGATAATTGGAAAACATACATAGGTTATTTTTTTCATACCCATATATGGAATTTTATCCTTTGGATGTGAGTTTTAACAGGTTTCCAATTATATCCCATCCTCAATTATAATTATGAGTATACATGATGAATCATTGTAATTAATAAAGGATCACTATTTAAAATTTTATTAGATCACAATAAAAATATATTTAGAATTCATAAAAATAATAAGACATCATATGACGAAATACTACATTCATAGTAATATTTAAAAAAATTATTAACATAGATTATTCCATAAATAACTAGCCCTATATCTCAATTAACGTTAATAATATCCACATTAAAGAATATTTTAACATCAAAGGATATTTAATACCATTTTAATAATTTCTTCAAATATATAATGATATTATTCACAAAAAACTATTCTATTAAATCAATAGATAGGCCTATGGGTTACTTTTATAATAACCAAATAAATCCTCTCCAAAAATTAACATTAATAACCATAAACTAACATTAAATAATACATAAAAAGTGGTGTATATGAAATTTATCTTCTACTCAACATAAAACTTATAAACAAATTATATTAATTATAATTAACAATTTACACTAACATAAAAACCCCTAAAAATCAATTTTATGTAAACAATTATCTAATACAAACTATATGATCATTCAAATTAGACTCCTAGATTGGTTGCTAAAAATTTACTATTTCTATTTCTTACATTGATAGAAATTTATGAGACCCAATTTTACCTATCAAAAACATAAAAAATCAATTAAAATTATTTGATCACATACATACTCAATTAAATTTTTGGTTTTGAGTTTTAGTGGAATAGGAAAATGTGTTACATGACAATATCCAAGTCTTCATGTGAAATAATTTCCTCAGACATAATTATTTTATTAATTAAAAATAAGTCTTCAAAATCTCCCAAATAATATTCACACATGAATCTATTATAGTCATAAATAAATTAATATCATAATCTATTAACCGGGGAACTGGAAAACATAATAAGGGTGAGATTAAACAATTAGTGGTTGTAAAATTAATAATTTACAAATGAATGTCATCAGTGACAAAAAGATGAGCACAAGTGTATGATGACTTAATCAATTTGAATTATAAAAGGATAATATAATTCAAACCCATAAAAATTTGGATTATAATTCATGATACATTGTGTAAGTAATATACATATCATAAGAGAAAATATATTCATCAATCATGAGCCATGTGAAAGAAATTCTTGACCAAAGGTCCATTAAAACACATAGGAAAAAATGAAATACTATGTAGGTATTACGAGACATTGATCTTTCATATTTAAAATAAATAAAATGAAAATTCAAATATTTCATAGTATTATTATTTAAATGGAAAACAAACTCCTATATTAAAAAAATATTTAGCTTCATTATCTCTTAGGAGTAACATAAATAAATTGCCTCTTTGGAGTGACATCCATTAAGAAAACTCATATTCATTAAAAAATTCAATATAATGAAATAATATACACAGCCATAAAATATCATATAATTCTATGTAAGTATGTTTTATCACCGATGAAACCTTATTTCATCATAAATTTCAAATTATAATATCTTAAAACAAAACTCATGGACTATATTCATACATAAAAACTAGTATAAGTAGATTTACATGTGAAAAAAGAAGTTGTTTCCTTTGTGATCAACTAAAAAATTAATCATAAATAATTAATATAAAATAATGGAATAATATCATAATATTATATCACTAGAAAATATTATTATTAATTAGACAATGATTAAATGGAGAAAGATTAAATAATGAGAACATTTAAAATATTTCTTGGAAAATAATTCAAAAATACCTGTTTTTTATGGCTAACATTAAATAACAAAAAACTTGAAAATATTGAGAGAAGATTTTATATAAAAACAATAATAAATATATGTAAATAATTATTAAAAAATTATTATTTTTTATGGTAAGGAAATCTATTGAAATAATAATTTCTACAAAATTTTATTTTTAATAAATCTAGAAAAAGATTCTAATTTTATCTATGAAGAAAACAATAAAAAATTTCTTTTTAAAAAAATTATTATTATTTCATGGATGATAGATGATAAATATCCGAAATAATTTAGGTTTACCAAATTAAATTCTCAAAATATGATAAATAATATGTATTAAGTGTTTGATTAAATTTCTTCAAATACATTAAAGCATCATTTTTAATGAAAACGCATTTAAGAAATTTTAAAAAGAAATCCTTGATGATTTCAATAAAAAAATAATGAAAATAAAATAATACTAATATAAAAATGATTATGATATTATATATCTACAATCATTATATAAAATATATAATTTAATATATGTTCATCAATAAAAATATCTCTGAGATTAATGATTAAGATGAGAAAACCTTTCATCATAGGTAATACATAAATAGAAAATCCACATAATAAAAATGATAAAATGATTCAATATAACCCAGACATTCCATGAAAAAAATGTGGAAATTAATTCTTGTAGGATTATATAAACTATATAAAATTAAACATATTTGATCACATGAATTAGGTCTCAAATAAATTTAATTTATATAATGATAACCCTTGAAACATTTATATCATTTGAATAAATATCTATTGAAGGATTTAATTTTATTGGAACATTAAATATAATGATTAAATTTTAATTCATGGTATAATATATTGTTAGATATTATACACACATTTTTAAATTAACATGGATTACAATATAAACCATATCTTAAAAAAACAACCTTAGGACAAATAGTCTTTGAAATTATCATATCAGTAAATTTATAATTAATCATTGAAGTTAATAGGTGTAAAAGTTTTGAAATGGTTTTATAAAAATATATATATATATATATATATATATATATAATTAGAGGTCATTTCCTGAAAAACCATGTAACAAGAAATTCTCGTATGGGTGGTTATAACCCTATGTAATTAAATTGTGTTAAAATCCCCTTAACTCGAGTCCAGACATGATATATATGTTAATTAATGAAATTATATAAACTTATATAAACTATTTATTTATTAAATAATAATTTCTTGGTTATTTATTTTATCATTATACACTATATAATATATTTCAATGGTATATTTAGTAAAATTATAGGTTATGTCCTCTTAGGGTGTTTTGAGGACGTTGGGTTAAAAATCTCAAAATGAAACAAGTAGGTGTATCATTGTACAATGGGTTCATTTTACATAAAATATATAATAATAATTATAAAATAATAATAATTTTTATAAATAAAATACTATTTTATATCCATCTATTAAATTGTATCATGAAAATCCAAAAACATCAACTTGTGACGTAGTAGTCTGCATGGAAACATTGGTGATTTTTTTGTATTTCATTATATAGAAACTAATGAAATAAAATATTATATTATCATTATAGAAAAATTATCATGATATAAACATAATACAACTTTTATAATTCCATCACTATGACCATCCATGGGAGGGGAATTTTGAAAAACAATGTACATTGATTCATGGATATGGTAGTAAGAACATACACATATGCAATGATTTCATTTTTAGTGAGTGGAATGTTATATAAATATAGGATATAATATATTGGTATTATAATAAAATTTTAACTAATATCATATATATATAATAAATTATAAGAACCATCCACGAATGAAGGTGATGAGAGATGAAATACATTTGTTAGTGAGGCGGTAGTGTGTATGTATGCATAAATGATTGTCTACTTACATAATCGATGGAAAAGGATATAAATAGGGTTATAATAATAAAATAATAATATATAATTATATATGTGATAATTAAATTGTTATATTTAACTAGTTTGAAAAATATAATGTTTTTTGAACAACATAAAAATTGAAAAAACTAAGTTGAAGTGATTGCATCGTGTTTGAATAACCACATTTAAATACCTCATTAATGACCATAGGGAAGGAAATTAATGAATAACATAAAATATTGATTAAATATAAATTTTACATACTTTTAATTGATTTTTTAACCTTTATATGTTTGTATTAATTCCATACTAACCACATTTAATGATTATCAAGGTAATATGATATCTACAAATTTGGGGCATCATCATAACTAGAAATGGATAACTTACCCCTATTTTGAAAATGGATTATATTATCAAGAATATATCATTTATTTGGAAAAAATATAACTATATAATGAGTTCTAAATCATTTTGAAAATATTAACTGTGTCAAAAAAATATAATAAATAAATTGTTGTACTATTAAAATAATTTGAAATTACAAAATAGAAAGATAGTAATTTAGTTAAAGTATAAATTTTTTATGAATTCCTAATATATTAAATGAATCTAAATGAGTTTTTTATCACCATAAAATAGCCAAAAATATTATTTTTTTTATTAATACACATTTATATGATTTTTTACAGGTTGTTCATGAACTATATCGCTATTCAATAAAATTTTAAGGCAATAATTTATTAAATAATATATATTTAAAAAACTAAAATAATAAAATGAATTTATTAAACACATAAATATCCTTATATAACCATACATAACATGTTTTTTCCACATTAAAATAATATTATTTACATTAACTCAAATAAAGACACATTTTGGAATTTTCCTTTACATAAATTAATATAATGGTTTTTCACCAAGTAAAAAAGGAACAAATGACATAGAATAGAGTATATTAATGGGTTGAAGAAAAAAACTGTTAAAATTAAATATTTTAGTTTTTATGGATTATTTAAAATGCCTATTCTCTAGATTTATACATGTATTTCCATTATACCCCCAAATGAGGCAAAAAATATTTACATGTTTACTATTCATTATGAAATAATGTAAGGTTAAACTACATAACAAATATGGAAGTGATGATTTGGAATATTTAATAAATTTTTTCAAATTCATTATCTATAATTGGATTATATAAATTTTAAATATAATCTTAGAAACATTACATAAATCGTTATAATGGGAAATTTATTTTTACATATAAATTTGTTTGCACCCGAATAAAGAAAAAATTTAAGTAAAAGTATTTTATTTTTATAATTTTTAATCATAAATAATAATAAAATTTTAAAATAATTTAAAACAAAATATCTATTTTAAAATTCAAAATTATTAAAGATAATTTTCGATAAAATTTTTATTTTCACAATTCACTTAATAATAAATATTTTTCAAAAAATACAGAATTTTCAATAAAATAAGATTTTGATATAATGATTTTATAAATTTTATCTGTTTTAAAATATAAAATATTTAATATTTTTATAATTTAATTATTTTATTTTCTATGACAATGAAATTTAACTCATTTTTCATAATAACGTTTTTAAAGAATAAAATGAATTTATAAATATATATTTATTAGTTAATAAGTATTAATAAATAAATATTTATTTTATAGGGAAATTAGACATACATTTTATAATTATTTTTATCATATTATTTCCCAAAAATTCAATTACTAGGTTATATTTATTTTATTTCAATAATTTTATTTTTTGGTTTATTTATTCTCGGTGTCGTGTGTCGTATATGCTATCAATCATAGTTTTCATAAATATTCCTGATGTAAAAAAATATCCATCTATATCTACCATCCTTTATTCGTGAATCATAACTCAAATATATTTAACTTCTCTTACCTTTATTCTATATATTTTTTAATTTTTTATGGTCTTGTTAGAGTCAATGATCATCGATCAAACTAATGTTGATAATATTTTCAATTAAATTATGTTTCCTTTATTAGGGAACTATTTATGTAGAGAATTATTGATATATTCTCTAGTATAAAATTCATTTTCTATACATGACTGTTTTTAGTATTCACAATCTTATATATATGACTCGATATGATATCTCTAATATAATGTTCTCTCCAACCCATTCATGTATGCTTCAAATCCACGAATATAACATGTTGCTGAATATTATTTATTGATTCATTCATCTAAATTATTTTGAAAGTATTAAAGGATAATACTAGTAATTATCTCATTGTAACACTCCAATCGTCCATGGTACTTTTCCATTTGAATAATGCAATAACTATCATTGTACGCAATTTCGAGATTCTAACACACCGGGACCTATCAAATAGCCTTTATGAATAGTAATACCCACTTTTTTGAAATTTTATAATTAATATCTTAAAAAATAGACTCCATTTTTGGATTCTGAATATCTAAATAAACTTAGGGTGATATTTTGGTACTTTTCAGATAACTTTTATATTATAATGAATAGTGAAAATTAATAAATTTTAATTAAAAACATCCTTTTTAATCAATATAATTAATAGTGATAAATTTTGAATATGACTGATTTTAAAGTATATTTAGAATGTATTTTTACCATTTCAATCAATGCTTGTCATTGGACATAATTTCACATTTAAACTAGACATAAGGAAGTGCCAATCTTTTGATAGTTATTATTTCTTAAAAACACGCTTTTTGTTTTGATAGCGGGAATTAATTTTAAATTAATTTCTGCCACATCTATGTTTTCAATTTAGAAGAATTGATTCCATATTTAGTATCAGGAGTTCCAAATTGTGTAAATAGGTATATTTTATTTTCAGACATTTTGAATAATTATTTCAGTAAATATTTTATTTACCATGGTTAAAGGGTAAATCCAGTAAATAAGGGTAACAAAATAATATTATAATAATGTTAATTTTGCCTAAAATTTGTCCTAAACTTATTGGTTGTTACATTTCAGACCATGGGCATCTTTGGGTCGATTTTGGGACCCCATAGAACCACTTGTAGGTGAGTAGAACACTTTATATTAATTATGTAAAAGTAAATACAGAAATGACATAAGTATATATATTTTAACAAAACAATTTTTAAATAGGGTTATATATGTTATATTTTAGACTATAAATATTAATTAGAAATATAATAATATTTACAACATAATGTTATTTTATTTATAATTTTTAGAGGTTGAATAATTAAATTCATTTATGACACAATAATGATGCAGTATTTTACTTACTAATGAAAGAATCAAATAATTTATATTATAAATGATAAAATAAATATAATTTGAATATTTTGATGCCATAAACGAATTTTATGGGTTAATATGTCATTTTATGATTGCTTAAATTTATTTTTTTCAAATTAATAAGGTTTTTATATCTTTAACAAAATTCAATTATTAAATATTGTCAAAATTGACATAGATGAGTTTTTAAAAACTATATTATATTATTAATTGATATTTTATTCCAAAAAATCTAAGGTTAGGACAAATGACTTATTCGATGATAGGGGTATCATTAATGGACCACTTAGGGGTCTATTGGAGGTATATTGTATGTTTATAAACTATATTATATAAAAATACAATGTGACACGGTAAATGTCAAACTAATTAACAAAGGGTTAAAACTAAAAGATATGGTTCATATAGTGACCCAAACCTATCTAAAATATATTGGTTGAGTGGTTTTAGACATATACCCACCTGAAAATCTAAATAATCTACATTGGATCCATTATAAACCGAATATTAATTTATCATAAAATAATCATTCTAACTTTTAATAAGATGCCTCTCCCCCCTCTTATAAAATGGCACTCCCCATACTCACTTATTAATAACCTCAAAGCCTTTTGGTTCTTCCAAACCCTACCCATATATTCTCTCAACTTCCATCACTTCGACCTGGTGGCCTTATTTTGATCATAAATCCATCCTAAGGATCCCTTTTTATCAAATCAAAAGGAAGAACCCGAAAAAGAGATAATGTTTTCACCACCCTCCTTCAAGTTCCTTTCTTATTCAACTTCTTCTTTCTTTGTTATTTCCATTATAAAATAATAACTCTAGTATCTTCTATATACTGTGATGTTATTATAAATATTCTACAACCATATTCATTATTTTATCCATCATGTGAATGACATGTCACCATACATGCGTACGTACGACCTACAGTCTCCACGTCGTGGTGTAATTGTTATTCAAAACATTAGTATTTGGATGGGTATGATAATGATGTAAAATTAACATAAATATTAAATATAACATGATAATGATTATTTATATATGATATACCATCCAATTATATATTATTTCAATATCAAAAGAATGATTTTTTCGCTCATGCGTACGTACGGACTACCATCTCGACGAACGTGATAAGATTCATTCCCCATCATATCTATACAAGTATAATTATAATTTTATTATTTAAAAGAATGTTTAAGGACATGATATAATTTTTTATATGAATAATATACAACCTATCCATAACAAACACCACTTAAGTAACAAAACAATTAAAAGAAAACGAGTAAGTTAATACCCGAATCGACGATAATACTAAGAATTTATTAACAAAGCAATGTTAAAAGATCATATATGATATCATATTAATGTATATGATTCTTTTAAACATTTAAAACATTTTTTTCACCATTATGAAGGAGGTTGAACTACCCTCAACCAAGGAAATGTACAAGTTAAGGGTTTATTTCAAAATCTCTTCATTATCCAAGGCTGTTTATACGTAATTATCTATTGGGACCTCTTTATCATCCACATCCATGTTTCATAAAAATGTATTTCAAATAAATATTAATGTTTTACAGACTATGGGTTAAAGTAATTTATATCCTTGTTTGAATTTTTATAAGATGTTTATAAAGGAATCTTTCTGTCATTTCCAAACAAGTTCTTTTTTAACCTTTTCGACAAAATTAAGGTAAGAATGTCTTTCTTAACTTATACAGTGGGGGAGGCTATTTTCCACTATTATAAAATCATCTAAGCTTATCCTAAAATATTTTATGAATATTTTTAATTTAAATGTTTTATTTTATAATTATGTGACTTTTATATAATTTAAAAAAAGATATTTTTATCAAATAGTTTTGATTTGATCAATGCCAACATCCTTTGATGGATTTTAAGCTTATTTGAAGTTGATTTATTATGATACAAAACATCCATATAGTATTGAAGGTTTTGTGATATGATTTACTATGGATGTTTTATTTTTATACAATTCATATTTTATAGATAATGTATTGACATTTCGTATGCTAGTATTAATACGAATGTTTATGTTATGTTTATAACTATTCATATAAGCAATGCATTGGACTTAATAAGTGACGGGTGGAGCCCTCTATATCTCGTCAATGAATCGGTAGGTCTCGTGAGAGAAACTAGCGTCTTGGCAAAAGGCCTTGGGAAAATCATATTTGTAGTCTTGGCACAAGGCCTTGATAATGCGGTTTTGATAGTATGGAATTAATCATTCCATCGTTATGAAAGTGGTTATTGATATTGGATGTGATTATTTGACTAGTAGAATATCCATGTGAATAAGTAAATTGGATTATTTCATTTTATATTTTCCAAATTATACTAAAGTTCACGTTTAAAAGGCTTTTGTTTTATTTATACATTGCCTTAATTGTTTAGATTTATTTATAAATGTTTATGCTATATTGTTATCCTTACTAAGCATCTGAGCTCACCCCTTTCAATGTTTTAATTTATCCTAGGATGTGAAGAAGTATTTTATGAATGAACTATAGGGATAGTATGAGGGGATATGAAGACAAGATGTTGTTGTAGTTTTTTTCATTTTATGATGTAATGTAAGACCTAAGAATATATCTAGTGTTTACAAGTCTACTAAACTCATCGGTCATTAAAGACATTATCTTTGGTGATCATGCCAATATTATGTAATAATTCACCAAATCTAGGTAACTAGGGTCAAGGTGTTACACTCATGCTCTTCATTTCTTCAAAATGTATTTTATAATTAGAGTTTTTTATTTTTTCAAAAGTCATCTAAACCATTATGTTTCTTATCTGAGGCATGGGATACCATTATGAAGGGGCTAACTAATAATAACATATATGAAAAGATACCATTATTTTATTCTTTGGGTATCATGGTTACTATATCCTAATAGATTTAGTAGCATTGGTACTTTTAGGAATCAATTTCATTACCTTTTCTCATACTAGACAACATTGGGGATTCCCATATGTGAGTTGGAAATGAAATTTACACAATATTCTTCTTGATGGGGAATCCCATAAAAACCACCTTTATATGAATTTCACCATTAAATAGGATATGTATGAAAAAATAATAAAACACCTATTATATTTTCCAATTTAAATAAATAGCTACATCAAAAATTGAACTTAACTAAAACATTATCGATATAAACAATTAAATTATACTGTCATTTGTCAAATCTTATTTTATTTTTTAACATGTATTATAATAAAAATAAATCCAAAAAAATTAATCTTAATCAAATGAACAATGTCGTAAAATGAAAATTAAATAAAAATGTTATTATTTTAAAAAAAACATAGAGAAATACAATATGATATTATTATCATTTAATAATTTGTACTTTTTATTCTTTTTAAAATATTAAAATAATTATCCTTTGATTACCAACAAAAAAATCAATAATAATTCCTTAGAAAAATATTTTTGACATAAATAACACAATTCTAATTCAATAAAATTTTGAAAATATATGATATCAAAATTCTACATCACCTAGAATGAGTATATTTTACAACACACAAAAAAATCATCTTTTATGATTACCTTAACATAAATAAGATCCTCTAAAAATGAATCATTATATTTATCATAATATGTTGAATTAAAGGAATGGAAATTCCACATTTCATGTAACTTTTCCATGTTTGGAAAAGTAGGTCTCAATAATCCCGATTGACACTCGCCCATAAAATATTGAGATTACGATACTTTTTTCCGACCATGGTTCAGGTCTACATAGAATTCAAACAAAGAGTCTTGAATTCAAAATTCAAAAATAAATTATACATCAATTACCATATGTTATCATTTCCCCTAAATCAAATTTTCTCTTTAATTAATGGGGACATGATTTCCATGGTCCCTTCTATCTAGTAATATTCATAGAGTGCAAGTTCGTTTGTACTTACATTAGTTTAGTTTCAATATGAGATGATGTTATTCTGCTCATGAAGGTAATGACTAGCTCTGTGATAGATTGGTCTAAATATCACATTATATAATAGTTAGGTATTCTTCACACCATTCATGTAAATAAAATAACCATCATATGATCTTATAAGATGAAATAGTTTTTAACAATGTATATCATATAGCAAAATGATACTTCCTGATTCCATGCACAAGAAAATTGGACGATTGATGAAATAAAAAACACATTATCTCCTTATACATTATTGTGGACCATGATATGAATTGTATGATTGATGAGCTTTCCATTTCTATGTGGAATTATTGGATGATGGAATTAAAATACACATATGTGACTCCTTATTCCCTGGTAAATGAGATAGAGGAAGTACTACCACTTAAGTTCCTATAATAGTCACTCCAGTCAACTATTTATAATTATTTTATTTTCAAAAAAGAATCTAAATTCCATATATTTATGTTATAAACCCTTTATGAATGTATGTTTCTAGATTTTCACAACCCCTATGTCATGACAGACAATGTTTCCCAAGTATTAAATAACAAAATCTGCTCATTGTCTTTCAAACATGGTGTCTTGGTGCTGGTCATAAGAATTTAACTGAAACAAAAAAAAATTCAATAAATCTACCACATAATTGAGTGTTTGAGATTTCTATTAAAAATTGTTTCACTAATGGTGGATATTAATTTATTACCATGGATAGTGAGCACATAATACACAATGCCAATAAAAGCCTTATCAAAAATAACTATTCATAAGTTCAGGTTGGGTTTATGAAATAATAAAATATAAATAATCAAACTACATAGAATGAATCTATTACCCATGAAATTATATGACATAATTTTTTTTATTATCTTATGACCAAACACATTAGAGGGTTTAGTCTTGATTCCACAAAATTAGACAATATATATTATCATCTAAAACATATAATTGTATACAAATTATAAAAATATTAGAATCATGATGTCAAACTACACCAATATCACTCCTACATGCATGACCCAAAACTGTATTTGTATTAAAAATTTAAATGGAAGATAAAAAATAGAGATGTTTCATTAGAACCACTAAATATGGAAAACCCTCTTTTAATATATTTCTACTACTATACTATTCCCAATAAAAAATTCTTAAATTTATTCCCATTATATATTATACATAGTGACATACATATATTCATTCTAGAAAGAACTATTATTTACACCTTTTTATATCATAATACACTCTTCATGTTCATGATCAGTACCAATACATCTATATCATTATTATCACAATATTCTGACTAGATTCCCATATTATGGGATTGTTTTAACCCTTTCTTCAACAAATAAACTTAATTGTGTTCCCAATGCTTCTTTTTCTAACAAATACACTTCCATATATTCACCAACCATATTCTTCAATTAACATTCTCCTACTGGATCATCCTCCATTTGGATTCTCATATTCGACTACATCATAATGGAATCCCCAACTATGATTGTGAAATACATCAAATGATAATCCTCTAGTTATAGACCATTTCTATGAGGTAATTTCACATCAACATCATAGGTCCAATGTTTTGAGTACATATCATGTATTCAACCCTTATTTTTCATGAGAAATTATTGATTGTGTTTTAGAAGAACCATTTGGTCAAGATCATAGTTTACAATCATCTAAAACCCACTTTTCTTTCTCCATTTTGAATCATATTCCAAAGGTCATAAATTACTTTATCTCTTACACATTTTTTTGGGTGGACTTAAAATTCCCTTAGTGTCAACACCTCATTTATTCATGTATGTTAGTAATAAGAGTCTATGTAATAGGGTCTTTCTATGACTTGATTCCCCTTTTGTTAGGTATATCCTAAGGGACAATGTGGCATTATGACACCACCACTTTAATAATTGTTGTTTTCTTTCTTACTAAATGGATGATAGTCATATAATCCTTGATTTCCCTAACAATTATGGCTCACATGGTCTTAACCTTATTGGTATATCATTCCCCATCATGATCGATGAATTTTATGTATATAAACATCATTTCCTTTTTAATAAAACTTATATTACATTAAACAACAATTCTCATCTATGTTCTACACATCATAATCATAAATTTTATGTGCCTCATCTACATGAGGGAATATTATTGAATAATTGTTCTAACTTAACCTCATTAAACTCTAAAAATAGTGAGTTCAATCCAGTCAAAATTAATATATTTCTTCACCCATAATGGAGCATACAACACATATATAAACTGGTAATATTCCATGTACTGGTCGAATGTATTTAAACTTCATATCCCATTATGATCCAAATATGAAGACCTTAAACTATTTTGTATACACTAATGAGGAATTTTTCATGCAAACTCCTTCCAACTGTTTATAGTCGGTTTTCATTTCAATTCATGATGAACATTCTACCACACCTATAATATATAATGTTTGAAAATAAATTATGTATCCTAGTTCCTTTACACAACATATTATACTTCCTAAAATCTTCCCCATTATAGGGTGTAAAAATATAGGTACATTTTATCCTTTCTAACAATGATACCTCTATCCTCAGTTGTTATCCAACCACACAACCTTTTAAAACTATATGTATCACATATCACATTACATGATATATTTAGTAACCCCTAGATCTCATATTTCTTTTCCATCCATATGTTACTCATCACATCTACCTTATCTTGGTTATCATAATGTGAATTTTTTTGTTAACATTTACAATATGGGCACGGAATAAAAAAAACCATCAGATTGAGAATATTTAATCCATATGAACATGAACTAAATACCATTCTTGGTTAATGAAACATTTACCTAAACTGCAATCCATTTCCTCTAAAACTATTTGTACTAGGATTGGGAATTATAATTCATATTTTCTATTTCCATAAACGAATGTTATATATAGTGTCTCATGATTAGTCTTATTTCAATGATAGTAAACTATGATCAACCCTTCTTGATTCCCCATGAATCTACATTGGATGTCATAACCTGATTTCCTATGTTATTTTCTTACCCTAATCTATATGTAATACCTCACACATGTTTTCAATGTTCTAAAAATCGAAATTTTAAAATAATCATCACACTCCCTATATTATATTAAACTACATGAGATATTTCTCTAATATAATCCTATAAACAACATGGTACAATTTCAATCATCTTAATTTTTTCTATGTGATTTTCTAGGTCATCAACTAAGTGGATACCCCTTTCTATAGTGGTGGTCTCCTAAAAAAATATCCATTTTAACTATGTATGTAATTATTCAACTCTATAGCCCAAACCATCCCAATTGGATTCCATATTCTCATAAAAACCCTTGATCCCTCATCTATATCACTATTTCTCCCTGTAATGTGACATTTACATTTTCCCATCTTGTTATAGACCATCATAATAAATAGATCACCTCTTCATATTTTTCACTTGTCAATGTAAGATTTAGATCGATTAATAAATATAATTCCCTTAAAAAATATTTTCAACATGATTCTAATTTTATGGAATATATAGTTATAAATGGATCTATTATCTTCATCCCACATATTACCTAGGAAATTCCCATGACGTATATAGACTCCTATAAAATTTTCATTTGGACTCATTTACCTCATTCCAATCATGGTGTTACTTATCCAATATGAATTTAGGTCATTTTTTATGTCCATAAACAAAAAATAAACATTGTTTCATAGAACATAACATATGTTCTTCCACCACCCACCCTAATATATTAATAATTCACTAGATTTTAGAACTCATGATGGATTTCTTCTCCCTGATCATTATATAAGAAATAAGCATTAGACTAATCCCTGGTTATTTAAATTGTGTGCATTTCAAATATATATTATATTATTCTATAATATGCTTCCTCTATTCATGTCAAAATTAAATTTATCTTTCCCCTTCATAGATAAACTCACTCATTCCATATATCAGGACCTTTAACATTGATTCTTTTTTATTTGAGGATAATTCAAATTATTGCATAGAATTTTACTAGATCATGATAGGTCTATATATATTATAACATTATATAGAGAAACCCACATCATTTTTCAATGCTACATGACCTAAAATCAATAATTATTACTTGTTCCATATTATATAATCAAATACCCTATAATCCTCTAGTTAAAATCAATTTTCAATTAAATGATAGACCTCAATTGTTTGACTTGTATGGTAATAAATTTTTCCTTGATTGAGACACAATATATTATCTAGACAAATTCCCATAAATGGTTACCATAGAAAATAAAAATACATTCTTCTAAATTCATACCATTTTATGATTTTTAAAATTTTATGGCACAAATATGAAGGGATCATTGATTATGGGGAATTTCATTTACCGATTCTGAATATGGGATACACATTGAGGATCTACTTTTAGATTTAAAAGATCTAGTGAAATGTTTTCACCTTAACCACTCATCTATAAAATAATAAATAAATAATAAATAATATCCATTCTTATAGTTATGACGCACAACACTATCTTCTTAGTTATAGTTGTAGAACCATAGAAGTAACACCTCCACTATCTGTGAATTATGACCACAAACTATTTTTACACTATTAAATAAATTTTATTTTAAAATACTTTAGGCTTCATGATAGAATTTTTTAATCCCAATACATGAAGAATGTGTAATGTCTCGGACCTCTCCAGCCCATTACTTTTTGAAAATATTGTGTATTTCTATTCTTGGAGGTCAAGGTGACTTATCCCTAACACTTTTCTAATTTTCCCTTTCTTTGAACTGTATCATCAGTGACCCTCAGAGAACACTTCCAAAGGTAGACAGTTGAGAGTAGTGCATCAGTAACCTTCTATGAATAGTGTTTCCAATGGTGAGGTTTCAATGGTGAGGTTCATGAACAGTGTTTCTAGAATAGTGAGGTTCTAATGGTGAGGTTCATCAATATTGTTTCTAGAATAGTGAGGTTCCAATGGTGAGGTTTCAATAATGTGGTTCATGAATAGTGTTTCTAGAATAGTGAGGTTTCAACAGTGAGGTTTCAATTCTGAGGTTCATAAACCGTGATTCCAGAATAGTGAGGTTCCCATGATGTGGTTCCAATGATGAGGATCATGAATAGTGTTTCCAGAATAGTGAAGTCCCAATGGTGAGGTTTCAACGATTAGGTTCATGAATTGTGTTTCGAGAACAGTGATGTTCCAACAGTGCAGTTTCAACAGTGTGGTTCATGAATAGTGTTTCCTGAATGGTGAGGTTCCAAGGGTGAGGTTTCAACTATGAGGTTAATGAACAGTTTTTCTAGAATGGTGAGGTTCCAACCATGAGGTTTCAATGGTGAGGTTCATGAACAATGTTTCCAAAATGGTGAGGTTCCAACAGTGAGGTTCATGAACAATGTTTCTAGAACAGTGAGGTTCCAACAATGAGGTTTCAATGGTGATGTTCATAAACAGTATATCTAGAACAGTGAGGTTTTAATGGCGAGGTTCATGTACATCATTTTTCCTTTTCCAAATTTCGAGTTCATGAACAGTGTTTCTAGCTTCCTACAGTTTCGCCCCTTTGATGTTTCTTTGGACGTAAAATGAATTTGATACATCATTTTAAGCACTCTAAGTCTGATTCCAAGGCTATATATCCAATATTAATTATTCCTATGGTGCAAGATGTTTTTACTTGTTCAAACCGCATGGTTTAATGCGATCCACTTTTAATGGGAAATTAAGAGTATCTTAAACCATCCCTCAGTTAAATCTTCTAAAGGGATGAGATTTATTACGCCTTATTTCTTGCTCCTTTTTCTCACATGTCAGATGCTCGAACAACCCATTACTTCTCATATAAGTTTCACATGAAAACATTCCTCCTCGGATTGGTTCCACTCTATTTTTATGAAACCATGTTGTATCAATCAATCTTTGAAATAAGTTATGTTTTTTTGTCATTCTTTTGGGGTTCATCTTTTCTTGATTCTCCATTCCATATTATAGAATGTAATATCCAGGAATCTAATTGATATTTCTTGTGTTTTAGTTGATGTGTTCGTACTGTGGCTTCCTCGGGTGGATGCAGTAATCACAAGAGGAGGAACGTGACACGTTGTTTGGATTGTTCTCGTATAAATAATTTCAATAAATTTTTGAGGTAGTGGATTCATTGATCTTAATTTATGTAACACTATATTGTTAGGATGTTTTATCCCACTAGATCGCAAAGGAATTAAAATAATAAATATTTCTACTCGATAAACAAATAAATATGAGTCATAACTTAGTGCCTCTTGTATTTTTTGATAGTGTGATAACAATACTTACTATGTTTATCATTTCATTATTGATGGAAATTGGTAAAGAACGTAATGCTGCAATTAATTGATAATGGTTTGGTTAAAGATAGAGAGGCATGTAAATGAATCTGTTTCTTCTTGTTGTAATTTTATGTTAACAAAAATGGTTAATTAATCATGTTTAACTATTTGTTATAGATAATTGATTAGGTTTAATGAATTTGTAAAAAAAAGAATAATAATTAGTTAACATAAGGTAGTTTAAATAATCGGTTGATCGATAAAAGATAACTCCTTGTAGGGTTCTGAGTTACCCTATTGTTTGCTAATGGGCCAAGATCCCAACTACTAAAATGATTGTTTTCCCACTTCTTGTGTTGTGATGTGAGCCTGGATGGCTATTGTGATCTATGGGGGCATGGAAGCCTTTATGTTGTAGCAGAAGTTGATGCCTATAGAGGAAAAATTCATTAGTTTATGCATGTGAGTGTCGGGGAGTACACCGAGGATGATGGAATGGGATAGATGTGATTGATGGATGCTTACTGTTTCTTATTGGTTAATTATCTTATTTATTTTTCCACACATTCCAAGGCAGCTGGTCTGGCTTACCGTTCTTCTGAAATAGGCAATGACGTGTGGGGTACACCATGTGCTATCCGTGTTTAGCTTCTAAATGGAGGATGGGTCTATTCTCTTACTCTATGTAGTAAAGACTCAAAAATTTATACATCTACTCACTGTGTTGATCCCCCTTGTTTTTAGTATCGTATAATGTTTTTCTAGAATGGCTGGGGTTATGGTAATGTAATTATATAAAGAATAATTGAACAAATGATGTTAACCCTTGGGGTTGGAATTACTGGAACATAATGATGAGGTTGTAATTTTAAAGGGACAACGTACTTTGGGTGTGATGAAAATGATCTTAAATGCAGAATTAGTACTAGATAATTAATGTTTAATGAATTAATTAATGTAAATTACAACTGATAAAAATGGAATGAAAAATTGTATTAATTCTCTTTAAATGTTTGTGTTCTTATAGGTTATCTACTCTTATAAGTAGCAGTCAGAGCTCGAGAGATGTTAGCTGCAGTTGAGTCTAATACTGGGTTATTCCCATAATGTGGTTGTGAGATATATATATCCTATAATTTTTGTGTTTATATGTGCTAATCCAGCCTATCAGTAAGGGAAACTGAAACCTTGGGGATTCTGAGCCCTCAGGAGGTGTTTGCCCAAACATTCCGGTGGGTGGATGAATGAATTACTACCCCCTTTGGCCCTGATCTCTTTTATTGGTAGTTATTTATGCTAGTAGGCACATCGGTTTGTTATTTTATAGGTATGTCTACAGGTCGACATCCTCATTAGGATCGCATAGAAGTTGTTTAGTAGGATATTCCAGCAGATTTCCACAGGGTAGAGGTTGACGACGATGGCAGTTGAAAGTATACACTCCAAGAGTTTTAGAACGAGAGTTTGCAGAAGTTCGAGGGTTCCATTTCAGATGCAGTAATAAAAGACTCGTTGGATGAGGTCATGTTCGGATTCAGTTCAACTCATGCTCATAAAAATCACTGGGTGTCCTTGGATTTGACGATACTACATGGAGTAGCAAGGCAGTAGTGGTTCTAGTTCCTCTAGGATCTTGATGAGTCAGCTATCTCATGGGAGGAGTTCTGAGACAAGTTTAGAGTCTATCTTTTTCCTCTACTATGAACATGTCCAGTCGCCAAGAGTTTCTTACCCTTCGATAGGGGAGCTCTAGTGTGCGATAGTTTACAATATATTTCAGAAATCTTTTACGATCTGCTTCGAACCTGCTACCAGATTAGGAGACCAAGGTGAGGCAATTCGAGGAGGCTTTAGGTCTATAGATCCAGCATCAGGTCATTCCATTTATTATGAAGACATATCGTGAGGTGCTGGTGAGGGAATAGGTTGTCGATAAGACTTTTTCCAGTACTGGATAACCATGATATTGGAATCATCATGATTCCTCATGAACCGGATATTTGGTCTGGGGTTCCTAGTTTTCAGGGTAGAAGAGTTTTCGTTTAGCTGGGGGTAGGTAAAATCCCTTCACGTCTCATTTCTCCAGAGGATCCAACTCTCGGGCATATGCTAAGGGATCATGCACTTGTTTTCCTTTTAGTGTTCTAGGTCATCCACAGTTGGAGTTCCCGACCTTTCAGAGCAGTCATCATGCACCCAGTGCTCCCCTCCAAGTTCCTCCTTTGAAATAGTTCGAGCCGAGGTAGCAGTAGCAGGTTTCACTAGATATAGATCCACAAAGGGTAGACGGGGTAGGAATAAGAAAGCCCTATGACGCTCCTCATCCTCATATAGCTGAGCACGACATGGTGGGGGTCCTCATCAGGGTCAGAGAGTCTATGGAGGAGGTCGTGGTCAGCTTCATGCTCTATTGTTTCCAGCTCCATGAAAGCCATATGTCATTCTAGGTACACTTATCATGTTTTTTACCATGGTGTATTCCTTGTTTGATTCATGAGATACTCACTCCTTCATATCACCTACCATTTTCCATGCTTTGGGACTTCAGGTAGAGAGGATTGAAGTGCGATTGGTGCTGAAAAAGCCAGTTGGAGGTTGAGCTGACTTGTGTGAAGTACGTAGAAACTATGAGCTAGTGTTGGGGAATCGCCTCTCTTGGATATATTTCCTATTTTTTAGAATAAAACCATATTATTTTATCCTCGGCATAGATTGGTGGTAATCGGTGCAGGCTATTGTGGATTGCATCAGGAATCAGGTCATTTTCTTCGATGTGGTTGGAGAGTTTGTGGTGTTTGAGGGTGAGCAAGATCATCAGATTGGTCATAGGCATGTTCTGTCCTTACCATACATGATGGATGATATGAAGTTGAGTTCTTTAAAGGTTCATCTATTGGAGTTTCCAAGTGTCGTAGAAGAGTGCCCTTATGTTTTTCGGGAAGTGGTTATGGGATTTCCCCCTCGATGAGAGATAGTGTTTCAGATCGATCTACAACCAGGAGAATCGCTTATATCTATGTATTCATATAGGATGACCTCTTAAGAGTTACTAGAGCTACATATAATGCTTGAAGGTTTGTTATAGTGCAGTTTTGTTGGGCCAAGTGTGTCACCGTGGGGTGCACCAGTTTTGTTTGTGAAGAAGCCTAACGACAGTTTGTGGTTTTGTGTCGATTATCGTCTCTTAAACAAAGTGATGATAAAGAATTGATATCCTCTTCTATAAATTGATGATTTATTCACTCAAAAAAAGTGTGAATGTTGGTTCTCAAATATCGACTTGAAGTCAGGAAATCATCAGATGCGTGTGAGGGATGAAGATACCCTGAATATTGCATTCTGTTGCTATCATGGGCATTATGAGTTCATTGTAATATCATTCGGCTTGAATAATTGTCTAGGTATGTTCATGTTATTGATGAATGCTAAGCTCTGTGAGTTCCTGGTAATGTTCCAAGTAGTTTTTATCGATGACATCCCTATGTACTCCACATCTATAGAGGATAATGAATAACATTTACACACTGTTTTGGGAGATCTTCATAAACATCAGTTGTTTGGGAAGTTGCAGAAGTGTGAGTTTTGGGTTTGGGAAGTCTGTTTATGGGGTAATGATGTGTCCCAATCGAGAGTCGTTGTGGATCCATTGAATATAGAATAATTTTTGTCTTTGGAATCCCCCAAGACAATGTTAAAGGTTCGTAGTTTCCATGCTCTCGCAGGCAACTATAGGAGGTCTGTAGTCAATTTCTCATGAGTTTTGACTCCTCTGAGTAGTTTTGACCCGAAAGGATCAAGCATTCATATAGGCTGATTAGTGTCCGGAATATTTTGAGTATCTAAAGGAGAATTTAGTAAGTACTCTAGTTCTTTGTCTTCCAACCGATGGAGTTCAGTTTGATGTTTTATATGATGATTCCAAACTGGGGGGGGGGGGTGTTCTAATGCCGAAAAGATCAGTTGTTTCTTATGGGTCTCGGTAGTTACATCCCCATGAATGTAACAATCCTACTCACGATCTTTATTTGGAATCTGTGGTGTTTTCTATGATGTTTTGAATACATTACATCATTGGTGAGCATTTTTTGGTTTCACCGATCATAAGAGTTTGAGAAATGTTTCCTCCTAGCTTTACTTGAACTTACGACATCGTTGGTGGATGGAGTTTTTATAGGAATATGACTTCTTGATATCATATACACCTAGAAAGTGGGATTTGTTTAGCTGATGCACTTAGTCGAATGTCACCTATTGATGATTTGCATGAATCTGGTTATTCCAGGAGAGTAATGGAAGAACTTTCAGCATTACTTCTTGATATGGGAGATGTTGGGGGTTGAGGTTCTCTTTGTCAGATGATGGTATAGTCATATATGGTACATAATGTGGATGTTTCCCAGTTGGGGGATTTAGAGGTGGAGTTCTGGAGAGACCGAGTTGTTAGTGGCGAGGCCCATGATAGGTGGTCTGAGGATGAACCGCACCGAGTGTTGTAAGACGGAAGGCTATTTTTTCATTTAAAAACATGCGATCCGGTTCTCATAGAGATTCAAATTTACATTTAGCAATGCATCCTGGAGTGGCAATGATGTATTGTTCCTTGAGGATCCAGTTTTGGTGTCCTGGGCTGAAGCGTTTAGTTGTTGATTTTGTGTCTCAATGTTTGGTCTTCTAGTAGGTGAAGGTCGAAGAACATATTCCTTTTGGTCTGCTCCAGCAATTATATATTCATCAATGGAAGTGAGAGGAAATCACAATACGCTTTCTTACTAGTTTACCTAGAGCACTGGGAGGAAATGATGCTATTTGGGTGGTTTTGGATCACATAACAAAATCGTCCCTCTTTATTGCAATCAAGGAGTCGAGCTCAATGGAAGTTTTGTCAAGGTAGTATCTAGATGAGGGGGTGAGACTTCATGGAGTCCCTTGGATGATCATTTATGATCAAGATCATAGTTTTAAGTCCAGTGTGTGGATAGGTCTCCAACATGCTTTCAGTTGTCAACTATGCCTTAGCACTTCTTTTCATCCTCAAACGAATTGTCAAACAGAGCGAACCATCCAGACTATTGAAAACATGTTATGCTCTTGTATCCTAAATTTTGGAGGACCCTGGATGAGGCAATTACCTTTGGTGGAGTTCACTGAAAATAACAGTTTTCACTCCACCATTGGTATGGTTCCATTTGAAGCCATGTATGTCCAACCTTTCCATTCTCTGTTATGCTGGACTAGGGTCAGAGAGTCTGCAATTCTCAGACTGTAACTAGTGTAGAATCCAACATAGATGGTTCAAGTGATTTGTGAGAGGTTTAAGACAACAAAATATCGTCAGAAATCATATGTTGATCAAAGGAAGATACCCATAGAGTTTAATGTTGGGGATCATGTGTTTCTGAAGGCGAATTCCTGTCATGGGCAGTGAAGGTTTGGTCATGGTAGAAAACTTTATCCCCTCATTGTCTGGCCTTTTGATGTCTTAGCACGTGTTGGAGCTATGGCGTATTGAGTAGATCTTCCCCCACATATGAGTTAGATATATGATATTTTCCATGTATCACAGCTCTGTCATTATCATCATGATGAATTTCACGTAATCTATTGGGTAGAGATCCATTTGGATGATGATGTAACCTTTGAGGAGAGACTTGTAGAGATCCAATTCAGCAAGGAGAAGGTGTGGTACGAGCATTCTATCCCCTTGGTTCTTGTCTTCTGGTGACACGATGGCATCGAGGAGAGTACCTGAGAACTTGATCCACAAATAGGTTCTTATTACCTAGAGTTTTTTGATGTTTAAATCTATTCATGTATCGATGTATCCTTTGTGGTTATAAACCTTTCATGTTTATGATATGGCTTCCTTTTGTTGATTTTGTGGATTTCCCTCTATTGAGAGGTATCTCGATGGGTGGTTGTTCAGACCTCGTTACTTTTTCACTTTATGTGGGTAATGAATTATTGGGGAAAAGAATGTTTTTGAGAGTTATTTGATGCAATGGCTCATACCTCTCTGTCCCATTCCATTATGATAATATGGTTTTTGAGGTTTTTTGGAAGGTCAAGGCGACTTATCCCAAACACATTGCCAATTTTCCCATTTTGTGAACATTAGAATCAGTGACCCTCAATGAAAAATTCCAACATTAGATAGTTGAGAATAGTGCATCAGTAACCTTTAGGGAATAGTGTTTCCAGAATGGTGGGGATCCAACGGTGAGTTTCAGGAACAATGTTTCCAGAATAGTGTGGGTCCAATGGTGAGGTTCATGAACAGTGTTTCCAGAACAGTGAGGTTTTAATGATGAGGTTTCAATGGTGAGGTTCATGAATAGTGTATCTAGAATAGTGAGGTTCCAACGGTGAGGTTCGTGAACAATGTCGCCAAAATAGTGAGGTTCCAATGGTGAGGTTTCAACAGTGAGGTTCATGAATAGTGTTTCCATAACAATGAGTTTCCAATGGCGGGGTTTCAACGGAAAGGATCTTGAATAATGTTTCCATTACAGTGAGGTTCCAAATGTATGGTTTCAACGATGAGGACCATGAATAGTGTTTCCAGAATGGTGAGGTTCCAATGGTGATGTTTCAATGGCGAGGTTCAGGAACAGTGTTCCCAGAATGGTGAGGTTCCAATGGTGAGGTTTCAACGGTGAGATTCGTGAACAATTTTTCCAGAATTGTGAGGTTCCAATGGAAAGGGCACATCAGTGAGGTTAATGAACAGTGTTTCTAGAATGGTGAGGTTCCAATAGGGAGTTTTCAACGGTGAGGATTGTGAATATTTTTTCTATAATGGTGAGGTTTTAATTGTGAGGGTTCAATGGTGAGGTTCATGAACTGTGTTATTCCTTTTCCAAATTTTGAGTTCTTGAATAGTGTTTCCAGCTTCCTACAGTTTTGCCCCATTAACATTTATTTTATTTTAAAATTTATTTAAATCCTCATTTAAAAGACACTATGGCCAATTCAAAGGCCATAAATCCTATATTAATTATACCACTGGCTTAAGATGTTTTTACATGGTCAAACCACATGCTTTAATGTGAACCATTTTTAATGGGAAATTAAGCATATCTTAAACTATCTCTCTATTAAATCATCTAAAGGGATGGCATATCATCCTCCTAAATTATTTCTCTTTTTTCATGGGTTTGAGACACTCAAAAATCCAATTCCTTCTCATAAAATTTATACAATCAGTCACTCCTCCTCGGATTGGTTCAACTCTGTTTTGATTGAACCAAGCTGTATCGATCAATCATCAATATAAGGTATGTTTTATCATCTTTCTTTTTGGGGTTCATATTCTCATGTTTCACCTTTACATATTATATCATGTAATATCCTAGCTTCTAAAATAGTTTTCTTGGGTTTCGGTTGGTGTGGTCATATCGTGGCATCATTGGGTGGATGCAGTTGTTGCGAGAGGATGATCGTGACATGTTATGTCGATTGTGCTTGTATAAAGTATGTCAAGAACTATTTGAAGTTGGGGATTAGTTTCTTCTCACTTATTTTACGTGATACTGTATTGTTATCATGTTTTATCCCACTAGATCAAAATGGAATTGACATAATAAATATTTTAATAGGATAAACAAATTGATATTGATTGTATGTTATTGCATCTTGTTTTCCTAGATTGTTTGATATCAATGCATGATTTGTTTAGTATTTCGTTCTTGATGGATATTGGTAAAGAACCTAAAGACAGAATTAATTGTTAATGGTTTGGCTAAAGATAACGAGCCATGTAATTGAATCTAGTTCATTTTTTTTATTTTATATTAATCAAAATGGTGTATTAAACTTGATTAATTATTTGTGATTGATTACTAATTATTTTTCCAAAATTTAGAACCTATGAATAATATTTGGTTAATATAAGATAGATTAATGAACCGGTTGATCAATAAATCATAACTCCTTGATGGATTATAAGTTACCCTATGGTTTGTTAAAGGGCCAAGAGCCCAAATAAAAAAATGTTTGTTTTCCTGCTTCTTGTGTTGTGATGTGAACCTGGATGGATGTTGTGATATGTGGGGGTATGGAGGCATATTTGTTGTGGCAGCAGATGAATCCATTAGTGGCGAGATTCATCAGTTTATTCTTGTGGGTGTCGATAGGACACCAGGGATGATAGAACAGGATGGATGTGATTGTAGGATGCTTTTTGTTTCTTATTGGTTAATTATCTGCTTTATTTTTTCCCACTGCTCAAGGTAGCTGATCTTCCTTACCCTTCTTCCAAAAGAGGCGAAAAAGCGTGGGGTATGCCACATGCTTTCCTTGTTTAGCTTCTCAATAGATGATGGGTCTACGACATTGCTATCGGTGGCAAAGACTCGACGTGTATTACATTTACTCATCATGTTGGTCCCCCTTGTGAATAATAGAATATAATGTTTTTCTAGAATTTATGGGAATATAGGAAGGTAATTCGGTAATGAATAATTAAATAAATGGTGTTAGCCCATGTGGTTGGAGTAACGAGAACATAATTATGAGGTTGTAATTTTAACGGGACAGTGTACTTTGGGTGTGATGATAATGAATATTAATGTGGAATTGGTACTAGTTAATTTATTTTTTAAGAATTAATTAAAGTAAAGTGAAACTGGTATAAAGGGAATGAATTAATGTATTAAAGCTCTTTAAATGGTTGTTTACTTATAATATTGCTAGTCATAGAAGTATGAGCTAGAGTTTGAGAGACGTTAGCTGTAGTTGAGTCTAAGACTAGGTTATGCCCATAGTGTGGTTTTGAGATATAGTATATCCTTTAATTTTTGTGTTTTTATATGTTACTCCACCCTATCAGTAAGGGAAACTAACATCTCATGGATTCTGAGCCCTCGTGGGGTGTTTTCCCCAATATTCTGGTGGGAGTATGAATGGATGACTACGCCCTTTGTCCCCACACTATTCTCTTGGTAGTTATTTGTTCTAGTAGGCATAATGGTTATTTTTACCCATATATGTGTGTAGTGGGATGTAATGGATTGTTGTTATTCTCACATATATATTCTGGATATAGTATCCTATGGAATACTACAGGTGTAACATTTATAGTCTGTGATGTCTTAAGGATCCTTCCTCAATGAATGGGCTATAATGGCTTGAGGTATAATACCCAACATATTATACATGTTATGTGAGCTGTGGTGACTTTAAGAAACAGCCTGGTAACTTTATTGCATGGAGGTGGGGGTTTTGTTGCATGAGGAGCATGTTTTAGTGGTTTGCCTAGGTGTCTATGTTCCTGCCTTTTAGGAGAGAGATTCTCAGGACAAGCGGCGTTGGGGAAAATTGGAAAACCAGTGGGGAAGTAGTAGCAACCTGTCCAATATATTGTTAACTATATGATATATTCTTGTATGTGTTAATTGATGAATGTAGCCATGGTGAGGTTGGGAACATACTATAATTGTTTAGGTGATGAGTTAGTTTTAATTGTTGTTTACTATTTTTTATCAAGCTTTGTTTACTTTTGCATGAGAGTTTTCAGGGAGGATCCTACAGAGTAGACTTTTATACACACCCTATGTATATATAGACTATTTTATGGTCTCTTGGAGCAGGTTGGTGATCAATATGGTTTCTACTAGATTGCGGTTGCAGGAGTAGTTCGGGCTTGTTGTTGCTGATGTTTTTACTTTCTTTTGGAGACTTGCAGTTTTCCCCTTCCAGTTGTAGTACTTATACATGACATTACATTTGTGCACTTGGTACTTCTTTTATATTTCATTTCTTAGTTGGAGTTGGTTGATTTCTATCTTTTCTCTCTCTTATGCATGTGTTCTCTTAGAGGGTAATGCCTCTCATTTGTTAGTTTACTATACACTCAGTGCTAGTCACCAAATCGGGGCCTACTAAAGGAGGGACACAGGGGTCATTATCTACCTTCTCACATTTTCTTCCTATTTTACCCCAATATTCCATGGTATGCTTCACATTGAATAATACAGTAGCGTGTGTCGTACACAACTTCGAGTTCTAACACACACCATAACCAATCAAACTAGTCGTTATGAATAGTAATAACCACTTTTTAAAATTTTAAATGTTTTATCTTTCAAAATGGACTTAATTTTTTGGATTCGGAATATTTAAATTATATTAGGGTGAATTTTTGGTATTTTTCTGTAAACTTTCAAATTTATGATGAATAGTGGAAAAAATTGAGTTATAGTTTAAAACATAATTTTTATTTAAATAATTATTTATTTTATTCAAATTTATTTTAGGTCAAATAGATACATAATACCTATATATGTTCAATTTAATTCATTAGAGTTAGTTTATAATAATTATAGATATATAACAAAATTTTTAACTTTTCACCAACTTTTACCCATCTCCTGTGAGAATTTTCAAATTCACATAAAACATAATATTACCGCTTCTGTGAGTGGAATTTAGAAAATCCAAAAGTCATAGTAAATATCAAGGAGTATAATGTGGTTCAATAAGATAAAAATAGTTTTTGGTTAATAGTAACTTTTTAATTTTATTTACAATGGTTAAAAGTAAATATGGTAATTAAGTGTAAAAATTATTTTATTATTACCCTAACACATGTCCTAATTATATTGGGTAAGAATAATTATACCAAAAATAACCTTAGGAATAAAATTTGATCATCTTTGGTTCACATGGATTAGATTAGCACTTTTATTATTATTTAATTCAAAGAAGAGTTAAAAGAGTTAAAATAAATGTTCATTAAATAAATCATTTTTAATATAAAGTTATATATAAGATAAATTAGATTTTAAATATTCATTATAAAGATAAATATATTTCCTACATAATGGTATTTTATTTATTATTTTTATAAATTAAATAATTTAATTTATTTATGACTCAATGGTGATGCAGTGATTACCTGATTAATGAAATATTAAAATTATTGATATTATAAATATCCAAATAAATGTAATTTGAGACTTTTTATGAATTACACTAACTTTATTGGTTAATATGACATATTAGGGTTTTTTAAATGAATTTTTTTCTAAGTAATAATGCAGTTATGAATTTATAGAAACAAAATTACAAAATTGTTTCAAAATTGACATAAAAGAGTTTTTAAAACTAATATTATATTATGAATTGATATTTAATTCCTAAAAATAAATGTTTAGGGCAAAGAACTTATATAATGATAAGTGTATCATTAATTATCCACTTGGGGTTCTCTTGGAAGTATATACTATTTGTATTAACCATATAGTATAAAAATACACAGAGACATGGTAATGTCAAATTATTTAACTAAGAGTTAAATATAAAAGAAAAGGTTAATATAGGGATAAAAACCTGTCTAAAACCTATTGGTTGAGTGGTGTTCGACCCATACCCAAATTATCTTTTATCTAATACATTTTGGATCCATCATAAACCGAAGATGATTTTGTTATAAAATAATATTTCTTTCTATTCCTAAGGTTCCCCTCACCCCTCTTATAAAATGGAACACTCCCTTCTCTCTAATTTACACCTTCAATGCCTTTTGGATTTGATAAAACTAGCCCAAATATCCTCTCAACTTCCCTCACTTCATCATAGAGGCCATCCTTTAGTCAAAAATCCAACTTAAGGAGCCCTTTTGATCAAATAAAATTGAAGAACTGGAAGAAGATGTAATAATTTCACCACCCTCTTTCAAGTTCTTTTCTTCTTCCACTTCTTCGTTCATTGTTACTTTCATTCTAAAATAATAACTCCAAAATCATCTATAAACTACGATGTTATTATAAATATGGTAAATCCATATTCATTATTATATCCATCCTTTTAAGGACATGAAACCAAACGTACGTACATACGAATTACCGTCTCCACGTCGTGGTGTAATTATTATTCAGTACATTATTATTTAGATGGGTATAATAATGATGTGTAATTCATATAAATAATAAATATAACATGATAAGTATTCTGTATATATGATATACCATCCAATTATATATTATTTTAATATCAAAAGAATGATATTGTCTCTCGTACATACGTACAGATTACCGTCTCCACGAACGCGATAAGATTCATTCCCCATCGTATCCATTCAAGATTAATTTTCATTATATGATTAAAAATAATTTTTATAGACTTGATATAATTATGGATATGAATAATATACATCCCATCCATAACAAATATGACTCACATAACAACGAATATAAAGGAAAATGAATCTATTAACACCCGAAACGACGATAATACTAAGATATTATTAACAAAATAATATTAAAAGATTATATATGATATCATATTAATGCATATGATTCTTGTATAATTTAATAAAAAAAATCACCAGTATACAAGAGTTTAAACTACCCTCAACCAAGGAAAAGTACAAGGTAAGGTTTTATTTTACAATCTACTCGTTATCCGAGGTTATTTATACGTAATTATCTATTGGGACCTATTTATCATCCACATCCATGTTTCTTAACAATGTATTTCAAAACATTCTTACTATTTTATAGACAATGGGTTAAAGTCATGTCTTCCCTTGTTTGACTTTTTATAAGATGTTTATAAAGGAATCTTTTCGTCATTTTCCAAACAAGGTCCTTTTTAAAATTTTCGACAGAATTAAGTTAAGAATGCCTTTTTTAACTTCTACAGAGGGTGCTGCTATTTTCATCCATTTTAAATTCATAGAAGCTTCCCTTACAATAATATAAGAATATTTTCAATGTAAATGTTTTCTTTTATAATTATGTGTGATATAAATTGTTTCAAAAAATAGATATTTCTCTCAAATAGTTTTGATTTCATCTATGTCAACATCCTTTGATGGATTTTAATCTTATTTGAAGTTGATTTACTATGATATAATACTACCATATTGTATTGAAGGTTTTATGATATGTTTGACTGTGGCTGTGTTATTTTTATACCATTCATGGTTTATAGAGAAAGTATTGAAATTTACTATGTTAGTTTTCATATGAATGTTTTTTTTATGTTTAAACTTATTCATATGAGGAATGAATTGGAATTAGTAAGTTATGGGTGGAGCCTGCAATAGCTCCTCAATGTATCATTAGGTCTCATGAGAAAAACTAGTGTCTTGGAAAACGCCTTGACAAAATCTTATTTTTAGTCTTGGCACAAGGCTTTGACTATGTGGGTATGATAGTCTAGCATTATGCATTCCATTATTATGAAAGTGGTCATTGAAATTGCATGTAATTATCCAACTAGTAGAATATCCATGTGAATAAGTAAATGGGATTATTTCATTTTATTATTTCCATATTAGGATGAAGTTCAAGTTTAAAAAGATATTTTTTAGTTATACATTTCCTTACATGTTTATGATTATTTATGAAATTTTCTACTATATTGTTATCCTTACTGAGTATCTGAGCTCACCCCTTTCTATGTTTTATTTCTCCCAGGATGTGAAGAAGTATTTTATAACTGACCTGGAGGGATAGTATGAGGAGATATGAGTGTGGACTATGGATACTATGTTGTTATAGTTTTTCACTTTATGATTTTATGTAAGACTTATGAATGTATCTTGTGTTTCCAAGGCTACTAAACTAATTGGTCTTTCGAGAGTTGATCTTTAGTGATCATGCTAATGTTATGTAACAATGCACTGACTTTGGTTGCTGGGATCAGGGCATTATAGTTGGTATCAGAGGAAGGTTAGTACAAATCTTGGAAGCTATATTTAGATAAACTCTGATTGGAGCACAGAGACCTAAGATGGACATTGAGGATTAATATAAAATAAATTCCTAGATTTTTGGTATTTTAGAGATTTTGGGAGTTTTCTGATTAATACATCCCTGTCTGGATACGAGTAGGTAGAGGCGGCTATGGCACAGATGAACCTAGGGGTAAAAACTGAAAACACCACTTTGAGTTAGACTCAAATGGGAACTGGTGAATGAAAACGGGCTTTGTTGTACTCTTGGTTATGACACTACCATGCGATATGCTTAGGATAATTCTAATTATCATTACAAACCATTAAAAATGATTTATGAGTATATACTTCCTCAAAGAAAACATTTTTATGATCATGGATTATGTCCATAAACTATTCAATTTAGGATAAGTGTTTTACAATTTTGGATTTATGTATTACGATTTGTAAACTAATATAGTGTATGCCATTGTATAGAAATGGAACCCAGAAGAAGGAATTTGAACTCCAGTAATACGTATGATCCAAAGAGTAGGAAGGATCATATCTTTCACAGTAATAAGATAACATTTAGAAAGGAACCTATCTCCCATGTATTCTCAATATATGAAGAAATAGTATCATGTGTTAATAAGATAAGTAATGAATATTCTGAGTCCTATGGCTTTGAATGGAAGCAAGAGGAGAAAAGAATGGAAGAGAGAAGGATGGATAAAGGGTAGATGGAAAAGAAGAATTTTACCATATATGATAACTATGGAAGAAACACCCTGGAACTTGCCTGAAGGGAATGGGAGTTTGTTGTAAGTGTGGAGAAAAAAGACACCATGTACGCGACTGTAATGGTAAGAAAAAGAATTCCAATGTACAATGCTTCATCTTCAAGGAGTTGGGACACTATAGGAACTAATGTCCAAATCATCAGAGTATTCCCCAAATGATGCTATTGGATAATAATCATGTTAGTATACTATCATATATGAGGAGGAATGATTAGAGTTCATATGTTGTTGTTAAATAATTATGTCATTTGAGTGTTGTATCAATGCTATACAGGTTATAATAATTATGAAATATATAAGGATTGCACTGCAGTAGTATTTCATTAAGGACATATGATTGTGTGGAACCAAGAAGAGTGACTCAATAGTAGGTTAATTTTTTTTGGAAATATATGGTTGAGATAAATATAAGGCATAATATGATTCTGATACTAAGGTAGTGATTTTGGAATAATACAAGTTTGATTTGGATTAATTATATTGGATATTCTTGACTTCCTTGAAACTGATTAATGATTTTTATATTTCGTCATTGTTGGAGTTTACAACATTTTTGGATGGAAAAAGTATATCTAGTATTCTATAAGGAATAAGGGAGCATGAATGTAATCAATAAGGTATTATGGTAATTCAGGGTGTTACCATGTTTTAAAATAATACATGATGTAGGTGTTCACATGTTATTAAATGGAAAAACAGATCGTCATTGTGTTTAAATTCTTTATAAATTTTGGATTGTGAGTTTGGATAGAAGTATTTTTGATAAGGCTAAAGATTGGAATGGATTATGTTTGAATGGTTATTTTTGGATTTTTATAAAAGGACAACACGCAGACCGTGTGTCAACGCGTCGCGTTGGACAAAGATGCGGGAATCGAACCCACAACCATAGTGTGATTGGGATTTTTCACCCACCACTGGACTAATGAATTCCCTAGATTGTATAATGTAGTTTTTTAAAGGGTCTTATATGTGAATTATATATTCAATATTTTTTGAACCTTATACGATGAGGATAAATAGAATATTTTTTTGAAATCTTTTGGAGTGAAAGATGAGTTTGTTGTAGATTTATTAGAAGGATGAAACTATAATTGTCAAGTATATATATATATATATATTCCCCACTTATTATATGGGTATATTAATTCATAAACTATAGGTAAGGGATCTTAAAACCAAATTTGTGTTATCCTAATACCTTATTTTTTGATGAATCGATATTATTTCAAATCATCATAGATTAATAGATTTGAGACCCTCAATTTTACACATGATTGTGATTGATGACCTCAATAACTCCCTATAAATATCTATGTTTTTCCTCCAATTATATGTCACTAATTTCCACTAATTTTCTCATAATCAATATCATAATTTGGTGGTGAATTTTTCATTCCCCTTTTCCTCTTATTAAGACGAAATTTTTTAACCCAATTTCCAAAGTGGGTTTTCCCACAACGGTATTTTCTTCTTTCAAACTTTTATTTTAGAAGAATAGTTTCAGATAGTTAGGATAAAATTTATTGAAGGAGGGAATAATGTAACACCCAAATCTTCCATTATACTCTTCTCTTTTAATAATACAGTAGCATGTGTTGTACGCAACTTCGAGTTCTAATACACACCACAACCAATCAAACTAGCCATTATGAATAGTAATACCCACTTTTTGAAATTTTCTAAATTTTATCATTCAAAATGGACTTTATTTTTGGATTCGGAAAATCAAAATTAGGTTAGGTTGAATTTTTGGTGTTTTTCTGAAAACATTCAATTTATGATGAGTAGTGAAAAACACTGTGTTATAGTGTAAAACTGAATTTTTATTTAAATTGTAATGCCCAGACCCCAGTTACCCAGAGTCTATGAATAATTGTGTAACATTGTAATGATCACAAATGATCAAGTGTCGAAAGACCGATTAGTTTAGTAGCCTTGGAAACACTAGATACATTCATAAATGATACATTACATCATAAAGTGAAAATCACTTTAACATAGTCTCCATAGTCCACACTTCTATAACCTTTAGACTATCCCTGTAGGTCTGTTATAAAATATTTCTTCACATCCTTGGAAAAATAAAACATTGAAAGGGGTGTGCTCAGATGCTCAGAAGGATAACAATATAGCGGAAGCTTTCATAAATAAACATACCATTTAAGGCAATGTATGACTAAAACAAAATCCTTTTAAACTTTAACTTCAACATAATAAGGAAAATGTAAAATGAGATAATTCAAATTACTTATTCACATGGATATTCTACTGGTCTAATATTCACATGCAATATCTATAACTACATTCATAATGATGGAATGCATATTTCCAGACTATCATAACCACATAGCCAAGGCCTCGTGCCAAGACTACAAATAAGATTTTGCCAAGGCCTCGTGCCAAGACACTAGTTTGTCTCACGAGACCTGTAGATGCATCAAGAAGCTATTGCGGGCTCCACCCATTACTTATTATGTCCAATTCATTCCTCATATGAACAGGTTTAAACATATCATAAACAATAACAAAATCATATCACATAAAACATGCATAAAGGAAATATAACATTTCCACATTTCAATCACATGATATCAATACAACACATTTATATAATAAAATCATTATCAAAACCATTTTCAATACCAAAATAAATGAAAATTAAAAGTTGGTATTTATTTTTCATTTTAAAAAAGTTATGGCTTGTAGAGGAAGCTGAAACTCAAATAATTGTCACGGCAGCGGAGAAGTCATTGTCGCCGCATAAGTATGACAAGAAAAACATTCTTTTTTTATCTTTTAGTAAAAAGCTTCATTTAAAAAGATTCCTTTTGAATAAAAGTAAAAGTCAAAGGGGTTTATACACCGTATAATGGAAAGTTGTGTATAAAACAGAATATTCCTCAATAAAAGGAGATTGAGATGAAGTCCGTTATAAAGATTATTTTTAATATAAAATAGATCTATTAAGTGTATTCACTATAATTACACATAAATAAAGTAAAAAATAAAAGATAGGACATAATAATATCATGAAATAATTTGAAAGTAGGAGATTAACTCAAAGAATGGAAATTAGGTTAAGAAGTTCCCTTACCTCGTGTCCGTCCTGACTCGATCCTTCATTAATCTCCTGAATAATAAATTAGAGTTAATTTATATTTTTTAAGAACCTTTTTCATGTTTATTATTCCTTTTATATCACTTATTACCATGTTATGAACATTATGTAATTATTTAAGTTAATAACGGTCATTTTGTCGATCTTTGGTACGTGAGTCAAAAATAATCTTCTTATAATTACAAGTTGTTCATGTGGTGAAAAATCCATTATATCCAGAATTATATTAATTATATAGATATCATATATATCATATATATCAAGTATATACATTCATTTACAATATTACATAACATTTATAGGTAAAAAATGAAATTCACCGTTCATGGAGACGGTAAGCCGTACGTACGCATGAACGCTACATTCATTTCTATTTCGTATTTAATAGAATGAAATTATAATTATATAAAGTTATAATAAAATTACAGTATAATATAATGTATAATACCGTTCACTCCATCCTTTATACATCCCACATATGGCATTAACGATTCAAATCACTTTGAGGGGGCGGTAGTCCACACTTCCTAAAATGAAATTATCGCGTTTACCCATAATGGAAATCATAACGGTATTCCATAAATGAAAAATACAGAATCATAATGAAAACAAAAACATAATATATATCATATATAAAAATATTTTCATCATAATGGCCACCATGAGAGGTGTTAAAAGAAGATTGACCAATCATCGTTTCGTGAGGCAGTAATTCGCCACCCATAGAAACAGTATGTTCTTTAACCATTAGACGAAGGTGTGTGTAAGTGTAAATAAAATAATTCTCATAAAAACATCCAAGTATATTTAGTATATTTATTTTTTATAAAATAATATAATAAAAAAAGTTTAGTGGGTTGGAGAAGAAAAATAAAACCGAACAACATAAGAGAATACATTACCTTAAAATTGGGTAACTCTTTTTGATTTGAGCAAAAGGCTTCCTTGGGAAGGCTTATGCCCAAAGTGAGGCTTCTATGAGTAAGAGAGGGATGTTGAGAGAGTATTTTGGTAGAGGTTGTCCGAGCCAAATGGCTTGGAAGGTGTGAATAAGGTGGTAGTGGTGGGGGCCTTTTATAAGAGGAGAGGAGGGGCACTCTTGGAAAGATTGAAATGTTACATTATTATGAAATGATTTCCAGATTCTAAAGGTCCCAAAATGATATATTTCGAGGCTAACGTGATAAGTGTTCGAAATATTCTCATAAAATAGGTTTTTCACAAGTGTAATCATATGATTTTACATTATCGTTTCATTTTATTTAAATCATTAATTAATGAGGTAATCGTTGCATCATCATTGTGTCATAAATAATTTAATTTATTTAATGTCTAAAAATTATAAAACAATTACCATGATTTATGAAATCTTTTCATATTTCCAATTAATATTTATAGTAAAAAAATTAACTTATGTAACCCTATTTAAGAATTGGTTTATTAAAACAACACATGTTTGTGACAATTTTATTTTTTACTTTAAATAAAAAGTAATTAATGTCATTTTCTTAACCAAGTGGCTCCATGAAGTCCTCAAGATGACCCATGGATTTTCTTGGTCGTCCATGACTCATCAAATAAGTTTAGGACAATTTTATGGGTATTTTCATATTTTTATAATATCATTTTTACCTTAAATTTCACTAATTACCTTTAATCGCGATTAATTAAACATAAAAGTTACTATTCACAAAATAATTATTTTAATCCCATTGAACCACATTTTACATCATATTGGAAACAATGTATGTAAGATTTTTGAAAATAAAATAACATAAGCGGTAATGTTTCATTTAAACAAAAAATCAGTTTTATTACTACCACTTACTGGTTTCACTTTTCATAAAAAATTGATGTTTTTCAGAACAATGCCAAAAATTTTCCCTAATCTATAATTGATATTATGAATTCAAAAATGATTTCTATTTTACAAAATTCCAAAAATATAAGTTTATTTAATTAATTTTATAATTAATTCCCACTGTCAGAACAAATAGCGGGTTTTTAAGAAACAATATATATCAAAAGATTGACAATTGTTTATGTCCAATTTCATTGTGATATTAATTCTAATGACCACCATTGGATAAAATGGTAAAAATATATTATATTTATAAATTAAAACCACTAAATAGTATAATTTTTTGCTATAAGTTATTTTGATTAAAAAAGTAGTTTTTAAGTATTTTTCACTGTTCATAAAAAATTGGAAGTTCTCATAAAAATACAAAAAATTCAACATAGGCTAATTTCGATATTTTGATTAAAAAAATGAATTCCATTCTGAAATATAAAATATATATAATTTCAAAAGGGGGGTATTAGTATTCATAATGGCTATTTTGATTAGTCGTGGTGTGTTAGAATCTCAAACATGCGTACAATGCAAGCTATTGCATTATTGAAAGAGAAGCGTATCGTGGAAGCTCAGGGTGTTACATTCTCCCCTACTTCAATAAATTGCGTCCTTGCAATTTGAAATTTTTATTTGAAAACAAAAGGTTGAAAATAGAAAATACCTTTGTGGAAAACCCACATCGGAATTAAGGTTATTAAAAATATAACATTTAAAAAAAGAAAGAGAAGTACAAAGGTCACCTCAGATAGCCCATACAAGGATTCTATAAAAATATGGATATGGAGGAAAAACAAACCATCAAGGTCTGATGGAGAGTTGTAGAAAACCAGATTAGGAGAAAGTTAAACTACAAGAAAATCACAAACTTGTGATTGGTTAAAAGATCATTGATTCAACAGTACGAAAAGTTAACCAACTACGTTTTTGTTTTATGTTACCTTTCATAAAGTTGAGAAATTTATTTAGGAGACTTACTAAGAACATATGGATATATACTTACTTGTCATTTAGACATTCATTCATTATTAAATTTTTACCACAAACCCATCTTTCACTCCAAATGGTAGCAGAACTCAAAGATGTTCTATTTATCCTAATTGTATAGGGTTCTAAATATTACTACATACCATTTAGATTAGGAAAAATATTTTTTAATAACCAGGGACTTCCTGTAGGCTAGTGGTAGCTAATAAAGGCCAGTCACACTATGGTTGTGGGTTTGATTCCTGCATCTTTGTCCAACGCAACGGGTTATCCCCCAACCTACAGGTTGTCCTTTTCTTAAAATTATAGTATTATAATATTCCAAAAATAATCTTCAGAAATGTTTTAACCTTAAAAAATACTATCCAATTTTCAACTTAATTCATTCCAACCTTTATAGTTATCCAAAATACCTCTTTCCAGACTTTCTCTAAAAGGTCTCTAAATTCCAAAATCATTTGTAACATCAGATTACCCAAAAAAAGTAAAGATTCACATATTGTCACATACTAAAAATATGATTACCTTCATCATATTAAATCCTTAATGAAAACAACAAGTACTATAGTACAATACTTATATATATATATCACATTATCCTTATAACGAGAATATAATCCTTGAGTCCAAAAGCACCAATACATTAATTATTATACATCAACTGTAGTAACACCATAATATTGTCCTTGATCCCTAGGCATTTTCTGAGGTAAGTTTCCCTGACGCTTATGACATTCATTTTCATAATTCCCCATTTCCCTACAATTTTATCTTTCAACATTGACATCCTTTTTATTTCCCTTTCAATAACGAGCCTGGTGACCTTTTTCTCCACTTTTATAACAAACTCCCATTCTATTTAGGCAAGTACCGGGGTGATTCTTCCCACAATTATCGCATAATGGAAAATCCTTCTTTACCTTTTTCCCTTTATCTATCTCTTGTTCCAACGTTCTCTTCTTCTCTTGATTTACTTTATTGTCATAAGATTTCGATAATTCCTTTTCTGTCTTGATAGCACATAAGACAATATCTTCATACGACGAGAAGGTTTGTGAGACTAATGCTCGATGGAGAAGTGGTTTTAACCCATCAATGAAATGATAAATCTTACTTCTTGGGTTACGTATATAATCTGCCGCATGCCTTGCTAACCTTGTAATGTTAGCCTCATACTTTGAGACATTCTCATCCTCCTTTTGTCTCAAACTCAAAAATTGCCTTTCCATATCTGCTCGATGGTCACGAGGAATGTATTTTTTTCTAATAAAAGATCTTTGAACTCCCTCCATTCCATATTTGACTCTTCATCATCTTCATTTGTGTTTTGAATCAGTGACCACCATAGATCGAAATCTCTAGTGAGGCGGTAAAATTCCATGACAACATTTTCCCTTTCGCTACTCCCCGAGTCATGGAATATTTTCTCTTAGGATTTTATCCATGGCTCAGCTACTAATGGATTTGTACCCCCATTAAATGGTGGCGTTTTTTGCCTCATGAAGAGGTTTAACATTGATCCTCCACGTTGCGGATCAGGGGGCTTCATACAAGTAAGGTTATTATTCATAACCTGAGTGAGTTTCCCAAGTATGGTGATAAGTTGATCAGCATTAGTTGTATCTCTAGCTCCACAATAATTATCTTGAGCAGGACGCCAATACCTACATGAAGTGTGTGAATTTATACGGTTTCCATTCCTCACACTAGGCGCCATTTCTAAACAATGGCATAAACTAGATTAGTTAATGAATCAAAATACATAATTCCATACTTGTAAAAAACATAACATAAATTGAACTATTTATGGATATAATCCATAATCATAAAAAGAAATGTTTTATTTGGAGAATTATATACTCATAAACCCTTCATAATGGTTTTTAAAGAAAATGAGAATTAACCTAAGAAAATTCCCCAGGAGTGACGTAACCAGGAGTACAGCAAGGCCCGTTGTCGTGCACTAGTTCCCGTTCGAGTCTAGCTTATAGTGGTGTTTTTGGGTTTTTCCCCAAGGTACATATGTTCTAGAGCCGCCTCCACCTAATCATATCTAGACGGGGATGTATTTATCAGAACACTCACAAAATCTCTACATAACCAAAATTCTAAGAAGTTTTTCTATACTAATCCTCAAAGTATAACTTAGGGCTATGTGCTCTAATTAGAGTTTATCTAAATCTATCTTCAAAGGTTAGTACCAAACTGCCTCTGATACCAGCTGTAGCGTCCTGACCCCAGTTACCTAGAGTTGGTGCATTATTGTGTAACATTGGCATGATCACAAAAGATCAAGTGTCGAAAGAATGATTAGTTTAGTATCCTTGGAAACACTAGATACATTCATAAATGTTACATTAAATAATAAAGTGAAAAATCACAATAACATAGTCTCCCTAGTCCACACTTCTATCCCCTTCAGACTTTCCCTGTAGGTCAGCCATAAAATATTTCTTCACATCGTAGGAAAAATAAAACATTGAAAGGGATGAGCTCAGATTATCAGTAAGGATAACAATATAGTGGATGCTTTCAAAAATAAACATAACCATTAAGGCAATGAATGACTAAAAAAACCTTTTAAACTTGAACTTCAACATAATATGGAAAATGTAAAATGAGATAATGTCATTTACTTATTCACATGGATATTATACTGGTCGAATAATCACATACAATATCAATAACTACTTTCATAATGATGGAATGCATAATGCCAGACTATCATAACCACGTAGCCATGTCCTCGTGCCAAGACTACAAATAATATTTTGTCAAGGCCTCATGCCAAGACACTAGTTTGTCTCATGGGACCTGCCGATGCATCGAGGAGCTATAGAGGGCTCCACCCGTCACTTATTAAGTCCAATGCATTCCTCATATGAACATGTTTAAACATATCATAAACCATAACATAATCATATCACATAAAACATGCATAAAGGAAACATAACATTTCCACATTTCAATCACAAGATATCAATACAACACATTGATATAATAAAATCATTATCAAAACCAATTTCAATACCAAAATAAAAGAAAATTAAAACTTGGTATTTATTTTTCATTTTAAAAAATTATGGCTTGTAAAGGAAGCCGAAACTCCAATAATGGTCACGATGGTTGAGAAGTCGTTGTCTCGACATACGTACGACAAAAAAACATTCCTTTTTGTCTTTTAGTAAAATGATTTGTATAAACAGATTTCTTTTGAATAAAAGTAAAAGTCAAATGGGTTTATACACCGTATAATGGAAAGTTGTGTATAAAAAAAATATGCCTCAATGAAATGAGATTGAGATGAAGTCCCTTATGAAGATCATTTTTTAAATAAAATAGATCTATTCTGTGTAATAACTATAATTACACATAAAGAAAGTAAAAATACAAGATAGGACATAATAATATCATGACATAATTTGAATGTAGGAGATTAACCCAAAGAATGTAAATTGGGTTAAGAAGTTCCCTTACCTCATGTTCGTCTTGACTCAATCATTCTTTAATCTCCTAAATAATAAACTAGAGTTAATTTATATTTGTTTAAGAACCTTTTTCATGTTAATTATTCCTTTTAAATCACTTATTACCATGTTATGAACATTATTTAATTATTTATGTTAATAACGGTCATTTTGTCAATCTTTGGTACTTGAGTCAAAAATATACTTCTTATAATTACAAGTTGTTCATGTGGTGAAATATCCATTATATCCAGAATTATATTCATGATATAGATATCATATATATCATATATATCCAGTATATACATGCATTTATAATATTACATAACATTTAGAGGTATGAAATGAAATGCACCGTTCATGGAGACGGTATGCCGTACGTACGCATGAACGCTACTTTCATTTATATTTTGTATTTAAACGAATGAAATTATAATTATATAAAGGTATACTATAATTACAGTAATATATAATGTATAATACCATTTACTCCATCCTTTATACACCCCACCTATGGCATTGACGATTCAAATCACTTTGAGGGGGCGGTAGTCCGCACCTCCTAAAATGAAATTATCGCGTTTACCCATAATGGAAATCATAAAGAAATGCCATAAATGAAAAATACAGAATCATAAGGAAAGTAAAAACATAATATATATCATATATAAAAAAAGTTTCATCATAATGGACACCATGAGAGGTGTTAAAAGAAGATTGAACAATCATCGTTTCGTGAGGCAGTAATTCGCCACCCACAGAAACAATATGTTCTTTAACCATTAGACGAAGGTGTGTGTAAGTGTAAATAAAATACTTCTCATAAAAACATCCAAGTATATTTATTATACTGTTTTTGTTACAAAATAAAAGAATAAAATGAGTTTAGGTGGTTGGAGAAGCAAAATAAAACAAAACACCATACGAGAATAGATTACCTTAAAATCGGGTATATCTTTGTGATTTGATCCAAAGGCTTCCTTGGGAAGACTTCTGTCCAATGTGAGGCTTCTATGAGTAATAGAGGGATTTTGAGAGAGTATTGGGGAAAAGTTTGTCTAAGCCAAATGGCTTGGAAGGTGTGAATAAGGTGGTAGTGGTGGGGGCCTTTTATAAGAGAAGAGGAGGGCACTATTGGAATGATTGAAATGTTACATTATTATGAAATGATTTTCAGATTCTAAAGGTCCCAAAATCATATATTTCTAGGATAAGGTGATAATGGATCTAAATATGCTCATACAATATGCTATTGACAAGTTTAATCCATAGATGATACATTTTCTTTTCTTTTTATTTAAATCGTTAATTAATGAGGTAATCATTGCATCATCATTGTGTCATAAAAAATTTAATTTATTTAATGTCTAAAAATTGTAAAAAATTTACCCTGATTTATGAAATCGTTTCATCTTTCCAATGAATATTTATAGTAAAAATTTTACCTTATTTAACCCCATTTAATAATTTTTTTGTTAAAACAACACATGTTTGTGACAATTTTATTTTTACTTTAAATAAAAAATTATTAATGTCATTTTCATACCCAAGTGCCTCCATGGGGTCCCCAAGTTGACCCATGGATTTTATTGGTCGGACATGACTCATACAATAAGTGTAGGACAAGTGTAAGGGTATTTTCATATTTTTATAATATCATTTTTACCTTAAAATTCACTAATTACCTTTAATCGCGATTAATTAAACTTAAAAGTTACTATTCACAAAAAAAATTATTTTAATCCCATTGAACCACATTTTACATCCTAATGAAAAAAATGTATGTCATATTTTTTAAAATCAAATCACAGAAGTGGTAATGTTTAATTAAAACATAAAATCGGTTTTTTAACTACAACTTAGTGGTTTCACTATTCATCAAAAATTGAAGTTTTTCAGAACAATGCCAAAATTTCACCCTGAGCTATAATTGATATTCAGAATTCAAAAATGATGACTATTTTAAAAAATTCCAAACATATAATTTTCATTAATTAATTTTATAATTAATTCCCACTGTCACAACAAATAGCGTGTTTTTATGAAACAATATATATCAAAAGATTGATAATTGTTTATGTCCAATTTTAAAGTGAAATTAATTCTAATGACCACCATTGGATAAAATGGTAAAAATATATTCTAATTATTAATTAAAACCACTAAATAGTATAGTTTATCACTATAAATTATATTTATTAAAAAGTTGTTTTTAAGTATTTTTTACTATTCATAAAAAATTGGATGTTCTCAGAAAAATACCAAAAATTCAACATAGGCTAATTTCGAAATTCCGAATCCAAAAATGAAGTAAATTTTGAAATATAATATATATATATATATATAATTTCAAAAGGTGGGTATTACTATTCATAATGGCTATTTGGATTGGTCATGGGAATCTCAAACATGTGTACATTGCAAGCTATTGCATTATTGAAAAAGAAGCATATCGTGGAAGCTCGGTGTGTTACATAAATAATTATTTATTTTATTTAGATTTATTTTAGGTAAAAATAGATACATAAAAACTATATATGTTCATTGTAATTCATTTGAGTTAGTTTATAATAATTTTAGATATCTAAAATGTTTATTGAACTTTTCTGCGTCTTTTACCCATCTCCTAGGAAAACTTGCTAATTCACATAAAACATATTTTTACTGCTTCTGTGAGTGGAATTTTGAAATCTAAGAGAAACGGTTAATATCAAGAAATAATATTTTGTTCAATAAGGTAAAAATAATTTTTGGTGAATGGTATCTTTTAACTTTTATTTACCGTAGTTAAAAGTAAATCGGGTAATTAAGGGTAAAAATGATATAATTACCCTAACACATGCCATAATTATATTTTATAAGTATAATTAGACAATTAAGAATCTTAATAATAAAATATTAACCGTTTTGTTACACTTGGATTAGATTAGGACATTTATTATTATTTAATTCAAAGAACATTTAAAAGAGTTAAAATCAATGTTTAATAACTAAATTATTTTTAATATAGGGTTATACATAAGATAAATTCGATTATAAATATTAATTATAATAATAAAAATATTTCCTACATTATTTTAGTTTATTTATTATTTTTAGGAATTGAATAATTTAATTTATTTATGACACAATGGTGATGTAGTAATTACTTAATTAATGGAATATTAAAATAATTGATATTATAAATATCTGAATAAATGTAAATTGAGACTTTTTATGAATTAAACAAATTTTAAAGGTTAATATGACATATTAGGGTTGGTTAAATAAATTTTATTCGAAGTAATAATGTTGTCCTAAATTTAGGAAAAACAAAATACCAAATAGTGTCAAAATTGACATAAAAGAGTTTTAAAAAAAATATTATAGTATTAATTGATATTCTATAACTAAAAATATATGGTTCAGAAAAAGGACTTATTTAATGATACATGTATCATTAATGAGCCAAATGTGGTTCTCTTGGAAGTATATACTATGTTTATGAAACATATAATACAAAAATACAATGAGACATGGTTAATGTTAAAGTATTTAACTAAGAGTTAAATCTAAAAGATAAGGTTATTATATTGACCCAAACCCCTATAAAACCTATTGGTTTAGTGTTTTTAGACCCAAAACAACCATATCTATTAAATAATTCAGTATGGATCCATTAGAATCCGAAAATTATTTATTATAAAATATTTCTAGATTTTCCTAAGGTTCCCCTCACCCCTCTTATAAAAGAGCACTAGCCCTTCTCTTTAATTAACACCTTCAATGCATTTTGACTCTATGAAACCCTACCAAAATATCCTATAAAAATCCATAAATTCATCTTATAGGCATTCCTTTAATCAGAAATCCAAATTAAAGAGCCCTTTTCGTCAAATAAAATTGAAGAACCCATAGAAGAGGTAATAATTTCACCACCCTCTTTCATGTTCTTTTCTTCTTCCACTTATTCTTTATTTGTTATTTTCATTCTAAAATAATAACTCCAGTATATTATATGTAATATTATGTTATTATAAATATGTTATAACCATATTCATTATTCAATCCATCCTTCGAATGACATGTCACCATACGTGCGTACATAAGGATTTCCAGCTCCACGTTGTGGTGTAATTGTTATTCAATACATTATTATTTGAATGGGAATAATAATGATTTGTAATTCATGTAAATAATAAATATAACATGATAATCATTCTGTATATATGATATAACATCCAATTATATATTATGTTAATATCAAAAGAATGGTATTGTCGCTTGTGCGTATGTACGGATTACCGTCTCCACGAACACGATGAGATTTATTTCCCATCTTATCATTCATCACTAATTTTATTTATATGATTAAAAATAATGATTAATGACTTGATATCATTCTAGATATGAATAATATACATCCAATCCATAACAAATATGACTCACATAACAAACAATATAAAGGAAAACGATTCTGTTTACACTCAAAACGATGATAATACTAAGATATTATTAGCAAAAAAATGCTAAAAGATCATATATGATTCTTGTATAATTTAATAAAAATTACTTCACCATTATACAGGCCTTTAACCTACACTCTACCAAGGAAAATTATACGGTAGGGGTTTATTTCACAATATCGTCATTATCCGAGTTTTTTTATACGTAATTATCTACTAGGACCTCTTTGTCATCTACATCCATATAGCTTAAAAATGTATTTCGAAACATTCTTACTCTTTTATAGACTATGGGTTAAAGTCATTTATAACCTTGTTTGAATTTTTATAATATGTTTATAATGGAATATTTCTGTTGTTTTTCAAAAAAGGACATTTTTTACCTTTTCGACATAATTAAGGTGAGAATGTCTTTTTTAACTTATACGGCGGGTGCTGTTCTTTTCCACTGTTATAAAATCATAGATTCTTCCCATACAAGATTATAAGAATATTTTCAAAGTAAATATTTTATTTTATAATTATTTGACTTTTAAATTATTTCAAAAAATAGATATTTCTCTCAAATAGTTTTGATTTCATCTATGTCAACATCCTTTGATGGATTTTAAGCTTATTTAATGTTGATTTATTATGATAAAAAACATTCATATTGTATAGAAGATTTTTTCATATGTTTGAATGTTTATGTGTTATATTTATACCATTCATGGTTTAGAGATAAAGTATTGACATTTCCTATGCTAGTTTTAATAAAAAATGTGTATGTTCTGTTTAAACCTGTTCATATGAGGAATGCTTTGGACTTAGTAAGTGACAGGTGGAGCCCGTTGTAGCTCCTAGATTCATTGGTAGGTATCATGAGATAAACTAGTGTCTTGTCACATGGAATTGACACAATATTATTTATAGTTCTAGAACAAGGCCTTGACTATGTGGTTATGATTGATTGGCATTATGAATTACATCATTATGAAAGTGGTTATTGATATTGCATGTGATTATTCTACTATTAGAATATACATGTGAATAAGTAAATGGAATTATATCATTTTATTATTTCCATATTATGATGAAGTTCAATTTTAAAATTCTTTTTATTTATTTATACATTGCCTTAATTTTTTATGCTTATTTCTGAATGATCCTGCTATATTGTTATCCCTACTGATCATTTGAGCTCACCCCTTTCTATGTTTTATTTTTCTCAGGATGTGAAGATGTATTTTATGACAGACCTATAGGGATAGTATGAGGGGGTATGAGTGTGGAATATGGATACTATGTTGTTGTAGATTTTCAATTTATGATGTAATGTAAGACTTATTAATGTATCGAGTGTTTTCAAGGCTACTAAACTAATCAGTCTTTCGAGACATTATCTTTTGTGATCATGCCAATGTTATGTAATAATGCACCGACTCTAGGTAACTAGGGATGGGGCATTAAATTTGGTATCAGAGAATGTTTAGTACAAACCTAGGAAGCAAGATTTAGATATACTCATATTAGAGCACATAGACATAAGATGGACATTGATGATTAGTATAGAAGAACTTCCTAGAATCTTGGTATTGTAGAGGTTTTGTGATTTTTCCAAGCAATGCATCCCTGTCTGGATATGAGCAGGTAGAGGCGGCTCTGGCACATATTTATCTAGGGGTAAAACCCGAAAACATCGCTTTGAGATAGACTCGAACGAAAATTGGTCCACGAGAATGAGCCTTTCTTTACTCTTCGTTACGACACTCTCAGGGGATATGCTTTGGATAATTATCATTTTCAGTAAAACCCTTTATAAAGGGTTAATGATCATATAATTCTTCAAAGAAAACCATTTTATGATTACGGATTATATCCATAAACTGCTCAATTTATGTAACGTGTTTTACAAGATTGGATTTATGTATTGCGATTCATAAACTAATATAGTGTATGCCATTGTATAGAAATGGAGCCCAATAGAAGGAATGTGAGCACCAACAATACATATGATCTAAAGAGTAGGAAGGATAATATCTTTAATGGTATCAAGATAACATTTTAAAGGGAAATAATCTCCCATATATTCTCAACACATAAATAAATAGTATCATGTGCTAATAAGACAAGTAAAAAATATTCTAAGTCCAATGGATTTTAATGGAATCAAGATAAGAAAAGGATAGAAGAGAGAAAGATGGATAAAGGGATGAGGGAAAAGATGAATTTTCCCATATGTGATAACTGTGGGAATAAACACCATGGATCTTGCCTGAAGTTAATGGGAGTTTGTATAATTTTGGAGAAAAAGGACACCAAGTACGTGACTACAAGTGTTAGAAAATGGTTTCAAATGTACAATGCTTTATCAGAAAGGAGTTGGGACACTACACGAACCAATGAAAAAATCATCAGAGTATGTCCCAAATGATGCTATTGGATAATACTAAAGTTATGATACTACCATAGATGAGGAGGAATGATTATAGTTCTTATGTTGTTGTTAAATAATTATGTCATTTGATTGTTGTATCAATTATGTTCTTGTTATAATAATTATGAAGTATATAAGGATTATACTGCAATACTATTTAATTAAGGACATGAGATTGTGTGGAACCAAGAAAAGTGACTCAATAGTAGGTTAATTTATTGGAAAATATATAGTTGAGAGAAAGATAAACCATAATATGGTTCTGATACTGATGAAGTGATTTAAGAACAATACATGTTTGATTTGGATAAATTATATTGGATATTTTTGACTACCTTGAAACTGATTAATGATTTGTATATTCCATCATTGTTGGAGTTTACAACATTTTTGGATGGAAGACGTATATCCAGTATTTTATAAGAAATAAGGGAGCATGAATGTTATCAATAAGGTCTTTTGGTAATTCAATGTATCACCATGTTTTCAAATAATACATGATGAAGGTGTTCACATGTTATTTAAAGGAAAAAAGAATCTTGATTGTGTATAACATCCATATAAATTTTGGACTGTGAGATTGGACAGAAGTATTTTGGATAAGAATAATGGTTGGAATGGTTAATGTTTGAAAGGTTATTTTTTGATTTTAAAAAAAGGACTACACATAGACTGTGTGACAACCCATCATGTGGAAAAATCTGTGAGAATCGAACCCACAATCATAGTGCGATTGGGATTTATCACCTACCACTGGACTACATGAAGTCCCTGGATTTTATAATGTAGTTTCTTTTTTTAAAGGGTCTGATATGTGAATTATAAATTCATTATTTTGGGAACCTTATACGATGAGGATAAATAGAATATTTTTTAGAAATCTTTTTAGGTGAATGATGAGTTTTGTGGTAGGAATTAGTTGAAGGATGAAACTCTACTTTTCATGTATATATATATATATATATATAATTTTTTCCACTTATTCTTAATCATTAGGGAAATATTTTTGAGTGAATGACGAGTTTTGTCAGTAGCGTGTGTTGTACGCAACTTTGAGTTCAAACACACACCACAACCAATCAATCTAGCCATTATGAATAATAATACCCACTTTTTGAAAATTTATAAATTTTATCATTCAAAATGGACATAATTTTTGGATTCGGAATATTGAAATTTTTTTAGGGTGAATTTTTGGTTTTTTCTGAAAACATTCAATTTTTGATGAATATTGAAAAACACTGAGTTATAGTTTAAAACCGAATTTTTATTTATTTAATTATTTATTTTATTTAAATTTAATTTAGGTTAAAATAGATACATAATACATATATATGTTCAAAGTAATTAATTGGTGTTAGTTTATAATAATTTTAGATATATAAAAATTTTATTGAACTTTTAACCGTCTTTTACCCTTCTCCTAGGAGAATTTTCAAATTCAAATAAAACATAATTTTTCCACTTTTGTGAGTGTAATTTCATAAATCTGAGAGACACGGTTAATATCAAGGAGTAAAATATGGTTCAATAAGATAAAAATAATTTTTTGTGAATAGTAATTTTTTACTTTTACTTACCACGATTAAAATTATATAGGGTAATTAATGGTAAAAATGATATTAGTATTACCTTAACAAATTTCTTAATTATATTGGATAAGTATAATTCGACCAAAAATATCCTTAGGAATAAAATACGAACCACTTTGGTCCACATGGATTAGATTAGGACATTTATTATTATTTAATTCAAAGAAGAGTTAAAAGAGTTAATATAATTGTTTAATAACTAAGACATTTTTAATATAGGGTTATACATAAGATAAATTCGATTATAAAAATTCATTAGAAAGATAAAAATATTTCCTACATAATAGTATTTTATTTATTATTTTTATCCATTAAATAATTTAATTTATTTATGACACAATAGAGATGCTGTAATTACCTTATTAATGAAATATTAAAATAATTGATATTATAAATATCCAAATAAATGTAATTGGAGCCTTTATATGAATTCCCCTAATTTTCAAGGTTACTATAACACATTAGGTTTTGTTAAATGAATTTTTTTTGAATTAATAACTCCGTTATGAATTTAGAAAAAACAAAATACCAAAAAGTGTCCAAATTGACATAAAATAGTTTTTAAAAACAATATTATATTATTAATTAATATTATATTCTTAAAAATCTATGGTTCATCCAAAGGACTTATATAATGATAAGTGTTTCATTAATGATCCACTTGGGGTTCGATTGGAAGTGTATTATATGTTTATCAACCATATAATATAAAAATACAAAGAGACATGGTAAATGTCAAACTATGTAACTAAGAGATAAATCTAAAAGATAAGGTTATTATAGTGACCCAAACCTATCTAAAACCTATTGGTTGAGTGGTTTTTTACCCAAACCCACCATATCCATTAATGAATCCATTTTGGATCCAGTAGAAACCGAAATTATTTTATTATAAAATAATATTTCTAGTTTTTTCTAAGATTCCCCTCACCCCTCTTATAAAATGGCACTCATCCTACTCTCTAATTAAAACCATAAAAGCCTTTTTTTTCTTAGAAAACACCTTTCACCTTTGATAAAATAATAAGGTAGAACCTGAAGAAGATGTGATAATTTCACCACACTCTTTCATGTTCTTTTCTTCTTCCACTTCTTCTTTATTTTTTATTTCCATTCTAAAATAATAACCCTCGTATCTTATATATAATATGATATTATTATAAATATGGTACAACCATATTCCTTATTCTATCCATCGTTTTAATGAAATATCATCATACGTGCATATGTACAGATTACCGTCTCCACGTCATGTTGTAATTGTTACTCAATACATTATTTTTTAGATGGGTATAATAATGATGTGTAATTCATTTAAATAATACTATAGAATAATATATTATGTTAAAATGAGTAGAATGATATTTTCAATTGTGTGTGCGTATATATTACCGTCTCCACAAACGTAATGAGATTCATTCACCCTTATATCCATTCAAGACTAATTTTCATTATTTGATTAAAAATAAAGTTTAATTACATGATATAAATCTGGATATGAATAATATACATCCCATCCGTAATAAATATGAATCTCATAACAAAGAATATAATGGAAAACGAATCTGTTAACACTACAAACAATGATAATACTAAGATATTATTAACAAATCAATATTAAAAGATCATATATGATATCATATTAATGTATATGATTTTTGTATAATTTAATAAAAATTATTTCACCATTATACAGGAGGTTAACCAACCCTCAGCGAAGGAAAAGTAAAAGGTATGGGTTTTTTTCACAATCTCTTCATTATGTGAGATTTTCTATACGTAATTATCTACTAGGACCTCATTATCATCCACATCCATGTTTCTTAAACATGTATTTCAAAACATTATTACTATTTTATTGACTATGGGTATAAGTCATTTATACCCTTTTTTGACTTTTTATAAGTTTTTTATAAAGAAATATTTACGTTATTTTCCAAACAAAGTCCTTTTTAACCTTTTTTACATAATTAAGGTAAGAATGTCTTTTTAACTTATACGATGGTGCAACTATTTTCCACCTTTATAAAATCGTCCAAGCCTCCCTTACAGGCTTATAAGAATATTTTCGAAGTAAATTTTTTCTTTTATAATTATGTGACTTTTAAATGATATCAAAAAAGCGATATTTCTCTTAAATAGTTTTTATTTCATTTATGTCAACATCCATTATTGGATTTTATGCCTATTTGAAGTTGATTTATTATGATATAAAACTTTTATATTGTATTGAAGGTTTTGTGATATGTCTGACTGTGGATATTTTATTTTTATTCCATTCATGGTTTATGGAGAGAGTATTGACATTATGAATGCTAGTTTTAATATGAAAGTTTATGTTATGTTTCAACCTATTCATATAAGGAATGCATTGGACATAGTATTTTGTAGGTGGAGCCCTCTATAGCTCCTCGATGCATCGGTAGGTCTCCTGAGACAAAATAGTGTATTGGATCATGGCCTGGACAATATATTATTTGTAGTCTTGGCACAAGACCTTGAATATGTTGTTATGATACTATTACATTATGCATTACATCATTATGAAAGAGGTTATTGATATTTCATGTGATTATTCTATTAGTAGAATCTCCATGGGAATAAGTAAATGGAATTATTTCTTTTTATTATTTCTATATTATGCTGAATTTAATGTTTAAAAATATTTTGTTTTAGTTATACATTACCTTAAATGTTAATTCTTGTTTATGAAAGTTTCTACTATATTGTATTCCTTACTGAGGATATGAGCACACCCCTTTATATGTTTTATTTTTCCTAGGATGTGAAAAGTATTTTATGACTGGCCTGCAGGGATAGTCTAAGGGGATATGAGTGTGGACTAAGGAGAATATATTTTTGTAGTTTCTAAATTTATGATGTAATATAAGACTTATGAATGTATCAAGTGTTTCAAAGGATACTAAACTAATCAGTCTTTCAAGACATGATCTTTTGTGATCATGCCAATGTTATGTAATAAGGCACCGACTCTGGGTAACAGGAGTTGGGGTGTTACACGGCCTTGGATGGGGACACATTGTGGGAAGGGGTCGTGAAATAATGGCCCACATTTGATCCAATAATCATTCACATAAATAGTATAAACCCCATAAAAACTATTTATGTTGGAATTTTGATTTTTAATTAACATCGTATTTTCATCCTTCAAAAGGAGGAACTTTTTTTCCTTTTTTTAAGAATCATAACATTAAAAATAATTCAATTTCAATTACTATTCATTTTTATTAACATTATGATAAACAATTAACATCATTTTTTAGATTTGCCTTGTAAAATACATTTGATCTCTCCATTTTTCCATTATTCATTCCCTAACTCATGTATAACCCCAATTTATCAATATAAGACCATTAACCTAGTGTTTGTGGTCACATTATTACAATATCATAGATATAAGGGGAAAATTATGAAAGATATATCAATTTAGTATTAATATTTATCCATATATAAAAATTATACCCATCATAAACTAGGGGAAAATATAAAATATATTAATGAAAAATCATCAAAATCCAAAAAATAATTCAAAAAAATTATCTTCATATATTGGGGAAATGAAAAAAATAAGTGTGAGATATAATGATCATTAATGGTTAAGAAAATAGATTCTATCATGAATAAATAATTTATAATCTATGTGGATAGGTAAATAAATGAAACACATGACATTTATTTAGTAACATAAATATAAATTTTAGTTAATGAACAATAAATATGGGAAGGTAAATTACTTGACAAACATTCCATTAAATTAATAACAATTCTATAATTATTAAATGAGTCATAACCAATATGTTAATTACCAATACTTAATTCACATTCCAGTTGATAAATAACTTTTTCACAAAATATTACGTCATGAGATGTTTTGAAATATATTTTTAAAAATATTTTGGTTTTTAGATATTTTTCAATAGAGAAAATAATAATTTTATCATGAGTTTCATGAATCACTATGTTTTTCTTGTTTATATGAACCACTAATTTTATCTAACAATATTCACAACACTGAGTTTAAATGAGAAATGACATATTATTAAAATATTATAATATAAAATGATAGATGACATATATCTTTTGGAATTGTTATCTTGAATAATATTAACTAATTTATTATAATATATATTATAATATATATTAAATATATATATAAATTTAATTATCTTCTAAATAATTAATTATAAATTTATAAAAAACTCATTACAAAATAAAAGGAAATCATTCACTCAAACACTGTATTATGCGCCAAAGGGTATTTTATATAAATTAATTAAACATATTTCATTTGTTTATTTTTTTTATAAAATTTATATATTATATATTTCATCAAATATTTAAAATTCATATTATATATTTTCATGATAGTAAATAATAACAAATCTAATTTAACACATAAAAACATTATTTTTTTCAAAAAAGAAGATTTTTCACCTTTTGTAGATATATAAAAAAATTAATTTTTTAAAACATTTAGAAAATTAATTTAATAATATGAACATGTTTTTATAATATATTTTCATAAATATATTATGGTTATTTTTTAGGAATTTTTTTGACAAGTTTCACTTTTTGACGAATAGTGTAAAATACAGAATTATAATTAAAAACCACATCACATTTATATAATTTATAATCATAAACTATTTATTAATTAGTTTTAGTGAAAATTAGTTATATTTTATATCTTGGAATAAAATATATATAATTTAAATAAATTTTTTATTTAAATTTCATATACAATCATTTAATCTTTTTTAACTATTTCTATAAAAAACTAGATTTCTTATCACGTATCTAGGATTAATTTTAAATGAAAAATTAAAAACAAGTAAACGTAATATAAAAAAATTATTCTATATTTTTAATAATAATATTTTATAATTTATAACATGTTGAACTTAATTTTAGAAAAATATAAATTGTTAATATATTGAAAAATAATTAAAATAGTTATGTAAAAAAAGGTTTAGATGGGGTTAAATTAAAATGCTTAGGGTGACAATGTCCTGTAATGATTTCTAAAAACTATTGGGTGGATATATTGAAACCAATAAAACTAAATGGTTTAATTTTTTATTAATGTTAACCCTAGTGACATATGAAAAACATTAGAGCACTAAATTATTCCCAAAAATACCATGTGTGTCCTATCCCCCACTTATAAAAGGTCGTCCCACTCATATCTTATTAAAACCATAAAATAATTATAATTAATACAATACATTACCATATTAATTCCCTAATTACCTTCCATCTGTCTATAAAATTTATTTATGTCATGAATTCATCCATGTATGGCTTTAACATCAAATCTATAGATGATACAAAAAAAAGAGGAAATGTTCTTCAACATGAATTTTTGTATTATTTCTACATCCACCAACATTAATTATTTTTATACCATGATTATAAAATAGCCTAAGAATCTTCCATATACTTTAGTGTTGTAATTTTATATTATCTAGCTATACCCATCTCCACTTACGTCAAATTGTTTAAGAAATCATCATTCACTTGTATGACAGACTACTGCCTCACGAACTGATGTCATTATAGTTTCCATTAACAAATATAAAATATGGACATAATGACATATTATTTTTTAATATATTATATTTAATTTTCTATTATTTTTCCTTGAATATAATTTTTACCAATTTTTGGCATATAAAAATTTCTCTTGTGTTTATAGTTTATTACCGCCTCGAAAAGAGATGTAATTCGTTCAAACATTACATTGATTGTTTTAATGATGTGTATATTTAATATATGTGATATATTTGAAATAAAAATGATAAATAATTATAATATTTTATAATATTTTATTTTTTTCAATCCAAAAACAAAATGGGAATTATGTTCATACATATGTATGACCAACCGTCTCCTTGAATAATGTAATCCATTCCAAATAACCATCATCGATGAAGTACTATAAATAAATACATAATGAATTTATATTTTATTTTTATAAAGATTTAAATTCTATATATTATGAAATAATCATCAATGTAAGAAGACTAAAAGTTATTAGACAATAATATTAGAAAAGCAAAGCATTTATTTCTAAAAACAAGACATTGACTTGAAATTGTCAATAAAATATTAAAAAAAGGTCAAAAGAAAATTAAAATTAGATATATATATATATATATATATGGTTCAATAATATATATACAATAATATAATTTTATAATAAATTAAACATTAATTATTATGATAGAATTCATGAATAAATGGAATAATATTTCTAGTCTGACTTTTATTTCCGAGAGACCTAGGTTATATTCACCACTAATTTCTTTTGTTAATTTTACATACAATATTATGACATGATATATCATTAATATTAATAATTTATTGATATTTAATTTTTCAATTTATTTAATTCATTCATTGTGATTAATATTCGAAATTCTCTCAAATAGTAAGGTATTTTTTGTCAATTTTTATTATTTAAGACGTACATTATGTTATGAACCTATATTATATCATGAGGTGTCTATAAAGAACTATGTACATGTGATATAATTAATATATTATCCTTATTATTCTATAAGTATTTCTTCATGTTATTCCTTCATGAGCCTTATGATTAAATTTTATCAAATTCGTAATGATTTTATGATAAAATCTAATCGATTATCATGAATATTTATGACTATGTTATCAATGATAAAAAAATTTGATCAATATCTCAAGGAAACATGAATTTTATTAAACTCTTTTCATTCATGATATTTTGAAAAAATATTATATTTTTTAAACTTATTTATACTTATGATAAAAGAGTAAATACATTAAATAAATCCAAATAATATTTCTCTAATTGCTTAGAAATACATTTTCATTCAAACCCATGTATTCTGGAAAATTAATAAAAGAATGTTTTATTATTATTCTGTCATTATTAAAAGAAATTCTTTAACCATATTTTAATTTTTACAAAAATTAATTTAATGGAATCATCATGTTTTTTTTAAAATAAATATTTTATTAATATAATTGATTTCTATGTGAAAATGAGTTTAAAATTGTTTTATGTTTTCAAAAGAAGATTTATATGATGAAATGATATTTTCCCAAATATATTTTTTGATATAATTTTTAAAGTATTCCATTTTTTATGTTTAAAAAAAATATTTTCATACTTATTTATAATTAAAAATTTATTTCCATGGAACTCTTATTTTCATTAAATATTTCAAAAGTAATATTTTAAAATTATTTTCCTTCTAAGAAGAAATTTTTTTTGTTACTTTTAATTTAATATATTTTTGATCCCTTGATACAATTATAATTATTTATCTGAATGGTTTATGATTATGATTATAAGATGATTAGTACACTTGATTTCCTTTTAGGGGTTATAATATGATAAAATTCCTATGAAATATACTTCTTCTTCCAAATGTAATTATATAATGAATTGATAAAATTATTATGAAACATTTTTACATTCTACAGGTTATGTAATGATAAAATTTTTATGAAAACCATTTCATTTTTTGGGATCAGGTATGATAATTCATTTATGATCATTTGGAACACATGTGTATGATTTTAATTATGTGAAGTTGGAATGATTTTATCAATGGTTGGGTATTTTGTTATACCAAAGGATTTTTGTTATGTTATAACAAAATATATATATGAGACCTATATATCCCTATACTATATTTGGTGTAGATTTTTATCTCATGAGATTGATCAGACTTAGTTAGTGAGTAAACCCAATTCAATAAGACCTGGATGGAATTTGGAGTGAAATTGGGTCAATAAGGGACATTTTCTACTATGATGGTCCGGGGATTTCATATTGACTACTGTTATGGTGTTTGGAGTGATCCTATTCCACTATGAAGAGTGGGATCTTATGATCAGGGTGTATCAATCATTGGAGCTGTAGTTTATCACAAAGTTCACATATATGTTTTGGAAATGAATCATGGCTATTAAAGAAATGATTTTCTATTCTTATGTGTATGGCACAATTTTCTGTATTATATTAATGTTATTCTATGAAGGTTCATTTTCTTGGATTTTACATGTTTTTTTATGTTATTAACTTCTCACAATTATAAAATGATTTAAATTTTTGATCATTGATATTTGGTGTATGGTTGTCAAACGTTATTCTCATTTTCCCAGAAAACTACGTTCATGTTATTCTTACATATCTCTATTTTGTACACTTAATAAGAATATTATATCACACATTCTTATATTCCCTTACCCTAGGTTATAATAAACTTTTTTTTCAAGGGGATACCTATGGATATTACAAAATGGGATGATCATTATAAGATAAATTTAAGATATTTAACTTGATTAAATTTTTCTACATGTTTCCAATGGAACTAACAGATTATGGTCTTCATGAATATGTTTATGTAATATAATGAATATTCACTAAATATTATGTAATTTCAATGTATGATAATCATAAATTTATATAATTATTATCAATGTAGAATATTAATAATCCATTGTAAAAAAGGATGAGAAACCATAAGTGATATCTTGAGGTATATTTCAATATATATTTCTAGGAATTTCTATATGGATAGGTTAAAGGATTTGTTAATTATGATTAAAATTACATGGAATTTGTTTTATGATTCAAGGGACTTATCTGAAAAAAATAATATCCCTATCTAGAAATTAAAATATGATGTTACATTGGGATATTTTTATATTTGAGTAAAACCCCTCAAACACTACATTATTCTATAATCAATCAAAGAACTGCGGAACAAAAATAATCTAGTCTACAAACTAGGTATAATACACCCATTATATATGAATCAAAAATTCACAAACACATTATAATTTTCATAATGTATTTAAATATATGATATCATTGAATAAACTATCAAAAACCTATGTTTTCATTAATTAAAAGGACGGTGGCTAGATTTAGATCTCTAAAAGGATTTGTAGAATAAGTGATTTTCCAATTTTATTAACATTATTAACCCTATTATTTCTTATCTTCTTCAAATACATGAACTAGATATAACTGGAATAAAAAGTAATGTTTTGGAATATTTTTTATAAGTAACCAAATGAGATGATGAGTAGAGTAAAGAATGTTGTGATTATGTCTAATAATTTTTGATGGAACATTAAAAACAACGTGTACCTTAACCGAATATATAAATAACCAAATATTATTATGAAATATTTTTCTATGAATTTTAGTGATGACTACCAAGAAGGAAACAATATTTAGTTTCCTTATATGTTAATTATATGTTTCCACCCTTAAACATTACATAATCACGAGTTATGTCAAGAATTCAAATTGAAGATCCTTTTATATACAGATCTATAGAGAATTAGAAAATAACTGTTAAAAAATTAAAATAAATAAATTCACTGTGGACACATCCAACAGTATCCATTTATTCCATAATATAAAAACATTTAAAAAACACTATCTTTATTAATCATCATAACATTTCCATTATTCAATCATTGACTCTATTCTCCCATAAATCATAAGAAAACATTTAAAAACTATGTTTGAGAACAAAAACCTCAATATGTGACATAAAATTAAAATAAACCATAAATCTATTTAAAACCTGATAACCCATTCAATGTTCTTTGATCAGATTAAACAAAAACATTCACATGAAAAACACTGATACATTTTCCTCAATGAAAAATAAAAAAACTGATATCAAGTTATTATAAATCCATTAGGTGACTTAGAGCAACATATACTTAAAACCATTTTAAAAAATCTTCCAATTGGAATAAACATATGGTTGACTTTCAAATTAAAGATCTATAATGGGGATCACCCTTTGTATAGGCTCTATTTGGCACAGTCGTGAGCTATTATTGGGCTCAACCCTTCGTATATGCTATGATGGGATAACCCATGATCTATAATGTGTGGAAAACTTCGAATTAGATATATCTAGATCACTAGTTTCATATAATGTGAATGTAACTTTTCTTGAATAAAACATGATCATCACAAAACCCTTTTGAAATGATTCTTTTGATCCCATATGAAAAAAAACTTCTATGCAATAATATTATCAATTAAGAAGTAATTATCAATACCAATATATCAAAATTATGTTATAAGGGTTTTATTTTCATTTTAAATGAAACTATGTATTTTCTAGAAATCCATACATCAAATAATGGTTATTTCGATGGAGATGTTATTCTCGCCTTTTATGAGATAAAAAGAAATCATTTTTTAATTTTTAAATGAATATAAAATTGTTTTAATTAAAATTTTCATTATGATAACATTTATTCAAATTCAAAATTTATATAAAATTTCCTCTACATTCCATTTATACACATAAAAAATTATATAATTTATTATTCGGAAGAAAAATATTTAAAAATTTAATCATTAAATGTTAAAGGTATCCCATACCACTTTGACCATTTAAAAATTAATCTCCATGACTAATAAATAAAATTAGTATACATAAAATAGATATATAGAATTTCATAGTTGTTTTATATACACCATATAAAATAACAAAATTATATAATATCAAGAAATTCATTAATCGAAGGAGATTGATGCAATGCCCCTAGCCTTATTCAGACTTGTCTCTTTCTTACATTATTGTCCTGAATAATAATCATAGGTTTATATATAATTTCTGTATTACAATTTTAAGGATTATTATTCATTTTAAATCAATTATTACTATGTTTATCAATTAGATAATTAATTTAACTCTTATCAGACATTTTGTCGATATTAAGTATTTTAGTTTAAAATGAACTTATTTTGATGAATATTATCCATGGGGTTATAAGCCCATTTTATGCAGAATATGATTCCTAATTTATATATAATATATATCTAGAATATATACATATTTACAATTCTCCATATTATTTGCAGATAATAATGTAAACTCAACATTCATGGAGACCGTAGGTCGTACATACGCATGAATGCTACTTTCATTTCTTTGTCATATTAATTGAAATAAAAATAAAAGTTAGATATATATATTAAAATACTTATTTAATATCTATTATCTATATATTACAAAAGATCATTAATATTATATATATATGTTCCATGTATGGAATGAACGAGACATATCACATTTAGGGGATGGTAGTCCACACTTCCTCAATTGAAATAATCATATTTACACATTATGGAATGCATAAAGGAATGTTCTAAATAAAAACTAATGAATAATAGAGACAATATAAATATAAAATATTTCATATATATATATATATATAGGTCCATCATAATGGCCACCGTAAAGGTGGATGGAGAAAATTGAACAATCATTGTTTTGTGAGGTAATAGTTCACCTTAGATATAAACAATATGTTTTATATCCATTAGAATGAGGTGAGTGTATGTGTCTATTGAAACATTATCATAAAAATATCAAATTATATTGAGGATATTTTTTATCTTATAAAATAATGTAATTAGAATTTTTTTGGGGTTGGATGAGAAAAATAAACGAATGGAACATGATAGAAGATGTTACCTCTAAATCCGGTAACTCATTTTGATTTAAGAAAATGGATTTATTGAATTGTATTATACACAAGTTAAGGATTTTAGTAGAAATTTAAGGGGTTTAATAGAATTTTTTATCTGACATTAGATGATCAAATCGGATTTAGAGGTGTGAGTGTGTTGGTAGATGAAGTGGTCTTTTATTAGAGGATGTAGGTGCACTTTTGGAATGTCTTGAAATGTTATTTTAATATAAATGTATATCCGAATTATATTAGTTAGAAATTCATAAATTTAGAGAATAATATGTGGTTGTGTCTAAATTTTATCATAAAATATGTTTTAGACATTTTTTGTTCACAAAATTACCCTTATCTTTTTTCTTTATCCATTAGTTAATAACCTTAACTCTTAACATGTCATCTTGTATAATCATAATATAAGGTTACTATAGTGACAATAAAAAGAAAAATTAACCAGAAGTGGATCATTAATAAAATTTTTACCGTTATATAAGTCATTTGGATGAATCATATATTTTTAAGACTATTATATCATTTAATAAAATTGTATTTGTTTTAATAACTCATTTTGGACAATTTTGACATTATTTAGAAATTGTTTTTGTTGTTGTAAAAACATGATTTATTTAAACCAAATGAATTAACTCATCCCTCATACATTAAAATTATACATAAAATTCATGGATGGAATCACAATATTAAAATTATATTTATTTTCATATTTATAATATCATTTATTTTAGTATTTCATTATTACGGTAAACATTTCATCCTCATTGTGTCAAAAATATTTTTACATTTTTAATGTTAAAAATTTATGAATAAAATACCATTATGTAGAAAATCATTTTAGATTTATAATGAATATTTTCATCTAATAGATCTTTTATATGACCCATATTAATTCTGTTTTATTTAATAGATACATGTTTGTGTTATGTTTCACGTCTCATTAAATTAAATATTATATAATGTCATTATCATACCCATGTGACTCCATGGGGTCCTAAATTCAACCCATGGATGCTCATGGTCTGAAAAATCTCCTAAAATTGGGTTAGGACACGTGTTAATGTAGTTTTATATTATTATAATATTAATATTTTACCCTTATTTGCAATTTTTACTCTTTAACTATGTTAAATATAAATAATTATTTAAGTTACTATTCACAATTTCAAATAATAAAAGTTACCTAATTACATAATATATAAATACTGATTCCAAATATGGAATCCAATTTTCTAAATTCAAATCATATAATTGGATTAAATAAATTTATAATTAATTACCATTTCCAATACCAGAAAACATGTTTTTAAGAAATACAAATATCAGAAGATTGATTTGTGATTATATCCAATTTAATTGTAAATTTTCTTCGAATGAACATAAATGGATATAATGATAAAAAAATAATCCAATTAAAATTAATATCGTTTTAAAATGAAAATATTACAATATACATAAATTATATCAAAAGGATGTTTTGAATTAAAATGTATAAATTTTCAATATTTATTAAAATATTGATTTTATCAGAAAATTTCCAAAATATCAACAAAAGTAATTTTTATGTCCCTATTCTATATAAGATTATTATTTTATAAAATAAATCATATAAAAGATACAAAATCTATTTTTAAAAATTGTTATCCATCAAATGGATGTGAAATATCCTTTTAAAAATATTTGAGTATTTTTAGCTTAAAATTGGATTCATTCTCATTTTAAGACTCTAAAACTCATCGGACTAATGTAAAAACATTTAAAAAAAATAAAAAATCATAATATAGTAAATTATATTTTTTCTTAATAATATATCATCTAGGTGTTATCAACCATTTAAAATAATAATATTGTTGTTGTTTTATTTTTCGGTATAAAGAAATGTTATGTGAAAAATCACATTTCTGAGAAACCTGTTGTTATTTTTCATGTACGGTATAAAAATTAGTGTCCCCTTTAATATATGTTTAATGTTAAATTAAAAAATCTTCATAGATATCATTATTTATTATTTTGTAAACACCTAGGATGTTACCTAATCCCCCCTTTGGAAATTGTGTCCTTTCATTTTTAAAAGTGGGTGCTCAGACATCAATGAAAATCCAGCATAAGAAAAGAGTTTATAAAAGCTACCATTTTAAAAGAAAGAAAGAGAAGTAAAAAAGGGAACATTAGAGTTGAAACGTAAAACTATCATTTTATGATCATTTTGATAGAGTTGAGGAGTTAATTTACTTCCTAGAATAAGAACAAAATGAATCATAATTACTTGATGTGGTTAAATTTTATAAGCACAATTTCATCCTCATAATATTCCAAAAATATGCTGTAAATCCCTTGGAATAACCTTAAGTATAAAAGATCAAACAAACCCTAAAAGAGATCAATATAATAAAATTGTTGTCCAAATTTGATGACATACTTCCACATTAAATAAAATCCATACATTAACCTAAACCCTCAAACCATCTCCTATAAAGTACATTAATAACATAATATAACATGAAATAAAACATCATAAGTTGTTTCGAAAAACCTTATCTTATGGTTAATGGTTGAAAAATATCGGGCTCTTAAGGGCTTTTATCAATTCGCCAGATGTCTCCACATCCACTTTAGTAGAAAAAAAATATTTTCCCAAACCTTTTTTTGATCATACTAATTTTATCCATGTGTAATAAACTTCAGAGACATATTTTTATAGTGTCCCATATCAATTCAGATAAATCATATTACTATAGGCTGTTGATCTGTTATCATATATTCAGACTATTTAGGGCCCTTTTTTTCTTTCATGTTCCTTGTGAATATTCTTACAACACTGGCAACGCCTCCAAGATCCTGACATGAATTCCCAAAATGTATTTTTCCAAACATGGAACAAATTTTGGTCTTACCTATAGAATTTAGAGTTTTATTATTATCCATTTTCCATAACATTGTTCATTTCTTAAACTTATCATCTCATGGAATATAAGTGTTAGAAAATAAAATTTCAACTTTCTGAGAACAAGAAATCAAGTTTTTATAACTTTAAAATGTTTTCGAGGATAAATCTCATTAATGCTCTAGATTCAATATTGAGAAAAATCGACTAATTTTACTGTCAATGTCCTGAAGAAAATCCAAAAAAATACCTGGCCAATCTATTAAATTTTTATTCATATGTGGAAATCAAATCATCATCCTCTTCCATTAATTCCAAGAATTGTTTCTCCATCCTAAGACAAAAAAACAAGGAAATATTTCTCCTGTAATATTCCCTCAAATTCTTGACATTCCATTGCATCAAGATCATTTTTATCTTGAGTATTATTAAATAATTACCACTAAAGATCATAATCCCTATCAAAATGATAGATGTGTAGAGATAAACTGGGATGATTCGAACATCTCATGATTTAAAATATGTTCTCTAGATTATTGTCCCATCCTTTAGCTACCACTATGTAAAATGATCAATTGAATGATTGGAGATTTTGATTCCTAAATTGTTCAAATACTGAAATATTGTTCCAGGGTTGATTGGGATGATCTCATTCATTGATACCACAACCATTTATTTCCTGATTCAACTACTCTATCACTACAACCAACAGTTCAGTTCCAATTATCACCCCCTCGTATTATAGATTTGAAAGGTTGTTTTCCTCTCGATTACATCCCATTAAAGATTTTATATTTCCTCTATGGAAAAAAATTGGAAAAGGCCTAATTTAGTTGATGAAATGTTTAAATTAAAAATGAAACATCATTTCAACTGAACCATATCTTATAATCCTCTTTTTTCATGCAATTAAAACCATCATAAACTGTAATTTGATCTAAATTGATCTCCGATACCAATTACAAGCCCACGACATTAATTGTTACATAATATTATGTTATTTCATGAATTATGATTGAGTATCCTTCCATGTTATGATATATAAAGTATTAGGTCATAAAAATTACATAATAAAAACATAGAAATAAAAAATGCACACTTCTAATAGTATCAGTTTCTTCCATAACATAAAAACATTTAAAAATAAAAATGGTTTCTTTTCTTTTTTCATCATCATTAAATTTCTATTAATCAATCATTCACTATATTATCCCATTAATGCTGAGAAAACATAAAAAACATGGTATGATCACAATAATCTCACTAAGGAACATTAAAATAACGAAATCCATTAGTCTAGTTAAAATGTTATAACCCATTCAATGTTCCTTGATTGAATGAAACAAATCTTTTCATATCAATGATACTAAAAATATTTTCTCATTGAAAAACACTAAAACTCAAAGAAAGAAATTGAAAATAAATTTGGTGAATAAAAGAATCATATACATAATACACTTTCAATCATCTTCCTTTTGAAATAATAATATGGTTTACATACAAATTGATGATATATAAATGGGATCACCATACGTATAAGCTATATCTAGCAAACATGTGAGCAATAATAGGGATCATTACATCATATATGCGTTGTCAGGCTCACCCATGAGCTATATTGGGGCTCAACCCTTCATATATTCTATATTAGTCTCAACCATGTCAAATAATTCTCAAGTAAAATTACATGAAAAAAAGTTCATCACTCAAATCCCATTTTGAAAGATTCTCCTAATCCCATATGAAAATAATTTCTATATAAAAGTATCATTTTCATTTAACAACCAATTTTCAAAAAAACGATACCCAAATAATAAAATAAGGGATTAATTATCATTTTAAAAGATATTAATAATTATAGATGATGTCAAATATCATATAATGGTAATAGCGGTGGAGATGTCATTTTCATCATATATGAAAAAAACATTCCATTTTTCATTTTCTAAAGAAAGTAAAACGACTCTTATTAAATATTACATGTTAAAACATTGAATGAAATTCACTATTAACATAATATTTCTTGTATATTCCTTTTATACCCATATAAATAAATGTGTAATTTAATATCAGGAAGAAAATGATTTGATAAGTAAATCATAAAATGTTAAATGTATCAAATACCATATTGAACATTTAAATTATAATCTATATTATTTAATAATTAATTTTTTTATAGATAAAATATGGATGTTAAATGTCTTAGTGGCTGTATATACACCTTATAAGAGAATAAATTTTCATTATATCAGGAAATGATTGAATGAAAAGAGACAGACATGATGTAACATACCATCAGTAGAAAATGTCTCTTTCATTCTATAATTTCGTGAATAATAAACTTATTTTAAATTATATTTGATTTTAAATTTTTAAAATTTTAATTTTCATTTCTCTAACTTATTTCCATGTTATAAAAATTATATAATTATTTGAGTTCAAATTGGACGTTTTGTCGATGTTCAGTATTTGAGTAAAAAATATACTTATTTTGAAGAAAATTATATACGTTGTCATATGTACATTATATCCAAAATATTATTCATGATTTAAATGTCATATATATCTGGTATATATGTTTTTAGAATATTCCTAACATTTGGAAATATTAATGAAGAACACCATTCTTGGAGAAGGTAGGCCTTATATACGTATTAACGCTACATTCATTTCATTATCATATTAGGGGAATGAAAAATTATAGATAAATAGGTATATTATAATTAAGTTATAATATCTATGTTATATATGTTAAATAATTTCACCAAAACCATCCTCTATTCGTTCAATGAATGGCGTGACTCAGTCACATCACTTTGAGGGGGTGGTAGACCACACTTCCTCAAATTAAAATATCGTATTTACACATCATTGAAATCATAAAGGTATGTTGTAAATAAAAATTATAAAAGTATAGATACAATATAAATATCATGTCTATTATATATATATATATAGTTCCGTAATAGTGGCCACTATAGGTGGTGGTAGGAGAAAATTTCGCAATCCTCGTTTCGTGAGGTTGTAGTTCGCTGTACACAGAAACAATATCTTCAATATCCATTAGATTGAGGTGTGTGTAATTTTATGACTAAACCATAGTATATAATCAACATATTATATTGAGGATAATATTTTTATTATTAAATAATGGAATAATGATAGGATTGGGTGTTGTATGAGAAGAATAAATAAAAGGAGCATGAGAGAAGACGTTACCTCTAAATCATGTAACTGCTTTTGATTTATGCCAAAATGACATATTGAATTTTCTTATACCTATGTAAAGGCTCATATGTTCAGTTTATGGATGTTTGGAGTTAATATATGCAGAATTATGATGATTAAAGGGTATTGAGAGGTGCATGTAATTGTAGAGAAGTTGTAACGACACAAACATTTATTGAGGAAAATTAATCATGATCTAATTAAATGTCTTATTATTTAAAAGTCTTATATTAAACATATGAATTTATTTGGTTTAATGTTTTTGGATTTTAGAATAACTTTATGAATTGTTTCCATTTATAATTTGATCATTGAATACTAATTACATGATTAGTATAAATATAGGGCTTTGACAAATCTAATTTACTATGCCAAAGGAAGTGATGACCTCATCCAGTAGAATTGTTCAATTGAAATACCATGTTTATGAGTATGGAAATAAGTAAGTGTCATTGGGATTCACTATTAAATAATCCCAATCCAAGCATCAGTTTGATAATTATGAACAGAAACACATATGGGAGAAGTGGAAGTTAATAGAGATTACCACTCGAGTGATGTTATATGAGCCGCCCCAAGAGTCATTCACCACCTCACAACTTACCCATATATTATATGAGGATTTTATAATGGGTTTTGTAAAAATAACCTAGCACTATTATTATGTGCATTTTTTATAGAATAAATAATAAGCATTCATTTCATTATTGTTACCTTGTAAATAGTTTTTAATGAACCAATGGTATTTTTAGTTAATATTCAGTTAAAAAATCTACTTTAATGAATTAATGGATTTTTAATTAAATAATATTTTAATAAAATATTAGTAATAAATTAATTTTATTAAATATAAATGATTGTATAATTTTTATGAATATCATTATAATTATTAATATGGGTTGAAAGCTATTTTTTCAAACCCCATGATTTTTGGATAAATGTCAATTTTTATTTTAAATGTTAAAATTCACAAATTTAGAAAATTATACAGTTGAAATTAATATTATTTTTGGAATCGGGGCATCTAAATTATCCAATGGGGAATTTTTCATAATTTTCTAAGACCGTCGAATTTCTGGGTAAAAATTATATACCGTTTAAATATATAATGGGTTTTATGCCATCATAATGACCTAGTAGTGATGTAGTAAAATGAAATAACTGTGATTTTAAGCCAATATATGATTACATGTAAAATACTTTCATTTTATATTTTTTTATTTACTTTAAAAATCTTTAATTGACACATCAAGGCTGATAAAACATTTTATCATTTTTAAAATGATTTCCATGGGAGTGTGGCTCCTCCCCACATAAGCAAGCCTAATATTCTAATAATTTCGGATATTTTCATTATATAATTTTTTTCAACTCCACCTTGGAAAAAATGATTGGAAAAAACCATTTTATGGTTTATGGTTTTGATTATTTTTATGTGTGGTGTCCTAAACATAAATAATAATGAACTCTACCACGTTTGTTATATATACCAACTCAATCTCACATTCTTATTAACTCAAACCATATGAATCAAAAACAAACCCATCCTCTCTATCTCTATAATCCCACCAAGGCTTTCCAATCTCTTAATAAGCCTCTCTCATGCCTCTCCCAATCCCATGGTATTACACTTCAAATTAATGGATTTCTCCCTTTCTCATTTCTATCCAAGTCTATTTATATTGTTATCTATAGGTATTCCAATTATAAATGTTGGGGTATGATTTTTAACCTCCCCTGTACATAAATCATTAAGTTTTAATCATGATAGTCATCTTTCTCTCTCATTAATTCCTCCAATGTACATCTATTTCCATGATGAAATTCAAAAACAAATTTCTTTCTTCCAATTTAAATTCATCAAAATCTTTTATATTAGAAATCTAAATTACATTACATATGTTTGGATATTATTTTACATGACCACATAATATAAGGTTCATGAATAAATGATGAGAGACACATTTATCTCTAATCTACCCATTTTACAAATTCTATTTTACTTCGTCAGGTTATCGAAGTTACACAATAAATTCCCACACCAAAATCATCATGTTGGTGAATACCATAAAAATTGATCTATCAAGGGGATTCTAAATTATTCATATTTTCTTATTGATTGAGGAAATTATTTTATATTTTTCAAATCTATTATTCCTGGAATAAATTATGATGTTTAATGAATTCATGATTTATGATCCATGTGGTAGATTTTTGAATAGAATGAAATGATTAAGAAGGGTGCTCCCTGATAGTGCTTCAATGCATTGGGTAAATAATTGTATTTGGATACACCATGGTAAATGAGGGTTTACTCATGATAATTCATGTTCAATTAAAGTTTACTCATGAAAATTCTTGTTCAATGAGATAATACTCTTGCTTCATGTTCTATGAACCTTGTCTCATGATAATATCGTGTTAAATGTTGTTCCCACATTTCCAAGTTATGATAATCAAGCTATATCATGCCTTTATTTTCATCTTTCTCTTATGATCCATTGATATGAATATTTAAAAACATGTACTAAATTCTTCATGTTATTACTTTCTTTATCCCTTTCCAGTCTTTATAGCTCACCCTTTTATTATGCATTTCTTCATGTTATCCCATGAAATGCTATGTACGAAGGTATGTTGTGGTCAGGTAAAAGAATTTATCAATAATCATTTTTTTGTTTTATTTTATAAGATGTTTTTTAATGTCACTAATTTTCCCAAGACACTAGAACTCTCAATACTTATAGTTATTTTAATTTCATTCTCTTGTAATAAATCCTGATAAACTATGAAATAAAGAGCATGTTTGTTATAGTTGTTATCAGAAGATATGTTCAGTTTTTCTAGGATCAGTATTAGAAAACCCTTGTTAAAGCCTTAGGGATATGACTAAGTATAATAAAAACATCCCTATGTTTTTTTTGTATATTTATTATATGGTTTATCAAGAAAATACAACCATGTCTCTATACGAGCAGGTAGAGGTGGCTCTCGCATAGATGTATCTTGTGGTAAACCCTGAAAACACCACTTTGAGCTAGACTAGAACGAAATTTGGTTCATGTCTTTTGAACTTGCATCACTCTTGGTTACAACATTCCTAGAGATATTATTTGGTAAATTCATAAGCATAGTATGAACCATTATTTAGTTAATTAATAAAATTACCCTAATAATATAAGTTCGGAAGTATTTTATAGATAACATATCTATGTTTTTAAAATAAATGTAATTTATAAGTTATCAATTTGTTATTGGATTCCCGCTTATGTTTTACTCCTAACATAATATTAATTCCATCCAATGGCTTGTAATTGGAGGACTCAGGTTAAAAATTAATGTGATTTACAATGTTATGACTATTCTAATGATATTCCCAATCCGATGTGAGAAAGAATCAAAAACATTTTCATGATACTCTCTCTGTTAAATCAGGTTTTTTATCGAAGCATGGGTTAAGAAGAACGTTCCACCTCCCCCTCCCCTATGAACTAACAAGCTGAAATTGATAGCTTCAAGAGACAATAGAATCATAGTTTTAATTTATCATATGATTCATTAATCGATGAACAATGTATCATCTCTATTGAGAAGATCATCTCCATCCTTCAATGTTCTGAATAAGTGAAGGTACTTCTGGATGCTTATCATATAGAGGGTGAAACTAAAAAATCGTTTAAATTGATAAAGAATATGAAGCCTGAGGAAGATACAAAAGCATTGGAATGGAATGTTTTTGGAAAAAAAATTGATAAATATTTTCCTCACACCCACTGACATAATATGGAAAGGGACTTCCTTACACTCAAGAAAAATGAAGAATAATCCATCAAAGTGTATGATCTAAACTTCAAAAATCATGCATGATATTTCTGTAACATTGCCTTTATGCCCAAATTAATTGTTGACTACTTATTTGGTGGGATAAAACCTAGCCTAGAGAAATCCCCATCAATCCATGACTTCGAGAGCTATGAGGAAATATTTTGATGTGCCCTTAAAGGTGAAATAGAGAGCAGTGATTCTCAATTGTATCATGTTGATAAGAAGCATATGTTGGTCTTTAATTCTGCCAGTTTGATGGATAAATACAATGTTACTATGAAATTCATGAACCCATTTTCGAATGGTGTGGAAATAAGCAACCCTAGATATTTCCCAATGGTGGTGAAGAAATGATTTATATTTATAAGATAAGGACACCTACATACTAAATATCAAAAAGAAAACCCTAGAATTTCTATAGAAGAGAGGAATGTGTCGTTTTGAAATCAACGCATTGTTCATTTCTTCAACTTTAATGAAACATGTATCTTTTCAAAACACTTGCCTAAGATAAGGATTTTCGAAGGCAACCAACAACCTCCAAGGAATCACATGTGATATTTTTCTATCACTACCACCGAAGAAAACCCCAAAAATGAAGTGGTGACAGGTACCAAATTTATTCATTCAATAACAACCAACATGCATTTTTATTCTAGTTCTATACATCCATTTATATCCCAAATGATTAGAAAATCTATCCCAAAACCCCCCAAAATCATGGAATTAGGGATTTCCATGTGAAGAAAAAATGGGGAAATCATTACACTCCAGGAACATAACTCCTCCCCTATACGGATTTGTGGTTTGAATTTCCTGAATAACCACACCATACTCCATGTGGTGGAATTTGATGAAATTATTTGCAGGTATTTGATTCCTAATATAGATCTAACATGAATGTAAATGAGAGGGATATCACTCTCTATATGGAGAATAGACCCCCAATTATGTACAACATCATAAAGGAGGATGAATATTTTTAGCACCATCATCTCAACCATGTATTTTATTTCCCTCAGAGCATGCATATCATATTCAGATGATTGAGTCTAAGGATGAAACCCCCCTTGAATACATGTCTATTGTAAGGGAATTTATTGATGTGTTTCCTAAGAAATTTCATGGTCTTCCTCCATGAAGAGTTGTCCAATTCTCAATTGATCTTATTCTTGGGGAATTTCCAATATCCAAGAGTACATATAGAATGGATATTTTGGATATTTAGAAGCTAAAGAAACAACTTTAAGAGAATATAGATAAATGGTTTATATGATGTTGTGCTTCACCATGGCGTGAACCAGTCATATTCTTCATGAAGAATTATGGGACAATGCACCTTTTCATTGATTATCATGATCTCAATAAAATCACGAAAAAGGATATGTAACCTCAGTCCAGAATTGATTACTATTTGAATCATCTATACGGAAGTATTGGTTAAGAATGAGGACATCCCTAACACTATTTTTATTAAAAGTTATAAGAACTATGAATTCATTGTAATTCATTTCAGACACACTAGTGTTCTATCCATATTTATAGAAAGGATAAATAGAGTCTTTACAAATTACCATGAAATTTTTTTTCATGTATTTATAGATGATCCAACAATATACTCCAAATCCAGGGTGGAGTATGAGGTGAATAAAAGAATTGTATTTGAGACCATGAAATAAGAGAATATCTATGCAAAGTATAAAAAATCTGAGTTTTGGTTAATGGAATTATAATTATTAGGTCATATCATCACAATCAATGGGATATCTGTGCATACCTCCATGGTATCCAAAATTGAGGTATGGATGAGGCCGACAACAATGATATTTATCCTTATCTTAATCTAGTTAGCTGGATATTATCACCAATTTGTGATAAATTTCACATGATTTTAAAACACTCATACCTAGCTAACTCAGAATGGAGTCAAGTTTTCTTGGAGTTATTAATGTGAATAGTTCATTAAGGAGTTGAAATTATTGATTATCTCTACGCGTGTTAAAACACTACCAACATATGGATTCATATTTGTGGTATTTAGTGATTCTCTGAAGTTGGGATTAGGATACGTGTTGATGAAAAATGACAAGTCATTGCCTATGCATAAAGGAAATTTAATGTTCATGAGAAAAACTATCCAACACATGATCTGGAGTTGGCTGTAGAAATCTATGCTTGAAATTTTTATGGACATTATCTCTTTGGGGAGAAGTGTGAAATATATACGGATCACAAAATTCTCAAATATATATTCATAATGAAAGAGTGGAATCTGTTTCCAATAATGATGGATATATGTGATCAAAGACAATGACTGGTCAATCCATTACCACCATTGTAAAGCTAATAAGGGGGAAGATGATGTAAGTATAAAGGACCCAGTGATTCTATCCTCTAAGAGAATTTAAAACGATGAAAACATTATAGATTTGATGAAAATGGACTTAAGAAACAACGATAAGGGACAATCATCAATCCTTTCACAAATGATGGTTGAACCGTCTCTTTTAAAATGGTTAAATGATTCTCAGTAGAATGATGTAGGAATTCAGAAGAAAGTGGAGACTATCAAACAATGGAAATCCTGGGATATAAATCATAATGAAGAAGGAATTCTGAGATTTGGTATAAAAATAACTATTACATAAAATCCAGAGTTAAAGAATGATATATTGGATAATGCATATAGATTAAATTTTTCCATTAACCCGAGGAATACACAGTTGAATCTAGATCTCTAAGAGAATCATTGGTGGGATAACATGATGAAGGAGATCACTGAGTATACAAAAAAGTTTCTGGTATTTCAGCAAGTGAAGGTTGAGAGGAAGAAGGATTTGGGGACGATGCAACCATTACCCATAGAGGCATTTAAATGTTAGAACATCACCATGGAATTTTTCATGAGTCTTCTAAAAAAATCCATAGGAAACAAAGATATCTGGGTTGTTGTGGATCATCTTACAATGGATTCACACTTTATTGAAAAGCAGGATGATTTCTCATTGGATCAACTAGAATGGATATATATCAGAGAATTGGTAAGGCTCCATAGAGAACAACTATCTATTGTTTCTTATCGAGATCGATGATTCCACTCTATGTTCTAGAAGAGTTTGCAATATGCTCTGAATACAAATCTAAACATTAGTACAATTTATCATCCTCAAATTGATGGAGAATCTAAGAAAACTATCCAAGAACTTGATTAAAAGTTGATATCATGCTCAATGAACATCAATAAGGGATGGGATCAACATCTTCCATTGGTGGATTTCTTTTATAATAACTATTTCCACTCAAGCATCTAAATGGATTATTATGATTCCCTATATGGGAAGAGGTTCATTACACTGACATGTTGTAATGATGTTTGGAAGCAAAAACTCCTAAGTAAAAAAATTGTCGACCAAATGGTGGAGATGGTTATAAACATCCAGAATCACATTAAAGAAACTCCGAGTCGACCAAAGAGATATATTGATAATCATCAATGAGACATAGAGTTTGACTATAGATACATAGTATTCCACTACATATCATCGTTGAAGAGTGTTATGATGTTTTTGAAGAAGGACAACCTTATACAAAGGTACACATGCCCTATTAAGATCCTTTAGCACATTGGAGCAGTGGCTTATAAACTATCACTTTCAATAAACCTAACGCATGTACACGATGTATTCCATGTATCACTGTGTATGAAGTACATTCATGACACATCACATGTACTCAATCTAGAGGGGGTACTATTGGATAATTACCTCTCCTATGAAGAGAATTTGTAGAAGATATTATATAGTAGATAAAATGTTCTACAAAATAATACAATTACCCACATAAATGTATAGTAGAGAGGCCACATGTTTGAAAAAGAAACCTGGAAATCAGAGGAAAAAATGAAGAGAATTCACCCTTATCTGTTTTATTGTGGGAAATGGAATGTTTGAGGGAAAATTTTAATAAGGTGGGAAGATTATAATGATCCAAACTTTTATCGATGAATGTTTCTATTGATCTAGTTAAAAGTATTATTATTTAAAATGGTTGTATTAATTTTTTTTTCACATCTTTGATTTTATATTGTTGGATTTTAATGTACCATTAAGAATTTTTACATTTGATAATTTATCCGTTTAACAGTGATCACATGATTTGTATAAATATATTGCTTTAACAAATCCAATTTACTCAAAAAAATGAAGTGATTTCTATGTTTAATAGAATTACAACATCTGAATCCCATTTTTTGGAGGACGGAAAGGAGGTAGTGTCATTGAGTATCACTATTGACCAATCCCAAGATGATCTTCAACACGTTATGCTTGAACTGGACGGCCTCTGGGAGAAGTGGAATTTAATCAATATTAGCACTCGAGCGATCTTATTCGAGCACCCGAAGTATATGTAACCATCGCAAACCATACCCTTATGTCTTATAAAGGTGTTATAAGGGTTTATGTAACATGAACATGGCACGATGAATATGTGCATTGCTTTTGTATAAAATACAGAATATACATTAATTTTGTTATTGCTACTTGGTAAATAGTTTTTTAGGAACAAATTTTTTTATATTCATTTAAGAAATCTATTTTTATTAATTTATTTTTGAATTAAATAATATTTTATTAAAATATTATTAATATATTACATTCTATTGAATATAAATTAACATATAATTTTTAAGAATACAATTTTTATTTTTATTATGGTTGGAAAGCTGTTTTTGCCCAAACCCCTGAATTTTTTATAGATGTCACTTTTTAAAGTATAAAGTCGCATATATAGAAAATTATTTAGGAAATAAATTATTATTTTTGGAATCAGGACATCAAAATTATCCATTTTTTTATAATTTTTTGAGACATTCATATTTTTGTGTAAAAATTAAATATCGTTTAAATATAAAATATGTTTTATGACATCATAATAACCCAATAGTGACATAATAAAATACTATAAATGATATATTCTGAGAATATATGCATTATATTTAATATTATGTGATTTTATATTTGTTTTGATTATTTTACGAATCCTTAGTGTACCCTCCAAGACATATAAAACATTAGATCATTTTAAAAATGATTTCATTGAATGTGTGACTCAACACCACATAAGAAATCAAAATATTTGAAAATGTTTGGTCACTGGTCACATAAAATAATATTTTCCACTCTGTTTTGGAAAAAACCATGGGAAAAACCATGTGATGTTTTTCAATTTTGATTCAATTATTATATGATGTCCAAAACCTAAATAATAAATAATTTCATCTCCTCTCCCATATAAACCCACTCAATATCCCGTTACACTTCACTAAAACCATTTAGATCTTGACCAACCACAGATATAATCTCTTTATATTTCTCCCATGATTCCCCAAGCTCATATGAAACCTCTCTGAAGCCTCTCCCATGCCTTTGGGGCCACACTTCCTAGTAAGGGTTTTATCCCTTTTAGATTTTTATCCAATTTCTTTATATTTTTATCCCATTGTATTTTATATTATAAATGTTGGGGTATTATTTACCACCACCCCATACTTCCCTAATCATCTTTTAGTGACGATAGACCGATTTAACTCTCAATAATTCCTCCCATGTAAACTCGTTACAATTCTTATATTCTGTAAGGAATTTCTCTCTTCTCATTTAAATTCATGAAATTATTTTATATTATTCATATAATTACCATTATATATTTTAAGATATTATGTTACATGACCCCCTAACTATAGATTTCATGAATAATTTATTCGATACTCTTTTTTATCCCATCACCCCATTTTAGGATTTCTATTTGATGTCATTTTTCTACCGAATATACACCAAAAAACCATTCCAAAAATCATTGGGTATGTGAATACCATATCCATTTATCTAAAAAGGGTTTTTACCTTTATAAATATATACTTGTTGATTGAGGAAATACATTTATGTATTAAAAATCTCTTATTTGTGAAATAAATTTTTATTTTTAATCAATCCTAGTTGTATGATCCATGTTTCACACATATGCATGAAATGAAATTATTATGTAGGGTGCACCCAGATAGAGGTCCAATGCATTGGGTAAAGAATAATATAATGATTTACCATTTAAAATGAGGGTTTACTCATATTAGTTCAATTTAAATTTGGTGTACTCATTTTAATTCATTTTCAAAGAGGGTTTACTCATGCTCCATGTGAAATGAGCCTTTTATCTTTCTAATATCATGTTAAATGTTGTTTCATGATTTCTAAGTAATAATAATCATTAAATAGCATGACTTTATGTTACTATTTCTCTTTATCTCCATTATTATGTGTATTTATAAACTTTTCATAAATTAATCATGTTATTCCTTGATTACTACCTTACTGGGCTTTATATCTCGCCTTTTTCATATGCATATCCTCAGGTTATCCCATGAAATGATAAGTACGAAGGAATGTTGGGGAAAAATAAAAGAAGATTTCAATTAATATGTTGTGTTTTATATTCTATGTTGTTATGTAATGTTCCTAATACTCCAAATACACTTGAACTCTCGATCCTTAGAGTTTCCTTAAGTGAATGTTTATGTAGTAAATCTTGTTTAAGTGTGTAATTGAGAATAGAGTTTCTATTGAGGTGGTGGCGAGGAACATTAGGTAAACCTTGAAATATTATTATATTATAAAATTATTTTCTTATTATAATCGTTCCAAAGTTATAAATTTTGAGGATAATATGAAAGATGGACTAAATCCAATAAACTAATAGGATTAACTCAAGTTAATTAAAAAAATAACCTTATTTTTTAGTATTAACCCATTTTTAAACACATTAACACTTACCATGTATTCTTGTATTTTCAATATATGGTTACTATAGTTACTATAAAATTCTAAGAGAACTAAAAGTGGATAATTAATAATATTTGTAACAATATATAACGTAGTTGGAAAAATCTTATATTTTTTGGACTAATGAACTTTTTATAAAATAGTATTTTATTTAAGAAATCATTTATGTCAATTTTCGAAACCATTTAGAAATTTTTATTTGTAAAAGACATGACAACTTGATTCCTTTGTACCAAATGAATTAACTCATACATACCATGTTAATGTCTTCCCAAAAAATCGTGGATAGCATCAAAATGTTCATATTAAATTTATTTTAATATTTATAATATCATTTTTTTAGTATTACATTTTTAAGTTAATCTTTGCATCATCATTATGTCATAAATATATTTATTTGTTTCACTCCTAAAAATTACAAATAAAATATCATGATGTAGTAAATAAATTTAACATTCTAATTACTATTTTTAGTTGAATATATATTTTAAATAAACCAAATTAAAAATGTTATAGAATGGAGATATATGTATATGTTATATTTTTTTCATTAAATTAAATATTATGAAAGGTCAATCTCACAACCAAGTGGCTATATCGGGTCATAAGATCAACACAAGGATTAACATGGTTAGAAATATATCATCTGATAGGATTAGATCATGTATTATGCTAGTTTTATATAATTATAATATTATCTTTTTACCAGGTTTTATCATATTTTCCCTTAACTATGGTAAAGAAAAAAATTTACAGATGTTAGTATTCATAATTTCCAAAAAAAGATAGACATTTACTTTATTTTGAAATTATGATTTTAAAAATGGGGTCCAATATTCCATATTCCAAACCTAGAATCAATAGAAATTAATTTAAAAGTAATTCTTGTTGTGGAAACCAGAAAATGGGTTTTTAAGATATATAAACTAACAAAAGATTTCCATGTGTTTATATCCAATTTAAATGTGAAATTATTTCCAATTACGATTATTGGATTAAATAATAAAAACGTCATCTATTTACAGTTTATACAAAATTAAAATTATAATATTACTTTCGAAATAAATTATATGAAAAGGCAGTTTTGAATTAATAAGTAGTATTTTTCACCATTGATTAACATGTGGATTTTATTACAAAAATAAAAATATTTCAACCAATGTAAATTTTAGTGTCCCCATTATAAAAATTATTTTAACAAATAGAAATTATATAATTTTAAAAAAATTAATAAGGGATCTCCATTAAAATATGTTAAAATTTCCATTCAAAAATATGAGAGTATATTATTCTTAAAATTGGATTCATTCTCATTTTAATCATCTAAAATTCATTGGATAAATAAAAAACTTTTAACAAATATTTAAAATCATAATATAGTTTATTTTATTAATTCCTTGCAATAAAATGGCTAGTAATTAACTATAATTTATAATAATATAATTATTGTTGTATTATTTTGTGATATAACTCATTGTTGGGTTTAACGTAAGATTTTGTAGAAACCTGTTGTTGCCTATCGAGTACGACATAATACTTAGTTTCCCTATTTAAATAAAATTAATTAAAAATTATAAGAAATTATAAGATATGAAAATTTATAATTCAATAAATACCTTTTATGGTACATTAATAATGTGGAAATTTGAACCGTGTTAATTTCATAGTGGAATAATATGTTTTTTACTGTGGAAAATAAGGAAAAAAATAAATGAACTGTAATGGGAAAAAATTCAATTAATCCAATTGACAGGAATATTGGCCTCCCTAAGATATCATTTACAATTGAATTTTTTAAATGTTGAATGTATGGAAATTATGAATATTAGTTTTATACTAGTAATGTTTTGAATTAAATTATAATGTTTATTATGTAATGGTTATATTGCTGATGATGATGACAATTCAAATGACTTGTGATATGAAATAAGTATGAATGAAAAAGATGATAAATCCAAGATAATTTTTTGTGATGATATTTATATGAATGAATTATTTATAAATTGGTATTCAGATATTGGGTAATATGAATAATGAAAAAAATACTTATTGTTCAATATAGGTTTTTAACTAATGATTTAAAATAATATGTTGATTTATGATGATTGATTAGAAAAGGTATTTAAGTGATATTATGAAAATAACTATAAATATATTCTAGTAATTTATATATTCATATCCTGATATACAGTTTTGGAATAAAAATAAGTTATTTTGATAATACTAATTATATTGGATCTTATTAATAAATATTTTTACAATGTTGTTTATGTTATAATTAATGCAGTTTAAATCATTTCTATATTTATGGACTATATTTAATTGTATATTATTTATGTAAGGAACTGGGAATCATTTATGTTTTGTATAATTTATTTTGGTAAATAAGGTTTCAATAGAATACAAAATGAATGTATTCACATGTTTTGGTAAATGAAAATGAGAGCTATTTTATGTCAATTTTAATATTAATTATTTGTTCATTTTATAAATTTAGTTACAATTCTTATAGTGTTTTGGATGTCAATCACTCATAACTGTCATATGGATAACCATTTTGAAAATATTTTATGATGAACATCATATAATGTTTTAAATATTAATTTTTTATTTCCCAATATTATGATTTATGCATATCAGATAACCTACACTATCCATTTTTTGCGTATTATTTTTCAAAAAAATATTTTATGATTTATCATTTCATCTATTGATCTTATGATCCATTATTTAGTTACTAATATAAAATTCACCCTTAATTTTTTTAGAATGTGTTGAAGTAAAAATTTATTAGTTCAGAATAAAAGGGTTTGATTGTGAATATGATATTGAATAATATCCATTAAGTTTATCTTCAAGTGAGAATCAATCAAAATTATGAAAATTATATTGAAATTAAATAAATTCCTATTATAACTATTATTGATGATATAAATATCTTTTTCACACCTCTTGAGTCTATGGTATTATGGTTAATAACCTTATCTGGATCACCCTATTTCGTTTGATCAGTGACCTTTGTCAGTCTCTTTAATATTAAATTATTCTCTTTTGTTTATAAATCTATAATTCCCACATATGTTCTATTATATATTATTTTAATTATCAGTTAGTTTAAGTAAAATTTAGTGTTTGAAATTTTCCATTTTATGAGATGTTTTATTATTCATTTATATCATCAGGGTTTCAATGAAATAAGATTTTAATTTTAAACCTTTAATGATCAAGATTAATTTTGATATAGAACTTCATCTTAAGGGGTTTGTAATTTAACAAAAGGAGATTTTATTAAATATTTTTTCTAATTAATTTTATATTTTTTAAATTTTTAACTACAAAAAACTATATTTTTATATATAATTACATACAATACAATCTTTTCTTTTATATACAAACTACATTTTTCATAGCATTCCCTATAGGTAAAATAGGGTTTTAATGAAATGTGCCTTATTATTAAAATACTATAATTTATTGTTATAGTTCACACATTTCCATTGGAATTATAAATATTAATATTATTAATAAAATTATGAAAACAATGATTTCAAATTTATATAAAATTAATATATTGGGGATCAAACATTCCAAATTAATATAAATCATTTTTTGAATTTAGAAATTAATCTTTCACTTGAAATTTGTTTTGCCCAAAATTCTATTTCATAAAAATAAATTAACCAAATAAATTTTGGATATTTATTTTAATTAATTTTACACATCATATATTCAATAAAATATTTAAATTATTATAATGGCATTCATATACCAGAAATAAGAATTTTCCAATTTTTTGTTAAAAGCTTTATTTTTCTAAAAAGAAAAATTGTCATCTTTTTTTATCTTATATTAAAAGAAATTTTTTAAAATTTTATAAAATTAATTTGATAAAATAAATTATTTTTATAGACAATAATTTAATACTTATCATCTTGAGTATTCTAGGTTGATTATTGAAAAGTTTTATTTTGTGATGAACAGTGAAAAAAATTAGAATTCTAATTGAAAACTATCATTCATTTAACATATTTATTATGATAAATACTATTTTAAATTTATTTTAATGTTAAATTAGATAAAATTTTTATAACTGATTCTTATATTTATAATTGGAATCAATATCTTTCTTTGCTTTTATATTATAATACTTCAAACATCAGAATTTTTTCTCTTTAAAATCACTTTTTCACTTCCCATATGTGGAATTAATATTAAATTAAAATTTTACACATCTATAAATTTAATTAGGAAAAATGGGTTTCATAATTTTAATAATAATAATTTATAATTTTTAATATATTAAACTAATTATTTTACCAAAATTAATATTAAATATAGTAAAAACGAATTACCGTGATTATGGTGAAAATCAGTTTTAAGGGGTTAAACAAAAAGATAAGCATAAAAATAAGCTTCAAATTTGTATAAAACGATTTTTATTGACTTATTTAATATTTATTCATATAATTTTATATAATTATCTACTTTTTACCCTTTTTACATCAAAATAATTTTGTAGCACTCAATTCTATTTAAAAATTCCATATTTGTCCTCACCCCCACTTATAAAAGAACACCACTTATCCTCTCTTGTTCACACCATAAAAACATTTTAAATTTTATAATACCTACCCAAATCACATAATTGCATCCCTAATCTTATCATATATGCCATAGTTCTGGAAGAAAACTATCAAAGTAATGCATTGAGGGTAAAACTAAGAAGGATACCTGAAGAATAGGTAATTTCACTTAGCGAGTGTTTGGTTTATTTCTTTCACCACCCCCATTAATTGTTATTATATATTTATTATATAATAATTTCAAAATATTAAATATATATTTTTTTTTATTTTATGTTCCTGGCAAAAAACCATCTACACTTCCATAAATGGGTTATAGAACAATATTTTATGTGTTTGACAAACTACCCCCATTCGAAACATTATCATTCATTTTTACATTACCACATCTATATAATGGTAAAAAAAAGGATATATTTTTTATATATGGTATTTATTATATTATTATTATGAAATTATTGTGTTAAACATACCATCATGGTTTCCATTTTGGGGTAAAATTTAATGTCCCTCATGTGTAAGTTGGACTACCCCCTCACAAAGTGATGCGATTCGTTCATGAATTAATGTAATTTATTTAATGATTGGTTAAATGAACATATGTGAATTATTTAATTAAAATATTATTCATTACTGATATTATATTAATTGAATTAATTTCTCTCAATCCTATGATAAAATGAATACAACATTAATGCTTATGTTTGGCCTAGTGTCTTTATGAATTCGGTATTTTATTTCCCAGTTAATTTTTTTTATTTTACAATATATATTTGAATATAATTAATAATATATTGATATCATTTTTCCAAATATGAGATAATTATATCATGATAAAAATAACAGTTATGGATATAAAAAGTCAAAACATACCTGAAAAACGTATAAATTATTTCTTGAAATTTGACATAAACATGAAATTGTAAATAAAAAGGTAATAAAAGTTCATAAAAATTCATATATGGTACGAAATAAAAAAATATTTTATATATTTATATGTATAATATATTTATTATATATTATTTTTAATGATTATGGTGAATTCGGGACTTAAGGTAATTCTATTTATAGTCTAACATTTATTTCTGAGAGACTTATATCTTATTAAAAACATATTTATTTTTTTGTGGTGTATATACATCTATAAGAAATTATATATCATAAATAAAAATTATGTTAAGATAATTAATTTTTTATATTTATTTCATTTATTCAAAAGGATTATAATTCAACCTATACTCAACCTGTTAGTGGTTTCTAATCTCATTTATCCATATTTGAGACATACATTATGTTATATATCTATATTCTTACATGAGTCATATATAGATCCCCATTGACAGGTATTATAATAAAATTATTATCCTCGTGATATTTTTTTAATTTTATTTTATTCAGTAAAATGGACTACAATTCATTATTATTATATTGGTAATGATTTTATGTTAAAATATCACTGTTTTTCAAGATTGAATTGTAAAATGTTTCTAATTATTAAAACATATGATATATATCTAACGAAATGAATTAATATACACACCCTTTAATTATCCAATATTTTTTAAATTATCAATACCATTTTTTCACACATTTCTACAAATAATAATCAATAATTTTATTTGATGAAAACCTTCTTTTATTTCATTATTCATTCATAAATATGTTTTATTCAAAAAATTATTTTTTAAAAAAATTGATTTCAAAATTTTTTTTATTCAGCTATGAATTTTAAAAAATAATTCTGACCCATGTTTGAATTTTTTTTATTGGTACTAGTCATTTTAAAAAAAACATGTTGTATTTTTATTAAAAATATTAAATGAATAGTTTTATTTTACATCAAAGGTATGAAAAGTACTACCCAATGTTATGATTTCTCAATAATTTCTATATTATATTACATATTTTGTGGTTATTTTAAAATAAAAATCATTCCATGTTATTTTAAAATTTTATAGATTCTAAATAAATCATTTTATATTGATTTGGATTTTAAAAGTATATTCTGTTTTAAAAATATGTTTTCAATGAATTAAATGTTATTTTCCTAGATAAATGTTTTAAATGTTATTTACAATATTAAATTATAATTTGTCAATAATAATTTACAAGAATTTTATTTTCCTAATGGATTATATTTTAAATGACTATTAACAAATAAAATCTAGTTTCTTCAGGAAATTTACTATGTAGTCAGTTAAATGAATTTTTGATATATGATGGTATTCATTCTAGATACATATTCTTTACTAGTTATAAGATATAAGGATAACATTATCGCTATTTATCTTAATAGATTCATTTATGATGAAAATATATTTATGAAACTTGTTTCATTTCTATAGGTTATACCATGATAAAATGATTCAAAGACTGACAAAATTTTCCAAGTCTTACGATGTGATGAAATACTGAAATGATTATGAAAATTTTATTTGTTATATATGTTATGTTATGAAAAACTTTTTATTGATCCAATTTAATTTCATGGGTTATGATATGATGAATTTCTTTTGATTGTTTTGAAAAAATATGTATGGTTTTCATTATGTGATGGTGGTTCTAATATATGGTGGTTATTTAATAATGAAAGAATGTAGTTATAATAAAAATAATGTATAGTGGGACATATATCTTATTCAAATGCATTGATTAAAGGTATATATTTTATTATATTAAAATGATTGGAATGTGTAATGAACATTGTTCCTTAAAATAGGGCTGGAACATAGAGTAAACTCGATTTAGTATGAGACGTTGTCTTCTATGATGCGATTGAGAGTAATCCTTGACCACTAAAATGGTTTTTGGTTTGAGACCATTCTACTATGTGTAATGGAATTACACTAGGTACGATGGTGTGTAGAAAATAGGTAGTGTATACACCAATATATTTCCCTTATTTGTTTTGGAAATGACCGTTGACTAATAAGGAAATGATTTTATATGATAATCTATATGACACTATTTTATCTCTATTGAAAATTATATTCTCTCATGGATGAGGTTATTTTATTTCATTCTTATTCATTTCATATGAACTTCTAATCAATGTACCATGACTCAATATTTTGATCATTGATATGAAATATATGGTTATAAACTGTTATGCTCATGTTATCAGACACTTATGTTTAAGTAGTGCTTATGTATTTCCATCATTTAACCTTACTAATAATCTGACCTCAAACAATCTTGTCTTTAATTGACCCATGTCATTAATAATGGTTTAGTATTGGGTATACCAATGAATATAACTTAATAAGAAGATATTTTGGTAGATATTGAAGGTATTTTAAAATGTTATAAATATATATCAAACAATTTATATGAACTAAGATTTTATAAACCTTAGGCATGTGATTTTATAGTATAATTAATAATCAGAAAAAATGAGGTAATATGCATGTATGAGAATCCTCGACCACAATTGAAAAATATTCCATGGTTAATTTCAATTTAATAATCATAAGGATAAAAAATTCTAAACTTTCAATGAAGGAATGCTCTTATTTTTATACATCATGATCTTAAACATCATGATGTCTCTTTCATCAAGACATTTTATATGATAATTTAAAATATGCATAAAAACCCATATTATTTTTCAATATAATTTTTCTCAAGAAAATTTCTGATGATTTGAGGGGTTGTATAATTCTAGGCCCAAAAATCACTATATTGAGAATGTTTTCATCATATATAGAATGCTCTATTTAATTCATGTATAATATTCCTCATCAATGAATATCCATATTGGTTAATGAAATATAAATATATGAATATTTTCATAGTTATTCAAATAAAATTAAAAGAAAAGAGTCTGTATACAAAAAGTATATAGTATATAAAATAGTCTGCTCCATTATATAAATAATATAGATATCTAATAAATTTTTTTATCAAATTAGAAATTATCATAACAATGTTTTTTCTCGAAATAATTTTAACCATAAAATAATCAATTACATATGATATTGATTTTGAGAAAAATTAATTTATTTAAGAAGATTAATGGGAATGTATGTGAAATATTTAAAAAATATTTCCTAACATATAATAATCTATAAACCAATTGATTTTTTTTGGAAGAGATACATTTTTCAAAATGGTTACTACGATAGGGAATTCATTTATTACCATATAAATTTAAAATAGTACTTTTGTATTTTGTTGAAAATTTTATGTTTGAAAAATAATACATGTATAAATTTAAACCCCTTTTAATAAGTGAATTATCCATTTAAATTACCATAAGAAACTATTTTATTAAAAAATTGTTTGTACTAAAATGGTTTTGAAAAATATAATAATTTTATAAAAATATGATCAATTTATATAGAATAAAAAATTCATTTTCAAATATATGCTTCTTGATTATATTAAAATATTGTGGATTAGTTAAATAAAAATTTATAATCTATTTAATTATACAATGTATGATATAATTATTTGAGGTTCCAATGGAATAATTATTTGATTCCTTTAGTGTGTCTAAATGAAATCCTAATAAAATGTGAGATTGTACAATATATTCTCTCCTCTTTGGTAAAATTAAAATAATAACCTTGTGAAAGAATAAATTTAAATTGGAACATTAACCATCAATACTAAATATTTAATAATGTTATATTAATCAATGAGGTGTTATATATAGATGATAAAATAGAATCAGTGCATATATACAAATATGTTTCAATATAACGGGAATTAGGATAAATTATATTATCTCATTTTACCCTTTAGTATAACACACATTTACACCCTGTATAATTTTTTGAAGTAATTAATATATTTAGAAAACATACATATTGTTATTTATAATTTCATATACGGTTCACTTATAACATCTTACCATCCTTTTGTTGACAATATTTCATTGTTTTTATTGTATGGGTGTTAATTTCCTTATTTTATAACCCCTATTTTCTTATAAGAGTAATGATTTTTTTGCAGAGTATAATGATCCATCATCTCAAAACCCTTATTAATGATATAAATATAATATTTATTAATTATATAAATTTTTATAAAAATTCGTTTATGTTAGACATGGTAAATGAATGACATCAATTTTTGGAGATGATAGGTCGTATGTATGTATATGTATCTTTATAAATATGAAGGGTAAGTAATTGGAAGAAATATTAAATATTTAGAATCATTATCAAGTCATATATATCATTAATTTTGTTATTTCCATCATTATTCCCCTTCATGTGATTCAGTGGTGGAAAATAAATTACATCAGTTTAGGAGGTGGTGGTCCACAATATACATGAATGATGGATGTGTTTCCATTTTAATGGAGAAGGATATGGTTAAATATTAGGTCATCACCTTAATTTTAACTTATTATATTTTATATTTGGGTGATATTATTTAGTAATTATTATGAAATAATTCATGTTACTAAAATTAGAATGAAAAAGAAATATCCATGATAAGATGAATACCATATCTTTGTTAAACCTCCTTTGTGTCATTTCATAAGGACACAAGGATTGATATTTGGGGATTAAAATAAACCCAATAAGGTTAATAAGGTTGTTTTGTATTGATTTTTTTTGTTTTAAGGTGATCAATACAAATTTAGGGGACATAAAAAGGGATTGGAGGGAGTTGATTTTTTATTTGAGGGGGAGGGGCTGTTTTGTAAATTCCCAAAACTATTAAATAATTGGAAGTAAATATCAACCCATATGCTTAAAAAGTAGGTTAATAATGTACTTTTGTGAGGATAAAATCATTCCACACCTCCACCACATAATATGAAACATGAATGAATCATTTTTTTCCCTTATCTTCTATGTTTTCATACATTTACTATTTGAGTTTTCTATCTTATAACAACAGTTTTTCCAAAGGTAAATTATTCCATTATTCCTAGAAAAAATAATTATTATTAAGTAATATGGACCGAATTATTATAAATTTAACATAAAATAAATCAAAAAAATATTATTTAAGTTTTATTTAGGTTTTTTAATACAAACACAAAGGACTTGCCAAACCTCATTTTTACATTAACAATTGAAATTAATTTTTAATGTATGTACTAGTGATTATTTCCAAAAAATTGAACATATTATATACTATTATTATTTTAACTACTTACGTATATTTAAATTTAATAAATTTAAATCCCATTTATATCATGTTTTACATTAAATCCCTGTAAACTACAACAAAAACTGTTTTTAAATATATGAATTTTTTTCTACATTAAATGGTCTTATATTAACAATATACCTAGTGTTCTTATAAAATGGATAAAAAAATTTATATATATATATAATATATTGTTTTTATTAATATAAATCATCATTAAATATTATTTTATTTGATTTAAATGGGAATATATTAAGCCTTTTTTAAAACAGTTTTTGTAAAATTAATTTTCTTACCTATACATGATATTATATTTATTAATCTCATAAAATTTATATATTTATAATTATTAATATTTTATAAAATTTAATTTAAATAAAAAATAATAACATTTAAATACTATATAATTTATTATACATAAAATATTTTTCTTAATGATATTTTCAATGTTTTATTATAGGGTTATTTTGACAAAGTAAGTTTGATAATGATATTAATCTTATAAAATATTAATTTTCATCAATGAAATATTAATATTTTCCTTTTAATCTAGATTTGTTAAAATAGTAACATCACCTAATATATTTGACTCTTGGGTGTTAAATATTTCCATTAAATAAAAATTTCAACCTAGTAATTTTCATGGATGTTACTTTCAACACAAATATGGGAATTTATTCATCCTAACTTCATATAGTTCCCATTATGATTCATCTATTTTTAGATTAAACTAATGTTTCTTTAATAGTTGAGTAATCTAATTCCTCAATAATTTCTTTCAAATATCATGTACATGGAAATAATCTTCAAAGAAATACATGTCAGGTTATAATTCTATTTTTAGAGGTGTGCACATATTCTTGATCTATAATATGCTTCCTTAAAAATGATACATGGAATGTATCACCAACATTAGAGTGGATTAGTGGAATTTTGAACTATTAGGACACATTTCAATTACTTGAAAAAATAATAATGGGATAATTTCAGTCGGAAACCTATTTCAACATCTTACTGATCCTTATGACACCCTTCTATCGAGATAAATTCTAGAAAACGTGATTTCGCACATGATATTACAAATCATTACACTAATTAGCAGCATTAATAAATTTCATACATTAATTTACATTAAAGTGGTCCTGAATTTTCATCCCCTTTTCCATTTTTAAATTCGAAATTTTCGGGCCGACTTGTTCGATTTAACAGACTTCATACAGCGAAGTTGGATAATGATATATCATTCCATTTAAATCATAACATGACATTATATGATTATATGAAATGAACAAAGTGTAATATAAAAACTCCCCAAAATATAAATATTGATCCCACAAACAAAAAATTTCATCCTAGAATGACGTGAACATGTCTTCCAATTTTTAAATAATCTTGTTGGACTAACTAAAAGTTTGAGGACGGTAGGGAGTATTGAATTAAAAATCACAACCAAGATCCTTCTGAGGACTCTTCCATTATATTTATGTAAAAAGTGGATCCTTATTAGAGACAATAAAAATATTGGTTCCATGAATTATTATAATTTAATTAATATCAAATCATATGATGAAAACAAGAGACAACTATACTCTTATAATATTGAAATGTGGTTATTTGGAAAGGAGATCAATAATAGAAGACATTTATTCATTCATTCTAGTATTATATTGTAAAAATATGAAAAAAAATTCCATTGTTATGTCAATAAATTTCCACATATTAATAGGCATATATTTCATGAATCATTTGGGGTGATGCCTATCAGCATATACATTTTGAAAAACCAAACATCAAGATAGATAATCAACAACTTCCTACCTGTTATCCTACCAATAATGAATTAACTTATCACAATACATATTAGTGGTACCATATGGTATAGAGAAATACATGTTGATAAATATTTCCAAAAAATCCCTTTTTGTCTCAATCATAGATGGAACACATAATACCTTTCCACAATATAGAATTCAATATTCACAACTGGAATCTTCCAACATTCCATCATTCAAATTATTAATATTATTCTAAAATAAATTCATCATCATATTGAGAAATTATTATATTTTTCACTAATTATTGTTTTTAATTATTATATAAAGGATATAAGTCTACAACACTATAATAATGGAAATATCTATCATTACTATATCCATGAACATATGATCCATCTCAATCTGTAATGGTTAAGAACTCCCTGAGTTTTATTACTCAATGCATATAATAAATAACATTCTATAACTGGGTGGTATTATATTGAGAAATCAGAATCCTTGAGATCATATTTCATCTTCATTGCCGCATCATGAACTCTTTCATCCAAAATATACATTTCAGAAACTTATGGTTAATGTATATCTATCATATTTTTTATGAATATTATTATTCCATATATTCAATGAATAGATTACATATATCAACTCAATATCAATTATTGGATATTTATACTCATGATTCTCTAAATTCCATGATACATATGCAATTAGTTTATAATTATTCAAAACAACATAACTATGTACCCAATTTGATTCATCATTATATATCGAAGAAAAAAATTTCTGATAGTATAGAATGAATAATATCATTATACAATATCCTAATTAATTCATCATAACATTATTTAAATATATATTTCTATATTAACATTAACCATTTATGTGTATTATTATTTAATGGGTTTTAAAACGAGGAATCTTTTTGGGAGAACTAGTGTTAGTAACCTTCCAAAGAAATGATAATATATTCATCAGTTATGTTCATTAATGTATGACATTATATGGCCTCATTTTTATTTTTAATATTAACCAATATTTCATTCTTAGATAAAATATGTCAAATAAAATAAACATCAAGAACTATGAATTTATAGTGGATAAATTTCCAAAATAACAATTTGCTTCGAATATTCTAAAGAATGATATTCCCAATATTTGCATTTTCCCCATGTCCCTTATAGTAGATCATAATATATTCATTAAATATTATCCTAATAAATTATCAAGATATTCATTTAATATATTATTCATTAAATTAATAAAAATAAAGGATGAACTAGTTAATCAATGTGGAATTACATTTAACCCATAAATCTCATACCTCATCAGGAATGTTGTCTTTATAATGTCTTCCTTAAAAATAATTTATGCTACAAATAATAGTTGAAAATGTTGGAAAGTATTAAGAATTGTGATGTCGGTCAAATATGTAGTATAATGTAGAAAAATGTAACTTTTTCATTATTATAATAGTTTTCATTTACCTATAATAAATTAATATTTTAATAGATCCATATTTTGTGTTAATAATGTGAGCATAGTATCACCATCTCATGAAACTTGGGAAAATAAATTCATTGTCAAAAAACACTTGTAGTTATTGCCTCATCTAAATTGATTACTGTGGATTTATTTTATAGAGATTCAATGAAATTGGTCTTTCATTAGGTATTAACTAAATGAAGAAAATTGTCTTCTCTCTCTTGTGGATGTCTAGGTAATTCCTTTAAAATTTGTTAATGAATTCCTATATGATAGGTGCATCGTAAATTTAAGATTACCATCTCTATGAACAAATTTTTATTTTCTTATTATTTAAAATGTCATAGAGAAGAGATACTGGAGGTGGATCTTGACGTGAATCATATTAAAAATTCCACTCACTAAATATAATTATTTCTGGTTCATCATTATTAATAATAATTTTATTAATCTGGTAAAAAAGTTTTGTATTATATTTTTCAATCCATTCCATAAACAGTATTATATTGAATTCATCCATGTTAATTGTAATAAACTCATTGAATAAGGATCATTTATGTGACATAATGGATACTTATAGACACATCTTAACTGTAGTTATATATACACTAGGATTTATAACAAATAATACCCTTTATAAGGTACTTGGGAAATAGAATTTTTTCACTGAGAAAATGGAAGATATAAAAGAATGAAAACATCTTGAATAAAAAAATATAAATTTTTTATATGATTAAATTTCCTTTAAACACATCATTGGGTACATCCATAATGGATGTATTTTTGCTATAAAAATTTCCTTCTCACTATGGATTATTTTGTGGTATGTTACCTTGATACTTGGGGAATTTATGTGATCAATTGCACATTTCATTGTAGATGAATAAGTGGAAATCATTTATTATTTTCATCACCATTAATTCATAATATATTTTAACCTTATCATTGCACTTGTAAAAAACAATCATTACATTATTCCATTTTCTAGAATTTTTTTAGAAAATTTCACATGATCAAATTTTCATTTTCTTCTTCTTCTTTTTATTCATTAATTTATTTCCATTTTATTGGTAGTTCAATTAATTATTCATCCCATTATCCAACATTAATATTTATTATCTATATAATTTCTTCTCATTTTTTGATGGATCATAAAATATTTCATCATATTAGAAAAATTATTAGGAGACCATCAATTATTAGAGATTATGATAAACACCTTAAAACTAATGATCAATTATTATATCTATATTTCTTATGTATCATCTATAACACCTAGATAATTCTATAATATAAATCTCAACTCCTGATACACATTCATCTAACCTATTATTAAATCTAATGAATATTTTATTCATTCTAGTTTTTTACTCAAAAGTGAAATATTTGTCAAAGAATATATCTTTCAAAAATATATATTCTATATGTTTTATTTTCTCATCTTCTATGTATTTGGGATGAACAAATTCAATTTATCTTCGTTACACATGGAATAATATACCTCATGAAAAACAATTAATTATTTATCACCCCCCTTGGAAATAAATATCTTTTCATGGGGCATAATCAATGTGGTGGGTACCATATGTTTAGTAGTCCCATTTAAGGATAGGGGAATCTATATAATAAATTTATCCAGCATAAAAAAATTATGTTTTGAAAATATATTTTCTCAATTTGTAAAAGGTTTTTTCCATAACCTAATTAAACTATTAAAATATGTCCATTATCTGCTCATTTCCAATGCAATTTGTAATGGCATTGTCAGTATGGAAATATCTTGTTTTTTCATGAGTCTTGAAACCCCCCATTCTTCATATATCCATTTATACCCCCATTAAATACACATTATTTTCTCCTAGAATTATAAATTTTAAATCATAACAAATAAATCAAAATCTAAATTAACAGTTATCATATATTGAGAATATATGAATTTTTAATTTCATAATCATAAAACTAATTTCTTGGCTGATATAATTATTTTCATATCCTTTATAATTTTATGTTATGTACTTTTGAATTATCCAAAAATTACCCCTAGGTTTTTCTATGAAAGTGTGCAGTAAGGTCTATTATTATGCACCAGGTGATGATCGAGTGAAATCTCATTGCACTATTTTCAAAGCTATTACCTGTTTGTACAACTCTTCGATAACCACATCCAATTTTTGTATCAACATAGGGATTTATTTCTATGAAAATTTATATTTTCTTCCTTAATAATTGTTATGATGTTCATTTAATGCTTATCACTAACTTTTAAAATATGTAAATATTCCCTAATAGTTATTTTCCTAAATCTAGTTCCATTGATTTATAATAGACATCTAATGATACAAACTAAAAAAACTTTGACCTCAGTAGCATATATTTGGGGAATATTTTAATACTTTGGAATGGTTACACTGGGTTAGATCCCAAATGACGGATCTATTTATTATTCATGAAAATACATATGCATACCTGATACCCATTTTATATTGGGGATATAATATAAAACATTGTAATAAATAACATTCGACATCACTTAACTCTATAAAACAATTCAAATTCATTTTTTTGTGAAATGTAACAAAATAAGGGTGGGCTTAAATGTATATCAAGGGTTGTGAAAATCATAAAGTATCATGATTTAAAAAGGCATAATCAATATGTAATGGTAAATTAATGAAATATATTCCATTTTATCTATAATATTATAATCTATAATACTTGTGGAAAAAACAATTTGGAAATGCAAATAATTTATAACAAATTCAATTAAATCAATGGAATTGTTGTCCTAATTAGATAATTCACAATATATATGTAAGGATAGAAAACTGATCACACATTCAATTTAATTAATGTATTGGTCACAATATGTATCCTTGTGTAATATCAATTAAATCATCTAATGTGTAATAATAATTTAATTCACATTTAATGAAAAATTATAATTATGGATGTCATGATCATGTTAATCATGATATCTATTCTTTTATGACCATTCATTATAATTATTAATACTATGAGTAAAAACACATTTAATATGGAAAATTATTATTCCTCATGACAACTACCAATACATCTAGGGGATATATATTTTTGGACCAATCCATTAGTTCAGGTCCCACAAATTCCCCACATATCTATTGATTGTTTTAATACATAAATAATATTCTTATAATCAAATATCTATATTCAGTAAATAATAATAATTTCATAATATTTTTTTATTAAATCAAATAAATTTATTTTTAAGCACCATATGTTCAAATAGTATAATACTTAAAAAATAATAATTTACATGATAAAAATAATATGAATATTTAAGATAAATTTTATTTCCAATAAAAATGATCATAATAAAGTTTTTTTATCATGATAGATTGGATAATCACAAAATCATTTAAGATAATATATATGTTGAGGTGAATTCATGTAATTTATAACAATAATGGAAATGAAATTAATATTTTATATTAATATTTCATAAAATAATATTATTTTTAAAACTAATTAATAATTGTATAGTAATATTCCATTTGTAAATGGTTATCGCGGCGGATGTTCATTATCAAAGTATATGGTAAAAAACATTCCTTTGGACATTTTGAAAAAACTATCCTATAAGATATAGAATAAATATTCCCTTCAAACCAATTTCATGATAATATTACAAAATAGATTATATGTAAAAACTAATTTGGATAAACATTATTATCTTGTTAAAATAATTTTTTGAAAACAAGGACTTGGAATAAAAATATTTTTGATTTAAATAAAAAAAATCACTTTTATTTATAATATTTATTTTGTTTATTCAAGTAAAAAAGATAGGGAGAGTTGAAATATAATATGTAAATTCCTTAAAGATCTGAAGGATATGAATATATTTTGATATTAATATTAATGAATAATAATATATCATTAGATATTTTGAAATCAATCCTAAAATTATGTGATATTGTAAAATTGGTTCTCACCTCTTTGGTAACAGTAAAATTGAATCACCTTGAAATAAAAAACAATATTTTAAACATTTGTCATAATTAATAAATATCTATTCATGTTAAATACATAATAGGGGTATTTTGTAAACCATAATCATTGAATAGATGAATATAAATAAATATTTATTAATGGAATTGAAACTGAGTTGAAATAGATTACCACATTCTTCCCTTTAATTAAATTCTCTTCAAACTCATACATAATGAATAACATTATTAAAAAAATTATAAAAATACCATAATAATATTTATAATTTCATATATTTTTCTATTATAACATCATAGGAATTATTTTTAAATAATATATCATTTTTTGTTTAGGGTGTAAATTTTATTGATTTATCATCTTTGTTTTTTCATGAAACTACTCATTCATGTGGATTTGATATAGTTAAATAAAATATAATAATAATAATAATAATAGTGTTATAAATATCATAATTAGTCATTATATAAATTTTTAATAACATTTGTGAAATTTAGTCTCAAAAATGATTCGCAATGCCTCGTGGTTGTAGCAGGCCATATATATGCAGGAGTGACGATATCATTCCCATAATGGTGAAAGGGTAAGAAATTGGTTGAAATATTATTCATATAGAATCAATATAATGTAATATTTATCATATATAATCATTAATTATATCATTATTACTATCAATATGATTTGGTATTCGAAAACAAATTATAGCAAATCATGAGGCGTAATCCACTATACACATGAGGGATGGATTTGTTTCGTGTTTGATAGATAATAAGATGGATAAATATTATTTTATAAGCATAAAAATAAATTAGTATATTGGAGAGTATCCATTCATTATATTTTAATTATTTATACATAATTTTTTAGGGTAAAAGAATAATGGAAAAGTAATAGAATTGTTAAGACGATTACTTTCTCTTTGAAAATCCTCCTTTGAATCTCTTCTTATGGGTGCTAAGGTTTGTATTATCAAAAGAATATAAAAATTAAATTTTTATATGGATATTTGGCATATAAATTGGTAGTATTTTTTAAAATATGTTCTTAGAGGTTTGAAAAAAATGAGAAAATAGTGTTCATAAGTATAATTAATGTTTAGTGACCTTTTTCTCAATAGCCAAAACTATTCAATAATGTGGAGTTTTTATTACCCCATTTTCCTAAAAATATCTAATGAATGTATTTTAATGGGGATAAGGTTGATAATTTTTCCCCCACATATTAATAAACATTTTTCACATTTTATTCATTTATACTCTATTTTTACCTTTTTTTGCCATTTGTGTTTCCACTATCGCATCTAATGTTTTTACCCTAGGTAAATTAATCATTTTAACATAAATAAATTTTTACTTATAATATATTTGAGACATAATAATTTTTCAAATTAAATAAATATTTTCAAAATATAATTATATAAGTTTGAAATAATAATTTCTATACAAGTGCATATGATAATCCAAACCTCATCTTTACCTCAATAGAAGTAATTAAATTTTAATAAAATTAAAAATCATTATGAAAAATATTAATTCCGAACAATTATATAATATTAAATATTCTGATTCAAAATAATGAATACATTTTGATACATTAAATATAGAAAATTGTGGGAAATTATTTTAAATAAAATCCCAAAAATAATGTCAAATGTTTTTTAATGAAATAGAATTATCAAGCATAAGATGATATTATATTAAAAATATTAATAAGAATCAAAAATATATTTATTTAAATTAATATATTTCGATATATAATATATAATTTTAATTTAAATAATTCAAAAATAATTATTATCTTAATTAACTAAAACATGTTCTGAATATGCCTTTTTTAAATTGCTTTCTGAAAAATATATATTTGACCTCCAAATGTTCATACAACTATTTCTATAAAAAAATTTCTTAATAAATATATATTAATACATATTATTATGAATTATGAAAATTAAATTTAATAATATTTTAAAACATCATTTTTTATTATTCAAAAAATCTAATTTCTAATGGAAATTTTCAAATTTTCATTCAAGTATTATTTTGACCATTATATTTTAGAATCAATATTCATCCAATAAATTTTTAATTTTTTCCATTAAATATTAAAAAATTAATTAGAATATTATTTTATTGTTATATAAAATTTACCTACTACTACTTTGATTTTTTTGTTACACACATGGTTCAATGGAAATACCACAATCTCTATAACTTCAATTAGTAACATTGTTTTCCATCAATGAGTAACTTCTTCTTCCCAGATTAAATTTCAAACCATTTCCCACTATTTTTAGGAGTTTATCACTTCAATAATACTAGATAATATGTTTGATATTCCTATTTAACAACAGTGAATCCACCTGAATCATTGACCTCCAGTTTATCATTTTTTCCTTCATAATCGCACACTGTGTTCTTAGAGTTTGAATTTCCCTTAAAATAATGTATTTCCCAATCTACTCCCCGATGACAACAAAAAAATAATCCAGAAGCTTGGATATCATTATGGTATAAAATTCTTGTGGACTATTAATAATAAAGGGACGATACCTATGTTTTATGGAATGTTATGTGGTTAATCATATATAGATTTTCATTATGCTTGATGATATGGTACTAGATTTTTGGTTAAGAATATGGAAAATAGATGTCATTATATGAATGTTCATCCCATTAAATTATGAAAATGGATTGTATAATTCACCATCATCTTATATCCATTTTTCAAATGAAGTCGTAAATCCTTATGTTCTACCATTTCATACCATTTTTTATATTGGATGAATAGAAAGACTCTATGAAATCATGTCTTACTAGCCTCCTCATATTGATGAGTTCCCTTAGTGTTTGAAAAATTATTCTAATTATGACCCATTCATCAAGTTTTATGTATTTTTTGAAATTATTAAAGATCAATTTCCCTTTTTTCAAATAGTGATCATGATTAATGTAGACTTATAGGTATTGGAACAATATATTTTTTTGAAAAATATATGTAGCCTAATTTTCATCAGCATTGCAAGACATTAAACTGTTTGTTCAATGACCTTATTTGATTATGTTAAGAATCATGTAATCATTTATATGTCAAGACATACTTTTTTTTTAAAATTATCCTCACATAAGATGAAATCCAATTCATGGAACTTGCCTTTAACTACACTCATATTGGATATTGTTCACCCAACATACCCAATATGGAACTATATGTGTTATGATTATCACATTGTGGGATATTGACAATCATCTAGAAAAAGTTAACATAACCTAATTCTGAATTATATTTTTATCCCATGTCAAAAAATTGTAATTTCTATGAACTAAATTTTATCCCTCTATCTAACCCTTCTCAATGTTGATGTCATTTATTTTTTGTATGATATATATATATTTAATGGGTTTTCATGTTTTTTTCCATTGACAATGATGCCTAATCATAATCCATATCCAATATTTTGAACATATACCATGTGAAAACAAAAATTTCAACCATATTAACTTATTCATGTTCAGGATATCACTACTAGAAAAGGGGGCATTGAAGCCCCCCAGACTCGGGCGACCGCCACTGGCGGTCGCTATAGCTAACCAATAGTGTCCGCCAATGGCGGTCACAAACCTACATAAAAAAAACGGGGGGCTTCTGCGCCCCCCCCCCCCCCCCCGCGCTCCCTCGAACCCGATCCCCCCCCCTGATTGCCGCCCTAACCCCCTCCCTCCCTCGCCGCCCTCCCTCGCCGCCCTCCCTCGCCGCCCTCCCTCGCCGCCCTCCCCTCCCCGCCGCCCGGCCTCCCCCGCTGCCCGGCCTCCCTCGCCGCCCGGCCTCCCCCGCCGCCCGCCCTCCCCCGCCGCCCAGCCTCTCCCGCCGCCCGCCCTCCCCCGCCGCCCACCCTCCGGCCGCCGCCCTCCGCCATCGGGCCTCCGGCCGCCGCCCTCCGGCCTCTGGCCACCGCCCTCCGGCCTCTCGGCCCTCCCCCCCCCCCCACCCCGGACAGCACCCGCACCCGGGACAGCCCCCGCCGCGCACTCTGGACCGCACCCCGGACGCCTCCCCGCACCCCGGACAGCCCCCCCCCCCTGCACTCGGACACCCCCCTCCGAACCTGGACAGCCCCCCCGCACCCCGGACAGCCCCCCCCCCTCCCAGCACCCCGGACAGGCCCCCCGCACCCCGGACACCCCACCCCGCACCCCCGACAGCCCCCCTGCACCCCAGACAGCCCCCCCCCCCGGACACCCCCGCACCCCGAACACCCCTGCCCCCACCCGTGACAGGCCCCCGACACCCCGAACACCCCTCCCCGCACCTCGGACAGCCCCCCCCCCCCCCCCCGACCCAGGACACCCCCCCCCCTCGCTGCTCGTCCCCCGTCCCCTCACCGCCTCCTCTCCTCCAGCTCTCCGCCGCCACCGCCGCCCGTCCCCTCCCTTGCCGCACCGCCTTTGGCTCCAGCTCCCCTTCGCTGCCTCCTCTCCCTCGTAGCACCGCCTTCGGCTCCCCTCCCTTTCATGTTTGTAGCTCAATCAGGTAACATGAGCTTTCAGTTACATTATTATTTTATCAATGGTTCATAAACAAATGGTTAATATTTATTTTGAATATAGTTGATTTGAAAAATGTAAATGTAATAAGTATTGTGTAAATGTTTGTTATAGAGATATTATTATGGATAAGAGTTGGATTGATCTTCCAAATCGAACGTCTAGAGAATATTTCAATGGGATTATGCAGTTTATTGACTTCACGAGAGGATTTGAAAGTGACTATATTAGTTGTCCATGTAGAAAATGTGCTAACAGATATCAATTCACACGAGATACTGTGAGGGAACACCTTTTATTTAATGGATTTCTGAAAAATTATAAGAGTTGGACTCGTCATGGAGAAGAATATGTTCGTTGTCAAAATACAGATGCAGCTCAGATGGATGTTGATGCAAGGATGATTGATCCAATGCATGAAATGCTTACTGAAATGGTACGTGGGTTTGATCCTGAAGGCATTGACATCCAGAATCTTGAGACCGGTGAGATAAATCTTCACTCTGGTGCAGATCGTGATTCGAGGAGGTTTTATGAAGTACTTGATGATGCGAAAACAGAATTATATCCTGGATGTACTTCTTACAATAAACTGTCGTTTATCGTGGAGTTGTTGCATTTTAAGACTTTGAATAATTGGTCAGACACATAATTCGACATGCTTTTGGTTTTATTGAAAAAAGTTCTTCCTGTCGACGCTAAGATTCCTGAGTCGTATTACTATGCTCATAAGTTGACAGAGAACTTAGGTTTTACATATGAGACTATAGATGCATGTGCAAACAACTGTATGTTGTTTAGAAATGAAACTACTCATTTGGATATTTGTACGGTTTGTGGTGCTTCCAGGTGGAAAGCGAACAGGGGAAATAAGACTCATCAAAGTCAGATTGCGATACAGGGGAAACCGATTGCCGTGAAGCAAATGCGTTACTTTCCATTAAACCGAGGTTGAAAAGATTTTTTATGTCATCTAAAGTTTCTAATTTAATGAGATGGCATACAGAAAGAGTTCATGAAAGTGACATGTTAACCCACCCGGCAGACTCTCATGCATGGAAGGATTTTGATAAGAGACATCTCGACTTTGCTAAAGATGTTCGTAATGTCCGATTGGGATTGGCAGCAGATGGTTTCAATCCATTCATGTCTATGGTTGTTGAAACTCATAGCACATGGCCCGTGGTGTTGGTTCCATATAATATTCCTCCGTGACATTGTATGAAAAAACAATTTATATTACTTTCCACTCTTATTGATGGACCTAAAAGTCCGGGGGATAAGATTGATGTTTACCTTCAGCCATTGATTAATGAGTTGAATGAATTTTGGGGCGATGGTGTGATGACTTATGACTGCGAAACGAATGAAATGTTCAAACTACATGCTGCTTTATTGTGGACAATCAATGACTTCCCAGCTTATGCAAATTTATTAGGCTGGAGTACGAAAGGGGAATTTGATTTCCCTTGTTACAATAAAAGTAAAAAATCTGTATGGATTAAACATTCCAAAAAATGGGAATACATGGGTCACATGAGTTTTCTCCCTCCCCAGCACAGGTTCAGAAAGGACAGAGTGGCATTTGATGGTTCTAGAGAGTTCATCCCAGCACCAAAGATCATGACAGGAGTCGAAATGTTATCGCAGATTGAGGAAGAAAATATCCACACGGTATATGAAATTCAGGATTTGGTGGCTCCTCCAGTACGTAATATTCGTGCTGCGGGTAGGCAGCGCAGTCACAATTGGAAAAAGAAAAGTATTTTTTATAGTCTTCCGTATTGGAAAACTAACATGTTGAGGCATAATTTGGATGTCATGCACATTGAAAAAAATGTTTGTGATAACATATTGTGGACCATTTTAGGTGTCAGTGGAAATTCAAAGGGCCATGTTAATGAACGCCGTGATTTGGAAGAAATGGGTTTAAGGAAACAGTTGCATTTACAGTTAGCTGAGGGAAACAAGGCATATATGCCTGTTGCACAGTATTCGATGACTACAGAGGAGAAAGAGACATTTCTTTCCATTTTGAAGATGGTCAAGGTGCATGATGGTTACTCTTCTAATATTTCAAAGTGTGTTAATCTGACGAGCAATACATTGCAAGGGTTGAAAAGTCATGACAATCACATATTACTTCAGCATTTGATTTCAATCGCAATTTGTGATTGTTTATCCCCCAATGTTGTTCAGCCCTTGATTGAGATGAGTAATTTTTTTAGATAGCTTTGTTTAAGAAATCAACGAATGAGTGATTTAAAAAGTTTGTAGGACCGAATTGTACTTACGCTTTGTCACTTTGAGAAACTTTCCCCCCCCCTCATTTTTCGATGTTATGGTCCACTTGACAATGCACCTAACTGATGAAGTAATGGCTGCTGGTCTAGTGCAATTTAGGTGGATGTATCCTATTGAACGGTATTTGAGTACATTGAAAAGATTTGTACGCAACAGAGCTCGTCAAGAGGCATCAATAGCCAATGGTTATTTGATGGATGAGTGTACTACCTTTTGTGCAGAATATCTTACGGATGTTGAAACAAAATTAGATAATCCCTCTTGGATTCATGATGGTCCAGTTGGAGAAGGAACCACATTTGATATGGACAACATCGAGTGGATACAAGCACATCGATATATCTTGTTCAATACTCCATCAGTTGCACCATTAATGTAGTAAGTATCTTATCAATGTGCTTGTATAACTTTTACATGTTTTTTTTGCATAAGTTGATCTTTTAAACATCGCGTAATCATTTGCAGGAAACACATTAATGAGATAAAAGAAGAGATGCATCGTGCGACTGAGTTGAAAATTCAACAATCTCATTATGCGGCATTTCACGATTGGTTCAAGGATTATGTATGTATAAATTGATTTTCATTTTGAGTGAAGAATTAAACTAATTCTTTCTGCATATATCAGTATTGATTTTTATAAATTATGTAGGTTCTTAAGAAGAGGGAGTTAGGGGACCCCACGCTACCAGATGTATTTATCCAACTGGATGAGGGTCCATCTATAATAGCTCGTCGTTATAAAGCTATTGATGCTAATGGTTTTTGATTTCGCATTAAAGATTTTGACGACAAATGAGCAACACAAAACGGTGGCATCGGTTGTCCCTTTGTCGATTCTGGTTATTACTATGGTCAATTGATAGACATCATTGAAGTTGTATACACACACGGTTTGAAGTACATATTGTTAAAGTGTAATTGGGTTGATCCAGTGCGTGGATGTAAAGTCAATCAATATCAGTTTTCATTGGTGAATTTTAACTATATGTTATACAGAAATAATGAATGAGTTGAGAATGAACCTTTCATTTTGACATCACAAGCGGAACAAGTATTCTTCGTTACTTTTCCTTCGGATCCAAGTTGGCAAGTTGTTGTCAAAATGTCTCAGCGAGGAGTGTTTTTATCTAATGAAGATGAACCCGAGACTGTTCCGTTTGTTTACCAACAACTTGATCAACATACCGTAGTTCAACATGAAGAAGATATTTATTGGGTCAGAGCGGCTGTTGAAGGAGAAACGGTCGATTTGAATTCTTAATGAAAGGTATAATTGTTTTCCCGCTATTCAGTAGAATGTCCTATGATATCATAAATTATCTAATCTTTTTATAAATCCTTATAAGTTTTAGTCCTCACTTTTGTAAGTTAATTCAGTCATAAATATTTAGGTAGATTAACTTTCTGATTTTTTAAAATTCATTCACAACTAATTATTCAATCCATTTTTTGTTTGATTAACAGTTGTACAAGTTTGATTTATTAAGAACAATCCAATTTATATTTTAAACTCTTTGGACTCATTACTGATATTTTCTATGACTGCAGACATGTCAGGGGAAGAGGTAGAAGATCCACATCATCCATCTGAGGCATCTACGTCTCAGGGTCGAGGTATGTTTGAATGTAATTGTCTATATTTTTTATGTAATTGACATATATATATATATATAAAATTTGTCAATTTATATATAAAATTGTTTTCAACAGGATCAGACTCGGCTGCTTCTTCCTCTCGCAGGAGAGGCCCTGGTCGTGGCATATTATCATGGAATTCTGACACGACGATAGATGTTTCATTTGATGAGGTATTTCATCCCGTGGGACCGAATGCCCCGGCATTTATTCATCAGCTGGGTCATATCATACGTGACCCACATCGATTTCCATTGACCACACGTGATTGGGCTTCTATCCCTCAGGACACATTAGATCGTCTATGGAGAGAGGTTCAGGTAAGAAAATAATTTTACTTTATTTTCTATTTATAAAGAATACTAATATGTTTTATTATTTTATTTATAGAAAAATTTGAAAGTATGCCCTGAAGAGTTTCGGCCCGTGTGTATGAGCAAATGCTGTAAGATGTGGAAAGATTATAAAGGCAAAGTGAAGAGGGACCACTGGGTACCAAATGTGGGTGCCCTTGACATTTTTGGAAAAATTCCCGAGAGGTGTCCTCCCGGCTCAGTGGCGTGACTTGGTTGCATATTGGTCTATTGAGGGTGTTGCGGTTTGTATATTAATTATTTTGTTGTATATATATTTTCAAGAATATGTGATTTGTTTGAAATTTGAATGAATTTAATGTAGGATGTGTCAACACGCCATTCAGAGAATCGAGCGTTGCAGGGACCAGCTCATAGGCTCGGGACTCGTCACGTGTCTCAGATCCGACATGAGGTATATATTATTCATTTTTTAATTTATTAATTAATATGGTTTTGTGTTTATATTCTTTTAATATACAGTTGCGAGGGCAAGGTGCAGCAACTGATAATATGTCGGTGTGGATAAGGACTCGTGATCGCAATGATCCAGAGGTTGCAGCATTGATAGTAAGTGTCTGTACTTACCAATAATTACATAAATCTATATATTAACATATATATATTTATATATATTTAAATATTTCACAGGCTCAATTTGAAGCTGAGTTAGAGCATCTTCCAGAGGACCAGCGACAGCTTCCCATGAGACGGGATGAGATCTTTCGTCGCATTGTTGGTCGGGACGGGCATGGCTATAGTTTGACCTATCGAGGAGGGATTCCTCGTTCTGTAGTGTCACGCGCTGCGGTTGTCGGTCCTGCTGTTGCTCATATGACATAGCAGATGTCAGATTTTGAGGTACGGTTGCGCACTTCCGAGGAGACAAATGTGCAATTGACAACTGAGGTTAGAGCACTGCGGGAATATGTGCGTCGAGATGATGGTACAGGGGATCATACGACGCAGGTATATACTGTATTTATTTATTTAATTTAAATTATTTTTGTTATTAAAATATTTATAATGATTATTTGTTGCAGGCACCTGGACCACCAGAAAGAGGTAGCAGTGATGACAATGCGTGACACACCATATATTCACGAGATATGTTTTTTGTTTTTACTGGTAGGGTTGACATTGATGTACTGTATTTATTCATTTAAGTAATGTATTATTACCATCCATGGTGGTCTTTTAAATATTTTATACACATATTGAGTTTTTGATCATATAATCTTGAATGATTCTACATTTGAAAAAGTCGAACTAATTCCAACAGCCCCCCCCCCCCCCCCCCGCACCCCCGTACAGCCCCCCGCACCCCCGTACAGACCCCCGCACCCCCGTACAGCCCCCCGCACCCCTGTACTGCCCCCCCCCCCCCCCCCCGACCGCAACCCCGTACAGCCCCCCCCCCCACCCCCCCCCCCCCCCTCGCACCCCCGCACCCCCGTACTTCCCCCCCGCACCCCCGTACAGCCCCTCGCACCCCCGTACTGCCCCCCCCCCCCCCCCCCGCACCCCCGTACAGCCCCCCCCCCCCCCCCCCCGCACCCCGGCACCCCCGTACTGCCCCCCCCCCCCCCCCCGCATCCCTGCACCCCCGTACTGCCCCCCCCCCCCCCGCACCCCCGTACATCCCCCCCGCACCCCCGTACTGCCCCCCCCCCCCCCGCACCCCCGCACCCCCGTACTGCCCCCCCCCCCCACCCGCACCCTCGTACAGCCCCCCCCCCCCCCCCCCCCGCACCCCCGTACTGCCCCCCGGCACCCCCGTACTGCCCCCCCCCCCCCCCCCGCACCCCCGTACAGCCCCCCCCCGCACCCCCGTACAACCCCCTGCACCCCCGTACTTCCCCCCGCACCCCCGTACTGCCCCCGCCACCCCCGTACAGCCCCCCGCACCCCCGTACAACCCCCCGCACCCTCGTACACCCCCCCCCCTCTCACCCCCGTACAACCCCCCTCACCCCCGTACAACATCCAGGGCGTGAATTGTGAAATGGTCAGCCAGACGGCACCTCATTCGGAGGTGCCGTTTGACCGCGGCGGCCGGAAACGCGTTTCCGGCGCCATTAAACACCAAAACGGCGTGCGGTGGTCCAATTCGGAGCAAACGTGCTCCAAACAACCTGAAACCGCACGGGAACGATAGAAATATTATTCCTGAGATGCAGGAGGAGGCCGTACATCCATCGGACATGCGGTGCGCGCGACACGTCCGATTGTGTCATTTTAAGCAGCGCGGCGCGCGCTGAAATGGCGCGTTGGGGGGTCAAAACCACCCGAACGACCTCCGAATGCCACGAAACATTACGACAACATCCGGGGCGTGAATTGTGAAATGGTCGGCCAGACAGCACCTCAATCGGAGGTGCCGTGTGACCGCGGCGGCTGGAAACGCGTTTCCGGCGCCATAAAACACCAAAACGGCGTGCGGCGGTCCTATTCGGAGAAAACGTGCTCCAAACGACCTGAAACCGCACGGGAATGATAGAAATATTATTCCTGAGATGCAGGAGGAGGCCGCACGTCCATCGGACGTGCGGTGCGTGTGACACGTCCGATTGTGTCCTTTTCAGCAGCGCGGCGCGCGCTGAAATGGCGCGTTGGGGGGTCAAAACCACCCGAATGACCTCCGAATGCCACGAAACCGTACGAAAACATCCAGGGTGTGAATTTTGAAATGGTCGGCCAGACGGAACCTCATTCGGATGTTCCGTTTGACCGTGGCGGCCAGAAACACGTTTCCGGCGCCATAAAACACCAAAACGGCGTGCGGTGGTCCCATTCGGAGCAAACGTGCTCCGAACAACCTGAAACCGCACGGGAACGATAGAAATATTATTCCTGAGATGCAAGAGGAGTCCGCACATCCATCGGACGAGCGGTGCGCGCATCACGTCCGATTGTGTCTTTTTCAGCAGTGCGGCGCGCGCTGAAATGGCGCGTTGGGGGGTCAAAACCACCCGAACGAGCTCCGAATGCCACGAAACCGTACGACAACATCCGAAGCTTGAATTGTGAAATGGTCGGCCAGACGGCACCTCATTCGGAGGTGCCGTTTGACCACGGCGGCTGGAAACGCGTTTCCGGCGCCATTAAACACCAAAACGGCGTCTGGCGGTCCCATTCGGAGCAAACGTGCTCCGAACGACCTGAAACCGCACGGGAATGATAGAAATATTATTCCTGAGATGTAGGAGGAGGCCGCACGTCCATCGGGCGTGCGGTGCGCGCGGCACGTCCGATTGTGTCCTTTTCAGCAGCGCAGCGCGCGCTGAAATGGCGCGTTGGGGGGTCAAAACCACCCGAACGGCCTCCGAATGCCACAAAACCGTACGACAACATCCGGGGCGTGAATTGTGAAATGCTCGGCCAGACGGAACCTCATTCGGAGGTGCCGTTTGACCGCGGCGGCCGGAAACGCCTTTCCGGTGCCATTAAACACCAAAACGGCGTCCGTCGGTCCCATTCGAAGCAAACGTGCTCTGAACAACCTGAAACCGCACGGGAACGATAGAAATATTATTCCTGAGATGCAGGAGGAGGCTGCACATCCATCGGACGTGTGGTGGGCGCGGCACGTCCGATTGTGTCATTTTCAGCAGCGCGGCGCGCGCTGAAATGGCGCGTTGGTGGGTCAAAACCACCCGAACGACCTCCGAATGCCATGAAACCGTACGACAACATCCGGGGCGTGAATTGTGAAATGTTCGGCCAGACGGCACATCATTCGGCGGTGCCTTGTGACCGCGGCGGCCAGAAACGCGTTTCCGGCGCCATTAAACACCAAAACGGTGTGCGGCGGTCCAATTCGGAGCAAACGTGCTCCGAACGACCTGAAACCGCACGGGAACAATAGAAATATTATTCCTGAGATGAAGGAGGAGGCCGCACGTCCATCGGACGTGCGGTGCGCTCGGCACATCCGATTGTGTCCTTTTCAGCAGCGCGGCGCGCGCTGAAATGGCGCGTTGGGGGGTCAAAACCACCCGAACGACCTCCGAATGCCACGAAACCGTACGCCAACATCCGGGGCTTGAATTTTGAAATGGTCGGCCAGACGGCACCTCAATCGGAGGTGCCGTGTGACCACGGCGGCCGGAAACGCGTTTCCGGCGCCACAAAACACCAAAACGGCGTCCGGCAGTCCCATTCGGAGCAAACGTGCTTCGAACGACCTGAAACCGCACGGGAACGATAGAAATATTATTCCTGAGATGCAGGAGGAGGCCGAATGTCCATCGGACGTGCGATGCGTGCGGCATGTCCGATTGTGTCCTTTTCAGCAGCGCGGCGCGCGCTAAAATGGAGCGTTGGGGGGTCAAAGCCACCCGAACGACCTCTGAATGCCACGAAACCGTACGAAAACATCCGGGGAGTGAATTTTGAAATGGTCGGCTAGACGGTACCTCATTCGGAGGTTCCGTTTGACCGCGGCGGCCGGAAACGCGTTTCCGGCGCCATAAAACACCAAAACGGCGTCCGGCGGTCCCATTCGGAGCAAACGTTCTCCGAACTACCTGAAACCGCACGGGAACGATAGAAATATTATTCCTGAGAAGAAGGAGGAGGCTGCACATCCATCGGACGTGCGGTGCGCGCGGCACGTCCGATTGTGTCCTTTTCAGCAGCGCGGCGCGCGCTGAAATGGCGCGTTGGGGGGTCAAAACCACCCGAACGACCTCCGAATGCCACGAAACCGTACGACAACATCCGGGACGTGAATTGTGATATGGTCGGCCAGACGGCACCTCATTCGGAGGTGCCGTTTGACCGCGGCGTCCGGAAATGTGTTTCTGGCGCCATAAACACCAAAACGGCGTGCGGCGGTCCCATTCGGAGCAAACATTCTCCGAAAGACCTGAAACCGCACGGGAATGATAAAAATATTATTCCTGAGATGCAGGTGGAGGCTGCACGTCCATCGGACGTGCGGTGTACACGGCACGTCCGATTGTGTCCTTTTCAGCAGCGCGGCGCACGCTGAAATGGCGCGTTGGGGGGTCAAAACCACCCGAACGACTTCCGAATCCCACGAAACCGTACGAAAACATCCGGGGCGTGAATTGTGAAATGGTCGGCCAGACGGCACCTCATTCGGAGGTGCCGTTTGACCGCGGCGGCCGGAAACGCGTTTCCGGCGCCATTAAACACCAAAACGGCGTGTGGTGGTCCAATTCGGAGGAAACGTGCTCCGAACTACCTGAAACCGCACAGGAACGATAGAAATATTATTCCTGAGATACAGGAGGAGGCCGCACGTCCATCGGACGTGCGGTGCGCGCGGCACGTCCGATTGTGTCATTTTCAGCAGCGCGGCGCGCGCTGAAATGGCGCGTTGGGGGGTCAAAACCACCCGAACGACCTCCGAATGCTACGAAACCGTACGACAACATCCGGGGCGTGAATTGTGAAATGGTCGGCCAGACGGCACCTCAATCGGAGGTGCCGTGTGACCGCGGCGGCTAGAAACGCGTTTCTGGCGCCATAAAACACCAAAACGGCGTGCGGCGGTCCCATTCGGAGCAAACGTGCTCCGAACGACCTGAAACCGCACGGAAACTATAGAAATGTTATTCCTGAGATGTAGGAGGAGGCCGCACGTCCATCGTACGTGCGGTGCGCGCGGCACGTCCGATTGTGTCCTTTTCAGCAGCGCGGCGCGCGCTGAAATGGCGCGTTGGGGGGTCAAAACCATCCGAACGACCTCCGAATGCCACGAAACCGTACGAAAACATCCGAGGCGTGAATTTTGAAATGGTCGGCCAGAAGGCACGTCATTCGGAGGTGCCGTTTGACCGCGGCGGCCGGAAACGCGTTTCCGGCGCCAAAAAACACCAAAACGGCGTGCGGCGGTCCCATTCGGAGAAAACGTGCTCCGAACGACCTGAAACCACATGGGAACGATAGAAATATTATTCCTGAGATGAAGGAGGAGGCCGCACGTCCATCGGACGTGCGGTGCGCGCGGCACGTCTGATTGTGTCCTTTTCAGCAGCGCGGCGCGCGCTGAAATGGCGCGTTGGGGGGTCAAAACCACCCAAACGACCTCCGAATGCCACTAAACCGTACGACAACATCCGGGGCGTGAATTGTGAAATGTTCGGCCAGACGGCACCTCTATCGGAGGTGCCGTTTGACCGCAGCGGCCGGAAACGCGTTTCCGGCGCCATTAAACACCAAAACGGCGTCGGGCGGTCCCATTCGGAGCAAACGTGCTCCGAACGACCTGAAACAGCATGAAAACGATAGAAATATTATTCCTGAGATGCAGGATGAGGCCGCACATCCATCGGACGTGCGGTGCGCGCGGCACGTCCAATTGTGTCCTTTTCAGCAGCGCGGCGCGCGCTGAAATTGCGCGTTGGGGGGTCAAAACCACCCGAACGACCTCTGACTGCCACGAAACCGTACGACAACATCCGGGGCGTGAATTGTGAAATGGTCGGCCAGACGGCACCTCATTCGGAGGTTCCGTTTGACCGCGGCGGCCGGAAACGCGTTTCCGGCGCCATAAAACACCAAAACGGCGTGCGGCGGTCCCATTCGGAGCAAACGTGCTCCGAAAGACCTGAAATGAGATTATTTCTTGAATCGAAGTTTTTAAATTATTATAGCACAATGATTTGATATTATATATATATTATATATATATTAAAACATTTAAAATATTATATATATATATATTTTTTTAAAATATTGTATTTAATAGTATATATATGAATATTTATATATATATATATATATATATATATATATATATATTCAATTCAATAAAAAAAAATTAAAAAGAAATTTTTTTTATATTAGCGACCGCCATAGGCGGTCGCTAAAGGGTGCCCGGCAGAGGGCCTTCAGCGACCGCTTCGCGGTCGCTGAAGGCCGATCTGCCGGCCTTCTACAGTGACCGCCAGTGGCGGTCGCTAAAAGCCTCTAGCGACGAGGCAACAGCGACCGCCAATGGCGGTCGCTGAGCGGTCGCTAATGGCCTGATTTTCAGTAGTGTATTTACTCTGAGGTATTAGTCTAAATATAGTGATCCTAAACTATGTGAACTAATATTTGGGGTAATGTTTCCTATAATTTTTTCCTCCAAATCACATAATTTTTTATCATGTCCCTCAAATGTTGAGAAAACTACCTCAATACCTCTCCATCCTCAGAAAATTTATTTAAAATTATAAATCCCCAATTCTAATTCAACATCCTTAAAAGGAACCTAGATGATCCCCAAAATGTGACCATCACTTATTAACTAATGTGTGGTTGTAGTTTTATAAACTAAAATACAATTGTGTCATATTATATTATTCACAACTATTAATTATGTGAACCGAATATATGTTTTTCTATCTAAAACTAAAATCTCCATTCATTTTTTTGTTTCCTTAGATTAAAATTTTGCATAGAACACATCATTCTTTAATCCATGAAGCATTAAATTTTACATTACTAACCTCCTTTGTTCTAGATTTATTTCGTTTAAAGATAAAACCCCTTAGACCATGATGCATAATATTGAAATGATTTATAAAATCATCCATGATATGTAACCACTATCTGTAATCAATATTATGTTCATATTATATGATAATTAAAAATGCAGCCTTTGAATCACTATAGATCTCCTCCATATAGAATTACTAAATCATGGTCACATTCCTCTCCAGTTGATGAAACATTAATTTAAATCACATAAATACATTACATTGTTATTTTTTACTCTCATAATCATTCATGAAGAAAGGCTATATTACTAAAAATGAGCATAAAATCATCTTGACTGTCCAAATGTTCCATATGCACATTTTTCCCCCATAATCTGGATCGATTTACATTTTAACATCCAAACATGATTGTTTATAGAAATGAAAGAACACTCCAAAATCCTACCCCTCTTCAAGTGTATACTATCCTGAGTAATCTTTCATATTCTATTAGAATGGAAAACAATATAGTGATGAAATGGCATTCCATATGCAATCCTCGCATTCAAGGTATTGGTCTATAAGAAATCCTTATAATGATCTCTTTGATGAAACTAATATGGTGATAGAACAATTCACCAAAGGCACACCTCTATTCCCCGGTACACATATTGGAGGATAAATCTTAAAAAAATAGATATGAAATATGTGATTAAAATGACACCAATGGTCATCCTCAACCTATCTACATCCATAAACTCTTAGTTCATATTCTTAGTGTCTAAAATTACCTCTATCTATATTGTATTCCCTCGTATAGAATTCTAACACACTTGGTGTTAATTCCTCAAGATTAATTAACATTAGTACGGAAATAATTCATTCATAATGAATAGAAATGGTCCTTCATCCTCATGACTTCCCCAAGTTGTCAATGCAGAATTACATACATATCGAGTCAATCCAAATTATGAAAACTAATATAATTGCATGATTTTTTATTTATATATTATTTATCACATTGATCATGACAAACTTGGGTATAAAAATTTTTAGACTGTTACTTAGTTAAATTAATTGAGAATAAAATTTCAATACATGGTATTGGAATTGATATACAGATTTAATTTCTTCTTTGGAGAAATAGTATGGTTATATACATATCAGGGAATCCAAATTATTATAGATTATTCGACATATATTTCCACTAGGATATTTATTATGTGTGTTTATTAGACCTTATTCTATGTATTAATTATTTTCCACTTCCCGAATAGATCTTCAAACTACTATTTATAATATGTCTGAACCTCATCCACCACCACATAAACCCTACCTCACTGATCCTCCCACTCAGGTACATGAGATGATTCCTGGGATAATTCATAAATAATCAGTGTAAGTATATCATATATGTGGGGGAGGGTTTGTTCTAATGTTTATATAATAAATAGAAACTAGATTTATTCCTCTTAAAGTCATTAGATCACCTATTCTGTCAACTAAGTATATTTTACACCCTTTAGATAAACCCAAACCTAGTGGTTTTCAACTAACTCCCCAGAAGAATCTCATATTCATCCAAAAGTTCCCAAAAAACATTTTTTTATTGAATTATAATCCACCCCACAAGTTAATAAGTCCACTTTCCTTTGGTAGAAATATATCATCTAGATAATAAAAGGATCATACAATATTTAGGTTATGAGGATTATGCATTTTAATAATTCCCTAAACTGGGAATCCAGGTTCTATTTATCAACATATAATACCATGTCATCATCATTCATTGGATTGGGAATATACATAGGGAAGGTCTCTAGTAACTCCTCCCCTGGGACAACCTATAAGAGTAGTGGGCATTTCTCTAAACCCACGTTAGTATACATATGTTTTATTTCTCCCATTGATTTAGGGCTTTCCTATTCCACCATATGTGTAGGATACTCCTCGGAAATTCTATGTATTTTGTTAAAATTTAGAATCACTAGTACATGATCCACTCACAACCTACTAGTCAACTCACCGTCATGAGATGATTCCTCCCAAGAACTATTCCAATCATTATAGAACTGAATGTGTCTTCATAACCAACAAATTTTTTTAGGTTTCATATCTATTTCCATATTCCCTATGGTGGTAACAGAATCCCTAGGTCATTTTCATTATGGCTTACTTCTCCTAAGGAAGGATCACCTCATATGAAATGTTGAAGCGTAATGAATTTTACTTCATCTTAACAAAATATCAACGGATATAATTGTTAATATTCTAAAATAATTAAATTCCATGATGAAATTGTGCATTTGACATTCTTCTATATATATCAAACTACTGAATATCCCGTATTGAGTATCTTTCTCTCCATCTTATTGGTCAATTCATTGAGTGCATGAGTTGAGGTTCACTATTTGGGGCCCCCGGTATGAGTTGGAACCCTAGAAGCTATCATATGTTTTTAAGGAGATTAATATATAGAATCTATGAAACAAAACCTAGGAAAGTATGTGAGGAATTATAAATATATTTCTATATATGGGAAACCATTAATGTAAATAGGAATAGTCACCTTTGATACTCAAAGGATATAGTTGATAAAACACCCTTTGGGATGTTTCCAATAGTAAGGATGAATTATATATATTATAATATGGTATGGTTCCCCATAGATAACATGAAGGATAGGGAATAACGTTATTATTTCTTCTCCTGATCTACCGCCACCCTGATAGGTATTTTTTTAGGGTATTTAGAGATCATTTACTCCTAAATCAAAATTATTTACCCTCCATATTTAATGATTCCCAAATTTATTGTTGGATACATGTTATAGTTTCAAAGATGTTAGCTATGAAATTAATCATACATGCCTATGATTTATCAATCATTACATGATCTCTCCCATGATTCCTTAGGATTGTACTCTCATTATTTCTCTGGGTAACCCGCTGTCAATATCTTACTTCACAAAGTTCCGTAGTCACTAAAATCACATATCTATGTGTTGTGACATGATTCTTCCTCAGTCTTTACATCTTTTCTAGTGTACCAATTATTCCTAAAATAAACACAACACAAACCAAAAATGTTCACGGATCATCCTGGATATTCTATTGAGCCCAGGCCTTCATATTAGAGATATAAATGAATATATCCTACTTACCACCATAGATGTTAAGTCGACAAAATACTTCTAGTATCTATACTCCAACTATGATGATAATTTCAATGAACTTCTTTTTTGATGATCATCCTCAACAAATCCCGTAGTTAATAAATCTTAGGATTGATAAAATCATTTGGTACATCTATTACAAAACACATATTATTTCTCTAAGCCATTCTAGATAAAACTATGTATGCATGAGAGTTTTTACATGGCACTTGAACCAATTTTATTTGAAGAACATTTCATGTGGGTGCCCATGTATTATAGTCCTTATTCAGATGATGTGATAGATGCACAAGATATCCCATAGAAGTTTTCAATATCCCTGGTTTAATTTTGGCCCAAAACATAATAAAAATTATTTTATAAATATTAAACTAGATTACAACAAATAAAATCCATGAAATTATGATCTAATGTCCTTATACGATCAATCAAAGAGGTAAAAATTTAATAACATTACATTATTCACTTTTTTAGTCTCCTTAATGTGGTCCTGCATAAAAAATGTAACATTAATACAAAATTGGAAATCATGTGGAAATTCATTAGTAAAAGGGTTATATATAAAAAAACAGAAATATAATAAACAAGATAATATAACATAAAATGGAATGAAAAAATTGATATAAAAAAATTTAGATCAAAAGCATGGATTAAAGTTATATGGAAATGAAAACATAAATCGTCAAGTTAACATGATCATATCATACATGTATAGAATCATAAGAACTTTGTTAACTATTAAATGTGAATTTATAAGAATTATTCAAGGATCCATACCTTTTAAATTGACATTGATGGCTATATTAACATCTCTGGTACAATAATTGGCTACTCTCACATCCCTCTACCCATGATATCCTCTGAGTTGAAAAAATTAACCAATAGATTGGATTGATATATAATTATTTTCTCATCAATTGTTTTACAAAAATATATATATATATATATATGTGCCACATTGATTCAATATAGATATCATAAAAACACTACAAAATTAAATTTGTTTTATATCCTCTTAAAATGGTTCCCTATATAAGAATTAATTATTACATTGATAAATATTAATTAACAATCTAATAGAAAATAAATGGGGTATCCATTGAATTTCAGAATCATCTATGTAAATAATAGTAAACAAATATTATTACGTATGTAGTGTCTAACACATATTGGAAATTTAAATACCTTTTCGATTATTATTGTTATTTAATCATTTTATTAGTCATATAGGTGACGCCCCTTTAGAATGATAAGGGAACATTTGGATTTTATAGTGGAAAATAATTCTAAAAAAATCAGGCTTATACAAGGGTATGGTTATGAATGGAAAAATAGAGATGGATCATCCCATATATATATATAATATAATTTCCTAATCCATTATAATATGAAGGTGGGTGGTATAAATTTAAGATTACATTTGATAATGGATATGATATAGATGAAGAACACTCTTGTACGAAATAAGAAATGTACAAAGAGAATAATAATTTCTATATTCCATTGAAAGAATTATAAATTATGTATTTTATTAAATGATAATAATTTTAATTTTTGAAAAGATTAGAGAATAGTAATGTGTTATCATAGAAAATGAAAAAGGTTTTGGAAGGATTAGTTTATTTGTAAAAGTGAATAAGAGGCTCCCTCAATGGAAACCGAACCTTGTGAAAAATTTTATATGTATTATCTATTAATAAATATTTAAAAATTTAAAATTTATAAACAAAAATAGTAATAATAAAATTTTGATATAAAGTATTTCTTTAATTGTAAAAATATTAATTCAGAATAAAACATTTTTGAAAACTAGTCTTGTATGAAAACATTAATTTCCATTAAAAACATTTAGCAAATCCCACATAATAAAAAAGACGATAAAACCTTTAATTTATTATATGTGATGATATGTATGAAGGTCACTTTTGGCCTTATATAAAATTCATTTGATATGTATTATATGTATATGGAAAAACCATAACCATTAGTGAATATATGAGTTTTTGTTATCAATATTATTATTCAATTTCATGAAATATTTCATAAAAGGGCTGAATTATAATGATGATATGTAATATCCCCAATGAAAAAAATATCAATTAAAAATATAATTTTAGTAAAATGGAATTCGAATATAAAATTAAGAAGGGATTTTATAACTCACAAGAAAAAATTCATCAGTGCAAAATAAATTATTAATTGAGTAAAATTTAATCAAAACCCATGAAAGAGTGAGGGATTGAAAATTAACAAAAAATACCTTGAAAAATATATATCACATTTTAACATATTAAAAGGGAAAACTGTACATAATAATAATGTAATTTTTTGATATATTATAATGATTATAAATGAAGATATTTTGTGAAAAAAATTAACCTTATGTCTAAATGATTTGTTTACATATATATAACATATTACAGAATTAGATTGGGTTCATTAATTTAATCAATAATATCCTTATTTAATATAAAATATTTTTTAATTGTGTCAATTTTGTTTTCAAATTTTCACTGTTTATAAAGAGATTTTTAATTTTTTTTACTCAAATTAGTTGGTTTGGGAAATTTATTACATGATCCTATTAACGTGTTAACCATTGTTTTGTTTAATTAAACACTAAATTTATGACCGCTAAAATATCAACATGGGTAAAAATTAATTTCTTAAATTTATAATATTTTTAGAATAAAAAATTCTAGATTATAATGAAAAATGAATATTGTTGTTGATGTGGAGGTGGTAGTCTACAAATAAACATGGATAATATATATATATTTTATAAAATGAGCGGCATGTAGAAGTAAAATAGTTAATAATTTTAAAATAGTAACTAATAAATATGATGTTTATTAGGGGAAACACAATCACTATATTGGGGAATCCCAATTTATATTTTTTTGTAGTTAATGAACAATATGAGATATACATTGATAATTAACATCGTGACCAATAGAATTAATTCAACGATTAATTGATCTTAGAAAACCATAACTATAATGCATGTTCATCCAGTATAGTTTATGATTAATTTAAACAATCAATGAATAACATAGATAGAAATTATTTCTATGATGATGAATATTACAATGAATCTATGTCTTATATTTATTTAATTATAGGAATATATTATAGATTATCTTCAGTGGTGACCACACATGCACCAAAAACCTATAAATGTCATTGTAGGAATATCCATTTGATAGAAAAATAAATCCTCAAGCCTTCATTATTTTACTTTGATCACCTTATGAATTTCACTAAGAAGGATTTTCTTCTCATCTATATATAATAAAGATTGGTGGAGGAGTAAGACTACTCTTTGTTAACAATAGAAATATTTAATACATAATATCTCATGGTATTTTAAGGATTTTAATTTTATGTTTTTGTGGAAACCCAAAACATATGCCACTATTAAAAAATATAATTAATTGGTTAATGTAATACATGGGTAAAAACTAATAATAAAATATTAGAAATTATTATTTATATATTCCTTATGGAATATTTTGAACTAAATAAATATTATTTATTAAAATTTAGATTTATATATATTATTTCTCACTGGTCCATGTAATCTCAGTCTGAAATTCCACAAGAATATTTTTCAGTCCATGAAAAATATATATCCATTTAAGTAATAAACATAAATTATATATTTTTCATAAATAAATATTATATTCAATAAATAGAAAATAATTTTTTTTAACATTCTACTCAAACAATATGTCTTAAATAAATAGTGGTAGAGTATATAACATTATGAATGAAAGAATAATTACTAAATCATGTTCTAGAATAATACTTATTCAACATGTTAAATAATTAATAATTTTTTTATTTTACTTAGGTTCTTAAAACACTTAGTGTTTTACCCTCTAAACCTATATCTCAGTGGTGTTAGGTGAATCATCTAAAATTACAAGGAGTAGAATCAATAATCATGCTATTTAGTTTATAGGGAGGATGTTAATGTTATAATAGCTTAAAACCTTGTAAGTATTATTTCTATGAAATATAATCCCTTTATCATGATATCTTTGTTTATGTAGGGTTTATGTTGGTGCAACAAACCAATGTGATTGATTTCACTTTCATCAAATTTTGGAAAATTGATATTATTTTCATAACACCATGGACATGGTTTCAATAATGTTATAAAAATTTCATTAAATGGGTTCGAATACCAACATAGGTTAAATAATAGAAGGTTAAAATCATTTCATTAAAAATTCATTAATTAATAATTATTTGTGATGCAGCAAATGAATCATACTTTGCTAAAATCATATTTCATCTAGTTTGTATCAAGTGGATAATAAATGTGATCATAATACATATTAATAATAAAAATAAAGTATAATGATCAATAAACACGTTGGTAGAAATGGAAATCACATGAAATATATAAATGTGGATTTCTAATTGCCATATCTTGTTCTCAATATTTCATACAATAGAAATTACCAACGGCATATACCATAATAATGTTCATAAAAACCTATAATAATACATTCAAAATATTAAATATCATTAGTTTCACTCAAATTACTTCATCAGAATAAATAAAATATAATTAGAAATCTTTATTAGAACTTTTCAGTTCATATCATTATGTAGAATTGTTATAACCTTTCAGGGTGAAAGCTTCTCATATGATAGTATCAGAATATTTTTCATATATATTTAAAGTAATTATGTTAAAATTAGTTTATTAACATTCAAAACTATGAATATATGTGATCATAAAATAAATTGATGTTGGTTCTAAGTCATAAAAACCAATATACTGTCACTTACCACTAGAGCAACTACTAACAATCTTTAGTTTGCAATCTCTCACTTGATACTCATACATCTAGTGAGATAATTTATTCTTCAATTGAAAATACTAATTCCATAGGTTATCCCCTCTATTTAAAATCACACAATTAGTGATACATTTGAACTAAGTTCTTTTCCTATTGGTTATACCTTATAAAATTTTCAGGAGCCCCAACTCAGGTATGATCAATATATAATGTGATAGTGTCTTTATATCTATGAACCACATACAACACTTAAGAATATTTTTTAATCCAATTGGATAATTTGGATTCATCACAAACCCCCAAGATATTATTACTATTCTATATAATCAACGTCTAAAAGATTCATAAAACCATTCCAACTTATTGTGTCACCATTGAGGTAGATGACATATCGTAACAATTATATCTGATCATTGTAATATATTTCAAGACAAGAATCAATATAACACTTGATGAATAGCTCCAAATCTCCTCCATATACCAGGATAAACCATTTTTTTCTTATCTGATACAAAATGTTATCCCTAAAGGTTGAAAAAATGTTGTTCACTCGGATATTCTTAATAACATCCTATTATGATCAATGTGAATGAAATAAATATTAAAATACATAATTCTGAATATTTTATTGATCATATAACAATGGTTTGAGGGATATTACACATTCACTCTTTCCCATGTTGTGTCTGATGTTAAATTCTCATGGAAATATATATTCCATGGTACACTGGAACCAATGAACTATTATATTTGAACATATGATATTTTATCAGTATATTTCCAATGTTTGTAAAGTTAATAAATACAATTAGCCTATTTTATATATCATTAATGATCATAGACCCATGATTTTATGATGCTTCAACTCGGTCCATTGGGTAGATGAATTATTCTAACTAGTAAATACCTAATTGTTATAATGGTATGATGTTTCTAATATATAATATGTCATCTAAATATACTACTCAAATAATGACCACATTCCAACTAAATATCTTATAATCATAGGTCACACATTAATTAATATTTAAAATTAAATCTACTATAGAATTTTCAATATATATTTTCCTTCACCATGATTCTTACATCAATCCCTAAAAGTATCTTAGGGAAAATTCATATTTTTTTGAATCAATAATATTCAAAAACCCTTCTGGTTGTGAGATATAGATATATTAATAAAATATCCAAATATCAAATGATTTTACAACATCAATATTTATTATTAAATAGTCATGATAATAAAAAATATAAAGTATAATTTGAGGGGTGTCATGTATGGAAAAAAGGGGAAGGGTTTTTTCATAGTCAACGACATGATTATATTTAAACACTATAGCCACTACCCATGATTTATATTAATTGATTTACCTACCCTATCTAGATTTCTATTGAAATCAATCTTTGACAAATAGGATTTATAACAACAAATAGAATGACCAAAACATCAACATGGTTCAGATACATAGAATCAATTTCGAGATTCATGACATCTAACTATATGGTAACATCTGATCTCATAATTTCCTCTCAAAAGTTGAGATATTATTTATTATTAAATAATAACATTTCACAATTTCCTTTGACTAGAAACTCTTCATAATGGATCCCTCTACCCTATATTTCATGTACATAATACTTGTTTTGGTCAAAAAAATCCTTCCATGAGGACCTATATTATTATCTCCAACAAAAATACCTTTTTAATCTTGATCATAAATATCATATAATTCAATATTTCCCACACTATCTATCTTGTTGATTTCCTACCTATCAAGAATGATATATATTATATGAAAAAATTGCTTTTCTGAGGGGTTATAGAGATTGAATACACTTATTTTCTTTGGATTATATATAAAGATAAAATTTCTCCCTCATGGTTCTATTAATTTATTTAATATTTCTAAAAAATTCCCCACAGCCTAATAAATATGGCATTTACAAGACTATTTTCATCCAATCAAAAACTGAATGGGAGTTGTATTTCCTAGTTTAGATGATGCTCAGATTAATGTACATTCTATATTTTTTAATTGATACCCCAAAATAAATAATGGATAATCTTCTTAAATAATTTTTGACTGTAATGGCCTAGACCTCTTTGGTCCATTCCTTTGTGAAAATGTGGTTCTAGAGGTGTTTTGGGAAGTGAAGTTGACTTGGGGTGCGTTTGGGTGGAATTTTAATGATAAATAAACAGTAATAGCCTTCGCATGGGGGGCCCAAGGTTTGTCTAAACAGTGCGGCCAAACCATGTGATTTTGGTGTTGGAGAAAGTGTCTAACACACGGTTAGTGCACGGTTTGTCTAACCGTACAGACTAACCATGCGAGGAGAGTTTGACGAGGTAGTAGCTAACACATGGTTAGCGAACGGTTTTCCAAACTGTGCGGATTATCCGTGTAGGCACATAAATTCAGATCCTAAAATTGTGGATCTGAACTCTTTTGCCTCTAAATGGTTCGTTTAAGCCCCTCTGCAGCCATAACTCGGGATTCCTCATTCTTGTAAGTAATAGAACCACTCCCAAGAATTATGGAGGTGATCCGAAGGATTTTCATGGAAAATCAAATCTGGTTTCTTGAGGTATGCGATCGTTATTTTTCAGTTTCTTAGATTTACTTAGATATACTCCTCATCTCCCCTTGTTTTCATAGATCTACACATGTTGTGGGTAGATCTAAGTGTGTGGATGTAGAATATGATGAGATTTGATCTTTGTTGTGTTAGGATAAGAGATCTAATGATGATTCTTAGAGAATCAACCAAGATTTCTCGTATGTTCTTCGTTTGTTGGGGTTTTCATCAAAAGCCTTTGAGGTAGTGGATTCATTGCTTCTCGTTATTTTACAAGAAACTGTATTGTTTCCATGTTTATTCCCACTGGATGATAATGGAATTGACCAAATAAATACTTTGAAACAGATATTGAAATTGTATTGATTGTATATTGTTGCCTCATGTTATTCTTGATAGTGTGATATCTATTCTTGATTTTCTTAGTGGTTGTCCTTAATGGAAATTTGTAAAGAACGTAAATAGGGACTAATTGATATTTGATTGGATAAAGATAAAGAGTCATGTGAACGAATCTGGTTCTTGTTGTAATTTGATATTAATCAAATTGGAATAGTAATCATATATAATATTTTTCTATATCTTACTGTTTAGGTTCCTGATTTTAGAACCAATGGATTATAAATATGTTAATTTAAGAAGGTTTAAAGAATTTTATTGTTTGATAATTCCTTGAAAGGTTTTGAGTTAACATCTTAATTTTTAATGGGAAAAGAGCCCAATTGATGTGATGTTTTCTTTCCTGTTGCTTTTTCTGTGAAGTGAACCTGGATGGTTGTTATGATATGTGGGGGCATAGAAGTCTGTTGGTTGTGGTAGCATATGATTCCTAGAGTGGCGAGATGCATCGGTTTATGCATGTTGGTGTCGGGGAGGACACCAAAGATGATGTAATGAGATGGATGTGGTTGTTGGATGATTGTTGATTCTTTGGTTGTTTGTCTGCTTTACGTTTTACCCACTGCTCAAGGTAGCTAGTCTTGCTTACCCTTCTTCCAAGGGACATGAAGAAACGCGGGGTCTGCCACGTGCTTCCCGTGTTTAGCCTCTCAAAGGAGAATTTATCTACTCTTTTTCTATAGGTGGTAAATACTCGACGGGTAGTACATCTACTCACCGTGTTGAGCACCTAATTTTAGTAGCATAGGATGATTTTCTAGAATTCCTAGGGATATGGGAAAGTAATTACTTAAAGAATGTTTGAATAAATGTTGTTAACCCATGGGGTTGTTGTTTTTTGGAACTTAATGATGAGGTTGAGAACATTTGAAGGGACAATGGATTTTTTTAAAGAAGTTGTGCTAATGGAACGTAATGTGTATTTTTTCATTGTTAATTAATGTTTGAAGAATTAATTAACATACGGTGGAATTGATAAAAATGGAATTCAGTAATCTAATAAATCTCTTTAATTGGTTTTATGCTTATAGGATACCTAGTCTTGGAAGTGGCAGCCCGAAGTCCAAGAGATGTTAGCTGCAGTTGTGTCTAAGGCTAAGTAATTCCCATAGTGTGGTTGTGAGATATATATTATATGCTATAATTTTTGTGTTTCTATATGCTACTCTACCCAATCAGTAAGGGAAACTGAAACCCCAGGGATTTTGAGCCCTGGGGGGTTTTTTCCCCAATATTCCAATGGGAGGAAGAATGGATGACTACCCCCTTTGACCCCGCTCTCTTCTCTTGGTAGATACTTCTTCCATCAGGCACAACAGTTAGTTTTCCGTATATGTGTGTGTAGAGGGCTATAATGGCTTGTGGTTATTCACACACATATATTCTGGATATAGTATCCTATGGTCTACTATAGGTGTAACGTTTATAGGTTGTGATGGCTTGAGGATCCTTACTCGGTGTATGGGATGTGAAGGCATGAGGTATAATACTCGATGTATGATACACGTTATGCGAGATGTGGTGGCTCCAGAAAACTACCTAGTTACTTTTGGTTCTGAGTATGGTGTGGTGCTTCGCCCTGGTGTTTGCGGGCAAGCCATGGTGGTGTACGGGGTGCAGATTGTGGAGCTTAGCCCAGGTGTCTACGGGAAGCCTTTGGAGAGAGATGCACAGGATGTATGATGCTGGGGCAAAGCGAAAAACTAGTGTGGAATTAGTAGTGGGGTACCATTTATATTATTTACTATAGGATATATTCTTGTATGTGTTACTTGGTGAGAGTATCCATGGTGTGGTTGGGAACATAGTAAACCTATTTAGGTGATGAGTTGGTTTCACTTTATGTTCACTGGGCTTTAACATGATTTCTTTACTTTTTCATGAGAGGCTTCGGGGAGGATCCTACTGAGTATATTGTTATACTCACCCTATGTATATATAAACTGTTTTTCAGGTCACTTGGAGGAGGTTAAAGATTGAGTTGGTTTCTACTATCTTGGGGGTTCTAGGAGCTGTTCGGGCTTATAGTTGCATTTGTTTTTACATTCCTTTGGGTACTTGCACTTTTTCCTTTTCAATTGTAGTACTTTTGCATGACATTCCATATGTGAACATGGGTTTCTTTTATATTTCTAGTTCTGAGTTGGAGTTTATTAGTGTCTATCTTATCTCTCTCTTCCGTATTAGTTCTCTTAAGAGGGTAATGCCTCCCATTTGTGTGTTTATTATACCCTCGGTGCTAGTCACCAACCCAAGGCCTACTGGAGGAGGGACTCAGGGGTCATTATCTCCCTTCTCACAGTACCGGCCTAGGAGGGGTACACTTTGTGGGGATGGGGTCATGACATTGACATTACCATGTTTTGAAAGGTATAGATCATAATTTCACTATAATGTTTCTAATGTACTATTTGATGGGGATTTTTTTTTGAGAATGTCTCCCAAACTCCCATAAAATTTCAATAAATTTGTTGTTAGATATTCAACAACATGATCATATCAAATCTTCATTATCTTTTTCTAATTTTAATTATGTACTTCATTTTAAAATACATTTAATTTCTAAATTCACTCAGACATATTCCCCATCAGGTATACATATCAATATCTAATCATGACATTAATAAACATTATCATATAAGAATAACCCCATAAAGCATCTACTAGAAATGGTCTACAAACATCTATGCATACCAATCCCATAATCTCTATGGTCATTTCATGATTTCTCAAAAAAAATAGGCTTTTTCATTTTTTCTTGAAGCCAATCATGAAATATTTCAAGTGGGTTCTTCATTAAACAATCAAAATAATAATCATGATATTGATTATTCTGATGCATCAAGTTTACATGACCTATGGGTTGATGAAATATCTAGGTGTAATATTCGTGGTGAAAAAAATATTAAATATCATATTAAAATAAAATTTTAATAATTTAATATATGAATTTCATTATTTAAAGGTTTTATTCCATTACATATGATTTATTAGTAAAAGAAATAAATTTATTCAAAATAAAAACATAAAATTTTTACCTAAAATGATACAACAATTTTGTTTTTGTTAATTGACAATGAATAATAACAATATCTTAAACTAATATATCTAATATTTGGAATGAAAGTCTTTAATCATGAATAGATATATTGTGGTTTCATGGACCCAGCCCCAGTTTCCTGGAGCTAGTTACTAATTTAATTACATTGGAATATGAACAATGAACAAGAATCTTGAAGGACAGAGTACTTTTTTATTATTGGAATAAATATAAATACATAAGTTCCATATTACAACTTGAAAATAAAAACAACATTGAAATTCCTTAGAAAATATCCATAACTCCTAGGATACTTCAAGATTTCATTCATAATAAACTTCTTAATGTCCTCAGAAAATGAAACATAATGAATGGTGAGATGAAACACTCAGTAAGGGTAAGAAATACATCAGAAGATAACATAAACATTAGACATGGTGTTTAATTGAAAACACATGCCTTGAAAAATAAAAGTGAATATATAATGGATGAAATATGAGCTGATCAAATATACCCATAATATAACATAATAATTTGTATTATACTAGTTGAATAACCACATGAACTATCAGTACAATTTTCATAATGATGGAATTCATAATGTGGGACAATATAAACATAGTGTCATGACCACGTGCCAAGACCATAATTAATTGGTTTGTTAAGGCCTTGTGACAAGACAATAGATTGTCTCATGAGACCTACCAAGGAACTGAGGGGGTATAGAGGTCCCCACTCGACAATTACTATGTCCAATAACTTATTACTGTGAATAAGGAAAAACATTTAAAACATATACTTTCATATTGAAATTAATATATGAAATGCAAAAAACATTCCGCAAACATTAAGCATAAACACTAACCATTCAAAGAAAATTGTTAAATTTTTTTAAGATACCATAGCCACAAAAAAATAATAATAAACCATTAAATTTAATATGGTAGATGATAACATGAAATACTAATCCCAATAATACTTAAGATTCAACAACAGTATTGAAATAGATGATGAGACTCTTATAAAATCATCGAGTAAATCTTGAGATAAATAGTCTTTTCCTTCGAAAAGAAGTGTTCTTTTGGAAACACGTTTGTATAAAACCAGAGGTGAAGTAAGTTATTATTTTCATAATATAATGATTTATTTTATAAATATAATGGTTTCCAAAAATATATTATATTGTGCCCTCAAAAATAGTTAAGAATTAGAGAAATTTCATTGGATCAGGCTTGTATTTCGGAAACAATTTCATAAGTTCCTTTTAAAAAAGGTAACCATCCATAAAATAAGGAAACATTCTGGTTGGTAAACTTATATATAACACATACATAAAATTTTAGGAGAATATAATAATAAAAAATTGTTTCATTGTTGAAATTAGTCAATTAATGTAACCCAAATGAAAATGGAAATCTGAGTAAAAAAACCCTTACCTTCTGTCCGAATGTGTTCCTCTCATGAAATTATTCTCAAGTAATATAAATTTATACTTATTAATAACTTATTTAAGTACCTATTATAAATTTATTTATTTTATCATAATTCTATTTTGTTCATTTATTCTCTTATTTATAAGTTATTATATTGAATTTCATTATTCTGGAGTGTTTGTTTTCTTTATATTCATTATTGGTTCACTTGTTCATATGTAATGGTGTGGAATGGATGTAAATCTCCAGAATATAAATAAAATATTATTTATGAACATAAAAAAGTTTTAATTATCGTTTATAATATTTTTTATCATTTAATGATGATGAATCATTAGATGAAATATTTATGGCATTCAATTAGATTATTTAGCGGTATTTTCATTATTAATAATTAGTTTTGTCATACGATTTAATAATATATACATACACTGGTTAATGAATCTTAATAAGTTTATAATACATATATAGAAGTATTGTTCAACCATAAAAATGGTTTAATGACTAGTAATGAAGGATAAATGTAAGAACTAATCTTCATCGTCAATGAAATTTATAAATTGGAACCTAATAGACGATGATTTCGTTTAAAAAACTAAAAGGGAGAGAGTAAGAATATTGATGATGGTTCTTCCATTCACATGATTTAATTCAAGTATATCGATGATAATGGATTTATAATGATCATTTATACAGAAAAGGTGTTGGGGGGGATGACAAAATAAGATAAATCAAATTGAGTCTAAATGAAAATGAAAGCTGTTTTACAACTTGAATTAACCTTCTTGGGAAACTCTATAAGGGAATGGGTTTTTGTCCTTTTGAAAAGAATAGAAGATTCATGGTCATTGAAAATTAAAAATTAAGGGTAATTCGGTAGATAATTGAGGCACTTCATTTCTTTGTAGAGTGAAGAGAATAGGGAATGATGTGGGGGGTATAGTGGAGGAGAGGAGAGGATATTGAATATTAAATTCATTATTTAATTATTTCCCTCATGAAAACCAATAGTTTTGTCTAATGTGACCCCTAATAGTAATTAGTGCATTTGAGTTCAATAAAAGTGTCCTAGAATCACTTATGATGTTATAAATAGTGTATTTAACTAATAATTGGTATATACAGTATTTTACTGTATTTAACTATTCATGAAAAATTCAAGTATTTTAGAAAAATCACATAAAAACACCCCTACCATTTATTGATTTTTAGAATTGAATAGTGGACTCCATTTTTTGAAAATAGTTTTCTAAATGTTATTAATTTAATTTTTAAATAAAATCATACTTAATTCGAAAAATAAAAATTTTAAAGGTAAAATTAGTTTTATATCACATAAAAAAAGTAATTAGATTCATATTATCATATTACCTTAAGAAAATAAAATATTTCCATTATTTATTATTCATAAGGGGCATATTACTGTTCATATTAATATTTATATGATTATGTTATGATTCACAAAAATTCAAGTTTGTATTATTTGAGTCCTAATTACTTATAGATCCCAACTCTAGATGATAGCTTTTTGAAATTAAATGCAATGATGAGGCAATGGATTATTTAATTGATAAATAATAAAATTCATTCAATATTCACTTTCAAAAACATGGGCTGTCACATTCTCCCCTCCTTAAAAAACATCATCCTTGAAATTCAAAAAATGGTTTATAAAAAGATTTGGGTTTGTCTTCAACATAAGCTGCTCAGGCTCCCATGTTGCATTCTCCATCTTATGGTTCATCTAATGAAACATTACCAGACGATTCATCTGATTTCTCTATACTTTTTCTCGAGAATAAAGAATCTTGATAGGGTCTTCACAATAAGAAAAATTAGTCTCACGTTCTATTACATCATAGGTGATTACATGTGTTGTGTCTGACATGTATTTCCATAAAATTGATACGCTGGACACATTGTAAACTTTGGAGACTGGGTAGAATTTCCAAACGATATTTACGAGTCCAATTAAAACTAGAATTTTAAAAGATCCAATGAACCTTGTACATAATTTCCCCTTCTTACCAAATCGTATAATACTCTTCCATAGAGATACCTTTAATAAAATGTGATCACCTTCTTGAAATTCCAAATCCATCCTTCAGTTATCAACATAGGACATTTGCCTACATTGAGCCTTTTTTAAATGGTTTTGGATAATAATCAACTTTTTCTTTGTATTTTCATCATGTTCTGTCCCTACGATCTCTCTTTCACCAAAATCAACCAAGAAAGTTGGTGTAGGATATCTCTTTTTATATAATTATTTATAAAGTGTCCTCTGAATGCATGAATGGAAGATATTGTTGTAGGAAAATAATAAGTGAGGTATATACTACTCCCTTATTCATTGAATGACAAGTGAACAAGAACTCAGCATGTCTTCCAATGTATGAATATTCTGTTATGATTTTCCATCATTTTTTGGGTGGTAGGTAGTTCTCAAACAAAGATAAGTATTTACAGACTTCTATAGACTTTTACTGAATTGTGTTGTAAAACAGGGATCACGATAAAAAACAATTTATAAGTGTACACCATGATGTCTTAAAAATTAATTAATAGTTATTCTTGTTGAACGTTCAAGTTGTAAATCTTCTCCTATATAAGGAAATGTACTGATTTTGTTAGACAATCAACAATAACCCATATCACGTAATTATTTCATGGAGTCTTTGGTTTCCCCCTAAAAATTATAATGTAATAACATCCAATTTCAACATAGGAATAGGAATAGGTTGCATTTCTCTTCAAGGATGTTGTCTTCCAGCCTTCACCTATTGAAAAACAAAACACCTCGACATGTAATTATAAATCATATTCTTCTTATTTTCCCATAAAAAATGTTACTTTAGATCTATATACTTCATTGTGCTACCAGGATGTATAGTTAAATTTGAGCTTTAAGCATCATCCAATAGTTCCCTCATTATCTCAGGAATAGTGGAAACACAATGCCTCTTTCCGAATTTCAAAATTACACCTTCATATGCAAATTCAGTCAACTTCCAATCATTTATAGCTATTATTTTTTTTAACTCCACATCATTAGCATGAGGACATTTTCTCCCTTCCAATATGGAATGCTTGGAAACTATTTTAAAAAGTAGTGATTTATTACCTTCCTTGATAATTCCCTTATCTGTATTTATTAGATACATGAATATAGGATCCCTTTTAACTCTCATATTTTTCATAAATACATGGTTATTTATACTAAAAGCATATGTTGTGTTATTTTCCTTCCCCGTGAGGTAGTGTTTTGTGAAATAATATTCTTTGAGTAGCTCAATCCATATCTTTTGTCTCCTGTTGGGTTCTTTCAGTGATAATATATATATTTTGTTTGGCAAAAATCCCTCAAGGTAACATTGCAGTATTTTGGGTTGATTGTGTTTGTTGACAAAGCAGGTTTCCATGGAGAATTGTCGAGTTCCCGAGAAGTTGTTGACATTCCATGTTGACAAAGAACTATGACAAAGGAAAGGACGATCTGGAGGCGGTACAAAAGAGAAGTACAAGGTGGCGTCGTTTCCCAGTGTTTGCCAAATTTATGGGCCTGAAAATCGCCAATGGAAAATGGAGTGATATGTTGTTGGCGAGGGTTGAGGAGAGAGAAATGAAAGAGGTGTGCGGAAAAATTAAGCGTGGCGCGCAAAACTAGCGGGTTGCGCGAAATCTTGAAGTGTGGCGCGCAAAACAGCGGGTTGCGTGAAATTGTATTTCTTGCAAAAGATGTTTCGAGGTCCGAAGCTCGGAAAATGTCAAAGGCATGAGGTGCGCGAAATGACGAAGCAGTGCGCGGAAAATGGTTGTGCGCGGAAGATTTGTATTTCGCGATCAAAGCGGATTACGCGCTCAAGGAGGGTTTTTCGCGCGGGGTCGATTTTGCCTATAAATATGAAGTGACCCTCCTCCATTCAAGAGAGCTCAAGACATAGAAAATACCCGAGATCTGGTGCGCGAAATTGAAGTTAGAAAGGGTGTTGCGCGTAAACTTAAAGTTTGCGCGTAAAGTCAGCTATTGCGCGAAAAGCTAAGGCTGCGCAGAAAGTTGGTGTTGGCGCGTAAAAGGAAGATTGCGTGAAAAGTGGATTTCGCGCAAAATCAGTGAATTGCGCGCAAGGCAGTTTCCAGGCTGCGCGTAATATTTGTAGGTTGCGCGAAAAATGAATTTCGCGCAAATCATAGAAATTGCGCGCAAGACACCGTAAGGGTTGCGCGTAAAAACTGAGGTTGCCCGGTACATCCGGTGCAAAGTGAGATTCATCTGTGGGTGAAAGTTGGACTTCAACAGAGCATCTACATACAGAGGAAGATGCATTCCTTCATGGAAATGAAGAGACCTACAGGTCGATAAACTGTGAGTTAATCCCTTCCAAGAGCAGTGAGCTTAGGAAGAGGAAGAAGGTGATCCTCTCCACCGGCAGTGAGCCAGAGAGAGAGAAATAGGGAGTGACCCTTGGGAAAGCAGTGAGCTGACCCTAAACATTGTATAGGCAGTGATCCTGGGCATAGAAGTGATCTAGCCCGAACATTGTGATCCACAGCTAGTAAAGTTTAGTGGACTTGGTACGACCGGCAACCTGTCGGCGTATGCTCCTTGGACGTAGCCCTTAGCGGTGAACCAATTAAAATTGTCGTGTCCTGTGCTTGCTTTACTTTCTGTTTATATTGTGCAGCAGGAAAGAGAGAGAAGAGTGTTTTGCTTAACAGCGAAACAAGATCAGAACGGGCTTTAATTTTTAATTAGTCATACCCTGATTCACCCCCCCCCCCTCTCAGGGTATTCAGCCTAGTGGACCTAACATATTTCAAACTCTTATGATCTATATATATATATATATATCTAACATTTTTCTCCATAGATGAAAATTTTCCACATATTTAGAGAAAATATTACCACTACTAACTTGTGATCATGAGTTGGATAATATTTTCCATGAATATTTAGCTTCTTAGATGCATAGGAAATCACTCAATCATTCCACAAAAGGACACAACCATGTCCTTTCATTGATGCATCTTTATAAATAACAAACCCATCATTCTTCAATGGTAGTGTTTGGAATAGAGAATTCAATAAATTCATCTTCAATTATTCAAAACATTCATCACATTCCATTTTCGATATATTCATAACCCCTTTATGTGTGAGCTTGGACATTGGGTTGGCTAAACTGGTGATGTTTAGAATGAAAAGCCGTTAATAACATGATAATCCAATAAAACTATAAACCACAGTTACATTTATTAGAGTAATCCATTCTTTCACAACCTTTTTCTTTACAGGATTCATAGATATTTTATCCTTTGAGACAATGGGGCCTACAAAGGAAACTAATTAGGGCCAAAAATCAAACCTACTAAACATCCCATACAATTTACTTTTATCAATGTGCCTTTAGAAGAGACTTCAAGGGATTTACAAGATCACTATGGATTTTAAAGTATACTGAGATATCATTAATAAACACCTCTACAAAATCCTCATGATATTCCTAGATAACATTGTTAATTAGATACATGGAAACCGATGGTGCATTAGTTAGTTCAAAATGCATTTTTGTAAACTCTTAATGCTCGTACTTGGTTCGAAATGTTTTTTTTTTGAATGTTTTCATTATTTAGAAGCTACTAAAGATATCCAGATCGAAGATAAATATTCAAAAAATATTGGTTTCCATCAAGTTGATCAAATAAATCATCATTTCAGTGATGATGATACTTATTATTTATTATAATAGCTTTGATTTCCAGGAAATCAATGCACAACATCATGTATACAACTTTTTTCTTGAAAAAAAGGATATGGCTCCCCATTGAGAAATACTAGATCGAATAAATCCTTTATCACTCAACTCCTATAGTTGTTTCTTTAGTTTACAATAACTCCACAGTGGAAATTTTATATGGCGTCATTGATATAGGCCTTGGACCAAGAATTTAGTCAACTGAAAACTCAACTTCCCTCTATGAAGGATATCTAATAAAATATTCTGGAATGATGTCAACATATTCTAGACCAATAGGTATGTACACTAATTGTACTTTCGTCTCCTCGCCCAAATTTATTTCATTACCTTCATCCACAATAATTGAATTCAGTAGAGCTACTGGGGGTGGATCTATATGAGTACCAAATGGCAGGGATTCTGCTCTAAAAATAAATGATTATATACCATTATAAAAAATTGTAACTTAGTTCTTCTTGCGATATATCTTCACATAATAATTTGATAGTCAATTCACATCGATAATTATATCATATACAACCATTTGTGTGATGATAATGTTAGCAATTTTTTAATGTGTCATGCAGGGGACAAATCAACGTGCCTTTGTTGCAATGATAAATCCAAAATGAGTTTTCACTGATAACTCCTTTGTTGAATCAAATTGGAAATGTTTAATTTTCATGGAAAAATGAGAAGATTAAAATGAATGTGATGATCAAAAATCAAATAAATCATTGTCTATGTTCAATGAAATGATCAATGTACTTTCCACCACATCGTTAGTAACTTCATCCTCTATGGTTGGGACCCCATATGCTTGTCCCTTCTCCCTTGGCCTTATTTGAGGAACATTTCTCTCACACATAGAATATTTTAGGTGCATAATATCCCATATCTCTCAAATTGTAGCACATAACATTGGTATATTTTTTCTTCCCCATACAATCATGATCTTTGTGGCCATTGTTTTCGACACTTGTAACAGACTCCCATTCTGTTCAGAAAAGTGCCAATGTGTTTCTTCACCCAATTACTACAAGAGGGAAACTCAACTATTCCCTTATTCCCCATATCCTAATTTTCGTTTCAAGATATTTAGTTTCCTTCCTCTTTACTTGTTTTCCAATAATGTCATAAGATGTCAAAAATTCATTTTCTATCCTGATAGAACTTGAGAATATGTCTTCATATGAAGAATAACTTTTGGAGAAAAGATCCATTCAATGGAATGGTTCTAAACCATCAATGAATTGATTAATTTTTATCTTTGGATTCACATATAGTCCACAAAAAGTCATTCCAACCTTGTAAAGTTTTATTCATACATGGAAACATTTTCATCTTCCTTCTACCTCAGATTCAAGAATTGTCTCTCCTTATCTTCTCTTGGTTCATGAGGGAAATAGTTTTCTACGAAGATTTCCATAAAATCCCTCAATTCCATCTCTTATATTACTTCCTCCCCTTTTTTCGATTAATGACCACCACTAATCCGCATCCCCTAATATATGATAAACTTCCCGGACAACCATCACACATTCGTTGCATCCCAATGTGGGGAATATATTCTCTTGATAAATTATCCACCACTTAGCTACAAATGGGTTTAGTGACTTATTGAATTACATAGGGTGTTGTCGCATAAATTGATCTAACATAGCTCCTCTACATGGTGAATCATGATGCTTCAAATTGGTAAGGTCATTATTCATAACCAAAGTAAGTTGTCCCATTATAGAAATAATTTGCTCAGCCCTAGTCATAGCACTAGATCAAAAATCGTTATCTTGTATCAGTGGGAAATCCCAACATGGGACACATACGTTTGTGTGGGTTCCATTCCTTCCACTATGAACCATTTCTTGATGATTACATACACTAGAATATTTAATTAGTCATACTTTATTTACCTAAATTAAAAAATAATAAGCATAAATTGAAATCATATGGATGGTTAATCCCATAATCACAAAAATGGTTTCATTGAGGAAATATTTACATTTAAATCCTTTATAATGGCTTGTAATGAAAATGTGAATTATCCTAATTATATTGCCTGGGAGTGTCGTAATGAATAGTGCATTAATGCCCGTTGTCGTTTACCTAGATACCCCAGGTCAATCCCGAAACTCATTGTCAAAGCTTTCACTCCAAGGTACATCTGTGCTAGAGCCGCCTCTACCTACTCTTATGTAGAGATAGATGTATTTCTTTAAAGAACCACATAACCTATTCCATAACAAAATACAATTATGTTCTTGTATGTTTATCCTCAAATAAAATCTTGGGGTCTCTTCCCTAATCTATATTTTCTAAATCTAGTTTCCATGTTCTTTATTAAACATCCTCTAATGCCAACTATAAGGACCTGACCCCAGTTTCTCGAAGTCAGTGCCTTATTTGATTGCAATGGAATATAAACAAGGAATAAGCAACATGATGGATAGAGTAGTTTAGTATTATTGGAAACAAGATACATTCGTAAGTTCAATATTATAATATTAAAAGAAATTAAATATATAAACTCTTTAGCCAATATCCACAACTCCAAGGTTATTTCAAAATGACATTCATAATAAACATCATCATCTCCTGAGAAAATGAAACATAAAAAAGGGGTGAGCTCAAATTCTCAGTAATGGTAAGAAATAAAGAAGAAGATAACTTAAACATAAGGCAAAGTGATATATAGAAAAAACATTCTGTAAAAAAATAAACAGGAACATAATTTGGTAGAAATATGAGATGAGTGAATATTTATATAATATAACTTAATCATGTTCAATATACATGTATAATATTTAAATTAACCATAAATACTATTTTCATAATGAGTTAATTCATAATGTGGGACAATATAACCATACTGTCAAGGCCTCATGCCAATACTATAATTAATCATTTTGTCAAGGCCTTGTGCCAAGAATGTAGTTTGTCTCATTATACCTACCAATTCACCAAGGAGCTGTAGATGGCCCCAAAAGACACTTAATATGTCTAATTTGTTCCTCATATGAATGGGGATAATCATAAACAACATATAAAGTCACATTGAAATTAATATATGAAATGAAAATAATACTCCATGAAAATTAAGCATAACACTATCCATTCGAAATTAATTGTGGAATGGTTTTATGATAGAACATACAAATAAGAAATAACCATAAACAATTAAATTAAATATTTCATATGATTCATGTAATAATAATATTAATAATAAATAATAATCAACAAGAGTGATGAAATATTTGAATAAACTCTTATAAAATCTTCTAGTAAATCTTGATATAAATAATCTTTTCCTTTGAAAATAATAGTTATTTTGAAAAAATGAATATATATATAAGGCCCCGACCTTAAAACTTACTTAATATTGAATTAAATGATTAATTCACATTGAGGATATTTTTAGGATTAGAGTTTTAGAGAATTAGGACATAACTATTACATCTCAAAAGATTACAAAGTAGAAACTTATAGTATGTTTCCATAAAATAAAAACTCTTAAAAAACATGTCTAGTTCCATGTTTTAGATAGAATGACTTTACCTTGATCCCATCCTTGACCCTATTCCACATTAAGTCATGCGAAAACATTTCAAAAAATCATGAGGTGAGCATAAAAAGCTCATTAAGGGATACACAATGAATGGAAACTGTTAGTTTTTCAAAACAACAAGTAAACCATGTATACATTATCAATGTAATAATTTTCACCATTATGAAGTAGTAAAAACTCTTCACTGAATAAAAGTTCATTACATACCCTTTTGTAACCAAAAGATTACCCTAAAACCCATATATAGATCACATAACTTATAAAGGTAACTTGGGACATAAACATACTTAAATGGAATAACCATACGGTCAACTTCCACACATATCACTTAATAGAATAGCCATACATCCGAATTACATACCCAATGCATTGGAGGTTATAATTTAACCACCCATCCTGGTATTCACGGCACCACCTGTCATATGGTTTATCACGTAACCACCCGTCAAATGTCCAAGTACCATTATAAAATCATAAGACATAAAACAAATATAATGGAAAGAAAACATTTCCACACTTTCATCACAATATATCACTTAAATATATTGACATGACAAATCCATTATAAAATACATTTTCAATACCAAAATACATAATATAGTATGTCGTATTTATTTCATTTTAAAAACATTATGACATGTTGACGAATCAAAAGATCGAATAATACTTGCGGCGGCAGAAAAAGTCATTGTCACCACGTACGTTAAAAAAACATTATTTTTTGTCATTTTGTAAAACTCTTTGTATAAAAATATTCCCTTTGAATGAAATGAAAATTCAAAGGTGTTTTATACAGCGTATAAAAGAATGTCTTGTATTAGAACAAAACATGCCTCAATGAAAGGAGATTGAGAAGAAGTCCCTTACCTCGGGTTCGACTTGACTTGATCGTTCTTTAACATCCGTAATAATAAACTTGAGTTAATTTCTACTTTCTTAAGAACATTTTTCATGTTAATTATTACTTTTATATCACTTATTACCATTTTATAAAAATTATGTAATCATTTAAGTTAATAATTATTGTTTTGTCGATATTTGGTTCTTAAGTCGAAAGTGGACTTCTTACAATTACATGTTGTTCATGTGGTAAAAGGTTCATTATACCCAGAATGATACTCATGATTTGGATATCATATATAACATATATATCCATAATATGCATGTATTTATAATATTACATAATCATTTAGAGTTAAGAAATGAAATGCACCGTTCATGGAGACGGTAAGTCGTACGTACGCATTAACGCTACTTTCATTTCTATGTCATATTAATGGAATTAAAACTAAATGAGAGGTATGTATATTTTAATTCCAGAACAATATTAATAATTTAGATGTAACATAAATCATATATAATAACTTTAAATCCATCCTTTATACGTCCCACATATGGCATTAACGAATCAAATCACTTTGAGGGGGCGGTAGTCCGCACTTCCTAAAATGAAGATATCGCGTATACTCATAATGGAAGCTATAAGGTGTGACATAAATGAAAAATACAGAAGATTAGGTAAAACATAAACATATTATATATCATATATTAATATAGTGACATCTTAATGGACACCATTGAAGATGTTATAAGAATATTGAACAATCATCGTTTCGTGAGGCACAAATTCGCCATCCACGGAAACAGTATGCTATTTAACCATTAGATGAAGGTGTGTGTAAGTTCAGCACTAATACGTAACATAACAATATCCTAGTATATTTTAGATACTGTTTTTGTTACAAAATATATGAATAAAAAGAGTTTAGGGGGTTGGAGAAGAAAAATCAAACATATGAACACAAGAGAAAACACTACCTTTAAAACGGGTAACTCTTTTTGATTTGAGCTCAAAGGCTTCCCTGGGAAGACATATGCATAGAGTGAGGCTTCTAGGAGTAATATAGTGATTTGGAGAGATAAAATGGGCAGATATTGGCCGATGTAAAGGCTTTAGAGGTGTGTGTAAGGAGGTAGAGGTGGGGGCCTTTTATAAGAGGAGAGGAGGGTCACTCTTGGAAAGTTATAAAACGTTACTTTATTATAAAATGATTTTCAGATAAAAAAGGTCCCACAATTATAAATTTAGAGGATAAGGTGATAAGGGTTAGAAATCCACCCATCCAATAGGTCTTTGACAAGTGTAGGTCTTATATTTTACATTATTGTTTGATTTTATTTAAATTGTTAAATAATGAGGTTATCGCGTCATCATAATGGTGCCATATATAATTTCATTTATTTAATGCCTAAAAATTATAAAAAAAGTATATCATGATGTATTAAATCGTTTTAGATTTCTAATGAATATTTATAGTCAAAATTATGACTTTTATAACCCCATTTAAAAATTGTTTTAGTAAAACATCTCATGTTTGTGACATATCTATTTTAACATCAAATAAAAAGTTATTAATGTCATATTTCTACCAAAGTGGCTCCATGGGATTCCCATGTTTCCCCATGGGTTTTATTGGTTGGCCATGACACAACCAATAAAGGTAGGACATGTTTCTAGGTCATTCCATTTTATTAAAACATTATTTTTACCTTAAACTACACAAATTACCTCTAATCGCGATTAATAAACTTAAAAGTTACTAGTCACCAAAAAAATTATTTTAATCCCATTGAACCAAATTTTACATACTAATGACAACCATGTATGTTGGATTTTTGAAATTCAAAACACAAAGGAGGTAAAATTTCATTTAAATGAAAAATCAGTTTTTTAAGTACCACTTAGTGGTTTCACTATTCATCAAAAATTGAAGTTTTTTAGAAAAATACCAAAACATCATCCTAAGATATATTTGATATTATGAATTCAAAAATGATTTATATTTTAAAAAATTAATAACATATAAGTTACATTAATAAATTTAATAATTAATTCCTACTGTCAGAACAAATAGCGTGTTTTTATGAAATAATATATATCAAAATATTGACACTAGTTTAAGTCCAATTTCAAAGTGAAAATAATTCCAATTACCACTGTTGGATTAAATGGTAAAAATATATTCTAATTTAACTTTAAAACCAAATCAAAATATAATCTAATCATATAAATTTATTAGATTAAAAAGAGGTTTTGAATTAAAATTCAACATTTTTCACTGTTCATTAAAAAATGAACTTTTTCAAGAAAATACCAAAAATTTACACAAAGTAAATTTTGATGTCCCGATTCTGAACAAGAATTTTATTTTTTCCAAGAGAATGTATAAGAGTGACCAAAACTATATTTAATGACGGTTCACCATTAAAAGGAAATAGGTGGACCTTTAGTGAAAATTAGAGTATATATGCCTAAAATTGAATTCTTTTCGTATTTTAAGCCTTTATACTTTATTGGATAAATGTAAAAACATTTAACAAAATATATAATCATATTTTAGTTATTCCTATTCATTCCAACCAACACAATGGCTACGTTTTAACTACCATTTAAAATAATATTATTTTTTACTGGTGTGGAATGTAATATTTCAAAGAAACTCTTTGTTGCGTATCGGGTATGCTATCGAACATAACAACCCCTTTATAGTAAAATTAATATTTAATTCACAAATATTAATAAATATGAAAATGTTTTATTCTTTATTTACATGGGATGTTACACCCTTCCCCCCTTTTGGGAATTGCGTCCTCATAATTTTATTAACTTATCAAAATAGGTGGGGGTATTTATCCCTCATATCATTTTCAGATTCCCATGTTGCCTCTTCAACCATATGGTTTTTCCACAAGACCATTACCTGGTGAATTACCTTATTTCACAACACTTGCTCTCTTCAGTCAAGAATCTGAATTTGTTGTTCTTCATAAGAGAGATTCTCTTCCAACTGAACCACCTCTGGGCTCAAAACATGAGGTGGATCTGGCATATACATTCTCAACATCGAAACATGAATAAAATTGTGTACCTGAGATAAATTCGGAGGTAATTCCACTTTATATGAAACTGATCCAACTTTCTCCAAAATTTCAAATCGTCCAATGAACCTTGGACTCTACTTTCCTTTCTTACCAAATCACATCACGCTTTTTCCATGGTGAAACTTTGAAAAAAAACATGATCACCTACCTTGAAAGATAGATCCTTCCTCTGGTTATCCGCATAACTTTTCTATCTGCTCTGAGCTATTATCATGTGCTTTCGAATCAAATGAACTTTTTCTACCATCTCTTCTACCAATTATGGTCCCATCAGCTTCCTTTCACCTACTTCATCCCAAAAAGCTGGAGTTTTACACCGCTTCCCATATAATGCCTCAAACGGAGCAATCTATATACTGGAATGAAAACTATTATTATATGAACATTCAACCAAAGAAAGATGTTGGTCCTAACTTCCCTGATAATCCATAGAGCAAGCACATAGCATATCCTCTAAGGTCTGAATTGTTCGTTCTGACTGCCAATCGGATTGCGGATGAAAAGCTGTACTAAAATTTAATTCAGTACCCAATGACTTCTGAAGGCCTTTCCAAAACATAGAAGTAAACCTGGGATCACGATCAGATACAATTGAGAGGGGAACTCCATGAAACCTGACTATCTCTTTAAGATACAATCGAGAAAGTTTATCTTGAGAGAATGTATCTCAAATAGGAAGGAAATGAGAAGATTTGGTCAATTGATCATTAATAACCCAGATTGCATTATTACCTCGAGATGTCCTCGGTAATCACACAACAAAGTCCATGGATATATTTCCCCATTTCCACTCTGGAACTAGTAATGGCTGAATCATCTCTTTTGGTAACTGTCGCTCTACTTTAACCTGCTGACAAGTCAAACACTTCACAGTAAAATCAGCAATATCTCTTTTCATTCCATCCCACCAGTAATACTCCCACAGATCTCTTTACATCTTAGTACTGCAAAGATGAACTGAAAACGGGGAACTATAAGCCTCACATAATAACTCATTCTTCAACGGTGAATCATTATGCTCACATAATCTCTTCCCAAACCACAAAACACAATCATTATCAATGTTAAATTCAGGCAACTTACCCTTCTGAACCAGTTCAACCTTTTTCTACAACTCACTATCTTGCTTCTATGCTTTCTTAATTCTATCTAATAGAGAATATTTCACTGATACCTGAAACAAAACATAATTACATCCTACACAAAAAACATCTATTCCAATATTCATCAAATCCTTAACCAAAGGATCAAGTTCCAAATGCAACATTGTTAATGAAGATATAACTTTTCGACTCAAAGCATCAGCCACATTATTTGCTTTTCCCAGATGGTAATGAATTGTACAATCATAATCCTTGATTAATTCTAGCCATCTCCTCTGTCTCAGGTTTTATTCTTTTTCAGTGAATATATACATTAAACTTTTGTGATAGGTATATATTTCACACTTTACTCCATACCAATGATTCCTCCATATTTTTAAAGAAAAAAAAACAGCAGCTAATTCCATGTCATGTGTAGGATAATTTACCTCATGAGTTTTCAACTTACGTGAAGCATAAGGAATTACCTAATCATTCTTCATAAGGACACAACCAAGTACTTTCAATGAAGAATCACTGTAAATAACTAACTCACCATTCCTGGAAGGAAGTGCCAAAATTGGACCATTCACCAATCTTTTTTCAACTCCTAAAAACAATCATCACATTCTTTTGTCCAGATAAACATAAAACCCTTCCGAGTTATCTTAGTCATTGGACTAGATAATTGTGAAAAATATTCAACAAACCTTCAATAGTAACCTTCCAAACCAAGGAAACTACGGATCTCGGTTACATTTGTGGGTCTTGGCCATTCTTCAATATCTTTTGTTTTAGCAGGATCAATAGTTATGCCATTTTTTTAAACAATGTGACCAAGGAAAGAAATTTTTTGTAACCAAAACTCACACTTGCTGAATTTTCCATACAGTTTCTTTTCATCTATGGTTTGCAAGATAACCCTTAAATTACTTTCATTTTCCTCTTTACTTTTATAAAACACCAAAATATAATCAATGAAAACAACAACAATCTTATCCAAGAACACATTGAAAATTCTATTCATAAGGTCCATGAATACAGTAGGTGCATTAGATAACCAAAAAGGAATAACTAAAAATTCATAATGGCCATATCTAGTATGGAACACAGTCTTCGTAACATCTGCTTCTTTTACATTCAACTGATGGTACCTCGACCTCAAGTCAATCTTTGAAAAATACTGAGCTCCCTAGAGCTGGTCAAACAAATCATCGATATGAGGCAGTGAATACTTGTTCTTAACAGTAATGTTATTTAAGGCTCTATAATCAATGAAAAGTCTCATTGAGCCATCTTTCTTTTTAACAAACAATACAAAAGCACCCAATTGTGATGTGCTGGGTCGAATGAAAACGTTATCTAATAACTCCTACAATTGCTTCGTTAACTCTAAATGTTCAACTTGAACCATTCAATAAGGGGGTTTTAAAATTTTCTTAGAATTAGGAACTATGTCAACAGTAAATTCAACTTCCCGATCATGAATAATAAAAGGCAACTCATCAGGAAAAACATCAAGATACCCATTTACCACTGGAACATCATTAATCTGAACAATTCCTTTATTTTCAACAATATGTGTAAGGTAACATTCAATTCCATCTTTTACTAGTTTTTCAACTTCTTGATATGTTATCAAAATCAAGGGTTCATTCTTGTACACAAACATAAAATCTTTCTGAAAAGAAACCATTTTAGCTCTCCATTAAATCTTAGCATGATAAACAGAATGTCAATCCATGCCCAAAATAACATCAAACTCTACTAGAGGCAAAACAATAAGGTTTTCTGGTAGATTCTTTCCACACACAAGGATAGGTAGGTTCTTATAATTCCTTTTTGTCTCAATGTTCCCTCTGGGTGTTTTTACCATATGTTCAGGATTCATATCTTGAGATGGAATTTCCAATTTACTAGAAAACTTCTCAGAAATGAAAGAATGTGTAGACCCCGAATCGAAAAACACATTGTTATAATCTGAACAAAAAAACAGTGTACCTGATACTACTTCATTAAATGGCCCAACATCTACTGAAGTATTTTCAAATGATTTCACCACCCCTTTCTGCTGGTAGTCTGGCTGCTTTCCCCAATTGAGTTCTTCGTTAGACACTCATTTGCATAATGACCCATTTCATTACACTTAAAACATCTTACCGCTAGCTTTTCATTGCTTGCTTGATCATATTCCTTACAATTACGAGCAATATGACCAGACTTACCACACCGAAACCACTTTCCAGACATGGATAAACTTTATCCAGTATACATTTTACAACACTTCTCATAGGATGGATATTTGGTTTTCTTACCTCCTTATTTCTTTGATGAATTCTTCCCATTTTCCTGCCAATTGGACCTCTTATTCTATTATTTGTCAAAGATCACTTGATCATCGGCAAACTCCATTTCCACCTTCTCTGCACATCGAAAAAGTTTTTCATAACTTTTGAACTCATGAGAAGCTAAATCCCTTCGATACCTTGGCTTTAACCCTGAGTAAAAACGGTTTATTTTACTATCAAGATCTCGTAGGATGTTTGGAGCATACCTTGACCGTCGAGTGAACTTTGCTTCATAATCAGTCACTGAATAATCCTACTGCCTCAATTATAGGAATTGTTTTTCCATCCTAAGACAAACCACCTTAGGAAAATATTTCGCAAGTAACATACCTTTGAATTCGTCCCAGTGAAGATCATCAATCTCACCACTATCCCTAATATTTTTCACCATCGACCACCACTGATCAGTTTCACCTTCAAAATAGTAAACAGTAAGACTAACCATTTGATGTTATGAACACCCCATGACATCAAAAATCTTATCCAGTGCTTTAATCCACCCTTCAGCTAGCACATGGTCAGATGATGCTCTGAATGATGGGGGATGTGGCCTCATGAAATGTTCCACCACTGACATGTTCCTCTGCGGTTGATCTGGATGATCTCGTGCATGGATACCACCACAATTTATATCCTGATTCAACAGTTCCATCACTGCAAAAAACTATTCAGTTCCAATTCCGACCATCTCAGGTTGCTGATTTTGAAGGTTGTCTTCCTCCTGATGTTGTCCCAACATAGCTGCTTTGTTTCCTTTGCGGAAAAGCATTTTGAACACAGAAATATCTTAGGTGAAGCAAACATGGTAATCTTTAAATGCTATATAATTTCAATCATACCATAAATTAATTTATAATTTAACAATTTTTTAATTCCTAAAGTTGTCTAAATCGACCTCTAATACCAACGATAAGGCCCCAGCCTTAAAACTTACTTAATATTGAATTAAATGAATAATTCACATTGAGGATCATTTTAGGTTTAGAGTTTTAGAGAATTTCGACATAACTATTACATCTGAAAATATTACAAAGTAGAAACTTCTACTAAGTTTCCATAAAATAAAAACCCTTAAAAAACATGTCTAGTTCCATGTTTTAGATAGCATGACTTTCCCTTGATCCCATCCTTGACCCTATTCCACATTAAGTCCTGTGAAAATATTTCAAAAAAACTTGAGGTGAGCCTAAAAATCTCAGTAAGGGATACACAATGAATGAAAACTATTAGTTTTTCAAAACAACAAGTAAACCATGTATACTTTATCAAAGTAATAATTTTCACCTTTATGATGTAATAAATACTCTTCACTGAATAAAGATTCATTACTTACCCTTTTTAAACCAAATGATTACCATAAAACCCATATAAAGATCACATAACATATAAAGGAAACCTGGGACATAAACATACTTAAATGGAATAACCATACGGTCGACTTCCACCCATATCACTTAATGAAATAGATATACAGCCGACTTCCATACCCAATGCATTGGAGGTTATAACATATCACCCATCCTGGTATTCACGACAGCACCCATCATATGGTTTATCACATAACCACCCATCAAATTTCCAATTACCATTATAAAATCATAAGACATAAAACAAATATAATGGAAAGAAAAAATTTCCACACTTTGATCACAATATATCACATAAATATATTGACCTAACAAATCCATTATAAAAACTATTTTCAATACCAAATTACAAAAAATAGTATATGGTATTTATTTCATTTTAAAAACATTACGGCTTGTTGTGGAAGCCAAAGACCAAATAATAATCGCGGTGGAGGAAAAGGTCGTTGTCACCGCGTATGTTAAAAGAAACATTCCTTTTTATCGTTTTGTAAAATTCTTTGTAGAAAATGATTCCCTTTGAATGAAATGAAAATTCAATGGTGTTTTATACAGCGTACAAATGAAATTCTTCTATTAGAACAAAACATTCCTCAATGAAAAGAGATTGAGACGATGTACCTTACGTAGGGTCCGACTTGACTCGATCATTCTATAACGTCCTGAATAATAAACATGGGTTAATTTCTACTTGCATAAGAAACTTTTTCATGTTCATTATTGCTTTAATATCTCTTATTACCATGTTATAAAAATTGTGTAATCATTTAATTTAATTATTTTTTTTGTCGATATTTGGTTCTTAAGTCGAAAGTGGACTTCTTATAGTTACATGTTGTTCGTGTGGTCAACGTTTCATTATATCCAGAATGATATTCATGATTTGGATATCATATAAAACATATATATCCAGCATATAAATGTATTTATAATATTACATAATCATTTAGAGGTAAGCAATGAAATACACCGTTCATGGAGACTGTAAGTCGTACGTACGCATGAACGCTACTTTCATTTCTATGTCATATTAATGGAATTAAAACTAAATGAGAGGTATATATATTTTAATTACAGAATTATATTCATCATTTATATGTAACATAAATCATATATAATTACATTAAATCCATTGTAACACCCCGAAATTTTATGAAAAATATTCTTTTTAATTTCAATAATGTCTTGTGTTGTACGCTACACCAAAAGGAGCTTGCACAACTTGCATCCTTGATTTTCCTTTCATTAAATGCAATCACGACCTTCCTCGATAGCATGTGTAGTACGCAATAACGAGTTTCACTAAACAACAATACGCTGTTAAAATATTATTAAAACTAGCAATTATGAATAGTAATAACCACTTTTTGAAATATTGTAATTTTATTTTTCAAAATGGAATTCAATTTTGGATTCATAATATCGAAATTAGCTTAGGATGAAATTTTGGTACTTTTCGGATAACTTTTATTTTCTAATGAATAGTGAAAATTACTAAATTTTAATTAAAAACAACCTTTTTATTCAAAATAATTAATAGTGATAAATTAATAATTTGAGTGGTTTTAAAGTATATTTAGAATATATTTTTACAATTCAATACAATGTTGGTCATTGGATGTAATTTCACATTTACACCAGACATAAACAAGTGTTAATCTTTTGATAGTTATTATCTCTTAAAAACACGCTATTTGTTGTGAAAACGGAAATTAATTATAAAATTAATTAATTCAACTTATATGTTGGGAATTTTGAAAAGTAGAAATCATTTTTGAATTCGGAATATCAATTATAGCTTAGGGTTAAATTTTGGCATTTTTCTGAAAAACATAAATTTTTGATGAATAGTGAAACTACTAAGTGGTAGTTAAAAAAATTATTTTTTTCATAAATCTTAATTTTACCACTTCTGTGAATGGAATTTCAAAAATCCGAGAGACACGGTTGATGTCAGTAAGTAAAATGTGGTTCAATGAGATGAAAATAATTTTTGATTAATAGTAACTTTTTACTTTTATTTACCAAGGTTAAAAGTAAATAGGGTAATTAAGGGTAAAAATGATATTAATATTACCCTAACACATTTCCTAATCCTATTGTAAAAGTTTATCTCGACCAAAAACAACCTTAAGTGTAAAATATTATCATTTAGGCCCACTTCGATTAGATTAGGACATTTATTATTATTTAATTCAAAGAAGAGTTAAAAGAGTTAAAATCAAAGTTTAATTACTAAATCATTTTTAATATAGGGTTATACATAATATAATTTCGACTATAAATATTCATTAGAAAGATAAAGAAGATTTCCTACATAATGGTTGTTTATTTTTAATTTTTATACTTTAAATATTTTAATTTATTTATGACACAATGATGATGCAGTAATTACCTTTTTAAGAAAATATTAACATAATTGATGTTATAAATGCCCAAATAAATGTAATTTAGACTTTTTATGACTTAAAATAATTTTATAGGTTAATATGACATGTTATTGTTGATTTAAGTAACTTTTTTAGAACTTATCATTCTGTTAATAATTTCATAAAAATCATGTAACAAATAGTGTCAAAATTGACATAAATTAGTTTTTAAAATAAATATTATATTATTAATTGTTATTTAATTCCTAAAAATCTATGGTTCGGCCAAATGACTTAGATAAGGATATATATATTAATATTAAACAACTTGGGGTTCGTTTGGCATGTTATAGTAAGAGTATTAACCATATAGTGTAAGAAAATAAAAAGTCGCGGTAAAAGTTAAATTAGTTACCTTAGAGTTAAATCTAATTGATAAAGTTAAAATAATAACCTAAACTTGTCTAAATCCTATTTGTTGATAGGATTTATACCCATACCCACTCTAGCTTCGAAATAAGACCCTTTGGAACCATTATAAACCGATTTTGACTTTAATATAAAAAAATATTTTGAGATATTCCTAAGGTGCCCCTCTCCTCCCTTATAAAAGGGAACCTCCTCCCCCTCCCCATCACACCAATTTGAGCACTAAAGCTAGGACAAACCCTTCCAAAATCCCTTCTCAACTTCCCTATAATAATCCTAGATGTCCTTGTCTTCTTGAAAGACCAATCTTAGTTCCCTGAGTGGAGGATTCAAAGAGGCGTTTCAAAGAAGAGGTAATATCCGTTACCAATATTTTCAATTTCTTTCTTCTTCAAATTCTTCTTCCTAAGTTGTTTCATGATAAAGTAATAACATAAGTATTACTTACATACTGATATGTTATTATAAATATGAAACAACTCTAATTAACCTTCTATCCATCCTACGGAAAAATGAAATCATCGCGCGTGCGTACGTACGGAATACCGTCTCCACGCCGTGGTGTAATCTATTTTCCACCACCTCCTTAATTGGATTAGTATAATGGTGTAAGGAGTAACTACATATGATTATTATAGTGTGATATTGAAACTGAAATAGTATACATACACTTAAACAAAATTCCACGACCATGGGAATGATATCATCGCTCGTGCGTACGTACGGACTACCGTCTCCACGACGCGACGAAATTCATTCTCCATGTTAACCATTTAAGAATAATTATAAAGTATATATAAGCATTAATAATGAAATATATGACATTATAAGGCTACTGGATTTATGTATATATGTATGTCATCTACTTACTTCCATTCAAGACAATGAGGAATGGAAAAAAGCGTTCATGCGTACGTACAGACTACCGTCTCCATGAACGGTGTGTTTCATTTCATTTATATATTTATTAAATATATATATATATATATACTGAATATATATGATATATAAATCATGTTTTATATTCAGTAAGTAAGTAAATAATGATATAAGTAATAATAATGTCAGGAACAACAAGTCCAAACACCTATGATAAATGAAACGATTTTACCCAAAACGCTTCTTTAATATGGAATTTACAAAAGAACCGTTAATATAAAGTCATAAGTGAACCATATATGATATCATAACAATGAATATGATTCTGTAATAAGTTAGTGTCATTATTTAAATCATTATACAGGAGGTTCGGACACTTACGAAGCAAATCAGGCTTAAGGTAAGGGAAATATCACAATCTCATTTTTATCCGAGATTGTTTATACTTTGGTATTTACTGGGGTGTATTTTATCATCCACATACATGTTTCCTCAATATGTAATATTATTTCCATCCACCTAAAAATTTTTTAATCCAATTTTACCCTTCGGTGAGTTTTTATTAAAGGATATGAAAGGAATCTTTTGTCATTTTTCGTACGAGGTACTTTTTGACTTTTCCGTCAAAAGTACGAGAAGAATGTTTTCTTTTAACTTATATGGCATGAATGGATTTTTAAAACATTATTTCCAAGAATCTTCCATTACAAGTTTTCATGTTTATTTTTAATCAACTTCTTTTATTTTAAAATTGCATGACATGATAAGAAAGGAAAATGTTTTTGAAGTAGAAAGGATATTTTCCTCAAGAATGGAGATCAAGTGTTTTATCAAAATTATTTTCCATCTATGATAATAAAGGGTTCTGTTTTTTTATCCCTATTATTACATTGATTTGATTATGTTGTGATGGAATTATTTTTATGAATTCCTTTATCTTATATGAATTGTTTTATGATGTCATGATGTTTAAGAATCCCATTTTTATTACATGGGTTATGCAATGATGTATGATTTATGATTTTGTGGCACACATAAGAATGGTATCATTATGAGATGGGTGGGACCTATATCTCCCTCCAATGCATAGGGTAAATATTTTATATCCCATGAGATAGACATGGCTGGAATGGTAGGTTATACCGGTTCAGTGAAACAGGACGGAAACGAGGGTGACTCGGTTCAGAAAGGGACTTTGTCCACTAAGATAGTCTTGGAAATGAGTCTTGAATAACAATAAATGATTCTCTATGATTATGTGTTTATTCCACAAAATTTAATGTTTTAAGTTATGATTATTGTGATTACATTTCACTGCCATGAGTTATCCTAGGTTTTGAAATTATGATCTCTTTTACAGGTTAAGATTTCCAAAATGTTATGTTCTTATGAATATGATATGATTGATTTTTATTTTTTTTACCCTTACTGAGCATTTGAGCTCACCCTTTTATGTTTTATTTTCCCCAGGATATAAAAAAAGGTTTTAGGTAAAAAAAAGGGAAGATCATTATGGGATATGTTGAAGATCTTTCACCATTATTAGAAGATTACGTTCCGAGTTTCCAAATACACTAAACTATTACGGTCCTTGTGTGTGTGTTTTTGTTATGTACTATGTATTCCGTAAAAGTAATTTAATTTCCATGTACGTCAGGCTTCTTTTCTCTACAGTTGGTATCAGAGGAAAGGTTTAGTCAACCTTTGGAAACTAGGACGTGAAAACGTTAGTGAGATCCCTAGAGATATTTCTAAGGTATGTCTAGGGATGTCCCTAAGGTTAAGTATATGTATAGGTTATTGTACTAGAATTACGCTAACGATCATAGAATTAAACCTAAGATGTTAGATATTCAAGGTACTCCCCCTTTATTATGTTGTTTTCCCTAGAATGATTTTTGTCTCTCACACTATTCTTTTTGGGTTTTAGACGATGGATGGAACCCGAAGGAACCGTGTTGATCACTGTAATGGACAATGCAATGATTGTCCTCCTGAACAAACAAATGTTATGGGAGATGGAGTGAAAAATCTTATTTCCATCCTTACACAAGCTATGAATCATTCTGGACTTCCAAATGAGCAGAGAAGGGAACAATATTCTATTTAGTCCTTCATGAGGCAACGTCCACCTTCTTTCAGTGGGACTTCCGATCCACTTGTTGCTGAACAATGGATCAGTACCACTGAAAAGATATTTTCAGTTCTTCAATGTTCTAAACATGATAAAGTCATCTTAGCAGTATATCATTTGGAAGTTGAAGCTTATCAATGGTGGAATCTTATCAAGAATACGAGGCCAAGAGATGAAATTGATTCCATGGAATGGGATGAGTTCAAGAACTTGTTTTTCATTATGTACTTACCTCGTATTCTTCGAAAAAAAATGGAAAAGGAGTTTCTTGAGTTGAAGCAGAAGGATGATGAATCTGTTGGTATATACGAAGAAAATTTTACAAGACTTTAAAGGTATGCATCTGGCATTATCATCCAACCTGAAAGTAAAGTTGATCGATTTTTCAGTGGATTAAAACCAAGTCTTCGAAGGGCATTAGCTATAAGAGACTTCAGTAGCTACGAAGAAATTGTGTGTTGTGCTATCAAGGTAGAAATGGAAGTTGGTGTTACATATCCAACTCATGGTTTTGACAAGAAACGAAAGATGGAGTTCAAGGAGAAATCTCAAAATAATGGTGAAAAGAAGATGAATGTTTCCTTATGCACAAAGTGTGGAAAGAAGCATGGTAGAGATTGTCTTAAAGGGACTAGAAAATGTTTTAAGTGTGGAAAAGAAGGTCATCGAGTAGCTGAGTGTCGAAGTAATGGAAAAAGGTATTCTAATGATGTTAATAAAGAAAACACTGCAGAGAACGCACCACCAACACTTCAATGCTTCAAGTGCAAGGAAATGGGGCATTATGCTAATAAATTCCCTAATCCAAGGGTTAGTGATGATCGTCATGAGCAACCGCTTAAGGAAAAGGACAAAGGGAAGTCACATGTGATCACTATTGGCGATGTTGAATATGACAACGATGTGGTGGAATGATTAAGTGTTTATGTAATGGGATTCGAAAATAGTATTGTATATAGTATCATGGAATATTGGAATATTTATGTATTGGTCTATTGTGGTTTTCAATAATTTTATGGTACCAGTAACCATGGAAAGTGATAGAGATATTTTTGGAAATAAGATGATATGCGCATAATGAAGGGAAAACGAGAAAATGAAATGTTTAACAGTATTCATGAGCTCATGATTGATATAAGGACTAAGTGATATCATGGTTTGAGTATATAGAATTTTGAGTATTTTGATATGTGGAAAGTGTTAACTTTTAACTACATTCATTTTTTCACTATGTTTCAATGGGTATTCAAGAGAGTACATGATTAAGGCCTTTGAATGTTTGGAATGTGACCAACAAGACATATCTTATGATATATGGGGATCAACGAAAGTATTAACTCTCTGGTAATCGTTTTCACTATATTATGAGAGTGGACTGCAGTATTATGGATAAGCCTAAAGATTATAATGGATTATGTTGGACATAAGTTAGTATTGTTTAAGGATAGAACATTTTCGATATTATTGATGGGATGTTATAGTAATGTAGTTTTAGAAAATGGACAACCTGCAGGACGGGCGACAACCCATCGCGTCGGACAAGGATGTGGGAATCGAACCCAAAACCGATGTGCGACTGGCCTTTATCGCCTACCACTAGCCTACAGGAAGTCCCTTTTTAGTAGAAACTAGTTTTATTATATTAAGCAGTATGATATATGATGTATAAGTCCATTTTAGGAACCATATATGATTAATCTCACTATAGATCAACTTATGTATATAATTTTTGCTAAGCTTTTGTTTGAGACAGATGGAATGACCCGTCATTCTATCACATGATCTGCTAACACTTCACGAATAACAAATTCAACATCATTTATTTAAGAGATGAAGTTGAAATTGTTCAAGGCAAGAACAATAGTGATATTGTACAAAAATAAAGTAAGTATTTATTCTAATTCAAATTTTCAAATTTTGGGAAATGATCTTGAAAACCAAAAATGTTGTCCTAGTGCCCTTATATTCGATGAATCATATGGTACCCTAGATCATCACAAATTTATGGCTTTGTGATTGTTGGCTCTTCCATAGCCATGTTCTCTACCACTCTCCATAAGAACATGATGGTTAGATTTCTCTTCCATATCCATATTTTCACCTATGTGGAAACCCAGTGATTAGTTTATTTGGGTAACCGTTACGTTTAATACTTTTGTTTTTAAAGATTGGTTTTGGTATTCCTTTTTATGATGTGGGTTTCTATTAAAGAAACTTTCGAATAGTAAACCATTTATAACCTCGACGAATTTCAAGGGAAAAATTCATTTTAAGGGGGGTAGAATGTAACACCCCGAAATTTTATGAAAAATATTCTTTTTAATTTCATTAATGTCTTGTGTTGTGCGCTACACCAAAAGGAGCTTGCAAAACACGCATCCTTGATTTGCCTTGCATTACACGCAATCGCGACCTTCCTTGATAGCGTGTGTAGTATGCAATAACGAGTTTCACTAAACAACAATACGCTATTAAAATATTATTAAAACTAGCTTTTATGAATAGTAATAACCACTTTTTGAAATTTTGTAATTTTATTTTTCAAAATGGAATTCATTTTTGGATTCATAATATCAAAATTATCTTAGGGTGAAATTTTGGTACTTTTCGGATAACTTTTATTTTCTAATGAATAGTGAAAATTACTAAATTTTAATTAAAAACAACATTTTTAATCGAAATAATTAATAGTGATAAATTATTAATTTTAGTGGTTTTAAAGTATATTTAGAATACATTTTTACAATTCAATAAAATGTTGGTCATTGGATGTAATTTCACATTTACACCAGACATAAACAAGTGTTAATCTTTTGATAGTTATTATCTCTAAAAAACACGCTATTTTTTGTGACAGCGGAAATTAATTATAAAATTAATTAATGAAACTTATATGTTGGGAATTTTTTAAAATAGAAATCATTTTTGAATTCGGAATATCAATTATAGCTTAGGGTGAAATTTTGGCATTTTTCTGAAAAACTTCAATTTTTGATGAATAGTGAAATTACTAAGTGGTGGTTAAAAAATTTAATTTTTTCATAAATCTTAATTTTACCGCTTCTGTGAATGGAATTTCAAAAATCCGAGAGACACGGTTGATGTCAGTATGTAAAATGTGGTTCAATGAGATGAAAATATTTTTTGGTGAATAGTAACTTTTTACTTTTATTTACCACGGTTAAAAGTAAATAGGGTAATTAAGGCTAAAAATGATATTAATATTACCCTAACACATGTACTAATCCTTTTGGACAAGTTTATCTCGACCAAAAACAACCTTAAGTGTAAAATATTATCATTTAGGCCTACTTGGATTAGATTAGGACATTTATTATTATTTAATTCAAAGAAGAGTTAAAAGAGTTAAAATCAACGTTTATTTACTAAAACATTTTTAATATAGGGTTATACATAATATAATTTCGACTATAAATATTCATTAGAAAGCTAAAACGATTTCCTACATAATGGTATTTTATTTGTAATTTTTATACTTTAAATAATTTAATTTATTTATGACACAACGATGATGCAGTAATTACCTTTTTAAGAAAATATTAACATAATTGATGTTATAAATGCCCAAATAAATGTAATTTGAGACTTGTTATGACTTAAAATAATTTTATAGGTTAATATGACATGTTATTGTTGGTTTAAGTAATGTGGTTCGAACTTATCATTCTGTTAAGAATTTCATAAAAATCATGTAGAAAATAGTGTCAAAATTGATATAAATTAGTTTTTAAAACAACTATTATATTATTTATTGTTATTTAATTCCTAAAAATTTAAGGTTCGGCCAAATGACTTAGATAAGGATATATATATTAATAATAAACAACTTGGGGTTCGTTTGGCATGTTATAGTAAGTGTATTAACCATATAGTGTAAGAAAACAAAAAGTCACGGTAAAAGTTAAATTAGTTAACTTAGAGTTAAATCTAATTGATAAAGTTAAAATAATAACCAAAACTTGTCTAAATCCTATTTTTTGATAGGATTGCGACCCATCCCCACTCTACCTTCGAAATAAGACCCTGGTGAACCATTATAAACGGATTTTGACTTTAATATAAAATAATATTTTGAGTTATTCCTAAGGTGCCCCTCTCCTCCCTTATAAAAGGGCACCTCCTCCCCCACCTCATCACACCAATTTGAGCACTCAAGCTCTGCGATCCCCTGAACAAATCCCTTCTCCACTTCCCTAGAATAATCCTAGAGGTCCTGGTATTCTTCAAAGACCAATCATAGTTCCCTAAGTGGAGGATTCAAAGAGGCGTTTCAAAGAAGACGTAATATCCCTTACCAATATTTTCAATTTCTTTCTTCTTCAACTTCTTCTTCTTTAGTTGTTTCATGATAAATTAATAACATCAGTATTACTTACATACTTATATGTTTTTATAAATATGAAACAACTCTAATTAACCTTCTATCCATCCTACGGAAAAAGGAAATCATCGCGCGTGCGTACGTACAGAATACTGTCTCCACGCCTTGGTGTAATCTATTTTCCGCCACCTCCTTAATTGTATTAGTATAATGGTGTAAGGAGTAACTATATATGATTATTATAGAGTGATATTGATACTGAAATAGTATACATACACTTCAACACAATTCAACGACCATGGGAATGATATCATCGGTCGTGCGTACGTACGGACTACCGTCTCCACGACGCGATGAGATTCATTCTCAATGTTAACCATTTAAGAATAATTATAAAGTATATATAAGAAATAATAATGAAATATATGACATTATAAGGCTACTGGATATATGTATATATGTATGTCATCTACTTACTTCCATTCAAGACAATGAGGAACGGAAAACAGCGTTCATGCGTACGTACGGACTACCGTCTCCATGAATGGTGTGTTTCATTTCATTTATATATTTATTAAATATATATATATATACTGAATATATATGATATATAAATAATTTTTTATATTCTGGAAGTAAGTAAATCATGATATAAGTAATAATAATGTCAAGAACAACAAGTCCAAACACCTACGATAAATGAAACGATTTTACCCAAAACGCTTCTTTAACATGGAATTTACAAAAGAATGGGTAATATAAAGTCATTAGTGAACCGTATATGATATCATAATAATTAATATGATTCTTTAATAAGTTAATGACATTATTTAAATCATTATACAGGAGGTTCGGACACTTACGAAGCAAATCGGACATAAGGTAAGGGATATATCACAATCTCATTTTTATCTGAGATTGTTTCTACTTTGATATTTACTGGGGTGTATTTTATCATCCACATACATGTTTCCTCAATATTTAATATTATTTCCATCCACCTAAAATTTTTTAAATCCAATTTTACCCTTCGGTGAGTTTTTATTAAAGGATATGAAATGAATCTTTTGTCTTTTTTCGTACGAGGTACTTTTTGACTTTTCTGACAAAAGTACGAGAAGAATATTTTCTTTTAACTTATACGGCATGAATGGATTTTTAAAACATTATTTCCAAGAATATTCCATTACAAGTTTTCAAGTTTATTTGTAATCAACTTCTATTAGTTTAAAATTGCATGACATGTTAAGAAAGGAAAATGTTTTTGAAGTAGAAAGGATATTTTCTCAAGAATGGAGTTCAAGTGTTTTATCAAAATTATTTCCATCTATGATAATAAAGGGTTATGTTTTTTTATCCCTATTATTACATTGATTTGATTGTGTTGTGATGGAATTATTTTTATGAATTCCTTTATCTTATATGAATTGTTTTATGATGTCATGATGTTTAAGAATCCCATTTTTATTACATGGGTTATGCAATGATGTATGATTTATGATTTTGTGGCGCACATTAGAATGGTATCATTATGAGATGGGTCGGACCTATATCTCCCTCAAATTTATTGGGTAAAGATTTTATATCTCATGAGATAGACATGGATGTAATGGTAGGTTATACCGGTTCAGTGAAACAGGACTGAAACGAGGGTGACTCAGTTTAGAAAGGGACTTTGTCCACTAAGATAGTCTTGGAAATGAGTCTTGACTAACAAGAAATTATTCTCTATGATTATTTGTGGATGACACAAAATTTAATGTTTTCAGTTATGATTATTATGATTACATTTCACTGCCATGAGTTATCCCAGGTTATGAAATTATGATCACTTTTGCAGGTTAAGATTTCCAAAATGTTATGTTCTTATGAATATGATATGATTGATTTTTATTTTGTTTACCCTTACTGATCATTTGAGCTCACCCTTTTATGTTTTCTTTTCCCAAGTATATAAAGAAAGGTTTTAGATAAAAAAGGGAAGATCTTTATGGGAGATGTTGAAGATCTATCACCATGATTAGAAGATTACGTTCCGAGTTTCCAAAGACACTAAACTATTACGATCCTTGTGTGTGTGTTTTTGTTATGTACTAAGTATTCCGCAAAAATAATGTAATGTCCATGTACGTCAGGTTTCGGGTCTCTACATCCATCCTTTATACGTCCCACATATGGCATTAACAAATCAAATCACTTTAAGGGGGCTGTAGTCCGCACTTCCTAAAATGAAGATATCGCGTATACCCATAATGGAAGCCTTTAAGTTGTGCCATAAATGAAAAATACAGAAGCATAAGAAAACCATAAAAATATTATATATCATATATAAATATAGTGACATCTTAATGGACACCTTTTAAGGTGTTAGAAGAATATTGAACAATCATCATTTTGGGAGGCACAAATTCGCCATCCACGGAAACAGTATGCTCTTTAACCATTAGATGAAGGTGTGTGTAATTTTAGCTCTAATACTTCACATAACAACATCCTAGTATATATAAGATACTATTTTTGTCACAATACAAAGGAATAAAAAGTGTTTAGGGGGTTGGAGAAGCAAAATAAAACATAAGAGCACAAGAGAAAACACTACATTTAAAATGGGTAACTCTTTTTGATTTGAGCTCAAAAGCTTCCTTGGGAAGAATTATGCCCAAATTGAGGCTTATAAGAGTAATATAGAGGTGTGTAGAGACAAAGTTTCCAGAGTTTGGCTGACGTAAAGGCTTGAGAGGTGTGGGTAAGGAGTTAGAGGTGGGGGTCTTTTATAAGAGGAGAGTATGGGCACTCTTGGAATGTTATAAAAGGTTACTTTATTATAAAATGATTTTCAGATAAAAAAGGTCCCACAATTATAAATTTATAGGATAAGGTGATAAGGGTTATAAATCCACCCATACAATAGGTTTTTGAGAAGTGTTGGTCTTAGATTTTACATTATTGTTTCATTTTATTTAAATCGTTAAATAATGAGGTAATCGATGCATCATCATGGTGCCACAAATAATTTTATTTATTTAATGTCTAAATATTATTAAAAAAATATCATGATGTAATAAATTTTTTTAGATTTCTAATGAATATTTATAGTAAAAATTATGACTTGTATAACCCCGTTTAAAAATTGTTTTAGTAAAACATCTCATGTTTGTGACATTTCTATTTTAACATTAAATAAAAAGTTATTAATGTCATTTTCATACCAAAGTGGCTCAATGTGGTCCCCAAGATGACCCATGGATTGTCTTGGTCGGACATGACACAACCAATAAAGGTTGGACATGTGTCTAGGTCATTTCATATTATTAAAACATTATTTTTACCTTAGACTACACTAATTACCTCTAGTCACGATTAATAAACTTAATAGTTACTATTCACCAAAAAAATTATTTTAATCCCATTGAAACACATTTTACATCATAATGACAACCATGTATGTTGGATTTTTGAAATTCAAAATACAATGGTGGTAAAATTTCATTTAAACGAAAAATCAGTTTTTTAAGTAACACTTAGTAGTTTCACTATTCATCAAAAATTGATGTTTTTTAGAAAAATACCAAAACATCACCCTAAGCTATATTTTATATTCAGAATTCAAAAAATAATGTCTATTTTAAAAAATTGAAAACATATAAGTTACATTAATTAATTTAATAATTAATTCCCGCTGTCAGAACAAATAGCGTGTTTTTATGAAATAATATAAATCAAAATATTGACACTAGTTTAAGTCCAATTTCAAAGTGAAATTAATTCCAACGGCCACTATTGGATTAAATGGTAAAAATATATTCTAATTTCACTTTAAAACAAATTCAAAAGATAATCTAATAATATAAATAAATTAGATTAAAAAGTGGTTTTGAATTAAAATACAACATTTTTCACTATTCATTAAAAAATGAACTTTATCAAGAAAATACCAAAAATTTACACAAAGTCAATTTTGATGTCCCGATTCTGAACAAGAATTTTATTTTGTCCAAGATAATGTATAAGCGTGACCAAAACTATATTTAATGATGGTTCACCATCAAAAGGCAATAGGTGGACCTTTAGTGAAAATTAGAGTATATATTCCTAAAATTTAATTCTTTTCGTATTTTAAGCCTTTATCCTTTATTGGATAAATGTAAAAACATTTAACAAAATATATAATCATATTTTAGTTATTCCTATTCATTCCCGCCAACACAATGGCTACGTTTTAACTACCATTTAAAATAATATTATTTTATTGCTAGTGTGCAATATAATATTTCAAAGAAACTCTTTGTTGCGTATCGGGTACGCTATCAAACATAGTAACCCCTTTAAAGTAAAATTAATATTTAATTAGCAAATATTAATAAATATGATAACATTTTATTCTTTATTTACCTGGGATGTTACAATATAAAACAAAAATTGATGTATGATTGTATTTTCATAATAAAATTAAGGATTTTTTTAATGATAATGGTTTCCAAAAACATAATAGAGATTGACTTTGAAAATAGGTAAGATTTAGTGAAATTCCCTTGGGTCGGGTTGGAATTTCGGATACAATTTTGTACATTACATTAAAAATGTGTTACCATCCAAAATATATGGAGATATTTTGTTTGGTAAACAGATATATAACCAAAATACCTAATTTTTGATGAGTATTTAATTATACCCAGTTGTTTAATTTGGGTAATTGGACAATAAATTTAACCAGAATGAAAATGGAAGTTTTGGTGGAAAACCCCTTACATTAAGTCTAAATCTGTTCTGATCACGAACATAAGCTCCTATAATATTAAAATATACTTATTAATAACTTATTTCAAAACCTATTTGTAATTTATTTAGTTTATCATATTTCTTTTTTACTTCATTTATGACCTTAGTTATATGTTATTATATTGAATTTCATCATTCTGGAGTGTGTGTTTTCTTTATTTCCATTATCAGTTCACTTGTTCTTAATTATTGGAGTGGAATGGATGTAAATCAGTAGAATAGAAATAACATATAATTTATGAACATCCAGAAGTGTTAGAGATCATTTATATTATGTGGTAACATGGAATGAGGATGAATCATTCGATGATGTATTTATATCATTCAATTAGATTATTTTGCAGTATTTGGATTATTTGGAACCAGTTTGGTCATATGATTTATTAATATGTATTTATACTAGTTCATAAATCTTAATTAGGTTATAAAACATATATTAAAGTAACTTTAAACCATATAAATGGTTTCATTTCTGGTAATGATGTTTAAATAGAAGAATTAATCTCCATCATCAATGAAGGTTATAAATTGGAACCTCATGGACATTGATTTCGTTTATAAAAATAAAAGGGAGGGTTAGAATATTGATGATGGTTCTTCCATTCACATGATATAACTTAATTATAAAGATGATTCTATATTTATAATTATCATTTGGAAAAAGGAGTTGGATATAGGATAAGAAAAGAAGATAAATCAAAATGAGACTCAATGAAAAATAAATGTGTTTTACCTCTTGAAATAACCTTCTAGAGAACCACCTTAGGGGAAGGGTATTGGCCATTTTGCAAGACCTGGAGCTTCCCGGATGTGGGTAGTGACTGGTTTAGTGTAATTGTTCTGAGATTTGAGAATATTCAAGGCTTAGAGGAGTTAATAGAAGATGGAGGGGGTATAGTGGAAGAGATTATTAAATTTTGAATATTAAATTCATTATTTTATTATTTCTCTCTAGACAACCAATATAGAATTTTCATGTGACCCGTAATAGTAAAAGGTGCTTGTTTGTTTGAACTAGGTGGACTTACATCCCTTTTGATGTCATAAATAGTGTATTTAACTAATAATTTTTATATACGGTATTTTATTGTATTTCATTATTCTTCAAAAATTCACGAATTTTAGAAAAATCCCAAAAATTCACCCAAACCATTTTTTGACATGTAGAATATAAAAATGAACTCAATTTTTCAAAAATAATTTTCTAAATATTATTAATTTCATTTTTGAATAAAATCAATGTTAATTCAAAAAACATCAATTTTAATGTTCTAGTTTTTTTATCTAACATTGAAAAATTAATTAAAATCCCATTATCTTATTACCTAAATAAAATTAAATATAATTATTATTTACTATTCATAATAGTCATATTACTATTCATATTACTATTCATAAGGGTATTTTACTAATCACTAAATATCATTTTTTTATCAGACTCCAAATGACTTACTGATCACAAATCTAGATGACTATTTTTTGAAATTAATAACATTGAAGAGGAAATGTTTTTTTAATGGATAGATTATAAAATGCATTCAATATTCACATTCAAATCCTTGGGGTGTTACCATAGTAGCCTCACACAATTGGAATTCCAAAAAATCCATGTCAAGTCTTGAAATATTTTCAAATATACTTTTATCCAACATTTGGATACATATGTGGGAACCGTAAGATATATATAATACCAAATTTCCCGATATTTATAGATTCATCAAGATAATGAATGAATTTTTTTATTCCCCTATATTTTTGGTGATGTTACTTATATAGACTCCATTATAGTTTGATACAAATCATAATACTTTGTTTTCCTTTCCATCTATCTGGATCTGCTTCATATTAAAAGGAAGGCTCTCAAATGAATTAGGCTTTTTATGAGTCATGTGAATAATTTCCCAATTCATCATTTTCAAATTAAACATAAATACCATAATATATTCATGACCCATGACAGGTTTTTCTTGGAAAATGTTAGTAAAAACCAGAAATAACACATCTCATTTTTGATCATGTTATAATTAGAAATATACCATAAAAAAGGATAGGGAAGTGATAATTGCATGTGATTAATGGGAAAATATTATTGTAATTCAATTCGCAATATTTCTAAGAATTAAATGATTCCAATATTTAGGAAAAAATGAGGCCCAGTTGACATCAACCCTCCATTACTTCCTCTAAAAAATGATTTTGATATCTTAGGTGCCCCTTATCTCACCTTCTCTTAAAAGATAAACTTATGGTGGGAAATATTTTTATATTCATAAAATTGTTCATATTTCATTTAAACCTCATTAGTCATGTATGATATAGGGAATAATTTATCATATATGGCATCGTAAAAATATTTCTCATATAGATTCAACACATCTTTCCTAGCAATGATCCTAGGTGCTCCAAAAATAGGTCTTGAAAAATCATATAATTCTTATTTATGACATTGGATAAAGAACAATTTTAGTACTTTTTTGTATAAATATTGAAAATAAATTTTATTTTGTATATAATAATCATACATTATTTTACCAAAACCAAATATCAGTAACTATTATCTACACAATATCATGATTATTGAACATTTTAGTGTAAATTACAAATATCCCCATTATCATATCCACTTGTTAATCATGAAATGTTTTTTAGGGTTTTCGATGGGAAAAATTATAAACTAAATTAAATCATAGTTCCATTATCTATTGATTTAAATCCCCTATCCTAAAATATCAAAACTATATTTCCTCACTATTTTCCCCTTAGTTACTCTATGTCCAACATTATACATAAACTCTTGATGTGAACTCGTTTATTTTTTTTCTAAAGAATAAACTAAAAATTCCAAGATAATTGAAGCACCCCGACATGGGTAGGTCAATCACTTTGGGCTATGTTTGATTTAAAATTAAATAGTGGATGATTTTATGAAAAATATATATATTTCTAGGATTATATATATCTGTGTGTGTGTGTGTCTGAATATTACCCATTTTATCTTAATTACATTCTTTTCATTATTAAATATATTTAAATAAGTGTTTTGAAATATCATAGATAATGATTACACTTAATCAAATTTATTTTCAGTATTTCTTGAATTCTTGTTAAATCATTAATTATTGTGATCATAAAAATAACCATGATTAAATTATCCCGGAACAAAAAACAAAAATATAATAATGTGGTTTGATTTTGAACATATACTCATGGTTATTTTATCTACTGGTTAATAAAATGACTATCGAACTATCGAAAAAACACCTAGAAATAACACATTCTTTATGTTGTATCTTCCCACTCATCCACCCATGTACCACTTAAATTTTATTCCCATAGGCTTCAAACATTAATTTCTATTATTTTCCTTTGAGATCCATCAATAACATAAACATTTACTCTCACAAAATTGATGATAACCAAAGTATTGGCGAAGTGGATTACATAAAAAAATATTTTGAGCACACATGCCCTTATATAATGATTGGAGGGATAACAAAAAGGAAATTAATTAAATTTATTTTCATAAAATAAATGAGAAAAATTAAAAAAAATCTCGTCTCATGATCATCCACTTACACGCAATGAATTATTAATTTAATAAAAATAAAATTCAATGATAATTTTTATTGTTTAATATAAAATATGGAAATTTTAATTTTTTAACTTCATTAATAAATAATATATTTTATCTCAATTATAATCTGAACTTTCTTAATATTCTAACCCATTATAATTTTAAATAAATTAAATAATTTTATAAAAAAATGACTATTCACAATATGTGTACCTTGGGGGAAAATGGTGACTTCCCCACGTGTATTAAATTCATATACCATTTACTCATATGTTATATGAAATAAATTAAATATCATTTAATTTCATGTAATGTATTTAGTCACAAGAACACATGGTATTTTTGTAGTTTGTTATTTTTAAATGGGCATAGATTAAGGATTTTACAATAAATTATATACACTGTGAGGTTCTAAATGATATATAGATATTAATTTGGAATATAAAATATATATATATATAACCCATCACATGTCATGTACAAAGTCAAATAAATGGCACACAAAATACAAGATGATATGGTTTTTGAAGTTTGATTAATTGATTAATAATTGTATATAATTTTATAATATACAATTTATGTAATATCCATCTTCATGTCATGACATTTCAAATCATTTATCTATGGAAAATTCCTAGGTAATTAGTGTCAAACATTTAATAAAAAAATATTTTAGTACATAGTGTGTACATTGGTCATATGGCATGTGGACTCTATGATACATGATCTATAGTCGTGAAGGTCATGCAACAAAATACAATTCTTATCTTTTACTAAATGACAGCATGTAGTGTTTGAATGTTACACATTGTGGACTACATCTGATCATGGTCTAGTATGGTATGTCAACACATAGTGTATTTAAATACACACCTTGTCTAAAAGATTTAAATGGATCAAAATAATTCCTAATAAATTCATGGTTCATTAAAAATGGTTACATGGTGTGTACCAATGGGTTACATGGATTGTACTCTTTATTCATCTATATAAATTCCTTAGGATCTTCGAATGATTTCCTTAACTTATTTTTATTCATATAATTAATTGATTCCTATTACACTAGTGATAAATAAGAGAAATAATAAAGGGTCCACTGATTTTAATTAATGAATAATCAATACATAATTTAAAACTAATGATAAATTAATAATAAATCATTGATCATTAAATAAATATATACAATTATTAGACCTCTCTAATACCACATAATGGTTATAAGTGTAAGAAAATAACTAGATAGTTTATTCCCAACATCTATATTTTCTATACTCAATTATTTATCTGTAATGTAAATCAACAATATATATCATGAACAAAAAATTTGAATCACGCAATAATTGGTTTGAGAAAGTTAGAAACATAATGTAGGATCATTTCCAATTATGTATAGTCAATTTAAAAAATAGCTTATTATGAAATCATTTTTTATTATTGAATTTGAAAATGTATCTACATCATATCATATGTTTTTATATGAATCAACTGTATATTTTTCTCTAGTGATGATCAACACTTGCTCAAAAAACATTAAATGTTGTGGTATAAATATATGGGATCCAGTGTAGTAGATCCTAACACATGTATTATTCGTATTAGATTTTTCTAAGAATCAATTCATGTATGATTCTCCTTTTATCACTTGATTTTATATTTTTTAGCAGGTGGAATACTCTCCATTATATAGAGAATTATTTTATAAAGTTCTTCTCTAGGAATTTTTGAGATCTTATGTTGATGGTGTGGTAAAATTTCAAAACAAATATCCATCCTTAATAAATAATGTTATTATTTTAATATAAAATATGGTTACAAAATAAAAATTTGAAATTTGAACTTATTATTTCATCAAATTTGTGGAACCCCACATCAATTAAAACATTCTTATTATTATTTATTTACATTCAGAAGTCACATGAATAAAGTTTTTTATTTATTCAAATAATATAAATTATATATTATTTATCAAATTAAAAATTTAAACATTGTCTACTATTCCTGCAAAATATTTATAAATACTTGAATAATTATTCATTATTTAACAGATAAATATCACTATATTATTTTGTGATAATGAAATAAATATTAAATTATCTAAATAAAAAATAAAAGAATGATACATATTATTCTCACATAATATTATATATAATAACAAATGATAAAATATATATGATCACTAAATGTTTAATAATTAATAAACTATTTACAATAATAATATTTATTCAAGAATTTAAATAATAAATAATATTTTTATTTAAATAAGGTTATGGATATAATTACATTTGACTATTTACACCCCTTTCTCAGTTTCATTCGGTGAATCAAACCAAAGTCTAAGGTTATCATCTAGAAACGCACCATTTCACTCTTAGAGAAATAATTTAATTCTAAAAATTAAAAACATCATATTTATTCTTAATGTGTCATATAATAACTTTATCATTTTTTCTCAAATCATGTACGGTCCATGTTGGTTCCATTAACCTATGTTTTTTATGTCTCTTTCATTGATATTCCATAAATTGAACATGCATACAGATCACCATGGCCAAGGATTTATTTAAGAAATATCATTCAAATTAATGGGATTGATATATAAACATATATTCAAGAAAAAAAGAAAAAATAATTTCCCACAAAATTCATTATAAAATATTACTCGTGTCCACCCAATATATGATTCATTATCATGATAACATTTCGTTATAGTTTTCATTAAAACATAATGTATTAAATTTATAATATCTATTAATAATAATCTTTAATATTATGGGTGAAAACATTAATAGGTAGATAAAAACAACTAAGGAAAAAAATAAATGTGTATTTATTATCAGAATGTCTCTTTTTCATAATTTCTTACAACAGAAATTACTAAGGGTGTTCACCCTGAGATGGTGGCTCAATGTCTATTTTGTCTCCACCCATATAATCGTGTATCATTGTTTCCCATCAAAATAATTTATATGGATATATAAAATATAATTATAAATATTATTTTTTCACTTATAGAGTATTATAATTGCATGTAACTATTATGAACTTTCATTGTGGCAGATACTCTTAGGAAATTATCATATACTATGTCACAGAGAAGGAAAATATTGATGAGATAATTAGTCTATTATTATTCAAAACTATAAATATTGATAATCATTAAATACATGAAATTATAGAAATGGTAACCAAATCCAAAAAACTGAAACTACTTATTTATTCCTCAAATTCATTCTTTCTGTCATCCATGAAATATTGCGATTAAAAACTAAAATTGTCACTTTGTCGAGCCGGTAATCCAAGCACACTTTGTAATGATATTTCATATTTTTTCCATGTAAACTGAATAGAATGATTAATTGTTTTACTTTTATTGTAATATAATATTTACATACTAATTTTGTGATTTTATTATATTAATATTTTTATTGTGTGTTTATAAATGTATGAATAACAATGAAATTCTCTGAAATATTTGATACCTATATTGGGACCAAAAAATTACTCTCTGTAATGGCCTTGTTTTGTAGGTAATTATGATTATGTTTCCTCACAAAGATAATCATGTAAATTAATAATTTTTAACTTGTGTAAATTTTCTCTATAATTCTTGAAGAGTAGAAAATAGGAGAGAAGTATTTAAAGCATAGAAGTCATAACACTTTTATAAGTGAATTTGAGTATCTTTTCCATGGAATAGAATGTTAAGTATGGTGTAAGAATTTAAATGAGTAAAATTTAGTTGTTTTTGATTAATTAAAGATGTGAAGACATATATGTTATACTTTAAAACAAAATAAATTTTTTCAATAACCTCTAATGTTCAGATTAATTTAAGAAAATTTGAGGAACTTTATATTAGATAGTTAAATCTTTGTGACACTTAATTAAAAACATCTCATGTATAATTCATTTAGAAAATGAAAATGTATAAATTTTTACCCAATATTGAAAAGAATATATCAATGTTGTACTCTATTTTACCTAATCTATTACATAAATATGAGAAATAAATACATCAAATTAAGCACCCATAACACATATAATTTATTTTTAAATTAAATATTATGTATAAACATTCAACGTATATATATGATAAATTTATGAGGGTTATTGAGTTTAATTGTAGAAATAATTCCATTATATAATAAGTAATTAATTTATGGAACTATATGGAATTTGAAAAATAATATCTTTGTGAAAATGATAAATATAAAAAATCAAATGATAATATTTTTTAAATTCTAATATAATGTATCTTTTTATCTCAATCATAGATGGAACACATAATATATTTCTAAAATATAGAATTCAATATTCACAACTGGTATCTTCCATCATTCCATAATTCACATTATTAATATTATTCTTAAAAAATTCATCATCATATAGAGAACATTTTATATTTTTCACTAAATATAGTTTTTATTATTATTGAATGGATTTGAATCGACACTTCTATAATAATGGATATATTTATCATTACTATATCCATGAACATATAATCCATCTCAATATATAATATTTAAGAACTACCTTAACTTTATTACTCAATGCATATAATAAATTACATTCTCTTATTGTGTGGTATTTTATTGAGAAATCAGAATCCTTGAGATCATATTTCATCTCCACTACCTCATCAGTAACTCTTTCATCCAAAATATACATTTCAAAAACGTATGGTTAATATATCTCCCTTATATTTTATTATGGATGTTATTTTTCTACATATTCAATGAATAGATTACATATATAAACTCAATATCAATGATTGGATACTTCTACTCATGATTCTCTAAATTCCATGATACATATGCAATAAGTTTATAATTTTTCATAACAACATAACTATGTACCGAATTTGATGCATCATTATATATCAAAAAAATATAATTTTCAAATAGTAGGTAATGAATCATATCATTAAAAAAATATCCTAATCAACTCATCATAAAATTCTTCAAATTTATTTTTCTCTATTATCATTAACCATTTATGTGTATGATTAGTTAATGGGTTTTACAACAAGGAATATTTTTGGGAGAATCAGCATTAGTAACCTTCCAAAGTAATGATAATACATACATTTGTTATGTTTATTAATGTATGTTGTTATATGACCTCATATTTATTGGTAATATTACCCAATATTTAATTCTTAGATAAAATATTTCTACTAAAAGAAACATCAGGATTTCTGAATTCATAGTTGATAAATTTTCAATATAATAATTTTCTTCTAATATTCTAAAGAATTATTTTCCTGGGATTCTCATTTTCCCCATGTCCCTTATAGTACATCATAATATATTCATTTAATATTGTACAAAAAATTATCAAGATATTCATTTAATATGTAACTCATTAAATACATAATAATAAAGGTTAAACTAGTTAATCAATGTGGAATTACATTTAACTCATTAATCCCATACCTCATGAGGAATGTTATCTATGGAATGTCTTCCTTAAATATAATTTATGCTACAAATAATAGTTAAAAATGTTGTATAAGTATCAATAATTGTGATATTGGTTGAATAGGTAATAGAATTTAGTAAAATGATAGTATTTCATTATTATAATACAGTTCATTTACAAAGAATAAATTCATATTTTAATGGATTTGAATTTCATGTTAATAAAGTGAATATAGTATCAACATTGTGGGACACTTGGGAAAGTAAACTCTTTATCCCAAAACTCTTGTAGTTGTATCTTTTTCTACATTAATTACTGTGTCTCTATTTTATAGAGAGTCACTGTTATTGTTCTTCAATTAGGTATAAACTAAATGAAGAAAATTGTCTTGTCCCACTGGAGGTTGTCTATGTAATTCCACTAAAATTCATCAATGTATTCATATATCATAGGTGCATCGTCAATTTATGATTACTTTATTCATAAACACATTTTTATTTTCCTATTCATTAAAATATCATGTAGATGTGATACTGGAGGTGGATATTGATATCAATCATATTATGAAGTCCCCTCACTAAATATAATTATTTCCAATTCATCATCATGAATCATAATTTTCATAATCATGTAAAAACTTTTTGCATTATATTTTTTAATTCATTCAATAAAAAGTATTATGTTGAATTCATTCATGTGAATTGTAAAAAACGCATTAAATATAGATAATTTATGTGACATAATGGAGACTTCTAGACACATCCTAATTATAGTTATACATCAACTAAGATTTTTTAAAAATAATACCCTTTATAAGGTTAATGGGAAATATAATATTTTCATTGAGAAAATGGTTGATAAAAAAGAATGAAAACAAATCAAATCAAAAAAAATTGAAAATTATTTTCTACATGAATAAATTACCTTTAAACACATCATTGGGTACATCCTTAATGGATGTAGGGATTATATAAACATTTCCATCTGGCTGTGGATACTTTTGTGGCATGTTCCCTTGATGCTTGGGGAATTTATGTGATTAATTACCCATTTAATTGTAGATGAATAAGTTGAAATAATTTATCAATTTCTTCAACATTATTTCATAATTTATTTGAACGTTATCATTTCACTTGTAAAAAACAATCATTTCGTTATTCCATTTTATAGAATTTTTTTCCAAAAATTCCACATCACCGAATTTTCATTTTCTTCTTCTTTTTCTTCTTTTATTAATTTATTACCATTTTATTGGTAGTGCAATTACTTTTTCATCCCACGATCCCACATTAATATTTATTATCTATTGAATTCCTTCTCTTTTTTGATGGATCATAAAACTATTTCATCATATTATAAAAATTATTTGGAGACCATCAATCATGAGAGATTAGGATAAAGACCATCACACTAATGATCAATTATTTTATTTGTGTATATTATGTAACATATATAATAACTAGATAATTTTGTAATATAATTCTCAATTCCTGCTACACATTCATCTAACCTATTATTAAATCTAATGAATATTCTATTCATTCTAGTTTTTTAGTCACAAGAGATATATTTATCAAAGAATATATCTTATAAAAATATATATTCAATATGCTTTATTTTTTCTTCTTGTATGTATTTGGTATCAACTAATTCCATTTATCATCGTTACCCAAGGAATAATATACCATAAGAAAAACTATTCATTTTTTATCACACCCCTTGGAAATAAATATCTTTTCAAGGGACATAATCAATTTGGTAGCGCCCACATGTTTAGTAGTCCCATTTATGGATAAGGTTATCTATATCATAAATTGATCCAACATAAGAAAATTATGTTTTGGAAAATATGGTTTCTCAATTCGTGAATGGTTTTTTTCATAACCTACTTAAACTACTAAAATATATCCATTATCTACTCATTTACTATACCATTTTCAATGGAATTATCTGAATGGAAATATCTAAATTGTCCATGCATCTTAAATCCCCCCATTCTTCCAATAACCATTTATACCCCATTTAATATACATTATTTTCTACTAAAATTATATATTTTAAATCATAACAAATGATTCAAAATCTAAATTAATAGTTATCATATATTGAAAATATATGAATTTTAAATTTCATAATCATAAACCTAATTTATTGGCTGATATCATTATTTTCATATCCTTTATAATTGTATGTTATGTAATTTTGAATAATCCAAAAATTACCCCCCATTTTTTTCAAATAAATTTTGCAGTAAGACCTATTATTATGAACCAGGTGATGATCGATTGAAATCTCATTGCACTATTTTTAGTTCTATTTCCCATGTGTAAAACTCTTGCATAACCACATACAATTTTTGTATCCCTATAGGGATTTATTTCTAAGAAAATGTATATTTTATTCCTTAATAATTATTATGAATTTAATTTTATTCTTTTCACTAAATTTTAAATATGTAACTATTCCCTAATAGTTATTTTGCTAAATCTAATTACATTTAATTATAATAAACATTTAATGATAGAAACTAAAATTTTTTGACCTCATTGGCATATATTTGGGGGATATTTTATTACTTTGGAATAGTTAAAATGGGTTAGATCCCAAAGGACAAATCTATTTGTTAATCAGGAAAATACATATACATACCTGATACCCATTTTATATTGGGTATATAATATAAAACATTGTAATAAATATCATTTGACATCACATAACTCTATAAAATAATTCAAATTCATTATTTGGGGAAAGGTACCAAAATAAGAGTGGGCTTAAATTTATATTAAGGGTTTGTAAATCAGAATCTATCATGATTAAATAAGGAATAATCAATATGTAATGTGTCACGACCCGTCCTCGGGGCCCGTGCCGTGACTACCCCAAGCCCACCTTCCATAGGCCAGGGGCTGGCGACTAGCACCAAGGCGTAAATCCCAACAAAAAGGGAAGGCATTGCCTTTGAAAAGTAAACAAGCACCACAGAGTAAGCAAGTGGAAAAGTAAACACTAAGTAAAACTGTAACAGGCTGTGCTGAAAGTGAAAGGGGCCGGAAATACAAGCCCAACTGTAAAGTACAACTGAAAGGGAAAAACAGAAACTGAAAAGAAAAGCCGCAGCGTCGAGCCGTCCTCTGGAAGTCCCACCTGAAGGGTGGGTACAGATAGCCTCCACAGCTCCTCGTTCCAGCCGTCCACTCCGAGTACGTCCCGCCCAGTGGTCCACCTCTAGGTACCGTCCTGCTCTGCACGCCTCCACCTCGATCAGCGCTGCCTGTCGTCTGCAACCAACACCACGAAGTGCGGGCATAGCCCGTGCAGGGGTGAGTATAAGCTACTCAGTAGGGACCCCGAGACCCCAGAAGGTCTCCCAGAATCCACAAAGGATAATCCACAAAGGAAAGATACAAACACGACGTATCATCTGACACAGCTTAGGTATATGCCCATACATATACCTAAGTCATCAATTCCCGATTGGCTCCAACGTCTGAGCCTAAGCACAAACCAGTCCACACAGGAAAGAAAACGTATACCCACACAGGATAGAACAACACAATCCACAAAGGAGAGTAAACAGTAAATCCACACAGGAAAACTCAACAGATAACTCTCATAGGTATATGCCCATACATATATCGAAATTATCAGGTAACCCATCTCAATCAAGAGGAAACACAAGGATCATTGACTCAGCTCAAACCATGATTTTCATTATCAAAAACGGAACTGCTGAAGAGCCCCATCTCTGAAGTGCACATTGGTCCTGTCACGACTCCGAGGTACTTCTCACTAACCTAAGACTGCTGAGGTACTCCTCCTATCGAGTACCGCGGGTCTGCTGCCAACTACCGGGCTCTCCGTTCGCTGAGGGTCCGCTGCCAAATACCGGGCGCTCACCCAAATAGCCTACAGAGGCACTCCTCCAGTCGAGTACCACGGGTCTGCTGCCAACTACCAGGCTCTCCGTCCGCCGTGGGTCTGCCGCCGAATACCGGGCGCTCCGTCCACTGGGCTAGTCGACTCACTCCAAGTCGAGTCAGTCGAGCAGTCTTCAGGTCTCAGCCGGCTACACGGTCTCCGTACTCTGTATGCTCGTCTCCAGTATCGCGGGTCTACCGCTACAACCAAGCTCACCACCTCTATCGAGTAAAACAGAAGATTCAGCCCACACAGGTATACTTCTTCGTATGACGATAAAGATGATCACTGAACCATCTATGTCGTCGGGCCCACGAAGGATCGATAGGTACTAACCCCCGAAGTGACCCACACAGGATCGGACCCACACAGGATCGGGCCCACGCAGGACCTGTGGCACTGGTCCACGTAGGATTGCTGAGTGCAGTAGTCGTCGCAGTCCACTGAGGATCTCTGCACAGTCGTCGTCGCAGTCCACTGAGGATCTCTGCACGGTCGTCGTCGGAGTCCACGGAGGATCTCTACACCGTCGTCGCCGCAGTCCACTGAGGATCTCTGCACGGTCGTCGTCGGAGTCCACGGAGGACCTCTGCACAGTCGTCGCCGCAGTCCAATGAGGATCTCTGCACGGTCGTCGTCGGAGTCCACGGAGGATCTCTGCACCGTCGTTGCCGCAGTTCACTGAGGATCTCTGCACGGTCGTCGTCGGAGTCCACGGAGGATCTCTGCACAGTCGTCGCTGTCGGAGAAGCAGTAGTAGCCAACACTAGGGTTCCCGCACACAGCAAGCTCGTTCGGGAGGGTCCGCTCCACGAGCCGAGAGGCTGATACATCAACTGACACAAATTCCAAAGTTAAGGTATCCAAAAGTTCCGTATCGTCAACAGGAACTCAACGTCGCAGACGGCGCGTCAATCAGACGCCCGGTCTGAGAGTTATTGGTTTTTTCGTCCCAGGGGCCCGGTTGGTTTTTAAGGCAGAACCAACCCGACCGTACTCCACCTGCGTCCAAACCTCGGGCAGAGTGTTCCAAAATATCCATCTCACTTAGAGGAATTCAATGAAACAGACGGCGCGTCAATTGGACGCCCGGTCTGTTAGTTATTGGCCTTTCCGTCTCACACCCACCCTGGGAAACTTCCCAGGAGGTCACCCATCATGATCACTGCTCTAGGCCAAACATGCATAACTACGGAGTTTTAACTACGTAGGCTCCCGAAAAGGAAGGTGCACCTTGAGTATAGTATACCGAAACGACCGTCTCGATCCAAGGATCGCGTTGCCGCTGACGGCGCGTCGTTCGGAGGCTAGTAGCTCAAGTTACGGGTGTTTGAACGAAAACCGTCCGAAGACGGGGGTCCGGGCCCGGGCCGACCCGGGCCGACCCCCCCCCCCCCCCCCCCGAGCGTCGGCCGCACTGGGTCGACCCGAACCGGTCCGACCCGGTCGGACCGGCCTGGCCCGGTTCGGCATAGCGGCCGAATGGCCGAGGCACGCGGGGCGCCGCCCCCCGCGGCCAGGTGGTGCCCCCCCCCCCCCCCCCCGCGTGGGGCCGCGTTGAGTCGGGACGCGGATTCAGCCGCGTCCGAGGGCACCGGACCCGCGCGGCCGCGGGTGCCGTCGCCGCCGCGCTGAGTCATGGCGGCCTGTCCGGCGGCGCGCCGGGGCGCCGCTGCTCCCGGCTGCCGGCGCCGCCGCGCCGGCGACCCGCGCCGCCGGCGAGTTCCGCGGTCCACCGGGCGCTCCGTCCACTGAGGTTCTACTGCCAAATACCGGGCGCTCACCCAAATAGCCTACAGAGGCACTCCTCCAGTCGAGTACCGCGGGTCTGCTGCCAACTACCAGGCGCTCCGTCCGCCGTGGGACTGCCGCCGAATATCGGGCGCTCCGTCCACTGGGCTAGTCGACTCACTCCAAGTCGAGTCGGTCGAGCAGTCTTCAGGTCTCAGCCGGCTACACGGTCTCCATACTCTGTACGCTCGTCTCCAGTATCGCGGGTCTACCGCTACAACCAAGCGCACCACCTCTATCGAGTAAAACAGAAGATTCAGCCCACACAGGTATACTTCTTCGGATGACGATAAAGATGATCACTGAACCATCTAAGTCATCGGACCCCCGAAGGATCGATAGGTACTAACCCCTGCAGTGACCCACACAGGATCAGACTCACACAGGATCGGGCCCACGCAGGACCTGTGGCACTCGTCCACGTAGGATTGCTGAGTGCAGTATTCGTCGCAGTCCACTGAGGATCTCTGCACAGTCGTCGCCGCAGTCCACTGAGGATCTCTGCACGGTCGTCGTCGGAGTCCACGGAGGATCTTTGCACCGTCGTCGCCGCAGTCCACTGAGGATCTCTGCACGGTCGTCGTCGGAGTCCACGGAGGATCTCTGCACAGTCGTCGCCGCAGTCCACTGAGGATCTCTGCACGGTCGTCGTCGGAGTCCACGGAGGATCTCTGCACAGTCGTCGTTGTCGGAGAAGCAGTTGTAGCCAGCACTAGGGTTCCCGCACACAGCAAGCTCGTTCGGGAGGGTCCGCTTCACGAGCCGAGTGGCTGATACATCAACTGACACAAAGTCCGAAGTTGAGGTATCCAAAAGTTTGGTATCGTCAACAGGAACTCAACGTCGCAGTAGGCGCGTCAATCAGACGCCCGGTCTGAGAGTTATTGGTTTTTTCGTCCCAGGGGCCCGGTTGGTTTTTAAGGCAGAACCAACCCAACCGTACTCCACCTGCGTCCATACCTCGGGCGGAGTGTGCCAAAATATCCGTCTCACTTAGAGGAATTCAACGAAACAGACGGCGCGTCAATTGGACAACCGGTCTGTTAGTTATTGGCCTTTCCGTCTCACACCCACCCTGGGAAACTTCCCAGGAGGGCACCCATCCTGATCACTGCTCTAGGCCAAGCATGCTTAACTACGGAGTTTTAACTACGTAGGCTCCCGAAAAGGAAGGTGCACCTTGAGTATAGTATACCGAAACGACCGTCTCGATCCAAGGATCGCGTTGCCGCTGACGACGCGTCGTTCGGAGGCCAGTAGCTCATGTTACGGGCGTTTGAACGAAAACCGTCCGAAGACGGGGGTCCGGGCCCGGGCCGACCCCCCCCCCCCCCCCCCGGGAGTCGGCCGCACCGGGTCGACCCGAACCGGTCTGGTCCGGCCGGGGCGCGGCCCGGCCGGTCGGACCGGTCTTGGCCGGTTCGGCCGAGCGGCCGAACGGCCGAGGCACGCGGGGCGCCGCCCCCCGCGGCCAAGTGGTGCCGCACCCCCCCCCCCCCCCCCCCCCGCGTGGGGCCGCGTTGAGTCGGGACGCGGATTCAGCCGCGTCCGAGGGCACCGGACCCGCGCGGCCGCGGGTGCCGTCGCCGCCGCGCTGAGTCACGGCGGCTTGTCCGGCGGCGCGCCGGGGCGCCGCTGCTCCCGGCTGCCGGCGCCGCCGCGCCGGCGACCCGCTCCGCCGGCGAGTTCCGCGGTCCACCGGGATCGCTCCGGTGGTCCGATTTTTTTCCCGCCTGCGCCGTTGCTCCTCCCGGGACTCGTCCTTCACTGCGGAATCATCAAACATCCGTTGCGGCACGTTTCGTTGTCGCCCGTCAAATCCGCACAAAAAGAAGAACGACGGAGGGTCGTCGGGCCGTGTTCATTTGGCCCGCACCCTCCGCGTTAGAGACAAACAACCGGGAGAAATTTGTTCAACACATGAACGCATATCCGAAACAATTTTTAATGAAATAAAATTGTTTCATTAACGGGTTCCTCATTTGAACGAAAAAAAACAATTTTAATAAAATAAAATTGTTCAATTTAAACTGGTTCTTTAATTTTTAAAGAACGTTCACAGGAATAAAGAGGGGTATTCCAAATTATAAAATCCCTACCTCGTCGATCGTCGCGCGCGGGCGTTCTTCGCGGAAAAGCTCGTCGCGGAAGAGAGGGATCGTCACGTCGTCGCGGGGAGGCGTCGCGTCGTCGCGGAATCCGGTGTTGAGTCGACAAACTCAAGCAGCCGATCGAAGATCTGTCGCGGAGGAAGAGACGTCGCAGAAGAACGTTGTCGGCGATGCGGATCACGGCGTCGCGTCGTAGATTTTAGGGTTCGGCGTTCTTCGCGTTCTTCGCTTTCTTTGCGAAGGAGGAAGAAGAAAGAAGAATTCTGTCTCAACGAGTAATCCCCAAAAGGTTTTGGTTGGTCTTATTTATTAATATGCCAACACACGAAAACAGGTTAAGAAACGATTGAATTAATTCGTTGAATTAATTCAACGAAAGAAACAGCCCATTTAATTCACGAAATAAACCGCCCAATTAAATGGTATGTTATGATTTTAAGAAACGCGTCAGTTGACTTTCATTAAGACGGGTTTTCACGGGTGCGTTTCTTAGCGGAAAGAAACGGCGGGGCTCGTGCGGGCCCCACCTCACAAATATCCTACCAAGGGGGTAGGATATTTCTGGATAGCATCCTATCCAGTTCAACTAAGTTCAAGCCGCCTTTAAGTGGCTTCAAGTGGCTTCCAAGTGGCTTATGTGAAATAAAATAATGTTGTCGCAAAATTATTTTATTTTTTTAACTTTAAGCATGAAATTTAAAAACCACACCCAAGAAAACGCAACTCCGGAAGAGGCGTTTCTAAGCGAATACCGGCGCTGCGATTTCATCGGTGCCCTCAGAATTTGATTCCGGGCACCAGTTCAAAAGTTAGAAAAACCCGCTCGTCTGTTCACTGAACGTACCCGAGCCAAACTTCGGAAATGATTCCGGGCACACCGGGCCTCGGAATCAGGTGCCATCAGAAACTGCGCTCTTGTAAAATTCCAAAGAAAATTAAGAAAAAAATTTCCTTGAAATTTATGGGTCTTTACATTACTCCCACCACAGGGCTTTACGTCCCCGTAAAGCTTCAACACAAACTAGGGATACAAAGGCGGTACTGAGCACACATCTGAGCCTCCCGCTCCCAAGTGCTCTCTTGGAGGTTCCCGTGCTGCCATCTGCTGCGCACGAGAGGAATCGATCACCCACGTAGGACTGCTCCTGTCGATCCTCTATCTCCATCGGGACCTCTGTAAAAGTCACCTCATCATCCATGTCTAGCTCCACATGGTCAATGATGTGCGTCGGGTCGTGCACGTATCTCCTCATCTGAGATATGTGGAAGACGTCGTGCACCCGGTGCAACTGAGGTGGCAGAGCCAGACGATAAGCCACCTCACCAAAACTCCTCAAACCACGCCGAGGTGAGACCCGCAAGAAGATGTGGTCGCCATCCTCGAACTCTAGTGGTCTCTGCGTCCTGTCAGCATAAGGCTTCTGCCGGATCTGAGCTGTAATTATCTGCCCCTGGATGACCTGGACCATCTCAGGTCCCACAAGAGCTGCAAGATTTCTTCTTTGCCGATAAGAGAAATCTGGTCTCATCCCTTGGATGAACCACCTTCTTTGCCTAATACAGTCAATCCTGACATTGATGATACTAATCCATACCAAGGATGACGTCGTAAGGCCTCGACTCTACTACCAAGAGATCCAACCGTTACTCTCGCCTCTAAGGGTTGAGTCACACTGTCGGCATCAGTGTGTGGTAACTGGGTATCCTCCAGTAGATGTCTCACAAGTGAGGGTCAAGTCAAAAGCCAAAACTGGAACCTCTTAGTGACATCACGAAAGAGGACAGGGATGAAAATATCACAAAGGTATGCGTCTTTTATTATTGCATCTCATAATACAAGACGCTACACAATAGCAACAAGGAACTAGAAGTACAAAGGACGTATACACTAGTTCTGCTCCTGTCCATCTGCTCCCAGAGCTCCATGATCGAAGGCCTCGGCTGCCTGAAGCTGAGCTCTCGCATGTTCACCTACTCCCTGTGGTCGGGGCGGACCTCCTGGTGGTGGTGGTGGAAGAGCCTCAAAGCGTCGCCCACCTCCTGCTGCTCGGCCAGCTCGTCTGCCTCGTCCGCCTCCTCCCTACGGACCGCCACGATCGAACCTCTGCCTCTGCCTGGGAGGTTTTTCACTTAACTGCTGATCATCAGCATGGCGGGTCGGACAGTCACGAGCCATGTGACCAATCCCGCCACAGGAGTAACACTGCCCACTCTCGGCACGCCTGGCTCTGACTCCACCCCGGCTCCCTCGCACAACTGAGCCTGAGTCGTGCAGTCGGCCACCGGTAGGTCTGGTCTGCCTGGAACCATGAGTCATCCGTCGGCCACCTACTGCCGAAGACTCCGCTATCTTCCGCCCTGCGGTAGGTCTCGCTGTGGACTCAGCCAGGAAGCTCTCGATCAGGAGGGCTCTCTCTAGCACTCATGCCTGGTTCGGGATGCTGAGGGAGATCATCGATGCCCTTATCTCGTGTCTCAATCCCTGCTCGAAGGTCCGGGCCCGGAAGAAGGGGTCTCGTACCATGTCTGTCGAGTACCGAGAAAGGTCAGTGAACCTCGCCGCATACTGAGCGACCGTCAAGCTACCATGCCGCAGCTGAAGAAGCTCCTGAATGCGCACCGCACGGAGGGTGGCCGGGACGAACTCTGAGCGGAAGAGGCTCTCGAAGTCCGTCCAGATGAGGGAGGCCTCATCGTGTACCTAGAGCATCAGGCTCCACCATCGCCCTGCTGCTGCGTGCAGTAGGCTCGCCGCGAGGATCACCATGAGGTCTGCTGGTGTCCTCACTAGCCTGAAAACTCGGACGACCGCCTCCAGCCAGTCCTCGGCTGCCTAGGGGTCCGACTCCCCACGGAACCTGGGTGTTCGCTGGCGCTGGAACTCATGCAGAGCTCCGAGGTGTCGTGTATCGTCAGCTTCCAGTGCTGGAAGAATCGGGGGCTCGGCGGGTAAAGGTATCGCCGGTGCCTTTGCGGTCAACGGGCCCTGTACCGAGGCCTCGTCGCTCGGTGGGCTGTCGTCGCGCTCTACTCTAGGAACCCTAGCTGGCTGCTGTCGTCGTGCCATCCTGAAAAGGAAACAAGTGCGCCACAGTTAGAACAGTATACCTGGTGAGCTGACACAAATAATCATGAAGAAAACTTGAAACACACATGCAATCAATGTTTTTGTGCATTAAGTCGGAAATCAGAAGTCAGGGTCCTGGTGTATGGATACGTCGGCCGCCGCACCAACACTGGACTCCCTGGACTGATAACCACACTCAATACGCTAAACAGTATTGCTTCACATAGAAGAAAGATCAGAGTCTGCGGTAGAACCAAACACCTCTGATACCAATTTGTCACGACCCGTCCTCGGGGCCCGTGCCGTGACAACCCCATGCCCGCCTTCCATAGGCCAGGGGCTGGCGACTAGCACCAAGGAGTAAATCCCAACAAAAAGGGAAGGCATTGCCTTTGAAAAGTAAACAAGAACCCCAGAGTAAGAAAGTGGAAAAGTAAACACTAAGTAAAACTGTAACAGGATGTGCTGAAAGTGAAAGGGGCCGGAAATACAAGCCCAACTGTAAAGTAAAACTGAAAGGGAAAAACAGAAACTGAAAAGAAAAGCCACAGCGTCGAGCCGTCCTCTGGAAGTCCCACCTGAAGGGTGGGTACAGATAGCCTCCACAGCTCCTCGGTCCAGCCGTCCACTCCGAGTACATCCCGCCCAGTGGTCCACATCCAGGTACCATCCTGGTCCACACGCCTCCACCTCGATCAGCGCTGCCTGTCGTCTGCAACCAACACCACGAAGTGAGGGCATAGCCCATGCAGGGGTGAGTATAAGCTACTCAGTAGGGACCCCGAGACCCCCGAAGGTCTCCCAGAATCCACAAAGGATAATCCACAAAGGAAAGATACAAACACGAAGTAACATCTGACACAGCTTAGGTATATGCCCATACATACACCTAAGTCATCAATTCCCGATTGGCTCCAACGTCTGAGCCTAAGCAAAACCCAGTCCACACAGGAAAGCAAACGTATACCCACAAAGGATAGAACAACACAATCCACAAAGGAGAGTAAACAGTAAATCCACACAGGAAAACTCAACAGATAACTCTCATAGGTATATGCCCATACATATATCGAAATTATCAGGTAACCCATCTCAATCAAGAGGAAACACAAGGATCATTGACGCAGCTCAAACCAGGATTTTCATTATCAAAAACGTAACTGCTGAAGAGCCCCATCTCTGAAGTGCACAGTGGTCCTGTCACGACTCCGAGGTACTGCTCACTAACCTAAGACTGCTGAGGTACTCCTCCTATCGAGTACCGCGGGTCTGCTGCCAACTACCGGGCGCTCCGTTCGCTGAGGGTCTGCTGCCAAATACCGGGCGCTCACCCAAATAGCCTACTGAGGCACTCCTCCAGTCGAGTACTACGGGTCTGCTGCCAACTACCAGGCGCTTCGTCCGCCGTGGGTCTACCGCCGAATACCGGGCGCTCCGTCCACTGGGCTAGTCGACTCACTCCAAGTCGAATCAGTCGAGCAGTCTTCAGGTCTCAGCCGGCTACACGGTCTCCGTACTCTGTACGCTCGTCTCCAGTATCGCGGGTCTACAGCTACAACCAAGCGCACCACCTCTATCGAGTAAAACAGAAGATTCAGCCCACACAGGTATACTTCTTCGGATGACGATAAAGATGATCACTAAACCATCTAAGTCGTCGGACCCACGAAGGATCGATAGGTACTAACCCCCGAAGTGACCCACACAGGATCGGACCCACACAGGATCGGGCCCACGCAGGACCTGTGGCACTGGTCCACGTAGGATTGCTGAGTGCAGTAGTCGTCGCAGTCCACTGAGGATCTCTGCACAGTCGTCGCCGCAGTCCACTGAGGATCTCTGCACGGTCGTCGTCGGAGTCCACGGAGGATCTCTGCACCGTCGTCGCCGCAGTCCACTGAGGATCTCTGCACGGTCGTCGTCGGAGTCCACGGAGGACCTCTGCACAGTCGTCGCCGCAGTCCAATGAGGATCTCTGCACGGTCGTCGTCGGAGTCCACGGAGGATCTCTGCACCTTCGTCGCCGCAGTCCACTGAGGATCTCTGCACGGTCGTCGTCGGAGTCCACGGAGGATCTCTGCACAGTCGTCGCTATCGGAGAAGCAGTCGTAGCCAGCACTAGGGTTCCCGCACACAGCAAGCTCATTCGGGAGGGTCCGCTTCACGAGCCGAGAGGCTGATACATCAACTGACACAAAGTCCGAAGTTGAGGTATCCAAAAGTTCTGTATCGTCAACAGGAACTCAACGTCGCAGACGGCGCGTCAATCAGACGCCCGGTCTGAGAGTTATTGGTTTTTTCGTCCCAGGGGCCCGGTTGGTTTTTAAGGCATAACCAACCCGACCGTACTCCACATGCGTCCAAACCTCGGGCGGAGTGTTCCAAAATATCCGTCTCACTTAGAGAAATTCAACGAAACAGACGGCGCGTCAATTGGACGCCCGGTCTGTTAGTTATTGGCCTTTCCGTCTCACACCCACCCTGGGAAACTTTCCAGGAGGTCACCCATCCTGATCACTGCTCTAGGTCAAGCACGCATAACTACGAAGTTTTAACTACGTAGGCTCCCGAAAAGGAAGGTGCACCTTGAGTATAGTATACCGAAACGACCGTCTCGATCCAAGGATCGCGTTGCCGCTGACGGCGTGTCGTTCGGAGGCCCGTAGCTCAAGTTACGGGCGTTGGAACGAAAACCGTCTGAAGACGGGGGGTCCGGGCTCGGACCGACCCGGGCCGACCCCCCCCGGGAGTCGGCCGCACCGGGTCGACCCGAACCGGTCCGACCCGGTTCGGTCCGGCCGGGGCGCCGCCCCCCGCGACCAGGTGGTGCCCCCCCCCCCCCCCCCCCCCCGCGTGGGGCCGCGTTGAGTCGGGACGCGGCTTCAGCTGCGTCCGAGGGCACCAGAACCGCGCGGCCGCGGGTCCGCGGGTGCCGTCGCCGCCGCGCTGAGTCACGGCGGCCTGTCCGGCGGAGCGCCGGGGTGCCGCTGCTCCCGGCTGCTGGCGCCGCCGCGCCGGCGAGTTCCGCGGGTCACCGGGATCGCTCTGGTGGTCCGATTTTGTTCCCGCCTACGCAGCTGCTCCTCCCGGGACTCGTCCTTCACTACGGAATCATCAAACTTCCGTTGCGGCACGTTCCGTCGTCGCCCGTCAAATCCGCACAAAAAGATGAACGACGGAGGGTCGTCGGGCCGTGTTCGTTTGGCCCGCACCCTCCGCATTAGAGACAAACAACCGGGAAAAATTTGTTCAACACATGAACGCATATACGAAACAATTTTTAATGAAATAAAATTGTTTCATTAACGGGTTCCTCATTTGAACGAAAGAAAAACAATTTTAATAAAATAAAATTGTTCAATTTAAACTGGTTCTTTAATTTTTAAAGAACGTTCATGGGAATAAAGAGGGGTATTCCAAATTATAAAATCCCTACCTCGGCGATCGTCGCGTGCGGGCGTTCTTCGCGGAAAAGATCGTCGCGGAAGAGAGGGATCGTCGCGTCGTCGCGGGGAGGCGTCGCGTCGTCGCGGAATCCGGTGTTGAGTCGACGAACTCAAGCAGCCGATCGAAGATCCGTCGCGGAGGAAGAGACGTCGCAGAAGAACGTTGTCGGCGATGCGGATCACGGCGTCACGTCGTCGTTTTTCCGATTCGGCGTTCTTCGCGTTCTTCGCGTTCTTCGCGAAGGAGGAAGAAGAAACAAGAATTCTGTCTCAATGAGTAATCCCCAAAAGGTTTTGGTTGGTCTTATTTATTAATATGCCAACACAAGAAAACAGGTTAAGAAACGATTGAATTAATTCATTGAATTAATTCAACGAAAGAAACAGCCCATTTAATTCACGAAATAAACCGCCCAATTAAATGGTCTGTTAAGATTTTAAGAAACGCGTCAGTTGACTTTCATTAAGACGGGTTTTCGCAGGTGCGTTTCTTAGCGGAAAGAAACGGCGGGGCTCGTGCGGGCCCCACCTCACAAATATCCTACCAAGGGGGTAGGATATTTCTGGATAGCATCCTATACGGTTCAACTCAGTTCATGCCGCCTTTAAGTGGCTTCAAGTGGCTTCCAAGTGGCTTAAGTGAAATAAAATAAAGTTGTCGCAAAATTATTTTATTTTTTTAACTTTATGCCTGAAATTTAAAAACCACACCCAAGCAAACGCAACTCCGGAAGAGGCTTTTCTAAGCGAATACCGGCGCTGCGATTTCATCGGTGCCCTCAGAATTTGATTCCGGGCACCGGTTCAAAAGTTAGAAAAATCCGCTCGCCCGTTCACTGAACGTACCCGAGCCAAACTTCGGAAAATGATTCCGGGCACACCGGGCCTCAGAATCAGGTGCCGTCAGAAACTGCGCTCTTGTAAAATTCCAAAGAAAATTAAGAAAAAAATTTCCTTGAAATTTACGGGTCTTTATATAATGGTAGATAAATGAAAGATAATCCATTAGATAGATAATATTACAATCAATAATACTTTTGGAAACATCAATTGGGAAATGTAAATAATTTATCACAAATTCCATTAACTTAATGGCATTGTTTTCCTAATTAGATAATGAACAATCAATATGTAAAGTTAAAAAACTGATCACACATTCAATTTAATTAATGCATTGGTCACAAAATGTATCCATGTTTAATATTAATTAAATCATCTAATGGGTAATAATAATTTAATTCTTGTTGAAGGAAAATTTTCAATTATGGATTTCATGATTATATACATCATGCTATCTATTCGTTTATGGCCATTCATTATAATGATTAATAATATGGGTAAAAACATATTTAATTTGGACAATTATTATTTATCATTAAAACCAACAATACATCTAGGGGATAGATATTTTTGGACCAAACCATTAGTTCGTGTCCATCAAATTCCTCAAATATCTATTTATTGGATTATTCCTTAAATAATATTATTAATAAACTTTTTATATTCACTAAATAATAATGATTTCCAAATATTTCCCTAGTAAATATAATAAATTTCTATTTAAGCACCATATGTAAAAATGAAATAATTATTAATAAATAATAATCTATATGATAAAAATAATATCAATATTTAAGATAAATTTTATTTCCAATAAGAATGACCATAAAGAAGTTTTTGTATCATGATAGATTGGATAATAACAAAATTATTTTACATCGTATATATTTTGAGGTGAATTAATGTAATTTCTAATAATAATGGGAATGGAATTAATATTTTATATTAATATTTCATAAAATAGTTTTATTTTTAAAATAATATAATAAATGTATTGTAAGATTCCATTTGTAAATGGTTATGGTGGTGGATGTTCATTATCACATTATATGGTAAAAAATTCCTTTTGTCATTTTAAATAAACTATCCTATAAAAAATAGAATAAATATTCCCTTCCATAAAATTTCATGATAATATTACAAAATATAATATATGTAAATACTAATTTGGTTAAATAGTATTATCTTGTTAAAACAATTTTTTGAAAACAAATACATGGAATAAAAATAATTCTTATTTAAATAAAATAAAATCACTTTTATTTAAAAGATTTATTTCGTTTATTCATTTAAAAAATAGAGGGATAATTGAAATATAATATATAAACTCCTTAAATATCTAAATGATATGAATATACCTCGATATTATTATTTATAAATAATAATATATCTTTAGATATTGTAAAATCAATCCTATAATAATGTGATATTGTAAAATTGAATCTCACCTCTTTGGTAATAGTAAAATCGAAAAACCTTGAAATAATAAACTATATTTTAATCATTTTACTAATTAATAAATATCTATTCATGTTAAATACATAGTAGGGTTATTTTATAAATCATAATAGGTGAATAGATGAATATAAACAAATATTTATCAATGGGATTGAAAGTGAGTTGAAATCGATTACCACATGCTTACCTTTAATTAAATGCTCTTCAAACACATACATAATAAATATCATTATTAAAACATATTATAAAAAGAACATAATAATATTTATAATTTCATAATTTTTTCTATTATAACATCATAGGACTTATTTTTAAATAATATATTATTTTTTGTTTAGGGTGGTAATTTAATTGATTTATCATGTATGCTTTTTCATGAAAAAAACTCATTCGTGTGGATTTAATATAGTTAAATTAAATATAATAAAAATAAAAATAAAAATAAAAATGTTATAAATATCATAATTATTTATTATATATATTTTTACTAACATTCCTAAAATTTAGACTCAAAAATGATTCATTTTGCCTCATAGATGTAGCAGGCCATACATATGCAGGAGTGACGATATCATTATCATAATGGAGAAAGGGTAAGAAATTGGTTTAAATAGTATTCATACGGAATCAATATAATGTATTATTTATCATATATAATCATTATTTATATTTTTATTTCTGTCAACATGATTTTCTAATCGAAAACAAATTACCACAAATCGTGAGGCATAATCCACTGTACACGTGATGGATGGATTTGTTTCAGATTTGATAGAGAATGAGATGAATAAATATTATTTGATAAAAATAAACCATATTAGTATATTCTAGAGTGTCCATTCTTTATATTTTAATTATTTATACATAATTTATGATAGTGAAATAATAATGGAAAAGTAAGAGAATTATTAAGATGATTACATACTCTTTGAAAATATACCTTTGAATCTCTTCTTATGGGTGGTAAGGTTTGTATTATCAGAAGAATATAAAAAATAAAATTTGTATATGTATATTGGGCATATAATTTGGTAGTATTTTTAAAAATATTTTCTTTGAGGTGTGAAAAGTGAGAAAATAGTGTTCATAATTATAATTGAGGTTTACTATCTTTTTTTTAATAGATAAAACCATTCAATAATGTGGAGTTTGTATTACCCCATGTTCCTAAAAAGATATAATGAATTTATTTTAATGGGGATAAGGTCGATAATATCCTTCCACACATATTAACAATTATTTTTGACATTTTATTCACTTATACTCTAATTTTACTTACTTTTACCATTTGTGTTTCCACTATCGAATATATTGTTTTTACCTGAGGTAAATTATTCATTTAAACCTAAAATAAATGTTAACTTATAAAATAGTTGAGACACATTATTTTTTCAAATTAAATTAAGCTTTTTAAAATAAAATAACATAATATTGAAATAATAATTTCCATACAAGCGCATATGAAGAGCCAAACCTAATTCAAACCTTAATCGAAGTAAATAATTTTTAATAAAATTACTAAGAATTATGAAAACATTTATTTTAAAACAATTATATAATATTAAATATTGTGATTAAAAATATTGAATACATTTTATTACATAAAATTTTAATAATTTAGAGAAATTGTTTTAAATACAATCCAAACAAACATGTCAATTTTTTTTAATGAAATACAATTATCAAGAATAAGATGATATTATATTAAAATATGAATTAGAATCATAAATATATTGATTTAAATTAATATTGTTTGATATATAATATATGGAGTTCATTTTAATCATTAAACAATAATTATTATCTTAATTATCTCAAACACGTTCCGAATATGTCTTTTTTTTAAATTGATTTCTGAAAAATATATATTTTACCTACAAATGATCATACTACTATTTCTTTAAAATGGATTGTTAATAAATCTGTAGTAATACATATTATTATTAATTATTAAAATTAAATTTAATAATATTTTAAAACATCAATTTTTATTATTAATAAAATCTAATTTCAAATTGAAATTTTCAAAATCTCATTCTATGATTATTTTGAACAATTAATTTTAGAATCATTACTCATCCAATCAATTTTTATTTTTTCCATTAATTATTAAAATTTTCATTAGAATATTATTTTATTTTTATATAAATTTTATGTTCTATTAATTTGATTTTTTTGTTACTCACATAGTTCAATGGAAATACCATAATCTCTATAACATCAATGAGTAACTTTGTTATCCATTAATTAGTAAATTTTTCTTCACTAATGAAATTTCAAACCATTTACCACTATTTTTTTGGAGTTTATCACTTCAAGAACACTAGATAACATGTTTGATATTTCTATTTATTAATTCTGAAACCACCAGAATCGTTGACCTCCCATTTATCATTTTTTCCTTCATAATCGCACACTGTTTCCCTAGAGTTTGAATTTTCCATAAAATAATGTATTTCCCACTATACTCCCCAATGACAATGAAAAAATAATTCAGAAGCATGGATATCATTATGTTATAAAATCATTGTGGACTATTTATAAAAAAGGTATGATACCTTTGTTTTATGGAATGTTATGAGGTTAATGATATATAGATTTTCATTATTCATGATGATATGGTAATAGATTTTTTTTTGTTATGAATATGGAAAATAGATGTCTTTTATGAAGGTTGATCCCTTTACATTACGAATATGGATTGTATAATTCAGCATCATCTGATATCCATTTTCAAATGATGTCGTAAATCCTTATGTTTTACCATTTCATACCATTTTTTATGCTGGATGAATAGATGGACTCTATAAAATCATGTCTTACTAACCTCCCCATATTCATAAGTTCCCTTGGTGTATGACACATTATTATTATTATGACCCATTTATCATGTTTTATGTATTTTGTGAAATTATTATAGATCAAGTTACATTTTTTCAAATAGTGATCATGAATAATTTAACCTTATAGGTATTGGAGAAACATATTTATTAGAAAAATGTGTATAGCCTCATTTTCAACTGTATTGAAATATATTAAACGGTTTGTTCAATGACCTTATTAGACAATGTTAAGAATCATGGAATCATATATAGTTCAAGACATAAAAAATTTTATATCATTAACCTCACATAAGATGAAATCCAATTCTTGGAACCTGTCTTTAACAACACTCATATTTGATATTGTTCACCCACCACAACCAATATGGAACTATATGTGTTCGTATTATCACATTGTGAGATATGTAAAGTCATCTGGGGAAAATTAACATAACCTAATCCAGAATTATATTTTCATCCCATATTAGAACTTGTGAATCTCTATCAACTAAATTTTACCCCTCTAACTCACCCATCTCAAGATTGATAACAGGCCTTTTTTGATTGACATTGCTATTTTTAAATTATTTTCATGTTTTTTTCATTGACGATGATGCCCAAACAAAATCCATATCCAATATTTTGAATGTATACCTTGTTAAAACAAGAATATCAACTATATTATTTAATGCATTTTTGGGATATTTACTCTGAGGTATTAGTCTAAATATAAATATTATAAACTATTTGAACTGATATTTGGGGTAATTTTTCTTGTAATTTGTTCCCCCAAATCACATCATATTTTTACATATCCCCAAATGTTGATAAAACTACATCAATACCTCTCCATCCTCACTAAATTTATTTAATATTATAGATCCTCAATCCTAATTAAATATCCTTAAAAGGAACATAGATGATCCATGATATGTGACCATCACTTGTTAACCAATGTGTGGTTGTATTTTTAGAAACTAAAATGCAATAGTGTCATATTATAATATTCAAAAAAACAAATTATGTGAACCACATATAAGATTTTATATATAAAACTAATATCATCATTCATTTTGTGTTTTTCCTTCGATTAACATACTGCATAGAACATGTTATAATTTGATCCAAGAAACATTACATTTTACTTTAGTAACATCTATTGTACTAGATTTATTTAATTTAAATATAAGACCCCTTAGACCATGATGCATAATATTGAAATGATTTATACCATCATCCATGATATGTAACCTCTATCTTTAATGAACATTATGTTCATGTTATATGATAATAAAAAATGAAGCCTTTGAATTACTATTGATCTCATCCTAATAGAATTTCTAAATCATGTTCCCATTCCTCTACACTTGATGACACATTAATTTAAATAACATAAATAAATTAAATGGTTATCTTTTTTACTCTCATAATTATTCTTTGATGAAACATGGTATTACTAAAAATGTGCATAAAATCATCTCGACCATCCAAATTTTCTATATGCACATTTTTGTCCAATTATCTAGATCGATTTCCATTTTAACATTCAAACATGATTGTTTATGGAAATAAAAAAAATACTCTAAAAGCCTACCCATCTTCAAGGGTATACTATACTGAGTAATATTTCTTATTCTTTTAGAATGGACAACCATATAGTGATGAAAAATCAATCCAGATGAAATCCTCTCATTCAAGGTACTCGTCTATGAGAAATCATTAACATGATCTCTAACATGAAACAACTATGGTGATAGAACAATTCGCCAAAGGCGTACCTCAATTCCCTAGAACACATACTGGAGGATACATTATAAATAATCGTTATGAAACATGTGATTCAAATGACACCAATCGTCATCCTCAATCTATCTACATCCATAAAATCATAGATCATATTCTAAATGTATCAATTTACCTCTATCTATATTTTATTCCCTCGTGTGGAATTCTAACACTCTTGGTGTTAATTCCTCAAGAATAATTATCATTATTAAGAAAATAATTCATTAATAATGAATAGACATGGTCCTTCATCCCCATGACTTCCCTGGGTGGTTAATGAAATATTACATACATATAGAGTAAATCCAAATGATGAACTCTAATATAATTTCGTGATTTTTGTTTATATTTTATTTATCACATTGATCAAGACTAACATGGCTATAAGTATTTTTAGACTGTTACTTAGTTAAATTAATTGAGAATAAAATTTCAATACATTGTATTCGAATTAATATATAGATTTAACTTCTTTTTTGGTGAAATATGATGGTCATCTACATATTAGGGCATCAAAATTATTATAAATTATTCGACATATATTTACACTAGGATATTTATTATGTGTGTTAATTACACCTTATCATAATTATTAATTAGTTTTCACTTCTTGAATAGATCTTCAAACTACTATTTATAATATGTATGATCCTCATCCACCCGAACATAAACCCTACCTCATTTATCCTCACAGTCAACTATATGAGACAATTCCTGGGATAATTCAGAAAAAATCAGTGCAAATATATCCTATATATGGGGGATGGTCTCTTCTAAGGTTGAGATAATGAATCGCTACTATATTTATCCCTCTTATAGTCATTAGATCACCTATTCTGTAAACTATGTAAATTTTACACCCTTTAGATAGACCCATACCTAGTGTTGTTGAACTAATTCCTCAAGGGAATATCATATTCATCCAAAATATCACAAAAAACTATGTTTATTGAATGATATTCCACCCCAAAAGTTTATATGTTCACTTTACATTGGTTGCGATATATCATCTAGACAATAAAAGAATCTTACAATGTTTAAGTTATGAAAATTATGCTTCTTAATAATTCCCTAAACTAGGTAACTATGTTCTCTTTATCGGCATATAATACCATGTCGTCATCATTCTTTGGAGTGGGAATATACATAGGAAAGGTCTCCAACAACTCCTTTCCTGGGTCATACTATAGGATTGGTGGGAATTTGTCTAAACCCACGTGAGTATACATCTCATTTATTTCTCTCATTGATGTACGGTTGTCCTATTCCTCCATATGGGTAGGATACTCCTCCAAAATGCTATATAATTTTTTTACATTTTCAACCAACAGAACATGATCCATTCACAACCACCTAGTCAAACCACCATCAGGAGATGATTCCTCCCCATGAACAGTTCTAATCATTATAGAACTGAATGTATCTTCTTAAACAAAAAAATTTATTTAGGTGTCATATATATTTCCCTATACCCTAGGGTGCTAATAGAATCCCTAGGGCCATTGGCATTATGATTTACGTATCCAAATGAAAGATCACCTCATATGAAATGTTGAAGATTAATGAATTCTACTTAATTATATCAAAATATCAAAGGATATAATTGTTAATATTCAAAAATAATTAAATTCCAAGATGAAATTATAGATTTAACATTCCACTATATGTAATGAACCAATGAATATCCCATATTGAGTATCCTTCTCTCCTTCAGGTTGGTCAATTCATTTAGTGCATGAGTTGAGGTTCATTATTGGGGGCTCCTCGGTATGAGTGGGAACCCAAGAAGCTATCATAATGTTGTACAGAGATTAATATATAGAGTCTATGAAACACAAAACTAGGAAAGTATGTGGTGAATTATAAATATATGTTCATATATGGGAAACCATAATTGTAAATAGAAATAGTCACCTTTGGTACTCAGAGTATATAGTTGATCAAACACCTTTTGGGATGTTACCAATAGGAAGGATGAATTATATATATGATAATATGGCATGGTTCCCCATAGATAACATGAAAGGATAGAGAATAAAGATATTATTTCTTTTCTTTATCAACCACTACACTGATAGGTTTTTCATTAGGGTATTTAGAGTATATTTACTCCTAAAATAAAATTCATTATCATCCATATTTAATGATTACAAAAGTTATTATAGGATACATGATATAGTTTCAATGTGTTTATCTATGATGTTAATCCTACATGCCTAAGATTTATCAATCATTGTATGATCTCTCCCCAGATTCCGTAGGATTACACTCTCAATATTTATCTAGGTAAGTCTTTGTCAATATCTTCCTTCACAATGTTCCATAGTCACTAAAATCACATATCTATGTGTTGTGAAAGGATTCTTCCTTAGTCTTTACATCTCATCCAGTGTCCCACTTATTCGTAATATAAACACAACACAAACCAAAAAGGTTTATGGATCGTCCGGGCTATTCCATTTATCCAAGGCCTCAATATTAGAGATGTACAAGAATATATCCTACTAACTAACATAGATGTTAAGTCGAAAAAGAACTTCTAGTATCTATACTCTAACTATGATGAAAATTTCAATAAAATTCTTTTTTGAGGATCATCGTCAATAAATCCCATTATAACTAAATCTTAGGAATGATCAAATAATTTGATAAATCTATTACATAGAACATATTATTCATCTTAGCCATTCTAGATAAAACTATGGATGCATGAGAGTTTTTAAATTACTATTGAACCAATTTTATTTGAAGAACATGTCATGTGGGTGCCCATATATATAGTTCTTATTCAGATGATGTGATAGATGCACAATATATCACCTAGAATTTTTCAGTATCCATGATTCTATTTTGGCCAAAAAAATAATAAATATTATATTATAAATTTTAAAATAGATTAAAAAAATATCCATGAAATTATGATCTAATTTCCTTCTAGGATCAGTCAAAAAGGTAAAATATTTAATAAAATTACATTATTCACTTTGTTAGTCTTTTTAATGTGATCATTAATCAAAAATGTAATATTAATACCAAATTGGATATTATGTGAAAATACATTAGGAAAATAGTTATATATAAAAAACATTAATTTAATAAAAAGGATAATATATCATTAAATGGAATGAAAACATTGATATCAGAAAAATTAATATCAAAATAATGGAATCAAGTTATAGGGAAATGAAAACATAAATCTTCAAGTTAACATGATCATATCGTACATGTATAGAATCATAATAATATTTTAACTATTAATCGTGAATTTATAAGAATTATTCAAGGATACACAACTTTTAAATTGACATTGATGGTTATGTTAACTTCTCCCGTACAATAGATGGCTTCTCTCACATCCCTTTACACATGATATCATATGAGTTGATAAAATTAACCAATGAAATAGATGGATATATAATTCTTGTCCCGACCATCTTTTTACAAAAAACATATATATGTGCTACATGGATTCAGTCAATATATCATAAAAACACCAAAAAATTAAATTGGTTTTCTATAATCTTCAAATGGTTCCCTATATAATAATTCACTATTACATTGATAAATATAAGATAAAAATCCCATAGAAAATAAAAGGGTGTCCATTGAATTTCGGGATCATCTATGTAACCAATAGTAAACAAATATGATTACATAAGTAGTTTCAACCACATATTGGAAATATAAATACCATTTTGAGAAATATTTTCATTCAATCAATGAATTAGACATATAGGTGACGACCCTTTAGTATTATAAGGTTACATATGGATTTTATAGTGGAAAATCATTTTTAAAAAATCTTGCCTATAAAATGGTATGGATATGAATGGAAAAATAAAGATAGGTCATCCCATATATATATAATATAATTTCATAATCCATTCTAATATAAAGGTGGGCAGTATAGTTTTAATAATATATTTGATAATGGATATGATTTAGATGAAGAACACTCTTGTACGAAATAGGAAATGTACATAAATAATAATAATTTCTATATTCCATTGAAAAATTATAAATTATGTATTTTATTAAAAGATAATAATTTTAATTCTTGAAAACCTTAAAGTATTGCAAGGTCGTGTCATAGAAAATGAAAATGCATTTGGAAGGATTTTTTTATTTGGAAATGTGTATAAGAAATTACTTCGATTGAAAATGACCCTTATGGAAATTATTATATATATTATCTATTAAAAAATATTTAAAGATATCCTATTTATAAAAAATATATAATTTGGATATAATTGATTTTATTAGTTTTTAAAAATATTATTTCAGAAGAAAACATTTTTTAAAACTAGTCTTGTATTAAAACATTAATTTTCATTAAAAACATTTTTCTAATCACACATAATAAAAAAATAAGATAAAACCTTTAATTTATTATATGTGATGATATGTATGAAGTTAACTTTCAGACTTTTATAAAATTCATTTGATATATATTATATGTATATGGAACAAAAATAACCATTAGTTAATATATGAGTTTTTTTATCAACATTATTTTTCAATTTGAGGAAATGTTTCATATAAGGGGTAAATTATAATGAAGATATGTAATATCCGCAATGAAAAAAATATCTATTAAAAATATAATTGTAGTAAAATGAAATTTGAATATCAAATCAAGAAGGGATTTCACAACTCACAATAATAATGTCATCAGTGTGAAAAATAATTATTAATAGAGTAAAATTTAATCAAAAACCTATGAAAGAGTGAGAGATTGAAAATAAACTAAAATTAACATGAATAAAATATATCACATTTTAACATATCAAATGGGAAGAATTTACACCATAATAATGTAATTTTTTTGGTATATTATAGTGATTATCATTGAAGTTAGTTTGAGAAAAAATGCATTCCCCATATGTATAAAAGAGTTCATTACATATATATAACATATTACAGCATTAAACTGTGTTCATTAATTAAATCAATAATATCCTCATTTCGTCTCTAATATTTTTTACATGTGACAATTTATTTTCAAATATTCATTGTTTATTATGATATTTTCAGTTTTATTAGAAAAATGAGTTTGTTTGGTCAATTTATTACATGATCCTATTAACGTATTGACCATGGTTTTTTTATATTAACACTAAATTTACGACCTCCAAAATATCAACATGGTTAAAAAAATATTTTCATAAATGTATAATATTTTTAGAATAACCAATGACAGTTTATAATGAAAAATAAATTGTGTTGTTGATGTGGATGTGGTAGTATAAATATAAACATGGATAATAAATATATTTTTTCAAAAAATGAGAGGCATGCAGAAATAAAATAGTTAATAATTTTATAATTATAAATAAGACATATGATGTTTATTGGGTGTAGAACAATAACTATATTGGGGAATCCCAATTTATATATTTTTGTAATCAATGATCAATATGAGATATACATTGATAATTAACATCTTGACGAATAGAATTAAGTCTATGGTTAATTGATGTTATAAAACCATAACTATAATGCATGATCATCCAGTATTTTTTATGATTAATTTAAACAATTAATGAGTTACATAGATAGAAATTATTTCTAAGATGATGAATAGTAAAATGAGTCTATGTCGTATATTCATTTAATTATAGGAATCAATTATTGATTTTCTTGAGTGGTGAACCATACATGCACCAAAAAATTATAAATATCACTGTAAGAATATCCATGTGATATAAAAATAAAACCTCAAGCCTTCATTATTTCACATTGATCACCCTATGGATATTCCTAAGAAGGATTTTCTTTTCATCTATATATATTAATGATTGGTGGAGGAGGAAGAATTCTCCTTATTAACGATAGAAATATTGAATAGAGGATATATCATGGGATTTGAAGGATTTTAATTGTATGTTGTTGTGGAAACCCATAATATATGCCACCATTAAAAAATATAATAATTTTGGTTAATGTAATACATGGGTAAAAACTAATAATAAAATCTTTGACATTATTATTTATGTATTCCATGTGGAATCATTTGAACTAAATCAATATTATTTATCCAAATATAGATTAATATATATTATTTCTCACTGGGCTATGTAATCTCAGTCGGATAATCTACAAGTATATTTTTTAGGCTAGGAATAATATATATCCATTTAAATAAAAACCATAAATTTTATATTTTCCTTAAATAAATATTATATTCAATAAATAGAAAATAATTATTTTTTCAACATTATACTAAAACTATAATCTCTAAAATATCTAGTGGTGGAAAATACGATTTTAAGAATGAATGAATAATTAATAAACCATGTGTCAGAATAATATTTATTCAACATGATAAATAATTAATAATTATAAGGACACGACATTAGTACATTACATATTCATTAATTAAATGAATAATTCACATTGGGGATATTTTCATGTTTAGAGTTTTAGATAATTAGGACATAACTATTACATCTCAAAGATTACAAGGTAGACACATCTACTCAGTTTCAATTTTTTCACCAAATATAAACTCTTAAACCCAAGAGTCAAGTCTAGTTCCATGTTTTAGACATCATGACATTTCCTAGATCCCATCCTTGACTATATTCCACTTTATGTCTTGTGGAAAACATTTCAATAACATGGGATGAGCATAAAAAGCTCAGTAAGGGTTATAACAATATAGAAATAAAACATTAGTATATGTATACATAAAAATCAATGAAATAATAATTTAATCATAAAACATAATCACTTTAACATACCTCATTAAATCATAACATTTAGGAATAACTCAAAGAAATCATAAGACATAAAGGTAACTTGAGGCATTCATAACATTCTTACATAGGGAGTAACCCTCATTATTACGTTTGGAATACCTATCACAGTATATTACCTAAATATATTTGGAGAAACCTTAGTGTTTAACTCCTTTGCATTACCCAATTCATTGGAGAGCTATCTCGGGCTCACCCGCCCTTAGCTTATCACAGAACCACCTGATTTCATAAACATTTCCCAAGAACCATTACCTAACCATAACACAAAAAACATGCATAAATGAAACATAAAATTTCTACATTTTAATCACAAGAGATCACATCATGATATTATCATAAATAAAAACATATAATAAAATCACTAAAACTCTATGAGAGAAAAATTCCTTTATACTTTCAAAATATTAAAAGAAGTCATTTAAAAGATATTTTAGAATAAAAGTGTCCCATAACACTTCAAAAATTTTGAAAGAGTTTTAAAACATTAATGTATATATAAATAAATCCATAAAAGAATTTATTAAACCTGGACATGGATTATAAATTTTCCAAAGAATAAATCTTTAAAAACATTTAAAACAATCTTTTAATAAAAGAGTCCTTTTCCATTTTGAACAGTTAAATTATAACCCACATGAATGTAGACCATTTTAAAAACATTTAGATGACTTAATTATAGTCATAATAAGGATATGGAAAGTAAAAGGGTCTGTATATACACTTTATAAAATAATAAAAGTGAATATCATTAAGAAATGTCCCAATGAGAAGAAATTGAGATGTATTCCCAATCAGGGATCATGACATTAGAGCAAGGATAAAGAAATGAAATAATTATGTGTTAAAAATATAAATACACTAAATATAAGTGGATACTCAGTGTAAAAAAAATATTTCATCCACACATATTCATAGAAAGACATAATAAATAAGTAGAAGTTCAACCCAAATAATTGGAATCGGGTTAATAAGTTCCCTTGCAAAAAATCGACAGCCTAACAGTGTCACATCAAATTTAACAAAAAGAGTTGATGAGAGAGATAAAGGGTATCTCATCACATGGGCATTAAATTTACAGCAATAAGGATATATAAGAACATATCACAACATAAGAAGATGTAATTTAAAAGAAAAAACAAAATGAAGCCTTTTAAAAATAGGAGGGTGAAAGGTTCCCTTACTGACTTGGTTATCTTTCGAAACGTACACCCCATGAAAGAAGGAATATACAACAATGATGTAAATACTCATAAATGATATTATATTACACAAATAGTAGAATAATGGGATGTGCATACACCACTCAATGTAAATGGTGGAAAATGTATCATAAATCCCACGGAAATAAAATTGAGATGAAAAATCCCTTATGAAAACTTGGAAGCCTAACGGCGCCACATAAAACATCCAAAAATGGATTTATGAGATAAAATAGGGTCTCTAATAATATAAACATAAAAATTAAATAATGAGGAATATAAAATTACATCCCCAAACATAATAAATATCAGCTTAAAATAATTGACATAAAAGAGAGTACTTAAAAAGGAAAAGAGTGGTAGGATCCATTACCTCAAGTCCGAAAAGTCTTGTTCGTTTCATTATATTCTTGAATAATAAACTAGAGTTAATTTTTAATTTATTAAGAACCTTTTTCAAGATCATTATTCCTTTTATATCACTTATTTCCATGTTATGAACATTATGTAATTATAAATGTTAATAACGGTCGTTTTGTCGATCATTGGTACTTGAGTCAAAAATAAATATGTTATAATTTCAAGTTGTTCATGTGGTAAAATATCCATTATATCCAGAATTATATTCATGATTTAGATATCATATTTATAATATATATCCAGTATATACTTTCATTTATAATATTATATAATATTTAACAGTAAGAAATGAAATGTACCATTAATGGAGACGGTAAGCCTTATGTACGGATGAACGCTACATTCATTTCAATTTCGTATTTAATGGAATTAAAAATAAATGAGATATATATATATATATATATATATATTATAACTCCAGTATAATATATATGTTATATAGGTCACATATTTTCATTTATTTCATTAATTATACATTCCATGTATCGTGTGAATGAGTCACATCACTTGAGGGGGCGGTAGTCCACACTTCCTCAAATGAAATTATCACATTTGCAAAACATGCAAAGAATAAATGTATTTTTTTAAATGTAAAATACAGAAGCATAGAGAGGAAATAAATATAATATATATCATAAATAAATTTAGTTCCATCATAATGGCCACCATGATAGGTGGTAGGAGAAGATAGAACAATCATCGTTTTGTGAGGAAGTAATTCACCATCCACGGAAATAGTATGTTCTTTAACCATTAGATGGAGGTGTGTGTAAGTGTATCTATAATACTTCTCATAAAAATATCCTAGTATATTTAATATAATGGTTTTGTAACAAATGAAAGGAATAAAAAGAGTTTAGGGGGTTGGAGAAGCAAAATAAAACAAAAGCACACAAGTGAAGACATTACTTTTAAATCGGGTAACTCCTCTTGGTTTGAACCAAAATGGTTTATTGAAGAGATTTATGCCTATGGTAAGGCTTATAGGATTAAGAGAGGGATGTGGATTGATAAAAGGAGCAGATCATGGCCGAGAAAATGGCTTGAGCGGTTTGGGTATGGAGGTAGAGGTGGGGCCTTTTTATAAGAGGGAGGAGGGGCACTCTTGGAAAGTCATGAAATGTTACTTTATATTAAAATGAGATTCGGATTTTAAAGGACACACATTGATATATTTCTAGGATAAGGTGATAAGGGTTTTAAATATACTCATACAATAGGTTTTTGACACGTTTATGTCTTATATTTTACATTATCTTTTCATTTTATTTAAATTGTTCATGAATGAGGTAATCACTGCATCACCATGGTGTCATACAAAATTTAATTTATTTAATGTCTAAAAATAAAAAAAAATATGATGTTGGAAATATTTTTATCTTTCCAATGAATATTTATATTCCAAGAGGTCATTTATGTAGAAAAAAATAAAATTATTTTACTTAGGTGTTACATACTTTGGTTACATTTTCCTTTCTTTAAAAATAATAAGATAAAAGGTCACTATAACACAAAAGTGATTCCATGGGGTCCCAAGGTTGGAAAAAGGCATACCATGGTCGGCCATGACATCACCAATAGAAATAGGACACATGTTGGGGTCATTTTATATTTTTATGATTCTATTTTCATACCCTTAATTACCCGATTACTAATGAAACACGATAATTAAAGATAATTACCATCATTACTATTCATAATATCCAAAAACAAGAGTCTTAATTACATAATTATTAACTTCTGATTACAAGTATGTAATCTATTTTATAAAATTCAAAACACAGAAATTGTAGTAATTAATTTAAAATTAAATCCTATTGTCAAAACAAAAAATGAGTTTTTAAGAAGTAAAATTTATCAAAAGATTGACTTGTTTTTACATCCAATTGAAAATTTAAATTACTTCCAATGAACAAAATTGTATTAAGTGATAAAAACATAATTAAATTATACATTAAAAACAATTAAAATTACAATGAAAATATATAAATAAATTGGATGAAAAGGCAGTTTTGAATTAAAGAACTGTATTTTTCACTATTCCATAAAAAAAGACATTATCAGAAAATTACCAAAAAGTAATCCTAAGCTATATTTGATATTACAAATTCAGAAATTATGTCCATTTTACCATATTTAAAAAATAAAAGTTTCATTAATAAATCATATAGTTAATTCCCGTTGTCAAAATAAATAGCGTGTTTTTAAGAAATAATATCTATCAAAAGATTGACACTTGTTTATGTCCATTTTAAATGTAAAATTAATTATAATGACCACCATTGAATTATATGGTAAAAATATATTCTAATTACACTTTAAAAAAATTAAAAAAGATAATCTATCAATATAATTAAATTATATGAAAAAGAAGTTTTGAAGTAAAATGCAGTATTTTTAACTATTCATTATAAAATGAACATTGTCAGAAAAAAGCCAAAAATTTATCCAAATTAGATATCAACGTCCCAGTTATAAAGAATAAGTATATTTTGACAAATAGATCTTATAAAATTGTCAAAAGTTAGATTTTAAAAAGGTTTTCCATCAAAGGCGGTAAAATAATCTTTTAATAATATTAGAGTATTTATTCTTAAAATTAGACTCATTTTCATTTTAAGCCTATAACATTTATTGGATAAATGTAAAAATATTTAACAAAAATATTTAATCATTTTTTAGTTAGTTCTGTTCAATCCCTCCATTGTAACGGCTAGTCATTAACTATTTAAAATAATATTATTATATTATTAGTGTGCAACGTAAGATTTCAAAGAAAAATCATTGTTGCGTATTGGGTACACCATTGAGAATAGAATTTCAATTAAAGTAATATTAACTTTTTATTCACAATTATTGTGAAACATGTGAATGTAATATTATTTATTTACCTGGGATGTTACATCCTTCCCCACTTTTGGGAATTGCCTCATCACAATTTCAAAATTGGGCATGGAAACTTCATTAAAAGCACCACATTGGAAAAAGAGCCAGCAAAACTATCACTTTAAAAGAATGAAAGATAAGTACAGAGGTCACCTGAGTTAACCCATACTAGGATTCCATGTATTAAAACATGGATATGGATGAAACAAAGGGTCATGTTTTGAGGTAGAGTGATAGAAAACATGTTTGGGAGAATGTTAACCACCAAAAAATCACAAACATGTGATCGGTTAAACGGTATTTGATTCCCTAGTAGGAAAATTTAACAGACAACATTATAGTTTTAAGTTAAATTTCTTTGAGGAATTTATTTATGTGCTTAACTAAATCATAAGGAAACATACTTACTTGTCATGTTAATGTTCATATTTTACTATATTTCTTACACAAAATCATATTTTCTCCAAAAGATGAGCATTTAAGAATACTTGTTCACATTAAGAGTACTATAATCAACTTCTTGATAATAACCTAATCCAAAAAAGAAAACTATATATTTCCCATGTCTTTAGACATTAATCAAAACCAAAACCAGAAATGTTAGTACAAGATCAGATAATACCCAAAAGGTAAATCCTTTATAAAAAAATAAATTCTTAATCTCCAAAATTTGTCAAACAATACCCAAAGATCAATAAAGACCATTCAATAAACCTCTATCCATAAAAGTATTCAAAGTATTCAAAACTATTATTGAAACCCAAATCATTCAAGGATTTAATCACATAGTCTTCCAAGATAAACCTTAACATATATCTCCAAATAACATCAGTTACTCTTAAATTATCATACTGAAAATTAATTTACCTAATTACATATCCTCCATGATAGGTTAATAATTTCCATAGATAACCCAAAAACAACTTATTCTAGTTTCAAAAGATCATATAACTAAAACTAATTAGTCAAACTTACCAGGGACTTTACGTAGTCCAGTGGTAGGTGATAAATACGAGTCGCACATTGGTTGTGGGTTCGATTCCGATAGCTTCGTCCGACGCGATAGGTTTTCACACGATCTACGTGTTGTCCTTTTCCCAAAACTACATAATTCATATAACATTCCCCAAAAAAGAGATAAAATATTTAAAAATTACCATAACATAATTTATCCTCATGTTTATCTCATGTCGTTCATATTCCATAATAACATATAGTAACCCATAATTACCTCAAAATTAAGGATCATATAAACCCTAATGGTTACCTTTATAATTATAACATGAACTTCCACATCGTGTTGTTTCTCTCGTACATGATGCATTAGAGAACTCACCGAGGTTAAAGTGGTTGATCATGAATCCTGATAGTTGGTTTAGAATAACCATGATATTTCTCATTGAGTCACTTATTTCATCCAGTATCTTCATCAGAGAACCACCACTATTTCGTTCAAACCCATTATCACTTTGGGGCCTGCTAGATCCATCCATTTAATAAATCCAATAAGGTCAGTGTGAGTATATCAAAAAAATCATCGTGTACTAAATAGGAATATAAACACTAAGATATAATTTTCTATGTTATCTCAAACTCATTCCGACTTTCATAAATAAAAATGTCTCTATCTAATATAATAACCATTCTGGTTATAAACAACTTCTCACTTAATCTTAAACAACACTCTAACTTCTAAAGTAATCTAAATTGGAATTTGATACCAACTTTAAGGACCTGACCATAGTACATTAAATATTCTTGAATTAAATGAATAATTCATATTGAAGATCTTTTCAAGATTATAGTTTTAGAGAATTAGGACATAACTATTACATCTCAAAGATTACAAGGTAGACACATCTACTCAGTTTCTATTTTTTTCAAGAAATATAAACTCTTGAACCCAAGATTCAAGTCTAGTTCCATTTTTTAGACATCATGACATTTATTTGATCCCATCCTTGACAGTATTCCACATTATGTCCTGTGGAAAACATTTCAAAAACATGGGATGAGCATAAAAAGATCAGTAAGGGTTATAACAATATGGAAAGGAAACATTAGTCTATGTATACATTTGAATCAATGAAATAATACTTTACTCACAAAACATAATCACTTTAACATTTCTCATAAAATCATAAGATTTAGGAATAACTCAAATAAATCATAAGACATAAATGTAACTTGAGGAATTCATAACATCCTTACATAGGGAGTAACCCTCATGATTATTTTTAGAATAACCATCACATTATATTCCCTAAATCTCTTCGGAAAACAGTTTCGTTTAACTCCTTTGTGTTACCCAATGCATTGGAGAGCTATCTTGGGCTCACCCGCCCTTAGCTTATCACGGAACCACCCGATTTCATAGACATTTCCCAAGAACCATTACATAATCATAACACTTAAACCATGCATAAAAGAAACATAGAATTTCCACATTTCAATCACAAGATATCACATCATGATATTATCATAAATAAAAGCATCTAATAAAATCACTAAAACTTTTTGAGAGGAAATTCCATTTATACTTTCAAAATATTACAAGAAGATATTTAAAAGACATTTTAGAATCAAAGTGTTACATACCACTTCAAAAATATTGAAAGAGTTTTAAAACATTCATTCCCATATAAATAAATTTTTATAACCATTTTTAAAAAATTTACATGGATAAAAAGTGTTTAAAATAATAAATCTTTAAAACCATTTAAAATAATGTTTTAGTAAAAGAGTCCTTTTCCATTTTGAACATTTAAATTATAAGACACATGAAAGTAAACCATTTTCAAAATATTTAAATGACTTTAGTATAGACATAATAAGGAAATGGAAAGTCATAGGGTCTGTATATACACTTTATAAAATAATAAAAGTGAATATCATTAAGAAATGTCTCAATGAAAAGAAATTGAGATGTATTCTCAATAAAGGATCATGCCATTAGAGCAAGTATAAAGAAATGACATAATTATGTGTGACAAATATAAATACACTAAATATAAGTGGATACATAGTGTAAAACAATAATATATCATACAAACATATTCATAGAACGACATAATAAATTATTATATGTTTAACCTAGAGAATTGGAATTGGGTTAAGAAGTTCCCATGCAAAAATTCGACAGCCTAAGGTCGTCACGTCAAATTTACGAAAAAGAGTTGATGAGAGAGATAAAGGGTATCTCATCACTTGGATATAAAATTTACAGCAATAAGTAAATATAATAAAATATCCCAACAAAATAATATGTAATTTAAAAGACAAAACCAAACAAAGTCTTTTAAAAATAAATGGGTGAAAGGTTCCCTTACTGACTTGGGTAACTTTCGAAATGTACACCCCATGAAATAAGGACTATAAAACATTGATGTAAATACTCATATACGAAATCATATTACACAAAGAGTATAATAATGGGTAGTACATACACCAATCAATGTAAATGGAGGAAAATTTAGCATAAATCCCATAGGAATAAAATTGATATGAAAAATCCCTTACGAATACTCGGTAGCCTAATGACGCCACTTAAAACATCCAAAAATGGATTTATGAGATCAAATAGATTCTCTCATAATATAAACATAAAAATTAGATAATGGGGAATATAAAAGAACATCCCCAAACCTAATAAATATGACCTTAAAATAAACGACATAAAAGAGAGTACTTAAAAAGAAAGATAGAGGTAGGATCCCTTACCTCAAATCTGACTTGTCTTGTTCATTTCATTATATTCCTGAATAATAAACTAGAGTTTATTTCTAATTGATTATGAACCTTTTTAAAGTTCATAATTCCTTTTATATCACTTATTACCATGTTATAAACATTATGTAATTATTTATGCTAATAACGGTCGTATTGTCGATCATTGGTACTTGAGTCAAAAATAAACTTGTTATAATTACAAGTTGTTCATGTGGTAAAATATCCATTATATCCAGAATTATATTCATTATATAGATATCAAATATATAATATAGATCCAGTATATACTTTAATTTATAATATTACATGACATTTAATGGTAATAAATGAAATGCACCGTTCATGGAGATGGTAAGCCGTACGTACACATGAACGCGACTTTCATTTCTATTTCGTATTTAACGGAATTAAAACTAAATGAGATATATATATATTATAAGTACATTATAATATATATTTTATATAGGTCACATATGTTCATTAATTTCATTCTTTATACATTCCATGTATTTCATGAACGTGTTACATCACTTGAGGGGCTGTAGTCCACACTTCCTCAAATGAAGTTATCGCATTTGCACAACATGCAAAGCATAAAGTTATTTTTTAAATGTAAAATACAGAATTATAGAGAGGAAATAAATATAATATATATCATAAATAAATTTAGTTCCATCATAATGTCCACCTTGAGAGGTGGTAGGAAAAGATAGAATAATCATCGTTTTGTGAGGCAGTAATTCGCCATCCACAGAAATAGTATGTTCATTAACCATTAGACGGAGGTGTTTGTAAGTTTATCTCTAATAATTTTCATAACAACATCCTATTATATTGATTATACTGGTGTTATTTCAAAATAAAGGAATAAAAAGAGTTTAGGAGGTTGGAGAAGCAAAATAAAACAAAAGAACACAAGTGAAGACATTACCTTTAATTCAGGTAACTCCTCTTGGATTGAACCAAAAGGGTTTCTTGAAGAACATTATGACTATGGTAAGGATTCTAGGATGAAGAGAGGTATGTGGAGTGATAAAATGAGTAGATAATGGCTAAGCCAATGGCTTGAGAGGTGTGGGTAAGGAGGCAGAGTTGGGGGCCTTTTTATAAGAGGGAGGAGGGGCACTCTTGGAAAGTCAAGAAATGTTACTTTATATTAAAATGAGTTTCGGATTTTAATCATCCCAAATTGATATATTTCAAGGATAAGGTGATAAGGGTTTTAAATATACTTGTCCACTAGGGTTTTGAAAAGTGTATGTGTTATATTTTACATTATCTTTTCATTTTATTTCAATCGTTTATTAATGAGGTAATCGTTGCATCATCATGGTGTCATACAAAATTTAATTTATTTAATGTCTAAAAATTACAAAAAAAATACTATGATGTATGAAATATTTTTATATTTAAAATTAATATTTATCGTCCCAGAGATCAATTATTTAGACAAAAATAAAATTCTTTTACATAGCTGTTACATAATTTGGTTACATTTTCCTTTCTTTAAAAAAATATGATAAAAGATCACTATCACACTAAAGTGATTCCATGGGGTCCAAAGGTTATAAAAAGGAATCCCATGGTCGTCCATGACACCACAAATAGAATTAAGACACATTTTGTGGTCATTTTATATTTTTATGATACTATTTTCTTACCCTTAATTACCCAATTACTAATTAAACATGATAATTAAAGATAATTACCATCATTACTATTCATAATGTCCAAAATAAAAGAGTCTGAGTTGCATAATTTGTAACTTCTAATTAAAAATATGGAATCCATTTTATCAAATTCAAAACACATAAATTGTTGGAATTAATTTAAAATTAAATCTCGTTGTCAAAACAAAAGACAGGTTTTTAAGAAGTTAAATCTATCAAAAGATTGACTTGTTTTTTACATCCAATTGAAAAGTGAAATTACATCCAATGAACAAAATTGTATTAAGTGAAAAAAAAACATAATTCAATTATACTTTAAAAACAATTAAAATGACAATCTAAATATATAAATAAATTTGATGAGAAGGAAGTTTGGAATTAAAAAACTGTATTTTTCCCTATTCATTAAAAAAGACATTATCAAGAAAAATACAAAAAATTAACCCTAAGCTATATTTGATATTCCAAATTCAGAAATGATATCCATTTTACAAAATTAAAAAAATCAAAGTTTCATTAATAAATCATATAGTTAATTCCTGCTGTCAATACAAATAGCGTGTTTTTAAGAAATAATATATATCAAAAAAATGCCACTTTTTTATGTCCATTTTCAAAGTAAAATTAATTCTACTGACAACCATTGAATTAAATGGTAAAAATATATTCTAATTACACTTTAAAAAAATTAAAAAATATAATATAACAATAAAATTAAATTGGATGAAAAAGCAGTTTTGAAGTAAAATGTAGTATTTTTCACAATTCATTAAAAAATGAACATTATCAGAAAAAAAAACCAAAAATTTATACAAAGTATATTTAAATGTCACAAATCTAAATAATAATTTTATTTTGACAAATAGAGCTTATAAAATTTTCAAAAGTTAGATTTTAAAATGGTTTTCCATCAAAAGGTGGTAAAATAATCTTTTAAAAATATTAGAGTATTTATTATTAAAATTGGATTAATTTGCATTTTAAGACTCTAGTATTTATTAGATAAATGTAAAAATATTTAACAAACATATTTAATCATTTTTTAATTAGTTCTGTTCATTCCTTCCATTACATCGGCTAGGCAATAACTATTTAAAATAATATTATTATATTATTAGTGTGCAACGTAAGATTTCAAAGAAACTTGTTGTTGCATATCGGGTACACCATCGAGCATAACATTCAATTTAAAGTAATATTAACATTTTATTCAAAAATATTGATAAAAAAGAGAATGTAATATTATTTATTTACCTAGGATGTTAAAATAATATTTTTATTAAACTTAGGTTCTTAATACACTTATTGTTTGACCCCCTAAACCTATATCTTAGTGGTGTTAGGTGAATCATTTGAAATTATAAGGAGTAGAATCAATAATCATGCTATGTAGATTATAGGTAAGATGTTAATGTTGTAATATCTTAAAACATTGTAAGTAATCTTTCAATGAAATATAATCCCTTTATCAAGATATCTCTTATTATGTAGGTTTCATGTTGGTTCGACAAACCAATGTGATTGATGTCACATTCATCAATTTTCATAAAAATGATGTTATTTTAATAACTACATGGACATGGTTTCATTTAGGTTATAAGAGTATCATTAAATTGGTTCAAAAATAAACCTAGGTCAAATAATATAAAGTTAAAATCATTTTATTCATAATTCATTAATGAATAATTAGTTGTGATGCAACCAATGAATTATACATCGCTAAAAACATATCTCATCTGGTTCTTATCAAGTAGATTATAAATTTGAGTCTTAATACATATTAATAATAGCAATAAATTATAATGGTCAATACACACATTGGTAGAAAGGAACATCCCATGAAATATTTAAATGTGGATATCCAATTGCCAAGTCTTGTTCTCAATATTTCATGCTCTAGAAATTACCAATGGCATATACTATAATAATGTTCTTAAAAACCTATAAGAATACACTCAAGATATTAAATATCATTTGTTTCACTCAAATGGTTTCATCAGGATAAATATAATATAATTAAAAATTTATTTTATAACTTTTCATTTCATATCATTATGTGGCATTGTTATAACCTTTCATGGTGAAAGATTCTCTTATGATAGTATCACAATATTTTTCATATATATTTAAAGTTATTATGTTAAAATTAGTGTATTAAAATTCATAACTATGAATAAATGTGATCATAAAATAAATAGATGTTGGTTCTATGTCATAAAAACCAATATATTTTCACCTTCCACTGGAGATAACTACTAACAGTCTTCAGTTTGCTATCTCTCAGTTGATACTCATTCTTCTAGTAAGATAATTCTTTCTCCAATGGATCCACCAAATTTTATTCCATTAAAAATATTAATTCAATAGGTTATCCCCTCTATTTAAAATCCCACAAGTAGTTATACATTTGAACTACGTTATTTTCTTATTTGTTTCACCTTATCTATTTTTCAAGAGCCCCCACTATGGTATAATCAAAATATAATTTGATAGTGTCTTTATATCTATGAATCACATAAAACACTTAATAATTTTTTGAATCCAATAGGATAATTTGGATTCATCACAACCCCCCCCCCCCCCAAGATATTGTTACTATTCTATAGAATCAACGTCTATAAGATTCATTAAACTATTCCAACTTATTGAATATCCATTGTCTAAGATGACATATCCTAATTATGATATATGATCATTGTAATATATTTGAAGAAAAGAATCAATATAACCCTTCATTAATAGCTCCACATCTCCTCCACATACCAGGATAAACAAATTTGTTCTTATCTCATACAAAAGGTTAGCCATAAAGGTTGAAAAAATGTTGTTCACTCAGATATGCTTCATATCATCCTATTATGATCAATGAGTATGAAACGAAAATTCTAATAAATAATGTAGAATATAGTATTGATCATATCACAAAGGTTTAATGGATATTATACATTTACTATTTCCATTATTGTGTCTGATGAAAAAATTTCGTAGAAATATATATACCATGTGACACTGGAACCGATGACCTATTATATTTTTACATATGAAATATCATTATTATATTTCTAATGTATGTACATTGAATAATTACAATTAGACTATTTGATATATCATTAATGATCATAATCCAATGATTTTTTGATTCTTCAAAGGGGTCCTTTAGGTAGAAAAGGTTTTCTAACTAGTACATACCTTATTGTCAGAATGGTATGATGTTTCTAATATGTAATATATCATCTAAATATACTACTCAGATAATTACCACATTCAGAATAAATATTGTTTAATAATAGGTAACACATTAATTCCAATTTAAACATAAATCTACAAAATAATTCTCAAAAAATATTTTCCTTGACTAAGATGCTTACATTAATCCATTAATGTATCACAGGAACATTCATATTTTTTTCAATCAATAGGATTCAAAAACACTCATGGTTTTGAAATATAGATATCATAATAAAAGATCTCAATATCGAATGATTTTTTGACATCAATATTTATAATTAAATAATCATGATATGAAACAATATAAAGTATAATTTGAGGGGTGTCAAGTATAGAGAAAAGAGGAAGGGTTTTTATAGTCCACAACATGATTATATTTGAACACTATTACCTCTACCCATGATTTATATTAATTTATTTACCAACTATATCAAAATTTTTCTTGAAATCCATTTTCACCCAATATGATTTGTATCAACATATAGAATGACCAAAACATGAACACGGTTCGGATACTTTGAATCAATTTCGAGATTCATGACATATAGCTATCTTCTAACATATTATCTCATAATTTCCTCTAAAAAGTGGAGATATTATTAATATTAAAATAATAACTTGACACTATTTACTTTGACTAGAAACTCGTCAAAATGGTTCCCTCTACCCTATATTTGTCATACATAATACTTGTTTCTGTCGAAAAAATTCTTCCTTGAGGACCTATATAATTATCTCCAACAAAAAAAACTTTTTAATCTTGAGCATAAATATCATATAATTCAATACTTCTCCCACTATCTGTCATGTTGATTTCCTACCTATCAAGAATGATATATTTTATATTAAAAAATCTACTTTTCTGATGGGATATAGAGATTGAATACACTTATTTTCTATGGATAACATATATAGTTAAACATTGTCCCTCATAGTTCTATTAATTTACTTAATATTTCAAAAACAATTCCACATAACCCTATAAATGTGTCATTTTCAAGACTGTTTTCATCCGATCCATAAATCAAAGGGAGTTCTATTGCCTAGTTTAGATGGTGCTCAGATTCATGTACATTCTATTTTTTTAATGGATATCCCAAAACAAATAATGTATGATCTTCTTGGATCAATGTTGAAATTACCATGCATTGAAAGGTATAGCTCATAATTTCACTGACATCCTTCCAATGTAATATTTGATGGAGATTTGTTTGAGAAAGTCTCCCAAACACCCAAAAAATTTCAATAAATTCTTTGTCAGATATTAAACACCATGATCCGATCAAATTTCATCATCATTTTTTCATTTTTAGTATATACCTCATTTTAAAATTCATTTAATTTCAAAATTCACTCAGACATATTCCTCATCACGTATACATATCAATATCTAATCAAGTCATTATTAAATGTTATCATGTAAGAATACCCCCATAAAGAATCTACTAGAAATGGTCTATAAACATCTTTGTGTACCAATCTTATAATCTCTATGGTTATTTCATGATTTCAACAAAATTTTGGTTTTTTCATTTTTCCTTGTATACAATCATGAAATATTTCAAGTGGGTTCTGCTTTAAATAATCAACATAACATTCATGACATATATTTTTAAGATGCATCAATTTTACATAACCTATGGGTAGATGAAATATGTAGGTGTAATATTTGTGGTGAAAAAAATGTTAATTATCAAATTAAAATAAATTTTTTAATAATTTAATATGTGAATTGCATTATTTAATGGTTTTATTCCATTAAATATGATTTCATAATAAAATAAAAAATTTTATTCATAATATAAACATAAAAATATATGTATCCAAAAATGATACAACAATTTTGTTTTTTTAATAGTAAATACATAATAACAATATCTTAAAATAATACATTTAATTATTGGAATGAAATGTTTTAATATTGAATAGATAGAGCAGTTGTAGAGAACTGACCCTAGTTTCCTAGAGCTAGATACTAATTTGATTACATTGGAATAAAAACAATGAACAAGAATCCTGATGGAAAAATTTGTTTTGAATTATTGGAGTAATGATAAATACATAAGTTCAATATTATAACATGAAAAAAACATTGAAATTCCTTAGACAATATCCATAACTCCTTAGTTATTTCAGGATTTCATTCATAATAAACTTATTCATGTTTTGAGAAAATTAAACTCAATAACGGGGTGAGATGAATAACTCAGTAATGATAATCAATACATCAGAAGATAACATAAAAATTAGACACGGTGTTTAATTGGAAACACATACCTTAAAAATTAAGATTGAATATAAAACAGATGAAATATCAGCTGATTAAATAGAGCAATAATATAACATAATCATTGGTATTATTCTAGTTGAACAACCACATGAACTGAAAATACTATTTTTATAATGATGGAATTCATAATGTGGGAAAATATAACCATACTATCACGGCCCCGTGCCATGCCGATAATTAATTGTTTTGTTAAGGCCTTGTGACAAGACATTATTTTGTCTTATAAGACCTAATAATTAACTGAGGGGCTATAGAGGTTCCCAACTGAAAATTACTATGTCCAATACATTCCTACATTGAACCAGGATAAACATTAACAACATATACATTTATATTAATATTAATATATGAAATGAAAATAAATTTCCACGAACATTAAGCATAAACACTCCATTCAGAGAAATTTGTGAATGTTTTAAAGATACCACACCCACTAAAAAAATAATAATAAACCATTAAATTTAATATTTTTGATGATAACATGGAATAATAATCCCAATAATACTTACGATTCAACAATATTGTTTAAATAGATGATGATACTCTTATAAAATCATCGAGTAAATATTGAGATAAATTCTATTTTCTTTTGAAAATAAGTGTACTTTTCGAAAAACGTTTTTATGAAACCCTAAGTGAAGTAAGTTGGTATTTTCAAAATTAAATTAGTGATTTTATAAAGATAAAGGTTTCCAAAAATAGATTATAGTGTTCCCTTGTAAATAGGTAAGAATTAGAGAAATTTCATTGGATCATGCTTGTATTTCAGAAACAATTTCATAAGTTTCTTTTAAAACATTTAACCATCCATAAAATAAGGAATCATTTTGGTTGGTAAACATATATATAGCACACACAAAAATATGAGGAGTAAATAATAATACATCAGTGTTTCATTGCTGTAATTAGACAATAAAAATAACCCAAATGAAAATGGACGTTCGTTTAAAAAAACCCCTTACCTTCTGTCCGAATGTGTTATCCTCATGAACTTATTCTCAAGTAATATAATATTAGTCTTATTAATAACATATTTAAGAACCTATTATACATTTATTTATTTTACCATAATTCTTTTTCGTCCATTTATACTCTGTGTTATATGTTATTATATTGAATTTCATTATTCCAGAGTATTTGTTTTTTTAATTTTCATAATTGGTTTAGTTGTTCCTATGTAATGGTGTGGAATGGATGTAAATCTATAGAGTATAAATTAAATATTATTTATGAACATAAAAAAGTTTTAATTTTCATTTCTATCATTTGGTTTCATGGGATGATGACAAATCATTCGATGAAATATTTATGGCATTCAATTAGATTATTTAGCGGTATTTTCATTATTAATAAATAGATTTTTTATACGGTTTAATAATATATACATATACTGGTAACTGAATCTTAATATATTTATAATAAAAATATAAAAGTATATTTAAACCATAAAAATGGTTTCATGACTATTAATGAAGGATAAATTGAAGAAAGAATCTTGATCGGCCATGAAGGTTATAAATTGGAACCTAATGGATGATGATTTCGTGTAAAAAAAATTAAATGGAGAGAGTAAGATTATTGACGATGGTTCTTACATTCACATGATTTAATTCCAGTATATATATGATAATGGATTTATCATAGTCATTAATATAGAGGAGGTGTGGGGAGGATAATAAAAGAAGATAAATCAAAATGAGACTAAATGAAAATGAAAGGTGTTTTACCACTTGAATTAACCATCTTGGGAACCTCTATACGGGAAGGGGTTTTTGTCCATTTGGAAAAAACAGAAGCTTCATGGTCATGGGGAATTACTAGGTAGGGGTAATTGGGTTGAGTATTTAGGAGCTTCAAGTCATAGTACATTGAAGAGAAGAAGGAATGGTGGGGGGTTATAGGAGAGGGGAGGAGTGGATATTGAATATTTAATTCATTATTTAATTATTTCCCTCAAGAAAACCTATAGTGTTTTTTCATGTGACCCCTAATAGTAATAAGTGCATTTGAGTTCAAAAAAAGTGTCCTAGAATCACTTATGATGTCATAAATAGTGTATTTAATTGATAATTTGTATATACGGTATTTTACCATATTACACAATTCCTGAAAAATTCAAGAATTTTAGAAAAAACCCCCAAAAATCACCCCTAACATTTATTGATTTGTAGAATTTAATAATGGAATTCATTTTTTGAAAATAATTTTTTAAATATTATTAATTTAATTTTTAAATAAAATAATAGTTAATTTCAAAAATAACAATTTTTAAGGTATAATTAGTTTTATATCATTTCAAAAAATAAATTAAGATCTCATTATCATATTACCTTAAGAAAATAAAATATTACAATTAATTACTATTTATAAGGGTCATATTACTAGTCATATTAATGTTAATATTATTATATTATTATTCACTGAAATTCAAGTTCGTTATATCTGTCTCCCAATGACTTACTGATCAAAACTCTAGATGATTGTTTTTTGAAATTGAAAACACAGATGTGGAAATGGTTTGTTTAATGGATAAATTATAGAATTCATTCAATATTCACTTTCAAATCCTTGGGTTGTTACATTCTCCCCTCCTTAAAAAATTTATCCGCAAAATTCACAAAATGGTTCATAAAATGTTTTGGGTATGTCTTCAACATAAGCGCCTCAGGATCTCGTCTTTCTTTCTCCATCTTGTGGTTCCTATAAAGAACCATTACCAGTTGAGTCATCTGATTTCTCAATACTTCTTCTTGGGTATCAAGAATCATGATAGGATCTTCACAATAAGATAGATTGGGCTCAAGTTCTATTACATCCTAGGTGAGTACATGTGTTGGGTCTAACATGTATTTCTTTAACATTGTTACATGGAAAACATCGTGAACTTTGGTGAGACTGGGTGGAATTACCAAACCATATCTACGGCTCCAATTCGAACTTCAATTTTAAAAGATCTAATGAACCTGGGACATAATTTCCCCTTCTTACCAAATAATATAATACTCTTCCATAAAGATACCTTTAATAAAACATGGTCACGTTCATGAAATTCCAAATCCTTCCTTTATTTATCAACATAGATCTTTTTCCTACATTGATCCTTTTTTATATGGTTTTGGATTATCACCAACTTTTTTGTGGTATCTTCAACAGGTTCTGGCCCTACGAGCTCTCTTTCACCAACATCAACCCAGCAAGTTGGTGTATGACATCTTTTTTCATATAATTCTTCATAGAGTTTCATCTGAATACTTGAATTGAAGATATTATTGAAGGAAAATTATAAGAGAGGTAAACACTAATCCCCTATTCATTGAAATAAAACTGAACAATAATTCAATATGTCTTCCAGTGTATGAATAGTCTTTCTAATTTTCCATCAGTTTGTGGGTGGTAGGTAGTGATCAAAAAATGATAAGTATCTAGGGCCTTCTAGAGGCATTTACTGAATTGTGTTGTAAAATTATGATCATGATCAGAAACAATTGATATGTGTACACCATGATGTATTAGAAATTCATTAATTTATAATCTTGTGAAACGTTCATGTGGTAAATCTTCTCTTATACAAGGAAATGTGATGATTTTGTAAGACAATCAACAATAACCCATATCACATCATTATTTTATGGAGTCTTTGGAAGCCCCCTGACAAAGTCCAATGTAATATCATCCCATTTCAATATAGTAATAGGAATAGGTTTCATGACTCATCAAGGATGTTGTCTTCCAACCTTCACAAGTTCACAAACAAAACATCTCAACATGTAATCATAAATATTATTCATTATGTTGTCCTGCAAAAAATGTTACTTTAGATCTATGTACTTTACTGTGCTACCAGGATCTATTGAGAAATTAGAGCTATGAGAATCTTCCAATAGTTCCCTCTTTTTCTTTTGAATAGTGGGAACACAATGCCTATTTCCTAATTTCAAAATGCCACCTCCATATGTGAAGTCAGTAAACTTCCCATTATCTATATCTGTTATTTTCTTTTTAAACTACTCATCATCAGCCTGAGAACATTTTATCCCTTCCTTTAAATAATTTTTGGATACAATTATAAAAAGTAGTAATTTTTTACCTTCCTTGATAATTCCATTATCGGTATTTACAAGATCCATGAACATAGGATCCCTTTCAACTCTCATATTGTTCAGAAATCCCTGGTCATTTCTAATCAAAGCATATGATACATTATTTTCATTCCCTGGGAGGTAGTGTATTTTGAATTCATATTCTTTTAGTAGCTCAATCCATCTCCTTTGACTCATGTTTGGTTCTTTTGTGAGAATATATATTTCAAACTCTTGTGATCTGTATAGATCTAATATTTTTCTCCATATAGGTAATGTTTTCAAATCTTTAGATAAATGAATAACTGTACTAACTCATGATCATGAGTTGGATATTTTTGTTCATTAATTTTTAGCTACGTAGATGCATATGAAATCACTCAATCATTCCACATAAGGACACAACCAAGTACTTTCATTGATGCGTCGCTATAGAAAACAAACCCATCATTCTTCGATGGGAGGGTTTGGAATGAATAATTCAATAAACTCCTCTTCAATTATTCAAAACATTCATCACATTCCATTCACTATACAACCATAACCCCTTTTTGTGTGAGTTTGGTCAATGGGGTGGCTAAAATGGAGAAGTTTTGAATGGAACTCCAATAATAACCTACTAATCCAACAAAACTATACACCATAGTTACATTCATTAGAGTAAGCCATTCTCGCACTACATGTTTCTTCACAGGATCTATAGATGTTATATCCTTCAAGACAATGGGGCCTATAAAAGAAACTAATTTGGGGAAAAAAATCACACTTTCTAACCTTCCTATATAATTTAATTCACGTATGTGCATTTAGAAGAGCACGCTATGGATTTCCATGATCATTATTGATTTTAGAGTATACCTAGATATCATAAATAATCACCACTATAAAGTCATCATGATATTCCTTGAAAACTCTTTTCATTAGATCCATGATAACCAATGGTGGATTTGTTAGTCCAAAAGGAATTATTGGAAACTCTTAATGCTCGTACCTGATTCGAAATGTTGTTTTTTGAATGTTTTCTTTCCTCACAAGAATCTAATGATATCCAAATCAACGATCAATCATCAAAAAATATTGGGATTTATGAAGTTGATCAAATAAATCATCATTTCATTAAAGATGATACTTATTATTTATTGTAATTTCATTGATTTCAGTGTAATCAATGCACAACATCATGTATACAACTTTCTTCTTGAAAAAGATGTTATGGCACTCCATGGAGAAATACTAGATAGAATAAATCCATTATCACTCAACTCCTATAGTTGTTTCTTTATTTCCAATAACTCCAAAGTGATCATTCTATAAGGTTTCATTGATATGGGCCTTAGACGAAGAATTTAGTCTACTAAAAACTCAACTTCCCGCTCTTGAGGATATCTAGGAAAATATTCTGGAAAGAAGTCTACATATTCTATGCCAATATGAATTTCCACTATCTCCACATTCATCTCCTCACCCAAATATATTTCATTCCCTTACTCCCTAATAATTGAATTCATTAGAGCTACTGGGGTTTGATCTATATGAGAATCAAATGGAAAGGTATCTACTCTAAAAATAAGGGATTCAACAACATTTTTAAAAATTGTAACTTCTTTCTTCTTGCAATATATCTTCACATCATAATTTGATAGTCAATTCATACCGATAATTATATCATATTAAACCATTTTTATGATGTTAATGATAGAAATTTGTTTATGTGTCATGCGGGGGACTAATCAATGCACCTTTTTTGTATTGATAAATCCTCTTGGAGTTTTCACTGATAAATCCTTTATTAAATCAATTGAGACATGTCTAATTTTCATGGAAAACTGAGAAGATATAAATGAATGTGATCATATAGAATCAAATAAATCATTGGTTATGTTCGATGAAATGATCAATGTACTTTCCACCACATCATTAGTAACTTCAACCTCTACGGTTGTGACCCCATAAGCTTGTCCCTACACCCATGGACTTCTTTGGGGAACATTTCCCTCTCACATAGAAAATTTTTGTTGCATAATATCCCATATCCCTGATGTTGTAGCACATAAAATTGGTAGATTGTTTCTTCCCCATATAATCATGATCTTGGTGGACTTTTTTCTCCACACTTGTAACATACTCACATTCCGTTCAGAAAAGTGAAAGGGTGTTTCTTCCCCCAATTACTACAAGATGGAAATTCAACTCTTCCCTTTTCCCGATTTACTTATTTTCTTTTTTAGAGTTTTTAGCTGCCCTATTAATTTCTTGTTTTCCATTAATTAATTAAGTCATATAAAATTCATTTTCTTTCTTGATAGCACTTGACATTATGTCTTCATATAAAGAGAAAATTTGGAAGATAACAGACATTCAATGGAATGGTTCTAAACCATCAATGAATCGATCAATTTTTCTATTTGTATTCATATATAGTACACATCAAGACATTCCAACCTAGTAAAGTTGGATTCATACATGGAAACATTTTCATCATTCTTCTACCTCAGATTCAAGAATTACCTCTCCTTATCTAATATCTGTTCATGAGGGAAATGGTTTTCTAGGACGATCTCCTTAAAATCCCTCAATTCCATCTCTTATATTACTTCTTCCCCTTTTGTGTTTTTGATTAACAACCACCACTGATCCCCATACCCTAATAGATGATAAACATCCCTAACAACCATCTCACATTCATTACATCCCAATGTGTGGAATATCTTCTCTAGTGAACTTATCCACTTCTTAGCTATAATTGGGTTTAAACTATTATTGATTGACATAGGGTGTGTTCACATAAATTGATCTAACATAGCTCCTCAACGTGGTGAATCTAGATGCTTCATATGGGTGATGTTATTATTCCTCACCTGAGTGAGTTGTCCCATTATAATTATAAGGTACTCAGCCACAATCAAAGCACAAGAGCCTACATAATTATATTGTATCAGTGGGAAATCCCTACAGGGGCACATGTGTTTGTGTGGTTTAAATTCCTTCCACTATGCACCATTTCCAGATGATGACATACACTAGAAGATGTTATGAATCATTCTTTATTTTCATAAATTAAAAAAAAATACGTTGCATAAATTGAAATCCTATGCATGGCTAATCCCATAATCAAAAAAATGGTTTCATTGAGGAAAAAATTACATTTAAATCCTTCAAAATGGATTATAACTAAAATGTGAATTATCCTAAGAATATACCCCATGAGTGTTGTAACAAATAATGCATCAATGCCCGTTGTCATTTACATGGATACCACGGGTCAATCCTGAAACTCCTTGTCAGAGCTTTCACTCCAAGGTACATATGTGCAAGAGCCGCCTCTACCTGCCGTATATAGAGAAAAATCTATTGTTTGAAATATCCACATAATCTATTCCTTACCAAAATAAAGTGATGTTCTTATATTTTTATCCTAAAAGACTATATTAGGGTCTCTTCCCTAATCTACATTTTCTAAATCTAGTTTTCATGTTTTTTACTAAACATCCTTTGATACCAACTGTAAGGACCAGACCCGAGTTTCCCAGAGTCAATACCTTATTTTATAACATTGGAATATAAACAAGGAACAATCAACATGATGGATATAGTAGTTTAGTATTATTGGAAACAAGATACATTCATAAGTTTAATATTACAACATGAAATGAAATAGAATTTAGAAACTCCTTAACCAATTTCCATAACTCCTTGGTTATTTCAGAATGTCATTCATAATAAACATAATCATCTCCTGAGAAAATGAAACATCAGGAAGGGGTGATCTCAAATTCCCAGTAAGGGTAAGAAATACAGAATAAGATAACATAAACATTAGACAAATTGATTAATTGAAAAAACATTACAAAAAAAATAAACTTGAACATAATATTCTAGAAATATGAGATGAGTAAATATTTCAATAATATAACTTAAACATGTTCATTATACATGTATAATAAACCCATGAACTGTCAATACTATTTTCATAATGAGTGAACTCATAATGGGGGAAAATATAACCATACCGACAAGGCCTCATTCCACGACTATAATTAATTTTTTTGTCAAGGCCTTGTGGCAAGACCGTAGCTTGTCTGATTAGACCTACCAATGCACCGAGGGTATATAGATAGCCCCCAAAGACACTTATAATGTCCATTGTGATCCCTATATGAATGGGGATAAAACAATATAAAATAACATTGAAATTAATATATGAAATGCAAATAACACTCCCCGAAAATTAAGCATAAACACTAACCATTCGAAGTAAATTCGTGAATGGTTTTAAGATAGAACATCCACATCCAAAATAATAATAAACCATTAAATTAAATGTTGTATATGATACATGGAGTAATAACCTTAATAGTACATAATAATCAATAAGAGTGACGATATATATGAAGACACTCTTATAAAATCTTCTAGTAAATGTTGAGATAAATACGTTTTCTTTTGAAATGAAGAGTTCTTTTGGAAAAATGATTATATAATTTAAAAAAGTGATGTATGATAGTATTTTCATAATAAAATTATTGATTTTATTAATTTTAGTGGTTTCTAAACACATTTTAGAGATTTCCATTGAAAATAGGTAATATTTAGTGAAATTCCCTTGGGTTGGGATGGTATTTCAGATACAATTATTTACTTTCCTTTTAAAATGTGTAACGATCCAAAATATATGGAGATATTGTGGTTGGTAAATATATATATTTATATCTCAAATTCACAATTTTTTAATAGTAAATTATTATACACAAGAGCTTCATTGGTGTAATTGGACAATAAATATAAGCCAAATGAGAATGGAAGTTTGGGTGGAAAACCCCTTACATTAAGTATAAATGTGTTTAGATCATGAACATAAGATCCTATAATATTATAATAGTCTTATTAATAAATTTTTCCTGAACCTATTAGTAATTTTTTAAGTTTATCAAAATAAAATTAGCTCATTTATGCCCTTATTGATTTGTTTTTATATTGAATTTCATCATTCTGATGTGTTTGTTTTCTTTATTTCCATTATCAGTTCACTTGTTCTTAAGTATTGGAGTGGAAGGGATGTAAATCACCAGAATATAAATTACAAATTATTGATTAACATCCATAAGTGATAATAATAATTTATATTATTTGGTATCATGGAATGAGGATAAATCATTAGATGGTATATTTATGACATTCAATTAGATTTTTTAGTGGTATTTGGATAATTAGGAACAAGTTTGGTCATATGATTTATTAATATGTCTGTATACGTGTTCCTAAATCATAATTAGGTTATAATTAATATATTAATGTCTATTTAAAGCAAATAAACGGTTTCATGACCAATAATTATGGATAAATGGGAGAAATAATCTCCATCATCAACGAAGGTTATAAATTGGAACCTCATTGATATTGATTTCGTTTATAAAAATAAAAGGGAGGGTAAGAATATTGATGATGGTTCTTCCATTCACATGATATAACTGAATTATATATGTGATACTATATTTATAATTTCCATTTGTACCAAGGAGGTAGAGATATGATTAGAAAAAAATATAAATTAAAATGAGACTCAATAAAAAATAATGGTGTTTTACCTCATCAAATAACCTCCTTGTGAACCTCCTTAAGGGAAAGGTTTTGGCCTTTTTACATGACCTAGAGCTTCTCAGATGTGGGGAGTTACATGCATAGTGTAATTGTGCTGATATTTGAGGAGATTCAAGGCTTTTATGATTGAAGAGGAGAGGGAGTGGGGGGGGGGGGTTGTAGTGGAGGGCAGTAGTGAATTTTGAATATTTAATTAATTATTTAATTATTTCCATCAAGACAACGAATATAGTTTTTTCATGTGACCTGTAATAGTAATTGGTGAATGTGTGTTCGAACTAGGAGGTCTTACATCCCTTATTATGTTATAAGTAGAGTTTTTAACTGATAATTGGTATATACGGTATTTTACCATATTTCACTAGTCATCAAAAATTCAAGAATTTTAGAAACATCCCAAAAAGTCACCCAAACCATTTTTTGACATGTAGAATTTGAAAATGAGCTCCATTTTTTTAAAAACAAATTTCTAAATATTATTTATTTAATTTTGAATAAAATGAATGTTAATTAAAAAAACATCAATTTTAAAGGTATACTTAGTTTTATATAACATTAAAAAATTAATTAAGATCTCATTATGTTATTACCTTAAGAAAAAAATATATAATGAATATTTACTATTCATAAGGGTCATATTACTATTCATATGACTATTCATAAGGGTATTTTACTATTCACAAAATATCATGTTTGTTTTATCAAACTCTAAATGACTTACTAATCACAACACTAGATGATTGCTTTTGAAATTCAAAACCTAGAAGAGGACATGTTGTTTTAAATGGATAGATTATAAAATGCATTCAATATTCACTATATAAACCTTGGGGTGTTACCACAGTAGCCTCAAACAATTGGAATCCCAAAAAATCCACCTCAAGTCTTGAAATATTTTCAAATATACTTTCCTCCATCATTTGGATACATATGTGGGAACCATAATATATATATAATACAAATTTTTTAGATATTTTGTGATTTATCTCGATAATGATTGCATGTTTCGATTGCCCTGGATTTTAGGTGATGTTCCTCACATAGTATCCATTACTTCCTTATACAAATCATAATCCTTCATTTTCCATTCCCTGTATCAGGATCTTCATCATATTAAATTGAAGGCTCTCAAATGAATTATAATTTTTATGAGTAATGTGCATCACTTCCCAATTCATCCTTTTCAAAATTAAACATAAAGACTATAATTTTTTAATGTCCCATGAAAGGTTTGTCATGGAAAATGCTAGTAAAAACCACAAATAACACTTCTCATTTTTGATCTTGTTATAATTTGAAATAAAACATAAAAAAGAATACTGTAGTGGTAATTTCATGTGATTAACGGGATAATATTATAGTAATTCAATTCCCAATATTTCTAATATTTCAATGATTCCAATATTCATGAAAAAATGAGGCCCAGTTGACATCGACCCTCCATTACTTCCTCTAAAAATGATTTTATTATCTCAGGTCTCCTTTCTCTCACCTTCTCTTGATAGATAGCATAAAGGTGGGAAATATTTTTATATTCATCAATTTTTTCATACTTCATTTAAATATTATTAGTCATGTATTATATAGGGAATCATTTAACAAATATGGAATTGTTCAAATATTTCTCATATAGATTCAATACTTCTTTCCTAGAAATATTTCTAGGTGCTCCAAAAATAGGTCTTGAAAAAACATATAATTCTTATTTATGACATTAGATAAAGAACAATTTTAGTACTTTTTCATAAAATATTCAAAAAATATATTATATTGTATTTACTAATCGCCGATTATTTTATCAAAACCAAATATCATTCACTATAATTTATACAATATCGTGATTATTGGAAATTGTATTGTCAATTACAAATATTACCATTCTCATATCCACTAGTTAAGCATGTGATGTATTATTAAGGGTTTTAGATAGGAAAAATTATAAACTAAATTAACTCATAGTTCCATCATATATTGAGTTAAATCCCCAATCATAAAATATCAAATTGTATTTCCTCACTCTTTTCAACTTAGTTACCCTATGTCCTACTTTATACTTAAACTCTTGATGTGAACTAATTTATTTTTTTCAAAATAATAAACTACAAATTTCTCAATAGTTGAAATACCCAACATGGGTTGGTCAATAACATTGGGCTATGTTTGACTTTAAATTAAATAGTGTAAGGTTATATGAAAAATATATATATTTTTGGGATTATATATATATGTGTGTGTGTGTGTGTTTGTGAATATTACCCATTTTATCTTAATTACATTCTTCTGAATATTAAATAGATTTATATAAGTCTCTAAAAATATATTAGATAATGTTTACACTTAATCAAATTTATTTTCATTATTTCTTGATTTATTTTTAAATATTAATTAATTTTATCATAAAAAACGACCATGATTAAATTATCCCTAAACATGAAACAAAAAAATTTAATGTGGTTTGATTGTGAACATATACTCCTGGTTATTTTATATACTGGTTAATAAAATTACCATTGAACTGTTGGAAAAACACCTCTAAATATCACATTATCCATGTTGAATCTTCACACTTGTCAACCCATGTGCCACTTAAATTTTATTCTCATAGGCTTCAAACATTAATTTCTATTATTTTCTAGTGAGATCCAACAATTACGTAAACATTTACTCTCACACAATTGATGAAAACCAAAGTATTGGCGAAGTGGTTTACATAAAACAATATTTTGAGCACACCTAACCTTACATAATGATTATAGGGATAACACAAAGGGAATTAATAAATTTAATTTCATATATTAAATGAGAAAAAATAAACAAAATATTATTTTTCTCTTCTCATGATTATCCACTTACACACAATTAATTATTAATTTAATAATAATAAAATTCAATTATAATTTTTATTTTTTAAAATAAAAAATGATAAAATTAATTATTTAACATAATTAATTAATGATATATTTTATCTCAATTATAATCCAAACTTTTTTAATATTTTAATCCATTATAATTTTAAATAAATTAAATAATTTTATTAAAAAAATATTATACACAATATGTGTACCTTGGTGGAAAATGGTGAGTTCCCATGATGTATAAAATTCATATAACATTAACTCATGTGTTATTTGAAGTAAATTAAATATAATTTAATTTAAAGTAATGTATATAGTCATAAGAACACATGGTATTTTTTTACATTGTTATTTTTAAATAAATATAGATTAAGGATTGTAAAATAAATTATATACACTATGATGTTATTAATACTATATAGAAATTAATTTGAAATACAGAAAATATATATAAACCATCAAATGACATTTACACAGTCTAATAAATGACACAAAATAGAAGATGATATGGTTTTTTAAGTTTCATTAATTAATTTATAATTTTATATAATTTTATAATATACAATTTTTGTAATGTGAATCTTCATGGCATGTATATTTCAAATCCATTATCTATGGAAAATTCCTAGGGAATAAATTTCAAGCATTTAATAAATAATAATTTAGTACATAGTGTGTACATTGGCCATATGGCATGTGGACTCTGTGTTACATGATCTCCAGTCATGAAGGTCATGAAACAAAATACAATTCTTATCTTTTACTAATGACAGCATGTTGTGTTTGAATGTTACACAATGTGGACTCTATCTGATCATGCTCTATTATGGTATGGTCAACACATGGTGTGTTTAAATACACACCATGTCTAATAAATTCACATGGATCAAAATAATTTCAGACAAATTCATGGTGCAATAAAAATGGTTACATGGCGTGTAGCAATGGGTTACATGGAATGTACAATTTAGTTATCCATATAAATTCATTAGGATCTCCAAATTATTTCCTTAAATTTTTTTCATTCATATAATTAATCAATTCCCATTACATTAGTGGTAAATAAGACAAATAAAAAATTTTCCACTGATTTTAAATAATGAATGATCAATACATAATTTAAATCTAATGATAAATTAATAATAAATAATTGATCATTAAATATATTTAAATAATTATTAGACCTCTCTAATACCATATTATGGAAATAAGTGTAATAAAATAACTAGATAGGTTATTCACAACATCTATTTTTTCTATAATCAATGATTTATCTATAATGTAAATCAATAATATACATTACGAACAACAAAATTGAATCAAAGAATAATTGTTTTGAGAAAGTTAGAAACAAAATTTAGGATCATTTCATATTATGTATAATCAATATAAAAAAATATCTTATGATGAAATCATTTTTTATTGTTGAATTTGAGAATGTCTCTACATCATATAATTTGTTTTTATATGAATCAACTATATATTCTCTCTAGTGATAATAAAAACATGCTTAGAAAACATTAAATGTTGTGGTATAAATATATGGGTTCTAGTGTGGAAGATCTTAACAGATGCATTATTCTTATTAGATTTTTCTATGAATCAATTAATGTATGATTCTCTTTTTAACTCTTGAATCTATATTTTTTATCAGGTGGACTACTCTTTATTCTATAGAGAATTATTTTATAATGTAGTTCTCCAGGTATTTGTGAGATCTTTTGTTGTTGGTGTGGTACACATTCAAAACAAATATGCATCCTTAATAAATAATGTTATTTTTTTAATATACAATATGGTTACAAAATAATAATTTGAAATGTGAACTTATTATTTCATCAATCCTTGTAGAACCCAAAATTAATTAAAACATTATTATTATTATTTATTTACATTAACAAGTCACATGAATTAAATTTTTTATATATTCAAATAATATAAAATATATATTATTTATCAATTAAAAATATAAACATGGTCTACTTTTCTTGAAAAATATTTATAAATACTTCAATAATTATTTATTATTCAGCAAATAAATATCACTATATTATTTCATGATAATGAAATAAATATTAAATTTTCTAAATAAAAAATAAAAGTATGATAAATATTACTCTCACATTATATTATCTATAATAACCAATGATAAAATATATATGATCAATAAGTGGTGAATAATTAATAAACTATTTACGATAATAATATTTATTCAACTTTTTAAATAATTTATTATATTGTTATTTAACTAAGGTTATGGATACAATTGTGTTTGACTATTTATACCACTTTCTCAGTTGCATTAGCTGAAGTAAACCAAAGTCTAATGTTAACATCTTGAAACAAACCATTTCACCCTTTGAGAAAAAATCTATACCTAAAAATTTATAAACCTCATATTTATTCTTAATGTGACATATAATCCCTTTATCTTGTTTTCTCAAATCATGTAGGTTCCATGTTGGTTCCATTAACCTATTTTTTATATGTCTCTTTAATTGATTTTTCATAAATTGAACATGAATATAGATTACAATGGACAAGGATTTATTTAGGAAATATCATTACCATTAATGGGATTGATATATAAACTTCTATTCATGGAAAAAAGAAGAAATAATTTCCCACAAAATTAATTATAAAATATTACTTGTGTCCACCCAATATATCATTCTTTATCATGGCAACATTTCTTCACAGTTTTCATTAAATAATATTGTATAAAATTCATAATATATATTAATAATAATCTTTAATATTATGGGTAAAAACATTAATATGTAGATAAAAACATCCGAGGAAAAAAATAAATGTGTATTTATTATTAGAATGTCTCTTTTTCATAATTTCATACAATATAAATTACGACGGGTGTCCACCATTATATGGTGGCTCAATGACTAATGTGTCTCTACCCATATAATCGTGTATCATTGTTCCCCATCAAAATAATTTATATGGATATATAACATTTAAGTAAGAATAATATTTTGGCACATCGGGAGTATTATAATTGTGTGATACTATTATAAACATTCATTGTGACAGATACTCTTAGGACATTATTATATACTATGTCATGGAGAAGGAAAATTTTTATGTGATAATTAGTTTATTAACATTCAAAACTATAAATATTGATAATAATTAAATACATGAAATTAAAGTGATGGTAACCAAAATCAAAAACTAAAACTACATATTTATTCCTCATATTAATTCTTCATGTCATCCATGAAATTTTGTGATTAAAAACATAAACTTTCACATTGTGGAGCCAGTAATCCAGGCACACATAGTAATTATGTTTCATATTTTTTCCATGTAAACTAAATAGAATAAATAATAGTTTCACTATTATTGTAATATCATATTTACATACTAATTTGATGATTTTATTATTATAATATTTTTGTTGTTTGTTTATAAATGTATGAATAAGAATAAAATTCCTTGGATGATTCGATACCTAAATTGGGACCAAAAAATTACCCTTTGTAATGGCCTTGTATTTGAGGTAATTATTAATATGTTTCCTAACCAAGATTATCATGGAAATTAATATTTTTTAAATCATGAAAGTTTTTTCTATGTTTCTTGGTGAGTAAGAAATATGAGTGAAGTATTTAAAGCACACAAGTCATATCACTTTTATAAGTGAATTTGAGTATCATTTCCAAAGAATAGAATGTTATATATGGGGTAAGAATGAAAATGAATAAAATTTAGTTGTTTTTGATTAATTAAGGATGTGAAGACATATAAGTTATTCTTTACAACATAATAAATTTTTACAATAAGCTCTAAAGTTCATATTAATTTATGAAAATTTGAGCAACTTCATATTAGATAGTGAAAACGTTGTTACTATAAATTAAAAACGTATCATCTATAATTATTTTAAAAAATGCATACGTATAATTTTTTTACAAAATATTGACAATAATATTTCAAATTTGTAATCTATTTTACCTCATCTATTACATAAATATGGAAAATAATTAAATCAAAATAAACACACATAACACATATAATTTATTTTTAAAGGAAATATTATTTATAAAAATTAAATTTATATATAAGATAATTTTTTGAGGGTTATTGATTTTTATTTTATAAATAATTCCATTATGTAATAAATAAATGGTTTTTGAAACTATATTGAATTTGAAACCTAATTTCACCATGAAAATTTTTAATTTATGTAATCAAATGGTAATATTTTTTAATTTATAATTTAAAGTCTCTTATGAACATAAATATAAAAAGTAAATATTTTTGTTTATAATGTTATTTTCTATATCAAATTTATTCATTTTAAATATATTTTTTAATATATATATTTTTGAGACATTTATCCCTAGCATAAATATAAAAATTGTTGTTAATTTAAATATATTGAAAAAAATTTCTTTTTCACAATTCACCAAAAAAAATATTTAATTAGAGAAATCCAAAAAGTGAATCCCAAGATAATATTTTTAGTAAAAAAGAAAATAACGTTTATCAAATATAAATTGAAAAAAAATTAATTTATCATCTAAAATATAATATAAAATATAAATAAATTTTCATAATAAAAATAACCCTTTCAATAATAATGCTTATTCATTATTTTTATTCAAATCGTAAAAAAATTTAATTGGTTTCCATTATAAGGTTTATTATTGATTTATTATTTATGAATTCTTTATTTGATGTGGTCTTTTAATTTTGGGTATAAAATGTGGAATAAGAATTATATTATAGTACGTATCTTAAAGGATCAAAATTTTCTAGTCTTCATTTTACCCATTAAATAAATTTCACCCTCAATATTTTAATTTCTACCCAAATATGATGGTATAAGATTGTATTCATAACATATTAAATATTTTTGATTAAAATTACATTATGAAATATAACATAATATCATAATCTTTATCAACATACTTATCTTTCCTCAAAAAACATTGATTCTTTATACCCAAATCATTTATTCCACAGAAAATTACTTCCTAAATTATACATGATTCTCCATGAAAAAAATATATTTAAATTTAAATTTTAACCATAAATTAATTTTATTAGTTTTTCTCAAATTATTAAAATAATTTTTTATCAATTATAAAATTACATAACATATAACATAATATATATAATTTCCTACCCTTTTATAAGAAACCAACCCTTTATCGAATGAACTTGGGATCATTTACAAGTTCTATTTTTTAAGTAAAATGTACTTTTCAGTAGTGTTTTACATTGGGGTTGGTTTATGTAAAAATTTGAGAAATATTGAAATAAAATGGTACGTGCATGGTTGGCCCATTGTTTGGGAAAACCATGCACACCATCCCGGAAAACTGTAAAACCCTAGTAAGAGAATAATTGCATGCTTAGAACTCTATTTTTCCAACCATGAACCGTCATATAAGTAATCATATACCCAAAAATTAATATACACACAGTATAGGAACATTGTTAGGGAAAATCTTGTGCCAATTCCTAGCTAATCATGTGTGGCATTTATATTGAACTAATATCTAAAATATTCATTACTGAATCCCTGAATTAACCCCAAATCGACACCCACTTGACCCTAGGATCTATTTCACTATTTCGAATATCACTAAAGAGATTTACTGACTTATAAACATCTGTTCTATGATATTCGAATCCAAAATTAATGAATTTCACATCTCTCGGTGTTTGAATCATATCTAAGTTCCTCTCTCGTTCCAATCCCTTCATTATCAAATTCATATAATATGAAATATTCTATTTTGATTATATATAAACCTATTTTGTAATATCTATATTTATAAAATTAGATCTAGATTAAAAATTTTGAGATCTTCATTATTTTATCTTGAATGAGGGTTTTGAATATGGATCACACACTAGGTCACTATACTACTCAGTTTAGGGGATTTACATTGGGAGATCATTCATCAAAAATTGGAAGAATGTGATTCTATAATTCAAATACCATATTGGTGATTTATATTATCTTTATAAAAATTATATAATTTCATTAATTTAATATAATTATGATTTTCAAATGGAATTAATTAATTTGGTGGATTAAATATTTGTGGAATTATGGGATTTGGGGATAATTAATTGTAGAGGTCATTTCATTGTATTGATGTTCTGAAATTATTAATTAATAATATCATTAATATATATATTTATTGAATTTGATTATATGTGATAATTAATCATGGATTTAAATATGGGATTGTGATATATGAATATTGATTGATTCATTATTATATTAATTAATTGTTTCGACACACTGGATATATTGGGGAGTTAATTAAGGAATGCTAAGTCATAATATAATTATTGATTTTGAAATGAAATTTGATTTATTAATAAATTGTTGAATTAATTAATATTTTTATTTGATAAGTTAATTGTGGTACTAACTAAAGTGAAAAATGATTCTAACTAATTATTTCATCAGTAATGTAATTTTTTCTGTATTATTAATTATTGAATTAATTATGTGTCGATGAATAGGAACTTATTCATTCAAATGTGTTGATGAATATGAGAATGGTAATTATTATATGTTGTTGAATGGTAACATGGTTATTCAAATGTGTTTTTAAGAGTGAGAAAAAAATTAATCTAATGTGTAATGTAAGAATGGTAACATGGTTAATCATGAATGAATTAAATAATGGGAACATCTTCACTTTATTATGTGTTGTATGAATGGTTACATGGACCTTCAAGTATAAATTAAATGATGTTTCAAAATGATCTATGATAGATGACATAACTTGGGAATACTTTGGGATCTGGAATGATCCGATGATGGTATTGAGATATGATAAATCCTAGGAATACTCTGGGCTCTAGCATTAGCTAAAGTTGGTATTAATATATGATATTACCTAGGAAAATATTAGGATTCACATGATATAAATAATTTGTTGAGGTGTGGATTTCCTTGAGAACTCGAGAGTTAATATTATTATGTAAAGAATAAATAATAATGTGATAACTATTTACTTATGAATTTTCATTATTATTTATAAAATTGAATACTATGTTTTTACCTGATATTTTTTTAGACTCCCATAATGTTGTAAATCTTTGTTATACTCATACCCTACTATGGTTTCCTAATTAGTACCTGAATATTTTTAAATTGTTGAAGGATAGGTTAAATGAAAAGGCCCAATGTTTGATAGTTTATTTGGAGATGGATCAAGGATGAGGGAACATGACGTTGTTTGGGATCTACTTAGGAGTCATCAGCTTTGTTCTATTGTGTTTCATTTTTGACACAATACACATTCTTTAGCAAGTAATTTTTTCTTGATTAGTTTGATATTTTAATTTCATATTCTGGTTATCATGATAAATTTCATTATTTTTGGTTATATGTTATTGAAATATTTTTAGTTTATTTCTGGTGGTGTATTATTCTTATAAAATAAGTTAAATTCTCTACATGATAGAATTATTATACCCTCCCAATTATTTGACATCCTATAACGTGTGATTAGGAATTCTTGAGGTCATGTGATTGGCCGAATCGGGGCACCGTTGTGTGGAACCTGTGTCAGGAAATTAAAAAGTGGTATCAGATCCCAATTTGTATGTCATTTTATTTTCTCTTACTATTTAGGAAAGGTAGTCAATAGGCTTGGAAGAGTTCGGTATTGGTTATGAGCACATGCATGGGAGTCATGAACCCATGTTTAGGGGAAAACATACGTAATCGGTGTCTGATTATTTCTATTGTTGTTTTCTGTTACAGTTGTAAATTATTTCATCGTGGGTGATGCACTTATTGTGTAATGTAGAAATTACATTTGAAACATTATGATAATAAACATGTGTGATGGGATAGTATGATCGTTTTGTCTACATGAATCATTTTAGGCACTGAGGACTATTTTATGGAATGCATCATTTAGGGCACTCATGAGAAGATGGGTTTTTACTATGTTTTTAACATAATCTATATTTCCTTGATTGTAAAAATTGAACTAAAAATGGTTAATAATATGAATTTATATTTTTAATATGAAGAAAATTGTTAATAAATTAGTGTCTAATTGTGAAACTATAAATGAGATTGAGAATACCCTTTCATAACCAAGACACAATTGTGGATGATTTTGGAAAAGGACTTGTTATGAAATTTTGAGGTTATTAAATTTATGTAAATGTGTTCAGGTTGTGTTATGTTTCCTAAGAAATTTTGGTCATTGTAAAGATATTCCACGATGGTGATTCTTATTGAGAGGATGAAAAAATGGCTTCACATGGGATGATCTTCCATTAGATGAACCATAGGAATCAATAGTGTTATGTGGGGAATTTGAGTAGTACATACATGAGAATATTTCTCACATTATGGAACTCATGGGAAGAGAACCAGGGTGGGATTAAAAAATCATGTTTGACCTGATGAGATATTTTATGTTATATCTCCCTCTGAATTTTACTATATAGGTTGGAGTTTAGGATGTTGACATCTAGGTAGATTCTATCGAGATGATACTTTACTATTTGGAGACATTTTCTAAGATTAAAATCATGTTGGATACTTATATACCATGAGGATCAATAGTTTTCTGGTCATATGTTAATGTTTGTTCTGGAGAGAGTGATGGTATGTTATATTAGTTCTTTTCTCCAACATTGGCAAGAGATGAAAAAACAACAGCAATCCATTTTTCAGGATGGACTTATTTTTAATATTATTTCACATGTTAACCACATTTAGTTTAGTAATTTGAATGTGGTTGCAGAACACAAACTCATAGATGATGGGAACTTTATAGAGGATTCTTGTTCTTGAAATATATTTACTATTGTATGATCTAGTGGTGTGATATCTATGGGAAGGAGGAACTATTGTAAGAACTTTATCCATGGTTGTTTTAAGCTGAGGGGTAAGAGAAGAAGATTCATTTCATAGGACCATACATGAGTGACTTATCATTATTTCGATTGGTCATTCCATTATCATAGAAACTATCCCTAATAACCAGTAAAGTGATGATGTTGTGGAAACATGTTACATCTACATAAGTTATGTAGGCACAACAACAAATAGTTATTGAGGGTGTAGCTAGAAATAGTAAAATTGTGGAACATGGATATTATACTCCTTACTATAATATTAGTTGGATCTATACTATCCATAGGCTAAAAAAATAAAAAAAACTCCACAAAGACGGCATCGAAAATAAAGCCTTCCACCCCCCCACCCCCTCCCCCCATTACATTTGTCCCAGATCGATGAATTCAGAAAGGCAGTAGGGGGTTTCCCCTTTTTTCTTTGGGTAAGGTGAAAGGTAGTACATCTTATACCGGTGTTGGACTAATGCATAAGATAAAGGCGGCATCGGCCATACCCCCTTTGCCTCATCTCCCTATAAAAGGTCACCCCCACCCCAATTCTCTTCAGTCAATTTTCCATCATATCTTTTAAATCCACTCATTCTCTCTCTAAAAAAATTCATGTTCAATGTGGTGGAGTCGGTGGTTCAAAAGAATTTTTTTTCAATGAAATATTTAGTGGTATGTTTCTTATATAATTTTTTGTTTGTTATTTATTTAAATGAATTATTTTTAGTATTAAATATTTCATTTTTTTAGTAGATTAGTTACATTTAATGTTTTTTATTAGGTTCTGTAATTAGTTATATATTGTTTTTAATAATTATTATTATTAAGAATGATTAAGTATAGATTATTTATATATTAATATTAGATTAAGTATTGAGAAATTTAGGTATCATATTAATTATGTTGTTATCTAAGCAATCAAATCACTGTCTAGATATAAACAAGTAGATGTGGCTCCAGCATTGAAGTACATAGGAGTGAATAGTCCAACAAGGAGTTTCGAGCTTAAATGTGTCTTGGGTGGTCATACTACAGATATTATTGGACATTATAAAGGTTAAATTAAACCTAGAATGAATGAATAAAATCTTGCTAATAATAATTCATGTGAAATCCAGTGTGTTGTTAAGGAATACATCAATACTCTTCTCTAGTTCATTGGGTGTTGATTTATACAGCTAGGGGAAGCTGATGTAGTAGAATGGGAACCATATGGTAGTGATTTTTGGTTGGAACCACAACAAAATAATCTCAATGAGGAGTTTCATAAATTATATAACTTCTCTAAAATGAATGATAAATCAAATAATGTCACTGATTATGAAATTGTGACAGACAGTGAACTAGTTCTAACTCTAGGGAGTGGTGAATCATCATTTAAGGATATCCATAAACATGGGAAACCCAATTTAATTGGCATCGATTGGTTTTCTCTGCCCCCCCCCCCCTTAAGTAATGGTTGTTAAATGATTATTGAACCATGATGTGAAATTTATAGTATACCATAGTCCCATATCATATGTACCAAAAGGTCAATTATGATATTTTAAAATATTCTACCATGATAATTCTCAATCTGAATGTAAAAATCTTGAATAATATGGTCATGTGGATGATGTGTCATATTATGTTATGTACTCTTAATTAAATTGGATGTGTACTTTTTTACCCCTTATTAATTTTTGTGGACTCTTTTTATTTCCTTTAAAAAATTGTTAAATTCCTTTAGTCAGACTAGACATTCCTATAATGTCTAATTCAGTCATCATATGAATGAAATCAATAATAATTCAATAATAATCAACATAAATATTCACATTAAAGTACTTGCATACATATTATAAAAAAATTTAAAATATGATCTGAAGATACAAGGTATCATAATAAATACAAGTTATTTTAGTGTATTTTATCATTATAGAATTTTCCTATTATGTTTTATTATTCATAAAATTATTTTTTCATTAGTGAAAATACTTTTTAAATATTACAAGAACCATTTTTGTTGAAAACCTATTTTTATTTTACAATAAATCATATAATATCTAATAAATCTACAACATTATGAAAAAAATATTATTTAAACAGAACTATAAAAATAGAATACAATGATTCAAGGAAAAAAATTGTCATATTGATATGAAAATTCAATCCTATTGTAAATATAAAAACAAAGTCTATATTCACGCATTTGGAAAATATTGTCTCATTTAGAAAAATGTCCTAATTATTTAATTTATGAAACATTATAATTTGTAAAAATTTATACAATTGCACCCATTAACTGTTAGAGAATATTATAAAAATTTATCAAAAATATTATTAGAAATATAAATATGCATGACATATATTCCCTACTGAATATAAAAACATAGTTAGGTTTCCATAATATCATTTTTTAGAATATTTAGTATATAAAATAGAAAATTAATGGAAGAAAATAAATTACTAGAAAAATTGGATTATATTAATATATTTATGGTGTTTATAGGAAAATAAAATAATTTTTTCATCTTAAATTTAATCATAATCAATCCCTATAAAATGTCATAGATGAACATAAAATCTTTTCCTTAGGTCCTTCACACATCAATTGTGATTTTATATTCATGTGTAACATAATTAAATATACTATACTTATTGACTATAAATATATTAATACATATAATATTAGACAATATCCTCTTATTAAATCTTATCACTTTTTTATTAATAATTTTTTTCTTAAAAACACTAATTGATATTATAATATTTTCGTTTTATAAGTATGTTTTATATCAGCAGTTACAATCCTTTTATGTTGATAATGTTTCCATTATCATAAACGTTCCAATATATATATAAATTTTATAAATATTCAACATATATAAATTTATATGTATAAAAAGCTCTAAAATGTATATATAGAAAAATAAATTACACAGTATTTGTGTATGATAGTCTTACGTATTTATAAAAATAGTTTTACTTATCTAATGAAAAAATAAATAAAATTCAAAAAACTCATTATTAAATATCTATATTTTATATATATTTTATATTTAATAAATAATAAATTATATCTATCAATGCGATTATGTGATCAAAAATGAATCATACTGCTATGTTGAGGATGTAGTCCACACGTTTACACATAATAACATTAATTTTTTATTTATTTGAAAATGATTCATAATGGGTATCAGAAAATTATTATAACATATTAATATATTTATGATAATTGTTTCGTTATATTTGTGTAGATTAAAAATATATAGAGGATTTATAATAATTAACAAACATGGAATCATTCAGTAAAAAACAGTTACTTATTGTTTGTGACATATTCTTTCGTAAACAAGTTATGTAAGTGCCTAAATAATAGAATGAATTAAATTTTTAGATTGGGTGTTGGGGTTCAAGGGAGAATTTTTTTATGGATAATTAGTGGACTTACAACTTAATATTCTGTTATATGTTTTAATTCATCATGGATATTTGATATGTACAATGGAAGGTTGTTTTTACAATTTTGTGTTGATGGTTGTGATCTAGGATCTATGAGGTTGGAGTTTTAAAAACACTAAAACATATGGAATAACTACAACATAGAATATTTTTACTATGTAGTGTCATTGATTTCTATGGAATAGTGTTTTTAGCTACTCTGTGGATACTTAAGGTGGATTTTTTTATGGTTTATCTAAATATGGTGCCCCTACGGCATCGGGTATAGGCTGTTGTGTAACCTCTATCATAGAGAATGTGCCATGTGGTGTAGAAAATTTCCATATTTCACTCTAAAAATCATAAATAATTGGGTTTTCACTATGTTATATGTGGGGTTTCTCAAAAAAAATTCTATAGCCATATTTTTTATTGTGTGGTCCCACACCAAGCCTCGTATTCTATTCCTATGTTATCTATTTATTATTGTGATGTAGAGGAATAAATTATGATTTAACAATCACTTTTATTTCCATAAATATCAAAACCCACTCTAAAATCATTTCTTAAAACATTTTATCATGAACCCTTGGCACCCTAGATTTATTTTCTATGACATATTAATCAAAGTTTTGTTGGATCGAACCCCTCCAATCAAGTGATAAATCTATTTTCATCTAAAGTGTGTTATTTATCTTTTATTAGGATATATTATCTATTATATATATATTCCACCAATTCATTATCACAATTTTTTGTTATTTTGATATCCATTATTATATCAATGTTTCTCTTAATTGTTTTGGTGCGGTTATGGTGTGGTTGTATTCGGGGGCTTTGGAGACCATATCAGAGTGGCAATTGAAGACCCAGGTTTTTTATTCCCATGAAATAATACTATATTTCACTATTTTAGTATATTTGTTATTTCTAAATATTACATTATTTATTAACATATGATGATCATTTGTTTCACTTTGGGTGGCGTTTGAATTAAACAATATAAGAAGTAATCCAGTTTAATGATTTAAATAGTCTATGATGGTAGTGATTGTATTTGTTCATCCAAAATGTTAATGTTTTACCTTTTTAGTTAACATATAGTATTATAAATGCTTATAAGATTTATTAATATTGTTTTTATTATTAGGTTATTTTTTTTATTCATTGAAAATGTTTAAATATACTAAAGAAAATATTTTTTTGGATACATATTTAAAGTGGCGTGCAAAAAAATCTGATCTTTCGTAAAATATTATTTAAATAAAATGTTGAATGATGCATCATTAATTGATGTTTTTTTATTTCTGTGTTAAGTGAATTTACTAAATAAAAAAATCATTTAATTCAACATTCTATTGAAAATTAATAGGAATGTTAATGGAATTTATCTTCCATCATGTTTTATGAAACTGGAATATTTTCAAGATATCTTGTTAAAATAAAAAATATATTTTAATATTTTTTGACATGTGTTATCAATAGTTTTATCCTATAATAAATCAATTATTCAATTCAAAATGGAATAAAAAATGGTTGACTGATAATGATTAATTAATGCTGTTGAGTGATCATGTTTTCTTCTAGAAGATGAATACCTTGAGTTTGGGGCCCAGTGATCATGTTTTCGTGTAATGGTTAAATTATTTTATTGGGGAGATATATCCTATTGAAATTTCTCCATCCATCATTTTTCTCGGTATTTCATCCTTCCTATGTGATATGATGTGAGCCCAAGATGGATATTGGATCATGAAATATACACCCATGAAGTTTGGGTGTGTGGCATCAGTTGATGCCTATAATGGAGACATTTGTGATGATTTTATCAATGGTGTCAGTGGTGGCACCATTTTTTAGGGAATTGGATGATCTTGGGATTTCCCATTGTTATTGTTAAATATGGATTCTTTCTAAGATATAATAAATTTATTGGTTGGGTGGTTGAGTTTCTAGATTTTTTATATCCCTTGCACACTTCTTGAATTATGGAGATGTGCATCTATATGTATCTATTTTATGGTATATTAGGATGTTTCTTAGAGTACATGGAATTATATAATGTTAAATTAAAAATATTTCTTTCAACTCAAGGGGGTTTCCCCTTACTTCAATGAAAATGTTTATAATTTTTTGAAACATGGAATCGATTGTATTATTTATAGAGGGAATAAAATTCACATTGAGGCTAATGACCTCAGTATACATTAATTCTATTTAATGGATAATAATTTATTTAATATAAGGTTAAATTTGGTAAATATATATAAGTAATTTAATTTATGTCTTATTAAATGACTATGTTCTTATATGATATCTAGCTCTTAGTAAATGTCCTCTTAAATTTTTTGACTAATACTCATGTTTTAGTTGTGAGATATATTACATCCTGTATGTCTTTTATTTCATACGCTACCCCACTATTTTCAATAGGGATCCTATAACCTAGTGGACAATGGGATTGCGTTTTCCTAACATTCATGTTGTCTATAGATAGATGGTGGATGACCCCTATATCCATAATATTTTCTCATTTTAGTATTATATTATTGTAGTTATGGTGATAATTTTACCCAAATATATGTAGATGGATGTAATTTATTATTTTTATTTCACACACATGTATATAAAGATATAGCAACATAATGATTTTTATAACCCTTGTGTGTATAGGTCCTGATTTCATGTGGTGCATCACTCATTGCATGAGATTTAATAGCTGGGGATATAATACCTGATGTATAATACAAGACATATAGGTTGTTGTGGATCCCAAAATCTAATTATTTAAAATATGTAGATGTATATGGAATTTTTGGATGATGTGATACATGATATATATGTTATGATAAATTATACATCGTTTGTATAGGATGACTTATTTGTAGAGAGACGACACTAATGATATGATTTTGGGAAGAGTAGAAAACCAATGGAGAAGTGGTAGAGTGATAACCTTCTTTTGTTACTATAATATATTATCTATTATATGAAATAGTTTGTGATAGATAACCATGATGAGGATGGTATCTAAGTATTACAAATTTTTTTATAAGTTAATTCTACCTGAGTCTAAATAAGAATATTCATTTTTCTTTGTATTATTCATAATATTGATTGGTAAAATCCTATTATGTATACCTATTATTTTAACCCAACATATATATAAATTTTCTTCAAAATTTTAATGATTATGTTAGATATCTATTTGGATATCACTAACAGCCCATTTTTTTGGTTGTTTGGACTTCATTCTGAGTACTATGTTTTTTTGGTACATTTATCTCCCTTTTAGTTGTATTATTATTTATGAAGTTACATGTATTAAGATGGGTTCTAGTTACCTATAATTGAGAAAGGTATTTTTTTTGTTCTTCCCTTATATCTCATTTATTATCTTATATTTTATGGAAATGCGTCTCATTTTTATATATTTCATACCATAGTTTCTTTTCATCAAATACTTTCCTATTGTATGTTGTATTTGGGATTCATTGTCTCACTTATTTCATTACTATACTTGGTGTAGAACCATCTAGGGTGAGGGTCAACACAAAATGGTATTATAGAGAGGTTTGGGTTCAGAGATATGATGGTGATTAGTTAAGATTTGGTGATAAAATATGGGGTGGTAGGGAAACAATTTCAGTAAAGTATAGTAAGAAATGTAAAAAAGAAGGCCAGTTGATACTTGGGTATTTAGGGCCTCATATGATCAGATGCATGTACCATTATGTTTACTGGCCCAACTAAGAAAAGTGGTGCTAGTAGTAGGGTAGAAAACTTGATAAGGATATTGAATCATTTTAATTTTCAGCAGTGTTTCACATGGTATGAACTAGATATTAGGTTTAAAAATAAATAAATTATTATTATTATTATTAAATATTTCATACTATGTGTTTAGGGTTCCCTGTCTGTATTTCGTTTAACCATTATGGCTTAAAGATAACTTCCTCATCAGGTACATACCGAATTTGTTCAGCAATATTTTCCAATATATCATCTGAGAGTAGAGGGTAAAGACAATGAAACCTGGAGGATAATAATTTGAGAGTTTCAATGCAATATTTTTTAGAAGTAGGAATGATTTATTTTGAACTCATTTATAGAGGATTGATTGATTGAGGATGAAACTGGTTTCAGTTTTATATATACTCGGATACAGCACTAGGTTTTGTTGGTGAAGATGATACTATATAGGGAAGTGAGTTATTGGTTGAAATACTTCATTGGGGATCACAAGGGGGAAAAGTGTCATGGAAGAAGTTAGAGGACCGTTTCTGAGTAATTTTTTTCTTATTGGCCATGAATATGGATAATCTCCAATAGTCTGTTACATGATTATAGGGGAGTTCTATAGTTCATGAATTTGGGATCTATTTCAAGAACCTTATTCACTATGAATTGGTTATGGTTTCAGATGATGTGGACATATTGAGTCATATAATGAATTATTTTCTTTTATATATGTAGTAATAGGCCACCCTCATTATATTTTAGAAATATCTTAAGGTACTGGAAAGAATAGTGTTCATTGAGAGGAAACATTCCTAAACTAGATCATCATTATATAGGAGTTGTCAACATTTCTCAAGTAAAACATTTGTTGTATAGGGTTTTCATTTTCTTATATAGATGGTATTTTAGATATTTTGTGATATGTTTTATCCCTCCCCATCACATTTCAATATTTTTGGTAGCATTATGTAATTTTTTCAAGAGAATTGATGTGTGTTTTTCATAAAGGTGATGACTAAATTATTGGTGATAGTGATTGAAATTTCTAGAAATGTAGTATCCTCGAATGTATTACCCTTTTGATTCTAATTTTTTGGTAGTCTCATCAGAGGTAGAAATAGTATTATTTACCATTTTGGGACCAATATAGTATAGATATGATGGGAAGAGGACAACCATGTGATTCTCTTCTTCATTATAGATAATTTCATGAACAATGAGGTTGTCATTACCTTGGTAATATATTTCGGGTGGAAGGTAATGTTGATATTCATGCTCAAGAATTCAGAGTGTTTGGAAGGCTAGATGACATTTGAGGTACCTAATTTATATATTTTTATTGTGTGCTTGCCCATTTTAATTGATGAGATATACAATCCTTCATATATCCTACCCTATTCCATGATATGGAATATAATATGGACCTAAATCAAATTCCATTGTCATTTAATTTTCCAATGTATGGGATTATGATAATGAATTATGTATTGATTTTGATATAGTGATGAGGAAACACAACTATTGGGGACACATGTTAGGTTTATTGATATAACCATATGTCAACATCCATTATATATAATAGTGGTATTCAGTGAAGGATATTTGGGATTTCATTATGAGGTTTTTTTATTATATTATACTGATTGGGAGTCCACCATGTTCATTGGTAAGAGAGACCATCAGATGGGATTGGGGATAGTTCCTTTTTTAACGTTAATAATAGATGAACTGATTATGAGTGTATCAGAGATTCATCAGATAGTGTTTTCCTGGTTCGTATAACAGTATACTCATACATTTCTCGAGATGTTTTGGGAATTATTCCTATAATAAGATGATTATATTGGGATTGATCTACATTTGGGAATTTTAGAAATATCAATTTCTTCATATATGATGGATCTCTATGAGTTATTAGTTAAATTAGTATAGATTGATGATCTATCACATCAAATTTTTCTTTTGAAAGTGTTTCCCCATGGGATGAACTATTTTTAATGTTAATAAGGGTTATTTGAAGTTTTTATCAATGTACCAATTATATACACATAAATTTTGGGAAATTCAACAACCTTCAACGTCTTCAATGTATTTATAATTTATTTTATCATCTAAAATGATCGAGTTTGTTCGTAAAGATCAATTGTGGTTGGGATATCATTGGATGTATATGATGAATGGGGATTCTCTAACCCATAATTTATAAAAAATGATATATGAATTATGAGCTCATTTTTATTCCACCACATTTGACCAATTATATAGTCATGTTCATTGGTTTTAAAAATATAGTGTTCATTGAGTTTCGATATTATTTCATGGAATCTTTAATCGATAAAAATAAATTATAACTTAGGACTGATTAGGTGTATATAATGAATATGAATTACATTTTTGGAAATTTTCTTCATTAAAAGTTCATAAAAATATTATGAAATTTTTATTTATATGGTTATAAATATTTTTTCATAGGTAATTTCATGTACCTATATGGACCTGTGGTGGAACCATCGATGATTGAGGCAAACGTTTCAGTGGAGGCTCCCAATGATATCATAGTATTGTTGAAATTTCATATAATTTCACACTATTATAAGATTATAAGATTTATCGATTCTTGAAACTCATATGATATTCATTATTATAAATAATCATGCATTGTTAGCAACTGATCAAGGTCAAACATCTTATGTGTAACTAAATGAGAATTTACTCAACTGTCATGTTATTTTTATAGAAGTGTGAAATTATAATATGGTATTCTATGATTCTTGGATTCTTTATTTAAAATATTTTATAATTTAGAAAATATTAGTTGTTTTTATTGTAGTTTTCAGTCACTCCCATATGAACATCAATATGCCACCCATGATCTAGAGTTGGGAACAAAAAATATTCCATGATGTTGTTGTGACAGTACCTCAGTGATGATCATTTTATAGTTTCACTAATCAAAATGTATTGATTAATCCCTTCTCCCATCATGATTTTACCTTATAAAAATGAATATTAGTGGAATTGATGTAGGATTTCAAGTTGTAGTTTTCATATAATTTATGAAACTGTAATGTGATAGTTGATGCACTAATTAAGAAGCCACATAGTGATACTATAAAAGAATCATGACATTATGATATAGTGATGGATGATCTCTGAATGATACATATTTATATAATAACCTTTGGTGGTAACGATTGTACGTTTCGTAATAAATTTTTGTCTTCTATGATCCCACATGTTGATTAGTCATTTTTCATGGATTCAGAGGTAGAGTTCCAGAGGGACTGAGTTGTCTTGGTGATTCCATGGATGGTTATTCTGAGTATGAATTAAATTGTGTGTTGTTAAAAAGGTATTTTAATTCTTATAGTGATTCATTGTTTGGTTCTATGTGTGTTTTATATATCCTCCATGGATATACCTACTAGAATGAAAAGAGTGTATCAAGCTCATAGATATCGGGTTTAGAGCCATGTGTTGAAGTGTTCTGTTGAATAGTTTGTGTGTGGAAGCTTGGTATGGAAGAAGGTGAAGGACGAGGACTATGTTTTGTGTGGTTCTCTATAGTATTATTTTGTTCCTAATTTTATGTGCGTGTAAATATCATTAAAATACATTACTGAGATACCACGAGATAATGTAGGCGAGTATGATATATATGTGACAGTGCCTCATTTGATGAAATTATCCCAAATTATTATGATCAGGGAATCTATAATACTATAATTATTATTAAGGAAAATTGTTGAGTATTTTTGGATAATTCATGATTTCCCAAGACTGATTATCTCTAATCATTATCCATGTTTTTCGACTAGGGTGTGGATATGAATCCATCATTATTTCAGCTCTCAATTAATCATTAGCACTACTTTTCCTCCATATATGTATTTTTATAATGATCATAATATAATGACTCCTTAAGTATTTTTTTATTCAATTGTGATAAATTTGAGAGGTTCACGGAAGAGGAACCTACCTTTGGTAGTGTTAACATACAATATAATTTTTTACACCACCATTTGTACAAGGATATTATAATCATATTATTGTTGACGATGACATTATTTATTGTGATGTACTGGGGTAAATGAGTTAGTATATCTCCATTCACTACTACTATATAGTATGATATAAATGATTCAAGTGATTTCTGACAGGATGAAGGTAAAATTATATTATCACATGTTCTATTTAGATCATAAGAGGTGACCTATAGAGTATATATTCGGATATCATGTGTTCTTAAAGGTGAATCCTAATCCTATGAAATGATACTTTGGTCCGGGGATTCAGTTTCTCCCTAGTTTTTTGGGTCTCTCATGGAGTTGTCTTGCATTGAAGCCCTAGAATTTCATAAATCACCTTCTCCATAGATGATTCAGATACATGATATATTCCATGTTTCGTCATTCTAGTATTACCATCATGAGAAATCTTATATTTCTTATTAGGGTGGGATCGATTTTTTCGATGATGAGATCATCAAAAAGTGGTCTGTGGTGACCTGGGAATTCCCTGAGACTTTTTTGTATGGAAATATTAATCCCTTGGTTAATGTCTAATGGTTCCATGTTTTCTTTGAGTAATGAACCTTGTAATTTCAGTCACATATATGTTCATAGTATCCCAAACTATTTTTAGAATATCTATATTATAATAATGATTCACCTATATGGTTCTCAACATAACTAGTTTATTAAATAATTTCATCTCAATGTTTTATTACTAACCATGCTCTCATTAAATAAGTATCTACCACATGAGTGATATTATGAGATAGTTTTTTATTTCATTATTGTGTTACTATTTCACTTAAATGTGGAGGATGATAACTTGTTATTGAGATATTCATAAGTGGTATCTCATGGGGTTGTTGTTTAGATGACCCTTTTTAATTATCTTCTAGTTCTATCTACTTTTATGTTCTCGAGGATGAGGATAATTTGGGATGTATATGATTCAATATAGAAGTTCAGGGTAACCATCCCTTTCCATGTTTTGGTGTTTAAGATTATAGTAGGATTCTTAGTGGGATAAAGAGAGGAGTTTGGGGTGAAAATTATGCTGTAGAGGATTCATTAGCATGGAGATTTGATTTATACTATAGACGGTAAAGAATTCTTTTATAGTTTGAATAGTTAAGGTATAGGATCATAGATGTGTTCCTTTCAGCAATACTACCATTTTTTGTAGTCGCTTCAGTGAGGATAAGGGCTATGGAATATCTCCATTGAGTTTTGCAGAATAGTGGCCCCAACTACATCATTTATCATGGATGTAGAGTTTTGGTGGTTTAGTAAAATTAGTTACCACTTATGCAGGGATAGTGTGGTTTAACATAGCCTACATTTGGGATAATAGGTCTTTTAGTTTACTGGTTTACCACATATTGTGGGACTCTTTTAAAATAATAGTATCGGTACTGTATTTTGTGGAAATGGATTTGACCAAGTTAGATGTGGCATGTTCTCTTACCATGAACAGTTGTATATTCCAATCCTAACTATTGTATGATGTGGTGTAGAAGATTTTTCATGGTAATATAATTTCATATATTCATATGTGTACCTAAATCCTCTGTAAACTGGCCTCTCTTATATATATTTCCCTCAATACCTGTCTTCCCAATAGATCTTTTTCTAGGCCTTTTAGTCACCTTATGACCGGATCAAACCCCATCATTTAAGAGATAAATATTTGGAGATATGGTGTCAATTATTATTATTTTTATTTAATTTTATCTATATAAAATATCATTTCCACCAATTATTCCCTCCAGGTTGTGGTATTGTTTTCAGATGTCATTATTAGAATGTTTTAGCATTCTTATGGGGGAGGTTATTGGAGATCCAAATTCTTATTTCATTCTCACCAAATAACCTTGAATGCCTTGTTGTATTAGATGCATTGCTTCTCCTATTTGTATTATATTCAATATTAAGGTAATAATTCATTACTTATTTATTTGGTGTTGTAATCAACCTAAATAAACCACTAACCATATAAATTAATTAAATGGATTATTATTGTTTTGAATTCAAGGGATCATTCACTATGATAACAAACCACCTCTTAATTTATGAGATTGGTTTATATATACTCCAATGATTTATTATCATGATTGTTTCTTGGGTTATCATGATGATTGAATTAAAATGGTTAATAAAGGTAGGGATGAAAATTATTTGTTACCTAAATATTCAAATAGATAGTTTTAGTAAATGTATTAATTCTTAATAATAGCCTTAAATAAAATTATACTTGATCGATTTTAATTTGAATTTATTCCATCATGTGATAATGGAATTTGATAATGAACATGAAGCTGATAATTAATGATGATGTTGACATGAATGAGGCGTGTTAATGGAAATTATTTTCCATTATGTTTGTTTAAAATGAATGTTGCTGTTGAGAGAATTTGAAAATAAATTATTGATTATAGTAGATAATGTCTTATGTTCCCAATGATTGAAACCTATAATAAATGAGTCATAAAATTTAATATTAAAAAATAGTATTTTGAAAATGATAATGTTTTGGGTCTATATGTACCAATTTTCATGTAGAGGTTGAATATCTTGTGTTTGGGGCTAACTGAGCCGATTTTCAGGTGATGGATGAATGCATTTTTTTGGGAATAGATGCTAAGTTGGCTCAATTTGTTTCATATTTTTATGTTTCTTTGCATGTGATCTTATCTATGAAATGTGTTGCTAACATGTAATGGATATTTCCTAATATGATATGGAAAAGAGAGGCCTGTGTTTGTGGAAGTAGTTTGTTCCCATGATAGAGATAAGTTCTGTACTAAGAATTATTGTTCTTATTATCGAACTAGGTTTAATGAATGTTTTTTACTATTGAATTATACATTATAATGCATAATGTGGGATTATATCCTATTAAAAAACTATTTAATGGCTAGATGGTTGATTTTCTGGTCTATTTACATTCCTTCTGCACGATATCAGATAGCCATATATGCTTGGTTATGAATTTTAGTTATGGTAGCATAGGAAGCATCATTGATTTATCCAATATATATAATTTCATAAGAATAATTATTGATTTAACCTATGGAGTCCTTGTATACTAGAATGAAAATATTGATAATTTATACAATCATGGGCTCCGTTGGATTATGCCTGCAAGGAATGGATTTATAGTTGAAGATAATGATAAGTGATTGCATTAATGTCAATAAATTTTTTAGGACATAATTAATGTATATTATAAATTTTAATATAAAATTATGTTATTCTAGGTAAGTCATATAAAATTATTTTGTTCTTATAAAATATTTAGATCTTAATGGAGGATATAGGGTTTCTAAAGGAAGATAGTTGAATTTAGTCGAAGATAATATAATGAAAATATTGAGGATGTCATCTATATTAGATCACATATATATTATGATTTTATACAATAAAACATTCTTATTGAGATCGTAACTAACACCCTGTGAAATCTAGGATGGATGTTTCCCCAAATATTGAGTTAGCGATGGAAAAATGTCTGACTTCCCCCACTTTCTATACTCTCTTTTCATAGTAGTATTATGTGTTGGTTTAGAACGTTATTATTTTTTGTATTTATTGTTTTAGGGTGTTATAATGGATTATAATTTTTTTATACACATATATATCATGAGGTAATATACTAAGGATTATTATAAATATGACATCTATTAGCTTGATGGCGTGAGGTACATTACTAAACAGATGGGTTTTGATTCCTTGAGGTATAAACCTTCTGTATAACCCATGGCATATGGGATATGGTATCTCCCATAAACTACAGGTTTAATATATGTATATATTGATGAAATTATAGGACTATGTGATTCATGAGATATATGTTATGATACTTTATCCTAGTTTTGTCTTGGATAGCTTCATTACAGATAGATGGATCATAATGTATGATGCTAGGAATAACATCAAACCATTTGGGAAGTGTTATTGGGTTACCCATTTTGTTACTATAATATTTGATCTATTGTATGTATTACATGGTGATTAATATAAAAAATACTTTTTGGAACGTACTATAACTATTTTGTTGATGATTTAGTTTCACTTTTTGTTCACCGGGATTTAGCATTACTTATTTAAATTTTTCACAATAGGATTCTGAGAAGATAAAACCAAGTATACCTATTATTATCACCACACATATATATAAAATATTTTTCATGTTAGTAGTATAAGGTTATAAGTTGGGATAATTATCACTAACTCATGTTTTTTTATAATTTTTATGGGATTCTTGTTCTCTAACATGTCTTTCTATTAGTATAAGTATTTACTTTTTCAGTTGCATTACTTTTGTACGACATTACATGTATATACATTTGTTTTCATTAACTAAATATAAGGAGGATTGTTTTGGTGATATTTTCTCATCTCTTGTTACTTCTATTATTTTATAGGATAATTCTTCTCATTTTTTTTATGTCATAACCTTGATGTATTTCTCCAACTTGTGAACTCAAGGAGGTGGGCATCAGGTGTCATTATCTACCTTCTCTCAATGTCGGCACTAGAATATTACATTTTGTGAGAAGGTGTTGTGACACATTATGCCTTATTATAATGGTTATAGATTAACAATAATATAATAGCAAATACTAAAAGGAATATATAATAGTTTTTTAATAGGGATTCATAGATCTAGAGAGCTCCATGATTTTTAATAATGGTTCAGAATATTGTTTATTTTATAATATACTATATGGACACAAAAGGAATTAAATATGTAATTTAAGTAACATAAATTCATTTTCATGAGAAAGTGGAAAAAATAAGAAACAAAAAATTTAAGATTAATAAAGTTAAAATATATATAATAAATAAAATTTAGATGCCTTTTTTTTATTTTTACCCATACCACATTATTTAAACACCCCCTAGTAATCATGTTTTAACCCCAAGCGTGATAACAATTTTTTAATATTCTCAGTATTTACTATGAATGAAATTTAGTGGTAATTATTAAATAATATTAATTATGATGATTGAAAATATATAACCCATTATTAAATATAAAATTTTTATGTGTAATAGAAATTAATATTAATATTATCACAAAAAATTTATTGAAAATTGTACTTATAATTATTATTGTTTAGTGAATAATATGTATAATAAATAAAATTAAACTATAATTTTGATTCAAATATAATTAATTTGACTATATTAAGTAAAATTAAATATATCCTTCTATAAAACTAATTAAAAAATTAATTCAATGTTTTTAACACTTTGTTTTGAGAGAATAACAAAAAAATTTATTTAAAAAAATTATTACTTTGATATTAAAAAAATTTAAGATTAGATTTCTATATTAATAACTATATTTAAATATTAATTTAAAAATATATATATAATATATATTTATACATTAAAAACTAATAAAAATACTTTTAATCATTAATATTTAATAATGTTGTCAACAAATAAAATGTATTTGAAACATTATTTTTTCACTACATACTCTAAAAGATACCATTGATGAAAAACATCACTAATTCAACCCATGATAATAAATAAATTATAATTTAAAATTTTAACTATATTTTTTCAGAAAAAATTTCAAAAAAATGAAATAATTTCTTCTAATTATTAAATAATAAAATAATTAAAAACCCCTTTTATGAGAAATATATTCTTATGAAATAAAATGAATTTATTCATATTATTTTCACTATAACATTATTTTTATATTGGAAAAGGTTTGGGTAAATAAAATATATAAAATTATTATATAATTACTATATTTATCTGTTCATTTAGTTTTCCATACTCATAACAACCATCCTAATAGTAAGGTTATAACCCAAATTTTGAAATAAGAATTTTCATATGTTATATTGAAGTCTATTTACTAATATTGTTTCATGTATAAAAACTATTATACATAATTTTCATAAAATAAAATCTCTTATTGTAATTTTCACCCCACCTTGTATTAATTAGTCCTCACAAATTTAATTTATGTTCACTATATCAAGACATTTCAGTCAATTTTTTCATGAATTTTAATTTCGTGGTTAAGACATTAGAACATGTTATATTATAAAAGGAATGCGTACCACTATAAATAAAATTCTTAACAATGTATCTCAATTATAGTACATTATTTATTAATTGATACATTCCACAAAATGGATATATTTATGTTAAATTTCATGAATTTTTGAGTTACAAATAAATTATTTACAAATTATTCCTTCAAAAATTCAAATTTAAAATTTTTCTTATTTAAAATTTATTTTAATCAGTTTCCATGTTTAATTCTAATGTTGACTGTCTAATAGGAATTTTACGGGATTGAATAAAAAAATTTGAATTGGATAATAAATTCTATAAAAATTAAATAAATGATGTCACCCATGAATAATAAATAATTAGAATATGTTAAAATAGTAGTAATTATGAATAATAATTCTTTTTAATATTTAATAATTCAATTTTAAAAAAATAATGTATATGGGCTATTGAAATTAAGTAATATTTTAGCTTTTCTAAAAATTTAATTTTAGGATTTATCATTAGATTATTAAATCATAAAAAAAATTAATCCTCAAAAATACTGATTATATCAATAAAAATAATATACATAAAAACAATGTTTGAAACAAGTGAATAACTATTTATCCTAAGGGAAACTAATTTCTATATTTTCATTATCACAAAATTCCAACTAAGTGACATGATTAAAGATTCCTTTATTATGGTTTCTAGATATTATTCAATATTCATGAAAAATATAAAAGTTTTCAAATATTCATTATCAAATAAAGGCATATTTTTTTATCAATATACATATTTTCATATTATAAGTGTTTTTAAAGTCATATGTAGTAATTTCATTAGCTTGGTCTTTCTCTATTATACATTTCTATGTTAAATTCCATTGACTCTTAGGCAATTTAATTTTATACTTCCCCAAATCCATACAATTATAACAAATGCTATTAGTGTATTATTTCTTTTCATTATATTAACCACCCTGATGGTCGTTGTCACCAAACATGAAGAAAATACGTATTACCATAAATAATGTACAACATAGTTTTATTCAATAATTATCACATGTTTGATTCTCAATTCTTGCCTTATTTTCCTTCAACACATTTATTTTTTGTTGGTTTTTATTCACTCTCTTCATCTCAAAATTTTCTTTAGAATTAAATTACATGGATAATTATTTATCTATTTTTTACCCTTGTCAACATATTATTTTATTATGAAAACATTTGTGAGAATCCTGAAAACAAGTAATAAAACAAAAAATCCCAGTTAGATCGCTATTATTTTTAATATTATTTCATTAAATTATTTGAATATAACTTTTTTTAATCCCAGTGAAAGTAAAAAATAATAAAGGGTGTTCTCAGAATATCAGTTAGGTATAGTTTACAATAGATGATATCATAGAATAATTTGGGCATGTATAATATAAAAGAGATTAACAATAATGAAATACTCTATATAAAAAATATCATAAATGGAAAATATTACCAATGATTAAATATTATTTCATATAATAAAATGGATAAAAATAATTAGATTCATAATTATTGAATGCATAAATTTGGATATTACATTCTTACCACCAAGGTCACAATCCATGAAATCCTATATAAATGTGTAAGGCATGCGCCAAATATACATAATCATCAATATTATGAGATTTTTCTATGAATAAATTTGATATAATGGACCACACCTATCACATAATATATTAAATGAAATCTTAATATGAATAAACTAAATAATTATTTAACACATAATTTATATTATCATTCACAAAAAAAACTAGAATACATATTATTAATAAGTCTCTATGTAAACCACTAGAGGAACATGATAATATTCCGGTAAAATATAATTTTGGATGGTATATTTACATTATGCACATAATTAACAATAATATTCATCATTTGTTGTTGAAATAATTGAATATACTTTTAACGGATCCATGTAATATTTCATGTGGAAGACACACCATTAATTTTAAAAAACATTATATAAAATCAAGAAAAATACCAATTATTAGTAACAAAAAATTCCATGATAAGAAAACATGAAACATTTAAAGAAATATTCGTGGAAATTAATTTCCATTACATAGTGAAAACATATACTTATGGTAAATTTGAAAACCAAATATTCAATTGACATTTTTTGTAAATAGTGTCAAAACCAGAAAATTGAAGGAATATTCAATTTATTGATTTTAATAAACATTCATAAATTAACAAAAAATACATTAACAAATCACATGGGACTATTAACTAAAATTTTCAAAACATTATAATGATAATATGGTTATATATGAAAATTATTCTAGAACGAATTAAAACAAAATGGCGGTTTTCATTAAAAACATAGTTTACACTTTTGTGTTGGTTGAGAGATTAAAATTAATGTAAAAGATTAAATTTCAAAAATTAAATATTATATATGATATTAATCTTATTTTTTAGGGATATATAATATAATTTTATCATCACAAATATATACATTAACAATACCTGTAAAACATTATATTGTGACACTAATCCCTTACTTGATGATTAAATTTCTTCATAAGATATCATATACTATAGTTTATTAAATTTAAATTTAATATAATTTTTTATACAAGATTTATTCAAACTTATAATATCATATATTATCTACTTAAAACATCTTACCACCCATTTATTAGTAACTCTTTATTAAAATCACTATTTTGGACCACCAATGTTTTTTACATATAAGATTTAATATAGAAACTATGGAACATTTATAATGAAAATGGTTATATCATATCTAGAATATAATTAATGATATGAATATAATATATATTCATTATAAAATTATTTAAAATTCAATGAATGTCATAGAAAGAAAAGAAATTTTTGTTGTTCAAGGAGATGATATTCTCTACTTATTATTTAAGGATGATCTCATTTTATAGAAAATGGGATGAAATAAAAATATATTTTATAATTATAGAATAATTATTATTTCATTAATATAATATATATTTTTCAAATCCATAATTATATACATTAATTTGTGTTTGTGGCGAAAAATGAATCTTATATCTTTGTATAGGTGGTACTCCACACATTCGCATGGGAAATATGTTCATTTATCATTTAATAGAAAGGATTTGGATAATGTGTATCCCATAATCTTAATAATATGTAAATATACTGATGATAGTAATATTCATTATGTTTTTATGGATAAAATAGAATTATATGAATTAGAATAACATATAAACTATTAATGAGTCGCTAAAGATAATTACCTATTCTGTGGTAGACCTCTATTTTCTTATATCCTATGAAATCATAGAATGTTTTTATGATAAATATTTTAGTAAAATATAATTACACAATTAATTTATTAATTTTAACCCTTATATAAAAGTTTAACTGTCGGTGAAAAGGTTTTAAATCTAATTCTGATGAAAATATTATTAGTTTTTTTTTCAAATAAATATCACCAAAAATTAAATCTACCCTGTTACCAAATATTAATAAGGATTATTAAAAATATGAAATTAATTTTAATTGATTCATTTTTATAGGTTTTAGATTTTTTTCATATTTTTTAAAAATTTCAATAATCTCTATGTTTATAAAATTGTTTGTTTTATGCAGTAAATTAATTTTACAATAAAATAATGTAAAATGTTGATTATAGTGGACTTAATTTCAATTAGTTAAATTAAGGGAATATAAATATTAATATTAATTTTAAAAAAAATATAACCATTTAAATACTAGGTTAATAGAGAATTTCAATGAACAATTTTTTGAATAAAAACATTACTTAGAATTACAAAAATTTTAGAAAATATTTCAATATAGAAAATTTTATTAATTTTATAAATTTTATTATATCCAATATATATATATATCCTTTAAAAATTGTTTCAGAATAGTTTATTTCCATGCTATTTTATTAGGATGTCATAAAAATGTTGTAATTTTCCTTATATAACCAAAAAAATATACACTTTATGACAATTGAATAAAAACATCCTATTATAATTTTCGAATTCAAATTTTTTGAATGAAGTTAATTTTTTTGAAATAAAAAGTATATTAATATCTATAGTTAATTTTAATTATTCAAACATTAAATAATTAAGATTCATTATTAGGGGGAATATATTATTATGGATTAATATTAATTTATTCTTATACATTTCCTCATATGAAAAGTAAATGAATGTAAAGATATTATGATTGTGTAAATTTTTGTTATTACGAAAAAACATTCTATATATATTTGAAAATTTTATGGCTCTAATTCATACCATCCATCCAAACTATGACGTTGTAATTTCCCAATATAAATAATAAAATTTATATTATATATCTTATCTCATTCAATGTTTTTGATTAGTGTATTGATTGTTATTTTATAAACTATTAATAAATGAAAAACATATATTATTATACAGTATATATATAATATTATATAAAACATTTATTGAAGGGTATATTAATGAAATGTATTTTAAATCTCTTGTTGAACGATTAATAGTAGGAATATAAGATAATGGAGTTGTATATTCCTTATATTATGTAAGAATACATGCATAACTACATCACAGAGTAAAAAAACAATTTTGTTGATAACTATAAGGAATATCCTTCATTCGAGGTTGGAAATCTTTTTTTTTAATTATATCCTTGGAAAAGTATTATTTGTTTTAGTATAAAGTGAACAATATGTATATGGTTCAATAGAAAACATTAAATTATAAAAATAATTGAATAATCTTTTTACCATGTGTCCATTAAACCATGTCTATCTCGGGAACAAAATGTGTTTCATCTTTCATGGATATTGAAATATTTTTTGGATTCAGCTAACATATTGAGGCCCCATATAGTTCTATTGGAAGAGTAACATTATTATGGGAAATGGATAATATAAATTCATGACCATAGAGAATATTTATTTTGGAATAATTTTATTTAATAGGTTGAGTTATATTAAACCCGTATTATATAATAACAGACCTAGAAATCAAAAAAATCTATGGGAGAAATATATCCCCCATTTTTAAATAGAAAATAAAATTATGAGAATGAAATTTTTGGAAGAGAGATGAATTTGAAAGCCTATATAGTGATTCAAAATATTATATCCATATCCTATTAATATTCACCAATTACAGTTTATAGTTTTTTTCATTATATGGATTTTGGGTAAATTTCAAATCAAAATAATAGAAATATTCTTATTCTTATAAAATTGTATTTTATGTGTTATATAGATTTATTTAAATGATAATTTGTTAAATTAAAAAAATTTATCAAAATTAAATTAAATTTTTAAATCATCTTATAAAAATTTTAATATTGTAAGTTTTTTAATTTTCAGAAAAGATTGATTTTACAATGCATAGTGATAATTATTTATTTCTTAAAAAAATATCAATTTTCACTAAATAAAGTAATTTAAAATCCCAATTTTATCATATAATAACATAATTAAAATTAAATTAAAAATAATAATACAATCATTATTATAATGGATTTTGGTATATGATCATTTTTGGGCATTTAAATAATTTTACAAAAAAATCTATTTTTAATTGTTGTTTTTGTTTTTATTGTTAATTTATTAATGTGACATCTATGTTTTTAATGTGAAAAAATTATTAGAAATTTGGATTAATCATAATTAATATAATTTAGTATGGTAAAATTAATTTTATTTCATTTTGATTAGTTATTATTGTAAATACATGGCACCTTTGAAAATAGGTAAAATTGGGTTAAAATTAAGGGGTAAAGCTTTAAATTATATATAAATGTTTATTTTTCCATATTTTATCTATTTATTTTAAAATATATTTTCATTAGGATTAAATTAATTTATCTTATAACATTATTTTGAATTTGGTATGTCTATATTGACTTTTGTGAAAATAATTTTCATTTCAGTCATATTTAAAACTATTTTTTTTGTTCATTTAATGGTATGATTGTAAAATTCCATTAAATTATTCACACGATAAAAAAGTAAAAAACCATAATTTCATTATTTATTATTGAAAAAATCTTAAAAACCTATATATTACTTGATATGAAGTAATACTTATTTTTAAAATTATATTCGATTTATTCCAAAAAAAATGGTTGTCATGTGTTTGATGTTATTGTATTAAAATAAATATCATACAGCTATATAAATTGAACCCAATAAAACATATTTACTATTTTTAATAATCTTTTTTCATTTTTTTATTTTATATTTTATTTTAGGTCATATAATTATGTTATATTTGTACCAATTTATGTTATCAATGTTAAGGTTAAAATGGGATTAAAGTGGATTAACAAATAGATAATGCCTAAAATGTGTCAAATATTCCAAAAAAATTTCTTTGATAAGGTTATATATACTATATAAAATCACAAATTATAATATTGGGTTCCATGGTTTCACATTAAATTAGTATGTTATATTTAGTATTTATGATTTTCAATGCTTGAAAATATAATTTTCCCTCACATATAAAAGGGATCAATCTCTCTTCTCTTCCACATAACTTTTGAGCACTCTAGTTAATCTGTTACCTACCTGAATACATTCATCCATTAGATAACCATGTTAAAGAGTCTATTTTTTTTATCAAAATACCCATCTTAGGAGGCTAAACCACTAAACCTAAGGATGTTTTCTAATGAATAAGTAAATTTCACAACTATGTGTTTTTATATTATTCTTTATTTTATGTCCTAAAATGTCTCTTGACCATTATAATATAAAAAAATTAGAATATATAATATAATTAGATTTTATTATTTATATTTCATTAATATTATATATCTCCTCTTCCTTCAGATGTGAAATGAATCCATCGTTGATGTGTAAGGTGTGTTACTACATCACGAACTAATGTGATTTTTTCCCTTCACCGCATCTCACAGTTCGATATATTGATGGATTTAACATATATATATGAAATTAATTACATAATAATAATTTTTGAAATAAAGTATATTATATAATATTTTTACCTTTCTATCTATTGAAATATGATAATGATGTTCGTGTGTATGGGTGGAATTCCTCATCCACGAATCAAAGTGATTCAGTTTTCATCATATCCTCAAATATATTATAACATCCCAGAGTTAGATTCCACTGAATGGTACCCCAAGTTTTTTTTGCCCACAAGGACTCAAGTGCATCTCCCCAAACTCCAGAGGCTATCGGCTAGAAGTAAGGGCCTTTTTTCATTATTTTGTAATAGTATGACCTATAATTAGAGTGTAACACAGTTAAATATCATAAATATAAATAGTGAAAGAAGTAAATCAATTAGAAAATTGATAAGAATCTAAAATGAAGATATATATGTCATTACCGAAAGTAGTATCACATACAAAATGATATTCCATGTCATATGTCGACACAACATCAAAAATAGGTATACAGGCATAAGTAAGGTACATGTATCAAAATACCTTAAACTCTAAAAAAGTAATTATCCCAACTAGAATCACAACCCTTATCCAGGTCATGTGCTTCCCTATTCTTAGTCCTAGAAAAATTCAAAGCGTCAAACAATGGGAACTTTCCCTGACCCCTTACTTACATTCATTATGTCTGTATGGGTATGCAATAGTGGCTCGAATAGACAATGAGATAAAATCTCAATAGGTCATCAACCAACTGTCTCCAAAAACTCATGGATGTGAAAAACAAGCTAAATAAGACTACCAAGTAAAATAGGTATAACAGTACTAAAATTATTGTTCCCCTATAAAAAACTAAACAATCATGTGATCTAGTACATCCATACATTGGTCCCTTCAAAATAAGTGTCAAGATACATTAATAAGGCCACATTAAATTAAATAGAATAATATACCACAATCATTTTGTCACCATGGTACTTCATATACCTTATGAAAATTTCAATACAAATTTATCTCATATCAACCATTATTCAGCTGTATATTCAAATATATCACATTTACCATTGTTGTTTCATATAATCTGATATTTCAGGCCACATAAGTCTGAATCCATGGTATATAATACCATGGAATCCTCATTTATTTTTAGGTACATCTTGATGGAAACATTATAATAGAACTTGTGTTTCTAATGGAACATGCCAATAGATCATGTCCAATGTCATTCTAGCTAGCAATATACAACGGGTAGAAATTCCCTTGGAATCCTATAGAAACTAGATCCATGGAGCATGCTGGTACACAGAATATTATACCATAAATAAAAACCCATGGGTGAAATGTCCCTGGAATCAAGATCTGTGGTATACTAACCCTGGAATCCACTACAATTTCAATTCAAATCCTATTCCATTCATCAATTCATAATTATTAAAGTCCCAAATGTGTACCCACTCATATAAAAAATCATAATAATATATCAGTCAAATTATGTATGGAATAGCATGTCAACACATGGTAAAGGAGGCATCACTATCTCCCAAATAATGAAATAAAATAAATTGATTTAAATTATTAATAGGCTTCTTCTAGAAACGAAAACATCCACACATCCCATGAGAGGTATAATAAAAGGAATAAATCATTGGTACACCCTATGGGGGACATTGTTTGGGGAAATATCTCTAATAAGTCTCAAGTAATTAAAGGGTATCCCAAAAAGTTCAACTATGATCTATTTTATTATTAAATTCATTTTTGGTGACATGATGGAAATTTGGAAAGGCATAAAAATTAATACTAGCTCTTTAAAGCACCATACCACTCACGGAATGTATATACCACTTACCGTCAGTCCATAGTAGGGTTATTGTCTAATATGAGAACCAGATTCGACTCAAATCAGGAGAAATATGAAGAATGGGTAAAGAAACTGAAAATTGTGAATATTATTTTTCACCTAAACAACTATTTTGATCTGAATTTAAATTAAGAATGATACAAAAGTGATTGATTACCCACCATCATGGATCCAATAAGAGTGATGTTGAACGATTCTGATATCGGACAGGAAAATAGTATCAAAGACTTTGTTTTGGCTTTTAAGTGGAGGTCCCACTCACCCACATCTATCAAATGGTGAGGAGGGAAATTATATTTTTTGGGTTTTATAATTTTAATGGATTTTTTTAATTTTTACCCCAAAAATACATGTCACAGGGTATTTCTGCATTGTTGGCCAAACCGTATGCCAATAGTGTGCCCCTCACTATAATGAGGTTCACATATCATGGTTAGTGTGAACAGTTTTCCAAACCCTATGAAAACCATGTCTCATCCCACTATCAAATAATTCATATGATACCATACATTTGTGGTATTATATCTACATGGATTACTCAAATCATGCATCCTTTATCACCCCACTATTAATCCTCACACGGGTTGTAGAAAATGTGTTACCTGTCATGCATGGTGTCTACTAATTGTGTGACCTGTCCTTTTTTCTGTAATTCTAGACTCCGAATAAGTCTCGAATATTCAAAATATCACAATTACCATAATGGGTAGTCATATTAGTCCATAAAAACATTTAAACAAAAACTAAAAAGATCTTTACCTCTTAAAAAGACATGGGATCATAAAACCATACACCTTAAAGAAATTCATACATGAATATCCCAATCTTTGATGGTCAAGAAATTATTGAGAATAACTTTACCCACTGATCATATAAATCCTCCTTCCATTATAATGTCGCATCCAATAATTGTTTTTTCTTCCATATCACCTGTATTATAGGATCTAAACAACTTCATATAACCATATTTCTTCTAACATTGATATGAATTGAATTCTCCTCAAAGGAAGGGTCTACCTATAACTCCTCCTCCATGGGATATAGAACATGATATGGGTATATGTGAAAATGGAACATGTTAGATATGTGGAAGACGTCATGAATGTACTAGTACCTTTTATATATTTACAGTCCAAAAGAAAACATATCCAACACTCTCCAGAATCTTAAATAGTCTTACAAATTAAGGTGAAAGATTACAAGGTCACCTGATCCTTCTGTGTCCATGTATTGGATAAATATATCAAAATATATTATCTTTGAACATAATCAATAGAAGTCATCAATGGGGATCATTTTCATATTCCTATAAATATTTTGAACTATATGTCCAATTTATGATCTATTACCCTTGCTTAAAATTCCCTTTTATTGGAAGGGATCCTAGTAAAGTTGACTTACCTGCTTCTAACTCATACTGGGATGATCGGAATGGCCTGCCATAAAATCTTCATAAGGATCCATCTATATCATCAACTAATATATTTTATTATATAAAAACTGATCTATGTGAATATACCTCTCCCAATATCCACCAATATTCAAAACTCATCCCATAGGATATCTTCAAGACCTTATATATTACTCTCATACTAGACATCAGTCTAAGGGTGAAGCACATGTATACCTAGAGACCTTAACAATATCTACCACAAATGAGATGTTAAATGGGAATCCATATCAAAAAATATAGTGTGATGGTGCCTATGAAGACTATCTCATAGATATATAATCTCAAAAGATTATCTAAACTGAATGTTCCTTGATTTGAAGGAAATGTGAATCCTTTGTGATCCAATCTACAACAAACCAAACCGATTCACGACAATGAAGAGTCCTAAAAAAACTAGTCAAAAAATAAATTAAAAAATCATCCCATCCACAATCATAAATACATAACCTTAGTAAATGTATGTTTAGTCGCTGATGTTCCACCTTAAACTACTAACAAGTGGAAGCCCTCATTACAAAACTAGTTACCTCATGTTTCAAACGATTCCCCCAATAGTGATAGTGAAAGTCACAAAACATCATAGTAACACCAGGATGTGCTTCCCAGATATAGGCCTAAAACTCCCACATCATATAATCATGTATTCTCATTGGAACCCATACATGAAAATGGATATGTTAAATCTAATCCAAGACCACAAAACAACCAATAGTTCAGTCCTCACCTATCATACTCTCCTGTATTAATTAGCCATCAGAATCAGATAGTTTCATCATTCACACTCTATCAAGAATAGTGGATGTGATGGCCAGAGAATTAGAAATATCCATAAACAAGTTGTCCCACACTTCCAAGTGCATTATGAAAAACAATTTAATAATGTGACACTCAAAAATGGAATTTTGAAAATCCTACATTTGAGACCTTCTATTATTTTCATCAGGTACTCAATTTCGATTCCTAGGGGTATTGGAATTCTCAAAGTAAAAGTATTTTATGTAAGAAACCTTCCCAAATTTTCTTATATTCAGATCATGATGATTATATATATACATTAGTATTTTTTGTCCCTATAAATCAAAAAATAATCTCCTAATATGTAAAGACTCTAACTACGCAACACATGAACAACTTCAGTTAACATGAGATCATGTGTTATGTAGTTCCTCTTGTGTGGCCTTAGTCACTAAAACCCATATTCCATGACTCTATCACCCTATATCAGCACCAATACTATCTCGATACAAGAAGATTCACAATACACAGTGTAACTTGTACCCTGATCTTAATGAATGAGAAATGGTTATTAATTCAATCACCCATTCAACTTTTGAAAGGCTATCTCATAGGTATATATCCATAAAAATAGACACAACCATTTTAGTTATTACTATTAATGGTTTTGTTATGTGTGATTATTCATATATAAAACAACATTAATATCTTTCTAGCAGCATGAATATTCATATATCAAAGTTGTTCATGGCCAATTCTCAAGAAACAATAGCTCTCACCTTCTCTATGTCTATTAATACTCGGATATATGATATGATGTGACCCAAGAAGTAATTCTTATCCATCTTTAAGATTCTATTTGTGAGATTAAAATATAAATGATGTTATCTCAGTGTATCCAAAATGACCTCATGATGTTATGAATGGGGATGTTTATTGTGAGAGTACTCCAAGAAATTGTTGGTAAAAACCACCAACAATGAATCCAGTTAAGGATAGAAACTCAATTTATATGTACCATGAAAATTTTTGGCATGTTCATGAGACCAAATTCCATAATTATATACTCATATAGACAATACCTGCAATGAATTGTTTTATGAGGTTTTTCTGTAGGTTTATCATTCTCTTACTGATATAAAGATCTCAAATAAATTTTTTAGAACACCAGCTCTCCTTGAAGGTGGTCAAAAAATAATCTATACATAGTAAGGGAAAATGGTTGTTAATCATCAATTGTTTTAATTTCTTGTAATGCACACATAACCTAGGGTTACAATCCAATTTTTTTTACAAAATATACTAGAAAACCTCACATGGTAGTATTGGGTCAAATTATCCCCCTTTCCTCCAAATAATTTTTATTCTTCTTGCGATCCAACAACTCCTTCATAGTCATCCTATAAGGAGGAATAGATACTAGTTCATCTCCTAGAACTCTTTTAATCGGGAAATAAACCTCATTCTTTTTAGGTAAACTAGAGAAGTCATCCAGAAAAACATCCTTGAAATGGTCAACCAATGATGGAATATCCACCTAATATTATACCAGGACATCCAGATAAAAACTAGAAATATATAATGTCTTCCTGCATGTCCCATGATGATGTGGTCAATCTAAACATTCATGAGGCGAAAATATTCTCTCTAGTGATGTGATCATAACCCTTCAGTGATAGAAATAAATGTATTATTTATAAGATACAATCCATTACACCATGGGTATGACATAAAACCCTAATAACTAATTGATGAAAAAGATTCTAGATGAAGTAAATCCCACCAATAATAAGGGGTAACTCAATTAATTGATGTAAATTTCCTTTTTTGATCCCCAATAGAGGGTCAAGCATCATCACCCCATCATAAAACTGAATCATGATCCCAAGGATCTCTAAAATATGTATAGATACATAACAATGTGATGCTACTATGTAAAATAGATAAGATACAAGTTTATGGGATACTAAAATCATAACAGTCACCTTCTATTTCCTCTCACAATTCTCCTTAGGTGTATAATGTATTGAGTATATTTGGAATGAACTGATGCCCTATAACTTAACCTCAAAACCTAGAGTAGGCCCAGTCTATTGTCTCAGTAAAAATTTTGTCTAGATGTTTTTCCCACAACAACCACATCCTAGGAAAAATGTATCAGTGCTATTCCAGTTCCATTTTTTATGTGGAGGTTTGATGCCCACTCTCGATCCTTGTGATGGATCTGATCCCCTACAACTCACTGCTGAAGGGAAGGACCATCTGAAATGTTAAATGTGTCCCATCTAGTCACATGTTTTGAAATTGATGGGCTCTCGATCACACTAATTTCTCATGTGTCCCATTTTCCATGTTGATAATCTAAAATTGAGAGACCATTAATCCCATACTGGCTTGTCCTCATCTCATATGAATTTACAAAACCTCAATTTCTATCACTGGAAGTCATCCCCTAGGTTGAGAGACTTTATTACTCTACTTTTCATCCCTATATTTTCTTACATTTAACTCTATAATTAACAACTAATTTACTATATAAAAAATAATAATTAATCTAAACACGTTGGCTTAAGACCTAGTAGCATGTCAGAGACCATCCCTAAATAATATCTCCCTCAAAGCCTCATCAAAAAGATATATCGGTTCATAACACCTTATATCTGTAAATATTTTCAGATATACAGTAACTATCATAGATCTCTACTTCATATGAATTTATACACTAGCCCTCTATTCAATTATAATTTTGGGGAAAATTGTAATTGTACAATATATATTATAAATCCCTTAAAACCATGTCAGACACCACACAAGAATAGTTTAGAACATCCCAAAAGAACTTTTTTGTTCCCTGTAGAATGTAATTTGTGATCTTCAATGTCCTCTCGTGAGGTTCCCCATATGATTTATTATAAATATAGTAGTCACAAGACACATCATAGAAGACAGTTACCCCCTTACCCAAACAAAATTGTAGTATTCTATTGTAGGAACAGACATGTTAGATCATCTATATATGAGGTATTCTATGGTGCTCCAAGAAATGTTTCATGAAGTGGATGAACCCCTCATGGAACTGTTCCTCATTACCAATGTCATGTAAAATCATTGGTACTAATTTTATCATTACAGGAGTATCCACTAGTATCACATATTCCACCGCATCTAGAGAGTGATCATCACCATTGTCCTAGTGTACGACTAGAGTTCATCATGTTGGTGTGTCTCAATAATTAAATACACATTCCTTATAAAATTTAAATATCAGAATTCATAGGTAATGGAATCAGACATGAAAAAAATTTCTATAAACATGTAATACCACATATCCTTCTCAAATATCCTTGACAATATAAAAATAATGGAATATAAATCCAAATACCCAATGCCTTAGTCCGACCCAAAAGCATGGTAAAGATCATCTCATGGTTTCACATTTTCTAATTTATATTTCATTTTCATATTTACTTAACATTTAAATTCATTATCATTTTAAATTGTTAAATAATATAGTTCACCAATTCCAATCAATGATGGGCCATACTCCCCTTGATCCACAATATGGCTTCCACCTAATCCACACAATGACATATTCTAGTCCATGCAACTCATGTTCCATGACTCAACATTCACAAATTAGATGATTAAGGTTTTTTTTATATCCTAATTAGAGAAACCATTCTTTGGTTACATAAGGAACTATGAGTACCAACCATGTTTCTCAATTACATCCCCAATCTATCTATCATAATATAAGGTATATATATATAACTATAGTTATCAAAACATAAAAAAATCAATTCACTCTATACGGAATTGTATAATGTATAGAATGAGAACACTAACAGGGGACTCAAATTATGGATGAGATGAAATACCCTTATCTCATAATTTTACATCATTTTATAACTCAAAATCATATCAATGATAATTTAACACTTTAAGTGCATCACCCAATGATGGAATCATATTAACAATAATAATATAAATCTAGAAAATTTCAATTTTAATTTGATGAAATTTTTCTTTTTCATGTATGTGGGTTATATACACCCCGGAACAGCTCATTACAAAATTCCAATTTCATCATATCCATTTCTATTACCAAAATTTTTATGGTAAATGAAAATAGATCACTCAGATACCACATTGTAATATCTAGAACCAGTATTCCACTAAAAGGATCATTGAGCCCAGTTGGCCACATTTCCATAAATGCATCTCCCCAAAACATGAGAGGCCCACGACTAGTAGTGAGGGACTATGGTATTATTTTGGGGAGAATACGTCCTTTAATCAAGGTGTAACGTAGTAGAATATCATAAAAATAAATATCATGTGAATTAAATAAAATAGATAATATATAGGAGTGAAAAATATAAATATATATAACAATTCCAAAGTAGTGTTGTATAAAAAATGATTTGTCTTGTAATGTTTTTACAACGCTACAAAAACAGGTATACAAACATTAGTATACTACAAGAATAAAAAAACCAAAAAACCTAAATGGAATTTTCTAAACTAGAATCATGAGCCTCATCCTAGTATTATTTTACCCTATTTCTAAGCATGAAACACTGTCAAGCATCAAACTGTGGGATCTCTCTATGGTCCATACCAGCATCCATAAAGTTTCTATAGGTACAAAACGACATCATAGATAGGGTGTGAGATTCAATCCCAGAATTTCACCATAAAATGTGTCTATATCATGTAATGGTTTTTCAATTAAATCCAAAGAAGAGTGTGTCATATAACATGTATATACAAACTAAAAGTAAATTTCCCAAGGAAAAAGTAAATAAAAATGTGATCCTGTACACCTGTACAAGGATCCCCACAAACAAGTTTTATGATACTATAACAATGAAATAAATAATTTAACAGAATTAAATACCATGAACATTTCATATACATAGTATAAAAATTCCTCCCATGGCCATTCCATACAAATTATATCTCATTTCAATCACAACTGAGCCGTATTGTCAAATATGTCACATTTACCATGGATGTGCCTTATAATCAGAAGTGTGAGGCCCCTCAAGGTCATATACAATGCATAGAAGACCAGGACATCCTCGCCAAGCCCCAAGAGATTCTTGATGGAAATTTGGTAATTTAACTAGTTGAGTCCAAGGATCATGTTAATAGAGAGTGTCAAATGTGAATCCATAAATCCAAAACTATGTAGTAATGTTGGCCATGAAATCCTTCATAATCAAGATACAAGGATTATAAAGGACCATGAAATACTCTACCCTAAATCGAAAATAATTTTTGAATCCTCCATGGAATTTAAATGGAATCAATATCCATGGTATTCCAACCAAGGAATCCACAACATTTCTAAATTTCATCCCATTCCATTAATCAATTCACAAGAATTCAAGTCCCATTAGTATACCCACTCATATATAAAACCATAATAACCAGTCAAAAAAATTAAAAAATTAATAGAATGTATTCTCTTTGGAATGGAAGAATAATCAACTTATTACAGAAATTAATTTAATTAATTTAAAATATATATAGGATTTTTAAAGCTAGGCTGTCATCAAAACACCTCATGGGTGGAATAACAAAGTTAAAAACTGATAGACATGACACAATAGTGACCTTGGTTTGGGTAAAAATCTCCTATAAGTATCACATATATAATGGGAATCCCTAACTAGTATAATTACATTACATTTAATTATTATTATTTTGGGCCATACTATATTGTTTGGAAGTAGGTACAATGGAAACTTAAACGACATAGCATAAAACCACTCGAGAAAGTATATACTTCCTACCAGTTGTCCAAAAAAGAGTGATTGTAATTTATTTTATCTTAATTCTACTAATATTAAAAGAAATAAAAATAATGGATATAAAACCTTGAAATATAGAAAGTTAGCTTTCACCTAAATAATTTTGTTGATCCTAATTTAAATGAATAAGAGAAAAAAATTAATTTAGTACTCACTGGTCTAAATCAAATGATATTGATGGCGCTCGATTCTTAGAATGGATGGAGGAATGAGATCAAGTCTTCTGTTTTGGATTTCAAGTGGATCTACATAATGTCCACTTATTTCCATAACTGTGGAAGAAGATTAAATTTTTTTCTATAACATTTTGATGGAAATTTTAAAATTTAACCAAACACATTTGAGTTTCATGGTTATGTTGTATGGTTGGCCTAATGGTTCGCCAACTGTGCGCCTTTCACTGTAAGGAGGGGAACCTCACATAGTTAGTTTACATGGTATTCCAAACCATGAGAAAATAATTTCTCATCCCACTTTAAAAAACTGCAGATCCAATCACCATGGTTTGCACCTCCATCTTTACAATTTACTCAAACCGTGGGAGCTAAATCACCACACTATCCATCCTCGTGTGGTTTTTAGTAACTTTGAAACATTCCATACAATGTTTCTACATACTATGTTTCCAATCCTATTTTTCCAAAAATACAGGTTCTGATCACCAATCAAGTTTCAAACACTGCAAATACCCCATATGACTTTAAAATCTATTCACATTAGGCCACAAATAAGAGTCAAAACTAAAATTAAAACGGTTTCTACCTCTTATGAAAACTGAGGACCTTATATGTTAGTACATGTAAGTGTAATTAATGAAATACTTTTATATTTATGGTATAATACTAAATATATGAAAATAAAATTATACTTACATTCCATACCTCTGTTTAATGAAAAATTGGAATGTTAGTCATGTATTTGTAAGACCTTTTTTCTCCATAATTGTAATGTAATTAATTTTTCATAGATATCTTAAATAGATGGTTCTAAATGTATAATTATTTTTTTAAAATTAATTATAAATTTATTAATAGTCTATAAAATAAAATATCTTGATTTAGTTGACCATAATCAACCTACCGATGTCTTTTTTGATATATAAAACAATTAACCTCAAATTGTTCAAAATAAACGTAATAAATAAATTAATTTATTATAACACGTATAAAATAAAAGTGAAATAAATAAAACACATAAATTATTAAATTATTTATATAAAAAATTAATATATTTTTATTATTTTTATGATATCGAATATATATGACGATTCAGACTCATGAAAAGTTGTATTTAACTTAAAACCCCTCATTTATAACATTTTAAATATTTATTTTCTATATTTATCTGTTCAATATCCATATCCTCTAAATTATTTTTCTATTTTTTTATATAGAAATAATTAAATTATGGTGAAAATTTTATGTCTCTTCTAACATTATTTTATGTTATTTAAAAAAATATATATTTTTACATTTTTTATATAGAATGTATGAACTTCTTTTATAAAGAAAAAAATTAATTTTCTATTTCAATATATAAAAATTATATTTTTTTTCTACAATATTAATTAGTTTTTTATGTTTCTTCTTACATTAAAATCTAATATTTTCTCTTAAAAAACAATATCACATTTTTATTGGGGTTTTGTTAAATTAGTTTTTAAAATAAAATTTTATTTTGATATGAGATACACTTTTTCATGGAAATTGTTTTTATAAATGAGTTCTTTAAATGATTTTTCATATGGGTTCAAAATAATTTTCCCTTGGATTTATGATTAATAGATATAGGAATAAAATATTTAATTCATGATATAGTACTTTATAATTATATGTGATTATTGATGTGCTTGAGATAGATTATTAATATAATGATCTATAATGTCAAAAAGGGTTTTCATCTTCTTGTTATGGGTATTAATGGTTTTCTTTGTTAAAAATGTTGGTTTTACAAGAGTATATAAATTTTTTTATAAAATAAAAAATTAATGTTCCAAATAAAATATTTTGGGATTTTATTTTTTTCACTGGACTAATGGATCTTATTCTATTATATCCCTTAATGAACATGTTTATTTATCCAATATTTTGAAACAAAATTCACTAGATTTAAGGATCATTGAGAAAAATGAACAAGTTATGTTGAAATTCGTCAATATTTTACAAGAAAACCAATAATGAATTTTTAAAAATGATTTATATAATGAGAAAAATGGATACATAGTATATTTTTTTACTTTTTAGTGTATTTTTTTATGTAAGAGTTTTGACATAATTCTCTAAAATTATAAACCTAAAAAGGATTTCAAAATATAAGAAAATAATTTTTATTCTCTAAAACTATATTATTTATTTAATTAATTTTTTAATTATAAAAATAACTATACACTAATAAATTGCATTATATTTATGAAATACTAATAATCTAATTTCATTATAAAAAAATTAGGCATTAAAATTCATTGTGAAAATTAGAATGCAACATTATACCTATACCAGTTTGATAACTTTTTAATAATAACCCCTATAAAAAATAACATTACATGAAATATTAAATACCATAAATATAAATAGAATAAAAATATAACATATAAAAGTCATTTTATATACCCAACATGATAATAAAAAGTGATGAATTTGGCATATGTAACATAGAAAAAAAAGTGATATGTAAAAACCTTACCACCTTGGTAACAATCAAATCAAACCCCCATAGATTAAATAATTTCAATTTAAATATTTTATATAATTAATTGATGTTCATAAAATATATAAAATTTCATTTTATTAGTATTTAAATCCTGAAAGACTAAAATTGGTTCACAACATCCAACCTATCTCAACAAATCAATATTAAAAATAAGAACCTATACCTTTTGTCTAATATATTTATAAACCACTCTAACCACATGTATAATAAATTTTTTATTTTTTAAAAATATATAATAGAACAATTTTAATAATTATGATATCTTTTATTTTGAACATAAGGCATTTTAATACCTTTTATTAATAACTTTTTTCGAAAAATTTGTGCTTCTAGATAATAGGAGGTTCATTTTTCATGTATGTTTATGTTAGGAAGTTATGTTAATTTCACATTAATCAAATTTCAATCATATAATTATTTTTTCTAAAATAAAAAATATTATATTTAATCATTATATATTAATTTATAATCATTCATATAATTTTCTAATGAAATATTAAAAACAAAACCTCGGGGAGATGATAGTATGTATGTATGTAGGAGTGAAATTTCTAATTATTTATGGATAAAATAATAATGATAAAAAATATTTAACCTTTAAAAATTAATTATTTTATGAAAAATACCATATATTTTTATAATTTTTATTTTCTGTTCTATCTATTTAAATTAAACAAGAAAAAGTTAATATTTCATCTTCACTAATATAGAAGTCCACATATATGCAACATCGAAGTTATCATTTCCCAACAGATGAAATGGTTGGATGGTAGATATGATATTATAATTATACATAATAATAAATCCATTAATATCATATATAATTAAGAAATATGACATAATTAAGGACCATTAATTATGGATTTGGAAAATGAATCATATATCAATTAGTCATGAAGAGGAGAAAATTTTGATTTTTAAAAAGATTAAAATATATTAAAGTCTCATTAAATTAAAATTTTATCCAAAATGACTCATTTCAAATTTTCAAATTACATTGGAGAAATTTAGGACCATAAATTAGTCTTTTAAAAAGTTTATGCAGAAATATAACACTTATCATTTATTTTAACACCTAGTAAAATCCTTTTATCTATAATTGTGGTAATAGATTTTTAATCTTTTTACTATTTGTTATGACCTAAAATGATAGTGCACTCAATAAAAAATAATAAAACAATGATTAAAAATATGTAAGATCTTTTTAAAATTAAATTTCTATAAGTGGATGAATTTAAATTTAAAATTAACAGAAAATTTATGATGAAAAAAAGTTTTCTTTAAAATATTTATTTTTATATATATATAGATATTAATACCAAAATTAAGAATAAAGGTTGTTATAAATATATTTATTGGATTATAATTATTAAAAAAACTGTTAAAATTTGAAAATAAATAAAAAACAAAATGGGAATTTAAAAATAGTTTAATTGAATGTAAATTCTTCTATTAAATTTGTATTTTCTACTATTTATTGAAAAATTAATCTTCTGAGAAAAACAAAATAATTTAATATTAAGATAATTTTGATATTATGATATTAAAAATGATAAAATTTTCTATAATATAAATTTTATAAATGTGGTATAAATTTATTATAGTATTCACATATAAAACTAAATAAAACCCATTTTTTGAAAATATTTTTTTGAATAATATGATTTTACTGATAATTGATTACCTATTTCTTATGAAATAATTAATTAATATTCAACATGTGACACAATTATAAATATGTAATCATAATTTGAATATTCTTATTCATATTGTAATGGCATAATATTTCTCAGGTACATTTCAATTAAATTTCACAAATTAATAATTTTTTATTTATAAATATTTGGGTTCACTAATGGTTGTTTTAAAATGCTTTTAGAATTTTTATTAGATTTGCTAATTGTCAATTTTTTATGCAAGGTTTTTCCAAAAATGTGGATTCACCTCAAAATAGACCAACTAGTGGTATTATCTTAAAGGATAGAGAATGGTTATTTTATATAGTTTGAAAAACAATGCATCCACACCTATAAGACTACGAGGTAGTATCTAATGTACAATAGATAGGTTATGAAATAATATAAGAAACCATGAAACTAAACTATGTGAAATTTCATAAATCATATAAAGGTATCACAACATTCAATTAACATGTTAACTCATGCATCCAAATTGTGTATATATGAAATTAATGGTAAAAATTCCTTTTTAATGATAATTTAGGGTCTATTTTGACCCATTATTATTTGTATAATAATATCTCCCAATTTTCAATAATAATTAAACATTTATTGATGAATTCCACAACTCTATATAAAAATTCTGGTGATTCAATTTTGGAATAATATCTATAATTGAGTTATGTGACATTGAACCATTTATTCTTTAGGTTTTTACAAGACATATCTCTTATCTCTTGAGATGATTCATTGATCTAGAATGATGATGCCCAATATATGAATTTCAATTCCATATAATAATGGGTCCTTCAATAATTTCTAGTCCAATTGTATTTTCAACATGTTAATGGATTTCCATTTGAAAATAATCGAATTCTTCTTGAAAAATAGTCATTTTCATGTATGTTTCCATTGATCAATAATTATGAGAAGATCATATTTTTTAATAAAATCAAAAAAAAAATATTCTATTCATGGTTAGATGAAGGATATCTATTTATTGGATATACCAAATGTCCACTTCTAGAATCTATGAAAAATTTATTATATGTTCATTAATCGAAAATAGATCCATTTAGTTGAAATAAACTCCATTTACATACATATAAACATTTCTCTTTGATTGAATTTGTTATTTATCTGGTACTGGAACTACCCATTATTTCAACGAATATCATTGAGTCTCCTTTATGAAACTACTTTTGATGAAACAACACCTGAAATAGAAATCCATAACATGTGAGCATGTTCTCCATAGGTGTGTTAGATGGTTTTGGTTTTATACATTTATGAAGCTAAGATTAATTTCTGAAAAACATGGAAGTATGATATTTTATAAAAATTAGGGATCTTATCTGCACTTGTTTCCTTAGTATGTTCTAGTGATGGAAGACTTGATGATTCGTAATTATTTTGATCACATTTTGGGGTTTGTGTATAATGTGAGACATATTTATGAAACATGATTCCATGATAATCCTTATATATTGTTCGATCATTTTTTATTTGGATAACTTTATTTATGCTTATATTATTTACTAGGGATGATATGCTATGTTTCTCTATGTATTCTTGATCTTGTTATGTTTTTACCCATGCATTTTGTACAATTATTCTTGGTATTTAGAAATTTTGGACCATCCAGAAATTGGAATCCCTTAGGGGGTGTTCACAAATTGGGAAAATAGAGAATATTTACTAGATCATGGGGTAGTTATAATATTTTTCCTCTAGGATGATGTTTGATTCACTCAACTCCTGGTGGAATCCAATTATCATGTTTACTCACTTACAAATAGATACCAAGTATCACAATAACTCAGTTCTAAGAGGATGTTGAGTATAATTATTCACTTTACTCTTAGTGGATGTCGAGTAACATGTTCATAAAATTCATGATGGATGTTGAGAATAATTATTACTATAATTTTGGATGGATCTTTCTTAATTATGATATCTTGATATCCCTTCCAACATTGAGATATTTCATGTAAATAAGGTTCTCTTAGTGGATTGATTATCACATAGGTTCCTGGTATTTGATTGTTTATTATTTCTTATGCATTAATTGTTATCCTGAAATAAACCTATTATAAATTTTCATTCAATTTAAGGATATCTTGGTGGTTTAATACAGGGTTTTATTATTCACACCATGAATTTGAATCCATTTTCACAAAACATAATTCATATATAGTAATCCATGCATGAGAATGGGCTCGTAGAATATAGTTGAGTTGAGGAGGATGAAACTGGGAGTGGTACTAAGAAATACTATAAACGATTTTTGTTTTACATTTTTTCATACTTTATCCCATTTAATATGAATTTTCTTCAATATTAGGATCCTAGTCTATTTATTTCACTCTATGAAATGTGTCTCATCTAATATAACATTATGTTTTTATTATCTTCTACTATTATCACTCTATGTTGTGTTATGTAATAATTATATTATTGATTAAAGGATATGATACTCAGGATATGGTATCCCTACTGATGGATTTAAGTACCTCGCAACTAGTTGACATTCTCTTATGTATGTTTTGGAGAACAATAGATCTTACATATCATTAGTTCAAAAAAATACATTTTGGTATGGGTGTAATTAAATTGTATCAGGGAACATTTTTATTCTATTCAGTTGGACTATCTTGGGACATTGTTGAATAAGGAAGGGATGTTGGGAACTTTTATGGGCAATTTACCATGTTCTAGGACAACTTATGTGCAACAGACTATTAAGATACCATTGAAAAAATAGTTTTTACTATTGTATGGGATTTAAGCTCATCCATGAAACATTATTAAGAAAGTAGGATCACATAACATAAATATACCTATTTTTGTTTGTTTGGTAGGTCTTCAAATTAATTCCATGATTTTATCTATTGGTTTAGGATAGAAATTCATACCTTTATTGTGTGATATATCTATTTCTATTTTATTATGATATATTTTTTGGAATTAATTAGTATAACCTTAGCATGTTACTATGTTTATTTATATATTACTAGAGCTATTTCGATTTTATGGACACCTTATTTAGTTCTATTACGTATATACCCTAGTTTATGTGTAGTGTTATATGTTTTCATAGTGTAATACAATATATTGATTTTTCGTTTTTCTAATCACAGATGGATTTTCAAATGCCACTTTCATGTTATTAAAGATTCCTTATCGAATGAGACTTATAGGTTTCGTAATTAAAAATAGTAGTAATGTTCCTATTACTGAAAATTTTCCCATATTCCTTTACTTGTTTATCATGAAGGTATAGTAGAGTTCACCCTATCACATATTATAGTATTGAAGATAGTGGGCCCAAATCAATAGGGAGACTTTCTAGTTTTTCATGCCTATAGTAGAGGGTAACTAAGGTAAACGATCAACTATCATATTGAATTATTTATATTATATCAACATGCCTTTTGGGGAACTAGATTATTAGAGGATATAAATGAATTTAAATAAATCAATGTGGTTTTCCTTAACATCATTTTAATATTGAATGATGGGAAGGGTATTCCTGAAGTATTCATGCTATAGGAACCTTGTATGAGGTGGAGGGTAATGATGGTATATGATAGAAGATGTGTGGGTTTCCCTAAGAGAAACCAATTACTGGTTTATTAGAAAATTCTTTCCCAATATGCTAATGTTGGACCAAGAATGGGATTTCATGGATCTACAGTATGGTTCATGATGGTAAATGTCTACTCAAGAAATTTCATTGACCCTAATTTATTTTGTCTTATATTGTCTAGAAATAAGGCATATAAGGCTTGGATGTGTGACATTGAACTTCCCTCTCACATTATAATATAGGTTAAGAATTTCGACCTAACGTCATACTAAGAGGTTATACACGAGGCCATGAATATTTAGAAGATTCTTGAAGAGGATTATAAATTTGTATTCTTCCTTCATTATACAGTTATGATAATTTACCTTTACATATACCTAAATGTCTCCTCTAATAACATGGATAAGAATACTACAGATATGTTGTATGGTATAGGTATGTAGGTGGATAAGTTTTCAGCCTATTCGGTTTCAACAAGAGAAGTACCATAGTGATCTAATTATGGGAATGCCATTAATTACCATATAATCTTCACATGAACCTTAGATATAGTGTCGACAATGCATAATTATGGGATACCATTACCAATTATTAAATTTTGAGACCATGGATCTGATTGGAATCCACATTTATTAGATTAAACCATGACGACTAAGGTGATTCATGTACCTTTGATACATGGTCAAGGATAAATGTCATGTAATGTTTATAAAATGTATCCAGCCCCAGCAGATTGTTGTGGATTAACATCTAATATTTGAGGTGTGATTATCATCACTTATATTTTTTCTATCACGTTTTTTGATGTTGTTTCATCCCAGTCCATTATATCTACATATTTTATTCCAAGACATAACATATTATTCATGTTATTTTATAAGGTGCATTACATAGATACACCGATATGTATGGAAGAGTTCATCAATCCATGATTCCCAGATCGTCCTATATTTTTTATAGAGATATATGTTACTTCGTGATTATAGATATCGTATATTTGATATGATTCATGGTATGGTTTGGCTGACCATATTTCATTATCAAATTGATTACTCTCAAACATGGGTATAATTTAAATAACCAAATAGGTCAATTTACATGAAGGTAGAAGATTGGGATTTGAAAGAATGTAGTGTTTTTCCAAACTAGATCCATATTGGGATGATCATGTACCAAATTTTAGCCTTTTTCCATCTAGAATAATTAGTTTTATCCCCATATCTTTTCCCTAAGTTTTGGATCTCCCTAATTATTTCTTTCTAGTTGATTTCATTGGAATCAATATTAAATAGAGGAGTTGACATTTAGATAGAACATATGTTAGGAACATTACCGATTTTGATACCCCTTTCCATGTGGTTTTATCCTATTTTATGGTTGTTATGGTATAACATGAGGACATTGAAAATAAATAAATCGTCTACCATAGTATATCAATATAGTGAGAACATATTTTCTTCACCAATAAAGTAGATGATTTCCATCAAAATTTAATATTTTAGTGGAAGATTAATTAGTTTATGGTGAAGAATATATATCATTTTCCTAGGATTAATAATATCTTGATTCATTTATAAGAATTTTGTTTGTTATCTTAGAATTATCCTTGATCAAGCTATCACTAGGTGTGGGTTAGAATGAGGTACATATCTTATTATTACATTTCATAGGATGTATGGATTTTATGAGTACAAAATGATACACTTTGGAATGAATAATGCACTAATTGAGTTCATTGATCCAAGAAAAAATATCATTCACCCATATCATGATTATTTCTACATGGTTTTCATGAAAGATATCCTCGAATACTCATGGACCCTAGAGTAGCATGATAGACATCTAGATATAGACCCAATTACATTTTGATCAAATCATCAATATTCTAAGCTATTTAAGTGTTCATATTTTATTTTATATATGAAATTATTTGGTTATTTAATACCTAAATATGTTATAATTATTGAGAAATGGAAATTTGGGGTTTTGATTTTATAGACACACCCCCATAATGTGTTTGAGAGTATAATATTTCTCGGTATAGTGGAATAATATCATTGTTTTATCAAAGTCTCATCCCATTTATCAGCACCACACTACCATAAAACAGGGCGAGGGAAGCACTTCCCTTTATCAGTGCTAAGCAGAAAGCGCTGATAAAGAAGTGTGCCTTTATCAGTGCTAGCTTAAAGCACTGATATAGGTGTACCATATATCAACACAATTTTAGTGCTAATAAAATGTACATTTATCAGACCTATTATCTAGTCTTATAAAAGTTTTTATTATTTATTTATATAAATTATTATATTTATATTAAAAATAATTTTTATTATATATTTATTAGATTTATTAGATTAATTCATTGTATTTTTTAAATTTATTAAATTTAATATATTAATATTATTTATATTAATTATAAATATATTATTATAAGTATATATATATATATAATTAAAAGTGATTGTAGAAATAACTATTTATCTATGCTATAATTTTAGCACTGATAAATATTTGTTTTATCATCCCTGATAATGATATTTCTTTATCAGTGAAAAATAAAGCACATATAAAATACTTATTTATCTACACTAACATTATAGTACTGATAAATAGGTCCTTTATCATCACTTTTTTAGCACTGATAAAGGTATTTATTTATCAGCTCTCAAAAAGCACTGGTAAAGTTATATTTAATGAGCGCCTTTATTTTAGCACTGATAAAAATAAATTTATCAGTTATTTTAATTAGAACTGATAAATGTTTTAGTTTTATTATAAAATAACACTAACATTGACCTCCTCTATTGATCACATTCAGGCTTTCACGGAAGTTGAACCCTATGTAGCGACTCCTCCTCCTCCTCCTCCTTATTCTCCTCCGCCACTAATGCCGCCATCACTACTGCCTTGTACTCCTCCTCTAATGTGACCATCCTCCTCCTCATCTGTCACTGTTGTCTTCTCCTCCTCCTCCATCATAATCCCTCCTCTACCGAAAACATCCTCTACCACCACCGTCGTTGCCTTCTCCTCCACCCCCACAATTATCCCTCCTCCTCGGCAACCCTTCTTCTCCACATCCTCCGCCGAAGATGTGTCCTCCTCATCCTCCTCCTCCTCCGTACATCGAATCATCCTTCTTTACATTGAGGTTGGTGGTTTAAATCAACTAATAATGTTTTATGTATTGTTTCATGCATTGTGATATGTTGTTTTATTGTAAGAGGTTAATACATGTGTTTGAGTTGGGTGGAGTGATTCAGGATGCTTCAATTGATTATATAAGGTTGATCCCTAGGTAGGATAACTCTATAAGGAATTTATTTTGTGAGTTTCAGCATTAGTTCTTATTTAATTATGTATGAAATATCCCTTATCAAAAGATAGAGAAATGTTTAGAGGTTTTTTAGTTTTTTTTATTTCTGATTCTTTATATTAAAGAACATTAGATTCCATTGTTTATTATATTTTTCTGGTAGCTATTCATTTGGGATTGAACTTTTTCCCTAGTGATTATAAGCATTCAGATATATCACGGGAGTTGTTGTTTAGTAAATCAATGAATAATTTCATTTATTTGGAAATGACAGAGAAATAAGGACTTTTTTGTTTGGTATCTAATAGAGGAGATCAAATATATGATAGTATGGAATTTATTTTATGAATATTCTCTTTCATTCATATAACATTCTGTTTTAAAAATATTCTAGTCTGTGGTATTTTTATTATGATATGCAACAAGATATCAAACATCGACTCACCCCATTTATTTTTCCAATGTATTGTTTGTTCAATAAACGTATATGGTAATAGATATTATTCTAGTGTAAAATTATTCACCTCAAGAGTGAAGCCATCAAAAATTATTTATGGGAAAGTATATGGTTTTATTTCCTCTGTTTTCTAAGTAGTTCATGTGTTGGCTAGTAGGGAGTCGGTGTGAACTCCCTTTTTCTAATTTTCCTAGAGATAAAAGTTCTTGGGCCTCAACCTATACCTATATATTTGTTTTCCCCCTTTTGAACAAAATTATCATTATCTCATCCAATGAAAACCGTTCAAAGTGGTCATCATAGATCTTTCGACCCACTTCATGTAATATAATTGAAGCAGTTTAATCTAATGCTTTATGATTTTTACCAAGGTGACCAATTTTTTTGGGAGATAGAACGAATATTGATTTGTTGGAGGATATTCACCCATAGGTAAATTAGGAAATGTGTATCCATGTATAAAATATTCACAACAGTGATAAATCATCAATAATCATTCATGATATATGAGAAGAAATCATAGCCTTAGTAATGCATAAAAAAATTAACTTCATAATCCCTCCATGCTATGCCGACCTCCCCCTCCTCTCATCTTGGGTGGTTCTCCCTCACCGAGTGTATGTTTCATCTATCATAAAATGTATTGGAGTGCCTTGGATAATTTTTACCACTCTTATTCCTTCTATATATTAGTGTTTGACACCCCCCCAATCCAATATATAAATGGACATGGGTAAATTAAAATTGGAAATGTAATGATACGGTCTAGATTGGTATCATAACCAACAACTGACCAGACTTTCCAATAAACTAATAGGCGTTTAGGAAACCTATGGGAAATCAATGATCCTGTAGGAAAAAAATACAATTAGGGCAGAATATTTTACCCCTAAATTATAGTAAATTAAAAATGACCTTTCTCTTAAAAAGAAGGCATGTCCCATTCATAAGATGAGCATCTTGGAAATAGTAGAAACACATAAACTAAATAAACAGGAAGTAGATAACATAGAAGGAAATTAAAATCACACTAATTACCAATAAAATATTTTAACTTTCGAGTTCTCATTTTATGTTTTATTTTTGTTGGAAATATCATATGTCACATGCCTCTCCTCTACCACGAATGCACCTCTTTTGTGGACTGATCAACCCCTTCGTGGTGAGTTTTCTATTTTTACACCTTGGTTTCATCTTTTTCGCATGTTTTACTATTTGATATTGATCGTCATGTTGTGAAATGAATGGGTTAAACTCAATTCTAAAAATTGTGGCTATTGGTGGTCCTTGTTTAAGCACTAATTGAATTACATGTTGTTTGGTTCTTATAGAAATTATGAATATAAAAATTTTAAATTTACATATACTGACTACTGAATGAATTCCCCAAGATGATAAAACATCTATGATAACCCATGAATTAACAAACAAAACTGAATAAGGTATTCTTTGTAATGTTTAAATTTTTGATTGTTTGGTTTTAATGGTGTTGCGAATGTGAGCAAAATTGTGTGTTTGTATGGTGTTGTAGTTGTTTTTATGATTGGTATGCCATTTTTTCCATGTTTTTTTATTCCACCATTGAATATAAATCCAAACTCTATGCATTTCAATGGTACCACCGATTTGTTACTAGTGAAATTCCACTAAATCTTTGAAAATAACTTCACTAGAAGGCTCTATGTGACACATTATGGAGACCCTAGTCAAATAACCATAACATCACATGTAATTAATCCTTCCACCCACAAGAACTCTATTAAAAATCAAACAAACTATTATTTTAGTACAATAGTTATTTACTGGAGACATTATCTTTCTAGACAAACACTAAAAATTAGTTTACAACAATTAATATTGATCACATGTGGGATACTAAAACATTCTAGTGAAAGGGATTCTCATAGCTATTCTACTGATCAGGTGGTTGTGAAGATGGGTGTGATCTACATTGGTCCATAGTAATGCATGGAGAGGTAGGGGTGTTGTTTTTCATAGCTAGTTCTATTAATTATAGTTGGATGATGACCCTTGTTGAACATCATTTGTGTAATTAATTTGTTAAATATTAATATTATTGTATCAAATATGATGAATATGAATAATGAATGGAGGAATGCCAATCCGTTGAAAAAAGTGTATGAAGATGGTGTGAAAAAATTTTCCATGTTTGCAAATGATCATTTATATGACCCTTCTAAAATCCATTGTCTATGTTTACGGTGTTGTTATTCTAGACAAATTAGTCTAGAACAGTTGGATGGACACATGATCAGTCATGGAATAGATCGATGTTATACATGTTGGAATAAAAAGGGGGAAAAATCAATGTAGGTTATGGCTGGGATAGCACTGCATTTTATGGATCAACTGATATGATTACATACGTGAACAATGAAGATCATCGTATGAAGGATGTGATTACTGATGTGAATGATGACGAAGATCGTATTGAGGAAATGACAAGGATAGTTGAATATGAACTTATTGATTGCTCAAGTTATTTGGAGAAGTTAATGTTTTGTGAAAATAAGTCATTGTATTCTAGTTGAACAAAACATACAACATTGTTAGTCATACTGAATCTGTATAATTTGAAAGTAGACAATGTGTGGAGTGACGCCAGTTTTGCGGAACTACATGCCCTCTTAAATGACATGCTCCCAAGAGATAATGAGCCCCCGATCCGAACATATGATGCCAAAAGATTGCTACACTTGATGGGTATGATATCGGAAATAATACATGCCTGTCCGAATTACTATATATTGTTTTTTAAGGACCACCAATCACATAAAGAATTCACAAAATGTGGTGCTTCCCGATACAAGAAAGATTAATACAGTCCTATGAATGTTTTATGGTACTTTTCAATCATTCCATGGTTTAGGTGTATATATGAAAGTAATGAGACTGCAAAATAATTGACATAGAATGCAGATACCAGAATTAATGATGGGAAACTACATCACCCGACACACTCTCTTCAGTGGTAGTGAATAGATCATGAGTATCCTAAATTTGGAAACGAGTTGAGAAACCTTCTTCATGAGTTATTAACAGATTGAGTGAATTCATTTGGTTTTCAATGCCGCGGTCTGAGTACATGGCTGGTTATATTGGTAAATTATAACTTACCACCATGTTTATGCATGAAACAAAAATACATCATGTTATCTATGCTTATATAAGGACCAAAACAACCGGGTAATGATATTGATGTTTATTAGGATCCATTGATCAAGGATTTGAAATTATAGTGGGATTCATGTGTTATTTTTATGATGCTTACAAAAATAAAGATTTCACTTTGAGATGCATGTTGTAAAGGATGATACATAACTTTATTTCTTATTAAAATGTTCCAGGATATAGAATTAAAGGAACTCAAGGTTGTCCCATTTCCAAACAAGGTACACAGTCAATTAGGTTGAAACATTTATTGAAAACTTTGTTTCTAGGACATTGTAAATTTCTACCCAGATGACATAATTACCGATCTTGGTTGAAATCATTTGATGGATGTTCAAAATAACATACAATATCATCTCTCAAAATAGGTGATCAATTGTTTTCAAAAGTAAAATATGTGGACACTACTTTTTTTAAACTATTTTCAAAAAACCATACAAAAACTAGTTAAAAAAATATATAAATTTTTTTAATTATTATAATGTAATTGTCTGTATGTATGAAATATTATTGATTTTAGGCATGTTTTAAAAAATATAGGTGATAGGGTCATCGGCACATTGCTAAATTCACCATACAAAACAAAGGATGGATTTAAGGCTATATTGGACATGGTTGAGATGCGAATACGAGAAGAGATGGCACCAATGAAGGGTTAATAACAAACATTTCTTCTTCTGACTGCTTGTACACTTTTAAGGTATGAGAGATATTGGTTTTGAAACATCTTGAATAACATAAAGGTTCTAGATGGGTATTCATAAAATATCAAAAACATCGTGTCAATGAGCAATTTAATGTTTAAGGATCTGAAATAACATGATTTCCATGTTTTGATGAAAGAACTAATTCCTATAGATTTACATTCCATTTTTTCCATGAATGTCCTCTATACATTAATGAAACTCTATTTCTTCTTCAAATCTATATGCAGAAATGTTATAGACCCGGTGAAATTTCCATCTATTGAAAGAGAAATTGTTGTCATATTATGTGAATTGGAAATGTTCTTCCCACCAAATTTCATTGATATGATGATTTATTTGATGGTTCATTAGTGAGAGAGATTCAACTGTGTGGTTCTAGACATTATAGATGGATGTACCCCAATGAACGATATATGATGATTTGGAAAGTGTATGTCAAAAATCAAAGTCGGCCAGAGGGTTGTATTGCGGATCAATTTATTACTGATGAAGCCGTTGAATTCTATACTGAATACCTATCTGGTGTGGAAATCATTGACCTTCCTAAATCTCGTCACATTTGGTGCCATGATGGTGATGGAATTTCTAGAAGGGAGGTTGTCAAAATAAATATTACAGATCAGTAGTAGGCCCACATTTATGTTTTTTATAACAGTTTCGATGTTGAACCATATGTTCAAACCTACAAATAATTTCTTAGGAATTTGAATCTATCTAGACTCCAATATGGATATCAGATACACAAAACTGATAGTTTAAAGGATGGTTTCGAGTCCATTTTTTAAGATGTTAAATGAAAATCTATACACAATTTCAAAACGAAATTGATGGCTAGCCGGAGGAGCAAGTGTGTATGTATTAACTTACAATTCTTATATAGTTAATGGTTATACATTTTATACTAATGAAATGAGAAAGACAACACCATGAAGAACAGCGGGGTTACAATTGTGGCTGAAACAATGCATGTTTCTGGTGTTAAGGACAAGAATCCAATTTATGAAAATATTTCATCTATTGGAATCATCAAACAAATATTGGAGTAAAAATATATGAAATTATAAGTGTGGGTTTTTCAATAAAAATGGTTTGATAACAGGAGTTCTATAAAAATATTTTAATTAGGATTTGTGAAAGTTGATTTTTTTAAGGAATGGTAGAAAGAAAAACCATTAATAATGGCATCATAAGAAGTGTAAGTATTTTATGTTCAAGATCCTGCCAATCGAAACATGTCAATTGTCCTTTTATCGACCAAAGCAACTAAAGGTTCTGATAAATTTCAATGGAGTTTTACCCTTTCATTGGGACTTCTCTATCATTTCGTAGTAGTCCCAATATAGAAAACATTTTTTAAGTATAAGGGGAACACAATTATGCGATTTACATAGTCGATATAGGGGTCAAATCTCTTGAGCCTTTAAAAAATAGTTCAATAATCAGGTGATTTGTTTATTATAATATACATTATGTTACATTATATTATAATATTTTGTGCTTCTGCTTTTATGTAATCCAAATAAAATGTAAAACCACTTCTATAGATAATGACTTTTTCACCAGATGATGTGCCCAATCCTAAGGCATATTAGGTCTCTCAACCTACTGGTGATGGTCCCAGTGCAGAGCAACAACAGGTTTCAAAACATGTTTCTGCTGGTCCCAGTGTTGAGGTATAATTGGTTTCTCAACCTATTTCTTCTAGTCCCAATGCCGATGCGAGATCTCCATAGGAACATAATGATGATTCTTCTAAAGAAATGGTAGGAAATGAAACCATGACGGCATAAAAAAACAAGGGTGACATAGTTTGACAGTGTTAGGTGAATTCCTTAATGTAAAAGAAAAAGGCATCAAATATGATGTGGGATGGAATAAGTAAGGCCAACATGTAAACCCCAAAATATCTATCTTTAGTAATTACATTAGAATTGTTACTCCGGAACACATTCCGATTGATGTACAGTTGTGGAACCATGTTTTCACCGAGCTTAAGACATTAATCTTGGAATATATTATGGTAACATTATGATATCATTTCTTTAATTTATTAAAATAAAATAAAATAAAATAACATTTATTTACTCTCCATCATCTGTTGCAGAGTGCATCTAGAATAGATTCCGTGCATAAATAATATGTATTATGATTTTTTGGAAGGATTCATAGAGGTTTCCACACAATTTTAATGAAATGTCATCTTAATGATGATAAAGGGAAAATCATGGTGTTCCCACCTTCTCTTTATGCACAATTTATATCCCAAGGAGCATGGGATGCTTTTAGCAACCATTGTGGAGACCATACATTTCGGGTAAATTGTTTCTAATAATATGTTGTTTAAAGTTTCATAAATTCATTATTTTGATTGAAAATTTTTTATTTATGAAACAACAACTGAGTGTCGAAAGTGTATAACATGCAACAGACCCAGCATACCTCTACCATAAATAAAGTATGTGATGTGCATCACTTGAGAAAAAATGGTACGTATTTTAAATCTACCATAGTACTTTTATGTGACATAAAACAACACCATAACCATGTTCTTTTATTTATATCCACATTGATGAATCAAAATCGAAATCCACTTACATCCCACACCATGTGCTATGGCAGTAGGCTCGTGTAAATTTAGTGGGGATACTAATATATGAAAACACACAAAAAGTGTGGGAAACATTTGTATGTATGACATAATATAATTTTTATTTGCATTAAATTGATATTACATAAAAATGAATACATATTTTCCAATATTTTCTATGTTACATAGACACATGAATCAACAACACCCACACTATATGTTTCCATACATTCAACAGCCTTGAAGCAGGTAGAAATTTATGACCGCGTCAGAGGTGTGGGTTTTTGTGTGACCCCGTGAACATATTTTTAAAAAGAATAACATGCAGAGGATCAAATTGAGGAAATGAAATAGTTGAGAGAAACAATATATTTTATTCTTGAAGAATTAGTATACCAAAGAGAGATAAATGCATGTTTTATGGGAGAGGAAAAGTGAATAAATAACTCAACAACAACCTGTGTGTGAAGACCCCCCCCCCCACCTATAAGGTGAGCCATTCCCCTAAAAAGAATCCTTTTTTCTGGTAATCAATGTTATAATAATTGTTTCTAATAAATGTGAACCACATAGACACTGATACCTTTCTTATTCTTATATTCTACTAGAGAAAATGATTGTGATTTATATCTATCAACTCTCATTTATTACCTTATAGTGAGAGCTATGGTGTTTAATATCCAGAAGGACATGCTACACAATAGAAAACATCCAAAAAATCATGTCAGAGTGTAGATTAATGTACTTAATGATCCGAGTGTCGAGCTACCTATTCCAAATGATGATTATGACATTCATTCAGTCGAACAAGCTATTGAAACATTCATCTCATGGTCATCAATTCTAGTAAAAAACTTTTTGAGAAGGGGGTATCAATTTCCAATTTATTTTTCAAGCTGAACCTTTAACATTAAATTAAAAAAGGTTGGAACTGATGAATTTTATTATAGAATGAAAAAGATAAGGGGTGAAAAAAATATCATCCCAAAACTATCTCAAGGATCAACTAACTGATTGAAACGGTCTACATAGAGCACCATCACCCCACCCATTCTATATCTATAGTTAATGTCATTACAGGCTTCTGTGGATATAAATTTGATAGACAAAAATACTCACAATGATGATTTTGAAAAAAAAATGTACGGAGAGGGAAAATCGGATTTCATTAGTGCTGAAAATGTAAATGAAATCTAGATGTATGAATGGCTAGGTGCCTTAGTGGTAAATGAATACCTGAGGTATGTTTTAATGATTTGATTTTAAAAAAGGTGATATACTATGATAATTATGACAAAATACATTTCATATTTATCATAGGAGTATATATAAAAAACAATTGAAGGTATTTCCCCGTGAACAAAATTTTTTACTTGTTTGTCCTCATATCACCTCTTTAAAAGAAGAAATCGATTCTGGTAAAGAGGCTGCAATATTTTCATCAATGTTCAAATCATTTGAAAAAAAATAACATATGACAGAATCTTTTTAATACTAATGATTTAGGGGTAAAAATATAAAATATAATCATATAAATTTTATTTTCATTTCATTCATTAAATATTCCTTTTGGTGTTTTTAGGAAGCATTGGATGTCGGTTGTAGTTGATTTGGATACTCCAAAGATTTGTTTTTTGGATTCAGTGCATGGATATGCAACAAACCGACCTTGCATTATGGGGTTGGTTAATTTGTAATACCACAAACTATTTTTTTGTACTATTAATAGACATTTTTTGGTCAATTGGAAACCAGTAACTGAGAACCACATCAGCACCACTCATACCACATACCACATACCACACATAACAACCCAGGACTTACAACATTGAAAATTCAAAAACCAAAATTAAATTCAAAAATAACTGCCACATCACCGTCAAAACAATGCCTCAAGTCAAGAAATCCACATGGCCACCCACGAAAACAGATAAAGATAAACAGAGCATATCAAACCTCATATTTCAAGCTTCCTTATATAGCACACTCTGATGCATCCATCACCATCATCCCCTACCATCAAATGCTGGAAACAGCACATAACGAAACCACCAGAACTCTCCATCACCACTGAGAAATGAACTCCCATGCCTCAGCAAATCCTATTATATATAATAACATTACACTTTCCAAACACATATCAAAACAAATTACTTATTTTTCTCGATGTTTCTATAGTTTCCAAAACAAACAAATTGAATGGACTATGGTTATCATGTTTTAAAATTTATCAAAGAGATAATATTTCATCAACAAACTACCATCCCTGAAGAGGTATTTTTGAAAATAATTATGATTTCATTAAAAATATTTATTAATCCATTGTGAATTTATATTTTTTCAGTACTACATTGAATATTGAAAAAACTCATTTTCACAAGATGATTTTTATGTGTTTATAAATGAATAGTTAGCATACATGTTGGAATGTTGTACACAAATAGGATGAAGGGGAATTCATAGTACTTATGTTATACTTATATGATCTTTTATATCTCCCTTTCTTACTCTAATTGACCTTATATGACCACCCTTTATATTGTTTTATATCCTTAGGTTATAAATAATGGTTTTAGATATGAATTTTATTTCTAGTAAAGAATAACATAATGATAGACTCTTATGAAATATTTCTTTATGTTTCCACATTTCCAAAGGCACAAGACCTAAACTATTATTTCATGGATCATTTATATTCTCTTATTTTGGTCATTTATGCAGCTGTTTCTACTAATGCAGTTTGTTGGAAAAATATTGGTTGTGAACCACTCACAAATTCAATAAAAAAACTATGTATTCTTCAATACTATTGGTTAACTACTTCTTATCATAGCATATGATCTAAACTTCCAATCCATCGTCCCAATGATTCTCTCATTAGACACCATCTCTATGATATCATCATTTTGAATTCACTTTTCCTTCTCTTCCTACAACCATTTACTGGGTAAATGAGTGCACGAAGAGAAGAAAAAGTGAATGCTTAATGATGATATTATAGAGATAGTGTCAGATGAGAGCATCATAGGGACGCCAGATTGGAAGTTCAGATCAGATTCTATGTTAAGCGGTAGATAACCAACCATAGTAAAGTGCACAAAGAATCATTGGTTCAGTTATTGGCTTATATTTGGACCAAATTAACCATTTGAAAAGATGTAAATATAGTGTTAAGATATAACATGTCTATATAAATGAAAAAATATGTAATGAATTCTTTATTTTATTTTCTTTATTCCTTATACGGTTAGTTTATTTTATAAGATTTCTGTCCATGTAACATACTTTTCCAAGAAGAGAAACGACGTTGTGTCTGCTCAATCATAGAGGCAATATTGATGTTTGTAGAGTAAAATCATTGTCTTTAGATATTTTATCCCAACAATTTCTCAAATAAACCCACATCATATATACATATGCATATCCATCAAAAACTAGGCTCCAACACACTTCATATAGAACCTACATCACATCAATTCCCAGATGCATAGACACCTCACATTAAAATTCCAGATGAAGAAAAAATGACTATGTTATAAATAAGTGAATACCTAACTGATTTCATGGGCCTTCAGTTTTTCTTTTATTGTTCTAATATACTATTGGAATTCCATGAAATTTTTTATAGATATGGGAGTAAAGGGAAATCTATTCCACTAATGACTCAATATTTCATAGTTATATGAGAAAACATAGGTTTTTTCTCTACTACACATAATCCTCTTCATATGATTGTGTCACATAAGATCATTTGTATGAATAGTTCATGTGAACTGATCGTGTGTATGACAACCCTACTTTTATTACAAACTTAAACATGATTTATTACATAAAACTTCACATGATACAACAAAGGAGATCAAGAGGTTTAGTGTATTTGGGGCTTATGATCATTACATAAAAACATGAAACATGAAATACGATATCTTTATTGAAAACTCCATTTACATGACCACTACATTCCCTCGAACTTAGCATTACATGGGATAACCTGAGGACATGCATAAGAAAAGGGTAAGATATAAAAACCAGTAAGGGAGTACACATGGAAAACAATATTTTATAATCCAAAGTCTGAACTTCTTAATATAATAAGGTTGCTTATGTGGAGGTGAGTCACACTCCCATGGAAATTAATTTAAAAAAGGCAAAGAGTTGAATATGTCTTGAGGGGTCCATTAATGCTTTGAAAAGTAAGTCAAACAAACACAAAATAACATTATTTTAATGGTAAAACATATATTGGCCTAACATAAAGATTATATTATTTTATTACATCACTATTGGGTCATTATGATGTCATAAAACACATTATATATTTAAACAGTATTTAATTTTTACCCAAAAATTTGACTATCTCAGAAAATTATGAAAAATTCACCATTGGATAATTTCGACATCCTGATTCCAGAAATAACATTTATTTTATCTAAATAATTTTCTAAATATGTGAATTTTCTATTTTAAAATAAAAACTGACATTTATCGGAAATTCACGGGTTTTGACAGAAATGGCTTTCAAACCATAATAAAAATTTTAATTGCATTTATAAAATTATAATATCATTTATATTTAAAAAACATTAATTTAATATTATTATTTTATTTTATTAAAATATTATTTAATTCAAAAATCACTTAATTTAATAAAATAAATTTCTTAATTAAATAATAACTAAAAACACCATTTTTACTTTAAAAACTATTTACAATGTATCAAAAATTACTAGAAATTATATTCATTATAATATAAAAAAATAATGTACATAAACATAGTATTACTTATTTTTTACATAACCCCTTAAAATAGCCGCATAAGACCTAAGGGTAAGGTGTGCGATGGTGACAGACTCTTGGGGTGGCTCGGAAAACATCGCTCAAGTGGTAATCTCTATCAACTTCCAATTTTCCCATAGATGGTCCCATTCGAGCATGACATGGTGAAGCTTAGATTGGGCTTGGTTAAGACTGAAGCCCATGGATGCCACCTCTTTTCCGAGCTCCAACAAATGGGCTTCCTATGGGGTAATTCTAGTGGATGATGCCATCGATTCTTTTGTCTAAGTAAATTGCATTTGTTAATGTCCAATATTTATACTAATCATGTGATTACTATTCAACGGCTATATTAGCAACGGTCAAAATTCATAAAATAAAACCAAATAATTTGAAATCTTATAAAAATATTTTTCATAAAGAGGCATTTAACTAGATCAAGAGGGATTTCCCATTAATGAAACTTTGGGTCGTTACAGTGTGATATCATCACCTGATAAAATAACATAAACAAATCACTTAATCAAAGTAATTCACTTGAACCATGATTTGGGTATTCTTGAAATAATTATAAGGTCACATAATGGTTCATGGGTCGTGTAATTGTTTAAATCTACCAGTTTCATTTGAAAACATGATTCTATTATGGTCATGTGATCATATGTCCTTGAACAAGTCATGAAAATAATTTTGAAGCCTATAGTGATTGATTTTAAAGGGTTCTAACGTGATTTCAAGCTTAAAGACCATATTTACTGATAAAAAATGTAGAATTATGTATCAAATTAGAATTATTAGTGGTTATTTTTCTGGGTTATTCAATCAGGTGGATGCTTCGGCATGAATCGTGGTAGTCCCTTCACGGTTCAGTATACTACCATAGAGTTTCTGGCTGAGATGAAAAAGATAGGATATTCTGAATATATTTTGTCTTACCAAACCGTTAGTTATTGCATCCAAATTCTGATGTAATACTCGTTCTGTTTATAGATTCAATATATGAAGACATTTAATTTTACGTACAGCGATTTTGACATCAGTATATGGGACATTAAGATGATCTATGGTGAGATGATTTTAGGACACTATTAGGATGTTTAAATTCATCCCCATTCAATAGTGGAGGTGTTGGATGGTTGCCCACATTGGTTTATAAGAGTAACTTACTACTCAAAAAATATCAAGTTACTAGTTTAGGAAATTTCTATAATTTATTAGTGGTGTCTGGCTAATCACACTAAAGAACTAAGAGATCAAGAGAAAAGTGAACCGGTATGATCAGTTTTTCATACAATACAGAGCACCACCCTATGAAATTACCAATAATGTAATGTGTGATCTTGTATCCTAAGCCTATATTTTAGAAAAATATTAATGTGTCTTATCCATATAGATTAACTGATGATTTTATGTATTTTACTACTTTGGTAGATAGTTCATTGCATTCAGATGAAATTCCCCACTCTTCCCCTACACAAGGGATCTGGAATCAACAAAAAGTTAGATTCCAAACAAAAAAACATCTTCTAGAAGACCCAAATATCACTTGATATCTTAGAATAAAATGAGGGACATCGATCCAAAACCATCAACAATGATGGTGCCAACGTATTTAGTAAAAATGTATGGGGTTCCCGTGAAAGAATTTTTTCTCAATGGGGGATCTGCTCTAATTATGGAAGTTTTTCCCATCACATTCCAATAAAAGGACAACTAGAAGAGGAATACATTGAACATAGAGGTCTGAAGAGTTTTGTGTCATGTGGAAATATAGTTAAGGGTATTTGGGAATGTGATCTAACTCAAAGAATTATTCTATGAACAATATCACATAAAAGTCAAATCACTTCTCTAAGAACGTAGTGAGGTGATTCATTCTATTAAAGGCCAAGACCATTACACACCACTAGATTAGATAATTATAAATTCATAAAATCTCATCATTTGATACATTGGGATGAATGACTTTTTCAATAATTTATTCCTTGGAGTTGAATATTAGTATCAGGAACTCCCCTACCATTTCTTCTATCACATTTGGATCACTAGTTGGATCACAACATTCCCCGTCTTAAAGGTCTTTTATTTCATTGATCACACATTTCTTTGATGACCAGGTTTCCATTGGTTAGGTAATGTATGAATAGTCTTTACATCCCTTGGGTTTTTCCCTATACTCTAATGCATTTCTCGGGGGCATTCTTCCCTTTAAGTCCCTTTTTTCATTCTAGGGATGTTAGGATCTTTCCCTTCGAAACGGTCCCAAATGTCCACTTAGAGTTGGATATAACTGTCATCACCTGAATCATACTTCTCATGAGACACAGCTTGATATTGAATATCCAGAATATCAAAACGGTTCCTCAAATCAAACAACAGGACATCCATGGGGGGCCATGGCCCAAAACAGTCACCCAGGTCACTAGGGTTCTTCATGTTCTTCCCCATACATGCTTCCTTTTGATAGAATATGCATTTTTAATAGAAAATGTTTGGGTCCATGGGGCCCAAGACACCCCCCTTATCTAGAATCCCTTTTCTAGGTTGATACAATGGTGCAGATAAATGGTTCACCACGTGAATTATAGGAGGTTCGCCCACACTCCCCTCCTTAAGCCTCACTTTGTTATGTTGAGGCTACACATCAGTCAGCATGGCCACCTCCTACAATATGTTCCCCAGAGTTTCAGCCTCCTCAATTTTCAACATCACTGTACCATCCATGTACACCTCCTTATCTGAGAAACAAAATATGGATTTTGAACCATGAATTCTTCACATGGAGGCTCAGAAATTGGAATGAAAATGAGTTCTAAAATTGAATTAAGATATCTATCCGGTGGGACATCCCCGCCTTGAGATATTGGTTGAGAGTCCAAGATCTCCGCACCTGCATTAAGGTCAGAACCATAGGTAGATCCATCCCCTGAGGCCCACACAACACACTAAAATACCTTAGTGCTGATAGGGCACCCTACTCCTTACAGGGACACCCCCAACCTGCCTCCAGCAAACCTTTACTCTTGGTGCGTTGGAAGTGAGATTTATCAAGAGTATCCAATTTCTCATTTACATTTTGGACACTACAATAGACCCTTGAGGGGATGTCATGAGCAAAAATCCCACCTGAGACCATAATCTTCTTAGCAGAAATCTGGTGTCCAGACCCACATCTACATGTCACCAACGAGTGTCCCAAATGATTTCAACCATAACAGAAGTCAACCTATGACTCATACATGACCGGCTGTCTACACTGGTATTTTTCTATTATGGTAATCCAAATGAACCCAAAAGGCTTCCTTGAGGCATTCACATCCACACACACATGGGGATTAACAGGATGGCACATAGTAGTAGTTTGGTGATCAGAGGATAAATACCTCCCTACGTGGTTTCCAAGATTCCTAATGCTCAAAAAAAAGTTTAAAAAGGGGGAGATTAGGGGAAAAATAGATTTCCATCGATGGGGATTTCTACTTCATATGAATGTCATAAGACCATCTTTAGAGGAATAAAATGTACCCATTGTATCTGTAAGTCACACTAGACCATGCTTTGATCTGGTCATCCTCTGTTGCAAAATGGATCAAAATGCATCAACTGTTGAGCAGACCCACTATCATCGCCTCTTGTAGATCCCAAGATCCAAACATGAACCTATCAAAGGAATATAGCAATGGTCTCCTTTGTGGTAAATGCACTATAAAATGGTCTGATTGAGGATCTATGAGTAATTATTGAACTCTGCATTCAATAAAGGAAAAAGATAAATCCCTTCATAGAGCTTGGGAACCTTAGGGAAAAGCAAGCTATGCGGGAAAGGCGAATGGAACTCTGGTATGGAGAATGGGGAAAGAGAGGCCATCACTCTATTAGAGGATGACAAAGGTCCCTTCCCATCTAGTGGGGGAGGGAACGACTCGGTGGTCTCCATCATAGTGGGGGAGAAGCATTAATCCGTTTCTTGTTGGATATTTCCAAAGGCTGGTAAAAGTTGGTCACCTCCCTCAACTTTTGATTACATTCCTTGGGACACGGTGTCCAATGATGATTCAAAAAGTCCATGAGAGGCTAATGATCATGGTTTTCCAAGTCAAATGTAGCACATGGATGTGGTTGTTTCTGATCTAATGGAAACACTGTTTGTGCCTCCATCAGAACCACCTTTGGCACCTAGGTTATCTTTTGATGTTTTTTACTTTAATAGGACCAAGTAGAGAAAGTGGGAAATTCCATACACTAGTAAACCACTAAAAATCATAAATTTTACTATATTGTGGACTTTATTCCTTTTCATTACTCCAGTATCTTATCATGCCTACTTACATACCCATATACAGGTCAGGTATCATGTATCTTCTAGTCTTATGGACCCCTACCTAACCAAATGTGTGTTTTTTATTAAAAATTGACATTTTATCAATGTATTCTTTCATATTAATATTTTATTTGTTTCATTATTTAATTAATAAAATAATATTTGTCTTCATATATAGGAGGAAATTTTTTTCATGAGTTCAGATGATTTGTTCGACAACTAGTACAATGGATGAAAATTTTTGAGAGGGGGTCACAAATGCAAAAAGGATTAGACATTAATGTTTCTAAGTATTTTTTGAAAAATTGTAATTGTAACCGTATAAAAAATTGTTTGAAATTTATATAGCACTGTGTGTTTTTTTATTCATGATTTCATGTAAAGGTAAATAGATTTTTTTTGAAACTCTTGTGCGTGCTGTTTTGTTTTTATATGATTTTTTTGTGTTTAGGAGCTCTTTTTTGAATATATTTTTTGTGAAGGTGTTGTTTCGTGCTGTGTGTGCAGGTGTTATCTTGGGTGTGTAGTTTTGGTGCGTGTTTTGGGTTTTCTCAAGTAACAAGGCCTTTATCGGAACTAATTGAGAGATGATAAGGACCCCCTTTATGTGAACTCAAAATACAACTAATAAAGGACTCCTTTATTACTTCTCAAAAAAGAGTTGATAATGGTTTCATGTATTAGTGCTCAAAATAACACGGATAAAGGGAACCATTATCAGCACTCAAAAAACAATAATAAAGTACCCCTTTATTCGTGCTAACATTGCTCCAATAAAGGGGGGCCCTTATAAGTGTTTATTGTTATAATGGATAAAGGGAACCCTATATTAGTGCCTTTTTTAGCGTAGATAAAGTGAACCCTTTATCAGCGCTTTTTAGGGCTACTAAAGTGGACCCCTTTATCTTTTCCGCGATTAACTGCACTTTTCTAGCACTATTAAAGGCAATTTTTAGTGCTTTTAGAAGCCCTATTTGTAGCGGTGCCTATAACTGTGCTAAGGAATAATTGGGTTATGTTATAGTTTTTTTGGAATGTGTGATGAAGAATTTATTATCCTGAATATAAGTTTTAATTTATCTCTAGTTTTGATAATTTCTGAGATTAGTATTGGATATTCAATATTCTCTATTGCCTGAGGCATTTTTTTTGATATATAATAATGCATAGGGAAATGGTAATAGCTTATAGATCATGTTAGATATGGATCCAAGAGTAGAATTTAATATTCTTTGCTTACATTTGGTAGACAATATCAATTATTTGATATATTGTATAAAATATCTCTTTAGTGGGAGGTTTTTTTTCTTACTGTGTGACATTCTTTTGGATTATCTTAGTTATAAGATGTAGATACATCAAGTGCATGGTGAACAACCATTGGATGAATAATGGTGATTGATGAGCTTGTTGGATGATTGAACGATAGATGTTTTTAAGACCAGGTATCAATGAAATGTTCCCCATTAGTTTTTCCATATTATTTATTATACTGGCTAAATGGAGTTTATAAAACTAACCAATATTGTTATGCGATGCCAGAATAACTATCATGTATTAACAGATACTTAGTTGGTCATTGGATAAACATTATGTTATGTTAGTACATGGTAGTATTATAGTCCATTATCTCATTAGGGAAAATCTAGTGCGATACATCCATACATATAAGTCGGAGGTTTATACAATTATGAAAAATATTTATCATGAATTCCAATGATAGTTATGGCGGCCAACTATAAGGAGGGACATTTATAGATTTTTTTTCTAATACATTACATTGTAGATGACAATGGCTAAGTACTAGCATTGTAACATCCCATGTAAGTAATGAATAATAGAAATTTTTATCTACGTCTATTAATGAATTAGATATTGTTTTAGAGGCATAAAATGAAAATAAATCCAATCTTAAGCATGGAATACACTAATATTCTTAAAAGATTGTTTTACTGCCTTTTGATGGAAAACCCTTTTTAAATAAAACTTTTGACAATTTTATAATCTATATTTGTCAAAATAAACATATTAATTATGATTGGGACATTGAAATATAAATTGGATAAATTTTTGGTATTATCTAACAATGTTCATTTTTTAATGAATAGTGAAAAATACTGCATTTTACATCAAAACTGCTTTTTCATTTAATTTAATTATATGGTTAGATTATATTTTTAATTGGTCTTAATGTTTAATCAGAATATATTTTTACCATATAATACAATGGTGTTCATTAGAATTAATTTCACTTTGAAATTGGTCATAAACTAATGCCAAACTTTTCATAGATATTGTTTCAAAAAATCCCGCTATTTGTTTTGACAACGGGAATTATTTTTAAATCAATTATTTCAATTTATGTGTTTGGAATTTGGTAAAATGTATTACATATTTCGAATCAGAAGGTCCAAATTATGTAATTAATACTCTTTTGTTTTTGGACATTATGAATAGTAACGACGGTAATTATCTTTAATTATCTTGATTAATGAGTAATCGGGTAGTTAAAGATAATAAAATAATATCATAATAAAAAAATGACACCAACATGTGTCCTAATTCTACTGGTTGTCTAATGGCCGACCATGGGATGTCTTGTGCCAAACTTGGGGACCCCATGAAATCACTTTTGTGATAATGTGACTTTTTTTCTTTTTATTTTTAAAGAATGTTAAATGTAACAAAGAATGTATCAACTAAGTAAAATAGTTTAAATTTTGTATACATAAATGATATTTTGGACTATAAATAGTCATTGGAAAGCTAAAATATTTCCTACATCATATTATTTTTTTCATAATTTTTAGACATTAAATAAATTAAATTATTTATGACATCATGATGATGCAGCGATTACCTCATTAATAAAGGATTTAAATAAAATGAAATGATAATGTAATCTCTATGACCTACACATGTCCAAAACCTATTGGATGGGTGGATTTCGAACCCTTATCACCTTACCCTCGAATTATATCAATGTGGGACCTTTTGAATCCGAAAATCATTTTCAAATAAAGTAACATTTCTTTACTTTCCAAGAGTGCCCCTCCTCTCCTCTTATAAAAGGCCTCCACCTCTACCTCATTACCCACACTCCCAAAGCCTTTGGCTCGGACAAAACCTGACTATTTTGTCTCTCCACATCCCACTCTTACTCCTTGAAGCCTAACTTTGGGCAGAAGTCTTCCCAAGGAAGCCTTTGAGCTCAAACCAATGGGAGTTACCCGATTTTAAGGTAATGTATTCACTTGAGTCCTTTCGTTTTATTTTACTTCTCCAACCCCCTAAACTCTTTTTATTCATTTATTTTGTAACAACTCTAGTATCATAAATATACTAGGATGTTGTTATAAGATGTATCTGAGGTACACTTACACACACCTACGTCTAATGGATAAAAAACATACTGTTTCCGTGGATGGCGAATTTCAGCCTCCCGAAATGATGATTGTTCAAAATTCTTTTAACACCTTAAAAGGTGGCCATTAAGATGAAACTATTTTTATATATGATATAAAATATGTTTATATTTTCCTTAAGCTTCTATATTTTTCATTTTGGGCATACCTTTATGGTTTTCATTATGGGTAAACGCGATATCTTCATTTAAGGAAGTGCGGACTACCGCCCCCTCAAAGTGATTTGATTCGTTAAATACCATATGTGGGACGTATAAAGGATGGATTTATGATATTATATAATATATTACACTGGAATTATAATATACCTATATATCATTATGATTCCATTCTATAAAATACGAAATAGAAATTAAAGTAGCGTTCATGTGTACGTACGGCTTACCGTCTCCATAAACGGTGAATTTCATTTATTACCTCTAAATGATTGTGTAATATTATAAATTCATGTATATACTGGATATATATGATATATATGATATATAAATCATGATTATAACTCTGGATATAATGCATACATGAACAACTTGTAATTATAAAGAGCATATTTTGACTCAAGTACCAGTGATCGTTAAAACGACCGTTATTAACTAAAATAATTACATAGTATTAATGACATGGTAATAAGTGATATAAAAGGAATAATGAACTTGAATAAGGTTCCTAAGAAAGTATAAATTAACTCATGTTTGTTATTCATGACATTAAAGAACGATCGAGTCAAGTCGGACCCGAGGTATGGGACTTCGTCTCAATCTCCTTTCATTGACGCATATTTTGTTTTATAATCAATGTTCTTTTATATGGTGTATAAACCCCTTTGACTTTTAGGTTTATTAAAAAAGGAATATTTTTTATACGAAGCGTTTACTAAATGATAAAAGGGAATGTTTTTTTCCGTACGTATGTGGCGACAATGACTTCTCCGCCGCTGTGACCATTATTTGAGTTTCGGCTTCCTCTACAAGCAATACCTTTTAAAAAATACCATGTTTTACTTTTCTTTTATTTTGGTATTGAAAATGGTTTTCATAATTTTTTTATATCAATGTGTTGTATTGATATCTTGTTATTGAATGGTGGAAATGTTATGTTTCCTTTATGCATGTTTTATGTGATACGATTATGTTGAGGTTCTTGGGAATTATTATGAAGACGGGTGGTTCTGTGATAAAATAAGGGCAGGTGAGCCCGATATAGCTCTCCAATGCATTGGGTAACACGAATGAGTGAAACGTTAAGGTCTCCCGAAGAGATTTAGGGAATATACTATGATGGGTATTCCAAACGTAACCAAGAGGGTTACACCCTACGTAAGAATGTTATGAATGTCTCAAGTTACCTTTATGTCTTATGATTTCTATGATTTATTCATGATTTGATGAGGTATGTTAAAGTTCTTATGTTTTATGGGTAAGGTATGATTTCATTCTTATGTATATATGTACCCATGTTTCCTTTCCATATTTTTATATCCCTTACTGAGATTTTTATGCTCATCCCATGTTTTTTGAAATGTTTTTCATAGGTCAAGGGAAAGGTACATGATATGATGATAGTTTCATGGAAGTGTCAAGAAATAATCCATGTTTTATTTTAAATATGCTTCCATTGATGGGAATGAAGAATACTATATTAATGTAGCCACTTTGTTTATATGTGGAATGTAATGCATGTTTTATGATCTAATTCTCTAAAACACTAAACATGAAAAGATCCTTAATGTGTAATCTTGTAATAACTCAAGATTAATTAAGGTTTAAGGTTGGGGCCTCATAGTTGGTATCAGAGGTCGGTTTAGGTAACATTAGGAGTTAGAATTATATTAAATGATTATCCAAAAATATTTTTTTATGGTCAAATTGAAGTGATATAGCATTTGATGATTACCATGTTGCTTCATCTGAGACATGTTTGTTAAGAATGGTTTTTCATAGAGGAAACAGAACAGCTTTTCTGGGAAGACATACAGAGGGAAATGACCTTTCAAATCAGTATCCTAAGATGGTCAGAATCAGAACTAAACAGTTTGTTGTAGTGATGGCTCAGTTGAATCAGGTGAAAAATGTTGGTTGTTTTTATTGATGATATTGTGGTGTTTTATAAAAGTAAAGAGGATCATGAAAGTCATTTAAGGGTTATCTTGCAAACCTTGAAAGAAAATAAACTATATGGAAAATTCAGCAAGTGTGAGTTTTGGTTGCAAGAAATTTCATTCCTTGGTCACATTGTTTCTAAAGATGGGTTAACTGTTGACCCTCCAAAAACAAAAGTTGTGGAAGACTCACCAAGACCCACAAATGTAACAGAGATTCGTAGTTTCCTTGGTTTGGCATCCTATTACCGAAGGTTTGTTAGAGATTTTGAATGGTTATCTAGTCCAATGACTAAGCTAACTCGGATGGGTGTTAAGTTTATCTGGACAAAAGAATGTTATTATTTTTTTCAGGAATTTAAAAGAAGATTAGTGAATGGTCCAGTTTTGGAACTACCTTCCAGAAATGGTGAGATTGTTATATACAGTGATGCTTTATTGAAAGAACTTGGTTGTGTCCTAATGCAGAATGATCAGGTAATTGCTTATGCTTCACGTCAGTTGAAAACTCATGAGGTAAATTACCCTACACATGATTTGGAATTAGCTGCTGTTGTTTTTTCTTTAACAATTTGGAGGCATCATTTGTATGCATTAAAGTGTGAAATATATATTGATCAAAATAGTCTAAAGTATATATTCACTCAGAAAGAGTTAATCATGAGACAGAGGAGATGGCTGGAATTAATCAAAGATTATAATTGTACAATTCATTACCATCCAGGAAAATCAAATAAAGTGGCTGATGCTTTGAGTCGAAAAAGTAATGCTTCATTAGAAATATTGTGTTTGGAACGTGATCCATTGGTTAAGGATTTGATGAACATTGGCATAGAAGTTGTTGGTGAAGGATGTTCTTCTGTTTTGTTTTAGGTATCAGTGAGATCATCTCTATCAGATAGAATCATGCAAGCACAAAAGCAAGACAGTGAGTTGCAGAAAAAGGTAAAGCTAGTTCAGAAAGGTAAGATTCCTGAATTCAACATTGATAATGATTGTGTTTTGAGATTTTGGAAGAGATTGTGTGTGCCTTGTCATTCACAGTTGAAGAGAGAGTTGTTATGTAAAGCTCATAGTTCTCCATTTTCAGTTCATCCTAGCAGTACTAAGATGTACAGAGATATGCGGGAGTATTACTGGTGGGATTGAATGAAAAGGGATATTGCTGATTTTACTGTAAAGTGTTTGACATGTCAACAGGTTAAAGAAGAGCGGAAGTTACCGAAAGGGATGCTTCAGCCTTTACCAGTTCCAGAGTGGAAATGGGAGAATATATCCATGGACTTTGTTGTGGGATTACCGAAGACATCTCGAGGTAATAATGCAATCTGGGTTATTGTTGATAGCTTGAATAAATCTGCTCAATTCCTTACTATACGAGATACTTTTTCCCTAGATCAACTTTCCCGTTTGTATCTTAAAGAGATAGTCAGGTTACAAGGAGTTCCCCTCTCCATTGTATCTGACCGTGATCCCAAGTTCACTTCTAACTTTTGGAAATGCCTTCAGAAGTCATTGGGTACTGAATTAAATTTTAGTATAGCTTTTCATCCTCAATCAGATGGGCAGTCAGAATGATCAATTCAGACCTTGGAGGATATTCTACGATCTTGTTCGATGGATTATCAGGGAAGTTGGGACCAACATCTTTCTTTGGTTGATTTTTTATATAATAACAGTTTTCATTCCAGTATACAGATGGCACCATTTGAGGCATTATATGGGAAGCAGTGTCGAACTCCAGCTTTCTGGGATGAAGTGGGTGAAAGGATGTTGATGGGACCAGAATTGGTAGAAGAGATGGCAGAAAAATTTCATCTGATTCAGATACACATTACAACAGCTCAGATTAGGCAGAAGAGTTATGCAGACAACAGGAGGAAGTATCTAACTTTTGAGGTAGGTGATGATGTTTTTCTCAAAGTCTCACCATGGAAAAGTGTGATGAGATTTGGTAAGAAAGGAAAGTTGAGTCCAAGGTTCATTGGACCATATGAAATTCTGGAGAGAGTTGGATCAGTTGCTTACCGAGTGGCTTTACCTCCGAGTTTATCTCAGGAACACAATGTTTTTCAGGTTTCGATGTTGAGAAAGTATATGCCAGATCCATCTCATGTTTTGAGTCCAGAGGTAGTTCAGCTGGAAGAGAACCTATCTTCTGAGGAACAATCGGTCCAGATTCTTGACCACAGGGAGCAATTGTTACGAAATAAGGTGATTAATCAGGTAATGGTTTTGTGGAAAAACCACATGAAGGAAGAGGCAACATGGGAATCTGAAAATGCAATGAGGGATAAGTACCCCCATTTGTTCGATAAGTAAATAAATTGCGGGGACGCAATTTTCTAAAGGGGGGAAGGATGTAACATCCCAATTAAGTAATGAATAATAGATATTTTTATCTATGTCTATTAATGAATTAGATAGTGTTTTAGAGGCTTAAAATGAAAATAAATCCAATCTTAAGCATGGAATACACTAATATTCTTAAAAGATTGTTTTACTGTCTTTTGATGGAAAACCATTTTTGAATCAAACTTTTGACAATTTTATAATCTATATTTGTCAAAATAAACATATTCATTATGATTTGGACATTGAAATTTACAATGGATAAATTTTTGGTATTTTTCTGACAATGTTCATTTTTTTAATGAATAGTGAAAAATACTGCATTTTACATCAAAACTACTTTTTCATTTAATTTAATTATATGGTTAGATTATATTTTTAATTGGTCTTAAAGTGTAATCTGAATATATTTTTACCATTTAATCCAATGGTGGTCATTAGGATTAATTTCACTTTGAAATTGGTCATAAACTAATGCCAAACTTTTCATAGATATTGTTTCAAAAAAACCCGCTATTTGTTTTGACAACGGGAATTATTTTTAAATAAATTATTAAAATTTATGTGTTTGGAATTTCGTAGAATGGATTACATATTTGGAATCAGAAGGTCCAAATTATGTAATTAATACTCTTGTTTTTGGACATTATGAATAGTAACGACGGAAATTATCTTTAATTATCTTGATTAATGAGTAATCGGGTAGTTAAGGATAATAAAATAATATCATAATAATGAAAAAATGACACCAACATGTGTCCTAATTCTACTGTTTGTCTCATGGACGACCATAATATGTCTTGTTCCAAACTTGGGGACCCCATGAAATCAATTTTTCGAGAATCTGACTTTTTATCTTTTTATTTTTAAAAAATGTTAAATGTAACAAGGAATGTATCACCTAAGTAAATTTTTTTTAATTTTATATAAATAAATGATCGTTTGGACTATAAATAGTAATTGGAAATCTAAAAATATTTTCTACATCATAGTATTTTTTTCATAATTTTTAGACTTTAAATATATTAAATTATTTATGACACCATGATGATGCAACGATTACCTCATTAATAAAGGATTTATATAAAATGAAATGATAATGTAAAATCTATGACCTACACATGTCCAAAACCTATTGGATGGGTGTATTTAGAACCCTTATCACCTTACCCTCGAATTATATCAATGTGGGACCTTTTTAATCCGAAAATCATTTTCAAATAAAGTGACATTTCTTTATTTTCCAACAGTGCCCCTCCTCATCTCTTATAAAAGGCCCCCAACTCTACCTCATTACCAACACTCCCAAAGCCTTTGGCTCGTCCAAACCCTGCACATTCTGTCTCTCCACATCCCTCTCTTACTCCTTGAAGCCTCACTTTGGGCAGAAGTCTTCCCAAGGAAGCCTTTGAGCTCAATCCAAAGGGAGTTACCCGATTTTAAGCTAATGTCTTCACTTGAGTCCTTTCGTTTTATTTTACTTCTCCAACCCACTAAAATCTTTTTATTAATTTATATTGTAACAACTCCAGTATCTTAAATATACTAGGATGTTGTTATAAGATGTATTCGAGCTACACATACACACACCTACATCTAATGGTTAAAGAAGATACTGTTTCCATGGATGGCGAATTTCAGCCTCCCGAAACGATGATTGTTCAACAATATTTTAACTCCTTAAAAGGTGGCCATTAAGATGACACTATATTTATATATGATATAAAATATGTTTACGTTTTCCTTAATCTTCTATATTTTTCATTTTGTTCATACCTTTATGGTTTCCATTATGGGTAAATGCGATATCTTCATTTAAGGAAGTGCGGACTACCACCCCCTCAAAGTGATTTGATTCATTAAATACCATATGTGGGACGTATAAAGGATGGAGTAATGATATTATATATTAATTTACACTGGAATTATAACATACCAATATATAATTATGATTCCATTCTATAAAATATGAAATAGAAATGAAAGTAGCGTTCATGCGTACGTACGGCTTACCGTCTCCATGAACAGTGCATTTCATTTCTTACCTCTAGATGATTATGTAATATTATAAATGAATGTATATACAGGATATATATGATATATATGATATATACAGCATGATTATAACTCTGGATATAATGGATACATGAACAACTTGTAATTATAAAGAGCATATTTTGAATCAAGTACCAATGATCGTTAAAACGACCGTTATTAACTAAAATAATTACATAGTGTTCATGACATGGTAATAAGTGATATAAAAGGAATAATGAACTTGAATAAGGTTCTTAAGAAAGTATAAATTAACTCATGTTTTTTATTCAGGACATTAAAGAACGATCGAGTCAAGTCGGACCCGAGGTATGGGACTTCATCTCAATATCCTTTCATTGAGGCATATTTTGTTTTATACTCAATCTTCTTTTATATGGTGTATAAACCCCTTTGAATTTTATGTTTATTCAAAAGGAATATTTTTTATATGAAGGGTTTACTAAATGAAAAAAGGGAATGTTTTTGTCGTACATATGTGGCGACAATGGCGTCCCAGCCGCCTTGACCATTATTTGAGTTTCGGCATCCTCTACAAGCCATACTTTTAAAAAAATACCATGTTTTACTTTTCTTTTATTTTGGTATGGAAAATGATTTTCATAATGTTTTTATATCAATGTGTTGTATTGATATCTTGTGATTGAAAGGTGGAAATGTTATGTTTCCTTTATGCATGTTTTATGTGATATGATTATGTTGAGGTTCTTGGGCATTATTATGAAGACGGGTGGTTCCGTGATAAACTAATGGCGGGTGAGCCCGATATAGATCTCCAATGCATTGGGTAATGCGAAGGAGTGAAAAGTTAAGGTTTCTCCTAAGAGATTTAGGGAATATACTGTGATGGGTATTTCAAACGTAACAATGAGGGTTACTCCCTACGTAAGAAAGTTATGATTGCCTCAAGTTACCATTATGTCTTATGACTTCTATGATTTATTCATTATTTGATGAGGTATGTTAAAGTGCTTATGTTTTATGGGTAAAGTATGATTTCATTATTATGTATATATGTACCCATGTTTCCTTTCCATATTTCTATATCACTTACTGATCTTTTTATGCTCATCCCAAGTTTTTTGAAATGTTTTTCACAGGTCATGGGAAAGGTACATGATATGATGATAGTGTCAAGGACGTGTCAAGAAAGAATCCATGTTTTATTTTAAATATGTTTCCATTGATGGGAAAGAAGAATACCATCTTTATGTAACCACTTTGTTTATATGTGGAATGTAATGCATGTTTTATGATCTAATTCTCTAAAACTCTAAACCCGAAAAGATCCTCAATGTGTAATATTGTAATAACTAAAGATTAAGTAAGGTTTAAGGATGGGGCCTCATAAGCATCCCATTAGAAAACTATAACCACTCCATATAATAATGAGGAAGTGAGAGAAATTCAGGATGTAATTTTTAATGGTGTTTCCCATATCCCCATTAAGTCTTGATTTATATTGAGGGATTATCAATTGGACAACACATGTGTCACAGTTCTTACCAATCTATAATGGTCAATCGATAAATGGGCTATAAGATTTATATATCCATTAGATAGTATACATGCATGGAGATCCAGTGAGTATTGTATCTGAAATATATTCCTATATTATGTCATGTATTTCTTTGGTCTTGGTGAAGCCCCATGGGACTTATCGGGGATTAAGCCTATAGAACCATCCTCAGATGGATGGAAAGTCCAAGAGGATGATCATTACACATAAAAACATGCTTTAAGTTTATATCATAGACATACATAGAGGATAGAACAATAAGTTATACAATATTGAGTTAAAAATAAATAAGAGATACTTAGATTTGATTGATATGGATCCATATCATGCTTTCTATGGTAGACTATTTCATTCTTATCTTAATTGTCATGATACGGGTGAGGCACCAGTTCTGGGGCCTATTTTTGTATAGGAGACCTCTGAGAGAGTATTTTTGATTCATAATAGGTTGATTAAAAATTACAGTGGGTATAAGTATATGATAATATTTGGAAGACAACATTTTATATATATTATGGTAAATAGGTTTTTTATGTGTGGCTCCTTAGATAGTCCATTAACATTTGATAATGTTTGCAAAGCTAGCAACATATTTCATTGGACACTTTGAGATAATAAAATTACATTAGATAGTGGATTCCCATTTAGATCTATCATTATGTTTATACGGAATCCATTCTTTGTTTCATCCATCACATTTTATAAGTTCTAATCCAAATCCGATGAATATTATCCACTACAAGGATATTGAGTTTGATCCTGATGCATCATATGTGGAAATCTTCAGTTGGATTGTAGAAAAGATTTAGAGTGTCAAGAAATAAAAAATTTTACCATTTAGAAATATTCAATGCTATCATGCATGAATTCCTGAGTGGATTTGGGAGTGTGATGAATATTTTTGGGCTCAGTGGACAATTTTGGTGGAGAAGGAATATGAGAGACACTTCTTGAAAATGAGAATTCTTTTTAAGGGAATAACATAATGGCCTAGGATTTTTCATGTAAATGAAAATTCAATTACTTCTGTTAATAATATTTCTTTATATATGAAATATTTATGATGAATTTCTCATGTTTAAGTTTGGTTTTGTAAATTATTAATGGTATTCTATAAGTTACATGTTATTATAATGATTTCATAAAACTATGCAGTTTCTAAAGGTTATTAGGAAACTAGAAGGATTGGATCAAGGGTTATATCCTGATTAATGTGAAGGGTTTAAATAACTATGTTGACCCAACAATAAAACCATATGGTACGATCTAATGGAAAAGATCATGGTTGGTACATTATTTAACAAACCATGTTTCCAAACCATGTTTATTTTCGAGAATACATAAAGGGGTTCATGGTTAGAACACGTTTTTTCAAACTATACATCTAGACATTGTGTGCCTGAAAATAATCACTGAATTACCCTTTACTAGAAATTAATTACCTTTTATGAAATTTTATTCTTTATGTAGTAAGATCACCAAATTTGTAAGAATCCTCTTGAATTCCATGATGAATTCATATCCAGTACATCCAGATTTCAGGAAATCCATTTCTGCTGAAGATATTAAATTGAGGTATGTGATATGAAACTACATGTTTTTCTATATTCTTCTAGAACTAACTTTTTTACGTAGATATGATCCCTAAATTAGGAATGTTGATCAATGATCATTGAATTCCAATGCCAACAAATGATTGATTCACTAATAGTTTCTAGATCAATGGTTTCTTTCATGTGTTAATAACATCCCCTTTGATAGTAGTTAAATTCCTCTGGAACGATAGACATTTTTGGGTAAGATTCTATAGATTCATCATCATGATTCTAACTTACTATTATTTTTAATTTTTAATCTTTGTTCCATTGATTTATTGATAATGGATCAATATTCATTTTCTATACTGGAGGTTCACATCTATAATCATTGTGGGAATCATGATTATTTATTATATCAACAACAAATATATTGAATTAATGCCTATTAGTTGAAATACATCAAAATTGTGTTTTTTGACGGACTCAATTAAGTAATTGATTCTGTAAAAAACGTAATGGCATTAAATCACCTTGATTATAATTTAAAAAAAATCATTTTTGATGAACCAGAACATAGAATAGACATCATTGACTTATGATGTAGTTATACATGGGTCTGGAACATTGTCCAATTGTTAATCCTTGATGAACTATATTGTTATTCATCAATAACAATAATGTAGGATGGTACTCACCATTAAGTAATAATTAATTCCATGATTTCATACTATGTTCTTATATACATATAATTTATTTCTTTTCTCTATCGTGATGGTGTGTGGGTGTTTTTATCTCATGAGACTGATTTTTTAGAGTTTTCCATGAATATTCTTGTATATTGATTAATCATGTTTTATTTTTATTGCATCTATTTATGTTTCTACTATTTATCATGATGATATTTTATTCATTCGTATGTATTCTCTTCCATGTTATGTGTGTTACCATGCCTTGAGATGTATTGTACTTGGTTCCCAAAATAGGTGGATAGTCATGGAACTATTATCCATTATAGGGGTTTCACCTTACATTAAATGTTGTTGATGATGGTACTGAGCATACTATAGGAATAAAATGTTTCGTCAAGTTTTTCATGTGACTTTCATCATGCCTATTTTATTCTGAGGAACATGATTACTCGATTCTAAGTGGATTCTGAGTAGTTTAATCATGAAGTTTCTATTAAATTATAGGTAGCTTCATTCAATTGATTTCTAATAGATATCAAGTATCAGGTTCACAAGATTATTTTAGGATGTGGATATATTTTTTAACATTCCTATATAAAATTTCATTAAAGAATATAATATATTAAAATTATTTCTAATGCATATATAAAGAATTTTTGTCCATATTGAATGATGAATTAGTTATCACATATGTTCCTGATATTTTATTTTCTATTATTTCTTATGAATTAATTTTTATAATGGAATGGAAATTTTGAACAAGTGGACTATTGTTAAGGATTCATTTGTAGTGTATTATTTAGATTTATTACACTCACCCTTCACGGGCATCTCAAGGCACATATAGACGTCATGTGTTTTGATCACTGAAAGGGAATGGGGCCCATATAAGATGGTTCAAGTAAAGAAAAATTATCTAGGAGTTGTATCAGAATGTAATTTGTAGGATTATGTACTGTAATATATTTACTTAGTTTTTCTCTATATAAACTTGATTTTTTTCAATGCAGGTTTTAGGGTTTATTTATTTTTCAATATGAAATATTTTTCAACTAATATTACATTTTTATGTCTTATATTCGACATTGATTACTCCTAGTTGATTTATTATAAAAAATTTATTTGTGTAAGAATTTGATACTACGGGTATATTCTCCCCAATGATAGTGTTTTCACCCTCACTAATAGTTAGCAGCCTCTTGCATATGGGGAGGATGCACAAGCTCGTGCAGATCTTTTGTTTATACTCCATGGTTTGGGTGAGGGTGTTATGCATTCCATCATTTTAATTGTTATTTTACAATGGTCATATTAAAATAATCAATCTTGCACTGTATATCACAGTTCTTTTAATCTCAATCTTGTGTGTAATAAAAGCTATCAAATAATTTTAATTTTTTAATAGAAATAAATGTAAAATATTGGGTTGTTTTTCTATTTATATCATTTCAAAAACAAATCTCTAAAATACTATTCTAGGACCATTTCTAAATATCTTATCTTGGAAGCCATACATCCATATAAACATAGCATATAACCGTAAGTGAAACATTGATCAAAACTGACTGAAGATTAATATCAAGTGTTTTCATGTTTCCCTCCAGTATGTATTACCCTCCAATAGTTCTCTATGATAACACCCATTAACTAATAATCATTGAAACTATATATAGTTTATATAAGTAATTAAAATCTTAATATATACTAAAAATGAATCAAATATCCTCCCAAAAAACAAGTGATACCGTAATATACGTACCAATTAATATATCATGATATGTTTAACAAAATAACCAGAAATATTATATATTTAACTCCCCAAACCATGATTTTGAATGAATTTAATTTACATTATATCATGATTATAAACAACATATCATATCTACCCTATCACATTTCCTTTTATATTGTAAATACACATATAATATGTAATGGAACAAGATGTCTATGTGTAGATTGTGGGACATAATTCTCACTAGATTCCTCTAATTCCACAAATATCCCACAAAGTTTAATATCAAAATATATAACTAGTTTAAGGTTCTTAAATTAATTAAAATATATAATTAAAATCATTCTTTTAAAAGAATAATGTGCTAAATACAACACTATAGTGGTTTATATATCATTTTTAAGAAATACTAGTTGGTGATTTGAACGCTAACAAAAATTTTAGGTAACCATATAAATATATATATATATATATATCAATAAAAAAATTATGATAAAACAAAATGGGGACTATCAAAATAAAAGTAAAACCCATTTTGTTTCATGACCCAACCTTCTCTAATACCCCTCATGGGATGGTAGTGAAGGGAATGAGTAGCCCCCGAAGTCCTGCCTCTAGTAGGAGCCACACCAGTGACTATCACCAAAGTTTTAGAACACTCAAATTGGATATATTTCCTTAAATATGGTTAATGTATTGATATATAAGACAAAAAATCACCAAAAAACATTATCAAATAGTATTAAGAATCTATAATGTCTCACATGAGTATGTCATGAAATAAATAAAATAAATTCTTCAATGTGAACAACAATAAAAAACACTGATGTCTAGTCTAACACAACTCCAATATTCAAGATAGTAATAACCATATTGGTCTTCAAATAACTCACAAAATCCTAAATAATTTTTTATACATGTAGTGTTAGCATAATATGTATTCCCATAAGGTTCATACCCATAGTCTCCAATGAAAATTTTTAATGTGCATGAAAATTGACTAGAGAACAAATAGTAGATCAAAAATATAACTATATTTTTCATTTAGCCATCCTAAACTCGTGATAAATCTATAAAAAATGATCAATTTTGGTATTAAAGTAATATCAGAAAAACAAAAGCATTAATAGTTCTTCGTATCCAATTCCCCTACTGGGTTTCAACTCTTACACAATAAAGTAAAACACTATTCCCTCTCATCACTTTCATATCATCCCATCACTACAAATCCATATCTCTCTGATGATTTATGGGTCATATCCCTGCATACATCAAACTCTCACGAGGCCAAACATCTTGGGATAGAATTAATTTTGTGTTTCATATCAATTGTTCGACTACTGCATCATCACACAACCAACCATGACATTATACCTTTGACATCATGGGATCATTACTGTTAAGGACATAGTCCTCATTCCCTAAACAATAAACATATAGTCACTAAAACATATCACTTCCTCTTATTTTTATGTTTTTACACCAACTGTTTTACTATAACTATAATACCCTAGTATTTTAAAATAAAACTATGTTCTATAGCATACAAAATATGCAACACTGAGCGTAAACGAACCTCAAAATTTAATTATATTTCTATTTTTACAAAAAAATTAAATTAAGATATATTAATAATATTAATGAAATTATTATTATTATATATATATATATATATTATACACAATAAATCATCTTTGGTTAATTCTAATTAAATATGTAATAAATTTTTATTAATGTTATATTATGGTTTAGAAATATGTTTTCATCAAATATGTGTTCCCTTTCTTGTTAAGGGTTATTATTATATGTAAATTTTTGAAAATATATTAATTTTATTTTATAATAATAATATCATTTCATAAATAATATTATTAAAAGTTTATTAGGGGCATTTGTTTTATTTTTATAAAAAAATTAATATTCTAGTGAATAGAATAATATACTGATTTTTATAAAACTATCATATTTAATATTAAAAAGGCCCTTTATGCATTTAATTTTAAACAATAGTAAACTAATTACTATTTATTTATATATAGTGAAAATTATTACACATTTATAATACATATAAATTATTTTAGAATAAGTGCATTTTTTGGACTAAAATTCATTTTTTCAAGAAAACTATTTTTTCCTTATATTTTATTGGATTAATTTTAAAATAAATAATACTATCTATATGATTTAAATATTGAAAATATATTCAGTATTTGTAATATGTGGGTCCAAATTTGGTAAATATGTCCTTTTTATTTTTTTCATAATGAATAGCAACGATAGTAATTTTATTAACATGGTAAGGATAAATGAGGTAATTTAGGTAAAAAATAAAAAATAATGAGGTGAAAATGACTAAAAGAGAAACCATGATTTTAGGAGTTTATTATATTTCATCCAAACTCATTCAAGTTTTTTTGTATGGAAAATTATTCTCAATGGGAAAAGATTGTAATATTTACATTATTTTATTTCCAGAATAGAAAAACATGTCACACTCTTGTTTTTAAAAACAATAATATTTTTAATTTGGTGTCATCAAAAAGATATATATAACTATAAAATTATCATTTAAAAAAATTTAACTTAATTATGGTAATTTATTTATTATTATTATTAAATTAATAATTAACTAAAATTATTACACAACGCTAATGCATTTATTTTTTAAATTAATGGAATAATCAGATAAATGATATTAAGAATATTAAAAGTATTATTGTTTGAGATATTTATTGTTATACAAGAATTATGTATATTTATATCAAATTTTATAGATATATTAAAATATTTTTTTCGTTTTTTCATTTTTTTTCTTGATGTTTTTAATGTTAATGAAATGAATAGTATCCAAATTGACAATGATGATATTTTATGAGATTATTATTTTATTAAATAAATTAAATATCATAAATATAATAAATAATAAAAAAAGATATATTATATGGTATAAAATTTCATCACATGTTTATTTATAGGAATTTTTAAATCACTTTTCTCAAGAATAGTCTTATTACGTTTTATTATTTTGAGAAATTCCAAAAGTCCCCTCACCATAATTATAAAAGGGAGAATCCTCCCTCACATCCTTAAACCACATTGATATGTATATCCTAACCATAAAATTCATAATTATCTTAAAAACACCCTTATTATCGTTATAGTTTTTTGTGTTCTTCAAATACACTATCCATATAGCCCTTAAAAGAGATATTAAAGAAGTCTATCGAAGAAGTGGTAATTGAAATTACCAACTTTTTCATGTTTATTGCTTCTTGAAATTTCACTTCTTGTGTTTTTTCAATCCAAAATTAATAATTATTGTATAAAATATATAATTTTATGTTATTATGATTATAATACAACCACATTTCACCTTTTACCAATCATATAAAAAATAAAATCAACATGGGAGCGTACATACAACTCACTATCTCCATGTAATGGTGTACATTGGTATTCATCAACACAATAAAGGTATGGTTCTAATTATTGATATAATCAATAAATATGATAGATATATAATTATAAAAATAATTTTTATTATGTAAAATTGATCATAGTATAAGGATTGGATCTACCAGACCAATACTCTCAAAAAAATAGACCAGTTATTACCCAAGATAATGAATTTAACAAATAATTATTAATATATGGGTACTAAAATAAGTAAATAATATTTTTTATGAGATATATTATAATGGTAATATATTACTATTGAATATTAATTTATCATAAAGTAGTTTAAAATAACCGATGAGGTAATTTCAACGTGGGTTAAGGGTTTCTCGGATCACTTTTTCTTTTGTGAGACATATGAAAAATTTATGACTTATTTTTGTGTGTGTATATATATTGCATCATTAATATCTTATATCATGAATACCTTTGAATTCATTAAATTTTCAATTATATTTATTTTTACTATGGGTCATAAAATCATATTTTTACTTAAGTTGTAAGGGATTATTTCACAACCTCTTCATTATTTGTGATGTGTTTATGTTTATGTCCCTATTAAGGAATATTTCTATTCCATGTCAATTATATATGAAATTTTATAATTTTTTTAATATTTTATTACAATTAAATAAAATAATTTTCACCCATTTTTACTTTTTAAAAAATTGATTGAATGTAATCTTTTCATCATTTTTCAAATGAGGTACATTGTGAATTTTCTAATAAATAGTAATGGAATGTTTCTTAATATATATGAAACGATATTATTTTCCCTTGATAGTGAGGAATTAACTATTTTATTCTTACATTATTATTTTATATGTTTATTTTTAATGAAAATGTGTTAATTAATATTTTCATATTTTTATAAAAATAGAATTAAAAAATGGAATGTTTTTTTTCCTTAAAAAAAATTTAATTATCATCAAAAAAATTTCACTTCATGAATGATTGAAAAACATTATTTTACTTATTCACCATAGGTTATATGTTTTAAAAATATTATCCTTAAATGATTTCACTTTATTATGATCATTGTATTTTTAATTTCCCTTTAAAATACATATTCTTATATCATTGATATGACTAGTTCGTAATCCATATACAATTTCTACATATAGTATTGAATTATAAAGTTATTGTATTGACTATGAAATTATTGATAAATATATATTATTTAATTAATAAATATATTAATTGAAGATGTATATTTTTCATCAATTAAATCTATAATTTGATAAATAGGGTTTTCATTAGAAAGGTAGTGGTGGGAGGGGCTTGGAATTATATTTCCATTTAATTCATCAATGGTTCTCAGAAAGAAAATATTGGAGAAATTAAATGTTTTTTTACCCACGGTTTTAAAAAACATTAAAAAATATGTTTAGAGTATATATATAATGATCTATGAAATCATTACATACAATTGTATAAATTTTCTTTATTGATAATTGAATTATTGACAACTATTATATTTTCAGTAATATTTTTTATGTGGTTTCATTTTTTGATTTACATATTGATCAAATGGAATTATTGTTCATTTAAATAACATTCCATATTGATTTGGATTTATTTAATTATAATTTGTTCTATTATATTCTTGCCTTTATTTAGTATCTGAGATCACAATTTTATTTTTTTCAATTTTCCTAGGATATAAATATGATGTCTTTGATAGATTCCAATGATGTTTATTACATTACTTTTTTTGTTCTATGTTTAATTTACAATGTAATAAGGGAACCATGTTTTTATCTGGTTCATAGAAGATCCATGGTTATGTGATCTGTTGTATCACATTTTAATTTAATTAAGAAGACATTGACACAATCCTACATAGGTCAAGGTCATTACATATGGAATAAATTTATGTTTAGTATAACAATTTTATATAATATTATAATATAAACATAGCTGAGAAGAGAAATATGATAAACCCTTATATTATTTGAGTATTTTTCTTGCTAGTATAATTTAATTTTATGGAACAATATTCATGATATTTTTATCCAACTTAGTTTGATCCATTTTTTAGTGACAACACCTAATAGAAAAATGGGGATGTGTAACTTTGATAATTGTATGGATTTTTCCGCTATACTATACAATACTATTGGTATTGGGTCTGGGTAAATCAAGACTATATTAGGGTAACATTTCTAGGTTTTGTATAATAGAATTTCTCATATAGATCGTCTTACGGATCCATAATATAGTGTAACAATGCAAACTACATCATGCATTAGAAACCTCTATCATTGAATGGAACTATGAAAACAATTGTAGTTGAGTAATGCATATGTTCTGTAGAAAATATATTTATCAGCTTTAAAAGTAATTAATAGGAGATGTTTTTATTGGATTTTAATTATATTTTTTATAGATGTAGATGAATGGTGGTAATTGATTCAAAACATAAAGGATTTATAATAAATATCATTAATTTAATAGAACAATTTTTAGCAAGGTTTCTAAGAAAAATATTGCCTCTGAGAACAATGAGTGGATATATAGAGGAAATTCTAGAGTTTGAGAAAAAAAGAATAAAAAAATGCTATTATATATGTTGTTAAATTTACATGGTTATCCAGCCATTCTTCAGACAACATATGTAATCCAAAGGTCAGGATTTATCATTTCAATGATGGTATTTGGAAAATCCATTTAAAAAACTGATAACCCAATCATTCTCATCATATTAATATATAGTATCATGTTCTATAAAAAATGAGAATGAATTCTCCATGTATTTTGGTTTTAATGGAATTATATAGAGTAAGACAATGGAAGAGGAAAAAATGATTAGGGGTAGAAAATAATTAAGTATTTTCCCACATGTGATAATTGTGGAAAAACATACCATGTTACTTGACCGAAGGTAACTGTATTTTCTATGAAAGTGGGTAGAGAAAGGACACAAGGGTTATGATTTAAACGGATATAATGAAACTCCAAATGTGAAATTATTCATCTATAATGATATGGGACACTATGAAAATTAATGTGCCAAGCATCAAGGGAATATATATTAGAAGAAGAAAAGGGAAAAAGGTTATCCTATAGATAATACAATAGTAGAAGTGGAATCATTAAAGTGCTAGTGATTTTGGATTCAATAATTATATAATAGAAGTATTTTATCAATGAAATTGTATTTTTAACTATTATCAAATGTATAATTATTTTAATATAGTTCTATTTCTATATAGATTTTAGAGTATTTTTTTAATGGTATCGATGACCATAAAAACTATTTTATTGGAAAGATTATTTTATTAAAAAACAAAAAATTTAGATAAGAAAATTCATAATGTGTGCCTAATGTTGATATAATAACTTTTAAGATATTATTATGGGATTTTATTTGTTACCATAAAATTATTTATTTATTTTATAGATTATATTATCTTTTTCGGTTTTACTACGTATTTGGATTTAAATAATATATTCAACAACCTAAGATTTTATTTTTGGAATCAAGCATCTTTTCATTAAGGTTTTATGTTTAACATGGTATCCATATATTTTTTATGGGACATTAGGAGCTATATTATATTTTTTTAGAAATTTAATGTTTTGTTATTTTATAGAAATTTTGTGAAATTCCTTGTAAATTATTGGACATTGAATTTGGATGGAAATATTGTGTATGAGTCTGAAGTGTAAATATTTATGAAGAAGATTAATTTTATCATTGGTTGTTGTTAGAAAACAAGATTTAAAAAATTTTATCTTGAAATATATATAGAGATAGTGGTAATTTCATGTCATTATTTTATTAAACTAATGAATTGTTAATTCTTAATTATAGTGCATCGAGAATAAATCATTTTAGTGGATATTCATTTCATGTGGTAGGAAATAAAGTAGAAATTGATTTTTGAAAACCCAAAGGATAAGATAATGTTTTGTCATAGAAAGGATAAATTATGATTCTTTTTTTGATATCTTTACCTATATGGTAAAATAGTTTTACAACATAAGAAAAATTTCTCAAAATAAAGAAAACATTATCTTTTTACATTTTATAACCAATAATTCAATGTCCTTTTAACCCATAACAGTTTCATGGTTTTGTAGGGGTTAACATTTTCATGACCATATTATATATCACTTTCTGTTAGTTCATGAGATTTTTTCCCTTCAATATACATGTTTTAAATTCCTATATATGTTCTCCTACTTCAAAACCTTGTTTGTGTTACACTAGATATCTTTTATGCATCCCCTTAGATTTTATCCAGAGAATGTTTTATTAATCATTCTTATGATATGGGTTTTCCAAAAAAAAATTAAAATGAAAACTAATGATTACTAATAATAAGTTTAAATTATGAGGATATAATTCATTTGGGGAGTGTAGAATTCAACAGAATGGGATTTTAAAAGAATATTTTCTTCAATGGTGTATACAACAGACAATAACAATATTATACAAACCTCAAAAATTTATTATTTGACATTCATAACCTTTTAATTGAATTGTAAAGTATGAATATTATTAAAAACATATAAAATATATATAAAAAGTACCTACCCAAAAAATTGAATTTATCAATTTTTAAAAAATATGCACTAAAAGTTTTGTAAAGTTATCCTATGTTTCAAGAGTGTTTTGTTCTTTAAAAAAGGGTTTTCATTGTTTTTATGTGTTAATATTATAATAAACATTTTGAAATTATATAATTATGATTTTATAAAAATAATATTCTTTTTAAAATCAGCATAAAAATTATCTAATGGTGATTTTTTGGAATTTTTCTAATGTTTTTATCCTATTAATAGTACACAATAACGAATTTTTTAAACAATCCATTTCATTACATTGAAAAGTCACATTATGATTTTAATTTCATATCAAAGTTATGTCAGAACTCATTAGTTATATATTGTCTAATTATTTATAATTTAAACATCATTATACCTAGTTTTTGTATACATACGTATTTGTTCTTAAAATGTATTTTTTCTAGAAAAAAACTTTTCCGTGAATTTTCCAGGATTTAATTTAATTTAAAATCATCTACATTGATGATTTGAATATTTCAAATTACATTTCATATTTGGAATAATTGGTTCAATGTTTGTTAAATAGTTCCCATTTATTTTTTCATTATTAATATTAACTAGAGTGATCTAGTTAACATGGTAAGGGTAAATATAGTGATTTGGGTTAAAAATAAAATGATATGGACTATAAAATCACCCTAAAACTTAAATAAGATTTACTATATTGTTCGATTTAATATGTAATCATCCAACATTCAGTATATGTAATTCATTCATCATTATGATAATATTATTAACTTTATATAATTTAATCAGAATAAAATTCAACCATGTCACACTCATGTTCTTAATAAATATAATATTATTAATTTTTGGATATCCAAATGTTTTTTTCAACTATAAATTTTTTTTTTGAAATCTAAATTTTTTTTCTTCCATATTAATATTAATTTTTAATTTTTAATAAATAAATTATTAAGTTTAATTCTTACACAACACTAATGCATAAATTATTTATTTACAAGAATGATTAAATAAATCAAATTAATAGTATTAAAATCAACATGATTTCATATATTTATGGTGATAAATGAATTTTATAGATGATCATGGAATATTTTGGATACAATAAAATATATCTTTTAGTGTTTACTTGTTTTCTAGGTTTTCTTAAATTAAATTCAATGACTTGTATCAAATTTGAAAATAATGACATTTTATGGGATTTTTTATTGAATAAATTATTTCAAAATAATAAAAATTAATGAATAAAAAATGGATAATATAAGGTTGAAAATATAATCTCCTTTTTATTAATAGTCCATTGAGATATATCTGGATCTATAATATCAATATTATATTTCATTCTTTTTAGAAACTACAAAAGTTTCCCTTGCCTCAATTATAAATGTGAACATCTTCCATCACATAGTCATGGAACATTGAGCCATATAGCTTAGCCTACATAGAACTTTTTCTCTTAAAAATTATTTATCCAATTTCTAAATGATATTTTTCAACAACATAAAATTAACTATATCCCTTGAGAAAACATTTTAATGAATTTTTCCGATGAATATATAATCCTCATTACAAGCTTTTTCAAGTAAATTCATTCTTATAATTCTTCATTATGTTTTTTTAAATTTTAAATTAATAACTCAGATATAATATATATAAGGATATTTAAGTATGATTACGATTCAATCATATTCCATATTTTATACATCTTGTGAATGATGAATAGACCATACGTTCAGACATATGACATTCCATCTCCACGCAGTGACGTAATTTTTTCCATCACCACTATACATGGAAGATTATAGTGATTGAAAAAATTAATTTATATGATATTTATTTCATAATTAATTATATGTATTTGATGTAAAATTTATCAGAGTGTATTTAATGATGACCCTGACCCATATCCCACATAACGAGTGCCCCAAGCCCGGTGGGCCACATATCTCCAAGCACTTCTTCCCGAACACCAGAGGCTTCCAACTAGTTGCGAGGGCATAGGGTGTGGCCATGGGATGACTGTTACATTATTAGAAGTTTGTAACATAATATAAAAAATTAAATTGAATAGTAAAAAATATAAGCAATGTAATAAATAGAAGAACAAAACTCATGCAATAGACAAACAAGAATAACAATAACAGTATGAACCGACATAGTGATGATGTAATGTCATGTCACTAGAAAACTAGAATTCCAAGATTCAAGACAATTGTCATAACATGTTCTACAAGGTAAAGGAAAAATATTTGACTCCAAGCTTCTTGAGATCCAACTCAATCATCTGTTATCATTCTACATACTATCAGCACATAATCATGTATTGGAAGTAGCATGCCTGCCTCTGTCAATTCCTGCAACCATGCAATCTACACCGAGTACCAAATGGCGCAAAGAGAGTGGGTGAGATTAATCACCTGGGCCACCACCAATGGTGTCTATAACATCAATCCTATTTAATGGAATATAGCGGTGTACAAGAACACATATATAATTTAATGAAAGCAGTACAATATAACTAAATACCATGTACCTACTTCAACCCTCAACTAGTGTCTGAACATGTAAATGGTTCCTTAATTAATCAATTAATTATAATTCTAATAGTACACATGAAGGATATCCAACACTGTAATTTCCATGTGATAGTATAAGTAGGGAAGGTCCCAATGCATAACAAGGAAACTAGATAATGATATCCAATGAGGGAGTTCCAGGGTTAGAACAAAGGTAATGTAAATTCACATAATGCTAACTCAGTACTATCTGAGTCAAGCTAAGGGTAATGAGTGTAATTAGAATAGTTTAATCCATTTAATTCTACAATAAGGTGTTTACTGAGTTCTAGGTGGTCAACTAAGGTAAAACGAGGCTAAACAAAGATAGATCCATATGGGCTTTCACCATAGAACCTAATAGTAAATGGTGGATTCGAGGACTATGTTAGAGGTATCCTATAATAGAGAAAGGGAATATATGGTATCATACTGGGAATCCATGGAATAGATAAGAACCAGATTCTAGGTCGGTATCAACCTAAGAAAATAGTATCCTTGAATCAGAATGGGGTTCCAAAGACCCATGGTATTCTCCCCTCACAATCCAAGGAGAGCTCAGGTCTATCCATTCTTCATTCATATTGTAATCATGTAGGAATTGTTTTGGATCAATTATTTCCTTCCATTAGTGCAGAAAGTTCATTTAGAGATGAAACCATTTATTCATTGCTTCATGCCATGTCTTCCATTAGTGTGGATATGCCAGGTAGCATTGCAACCATTAAGTCACGTCTTTGATAACCATTAAAGAATTTTCAATTATTGAGGTTCACTCTACTACCTTACATCAACATTAAATGTGGTTCTATGGACATGTAACATTTATTCAACTTATTTAAATAATGCCATGTTATATTCCTTGTATACTTTCCATTTTACATTTCACTTTTCACATTTAATAACCATTTTCAAGAACTTACATTTCTCTGTTCATGTTGTGAGCATACAAGGTACATTTCATTATGAAATTCTCATTTATCATAAACCATTTATGATATGAATACACAATTTAATAAGGGTTAAGAAGATTCACACATGAACAGTGTCTTAAACATTCTAGAACACTAAAAACCCAATTATGGCATTAGCTTTGACATAAGGTAGATTGAGTAGTGGGTGTAACCACTATGAACTAAACAATTATTTTGAAAAATAATAACCATAATATTCATACATGTAAAATCCTGGCATGTATGTTTAATAAATAATTCCAAACGAAACCGGTGGGCCCCACATTAACATTCCAAAAAATGAACTTTAGGGATGAGTTATAGACCACCAACCTTAGAGTAGTATGATCCTTTTCCTCCGGTATCTGTCCTAGATTTGCCTTGAATCAAAGTAGATCTAAAAAAATGTTCACATGGAGATATTAGGGATGATATTGAATGAGAAGAACAACACTATAAAGGGAACTTGAGTACTTAGTATTTTGCATCGAACGTGATGAACAAAAGCTCGACCAGATGTCGGACGAAGGAGATCTCTTGATCTCTAGAATTGGCCTAAAAATATCTTAATTGAGATGTAATTAAGTAAATCTTACATAAATATATATTAGGGAGGAAGGGTTTGACATAAATGGTAATTAAGGGGTTTTTGAACAATTTACATAGGTTATTATCCTATGCATGATTTGTCTATATGGTTTGTCAAACCGTGCACAAACAGTGTGAGATGGTTCTTCCTAAAAAGTCTTCCTATACACGGTTTCATCAAAATGTGTGCCACTAATTCATGGTTACCTGGGAAATAGGGTCATTTTCACAGTTTTACTACACAGTCTTGTGCCAACCATGATAGGTGGAACAGTCCAAAAAAACACCTTCTGCACGGTTGACTCTATAATATGTGCAGAGTCTATTTCCTCCAAAAATACGGGTTCCAGGATCTGAAGAATCCACATACACCCTCAGAACCACTAATATCTCATTAGGAAGCTGTTTTAGGTCCAAAATAAATATATAGACCATAATTTTAATGGATCCATACCTAAGTGAAAAATTGGGTTCTTATAGTCTTCCCCATTAAAATAACTCGCCTCCCAAGTTCCCTTACCAATGGTAAGGAAAAAATGTTTGAGAATAGTTCTGGCCATTGGGAACTTTCTTCTTCATCCCACTACCAAGTCTCATCTTGTACTCGGTTATGAAGCCGTAGTTACCATAAAAGAGGGAAATAATTTCCTTGAATAGTCTTTGTGCTTCGGTCAACGATGCATTTGGGATACTCTTCAAAGGTAACATCGACATCTAACTCCCATTGGACCAAAGGTAAGAGATGGGTCAGTATGATATTGGTGATGCTGTGAGACATGCATGACACCGTTCATGGAACGGTGCCTATGAGGTAGCAGAAACATAAAAGCTACTGGCCCAACTCTCTCAAGAATCTTGAGTGGCCCGACATAACGAGTGTACATCTTTCCCTAATTTTTTATCTATCTATTCCATAGCTTGGGCGACACCCAAAAAAAATGCAATCCCCAACCTCTATCGTAATAGGTCATCGATAGTTATTGGCATAAGACATATGTCAAGACTAATCGGTAGTCATATGCTTTCTATTCAGAGGGACTTGTTCTAAAGTCTCCTAAATGAGATGACGATCTATTTGGGATTCCTCACCTACCTCTAGCAAGAACAAGGGTGATGGACATGGCCAACTTTATAAGTACTCAAAAGGATCCATCTAAATTGTCACTTGAAAACTGTTATTATAGGTTAAATCGATGAAAGGTATTTTCTTCTTCCAATATCCGCTGAAATCAAGGATGAAAGATCTGATCATATCCTCCAAAACAGGTATTGTCTATTCTAATTCTCCATCGATCGTAGGGTGAAAATTTTTTCATAAAAGAAACTGAGTACACATAGCTTTCTTCAAACCTTTCAGGAACTATGAAGTGAAACAAGCATCCCTTTCAAAAATAATAGTACATTGAACTTCATATTGTCGTATGATCTCGAGGACATACATTCTTCCCATCTCATCAACTGAGATAGTCTCCAAAATAGGAATGAAGTGGGATGATTTTCTAGACGGTCGATGTCTATACAAATAGCATCCGTACCCCTCAAACACCTAGGTATGATGACTACGAAATTCATAGAAACATCTTCCCATTCCCACTACGGCACTGGAATTGTCTGCGACATTCCTATAGGTCTCTAGTGCTACGCCTTCACCGGCTGATAGGTGGAACACCTATTGAAGAATCATGCAATCTGACATTTCATCTGAGACCACTAATACTGGCATCACATATCTTGATACATCTTTGAGATGACTAATAGAACTTCATACTGGGAAGTGTGAAACTCCTTAATCAACTCATCTCTCACATATTAAAGAACCTAGATACGTCCATGTAGACACAATTCATCATCCCTCTCCACATACCTATCTAGAGGTGGGTTATCATATGATATAGTCTCATATAGAACCAAAAATTCAGGATCTGAAAAATTTCTACTCATCACCTCCTCAAAGAGGGAAGAGGTAATAGTTAAGGCTACACGGTAAGACAACTTGTGATGAATTTGAAACTCCAGAAAAATTTTAGAAAAGAGGGCCATTACCTTCCATTCATCATTGGATTCCTGTAAGGCATGCATTTTCATTTTTTGAATCAGCGTATCTATAACCAAATTTCACATTCCATGAATATATAAAATATTAATATCAAATTATTATTGATATTTTTCCCATCTTATCTGTCATAGGTTCAAGTCACACTGAGAAGAGATATACTTAAGTCTCATGTGGTCAATATACAACACAAAGTGCTCACCCAAGAGATAATATCTCCAAAAACATAAGGCATGGACAACTACTGCATGCTCATGTTCATGCGTTGGGTAATTTCTTTCGTGAGGCCCGAACTTCCAAGATCCATACGTAATGACTTTGTCTTCTTGCATCAACACTTCTCCTAGCACAATGCCTCATGCATAGAAATAGACAATATAACCTTTACCAAGTTCTGGAAGAATCATAACAGGTGTCGTGATAAGCCTCACTTGTATCTCATAAAATGATTCCTCTCATGATTGTAACCCCAAGGAAATGACTACATTCTTTGTACATCTAGTAAGAGGTGACACAAGACATGATAATTTATGTATGAATCACATGTAATATCCAGCTATCCCTAAGACATTTAGTGACCAGGGCTTGACGTACATGGACATTACATTAGTTTTGAATAATACGGTTTCCCTTGGAATCCGGGGATGACCTCCTTGATTGAAGGTTCAAACATTCCGATCAGTTTCTAACGGGTTTTTTTGTAGAATCTAAAACATCCAATGATTCCACATCCATTTAGACCTGCTTTCCAATGGTAGGCTCTCATTAGTTTGTGGACTGATGAGGCTTAGGAATTTTCATTGGTCAAGAGGATGGGAGTTCAGACTCATCACACCTTTATTAGGGAATTATTGTCTACTCCAGGACTCTCTTTATAGATTTAAGTTATGTTCATGAATCCTTATTACATTACCTTGTATAAAATGAGTTTTCCTTTAGATCTGAAAATCAATGATTAGATATGTAAGAAATTTAGAGAATATTTTATATGTATTTTAGTATCTTCATCGATAGAGAATCATCTGTATTTATCAGAGATTCTTGGTCAATGGTATCCTTCGACACATTTATATAGAAGTCTATTGGTTATTATGATGACCATGATGGTTTTAAAGCCATTCAGTGGGGAACTAGAAGTTTATTGTCATTCAGAAGGACATGGATTATTTCAGAGTTGGGATCGAACCCTCATATGGGTTACCTACGTATCCTTTGTTTTAGAAAAGGAATCATAACACACGTAGTTCAATTAAGAGAGTATGATGTTTATGATTGATGACTCAAAGAAGGATGTCATAATTACTTTTACACTCTAATCTCACGTGAGTCATGCTCGGTGTGAGAAACAAGAGGTATTGGTAAAAAGTATACAATTGTGCCATGAAATATGCAATCATAAGAAATAATGTGGGACTTATGTATGTATGACTGGCCAGATAGATGAAGATTAGGATTTACTTCAGGGAAGAAATCCAGGAACATAGTCCATAAAGGTATATGTGCTTCATATAGATTTGAATACTCTAACTTGGAGATTACTCCTGAAAAGGAGGCCCAAATTAAGAGAGTATTTATGATTGGGTTTTACTCCTGAGAAGGAATCCAAGATCAATGTTAAATTAAGACTGGTTAAGAGAAATTAATATTGGGGCTTACTCTTAAGGAGGATGCCCAGGTTAAGAGATTTGAAAAAAAAATTAAGGGACATGGGGCTTACTCTTGACGAGGATGCCTATATTTGAGACTAGGGCTTACTCTTAAAAAGGAGGCCTAGGTTAGGGGAATTTTGGTTGGGGATTTCTCTTGATAAGGAATCCCATATTTGAGAATTAAAGACTGCTGCTTACTCCTGAAAAGGAGGCCCAAGTTAGGGGATCTAATGTTTAGGGCTTACTCCTGAGGAGGATGCCCATAATTTGGGGAATTATGACTAGGGATTACTCCTGAAAAGCAGGCCCAGGATAGGGGAACTGGGGCATACTCTTAAGGAGGATGCCCAGATTAGAGGACTTGGGGCTTACTCCTAAAGAGGATGCTTGTATTTGAGAGTTATGACTGGGGATTATTCCTGAAAGGGATACCTAGGTTAATGATTCTCTCATCTTAAAGGATGAGGTTGAATGAATGAAATATCAATCTTTAGTGACATAAAGATGTGTAAATCACCATGTTTGGAGAGATATTCCATAGAATTCCTTTCAGATGAGGAAGTCAAATCAAGAAATCATGCCATAAATGGCTTTGAAGAGTGTCTTGAAGACTGAATCTTGAATAGGAGAGGTGGAATGGATTAAGAGGGGTGAAATGGGAAAAAAGGGAACCCAAAAAAGGCAGGGGCGCGCAAGTCCTGGCAGGCTCACTGGTACTGCGTGGGCGCACAAGTCCTAGTCACGTAGGTATACATGCTCGACCTATAGGTAATTGCGCATTTGTAAACCAGTGCAGTAATACTTGAGCTATCCTTGACCAATTCCTTTATATTTATCCTGAGGTATTTCCAGAAGAGAGGCGCGCAAGTTTTGGTGAGGAAGAAGGGCGGCGCACAAGTATATTCATTCCCCTTAAGGGTAAAACACCTTAGGCGCGCAAGTGTTAGTTAATTCTAACACTTAGACCTTACTCCTCTAGTTTAGACCTTCCATTTTAGGTAAAGAATTACCTTATAAGTGTTCAGAAGACCTAGAGAAGAGACTTGGGCATTCAGAGCTCTAAATTTCAATTCTCGAAAAATTCCTGTCTTCTCAAATGGGGGGCCCACCGGGGGTATTTATAGGCTGGAGAAGACCCCGGGCGGTTATCACCTAGGGCGCGTAAGTGTAGTTGCACGACCATTGTGGCATGCAAGTGTAATTTCATGACCATTTTATAACTTGCGCGACCCTTGTGAAATATTCTTCTTATTCATTCCTTTGTCAATTTTGGATATTTTTCGAAAGGTTGAATCACATTGAGCTAAGATATTCCCATTTTCCAATCATTAGACTTTGTGATGAAAGGAGTGTTAATAAAATTCCCCCCTCAGAGTTGGATCTAGAGAGAAAAGAGGATTTGACTCTGAGGAAAAAGGAGAAATCCTGGGTCTTTGTGGTTATTGGTAGTTTAAAGTCATGTAAGTCAGTCATAACGAGGCTAATGTTTAAGGTCAAAATATATTTGACCGAATGAATTAATATTTCATCAATTCTTTGATAATTTATCTTAAAACATATTACCATACTCAAGTATGAGGGAAAAAATGTAAACTATGGCTTAAGAATATTTGAATATGAGGAATGATATGAAAAAGAGTTAAAAGGGCATAAGAAGTAGTAGTTTCCAAGAATGAAGTTACTATTATTTAACAAACCTGTTAGGGGGTTGAATTATGTAGGGCCACCTAAGGTCATTGGCTGCATAGTCAAATAAATAGCATCATTTGGCTAACAAGTCTGTTATGTAGACTGTTTATGCAAGGCCGCCTAAGGGCACGTGCTGCATAGTTAGGCAAAAGAACTCTCATAAATTTACCATTCTACTACTAAAATCTATTGAAATCTTATGGACATTCAAATTTTCCAAAGTATATAGTTTGCTTTATGGAAAGGGGTACTTGAATATGGATAAGATATTCTTGAACAAGATTATCGAAGAACTGGATGGATATCACATCAATGAAGGTCTGACCCAAATGTAGGGAAAGAGAATATAAACCATAGGCTTGAATACTTTGAGATCATGAAAAAGGATATGGGAAAAATTTGTTAAGTATGGCTATTTTTTGCGGATCCCTAAATACTGTCATTTAAGACCAATAAGAACAAAATAGGCTTTCTTCCCAAGAATGAAGTTACTATTATTTAACAAACCTATTAGGGGGTTGAATTATGTAGGTCCACCTAAGGGCATTAGCTGCATAGTCAAATAAATAGAATCTTTTGGCTAACAAATCTGTTATGTGGACTGTTTATTCAAGGCCGCCTAAGGGCACGTACTACATAGTCAGGTAAAAGATCTCTCAGAAATTTGACATTTTTGTGACTTAAAGTCAAGAAAAGGGTTGTAATGATCTAAAAATATTTAAGGATAGGATTATGACACATAAAGATGGTTATTGTTCAATGTATACAGAGATACGCATATCAATGCTAACCATAAACATGTTGTGCCTAGGTCCTGACTGGAAATGTTGGACTTCACTACGTATCCCATAAGGATGGGAATAAAGCCATACGTAGTTCTTAAACTACATTTTAACGTAGTGTGGGACAAAGGGATTAGATATCTTAGTTTATGGTAATAAATCATGGACCACTATAAGAAATACACAGTGTGTGTTTTCATGGGGACATTTCATCCTAAAGACTGAAAGTGGAATTTTGGGTTAGGCCCAAAAGACTTGGGGCTGGATTCGAGGGACACTTGAACGTTCCTACGTATCCCATAAGGATAGGAATCAAGCCCATGTAGTTCTAGAAATACCCTCTATACAAATTTGGTTTGTACATGAAAAGGGTTAAAGGGGACTTTTTAGTATAATGATGGTTTAACCCAAGATAAAAGGTTTAGGCATTTCCATGTATGCATGTAGTCATTGAAATGAAACATGGTTGAAAAATCAATGTAAATAATAATTCTCTCTCTGGTGAAGGTACCATAGAATATTATAGTTTATTGTAATTCAAGAAAAACGTTTTGTATAGTTTAACATCGTATAACAAGGATGAAAGTGAACCAATGTAATGATATTGATTCTAGGGGCAGTTTCATGAATCAACATAGTATGAGATGGAGGTGAACCGATGTGAAGAGATTGGTTTTCAGCTTGATCCTTGGGAGGTTGCCTACATACCCATCCTGAAAGGCAAGGATCAATGTTCTCATAGTTCTATTAATGAATGAATTAATGATCAAGTTGTTCTTGGGGACATCGACCCAAAAAAATGTTGTTGTTGGGACTTACACATGGTTAGTTTCCCAGAGAGGGTGTTATGGTTGATGTTTTTTCTAAGCTCATGTGAGTCATATACGGTGTGAGAAACAAGAGGTAGAAACAACCTTAACAATACACATTTTAATGTCATGTAGGATGTATGAAAAGACTATGCAGTTTAAATTCTTGCAGTTAGGACTATTGTTGATGCACCGTTTAATGTCATGTAGCAGGGACAAAGTACAGTTTAATGTCATGTAAAACATATCATGGACTTTCTGTACAGTTTAGCATCATGTAGTTAGGACGATGGGGACAATATAGTTTAATGTCATGTTGGACGAAAGGGGGAATGTGCAATTTAATGTCATGCAGTGAGGACAATTTAGGGACCTTTTTCACAGTTTTACGTCTTGCTGGACGGTGGTGCAGTTTAAGGTCATACCGGACCAAAGGGACTTGAAAATAGTTTAGGGTCATATGCATGGACCATTGGTGATGCAGTTTAAGGTCTTGCTGGACCATGGTGCAGTTTAACATCTTGCTGGTCCATGGTGCAGTTTAACATCTTGCTGGACCATGGTGCAGTTTAACGTCTTGCTGGACCATGGTGGAGTTTAACGTCTTGTTGGACCATGGTGCAATTTAACATCTTGTTGGACCATGGTGCAGTTTAACATCTTACTGGACCATGGTGCAGTTTAACATATTTCTAGAACATGGTGCAGTTTAACATCTTACTGGACCATGGTGATATATATTTTGTTTTTTTAAAGGTTGGGGTCGAATCCAGATGATATATATATTGTTTTTATAGAAAATACTTCTTCAAAAATCTGGCATTTGTTGGAGTAGTGATGAGTTCTCCATCCAGCAAGACTAATGAATAAGCTCCATTGGAGTAGACCCTAGGTATTGGTTAAGGTCCTTCCCATTTTGGCTCAAGCTTGGGAGGTTTCTTTCCTAGTATCATTGGAGCTCTGATAACTAATACCAATTATCCCTAAGTGAATGAAAGAAGAAGAACTTTTTTGTTAAAATCTTGTGCTATTCGATTCTAATAGACTTCCAAGTGGTGCAAAGTGCAGAATCTTTTCTCATCTAACTGTTTCAATTCATTCAATCACTTTTGATATTTTTCATCTTTAGATGATTAATCACAAATGGATACTCTGAGTGAAGGCAATTGAACATCAATGGGTAAGACGGATTCTGTTCAATATACCAGTGAATATGGAATTGACCGAGTTGCATGCGGGTGGTAGTCCGATAAGCCCATAAAGCAGGAAAGAGTTTATCAGGCCATGACTTCTTATCTTTATCCACCATATTTTGCAGTATATTTAAAAGAGTCTTGTTGAAGGCCTCTATCTGGCCATTGGCCACTGCATGATACTGAGATGAATGGTTGGATTTGATGTTGTATTCTTGATACAACTTCTTCACCTCGGATGAACAGAGGTTGCTGCCATTGTCCGTCAATATGGTATGAGGGACACCAAATCTAGTAATGATGTTAGACTTAATGAAGCTAACAACACATTTAGAATTGACTTCCTTGAGTGGTACTTCCTCTGCCCATTTGGAAAAGAATTCAGTAGCAGTAAGAATGTATTAAACTGCTTGTCCGTAGCCGAAGGGTAAGGTCCCACCACATCCATTCCCCATGAGCAAAATGGCCATGGGTATTTAGCGGTATGAACATCTCTGGGGGTTGATGAATGAAGTTGGCATGTACATGGCATGAATGATACTTCATTGTGAAATCAACACAATGTTGTATCATTGAAGGCCAAAAGTATCCAAGCCTTCAAGTCTGATCAGACAGTCTATGTCCAGACTGGTGGGCACCACAGACTCCCGCATGAACTTCTTTCATGACATCCATTGTCTCTTCACCATCAATGCATCTGAAGAGAACTCCATCAAAACTACATTTGTAAAGAATATTCTCTAGGTGATTTGGGCTATCATAAAGAGTAAAATTGACCACACGTCGCTGTATTTGTTCTTTCTCAGTGCTATCAGGTGCAAGTGTTCCATTTTAAAGGTATTCCCTGATAGGTGACATCCATCCTGTAGTATGACTATATGGTTCCGGAATGGGACTAATTTCATTAATTTCCTCTATTCTGATTCGAACATAAGGTGAAATTGCACGACTGTGGGTAATACTGATGGTTGTCTTGTCCCGATTTGGATCTGCCAGAGCTGTGGCTATATTAGCCAGTGCATCAGCTTGAGCATTTTGTGATCTTGGGACGTAATAAAATGCCGGTTTCGAAGGGAATTCATCCATGAACTCTCTGAAATAATCATACAAAGGGATTAATTCTTCTTTTCTAGGGGCATAATCCTCATTGACTTGTTTGATTACCAGGTCCGAATCATCTTCCACCTTTATGTTATTCACTTCTGCTTGAAGTGCTAATTCCAAGCATGCAATGAGAGCTTGGTATTATGCTTCATTATTGGTACCACATTCCCACATTAAGAAGGAATAAGGTAACACTGCATTTTATGGAGAAATGACCACAATTCCTAATCCAACTTTGTTGAATTTAGGATTTTCCATTTTCCTCCCTTTTGGAGTTCTGGAAGAACCATCAAAATGCATTTCCCATGCTTGAGGACTTTCTTGAACAGAGAATACTTCCTCATCAGGAATTCAATATCTGAAGATGTGTCACCCACTAAAGGGTGTTCATCCATGAAATCAGCTAGAGCTTGGCCCTTTATCGCCTTTTGAGACACATACTGAATATCGAATTACTACAAAATAACTTCCCACCTTTCTAGATGTCATGTAAGCATCGGATGACTAAGGATGAATTTGAGTGGGTTATTGCGAGATACCAATTGGCCCTCATGATGTTGCAGGTAGTGTCTCAACTTATGAACTGCAATGATTAATGCCAGGTAGCATTTCTCAATACTTGAATACTGGGTTTTTGTTTCAATCATAGTTCCACTAAGATAGTAGAGGATGTTTTCATTCCCAGCATCATTCTTTTAAGCAAGGAAGGCACCCAATGATCACTCTAGCGGTGTCACATAGAGGATAAGTGGTCTTCCTTCAATAGGTGGCATGAGTTCCAGTGGAATCAAGAGGTATTTCCTAAGAATATTGAATGCTTCCTAACATTGTTCAGTCCACTAGTATGTGACTCCCTTCTTCATCAATTTGGTGAAGGGTAAACTTCTGCCTGCCAAATTGGAGATGAAAAGCCGAATATAGGTTAAGTGTCCTTGAAGTATTCTTAATTATTTCAAATTTCTAGGAGGTGACATACCAAGGATTGACTTGGCCTTCTCAGGATCAACTTCAATACCACGATGGCATACAACAAAGCCAAGAAATTTTCCTGAGGATACCCCAAAATCACATTTGAAGGGGTTCACCTTCAAATTACATTGTTCAAGCTTTTGGAATATGACTTCAAAATCAGCCAAGTTATTAGAATGTTTCTTGGATTTAACCACAAAATAATCTACATAGCATTCAACAAACATCCCTAATAAGGGTTTGACGATATGATGCATGACATGCTGATATATTGCACCTGCATTCTTTAAGCCAAAGGGAATTACCCGGTAGCAAAACACACCCTGAGGGGCTCTGAAGGCTGTGGATTCCTCATATTATAGGGCCATTCGGATCTGATTATATCCTGAATATCCATCCATGAAGGAAAGATCTTCATAGATAGCTTTTTCATTAATTAAATGTTCTGTAATTGGAACTGGGAAATCATCCTTAGGACAATGATGATTAAGATCTCTGAAATCGATGAAAACTCTAATTTGTCCGTTCTTCTTATTTACAGGGACAATATTAGCCAACCACTTGGGATATTCAACTTCTCTGATGAAGTTATCTTTGATAATCTTATCCACTTCAGCTTAAATTTTAGAAGCATAAGTTGGGTGTGTTCTTCTCGCGGCTTGCTTAAATCCTCGATGTTCTTCTGGTAAACCCAAATGATGAGTAGCAACATCAGGATCAAGACCGGGAATTTCTGTATATTTCCAAGAAAATATATCACTATTTTGCTTTAGAAAATAAATATACACCTCTTTCTCTTCAACATTCATGGCCGCACTAATTAAAGTGGGGCGTGGATCTTCTTTTGTGCCAAGATTTATTTCTCTGAGTTCATCCACAACGGTAGAGATACCCTCTTCGAATGATGGAGGAGCATCTCTGAGATCTTCCTCTTCTTCTTCTTCATGTGTTATTTCTTCCGATTATACTTTCATAGTAGATGATAAATCATAATTTTCATGATCAGAAGAGATGTGAAAATTTTCACATATAGGAGAAGAATCTTCCATTTCTAACCCGATTGATGATGAAGGGTCTTCTTTGGGTAATAAGGAGGAGATGATGGATTGAGAATTGACATCATTATTCACCTCCAATGTTGCTATAACTTCTTCTAGCCTGATTGGTGAAGCATATACTTGTTGGATTTTCGCAGATGAAATGATGACGTCACCATTTGTGATTTCATCATTGCTTGGTGGGTTACCAATTTTTCCCATGTTGTCTGGCTCGATTGCTGTAATTGACATTATGGATCATTCCATAAGAGTATTTTGATTTGGGACTATCTTGTCAATTTGACTGATAGGCAACACATAATCTGTACTCACATATGTAAATGGATTTACTGGAATCTTCTCTAAACCATTTGGAGCATTAACTTTGGTAATATCCTTTGTTGTGGATTTCTCCCTTCCCTTCATGTGATATAATTCCGCCTCAATGTATTGAGACTCACATGTCTTGAACGGGGCCTTATCACCATAGAATGTCCCAAATTGACCATCGAAACAATATTTTAGACATTGATGGTATGATGAGGGGATAACCACATGTTGATGTAGCCTGGGTCTTCCAAGAAAGATGTTGAAGGCTGAGTCTTGATCAACAACCATAAAATCTGAATTGGATACAAGATCTCCAAACTGAGTTTTGAGTGTAACATCACCCAGTGGTTCTTGTTCATTTTTATCATATCCTTGTAACATCATTGTAGAAGGAGATAAATCAGATTCTGTGAGGCCCAATAGACGAAGTGTACGAATGGGCATGAGGTTGACTCCTGAACCATTATCAATGAAAGCTCTTCAAAAATCTATGCCATTGACCTTTCCAGATAAGTAAAAAGGTCTAATATTCCCATTCACAACATCATATTCATCTTTATCAGTAAAATATATTACTACATGTCATTCTGTAGGATTATTCTCTATGTGATAGACTTCAGCTATAGCAATTTCAGTTTCAAACTCCTGAGGACATGAAAAAGCCTCAATGAGTGCTTCCCAAAAATCTTTTAACAGATTCAAAGCATCAAGAATTGATAACATGGATGGTACTTGGGCCAAGTGTTTCAATACATCATACTTTTGATCCAGAGGTCTGCGTTTCCCAATAGGATAATGTGGTTTAGCAGGTACCTTGGAAGCAGATGCATTGGAAGTTGATGCACCTTGTAATGGGATAGGAGTTGGAAATATTCTTGGTTATGAAAGATTAGACCGATTAGATACATTTATTTGCTGAGAGGAAGAAGATGGAACCTTCAACCAGTCTTCCAAAATAACTGTGCTAGGACTGAATTTGCTATTGGTAAAAGAACTTTCTTGTTCTTGATGAGCTCGCTGAAGGGCTCTACCACAAGTTTCAGCTGCGTACACAGTTCTGGCAGGGGTAGAATTGGATTAGTGGCTTCGGAAAGATTCAGGTCTTCCCCTGTATCCTAAGCCTGTGGAACTTCCTCTGATTCCCTTCTTTGATACAGGGAATTCAAGCTCATCAAAATCAAAACTGCGACTAGAATATGGATCTGTTAATTGAATCATATTAATAGAACCGAAGATTAACTCTTCGTCTGATGACTACTTTTTCTGATTAGCCTGTTTAGGCTATGCCGTTTCGTGGGGCGGTGCCTGTGGGTTTGAAGTAGATGGCATGAAGTCTTCCAGAGTCAAAGACAACTTAGGCTTTGACACATACTCATCTTCTTCTGATTCTTTTTCTTTATCTGAATCATGTCATTTCTTTGAGGACTTTCCCTCTAATGAAGAGGGTTTTTCCACAACATTCATGGCAGAAGACACAATTGGTTTTATTAATTGTGTTCTCAAAATAGCATGAGTTCGATTGATTGTCTTCCTGACGATCCAATCATCATACTTTTGTGCGTTTTTTCCTTTTGACTTCTTTCCATTCTCCTTCCTCCTCTGGAACTGTAGCAGTGACACATGCTACCTGGGCTGAAGAGCCTTTCAGTTTGACTTTACTGAGTTGACCATATTTTATAGGAGGTCTATGAAGTCAAAACACTCCTGGATGGTATGCCCCAACATTTGATGAAATGGGTAATAACTAGGACGGTCTTCAACTCCTTCATTGTTTGGCCTCTTGGGCTTTTTTAGTTGAACCAGATTATTTTCCAGAGCCGAAATAAAGTAACCAGGAACTTGTTCATTTTGAAAAGAGTATGTTTTCTCTTCAAATCCTCAAATTTTTTTCATCTTTGATCTCTTTTATCATCTGGACGAAACGACCTTTGTTGTTGGTGCTCAGGAGGGGGATCCCTTTGAGAAGATGAAGGATTTGAAGTAGAAATAGGTACGGGTGCTTGTTTAAGCATAACTTTAGCATTTTCTACTTTAACCATTATCCTTCCTGGAGTTGACGTAATTACACAAGATTTAGCCTAAGCCTTTATAAGGGAATCTTCAATCTACTGAGCGATTGAAGTAAAGTCTCAAAACCCTCCTGTGTATTTCACAGGGATCAATGGTGTGCATAATTCGTCATGCAGATTTTCCACACAGATTGGCAACAATTACTCTTGAGGGAGTGCTAAGCTTAGGGAATATGTTATTCCCTTCCAGCGAGCAATGAAATTTGGAGACCTTTCATTCTCTCTTTGGTTACAGTTTGTAAGATCAAAAACTATTGTCTTTGGCAAAGTTGAGTTGAAGTGAAGAAGGGATTTTTGACAGAGATCCTCCCATCCAGTAATTGACCAGGATTGCAAGCTTGTATACCAGAAAAAGTCTATTCCTTGCAGGGTTTTCAAAAAGCATCTGAGTTTTACTACTTCTTGCTGCTCTGGAGTTCCCGTCATCGGGTGACAACAAGACACGTAATGCGTCAAATGCTGTTCAGGATCGCCTGATCCATTGAAAATAGGGAATACAGGGTTTCCAAAACTGGATGGAGGAGAGATTGAATCTACCCATTCAGGGTAAACTTTCTTTTCTGGTTGAACTTGCGCACATTTCCCTTCCATAGTTTCTAACCGAGCTGTTAATGAATCAATGTTTGTTATTAACTTTTGAGAAACATCCGGTTGAAATTGGACTTGGGTAGTTGCAATGACTAGAGCTTGGACAGATGTGGTAGCTGGTGCTGCAACTAATGGTAACATTGTCAATTGTTGTTGCACTTGACCCATAAGATTAGGCGTGTGAGGGTTTGCTGATAATGTAGGATATTCTTGATCTATATCAGTAGCTGCAACAAATTCCCTTGGCTGACTGACACCAAAATGCTCACAATGAAGACTACCCTAATGTAGTTCTGCATTCAACCTCCTTAACTCCTTCATTTCTTCCTCCTGTTGTGCAAACATTTGATCTAGTGAGATCGATTGGCCTTCTCCAGAGGAAGGATATGTAACCTGATTCATTCCCCTCCTTTGTTGGATCCTTTTCGGAGAGGGGGAAGTGGGTTACTCAATGAATTACCTAGGGTCTGAGTAATCCTTTTATTTTTTGTACACACACCTTCTTCATTTGTGTCGGTGCGTACATATTCTTGAGCAATACCCTCTTCATCTGAGTCTCCTGATTGAACCTCATTTTGTGGATCAGCAACAACGGCATTGATGACATTTATTGATGCATAATGCATCACATCCCTTATATCATCATTTCTATGATATTTCCTTCTTCCATGTCTTTGATGAGACATTGTCTTTTGTTGATTCGATCCCTCAGGAACTTCGTGACGAACAGTAATTTGGATAGAGTCTCCTAATAATTTGGATCTTCATTCCTCTTGAGGCTTCTTCCCCAATCGAGAAAATAATGACTTTCTCTGAGGAGGGGATTGATGATTTGAAAAAGTCCCTAGTCTGGTGGACTGGGGCTGTTCTTGCTGTTCCTAGTCAACTCCTCGAATCCTATTTGTTGATTATGAGGGATGTTTTAAAATAGTCCCCAGTCTGGAAAGCTGGGATGGCTCTTGACATGATATGTCTGAGACTTTCTTTAAATCTCTCTTGATCTTGCGAACCATAGTCCGGAAATTAGCTAGATGCATTAATCTGTATCCACTTTTATCACCTGGTTCAAAAGACCGTTGGATAAGTTCAGAAACTTCTGTCACTTGATGATGTTCTTGCTCCATACGAGAAGAGTGTTCAATATTATCGGTTTCTTGATGCAGGAGTAATTCAACAACTTGTTCTCTGTATACTTGATTTTGAGAGGAACTAGTTGAAGCCTGTTCTTGGGAAAGCTTTTGATTACAAACAAAGCCCATTGACTGTGGTTGGCCATGGGAAATAATATTGAATGAGACCATTTTCAGTGGGCTTTACAGACTGGAGAGCACCATGAAATGTAGTGCTCCATGAACACCCCATCCTCTGACATGAATACGAGATGGGGCATTGGAAATTAACTGACACAATCTTCTTAGTACACCAAGGCATGAACGTTGAAGGGCTCTCTGCTGCTTTTCGGCCTTCAGATATCGAGAGACTTATAGAGATGCCAAATCAATCTAATGTTGTAACCCTTCTATTATCTTAAGATGATTTTCATATTCATCATAAGATAATACTTTCTTATTCAACTGACAAAGAGTTTTCCATATGTTGAGATAAGTATCATGAATTCCATCTTCTGTCAACATCTTTGGAATGTCATACTGAGAGTCAGCCAGAGGCCAAAACATGACCTGTACATCACCTTTAGCTAGTTTTTTCTCATGTTAATCATTTCCTCTTTATCATTAAATGATGATTCTTCTACCTGATTTGACAAGAGTTGGGGTTTCCTTGTTGCTTTATCGGATTCAACAAGATTGGTAAAGAAATCATTGATCAAACTAGAAGATGCATGACTTAGGGGTGGTTCAGAGAATGACCTACACCCTGGGTTATCTTCTTATTGAGAAAGTATTTCACCTACTAGAGATGAAGCATCATACATGACTGGTTTCACTTTTGAAAATGCCTCAAGATAAGCGGTATTTCTCGGCACTACATCGTCCACTGCAGCATTTTCCATGCAATGTGAATCACTACTGCGGAGAGGACTTTCACATCAAAATTCATCCTCATGTGGAGGACCACAATAATGGGTTACAGCAAAAGATGAGATCTCTTGCTCCTTGGTCTTCTGATCTCATAGAGGGTTCCTGTGACTCTCATCTGAAGATGAAACTTTGAGATCGACCAAATTGTCATGAAACAAGCCTTCGTGAGGAAGTGTCTATTGCAGAACTTCGAAATTAATGTCCCCACTATTGGAAAATGATGGAGTAGAATCTGGGATTCCAATAGATAATTTCCTGAGGGCTTCAAGAACTCCAGCATTGAGCAAGGCCTCGTTACAAATTGACTCTTGATCTCCTGACTGTGCTGGGCAGGTCTTTTTCTTATACGCCTTCTTACTCTCTTTGGAAACCACTTGTTGACAAAAGTGGTTGCTCTGAGCAGGTGTATGTGCCTGATCATGAAAGATGGCCAGGTTAGGCTGACGATCTCCACTCAAGTCAGGTGTATGTGCCTGACTTGGTTGTCTGTATGATATGGGGGAGTATTCCCCAAAACCCTCTTAGAATGGAACAGATGTGTGTTTCTGTTCCGGAGTGAGCTATTGATGTGTCACTCCACTAGTAGGGATAGATTTATGTGTCTTTCCTTGAGATACCACTGAAGTTGTCATAATATCCTGGCAAGCGTCTAGAATATGTGTATGGATTTTCTTCTACTCATTCACCATTGATAAAATATGCTTGGTTACTTCAGCTACCAGAACGGGGATATACGTCCATTCCGGGAATGGATTAGGTGTATGTGCCTGCTCCGGTCCTCCTTTTATTGTTAGGGAATCCTGACAGTACTCAAGTGTGGGGGCAGAGAGTTGAGTCTGCCTGTTTTCTGTTGTCGGGGCTTTCTGACTAACTTCTCTGTATGCTACTAAGCAAGACTGTTGGTAGGCTTGATTAATACTAGCAGGTGTATTTGCCTACTGATTTCACTACATCGAACGTGGTTGACGAGCTTCATCATATGCAGTCAGACGAGCCTGCTAACTAACTGATGATGTATAAACAGGTGTATGTTCCTGCCTATAGTACTCCGCTGGAATTGCCAGGTGGGATTGGCGGGATGCTGCTAGACGAGTCTTCTGAACAACGAAATTAAAATGGGAAGGTGTATGTTCCCGCTTGTTTCTTGCCACCAAGTTAGGTTGGTGGACTTCTCCGAAGATGGAAGAGATGAGAACCTGCTCACTGTTGACTGGATTCCACCTCTGTTAGTTCTTCTTTCCTACTCAGGTTCGAGGAACCTGAGCCGAACGCCTGGAGTCGGTACCCTCATCAGGTTGTGGGAACACTGCCGCACGAGTCTGGCAACGATTGTTGATAGGAGCCCTCAGGAAGGAATCCTGCTTCTTTTAATTAATGCCTTGAGGGACCTGCTCATTCACCTCCCCAAAATATGGTAGTGAATGGTGATTGTGTTCTAGGGATAACGACCCAAAACGGTTGGAGACGGTGGTTAGCACCGCCTACTTCTTGATAACTAGTCGTCGTTGTTTGCACGACCAGTGTGATTTGTTCACTTGGAGGGCTTGTCGGGCATCCCCCAGAGTTGGGATGGTACCATGTTTACAGTACTCCTTATCCAGCGCATTTGATACCCAGCGTTGAAGACACTGAGTAGGTGATGTCATCCTCAGAGCGGACGACGATCCATCAGGAGTAGCAGTAGTGGAATTTTCAGCAGTGGTATTCACAGGTGTGAACTTGAGAGCAGCCACTCTGGAAATGCAAGAAGATCTTGGAAAAGAGTGCCTATTTGATATGACAAACGTAATCAAGATAAATTCAACCACTACATCTTTTGGATGAGCACATATGTCAATGATTGTTTTTTTTTCTGTCCCTCTCATTGCGTTTTAAATAGGGGCCTAACAAATAGGTAAAAAATTATTTTAACTTGGTTAAGGATTCACGTCAGGTTTACCATTTTTGGTTTCCCTCAGAATCTGGGGATGATCTCTTTTATTGAAGGTTCAATCATTCTGATCGGTTTCTAACGGTTTCTGTTTGTTGAACCGGAAACATCCAATGATTCCACATCCATTTGGACCTACTTTACAAAGGAGGTGCTCATTAGTTTTTGGATTGATGAGGCCTATGGATTTTCATTGGTCGAGAGGATGGGAGGTCAGACACATCAAACCTTTTTTAGGGTAATTATTGTCTACTCTGGGACTCTCTTTATATATTTAAGTTATGATTTTGAATCCTTATTACATTACCATGAATAAAATGAGTTTTCCTTCAGATCTGACAATCAATGATTAAATATGTAGGAAATTTAGAGTATCTTTTATAGGTATTTGAGGTTCTTCATTGATAGGGAATCATCTATATTTATTAGATATTCTTGGTCAATGGTATCCTTCGAAACATTTATATAGAAGTCTATTGGTCATTATGATGACCATTCTGGTTTTAAAGCCACTCAGTGGGGCACTTGATGTTTATTGTCATTTAGAAGGACATGGATTATTTAAAAGTTGGGATCGAACCCGCAGATGGGTTACCTACGTATCCTTTGTTTTAGAAAAGTAATCAAAACCCACGTAGTTCGAGTAAGGGAGTATGATGTTTATGATTGATGACTCAAAGAAGGATGTCATAATTACTTTTACCCTCTAAGCTCACGTGATTCATGCTCGGTGTGAGAAACAAGGGGTTTTGGTAAAAATTAGACAATTGAGCCATAAAAGATGAAATCATAAGAAATAATGTGGGACTTATGTATGTATGACTACCCGGATAAATGAAGATTAGGATTTACATTAGGGAATAAATCCAAGAACGGGGTCCATAAAGGTATATGTGCTTCATGGAGATTTGAATAGTCTATCTTGGGGCTTATTCCTGAAAAGGAGGCCCAAATTAGGAGAGGATTTATGATTGGGTTTTACTCTGGAGAAGGAATCCCGGATCAAAGGTAAATTAGGATTCGTTAAGATAAATTAAGACTGGGGATTACTCTTAGGAGGATGCCCAGGTTAAGAGATTTGAAAAAAATAAGGGACTTGGGGCTTACTCCTGAAGATGATGCCCATATTTGAGACTGGGGCTTACTCCAAAAAAGGAGGCCCTGGTTAAAGGAATTTTGGTTGGGGCTTACTCCTGAGAAGGAAGCCCGTATTTGAGAATTTAAGACTGGGGATTACTCCTAAAAAGGAGTCCCAGGTTAGGGGATCTAAGGTTTAGGGCTTACTCTTTAGGAGGATGCCCATAATTTGGGAAATTATTACTGGGGCTTACTCCTGAAAAGGAGGCCCATGTTAGGGGATCTGGGGCTTACTCCAAAATAGGATGCCCAAATTAGAGGACTTGGGGCTTACTCCAAAAGAGGATTCCCATATTTGAGAATTATGTCTGGCGATTATTCCTAAAAAGGAGACCCAGGTTAAGGATTCTCTCATCTTAAAGGATGAGGTTGAATGAATGAAATATCAATCTTTAGTGACATAAAGATGTGTAAATCACTGCCTTTTGAGAGATATTCCATAGAATTCCTTTCAGATAAGGAAGTTAAATCAATAAATCATGCCATAAATGTCTTAGAAGAGTGTCTTGATGAAAGAATCTTGAATAGGAAAGGTGTGTTGGCTTAAGAGGGGTGAAATGGGCAAGAAGGGCACCCAAAAAAGGCAGGGGCGCGCAAGTCCTGGTAGGTGCGCAGGTACTGCGTGGGCGCGCAAGTCCTGGCCGTGTAGGTATACCTGCGCGACCTATAGGTACTTGAACGTTTGTAAACCAGTGCGGTAATACTTGAGCGATCCTTGACCAATTCCTTTATATTTATCATTAGGTATTCCCAGAAGAGAGGCACGCAAGTTTTGGTGAGGAAGTAAGGCGACGTGCAAGTATGTTCATTACCCTTACGGGTAAAACAACTTTGGCGTGCAAGTGTTAGTGAATTCTAACACATACACCTTACTCCTCTTGTTTAGACCTTCTATTCTAGGAAAATAATTACCTTATAAGTGTTCGGAAGACCTGGAGAAGAGACTTGGGAGTTCAGAGCTCTAAATTTGAATTCTGGAAAAATTACTCTCTTTTCAAATGGGGGGCCCACCGAGGGTATTTATAGGCTGGAGAAGACCCTGTGCAGTTATCACCTAGAGAGCGCGAGTGTACTTGCACGACCATTGCGGCATGCAAGTGTACTTGCGCGAACAGAAGTAGAACATGCGCGATCCTCGTGCAATATTCTTCTTATTCATTCCATTGACAATTTTTGATATTTTTCCAAAGGTTGAATCACTTTGAGCGAAGATATTCTCCTCTTCCAATAATTAGACTCTGTGATGAATGTAGTGTCAACAAATACTTAATATATTACAAAAATAGACACCCATAGACCATAATAGTTTATCATCTTGGTAAACATGGAACATAATCTTCTAATCATGGTGAAAGATCCTCAACATCTCCCATATATATCTACCCATTTTGTTTTCATACCTAAATCATTTCTTTATATCCTAGAAAAATGAAAAAATAAAACATAGAAAGGGTGATCTTGAATGCTCAGTAACTGTGAACATAGTGGACATAAAACAATCCATAAAAATTTGAACATAAAAATATGAACATAAAATTTAATCATCAAAATCTTGAGAAATGACATAAAACATGGCAGAAAGTAAGGCATAGATCTTATGAGAACAGTAAGAATGAAATAATAGCATTGTAACAAAACATGTAATTATGGAAAAATAATAATCACATATTATGATTTCTATAGTAGCCAAGGAATTTCTGCCAAGGCCATTATAGTGGATGAAGTCTATTACAGAACTGGATTTACTTGTCATTTCAGCCCTTTATTATTGAACCAGATTTAATTTCCTCTTTGTCCATGTTCATCTCATGAGATATAAATCTTTACCCAATGAATTGGAGGTAGATATAGGTCCCACCCATCTCATACTGCAACCATTCTTAAGTGTGGCACTAAATCATAAATCATAGATCATATCATAACCCAGGTAATAAAATGAAATTCTTAATCATCATTCCATTGTCAAATAATCCATATTAGATTAAAAAGATTTCATAAAAATAATTCCATAATTCCATAATCAAATTAAATTAATGGTAGGGATATAAAACTAACCCTATATCATCTTACATGGAATATAATTTTTATAAAACACGTGAACTTAGTTCTAGGGGAAAATATCCTTTCATCTTAAAAAATATTTTCTGATCTCAATATGTCATTAAATTTTAAAATAAAAAAATTTAATTAAAAAGAAAAATGAAAATTTGTAATGTAAGCTTCATGTAAATAATTCTCTACAAAAGAATAAAAATCTTTTCATGCCATATAAGTTATAATGAAAACATTCTCCTGGTACTTTTGTCAAAAAAGTCAAAAAGTACCTCACATGGTAAACCAAAGAAATATTCCTTCCATACAATGAGGAAAATGTCTAAAATAGGTAAAAATGACTTTAAAAAAACATGGAAGAATATTAATATTTTTATGAAAATGTCTTTAAAAAACATTGACATGGATGATAAATATAACTCCCGAAAAATTCTTACGAATATACAATCTCAGATAAGAACTATATTGGAATAATTATCCCTTACCTATGTACCATATGCTTTATACGTATTCAATACTCATTTTTAATGATTTAAATAATGTCATTGACTTATTCCAGAATCATAGTCATTATTATTATATCATATGTGGTAGTATTCTTATCTTTTTAGTAGAATCATTTCATTGTTACTCGTTATTCAAGTGTTAACTGCTTTATGTTCTTAAGCATGTTTTGTCGAATAAATTCAAATTATTATTTTTAGGATATATTTATATCATTTAAATAATGGTATTTATATAATATATATAATATTTATTCATTAAATTCATTTATATAATCATTCTTTAATGAAGATCATGTAGAATGAATCACATCACATCGTGGAGACTGTAAGTCATACGTACGCACAAGTGGCAATTGTATTCCCCTGATTGTGGAATTGTATTGAAGTGTATGGTGTATAATATTTCAGAATCAATATCATTTTACAATAATCATATATATTTATTTCTTCCATAATTATACCCATCCATGTATGTTGGTGATGAAAAACCAATTACACCATGACGTAGAGGTGGTAGGTTGTACATAGGAACGCGTAGTGATTTCATTTTTCATTGGATGTATAGAAGATGGAATATGGTTGTTTATAAATAATAAAATATAATTATAAAATGGATAATATATTTGTTAATTAATAATGAAACAACTCATATAGAGGAAGTATAAGAAGAAATAATTTTGAACGAATCAGTCATGGATATTACCTCTTCTTTGACGTGCCTCTTCTAAACTTCCTCTTAGGGCACTAATGATGGTCTTTCAAGAAAACCAGGGCATCTAGTATGTTTCTAGAGATTTTTATAGAGTAAATTTTCTAGTTTTGGGGGATTTTTAAAGTTCAAGATGGAGTGAATGGGGAGAGGGAGGAGGTTCTCTTTTATAAGAGAGGACAGAGGCACTTTTGAAAATCTCAAAAATATTAATTTATAATAAAATCAAACCACACATAAAAACCTCCAAAACGACTCAACATAAAATGTTAGATTATATAGGGTTTGAATATCCTAATCCAATAAAATTTAGTCTTTTTTATCTTATTTTAAACCATATCATTTTGATTTATCCTTACTTAATCTATTTTATTTTAATTTTGGTGATAATATTCTATATTTTAAATGGTTATAAATACTTACATATATGTTGTTAATTTTCCATAATTGGATTATTTATGACATTTTAGACCACAAAATTTTAAATTTATAATTTTAAAATATTTTTGTGATTTTTAAACAAATTAATAACATGATATTTTAATAAAGTATCAACAGTGTCAATTTTGACACTATTCATTTATTTGAATTATAATAAAATCCACATAGAAGATATATTAAAAAAATATTCAATAGATTCCTAACATGTCATATTAATCTATAAAATTCATGGATCACATTATTATGTTCATATAATATTTATTTTAATATTGTTAATACCATTTATTTGATATTTCTTTTAATAAAATAATTACTACAACATTTTCATATAATTATTTAATATACTTATTTATTTCATAAGAAATAAAAATAAACTACTATTATAAATATAAACCTAATATATTTCATAATAATAATTTTATTAGAAATTATCGTCTAAAACACACAACATTTAAAATGTTATATTTATTAAATTATATAGGAAACAAATTTGACATCATTTAATATAAAATAATATAACTGTCATAATCTCTTTTATAGGGATCCAAATGGTCCACAAGTAGACTCTTGTATGATTATAGTTTGGATATAATTTACCAATAAGGTTTGGACAAGTTTTTGGGCCTTATATGGGTATTATTATTTTAATGAAAACTATATTATTGATTTTTCACTAAATAAATATGTTCTGCATCCTATATATATAAGCTATTAAGTTTATTATATATTTATTAAAAATTAAAAATAAATTACCATGATAAATAAAAAAATAAATATTTAAAATGAGTATTTATTATTGAATTTATATTTTGTATAACCTTATATTAAAAATAATTTAGTTATTAAGGATTGAGTAAAACATATTTCACTTTCCTTTAAATAAAATTAATTAAATGACTTCATCTCATCTCATTGGGTTTCAATAGAAACCATTTAGATCCAAGTATATTATAGGATGAAATATAATCATCCAATTATATTAATACATGTTTTAGCAAGATTTTGTAATATTATTTTTACCATTAATTACCATATTTACCTTTAACTATGATAAGTAAAATTTACCATAGTTACTATTCATAATGTATAAAAATATAAGTATCCTATTAACATAATTTGGACCTTCTGATTCCATATATAAAATCCTTTTTTCCACATTCAATATGTATAAGTTGATGTAATTAATTTAAAATTAACCCCATTGTCGAAAAAATGGGGTTTTGTTTAAAACATTGCAAAAGATTAAAATGTTTGTACCTATGAATTCAATGTAAATTTAATGATAATGACATAAATTATATTAAATGTTAAATGATATATTCTATTTATTATTTAAAACCATTAAATATTATAATTTAACCATATAAATTATGTCGTTGAAAAAAGTGGTTTTGAAGTAAAATTTAGCGTATTTTTACTATTCATCTAAATATGAATGTTATTAGAAATGTATGAAAATTTTATCCAAAGTAAATTTGTATATATTGATTCAAAATAATTAGTTTATTTCATCAAATTTTACTTATGAACATGTCAAAAATTATATTTAAAATCCGTGCGACATCAAAAGGCAACAAAGATACTTTTTTAGAAAAATACTTATTTTATCCGAAAAATTGATATTTTTCTCATTCCATGTTCTAGAAAATGTGTAAGATGAATTATAATGTTATAAAATTTAAAAAAAATATTACTATTCATAATGGATAGTTCATTATAAAATGATAATATATCATTGTTTAGTGAAAGTCGGTTTTGCGTACAACACAATCTATCGAGAAAAGTCGCCCATGCGTGTAACACAACTGTTTTAGTGTTTTGTGTAGTGATTGATTCCATTGGTTTTGTTAAAAACATAATCCAAACATAGTTCATTTACACATTGTACAAAATATATTCTCAGTGTTGTGTGAGACGAATTCTTACAAAATAAAACGAAATTGTGTGCAACACAAGCCACATACATAGTTTCATATACTGTAAGCTAATAAAGTGTGGTGTATAGCGCAAGAGACTCTTGGTGTAGCGTAAAATAGAATACATAAATCAATTTAAGAAGAATATATATAATAAGGTCTCATTTTATTACATTATACCCCCCTTAGAATGAATTTCTCCCTCAAAATTGGTCGGGGTTTTTAATGGTTTACTACTTGATAGTTTCTCTAATAGAAACCCACATTGTAAATAGGAATACAAGATCCAAATTTTATAAAATAATTTTAGAAATATAACTATTACCCAAAAACACATCACTGGGTTTCCGCATAAGAGAACATATGTGGGAAGAGAAAACATGTATATGGAAGAGAAATATATGCATCATGTTCTGATGAAGAGTGGTAGAGAACATGGCTAAGAAAAATCCAACAATCAAAAAGCTATATATTTTGATTGATCTAAGGTACCATATGATTCATCATATTTGATGGTACAAGGATAAAATATTGTATATCAAGATAATTTCCCTAAAGGTGATGATTTTTTCCATAAAGTGTAATACTTACTTGATTTCAATGTAATATCATCGTTGGTCATTCCATGACCAATTTCCACTTCATCTATTATTTAAAGAAATGATGTTGAATTTTTCATTCATGAAGTTGTAGCAGATCATTCTATAGAATGATAGGTCATTCCATCTATCCCTATCAAAAAAGTTAGCACAATATATTAAATATACATAAGTCCATCTATGGTGTGTTTAATCGTATATGGTTGCAAAAAAAGTCTTATACTTCATCTATCATACCGCTTTATAAAATGAAACTAATTTCTACTAACCAGGTACTTCTTGTAGGCTAGTGGTAGGAGATAAAGGCCTCTCGTACTTCGTTTTTGGGTTTAATTCCCACATCCTTCTCCGACGTGATGGGTTGTCATCTTTCCAACATGTTATCCTTTTTCTAAAACAACAATATTATAACATTCTGGAAATAAAATCAAAAAAATGTTCCAGCCTTAAAAAATACTATCTGATGTCCAACTTAATACATTACATCCTTTAGGTGTATCCAAAATTCTGCTATCCAATCTCATAGTATAAAGAAAATGAATACTAGAAAGGTCGTCTACCAAGCTTGTGAATACCATTATTTAACACCATATATCATAAGATATATCTTGTTGGTCACATTCCAAACATATTAATAACATAATCATGTATTACCTTGAAACTTGATTTACCATAGAACCTTAGTGAAAACATGAATAGGTTCAATGGTTATCTCTTTCAACATATCAAAAATACCAAAAAATATCTATATACTCAAACAATGATATCACATTTTCCTTTTATCAGTCATGAGCTCATTAATACTATCGATCATATTATTTTCTCCATATCTCTTCATTATGCGTGTATAATATACTATCCAAAATACTAAAATCACTCTTCTTGGTTACTGGTACCATATAATTATTGGAAGCCACAAAAAATTACATAGATATTCCAATATTCCACAATACTATAAATGAGATTCCACAACACTATTTTGGAATCCCATTACATAAACACTTAATCATTCTTCCACTTTTTTGTCATACTCAACATCACTAATAGGGATCACATGTGACTTCCCTTTGTCATTTTCCTTAAGAGGTTGTTGATGTTTATCATCTTTAACCCTTGTATTAGGGAATTATTAAAGATAATTCCCCATTTCCTTACACTTGTAGTATTAAAGTGTTGGTGGAGAATTCTCTCTAGTCTTTTCTTTATTCACATCATTATATACCTTTTCCCATTACTTTAGCACTCATCTTCTTGATGACCTTATTTTCCACACTTCAAAAATTTTATAGTCACTTTAAGACAATCTTCACCATGATTCTTTCAACACATTGAGCATAACAAAACATTCATCTTTTTTTAACTTTGTTTTCAGATTTTTCCTTGAACTCCATATTTCTTCTCCTGTCAAAACCATGAGATGGATGTGTAACACCAATATTCAATTCTACCTTGATAGCACAACCCACAATCTCTTCATAGCTACTGAAGTCTCTTATAGCTAATTCCCTTTGAAGACTTGGTTTTAAGCCTCTGAAAAATTGATCAACATTACTTTCAGGTTGGATGATAATGCCATAGTCATACCCTAAGAGTTTTGTAAAATTTACCTCATATATACCAACAGATTCATCCTCCTTTTTCTTAAGCACAAGGAAGTCCTTTTAAATCATTATTTCATGAATATGAGGAAAGTACTTATTGAAAAATAAGTTCTTGAACTAATCTCATTCCATGTATTCAATTTAATCATTTTGGATTATATTTTTTTTAGAGTCCACCACTGGTCTGATTTACCTTCTAAATGGTAAACAACCGAAGAACATTTTCATTTTCTTAACAAAAAAGTATGGAAGGTATCTTTTTAATTGTATTGATCCATTTTTGGTAGCAAGTGTATTAGAATACCCACTAAAAGAAGGTGTACATTTACTCATGATGGACTCAATGGAATATTTTCCCCTCTCAGCTCATTAGGAAGACGTAAATGATTCATAGATTGTGTCAGTATAGAAATATTATTTTGGACTCCATATCCCATAACATTTGATTGTTCAAGAGGACAATCATTCCATTTCCCAGTGCATTGATCATTAACACGGTTTTTTCAGGTTCCAACCATTATCTAAAAAACAAAAAGAATAGTGTGAGAGAAAAAAATCATACTGGAAAAATAGCATAGTCAGGGGGTCTTTTAATATATAACATCATAGGTTTAATCCTAGATTATACATGATCTTTATCATAATTCTAGGATTATAACCTATACATATACTTAACCTTAGGGACATCCCTAGACATACCTTAGAAATATCTCTAGTAATCTCACTGACATTTTCGCATCCTAGTTTCCAAAGGTTAACTAAACCATTCCTCTAATACCAACTATAGGTAACCAAGCAAGAAATACATGAAAATTACATTAAATTTTCAGAATTCTAAATAAATAACAAAAACAGACACCTAAGGACCATTAAAGGTCAGTGTTTTTGGAAACACAGAACATACTTTTCTAATCATGGTGAAAGGTCCTCAACATCTCCCATAAAGATAATCCCCTTTTGTTTTCTTACCTAAAACATTTATTTATATCCTGGGGAAAGGAAAACATAAACAATATAATGGGTGAACTTGAATTCTTAGTAATTGTAGATATAGAGAACATAAAACAATCCATAGTCATTTGAATGTAAAAACATGAACATAAAATATAAACATCAAAATCTTGTGAAATGACATAAAACCTGGCAGTATGTATGGCATGGATCATAAAGTAACATTAACCATGAAAGAATAAAATTGTAATAAAACATGTAATTGGGTAAAACTAATAAGAACATATTATGATTTCCATAGTAGCCAATGCATTTCTTCCAAGATCGTCATAGTGGACGAAGTCCATTACTGAACTTGGATTACATTCCGTTCCAACCCCATATTACTAAACAAGATTTACTTTTTGTTCTATACATTTTATTTCATAAGATATAAATCATTACCCCTTGCATTTTTTGGAGATATATGTCCCAATTATCTCATAATGAATCCATTATTATGTGTTCCACCAAATCAGAAATCATACATCATAGCATAACCCATGTAATAAAAAGGTATTCTTAAACACAATTCCATCATAACATAATCCAAATAAGATAAAAGTACTTCATAAAAATAATTAAATTATAACATAATCAAATCAGAGTAATAATAGAGATAGAAACATAACCATATATCATCTTAGTGGGTAAAAAATTTCAATAAAACACTCGAACTTAGTTCATGGAGAAAATATCATTTCTTCTTCAAAAACATTTTCTTTTCTCAATATCTCATGAAATTTTAAATTAAAATATGTTAATTAAAAATAATCTTGAAAACATATAAATGATTATTCATGGAAATAATTCTATTTGAAATCATAAAAATCCGTTCATGCCGTATAAGTTAAAAAGAAATCATTCTCCCCATAATTTTGTCAGAAAAGTCAAAAAGTACCTCGTATTGTAAACAAAATAATTATTACAACCATACCATGTGGTAAAAGTAAAAAAAGTGTAAAAATGACTTTTAATATACATGGAAGAATATTTAACATTTAATGAAAACATATTTAGAAAACATGGACATGGATGATAAATATAACCCCAATAAATACTTGCAAATAAACAATCTCGGATAAGAACGATATTGGAATAATTATCCCTTGCCATAGGTACAATATGATTTTTACGTATTTGAACCTCTTATATAAGATTTAAATGATGTCATTGAATTATTCAATAATTATAATCATTGTTATGTTTTCATATATGGTCATATTCTTATCTATTAATTAGTAATATTTCTTTGTAACTCGTTGTTTAGGTGTTAACAACTTTATGTTCTAATGCATGTTTTGTCAAATAAATTCTTATTAATATTTTTTGGTTATAGTTATTTCATCTAAATAATGGTGTTATTATAATATATATATATATATCATATTTATTCATTCAATTCATTTATATAATTAATCTTTAATGAATATCATGTAGAATGATTTACATCACATCGTGGAGACGGTAGGTCGTACATAAGCACGAGTGGCGATAGCATTCCCCATAATGAAGAATTATATTGAAGTGTATGGTGTATAATATTTCATAATCAATATCACTTTACCTTAATCATATATATTTATTTATTCCACCATTATACCCATCCAAGAATGTTGGTGATGAAAAACATATTACACCACGGCGTGGAGACGGTAGGTCTTACGTACGCACGCATGGGGATTTCATTTTTCATAGGATCGATAGAAGATGGAATATGTTGTTTCATATTCATAATATAATATCATTATAAATGTGATACTATAGTTATTACTTAATAATGAAACAACTCATTAATAGGATGTAGACGAAAAAGAAGGTTGATAGAATCATTAAAGGATATTACATCTTCTTCAACGTGCCTCTTCTAAACCTCTATATAGGGAACTATAGATGGAATTTGAAGAATACTGGTACCTCTTCTATGTTTCTAGTGATGTTGATAAGGAAAATGGGAAGGTTTTGGCCAAGTTTTAATGCTCAATATGGTGTGAATGGGGAGAGGGAGGAGGTGCCTTTTTATAAGAGTGGAGAGGGACACTTTTGGAAATCTCAAAAACATTAATTTATAATTATAGATAACCCCAAATAAATACATACAAAATGACTCAAATTAAAATATGAGAAGATAAAAGGTTTTAATCTCTTAAATTAATAAAATTTATACCCGTATTGTTATAAATTTAAACCTTATCATTTGGATTTATCCTTATTTAATCTATTTAATTTTATTTGTGGTAACAATATTCTAAATTTTAAATGGTTTTAAATATTTACATATGTGTTGTTAATTTCCAAATAATTGGATTATTTAGGACATTATAGACCATATAATTTTCAATTTTTAATTTTTACATATTTTTGTCAGTTTTAAACAAATTAATAATATTAAATCTTTATAAAATATCAAAAGTGTCAATTTTGACACTATTCATTCATTTCAATTTAAAAAAAGTCCACAAGAAATATGTATTCAAAAAAATTATTAAATAGAATTTTATCATATCATATTCATCTATAAAATTCGTGGATCACATTAATATGTTCATATAATAGTTATTTTAATATTTTTAATACTATTTATTTGATATTTCTCTTTATAAAATAATCACTACACCATTTTTTCATAATTATTTAATATACTTATTTGATGCATAAAAATTAAAATAAAAATTATATGATTAATATAAATATAATAGACTTAATTATAATAATTTTATTGGAAATTATCTTCTTAAACACACAATATTGAAAATGTTATATTTATTAAACTTGGAAGGTGACAACTTTGACATCATTTAAAATAAAATAATATAAGTGTCATAATCACTTTTATAAGGCTCTAAATAGACCACAAGTAGACCCTTTGATGATTATTGTTTATATATACTCTAAAAATAAGTTTTGGTCAAGTTATTGGGCCTTTAATGGGTAATATTATTTTAATGAAAATAATATTATTGATTTTTCAGTATATAAATAATTAATGCATCATTAATGTATAAGCTATTAAGGTAATTATATATTTCTTAAAAATTATAAATAAATTACCATGATAAAGAAGAAAAATTTATATTTAAAATGAGTATTTATAATCAAATGTAAATTCTTTATAACCTTATATTAAAAATAATTTATTTTTTTATGTTTGAGTGAGACATATTTCACATTCCTTTAAATAAAATAAATTAAATGTCTCAATATCATTCAAGTGGGTTCCAATAGATACCATATAGACCCAAGTATATTTTATGAAGAAATATAATAATCAAATTATATTAAGAGAAGTGTCAGGGTGATTTCATAAAATTATTTTTACCCTTAATTACCTGATTTACCATTAATTGAGTTATATAAAATTTGTCGTAGTCACTATTCAAAATGTCTAAAAATAAAAGTATCCTATTAACATAATTTGGAGACACTGATTCCAAATATGGAATACATTTTTCCAAATTCAAGACACAAAAGTTTCTATAATTAATTTTAAATTATTCTTATTGTAAAAAAAACTGGTTTTTGTATAAAACATTGTAAAAGATTGAAATGTTTTTAACTATAAATTCCATTTAAAATTAATGATAATGAAATAAATTATATTAAATAATAAAAATAATTTATATTTATAATTTCAAATAATTCTATATTATAATTTCACCATAAAAATTATCTCGATGAAAAAGTTGTTTTTATGTAAAATTTAGCGTATTTTTACTATTGATCAAAATATGAAAGTTATAAGAAATGTATGACACATTTATCAAAAGAAAATTTTTATATACTGATTAAAAATAGTTTTTATATTTCGTAAAATTGAACTTATTAATGTTTCAAAAACTATATTTTAAATGGGTTCACCATCAAAAGGCGGAAAAGCTGCGTTTTTTGAAAAATACTTATTTTTTCCGAAAAATTGATATTTTTCTCACACAATGTTCTAGAAAATGTGTAAGATGAATCATATATTTATAAAATTAATAAAATTATTTAATAATACTAATAAAGTATAGTTTTTTATAACATAATAATATATCATTATTTAGTGAAACTCGGTATTGTGTACAAAGCAAGCTATCGAGAAAATCCGCTCTTACGTGTAATACAAGCCCAGTTAGTGTTGCGTGTAGTGAATGATTCCTTCAGTTTTTTGTATATCATAATCCAAAAATAGTTCATTTATACATTGAATTAAATATATAATAATTTTTGTGTGAGATGAATTCTATCAAAAGAACTTGAAATTGTGTGCACCACAAGCCAAGTATATTTTTGTGTATACTTCAAGCTAATACAGTGGTGTGTATAGACCACACTAATATTGGTGTAGCATAAAATTGTAGACATTAAAAAAATTAGAAATAATATATCTAATAAAATATCAGTGTATTACAAGAAATCCATGATATCCATCACATTCTTAGGCTTCTCCAAGGATACTACATCACTGTCATTTTTAGGGTCAACAGGTACTCCTGATTATAAAATAATATGACATAGGATGTAGACATTGTTGATCTAGATGTCGCATTTAGCAAACTTGGCAGAAAGATGATTCTCCCTCAATGTACTCAGAATGATCTCAATATGTTTTTCACAGTTATTACGATTGTGTGGAGACACCAAGATGTCATCCACATGTACCATGATAATAGAGTTCATAAAGGGATGGAAACCCAATTCATAAAAGTCATGAAAATAGAAGGAGTGTTTTTAGGACCGAACAACATAAAAAGATACTCACACAGACCATACCTACTATAGAATGTTGTATGAGGTATGTCGGATGGTCTGACTCACACCTGATGATAACCTGTTATCAGTTCACTCTTAGAGAACACATTTTCTCCTCAAATCTTGTCAAATAGAGAATCTATTCGAGGAAGTGGATACCAGTTCTTGACCGTAAGCTAGTTTAAGCATCTTTAATCCATGCCTAAATGAAGGTTTCTATCCACCTTCTTAACAAAAACCACATGTGAACCCCGAGATGATGTATTGGGACATATAAATTCTTTGGCCTCTAAGTCCCCTATTTGCTACATGAGCTCCTGATGCTCATTCGTTTTCATCCTGTATGGAAGAATAGAAAATAGAGCTACTCCGGGAACAAGCTATATTGTAAACTCTACCTCTCTTTTAAGAGGTAATCCAGAGAAGTCATCATGAAATAATTCCATGAAATGTTCAACTAATGGACAGAAATAATTTTGAAGAAAACCCAGATTCTCCATGAAAAGATTTGAAATTTGGAAGGTCACTCCACCTATCCCATGATTCATCGGTCTCGCACTCCCAGCCGGGACATCCTACTCTCCATTGAAAAGATAATTGTTTCCTTCTGGTGATGTAAAAAACCCTTTGGAAAGAACATAATACAAATGTGTGATAGTGGATCAACCAATCAATCCAAATATTGAAATTGAATCTTTAAATCTCCAGATCAAAGATATTCCACAAGAAAAGGTAACGTCCTACATCAAGGGGATAGTCTATGCATAGGCATATGCCCTCCATCTGTATTCCCAACAGTGTATCGAGGGTTATTACACTATATAGATATTATATCTCTAGTCCGAGACATTCCCTTATAGGTACATAAATAAATTATTTTTATTCACCTAAATCAATAAATTAAGAGAAAATAGTAGAGGATACTAGAATATTACCTCGTACTATAGATTGTCATATAGCCTAATCCACAGTTATTGACTGTAAGGCATGAAACAGACCTGATCCACTACCCTATGTAACAGGTGGACTGCAATGATCATGAATACTCTGCTAGTGCTTTTGGATGTCAGATATCAGACTACCATGGCCACGAACTCCTCCTCGGCTAGACCTGTCGGTGCTACTCCAACTCCCCACAAGACATGGGGAAAAAGAACTCGCTCTGGAAGGTGGAGCTGAAGTTGATCGTTTTCTACTCGAAGCTAGTGGAAGGGTCCTACAAAAGAGGTGACGATGACCCATACGACCACATGAATGGAAATCCACATGGTCTCTATCACATGGGGGATTCTTATTCCCTATATTTCCACACAATTGACACACTATAGAGCTATCAAATTGGATACTTTGGATTCCACTATCCTGAGGATAATCCTCAACGAGACGTTTCACGACATAGGAAGAACTACTGGTCTGATGCGACACTGATCCTTTAAATCCAGTACCTGCTCTATCCCTTTCGTTAGTCGTAGTGATATGGTCCTAATCAACTATTGCATAAAATGTAAGAATGATAAAGGCATTCACCTGAGTTAATATTACCTAACTGGATCCTCTCCTCAAATCTTCTAGCATGTGAAAGCTCATCACCGGCTAGAATCCTTGCAAGGCATGGTAAATTAGTGAAACGTGATGAATATTCCATAACTGACATAGCACCCTAATCATGGTTCAAGATATCTTGGGATCTATCATCTCTTAGTGATTGTTGAACAAACTGATCCTTGAAGGAAGTCTAGAAGTCAGCAAATAACATTCCCTAATGATGTCCGGCCTGGGTAACGATGTCCCGAAAATGCTCTACTGAATCTAGAAGCATAAATTTATAAGGTTTGACTCTCCACTCTGAAGGTATTTACAGATGCTCAATGATAGACACCCTTACCTCTAGGCAAAACTCAGTAGTCTGAGATCTATCATCCCTAGAAAAAGTAGGAGGATGCTGCTACTGGAACATGATGGTCAGATCATTTATCATAGGTGCATCATGTGAAGCACCAACCATGGAATATATAATATATAGGAAACTATAAAATACTTGGTAATCAGTTCCCAAATTAGGTAAAGCAGAAGATGCCTCAAGTGTAACTCCTATATGTTTGACTAGCGGCTCATGGTCCACCACATCTGGAGCATTGACAACAACCCCCTCCCCCCTTTGGACAAACAACATGAGGATGTTGTGGTGGAATTGGTATAAAAATTCTAGGAACACACCTTCGAAAAAGATTATATGTAACTATAGATCATTTCTAGTATAAAAATTTCGTAATAAAACTCACTACCCAAGGCATACTAGCCAAACTACTAACATATACAGAAGGGTATCATTTAGTGCTCAAGTTTATGGTTTATGACATTTTGTAGTTAGTTCTTATGTTCACCCCTTTACCATTAATAATCATGACATGGCAGAATAAGGATGTGGAACCAAATAATTTTTATTTGAGGATTCATTTTATAAAGGCTAGTTATAGAGACCCGAAGCTTGATGTACACTGACATTACATTACATTTGCGGAATACTTAGTACAAAACAAAAACACACACACAAGGATCGTAATAGTTTAGTGTCTTTGGAAACTCGGAATATAATCTTCTAATCCTGGTGAATGATCTTCAACATCTCCCATAAAGATCTTGCTTTTTTTATTCCTAAAACCTTTCCTTATATCATGGGGAAAAGAAAACATGAAAGGGTGAGCTCAAATGCTCAGTAAGGGTAAACAAAAGAAATATCAATCACATCATATACATAAGCACATAAATTTTGGAAATCTTAACCTCTAAAAGAGATCATAATTTCATAACCTGGAATAACTCATGGCAGTGAAATGTAATAACAATAATCATAACATAAAACATTAAACTTTGTGGAATACACACATAATCATAGAGAATCATTTCTTGTTAGTCAAGACTCATTGCCAAGACTATCTTAGTGGACAAAGTACCTTTCTGAACCGAGTCAGCCTCGTTTCAGTCCTGTTTCACTGAACCGGTATAACCTACCAATCCATCCATGTCTATCTCATGAGATATAAAATCTTTACCCAATGAATTGGATGGAGATATAGGTCCCACCCATCTCATAATGATACCATTATTATGTGTGCCATAAAATCATAAATCATACATCATTGCATAACCCATGTAATAAAAATGGGAATCTTTAAACATCGTGACAACATAAAACAATTCATATAAGATAAAAGATTTCATAAAAATATTTCCATCACAACATAATCAAATCCATGTAATAATATGGATAGAAACAGAACCCTTTATTATCTTAGATGGAAAATAATTTTGATAAAACACTTGAACTTCATTCTTGAGGAAAATATACTTTCTACTTCAAAAACAATTTTCCTTTCTTAACATGTCTTACAATTTTAAAATAAAAGAAGTTGATTAAAAATAAACTAGAAAACCTGTAAAGGAATCATCTTGGAAATAATGTTTTAAAAATCCATTCATGCTGTGTAAGTTAAAAAAACATTCTTCGTACTTTTTTTTCGGAAAAGTCAAAAAGTACCTCATACGAAAAACGACAAAAGATTACTTTCATATCTTTTACTAAAAACTCACTGAAGGGTAAAATTGGATTTAAAAAATTGTAGGTGGATGGAAAAAATATTACATATTTAGGAAAAATGGATGTGGATGATAAAATACACCCCAGTAAATACCAAAGTATAAACAATCTCGGATAAAAATGAGATTGTGATATTTCCCTTACCTTAAGTCTGATTTGCTTCGTAAGTGTCCGAACCTCCTGTATAATGATTTAAATAATGTCATTAACTTATTACAGAATCATATTCATTGTTATGATATCATATATGGTTCACTTATGACTTTATATTACCCGTTCTTTTGTAAATTCCATGTTAAAGAAGCGTTTTGGGTAAAATCGTTTCATTTATCGTAGGTGTTTGGACTTTTTGTTCTTGACATTATTATTACTTATATCATGATTTACTTACTTCCAGAATATAAAACATGATTTATATATCATATATATTCAGTATATATATATATAATAAATATATAAATGAAATGAAACACACCGTTCATGGAGACGGTAGTCCGTACGTACGCATGAACACTGTTTTCGTTTCCTTATTGAATTGAGTGGAATTAAGTATATGACATACATATATATACAAATAAATCCAGTAGCATTATAATGTCATATATTTCATTATTATTTCTTATATATACTTTATAATGATTCTTAAATGGTTAACATGGAGAATGAATCTCATCGCGTCGTGGAGACGGTAGTCCGTACGTACGCACGAGCGATGATATCATTTCCATAATTATTGAATTGAATTGGAGTGGATGATACAATATATCAGAATCATTATGATGTTATAATAACTATGTATAGTTAATCTTTACACCATAATACCCATCCATGTAAGGTGTTGGTGGAAAAGCAGATTACACCATGGCGTGGAGACGGTATTCCGTACGTACGCACGTGCGGTGATTTTGTTTTCCGTAGGATGGATAGATGGTGAAATAGGGTTGTTTAATACTTATAATAATGTATCCGTATAGGAGTGATACTGATGTTATTACTTCATAATGGAACAACCTAAGAAGAAGAAGTGGAAGAAGAAATAAAGTTGAAAGATTCGGTAACGGAAATTACCTCTTCTTTGAAGCGCCTCTTTGAGACCTCCTCTTAGGGCACTAAAATTGGTCTTTGAGGAAGACCAGAACCTCTAGGATGTTTCTAGGGAAGTGGAGAGGATAATTTGGCAGGGTTTGGCCGAGCTTGAAGGCTCAAAGTTGTGTGAGGAAGAGAGGGAGGAGGTGCCCTTTTATGAGGGAGGAGAGGGGCACCTTTGGAATAACTAAAAATATTATTTTATTATAAAGTAAAGTTCTGTTTTAAATAGCTCCAAATCTATTTATTTCGAGGCTAAGGTGGGGATGGGTCTAAATCATCTCATCCTATAGAATTTAGACAAGTTTAGGTTCCTATTTTAACCTTATCATTTAGAATTAACATTAAGTTAAATAATTTTACTTTTACCGTGTCTTCTTGTGTTCTTACACTATAAGGTTAATAAACTTACTATAAGAATCCAAAAGAACCCCAAATTGTTTATTATTAATATATATAACCTTATCTAAGTATGTTGGCCTAACCATAGATTTTTAGGAATAAAATAACAATTAATAATATAATATTTGTTTTAAAAACTATTTTATGTCAACTTTCACACTATTTATTAATTGATTTTTGTGAAAATCATAAAAGAATTATAGGTTCGAAAATAGATAATTAAATCAATACTAACATGTCATAGTAACCTTGAAAATTAGTGGAATTCATAAAAAGTCTCAAATTAACTTTATTTGGGCATTTATAACATCAATTATGTTAATAGTTTCTTAAAAAGGTAATTACTGCATCATCGTTGTGTCATAAATAAATTAAATTATTTGAAGTATAAAAATTACAAATAAAATACCATTATATAGGAAATAATTTTATATTTCTAATGAATATTTATAGTCGAAATTATATTATTCATAACCCTATATTAAAAACGTTTTAGTAAATAAACTTTGATTTTAATTCTTTTAACACTTCTTTGAATTAAATAATAATAAATGTACTAATCTAATCCAAGTGGGCCTAAATGATAAAATTTTACCCTTAAGGTTGTTTTCGGTCGATATACACTTGTCCAATAATATTAGGACATGTGTTAGGGTAATATGAATATCATTTTTACCCTTAATTACCCTATTTACTTTTAACCGTGGTAAATAAAAGTAAAAAGTTACTATTCACCAAAAATTATTTTCATCTCATTGAACCACATTTAACATAATGACATCAACCGTGTCTCTCGGATTTTTGAAATTCCATTCACAGAAGCTGTAAAATTACGATTTATGAAAAAAATAATTTTTTTAACTACCACTTTGTAGTTTCACTATTCATCAAAAATTGAAGTTTTTCAGAAAAATGCCAAAATTTCACCCTAAGCTATAATTGATATTCCGAATTCAAAAATGATTTAGATTTTACAATATTCCCAACATATAAGTTGCATTAATTAATTTTATAATTAATTTCCGCTGTCACAACAAATAGCGTGTTTTTAAGAGATAATAACTATCAAAAGATTAACACTTGTTTATGTCTGGTGTAAATGTGAAATTACATCCAATGACCAACATTGTATTGAATTGTAAAAATATATTCTAAATATACTTTAAAACCACTCAAATTAATAGTTTATCACTATTAATTATTTCGATTAAAAAATTTGTTTTTAATTAAAATTTAGTAATTTTCACTATTCATCAGAATATGAAAGTTATCCGAAAAGTACCAAAATTTCACCTTAGGCTAAATTCGATACTCTGAATCCAAAAATGAAGCCCATTTTGAGAGATAAAATTTCTAAGATTTTAAAAGGTAGTTATTACTATTCATAACTGCTAGTTTTAATAATATTTTAATAGCATATCGTTGTTTAGTGAAACTCGGTATTGCGTAATACACATGCTATCGAGGAAAGTCGTGATTGCGTGTAATACCAGGAAATTCAAGGATGTGTGTTGTTCAAGCTCCTTTTGGTGTAGCGTACAACACAAGAAATTAATGAAATTAAAAAGAATATTTTTCATAAAATCTCGAGGTGTTGCATTCTACCCCCCTTAAAATGAATTTCGCCCCTGAAATTCGTCGGGGTTATAAATGGTTTTCTACTTGAAAGTTTCTTTAATAGAAACCCACATCGTAAAAAGGAATACCAAAACCAATCTTTAAAAACAAAATTATGAAACGTAACGATTACCCAAATAAACTAATCACTGGGTTTCCACATAGGTGAAAATATGGATATAGAAGAAAAATATAACCATCATGTTCTGATAGAGAGTGGTAGAGAACATGGCTATGGAAAAGCCAACAATCACAAATCCATAAATTTGTGACGATCTAAGGTACCATCTGATTAATCAGATATAAGATCACTAGGACAACATTTTTGGTTTTCACGATCGTTTCCCTAAAGTTGAAGAATTTCAATTAGAATAAATACTTACTTTATTTTGGTACAATCTCACTGTTGTTCATGCCTTAAACAATTTCCACTTAATCTCTTAAATAAATGAAGTTGAATTTGTTATTCGTGAAGTGTTAGAAGATCATGTGATAGAATGACGGGTCATTCCATCTCTTTCAAACGAAAGGTTAGAAAAAGTTATAAGTCCATATTATGGTTAATCGTATATGGTTCCAAAAATGAACTTATAATTCATATATCATACTGATTAATAAAATAAAACTAGTTTCTACTAACCAGGGACTTCCTGTAGGCCAGTGGTAGGCGATAAAGGCCAGTCGCACTTCGGTTGTGGGTTCGATTTCCAAAGCCTTGTCCGACGCGATGGGTTGTCGCCCGTCCTGGAGGTTGTCCTTTTTCTAAAACTATATTACTATAACATCCCATCAATAATATCAAAAAAACTTCTATCCTTAAACAATACTAACTTATGTCCAACATAATCCATTCCAATCTTTAGGCTTATCCATAATACTGCAGTCCACTCTCATAACATAGTGAAAATGATTACCATAGATTTAACACCATCGTCGATACCCATATATCATAAGATATGTCTTTTTGGTCACATTCCAAACATTCAAAGTCCTTAATCATGTATTATCTTGAATACCCATTGAACCTTAGTGAAAACATGAATGCAGTTAAAAGTTAACACCTTCCACATACCAAAATCCTCAAAATTCTATATACTCAAACCATGATATCACTTATTCCTTATATCAGTCATGGGCTCATGAATACTATCAAACATTTAATTTTCTCTTTATCCCTTAATTATGAGCATATCATCTACATTCCAAAAATATCTAAATAACATTCCATTGTTACTAGTACCATTCAACATATACTTTCAAATACTTTTAGGAAAAACAATAGTGTAACAATCCTTAGATGATTCTTTATTCTATAGTACCATTAACTATACAACATAGGTCTTGATAAACATACAATCATTCCACTACCTTCTAAAATAACCGACTGAGCTTCAACACTTATTTCAGCTCATATATCATTTGTAGTATCCTCATCATCATCCACATAAATACTACCCATATGACCATGCTGATTCTCTTCATTAGATTTTCCATTAGGGAATTGGTTTGTATAATGCCCGTGCATTCCACATTTAAAACATCTAATCATTGTTAATGTCGTTGCAATACCATTATCCTTGTCCATGGTGTTAACTAAACCTTTCCCTTTGCACTTACTGGCTTTGTGTCCTTCTTTTCCACAACCAAAGCATCTTCCAGTTCCTGTGAAACAATCTCCCTGATGCCTCTTCCCACACGATTTACATGAGGGAAATTGAACTTTCTTTCCTTTATGATCATCATGAAACTCCATCTTTCTCTTATTAGCCGAGTCAGGAAACTTACAAAATTTTACTTTATTAATCATATTATGAGATTGCTGATTCGGAATAATAATGATGTTTGGACTTCCAAATCCCATTTCATTATGATGAATATCATTCCATTGTCCATCATATCCTCCATTATCGTGAATCATCTTGTTTCCATCCATTTTCTAAAACACAAAAAAGAATAGTGTGAGAGGAAAAAATCATGATAGGGAAAACAACATAATAAAGGTGGAGTATCCTCAATATCTAACATCTTAGGTTAAATTCTATGATCATTACCGTAGTTCTTGGACTGTATCCTATACGTATACTTATCCTTAGGGACATCCCTAGACATACCTTATAAATATCTCTTGGGATCTCACTAAAGTTCATGCATCCTAGTTTCCAAAGGTTGACTAAACCTTTCCTCTGATACCAACTGTAGCAGTCTGGAATTACATCCAGTGGACTATAATTGATACCTATCAGGGCACTCCATGGGCGGCTACACCCCCTGGGTGGGACACACTGCCATCCCCAGTGGCAACCATTTTCACATGAAGCCCTTGGGCGGAGAGCCATGCTTCGTCCAACGCTCGCATGTGAGAGTTCCCAAGGATCAGATACATTCCTACCTCCTTTTCCTCTGATACCAACTGTAGAGACCTGAATCTTGACGTACATTGACATTACATTACATTTGCATAATACTTAGTACATAAAAAAACACACACACAAGGATCGTAATAGTTTAGTGTCTTTGGAAACTCGGAATATAATCTTCTAATCCTGGTGAAAGATCTTCAACATCTCCCATAAAGATCTTCCTTTTTTTATACCTAAAACCTTTCCTTATATCCTGGAGAAAAGAAAACATGAAAGGGTGAGCTCAAATGCTCAGTAAGGGTAAACAAAATAAATATCAATCACATCATATACATAAGCACATAACTTTTGGAAATCTCAACCTGTAAAAGAGATCATAATTTCATAACCAAAAATAACTCATGGCAGTGAAATGTAATCACAATAATCATAACATAAAACATTAAACTTTGTGTCATACACACATAATCATAGAGAATCTTTTCTTTTTAGTCAACACTCATTTCCAAGACTATCTTAGTGGACAAAGTCCCTTTCTGAACCGAGTCACCCTCGTTTCAGTCCTGTTTCACTGAACCGGTATAACCTACAATTCCAGCCATGTCTATCTCATGAGATATAAAATATTTACCCAATGCATTGGATGGAGATATAGGTCCCACCCATCTCATAATGATACCATTCTTATGTGTGCCACAAAATCATAAATCATACATCATTGCATAACCCATGTAATAAAAATGGGAATCTTTAAACATCGTGACATCATAAAACAATTCATATAAGATAAAAGATTTCATAAAAATATTTCCATCACAACATAATCAAATCCATGTAATAATAGGTATAGAAACAGAACCCTTTATTATCTTATATGGAAAATAATTTTGATAAAACACTTGAACTTCATTCTTGAGGAAAATATCCTTTCTACTTCAAAAACAATTTTCCTTTCTTAACATGTCATACAATTTTAAAATAAAAGAAGTTGATTAAAAGTAAACTTGAAAACTTGTAAAGGAAGCATCTTTGAAATAATGTTTTAAAAATCCATTCATGCTGTATAAGTTAAAAAAACATTTTTCGTACTTTTTGTCGGAAAAGTCAAAAAGTACCTCGTACGAAAAACGACAAAAGATTCCTTTCATATCTATTACAAAAAACTCACCGAAAGGTAAAATGGGATTTAAAAAATTGTAGGTGGATGGAAAAAATATTACATATTTATGAAAAATGGATGTGGATGATAAAATACACCCTAGTAAATACCAAAGTATAAACAATCTCGGATAAAAATGAGATTGTGACATTTCCCTTACCTTAAGTCTGATTTTCTTCGTAAGTGTCCGAACCTCCTGTATAATGATTTAAATAATGTCATTAACTTATTAAAGAATCATATTTATTGTTATGATGTCATATATGGTTCACTTTTGACTTTATATTACCCGTTCTTTTGTAAATTCCATGTTAAAGAAGCGTTTTGGGTAAAATGGTTTCATTTATCGTAGGTGTTTGGACTTGTTGTTCTTGACATTATTATTACTTATATAATGATTTACTTACTTCAAGAATATAAAACATGATTTATATATCATATATATTCAGTATATATATATATAATAAATATATAAATGAAATGAAACACACTGTTCATGGAGACGGTAGTCCGTACGTACACATGAACGCTGTTTTCGTTTCCTTATTGAATTGAGTGGAATTAAGTAGATGACATACATATATATACACATAATTCCAGTAGCTTTATAATGTCATATATTTCATTATTATTGCTTATATATACTTTATAATCATTCTTAAATGGTTAACATGGAGAATGAATCTCATCGCATCGTGGAGACGGTAGTCCGTACGTACGCACGAGCGATGATATCATTTCCATAATTTTTGAATTGAATTGGAGTGGATGATACAATATATAAGAATCATTATGATGTTATAATAACAATGTATAGTTATTATTTACACCATAATACCCATCCATGTAAGGTGTTGGTGGAAAAACATATTACACCACAGCGTGGAGACGGTATTCCGTACGTACGCACGTGCGGTGATTTTGTTTTCCGTAGGATGGATAGATGGTGAAATAGGGTTGTTTCATACTTATAATAAAATATCAGTATAGGATTGATACTGATGATATTACTTCATAATGAAACAACCTAAGAAGAACAAGTGGAAGAAAAAATAAAGTTGAAAGAATTGGTAACAGAAATTACCTCTTCTTTGAAGCGCCTCTTTGAGACCTCCTCTTAGGGCACTAAAATTTGTCTTTGAGGAAGACCAGAACCTCTAGGATGTTTCTAGAGAAGTGTAGAGGATAATTTGTCATGGGTTGGCGGAGCTTCAAGGCTCAAAGTTGTGTGAGGAAGAGAGGGAGGAGGTGCCCTTTTATAAGGGAGGAGAGGGGCACCTTTGGAATAACTAAAAATATTATTTTATTATAAAGTCAAGTTCGGTTTTAAATAGATCCAAATCGATTTATTTAGAGGCTAAGTTGGGGATGGGTCGAAATACTCTCATCCAATAGAATTTAGACAAGTTTAGGTTCCTATTTTAACCTTATCATTTAGAATTAACATTATGTTAAATAATTTTACTTTTATCGTGTCTTCTTGTGTTCTTACACTATAAGGTTAATAAAATTACTATAAGAATCCAAACGAACACCAAATTGTTTATTATTAATATATATAATCATATATAAGTCATTTGGCCAAACCATAGATTTTTAGGAATAAAATAACAATTAATAATATAATATTTGTTTTAAAAACTATTTTATGTCAATTTTGACACTATTTAGTAATTGATTTTTGTGAAAATCATAACAGAATGATAATTTCGAAAAGAGTTAATTAAACCAATAATAACATGTAATAATAACCTAGAAAATTAGTGTAATTCATAAAAAGTCTCATATTTACTTTATTTGGGCATTTATAACATCAATTATGTAAATATTTTCTTAAAAAGGCAATTACAGCATCATCGTTGTGTCATAAATAAATTAAATTATTTAAAGTATAAAAATTACTAATAAAATAAAATTATGTAGGAAATAACATTATCTTTCTAATGAATATTTATAGTCGAAATTATATTATGTATAACCCTATATTAAAAATGTTTTAGTAAATAAACATTGATTTTAACTCTTTTAACTCTTCTTTGAATTAAATAATAATAAATGTCCTAATCTAATCCAAGTGGGCCTAAATGATAATATTTTACCCTTAAGGTTGTTTTTGGTCGAGATACACTTGTCCAATAGTATTAGGACATGTGTTAGGGTAATATTAATATCATTTTTACCCTTAATTACCCTATTTACTTTTAACCGTGGTAAATAAAAGTAAAAAGTTACTATTCACCAAAAATTATTTTCATCTCATTGAACCACATTTTACTTACTGACATCAATTGTGTCTCTCGGATTTTTGAAATTCCATTCACAGAAGCGGTAAAATTAAGATTTATGAAAAAAATAATTTTTTTAACTACCACTTAGTAGTTTCACTATTCATCAAAAATTGAAGTTTTTCAGAAAAATGCCAAAATTTCACCCTAAGATATATTTGATATTCCGAATTCAAAAATGATTTCTATTTTACAAAATTCCCAACATATAAGTTGTATTAATTAATTTTATAATTAATTTCCGCTGTCCCAACAAATAGCGTGTTTTTAAGAGATAATAACTATCAAAAGATTAACACTTGTTTATGTCTGGTGTAAATGTGAAATTACATCCAATGACCAACATTGTATTGAATTGTAAAAATATATTCTAAATATACTTTAAAACCACTAAATTAATAGTTTATCACTATTAATTATTTCGATTAAAAATGTTGTTTTTAATTAAAATTTAGTAATTTTCACTATTCATCAGAATATGAAAGTTATCCAAAAAGTACCAAAATTTCACCTTAGGCTAAATTCGATACTCTGAATCCAAAAATGAAGTCCATTTTGAGAGATAAAATTTCTAAAATTTTAAAAGGTGGTTATTACTATTCATAACGGCTAGTTTTAATAATATTTTAATAGCATATCGTTGTTTAGTGAAACTCGGTATTGCGTACTACACATGCTATCGAGGAAGGTCGTGATTGCGTGTAATACAAGGAAAGTCAAGGATGCGTTTTGTGCAAGCTCCTTTTGGTGTAGCGTACAACACAAGACATTAATGAAATTAAAAAGAATATTTTTCATAAAATCTCGGGGTGTTACAATAGTCATTTCCAATGAATTAGTGTTCAAGAACCAATCACCAAAACCGACACCCATTTACTTAAATCATAATGTCTTGACTTGGTAAATTACTCATTCCTACCCATGACAGATCATACACCTCATGAATTGAGACATGAAATCACTCAATATAAGCCAAAGTAATAAAATTACAAGAAATTACCACAACATCACTCAACAATCACATGCATATCAAGTAATGAAAAGTACTGAAACACACCTATTTGGCATTGAAATATCAATGACATGTGAATTCTAAGTTCTTATGATGATTCCTATAGCAATAATCCGTTCCCTCATATTATCGGTCTAAGGATGAAATAAATTCCCAGAGAGTAATATTTAACAACACCACACAACATATGAGTCACCAAATAGTGAAATAATATCAACTGTAATAAGAAAAATATAACAACAATTGCATTATGGGTAACATGTCTTTTACCATGAACATGGGTTCGGATGCCCAATAATGGATTATGTCCAAGTCCCAAGAATTCTTATTCTCTAATCTATTATCTCAAAATAGTCAATTAATAAATGAAACCACCTATGGTCCCACTTTGTGATGACATGGACCCTGATTCCATTTAATGGGTGCCCCGAGCCCGGTGGGCCACATGGACTCAAATGCCAATTCCCGAACACCAGAGGCTGCCGACTATAAATGAGGGCCTGGGGTGTGTATTAGAGAAGACTATTCCTTCATTAGTAGAGTGTATAACAAAGGAAAAAATGTAATGGAATAGTATACAACAGAAGAAATATAATAAATAGTAGAGGAAAACTGATGCTATAGTCCAACAAGAATAAAAATAATTGTATCAACTGAAACAACGATGATGTAATGTCGTGTCACTAGAAAACTAGAAAGAATGGATATAAGAAAATAGTCATAAGACGCTCCACAAGGTATAAGAAAAAAATTTTACTCCAAGAATCAAGAGATCCTACTTAGTCGTCTACTATCAAACATCATCTTATCATCACACAATCAAGTATTGAAAGCGGCATACTTCCCTTTGTCAACACCCACAACCATGAAATCTACTATGGCTACCAAATGGCTCCAGGAGAGGGTGTGAGATAAATCCTAGTGGGCCACCACCAATGGTGTCTATAACAGCTTACCTGTGTAATTGAATATAGTAGTGTGCATGCATGAATATATAATGTAAAGCAAGTAGTACAATATAACTAAATAACAAAGTGACTGCTTAAACCCTTGTGTAGCCACCCAACCCCAATTACCCAGAGTCAGTGCATTATTACATGGAGTTGACATGATTACAAGGAATCATGTCATGAGTGACTGATTAGTATAGCATTCTTGGGAAATAGATTATATACATGAACATCACATTATGCATTAGAAAATAAAACACAACATAAATTCTCCTTTGATAATGCCATTAGTCCCTTATCTTTACCCAACTTATCAATCATAAAATACTTCTTCACATCTTGGAAAAAATAAAACATAGAAAGGGGTGAGCTCAAATGCTTAGTAAGGATAAAAATATACCAAAAACTATTATAAATAAGCATAAAAATTTTAGGCAATGCATTAGACTTAAACAAAAGCCTTTTAAACTTAAACTTCCGCATAATATGGAAAAGATAAAATCAAATAATTACATTTACTTACATGCATGGATATTAAACTATTCGAACAATCACATGTAATATCAATATCCACTTTCATAATGATGGAATTCATAATGCTGGAATTTAATTTCTGTGTCAAGACCTCATTCTAATACCTAGGGGCTAACTGTAACCAGACCCCAACTCATAGAGCCTCTGTAACTAGACTCCAACCCAAAGAGCCTCTGTAACCGGACTCCATCCTAGAGAGCCTCTATAACCAGACTCCAACCCAGAGATCCTCTTTAACCGGACTACAACCCAGAGAGCCTCTATAACTGGACTCCAACCTGAAGGGTCTACTGTAACCAGACCCCATCATGGAGGGCATTCTTCTAATGGTCCCCAACCGAGATCATACTAGTCCAATACATGCATAATATGAAGAGGATGTTATATATCATAAACATTCATATTAATACTAGCTTATGAAATGTCAATACTTTTACCATAAACCTTGAATGGAATAAAAATAACTCATCCATAGTCAAGCATATCACAAAACCTTAAATATAATAGGGAATATTTATATCATAATAAATCAACTTCAAACAAGTGTAAAATCTATCAATGGATGTCGAAATAGATGAAATCAAAACTATTTGAGAGAAATATCTCTTTCTATTTTGAAATCATTTAAGAGTAACATAATTATGAAGAAACCTTTATTTTGAAAATATTATTATAATATTGAAAGGGAAGCTTTGACGATGTTATAATGGCGGAAAACATCCTCACCCACCGTATATGTTATAAAAGACATTCATACAATAATTGTGTCGAAAAGGTTATAAACTACCTTGTTTGGAAAATGACAGAAATACTCTTTTCAAAAACATATAAGGCCAAATATGGAAATAAATGACTATAACTTATTTTATATTAAATATTAATTTTTTTAAAATAGATTTTAAGAAACATGGATGTGGATGAAAAAGAGGTTCTAGTTTATAATTATTTCTATACAACCTCGAATAATGAAGATATTGTAGAATTAACCCTTATCACGTTGTAATCAATTGAGTCATATGACCAAAAGTTAATAACCACCAAATAATTCATAGAATACCATGAAAATAAAAAGAATCATGACAATATATATCAAATGTCCGTACACAATACACCACATGCAATAAGTAGGAAACAATGGAAATATCACGGAATTAAAAGTGAGATAAGAAACCACTTACCTCGTGTCTGACATGACATGTTTGTTCCTTGTTCATCCTGAATAATAAACTTAAGTTAATTTATACTTTATTAAGAACCATTTTTTCATGTTTATAATTCCTTTTATATTACTTATTATCATGATATAAACATTATGTAATCATTTAAGTTAACAATGGTCAATTTGTCGATATTTGGTACTTGAGTAAAAAATGAACACCTTACAATTACAAGTTGTCTGTGTGGTCAGAGTCCATTATCTCCAGAATTATATTCAGGATTTAGATATCATAAATATCATATATATCCAATATATATAAGTATTTATAATAGTACATAACATTTGGAGACAAGAAATGAAATGCACTGTTCATAGAGAAGGTAAGTCGTACGTACGCATAAACGCAACTTTCATTTCTAATTCGTATCTTAATTTAATGAAAACAAAATGATACATAGTTATTTTATAATTCCAATATAATATCATATATAATTTCAATATCTCCATCCTTTATATGTCCCACTTATAGTAAGAATGATTCGTATCACTTTGACGGGGGCGGTAGTCCGCACTTCCTCAAATGAAATTATCGTGTTTACTCAAAATGGAAATCATTAAGGTATTAATTAAATTAAAAATAAATAAGAATAAAGAAAAAATAAACAAAATATATATCATATATAAATACAGTTTCATAATAATTTCCACTATAAGAGGTGGTAGGAGATAATTGAACAGTCATCGTTTCGTGAGGCATTAGTTTTCCATCCACAGAAACAATATGTTCTTTACCCATTAGATAGAGGTGTGTGTAAGTGTAGTTTGAATCTTTCTCATAACAACATCCTAGTATATTTAGGATAATTTTTTTTATGAAATAAAGTAATGAAAATATTTTTTGGGTTGGAAAAGTAAAATAAAAATAATAATTTAAGAGAAACAGTTACCATTAATTCGGGTAACTCCCTTTGGTCTGAACCAAAAGTACTTCTTGAAGTGTCTTCTACATAGGGTAAGGCTTCTAGGAGTAATAGAGGTATATTTATAGCTTATTTGTGTAGGGGTTGGATGATCCAAGGGGCTTGGGAGGTGTGAGGAATGGGTTATAAGTGAGGGATATTTAAAAGGGGGAGGAGGGGTTCTTTAAGAAAGTGTGAAAATATTATTTTATTATATAATGAATTTCGGTTTCTAATGGTCTGAAACTCCATAAGGTCAAAGTTAAGATGACACATGGTCGAAATAAATTCATTCAATAAGAATTAGACAGGTTTTAAATTTTATTTTAATATTTATAATCTTATTTATTTAAATCATTTACTAATGAGGTAAATACTGCATCATTTTTGTGTCATAAATAAATAAATTTATTTGATGTCTAAAAAAATAAAAAATCACCACGATGTAGGAAAAATGTTTAGATTTCCAAAGATTATTTATAGTTGAAAGGATAACTTATATAGCCCCATGTAAAAATCAATTTACAAATTTCCCAAAATCGACCCAAAGATGCCCATGGTTTGCCTTGACTAATCCAATAAGGTTATAACAAGGGTTAAGGTAATTTTGTATTATTATGATATTAATTTTACCTTGAATTATCCTATTTACCTTTAACCATAGAAAATAAATGTCAAAAGTTACAATTCACCAAAAATTATTTTTATCTTATCGGACCAAATTTTACTTACTAATAACAACCATGTATGTTGGATTTTCGAAATTCAATTCACAGAAGGGGTAAAATTTCATTTAAATGAAAAATCAGTTTGTTTAACTACTACTAAGTGGTTTCACTATTCATTAAAATCTGAAAATTTTCATAAAAATTCCAAAAATTCAGCCTAAGATATATTTAATATTCTGAATTATAAAATGATGTCTATTTTACCAAATTCAAAACATAGAAGTTTCATTAATTAATTTAAAATTAGTCCATGTTGTCAAAATAAATAGCGTGTTTTTAAGAAACAATATCTATCAAAAGATTGACCCTTGTTTATCTAGAATTTAATAGTGATATTAATTATAATGACCTAAATTATATTAAATGACAAAAATATAATCTAATTATAATTCCAAACTATTAAAATTCATAATTTAACACTATAAATTATTTCGATTAAAAAAGTTATTTTCAATTAATATTTAGTATTTTTTACTATTCACCAAAATATGAAAGTTATCAGAAAAATACCAAAAAATTTCAAAACTAATTTTTATGTCTTGGTTCTAAAGAAGAAGTTAATTTTTTCAAATTTAATATATAAAGAGTAATTATTGGATTTAAAAAGGGTTCTCCATTAAAAGGTGGTAAAATTGCACTTTCTGAAAAACACTTCTTTTATCTGAAAAAATTGAATTTGTTCTTATATTATGTCTAAGAAACACATAATATGTATGTTAAAATTATATAGATTATATAAAATTCAAAATTAATTTAATACTATCAATAACCATTTTTTGAACAGCTAGTTTGGTATGTCGTGGTGCGCTCGAACTCGGTGTTGCGTGTAGTGCACGTTATTGAATTACTTTGATGAGATAACATACAATGAAGTCTTAGGGTGTAACATTCTACCCTCCTTCATGAAATTTCATCCTCTCAATTTGATATTATTCTTCTAAAAAAATAGGTTGAAAATAGAAAATACCTTTGTGGAAAACTGACATCAGAAATAGGGTTAATAAAATTTAGTCTTATTAAGAGGGAAAGGGAAATGAAAAAGGAACCACCAAAATAGGGTTTAGAATAGGAGAAAATTGGTGGAAATTATAGGCACATAATTGGAGAAAAAAACATAAATATTCATTGGGAGTGATTGAGTCATCAATCACAAACAAGTGTAAAATTGAGGGCCTCAATTACATCAATATAAGATGATTTAGAATATCATCAGTTCAACAAAACCTAAGGTATTAGGAAAACCCATTTTTGGTTTTAATATCACAAACCTAAATTTTATGAATTAATTTCTTTATAGAATAATAATATATATATATACTTGACAAGTAGAGTTCCATCCTTTCACTAATATCTACCAAAAACTCATCTTTCACCCCCAAAGATAATAGAACTCAAAAATATTATATTTATCCATATACTATGAAAAAAACAAATTTATAAAAACAAAGGAATTCATTTAGTATAGTGGTAGGTCAAAAAGCCTTATCGTACTTTGGTTATGGGTTCGATTCCTATTGCTTTGTCTAATGCGATGGGTTATCGCCCGACCTACATGCTGTCCTTTTTTAAAAACTATAGTATTATAATATTCCAAAAATAATTTTAATAAATAATATCCCAAGTTATACTTAATAAATTCAAACCATTATAGCTATCCAAAATACTTATGTCCAAACTCATAGTCCAAAATTTATAAGAAAGGTAAATAAAATGAAGATCACTTTTTCCGCGTAATAACCTGTGAATATGTTCATCATGTATTCTTTTAAAGAAAGTTAACACCCTGAATTACCATAAAAACCATTTGATCACATTTATACTCCCTTATTCCTTATAGAATAGAAGATATAATCATTATATCCATTTTTTTAATATTCAAACAATGATGGAATAAACAAACCATTAATTAGTTCCAATTTAGTCATGAATATCCAATATATTTTGTCCAAATCAACCATCTCTTATTCCCAAATCACTACCTCAGTATCTGGATCATATTATGGTTTACCATTCCATCAACCATATATTTTCCAGAAAACATTAACCTGTTATTGTGTCACTTTTCTTGGTTCCACAAAATCTCAAGTCCTTAATGAAATAGTACTACAGTACAATTATTATATACTCCATAATTATTATAACTAGTACATCATTGAAACAATACTCAAATGACATAATTATTTAATATCAACATAAGAACACTAGCCATTAGTCTTCATCTGTGGTAATATCATAACTTGATTATTATCCAACAACATCATTTTTGGTATACTATGATGATTTGGATATTGATTTGACTAGTGTCTCAACTCCTTATAGATGAAGCATTGTACATTTGAAAGATTTTTCTTACCCTTGCAATAATGTACTTCGTGCCCTTTTTCTCCACACTTATAACAAACTCCCATTCCCTTCAAGCATTTACTAAGGTGATTCTTTCCACAGTTATGGCATATGGTAAATTTCCTATTTCACATGTTCCCATTATCCATCTTTCTCTCTTCCATCGTTTTCTTCTCTTGCTTCCCTTCAAATCCATAGGACTCAGAGAATTCATTACATATATTATTAACACATGATACTATTTCTTCATATGATAAGAATATGTGGGAGACTATTTCTATTTGAAATTATGGCTTAATACCATGAAAGATATGATGCTTATTAATCTTTCAATCATGCGTATTGTTGGAATTATCATTCCTTCTACTAGGTTCCATTTCTAAATAGTGGAATACACTAGGTCAATTTATGAATCACAATTAATAATTCCAAACTTGTAAAATACTTAACATAAATTGAACAGTTTGTGGATATAATCCACAATCGTAATGATTTTTTCATTAAGAATGTATTTACTCTTAAATCCTTCATAATGTCTTGTAATGAAAATGTGAACTATCTTAAACATATCCATCAGGATTGTCGTAACCAAGAGTGTATAAATTCACATTTTCATGCACTAGTTACCGTTTGAGTCTAGATCAAAGAGGTGTTTTCAGATTTTACCCCTAGGTACATTTGTTCCAGAGCTGCCTCTATTGGCACTTATCCAGAAATGAATGTATTGTTTGGAAAACTCACAAAATCAATACAGTTGTAAAATTATAGGAATTTATTATATACTAATCCTCAAATTATATCTTACAGTATTGTTCTCTAATCAGAGTTCATCTAAATCTATTTCTAAGGTTATTACTAAAATTCCTCTGATACTAACTATAACGCCCTGATCCCAGTTACCTAGAGTCTGTTGATTATTACATAGCATTGACATGATTACAAGGAATAATATCCCGAATGACCAATCAGTTTAGCAGTCTTGAGAATTAGATTACATACATGAACATTAAATTAAACATTACAAAATAAATCAAAACATAAATGATCCTTTGAGACCGCCATTAGTCCCTTAGCTTAACCCTATTTATTAATCATAAAATACTTCTTCACATCCTAGGAAAAATAAAACAATGAAATGGGTGAGCTCAGATGCTCAGTAAAGATAACAATATAGTGGAAACATTCATAAATAAGAATAAACATTTTAGTCAATGTATTAGACTAAAACAAAAACCTTTTAAACTTAAACTTCAGCATAATATGGAAAAGATAAAATTAAATAATTCCATTTACTTACTCGCATGGATAATCTACTAGTCGAACAATCACATTCAATATAAATAGCTACTTTCATAATGATGGAATTCATAATGTCGGAATTTAATTTCCGTGTCAAGGCCTCATGCCAGGACCAAGGGGATAACTATATCCAGACCCCAACCCAGAGAGCCTTTATAACCGAACTCCAACTTGGAGAGCCTTTTTAACTGGACTCCAACTCGGAGATCCTCTGTAACCGGATTCCAACCCATAGAGCCTCTCTAACCAGACTCCATCCTGGAGAGCCTCTGTAACCGAACCCAAACCCTAAGAGTCAACTGTAATCGGACCCCAACCCAGAGGGGTTACATTTAATGGTCCCCAACCTGGAACATACTAGTCTAACACATTCATCTTAAGAAGTGGTTGAAATATAACATAAACATTGGTGTTAAAACATGAATACGAAATGTCAATACTTTAACCATAAACCATGAATTCCATAAAAATAAATCATCCACACTCAAACATAAAACAAAACCATACATACATTATGGAAGAATTTTATCATAATAAATCAACTTCAAACAAGTGTAAAATCCATCGAAGGAGGTTGACATAGATGAAATCATAACTATTTGAGAGAAATAACTCTTTCAATTTGGAAATCATTTAAGAGCCACATAATTATAAAGAAAACATATATTTTGAAACTATATTTATAATCTTGAAAGGGAATCTTCGACTTTGTTATAATGGCAGAAATTATCCACACATGTCGTATAAGTTAAAAAATACAATCATACCTTAATTTTGTCAAAAAGGTTATAAAGTACCTTTTTCGAAAACAATGGAAATATTCCATTAAAACCATATAAGGTAAAAAAAGGAATAAATGACTATAAACCATTTTCTATTAAATAGTAAAAATGTTTTTAAATACATTTTAAGAAACCTGGATGTGGATGATAAAGAGTTCATAGTAGATAATTACGTATAAACAACCTCGGATAATGAAGAGATTGTAGAATTAGCCCTTACCACATTGTAATAAATTGTGTCATATGACCCAAAGTTAATACCCACTAAATCATACGCAAGACACCATGAATATAAATAGAATCATGATTATATATATCAAATGGTATTAAACAATAAACCACATGAAATAAGTAGCAATCAATGGAAATATCACAAAATTAAATGTTAGATAAGAAACCCCTTACCTCGTGTCCGACTTGACTTGTTTGTTCCTTGTTCTTAAGAATAATAAACTTAAGTTAATTTATAATAGATTAAGAACCCTTTTAGGTTATATTATTCATTTTATATTACTTATTACCATGTTATAAACAATATGTAATCATTTATGCTAATAATGGTCGTTTTTTCGTTATTTGGTACTTGAGTAAAAAATGAACACCTAATAATTACATGTTGTCCATGTCGTCAAGAGTCCATTATCTTCAGAATTATATTCAATATTTATATATCATATATATCATATATATCAAGTATATATGTGTATTTATAATAGTACATAACATTTTGAGATATGAAATGAAATTCACCGTTCATGAAGAAGGTAAGACATACGTACACATGAACGCTACTTTCATTTCTATTTCGTAGTTTAATTGAATTAAAAATTAATGATACATATTTATATTATAATTCCTGTATAATATCATATATTATTTCAATATATCCGTCCTTTATAAGTCCCACGTATCGTAAGAATGAGTCATATCACTTTGAGGGGGTAGTAGTCTGGACATCCTCAAATGAAATTATGACATTTACTCAAAATTGAAATCATAATGGTATTATTTAAATTAAAAATACATAAGCATAAAGAAAACATAAAAATAATATATATCATATATAAATACATTTTCATCATAATGGCCACCATAAAAGGTGGTAGGAGATAATTGAACAATCATCATTATTTGAGGTGTTAGTTTTCCATCCATGGAACTAGTATCTCCTTTACCCATTAGATAGAGTTGTATGTAAGTGTAGTTTGAATACTTCTCATAAAAACATCATAGTATATTGAGGATACTGGTGTTGTTATAAAATAATGGAATGAAATGATTATATGGGTTGGGGAAGTAAAATAAAAGAAAATAATTTAAGAGAAATTGTTACCTTGAATTCGGGTAACTCCCTTTGGTTTGAACCAAAAGGACTTCTTGAAGTGTGTTCTACCTGAGGTAAGGCTTCTAGAAGGAAGATATAGATATTTAGAGATTATTTGGTTATCGTTTGGTTAAGCCATGTGTCATGATCCATCCCCTGGTGCTCATGCTGTGACTACCCCTAGCCCACCTTCCATAGGCCTGGGGTTGGCGACTAGCACCAAAGGCGAAATTCCCAAAACTGGGAAGGCATTGCCTTTATAACCTATAAACACAGGTAACAGTGCACGAGCTAGAAAAAAAACACTAAGTAAAACTGTATAACAAAAGTGTTCTGAAAGTAAAAGTGGACGGAAATACATGCCCAACTGTAAAGTACGAGGAACTGGAAGTACAAATACAACTGATGTATGGACAAACAGCTGCTAGGTCATCCTCTAGAATTACTACCTGAAGGGTAGGTATAGATATCCTCCTCAGCACTCCACGTCTGTTGGTCTCTTCCATGTATCAAATTGTCATAGGTTCTACCTTCAGGTACCGTCCAGTCCTGGTACTCTCAGCCTTAGTCAGCGATGTTTGTCGTATGGATGCAACACAACGAGGTGCGGGCATAGCCCATGCAGGGGTGCGTATAACGATACTCTGTATGGATCCTGAGAAAATCAAGGTCTCACCAAATCCAACAAGGATAAACCAAAAATTATGAAATCAACAGATAACCCTACTTAGGTATATTCCCTTAAATATACCGATGTTATCAAGTAATCAATCTCAATCATGAAGAAAAAACACAAAAGTTTCTGACTTAGATCACGCAGGTATACAACTTTTGTAGAGAGTTAGAGATGATTAGATATAACCTCTAAATCACCTATTATGTCATACCCACGTAGGATCCTGGTATATAAATCAGAGCTGTCAATCCCACGTAAGATCCTGGAAAAGTAGTCAGAGCTGTCGAACCCATGTATGATCCTGGAATAGTTGTATGGGTAGTCGAACCCACGTAATATCCTAGAACAGTAGTCAGAGATATCGAACCCATGTAGGATCTTTGAACATTAGTCAGAGCTATCGAATCCACCTATGATCTTGGAATAGTATTCTGTCTTATCGAACCCTCGTAGGATCCCTTTACCACAATGCATCCAACCACAAGGTTCCTCCCATAGCATGCTTGATTCCAGGAGGGTCCGCTCCTCAAGCCATGTTTCTATACATCATGAAGTCCCATTTTGAAATATCCAAAAGATTCATCCTACCTTATGATACTCAATGCGACAGACGTCGTGTCAATCAGACACCTGTTCTGAGAGTTATAGGCATTTCTATTCCAAGGGCCCGGTTGGATTTACATTTGATCCAACCAAGTCGTACCCCAATTGTTTCAAAACCATGACTAGGTTATAAAAAAAGAACCATCTCTATCCATGGTTCTTGTCATCATAGACGGTTCGTCAATCGGACGCTCGTAGCTCACGTTACGGGCAAATGAGTGGAAATAGGTCAAAGCGGGTCCAGGTCCGGTCCGTCCAAGTCGGACCGACGCGGCCCGATCCAGCCCGATCTGGGTCCAAACTGGGGTCTGACCCCGTACATGGGTCTAACCCAGTCCGCAGGACAGACCTTGTCCATGGGGGCGGCCCGGACCACGTTGGGTCTGGCCCGCGCTGGGCTCGGCCCGCGCTAAGCTCAGCCCGTGCGGGGCCCGCGAGTAGTCATCGTGGGGTCCGCCCTTTCCGCATCCCGGAGGGCTGGGCCCCCTGGAATCCCAAATGACTTTTTCATTCCTATTTTTCAAAACTAGTGCCCCGTGGTGTCGGTCTGTGTCATGTGGGACCCACGAAGTAGGGTCCCACTGTTCCAAGAAGACTGAGCGGCCAGGCGCCTCCCGCGCGGTGTCGTTGTGTCGTGCCTCCTTTGGGGGCCGGCAGCACCGGCCGCCCATGCCACACCACCAAGTCCAAGGCCACGGCCTGCTCATCCATCGTGCGGCGCGCGCTGCGCTGAGCCTTCCCCGGCAACCTGACGGCCCGTGCCGCCGGTTCTTCTCGCAGCTAACCTTGTGTCGGCCGTCGTTGTCTCACCGCACCCCGTCAGCCACTGCCTGATGCTTTGGTGGCGCAGTTATTCTGCCTCAGCCCACACGTCTGGCTGAAGTGCTGGCCACCCTTCCCTTCCTCCCACCAGTGATTATCGTCGGTTCTGATCACCGACGAACCTTCCGCGGGTCACCGGACGATTTCCGTTGTGCCGATGCTCATTCCGAAAGTAGCCACACACTCCTTTGGACGTCACCATTGATCCCAAACAATTATTGGTGAAAATTTCACATCCCAAACTCATGTCATGTATAGTGTCGAATTCCACAAAGTAAGGCAGAGGGGTCGGTCCGTGTTCATTCTACCCACACCCTCTGCGTTAGAGTGATTTCGTGCGGCTTCATATAATAATCCTCGATGGAAAACGAAGAACGAGAAACAAAAAAAAAACAAAGTTCAAACTCCTACCTTTACTAGTTGTTCATTGCCAGAGTCGCGGGGAAGAAGATGTTGTTGTGATCGTTCGTTGCGTCCCCCGAACACTTCTAATCTCGAGATTGTACGTCGGTTTGTTGATAACGATGAGGAGGGAAGGTCGGTCGAAGATGTCCCATGAAGGTAGGAGTCTGTTGATGAAGGTCAAAGGAGATCATTCTTCATAGTCAAAGGCATTCTTCGTTGAGAGTGTCCTTCGTTGGCCAGAGATTTTCATCCTAAGCTCTCTGTTGTCCAAAGTTTCACCCAAAAACCAATGGCATGGAAAAATTATAATTTCTTATTAAATCATTGGCATAATATTCAAAATGGGTGAATTGAATTAGGTTGGCTCCACTTAATTAATGTGGAGGATTTGGAAAAAATTAAGTGTTGGGGAGTTGAAGAGGCTCCCCTAAACTTAATGGAAGGTAGAGGGTTTCTCCATATTAACGGGGAGTTTCAAGGGCGTTTAACCCTGGGTGGTCCCCACCAAAAAAACAAGAAGAGGAGGTTTAGACCTTAGGTGGGCCCCACCACCATAACCTCTCATGGGAGGTTAAGGTGAGGTGGTACCCACCTCCAACTTCCACATGGAGGTTTTTAACAAAAAAATAAAAATAAAGCTTCACATCTTTCTTATTATTTTATTCATTCACTAAAAACCCAAAAACTATCTTTCACCCTCAACCCACTATCGTCGAGGTGAAATTCTCCTTAAGCGAATATCAGTGCTATGAGTTCAACAGTGACCTCATATTTTAATTCCGAGCACCGGTTCAAATGTAATAAAAACCCGCTCGTACGTTTATGGAACGTACCTGAACAAAACAACAGAAATTGATTCTGGGAACACCGGGCCTCGGAATCATGCACCGTAAATTTTCACGGACTCGTAAAATTCACATTTAATTAAAAACCATTTACATGGAAATTACGGGTCTTTACACCAAAGGGCGTGAGAGGTGTGAGGAATGGGTTAGAAGTGAGGGATTTTTATAAGTGGGGGAGGGGTTCTTCAGGAAAGTGTCAAAATGTTATTTTATTATATAATGATTTTTTATTTCTAAAGGTATGAAACTCATTAAGGTCAAAGGTAAGATGACTCATGGCCGAAATAAATTCATCCAATAAGAATTTCATAGGTTTTTTATGTAATTTTAATATTTATAATCTTATTTATTTAAATCATTTATTAATGAGGTAAATACAACATCATTTTTGTGTCATAAATATTTTAATTTACTTGATGTCTAAAAATAATAACAATAAGCATTATGTATGAAAAAATTTTATATTACCAAATAATATTTATAGTCGAAAAGATAACTTATATAACCACACGTAAAAATCTATTTAAAAAAGTTATTTGTTTATTTCATTTTTGTCTCCACCTTATGTTAATTAAAATAAATTGTCATTATCACAATTTAGTGGCTCCATGATATCCCAAAATCGACCCAAATATGACCATGGTCGGCCATGACTCATCAAATAAGTATAAGAAAAGGTTAGAGATAATTTTTTATTATTAGGATATTCTTTTTACCTTGAATTATCTTATTTAACTTTAACCACAGTAAATAAAAGTCATAAGGTATTATTCAACAAAAATTATTTTTATATTATTGAACCACATTTTACATACTAATAACAACCATGTATGTTGTATTTTCAAAATTCAATTAACAGAAGCTGTAAAATTTCATGTAAATGAAAAATTCAGTTTTTTAAAAAAACTAATAAGTGGTTTCACTATTCATCAAAATTTGATGTTTTTCAGAAAAAGACCAAACATTCAGACTAAGATATATTTGATATTCTGAATTCAAAAATGATCTCTATTTTAGAAAATTCAAAACATAGAAGTTGAATTAATTAATTTAATATTAATTCCCATTGTCAAAACAAATAGTGTGTTTTTAAAAAACAATATCTATCAAAAGATTGATACTTGTTTACGTCCAATTTCAAAGTGAAATTCATTATAATGACATAAATTGCATTAAATGATAATAATCTAATCTAGTTATACTTCCAAACCAGTCAACTTCATAATTTAAGAATATAAATTATTTTGATTAAAAAATTGTTTTCAATTACAATTTAGTATTTATCACTATTCACCAAAATATGAAAGTTATTAGAAAAATACCAAAAATTTATCAAAACAAAATTTTTATGTCCAGATTCTAAAGAAGATATTTATTTTGTCAAATTGAATATTTAAATGTGTCAATTATTGGATTTAAACCAGGTTCTTCATTAAAAGGCGGTAAAATTGTTTTTTCTAAAAAATACTTCCTTTATCTAAAAATTTAAATTTTGTTCTTATATAATGTCTAAGAAACACATAATATGGATGTTAAAATTATATGGAGTATATAAAATTTCACGACCCGTCCTTGGGGCCTGTGTCGTGACTACTCCATGCCCGCCTTCCATTGGCCATGGGCTAAAACTAGCACGAAAGGCGTAATCCTGATAAAAAGGGAAGGCATTTCCTATTAACCTGGACCACACAAACACAGTCTGAACACAAGAAGTAGAGGAAATAAGAACTAAAATATAAAATTATGGTGTGCTGAAAGTAATTGGGCAAGTATTCAAACCCAACTTAACAACAAGTTCAAGTAAAAATTGAAAAACATCTCCGAGATCGTCCTATAGGGAATCCTACCTGAAGGGTAGGTACAGAACTCGAGAAACATGTCCCTACAGTACATCCTGTCTAGTCCAACTCTAAGAAGCCTCCCGTTAGTCACCCTCATCCTCGATCACTGATGTCCATCATCTGAACAAAACACAACAAGGTGCGGGTGAAGCCTGTGTAGTGGTGAGTATAACAATACTCGGTAGGGGACCTCGAGACCCCTTAAGGTCTCCCAAAATCCACTAAGGATAAAACATAGAAAAAAGATACAGTCACGAAGTATCAAATAATCCATCTTATGTATATGCCCATAAAGATACCCAATTTATCATTCATACTCTGGCTCCAAGTCTCGAACCAATTCACAACCCATTCCACAATATAATTAAAGCCTATCACCACGATGATATTTGTTGAAAGACGTGACTCAGATCACATAGGTATACATCATTCATACAGTGATAAAGATGATCAGATTTAGTCACTGATTCATCAAAGCTGTCAGACCCACACAGGGTACCAGACCAGCTAAGCTGTCGGACCCACATAGGATACAGGACCAGCTATTTTGTCGGACCCACACAGGATACAGGAACAGAAGTCAGAACTGTCAGAACCACGGAGGATCCTGGTACAGTAGTCATCACTGTCAAACCCATGGAGGATTTCGTTACAATAGTAATCACTGTCGAACCCACGTAGGATTCTGGTACATATAAGTCGTCGCAGCCAGCCCTAAGGTTCCCGCGCACACCACGATCGATTCTGGGAGGGTTCTCTCTTTAAGCCATGAGTTGATAAATAAACTATGAAAAAGTCCTGAGTTAATGTATCCTGAAGTTCTGTCTCATCGTAGGGAACAAAATGTGATAGACAACACGTCAATCGGATTTTTGGTCTGAGATTTATTGGCATTTCCGTTATAGGGGCCTGCTTGGATTTATGCTCGATCCAAACCCGACCAATTTCCAAATATGTCCAAAATTCACTTAGAGTATCAAAAAAGGACCGCCTCATTGTTAGGGTATGACTTCTATAGACAGCGCAGTATTCGGACACGCGGTTTAAGTGATATTCGCATTTAAGCGAAGTCGAGCCCGGCCTGTCAAGACGAGTGGGTTGGCGGGTCGGCCCGACCCAGCTCGACGGGTCTGACCCGGCTGGGCGTCAGCCCGGCACGGTGGTGCACGACCCACCTGTGGACCCGGACTGCATTGCGGGCCGGTCAGGTTCGCCTGGCGGCGTCGCCTCCTTCTCTGCCCAGCCGGCAGCAGCCGGCCGGTTCGGCACGGCGCACGCGGACTGTATTGCGGGCTGCGGTTCACCCCACACAATGCCTATGGGCGTCGTGATTCTCCATCCCTGCTGGCCGTAGCTATCCAGTTCGCCTAGCCAAGCGGCCCACGGACACGGGCCACTTCCTCCTCCACGTCGCGCCTGTGGGCGCCGTTGTTATCCACCCCGGCCGATTCTTCCAGTCGGGCGGCCCGCGGATGCGGGCTGCGGTCTCCCTCCATGCGGAGCCTTCGTACATCGTGGCTCCTTCATGTGGGGCATCCATATCGGCCAGCCGGTTGTCCCGCAGACAGGGCGGCCCGAGTGACCGCCAGTCCCTCCACGTGGCCGGCATGTGGCAGCCGCTGCCACCACCGCCTCCGGTCACCGGTGCTGCTGCCTCTTCCGTCTGCCACGGCCCACATGGCCATGACCCCCTTTCATCGGCCACAGTTCTTCTCCGTCATAGTGCGAGGACACCACGCCCTTTCGACTCTGCCTCCGACGTCAAGACAATGAGAACAACAATAAAGGGGGGTATGGTCAACTGTGTTCGTGCAGTCCGAACACTCCTCGTTACGTAGCTATCATTCGGCATCAAGAGCACAACACATGATGAGAAAAGAAGAGTATAAATCAAATGTAAAAACAATCCAAATTCCCCCTACCTTGATTCGATGTATTTTCGTGGACAGTGGCATTGTTTTTTTTGGCGTCGAGGTGCGTCCGAGGAAGAAACGTCATCATTGGCGACGTTCTTCGTGGATAGTGTCTACTCCTTTAATGCGAATGGAGGTTGTTGAATATTTTCTTCATGTTCTTCAGGGAAAGAACGCTCTCTCTCTAATTCTCCAAAGTTCCTCCAAGGTATTAGGTTCCAACAAACATGAAATAAAATAACACAACTAATTAAAATAATGACTTAATGAATTCAAAATGATTCATATTCTTTAAGATACATCCATTAATTAAAAAGTGGGGTTGGATGATTAAATTGGATGGAGAAGGTGAAGAGGCTCCAAATTAATTACATCCTCCTTAATTGGGGGTTCATGGAGTTAAAGTAGAGTTCAAGGGGAGTTGAGGAGGTTGATACTTGTGTGGGCCCCACCACATAATATCCTCCCATGGGAGGTTATGTGGGGGTGGTCCCCACTTCCAACTTTCCCTTGGATGATTAAACCACCACTTAAATAAAATTATGTCACACATATTTTTTGTTTAATTTATTAAGAATGCCCAAAAATTAACTTCAATCCTTGATAAAACGCAACTGTGATAAAGGTCTCCTTAAGTGAATATCGGGGTTGTGAGTTTAATGGTGCCCTCAGATTTTAATTCTGAGAACCAATTCAAAAGACATAAAAACACGTGTGTACGTTTACTAAACGTACCCAAACAAAATTTTAGAAATTGATTCCGGGCACACCGGGAATCAAAATGAAGCGCCATCAGAAATTGAAAACTCATAAAATTCCCATGTATTTAAGATAACAATTTCCACAGGATTTTCGAGTTTTACATTCTCCCCACCTCAGGTCATGACGTCCCCATAAGTTACAACACACACTAAGGGAACCAAAGGGGGTACTGAGAACTCATCTGAACCTCCCGCTCCCAGGTGCTCTCCTGGAGATTACTGTGATGCCAACGAACGCGCATCAGAAGAATTTACTATCCACACATGACCCACTCCTGTCGATCCTCAATCTCCACTGGAACCTTTGTGAATGTTTCCACTTCATCGATGTCCAGCTCCCCATGGTCGATGATGTGGGATGGGTCCTGCACGTATCTCTTTAGCTGAGATGCATGAGAGACATCGTGCATCCGGTGCAACTGAGGTGGAAGAGCCAAGAAGTAAGACACCACACCTACCCTGCTGAGGACCTGAAAAAGTCTGATGAATCACAGAGATAACTTGCCACCTCGGCCAAATCTCCGTAGACCTCATCAAGGTGAGACCAATAGAAAGGCGTGGTCTCCATTCTCAAACTCAAGTGGTCTCTTTATCCTATCAGCATATGACTTATGCCTTCTCTATGTTGTCTTCATCCACTCCTGGATAATCCGAAACGTCTCCATCATAGCCTGCACCATCTCTGGTCCTACATGTGCTGACTACCCTAGGTCAGTCCAGCATAGAGGCGATCTGCAAGGTCATCCGTAAAGTGCCTCGTAAGGTTCTATACCGATGGTAGACTGGTAGCTATTATTATACGCAAACTCTACCAAGGGTAAGTGATCCTCCCAACTGCGACCAAAGTCATGGAAACATGCACAGAGCATGTCCTCGAGAGTCTGAATGGTCCTCTTAGTTTGGCCATCCGTGTGAGGATGGAAGGTGGTGTTCAAGCGAAGCTGCATCCCGAAAGCCTCCTGCAACCCCTTCCATAGCTGGGAAGTGAAACTGTCATCTCGGTCAGAGAAAATATTCAATGACACATAACGAATCCGTACGATATCTAGAACATAGAGGCGTCTTAGGCTCTCTACTGATCCTTACTCTATGATCGGTAGGAAGTGGGCCGACTTGGTGATTCGGTCTACAATCACCCAGATATACTTGTTTCCTATGGATATACTTGGATGTACCATCATGAAATCCATAAATATTCAATCCCACTTCCACTCTGTGGCCTCTAAGGTATGAACCAAGCATGCTAGAACCTGGTGCTCTGCCTTCACTTGCTGACAAGTGAGGCATCCCTTGATAAACTGTGCTACTGCCTTATTCATACTCGGCCACCAGTGCTATCATCTGTGTTTCTGATACATTTTCTCCACTCCTGGATGTACCGTTAGATGGTATGTGTGGAACTCTCTCAATAACTCCTCTTGTAGTGCAACTGGTTCCATGGTACGTCCTCCGAAGAGGATGACGTGCCCCTAACTTCAGAAAACCCATCATGTGTATGCACTGAGGATATCTGAGCACGTCGAGTCTCACAGCCAACGTCCCAATGTTGTGACTCTATGACTCACTGAATAAGTAGAGGAGTGACTGTGAGGGACTGCAGAAAGGCTTCTCCATCTCTATCTACAAAGGATATCTGCAACGTGGCTAGCTACTCTGTCACCTCTCCTAGCATTTGAATGCCTGATCTCTTGGTGAGAGAATCTTCTATAATGTTCCCCATCCTATGAGTATAGACTATCTCGAAGTCATAGTTCTGGAGGAACTCGAGCCATCGTCACTATCTCTGGTTCAGGTCATTCTGCATGAATATGTACCTGAGACTCTGGTGGTCAGAGTAGACTGTAAAACGCTCTCCCATCAGATAGTGCCACCACATCTTCAAGGCGAAGACCATTACTGCTAACTCTAGGTCATGGATAGCATAGTTCTGCTTGTGCTATGTCAGCTGAGGATAACCATACGCGATCATTCCTCACTTCTGCATCAGGACACACCCATTTCCGGTTCCTGAAGCATCACAGTATACTAAGTACCATACTCCCTCCTCCAGTGGCCTCAAAATGGGTGCACTGGTCAACCACTACCTTAGCTCCTAAAAACTCTACTGGCATCTATCTGACCACAAGAAGGGTTTCCTCTTATTTTCAATGTTGAAAGAGGTGCTACAACTTTGGAGAAGTCTGGAACAAATCTTTGATAATACCCAGCCAGTCCCAGAAAACTCAGTACCTCTGTCACAATCATGGGTGGCTCCCAAGACAGTACTGCCACGATCGTCGCTGGATCCACTACAACTCCAGCCTCTCAGATGACGTGTCCCAAGGAGTGAACCTCTCGAATCTAGAAGTGGAACTTCAAGAGATTACCATAAAGATGGTGATCTCGATGTGTGTCAAGTACTACCCGTAAATGGTAAGCATGCTCCTCCTCAGTAGTCGAGTAGATCAGTATGTTGTCGATGAAGACTACGACAAAGCGATCAAGGTATGGCTAGAAGATACTGTTCATGAGGATCATGAACACTTCGCGTGCATTGGTTACGCCAAAGGTCGTAACCATGAACCCGTAGTCGGCATACAGACACCTAGAGGTCGTCTTCTGCACATCCTCATCTCGAACTCCGAGCTGGTGATAGCCTGACCTGATGTCTATCTTTGAGAACCATCGTCCACCCTTGATCTTATCAAATAGATCATTTATCCTCGGTAGTGGATACTAGTTCTTCACAGTCACCTGATTCAGGAGACGGTAGTTGACCCACAGTCGCAAACTCTCATCCGCCTTCTTGGCGAACAAAATCAGAGATGCCCACGGTGAAACACTGGGTTGGAAAACTCTCTTCCCCTGCAAGTCCTCCAGCTGTACCCGCAACTCACAAAGCTCGGCGGAAGATATAAGATATTCTATAATAGATATCAGTGTCATCATGGGGTACATGTCAATGTAGAAGTATACCTCTCTATGGGGAGGTAGTCCTGGAATGTCGTTAGGGAAAACATCTGTGTACTGATCCACCACAACAGGAAAACTCAGACTCTTCACATCAACCGCTCTGAGGATGAGACTAGCCAAATGATGTGTGATCGGCTGCCCCTTCCTCTGCATAAGTCCATCTTATGCTGCAAATGCTCCCATATCATTGGTGAAGGTGAACCTTGTTCCATCCATGCGGATACACCGCAGTTTGCACCTAATACAGTCAATCTGAGCATGAATTGTGGATAACCAGTCCATACCCTTGATAAATTCATAAGGCCTCGGTGCCACTACAAGAAGATCACAGCTGAAGCTCTCGCCTCCTAGATTAGGCTCACACTGCTGGAACCAGTGCGTAATCATCAACTCTTCTCCCGTAGGAGTCTCTAGCCATATGGATCAAGCCAACGACTCTGTCGGAATCTCCGAGATCTGAACAAGGTTAGTAGAAATAAAATAATTACTTGCACCTAAATACTGTAGAAAGGGTGGAGTAGAAACATATTTTACCCCGAATCGTCTTATGTACACCGTAGTCATAGGCCACGACTGCCTAGAGCTGAGACCGACTCTTTCCGCCAGCTCCCTGTGGTTGGGGTGGACCTCCTGGTGGTGTTGGTGGTAGAGCCTTAAAACATCATCCCCCAACTTCTACTCAGCCAACTCATCTTCCACATCCGCCTGTTCCCAGCGGACCACCATGGTCAAACCTCTGCCTCTTGTTGGGAGGTCCTTCTACTATCTACTGCTCATCTTCATGGATGTTCGGGCATTCTCGAGCCATGTGGCCCTGCCCGCCGCATGCATAGCACTACCTACTCCTTGTATAGTTGTCTATGTATCGTGTGCCCCACACAACCGAACATGTATCCTGGGGTTGCCCACCTAATGGCCTAGTCCGCTTGGACCTCTACGACATCTATCTCTTGCCAACTTCATAAGACTCTGCTACCTGTCGCCCTGTGGTGGGTCTCGCTACTAGTGACTACTCAGCGAGAAAAATATCCACTAGAAGGGCTCTCTCTTACACCCCCACCTGCGTCAGGATGCTGAGGGGAATCATAAAATCCCTGATATCATGCCTGAGTCCCTGCACGAAGGTCCAGGCCCTGAAGAATTGGTGCCACACCATATCCGTGGAGTAGCGCGAGAGTTCGGTGAACCTTATTGAGTACTGAGCTACTGTCATATTTCCCTACTGCAGATGAAGTAAATACTGAATCTGCAACACATGAACAGTGGCTAGAACAAACTCTGAGCTAAAGAGACTCTCGATGTTTGTCCATAGTAATGATGCCTCATCATGCATCTCGAGCATCATGCTCCACCATTTGTCTACTGCTGCACGCAGGAGAATCACAACAACGATCACCCTGAGGTTGGCTGATGTCCTTACTAATCTAAAAACTCTCATGACAGCCTCCAGCCAATCCTCAGTTTCCTGTAGGTCTGTCTCTCCCCAGATCCTGGGCGGCCTCTGGCACTGGAACTCGTGCAACGCACTCAGATGACGTGCACTCTCTGCTTCCGGAGCCGGTGGTATCGGTGGCCCAGCGGGTAGTGGTACCACTGGTACCTCCACTGTGATGGGGCCCTGTACTGAGGCCTTTTCACTCGGTGGGATACAATCTCATACAAAACTCAGAACCCTAGATGGAAGCCTTCGTGGGTCCATCCTGAAAATAAACAGGTGCGCCACGGTTAAAACAGTATATCGGGTGAGCGGACACAAAGTAATCACAAAGAAAACTTTTTCAATGGAAACACACACGCAATCAGTGTTTTCGTGCACTAAGTCGGAGATAAGAATTCATAGTCTTAGTGTATGCATACATCAGCCACTGCACTAACACCGGTTTCCCTAAACCGATAACCATACCCAAAACACATAACTCTATTTCCGTTAAAAGAACACGAGTCCAAGTTCTGCAGTAGAACAAAATACTCTAACAACAATTTGTCATGACCCGTCTTCGGGGCCCGTGTCGTGACTACCCCATGCCCGCCTTCCATTGTCCAGGGTCTAGCGACTAGCACCAAAGGTGTAATCCTAATAAAAAGTGAAGGCATTTCCTTTTAACATGTTACACACACACACAGTCTAAACAGAAGCAGTAGAGGCAACAAGTATTGAAATAGAAATTTATGGTGTGCTGAAATTAAGTGGGCCAGTATACAAACACAACTAAACAAAAAGTACAAGTAAAAATGAAAAAAAATCTCATAGATCATCCTCCAGAGAATCCTACCTAAAGGGTAGGTACATAACTTGAACAACTCGTCCATGCGGTACATCCCGTCTAGTCCAGCTATGAGTAGCCTCCAGTCTGTCACCCTCAGCCTCGATCACTGCGGTCTGTTGTCGGCACAGATCACAATAAGGTGTGGGAGAAACCTGTGATGGGGTAAGTATAACAATACTCAGTAGGGGACACTGAGACCCCCGAATGTCTCCCAGACTCCACTATGGATAAACCACAGAGGAAAGATAAAATCGTGAAGTATCAACAAATCCTACTTAGGTGTATTCCCATACATATACCTAATTTATCAATCACAGTCTGGCTCCAACTCTCGATCCCAAGCACAACCCATTCCACAATGGAAGTAAAGTCTATCACCATGATGATAATGGTTGATGAACATGACTCAACTCACACAGGTATACATATTTTGTAGAGTGATAGAGATGATCAGATATAGTCATTGATTCATCTATGATGTCGGACCCACACAGGATGCGGGACCATCTAAGCTGTTGGACCCACACATGATATAGGACCAGCTATTCTCTCAAACCCACATAGGATATAGGAACACAAGTCAGAACTGTCGGACCTATGGAGGATCGCGGTACATTAGTCATCATTGTCGAACCCACGGAGGATTCTGGTACATCTCAGTCATCACAGCCTGCCCTAGGGTTCCCGCACACAGCATGCTCGATTCGGGGAGGGTTCGTACCTCGAGCCAAGTTTCGATACATAAACTATCACAATTTAATGAGTTGTTGTATCCTGCAGTTCTATCTCATCATATGGAACCCAACGCGATAGACGACACGTCAATCGGAAGCTCGGTCTAAGAGTTATTGGCATTTATGTTCTAGGGGCCCAGTTGGATTTTTGCTCAATCCAAAGCTGGCCATTTTCAAAATTTGTCCAAAAATCACATAGATTATCGCAAAAGGATCGCCTCATTGTGAGGGTCCTAGGGCCATAGACAACACATCATTCGGATGCGCGGTCTAGTTGATATTCGCATTTAAGCGAAGTCGGCCCCGGACTGTCAAGCCCAGTGGGCTTGCAGGTTGGCCCAACCCGGCTCAACGGGCCCGACCTAGCTGGGGGTCCGCCCGACCCAAAGGGGCGTAGCCCACATACGGACCGGGCCCGCCCTGCGGGCCGGTTTGGTTCGCCCGGCGGCCCCAAGTGACGCAGCCTCATCCTCTGCTCGGCTGACCGTAGCCGGTCGCTTCGGCATGGCGAACGTGGCCCGTGCTGCGGGTCGTGGTTCCCCCCATGCGGTGCCTAAGGGTGCCGTGATTCTCCATCTCGGCCTGCCATAGCCGGCCGGTTCGCCCAACCGAACGGCTCACAGATGCAGGCCACGTCCTCTTCCACACGGTGCCTGTGAGCATCGCGGTTCTCCATCCCGGTCGGCAAGCGGCTGGCCGGTTCTTCCAGCCAAGTGGCCCATGGATGCAAGCCATGGCCTCCCTCCACGTGGCACCCTCATGCACCATGGATCCTTCACGCGGAATGGCCGGATTGGCCTGTCGGTTGTCCCACGGACCGGGTGGCCCGAGCGACCGTCGGTCCCTCCACGTGGCCAGTGCACGGCTTTCGCTGCCGCCGCAACCTCCGGTCGCCTGAGTCGCTGCCTCTTCCATCCTCCATGGCCCACATGGCCACGACCCACTTTCATCCGCCGCCGTCCATATTTGGCATGGTGCGATGGCACCAATCCCTTTCAACTCGGCCTCCAACATCAAGATAATGAGAACAACAACAGTGGGGGAGGGTCGGACCATGTTCCTGTGGTCCGAAACCTCCTTGTTACATTGCTTGCATTCGGCATCAAGAGTACAACACACGATTAGGAATGAAGTGTATAACTCATACGTAAAAAACAATCCAACTTCCCCCTACCTAGATTCGATGTTTTTTTGTTGACTACTTTGTCGTTTCATTGACGTCGGGGTGAGTCTGAGGAAGAAGTGTCATCATTGGTGACGTTCTTCGCGGACGGTGTCTACTCCTTTAACGCAGATGGAGGTCGTTGGAGATGTTCTTTGAGTTTTTCAGGGATAGAACGCTCTCTCTCTAATTCTCCAAAGTTCCACTAAGGTATTATGTGCCAACCAAAATAAAATGAAATAACACAAATTATTAAAATATTGTCTTAATGAATTCAAAGGGATTAAAATTTATTAAGTTACATCCATTAATTAAAAAGTTGGGTTGGGTCATTAAATTGGAGAAAGGATGTGAAGAGGATCCAAATTAATTACATCCTCCTTAATTGGGGGTTCAAGGAGTTAAAAGGGAGATCAAGGGGAGTTGAGGAGTTTGATGCTCGTGTGGGTCCCATCACATAATATCCTCCAATGGGAGGTTATGTGGTGGTGGTCCCCACTTCCATCTTCCCCTGGGAAGGTTAAACCACTGCTTAAATAAAAATACGTCACACATAATTTTTATTTTATTTATTAAGAATCCCCAAAAATTAACTTCTATCCTCGATAAAACAAAATTGCGGTAAAGGTATCCTTAAGCGAATACCGGTGCTGCGAGTTCAATGGTGCCCTCTGATTTTGATTCCACGCACCAGTTCAAAAGATATAAAAACATGCACAAACATTTACTGAATGTACCTAAACAAATCTTCAGAAATTGATTCCAACCACACCGGGCCTCGGAATCAAGTGCCGTCAGAAACTGCAGACTCGTAAAATTCCCATGTATTTAAGAAAAAAATTTCAATAGGATATCCAGGACTTTAAATAAAATTAATAATGCAGTTAATACTATCCAAAACCTTTTTTTGAATGGCTAGATTGGTACGTCATGGTGCGCTCGCACTCGGTGTTGTGTGTAGCGCATGTTATTGAATTACATTGAAGAGATAACATACTATGAAATCGTTGGGTGTTACACATTGGCTGGTGTCTGAACATGTAATTAGTTTATTATTTAATCAATTACTAGTAATATTAATGGGTCACGTGAGGCATAGCCAACACTGACATACCACATGATATTATATGTAGTGAAGGTCCCAAGACGTAACAAGGCAACCAGATAATGATATCAAGTGAGGGAGTTTTAGGATAAAAAAAGGTAAGGTAAAATCATGGAAAGCTAACTCAGTAGTATCTTAGTCTAGCTAATGGGAAAGAGTGTAATCCAAGTAGTTTAATCCAATTCATTCTAAAATAAGGTTCCTACTAAGTCCAAGGTGACAGGCTAATGTAAAACAAGGATAAGAAAAGACAGGGCCTGACGGGCTTTCACTATGGCACCAACAAGTCAATGTTGGATCGATGAAGTGTATCTGAGGTATCCTGTAATATGGAAATGGAGCCTACGGTAGTATATAGAGAATCCAAGGAATAAAAAAGATCCAGATTCAAGGTGGGTATCAACCTAAGAAAAATGTATCCTTGAATCGAAATGGGGTCCCCGTGTCCCAAAGTATTCTCCTCATAGTATTCAAGGCGTGATCGAGTTAGTCCATTTCTATTTGAATATTTTCATCATGCATGAATTCATTTATTTTCAAGTTATTCCTTCTGTTAGTGTGGAATGTTCTAGTAGAGTTGAAACCATTTAATCATTGGTCCAGGCCTTGTCATCAATTAGTGTGGATTGTCCATGTAGTGTTGTATCCATTTAATCAAGTCTTAGTTATCCCTTATGAAATATTAAATTTATGAGGTTCACTATACTACCATCCATCAACATGGAAAGGGGTGCTATAGACATGTAACCTTTATTAAATTTCATTAAATAAGGCCATGTTATATACTTATTATACTTTCCATTTTACCTTTCTCATTTCATATTTAATAACAATTTGGAAGCACTTACCTTAGGCGAGTAAATTAGTGAGAATACAAGGTACATGACATTACGAAATTCTCTGTAATGACAATCCATTTATGATAAAATGACTCACCATTATAAATGTTAAGAAATGGTATACCTGAACGGTGGCTCAAACATTCCTGAACACTAAAAACCCAATTATGGAATAACCTTCGACATGAAGTGCATTGAGTTGTGAGTGTATCCAAAAAAACTAATCCCATATTTAAAAACAGAATAACCATAAGATTCTAACAATATAATCCTTGCATGTAAATTTAAGAAATGGTTCCCAACTAAATGGGGGGGCCCATACAAACATTCCAAAAACAATGATCTTCTGGGGTGAGTAATAGACCACCCACTGTAGGGTTGTATGATCCTTCTCTTCTGGTATCGGCCCTTGATTTTCCTCAGATCAGAGTAGATCATAGAAAATGTGAAAAACACTCATAAGGAGATATCTATGTATAGAGTGAATGAGAAGCCTAACAGATAAAGGAAACTCAAGTACATATAGTTGTGCATCCTACTTGATGAATTGATTCTCGATCGGATTCCGGATGAAGGAGATCTCTTGATCCCACGTTTTTTTCATTCTAAAAGATCCAAAATGAGAGAGAATTAGGTCCATCTAGCATATACATAGTTTTGGAAATAAGATGTTGGATTAATAAATCATTAAGGGAGTTTTGGACATTTTACATAGGTTTTTATCAAATACACGGTTTGTCCGAAGGGTTTTGAAACCATGTGCAAATTATACGAGACGGTTCTTCACGTAATTTTTCCTCAATATAGTTTGATCAATCCATGCACCACCCATGCACTGTTACCTAGGAAAAAGGGAAGTTCGCAAGGCTTGGATGCATGATTGTGAACCAACTGTGTGAGGATACACTGTAGAAAAACACCTTTTGCAAGGTTTCCCAAAACAGAAAAAAATTCTATATGATTTACTCTAAACTGTGCGTAGAGTCTATTTTCTCAAAAAATATGGGTTTTTGGCTCTGAACAAGCCCTAGACACCCTAGGAACCATGACTAACCCATTAGGCATCCACAATTGGTCCAAATTAAATATTTAGAAAGTAATTTTAAAGAATCAATACCTGAGTGAAAATCCGAGTACTTACATAAATATTGGAACTCAGAAACCATGTCCTATATAAGAAATCAAGCAGTTTTTACCTAGAATAGTAATTTATAAAAAGAATTAGTAATAAATGGGTGGTAAAATAAGTAAGATATAAACGGTTTGAAAAATATGAATATGGTTTCATATTTATAATAATTATATATTTATGAAAAAACATGTAAAAATTAGTTATAGTAAATTCAAATGCATGGTAAGGGTTTCTCGTCTCACTTTTACTTAAGTGAGATATATGCCACATTAAGTACTTACATATTTTTGTGGTGTATATACTAACTCTTTGGAATATTATATCATGAATCTCCTTGTATTTTGAGAATTTAATGATTATTTTTTATTTATTTTATTCATGGTTATTATGCTTCAAAATTTAAAAACATGGTATGGGGTTGTTTCACAATTTGTTCATTATTCTAGATTTTTTTCTATTCCCATTATAACACCGTAAGATTTTATGAATTTCATTTGATAATATTTTAATTTTTTTGATATTTTTACCCAATTAATGAAATAAAAAAATATCTTGTATATAATTAAATGCAACAACACGTTAAACTTGTGCTACATGCTACATTTTGATTATCTTTTGGTCCAGGTAATACTGTGTTTTTCTAGATATTAAGGATTCTCAAAATTTTAAAAGTTAATATAGAAATGTTGATGAATATTATTTTTAAAAATAAACATAAATTTTGAATTAATAATTTCTAAATTAAATTCTGGTGAATTTTATGTATTTTTCTATGAAATATTATTTTTTATGAGTAGTGGAAAAAACTTGATTTTAGTTAAAACTACTAGTCCATTTAAATAATAATTAATAATAAATTATATTTTTAATTTTATTATAAAGTCATAATAGATGAATTAAATATATATATATATATCTAATTTTTTTTCATTGGAATCATTTTATGTTGAAAATATATATAAATACTTATTGAACATTTGAATGTTTTACTTTAAATACAGAATTTATTTCCCCATCTACGGGATTAGCGTTTAACTAAATTTCCCCAATTCGGGGATTTGAATAATTAAAAACTGAAAAATAAGGTTCTAATAATTATAATATTGGTGATCTAATACTATAAAATTATTTTTTGACAAAAAATATATGGGATAGTGATTAAAATTAATTACTATTGTAAAGGTGATATTATTTTCAATGCGGGACTAAAACAAAATCATGAGGACCAAAATTACATGGACACCTTTACAAATGAAATTGGATGCAAATAATTCATCCAAGTTCTGCATTTTTTCTATGTTATTGGTTATTGTGATATTATTTAAAGGATGTTCCCTATATAAAAGGCTATGTATGAAAAAAATGAAAAAAGGAACTTCCCATACCTTTAACTTCTATAAAACATCGAGATATGTTAAAATCATAATATTTTCAATGATACTTATAATTTTTAATTATAATTGAATTATACTATCATAATAATTTAACAATAACTTCTATAGATGATTTAGATAACTTAAATTCTTATAAACTTCCAACATATTGATTATTTAATTAATATTTATCTAAATTAAATGCTAATTTATATATTAAAAGTGAAGTAAATTTATCGAATTATTTTCTAAATTTATTTTTTAGATTAATTTATAATTTTAAATACATATAAAAAATAAATTTTAATTAAAATATGGATTTTATATATCAAAATTAAAATTAAATAAAAAAATTCAAAATTTACATTAAGGTTATTTTACAAGAAATGATATTTTATTAAATTTTTTTAAATTAATAGGAATCATATTTTCTTAAACATGACTTATAATTGTTAGTCAATATTAAATATAGTCTATTAATGGACCAATTTATTTTTATAATTATCTTATTGACCCATATATTGTAAAAACATTTTCAGAATAACCTGGGTTTAAGCAGTGTTATGACATGCCACATGCTCTTTTGTTTAAATTAATTTCAAAAAACAATGAGATTTTTTATTTTATAATTTATATTCCTTATAAATAAGTCCTGGTATCATTAATTTTAAATTACTCTCACTTTATTTTGTAGTTACTGTTTTAATTACTTAGGTTTGAAAAATAAGTGATTAAATAAAAACCAAAATGAAAAAATTGTGGGATCCAAGAAGGTAAGGAACATAATTTTTAAAATGAATCACTTATAGTGTGTTAAAAGTTTAAATAAAAAATTAATCTCTTTTACATCATTATTAATATATTTTATAGGAACATTAGGTAATGTAAACCACCTATTAATGAATACCATTTGGTATTTACAGGAGTGAAACTGCCCTTCCACTATAAAATGGAAAGCACACTCCCACTTCCTTACCTATCAAAAACCACATAAGTTCCGCCATGATATTTCCCATACAAATATAAACGCACATACTACTTTTATCCGCCCATTTTGGTTAAATAATTCTAAGGAATCCCTTTGGTGAAAATGAAATGAAGTTACTTGATTAAGTGGTAACATCATCCCTCATGCTCCTTTTTTAATTCCAATATCCACACCCAAAAATCTTATTTTTCATGATTTTATAAACAAATAGTTCCAAAAATATAATTGTAATTCATTATGATAACTACCAATCCTATAGTTACAAAAACATCTATCTAATGCGTATCAACCATAATGTTTACATGTAATTCAAACTACCTTCATATGAAAAAATTGTTGTTCTTTATTACTAAATGACCTCTCATGGTGTATATTATAAATGAAAAATATTTTTATATATGATATATGTGATTTTTTTATTATATTTATGCTTCATTAATTTTTATATATGAGATTAACTTAATCTTTCCATCTTTGGTAAATACAATAATTTTGTTTGAGTAAGTGTGGACTCCCCCCCCCCAAGCGATGCTATTAGTTCACACACTACGTGTAGTGTTTAAAGGATATGTTTAGTGAAAATATAAGATATGTATGAAATAATAATGATAAATTAATTATATTATATACATATATACATAAAAATGTATTTCATTTACTTTCATTCTTTCAATACTTCAATAAAAAAATCATCATTCATGAATATGTACGGCCTACCCTCTAAATGAATGATGTATTCCATTACACAATTGAATAATATAAATATTGTTATAATACAAAATATAAGGAATAAAATGATATTTTTATCAAGTTTCACATTATTGTAATCATTATATAAGTATGAGGACCAAATATATAAATGATTACGACACTGGGGAAAAACAATGTGAATATTAGATGAAGCGTAAACATAACTTGAAATTGTTAACAAGTGGAAAATATAAGGTCATAATAAAACTATATATTGTAATATACATATGAATATGGTTTTCAAGATGATTTATGTTTAACTAATATTTATTATATATGAGGTTTGAATATGTAAGACAAGATTTATGACACAAGGTAAGTGAATTTAATCTCATTTTAATGTTTCTATGAGATGCATGCTTTAAACTCCTCCAAATAATTTTTTTTTGTGGTGTGTATAATTCCCGTGAATGTATTATATGGTTGTTATATATTAATTTATGGTTATTTTCCTTTCCATTTTTTTCTTTTTATTTTATGGGGTTTATGTAACAATTGTTACCAAATCGGTAATGTAATGTTTTCTCACTTTACATTCTTGGAGACACATGCAATGTTATGACCCTTTATTTTTCCATGAGTTTTATATAAAGCCTTTGAAATGTTATATAATGTATATAATGATTCTCATGGTATTTTATGATTCATGAAATTTAATTTTTTTAATGGGGTGTGCAGTTCAATGTTAGAATGTGGTGGTAGTTTATTGAAACAATATCATCAGCTTACCAGATTATTTATGTTAATTCTTACATTAATAAAATATTATGATATATATCACAATAAAACCGATGAGTTTTATTATCATTTGTTTATTAATGATATAGTCATGAATTTTCACCATTTTACACTATTTCATACCTAATTATGTTAATAATGTTTTTTAAGACATCCCAGCTTTACCTCTCTCTTCTATATAAAATATATATTCATTCAAACCATATTCTTTAAAAACATTTTGAATATTTTTTTATAATATATAAAATATATATTTCAATGAAAATGGTTTTCAAAATCTTTTCCATACTTATTTTATATTTTTTCATGAGAAATGGTTTTCAAAAAGGTTTTCAAGCTTCCATTATATTTTTTCAAGGAATAGATATTTTCAAAATGATTACATGATTTATTTATATTTTTTCGAACAATTTTAATAGGAATTTCTTTCCAAAATATTTCAAGCATAATTTATATGTTTTCAAAGTGTTTACATGATTTTTTTTCATAATGGTTATCAAGATTCTTAAATACTTTTTGCTAGATAAATTATTTCAAATATTTTCTGGACTCCTTTATATGTTTTCCTATTCATTTTAAATGAAAATGGTTTTCAAAACAGTTGATGTATTAAAATGATTTTTTTCAAATAACAACGGATATTTCCCATAGGAAATTTTTTCAAAATATATCTTAAAATTATTTTACATCTAAGACGACATGAATTGATGTTACTCATATCTTTCTGGGAAATGATCATAAGGTTTAATTCATATTCTTTTTCTGAATATTTTATGATTTTATGAAATAATGTTTAGGATAACCAGTTTCTTATTCATTGGTTATATGTTTTTGAAACGCGTTCCTATTACACTATTTATATGCTTTTGAATACCATTTTACATCAATTATTTATTCCATGTTAAATTATTATGAAACCTCTTTCCTTTCACAGGTTAATCTACGATGAAATGATTATAATACCTATATATTCTACATATAGTAGGATATGATTAAATATTTTTGTTATCCATTTCATTTCGTGGGTTATGATATGCTTCTAATGAAACCCATATATTTTTATGGTTCATGGTGTGAAAAATGTTTTATAATCTTGTAGAACATGTATGTATGATTTTATCACATGATGAGTGGGACCTATATCTCCCTCCAATTCATAGGGTAATGACATTTTTTATGATCTCAAAGGGTACATAATAAGTAATATGAATCAAAAAATGTGGGGGTACATTGGATAAAATCCCAATCATGATAAAATAGGGACACGAGAGGAAATCTCCTGCCCGAAACAAGAGGGTACATGAGCGGAGATCCCTAGACTGAAACATGAGAGTACACATGAGGGCATCCAAATACTGAATTATGTACACTGGTGATTATCCAAATCCAAACATGTTGCGAAGGACTTTTTAGGTATCCTAGGCATAAGATTTTACATTATTATGTGTTTCCCAAAATTCTATGTTTTATTCATATGTTATGATTTCATAGAATATGTTCATTATTTTCTTATGATTTATGTCTTATTAAAAAACCATGATTTATGCTATGATTCATGTTTAGGGTCATTTATACAAATGGTATGGTCTTATAATAATGTTATCACATTCTTATACCCATATTCTTATGTTTATGCTTATATGTCTCTATTGATTACACATACATAACATCTAATCTCACAAAATTTTCTATTTCATTCCCCTGGTTATTATTATTGTATCAAGTATGATGTGTTTAATATGGATGATCATTATAATAAACCTAGTGGTAGATAATGTATCTTTCTTACTTTAATGTGTTTGTGTTTGCATGTTTCAACGGTTACTAAACTAATATGGTATTTGTGAGTCTGTTTTTATTATGTTTTATAGTTAAACATAAGAAAATATAATGGGAATATTTTTTTTGAGATCCATAGGTGTATTTTTAAGGATATATCTAGGGATGTCTCTTAGGATATGTCTAATGATGAATTAATGTTTTGGAGAATGGCCTAGAAATTTGGTAAAGGATAAAGTGAGTGGTTTTTTATAAATACATATCTATCTAGATACTACTATTCGATGTGGATCTGGAATAGATAAACACAGGGGTAACAACTATGATAGGATGTCTCAGGGCTGACTCAGGGTAATCTAGTACATGAAAATGGGCCATGCTGCACACAAGGATTGAAACTCACAGGGGTTATTCTTTAAAAATTCACAAATTCATTCTAAAATATTAGGATGAATTTTAATATAATATGACCATGAATAACCCAAGATAAATCTATGATTTCATATATAAATGAAGGCATAATAACATAGAAATCTTATAAGTGAGTATTCATGGTTATGATTTTCGATATTAGGATAATTGATTCATATTCAATGCTTTTAAAATTGATCCAATGGATGAAATAAAAAGGAAAAGGATTAAAATTCAATTTTATTGAAAATCTAAGATGAGAAGTCAGATGGAATGAATATTGGAATAAATTATATTTTGATCATGGATAATTAGTTTTCAAGAAAAAATATCAAAAACATGTACCTTAAACAACACTCAGACACTCCAAATAAGATAATGGATGAGTTCATTGAGAGTTCAGGTAATGTAGACCATCGTGTAATTAAGATTATGGCTTCCATTTTTTCATTAATGTAGAACGAATCATGAATTTTAATGTCTTATAAGAACAATAAGGTGTTTTGACTATAGAAAATAAGGACATAAGGAAAGTAACTACAAAAGAAAAAATGAATATTTTTGTTAACGAAATGGATGAGAATGTTCTCCTCCTTCTGGTATTATCAATTTTTGATTTCATTAAATGTGTCATTATTAGAATTATAGAAATATATGTTCTATATTGAAGGATCTTGAAGAAAATTACCAAGGATGTAAATGTAATGGTCTCTCTACTGATGATGAATAGAACTGGAAGGAAATATGAAATACATGTGATGTTTTAATAGTATTGCTAACATATATGATTAAATTGAGGATAATAAATTCTATGAAATGATTCATATCTCGTTTGTTTATAAATATATTTTATATAATATGTTGGAAAATACTATGTGATGGTTTAAAAATAAATTTGGATTATTGTAGTGTATATATTAAGGAATTCAAATATTATTTTATATGTTTCATAAAATATTTAATTATTTTCAAAAAAAGTCATTTTAGAATTGGAAGGGATATGTTGAATGGTGATGGTGAGGTGGAAAACTGATTTTTAGGAAAAGTTATATTTTTATTAGGGGAAGGTAACCCTTATTAATACAAAACATTTGAATAATGATTTTTGGATAATGATATTGTAATGACCCGTAAAATTCAAGGGAAATTTTTTAATTAATTTTCTTTGTAATTTTACAAGAGAGCGGTTTCTGACGGCACCTGATTCCGAGGCCCGGAGTGCCCGGAATCAATTTCTGAAGTTTGGCTCGGGTACGTTCAGTGAACGAACGAGCGGGAATTTCTAACTTTTGATCCGGTGCTCGAAATTGAAATACGAAGACACCAATGAACTCGCAGTGCCGATATTCGCTTAAGGAGACCTTTTCCGAGGTTGCGTTTATTGCGGGTTGAGAGTTAGTTTTTGGGTTTTTAGAATAAGTTAAATAAAATTGTAGAATACAAATTTTATTTTAACTTGTTGGTTATTTTCTCCCAAAGGGAGTTAGAAGTGGGAACCACATCCACTTAACCTCCCTTGGGAGGATTAAGTGTGGTGGGGCCCACACGAAGCATAACTCTTCACATTCTTTTTTATAAAACTCCATTAAACTCCTCTTTAAATGAACATGACAACTTTGTTAATTAATGGAGTTGAATTTTTTGAATTTCAAACCTTTGAAATTCAAATTGTTAAGTGTGTGAATAAAATAAGACTTTAGCTTATTTTATTTGTGTTAGAATTCTCTAGCCATCTTGAGAGAAATTGGAGTTCTTCTTCTTCTTCTTCTTCTTCAAACATTGACGAAGAACGCGAAGAACCTTTGAACATCGACGAAGAATGCCACGTTCTCGGGAATCGTCTTCCGCGACGCCATACCCGCGACACCGACGACGTCTTCTTCCGCGTCATCTCTTCCGCGACGATTTCCCGCAACGAAATCATTGTCAAAGAACTTCAAATCCTCGCTTCACGACATCGACGACCTTCTTCCCTGACGCCGACCACCACGACGCGTCTTCTGCGGGTCGTTGACGATCATCGTTCTTGAAACCGAGGTAGGGGTTGTTGTTGATTATTTTATTTACTCTCGTTCTTGATTCTAGCATGATAATCTTGTGGATAAATATTTAAGGGTTATCATCTAACGAGAGGGGGGTCGGACCGCACAAACACGGCCGAATTCACCCTATTTTGTTCTTGATTATTATTATTTTCTTGAGGATGAACGAGATGGCGTGGTGTCGTCACACCACGCGGGAATCTCACAGCAAATATTGCGTGGCGTCGTCGCGCCGCGCCGTGGAAAGTTTATCTTGAACGCGACGTCGTTGCGCCGTGTCGAAGGAAACCAAATGCGCCGCGGCCGGAGCGGGGCCGCGGCATAGGGGCGTGATGCCGTCGCACCGCGCCGGATGACGAAGGCCGCGGCCGGTTCCGGGCCGCGGCGGAACGGGAAGACCGGCGGCCAGCCGGGCCGCCGGTGTTGGAAGCCGGAAAGGGGACCGGCCTTGCCGGTCCCGTTGAGGAAGGACCGGCTGGCCAGGACGGGCCGGCCGGAAGGGAGAAGAACCGGGGGAATTAATTCCCCCGGCTGGCCAAAACCGGCCCCCTACAATGGGGGGCCGCGGTTACACCAAGGGGGGGGGGGGGCAGCGCCCCACCATTTTTTTTCAAAAGCCGGCCTCCACGTGGCGGGGCCGTTGGACAAAGGCGCGGCTTTCAGCCGCGCCGCCACCAGGAAAGCGGGGGCTTTGCCCCCCGCGCGTGGCACCCGAGCGGTGCCCAGGCCGCGCCGCCGCCGGCCGAGTCGCGCCGCCGTGCCGGACCGCGCCGCCGGCTGGGCCGGGTCGGACCCGGGTCGACCCGGTTCGGGCCGACCCCGGGGGGGTCGGGCCGGGTCGGCCTTGACCCGGACCCCCCGTTTTGGAATCGACTTCGGTCTTTTGGCTATAACCTGAGCTACGGACCTCCGATTGACGAACCGTCAGCGGAGATGCGATCCTTGTATCGATATGGTCGAGTCGGTATATCGCACTCAAGGTTTCGGAATACTTTGAGTTCGGCCCGGTTGGTTTGTACACAAAACCAAACGGGCCCTCGGACCGGAAACACTCATATCTTGAGCTACGGACGTCCGATTGACGTGCCGTCAGATTTGTTGTGATTCTCTTAGTGAGACGGATCTTTTGGCATACTCCGACCGAGGTTTGGACACAGTTGGAGTACGGTCGGGTTGGTTTTGCCTTAAAAACCAACCGGGCCCCTGGGACGAAAAAGCCAATAACTCTCAGACCGGGCGTCCGATCGACGCTCCATCTGTTGCATTGAGTTCCTGTTGACGATACAGAACTTTTGGATACATCAACTCTGGACTATGTGACAGTTAATGTATCAGTCCCTCGGCTCGTGGAGCAGACCCTCCCGAACGAGCTTGCTGTGTGCGGGAACCCTAGTGCTGGCTGCGACTGTGACTGCTACTGCTTCTGCTACTACTACTGTGACTGCGACGACGACAGTACAGAGATCCTTGGTGGATTCGACAATGACTAAAGCACTCAGCGATCTTACGTGGATCAGTGCTACAGGTCCTGTGTGGGCCCGATCCTGTGTGGGTCTGATCCTGTGTGGGTCCTTGCGCTCAGCGGTCCTGTGTGAACCAGTGCCTACAGGTCCTGTGTGGGCCCGATCCTGTGTGGGTCTTTGCGGGGGTTAGTTACCTATCGATCCTTCGTGGGTCTGACGACTTAGATAGATCAGAGATCATCTTTATCGTCTTTTGAAGAAGTATACCTGTGTGAGCTGAATCCTGTTTCTTTCCTGTGTGGATTGTGTTGTGCTATCCTGTGTGGATTTCGTTTTTCATTCCTGTGTGGAATATGTATACTTTCTTGTGTGGACTGAGTTGTACATGGGCTCGGAGGTTGGAGCGTATTGAATTGATGACTTAGGTATATGTATGGGCATATACCTAAGCAGTGTCGGTTGTTACTTCATGTTTGTATCTCACCTTTGTGGTTTATCCTTTGTGGATTTTGTGAGACCTTCAGGGGTCTCGGGGTCCCTACTGAGTAGCTTATACTCACCCCTAAACGGGATATGACAGAACTACGTTGTGTTGGTTGCAGACGACGGACAACGTTGATTGTGGTTGAGGCTTGCAGAGCAGGAAAGTACCTGGAGGTGGACCACTGGGCAGGACATACTCGGAGCGGACGGTGGGACCCGAGGAGCAGTGGAGCTATCTGTACCCACCCTTCAGGTGGGATTTCCAGTCGACAACTCGGTGTAGTGGCTTTTACTTTACAGTTTCTGTTTTCCCTTTCGAGTTGTACTTTACTTTCAGTTTGGGATTGTATACTGTCCCATTACTTTTCTGCACTTTCAGTTGTACTCTGTTCTTTCTTGGTGTTTACTTTTCCGCTTTCTTACTCATTGGTGCTTGTTTACTTTTCAAAGGCAATGCCTTCCCTTTTTTTGGGATTTACGCCTTGGTGCTCGTCCCCAGCCCCTGGCCTATGGAAGGCGGGCTTGGGGTAGTCACGACACGGGCCCTGAGGAGGGGTCGTGACAAGTTGGTATCAGAGGAGTTCGGTTCTACCACGAACTCTGATCTTTTCTATGTCAAAAAATAATGTTTAGCGTACTGAGTGTGGTTATCAGTCCAGGGATTCCAGTGTTGGTGCGGCGGCCGACGTATCCGTACACCAGGACCCTGACTTCTGATTTCTGACTTAATGTACCAAAACATTGATTGCGTGTGTGTATCAATGTTTTCTTTGTGATTACTTTGTGTAAGCTCACCAGGTATACTGTTTGAACGTGATGCACCTGTTCCTTTTCAGGATTTCCCCACGATGGCAGCCAGCTAGGGTTCCGAGAGTCGAGTGTGTTGATAGCCCACCGAGCGACGATGCCTTGGTTCAGGGCCCTTTGTCAGTAGTGGCACCGGCGGTATCTCAACCCTCCGAGCCACCGATGCTTCCAGCACCAGCCGCTAATGATGCACGTCGCCTTGGAGCTCTGCACGAGTTCCAGTGCCAGCGACCGCCTAGGTTTCGTGGGGAGACGGACCCCCAGGAAGCAGAGGACTGGCTGGAGGTAGTGGTACGAGTTTTTAGGCTAGTGAGGACACCAGCAGACCTCATGGCGATCCTCGCTGCGAGCCTACTGCACGCAGCAGCGGGCCGATGGTGGAGCTTGATGCTCCAGGTGCACGATGAGGCATCTCTACTTTAGACAGACTTTGAGAGCCTCTTCCGCTCGGAGTTCGTCCCAGCCACCCTTCGTGCGATGCATATCCAGGAGCTTCTCCAGCTGCGGCAGGGAAGCATGACGGTCGCTCAGTACTCGGTGAGATTTATTGATCTCTCATGCTACTCGACCGACATGGTACGGGACCCATTCTTCTGGGCCCGGACCTTCGAGCAGGGTTTGAGACACGAGATCAGGGCATCACTGATCTCCCTCATCATACTGACTCAGACAGGAGTACTGGAGCGGGCCCTTTTGATCGAGAGCTTCCTTGCTGAGTCTACACCAGCGCCGAGACCCACCGTAGGGCGACAAGTGGCAGAGTCTTCTGCAGCTGGCAGTCGACGGATGACTCAGGGGTCCAGGCAGACCAGACCTTCAGGCAGACGACCTTAGGAAACTTGCTCAGCAGTGCAGGGAACACAGCGCGAAGCCAGTCTTTTGAGAGGCAGACAATGCTACTCGTGCGGCGGGCAGGGCCACATGGCTCATGACTGCCCGACCCGCCATGCAGAGGAGCAGCAGACGGTTGAGGAACCACCTTGGCAGAGGCAGAGGTTCGACCGTGGCGGTCCGCAGGGAGGAGGCGGACGAGGCAGAGGAGTTGGCCGAGCAGCAGGTGGTGGGCGACGCTTTGAGGCTCTACCACCACCACCACCAGGAGGTCCACCCCGACCTCAGGGGAGATCACAGCTTCAGGCAGCTGAAGCTTACGATCATGGAGCTCCAGAAGTGGGTGGACTAGTGCGGGACTAGCTCCAGGCATAGAGGCCTTTTCCCATAATGCCTCTAGCTTTGTAGATTGTGTTGCCTTGTGTCCTTGTACTTTAAGTTGAAGTAATAAATGATACTTTCCTTGGTGACTTTTGTTTTCTTATCTTTTGTTTGTTTTTACTAAAAGGTGCCGGTTAAAAACTGTTGACTTGACCCTCACTTGCGAGATTCTTACTGGAGGAAACCCAGTGACCACACACTGATGCCGATAGTGTGACTCAACCCTTGGAGGCAAGAGGAACGGTTGGATCTCTTGGTAGCAGGGTCGAGGCCTTACGACGTCATCCATGCCATGAATTAACTAATCATGATGGGATAGACTGTATTAGGAAAGGAACGTGGTTCATCCAGGGGATGAGACCAGATTTCACTTTTCGGCAAAGGAGAAATCTTTGTAGCTTTGCCGTACGTTAAGGAGGAAGGGGAAACCCTTCGTGTGGTCAGACAGATGTCAGCAGAGCTTCCAGGAGCTGAGACAGAGGTTGACTAGCACACCTGTCTTGGGGTTACCTGATGAGGGAGTAGGGTACGTAGTCTAATGCGATGCATCAGGGACGGGGCTCGGATGTGTTCTGATGCAGGAGCGGGCAGTGATCGCCTATAGATCATGTCAGTTGAGGCCGCATGAGCAGAACTACGCTACCCATGAACTGGAGTTGGCAGCAGTGGTCTTCGCTCTGAAGACAAGGCGGCATTACCTGATGGGAGAGCGCTTTACAGTCTTTTCTGATCATCAGAGTCTCAGGTATATCTTCTTGCAGAAGGACCTGAACCTGAGACAGCGGCGATGGCTCGAGTTCTTCCAGGACTATGACTTTGAGATAGTCTATACTCCTGGTAAGGGGAACGTAGTAGCCTATGCCCTCAGCAGGAGGACGGGCATTCAGCTACTTGAGGAGGCGGCGGAGCAGCTAGCCTCTTTGTAGATATCCTTCGTGGATAGAGATGGAGCAACCTTCCTCCAGTCTCTCACAGTCACCCCTCCTCTACTGTAGCGGGTTAGAGAGGCACAACGTGAGGACGCTGACTGTGAGACATGGCGTGCACAGATATCCTCGGGACAGGAACCTGATGGTTTCTCCCTTGGAGCAGAGCACGACATCATTTTCAGAGGACGTACCATGGTACTAGTCGCTTTGCGAGAGGAGGTGCTGAGAGAGTTTCACACTTCTCCTTTGGCGGTACATCCAGGAGTGGCGAAGATGTACCAGGATCTCAGATGACAGCACTGGTGGCCGGGCATGAAGAAGGTTGTGGCAGAGTTCGTTTCTCGATGCCTCACCTACCAGCAGGTGAAGGCAGAGCATCTGGTACCAGCAGGCTTGGTACTGCCCTTGGAGGTCCCGGAGTGGAAGTGGGATGGGATATCTATGGACTTCGTGACTGTACTTCCACGCACTTCCAGAGGTCACGACTCCATCTAGGTGATTGTTGACCGACTCACCAAGTCGGCACACTTCTTACCCATTAGAGAGCAGGGCTCAGTGGAGAGCTTGGGACGTCTCTACGTTCAGGGGATTGTACGGCTTCACGGTGTTCCATCATCTATCGTCTCCGATCGTGATGCTCGCTTTACTTCCCGACTTTTGAAGGGGTTACAGGAGGCGTTCGGGACACAGCTACGTCTGAGCACAGCCTTTCACCCTCAGACGGATGGTCAGACGGAGAGGACCATTCAGACTCTCGAGGACATGCTCCGCACATGTGTCCTCGACTTTGGTCATAGCTGGGAGTACCACCTACCCTTGGTGGAGTTTGCGTACAACAACAGCTACCACTCCACCATCGGGATGGCACCGTACGAGGCGTTGTACGGCCGGCCTTGTAGATCTCCTTTGTGCTGGACAGACCCTGGGGAGTCAGCACTTGTGGGACCAGAGATGGTCCAGGCCACGACAGAGATGGTCCAGGTCATCCAGGAGCGGATGATGACAGCTCAGAGCCGGCAGAGGTCATACGATGACAGGAGGCGGAGGCCACTAGTGTTCGAGGATGGCGACCACGTCTTCTTGTGGGTCTCACCTCGACTTGGTATACGGAGATTTGGCTGAGGCGGCAAGTTATCTTTGTGCTTCATCGGACCCTTCCAGGTCCTCAGCAGGATTGGCGAGTTGGCTTATCGCCTGTTTCTACCACCTCAGTTGCACTGGGTGCACGACGTCTTCCACGTATCTCAGTTGAGGAGATACGTGCACGAACCGACGCACATCATTGACCATGGTGAGCTTGACGTAGACGATGGGGCGACTTTTACGGAGGTCCCGGTGGAGATCAAGGATCGACAGGAGCAGGTCCTACGTGGACGGTCGATTCCTCTAGTGCGCATCAGATGGAAGCACGGGAATCTCCAGGAGAGCACTTGGGAGCGGGTGGCTCAAATGTGTGCTCAGTACCCTCATTTGTTTCCCTAGTTTTTGATGTATCTTTACGGGGACGTAAAGCTCTGAGGTGGGAGTAATGTAAAGACCCGTAAAAATCAAGGGAAATTTTTTTCTTAATTTTCTTTGGAATTTTACAAGAGCGTGGTTTCTGACGGCACCTGATTCCGAGGCCCGGAATTCCCGGAATCAATTTCTGAAGATTGGCTCAGGTACGTTCAGTGAACGAACGAGCGGGAATTTCTAACTTTTGATCCGGTGCTCGGAATTGAAATCCGAGGACACCGATGAACTCGCAGTGCCGATATTCGCTTAAGGAGACATTTTCCAAGGTTGCGTTTATTGCGGGTTGAGAGTCAGTTTTTGGGTTTTTAGAATAAGTTAAATAAAATTGTAGAATACAAATTTTATTTTAACTTGTTAGTTATTTTCTCCCAAAGGGAGTTAGAAGTGGGACCCACATCCACTTAACCTCCCTTGGTAGGATTAAGTGTGGTGGGGCCCACACGAAGCATAACTCCTCACCTTCTTTTTTTTAAAACTCTCTTAAACTACTCTTTAAATGAACATGACAACTTTGTTATTTAATGGAGTTGAATTTTTTGAATTTCAAACCTTTGAAATTCAAATTGTTAAGTGTGTGAATAAAATAAGACTTTAGCTTATTTTATTTGGGTTAGAATTCTCTAGCCGCCTTGAGAGAAATTGGAGTTCTTCTTCTTCTTCTTCTTCTTCAAACTTTGACGAAGAACGCGAAGAACTTTCGAACATCGACGAAGAACGCCACGTTCTCGGGAATCGTCTTCCGCGACTCCATACCCGCGACACCGACGACGTCTTCTTCCGCGTCATCTCTTCCACGACAATTTCCCGTCATGAAATCATCGTCAAAGAACTTCAAATCCTCGCTTCACGACATCGACGTCCTTCTTCCGTGACGTTGACCACCGCGACGCGTCTTCCAATGGTCGTTGACGATCATCGTTCTTGAAACCGAGGTAGGGGTTGTTGTTGATTATTTTATTTACTCTCGTTCTTGGTTCTAGCATGATAATCTTGTGGATAAATATTTAAGGGTTATCATCTAACGAGAGGGGGGTCGGCCCGCACAAACACGACCGAATTCCCCCTCCTTTGTTCTTGATTATTATTATTTTCTTGAGAATGAACGAGATGGCGTGGTGTCGTCGCACCACGCGGGAATCTCACAGTAAATATTGCACGACGCCGTCGCGCCGCGCCGTGGAAAGTTTATCTTGAATGCGACGCCGTCGCGCCGCGTCGAAGGAAACCAAAGGCGTCGCAGCCGGAGCGGGGCCGCGGCGGAGGGGCGCGATGCCGTCACACCGTGCCGAATGACAAAGGCCGCGGCCGGTTCCGGGCCGAGGCCAAACGAGAAGACCGGCGGCCAGCCGGGCCGCCGGTGTCAGAAGCCGGAAAGGGAACTTGCCTTGCCGGTTTCGTTGAGGAAGGACCGGCCGGCCAGGACGGGCCGGCCGGAAGGGAGAAGAACCGGGGGAATTAATTCCCCCGGCTGGCCAAAACGGGCCCCCCACAATGGGGGGCTGTGGTTACACCAAGGGGGGGAGAAGCGCCCCCACCCCCCCACCCCCGTTTTGTTTTTCAAAAGCCGGCCCCCATGTGGGGGGGCCGTTGGACAAAGGCGCGGCTTTCAGCCGCGCCACCAGCAGGAAAGCGGGGGCTTTGCCCCCCGCACATGGCACCCGAGCGGCGCCCAGGCCGCGCCGCCGCCGGTCGGGCCGCGCCGCCGTGCCGGAACGCGCCGCCGCGCCGGGCCGCACCGCCGCGCCGCCGGCCGGGCCCGGTCGGCCCGGACCCGGACCCCCCGTTTTCGAATCGACTTCAGTCTTTTGGCCATAACTTGAGCTACGGACCTCCGATTGACGAACCGTCAGCGGAAATGCGATCCATGGATCGAGGTGGTCGATTCGGTATATCGCACTCAAGGTTTCGGAATACTTTGAGTTCGGCCGGGTTGGTTCGTACACGAAACCAACCGGGCCCTCGGAGCGGAAATGCTCATATCTTGAGCTACGGACGTCCGATTGACGTGCCGTCAGCTTTATTGTGTTTCTCTTAGTGAGAAGGATCTTTTGGCATACTCCGCCCGAGGTTTGGACCCAGGTGGAGTACGGTCGGGTTGGTTTTTCCTTATAAACCAACTGGGCCCCTGGGACGAAAAAGCCAATAACTCTCAGACCGGGCGTCTGATCGACGCGTTGTCTGTTGTGTTGAGTTCCTGTTGACGATACAGAACTTTTGGATACATAAACTCTGGACTATGTGACAGTTGATGTATCTGCCTCTCGACTCATGGAGCAGACCCTCCCGAACGAGATTGCTGTGTGCGGGAACCCTAGTGCTGGCTACGACTGTGACTGCTACTGGTACTGCTACTGCTACTGTGACTGCGACGACGACAGTACATAGATCCTTGGTGGATTCGCCGACGACTACAACACTCAGCGATCCTACGTGGATGAGTGCTACAGGTCCTGTGTGGACCCGATCCGGTGTGGGTCCGATCCTGTGTGGGTCCTTGCGCTCAGCGGTCCTGTGTGAAACAGTGCCTACAGGTCCTGTGTGGGCCCGATCCTGTGTGGGTCTTTGCGGGGGTTAGTTACCTATCGATCCTTCGTGGGTCCGACGACTTAGATGGATTAGAGATCATCTTTATCGTCTTTCAAATAAGTATATCTGTGTGAGCTGAATCCTGTTGCTTTCCTGTGTGGATTGTGTTGTGCTATCCTGTGTGGATTTCATTTTGCTTTCCTCTGTGGAATACGTATACTTTCCTGTGTGGACTGAGTTGTGCTTGGGCTCGGAGGTTGGAGCGTATTGAATTGATGACTTAGGTATATGTATGGGCATATACCTAAGCAGTGTCGGTTGTTACTTCGTGTTTGTATCTCACATTTTTGGTTTATCCTTTGTGGATTTTGTGAGACCTTCAGGGTTCTCGGGGTCCCTACTAAGTAGCTTATACTCATCTCTACACGGGCTATGCCCGCACTACGTTGTGTTGGTTGCAGACGACGGACAGCGTTGATCGTGGTTGAGGCTTGCAGAGCAGGACGGTACCTGGAGGTGGACCACTGGGTGGGACATACTCGGAGCGGACGGTGGGACCCGAGGAGCAGTGGAGCTATCTGTACCCACCCTTCAGGTGGGATTTCCAGTGGACAACTCGGTGTACTGACTTTTACTTTACAGTTGTTGTTTTCCCTTTCGAGTTGTACTTTACTTTCAGTTTGGGATTGTATACTGGCCTAATACTTTTCCGCACTTTTAGTTGTACTCTATTCTTTCTTGGTGTTTACTTTTCCGCTTTCTTACTCTGTGGTTCTTGTTTACTTTTCAAAGGCAATGCCTTCCCTTTTTGTTGGGATTTACGCCTTGGTGCTAGTCGCCAGCCCCTGGCCTATGGAAGGCGGGCTTGGGGTAGTCACGGCATGGGCCCCGAGGACGGGTCATGACAGATATGTTGGATATGAGTAAGTAAAATGGACTGTATGGATTACCTAGAAACTGATTATTGAAAAGTGGTATATGTCATCATGATTGAGGTTTATTACTTATAGTGTTTAAATAAAATATCTAGTAATCATTGGAATAAAAAATAATTCATTTTTTCCAAAATTTATTATTGTTATTTTGGTTATTACCTTGTTTAAGGGTAATATATTATACAAATATTCAGATGTATGGGGTGTAATAAAAATGCATTACTTGTTTCTATATGGTGGATCAATGTTAAGGTAATTTCATGACCTTTATTTTAATGTTTTTTTTTCATATTTTGGAATGTTTATAAGGTTTTCAATTTATTGAATTATCATTTTAAACATTAGGAGATGTTTGTGAGATTAATTTATTATCTCACCACATTGGGATTTATGTATAATGGATATCCTATTGTAGTAATTTTCTGTGGACGATTACTAAAGATAGATGGGATAATTTTTCATGGATATCATGATTTGTTAATTATTCAGTAATTAAATATTCACCTGCATGTCCTGGAATTATACATGATGTGGATATTGATAAAGGAACAACTATGGGTAAGATATCCAGAAATCATGTTGGTATATATTATCATTAAAAAATTTCTTCCATAAGGAAATGATCTTCAAATAAAATTGGTTATCCTAGCACCTTTTTTTCCAATGAATCAAATGGTCCCTTAAATAATCACATAATTATGTATTTCAATAATATAATTTTATCCTAACCATGTTCTCTATCACTCTACTCAATAACCATAGATTTTCTTTTCTCTTCTATTTCAATGTTTTCACTTTCCATCTATCTTCTCCTATGTGGAAACCCAACTATTTGTTACTATGGGTAGTTGTTATGGTTCCAAAAAGAATTTATAGGATGTTTTGGTGTTCATTTTTATGATCCGGGTATATATTAAAGGAACATTAAATTAATAAACCATTGATAACACTAAATAATTTCATGGGAGAAATTCATTTTAAGGGAGGTAGTGTGTAGCACCCATAGATTTTGGGCATTTTTTCCAATTTAATTTAATATTTTTGATTTTTTTCATGAAACATCAAATTAATTTTGATTTTCTTTATATGTAACAGCATGTTAAGATTTTTATACATGCAACACTTAGATTATCTTACGGTACACATAAGATCGAGTTTTACCACCTTTTGAATTACACATATATTTTTAAACTAAATATTCACTGGATTATAAATTTAAATTTTAAACATAAAAAACAATTTTTATACAAGAATTCAATAATTATCTTTGTGAAAATATTTGGGATTTTTTCTGAGAAAAATCATTTTTTTAATTGTTAAAAAAACTATATTTTAGTTAAAAACATACTCATCATTAAAGTAATTTTTAATGATTAATTACAATTTAAATTATTTCATAAAGTTAAAATAGATCAATTGTACATATATTAATTCGTTATATGTCATTGTAATATTTTATCATTCAAATTGGACACAAACAGTTATTGGAAATTTGAATGTTTTACTTCAAAACCCAGTTTCCTCACCGTGTCTGCTGGATTAACCTTAATGTTAATTTACCAAATTATTTGATTTGAATTCAGAAAAATCAACACACATAGTTTTATTTAGTATAATATTTGTGGTCTAATAAGGTCAAAATTTTATTTTGACCAACAAGATTAGTTTTAGTGATTACAATTAATTATAGTTATTAAGGTATGTATAAGATTAATGAGGGACTAAAACATAATATTATGAAGAAAAATGACCCAAAACATGTCCAAAATTTTTCCCTACCAACAATTACATCATATTCCCTCTAGGTTGTAATTTTTTTGTTTATTGTGTTATAATAAAATGGTATTTCCCAATATTAAAGGTTAAGTAAGAAAAAAAAGAAAAAATGGAACTTTCCTTACATTTATTTTTTATAAAACATAAAGATATGTAAAAAAACATCATATTTTTATATATACATATAATTTAGAGTTATAAATGGGTTATTCTGGTTATAAATATTTAAAATTATTTTTTAAAGAGTATTTAGATAATTAAAATTCTTATAAAATTCCAACATAGTTATTACCAGAGAATTCTAGGTCCGGTTAGAACTTCCCAAAAAAATTTAAAGAAAAATTAAATTACACGGTTACAAAGAGAAATCAGATTTAAAAATTTGAGAATACGTTACTCACATTATGTCACCATCCACCAAAGGAAACCATAAATCATGAGTCCTAAATGACCAAATGAATGTAATTTCTAGGGAAGATCTTTATGACAAGGCATCATCCACTTAATTTTCCTCCCAATAAACATATATTGTTTTTAAATTGAGATGCTTCACCTTAACATGACAATCAATCCATTTGGGTATAAGTCTCCAGGGAACATCCCTATGCCTCATATTAAGGGAATTAACTACTAGTTCACAGTCTGATTCAATCCATAGAGTATTTCCACTATGAATAAAAACCCTGCTTGACCGTATAAATAACGGTCCACGGCTCAGCTTCATATGCAATTCCCATCCCAATGAAATGATGAAAACATACCTTGATAAATAAATTTTGTGTGTGGAAGACACCATTGCAACCCATGAGTATATGTGATCCCAACACATCTCCATAAGTAATGACTATAATACATGGGAAAATGGGATGAATCCTTCAGATATTCTTTATCATTAGTTCAAACTTAATCTTTCCAGAAATTCCTAGCAACTGAAGTGGCATGATATCTGAGTAGGTGTTTTCCATGGCACCACATTGGATTGTAGGAGTGTCATGGGTATCTTTGTGAACTAAAAGCATACTAGTGTGAGTGTATATAATAGTATTATCTATGGGAATCTTGTTGAGGTGGTATGTGAGAGTATGATATACTCTATAATACCAAATGTAGGATCAAAATTCTATAGATACTTTATGTTGTATCTAATGATAATCAATATAAAATTGGGGTTAAATGTAAACTTTAAAAAACTCTTTTGTGGATTTTAATGGTGGTTACATTTGACATTGTTAAACAAGATAATTCACAAAACCTCTAGTTCTGCACACCTGCTAGATTCCAAAAATGTGATTCTGAGAAAGATGGTTCAATAAAATGAAACATAATGAATGTTCACATAGTTAAAGATTCTACCTTAAAGCGTATATAATATCACTAAATCATAGTATACAAGTATAAGGAGGTATAAGATAGTAATACATTCCTCAAAAAGTAAAAAATAGCAGAAAACATGTAACAAAACAAGTAACATATAGTAAATCTTTTAACCCAAAGAGAAGGCTATCCAACAACCTTGGATAATGGTCCCTTGATTTATACTTTCAATAAAGTATGTTTTACCCACACCAGGGTAAGCCCTCGACACTAAGATCGGATTCTATCTTTCTATCCCCACAAGGCCTCAACTCAAGGTAGTCGGCACCTCTGTCTTCCTCAGTAAGGAGGCCCTCAACTTCAAGGTAGTCGTCACCTCTGTCTTGTTATTGCTAGAAGCCCTAGATTGTACACATCAACAATCAGAGTCGCACAATGAAAATATGAACTAGATGTTTAGTACGCACTATGTAAGTGAGTCTCTCTTTAGAAATCACTTCCGCATCATGTAATCTCTATAGTCATAGAACAGTTTATCAAAGTTGTGAGATCTTTAAAATGAGCTCCTATTTATAGGCACATTCTCAATGGTCGGCTCCCTCCTACAACATTCATATTTTTCCTTGAATTGCAGAGGGACATGTACACATGTCACTCAAACAACGGTTAGTCAGTAAATGAATGAACAACATCATTTTATAACAAAAACAAGTGTAAGAAAAAATAAGTTTACATAACCAAAATCAAATATTCGGAATGTAAGCAAATAAAACTTCGGAGTCAGACCAAAAACACATTAGGTGTCTATAATACAAGGAAATTAGAATTCTATTTTCTAATGAATTGGGAACCTGAACTCTATAGAATCCTTGGAGTCTGAATTTCAAGGAAATTCAGAATCTGGATTCACAAGAATTTGAATCCTAAACTTAACAAGTTCAAAGTCAGAGTTCATGAGAATTTAGAGTCAGAACATACAATGTTCTGAGTCTAAATTCATTCGAATTCGGAGTCATAACTCATAAGTGTTTGGAGTCTGAATTCAGAAAACATGGAGTCATAACATAGAAAAGTTTAGAGTATGAATTTAGAGAACTCAAAGTCAGAATGAAGAAAAGTTTGGAGTCTGAATTCAGAGTACTCAAAGTCAAAACTCAGAAGAGTTCAGACTCTGAATTCAGAGAACTTGGAATCAAAACTCAAAAGAGTTCAGAGTCAAAATTCAGAGAACATGGATTCATAATTAATAAGTGTTCAGAGTCTAAATTCATAGAATTCAAATTCTAAATTTGGATTCTGAAAACAGAATGATCTTTATCAAATTCTTATATGATTCCGATGTTTTTAGATATGAAACCATACATTACACATTGACAAGATAATAAACAATGAAAAACAGGTAAAGGATACATTTCATTGGGGAAAGAATTTTTTTTTATAGAACTAAAACACAGGGTAAAATGAAATTTTCCTTGAGATAAGGTTTTTGTGATTTTAAAAACAAGAAGGAATGGTAATGTCATAAGGATACCTTATTGACTTAATAATCTCGCCAAACCTGAAGGAATGGAAAATACATAAGGAAAAAAATATTGACTCAACAATCTCCCGCTTTTTGGAAATCCGAAACATCCTTACGAAAAAGAATAAAAGGACTTAGACAATATTTTTCTAGACTGTGAAAATGAAACTTTTCTCCCATATTGTATAGGAAATAATGAATACGACTGACTCCCCCTTAGGCATTGGAACAATAAGGAGAATATTCTAGATTTCCGGAATGAGATTTTTCATTATCATAACTATGGAAATATCTATAGTGAAAAATTTCCCTTAGATAAACTCCACCATATATAGGGATATTTCTTCTTTTCATTGTATTATATTTCCTTTCCCCCCCTTTGTGATTTTCAAAAATATTTTTGGGGAATAGAAAAGAAACTATAGTACCTGAAATATTGGTACAAAGCATCCAAACAAAAATGTGAAACCAAAATTTCATTAAGATATGAATAATTTGTACAAGAAAGGAATACAAAAAAATATCGGATTAGATCTATTTACCCTCCTTCTCCTTGGGTATCAATTTCGTAACAATGGTTTTCACATTTTCGAGTTCCTTGTGGTCTTCCTCTTCTTGCTTTAGGAGTTCATCTTGATCCTTAAGAACCTGTGTCTGATCCTTTAAAAACCTATGTCTAAGTCTTTAGGAACCTATGTATGGGCCTTTAAGAACCTCTGTCTGAGCCTTCAAGTAAATTCTTGGAGGGATCAGAATGGTATCAACAAGCTTCTTCAGTGATTGAATGACTAAATCATGTCCTAGGGATGATGATTCTGAATCTGAGATTTTGTTTGGTGAGGGATCTTTCACTAGCTCCACAAGCTTCCTCTTTGAAGATCCACCAGCTTACTTCATCATTAGAACAACTTTGGTTGGTGTATCCACAACCACATGTTTCCCCTTATCCGTTCTCCGAATAGCTTCCTCATTCGGAGACTCTTGTAAACTGTCAGACAGCTGATCAATTCTATCTTCATATATCTTCTCCTTCTCAGTTCCTGCCTCAGCATCTTCAAGGTATTAAATGATTATTATAAATTTCTTCCTCAGTGAACTTATTCAATTCATCTTCAGACTCTTCATCTATCCTAAGAGTAGAATACATTCAAGATCCATCTTCAAAGGTCTAGAATTACAATTTCTCGAAATCACTTTTCTTATCATGAATTTCTTCAACTTGATTTATGAGGTCTTCTGTGTTAGCACTGATTTCATCTTCTTGAACTTCTTCCACAACTTCCTTTTCTTCAACAATTTTTTCTTGTACTTATTCCGGAGTGAGAAATTTCTTCCCCGGTGTCTCAGGTAAGGCCTCTACCAAGAATGATTTCGGTATAGGGATATTCTCATATTCTTTCTCAATATCCCATAAAAGGGATTGAACAATTTCATCCTCCAACATCTACTTCTTTTTTTCTTTTGTTTAGCTTTTTTTTCAAGCTCATCAGCTGTGTTTTCTTATAATGACATAGCTTCTGTAGGATCCAACCCAAACTGTGGATCTCTTTCCTTCCAAATTTTCTTGTCTTCCCTCCATTTGGATACAACCTCATCTGTATATGCTTTTTTTTCTTAGGTTTTGGATGTGAGAATTGATCTTCCTTAGCATTAGGTGTTTTCTCTTCAACTACTACTTCCTTCAACTTCCTCTTCTTTCGTCCTTTTTTTGATGGTTCATGAAATTCTTGTTCCTACCGAATATCTTCAGCCTATTCCTATGGTAGGTCATAGAATTCTCCTGAATCTTTAGAGAAACCAATATTAATTCTCTTCAATGTATCATCACTAAAAAACATTACTTTGAAATTCCTCAGCTTAGAACTGCAAAGAATCTTGAATGACTCAAGGAACTGAACTATTAACTTGAAAAGAATAGCTGGATACATAATAATCTAAGCTTTGAAGTTTCCATTCTTGATATTCTCTATCATAATGAGAATATGATTCATCATATTGATCTTTCTTTGGTTTACCAAGAAGTCCAAAAAGTACATATCACTCTTCTTCAACGTGTCCTTGTCACTCTTTGTCATATTGTTGAAATATTGAACCCATAATTCATGTATTCAGTTATTTGTAGAGAGGTGAGAAATATTTGGAGTCTTGACATATGTATGACCGAGAAACTCCATAACTTTCACCTTGAAAAAATTTCCTTGAACATCTGGTAGCTTATGGGAATAGAACTCAGCTTCTCCTTCATAAGACAACCCCACCAAGCTAGCAGCCTTCTGTATGAAAGGGAATAATATTTTACATATCTTTTAAAAGAAAATTTACTCCTCTCTTACTCTTTGAAAAATCACACAGATTCATAATATTCCACTAGAGGATCCAGAAAAGGCCTTCCCATCCATTCAACCCGATGTTCTTGGATATAATGGAATCATATGTGGAAAAGAAATTTAGATGCACCAACCTCTCTCTATAAATCTACCACTCCAAAATTGACTTTACTGTTGACATCTATTGAGAATGAACTTAAATAGACATTCGGATTTGAGCAAGATTTGAGAGGTTCAGAACAGAATTTTGAAATCGGGGCAGAGCTTTGACACACAAAGGCTTGAAATCCGATGTTGGATCACCTTTGGGGGGTCCTTTATATAGGTGTTTGATACAGTGGTCGAACTTCAAAAGACAATCCAATAGTTGAGAAATCTTCTAATTAGATCTGACAGTTGAAATGATATCCACAAGGAAAATTTGGTAGGATCTGATCTTTTGAGGTTTTTAAAGGAAAACAATCGGATTTAAGGAAATGAAAATTCAATGATTAAAAGAAACAAAATTCCAATAAGTAAAATATGATTTCTAAAACATAAGAAAGGAAACCATACCTTTCATATTTCCAAGAATATTATTTTTAATAGCTAATATTCTTCTTGAAGAACAATAGATTCCCAAAAAGAACTACGAAAGCCTCCATTATGAAAATCTTCATTACGAAAATTTCAAGTACGAAAATCTTCAATACAAAAATTTCAAGTACGAAAATATTTATTATAAAAATTTCAAGTACAAAAATCATCATTATGAAAATTTGAAGTACGAAATGTAACGCCCCGACCCCAGTTACCCAGAGTCGGTGCATTATTATATAACATTGGCATGATCACAAGAAAGATCAAATCTCGAAAGACCGATTTGTTTAGTATCCTTGGAAACACTAGACGTATTCATAAGTTTTACATTACATCATAAAATGAAAAACTACTACAACAACATAATGTTTCCACAGTCCACACTATAAACCCCTCATAATATCCCTGCAGGTCATTCATAACTTACATCTTCACATCCTGGGAAAAATAAAACATAGAAAAAGGGTGAGCTCAAATTCCCAGTAAGGATAACAATATAGAGGAACATTCAAAAATAAGCATAAACATTTAAGGAAATGAATTACTAAAACAAAAGCCTTTTAAACTTGAACTTCAACATAGTATGGAAAACGTAAAATGAAATAATGCCATTTACTTATTCACATGGATATTCTACTAATCGAATAATCACATGCAAAAATCAATAACCACTTTCATAATGTTGGAATGCATAATGCTGAACTTTAATTTCTTTGTCAAGGCCTCATCCCAAGACCTTGGGGCTAACTGTAAACGGAACCCAACCCGGAGTGCCTCTAATAACCGGACACCAACTCGTAGTGCCTCTAATAACTGGACACCAACCCGGAGTCCTTCTAATAACCGGAGACCAAATCGGAGGGCTTACTTTTACCAGTCCCTAACCTGGAGGGCTTTCTTTTACCAATCCCCAACCTGGAGGGCTTACTTTAACCAGTCCCCAACCTGGAACATACTTGTCCAACACATTCATATGAAGTAAAGGTTGAAATATAACATAAACATTCTTATTGGAACTAGCATACGAAATGGAAATACTTTACTCATAAACCATGAATGCTATATAAATGGAACATCCACAGTCAAACATATCACACAACTTTATTACAATATGGAAGTTTTGTATCATAATAAATCAACTTCAAATAAGCGTAAAATTCGTCATAGGATGTTGGCATAGATGAAATCAAAACAGTTTTTAGAGAAATATCTCTTTCTATTTTTGAAACCATTTAAGAGCCATATAAAATAAAACATTTTCTTGAAAATGTTCTTATAAGTTTTTAAGGGAAGCTTTGACGATTTTATAACGGCGGAAAATAACCGCACCCGCCGTATAAGTTAAAAAAACATTCTTACCTTAATTCTGTCGAAAAGGTTAAAAATCAACTTGTTTGGAAAACGACGGAAAGATTCCCTTATAAACCTCTTATAAAAAGTCAAACAAGGGTAGAAATGACTTTAACCCATATTCTTTTAAATATTAGAAATGTTTTGAAATACATTTTGAAGAAACATGGACGTGGATGATAACAAGGTCCCAGTAGATAATTATGTATAAAAAATCTCGGATAATGAAGAGATTGCGAAATAAATCCTTACCCATTTGGTAACTTATGAAACATACAACCCATGAAAGAGGTATCATACAATGAATATGTGAATACACATAAATTAGAGTGTATTACACAAAGAATATAATTATGGGCAGTATATACACCACACAAAAGGTGATGGTGGAAATATGGCATGAATCTCACGGGAATAAGGGGTGAGATGAAAACCCCTTACCACGTTAATCAACTGAGTCGTATGGACAAAAGTTAATAACCACCAAATTATTTACAGAATAACATGAATATAAATATAATCATGATAATATATATAACAAATGACAGTACACAATACACCACTTTCAATAATTTAGTGGCGAATAATGGAAATCTCACGGAATTGAATGTGAGATAAGAAAATCCCTTACCTTGCACTTTTCCTTTGTTGGGGTAGGTTAGCCTCCTGTATAATGGTGAAATAACTGTTATTAAATTATACAAGAATCATATACATTAATATGATATCATATATGATCTTTTAATATTGATTTGATAATAATATCTTAGTATTATCGTTGTTTCGGGTGTTAACTTACTTGTTTTCTTTTATATGTTTTGTTATGTAAGACATGTTTGTAAAGGATAGGTTTTATATTATTCATATCCAGAATGATATCAAGTCCTTAAACATAATTTTTAAATTATCAAATGATAATTGTACTTGAATGGATACGATGGAGAATGAATCTTATCGCGTTCGTGGAGACGGTAGTCCGTACGTACGCACGAGCGAAAATATCATTCTTTTGATATTAAAATAATATATAAACGGATGGTATATCATATATACAGAATCATTAACATTTTAAATTTATTATTTACATGAGTTACACATCATTATTATACCCATCCAAATAATATTATATTGAATAACAATTACACCACGACGTGGAGACGGTAAGCCGTACGTACGGACGTATGGTGACATGTTATTCAAAGGGTGGATAGAATACTGAATATGGTTGTACCATATTTATAATAACATCACAGTATATGTGAGATACTGGAGTTATTATTTTAGAATGGTAAGAACAAATAAAGAAGAAGTGGAAGAAGAAAGGAACTTGAAAAGGGGTGGTGAAAACATTACCTCTTCTTCGGGTTCTTCCTGTTGATTTGATCAAAAGGGCTCCTTAGGTTGGCTTTCTGACCAAACTAAGGCCTCTAGGTTGTAGTGAGGGATGTTGGGAGAGTATTTGGGCAGAGTTTGGCCGAACCAAAAGGCTTTGAAGGTGTGAATAAATGAGAAGGAGGAGTGCCCTTTTATAAGAGGGGTGAGGGGAACCTTTGGAAAAGCTAGAGATATTAGTTTATAATAAATTCATAATCGGTTTCCAATGGCTCAAAAGTTGACTATTCAAAGGTTAAGGTGGGGATGGGTCGAAAACAACTCAACCAATAGAAATTTGACTGGTTTGGGTACTTATATTAACCTTATCTTTAAGTATTAACTCTAAGTTAATTAGTTTCACTTTTACAATGTCTCTTTGTATTTTTATATAATATGGTTAATAAACTTACTACATACATCCAAGAGACCCCCAAGTGGTCCATTAATGATGAACCTATCATTATATAAGTCTCTTGGACGAACCTTAGATTTTTAAGAATTTAATATCAATTATTAATATAATATTTGTTTTAAAAACTCTTTTATGTCAATTTTGACACTATTCAATAGTTGTTTTTTGTGAAACTCATAACAGATTGATTACTTCGAACAAAGTCAATTACATCAATTATAATATATCATATTGTCCTAGAAAATTAGTTTAATTCATTACAAGTTTCATATTATATTTATTTTGGTATTTATAATATCAATTATTTTAATTTTTCACTATTATAGTAATTACTGCATCATCATTGTGTCATAAATAAAATAAATTATTTAATGTCTAAAAATAATAAATAAAATATCATTACGTAGGAAATCGTTTTATATTTCTAATGAATATTTATAATCTAAAATCCAACATATATAACCCTATGTAACAATTGTTTTTCTAAAAGATATATGCTTGTGTCATTTTTGTATTCATTTTAACTTAATTAAAATAAAGTGTCATTATCACATACAAGTGGATCCATGGGGTCCCAAAATAGACCCAAAGATGACCATTATCGACCATGTATCAACCAATAGGATTAAGACACGTTTTAGGGTAATTTAGAATTATTATAATATTATTTTTTTAACCCTTATTTACCGGATTTACCCTTAACCATGGTAAATAAAATATTTACCGCAGTAATTATTCAAAATGTCTAAAAATAAAAGTTACCTATTTACACAATTTTAAAATCCTGATTCCAAATATGGAATCCATTTTCCTAAATTCAAAACACAGAAGTGGCAGAAATTAATTTAAAATTAATTCCCGCTGTCAAAACAAAAAGCGTGTTTTTAAGAGATAATAACTATCAAAAGATTGACACTTGTTTATGTTCGGTTTAATTGTAAAATTATGTCCAATGACCAACATTATATTAAATGGTAAAAATAAATTCTAAATATACTTTAAAACCACTCAAATTCACAATTTATCACTATTAATTATTTTGATTAAAAAAGTTGTTTTTAATTAAAATTTAGTAATTTTCACTATTCATCAAAATATGAAACTTATCCGAAAAGTACCAAAATTTCACCTTAGGCTAAATTCGATATTACGAATCCAAAAATGAAGTCCATATTAAAATATAAAATATATATAATTTTAAAAAGTAGGTATTACTATTCATAACGGCTAGTTTGATTGGTTACGGTGTGTTAGAACTCGGTGTTGCGTACAACACACGCTAGCGTACCGTGGAAGCTTGGGATGTTTCATTTTAAATTTTTGATGTCCCCATTTAGTCAAAAAGTTTAAAATATAGTATCTAAAAAGGGTTCACTATTAAAATTTGGGAAAAGTGCAATACTGAAAATGAATTTGTTCTTACATTATGTCTAAGAAACTCATAATATGGATTCTAAAATTATAAGGATTATATAAAGTTTAAAATTTAGTTAACACTATTCATAACCTCTTTTGAACAGATTTTTTGGTAAGTCATGGTGCGATTGAACTTGGTGTTGCGTGTAGTGAAGGTTATTGAATTATTTTGAAGAAATAACACACTATAAAATCTTGGGGTGTTACATTCTCCCCTCCTTCAATAAATTGCGTCCTCACAATTTGAAATTGTTTTTCGAAAATTAAAGGTTGAAAATAGAAAATATCTTTGTGGGAAAACCCACATCGAAAATTGGGTTACTAAAATTTAATCTTAATATGAGGAAAAGAGAAATGACAGTATCACCACCAAATTATGATCTCTATTAGGAGAATATTGGTGGCAATTAGAGACATATAATTGGAGGAAAAACGTAAATATTTATAGGTAGTGATTGAGGTCATCAATCACAAACAAGTATAAAATTGAGGTCCTTAAATTCATCAATCTATGATGATTTGAAATACCATCGGTTCAACAAAACATAGGGTATTAGGATAACACATTTTTGACGTTTCAAAATATCTTAGTTGAAATCCCACATCGAAAAATGAATTAATGAGGCCTCTATTTAAAATAAAGAGTCGAAAGTATGAAGATTACCGAAAATAACACATACTAGGGTTCCATGTAAGAAAATATGTATATGGAAGAAAAATCTAACCATCAATTATCTGATGGATAGTGGTAGAGAACATGGCTATGAAAAGGCCAACAATCCCAAAGCCATAAATTAGTGATGATTTAAGGTACTATCTAGGAAAACATTTTTGTTCTAATTTGATTTTCTTAATATTGAGGAATTTTTTATGAGATTGGCTAAGATCATATGGAGATATACTTACTTTATAATTAGAGTTTTATCCATTAATAAATTTCTACCACAAACTCATCTTTCACTCTAAAAGATAATAGAATGTAAAAAAAATTCTATTTACACTATTCGTATAGGGTTCCAAAATAAACGAATTTATAATTCATCTAAAAGATATTTTAATAAAAACTACATTATTTAATTCAGGACATCTCGTGGGCCAGTGGTAGGTGATACACCCTTGTCGCCCTTCGGTTGCGGGTTCAAGTCTCGCAGCCTTGCCTGATGCGACGGGTTGCCGCCCGACCTCCGTGTTGTCCTTTTATGGTAATCCAAAATAATCTAAACTAGAACTATCCAAAATACTTCTATCCAAACTCACAGTCCAACATTTATAAGGAAGGTAAACATAACATAGATCCTTTTACCCCGTAATAGCATATGAATACCTTCATCATGTATTCTTTTAAAACACTGAAACATCCTAAATTCCCATAATACTTATTGGTTACATTCATGCTCCCTTATTCCATATAGAATGCTGGATATACTTCATCAATCCAAAAATGCTTTAAACCCCAATAATGATGGAATATACAAATCATTAATCAGCTTCAAGGTAGTCAAGAATATCCAATATAATTTATCCAAATCAATCATGTATTATTCTAAAATCACTACCTCGGTATCAGAACCATATTATGGTTTATCTTTCTCTCAACCATATATTTTCTAAAAATTAATCCTTCTATTGAGTCACATTTCTTTGTTCCACACAATCTCAAGTCCTTAATGAAATAGTACTGCAGTACAATCCTTATATACTCCATAATTATTATAACAAGTACATTGTTGATACAACACTCAATTGACATAATCAACATAAGAACTCTAATCATTCCTCTTCATCTGTGGTAGTATCATATCATGATTATTATCCAATAGCATCATTTGCGGCATAGTCTGATGACTGGGACATAGGTTCGCGTAGTGTCCAAACTCCTTGCAAATGAAGCATTGTACATTTGAATACATTTTATTACCCTTACAGTCACGTACTTTGTGCCCTTTTCCTCCACACTTATAACAAACTCCCATTCCTTTCAGGCAAGTTCCAGGGTGTTTCTTTCCACAGTTACCACATATGGGAAAATTCTTCTTTTCCCTCTTCCCTTTATCTATCTTTCTCTCTTCCATCCTTTTCTTCTCTTGCTTCCCTTCAAAGCCATAGGACTCAGTAAACTCTTTACTTATCTTATCAACACATGATATTATTTCTTCATATGATGATAATACATGGGGGAATATTTCTCTTATAAATTCTAGCTTAAGACCATGAAAGATATGATCCTTCCTTCTCTTTGGATCATGTGCATTTCTGGAGTTCTCATTCCTTCTACTGGGCGCCATTTCTAAACAATGGCATACACTAGATCAATTTATGAATCAAAATACATAATCCCATACTTATAAAACACTTAACATAAATTGAACTATTTATGGATATAATCCATAATCATAAAAATTTATCCTTTGAGGATGTATATACTCATAAACCCTTCATAATGATTTTTAAAGAAAATGGGAGTTATCCTAAGCATATCCCCCGGGAGTGTCGTAACCAAGAGTGCAGCAAGGCCCGTTGTCATGCACCAGTTCCCGTTCGAGTCTAGCTCAAAGCGGTGTTTTTGGGTTTTACCCATAGGTACATCTGTGCCAGAGCCGCCTCTACCTGCTCGTATCCAGACAGGGATGTATTGCTTGGAAAACTCACAAAATCTCTACAATACCAAAATTCTAGGAAGTTCTTCTATACTAATCCTCAAAGTTCATCTTAGGTCTACGTGCTCTAATCAGAGTTTATCTAAATCTAGATTCCAAGGTTTGTACTAAACTTCCTCTGATACCAACTGTAACGCCCCGACCCCAGTTACCCAGAGTCGGTGCATTATTACATAACATTGGCATGATCACAAGAAAGATCAAATCTCGAAAGACCGATTGGTTTAGTAGCCTTGGAAACACTAGATGTATTCATAATATTTACATTACATCATAAAATGAAAAACTACTACAACAACATAATGTTTCCACAGTCCACACTATAAACCCCTCATAATATCCCTGAAGGTCATTCATAACTTACATCTTCACATCCTGGGAAAAATAAAACATAGAAAAGGGGTGAGCTCAAATGCCCAGTAAGGATAACAATATAGCGGAACATTCAAAAATAAGCATAAACATTTAAGGCAATGAATTACTAAAACAAAAGCCTTTTAAACTTGAACTTCAACATAGTATGGAAAAAGTAAAATGAAATAATGCCATTTACTTATTCACATGGATATTCTACTAATCGAATAATCACATGAAAAAATCAATAACCACTTTCATAATGTTGGAATGCATAATTCTGAACTTTAATTTCTTTGTCAAGGCCTCATTTCAAGACCTTGGGGCTAACTGTAAACGGAACCCAACCCGGAGTGCCTCTAATAACCGGACACCAACCCGGAGTGCCTCTAATAACCGGACACCAACCCGGAGTCCTTCTAATAACCGGAGACCAAACCGGAGGGCTTACTTTTACCAGTCCCTAACCTGGAGGGCTTTCTTTTACCAGTCCCCAACCTGGAGGGCTTACTTTAACCAGTCCTTAACCTGGAACATACTTGTCCAACACATTCATATGAAGTAAAGGTTGAAATATAACATAAACATTCTTATTGGAACTAGCATACGAAATGTCAATACATTACTCATAAACCATGAATTCTATATAAATGGCACATCCACAGTCAAACATATCACAAAACTTTATTACAATATGGAAGTTTTGTATCATAATAAATCAACTTCAAATAAGCGTAAAATCCGTCAAAGGATGTTGGCATAGATGAAATCAAAACACTTTTTAGAGAAATATCTCTTTCTATTTTTGAAACCATTTAAGAGCCATATAAAATAAAAAATTTTCTTGAAAATGTTCTTATAAGCTTGTAAGGGAATCTTTGACGATTTTATAATGGCGGAAAATAACCGCACCCGCCGTATAAGTTAAAAAAACATTCTTACCTTAATTCTGTCGAAAAGGTTAAAAAGCACCTTGTTTGGAAAACGACGGAAAGATTCCCTTATAAACCTCTTATAAAAAGTCAAACAAGGGAAGAAATGACTTTAAACCATATTATTTTAAATATTAGAAATGTTTTGAAATACATTTTGAAGAAACATGGACGTGGATGATAACAAGGTCCCAGTAGATAATTATGTATAAACAATCTCGGATAATGAAGAGATTGCGAAATAAATCCTTACCAATTTGGTAACTTATGAAACATACAACCCATGAAAGAGGTATAATACAATGAATATGTGAATACACATAAATTAGAGTGTATTACACAAATAATATAATTATGGGTAGTATATACACCACACAAAAGGTGATGGTGGCAATATGGCATGAATCTCACGGGAATAAGGAGTGAGATGAAAACCCCTTACCACGTTAAACAACTAAGTCGTATGGACAAAAGTTTAATAAACACCAAATTATTTACAGAATAACATGAATATAAATATAATCATGATAATATATATATCAAATGACAGTACACAATACACCACTTTCAATAATTTAGTGGCGAATAATGGAAATCTCACGGAATTGAATGTGAGATAAGAAAATCCCTTACCTTGTACTTTTCCTTTGTTGGGGTAGGTTAACCTCCTGTATAATGGTGAAATAATTGTTATTAAATTATAAAAGAATCATATACATTAATATGATATCATATATGATCTTTTAATATTGATTTTATAATAATATCTTAGTATTATCGTTGTTTCGGGTGTTAACTTACTTGTTTTCTTTTATATGTTTTGTTATGTAAGACATGTTTCTAAAGGATAGGTTTTATATTATTCATATCCAGAATGATATCAAGTCCTTAAACATCATTTTTAAATTATAAAATGATAATTGTACTTGAATGGATAGGATGGAGAATGAATCTTATCGCGTTCGTGGAGACGGTAGTCCATAAGTACGCACGAGCGAAAATATAATTCTTTTGATATTAAAATAATATATAAATGGATGGTATATCATATATACAGAATCATTAACATGTTATATTTATTATTTACATGAGTTACACATCATTATTATACCCATCCAAATAATATTATATTGAATAACAATTACACCACGACGTGGAGACGGTAAGTCGTACGTACGCACGTATGGTGACATGTTATTCAAAGGGTGGATAGAATACTGAATATGGTTGTACCATATTTATAATAACATCAAAGTATATGTGAGATACTGGATTTATTATTTTATAATGTTAAGAACAAAGAAAGAAGAAGTGGAAGAAGAAATGAACTTGAAAAGGGTTGGTGAAAACATTACCTCTTCTTCGGGTTCTTCCTTTTGATTTGATCAAAAGGGCTCCATAGGTTGGCTTTATGATCAAACTAAGGCCTCTAGGTTGTAGTGAGGGATGTTGGGAGAGTATTTGGTCAGAGTTTTGCCGATCCAAAAGGCTTTGAAGGTGTGAAGAAATGAGAAGGAGGAGTGCCCTTTTATAAGAGGGGTGAGGGGAACCTTTGGAAAAGCTAGAGATATTAGTTTATAATAAATTCATAATCGGTTTCCAATGGCTAAAAGTTTACTATTCAAAGGTTAAGGTGGGTATGGGTCGAAAACAACTCAACCAATAGAATTTAGACATTTTTGGGTACTTATATTAACCTTATCTTTAAGTATTAACTCTAAATTAATTAGTTTCACTTTTACAATGTCTCTTTGTATTTTTATATAATATGGTTAATAAACTTACTACATACATCCAGGAGACCCCCAAGTGGTCCATTAATGATGAACCTATCATGATATAAGTTTCTTGGCCGAACCTTAGATTTTTAGGAATTTAATATCAATTAATAATATAATATTTGTTTTAAAAACTCTTTTATGTCAATTTTGACACTATTCAATAGTTGATTTTGTTGAAACTCATAACATATTGATTACTTCGAAAAAAGTCAATTAAATCAATACTAATATATCATATTATCCTAGAAAATTAGTTTAATTCATTAAAAGTTTCATATTATATTTATTTGGGTGTTTATAATATCAATTATTTTAATTTTTCACTATTATAGTAATTATTGCATCATCATTGTGTCATAAATAAAATAAATTATTTAATGTCTAAAAATTTTAAATAAAATATCATTATGTAGGAAATCTGTTTATCTTTCTAATGAATATTTATAATCTAAAATCCAACATATATAACCCTATGTAACAATTGTTTTTTTTAAAGATATATGCTTGTGTCATTTTTGTATTCATTTTAACTTAATTAAAATAACGTGTCATTATCACTTACAAGTGGATCCATGGGGTCCCAAAATAGACCCAAAGATGCCCATGCTAGACCATGTATCAACCAATAGGATTAAGACACGTTTTAGGGTAATTTAGAATTATTATAATATTATTTTTTTAACCCTTATTTACCAGATTTACCCTTAACCATGATAAATAAAATATTTACCGCAGTAATTATTCAAAATGTCTAAAAATAAAAGTTATCTATTTAAACAATTTGAACATCCTGATTACAAATATGGAATCCATTTTACTAAATTCAAAACACATAAGTGGCAGAAATTAATTTAAAATTAATTCCCGCTGTCATTACAAAAAGCGTGTTTTTAAGAGATAATAACTATCAAAAGATTGACACTTGTTTATGTTCGGTTTAATTGTAAAATTATGTCCAATGACCAACATTATATTAAATGGTAAAAATATATTCTATATATACTTTAAAACCACTCAAATTAACAATTTATCACTATTAATTATTTTGATTAAAAAAGTTGTTTTTAATTAAAATTTAGTAATTTTCACTATTCATCAAAATATTAAAGTTATCCGAAAAGTACCAAAATTTCACCTCAGGCTAAATTTGATATTCTGAATCCAAAACTGAAGTCCATATTAAAATATAAAATATATATAATTTCAAAAAGTTGGTATTACTATTCATAACGGCTAGTTTGATAGGTTACGGTGTGTTAGAACTCGGTGTTGCGTACAACACACGCTAGCGTACCGGGGAAGCTTGGGATGTTTCATTTTAAATTTTTGATGTCCCCATTTAGTCAAAAAGTTTAAAATATAGTATCTAAAAAGGGTTCACTATTAAAATTTGGTAAAAGTGCAATACTGAAAATGAATTTGTTCTTACATTATGTCTAAGAAACTCATAATATGGATTCTAAAATTATAAGGATTATATAAAGTTTAAAATTTAGTTAACACTATTCATAACCTCTTTTGAACAGCTTGTTTGGTAAGTCATGGTGCGATTGAACTTGGTGTTGCATGTAGTGAAGGTTATTGAATTATTTTGAAGAAATAACACACTATAAAATCTTGGGGTGTTACATGAAAATCTTTATTATGAAAATTTCATGTGATAAAATATTCATTACGAAAATTTCAAGTATGAAAATATTCATTATGAAAATTACAAGTATGAAAATCATTATTACAAAAATTTCAAGTATGAACATCATTATTACGAAATTTGAAAGATGAAAATTTCATTACGAATAATTTAAAAACTAAATTTTAATTAAGAATATTTGAAAATCCAACAGTGAAAAAATTTGAAAAAAATACTATGAAATGTTTTGAAAAACTTACAAAAAAATGTACTACCCCTATGAAATGGAGTTTATTACTGTTAGAAGATTGGTTCAATATGAATTTAACAAGGAATATTGCCTTACAGTTATCATTCATAACTTCTGTTTAATGTATTAAAATCTATCGTAGAGTAATGATTTTGTGAAAATATCAGCAAGTTGATCTGGCATTCTGATAAATTGAAGAATGATATCTCCTTTTTTTTGATCTATAAGAAAGTGATGCATAATATCTATGTGTTTTGCACGAGAGTGATGTGTAGGGTTTTTACTAAGGGAAATGGCACTTGTATTACCACACAATTTTTTTTTCTGGTAAAACTCATACCATAGTCTATGAGTGTGTGTTGCATCCACTACACATGATCACAACAACTTCCAGCTGCTACATATTCAGCTTCATTAGTGGAATGTGCTACTGAGTGTGGCTTCTTGGAAGACCAAAAAACTAACGAATCTCTTAAGAAATGACATTTTTAGGATTTACTATTTCTATTCATTCTACAACCACCAAAGTCAGCATCTGGAAAACTTTTTAAACCCAAATAATTTCTAGAAGTATAGAAAAGTCCTAAATCCATGGTTCCCTTTAAGTAGAAAAAAAATATTTTCACTACCTTTAAATGAGATTCCATAGGATTGGATAGATATCTTTCACATGATCATACTGAAAACATTAAGTCTGTATGACTACCTATCAAGTAAAGTAAACATCATATCATACCTCTAAAATATGTTTGATCTACCGGTTTTCCATCTTCATCAAGATCAAGTGAATTTGAGGTACCAATGGGAGTACTTATACTCTTAGTGTTGTCAAATCCATACATTTTATGAATATCATTAATATAATTATGTTAAGATATATAGATTATTTATTGGTTTTGAGAAATTTGAAAACCAAGGATAAATGTTAACTCACCCATCATAATCATTTCAAACTCATATTTCATTAGATCCGCAAAGGAATCAGTTACAGATTTCTATGTTGAACAAAATATAATATCATAAACATAAATTTGAACAACCAAAAATATTTTATTATCTTTATTTATTAAAAGGGTGAATCTATATTTCCCTTAGCATAATTATTTTAAAGAAAAAATCCTATAATTCTATAATACCAGGCTCTAGAGGCTTGCTTAAGTCCATATGAATCTTTGGTAAGTCTAAAAACGTGATCAGGATGTTTTGTATCTTCAAAACCATGAGGTTTTTCAACAAAAACATCCACTTGAACATAACTGTTAAGGAAAGAAAATTTCGCATCCATTTGAAAAAGTTTTAAATTGAATAATGCTTCAAAGGCAGGTAAAATACTAATAGATTCAAGTCTAGATACTGGAGCATAACATTCATCATAGTCTATTCATTCCTGTTGATTATATATATTAGCAACTATCCAAGCTTTATTTCTAAAGATTATTCCATTTTAATCAATCTTATTTCTGAAGACCCATTTAACACAAATGACAGATGTTTCCTTAGGTCTTTCAACCAAGGTCTATACATTATTCCTTTGAATTCATTTAGTTCATCTTACATAGCTTTTATCCAATCATCACCACCTAAAGATTCCTTATTTATTTTTTTTCTAATTGGGAATGAAATTCTAGATATTATACTTTATATCTTAAGGAACTTCTAGTCCTTACAGGTTGATTTACATCACCAATGGTAGAATCGCTAGGATGATTTTTAAGAAACAATTGATTTGGGTTTTATAAAACATGTTCATCAACATAGGGAAGGAAATATTGTTGGTTAAATGCTTCAGAAACATTTTCATGGTAATTCTATTTATCAAGAGGATCTTCTAACAAAGGTTGATAATCAGTTTTCGAAAAGACATCCAATGATGTAGGTTGGGGTTGTTTAAAAACAAAGGGATCACTTTCATCAAATTTGACATGTATTGTATCTTCAATAGTACAAGTGTTTTTATTGAAACTCTATAATCCTTAGAAGTTGTGGAGTAGCCTAAGAAAATTACTTCATTAGATTTTGGTGTGAATTTATGTAGATTATCTTCAGTATTCAAGATGAATACCTTGCAACCAAAAAAATTGAAGTAGGAAAGTCCAGGTTTTCTACCATTCCATAACACAAAAGATGTTTTATTAAGAAAAGGTGTAATTAAAACATGATTGATATTATAACAGGAAGTACTTAAAGCTTCATCCCAAAAATGTCTTTTTATAGAATATTCACTCAACATGATTCTTGTTATCTTTTGGAGAATTATATTTCTTCATTCAACAACATCATTCGGTTGAGGAGTTCTTGGTGCTGAGAAATTGTGAGTAATGCCTTTTCTACTACAAAAAGTTTCAAAATCATAATTTTGAAATTCTCCACCTTGATTACTATGAATGGTTTTCTATTGAAGGATTTCTCATTTTAAACTTGAGAACTAAAACTTTTAAAATACGAGAAGGCTTCAGAATTCTTTACTAGAAAATACACCCACGTTAATCTAGTATAATCATCAACTAAAACAAATACCTAATACTTAAATCCAATGCATCGAGTTTTTGTAGGACCAAAGAGATCCATATTCAGTAACTGTAATGAATCAGTAGTTGAGACTTCACCGATATATTTAAAACTTGATTTATGTTTCTTTCCATACTGACAAGGGTCACAATATTTTGAAGAATCAAATCAAAAATCTAGTAGATCCTTAACTAATCTTTTCTTAGAACCTTTGCATAGGTTCTTAAGGTTACAGTGACCTTACCATCTAGGCCACAACCAATAATGATCTTTGGTTTCACTAAGTTATGTTTTATCTTGGCTCGTAAGGTCTTCTACGTTTAGTGTGTATACATTCTCTTACCTATGGGTAGAAAGAATAAACTCTTCCTTGGAATTGTGTAATAAGCAATTGACATTCCTAAAATTTACAAGTTAACCTTCATCACATAATTGAATTATGATAATGAGATTTTTCATAAGACCCTTTACAAATAAAACATTTGAAATCATATTTTTTCCATGAAGAATGATGTTACCTATACCAATAACTTCTCCCTGAGCATTATCTCCGAAAGTTACTTCACCTCCTTTCGTCTTGATAATCTGTTCAAAGAAGTTTTTGTTACCAGTCATATACCAGGAACATCCACTATCCATGTACTGAGTATTTCCATTGGTACCTTCTCTAATTTCATGAAAATAAAAGAGTTAGAATTTTGGATACCAAAACATTCTTGGATCCAGAAATTTCAAAAAGCACAATCTTAGGCACCAAGATTTTCTTAGAAAAATCGATTTTATGAAATCCTAGAGACTGAGTTTGGTTTAAGGAACAATTTTTTGGTCAATTCCCACTACACTAACACTTATCATAAAATGGTGCACTTTGAGGAAAAAAATAATTGTAACTAAAAATTGGTTTAGAACTTGTATAACAAAAACTATAACTATTCCTTAGTGGATGGATTTAAGAGTACATCTTATCAAAATTTTACTTACCTAAGGTAAAGTTTGATAAACACTTCCTCAATGAAAAAATTTTAGATTATAGTTTGATAACCAAGTTCGTGTCTTCTAAAACATTTTATTTGGAACTACAGTTAGGATCAAAAACATTTTTCTTAGAAATTATGTTTTCTAGATCCCTAGAAAGTTTATTCTTCTCAGAATTTACTTCCTCATGATTTTTTGAAATACTTTCAATATCAACTATTTTCTTATAATGATCTTTAGAAAGTTATGATATTTCCATAGTAAGAATAGTATTCCTAGAATTTTCCTTATCATGATTTTTCTTGAGCTTTGAATTCTCAATCTCAAGGAGTTTGGAAGACCTAGAAACTTCATCTTAGGTATGTAAAGTATTATCTTCATCAGAAGATGATTTTTCATCCAAAGATTCATAATATTTATCATTAAAATAATTTTAATTTAAATAAACATTGGTCACAGATTTAGAATTGTGTACCTTAGCCATCAAACACTGATTTTCAATAGGTAGTCTTGAAATTAGACCGAGATTCTTCTGTCCAGAAGATTTGTAATATTATGATTCATCTGAAGATTCACCAGCACTGGAAATCCTTGTTTCATTAGCTTTCATGACATTCTTATCATTATCATCATAGTACATCTTTCTATTTCTCTCATAATTCTTTTCCTTTCGTTCTTTTCTCTTAAGCATTGGACAATTAGCCATTATATGTCAAGCTATCTGGCATTCATAACATGTAACTTCTAAAGATTTCTTATCATTGCTTTCCTCATTCTTATATCTGGATTGGAAGTTCTTTATCAAACAATATTTTTCATCCTTCGAGTAAGATTTTCTAACTCATTTTCTGATGATTCACTTCCACTAGATTCGGATTGAATAACAATCTTCTTAGATTTGGATCTAGTAACTCTCCGCAGTCTTGGATTTCATATGATTTGAAGTTGTAGTAAAAGAAACACTGCCATTTCCATTCTTCTTCTTTATATTATCAACAAATATCTTCATTCTGGTCTCATGTTGAATAAGCGTTCCAAAAAGTTCATCAGGAGACATCTGAGTAACATTTCTATTCTCATCAATAGCAGTCCTCTTGGATTCCCACACATTGGGCATAATGTCTATGATCTTATCAACAAGAGATTCATCATATAATCCTTTATCACCCATGGATTGTAAACTATTCACAATAGTCATAAATATTTGTTTCACCTTCCATATGGTTCTCCAAACGGAATGAAAAAACCATGATATTCAGCTCTGAGCATGGCTCTTCTAGTTTCAATAACATTGAAAGTTCCAAAGTGAGTAACTTCCTGTTTCTTCGAAATACAATTTTCTCCTTCACAAGATGAAATTTGGCTATATATATTTCTAGTCATAGAACAAAGTAATGTATTGTGTACCTTATAATTTAGTTGGTATTCATGATTTTCTTGATTGGTGAATGTACTAACTTCCTTTTCAGGGATTTTATATCCTTAAGTAAGAATAAAAAAATTATTATCTCTAGTATTTATTATGAAAGTATTCATGCGATCTCTCCAATATTCATAATTATTCCCATCAAAAATAGGTGATCTTATTGGATTGAGATTTTCTATGTAACCACATTGATTCCTTCCATCTTAAAGAAAAATAATTCCCCCAAAACATGTTAATAGAAAATATCCAGATTCAAGGAAAATATACCTAAGCAAGGAAAATATTGAACAATGAAAAACATGAGTAAGAAAAACTTATATGTGAATATAAGTATTTCAGAGACCTTCTCTGATACCAATTGTCAAAATGGTATGTGGGAGTATGATATACTATATAATACCAAATGTAGGATCAAAATAATATACATACTATGTGTAGTATCTAATTATGCTCAAAATAAAAGAGGGGGGTAAATTGTACACTTTAAAAAATTCCTTTGGAGCTTTTAATGATGGATAATTTTAAAAAGGTTAAACAAGGTAATTCACAAAACCTCTAGTTCTGCACACTTTCTAGATTTCAGAAATGTGATTCCGAGAATGATGGTTTCGGAATATGAATCATAATGAAAGTTTACAAAGATAAGTATTCTACCTTAAAGCGTATAGAATCTCACTAAATCAGAGTATACAATTATAAAGAATTATAATATAGTTATACTTTCCTCAAAAAATAAAAAATAGTATAATACTTGTAACAAAACTAGTAACATATACTAAATCTTTTAACCCAAATAGAAGGGTATCCAAAAACCTTGGATAAAGTTCCCTTGATTTATACTTTCATGAAAGTCTATCATACCCACACATAGGTAAGCCCTTGATACAAAGATCGGAGTCTATCGTTCTATCCCCACAATCCCTCAACATCAAGGTAGTCGGCACCTCTGTCATCCTCAGCAAGGAAGTCCTTAACATCAAGGTAGTCGTCTCCACTATCTTCATATCCCCGGAAGCCCATGATTTTACACAGTAACAATCAGAGTCGCACAAGGAAAATATAAAAAAGAATCTCACTATGTACTAAGAATGAGATTTTCTCTCTATAAATCACTTCAATAGAATGTAATCTCTTGATTCATAAAACAATTCATCAAAGTTCTGAGCTCTTTCAAATGAGATCCTATTTATAGGCACATTCTCAATGGTCGTCTCCCTCCTCCAACGGTCATATTGTTCCTTCAATTTATGAGGGACCTATACACGTGTCACTAAAACAACAGTTAGTTTGTAACTGAATGCATGACATCATTTTATAACAAAAACAAGTGTAAGAAAAAATATGGTTACAAAACCAAAATCAAATATTCAAAATGTAAGAAAATAAAAGTTTGGATTCATACCAAAAACAAATTCAGTGTCTATAATACAAGGATATTCATATTCTGTTTTCTAAGGAATTTGGAACCAGAACACTATAGAATTCCAGAGTCTGAATTTCAAGGAAATTCAGAATCTGGATTCACAAGAATTCGAAACCTGAACTTTCAAGGTTCGGAGTAAGAGTTAATGAGAATTTGGAGTCAGAACATACAAATTTCAGATCCAAAATTCATTAGAATTCGAAGTCCTAACTCATAAGAGTTCGATGTCTGAATTCAGAAAACACATATTCAAAACTCAAATAAGTTTGGAGTCTAAATTCAGAGAACTCGGAGACAGAAAACAAAAAAAGTTCAGAGTCTAAATTCAGAGAACTCGGAGTCAGAACTAAGAAGAGTTCGGAGTCTGAATTCATATAACTCAGAGTCAAAACTCAGAAAATTTCGGATTATGAATTCATAGAACTCGGAGTAAGAATTCATAAGTGTTCGGAGTCCAAATTTAGAGAATTCAGAGTCAGAATTCAGATTCTAAAAATAGATTTCTCTTTATCTAAGTATTATATGATTCTGAGGTTTTTACAAAACAAACGTATATTAAACTTAGACAAGATAATTAACAGAAAAAAACATGGTAAGGATAAATTTCATTGGGGAAGGAAAATTCTCTTTATATAATTAAAACATAGGATAAAATGAAATTTGACATGAGATAAGGTGTTTGTGATTTTCAAAAAAAAAATGGTAAACTCATAAGGATACCTTACTGACATAATAATATCCTAAAAAATGATGGAATGGAAAAGTAATAAGGAAAACCTTATTGACTCAGCAAATCTCATTTTTGACATTCCATACAGTAGGTAGAATTTGGCTGCAATAATAAGTAACAAGTTTTGGACCTAAGAACTTCATCCATCTAGGGTTATATTTATCATTAAGTCTTCAATCCAACAATAAGATCATATATCCATGTTAATGATGTCACCAATATATCTACACATCATCTGATAAATGGAGTTGGAAAAAAACAAGAGTTAAACATTCTCGGAGTCAATAATGAATAAGTGGCAGTAGATACAATGCACTAGAAAGCCTTCCTCAATAGATCATTTTTGGAAAACCTATTCCACTATATTCTCTGGAGGATTGTAACCGAGAGGGTTGAATAAAATGGAATTTGAAATTTATAATCCATATAGTTTCTTGAGAATCACCATCGATGTGCATCTTGTATTGGTATTTAGTATTAAAGTGAAAAATCTGGATGGTATTCCATATGTGCACATAATTATCCATAAAAGATTAACTTTGAATTTCCATCTGAGCATGAGGAGACATCCTTATATAATGGTTTTATCTATGATATATAAAATCATCCACTGACATGTTCAACATGTCAATGGGTATGTCACCATTCTGTAATAGAATGTCCATCTATGGAGTTCACCAGCAGTTGAGATTAAATTGGATACTAATAAAACATATTGAATATTTAATAAATTCACTGAAATAGTGTGTTGTATATGTCCACATAGATGAAGACAAGAAATGATGATAACCGTTAACATGATTCTTTTTAGACCTACTTGAAAAAAGTCCAAATATGATTCTGTCGAGGATAAAAAAATATTGGTGAACTCATATATAAGTACATCATTTAATAGCATTAGATTCTTGATTTATAGGTCTCCCATCTCAATGGGCTTAAAAAAAATCCTTCCATGAAACATTGATCATCTTTTCTTCATTAACGGATCATTTCCATATGATGTTTCTCATCACGCATCAGATATCAGTGATAAAATTTCATGGCCATCTAAAAAATATTAAAAGTGCGGTAAATTGATTGAATTATTAAAAATACTTATTTTTTATATTAATATATAATATTAAACGTCTATAATCTAAATATATTTTAATTCAAAAATTATGTTGATATTGATAAATTTAAATTGAATATTCCAAAATTTAAATTACAATTATTTTACGATAAATGTTATTTTGATAAATTATTTATTATTAATAAGAATACGATATTCTTATAAGTCAATTATAATAGTCTAAAATATTATATACAGTATTTTATGGGACCCACATATCTTTTATAATAACCATATTGACCCATATACTGTAAGATCATTTTTACCATGGTCCGAGTTTAAGTTGTTCTTTCACGCATCACATGCGATTGATTTAAAATAAATTTTCAGAACATCAATTGTATTATTTTAAAAGATAAATATCATATTTATAATTCAGTTTATCTATATTTTCCATTAAATCACTTTTTATTTTAGTATTAATGATGAAATTACATACTTTAGAAAACTAGATTCTTTAGTAAAAATGAAAATGATAAAATTGACAAATCATAGAAGTTAGGCTACCAAATTATTAAAATGTACATATTTTCTTGTATTGGAGGATTTAATAAACAATTATTAACATTTATTCCATTATATTTCCATTTTTTAAGATCATGAGGTAATTTATACCTCGAATTAATGAATACCTTTTGTTATTTGTAAGAGTCTGACTCCACTACCACTATAAAAATGAAATCACTCTCCGACTTCCTCAAACCTCTCAAAAAATAGGTGAGTCCAAAATCATCTGAATACATTTACAAAAAATCCTACATAATTACTAGATTCCTCCCCTTTCACATAAATACTTCCAAGGAGTCCCTTTGGTTCAAAACAAAAGGAGTCACCCAATTAAGAGGTAACACCCACTCTCAATATCATTTCTTTTATTTCCATTCTCCACTCTCTCAAATATTTTTATTCCACAATTTTGTTTGAAACCTAGTATCATAAATATACTATCTTGTTTTTAATATATTTTTTCCCCAATAAATACACACAGATCAATCTAATGGGTAAGGAACAGAATGTTTACCTGTACGGTGAACTACCATCTCATGAAATGATGATTCTTTATTTCTCCTTTACCACCTCTCATGGTAGAAATATGATGGACACTATATTTATATATATGATATAAATGATATTAATAACTTCCTTATAAATAAGTAATCTTTACTTAAAATATACCCTTATTCTTTCCATCTTGTGTAAATACGATAATTATGTCTGAGGAATTATGGACTTCCACCCACTCAAATAAATGTGATTCATTCACACAATAAATAGATTGTATTAAGGATATGTTTAGTGAAACTATAAAATATATATTACATAACAATTCTAATTTAAATATATTATATACATATATACACATACATATATTGAATTTACTTTATTTTATTCAATACCCTAATAAAACGGATACAACGTTCTTGCATACATTCATCCTAATATCTTCATGAATGGTGAATTCCATTTCATACATAAATATTATATAGATTATTAGAATACAAATATACCAGATATGCATGATAGTTATATCTTATTTTGAATTCTTGAAAGCATGATATAAGTATAAGGACCAAACATATAACAAAATAAGACAGAAGCAAAAAACCTAGATAATATTAACCCAAGTGTAACATTCACATGAAATTGTTAAGAAGTGGTTAATATAATGTAATAATAAAACAATATATGGTATTATATATATTAATATGATTCTATAAAATATTTTTAATAATAATTAATTAATAATATTGAAGGTTTGAATGAGTATGATGATATTCAAGAGACGTGGTGATGGTATTTCATTTCACTTTTTATTTCTATGAGATATTTTCTTTAATCACCACCCAATAATTTTGTGTGGTGTGTATATTTTCCATGAATGATTTTATTATTATTATAAAAAAATATATTTCTATTCAATTATCTATTATTTTTCACTATTTCATTTATTTTATGTTAGAAAAGTTACAAATCAGTAAAGTAATATTTTATCAATTTACGTTCTTTGGGACACATGCCTTATTATGCACATATATTTTCCCATTAGGTGTATGTAATACCTTATAAAAGTTATATCATGAATATACATATTTTAATGATATATTAAGCTTAATTTTATCTCAATTTATTAAATGGAGAATATTGTTCAATGTTACAAGGTGGTGAGAGTTTATGGAAACATTCTCATCACTTTTTAAATTTTTTGTTTATTCTTTCTTTGATGAAATATTAAGATAAATATCCATATAAAAATAATGAATTTTATTATCCTATTGTTATTCATGTTATATAAATGTATTGGTACCATTTTTCCACACTTTTTTACATAATATAGTTAATAATTGTTTTGGAAAGCCTGACATTACCTCTCTCATCAGTCAGAAATCCAGGTTCTTTCAAACCATGTTCCCAGAAAAAGTCTTTTTGATTCATTTATATTCATTTAAATTTATTTTCAAGGAAAATGGTTTCAAGATATTTATCAACATTATTTTATAATATTTAATAGTAATTTTTTTCAAAAATGTTTTCAGACATCATATTTACATTTTCGTAGAAAAATTGTTTTCAAAATGTTTAAAAGGTTTATTTATAACATTTCAATGTTATTTTAAAGAATTGTTTTTAAAAGAAATCAATAATTAATTATATATTTTATATGTTATTTCAATGGAATGTTTTAATATTGATTTCAAGATTCATTTATAATATTTCAAGGAAAATTGATTTCAAAATTTTTATAGACTCCATTATATGTTTATAATTATATTTTAAAGGAAAATAATTTTCAAAAGGTTTTCTGTTTTAAAAATATTTTTTCAATGATAAAATGATATTTTAATCAAGAAGTTTTTTTAAAAGTTATCTCAAAATTATTTTCCTTATAAGAAAATATATGTTGATGTTACTCATGTATTTCTAGGAAATGATCTAAAGGGTCCATTAATATTCATTATATAAATTTTTTAGGGGTTGATGGAATGATGTTTATGATATCGTTGTTCCCATTTCTAGGTTATATGTTTTTGAAACCTATTCCTCATCCATAGTTTATAATATTATGAACCCCATTTCACTTTAATAGTTTATTCCGTGATAAATGCTTTTGAAACCCACATCATTGAATGTGTAATTCAGGAATTATATGATTAAGAAACTTATATATCTTCTATAGGTGATGATGTGATTAAATATTTAAGTAAAAAAATTCATTTTAGGGGTTATGATATGTTTTTTATTAAACACATATTTTTTATGGGCTATGGTATACTGCAAGTTTTATTATCTAGTGGTCGCTATATTTATGATTTATCATGTGATATGTAAGATCTATAAAACCCTCCAATGCAGTGGGTAATAATAATTGTTTTATGTGAATAAAGGGTTTATGATACGGAATCAAAATCCCAAAACAGTGGTTACACAAGAGTCTATTCCAATGCCAAAAAAGAGTTTACAAAGGAGGATGACCCATGCTTGAAATAAATGGGTGCACAGGAGAACATCCCATGCTCGAAATAGGAGAGTACATGAGAGGGCATCTAAATCCCTAAGTCGGTACATGGTTGATTACAGAAATATTAACATGATGTAAATGACTTGGTTGGTACCCTAGACATAATATTTTATATTATTATTATTTTCCACATTTCTATGATTTACTCCTATGCTGTGATTTTTTGGATTATATTCTTCATTTACTTATGATTCATGTCTTATAAACTGCCATGAATTCTTCCATGATTCGTGTTTATGATCTTTTATAATTAGAGTATGATATTATAATGTTTTGATCATGTTCTCATAAAAAAATTATTTTATTCCAACATTTATCCCTTGTTTACCATTCTCAAACACCTAGTCTCACCCATTTTTATGTTTCCTTTTACACTTTATGAGGATACATATAATTTACGGTGTGTCTATGAATGTTTTTAGTCATCAAGAACCTGCTGGGTGCTAAGTAGGTTGTTTATGTACCAATTTTTATGTTTCCTTATTTATAGAGGCACTAAAATAATATGGTATTTGGGTGTATTATTGTATTATGTTTTATGTATTCTGAGAAAGAGATTTATTGTCTATGTAAGTTTTGACTAGTTCATTATACCTGTGGTGGTATATTTCGATTCCATTTCCATGAATACAAAAATGTTTTTACCAAAATTCCTATATTCTCCTACACATTTTAAATGTTATTTTTAAACATATATTAATTTTTAAAAAATTATTGGAATGGAATATTTTCTTCATTTTCTAATTGCGATGATTTGTGAATTTTCCAAAAATAATATAGAATAAATATTTTTTAACTAATACAGAATAAACATATTTTTAAACCATCACAATACCTTAATGCATAAAATATTCCTTTATAATTTTACAATTCATTTTTTTATGAAACTACATCACATTATGATTGAACAGTTTTTTTAATAAGTCATTTAAAAATGAAAATTTTATTTTCCTCAAAAATATTTTAATGATCCTTTAATATTATTTTTATTTAAAAATTTCAAGAACCTTTATTATATTTATTCTCCCATGGGAATATGTTTTAATGATACCATATTTTCAATAATTTACATACTTGTGATCATTAGATTTCTAATTTCTCTTAAATATCCATATTATTTTATCTTGGGCATGAATATTGTTCAAATCATATTCCATTTCATCAAATGATGTTAAATTTGAATATACTGGATTGAATAGGAATTATGGATAAATATATATTCCATACTCGATATGGATATATGTTGATAAGGTATATTGATTATGAAGTTTATCGATCATTCGATATATGAGGAACGCATTAGACATGTAGTGATGGGTGGCTCTAGAATTATATAGACCCTATATTAAATAAAATGTCTTCTAAGACAAATTAGTTAGAAATATTAAATGGATTTGTACCCATAGTTTTTAATTGTCATGTTAGATGGTATTGATGTTAGAGATATCATGATCTTGGAAATAACGACATCCAATTTAATGCATTTCCTTCATTGAGGATTCAGTTAATAATATATAATAGATTTTCACTATAATTATATCATTGGATTCATTTTTTGATCAATATATTGATTGAATGGAATTAATGTTTAGTTAATTTTCATTCCATATTGATTAGGAATTATTAATTCATTATTTATTCTATTTCATGCATGTTCTTTCATATAATCTGAGTTGACCCACTTATTTGTTTTCTTTTCCAAATGACATGAACATGAAATATTTTAATATGTTTAAGGATACATATTACATTACTTTTTTATGTTCTACATTTAATTTACAAAATAATAATGGTACCATGTATTTATATTATTAATCAAGAATACTAAAATACTAAATCCTTGGTTATGTGACCCCTCGTATCTTACAATAATGTAATAATGTAGACATTTTCACTGTGATACTAGGGTTAGTTATTTTACAATCATGATATAGACTCTATAAAAAACTATGAAATTTCTCAATGCTACCATCGATGGACATGTGGGGAAGAGGGTGAAATAATCCATCCCCTAATCACCAACTAGTTTTTGGGAAATATATCTCATAAAATGTAATGATTGTAGTACATGGTACTTTATATGGGTGAGGCGCATGAAAAATAACATGTAAGTACAATAATATATATTTATATGTGTGTGTGTTCGAGCTCATTGAAATCAAAAAATCATGGGATAATTTTTTATTATAAATATTTCATAACCTTATCTTTATCATCAATACCATAATAAATATACAAAAAAGATTCACAATCTAAATGAAACCCATATACAGAAAAACCGCATACTAGCCACATTTGGATTAATTTCATTTACTAATTCAACCATCATTCTTTATTATTACATTAACATCAATTTAATTCATTTTTTAAGAAAACCCAGAGATTGAAATATATATATATATATATATTAATTCTTATTTATGTCTAAAATTTAATAGTTATTAAATTTTTTAAACTAGACACCACATATAAATTCAAGCCCATTTTCATAAAATTACTTCCAACATTATTTCCATTTTTTCACACCCATCCTCGCCTTCCATAAAATACTATATTCTAAAACAAGGAAACCAAAAACCCACTATATTACCATAGAAACCATCACATATCATTCCAATTCCAATATTGCATCCCAAACATCTCACCATAGGAACCGCATATCTACCACTAGACTTCCACTCCCCATAACACATCCTACATCAGAACCACCCACACCATCATCTAAAAAATCTCATAATGTCCACACAACCATAATTCCAACAACAAACACAATATTATTAAAAAATAATATATTTTTAAAAGTCGTTTTTCTTAATAATTCATTTCAGTTGGATTATCACATTGAATAATCTTCTTGTGTATGGGTTTTTTTACAAGGTTCATTATTTTAATGGACAACCAATTATTAGTAATATAAAAATGCTAATCCATTTTTAAATGGTGGGATTAAATGAAAAAAATAAAGGTTTATAAATCTAAAATATGTGTTAAAAAATTATAAATAGTAACAAAATTCACAAAATAATAGCTTATAATCCTCAGTAACTATCATTACTTATCAATAACATTAAATATATCAAGATATGTGAATACAAAACATCACCTTAAATTCATCTAGGTCCTTATTTTCATTATAATATGTTTACCACTAACCCAAAAGCAATAAAAATGACACTAATTGTTTATATAGACAAAAAAGAGAGAACATTAATCCCTAACAGGTAAAAAATCCAACATCGCACCGCACCAAAAATAGGAGATAGAGTGTTCATTGGGCCTAGTTTTTTATCATATGATGATCATGAACGATTGGAAAATAATAAAAATAATCCAAAAAAATTGTTTAGATCATATATATTAAAAAGGTTTAAATAAAAAATATTAGTGAAAATATCTCTTAATTCTTAGAAAATAAAAGAGATCACCAAAAGATACACGAACCAAGTCACTATTTAATCTTTCGTTATCTGATTACACTTAATTCACTCAAGAGTACTATTTAATTTTTTTTAATCATGATTTTTATAGGATTCACATGAGTACATTGATTCATAAGAATAATATTTACGAAAATTAATTTAAGCCATAATTTCCATATGATATGTGATTTTTTCTTGTTTTTCATGAAAAAAATTATTATTTTGAAATAATGGATATTTTCAAAACACTTTTTCTAATCGTGAGAATGGATCAAACCAAAGATAGTATAAATCATTATAATGGGACAATGTTTAGAATAGATTGGCCACAAAAACAAATTATCAACTTTTTGAAAGAATAAATCTATTATAAAATCCAAATGATCAATTGTGATAATTACCTATCGTATGTGAGTAAAAACTTTCAGCTATTTGATTTAAAAGATTAAACACGAGACATAACTAATAAACCTTATGAATAAACTATCATGTGTTCAAAATTATGGATTCACAGTGAGTAAAAATGATTTATTTTGAGAAACAAATATCAACATTGAGAATGAGTTACTAATAATGTGATGGAATATATTGACCATCAAGAATAATTGATCTATTGTGATTAGAATTAGATCACCCAGAAAAAGAAACGAATGAAATATGAGAACAAAATATTTATCCTAAGAAAAAAACTCTTGACTGTAAGGAAAAAATGACCAATTGTGAGGATAAACTATCAACAATGATAATCGAAATGTAAATTATAGTGGGAAAATAACGTAAAAAATTACATTGATAAATCTAATTGTAAAAAAAGTCATAAATAAAATTTTCTACAATCTTGGAGAATTTCATCATACACCAACCATAAAAATATCATACTTCAGAATCAAAATTGGACTAGAATAAAATGGAAATATATTATGTACACTCTCCCATTAGATACCACTCAAGGCTATCACTATATTATGAACATGACTTCACATGGGGTAAAAAACACATACCAAGGTGACATCACCAAAAATTTTATTTAAAAAATATAAAATAAATTATAAGGTTAAACTGATCATGTAAAAAATTAGAAAAAATAAAAGAAGAAAAAAAATCTTTGTATTATACATGAATAATTATACCCATATCCAATGTACTATACATCTCTCTACAGACCCTCTATAAGACATGAACTAAATGGATAAATCACACATGAAACACCTTCTCTTGGCCATTTTGGATCACAAATGTATAATCCAACATCATTCTCAGTTTCCATATCTCCTTAATCAATAAATTTTTCATCATAATAAAGATAATGATGTAGTTGGGACACATAGGAGATGTAATGAATTCTATTAAGAAATTGTTGGAGTGTTGATTGAAAACCCACCATGCCAATGTGCTCTAACTACATGTAATAATAAACAATCTATAATCCCCTAGAGAAAAAAATGTTTCCATAAATGATTGAAAAAGAAGAAGAAAACATGTTTATGATCATCAAACTCTAGATGAATACTATGGATTTAAAAATAGGTTTTATTGTCCAATTTTTTGTTCATCCATACTAAACCCATTAATACCTTCTCTATTGTTCTCAACACCACCTCAGGACCAATGAAATCTAACTTCTTGAAGCAATTATAGAACAATGGAGAATGAAACTAACTTCCATAAAACATATTAATAGGATCTATATTGATGGAATGATGATAGTTATTTCTATAAGGAAACTAAACAAATTGTAGGCGGGTCAACCATGATATTCAAAAGTCCATGACGAAATCCCAAAATAATATAATACAATTAAAGGATGGTCTAATTTGTTTCTATTATGTCTAGGGACGTAATATAGTGATAATTTATATGTGAGAATTATAATTAAATCCTAATACACTATTGATAAGTGAGGTTTAATGAGAATACTAGATGAATAAAATTGTCTTTGGTACCCTATGGACTATCTAAACCGCATCCAATTACCTATTTCCCAGTGAAACATAGCCCTTGGGTTCCCAATCTCTAAAAACCGGTGACATCATTTATAATCTGTCTATGATTAGAAAAATAGTGTCATGGAATTTTTAGTCTTGAGATAACTTGGTGATGAAATCCATCTGGATTTCTAACCACATCAACCTAGAGACATCTAAGGGATGTAACCAATAACCAGAAATATGATTCTCCAATTTAGAAAATAGATAATATAGACACTATGACACTAATTATATGAAGCAATTATTCATTCTATGATTCCAATAATCCCTATAAAAACTATATTAAATCATAGATCCACCATGATACACTAATAATAGTTTGATTTGAGTCACACAGAGAACTGAATCACATGTGGAAAACGAATCGATAAATATACCCAGAAATAACATATAATTAATATAAAACTCTTACCACAACATTGGAGAATCACCATAATTATTAAAATAGTATCTCAGCATATCATCCCTTAAGATTACCCATGGTGACTTCTCCACATTCAGCATTAGAGATAATTACATTATCATCATATTTAGGTAATATTGTCCATTTAATTCCTCCACATTGTTCCATGTTATTGAAAGCTCTTACATCCTATTATGAGTATCCTCCAAATCACCAGATGTATCTTCATACTAAATCTTCTGTTGAAAATTTGAAAATACATCCCTCTTTTCAGTGGGTATAGGATATTTCATAATTAAAACCAGATATGAATCTCAGCTACCTCCACTTATGTAATTTCGCATCCCACAATTAAAAGATACACCATAGACTCTTAGGATTTATGAAGTCCACAACACAGTAACTAGTTAAAATATCACTATTATTTATAGAAGAAAATTCAGTTTTCAACTATAGGACATGATAGGAGGAGTTATGCTAACGTGGATATAATTTCCTCTACCCATAACATATCACCAACATTTTTTTCAATACAGATACATACAAAAATGAAATTAAAATAATTGTATAATATAACAACACTTATTACTATAAAAATATAAGAATAGATAAACTAGTCACTATCTCATTTATGTATATGAATTCTTCCACATATTCATCATTCAAGAATAATTCATGGCCATTAGTGGTCAGACATGTTAGATGGGATTCTGTAAATTAAATTTTAGATAAAAAATATTGTAATAACCTACAAAACCATGGATGTTTCAAACCTGTCATAAATTATTTTGAACTACCCAAGAAATAAATTCCTTGGTCTTTGACATCTATATTTCCATTCCTTTTCTAGACGAAATATTTCCAAAAAAAATTACCTATCATGTTTAATTCATACACATGAAAATCATACCATATAGTTGATGATGTCGAATAACTAGCTGGACAACTCTGAAATTATCATCATTCGCATCCTCTAAAAGTATGTTTATAATGATGTCATCAATCAACATATCAATGCACTGATATATGAACTTGTAAAATAAAATACTCTCGATGCTCATGAACACATATTTTCCTTTTAAAACATCAAAGGACCTTACCACAGACATGGTGTTCCCATATCATCAATGGAGTGATTTTTGTCATCTATCTTCCTTATTCTCCATCATTAGTCAATATCCTGACTACATACTGATCTTTGAAAACTAACACTCCCCCTTCAAGTGTTCTAATGGATATTTTATAATTATATTAGGGTAATGGTTCTTTAACATCACCAAATTAAACTTTTTATCATCTATGTATATAATACATCTACAATCTACAATTTTCATGAATAATACCTAAGGGCCCCAAGAAGATACATTGTCATTTATGATGTTTTTATGCTAAAAATCATTGATCTATTTCCCCAAATATTCATCATTTTTAGTTTCATATGACAAGTATCCAATCTATTCATTGACATGGTAGGTTTTAAATCTATTAGAAACTCAACCATGCCTAGAAAGAGATGGTGTTACAACCATATTAAGGAAGAAATCAATAAAATTCTCAAAAAATATGGGAATATCACCCACATTTTTATCCAATACAAAATCCACCAAATGTGATAAATAAATAATCTACACACATTTCTCCCATGGGAGGTTTTTTCTCACTAAGAAACACATCCTGTTTGACCGATACATCAAAAAATAAAATTCTCCTCTAGAAATTTTTGATAACATCATGAATAGATTACAATAAATGCTTCCTAAGGATGAAATTTTATGGTTTAAACTATAACAAAAAGGTATCCCATAACTAAAATAATGATACATCATCACTAGTATACATCCATGAACCACATCAACAAAGAATTCATGTCCCCTCAGATATCATAAATAACACCAGGGGAACTGGATGCGTCTCCACCTCTTATCCTAATGTTCGAACTATAGCTACTAAAAAGAGTATAAATCTATAATATAAAAAATATATTCAATGATTTATGATGAACTGATTATTCCTTGAATAACCACAGGTCTCTCTAATGATGAAACAACCAATTCATTCATGTTCCCACATCTAACTCATCATACTTGATACTAGTGAAAACTATGCTTGGGATCTAACTAGGGTACCTAAGGTTGTGGAACATCAAGGTGTTGACCTCTACCATCTCTATATCATATTTTTTTCTAAAAAATCAATGGAACTATATTGAATTTTTTTATATAGGGACATGATTACCCAATGAAATTGAAACACCCAATGCATTTGATCAATCATCCCCATAGTGACTATAACCACCTCAAGAATTCCTATTGAATAAAAATCCCCTTTTAGGCATTAGAGAACCTGTAGACCCAAAGAAAAAATTTAATTGGACTAATTCATTTTCTCATAATTAATAAGATTCATAACCTAATATTTTAAAAGGTTAAATTATGTTTCATATCATATGTGATGTGCAACACTAAGCATAAGAGAACCACAAATGTTTATAACCATTATAGATTTGCTGTTAAATGGATATGTATGAATATTATTAACATTATTATTAAATGAACATAAATTCCCTACAAAATTTAACATTATTTATAAATTATTATTAAATAATCATTCGTTTTTAATGAAATTTCATATTATTCATCAAAAATATGCTTTTTTAGATTTTTTTTTATTGTTTTTTTGTGAAATAAATATTATCAATAGATTTTTGAACATTAAAAATAAAATTTAATCAAATTTCCATAATTTTAGAAATCATTATTTCATTATTAACATAGGATGAAATTTTTGGATTTCTTGGAAAATATTAACTTTTCAATGAATAGTCAAAAATATCGATTCTTTTTTAATATCGTCATTTATTTTAAATAAATCATGTCCTAGTAGTAATTTAATTTAATTTTTAATTAAAAAAATTATTATTTAATTATATTAAATAAATTAAATAATGTGTAATCCATATTTATATTATATTTTACTATATGTTTTTCTGGACTTTTTAACACATTTTATGGAAACTATTTTAAAGTGTTGAACATTTATCCATTTTAAATAAAGAAAATATCCCCTATTGATGAATTATATAAATGAAATGTATATAATATATATATATATATATATATATATGATTTTAAATTAATTAATTTATTATTAGTTTCAATATATTTATCAAAAGATAATCACTTCCTTAAAACATGCATTTTTTGAAAAGCTTGTTTGACACCTCTACGGGTTTAATGTTAATTAAATTTTGCAACATCATTCAGTTTTATTTAAAACATTGGATTCCATATTTTAAATAATAATAATTTATATTATAAATTATAGTAATGTTAATGTTTTTATTGAATTTAATAGTTGACCAAGTAAAAATAATTTACCATAGTTATTGTCAAACCAAATTTATTGGGGTTAAACTGAAAATAGAAGAGTAACAAATTACCCAAAACCAAGATAATTCAATTTTCAGGACATATTTTAACTTAGTATATTTTATTTTCATTTAATTTTTTATTTTATACCTTTTGAAATGTGAAAGTTGTGATTTTAGTTAATTAATTTTAGAAATTAATTGTTTGTCATCTCCCCCACATAAAAAAGGCCACCCCCTCTCCACCCCTATACACACATATAAAACAATTTATTTCGTAAAATAACTACCCAAATCACATTAATAATTCCTTCCCTTATTATTAGAATAATTTCTTCTATCATAAGACCATCCTAGAATGTATTTTCAATAAAATATAAAAAAGTTATTTGAGAAAGAGGTTATTCCCATAACCGAGCATTTAATTTTATTTCATATTTGAAATCATTCAAATATTATTAAAAATTATGATATAAGAAAAAAAAAATATATACATATATAATTATATTTTTTTCATTACCTAAAACTATCTCCTCCTTCCTAAAAAGGGAAATGATGTGTTTGATCATTTGTAAAGTGGACTACCGCCTTACAAACCGTCGTAATTTTATTTACATCACTACTTTTCATAAATAGATAAAATGATGTATTTAATTATTATATATTATACTTATGAAATAATTATACATTTTTATTTATAATAAAATATATAACATCTTATGTTCCATTCTATATGGAATTTAATAACATCATTTTTTTGTAAAACCACTACTGCATTGTGAAGAAATAATATTCTTTTCTCACTTTCACTGTAGACAAAATGTAATAAAGATTAATTTAATATTTTTATAAGATAATAATTTCATATTATCCTTTCTATAATTTTAATATATCATAAACGTTCATACTTTACCATCCATTGAAAATAATAATGTCATTCGTGAGTACAACGAACTACTGCCTCACAAAGTGATGTGATTAGTTTTTCTATAATTGTATCATAGAGGTGGTATATATAAGGGTATTCAATGAAATAATATTATATTTATGTTATATTTATAACACTAGATATATACAATAAGAGTTAATTTTTTTTATCAAGGTTTTTGCAAAATGGAAACGTTACTCATGTGTACATAAAACCTATTGTCTCCTTGAATGTAAATTTTTTATTATTCATAAAAATACTACCTGGTCGGTTTTAAGATTATTTTTTATATATAAACATGATAATTATTTCATGAATGAAAATATGACGTCTTGGATTCAGAATCCACCTTGAGGCACCTCGTACCCGGTTAGTCACATGGCCTCAAGCGCATTTCCTCAAACGCCAGAGGCTGCCGACTAGCATCGAGGGCATTGGGTGTGATAATGGGGAAATTATGCCCTCATTGGAAGAGTACATAGTGGAAGTAAAAAAATACATACAAGAGAGGATGCAGAAATAATGACATACAACAGTAACAACAGGAAACCGAATGTAATAACTAGAGAACATATATAAAATGATTCATGATATATATGTCTAGGAAAGTAGCCAAACAAGTCACAATGATGGAATAAAATTGTGCTAAACCAAAGTTCAAAAGAAAGAAGATACAATCTTCAGCATCGCAAGCCATAGCTTGGTCCCATTCTCTCCAATTCCACAACATATCATGTACCTAAAGTAGAAGGGCACTTTCCCTTATCTATACATGAAACAATATAATTTGTTTGGGTCCAAAAGCATGACCCAAACATGGTGTGATACAAAATACTAGTGATAAAACACCAAGAGATCTGTTCCTATCATTTAGTTAATATATGGAAGGTAAAGGTAAATAAAACAGTAAACACGAAAGTGCTCAGTAGTAAACAATCCATAGTTCAATATCAAGCAACAATGAAAAAACAACTGAACCTCAAATAGGTAACCCTCTAGAAAGTACTCACAGTCATCCCATCTGCTCCTACCTAATAAGTACAAACAACCCACTGGGCAGTAAACTCAGCCTAACCCCTCTGGTTCAGCCATAAGAATATAATAAGACTCTCTGAGGAAGCTCACGCAGTCATTCCCCGTATAGTCTAAGGTAAAGTAAGACTCTCTCAGCAAGCTCACACAGTCATTCCCCGTATAGTATAAGGTAAAAAATACTCTCTGAATAAGCTCAATCAATCCATTCCCCGTATATTCTAAAGAAGTCAAGGACTCTCTTTGGAAGCTCACACATCAATTCCACTTATTTCTCCAAGGTCTAGGACTCTTTTAGGAAGCTCACTCGGTCAATTCCCCTTATGTCCCATGTCGTACAATTCAAACAAAGACTCTCCAAGGAAGCTCACGCGGTCAATCACCTTATAGTCTAAACCAATCAAGCACTCCCTGAAAAATATCACTCGGTCAATTCCCCTTATATCCCCAATTGGTTCTAGGCTCTCTAAGGATACTCACTTGGTCAATCCCCCTTATAGCCTAATGTTCTCAAGGACTCTCTGAGCAAGCTGACTAGGTCAATTCCCCTTATAGTTTAATACACCATGTTCTCACGGCCCTATGTAGGTCAAATATTTTAGTAGTGTAATATGTACAAGTAAACCTACATAACTACATGGATAAATAGTCTATAGTATAACAAGCATGTCAGAATACAAACTCTCCATCCTACAACGATAGGCATGGAAACAGTCAAGGCAGACAAACTGGATAAACAAGACCAAACAGTCGTAAATAGAACATGCATGGGAAAAAATACAATTCATATCAATTAACTCAATTCATATCCAAATTACCTCTACACAAGCATACAAGCATGGAATAAAAAAATTAGGGGTAAAACTGTAAACACGTAATACCTTGTTCATGGTTATTTGTGGAATTTTCACATAACACCCAATGAATTCGAACGGAAAGGCACAAACCATCTACCTCAGCATTGGAAGAACATTATAAATGAACCTCAAAGCTTGAATATCCTTAGAATGTTGTAGATCTATGAAAACATATAAATCATTCAACCCACGATAACATGGAAAAGAATAGGAATCATGAAAAGATGATCCATCAGAAGAGAGAACTCACCGATGTGATTCCAATGCAACCAACATCGTTTGATTCGGAGGATGGATGTAGGATCGGGGGTTCTTCTAAGATTTGTGGCCATACAGGTTCTCTCGGCCGAAGAATACCTTGAAGAAGTCAATTTTGTGGATTAGACGCGATACTAGAACATGTAATAAAAAAAGAAAGTACATGGCATGTACTATCAAATTACATGGTGTGTACTAATCTTTTCCATAATCTACATTAAACAACCTCCAACTCACTCCCTCACGGCTATGTGTGTGGATATTACATGACCAAAACATGGACTCCTCCAGCAATGAAATACATGATGTGTACATAAAAATTTTCTAGAATTTCATTTTTCCTAAAAAATGACCAGAAAAGGAAAAATATTATTGAAAAGAATAACCGAGTTCTTAAAAACTTCCCCCATTAAATAAATTAATTTCCAGGTTTCCCTAGCATCGCGTAGAAGAAGAAAACATGAATAGTTTCGGCCATTGTGCTCGTAAATTAGCCTTCCTTTCCCAAGTCTCATCCAGCACTCGCTCGGGCTACCATAGCACTCGTACCAGAAGAACAGAAAGGTCATGGAGAACCGATTTACTGTGATCCAAAATCCATATAGGATGCTCTTAAAACAACACATCCACATTGAGCTCAACCTCCTCGTGTTGAAGGACATGATATGTGTCTGAAATGTAGTGTCGAAGTTGAGAAATGTGGAAGACGTCATGCATAGCCTGGTACCTCTGAGGTAACTGCAACCAAAAAGCAACCGGACCAACTCTCTCCAACCCATCAAATGGCCGGACAAACCTCAATGAATGCTTATCCAATCTCCTAATCCTCCTATGTCCCATCCTCGACGTCACACATAGTAAAACCTGATCCCCGACCTCGAACTCCAGAGGTCGTCTCTGTTGATCAGCATAAGACTTTTTTCTAGACTGTGAAGTAGTCATCCTCTTCTAAATCAACTCTCTCTACTCTGTGGTCTCCTATACAAGATGAGGTCCCTGCAAAGCTGCCTCTCCTACCTCTAGCCAATATAAGGGTGATCAGCATGGCCTACCATACAAACCCTCATAAGGTGACATCTGAATATTTACTTGAAAACTATTGTTTTAGGCAAACTCCACAAGAGGTATGTGCTTCTCTTAAGACCATCCAAAATCCAGAATTCATGCTCGGATCATGTCCTCAAGCACCTAAATAGTACGCTTGGATTGGCCATCTGTTTGGGGGGTGGTAAGTTGTACACAAAAGTACATATGTACCCAAAGCCTTATGAAGCCCCTTAAAAACCCGAGAAGTAAAATGTTCATCTCTATCTAAAAAAATGGATTGTTCAACTCCATGTAAGTGCACAATCTCGCAGATGTACAACTGTCCCATCTCATCAACGTTGAAGGTCTTCTTGATCTCCAGAAAGTGAGAAACCTTCGGGAGTCTATCAATGACAACCCAAACTGCGTCATTCCCCCGAGACAACCTCAGAAAACCGGTCACGAAGTCCTTCGCGACGTCATTCCACTTGCACTCAGAAATGGGTAACTATTGTAAAAGCCCTGCTAGTCACTGATTCTCCGCCTTCACCTGCTGACAAGTGGAACACCTCATGACAAAACTAGAAAAATTCCTCTTTATACCAAGGTACCAATACTGACGGTGTAGATCACGATGCATATTGGTGATTCTAGGATGAAATTCTCAAATCGTGGAATGAAAATCCTGCATTAGCTCCTCACATATATCTAATGGTACCCATACACACCCTTGGAAAAGAAAGATCTCATCCACGCTTATGGTCCATCCAAAAATTGGGTCCTCTTCTAACACACTCTCTCTTTGGACTAGGCCTTCAAAATCTAATAGTTGCCTCATTCTAACTCGATAAATAAGAGTATAGGTAACAGGTACAGAAGATAGGAAAGTATACCCCTCCAAGTTTTCCACCTCCAAATGCATCTCAGAGAATAGAGCCATAAGCCACCACTCACTACTAGCCTCCTGAACTGCCTATATATGAGTCCTCCTGCTCAATGCATCAGCCACTGCATTGCCTTTCCCAGGCATATATGCAAGATCAATGTCAAAGTATTGTAGGAACTCAGCCCACTTGCACTATCTCAAATTCAAATCACACTGAGTGGAGAATAACTTGAGACTTTTGTGATCATCAAAAACCACAAAATGCTCTCCCAAAAGATAATGTCTCCAACATTGTCGAGCATGAACAACATCCACCAACTCCAGATCATGAGTCAGGTATTTCCTCCCATGTGGCCTTAACTGCTGAGATGCGTACGCAATGAATCCATCTCCTTGTGTAAGCACAACTCCCAGCCAGATACCGGATGCATCATAGTAAACAGTATACCTTTTGAGATGATTTGGAAAGACTAGTATCAGGGCTGAATTCGACCTCACTTTCATCTCCTGAAAGGTTGACTCACAAGAATTTGACCATAAAAACTCTGCACCCTTCATAGTCAGACCTATCAGCGGTGCTGGTAAACGTGAAAAGTCATGTATGAAACGTTTTCAGTATCCAAACAGACCTATAAAACTCCACACCTCAAAGATGTTCTTCTTCTAATCGATAGAAACTATAGCTCTCACTTTCTCTGGGTATACTGATACTCATGCCTCTATGATAACATGACCCAAGAAGTGAATCTGATCCATCCAAAAGTGGCACTTTGAGAGCTTAGCATATAACTGATTCTCCCTCAGTGTACTCAAAATGATCTCAAGATGGGTAGCATGGTCCTGTCGAGTGTGAGATTACACCAAGATACCTCCCACGAAAACCACCACGAAGGAATGGATGGAACACTCGGTTCATCTGTTCCATGAAAACTGTAGGCGCATTCCTGAGACCGAACAGCATAACCAAATACTCTTATAGACCATACCTACTCTAGAAGGCTGTAAGAGGTAAATATGATGGTCTAACATGAAACTGATGATAACCAAACCTCATTTAAATATCTGAGAACACCCGGGATCCTCGAAGATGATCAAAGAGATCATTAATCCTGGACAAGGTATATCGGTTCTCGGCCATCAGCTGGTTCAACTTTCAATAGTCCAAGCAAAGCCTGAGGGTACCGTCTGCCTTATTCTCAAATAGGATAGGTCACCCCAAGGATAAGTACTGGGTCGAATGAAACCCTTTTCGAGCAACTCATCTAACTATTTCTTGATATACTACAACTCAGGTGTATCCATCCTATAAAGAGGAATGGACACCGGTGCCACTCCGAGAACAGGAACAATCAAGACTTATACCTCGTGCTCGAGAGGAAAACCTGAAAAGTTCTCTGGAAAGATATCACTGGAACGATCCACCACTGGAGGAATGTATAACTATGAATTCCCCTAGTCATTTAGATATAGACAAGCAATCTGGGCTGTAAATCCTCCCAACCCATGTTGCTCTGGACCCGTTCTGCACACCTAGACATCCCATTCTCCCTATGAAGAATGGATCCACCCTCTTGTGATGTGAAACTCGCCCTATGGAAATAAAAATTGATGACAACCTAGAAGGCAAATAGATAGTCCATTCCGAGAATGACATCATAGACTATCATGTTTAGGACATAGAGGTCCCATAATAAGTGACACCCACCAACCTATAGAGGGCACTCTGCACTAACGTATACTAGCCATTCTCATCCCCAACTTTGTGTTTAGAGTCAAAATATCAGTAGAGGAAAAGATGCAGAGCTCAAGACTCTCCATGACATCAACAGATATAAAGCTATGGGAAAACCATGTACAACCATATCCATTTACTAATCACCTCCTAGAAAATGGCGTACAACCAGAGAACGTCTTAGTGGCATGACTTTGCAAGGTACAACGCACACATTTGGTCAATATCATCTGGGACTGAAAAAAGAGTGTAATAAGTGAAAAAAATAATGAAGGCACTCATGTTTTAAAAAATAATACTACACAGCGTGTACATTTCCTACACGGCGTGTTCCTTAAAGTCATTTACATGGTCATGTACTCCTACCTCTACTGGTCATGTAACACCCTAGACACACAGTGTGTTGTCTGAACACACAACATGTACTTGAGTCCCATTTCCATGCCTGAGTCCTTATACATTGCCAAGCCATGCGGCTCTCCTAAGGAAAGACTACACAACATGTTCAATTCCTACACGGTGTGTAATTAGTCAAGATTCACCTGGACCGTGTTTTTAGTGACACGTCCTGACACATTTCTCACACTACACGGTATGTTCCAGACGGACACGACATGTATGATAAGGGATAACACCAACATGTGATGTTCGTGACAGGGTCAGGTACATGGGGCTAACTACACGATGTTTTCAACGGGGACACGATGTGTATGTGAAAAGGAAAAACCAACCCATGTTGTTCATGACACGACTGGGTACCTGGGTCAGACTACACGGTGTGTTCCGCACCGACACAGTGTTTATATCTTATGGTCTACCCATCTGTGTTGTTAGATACATGGGTGGACATAGGGTCAACACTACATGGCGTGTTCGACTAGTACCTGGTGTGTTCCCACCAGAATTTCACCATCCCGTGTATCTACCCACATGGCCTATGACACGATTGGAGACTGCACGACGTGTACATAAATTTCAAGGTGTGTACTTAAGTAAAACAGTTTCTTATATAACATTAGAACACATGGAGTGTACTTAACAGTACACGGAATGTTTCTGGGTTTTTCTTGATAGTAAGGCTCAGAAACTACTCAGGAACCCAGAAAACACTGAAACGAGCATAGAAAGTGTCAAATTCCGATCCGTGAGGGCCCATACCCCTCGCGAATCATGGTTTTCCATCTTATACATATTATAACATGGAAAAAAGGTAATGATCCACCAAATTCCGGTCCATGAGGGCCCATAACACCTCAAGAACCAAAGATTGGCGTTCATTCAAGAAAATATATACACAAAACAATACCCTATCAAACAACAGGTATTTTTATGATGGAAAATATCACAACAACATGAATATTTTACACATCATCTATCAAAACAACTTGAAATCACTAATTCATCCTAGATGGAATGAAAAAAATGCATGACATGTGATTTCTAGCAAGTGCATATATGATGCATGAGATGGAATACCATCATCTCAACGGGTTTTAATAAAAATAGAATATCAATAATGTCAATAGTAAAACCACAAATCATGTGAGTCACTCAAGGTGAAATCAAATCTACTGTAACAATTGAAAAACCAAAAAAACTCCAATTAAACAAGGTAGATTGGATTTCCCTGTACACGGGTTAGCTACTCCTGGGCGCAACATAACACCAAGTACAAATTCCTTCTTATCCCATGCTATAGGATCCAAATAGAATGCCAATAGAAAAAAAATCTATTTGATACCACTTTGTAACATCCCGGTTCCGGAAGCCACCCAGAGACGACTGTACCCAGTTGGTCACAGGGCCTCAAGCGCATTTCCCAAAACGCCAGAGGCTGACGACTATCAGTGAGGGCCTTGGGTGTGATATTGGGGAAACTATGCCCTCATTGGAAGAGTACATAGTAGAAGTAAAACTGAATAGTGAGCCTAGACTAGATGGCTTCAATAATGGTTTCTACCAAAATCATTCGGATGTCTTACATTCTGATGTTTGAAATCTTGTGGGATCCTTTTTTACTCATGGATCTATTTCTCATGGAATTAATGCTCAATTTTTAATTTTAATACCTAAGGATGAAAAATCTTCTAAGATACATCAATTTAGACTTATTTCTATATTTAACACTCTTTATAAGAACACTTCTAAAATTATTTCTAATAGACTTGTCCGTATATGTAATAAAATCGTCTCATGGAATCAGTTTGGTTTCATTAAAGGAAGGTCTATTCAAGATTGAATTTTTCTTTCCTCCCAATATACTAATTTCCTAAATAAAATTAAAAGAGGGGGTAGTGTTTCCATAAAACTTTATATTAGAATGATTTTGATACCATTGATTGGGCTTTCATTTTCAAAGTCCTAAAAAACATTGGTTTTATGACACTTTTATCAGGAGAATTAAAACATTATTTCACTAAACTCTTATCTCCATTATGATCAATGGCACCCCCACCCCAGAGGTTTTATCAAATGTTCTAAAGGTGTTAGGAAGGGAGAGCCGATTTCTTCCAGTATTTATTTTATTGCTGAAGATTACTTAAGCAGACTCCTCAATAATATGGTTAATCAAAATAATCTTAAGCCCATACAAGTTGCCAGAAACCCTAATGTTCCCACTCACCTTCTATATGCAAATGATAACATCTTGTTTCTCAAAGGGGATCAAAGCAACATTTATGTTCTTAAACAAGCTATTTCTCATTATGAGGAAATTTCAGGTCAAGCCATTTCTTGGAATAAATCTCATATTTTATTTGGAAAAAACATGCCTTCTAGAAGAAAAACTATCATTATCAATAATCTTGGAATTAAAGAAGGTCTTTTTCCTTTCACTTACTTGGTCGTCTCGATATTTTGGGGGCAATGTAAATCTTGCTAATTTTTAATAATATTGATCAAATTATAAATCAACTCTCTTCTTGGAATGGGAAATCCTTCTCCATAGCCGGTAGAATATGCCTTTTTAAATCGACCATTGTCTATAAAATGGTCTGTACTGTCATGATTTATAAATAGCCCAAAGGTACCTTCCAAAAAATTAAAACCTATATTAAAATTTTCATTTGGACAGGAAGTATTTTTTAAAAGAAGCTTGTCACCATCCCTTGGAAGAAATGTTGTAAACCTCTTGATAAAGGAGGAATTGGTATCAAAATTTTAAAATTGTTTAACAATTCCCTTCAAGCTAGACTCACTTGGTGTCTCATAAATTCTATTTCTAAATATTATGAATTTTTTAATCATAGATTCTTTAATAAACTTTTGAAAGGTAATTTTAATTTCATTAACTCCTAAATCTGGCCTTCCATTAGGGACTCATATCATAAGATTATGGGAAACTCTTGATATATGTTTAGTGATGACTCCTGTATTAATTTTTGTTGTGACAATTGGATTGGTAAACACTTGATATCTTTGTTACGTCTTAATAATACTCCTGAAGATACTAGTCAAACTATCAAAAATGTTTTACAATCGCATAGGCATGATCTCTCTGAAAACATTTCATAGATCATTAATAATTATCTATTTCTATTTCTAGAGATTTCCTTGTTTGGGAACATGGTGCTACGGGTATTTTTTATTCAAAAAAATTCTACAAGGATAATTTCTCTAGAAATGAATGTAATCATCAATGGGAGAGTACCTTTAACCAGCCTTGGATCAAGCCCTCAAGGTTCACTTTTATTTGGTGTATTTATCATAATTGATTGCCCACTGAAACTGGCCTGCACACTTTTGGTATTAAACTCTGCTCTAAATGCCATTTGTGTAATCAACACAGGGTGGTTTCTGATCATCTCTTCTTGTCTTGTGCTATGGCATCTACTTTATGGAATTATATTTTTGAATTATTTAATTACAGTTGGTCCTTATCTGACTCGATTTGCCTATTTTTTTGAAAAAATGTACTAGACATGAAGTATCCCAAAAGGTTAAAAATATATTTCTTGCGGTAGTGGTGGAACTCTTACACAGTATTTGGTATGTCAGAAATTATATTATTCATAATAAGCACTCATTAAATCTTAATATAAGAAAAACTAGAATTCTCATTGTGATCCATGAAGTTTATTCAATTCAAAAAGACTGTTGAAAATACTATATTGGTAACTTTGAGATCCTTCGACATATCCGGGTTCCAGATATTTTTCCACAGGCCAGACGTTCCTTTGAAGTTTTATGGAAATCACTGATACTAGGATGGATCAAAGTGAACATTGATGGTGCCTAAAAGTAAAACCCATGCCTTTCCCATAGTGGAGCTATCTTTAGAGAATCCGCTAGCCAGTTTAAGGGTTTCTTCTATGGTGGATGTGGTCTTTTTTAATATTTGGAAGCTGAAATGCTGGGGGTCATCCACACAGTTGATTTCTCACTTGAAAGAGGATGGAGAAAGCTTTGTATTGAAAGTGATTCTACCACCATTTTCAATTCCATTTGGAATGGTTTTATTAATCTCGCATGGCTGCTTACTACTCTCTGGATGAATTGCATGAAATCGCTCCATGGGATTGATTACATAGCTACCCATGCCTTCCATGAAGAAAATGATGTTGCTGATGCCCTGACAAACAAAGGTGTTCATCTGAACATGACTTAGCTAGATACCCTGCCAGCTGATTTGATTCATCTTTTTGATAGATATTGTAAAATAATCTTGTCTTTCCGTCTTCTGTAAACTTTTTTTATCTAATTAATAAATGGTTCATTGGTCTTTGACCAAGGAATTACCATTTAAAAAAAATCTCAATACATAGCATGGTCACATGATCTCTAGATCCATAGAAATAAAGTACCTAATGTAGAAGGGTGCTTGACCTTATCTATACCTACAACAATATAATCAGTTTGGTTCCAAAAGCATGACCCAAATTGGGTGTGAGACTAAATCCCAGTAGGAAACTACCATGAGATATGTGGCTAAAAGTTTGTGAATATATGGAAGGTAAATGTATAGAAAACAGTAAACATGAAAGTGCTCAGCAGTGAAAAAAACCTTTATTTATTATCAAGCAATAGAGAAACAAATACCTGAACCTTAAATAGGTAACCCTCTAGGAAGTATTCACATCCATCCCCTCTGGTCATACCTAAGACGTACAAACAACCCTTTGGGAAGTTCACTCAGGCTAACCTCTCTGGTTCAGTCATAAGAATACATTAAGACTCTCTAAGGAAGCTCACATAGTCATTCCCCGTATAGTCTAAGGTAAAGAAATACTCTCTGAGGAAGCTCACACAGTCATTCCCAGTATAGTCTAAGGTGAATCATGACTCTATGAAGAAGATAACACAGTCCATTCCCTATATAAATAAGGTATTCAAGGACTCTCTAAGGAATCTCACATGTCAACTCCCCTTATATCCCCAAGTTATAGGCTCTCTAAGGATGATCACTCGGTAAATCCCCCATATAGACTAAAGTGTTCAAAGACTCTATAAGAAAGCCCACTCAGTAAATTCCCTTTATAGTCTACTACACAAGGTTCTCATGGCCCTGTGTAGGTCAATGAGCATAGCAGAGTAATATGGCCATGTGAACCTACAGAACTACTTGGCTAACCAGTCTACAGCTTAATAAGCATGTCAGAATATAAACTCTCCATCCTACAACAACAGGCATGGAAAACAGTCAAGGTTTCCAAACTAGCTAAACAAGACCAAACAGTTGTAAATAGAACATGCATGGTAAAACACCCAATGCATAGAAATTATCTCTATTCATATCCAAAATAACTCTACACAAGCATACAAGCATGGAAGGAAAACATCAGGGGTAAAACGGTAAACACACAATACCCCTTTTAAGGGTATTGGTGGAATTTGCACATAATACTCTAATACATTGAACGAAAAGGCACAGACCACCTACCTCGGCGTTGGAAGAATGATATGTGTGAAACTCGAAGATTGAATCTCCTTATAATGTCATATATCTTTGAAAACATATAAAACGTTGAACCCATGATAACATAGAAAAGATGAAAAATCATTAAATGATGTTCCAGTATAAGAGAGAACTCACTGATGCGATTCAAATGCATCCAACAGTGTTCGATTTGGAGGAAAAACAGAGGATCGATGGTTCATCCAAGATATGCAGCCGTACGGATTCTCTTGGAAGAATAAGCCCATGAAGAAGTCGATTCTAGTGAATAGACGTGACCTTAGTGAATTTAATTAAAAATAGAATGTACATGGTTTGTACATTTGAGTTTCACAGTGTTTACTCACCATTTCAGTACTCCTCTTTAATCACCTCCAAGTCACTCCCATGTGGTCATTTTTGTGGCTATGACACGGCCAGAACACGGCCTCCTACCACAAGGAATTACACAACGTGTAATCATAAATTACATGGCATGTACATAGAAAATTTCCAGAATTTCCTTTTCCTAAAAACGACCAGAAAAAGAAAAACATACCTGAAAAGAAGATCCAGGTTCTTACAAAATTCCCCCCTTAAAAACATTTTTCCTCAAATTTCCCTAGCGTGGCATAGAAGAATAAAGCTCGAACAGTTCTGGCCACTGCACTCGTACATCGGCCTCCCTTTCCCAAGTCTTGTCTTCCACCCACCCATGCTACTGTAGCACTCATACTAGAGGAAGAGATTGGCCATGAAGAAACTTTGTACTGTGATCCACAATCTAGATAGGATTCTCTTCAAACGACGCAACCACTTCGAGCTCAACCTCCTCGGGTTGAATGACATGACACAGGCCAGAAAAGTAGCATCGAAGTTGAGAAACATCGAAGACATCTGTAACATCCTAGGTAAATAAAGAATAAAGAATTTTCATATTTATTGATATTTACGAATTAAATATTAATTTTAATTAAAAGGGATTTCTACGTTCGATAGCGTACTCGGTACACAACGACGAGTTTCTTTGAAAACTTACGTTGCACACAAGTAATAAAATAATATTATTTTAAATGTTAGTTAACAAGTAGCCGTTGTACTGGCGGGAATGGATAGAAATAACAAAAATATGATTAGATATGTTTTTAAATGTTTATATATTTACCCAATAAAATATAAAGGCTTAAAATACGGAAAGAGTTCAATTTTAGGGCATATATACTCTAATTTTCACTAAAGGTTCACTTATCACCTTTTAATGGTGAACCGTCATTAAATATAGTTTTGATCGATCTTATAAATTCTATTAGACCAAATATAACTCTTCTTTAGAATCGGGACATCAAAATTTACTTTGTGTAAATTATTGGTACCTTTCTGATAAAGTTCATTTTTTTATGAATAGTGTAAAATGTTGTATTTTAATTCAAAACCTCTTTTTAATCTAATTTATTACTATGATTAGATTATTATTTTAATTGGTTTTAAAGTGAAATTAGAAAATATTTTTACCAGTTAATCCAATGGTGGTCATTGGAATCAATTTCACTTTGAAATTGGACTTAAACTGGTGTCAATCTTTTGATACATATTGTTTCACAAAAACACGCTATTTGTCATGACAGCGGGAATTAATTATTAAATTAATTAATTTGAATTATATGTTTTGAATTTTGTAAAATGGACTTCATTTTTGAATTCGGAATATCCAATATAGCTTAGGGTGAATTTTTGGTAATTTTTTGAAAAACTTCAATTTTTGATGAATAGTGAAACCACTAAGTGGTAATCAAGAAAACTGATTTTTCAGTTAAATGAAAGTTTACCACTAATGTGTTTTGATTTTCAAAAATCCGACATACATGGTTTTCATTAAGAAGTAAAATGTGGTTCAATGAGATTAAAATAATTTTTTGGTGAATAGTAACTTTTTTTCATTAATCACGATTAGAGGTAATTAGTGTAGTTTAAGGTAAAAATGGTATTATAAGAATGTGAAAACACCATGACACTTGTCCTACACCAATTTGGTGAGTCATGGCCGACCAAGAAAAGCCATGGGCCAACTTGGGGACCCCATGAAGCCACTTTAGTTGGAAAATGACATTAATATATTTTTATTTAATGTTAAAGTGAAAATGACGCTAACATAAATTGTTTTACTAAAATAATTTTTGAGTGGGGTTATACAAGTCCAAATTTTGATTATAAATAGTAATTGGAAATCTAAAAAGCTTTCCTACATCATAGTATTTTTTTATAATTTTTAGACATTAAATAAATTAAATTATATATGACATAATAATGATGCAGCGATGACATCATTATTTGATGATTTAAATAAAATGGAAAGATAATGAAAAATCTAAAACCTACACATGTCCAAAACCAATTGGATGAGTGGATTTCGAACCCTTATCACCTTATCCACGAATTATATCAATATGGGACTTTTAAAACCGAAACACATATTCAAATAAAGTAATATTTCTTTACTTTCCAAAAGTGCCCCTCCTCTCCTCTTATAAAAGGCCCCCACCTATACCTCATTTCACACACTTCTCAAGCCTTTGGCTCGGCCAAACCCTGCCCAATTACTCTCTCCACATCCCTATCCTCATCCTAGAGGATTCCCTTTGGGAAGAATCCTTTCAAAGGAAGCCTTTAGGCTCAAATCAAAAGGGAGTTACACTTTTAAAGGTAATTCATTCTCTCTTGTTCATTTGTTTTATTTTGCTTCTCCAACCCTCTAAACTCTTTTTATTTACTTATTTTGTAACAACACCAGTATCTTCAATATACTAGGATGTTGTTATAATATTTATTTGATCTACACTCTCACACAACTACATCAAATGGTTAAATAACATACGGTTTCCGTGGATGGCGAAATTCTGCCTCCCGAAACGATGATTGTTCAATACTCATTTAACACCTTCAAGGGTGGCCATTATGATGTCACTATTTTTATATATGATATATAGTATGTTTATGTTTTATTTAAGCTTTTGTATTTTTCATTTTTGGCATACCTTTATGGTTTCCATTATGGGTAAACACGATATCTTCATTTAAGGAAGTGCGGACTACCGCCCCTAAAAGTGATGTGATTCGTTAATGCCATATGTGGGACGTGTAAAGGATGGATTTAAAGTTATTATATATTATTTTATACTGGAATTATAATATACCTCTATATCATTATTATTTATTTCCATTAAAGTATGATATAGAAATGAAAGTAGCGTTCATGCGTACGTACGGCTTACCGTCTCCATGAACGGTGCATTTCATTTCTTATCCCCAAATGTAATGTACTATTAAAATTACATGTATATAATGTATATATATAATTAATGATATATCTAAATGATGAATATAATTCTGGAATTAAAATATACATACCTCTCATTTAGTTTTAATTCCACTAATATGACAAAGAAATGAAAGTAGCGTTCATGCGTACGTACGGCTTACCGTCTCCATGAACGGTGCATTTAATTTCTTACCTCTAAATGATTATGTAATATTATAAATACATGTACATGCTGGATATATATGATATATATGATATCCAAATCAGGAATTTCATTCTGGATATAAAGAACTTTTGACCACATGAACAACATGTAATTGTAAGAAGTCAACTTTCGACTTAAGAACCAAATATTGAAAAAACAAACATTATTAACTTAAATGGTTACATAATGTTTATAACATGGCAATAAGTGATATAAAAATAATAATGAACTTCAAAAAGGTTCTTAATCAAGTATAAATTAACTCAAGTTTATTATTCTGTACGTTAAAGAACGATCGAGTCAAGTCGGACCCAAGGTAAGGGACTTCATCTCAATCTCCTTTCATTGAGGCATATTTCGTTTTATACACAACTTTATTTTATACGGTGTATAAAATCCTTTGACTTTTACTTTTATACAAAAGGAATCTTTTTCTATGAAGCGTTTTACTAAACGACAAAAAGTAATGTTTTTTTTAACGTACGCGGTGACAACGACCTTTTCCGCCACCGCGAGTATTATTTGGTCTTTGTCTTCCTCAACAAGCCGTAATGTTTTTAAAATAAAATAAATACCATATACTCTTTTATGTATTTTGGTATTGAAAATGGTTTTGATAAACGATTCTATTATGTCAATATATTTATGATATATTTTGATTGAAATGTGGAAATGTTATCATTCCTTTATGTTGGTTTTATGTTTTATGATTTTATATTGGTACTTGGACATTTTAACGGGTGGTTACGTTATAAACCATATGACGGGTGGTGCCGTGAATACCAGGACGGGTGGTTACGTTATAACCTCCAATGCATTGGGTATGGAATTCGGCCGTATGGCTATTCCATTAAGTATGTATGGAAGTCGGCCGTATGGCTATTCCATTAAGTATGTATGGAAATTGGCCGTATGGCTATTCCATTAAGTGATATGTGTGGAAGTCAACCGTATGGTTATTCCACTTAAGTATGTTTATGTCCCAAGTTACCGTTATATATTCTATGTGTTCTTTATATGGGTTTTATGGTAATCCTTTGGTTACAAAAAAGTAAGTAATGATAATTTATTCAGTGAAGATTTTTTTTACAACTTCATGAAGGTGAAGGTATTACTTTGATATAGTATACATGGTTTACTTGATGTTTGAAAAACTAACAGTTTTCATTCTTTTTGTATCCCTTACTGAGCTTTTTATGCTCACCCCAAGTTTTTCGAAATGTTTTTCACAGGACATAAAGTGGAATAAGGTCAAGGATGGGATCAAGGGAATTTCATGCTATCTAAAACATGGAATCTAGACATCTTTCTTTTTAAGAGTTTTTATTTTATGGAGACTTAGTAGAAGTGTCTACTTTGTAATCTTTTAAGATGTAATAGTTATGTTCTAATTCTCTAAAACTCTAAACCTGAAAAGATCCTCAATGTGTAATCTTGTGATAACTCAAGATTAAGTAAGGTTTAAGGCTGGGGCCTTATAGTTTGTATCAAAGGTCGGTTTAGACAACTTTAGGAGTTAGAAAAGTGTTAAATTATAATATGATTGAAATGATATAGCATTTACAGATTACCATGTTTCTTCGCCAAAGATATTTCTGTGTTCAGAATGGTTTTCCGTAGAGGAAACAAAGTAGCTATGTTGGGACGACATCAGGAGGAAGATAACCTTCCAAATCAGAAACCTGAGATGGTCAGAATCGGAACTGAACAGTTTGTTGTAGTAATGGCACAGTTGACTCAGGCTATAAATGGTGGTGGTATCCATGCACGAGATCAGCCAGATCAACCGCAGAGGAACATGTCAGTGGTGGAACATTTCATGATGCAACATCCCCCATCATTTAGAGGATCATCTGACCCTGTGCAAGCTGAAGGGTGGATTAAAGCACTGGAGAAGATTTTTGATGTCATGGGGTGTTCAGAACATCAAAAGGTTAGTCTTGTTGTTTACCGTTTTGAAGGTGAAGGTGATCAGTGGTGGTCGATGGTGAAAAATATAAGGGATAGTGATGAGATTGAGGATCTTCACTGGGACGAATTCAAAGGTATGTTTCTTGAGAAATATTTTCCTAAGGTGGTTCGTCTTAGGATGGAAAAACAGTTCCTAGAATTGAGGCAGGAGGATTATTTAGTGGCTGATGCTTTGAGTCGAAAAAGTAATGCTTCATTAACAATGTTGCGTTTGGAACGTGATCCTTTGGTTAAGGATTTGATGAACTTTGGCATAGAAGTTGTTGGTGCCGGAAGTCCTTCTGTTTTGTTTCAGGTATCAGTGAGATCTTCTCTATCAGATAGAATCAAGCAAGCACATAAGCAAGACAGTGAGTTGCAGAAAAAGGTAGAGCTGGTTCAGAAAGGTAAGTTTCCTGAATTCATCATTGATAATGATTGTGTTTTGAGATTTGGGAAGGGATTGTGTGTGTCTTGTGATTCACAGTTGAAGAGAGAGTTGTTATGTGAAGCCCATAGTTCTCCGTTTTCAGTTCATCCTGGCAGTACTATGATGTACAGAGATCTGCGGGAGTATTACTGGTGGGATGGAATGAAAAGAGATATTGCTGATTTTACTGTGAAGTGATTAACATGTCAACAGGTTAAAGAAGAGAGGCAGTTACCGAAAAAGATGGTTCAGCCTTTACCAGTGCCAGAGTGGACATGGGAGAATATATCCATGGACTTTGTTGTTGGATTACCGAAGACATCTCGAGGTAATAATGCAATCTGGGTTATTGTTGATCGCTTGACTAAATCTTCTCATTTCCTTGCTATACGAGATACTTTCTCTCTTGATCAACTTTCCCATTTGTATCTTCAGGAGATAGTCAGGTTACATGGAGTTCCTCTCTCCATTGTATCGGATCGTGATCCCAGGTTTACTTCTAACTTTTGGAAAGGCCTTCAGAAGTCATTGGGTACTGAATTAAAATTTTAGTACAGCTTTTCATCCTCAATCAGATGGGCAGTCAGAACGAACAATTCAGACATTGGAGGACATGCTACGAGCTTGTTTGATGGATTATCAGGGAAGTTGGGACCAACATCTTTCTTTGGTTGAATTTTCTTATAATAACAGCTTTCATTCCAGTATACAGATAGCACCATTTCAGGCATTATATGGGAAGCGGTGTCGAACTCCAGCTTTCTGGGATGAAGTGGGTGAAAGGAAGTTGATGGGACCAGAATTGGTAGATGAGATGGCAGAAAAAGTTCAGCTGATTCAGAAACACATGAGAACAGCTCAGAGCAGGCAGAAGAGTTATGCGGATAACCGGAGGAAGGATCTATCTTTTGAGGTAGGTGATCATGCTTTTCTCAAGGTTTCTCCTTGGAAAAGTGTGATGAGATTTGGTAAGAAAGGAAAGTTGATTCCATGGTTGGTTGGACCATACGAAATCCTGGAAAGAGTTGGATCAGTTGCATACCGAGTGGCTTTACCTACGAGTTTATCTCAGGTACACAATGTTTTTCACGTTTCGATGTTGAGAAAGTATATGCCAGATCCATCTCATGTTTTGAGTCCAGAGGTAGTTTAGCTGGAAAAGAACCTATCTTATGAGGAACAACCGGTCCAGATTCTTGACCACATGGAGCAAGTGTTACGGAATAAGGTGATTCATCAGGTAAAGGTTTTGTGGAAAAACCATGTGATTGAAGAGGCAACATGGGAATCTGAAAATGTTATGAGGGATAAATACCCCCACTTATTTTGATAGGTGAATAAAATTGCGAGGACGCAATTCCCAAAAGGGGGGAAGGATGTAACATCCTAGGTAAATAAAGAATAAAGAATTTTCATATTTATTGATATTTACGAATTAAATATTAATTTTAATTAAAAGGGGTTTCTACGTTCCATAGCGTACTCGGTACACAACGATGAGTTTCTTTGAAAACTTACGTTGCACACAAGTAATAAAATAATATTATTTTAAATGTTAGTTAACAAGTAGTCGTTGTACTGGCGGGAATGGATAGAAATAACTAAAATATGATTAGATATGTTTTTAAATGTTTATATATTTACCCAATAAAAGATAAAGGCTAAAAATACGGAAAGAGTTCAATTTTAGGGCATATATACTCTAATTTTCACTAAAGGTTCACTTATCACCTTTTAATGGTGAACCATCATTAAATATAGTTTTGATCGATCTTATAAATTCTATTGGACCAAATATAACTCTTCTTTAGAATCGGGACATCAAAATTTACTTTGTGTAAATTATTGGTACCTTTCTGATAAAGTTCATTTTTTATGAATAGTGTAAAATGTTGTATTTTAATTCAAAACCTCTTTTTAATCTAATTTATTTATATGATTAGATTATTATTTTAATTGGTTTTAAAGTGAAATTAGAAAATATTTTTACCAGTTAATCCAATGGTGGTCATTGGAATCAATTTCACTTTGAAATTGGACTTAAACTGGTGTCAATATTTTGATACATATTGTTTCACAAAAACACGCTATTTGTCATGACAACGGGAATTAATTATTAAATTAATTAATTTGACTTATATGTTTTGAATTTTGTAAAATGGACTTCATTTTTGAATTTGGAATATCAAATATAGCTTAGGGTGAATTTTTGGTAATTTTCTGAAAAACTTCAATTTTTGATGAATAGTGAAACCACAGTGGTAATCAAGCAAACTGATTTTTCAGTTAAATGAAAGTTTACCACTAATGTGTTTTGATTTTCAAAAATCCGACATACATGGTTGTCATTAAGAAGTAAAATGTGGTTCAATGAGATTAAAATAATTTTTTGGTGAATAGTAACTTTTTTTCATTAATCGCGATTAGAGGTAATTATTGTAGTTTAAGGTAAAAATGGTATTATAAGAATGTGAAAACACCATGACACTTGTCCTACACCTATTGGGTGGGTCATGGCCGACCAATACAAGCCATGGGCCAACTTGGGGACCCCATGGAGCCACTTTAGTTGGAAAATGACATTAATATATTTTTATTTAATGTTAAAGTGAAAATGACACTAACATAAATTGTTTTACTAAAATAATTTTTGAGTGGGGTTATACAAGTCCAAATTTGGATTATAAATAGTCATTGGAAAGATAAAAATATTTCCTACATCATAGTATTTTTTTTATAATTTTTAGACATTAAATAAATTAAATTATATATGACATAATAATGATGCAGCGATGACATCATTATTTGACGATTTAAATAAAATTGAAAGATAATGAAAAATCTAAAACCTACACATGTCCAAAACCAATTGGATGAGTGGATTTAGAACCCTTATCACCGTATCCACGAATTATATCAATTTGGGACCTTTTAAAACTGAAACACATTTTCAAATAAAGTAATATTTCTTTACTTTCCAAAAGTGCCCCTCCTCTCCTCTTATAAAAGGCCCCCACCTCTACCTCATTTCACACGCTTCTCAAGCCTTTGGCTCGGCCAAACCCTGCCCCATTACTCTCTACACATTCCTATCCTCATCCTAGAGGATTCCCTTTGGGCAGAATCCTTTCAAAGGAAGCCTTTAGGCTCAAATCAAAAGAGAGTTACACTTTTAAAGGTAATTCATTCTCTCTTGTTCATTTGTTTTATTTTGCTTCTCCAACCCTCTAAACTCTTTTTATTTACTTATTTTGTAACAACACCAGTATCTTCAATATACTAGGATGTTGTTATAATATTTATTTGAGCTACACTCTCACACAACTACATCAAATGGTTAAATAACATACAGTTTCCGTGGATGGCGAAATTCTGCCTCCCGAAACGATGATTGTTCAATACTCATTTAACAGCTTCAGGGGTGGCCATTATGATGTCACTATTTTTATATATGATATATAGTATGTTTATGTTTTATTTAAGCTTCTTTATTTTTCATTTTTGTCATACCTTTATGGTTTCCATTATGGGTAAACACGATATCTTCATTTAAGGAAGTGCGGACTACCGCCCCCTAAAAGTGATGTGATTTGTTAATGCCATATGTGGGACGTGTAAAGGATGGATTTAAAGTTATTATATATGATGTTATACTGGAATTATAATATACCTCTATATAGTTTTTATTTATTTCCATTAATGTATGATATAGAAATGAACGTAGCGTTCATGCGTACGTACGGCTTACCGTCTCCATGAACGGTGCATTTCATTTCTTATCCCCAAATGTAATGTACTATTAAAATAACATGTATAAAATGTATATATATAAGTAATGATATATCTAAATGATGAATATAATTCTGGAATTAAAATATACATACCTCTCATTTAGTTTTAATTCCACTAATATGACAAAGAAATGAAAGTAGCGTTCATGCGTACGTACGGCTTACCGTCTCCATGAACGGTGCATTTAATTTCTTACCTCTAAATGATTATGTAATATTATAAATACATGTACATGCTGGATATATATGATATATATGATATCCAAATCAGGAATTTCATTCTGGATATAAAGAACTTTTGACCACATCAACAACATGTAATTGTAAGAAGTCAACTTTCGACTTAAGAACCAAATATTGACAAAACAAACATTATTAACTTAAATGGTTACATAATGTTTATAACATGGCAATAAGTGATATAAAAAGAATAATGAACTTTTAAAAGGTTCTTAATCAAGTATAAATTAACTCAATTTTATTATTCAGGACGTTAAAGAACGATCGAGTCAAGTCGGACCCAAGGTAAGGGACTTCGTCTCAATCTCCTTTCATTGAGGCATATTTCGTTTTATACACAACTTTCTTTTATACGGTGTATAAACTGCTTTGACTTTTACTTTTATACAAAAGGAATCTTTTTCTATGAAGCGTTTTACTAAACGACAAAAAGGAATGTTTTTTTTAACGTACGAGGTGACAACGACCTTTTCCGCCACCGTGAGTATTATTTGGTCTTTGGCTTCCTCAACAAGACGTAATGTTTTTAAAATAAAATAAATACCATATACTCTTTTATGTATTTTGGTATTGAAAATGGTTTTGATAAAGGATTCTATTATGTCAATATATTTATGATATATTGTGATTGAAATGTGGAAATGTTATCATTCCTTTATGTTGGTTTTATGTTTTATGATTTTATATTGGTACTTGGACATTTTAACAGGTGGTTACGTTATAAACCATATGATGGGTGGTGCCGTGAATACCAGGACGGGTGGATACGTTATAACCTCCAATGCATTGGGTATGGAAGTCGGCCGTATGGCTATTCCATTAAGTATGTATGGAAGTCGGCCGTATGGCTATTCCATTAAGTATGTATGGAAATTGGTCGTATGGCTATTCTATTAAGTGATATGTGTGGAAGTCAACCATATGGTTATTCCACTTAAGTATGTTTATGTCCCAAGTTACCTTTATATATTATATGTGTTCTTTATATGGGTTTTATGGTAATCCTTTGGTTACAAAAAAGTAAGTAATGATACTTTATTCAGTGAAGATTTTTTTTACTACTTAATGAAGGTGAAGGTATTACTTTGATATATTATACATGGTTTACTTGATGTTTGAAAAACTAACAGTTTTCATTCTTTTTTTATCCCTTACTGAGCTTTTTATGCTCACCCCAAGTTTTTCGAAATGTTTTTCACAGGACGTAAAGTGGAATAAGGTCAAGGATGGGATCAAGGGAATTTCATGCTATCTAAAACATGGAATCTAGACATCTTTCTTTTTAAGAGTTTTTATTTTATGGAGACTTAGTAGAAGTGTCTACTTTGTAATCTTTTAAGATGTAATAGTTATGTTCTAATTCTCTAAAACTCTAAACCTGAAAAGATCCTCAATGTGTAATCTTGAGATAACTCAAGATTAAGTAAGGTTTAAGGCTGGGGCCTTATAACATCATTCATAACCCAGTACCTCTGTGGTAACTACAATAGATAAGCAACCGGACAAACTCTCTCCAACTCCTCAAACGGCCCAACGTACCTCCGTGAATGCTTTCCCAATCTCTTAATCCTTTTGTGTCCTAACCATGTCGTGACACGTAGTAAAACCTGATCCCTGACCTCGAACTCTAGAGGTCGTCTCCGCTGAGCAGCATAGAACTTCTGTCGAGACTGTGCAATAGTCATCCTCTTCTGAATCAACTCTATCCGCTCTGTGGTCTCCAGAACAAGACGAAGTCCTAGAAAATATACCTCTCTTTTTTACAGCCAACATAAGGGTGATCGTCATGACCTACCGTACAAAGCCTTATAAGGTGCCATATGAATAGTTTCTTGAAAACTGTTGTTGTAGGCAAACTCCATAAGAGGTATGCGCTTCTCCAAAGAATCTATAAAATCTAGAATGCATGCTCGGAGCATGTCCTCAATTAGCTGAATCGTATGCTCGTATTGGACATCTTTTTGGAGGTGGTAAGAAGTACTCAAATGTACATGTCTACCCAAAGCCTTATAAATCCACTTCCAGACCCAAGAATGAAAACATGCATCTTTTTCTGAAACAATGGAGTGTGGAACTCCATGTAAGCACAAAATATCGCAGATGTACAACCATCCCATCCCATCAAAACTGAAGGTCACCTTGATCTACAAGAAGTGAGAAACCTTCTTCAGTTTGTCAATGACAACCCAAACTGCATCATTCCCTCGAGGTGACCTCAGAAAACCGATCATGAAGTCCATCACGACGTCATTCCACTTCCACTCAAAAATGGGTAAATACTATAAAAGCCCTATGGATCACTGATGCTCTACCTTCACCTGCTGACAAGTGGAAAACCTCATGATGAAACCAGAAACTTCCCTCTTCATACCTGGAAACTAATACTGACAGTGTAGATCATGATACATCTTGGTGATTCCAGGATGAACTTCCCAAACTGAGGAATAAAAATCCCGCATCAGCTCCTTGCGTATATCTACTGGCACCGATATATGCCCCCTGGAAATGCAAGATCTCATCCTCACCTACAGTCTATCGAGGAATAGGGTCCTCTTCGGACACTCTCTCTCTTAGGACCAGGCCTTCAGAATCTGATAGCTTCCTCATTCGAACTCGATCAAGAAGAGTAGAGGTAATCACTACATAAGATAGAAAAGTCTACCCCTGCCTGTTGTGAACCTCCAAATTAATCTCATAGAATAGAGCCATAAGCTTCCACTCACTACCGGCCTCCTAAACTGCCTATATCTAAGTCCTCCTGCTCAACGCATCGGCCACTATGTTAACTTTCCCAGGTGTATAGGCAAGCTCGAAGTCAAAGGACTATCGATACTCAACCCACCTACGCTGTCTCAAATTCAGACCACACTGAGTGAATATGTACTTGAGACTTTTTTGGTTGGTGAAAACCAAAAAATTATATCCCCGAAGATAATGTCTCCGACAATGTAGGTCATGACCAACAACTGCCAACTCCAGATTGTGAGTCGGGTAATTGCTCTCATGTGGCCTCAACTGTTGAGACCTCTATTCAATGACCCCATCTACCTGCATCAGTACTGCTCCCAACCCAATACCTGATGCATCACTGTATATAGTATAAATTTTTCCTAGATCTAGAAATACATGTATCGGTGCTAAATTCAACCAAGCATTCACCTCCTGAAGGGACGACTTAAAAGAATCAGACCATAATAACTTCTCACTCTTCTTAATTAGTCATGTCAGTGGTGTTTCTAAGCATGAAAAGTCTTCTATGAAATGTTTGTATTATTCAGCCAGCCCTAGAAAACACTACACCTAAATAATGTTCATCAGCTGATCCCAAGAAGCTATATCTCTCACTTTCTATGGGTCTACTGATACTCTTGCCTCAGAGATAACATGGCCCAATAAGTGAATATGATCCATCCAAATGTGGCACTTTGAGAGCTTAGAATATAACTGATGTTCCCTCAGTGTACTCAAAATGATCTCAAGATGGGTATTTTGGTCCTGTCTAGTGTGAGAGTACACAAAGATATCATCCATGAAAACCACCATGAAGGAATCCATGTATGGATGGAACACTTCGTTCAACTGTTCCATGAAAATTGTATCCATGTTCGTGAGATCTAATGACATAACCAAATACTCATACAGACCATACCTGCTCTGAAAGGCTATAAGAGGTATATGTGATGGTGTAATGCGCAACTGATGATAACAAGACCATAAATAAATCTTCTAGAACACTCGTTCTCCTTGAAGATGATAAAAGAGATCATCAATCCCAGGAAAGGGATATATATTCTTAACCATCATTTGATTCACCATCTGATAGTCTACACAAAGCCTGAGGGTACCGTCTTCCTTCTTCGCAAACAGGACAAGAGAACCCCGAAGAGAAGTACCGGGTCGGATGAAACCCATTTCCTGCAACTCCTCCAAAAATTTCTTGGGATCCTGCAGATCATGTCTATCCATCCTATAAGGAGGAATGGACACTGGTGCCACTCCTAGAACTAGCTCAATCGAGAAGTCTACCTGGCGCTCTGGAGGAAAAACAGAAAATTCATCTAGAACGACATATCGGAAACAATCTACCACTCGAGGAAAGTCTAACTATAAAGTACCCTGGTCATCCAAATAATGGCGAACAATATTAGTTGTAACTCTTACCAACCCATGATCCTCTGGAACCGTTCTTCTTGCCTGGACATCCCATTCAACCCTACAAGGAAAGGATCCACCCTCTCGTGATGTGAAACTCACCCTATAGTTATAAAAATTGAGGACTGCCTTGAACAGAACTAGCAAGTCCATTCCGAGTATGACATCATATCCTGTCATCTCTAGGACATAGAGGTCCCATAAAAAGTTACACCAACCAACCTGTAGAGGTAACTCTCTGCGTTGATGTATACTTGATGTTCTAGTCCCCAACGGTGTATCTAGAGTCAAGATATCAGTAGAGGAAAAGTTGCAGAGACCAATGCTCTCTAGTGCACACTATAGGTCAAGATCGTCACAGATTGAAAATAAGGACTGTATGAAGGGAACAAGAGAAAGAAGGAACTCCTGATTTACAAAACATGACTACACGGCATGTACATTTCTTAAACAACGTGTTCCTTGAAGTAATTTACATGGGCATGTATTCTTGCCTCTACTGGTCATGTAACACCTCAGACACACGGTGTGTTGTCTCAACACACGACATGTACATGAGTCCCATTTCCCATTCCCAAGTCATTCTATATGACCAAGACACATCTCTCTCCTAAGGCAAGACTACATGGCATGTACAATTCCTAAACGGCATGTACTTAGACAAGCTTCACATGGCCCATGTTGTTCGTGACACGAACTGACATATGGCTTACACTACATGACATGTTCCAGATAGAAATGGAATGTATGAGAAGGGATAACACCAACCCGTGTTGTTCGTGACATGGCTGGGTACCTGGGTCTGACTACACGGCGTGTTCAACATGGACACAGCGTGTATGTGAAAATGAAAAACCAACCCTTGTTGTTTGTGACATGGTCGGGTACCAGGGTCAGACTACAGGGCATGTTCAGAGATGACACTGAATGTATAGCATATGTTCTACCCGTCTGTGTTGTTAGATACACGAGAGGACACATGGTCAACACTACACGGCGTGTTCGACTGGTACATTGTGTGTTCCCACTAGATTTTCCACATCCAGTTTCTCATCCCACATGGCTTATGATACTATTTGATATTACACAGATTGTACATAATGTACACGGCGTGTACTTAATAAAAACAATTTCTTCCCAAACAGAAGATCACATGTCGTTTACTTAACATTACATGGAAATTATTTGGGGTTTTTTCATATATTAAGCCTAAGAAACTACTCTGGAACCTAGAAAACACTGAAACGAGCATAGAAGGTTCCAAATTCTAATCTGTGAGGGCCCATAATCCCTACGAATCAAAGTTTGACATCTTATACACATGATAACATGGTAAACAAGAAAATGATCCACCAAATTTCGGTCCATGAGGGCCCATAACACCTCAAGAACCAAATTATGGTGTTCATTCAATCAAATCTCTATACAAAACAATACCCTATCAAACAGAAGGTATTTTTATCAAGGAAATTATCACAATAGCATGTAAATTTTAAACATCATCTATCAAAACAACATAAAATCATTAATTCATCCTAAATGGAATGGTAAAAAATGCATGATGAGTGATATCTAGAATGTTCTTATATGATACATGAGATGTAATTACCTCGTCTCATCGGGATGAAATAGAAATAGAACCTCAATAACATCAATAGTAACAACAAAAATCATGTTATTCACTCATGGTGAAATAAAATCAACTGTAACAATTGAAAAACTAGAAAAATTTCAATTAAACAAGGTAGATTGTCTTTTCACTATACACGAGTTAGCTACTCCCAGGAACAGCTTAACACCATGTACCACTTCCTTCCTATCCCTAGCTATAGGCTCAAAATAGTAAGTCAAGAGAGAATAATCAATTTGATTACACATTGTAACATCATAGAAATGAAATCCACCCTGAGGCACCCCATGCCCAGTTGGTCACATGGCCTCAATGACATTTCCCCAAACGCCAGAGGCTGCTGACTTGAAGTGAGGTCCTTGGGTGTGATAGTGGGTAAACTACGCCCTCATTGGCAGAGTAAACAGAGGAAGTAAACAAATCCATACAAGAGCGGAAGCAATAATAATTACATACTGCACTCATAGTAGGAAACTGAAGGTAAAAACCAGAGAACGTATATAAACTGATGCATGATACATGTGTCTAGGAAAACAGCCAAACAAGTCAAAATGAAGGAATAAAATAGTGCTAAACCAAAGTGAAAAAGAAAGAAGTTAAACTCCACTGCATCGCAAGACATAGATTAGTCCCATGATCTCCATCTCCACAGAAAATCAAGTACCTAAAGTAGAAGGGCACTTGCCCTTATCTATACCTGCAATAATATAATATTTTTGGGTCCAAAAGCATGACCCATACAGGGTGTTGGACTAAATCCCAGTAGGAAACCACAACGAGATCCATGCATAACATTCACTGAATATATGGTAGGTAAAAGTACAAAAAATAGTAAAGAGGAAATTGATCAGTAGTAAATAATCAACAGTTCAATATCAAGCAATAACAAAACAAATTACTGAACCTCAAACTAGTACCCCTCTAGGAAGTACTCAAAACTATCCCCTCTAGTCCAACAAAATAAGTACAAAAAACCCTCTGGGAATTACACTTATCCTAACCCCTCTAGTTCCATACTAAAAATATAATAATACTCCCTGAGGAAGCACACACCGTCATTCCCCGTATAGTCTAATGTAAAGAAAGACTCCCTGAGGAAGCTCACAAAGTCATTCCCCGTATAGTCTAAGGTTAACCAATACTCTATGAGGAAGCTCACACAATCCATTCCCAATATAATATGAGGTAGTCAAGGACACTCTGAGGAAGCTCACAAGTCAATTCACCTTATATCCCCAAGGTCTAGGACTCTCTGGGGATGCTCACTCGGTTAATCCCCCTTATAGCCCAGGTCATAAATTCAAAATAATACACTCTGGGGAAGATCACGTGACCAATCCCCTTATAGTCTAAAACAATCAAGGACTCTCTGAGGAATCTCACATGGTAAATTCCCCTTATATCCCAGAGTGGTTCTAGTCTCACTGAGGATGCTTACTCGGTCAATCCCCCTTATAGCCTAAAGTGCTCAAAGACTCTCTGAGAAAGCTCACTCAATCAATTCCACTTATAGTCTACTACACGACATTCTCACTACCCAGTGTAGGTCAACGAGCATAGAAGTGTAATATGGCCAAGTAAACTTACATATCTACTTGGATAAATAGTATATAATATAAAAAATATGTTAGAATACAAACTCTCCATCCTACAACAACTATCATGGAAAATAGTCATGGCATCCAAACTGGGTAAACCGGACCAAATGGTCCTAAATAGAACATGCATGGGTAAAATATCCAAAGAATAGAAATTAACCCTATTCATAACCAAAATACCTCTACACAAGCATAAAAGTATGGTAGGAAAATGGCAGGGGTAAAATGGTAAACACCTAATACCCCGTTCAAGGGTATTGGTGGAATTTTCCCATACTACTCAAAGACATCAAGCAGAAAGGTGAAAACCACCTACCTCGGTGTTGGAAGAATGATATAAGTAAACCTCGAAGCTTCAATCTCCTTAGAAAACCATATATCTAAAAAAAGGCATAAAACTCTTCACCCACAATAACATGGAAAATAAGATGAATAACGAATCAAAGCTCCAGCAGAAGAGAGAACTCACCTATGCGATTCCAACGCAACCAACCGTGTTTGATTCCAAGGAAAGAAATAGGATCGGGGGTTCATTGAAGATCTGTGGTTGTATGAGTTCTCTCGAACGACGATGGCCTAGAATAAGTCAATTCTGGCCATTAGACATGACCCCGAAGCATTTTATGAAAAAATAAAGTAAACAGCATGTACTTTTGATGTAAATGGCGTGTACTCGCCTTTTCTGTACTCCGAATTAAGTGGCCTTCAAGTCACTCCCACACAGTCGTGACTGTGGCTACTACACGACCAGTACACGACCTTTTACATCAAGGAAGTACATGGTGTGTACTCATAAAGTACACGACATTTACTTAGAAAATTTCCAGAATTTCCTTTTTCCTAAAAAACGACCAGAAAAGGAATAACATATTTGAAAACAAGATCATGGTTCTTACAGAAAATATTTATGTTATAAAATTATATTAACTTTGACTATATTATACATATAAATTTGATTTAGGACATGTCATATGTTTATTATTGAAATGTTTGAAATGACATTAATTTATTAATTAATAGAATAAAACATGATAACAAATTAAATGAAAATAACAATAAATGTGAAAAAGTGATTAAACAAGAAAATTGTTAACAGAAAAATATTATTTATAGAGATAAATAAACATGTGACAAGTCATACATGATGTAAGGGATCTCTATATGCCACCTTTTCTTTTGTGTTATGAACATTCCCTCTCAAACTCACATTATATATCTATTTAATGTAAGGAAATGATTATAAATTATACATATATTTCCCTCAAATATATAAATATCTAATTTTCCACTCCATTGATGGGTAAATAAATGCCTCATGATCATTTCTGAAATGAATTCATTATGATTTTTTATTATGATATGAACCATGTGTATACACCCCAATTTCATTACATGGGAAATTCTTATGTTATGAATTTTGATTTATTTCACTTATGTGGCGCACATAAATCATAATTATATTTTGTTGGGTGAACCCAAACATGAATATAATTTTTTAGGTAAAGATTTGGTTTCATGAGGCCACATGTTTGGGATAAGTGAGTCAATATTATCATTTATTATAATTTTTCAATGATTTGATATTGTATATATTGTTCGACTTGATACATGTTGCATCCTGTTATATATCACTCCCAAATTTTATATGTTCCATGATCTTATGATTATATGTTATGTATTTCATTATTCCATGTGATTAATCAAGATTCTTATCATTTATAATATCATGTTATAACTTAGAATAAAATGTTATGATTCCTTTTCATGTTTATTCCCTTACTAGGATTTTTAGCTCTACCTTTTCCTTATGTTTTCCCCCGGATGTACTATGTAGTATTAAGATCACAAATGGATTTTATAGACTTTTATGTATAATTAAATAATTATTTAATGCCTTTTCTCTTTTTTATGTATTATTTTCATATTCTTCCAAATACACATGGCCTTATATCCTTTGGGATTTTAATAATTATATAATTATGTTTAGAAATAATGAAATAATATGTATAAAAGGAATGGGAAACTATAATTAATATGAGGTAAAAAATTATCCAATGAAACTAGAATGAGAAACCCTTAGTGATAACCATAGGGATAATATTAAGGATAAAAAATGTGTAGGAAAATATTCTAGTATTTTGGTGAATAATAGAGTGAGTGGATTTATGGAAAATACAACCATGTCTATATACAACAAGTGGATGTGGCTCTAACATAGTGGTTCCTAATGGAAATAAAACTAAAAAAGGTGTATTGATTTGGACTGAATCATCTCCTGATGCATTACAACAGGCCTTGATGCACACCTAGTTTGAAAATCCTTGAGGATATGATTTGGAAATTGACAAACTATATGCAACACATTATAAAGGACATTAATGAATTTTGAGGGTATAAAACCTAATGAGAAGCATTACCATGGACAAAAAATAATGAAATAGGGAGTCCAAAAAACTATAACATAATTATCATTCATAAGTTATTCCTTTAATATTTATAACTCGGCCTTTAGTATGTAAATGTATTCTAATCCTTTATTTTTATATATTTCATTTAATGGAGAGAAATATGAAAATCATTCCAACAAAAAACATGATTGAAAATGTAATGATTTACCCAATGGTATTCCTAATCTCTTTAGTGTTGGATATGATTTCTACATTTCATTACTCATTTATCTATATCAACATATGGATAATTACATGAATCATGTGGAGTTATGTAATATTCATGAGAAGGATCAAGTCATAGTAGAATATTTTATATAACAATGTTCTCAACCTTTTGTGGATCTTCTAATCTTCTCATCACTTAATAATGGATTTACTAAATTGAAAAGATATACAAAGTCATCTTATTCAATTACTAAGAGAAAGTTGTGTTTTCCAATTATTTTATTGAGTGAGAAGATTTTCATTGGTGGATATTGATTTAAAATACAAATCCCAATGATGAAATTGATTCAATGAAATTGGATGACTTCAAGAAAATAATATTCAATACATATTTTCCATGAAATCTCTATCTCAAAATGGATATGGATATCTTCCATCTAAAATAAGTTGAATATGATTCTATCATGGAATATATTGAAAACATCACCAGGATTTCAGGGTATGTGTTTATATTTTTTATTATCAATGTGATTATAGAAGAACATTTCTTTAGTGGTCAAAAATCAATTCTATGAGAATCATTTTCCATTCATGGTTTTGATATCGATGAAGAAATTTTTTATTGTTTCCCTAATGATCATATTTGTATCAAAGACATATAGTGGTATCACAATACTAGAAAAATAATGTTAAATAATGTTTCTTTGGAGGGTGTACATAGATTAATATCATTTATGAAAGAAATACAAGCATCCCATGCGTGGAAATTGTGGGAAGAAGCATCCAAGAAACTACTCAATGTGGAATGGAATATGATTAACATGTTAAACAAATAGTTATTAGGATAATCAGTGATGAAGGTAAATGACCAATCCCACTAATGATAGAGAAGATAATATTGTTCATATCAACACTCTGCCCTCTGTATAGTGTCTTAACTTCTTGGAACAAGGTCATTATGAAATAAAATATCATAAACCAATGGTTTTCAAAGACAATTAATGACAATAACCTCCATGGAAGTAAGGAAAGTCGAATGTTATCACTAAGGATGATGTGGATTCCATAAATTGTGGGGTGATAAGTCCAATAATTATTTATTCAAGAATAGTGAAAATGCTTTTTTTAATCTGGTTTTAATAATTCATTCACATGTTGGGGTTTAATAGAACTATTTAAATACCACCTTATAACATGGTGTTGAGTTATCCTTGAAAAATGGAAATAATGCCATCATTTCATCTCAATTATCTAACTCCTCACCAATCAGTGTTTTTAACTTAAACATCCATTAAATATTTATATAATCACATTAGTAGAGTTTTATTATATATTCTCCCTAGATTGGTTACCCATGTATATATATCAAACATAGTCTTTCAGTAGAGGGATATAAAACCTAAAATACTACGTCTTCTTCTGATTCTATATAAGTTTCATGGGAGGATAAATATCCCCTATAATATTCAACTCAAACATAGTATTATTAGAAAAAATTAATATTTAGCTCAAATGATCGAGAGAAATGATAGTATCATTCTTGATGACATGCCCATTGCGAGGGATTACAACAATTATTCCACAAATATTTTTCAGGTATTCCTCCTATCTAAGAGGTCTAGTTCTTAATTGGAAATATACCCAAATCACTTCTCATATCAAATCTGCCTTATAGGATGGACGCTATTCAGTGGGAAGAGTTAAAGAATTATTTACAATAGAATCCCAAAAATGGTTTCATATGCTTGATTTCATCATTGTGGAAATATGTTATACTATTTCAAAAGAACATGGATTGGTTAATGTTCCCCTCCATTAATTATAAATAACTCTATAAAACCTTTATAAAGAATAATTTTCTCTTCAACTAATAGATGTATTGTTCGATCAACTACTTGGAACCCTATTTTTCACTATATTGGGATTTCAATTTGGTTATCTCTTATTAATGGTGAACAAAAAAAGATATTCTAAAAACTACCTTTTAGACAAAGTATAAACAATATGATTTTTTAGTGATTCCATTCATAATGTAAAATTCTATATAAATATTTATGAACATGATGAATATTTTATTTAATGATTGCATCCAAAAAATTGGTTTTCTTCGTATATGATATTATTATTTAATACAAACGAATCGAGGATCATGAAGATAATTTGAATACCATTCCAAATGATTTGATAAAGGAGAATTAAAATTCAATGTATAAACAATGTCCATTTTTGATGAAAAAGGTAACATTCTTGGGCAGTATTATCACTATAAAAGGGATATCTATTGACCTTTCTTAAACAAAAATAATTTAGTATCGACCTAGAATATAATATTTAATTGATATTCATATATTACATGTACTATTTGGGAATTTTCAATGATTTTTGAAGAACATGTAATGATTATAAAACTCTCTAAACAATCTAACATTGATTGGAGTAATGTTTTTTCAGATAGGGGAATGGTAAAAGTGAATTATAAAGTAGAAATTGTGGATTATCACTACAAAATTACTTACGCTTCCCTCATGTTGTGAGATTTTTTTGGTATATATATATCCCTTAATGAATTCATTGGGAAATTAACTTATTCATAATGATAAATTTACTGTTCAGTCCTCAAGGTAGTGGAAATTTCACAAGAAAAACTATCCAATGAGTGAACTAGAGTTAGTTGAAGTGTTATTTTCATTTAGGATTAAGAGAAATTATCTACTTAATGATAAGATTGAAATATATACGGATCATAAGAGGCTCAAATATATATTCTCTATGAATGATCTTATCATGTTCTAATGAAGATAGTTAGAGATTGTCATGGACTATAACGTATCAATCCACTACCATCATGGGACAGAATACAATGTGGATGGTTATCTATGTTGAAAGGATTGGGAAAATATATCTATAATGATAATTATTTGTATATTGAAATGATAAAAAAAAGTGGTGTTGATAATCATTACTATTTCTTCGATCCATTGTTTCTGTGTTTTTGAAGATTATATTATTTCTTATCAATTCTATGAAATCTGAATGTTTAATTTTAAATTATATTTGGCCAATTATATGTGTACCATTTTAAAAAATAAATTCCCGATTCTAAATCCTAAAAATTTATATTTTCTAATATGGTTAACTAATTTTTTTTGCATATTTATTGATGAAAATCGTAAAATTTATTAACAACTTTCACGGTAAAATGGGTTTACTAGGGGGATAAACTGTAACATTAACAGTTAAAATGACTCCAAACATGTTTAATTATTGTTTTATAGTCATATTACCACATTACCACTTATATGATTCTAAAATGGCTCATTATATATGCATATTTCTTGTGAAAAACAAATGTGTAATTATTTATTTTCCAAAAATATAAGTGTATCCTCTCCCCAACTAATAAAATTCTACCCCATCTCCTATCAACTTTGCATTCTCAAAAACAAGTTTTATTGTACCAGACCTACCCAAATCACATTATTAACTCCCTACTCTCATTCCATAATCCTATTTGTTTCATAAAGACATATTATGAAATCATTTGTTGAAAAAATAAAGTAGTTTTTCAAAGAAGAGGTATCATATTTAATCGAGAATGTTATTTTATTTCTTCATCCACATCTTTAAAATATTATTAAGATGAGGGTAAATAATAGAAAAAATTTATTTCATATTATTGTATTTTTTAAGGTTAATATCATTTCATACAAACATCTCTTATTCTATAAAAAAGGAAACAAAAGTGCTGATATTATGTTCAATGGACTACTACTTTTCAAACCAACATAATTTTCTTTAAACCAACACTTATAAAAACTATATATATATAATGATTATATATAAAATTTATTCTATTTTTAAACATATAGTATTATAATATCACATATTCCATATTACACTCCATTCTATAGAGAATACATTAATTTCATCCATGTGTACAATAGACAACTCCCTCATGAAGAAACTTGATTGTTTTTCACTTATTCATTTCATGAAAGGTAATAATGATTAAATTAATGTCTATATAAAATCAAAAAACTATATTAAACATTATTTAAAATATATGTATTATATAATATTATTACTTTATCATCCATTGAAAATCATAATATCATGCTTGTGTACGGCAGATTACCAAATCACGAAGTGATGTGATTTTTTTAACAAATCACATGGATGCTATATGTCATGATATTTTATGAAATAATATGATATTTATAATATAATTAACATATTTTAATTATAAAATAACACTTACCTTATTTCCATCATTACCATCAAAAAATGGAAACATTACTCATGTGTATGTACGACCTTCCATGTCAACGATTTAAACATTATTTATTTTTCATAACCATGGTTTATAGATAATTTTAAAAGTTTAAATTATGAATCTAAATGAAAATTATATCATTTTAACCATTCTCTAGAAGAATTGATAATAATATCTTTCATCATAGTCAACTAACCAATGAAATTTTGACATATGGTCTATTTATTATTAAATTATCATACCTAAAATTATGTGGTTATAAAATTAAATATAACATGATAGTAAATAAAATTGTTGTAAAAATAAAATTGAAAAAATTATTATTAATAAACATAATAATTATCATAATTTTTTATTTATGTAGATAATTAACACACATGATCAATCATTTTGAAGGTAAGGGATCCCCCTTAATCAAACTTACCATCATGTTATGATCAATCTATTTATAACTCACATTATATTTATCATTAATGTCATGGAATAAGATCAAATATTGTAATAATTTTTATGAAATATATGAATATCTTATTATCCTTTCCATTTATGGGGTAATTCATTCCTTATTATCATTTTCAATTTCATTCATTATTAAATTTCCTTTGAATATGAGATGAAGTAAGATTACCAATCCGATTTTCATTCCATGTGTAATTATTATGTTTTGGATTATGTTATGATAGGTGAACCAAATTATTTCTCCAATTGAATAGGTAAACCATTTATCTCATTTGGTGACATCCATAAGATTAGGGAGGAATCTTAGTCCATTGTGGGACTTTTTTCCACCATTTTATATTTTCTAAAAAGTTTTCTTTGGCTCATGTTTATTTCATGTAATATGTTTCCTCCTCATTGACTTTTTTACCATGATCTTATGATACTAGGTTATTTCTGTTATGATTCTATACGATTAAACAAGAGACTTATTATTTATGATATCATTTTATTCCTTTTATATACATATTGTTTTTCCTTTTCATGATTATTCCCATACTTTGATTTTTAGATCAGCCCTTTCATTATATATTCCCCATGTTATCCTATAAAAATTTTGGTGCTCAAATGGATTTCAATGTGTCTTTATAGAGAATTAAATACGAATTTCATGTTTATCTTTTTCATTATATATTATTATCCTATTTTTCCAAAGAAACTAGGCCTTATGATATTTGGGGTTGTAATAGATAGTTAATTTTGTTCTTAAATATTGTAGTAATTTTTGTAAGAGGAAAGTGTCACTATAATTAGACCCCTAACTTCCAAAAAAATATATGATACTTTTATTTAAGGTAAAATAACAGATAATCTCTATTAAAATCTCCATAATGGAACTCCTCCCTATATGTGTACATAATTAATAACTTTCAACCACTTCTTTATCACAAACTAAATTGGAAGAGAAATTAGGGTGACTAAAAATATGATTGATGGATGAAGTTTCTATTTAATTTATTTTTTCCTAGACTCTTTTTCTATAATATTATATTAAGATAAATGTATGAGGTCCTTAAAATAGGTCCTAAGTCCTCAAAATGTCAATCTCCCATGATGAAGTGAGAGTAGATTGTAACTATTTTTGAATGGAATGATTAAAGAAATGAAAATCATATTAAACTCCTTCAAGAAGAACCAAGAAACATATTCCTACATCCACTCTATAAGAGATAAATTATAATTATAAAAATTACTAATTTATATCTAAAAATAATATATAAAACCTAAAAATTAGTTTTTTGGTCTCTATCCCAAAGCATTATATAAATTAAAAGATATAATTTTTTTTATATTTTTCTTTACATTATTTAAAATATTAGTCACATTCATCACCAAAGGGACCTAAAAATAATAACATTAGATACTAACGTCATGAGAGTCTTAATATGCCCCAAAAAATAGCATTGAACAATTTTTTAGGTCATTTTACCTCTTATGTTTATACATTTTGTCCTTGGTAAAGTCATTTTTCTCTTAATTGTTGTAATTAATTTGAACTTTTTTCACCAATAAAATTGGTAAAAGAATAATTTTAACCTAATATAAATTATAAATTATGTTGAATACAAATATGGAATCTATTTCTCAAAATTAAATTATGATAAGTGGCTATAATTATTTTAAAATTATTCATGGGGGCATGATGAGAAAGTGGTTATCTTGTACTCCCTGTTGTGTTTTTAAACCATAAAATACCTATATAAAATTGTAACGGTAGACACAAACTACTCGACACTCTCTTATTCCTTCTTCTTTAAGCTAGGAATAATTATCATAATCTATGTTTTTTTCTTGTTAGGTAAAAAAATTTCAATTAATGTCTCCAGAAAATGTTTTTATTCCATAGTTCTATTTCATCTTCCTACATAGTGTTCTGGATCAATGACTACTATTTGACAACATCAGCATTTAGGAAATACACTATAAGTGTAATGTTTTCTTTTCACCACATCCCAATTCAATAAATATATTCTCCAATTATATAATCCATTTCATTACTACAATTTGATTATTAGTCCCACAAATTTATGGGGGCCTCTATCCAATAAAGTGATCCAGCATTTGAGAATCTCATTATGAAACAGTTTTCTCCAACCAAGAAAGGGTATTTGTCATAAAGTGAATAAACTACCCTGACATTTCATACCATTGCCAGTTCAAATAAAATATATATCAGCTTTTTCAATATGGAAAACGTTACATTGTCCATGAGTATTGACACCCTTTTTCCTTCTATGTTCCATTTTAAAATAATGGAATAATGAATTTTTCATCATAACACTATTCTACCAAATTTTTTATACCAAAACTAGTGAAATACAAATCATAAATTAAAATTTTTGTGTAAAAAATCTTATAGTCATGAACATTGTTTTGATGGGATATATTTCCTTTCAAATACTTTATAATGGCTAGTAATGACATTTTAAATTATGTTAATCATATCTCTCATGTGTTTCAAACTAGTCTCATAGTATAGCCTATTTTTTAACCATGTGACAATAAGGAGAATCCAAATGCACCCTTTTTGGAGTTATTACCCCTAGGTACATCTACTCTAGAACCATGTCCTCTTGTAGAATCCATACATGGTTTTATTTTTTAGAAAAAAAAACATAGTATCTTCATTACCAAAACATTAGAATGATCTTAGATACCTACCCTAAAATTCTACCTAAAAGTTATTTTCCATAATATATTTTTCCCTAAATCTACTTTAAAATGTTTCTATTAGTCTTCCAATTAGACCATCTATAGTGACCTGACCGTAGAAATATCAAAACCGGTGCCTGCAATTATTACATATGAATTTGATATAGGAAAAATTATCTCAAAATAAATAATGGTTTTATAATATATATAAAATAGGTATATAGATTATTTATACATTGCATTTAGAATATAAAAATTACTCTATTTTTTTAAATTACATTATTCAATATAGTGTACCCATAAATATTAGTCATAGTAAACTTCATGGAATCCTACGGAAAGGGAAGATAATAAGGGTGAGATAAAATTATTAGTAAGGGTTTAACACAGTGGAAGCTATCATGAGTCAATCAAGATAATCAACTTGTAAAATTTAGTAACATAACACACTACTATTTATATAATTGGATAAGGAATTTTCAGTATAACAAGGTAAATAACTGAAACACATACCATTTAATGAATAAACATAAAATGAAATGCAACCATAGAAAATATTAATGATAAAATATCATGGATACATAATAATAAAAACTAAATTCTAAACTACCATAATTTGAAATTATCAGATGTCATTTATGATAAATATAAAAACATATAACATTAATACAATTCATAATACAATTTAAAAATAAAAGTAGAAACCCATTTAAGGTTGAAAAATGATATTTCTCATGAAAATGTTGATTTATCAGGGTTCTATATTATTTCAATCACTAGACGCCACATAGAGTAAAAAATAAATTCTCATATATCAAATAATAAATATATTTCATGAACAATATTCCTTATAAAATATCTTTATTTAGTAACAGATTCATATTTATCAATATTTCCACAGTTAATCATATTACAATCAAAGAAAAAAACTTGTGTAAAAATAGTGTAATATTTATGAAATAATAATATCCATCACCATATAATATGAATATTTATGGAAAATTAAATATATAATTAAAAATTATTATAATAGAGTGATTGTTCCAAAAAATGTTAACAATCAAATAATAATGTTAAATTTGACAATGAGTTTCTTCACATGGTAATTTTCATATGAAATCCCCTTGGATCAAATTATTAAAATTAAAACATTAAATACCATGACTAATGAAGTATCCATGTTATAAAATATCAAAGTTGTAGTATAAAAACGACATAACAATAAATTGGTTAATAAAAACAAATAAGTCGCAAAGGAATGTAAGTTGAGATGAGATCCCCTACCTAACACTACCTTTCTATGAATTCCCATTAAATGTCATTATAATGTATTTATTTGTGTTATTAACTTATACCATAAAAATATTAATATTTATAATATCGTATATGATCCTTTGAAAACATTTGTTAACTATTGTGTTAATAATCATTCAACATTTTCCTTATTTTAGGTGCTAATTGCCTTCTTTTTTTAGTATGTTTTGGCTTGTTATTTTATTTCCCTTACATAGATCTAGATTTCATACTCTCAAAAATTTAAACAATTATTTAAATATCATATAATTTTATTCTCTATTTATTTATTTTAATCGATAAATTTTTGTCATAGAAAATGAAGTACACTGTTCATGGAGACTGTAGGATGAACATGCACATAAACTTTGTCTACGTTTTCTTATCAGATTGAAAGACATAAAATTAAATTAAATAAATATTTATTTATTATAATTATATAATCATTGTTATTACATATATATCACATATTAATATTAAAATCATCCTTAATAAATTTCATGTATAGTAAGAATGAATCACATAGCTTCATGAGGGGGTAGTCAATGGTACACACGAATGTCGTTATCTTATTTCCAAAAAATAGAAAGAATTAATATATGTAAAATATAAACACCAAAGAATAATAAATAAATATGAAATATCATATATATATATATATATCATATATAAATATTATTTTCATTGTTATTCCAAACATTGAATGGTGTTAATAGAAAAATGAATGATATCAGTTCATGAGGTGATAGTCCACCTTTCAGAATAATAATGATTTTTAATCCATTTTATAGATTTTTTTTAATTATAGGTTGTAAAATTTACATTAAAACATATTCATATATTTTATATACATATTATTTTATGTAATAATGATAGTAAATCAATTTAATGATGTGAGGAATGAAACATAATAACTATTCTTTTAGAAAAACATTACATGTTCTTCAGGTATTCGCCTTATATTTCCACTAATTCCTTCCTATTATTTATTTATTCAGAAGATAAGTCTTTTATTATAAGGGTTCATAATTTGTGGATTGATTTGTTTAGTTATTGGTCAAACCATTGTTCTTTTATAGGTTCCAAGTATGGGCAGAAAATTATTCCTTTTATAAGTGATGTTAGTGGAAAACATGTTGATTTTTGAAAGAGGTAATTACAACCATGTTTTTCCATGTCAAGTGGCTCCAAAAGTTAATAATAATTAATGGGTGTTTCATTGGTTTATAAAGGTCTATAAAATAAAAAAAATATGTTTATTATTTTTTCCCCTCAACTTTTAAGTTCCCTTATTTTACCATTTTGTTTATTCGCTAAAAGAACTAGTTTTCTACCCTAATTAATTCATAAAATTACATTATTTTAAAGTGAGGAATATGAGAAAAGTTTTAATCAACTATTCCTAAATATTATATATAATTTATAAAATTAAATTCTAATGTGTTTTGGATGTCAATTTTAACAGACGTACAAGTAGTTCTTTAAAATATTGTTTTGACCCTAATTACACTAACAAATATTTCACTATTTGGATGTCGATATATTCATTATAATAGGTCAATTAGTCCATTTATGGGCCATATTATATCTTTTTTATTATTTACAAATCACTTGATTAACTATATGATTTTTAGTACTTTTAAATCAATTAATATATTATCTTTTATTATAAAATAACATTAATATCAATTTAAGTAAATTAGTTTAATATGAATTTAATAAATATAAGAAATATATTTATTTTGAATATATTAAGATCAATTATTTTTCAAATTACAAAATCATCTATGAAAATAATGTAAAAAAATAATTTATTCAATTTTATTCATCTTTAATACTTTTATTATCATTTATTTTATTTTATTAGTAATTAAATATCAATCCATTAGCATTTCAAAAGCATTTTGTTTAAATAATTCCAATATAAAAATATAACAAAAATTATTATGATAAAAAATAACTAATTTATATTTATAAATAATATATAAAACCGAACCAATATTTTTTTTCTTAATCTCAAATAAGTATAAATATGTAATGTAAAGAATATGATCTTTTTGAATTTTTCTTTAAATAACATAATTTATACGTCACATTCTTGTGATGGTGTCCAAAAAACACATAACTTTTTATCCTGTAGTAATAATAGTCTAAATATGTCCATAAAAGGTGTATTTTATAAGTTTCTATGACATTTTTTACATTAATTTTAATGTTTAGTCCATCGGTAACCTCATCTTTCTCTTAATTACTATACATAATTTTAATTGTTTTCATTAATAATATTGGTAAAAAATGAATTTCACATTATTATAACATATTTATTATTCATATTCTTAATACAGAATCCATTTTTCCAAATGAGATTCATATATGTGGCTCAAATTATTTTTAAATGAGTCTCAAATAGGCGACCAGAAAGCATATTTTTATAGTTAAAATGTTCAAAGATTTATTTGGTTTTTATATTTATATTATTTAAAAACTTTATAGAATGACATAAATTTTATTAATAGATATATAATTTATCTGATTTTATTTTATAAGGAATTAAAAATATAATTTCCCATTACATAATAATTAGATTAAAAGTGAGTTTTTAATTAAAATTTGGAATTTCTTCTAGTAATCAAAAATTGTAACATCTCAGATAAATATAAAAAATTCACCCTAAGATAAATTTTTAACTAATATATTAAATATAAAGTTAATTTTCTAAAATAAAATCTATTAAAAACACAATATTTATTTTCAAAATAAGTGGTCCATGAAAAGGCAGAAAAACTGCTTTTAGATAAATATAGCTTTTCATGTCTAAAATTTGATTGGCTCATATATTATGTGTATAAAATAAATAGGATGAATTGAAAAACATTTTATTGAATATATGATATATAAATTTCATTAATATCATTCATTGATAGTGATTAATTTCATTTATAATTATACAATCCCTATGGCACATAAAAATTTTTTTTATAAAAACATTACCTTTATATTAAATTAGTATTTATATTCATTTATAATTATTTGGTAACTAACAAATTCATCAATATATTTTAAAAAAAATTAAATAATTTTTATAAATTCACATTTATCAATCATTTTAAATTATAATATTAATATTAGTCCATAAAACTCAATATTTTTTGTAACACAATCCATTGAAGAAGCCCCTTATTACGTGTAACATAAGCTAAAATCAATATTGTCGTGAAGACAAGATTATATTTGTATTGTGTGTAAGGAATGTTATATATATATTTTTAATTTATTTAAAATATTAAATATATCATAATGTATGGGGATATTATATTCCTTTATACTCATAGTGTTATATGTTATACATGCTATCAAATATGAGGGTCATATTTTAAAATTTAATGGTGTTACATTGGTGGGTTTTAAAATGTTGTGTAATTGTGGATATATTCCTGTAAAATTATAACATAGTTTATTAAATTATAATCTTGTTGTAATAATATTAACTCTATGATATTATAAGAGTATGTGGTGAGACACATTAAAAGAGAAAGCTATGGTACTCAGTAATATGGGAAAGAAGATTAAAATAAAATCCAAAGATGAAATATTTTTTATGATTATTTGTATTATTATAAAATGATGGTCATATAGATTTATGTTTTAGTCATTATATTATGGTAAGAATCTCATACCTATAACCATTGATATTATACTAATGTTCCATTAACACAGTTCTGTTGAGAAATATATTTTCTACATTGCAAAAGGGAGAATTTGATTATGATTCCTTTATTAAAATGAAAGACGAGAGAAAATGCGAAATTTTAAATCAACAATAAATTTCATGGATGTATTGATGGAATAAAGAGAATCCAATTATATAATTCATAGCACTAATTTTAGGGAAAATCTATACAACTTCTATTTTTTATTGTACATTATCATCTTACATGACTGAAAATATTAAATTATAGAAGAATATAAATTGTTGTGTTTATAGTGTGGTAAAATTTGGGAACTATGTGGATTTAAATATAAAATTATCTAAAATAATTATTCTAGATGTCAATTGGTTGAATAATAAATATTTTATTTATGATTATGGTCGTTGACACATCCTTTTGATTGTGATCCAATTATTTGATTCAGTACTTGTAGTTACATTAAACTAGATGTTATTATTATTAAATTTAAATGCATGAAATTTTAAAAAAATTAGATTAGAAACAGTTAAAAAATTATTTCAAGTGGATGGAAAATATAACACTTATCTCATTATAATTTGTGAAGATTGATATCTATTACTATGATTCCATATGCACATATCTAATAAAATTAGAGTGATTCTATTAATGTTATAGGTTTTAATTTCAAATTTAATTCCGAACACTCATTTTTAGGAAATATTTGATTTATGAAGGAGATGGGAGAAAGTGAGATGTCTCAACTAATAGATGTAAAAATTTCATCAGACTTATATTATCTCATTTACATTAATGTATAAAGTCTAAATAAACATAAATATATAATATGTGGAAGAAAAATCCTACATTTTAAAATTATAATAGTATAATGGGTTGTATAATGTTCACAAATACTATAAAGGAAGCTGTGAAGGGTATAAAGTGATTCAGTTGGTGTGAATAAAATGAATCAAGAATATCTATCAAGATTATGAGTTTGAAATGTTGCATGAGGTACACCTTTAAAGATAATGAAATTTATTTTGAGGTGAATGTAATTAATAATAGGAATTGACTTTTTGGACACTATTAAAACGGTGTAATAGAAAGGAGAAAATGTGATAGTGAAGAACATAAAATATACTTTACAAATTGGTAGTAGGATCTCCCAACAATACTCAATGAGTTAGAATAAGTAGTTGTATATACTCCAAATTGATATTTCCACACAACTAGAGAGATTGAGAAACCATATGATATTTCATGTGGAATGATTCCAAAACACAATAATTTTTTGAGTGATTAGAATCCTATGATTTTATCATGACCAAAACCACTAGAAACCCATATGGTCCAGCAGTAATCTATATATGGTACCCCATTTGAACATCCAATAGGCTAGGGGTAGGGAAACATCACCCATTAGGATTATGAATATTACTGAAGGTCTTATACAAATGGACCTATACACTCACACACTCCCTAATTTTGGAAAAAAGGTTGTAATTTAGGAAAACTAATATATATATATATTAAAAAAATGTATGTTATAACCTCTATTAAATAAAAAATAGGGACAAAAATATAAAATTCTAAGAAGGAAATATAAAACCCCAATGATATAGGATGTATGAAAGTGAAAGTGACTGGAAAAGAATAAAAATAAAGATTTCCCAAAAGAAAATTTCTAATACTATACCCCAAGCATGGTGATCATCTAATATTAAAACTATACTCCGCCAATAATAGGTCTACGAAAGTCACCATCGATATTTCAATAATTTTTATAAGATGTGAAATGTGTGGGAATATCCCATAGATGGGTGAGTATAAACCAACTTAGTAGGATTTCCACAAAACCATGATGGAATAAAAAAATAAAAAGGTTCACTCAACTTAGACATAATCGTTGGAAATGAAACCCAAAATAAGATTTTCTCATAATGAAATACATGTTGAAAATGAGTGGAATACCATTATTTACAACAAGCTATGAATAATGTGTCGTCCAGCATCTCCAAAGGTCCTATATCTTATGAAAATGATTGTGGAAAATCTCACAATAACCATAATGGATTTCCCACTCCTCCCTACTACGCTCCTAAACTATGAGATCACTATCCCTAGTGCCACCCACCCCCTACTAGATCTCTATGACAGGGGAGTGCTACTACATATATATAGGGCTCACATCCTACACTATTTGGACAAGTAAGAACCCAAGCTATACATATGTTAAGGGGGGCATCTTCCCTTGATATTTTATGGAGTACTAACCCAGCATCACTGTAAATATTAAATTATATCACTTCCATTATATTTTATGTGTAATTTTAGTTAGAGTGGGATTCTCACTATTTCAAATATCATACCTGAATAATGATATGAACAATATTGATTGTTTTTATTAGTATAAATTTCATTTGAATATAGGTACATGGTGTGTGTAACCACCCAGGTACCTCAACATGTTCTTCACTAGACATAGATTGGTCATCCATATTCTCCTACATAGTGTGTCTATAAGGGGACATCACCTATCTAGCCACATGGGGTCTTGACCGTGTACACCTCACACATGGCTTGACCACATAGGTAATATCACATCACATATGGGATAGACCTTAGGGTTTTTGATATTTAACATCAACCATAACATGATTCATAAAGTAAAACTAAGAGACAAGGTGTGTGTTTTTCTGTAATAAGTGTAATGCATTTTGAATTTTCATAGAATTCCTAACATCCTTTAAATACATCACCCCTCTTTTTGTGTCTTCAATAAGTCTCACCATTCACTTCCTCAATAGTATAAATAAAAGGGTAAAACATTTTATCATTGATTCCCTACCATCAAAGCCAAATAATACATAATTTGGTTGCAAACGATTGATTTTTTAAACATCTCATCGCTAAAACTAGATCCTAATACCCAAAATGACATATTCATTCCATAATTGAACTTCATTCCATCCATAAACCACTTATCCCGAGGTTATTAATTAATTTATCTTGAGTCTAGGTGTTTGATCATGATCAATCCATTCTGATGTTTTCAAATCAATATCCCCATGGGAAAGTGGCATGGAACATCAAAATCAAATATGAGAGACATGAAAAAATAAAAATATATATTATTATTGTCCAATTCAATCCCATCCAATGATTATTAAAATAGAAACTAAAATATAGATAAAATGTAGTAAAAATAAAAAAAATTAATTACATTCAAGAAATATAATAAAATTTCTAGTTCATGCAAAGAATAAAACTATTTAAATTAAGAAGATATTCAATCCGTGCTCTACACTCAAGTAGGAAAGGGTCTAAATCCCCCAAATAATGATCTCTACCTCAACAACGGATTTATCTTTGGTGAAGAAAATGTTCTCAAATTATTTTATTGATGATTCCAATGCATTATTCATTCATTCCATGAATCTCCTTGCTCATTTTTTAATTATCTATCATACCATGATCATCAATTCAAGTAATGGATCTTCATTTCACATCTTTTATATTATATGGGTTTATTGATAACCTTGAAGATTCACTATAAATACCATTATATATATAATATTAATATCTTTTTAATTTAATATAATAAATTCATTCATTCATTTAATATATTTAGTACACCCTCCCATGATTACCTTCCCTTGAATTCCCAATACTGCCAACCCTTTTGCCACACCTAGGTTATACCCTTTTATCCTAAAATAAAACTGGTCTCAGATTTTCCCAATGATATTCTAAAAAAGGGGAAAATAATTAATTATGAAAATGTGCACTCATGTAGTTTATTATTAATAATATTTTTAATTTATTTGTTTCAAGGTCCTACAAAACCAAAAACACCATCACAATGATGATGGAAAATCAATAGATTCTTCGAGAAATATATAATAGGTATAATTTAAAAAACTAATTTTTTTTAATTCTACTCATCATTAAAACATTTAACTATAAAAACCTATAGATAAAAAGCGTGAGGGTACTAAGCATACACCAACCTCTATCACTCCCAGTAGATCACATGTATAATTCCATGCTTCTAATACAATCAATCCAATGAAATAGAATGTCCATGTAGGATCAAATCCTGATCATCGTAAATATATAAATGTTACTACATAAAGGTTTTTAAGTTCTCATTTCCCACATATCCTCATTCAATAATATTTGGTGGGTTGTGAATTTATCTCCTCATATGTGGCAAGTGGAAGACAACATGTCCTATACCAACTATTAGGGTAATTTCATGTTGTATAAAACCTCCCCAACCCCCTATATGAACAAGAATATCCTAATGACCCTTTATGATATCTATTCTACCTCAAACAATTACATATACTTCTCTTCATGGTATACTCTAATGAAAACATGGTCACCGAACATGAAATCCAATGTCCCATGATCATAAATATGTATAATCGTCTCTATGGTTAACTACATCAGTTATAGAACAACCTTGGATCTCTCTCCAAACACTTCTTAGCATAATGGTGACCTCCAATGTCTTTTTTATAGTTTCATTTATGGGTACAAGCAGATATTGGAGTGATAGTTGTAACTATTGGAAGTCTAAACTATTGGAAAGAGATCCTCCTAGTTTCATCTAAATTCTAAAAAATAGGATCTCATCATATCTTCCATTACCTAGATGGTTCTCCTAGTATTTAAATATTTATGGGGTTTAAACCTCCTGATCATATATTATGGGGTCTATATAGAATCATCCAAACATCTCAACAACATATAAGTGAACTGATCATCACAGTCAAAGACAATTGTCATTGATACCCTATGGAGTCAGAAAAACACCTACATGTAAAGACACAATACATTACCAACTAAAACCTAATCCCGAATGTTAAAGAAGTGTGTACATTTGGTAATTTGATTAATAATAACGTTGAAATAATTTTTTCTTCTCATTTTTTTATTCAATTACAATAAAAAATATATCAATTTTCTATCCTACTTCCATTATGGGATCTCTAAAGGTTGATTCAAACATGCTACCATAGTTATTTGTACCACTTTACCTATCTCAGATATACTTAAATGGGGGAAGTTTGAATCCCTATGAATACCTTCTCATAGAAAGATATCAAAACTACCACCCATCCCTAAAAAAAGAAGACTGACTCCACATAAATAAATAAAAATAAATCTCGTAAATATCTTGAGGGTAATTGGTTTAGAAAAAGATCGAAATTTATTTCACCCAATTGAGCCACTCCCACGTGACAAAGGAGAAATGTAATTTCCACAATTGATTAGAGTTATGTTTCCCCTATCTCCTCTATTTGGGTCATATGTAGCAAGAAAAAATACCCAGGGTTCCCTTATACCAATAGAGGACATGATTTACTTATATGGGAATATGTAGCCATTTTCTCTTCCCTAGAGTATAGACTAACATGAAGTAAAAGTCATGTAGGAACTCTGACCATTACCACTATTTTAGATTGATTTATCTCTAGGTAAAGATGTACTTTTGTCTCTGGCGATGTGATCTATGTAAACAATGAAATGGTATCCTATATGATAATGACTCTAAACCATCACGTAAAAGACTATAAATTCTAATTCTACGTTTTTTCATACATAGATTATGTTGTGGTTTTTATCTACAAAAACGAAAAATCAATATTACGATACCTTTTCATCAACACCAATCTGAGCTCAACTTCAGAGGAATCACAAAATAGCACATATGTGACTTCACCTATAGAAATCACAATGTAATATATCTATTAAAAATATTCATTATCTACATGAAATCCCTCTATGGAATCTCATTCTAAGATAATGGATTCCCATTATGCATCAAGGTTATCAAAAGTTCTATTATACAAGAAAAACAATCCACAAAACATTTACAATACCCATACAAACTGAAAAAACTCGACACCCCGAACACAATTTTGGGCTGTTCACAAGTTTTAAATACATCAATATTTTTCATGTCCACTACAACATCATGCACGAAAATATAATTCAATTAACTAAAAATAAAGAGAATCCAAATTAAACACATTTATATTTTACTATATTTTTTGTTCTCCCAGAGTAAGTCTATGACCATCCTAAAATATAATGTTTGTTCCACCTCATATGTATGGTAAATTTGACTTTATCGAATAAATAAAACCTTGATCTTTTCTATCCAGAATTTGGATACCCATTTCTTATGTTTCTTGAACACTAGCGGCTCTTTTGTCCAACCAAAAGGTATCACCAAGAACTCATAATTCCTATATTAAAATAGGAATTTATTAATTGAAATAGCATCCATATATACTCTCAACGAAAGGTAGTGGGAACTATGATCAATCTTTGAGAACCATCTCACACCATTAAATTGGTCGAAGAGGTGATCAATCCACAGTAAGGGGTACAAGTTATTGATCGTCACCTAATTCTAGAGATGATAATAAAAGAATTGGATCAATCCCTCTTCTGATATTTTCATAAATAATAAATGATCCCCCAAGGGGAACACACTAGGTCTGATAAATCAATTCCCACTATAAACTTCTAGTTATACGTTTAACTATGTGTGCTCGATAGGGGCCTTCAGATATTAAAAAGGATATTTCAATGTGTAACTGGGGTAAAATTCAATATTGAAGTATATATACCACCAAAAAATTTAGTAATGGAACATATTAAAAAAAATCCATAAAACCCACCACTACTTCTAGAAGACAATTTTCTCTAAAGACCACTTCACCAAGGGATAAAATCACTTAGTGATTAGTGATTTATTTTTATTTATGTATAATGATCTTCACTCATTATACTAAATGGTCGTTCATTACATTAAATGATATACTCAGACAACTATCCTAATCACCAACTATCACTACTAATAGATGTGTGAAATAGTTGAATCAATCCCTTTAGAAACCTCTATCCATAGCTTATGGGAAAAAGAGACTACAAGAATACCAATCTAATTCATGATATATATTAAGAATATGGAAAGACTCATGCATGTCCCTATAAGTTATAAATCTAAAGTAGTGGAGATAAAATTCATACATCAATCTATATCAACAGCAGATTTTTTCATTCCCTCCATATCTTCAAATTCACATTGTCATTTACCACAAAACATTTTTGTCATTTGTGGGCCACCTAGTCATGGGGGTGGTTTTAGTAGGTCAAATTATTTTCCACCACACATAGCACCTCCTAATAGGTTCTCAGTTTCCCCTCTATATGTAGCACCACCCGATGGGATTCCCTATCCATGACTACAATATCCCCGATCATAATAATTCCTTTTTCATTATGGTTTCACCATTATAAACCCACTATCTCTAGGATGTCATGTAAGGAAACCATGACACTTATGAAATCACAAATCACAATCATAATATCATACATCACTAGGTCGAATGGACCCCATGCATGAACCCTATATTACATAGCCCCACATCTATGGGAGGGAATGAGCATCATTACTACATCATGACTCCCCTCATTGACAATTGTTATTGGATATAGATGACTGAACCCTATGATGTCAAATTCCATCCTTGAATACTCCAAATTCCCCCCACTAAGAATCTCTCTATCGCAATGGACTTAATCTAGAACTCTTTCATAAGTGGGAATGCATAAGGAGACCACACTATCCCTAATGTATGTATAGTTTCTCTACTCAAACGTTAACAACTATAGTTATCTATCTCATACCTTATTGAGAAAATAACATGTGAGTTCATTAAGAATCGATGCATAAATAACAACTAAAATATTTCCCTTCTACAGCTCAAGAATCTCCAATATCCATATTGAGAACAATCCTTAAAGGTAATAAATATTTTAAAAAGAATCACTAAATGTCTATCCATGAGGGTGTCACCTCATAATGTGTCTGAGTAAACATTTCACACTTATTTCATGGTACTCTATAATGAAATTAGTTCTGAGAATAGATATAGAATTGACCATTTTCCATACTAGACAAAAAATGGACCATTGAATCAAGAAAATACTCTACTATATGATGGACATTCTCAATATGAAACCTAAGTGGTATCTATTTTTGGAACTCACGCAATGTTCCAACCCTACATACATCATTATCTTTTACATTTAGAGAAATTTTCTACTCATCATCGCTATTTTATTATTTTAAAAACAACTTTTTGGGTAGATGGCAACCATACAAACCTAGCCACCAGTACATACATATACCATTTGCTGTAATCACTAATCTATACTCTCATGTACAGAACACCTCAAGAATATGTCAATGAAATGAGGCCTTATCACTCAACTAGTCATTCCCATGACCCTATCTTTGGATCCTAGTTTCTTGTCATTATGGAGGCATCCTTAAAATTTTAGTGATATACCATAGTTATATGTTTAAAACTCGGGTGGTGACACTAGGTGGAAAAGAGTAAAAAATTACCCATTACTGTATGACTAATGTACCATAACATTCCCAACACCTAGTTACATATTATTCTAAGTCTATATGAAGGTAGTTAGAGTCCTAGTATAGGTATACATTAGCATTTTCACCATTATTGGGTTCCCTATCCTAATATTAGAACTTAATATTCTTCATTATCATTCACCTAGGTTCCCAAAAGAAGATCATTATATATCTAACCTCCTTTGATATGACACTATCATGTTATGTCTCACCAAATCCCTACTAGGGTTGATCGTTAATGTAGATTGAATCCCAAATCCCATCATCAATGGGCCAAGGGATAGAGTCAAGTGTAATGATGAATTATCACTAAAATGGGTTTCCTTATCCTAATGTTCATGAACCAATAATCACAACACACTAAATTAAACATTGCAATGATACAATAATATAGAATCTTGTAGAGAGTAAACAATGCATGTGGCAACGTATCAATTTTTTATCAGAGTTACTAATGGATAAATAAATGTATAAGAATAAAAACTTACACCACACAGGTCATAAAGGTGGTCACAAACATTTACAAAATGAGTACATGTTATAATGAAGAGATCCTAGATCATAATATATGTTTTTTTACAATGAAACATTTTCATCACCTTCAACTACACTTAAGAACAACTGAAAATAAGCCAACCAAACTCATTATTGATCTGCCTATTGTTTCCATAAGACATAGTACATGTGGTAAAAACTAACATAGGGAAATTATAAACATACTCTATAGGAATCCCAGAAATTATAGTGTGTGTAAAATGAATAAAATTTTTATCTCAACCAATAAGTCAAATATAGAAAAGAAACTCAACATCATATATGATCATATTGAAACCCCAATAGAAAATTAGAGGAATCGCAATATCAATAGCTAGTTAACAGTGATGAGTCTCATTGAATCTCTAAATGTATCATATCCATTTAAAATAACCATGAAAAACATCAATATTACCATTGATGAGGTGATAATCTATAATATTTTTCTTTATATATAAGGGAACAGTATCTTAATTGGAGAACTAGATCACTGCTATAGCTCAATGATAGGGTAGTACCACTCCCCAGATAGAAAACTGGTGACCTCTATATTGTGGTGAAGTACCAAATCATTGAGTATTTAGGATTAAGGAGACTCACACCAATAAGTGTTAGGGGAGTGATAACCCATCATCACTCTAGTGATCAGACATGGTAATTTTCATCGACTAATCATCACCAAAAGAATTGTCCCTCTTGAATCAGGAAGCATTATATCATTGATTCCACTGAAAATGCCATAGTCACATCATTGAGATAATTCGACACATAGTGGGATACTCCCATGCCAAAATATGTAACCAAAGGATATATATTTGAATGTTATAAGAATTTGGGGAAATTATATGATGTGTGCATCAAGGAAAATTCCGTGTGTAACTTCTCGGGTACCTGCGCATGTTCAAGCATTGATATTGATAGAAAGACCATGTTTCTCTAAGTGGAATGTTTTTCTGGTGGAATTGAGTTTTGGGAACATTGGGTTAAGTTGATGTATTCCAAGATCATGGATTGAGTGACTGAATAGCTGAGATGCCTCATATTTTTATTCATTTGTGATAAACCTTATTTTAAAGGGTGAGGGAGAACCATCTAGAGAAAGAAAAATTTAACTAATGTTCTAGGGGAATTCATCCTAGAATATTACTACATGGAACCGCCCCTTCCCAACACCAATGTCATGACATTATCTATCCACCTTTGTAGAACATTTTTGCTAGTTGTCATGTGCAGATATGCACAGACCTCATACCAATGGCAATTGACATACCCTAGCATTTAACCAAATCTGATTAGCTCTCATCTAGTGATTCCACTTACGTTGAATCCTCATTTGGATCACGATCCTTGGAAAGTATGTATGGTTTCATCTACATTTCATGGGGATCAAAGAATTTGAGATTGAATGAAGGAATTACCAACTTTGAGGATGATCCCCTCAAACACCTCACTGACAAGATCATCTTAAAAAATATTTGGAAACTGAAAACCACTAAGTTAGGAGAGGAAAATGAAACTATACATGTTGTAATCCCAATATAGGAAACTAGAGAAACCAAAAAGTGCATCATATAGGTGACTATAGAAATGAAAATGTACACTACAGAGGAAACATGAGAATTAGATACATGCATCATAGAGGCCATCAGAGAAAATAAATGGTACATTACATAGATATGAACCTCTAATTCCATGACATGAACACCACCAAAAACTAAATCACTATGATGGAGGGGAAAAAGGCACCATTATATCTCGAAGCATATCACAGAGGCAACTATAGAAACTGAAACTCACTTTGCAGAGGCAACTAGATCACATAGGCAACTGGTGAAACTGGATACGTGTATCACAAAGGCCTCTAAAGCCGCATTAGATCACATCACATGTCCAAGAACCTCTACAACTGGGCTCTGACCCCAACTAATTCCATGAAAGATGAAAATAAACCATTATATTAGGACAGAAGAAAACCTATTCTTCCCAACAACATTAACATCTTCAGATGTTTCATAGAGCCAAGAATCTCTACTACAACTACTCGGAATGTGGGCTAGGACACATGGTGTTTGATAGGTAACTTGTGTTGTAACCCAAACCACTAGGTGAATCCTAGAAACATGACATATGTTCCTCTGTGATACAAAGAATATTTTCATATATTTAATAGAGTATACAACTTCCCCTTGAAGCTTCATCTTTTCAAAATAAATGTAGAGATTGTCTTGAAATTGACATTCCAATGTAGCCAACATCAATTACTAACACCTATAATCATAGATTCCCAACCTCTGGTGGCTAGAAGTCTGGATTTTGGTCACTAAATAATGTTCATCCACACATACCATTAATTAAATGGGGCCCTTATCCCTAAAACTACATTAGAAATCCATAATTTCGTCTTGATACATCCAAAAACCATAGAAACTATGGTAATTCATGTTTCCATCATTATTTTGTATGTTTATTTGTTCATGAAATAGTATGGAAATATCGAATCTCTAACCACATGGACAAACAATGATAAATGATAAGAACAGTGATGAGAGGGAGGTTTAGTTGTAATGTAATATTATCATATGTTACTTTGATCATGGTCAATGATTAATGTTGTAAAAGACAAACTATGCTTAAAAATTGGAACAATGTAAAAATTGTATTTTCCTCATGAATTATAATAAAATTCATTATTCCTATGATGATTGAAATTCATTTAATTAAGCATATATTCAATAAATTATCAGTACTCAAGAACACAGTGGTTAATAGCCACAAAATATTGATCCATATATCAATAACAGATCAATAATTAGCTAATAAAATGTTCAGTTGATATTTCATTGATGATTCACTTACATTCATCATTAAACCCACAAATCTCTCCAATCATTCATCATAAATCCATGATCCTGAGTTCATCAATGTCTATAATTTTTTCCCCTTCATCCTCTCTAATTTTATAGGGTTATATAGACAACCCAGTGGATTATTCATAATAGAATATTAATAGATAAAGGGGATACGTTTTTTCATTTAATAAATATATTATATTACATCATTTTATTTATTTATCATACCCATCGACAATTTTTTTACTATAAATTTATGATGTCGAACAATATTATGTCATACCTAAAGTAAAACATGCATTCTAGAAACATTCATGATCTTAGATTTTTTTTAAGGATAAAAATAATGGTCAACTAATTATTTATGAAAAGGTGTGTTTGTGTGTTATTTAATATTAATATTATATTAAGTATATTGATTTATAAGTCCTGGGAAACCCAAAAAAACCCATTCTGAATCTATGAAAAAACTATAAAGATAATTTCATTAATATTAAAAGGATGATATTTTGAAAACTATAGTTGTTATTTATTTCATTAGAAGGTCACAATATTTATAGATATATGATGAGTGATGTAATATTATATTTTCTCTTATACCTTGTGTAATTATTGTAAGTGACTCAATAAGGGGATGAAAAGAATAATAGAGAATCGAAATGTGAGGTTATTTGAAAATAATGTTTGAATTGATGCTTGAAATTCAGTTTTCAATACCATTTTGGTTGATGAATATTATTTACACTAAAACTATAGAGGTATTCATAGACTTATATTGGAATTGGATTTCTATGATATATGAGAATAAGATAATGAATATGTTTTTAAAGAGACATGAAAATCAAATAATTAGAAGAATAGATGAGATGAAATTTTAAAGAAACATTTCTTATGGATGAAATAATCCAAATCAAACATGGATCCTAATATGTTTTCAGCTTATTAATCTATAATCAAAAGAATATCTAATATAATTTTATAAATAAACCAATGTTGAGTAATGGGTTACTATTATAATCAAAATATTGGACCAAAAAGAGTAAGAAAAATTAACATATATTGTGAGGTGGAATGATGTTTACATGGTTATAAAAATGATGAGTGTGTTCAATAAAAAGTGGGATGAGTAGGGAATGGTTATTTAAATTATTTCTATATTATTATTCAAGGGATATAGACAAATAAAATTTATTAATGTTGAGGAGACAATTGTAGTAGTTGTGAGACTCATGTTGATAAAATAATATTTCTCTTCAGAAATTATTAGTCCAAAATATATATCAAATTTATTTGATGATGGAATTCTTGAATCAAGTTCTTAAAGGAGAAGCATAAATTGAAAAATACACGTTTTTTCAATATTGGTAATGATGAATCAAAATTATATCTATTAATGAAACTATAATATATCTTATAAATAGAACATTTATTGTGGTATTATTTTATGGATTCATTTTTAAGTAAGATATATCTTAATAATATACATTGATGATATCATATTTATTGGAAACTATAAGATTTTAGTTTTAGTGTGTGGAAGAATTATGATTTTAGGGATTCAGATATTAATGATTTGAGAGAATATAAATTTTCATGGGTTTTATTGTTACCGATATGATTCGGTATTGATTAATTTATCATTAAATATAATCATGATAGTTTTTGTATAAGATAAATATACAAGAGGTAAAACTAGTTCAAATGGTGACTTACATTAGAACCAATAATCGAAATAACAAAGTTGGAATATATGTTAGTTCTATACTTTTAGGGATGAGGATTAAAATTTATCTATAATTAAAAGTTTAGAATAATAAATATAATCTACATGAAATATTTGGTGACACTGGTTTAGAGTGATATATTGGAGGATATTCCCATGGATATAAAATGGATATTTAGATATTATCAGTATAATATATAATTATTTTTGTGGAATAATGTGGGAAAAATAATTAGTTGAATGAATAATTGAATGAGACATAGATGGAGAGGTTTTTAATAGAAAAACCATGAATTTTATAGAATTAATTACTCAAAGAAATTACATTGACCTTCTAGATAAGGCACAGTGGATTACAACACTTGTCATAGAGGAAGTAGAGAAACATTTAACTATGAATGCATGTACATGGGTACCATAATAAATGAAACTTTTATAGTATCATGGAATATATGTGAAATTGTTTATTTTGATCCATTATTAGAGAATTTATTTTTAAATTATATATATTTATTATGGGAAATGTGGAACATGGTGTGTTGATAGAACCATTTAGAAAAAAACCAGTATGTTGAAGGATTAAAAAAACATGTGGTTTCATGGGTGATTGAGAACCATTAGTTGAAGCATGATATTTAAAAACCTGCCTTAGTATAGGAAGATTTGGAAAATAACAAATCACATATATTAATTTATTATTTAAACTATATTTTAATTTTATTATAGGAAAACCTATATTGGGTATATAACAAATGGGATATAATTTTTAATATTTTTTAAAATTCAATCGATAATGCCCCATACAGAAAAATTATTTTAATAGAAAGGATTTTTTGGACTATAAAGTGTTATATATGATCCATGGGGAGGGATCCATGCATTTAAAGGAAGAATGAAAATAATGTGTGTTTGATGGAATTTTAGAGTAACAAAAACTGTTCGATTTAGCTTAATTAAAAATGTTAGCCATGAATTTATCTCTAGATCATTTTTTCTACACATATCAGTTATCAAATAGACATATAGTTATGAAATATTATTTTATTTATTTATAAATTTTATGGCATTTATAGATTTTTTTTTCACTAATGTTTTCTTGTATTTTTTACAATCATAAATAGGGGTAATGTTAGAATAACGAGGGATATTTTATAAATATAAGAGTAATTAAATAATACTGGGTGTAAATTAAATTTATTTATTGTTAGTAAATCTTGGAATGAAGTGTTCATAATATGATTTTTCTATATATATGGATTGGAAAACATTAAATAATTATTGATAGAAATAGAATTTTGTTCATGTATTGTTTGATATCACTATAATTTCATGATAAAATTTTTTTCATAGTGGAGAAAAAACAACGAATGTATTATAGCTTTTGTAAAATGGGTTCATATGTTGGGAAAGATATGTCATTATGCCGGCCATTGTTCAAAATATTCCACAAAAGAAAGAGTTTTAAGGAAGAAGACCGGAAGTATAGTAGATATTTTTTCACTAGAAGTCATCTAGAGAAATAAGTAGTGTCGTGGATATTGACTATGGAATAAAAAATAAGTATTTTAACTGATATTTATAGATGGTATATTTGATTTTGATTCAAATTAGAAATAGAAACAAGGATGTAGTTCCAAAATTAGGTTGTCCCCATGGGTTCAGGGTATGAAAAGTCTCTTATGTGAAATGGGGAGACCCAAAATATTCATAAACAATTTAATTTTATACGTCATGTTATAACACTCAAAATAGTTACTTAGAAAATCCCAGTCCATTATTCAATGCTTTTCAAGTATCAGGTTATTTATGAATGAAAAAATTGGTACATGAGTGTAGAGTTTGTTTCATCATAAGGTGTTTAAAAATAACAATTTATTATGCCATTCTCTAGAATGGGACACATCAATAACAGTTTTTATTTGGAGTTTTTTATGTTCAATACTCGTAGACTTCTCAAATTGAAAAAGTTTTTTATATGATGCATCATAGAGACTAGTCCTTAGGCGGACATCAAAATCATCTTTTGGGGTATAAATTATTATATAGTGTTCTAAATTCTATTTGAAATTATATATATATTTACCTATAAATAGCTGTTTTGAAGGAAAAATAATATATAAATTCCATTATTTATGGTCAATGCTATAATCCTATCATATGGTTATATGTGGGATTTCAAAGGGGGTGAATTTTTAATTCCTTATTGTTCATCATAAATAGAAAATTTATATAATGGTATTTAAATATAGATTATGAGAAGAACATAATTTCCTATCATTAATAGTGATTATATTAATCTCTTTCAGGCATTATGACTGGCCAGGTTCGCGTCTTGGCTTCCCAGGCTGTCTTGTTACCAACATTTCCTTCCTCCAGGCTATGATGTATCCTACTTTTGTTGCGGCTGTATGAATAGGGAGCAGTGTGATGTCTTTGACCTTATTAATATCAATGATGAGAGCGAAAATTGTGTCTTCGCCGTTTCAAGCTCGGGTTCATTTTCAACGAAAGAGGTTCGTAGGGTCTGAAATACCTATGTTTCGAACGATGCATGGGGAGGAACCCTCTGGCGAAAGAAAGTCCTGGATAAAAAGAATTTCTTGGGTTGGAGGATCTGAAATAGCAAAATTTCCACTAATGACAACGTGAAGAGGATGGGAATACATTTGGCTTCCCGTAGCTGCTGTTGTAGGGTGAACACGGAGGAAACTGTTGATCATATGTTCTTCTTGGGCGACTAGGCCACCACCATCTGGTTGGAATTTGGTGAGTTTACAGTTTATGCAGTTAGAGACTAGGTGAAGGCCCCCTTCCTTGATCGTTGGTTCCATGGTGTGGATGGCCAGAGTCCGGAGTTTAAGGCTCGCGTGCTGGTGTTGGCAGCAGGTTGCTGGTGCATTTGGATTGCTCAGAACAAGGCTGTTTTAAAGGGGGCCACCTGTTCTCCAAGGGCGGTAGTGGCATGTGATAAATTTTTGCTAGTGTACATGCTCAAGTTGAGTAAAGGTAGGTAGGATGCTCCCACCACAATGCTCGTTGCAGGTCAGAATCACTTTATTTTCCACACTAGCATGGGAAGGCAAGGGCATTGGGTTCGATGGATCCCCCACCACTCGTGCCACAAACTGAACACTGACGGCTCGTGTATGATGGGCAGCATGAGGGGGTGGCATGATCCGAGACACGAAGGGTGTGGTCTGGGATGATTTTTCGGCCAGATTTGGTATTGGTGATTCTTTACAGGCTGGGGCCTTTGAGATGTTGTTCGGCTAGCAGTTAGCCAGGAGGAGGAACAACTTCCTTAGTGCAGTGGAAATTGACTCCATCATAATTTGAAACTCCCTATCAGGTAAGATATCCACCCCATGGTCCATTGATTACATTATGAGGAAATGCCTAAGTCTCATAGATCCCAACACCAACATTCTCCATACATGGCGCGAGGGTAATAAGGTTGAAGACTGTCTTTCTTCCTTTTCAACCCATGGGGAGAGTTTCATTTGCTTGCTAGATATTGTATTGATTTATTCTAAGGGGGGATCTGTTTAGAGGGGATGCTCTTGGGCTGCACCATTTTAGACCCCATTATCTTCTTGTTTTCTGGTTCCTTAGAGTTGTGGCTCCTCGGTTTTCTCCTTTTGATACTTTTTGTTCTTTCTATTAAATAAATAAATGATGATGATGATGATAGTGATTATATTAATTATATAAAACACATATTGAAGATCTCTATCTAAAATAATGAAGGGGGATAAAAAATTACAATTGTTTTTTCTAATATTATTGTGATATATAGATTCTTCATATTTTAATTTTTTGACTTATGAATTATATATCTCTTCCAAAAAGAGGATCATGGATTGTAGAAATTGGTAGTGTAATTTAATGATATTCTATTAATAATTATACATATTTATTATGAAACAATAAAGTGAAAAATAAAAGAAATTCATTTATTAAGACTACATTAATTGTTAATTGACAAAATATATAAAAATGAAAGTACAATGTATATGTCTCATTGATCATATTATCAAATAATCATCCTTAATATACAAATTATATTAAGAAATAGTGTTAAAAAAGGCATGTAATTAGCATTTTAAATGAATATTAAATTGAAAATTATTAGTTATTGGATTACTGTGAATGATTTTGTAGGAGGTAAGACTAAATATGGTCATTATATGACTAATTTCCAACATGTCCACTTTGGATATAGACACTATAATGTGACCAATAAATTAATATATATTTTGGGTAATCACAAGATAAAATTTTTATATAAGAGATAAACCATTTCATTGATCGGTACAGACATCCCATTTGAATTACATTTTTAGATATTTTTATGTATGTAATATCATTTTGGTTTTTCCATGACCAATATTATGATAAACACCAATAAATTATATTTGAACCTAATTTTATGCATGATATTTGGATGTTAGTTGAGAGAAATCAGCGATGCTCGAACCCCCATGGGAATACATCACCACAATATATCTTATGATTATAGCATATCCTAGTTTTATAAGGAATTTTGTATCTATAGATCATGTGGTCTAAATATATAAATTGTTATTAATGAAATTATGTTTACTATGATATAATGTTTTTATTAAATGTATTATCCTTATATATAATGTAAAATTTATATAAATTAACGATCAATTTAAAATTTGATAATATATATATATTATCAATAGGTGAATATTATATAAAGGGTAAAATTTCAAAATTTCTAGTAAAAATAATAAAATAAGTTCATATTTTGAAATACGGTGATGTAAAATTAATATGAAATCATAAATATAAAAGACTAGACAAACTATGTAAAGGATGATATATTTTCCAACATTAGGAATGTAACATTTTATTAGAGTATTAATTGTGGTAATTGGATACTTTTTGTGAGTAGTGGAGCGTTTGAGCTGATGGAAAAATAATATATTCAATAATTTAGGTCTTGATATTTTTGCTGAATAGACCAATAAATACCCACCATATTCTCAATTATCCACACACAAAATTCAAATTAAAGTATTATATCTCTTTATTATTTTCCCTCTCATATATCTCTCTAAAAACATGAATTGATTGATCAGATCTATGTGTTGAATCAAGGATAATAATAATAACCAAAGTAAGGTTCGTTTTATCTCTATTTTTATTTGTTATTTATATTTCAATTATATTTACAATTTCAATATTCATTTTTATATTCAAATATTATTTTAATATTAATTTAATTATTTTCTTTATGATAACTTATGCATGTGATATATCATTTTACACACATTATACATCATTCATAATTCATTATAATGTATGAATTCTGGAAAGACAAATAAAACAGTAAAATGTCCCATGATAAAAGAAATCCTAATTTATGTTATATATTATTTTTATTATAGATGTATTATTTTAAATAGGGAAAATTGTTTGATGAAGTATAATAGTGATATTGTATTGGGAACCTATATCGGGTTCCATTTTTATTACAGTGGAATTTTTTAATTATTTATGTCCTTCATTAATGAATACAAACCAATAGGTTTATCCCTATATAAATTTCATATTTATAGTGTGTATAAATTAATCTTGATAAAATTCACCTAATTTATGTGGTGATTTATCCATTATTTATTTTTTCTCATGCTATTAAAATACATGAATTCAATTATCAAAAAAATTAATCAACATAATAACTGTATGTATCGAATAACTATAATTACATAATGTTTACTTGATAATGAATCATATATTAACATTTTCAATCTATATCTTTTCAATTAATAATTCAAGGAAATTTATTGAAATTACTTTAGTAATTAAATAACAGGGGAAACATATTATAATTCCCAAATAATATTTAGTTTTACAATTGAAATGCATGAATGATAAGATTCATTGAAAATTTATACTAAAAAATTATATATTTTTTTCTCTTGAATATCAAGACATGCATGACCGTTGATATTTTATTTTATGATGGAGTGACTTATACACTTATTTGATTATTGGATCTTAGATTTATATGGACTCGTAGTGCATTTTAAGGACTCAACATAAATCAAGTTTTTGGAAATCTGAACATCATTACACTTTATGTATGATGTGTTGGGACAAGGCTCGGAATTTGCTTTATGATGAATAAAATCATTAAACTGAATCATTACAAACATTAGAAGATAATTCACTATTAGTAATTCTATTGTTTATATTTTGGACTCCATGAGATATGTTAATATAATTAATTCATTTATATACCATCAAAATTATTTCATATTTTGAAGATTTCATTAATATAACAAGATATAATTAATTGTATGTCATTTCCAAGTGTGTATGAGCTTACCCATTATTATTGTTTCATATTTACCAAATTATTTTATTGGAATATTACGTATAACATGATCTTAATATATCAAAAATTAATAATGGTTTTTACACAAATGATTTAATATGTGATCATGAAATTTTATGTAATGGATCTTGTCACTTGGAGATTACTCACTATTGATCATTTTTATGTTTCATCATTCAATTTAATCTCAATATAATAAATATTTCATCGAATTTAAGAGATATTGTATGGGGTATTTATAGGTGATATTAGATAATGTTTAATTAGAAACTATAGGAAATATATTAAAATAAACATATTTAATGAAAAAATATCATATCTATAAATAATATATTAAGATTATTCAATAATATTTTTGATGTGTATCTAATGAATATAATGATATTTTTAAAAATAAGACATATTTAAAATTAATTTTTAACAAATGATAGTTTAAAATATTTCATACAAATATATTTAATTTTTTATATAAAAAATACTTCAAGAATAAATGGAATCTATGGAAACAATCTAGGATAATATCTTGATTTTTTAAATATTTAGAATAACAGAGTTAATTTTAGAGCTAAAAAATTGTTATTTTCAAATTTAACTTAAACATAGATTATTAAACATAACATTTCTTACATTTGGAAAATATTTTCACCTAATTAAGGCTCACTCCCTTCATTTCATTTAATAAAAGTGAAACCACTATCATTTGGTGGATCTAGAAATCAATTGGTATAATAGTACTGAATAAAGTCTCTAATTAATATCATAATGTAATTGAGGTCTATTTTGATGAAAAATTTAATCATGGAAATATATCAATTAATAGGAGATGAGGACCAATTATTGAAACTTATTTGAAATACTATATAATAGGAGGGGATAGAAAATATACGCTATAATGCATTTGGAGAGATTATTTTTTGAAATATAATTTCCTCATGCACAACATGAAGGAAACTATTAACTTTAAATCATTAAAAATGGGTATTTGATGAGAGTGAATAAAACTTCACATGTTTAGTTAGTTTTGTAATAGGTTATATATGTAATTTAGAATGAAAATTTACCACTTCATTGTTTGATTAAATACATGTCATTGATGAAAAATAGTCTCTTAAATGTTTTCAATTTTTGAATTTATTGAAACAAGTGTTACCATGATTGAAAAAATGATTTAAAAATTCATTAATTTACAATGGGAGACCTAATAATAAAAATATGGTTGATCTGTATATTGAATTTTCTACATATTAAAAAATCATTGTTTCTTGTTCCATATATGTAATATACATGCAATTAAACACCATGTGTCTTGTATAAGAGGATGGGTGAATCTTTTAAATATAGAGAGATGTAGCATCATGATAATGGGGGGATATCCCATATATAATTGATCAATGTGCCATGTTTCAATATCTAGGACATATTAAATTACTCTATTCAATTTCCTAATATCTATTTGAATCTTCCATTAATGATGGATGGTGAAAACAGTGGAGTTTTGAGATAAAAATAGATAAATTATATGATAAAAATTATATGATAATGGTACTTTAGTTATACATTCAATTTAAGTTGATACATTATTTGGTTGTATATGTTTTCAAAAATTTATATTATCTTTGTTAACAAGGAATACACAACCACCTCTAATAAATTATGTAACAATCTATTAGTTATAACAATAAAAGGTACATTGATTTCAAAAAAATAATAGGAAATTGAACTATAAAATTTTGAGTTTTTTAGATATTAATATACTAATCAAAACTACAGTGCATTTTGATTAAATTTTTGGGATGGGCTAGAAATCATATTCAAATGCTATAATTTATTGTAGTGGTATTGATGATTTATTTGGTTATGAGATTATTTTATTACATATTTAAAGAGGGGATATTTAATTTCTTAAATAATATAAGGAGCGGACTCTATTAGCTTATAATAATGAAATATGTAGTTAAAATGGATAAAAAGAAATATAAATAGTGTATAGAGGTTTCTAGTATAGAAGAAGGACCCATTTATATATATATATGAATGTATGTATCTATGTCCTAATGAATTACCTTTATTTTTTCCTTATTAATATGTTGAATTCCTTATTTATCTTATCACTAAGAAAAATAAAAATCATAGAAACCATAGAGAATGACTCTAAGGAAATTAATTATGTGTATGAAACAATTATAGGACTTATAGATTAATTTTTTTATTTAATCCAAGTGTTTCATGGTGGGGAGAATTTTTTTTATTTGTGATGAATAAAGATAGCTTGATAATCATATGAATTGATTATGGGGATTTAAAAGTAATTTAAATTGTGAAAAATATTCATTTCCATGTATTGATTTAATTTTATAATAAATTAAGGATCGTAATTCATCTTGATGTTTGATATTAAATTTAGATATAATTAGATAATTTTTATGAAGGATGATACTCCAATGACACCCTTTCAATTGAAGTATAGTCATTTTGAGTTTAAATGATTGACTTTTTGGTCAACATATTCACCACATGATTTTTATTGATTTTAGGAATTGAGTATTAATGTATAATTTTTATTAATCAGTTGAGGTAATTATAAATATTGATTATATTTAATGTAAAATTTTTGGTGATTATGAAACTCACCTAAAACAGTTTCATAATGTGCAACTAAAAAATATGTTATATGGTTAATTCAATAAATATTATTTTTGTCTTGGAAATCATTCCTTATATAGAAATATTCTATTCTAGGATTCTATATATATATATATATAGAAAATTTAAAAACAATGTATTTCCATGAATAAGAAAGACCTATAAAAATAAATAAAATATATAGAGTCATTTTTTTATCATGACACTCTCAAATATTTATTTAAAACATTTCTCAACTAGATAATATGTTAACATGCTAAGATGTAATGGGTCTAAATTCCCATAGATAATGTACTATGAAGATATATTTGTGGAATTAAATATTAGATTTATAAATTCCCCTCTAATAAATGCACCATCACAAAAAAACGGTTTTTTAGTTTAAGTGAAACATTATATATTTTTCAATGATATATTATATTGAAAAATTATAGAGTATTATTATTTTCAATAACTAAAACACGAGGAGAATAATTATCCAAAACCTTATCTAGAGTTGGAAGTAGTTGTTTTTTCAATAAATATATATGAACATTATCTATAAAGATATTTATTTTAAATAAATATATATATATCACATGTATTTTAAATGTGAAATTATATAAAATTATATTATTGTGATCTAAGGGATATTCTTATAACTACTAAAGGATTATAATTGTGTTATACATTTTCATTATGGGAACAAAAATGGAATTAGATGAACTGAAAAGAAAATATCAAGTTATCTTATCTTCGGTGAGGATGTGTAGTATTCTAATCTATGAGGATCAAGTATAAACTAACTTGGTTATAATTATAAATGGGGGAAATCATTTGTAACCATTATTATTATTGAAGAGAATTTATTATATATGTTGATCACATATCATTGTGATAAATAATTCTTATAAAATAATGTGAATGATATTATAAATGGGAAACCCTGAGAGTACAATGTTGGTTATGATAGACATTTATAGTATTGTAAAAAGTTTTTTATTCCATCAATTATAGTGATGAAAATGGATCAATTAAATGAATCCCACATATGTAAATTCACTATACATACATGTAGTACCATTATATATATTAATTTCATAGATAAATTTAAGATGGAAAATTTAAAAAAAGAAACTATATGCTACATTATTAGATTATTAATATAAAAATAAGTGAAGTTGGAAAAATAACCCACACAAAAGAGTTTTGGAACCACTACCTCTACCAGAGTAGAAGTATGTTAATATCACATTGGATGTCCTCACATGGATACTTAGGACATCGAAAGGGAACAATTTAATTTGGATCATTTTTTATTATCTATTAATTTATACTCATTTAATAAAAATTTAGAAATATTTTCCTATAGATCCTATTTTTGGTTGTATATAAATAAATTTGTGAGATTTGAGGGAGTTCCTTTTAAAATAATTTCTAATCGTGACCCATAGTTTCCTTATAAATTTTGAATTAGACTATTGATCTATTGAAATATAGATGTTATTTTTATTAGATCCTATCATCCTCTAATAGATGGATTGTCTAAATAGAATATATAAATATTAGAGTTAATTCACTATTCACGACCACTTAACATATATGTATTGTGGTATTAGTATTTTCCTCTAGTCAAATATCCAAACGAGAACAATTACTACACCAATATGAAAATATAACTGTATAATGCCTTGTATGGAAATAAATTTCAAATTATAAATGATTTGGTTGATTAAAGTAAAAGGAAGTTATTATAAATAGATTATATATAATAGTACTTATAAATGGTAAAATCCATTAAAAATACTATCAAGGGCGCATTTCATTGAGAAAAATGTTTTTCTTACTACAAGAGGAAAGTTATATAATTCTATGTATGGTAGTTATCTTTGTAAGGATATCTCATAGAAAAGGGGTTATATATTTTTTTAATTAATGGGAATTAATGATAGATCAATATTGAGTCACTTTAAATATTATTGTAGATAAGGTTTTTGACATATCTTTTATTCATTTCATAAAACCTCCCTCATGTTCATAAAGTATTACATATAAATTTTTTAAAGAAATACAATTCTAAGCCATTGCCTGTTTTAAAATTTTGTGATTTTCATGTGGCGTAAGAAATATCATATAGTTATCATATGATTTTTATTCATCATATGAGAGGGAAATCTCTTAAAATCTGAATGACTCAACTAGAAAATTTTCTTTGGTGGAATCACCATATAGAGGAGGAAACAAAGAATCCTATAGATGTAATGAAATGGCATATCTTTATTTATTTTATTGGATTTATATAAAATTATGTTGATAAAAATATTATAAGGGTATAATAAAATTTCTATGAAATTTAAATATTTAATAAATAGATTTTATTATAAAATATTGAATTACAAATCATAGATATTAATTTATTAAGTTAGCTAAAACAAATAGTTGACAAAAGATATGAACAAATAATTTATGTACAATGTAGATGTATATTTACTCATATTTTTAAAAAACATTATGGATATACCATGTAATGATAAAAATAATAATTCAATCCTGGGAATCAACATTTTTAGAGTACCAAAAAATTGAAAAGTATAGATTTTTGGATAGCTATCTTGAAATTTATGATTCATAAGAGAAATTATTTTTATTCTATAGTGATTTTAAATTATGAACACTTGTGATATAGTAATTATAATGTGGAAAATATAATTAGTGTATATTAAGGGTGATGAAAATTGAACATTTATGATGATGGTAGAAACCATGGATTTCAGTAGAAAGAACATTTAATTATATGTAAATTTATTAGATCTTGGGAATGCATAACTAACATAGGTTTCTTCTGTAAGTACTCAAACCCTTCTAGTATATCACATTTCCTATTTATGAAGAATGTAGTTCATATAAGAGTCATATAGTGCGTTTAGTTGAGGTTGGGAGATGAAATATGGTTTTGAATAATTTCACAACATGAACTACAGTTCATGACATGAGAGAGAATTTACTGACCTGGATAGAAAATTTATGGATAGCGAATTGTGGGTAATAGGGTGTGATTACAAATTTGAATCATTAGTTCAATACATTAAATAGTAGCAGAAAATATTAATAAATAGTATCCCTTAAAACAAATTACATTAATAAATAGTTCATAGTGTAAAATAATATATGTTTATTAGATCGAGGTGATGTGTTTTTCATTGAGTCTGAAAACTCAAATCATCCATGATTTTAATTATAAATTCATGTTATAAATGTGTATGTGGAAATGTACTAATAAATTTAATAGAATAATTTTTTTTTATAAAATAGAATCAAATTTTCATGAACCTTGAGCATTTAATGGACCCCTCACATGGAATTTAGATCCCCATTCGAAAGGGATTGATCCTCCGCTACCTATATTTTATCTCTGATGATCCAAGGTGAGTTTTTTTCCACATTTTATTGTTATTATTACTTAATTGGACTTATTTTATTCCCATATAATCTTTCATAGTTATTTATCTTGACCTTTTTTTCTCAAATGGATTTATTTTGATATCTATTGGTGTATTTATAGTGCGGCATCTTTGGAGTGATGTATATTGCTTATTAGATAGGAGATCAGAGATCCACATTATTATTCTTTTATTATTAGGTTAATATTGAAAGGATTGAGTTAGGATAATAGTTAGTGATTATTCTCTTATTTCTATAGTGTAATTAACACTACTACATATTTAATATTATTAATGATTGAACATGGCTTATCATTGTCAGGATCAAAATTTTTTCCAACCATTATAACGGCTTGCCTCTAGATTTTCTAAATAGTGTGTTACCTATGTTTATTATTTATCTTATCATTTTTTTATGATTATAATGGTAATATAACATAAATGTGGTAATGTTAGTTGGATATGTAATTAAAGGGGAATATTATAATGGAACCATTCATCTTATAATTTGATGGAAGTGAAATGATTCTTGATGTAGTTTTAATTAATTATTTTTATTATGTTAATGGAATTGGATAAATAATGTGAAGAATGTATTTTTATTCATCAAATAATAAAGTGTCTTTTAATATTATTTTCCATCCTCAAAGATTTATAAAATGATAAGTAATTTTTTGAATCATGTTTAAATACTTCATATCATTAAATAGATGATGGCATTAGTTACATATTTTTGTAAACAATGATAAATGAATTATATAATCCAATATGGTAAAGAACTAGTTTTCATCTAAATATAAAATTTTTGGTCCATCTAGGGTTGTTTTTATGTAATGGTTGGCTTCTTTATTTTTAGGGCCTAGATGACATTATAAATACTTTTTTTACTACATTATGTGATTATTTTAGATAAGATATTTTCTATGTCACATCATGTGAGGATAAGATGACTGGTTTTTTAAAATACATGTGTAGGGAGGCTAGGGTTTGTGGTAGTAGTTAATACTTGATATGGAATTATTCATGGTGATATGCATAGATGTATTCTTGGTGATAGGCATAATTATATGAATAGTCATTTCATGGATAGAAGTACGAATAATTAAATAGTATGAATATGGTATTTTTGGTTATTTTTATACAATCTGTGATGCATGCTCGATATTTTCCTACTTTATGGTTGGATGGAAAAGTTTCTTTTTAGAAAAATTTGCTTCCGTATTGATTATGGCAGTTGTATTTTCTTGTTTATGAATTTATTTTTATGTTTTATTAGGATGATTCAAATATTATTCATTATTATGGAATTATTATGAATGGTAAATGTTTTAACACATTGGTTTGGTCCTAGATAGATTTATGTAAATGATAACAACAATCATAATCTATGGGATTGGTTTATTTTTTCTTAGATGGTATGGAAATAAATTTTTCATGTTTATAAACTAACGATATTGAAATTTTAATGATTTATTAACTGAATCAACGTAATTTATAAGGTTTAATGATGTTATATAAATGATGTCTTATTGAATTATTCTATTATTATAGGATATCTATTCCTGAGTATGGGAATCCCAGTGTCAAGGTGATGATAATAACAATTGAACCTAATATTAGATTGATTCCCATAGTTTGGTAGCGAGGAATAATATACCGTTTATTTTCATTGTATTCAATTTCTATATATCTATATTGGTTGGGTGAATAAAACCCAATTAACTCGGGGAGGTTTTTTCCTTAATATCAAGGTTTTTGACGAACAGATGGATGATTACCCCATCTTTACCAGCTCTCATCTATAGGTATAAATTTTTTATGCGATGAAAAGTTTTCATCATTTGAATATAGGTTTTTATAGAGGATTATTTACTTGTGGAAATTTCACACACATTCATGTCATAATATAATTTAAAATGGATTATTATAGGAATTTCCTTTTTGGTTTGTGATGTATTGAGGTATAATACATAACATACATGATATGATGGATCTTGGAAAACAATCGATTACAATTTAGATATGTTTTATGGGATGATGAGATAATTTAATGAATTGGATAAATGAGGTGTTACTTTATCCATGTCACCTTTGGGTTAGCATATATTTGAAGGGATATGGCTCAAGACATGCAATGTTGGGGAAGAGAGGAAAACGAGTTTAGATGTTGTAGTGGGGTTCCTACTTTTGATATTATATTATAGGATCTCTTGTACATGATACATGATAAGAGATAGCTCTTTTGAGGTTGTATAAATAGTATACCTTCTTTAGTGATGAGTTAGATTCACTTATTTTTCACTGGTTTTTAGTATGATTTTATTATCAACTAAACATGAGGCTCCAAGGTGGATCCTATAGAGTGTAAATGTTATTCTCAATAAATATGTTTATAAACTAATTTATAGGTCTGTATGAGTTGTTTGATGATGGATATTGACATTACAAGATTTTAGTGGTTGTTTAATTGTTATAAGGGATTTAATGTCACTGTCAAAGATAACATGTGATATAAATACTTTTTGTTATATATGTTCATATTTATAAAAGTACAAGCTGGTACATAGGATTATATTAATTTTATCTTCAGCCAAAATTTATGGTGTTTCTATATAATCTCTTGTTTCTATTATCATAGATCTTTGTTTCTCCCAAATATGTGTAAGATATACCCAAGGTTATTGTCCAAAAATATCGTCCACATGGAGGTGATATTTTAGAATCATTATCTATCTTCTCTAATTATCTTCCTATGAGGGGTAACTTTGGGGTGGTGGGATATGATAGAATGGAATAAAAATATCATTTTAAGAGATTGGATGGAGTTCAGAGGTTAGAACTTGTGAGGAAAACATTTTTTATAAGGTAAATGGGGTTATCTTGGTTTAGTATAGGATATAAAAAAGATAGAACAGCTTGGATAAATGGTTTTTGGGTCCCCCAATGATCTGTTGTGTGTACCATGATGTTCACTAATCCATCTAAGAGAAGTGGTGTTGATTTTAGAGTAGATACCTTGGAAGATATCATGCATCAGTGTTCTTTTCAGAATTGTTTGAAAGGGGTAGATCGTGGAATTAGGTTGTACCTTAAATATTTAAATAATTAATTAATCATAAATATTTTTTATTATATGATTAAAAGTACATAATAGATTTTTATTTGGAATCTATTGATCGAGACTATCATCCACATCAGGTTCACATCATGTATGATCGTTTGGATGTTCCATTAGATTTCTATATAGTTGAGGATGATGATAATGAAACATGGAGGGGGAAACTATATGGGGTTTTTGCTCCAATTTATCTAGAAATATGATGGATCTGTTTAGTACTGAGAGGTAGAAGACTGTTTTGAAGAGGATAAGGTGGCCTCTAGTTCAATCCTTAATCAAAAGGAGAAATGGTTTTTGTTGGAGGTGATGATGACACATGGATAAGTTATGTAAGGTTGGTTCTTATTATTCAGGGATTGTGATGATTCAACAGTTGAATAAGGTAATTTCTAGGACATGTTTCAAGTATGTTTTCTTTCTTTTTCTAATATGGTATCTAGAAACCCATATCTATTTATCTTTTAAGAGGGAATCTCATGTGTGTAGATGTTTTGGATCCATTTCCAAACACTTAAATGGTATTATTTGGATTTATTAGAAGATAAGGATACTTAAGAGAGTAATTTCCAAAATAGTTTATATTTAGATATCAAGCAGTAGGTTACACCTTTTATTCCATCAACATATCACGGGGTACTTGGGAGAGTATATTTCATTAAAAGGCCTCTAGCTAGGATCATATAATCAAGGGAGGGGAGTCGTTAGATTCACTACTTCAAACTGGCATTTAATACCACTCAAATTGTCACTTTCATCACTAAAAAATCGATGACTACTAGATCATGATTAAATTCCCTGGTATTTTAAAAGTGATATAAAATTGTTGATAAATGGGAATACTACAGTGTGCGGTTAAATTCACAACGCACTGCCGCACCAAAAAATCAGTATAAATACACCAAAAATAGCAAAAAACATACAAAATTAATATTTTAAATGAAATAAAATTTCAAACACAAATAAATTAAAGTAAAAATTATATTTCAAACTTTTAAATCATTATTATATACAATTACATGAGTACATACAAATTATTACATAAATTAATAGAACATAAAAGTTCCTCTATCTTTGGAACCTAACTCCCACTGTGTTATTTAAAAAAACCAACAATTTTCGAGTAAAATAATATACTTTTATAAAAAATATTATTATTTTAGTAATACTATAAACAAATAAATTAAATATAAATTGTTTACTTTTAGATAAATATTGATTAATACCAGGAACATTGCGAATCAAATAGAGTTGATGTTGATTTTTTCACATCAAAACATTTCTAGTCCATCTTAAACCATTATCTCTGAGAAAATTAACTAAATAAGTTTCAGATAAAATTTATACAAAAATTAATTATGTTATATAATATATAATGAAAAAAATAAGTTATCATGTTTATTTTTAGTGATGCGATGTGTGTTTTAAACAAAAAGGACACCAGTATATTGAAAACATGAATTAGAGTCATACCAGTTACACCATGAAATGGCATCAGGTGCATCTAATTTCCAAACATACCAAATTACATTTATATCATTCTCTAATAGTATCAAAGTATTCCTAATATTTTATCTTGGTTTTATGTATGGCAGTCGTGTTTTTTTAAATTTCTTTTTAATCTAGAAGCAGGAACTTTTAGTCATATCAGTCTTATCATGTGTTTGTTTTACATGAGACTCATTCCTAAACATCAACAAATATTTATAAATAATTTTCCTAAACTAATAATACAATATACGAAAGATTGATCAGTTTTCAGTAAGTGACACCTTTTGATGTAAAATGTTAATTTTAAACTACTAATAGAAAATTTGAGTAAGAATGGGAATAGCCTAAATTAGATAATAGTGAGGATGTTTTTTTACATGTCACTAATGACTTGTGTGTATTTTTATTTAATTATCTATATAATGTGAATCCAATTTATTAGTTTGGATATGTCATTTATCTTTCTTAAAAAATTTAATGTGACTTTTAAATAAAAGGACACAATTGGAGTCATATGGCTCACACAGTGCATAGGATTGAGCTTAAAACTCATTATTACATGTCAAAAATGACTTATCGATTATTTTTATAAATTATAAAACCAATCCAAAGCTGTTTTATTGTTTTTATTTTTTTCACTACTGTTATTTAATAAATTTTTATTTTAAACTAAACACATGATCATTGAGTCATAACAGTCATATCATGTGTCAATTTCACATGAGGATAATTCATATATATAAAAAATGACATATGAATCATTTTAGAAAATTTTCATGAAAATATGATAAATTATTCTTTGTTTTAAGAGAGTGATACCTTTTTGAACTAAAATACCAATTTTAAACAGATAAAAGAATATTTGAGTAATACTGGGAACATTGTGTGTTGTATTTAGGTGTGATTAATTCCTAAATTAAAAAAATAAGTTATAGATCATATTCCAAAATTATAAAGTTAATATGAATGTTTGTTCTTGTTTTTGAGTGTGTTGGTTTTCTTTTTTTTACTAAAATTAATGTTATTATTAAATAACAATACAAACTTATACTCATTTTGGTAACACCATACATCTGAGAGTGTTGTGTCCAATTCCTTAATATAAAAAGTGACTTATGTCTTGTTTTCATAAAGTATAAAAACTATCCAAATGTGTTTTCTTTGTTTTGATTATGTTAGTTTACCATTTTACTAAAATAAATGTCAATTTCTGTTAATTTAATACACACTTGGAGTCATACTAGCCAAACCATACATTTGATAGTTTTTGGGATGATTCATATATGTGGAAATGACTTATTTATCATTTTAATAATGTATCAAAATAATATTAATATTTTTTCTAGTTTTTGAGTATATCACATTTCTTTTTTACTAAAATGTCATTTGAAAATCAAAACCGACACTTTGAGTCGTACCTATTACATCGTGTGTCAAATTGAGGTGAGGATGATTCCAATAGATCTAAAATGACTAAAAGATCATTTTCATAAACTATAAAATCAATATTGATGTGTTTTGTTTTTTTATTTTAGGTTACTTCTATTTTTTACAAAAATATCATTTAAAATTGGAAATATGCACATTGAGTCATACCAGTCACATCACGTTTTCATTTTATATGAGACTAATTCCTACAAATTAAAAATGGACTATAAATAATTTTGATAATTAATCCAGACAATCAATGTTTTTTTCTTGGTTTTCAGTTACTGACACATTTTAAACTATAATGATCATTTTAAACTAATAATAGAAACTTATAGTTATACTAAGGACACTGTGTATCATATTGAGGTTTTGAAGAATAGTAAATGTCTAAAACAACTTATGGGACATTTTTCTAAAGTATAAAAACAATCATAATTTTTTTTCTTGGTTTTGAGTATGTCACTAATCTTTTATACTAAAATTTATATCTAGACATAAAACAAAGACCATGGTTCATAACTATCACCTCCTACATAATATTGAGGTGAGTCTGATTCCTACGTGTCCCAAATGAAATATGGGTCATTTTTCTAACCTATAAATACAATATGAATGTTAGTTCTCTGTTTTTTTATTAAAACGTCATTTTAAACTAGAAACACACACTTTCAGTCATACCAGGTACATTGTGTGTTTGTTTGACATGACACTAATTCTTACACATCAATATTGACTTATGAATAGTTTTCCATCATTAGGAAGATAATATATGTCCATATTCATTGTTTCATTTAGTGACACTTTTTAGACGAAAATGTCCATTAGAAACTAATAACAAACATTTGGAGTCATAATGTGAACATCATGTGTCGGACTGACGTTTGAATGGTTCCTAAATGTCACAAATGTATAATGTTTCATCTTCCTAAATTATAAAAACTATATGAATTCAGATTATTATTTTTGGGAATGTAACTTTCCTTTTTTACTAAAATTAATTTCATTTTTTAATAATAATACACACATGGAGTCATACCAGTCAAACCGTGTGCCATATTGAGATGCGACTAATTCATATGATCAAAAATAACTTATGGATTATTTCCCTAATGTATAAAATCAATATAAATGTTTTTCCTTGTTTTGATTATGTCAAATATATTTTTTACTAAAATTTCATTTTAATCTTGAACCAGACACTTTGTGTCATTCTGGTCAAATAATGTTTTGGTTTAATGTGAGTTTGATTCCTTCATGTCACAAATTCCTTTTGAATCATTGTACTAAATTATCAAGAAAATAAAAGTATATTTTATGTACTTTTAGTGACTGACACTTTTTAAACCAAAATATCAATTTATTACTGATAGCAGCCACATTTAGTCTTACCAATCACATTGTGTATCGAATTGGGGTGATGTAAATTATTACGTATCAAAATTTACATATGTATTTTTTTCCCTAATGTATAAAAATATTAATGTGTTTTCTTGTATTTGATAATGTCAATTTTATTTTTTAATAAAATTTCTATTTTATATAAAAAGACATAGATAGAGTCATATTGTTCACATCGTACATCAGATTGTGGTGTGTCTAATAATAACACATCCAAAATGACATATGAATTGTTTTAATAAAGTATCAAATTAATATTACTATGTTTTTTTACTATGATATTTATGTTTTTAACAAAAATGAAAATTACAGAATAAAAAATATTCTTTCCAAGTCACACAAAGTGAACTGTGTATTATAGTGAGGTGTGGTTGATTGAGTATGTGATATGTGTCTCTCTACTAACATTATTCAAAAAACTAGAAAGGTGATTTCATGTTATATTCTAATGTAATATGAAACCTTCCTTAAACACTAAAAATTTAGGCCAGCATGGTCTTTTTTTCATACAAAAGGAACATGTTATTAAATTTCTTCATGACCCATGTGAGAATTATCAAAAAAGTATAATATAGAGACAATGAAGAAATTAACTAAACAAAGTAGAAAAATTTATGATAAAATTAACTAAATTGAAATTTATTATAGTTATTTATCTTTAAACTATAATATAATTATTCTTGAATTTATTAAACTACAATAAAAGGAGTTTACTAAAGCATACATAGACATAATAGAAAATACATTGGACCATATAATATGAAATTAAACATCCTTTAATAGTACCTACAATATTAACATAAACTACATGAAATACCGGCCTACACAGATGATGATTATCTATATGATATATCATTTTTAACATCCCTAAACTATAAATCACATCATAAATGATTTCATTTTCACAATAAATTTTCTACATTGAAATATTTGTTTTCCATCATCACAAAAAAAATTATAACACTAATTTTTCAAAGATAATTTAAATTATCAGTCCCATTTTTTAAAAAATAACTCAAAACTATAACATTTTTTATTCACACACTATGGATACATATGTGATATTTTAGGATCACAGTCCAAAAACAATGAAATTTTTAACCACTTTATGATAACATAACATTTTCATTTCCTAGAATAAATTATATAAAAACATTAATTTTTTTTGTATTTGTAAACACAAATATATATATCCATTTCCTATCTAATTTTATGCAAAAAAACAATGAAAACACATTAAATTTTTTTGGATTATCATAAACATTAGTGTATCCCTTTATTTATTCTAGAAAAACACTATTAATAAGTTTAAACCTCATAGTTTTCATTTACTAAACAAAAAGAAATATTTACCTTTTAGTTTTTTTGTAATATAATAAAATATTTATTTCCCTTTCACCATTATAGAGAGTAAAAACTCCATAATAAAATGTTAACCTTATTTGATGGAAAAAACTACAGTGTGACCCATTATGTATTATTAGATGACACAGAACATCATTACAAATTATTTACCCCCTTTTGAATGTATTATAAATCTAAATATCATTTTATAGAATCCAAATGACACTAAAATATATAAAATCTATTATGTATTCATGGATTGGGAAATATATTAGTATATCATTTTTAGTATTTTGGGCGATGATAAACACTAACATAACATCATTTTACTTTCCCATAATAATTGTAACTTCCATATTACCGTGTATTTTTTACAAGGAATGATGTTCAGTTTTTATTAATAAGATTGTGAATATGGATCATTTTCATAATGAATGTTCACATTCATAATAGTGATGAACCGTTGGAAAAATTTTATGATGGTGATCCAGTGAATAAGTATCTATATACATAATAATATCATGCAAAACATTTTTACTCATGTAATTACTATGTAATACTATGTGATGTAATGGTGTAATTATTTAACTTCACATCATTCCATTAATAATTGTCAATTTTACAAAATCCATTTCACTAATGTAAAGATAATATGTTACTTTTATAGATTTCCTAGGCCTTTATGAAGTTATATCAAGAATTTAATTGATGATCTAATCACCCAAATAATTCCACCACTTACCAAAGTAAAACCACCATATAATTCGTTTATAGTCTGATTTTCCAGAACCATAATAGACCCCTATATAGGGAATTAGAACAATTTTATTCGAAAAATAAAAATAAAGTTAACTATAAACAAAGATTAATTTATGAGAAATGTGACTAAATCTGTAGTAGGATGGCATCTTTTCATCATTCATGTATGCATTCAAACACTATTTTTTCTTCTATTTTATAAACAAATTGATTACCTAAATAATAATTGATTTCCTAAAACATGTCAAAAATAATATATAATAATTATGATACTAATTCTTTACCACCCCAAATATATTTATAATGAAATAGCTCATCCTAGATCACAAACATAGTTGATAATAACATAAATTTATTGTTCGTGAACATTAGGATTCCATATATGCTATCCAATCATCTCTAAACATATTTAATTCTTCTTCTTATGCTTATAAAGGATGTAGGAAGTTATCTTAGTACTAATAAAATATGGAAACAACAATTAAGTAATAATTTTAATAAATTTCTAAAAACCTTTTAAAATTTCCTATTTTGGATGCTGGTCTTCTCATGGTTTATGATCTCTCTTAGAAATTTTCAAACTTAATATCCACAATATTTTCATTATCTTACTTCGAAGACTGTTGAAACATTGACATAAAGAAATATATTTTTTAAAATATATTTTTTTAGTAAAAAATTTATATATATAACTTGATCTGTTTTTATTTGATGTTATCAAAAATATTTTTATGTTAATTCACTGATTTCATGCCATGATTTTGACTATATTTAGAAAGCACCTATCATTAAAAAATTCCTGTTAAAACACAAAATGAAACATATAAATTGAAATTTATATATATAATGTGGATTTGAGTGTACTAAAAATTCACAATACACATCATGGGTGGCCAGTTTATTGAACAACCATGCATTAGATCCAAAAAATAAATATTTGGGGTATCCCGATTAACGGAAATCTGAATCCAGTGCTACCTAAAAAACAAAACCAAATAATGATTGAAAACTAAATTTAAACATATTTTATGTGATTATAGTTTACAGTTTCTCCCATGGATTGTATCCGTAAAAAATATCAAAAAATTTGTTATTTTTTTCTCAAATGAATTGTATATATGATTTTCATTCTTCTCAATTTTTTCTTCCTTTAAATAAGTTTATTACACATTAATGATACATTGATTAATGAATCCAACTCATGATCCACATGTTTTTACAATTATATAGTTGTGATATAAACAATTCTAGAAATTATGAATAGTGATTTACATTAACGAACATACTAAATCACTATTTAAAAATATGTGTTATGAAAATGTACCTTATGTATGTATTCATAACTAAATTCCAAACCATCCAAACATGAAAATATCATTTATACTCTTATAAAAAATTATTTATGTAATGAAATATTCAAATATTTCTTCTTCATATGGAATGTAAGATATATTTGGATCCTTAACATTTGTATATATATAATGTTGTAATGATAATTAATGTTTCTCTGGAACTAGAAAGGAGATGATAATCAGAGAATTTCCTTTTCATTTCATGCTTTATTCACTATATTTTATTGACCTTACATTTTATTTCCCAATTTCTTTATCAGATTTCAATTCCTTAAATTACTTCAGTACTTTTTCCATAAACTATTACATTTTTTCCATAATAATGAATTTATTGATGAAATGCCTTATGTATCTTTATAAAATTACATAACAATTCTACAAAATTTCCAAATGCATCATTGACCATTGTTACATTTGAATCTTCTTTTGGAACAGGTAAAACAATATTTTCCATTTTTCTACATCAATACCTACTGTCATGTGATATTTTGGGAGAAATTTATTGAATATCTTGTCTCCTAATATATTATACTTCATATCCCTCAAAACAAGGCACAATGTTGGTTTTGAAAGATAGAAATCTCATAAAATATTATTATGCTATGTTTTTTTAATATATTATTATTGAAAGTTCATTCAAAGACATTTAGGAGAAAGATAAATGAATAAATTGATTATCTCAGGTAATATATATGGTTTCGGGGAAGGACCAGACATAAATATTGGAGATTCATTTGGTTATTCCTATGGGGATCTTTGGTCCTCCGTCGATTCACATTGACCCTTTCACATATATTGCCCTCCCATACCAGACAAGAAAATAATATCCGATAAAGAATCAATTTTTTCCTGAAATACTTTCAGGTTATTATATGTATCTTCTTGTGATTTTATGTTCTCAAAATTTATTAAAGGAGACACTCCAAATCATACTCCTATTAAATGACCACATTGTCTCTCCCACATCAAAGCTACTAAAATTATTTTTTTCATTTCATACGATCACTGACAATTATTATTTCCAAACTGTATAAAAACAAAAAAAACATAAATAGATACCTTTGTGTAATATTTTTATAAATAAAAACTAATTATAGTAATAATTTTATTACACATATTTTCAGTATTAATTTTTTTTCATCAACTAGTATAACCTCAAAATTAAAGTGATCTACTATTCATAGAACATGATGTGGGAAAGAAGGGGAATTGTATTTTGATTCAAAAATATTCATATAAAAAATAGAATATTCATTGTGTGATATCACATAAAAATTTTATTATTTATTTAAAAAACGTAATGATTTCTTCCATAGTTATTTTTAACAAATCCTATCTATGTGATTGGGGTGCATTATTTTTTATACACGTTCATTATTTTCAACACTCTTTTTTTGTCATAAATTAATTTTTTTGTATCAAAATGGATAAAAAAAGAAATTAGATATAATATTTTATCGAATAAAATGAAGATTATATTATTTCTTATAATGATAAAGGATGGAATAATTCAATGTTTCCTGATTTATAATGTGTTCATAACTAACAGGTGGGTGGGGATTTACATTACCCTCAACATTCATAAGATGTAACTATGTAATAAGAGTCAAAAAGTCTCTATGGGATTTACTAGAGTCCATTAAGACAAAGTTTTCTGTGAAAATAATCTAAAATAAATGATCTCAATAAATATTGTGAAAATATTATAAAAAATTCATTTTATAATTTTTCTTTAAAACTGATAAAATATAACATAAAATTATATATATATATATATCATTTTAAATAGTTTCCTTTATTGTATGTTGGATGTGCTCCCATGAATATATATCATTCTGCACATTCATCCTTATTGTGACCCAAATATAACTAATGAACATTAACCTTCTGGGTTAAATTGATTGGATGTTTTGAATCTATCCATCCTCAAATATTATACCCAGTCTTAATGCCTTTATAATTTATTCAACATCATGATGTTGCGTCGTTCTTTTTTTTCAACAGCAAGTTGTGAGTCACCTGATAATTTTTTGTTTCAACATCAATTCAATGTTCTTCCATAAAATTTGTTACATCATCTTGTGAAAAAATACATTTTTACATGACTAGTCTATCATTTAAGATGAATTTTGATAGTATAGTAGTGAATAGATAATATTATAAGGTAATGAATAGTATAGTAAAAACACTTTATCCTTATCATTGAACTCTATTTTTTTAATGGTTAAAAGGATTTGGATCCTCTATCAAGATTCAAAATCTCCTCATTGTGGTCCCCTCTAATGTAAAATAAATTTTCTATATTGTGACTGACATGAACAAATTGTCAACCCAATGAATGGGTCATTCCCAATTGAATTTTCATCATACTGTACTGTTGTTTTACTCACCAACATAAAAAAGATAAATTATACTTTACATGATCTCAGACATAAAAAAACTTCACTACTTGTTAGTCCATTATGAAGGAATTGTCAATTTCCCCTTCCACACTAATATTCCCCTACATGAAGCCCATTTCATAAAAATTCACTACACTCTTATTGTCAACCTATTTTAAATAGAAAATCAACAATTGATATTTTTTATAATCCAACGTGAATATCTATTCAATAATTCTGAAATATGACATATTCACAAAAATTATTTTTCTTTATTTTGTACCAGATATGCGAATCTCTTCTTCCATAAGCGTAACACAGCTATTTTTCATCGTACAGTAGTCATTGTTTAATTTTGTATAGAATGATTAAGCATTTATTACAAATTAGGGTAACATCTAGCATTTGATATCCATACTTCAACCATTGGTGGAATAAAATAACTAATAAGTTCTTTGTGGGATTCAACATATGGATCAAAATCTTCACTATTATGTTAAATGTATAGGTTTTTTTACTTTTTATCTATGATGGTAACTATATCCACATCTCTTCCTTGAAATCCCAACACCCAAAAGGGGACCACTATAACGAAAAATTGGGAGATTAATACATCCAACACTTTATAGGTAATCATTAAATAGTTCAACCTCTACTTCAATAATATATTATTGTACAATGAAACCTTCTGGATTATATCAATTTTTAACCCATAATTTCAAAATATTCATATATTGTTCAATGGGGTAACTCTATCTATAATTGATGGGACCATATAGAAGAACCTATCATTCCAATAGAACCATCAGGTTGACCATTATATCAAAGAATGATAATGGGAATTACAAATCATATTCACATAATAAGACTGCATTCTCCTTATTCATAATTGGAAACATCAGTAATTCTATAACATTACTACATATAAATCTGAAAAAATATGTAGAGTCTAGTTAATGTATGTCATATATTTTTAGGAATAATACAACATAATTAAATGGGTATCAAATATTTCATAAAAAACTATAATTCATTTTATTTTAGTCCCCATAACATCAAATTAGTAATTGAGATGAAATTCTTTATATTTAATGTATACACCTCTAAAACATTTACCAATTACTAAAAATGAAATGATTATATTTTTCCAATTATTAAATAATGTAAGTTGTTAGAGGAATAAAAGTAGGCCCCTTACCTTTCACTGGAGCCAACACTTCTCTTATCCCCATGCCAATCATGATCATCCAATCCATGATTCCATGTTTACTTTTTCCATGAACATTTTGTAATTTTCCAATAGCACTATCAAATACTTTTTTTGTACATGCAAGAAATCGTGGAAATTTACATTGTAAAAATTAATATAATACAATAATTAAAAAATTTCATCTATTTCATCAATTATTTCATAATGATTTTTAAAAATGGCTCACCAAAAATGGTTTCAATATATTTTACTTTTCTGAACAGTTGATCACCTATTAGTAGAGACTATGTTTTACCCTATTAGGTGATCCCATCGAAATTTGTTAACCAGGATTGGTATTTGTGTTATCAACGTAAAAAATTTGGATAAAATAGAAACATTGTCCTTGATGAATGTTTCAACAGAACATAGTGTGTCCATTTTTTTACAAATATTACACACCATCATTCCTTTAATGGTATAGACAAACTATTTTCCATACGTAGAAAATTAATTTATTTTTTCACAAAACATGGACCATAATGTGAATTCTTTATTTCTATGAGCATCATATATTGTAACACTTATGTCCCACAATAATTTTATATCTTTGATCAATTGTCCCAGATATACATCAATATCATTACTAGGATTCTTTGGTCTAGATATATGTAGAGGAAACATAATGTATTTGTGCTACATGAATAAAAATGATGGAAAGTAATAAATTTCCAATATGATGGGCCATGTAGAGTGAGTAATGCTCTATACATAAAAATGATTTATTTCATAGGTATATAATTACAGGAAAAAATCATACATATTTCCAAATTCACGATACTCTTAATGAATTTTCATACACTAAGAATAATCATTTGGATTAGATAAGTGCCGATCATTAATTCATGTATTTTTAGTCAATTTCAAATGTCTCGGGATTTCATAATATCCATATAGTCTTCTAAACAATGGAATTATATAAAATCACCATAAATAATTCAATGTACTTGATTCATTTTTCATGTATCAATCTTCACCACACATATGAAATTTTATGAGTTATTCCCGATCCTTGCGAAAAAATCAATAATTTGGACATGCATGTATTTTTTAGAGATAATTCACATTGAACATAGGATTTATTTGTCATAATATGTTATACATGGATGGCCATTTTATTTTACTAAATTATCCTTCAGGAGACCATGTAGTTTTGTAAAGAAGGTCTCTCTCCATTGGCAACCTGTGTTCAAATTGTAAAACATCAATATGATTTAAAATGGTCTATATTTATTATAACCAGAAAATAATCGTCTCTTATCAAATATACTTAACTCCTCAAGAATATTTTGAGTTTCAAAGTGGCCATCTTCAATTGTAATTTTTATTTCTTCCATTCATTCCCCACCATCCTTTACACTGGTATTCATACTAGCTGATCCATAAACTACAGTTTTATCCTAATCAGTGTGAATGTTCATATTTTCTCCATTTTTAGTCAAATATTTATAACTCTGATCTATTTTTTTGATAAATGAAATGTTCTTCCAACTCTTCTGGACTATGTTATTTTTTATAAGAATAGTTTAAAAATAGAAAAGGGATTTGGGAAGTGACATATGCATGATCTATTGTAAACCGGTTGAACTCTTTAACTACATATTCATAGTCAATTATCATATGGTCAAAATCCATCCATTTATGGTTCATATCTATCATATTAGATTAATAAAATAATTATTTTTTATGTAAAATAAATAAATACACATTATATAGACATTATCAAAGGTTAATGTTATATATAATTCTAATAAGTGGAACCCAACATTTGATTGGTACAAATAATTTCAATATTAATTAAAGGAAATGGATAATTAAATTTATTAAAATAATTACTACACTATGGTTGGTTTTATCCTCTGAATATATCCAAAATTTTCACTTGTATTCAGTAGAGAATGACTATACTAATTATAGATCAATCAACATAGGTGTATTCCTAAAAGTGATATGGGATTAATATCATGAACCAAAATGCACTAACAATTATTCATGATATAAATCTATTTAGGGTGATAGTTGTCTACATAAAACATTTTAAATTTTGAAATCGTAATTTCAAATTTCAAATTTCACCCCAAACAACTTTAAAAATTCAAAGGAATACATTTTGAAATTTTAATTTAATACATTAAATGCATTTTCTTAAATTCCAAATAAAAATCGACCATTTTTTTTAAAAAATAAATAATTTTATACGATCCACCATAATTATAAAAACTATTACCTTCACGTGACAAAATATGTAGTTGTATTGAAAAATAATTAAAAATATATTAAAATATTAAAAACGTTTCTATAGAGAGATGTACTCCATGAATTGTTTAAAACATTATAGGTTCACATTGAAATCACTCTATGAGTTTTAAAATAGCGATTCCATTTATGTTTATTTTCAGGGAAAAACTTATTTTTCTTCATTTCAAATCCCACTTTAACATTAAAAAAATAAATATTAATTTAAAATAGTCATGACCATAAAATTTCAAAATTGGTCACTATCCATTCTATGGAAAATAATTGTTATGTTTCTAAAATTTGTTGGGAATGTATGTCAAACATGTTTAAATGTTTTAAAATTATTTATACATAGAAATTAAAGGTTGAACATGTCTTATTTAATTATTTAAATTCATTAATTTATATATCTTCTAGAATATGAATTCTATAAGATCCAAAGCATTTTATGGTCCATTAAGGAAAGTAGTTATCATATTCTTGGTTTATGTTATGTCACATTATTATTATAATTTCACTAGAATATTCACATTTTATAGACCTTTGTTCAATAAATGAAATTATTATTTGCTATATATTTATGTTTTATCTACATGCATACTTTTAGTAACCTTATATTTAGTTTTAAATCATGAGTTTAAATTGTGTGAATATGATTAGTTTTTCATTTGCATTTATACCTTGAGATCCTAACCATAGAACATATATGAAGAGAAAAAAATAAATATATACCTTTATGGGTGTGTATATAGGTTGTGAGATAAACAGTCCTTCTTAAATTTTAGAAAATATATGTCTATCACGTCCTAAAAGAATCTGACAATAATAATCAATACACACCTTGTAAAATTTAAATAATCTATAGAAAACAAAAAACCCCAGTGTTTCCTAATCAAGGTGACATTTTTTTAATGAGTCTTTTTTTACTAAAGAGACAATGGGACTTTAATAACTAGATGGGTGAAAATCATGCTATGAAGCCATCCTTGTTATAAACAGAGGAAACAATTTAACAATTACCAATAAATATAGTATGAAATACATTTCAACAATATTTTTTTTGTTATAAATATCCCACAGTGATCTTTTCCAAACATAAATCTTTAAAAGTGAATAATATTTAAAACAGTTATGTTGATCATTTTATTAAACTATTTCATTTTCCCTTTAAAAGTAAAATAATCACTTTTAAACTATTTTCATTAGCCCGACCATTATTTATTAAAAAAATTAGATGTACCTTATAGATGTTTTTAATGAAATGGAACTAATATAGATACCAAATATAATAAAATGTAATGAAAATTAAATCAATAAAATACATACATCCAAAAATGAAACTATGGTGTAGAAGTTGAACGAAATAAAACCAAATTAGGGCAATGACAACAACCATTCCAAGAATTTAATGTGGGTACCAAATAATATATATAATAGAACAAGTATAATTCATAACATATAGGGAGTATTTTGAGCCTATAAGTTCTAAAGGTCACTATATCACTCCTAGAATACTAATTGGCTATGTGAAAAAAATATTATTTCTAGTCAGGACTCTCTGCGAAAATGAAATAGACCCCAAACTTATACCTCAATTAAGCTAGAGTAGCACCCATATGTTTACCATCCTATATATTGTATCCCTTGTGAAAACCAAAAAAATAACATATAAATATTCCTCTCCATTAAAAATAAAAACCCCCATTTATGAACGCAATTGAATTCATGTCTCCTTTCAAAGACCCATTACAAAGCTCACTAGAGTGATATCATTTATCTGGAGGTCATTTTAAAAAAATGGTGAGCTAAAAAAATTTAAATTAAAAAACCTTATTTAATGAACCCTACATAACAACCTATATTACAAATCTAAATTTATCATCATTATAAAATTTTAAAACATATCTTTAAATGTTATAAACAAATTCAATTACACACATACATATTTAAAAGACACTAAATACAATTGTACACATATTTTCATGTGAATAAGTGCATGTGTCTACTGTGTATATATATATACCAAATAATATTTTTATAGCATTAAAACAATAAATGTATAATAAATAAATTTATAAATAAATAAATAACATGCCAAATAAATTAAAACATTAGAAAACTTCGAAAACAACAAAACCCTGATTAACCAATGTCAGGAATTCATGCATTAACCAAATAGATTTCATAAAAAACCTCATATAAATTTGAAACACTATATGACTTCATGTAAACACTAATATATATTTTATACACATAAAATATAACTTATAATAGGAATATAGACAATAAATAAGGCCAAAAATTATTGGAACCTAATTGGAAATAAATAAAAATCCCAAAAAAACAATGGGCAACAAATATATTTAATTTCAATTAAACTATAATTACATTTTTAATTTTATAGAAACCCGTTTTAAACGCCTAGAAATATGCAAAAAATTAAGGAAAAGATGAATGATAAATACACCAACCTAGGAATATTGTTGATGATGAAAAATCGTTAATAAAAGTGAGTGGGTGATAGGATGAATAAGAGAAATTAGTACACACATTGGAGTGAGGGGGGAAATTACACACCTTAGATTAGTGCTATTATTTGTTCTAGAAAAAGAAGATATACCATAAATGCTCGGATTCATTCCATATTTTATTTGAGAAATTGATTCGTTCTAGCCTTGATTCGAGCCATGGATTTCTTCAAGCATAGATTCGAGCTTTGATTCAAAACATGGATGCGAGTAGGAGGAGCACCGAAATGAAGTGGATTCTATGGAAATATTGTGATATAGTGACAAAAATCACTGAGTATGGTTTCTTTAAATAGAGCATGGAATCTTTTATCAGTAATTCCAAAAGTACATTAATAAAAATACCTTTTATCTGTGCTAAATTAATAAGCACTAAAAAAATGTATTTTTACCAGTGCTGATAAATCTATATCGTTATCAATGCTAATTAATCTCTGATTGAAGGTGTATTTTTCAGCTTTAAAACATTTTCTTAGATAAAGGATCTATAATTATAATTATAAATAATTTAATTTGTAAATATATATATATATATACTCATTTATTTATTTATTATAATGTTCTAGTTATTTAAAATATATATATATATATATATATATTCATTTATAATTATATAAATACTTTTTAGATTTTTTTATAAACATAAATATATAATTTTATTAATATAGTAAATATAAATTGATAAATATATTTATAAATAAATATATTATTAATTATATTTTTACTTCATTATTCATAATTATATATATTTAATATATATGTATATATATAACATATGAATTATCTAAATAAACTTATTATAATATTATAATTATAAATATATTTATATCATTATATATATATATATATATATTATTTAGTAAATATATATAAATATAAAAATATGTATACTAAATATATTCAGTATTTAAAAAGATTATAATAATTTTGTAATTACAAATATATTTATATCATTATATATATCAAATTATATATATACATTTATTTATTTATTTTATTTACTAAATAAATATTAATATTAATATAAATATTTCAAATGTACTTATTTTTTACATATATTATTTATAATTTTATAATTATTTATATATAGTTATATATATAGTTTTTCTAAAAAATAATAATTATAAATTTATATTATGATATATTTATATAATTACCTATATATTAAATATATTTATAAATCATGTAAAAATGTTAATTATTTCAATAAATTAATTAAAATTTAATAATTATTTTAGTAGATATAATTAATTATTTATAAGTATATATATAATTTAAAAAAATATTATATTTATTTAATTATAATTTAAAATATACAAATTTATAAATATAGTAATATTATATATATATAAATATTTATTTTCAAATATAAAATTAACATTATTAATGAATATATAATATTAAATGCATGCATTTTATAAATGAGTGAAAATAAATAATTAAAAATTTGAAAACATTAAAAATACTAAAGAAATTGAAATGTTTTAAAATATATATATAAAGTATTAAAAAAATATGGATATATTAGAATAAATATGATTAAAAATGGAGAATATTAAAATATATTACATAAATATGTTTATAAATAAAAGAAAATGATTAGATTCCCTAAAAATATAAATCATTATATTAAAAAAGAATAAATAAAACCTAACTGTAATAATATTAAAAATAAATAAATAAAGTTTACTAATTAAAAATATATTATATTTTATGTGTCATGTTATAATGAAATTATAAAAGTAATACAAAAATTTTTATAAATAACATAAATACGAGGTGGATGTGTTTCTATATAATATTTCATTATTTGTATAAATATTTGTTGGTGTGCATTTTATATACAGATTTATTAATTAAATATATTTATGTTCAATTATTGTGACATCTGTTTGATATATGTTAAATTGGATAATCTAATGACATTCAATTAAAACCATTACTCAATGCAATTAGTCAACATTTTTAATTAATATTAATTTTTAATTATAAAACACTTAATATATGACTTATTTAATATAAGCATAAATATTTTGTATTGTTAAAATAATATTTTAGGAAATATTATTTTGAATGATATATATATATATAAGAATATATTTCTAAATTTAACATATAAATGAATAATTATTTATAAAAATAATTAAAAATGAATGACACAAATATGTTTTTAATTATTACATTTTATTCATTTTTCAGATTTTAATTTAATATATATAAATAATTACTTTTTAAAATTTATATATATATATATAATTCATTTTCATTAATAACTGTTTTATAAACAATTTTTTTATTAATTTTGTAATTTATTCTTCTTAAAATTTTTCATTTAATTATTAAAATTTATTTATTATATATGAGAATTTAATATATATACTATTTGTTAATATTTATAATCTGTATATATTTATAATAAAATGATATTTTTCTTAGTAATTATTTAACTAATAAATGTTTTTATATTTTTCTTAATATAACTATTTATCAATTTTTATTTTTTCCATCATTTCATTTTATTCATTTTAAATATATTTATATTTAATCTATAGTATTTATTAATATTTATAATATATATATATTAAATTTATTTATTTTCATCAATACATTTTTAATTAATAAGGTTAGTATTACTACTTTAGATTACATAATTTTAATTTTAATTTATTTAATAATTTGATTTCATTGGGGACTTTTATCAGCACTAAAAAGAGCTAATAAAAGATACACTTTTTAAATACTAAGAATAAAACACTGATAAATATTTCCCTTTTTCAATGCTAAAAATAAAGTGGTGATAAAGGGTACATTTTATGAGCACTAAAGAAATGTGTTGATAAATTATATCCTTTATCATCACTAAAGGATCACTGATAATGGATACTATTTTTCATCAATTTTTTAGAATAGATAAATGAAACACTCTATTAAATATTGTTTTTTCCTTAATAAAGGAAACCTTTATCGTCGTTATTTTCTAATGTGAATAAAGGTCAGAACTGTTCAATATATATATTGTGGTACTAATTTTCCATGTAGTAGATTTTTGGTATGGGGCTCCCAGTTTCCTACAAATAAGTTTCTTAAAAAATGTATTGGTCACTCCCATCCCACATCATCTCATTTCTCCGATGGTGGTGGTTCTCTAAAACTTACCATGTAAATAGATTTTGGTGTTCGTAAGGAGGTTATGGTCATTCGTGATGAGATTGGAAGGCATTGTTTTGAGAAAGAAGTTTGGGATATGTATTCTTATACAAGTCCTCTATTGAGTTCATTTAAAAATTGACAACAGTAGTAGGGTGCTCCAACATGGGACAAGCAAAGTGGAGGTAGGGTAGGTAGATGACATCCTTGTGATGATCCTCATCCTTTATGAGTGTAATTTCACCTTGAAGATGGTCTCCCTTTGGTCTATAAGGGATATATAACCGGTCATGGTCAACATCATTCTCTATAGTATCCATATCCATGAGATCTAGACATCATTTGATATACCCTTTTCTTTTTTCAACATGGTTGTATGCTTTTTCTAACTCTAAAGCAATGCACTCCTTTATACCACCTTCCATTGTGTGTGATTGGGGACTTTAGAAAGAGATTTTTATGTTTAATTTGTTATTACAAGGTTATTTGGTCGTCTATCCAATTAGTATGATCTTTGTTGAGACAATGAGTTTGGGCAATGGATACAACCCTCTTTGGGAAACTTCATATGTTCAAAAATACAGTTTTATGACCTCATCCATGGCATGTCATGGATGATTTTATTATTTTCCATTTTCAATATACACAAGATGATTATAGTGTTCTATGATGATGATAGAGAGTCTACCATGTTTTCTGGTAAGTGAGACCCATATATGATTCTAAGGAATGTTCCTTATTTTTCTTCCTTGATGATAATGTCAATGTTGATTTCCTTTGATGTTTAGCTAATGGTGCTTCCTAGGGTTATGTAAGAGTACCCTATTATCCTTCCTTTAATGGTTTTAAAATTACCCCTTGATGATAGATTGTGTTTGGGATAGATCTATAGAAGGTTTTTTATTTGATCTCAATTTCTCTATATAGGATGGCCCCTTTTGATTTTTGGGATTTGTGACTACATATTAGTAAACCTTTTCATTAAGGTTTTCTTATGTAGCGTGATTCACCTTGGGATGAACAATTTATATTCAAAAAGTATCCTAGTGGTATTCTACGTCTCTATATCGATTATCTTTACTAGAATCAGGTGACAGTGAATACACACTGTCCTCTTCTATTGACAAATAATTTATTCAATCAGATTAAAGGGGCTAGTTAGATCCCAAAGATAAAACAAGGGGTGTGATATCATTATATGATGGTAATGTATGAGGATATACTAAAGACCACATTCATGTTTCGTCAAGGTAATTACATGTTCTGTGTGAGTTCATTCACTGTGATGAGCACATGAGCCTCACCCAGTTGGTGAGGACTCACTAGGTGCATCCAAGAGACCCGAGATCAAATCAAGGTGGAGGAATATTTCTGAGTACTCTAGCATACACAATAGTAGTACTGTAGTAGGCACTATAGCACCACTGTTCAGTACTGTAGGAGCCAGAACTATTCATCCATCTGGGCCTTCAGGCCACTGGTTTGGTCCTTGGGTCCAGCGAGGCTTTCGGGCCGCACAAGGCCTTTGGGATAGTTGATTCTCAACGCCTTTGGGCCACCTTAGGGTCTTATGGCCACCCCAAGGCCATCGGGCCGCATGAATGTAGGCCCCAGACACACTACAAAAAAAGGAGAATCCCTATAAGCGGATTCAGAGCAGGTGCACACACTAGAGAAGAGCCAAATGGATTGTCATATGAGAGGGTATGGTTATGCCATTGGTACCAGACTATGCTTGCACGGGAAGCAAAGCCAGAAGATCATTCAATGGTGGAGAGCTACTATCAGGATGCAGATGCTAGGGAGGGGCAGTTCCTTGTAGATATTCTTGTTGAATTCCCTAAGACCTTCATGTCATGTAATCTCCTATGCCTACGGGCCATGTAATCTCTGAGCCTACGGTCCTTGTAAGGGTTCCTTCCCCATCCCTTATAAGGGGGGTTATCAAAATCAATAATAATGAAGGCCTTCGGGCCATTCAGGCATTAATTGTGATGAACATTACAACAATGTTCTGGTGTCAATGAACTCAATGGTCAGATATTTCTTTATTAGTTCAAATTTCTTTTTATAAAAAACTTACATATGTAATTCATGTTTAAGGAATATATCCTATAGTATATGTGGGTATTTTCATGAGTTTTTCATCATTTTCACCTATTCATGATGAAATCAATGTGTTATTTTTGGGAGAAGGAAGATCATTTCGTAGGTAATATTGTTTCCCAGCACGGCTAATCTTCGGATCCCTCTAAAATATTTGTAGTAATTTGCTGGGTATCAGTTAATAATTTTGATTAGGAATGAAGATTCATTTTTCTAAGGTATATTATAGGATTTTCATACTCAGATTCTCTTGAATTGAGACACCTCTAATATATATGTCCATAAAGGTTCAAGAATTCATATGGAGTTATATTTGATAGGAAAAATTAATAGAATTATAAAGAGATGTAGTTTGGAGTTATTGTTCATAATTTTAGAGAATATGGGTTTTATTTTGAGGTTTTTTGTGATGATTTTTTTCTTGGATACGATTGTGTCTTGATAATGTATAAATATTTTTCCTTATAGTTCTCATTATTTATTTCCATATGATAATAACCATTCAATTAATGATCTTGAGGTCGTAGTAAACTGGTTGTATAGACCCATAAATTCCATGGAAATGATTTTTTCTGAAATACATGGGAATTTTACGAGCCCGCGAAAACAAACGGCACGTGATTTTGAGTCTTGGTGTGCTCCGAATCAATTTATAAAGTTTTTTTCAGGTACGTTCAGTAAATGTACAAGAGGGTTTTTAATAAATTTTGAACTAGAGCTTGGAATTGAAATCTAAGGACACTATTGAACTCGCAGAGCCGATATTCTCTTAAGAAGACTGTCACCTCGACGGTAGTGGGTCGAGATTAAATGATTGTTTTTGGGTTTTTAGTGAATAAATAAAATAAAAATTAGGTGTGTGGATTAATTTTTATTTATTGGTTAAAACCTCCTCATTGAAGTTGGAGGTGGGACCACCACAACTTAACCTCCCATGAGATGTTATGGTGGTGGGGCCCACCCGAACTCATCCTACCATGTGAGGATTTATATGGTGGGGACCACCTGAGAATACATAACCTCTCGAATTGAATAATAGGGGTGGAAACCACCCGACCCCTATTAAATGAGAGTAGGAGAAAACATTCAACCACCACTATTTAATGTGGAGGATCCTCATGAGCTTCCTCCACATTAAAGTTGCCAACACTCCCAATTAATGGGGTCAAATCCTCCCATTAATTTGAATGTGCAAACAAATGTTTAGATTTATTTTTCAAATCTTACAAATGAAATATTTGATTTTATAATTTATTATTTTGAACATATTTTATTTTTGGGGATAAGAGAGCTTGGGAGAAAAGGAGTTATCCAATGAAGTACCTCATCTTCCAATGAAGAACCTCATATTCCAATGAAAAAGGATGATAATTATTTTATTCAAACTTCTTCCCTTGACACCTACAGACATGGAGTGTCTTCCAAAACTGACGTGTGATCTTGGGATTAGAAGTGTGCGGTAGACACACCGAATGACAACAACACCATCTTCTTCCTCAGGACTCCATAGATAAACGATGAAAAAAGGTAGGGGTTTTATTTCAATATGATTTACTCCCATGTTCTTCCTTTCTTTTAAAATGAAGAACGAGGATGTTTTCCTTTTGCGGGTTTTGAGATTAATCATTGTGGGTGAGTGGTTGTGCTTCATTCTTGTGAGCTAATTGCTACCACCCTAAACGCAGAGGGTGCATGCCAAACCAACATAGTCTGACCCCTCCGTCATTATTATTTTATGATTACATTCGGCATGAAAACAAAGAAACTAGGCGATGAAGGCGGTGAAGACAAAGGTCGCGCTACCCGCGGCCTCTGTGATCCGCACCGCCCCCGCGGGATTCCGCACTGCCACTAGTCGAACCGGCCCCGGCTGAGCCACCACTGAACCACCTTCCGTTTTAACCAGCCACTGGTCTCCCGGGCCGCGCCCTGCTCGGTCACCCACCAGCCCACCTGGCGCCCTTCTCGGTCCTCCTGGCGCCCTGCCTAGCAGCCTCGTGGCCTGGCCGCACCCTGCTGGTCGCCCATCAGCCCACCTGGCGCAATGCTCGGCCGCCAACCGGCGCAGCCGCGCCCTACCCGGCCACCCTTCGGCCTGCCAGGTTCCTTTTCCGGCCACCTCCTGGCCTGGCTGCGCCCTGCCCAACCTCCCATCAGCCCTCCAGGTGCCCTGCCTGGCCGCCCGTCTGCCCGCTAGGCACCCTGCCCGGCCATCTCCCAGCCTGCCTGGTCGCCTGCGGGACTACCTGTTGGCTTGCCCTTGCCATGCCGGCCTCTCGAGCCTGCCCTTGGTCCGCCTTGAGGTGCCCTAGCAGAAGTGGACCGACCCCGCCCTCCGAGCTGAGCCGTGTCGGGCCGCACCTTGGCATCGCTCCGGGTCAAACCAGCCCCGAGCCTGGGCCGAACCTAACAAGTTGGACCACCCAATGGGTCGGGCCAGACCCAACAGGTCTAACCGGGTCGGCCTAGATGGGGTAAGACCGGGTCGGTCCTACTTGGTCGGACTAGAGCCGGGCCCACTACGAACCCTTTACATTCTTTGGCCATATATTTGGCACTGGACGACTGTTTGATGAACCATCAGCGGCGATGGTATTCTTCAACCACGGCGGTCCCTTTGAGTATGCCCCACTAGAGTTCTGTGTAATGTTGATATATAGTATGGTTGGATCATGCAGGAATCCAACCAAACCATTGGGACTAAAGGCTAATAAATCACAGACCTGACATCTGTTAGACGAGTCGTCAATTGAAATGAGACCCATATGAGGAGGCGGACCTCTGAGATACTTCTACATGAGACTTCATGACAGTTGGACTATCTACCAGTAGCTCGTGGAACATATTCTTCCGGAGATGAGCGGGAAGAGTGTAGAGAAATTGTTGTTGGCTGAGACCTGACGACTATTGACTATTTCAACTCAGATTGACTCGACTGGCCGAGTGGGGAGCGCCTTGGTGTCGTGGAAGACCCACGGTGGGGAGAGCCTCTTTGTGATGCGGCAGACCCACGGTACTCGGCAGGTGGATTACTTCAGTAGGCTCTGAGGGTGAGCGCCTCTGTGTGACATGGCAGACCCACAGTGGGGAGCACCTCTGTGTGATGCAGCAGACCCATGGTACACGACAGGAGGAGTAACTCAGCTATCCAAGGCTAGTGGGAAGCGACTCTGTGTGATGAGGGAGACCCACTGTACTTGATAGAGGAGGAGTTATCCAACTGCCAAGGTGTTCGACATTGTTTTCATAATGTTACTTGATACTACCCCTTGTATAAATCTTGGTTTGAGAAAAGTTAGTAAGTTTTGGGTATACCTCATGATTGAGAGGGATTACTTAATAACATAGGTATATGTATCAGCATATACCTAAGTAAGTTTATCTGTTTATTTCATACTTTGTGGTTTATCCTTGTTGTATTTTGGTGAGACCTTGAGGGTCTAGGGTTCCTTACTGAGTATCGTTATACTCACCCCTGCACAGATAATGGCCGCACCTCATTTTGTTGGATGCAGACGACAGACAGCGCTGACCGAGGCTGAGTGTACCAGGACTGGATGGTACCTGGAGGTGGACCACACAGTGTAATGGTACATGGAGGAGATAGACAAATGTGGAGTTATTTGGAGGTTATATATACCTACCCTTCAGGTAGGATCCATGGTGGACGATCCAAGAGCTTCTTTTCACCTTTCAACTATTTTTTCCTTTTCAGTTGTACTTGTACTTTACATTTGGGCTTGTATTTCTGACACCTTTACCTTTCAGCACTCTCTTATTATACTGTTTTACTTAGTGTTTTTCTTCCACCTGTGTGATCTGTTGTGTCTGTGTTTATAGTTATAAAGGCAATGCCTTCCTGGATTTAGGGAATTACGCCTTTGGTGCTAGTCTCTATCCCCTGACATATGAATGGAGGTCTTGGGGTAGTCACGACACGGGTCCCAGGGATGGGTTGTGACATTGGTTTTCTATGAAGCTATAAAAATTATACATCATCATTAGGGAATTTTTCTTTTTCAATAGTCACCAGAGCATGATTAATATCTATTCTAACACCACAAGGATTTACAAATAAATTTAATATTGAATGAATAAAACACTATGAATCTAAAAACAACACATTATTATAACTGAGCCAATAAATATAATTTTGCAACATTTGTGCTTTGAATTTTGAAAATATGATATACGTGGTTGCATTCAAGGTGATTTTTGGAAAGAGATAGAACAAATATATTTTTTTTTTGAATATTAACCTACACTTATGAATAGTAACTCACCCTTACGATAGTAATGTACCCTTATGAATAGTAATATACCCTTAGAAATATTAACCTCACCCATTGATTTATAAATAAAATTTAGGCACATTATAAATGAAATAGAACATCTTATCAATTATTGATTAAGTATTAGTATTTTTATGAGTGATAAATATTTAATTATATTTTTAAGATAATAAATGGATTTAAAATTCATTTTAGTTAAATATTTTCCTATATAAATATATTTTTTCAATTTATTTTTGTATAATTGTTTGATAATATAGTTACTTTTTGAAAGTATTACAAATCAGTTTTAAATTTAAAATATGTATTTTCCAAATAAATAATGATTTTATTTAAAAATTAAATTTCATCTATTTAGATAATTATTTTTATAGAATGGATTTCATTTTTTTATTCTTCAGGCTTATAAATGGTTATGGTTAATTTTTTGGGTTTTTCTAAAATACTTCAATTGTAGGTGAATAGTAAAATATGATAATTTACAATAAATAAAGAATGCTTGGTTTATTTAGTCATAGGTTTTTTAAGGATGATGTATGACCACATGGTTCAAACCCAAATTCAAATATTACTTTTCATGGCCAAAATAATCAATACTTTTTCTAGTCAAGAGAAAAATAATAAAATAATGGTTAAGATATTCAAAAATTATTCCTCTCCTCTACTATAAAAATCCTCCACCCCCCCCCCCCCCCCACTCTCTATTCTCTACACTCTTATCAAGAATTTTTACATGCTTAAATTCTACCCAAATCTTCGAAAAAGTTCATCCTCCATGTCAAGTGCACATTTTTCTCATAAAAAGACCAAATACTCTCCCCTAAAGAGGCTCTCGAGGAAGATTAATTTGAGAGGTATCTTCCTCTTTTCAATTATTTTACTGTTTTTCAAGTTCTTTTGTTTTATTTTATTTCCTCACCTCCCCTACTCTAAATATTGTGAAAACTCTAAAATCATAACATGTAACATATTGGTTTTATGATAAAGGAATGAGTTTTTATCATCTCTCTTTTATCGTTCATTTAGGCTAGTTGTAAAAAAACACAATCCAAGATGTGCTGATTTACTACATTCAAGGATGATGGGTATTCAATTTCTACTACCATATTCAATTTTTGCCATGAAACCATTATTATGGTTGAACCAGAGTATAATATATGTATTTTATTTGATATATTGTTTTAGAATCTTTTTACACATATTTTTTATTTATAAAGAAAAATGAATTCGTTGTGTTCAAAAACCCTTAATTAACCAAAATTATTATCATTGAATAATTTATTTAATGATTCATCTTCACTCCATATAACCAAATTATATTTACAACCATGTAACCTTCTATTTGTTTAATAATAATATATAAGATCAATTTTGTAAAATCGTCCACATTTTACAAGAATCTTTATTCCTGTTTATAAGTTTACCGATCACGAAAAAAACAGACCCGAACAATGAAATTGATCCTTTTAACCCCTAAAAAATGCCATGAATGAACATAATAAGGTTATAATAAATCAATTTCATGAATATTATGTTCTTTAATATTAAATTAATAAAATTTAATTTGATTATTCAGTTTTTATGGTCATGGGGAAAACAACTTTGTAATTAATGTAGGAGTTTCTTCCTCTCACATCCATTTTTTGTGAGATATTCTGTATTCAATAATATTACCTGTGTATGGTGTATGTATACTTACCATTGATGTTTCATATCATGATTAAATTATTTTTAATGATATAAAAAGTATTATTTAATTATTATTAATTTTTGGGCATACAATTCAATTGATTATAAAGTTGTAAGTATTTTCTACCTGAACCTCCATTCTAATTCAGGTTTCTCTTATTCTCTACTATCCTTAATGATCTTATTATTTATTATTATGAACAGATCATAAATTATCTGTGAATTTTCTATATATGTTTACAAGTTAGAATTCTGCATTCATTTATGGTGAGTTAAATGTTTTAAAAGGATCTTGTGAAAATTCATCCCAAAATACAAGATCGATTCAAGGAACATCTCGTATTCTTATCTATTTTTAAGTTAACACTATAATATATTTTGACGCATATTTTTCTTCCTAAAGTCATAAATTTTAAATTGAAAAATCTATTTTGGTTCATTTCTCATTTTATTAAAGAAAACATTCATTTATGCTTTAAAATTTCTTTCAATAATTCATTAATCTGTTCTAAAATGTGTTAATTCTAAAGCTTCTTCAAAAAAACATTTTACATGAATTCAATTTAGTGGGACATTATTTTTTCTTCAAATTTAATATCAATGTCCTTACATTTTCATTTCTGGGATATACATGTTTAAATCTAGAGCTATGAAAAATACAATTTATTTTCCAAAAGAACTCTTCTTCCCAAAGTAAAATGGATTCTTCTCACCTACACTACTACAAATACGGCTTTTATAATCACTAAAAATGGCCTTTAATAGTGCTAGAAAAGTTCTATTAATGCTGGTGAAGATAAAGGGGGTCCCCTTTATCAGTTCTCCAAAAAGCGCTGATAAAGACTTCTTTTATCAGCGCTAAAAAAAGCGCTCCTAAAAGGGTCTTTTATTAGCGCTGATAAAAGGTTCCTTTATCAGCGCTATAATAAAGCACTATTAAAAGGGTCCTTTATCAGTTCTTTCTTTTTAGTTCTTATAAAAAATCAATTTTATCAGTTCTTTTTTAAATGCACTGCTAAAAGTTAAAAAAAATTAAAAAAAATCATGCCAATCGGGGGGCCTTTATAGCGCTTGAGCCCCCCTTTTACAGCGCTTTTGCGCCCCCCTCCAGCGCCCGCATGCACCCCTCCACCCTTTATCAGTTCTAGACCCAGATTCATCCATGCGCGTGTATCCCTGTCTCCACCCAGATTTGATCTCAATACCTCCCCCCTACGCACCTAAAGCCTTTACCACTCCCCTATATTGATTTGTTCTACTATTAGTGATATATCAATATATATATATATATATAGTTATATTTATTCCTATAGTAATATATATTTATAGTAATATATATATAGTTATATGAATATAAATATATACTTATATTACTATATATAAATATATATTTATAGTGATATTAATATATATATATATATATTTATAGTTATATTAATATATATATGTAGTTATATTAATATATATATATATAGTTAGATTAATATATAGGTATATAAATATTCATATATTTGTATCTAAATAAAATGGATATTAGTTATTATTTAGATAATGATAATATATTTTATATATAAATATATTTTATTATTTATAATTTTAATTAAATTTTTATGTGTGAATATATAAAAAATTTGTATATATTGTTATACATTTGATTATAAATAGTAGTGAATTATGAAAAATGATAAAATTTCAAGGAAATAATATTAATATGAATGTAATACATTTGAATAAATTCAGTCCCCACTAAAAAACCCAATAATACCCCCTTAGACGAGGATGAAAATCCACAAAATGTTAAAAAATTGGGGTACACCGACTAAAAACTCAGTTTTGGAGGGCTTATGGACCATTTTTTGCCTCGAAAAAACCTTTACCATGATCCCCCCAGTCACAGAGGTGTAGATCTCGTTGCAGGCTTTGATTTAATTTGTGGTAAAGCTCAAACGGACACCCGGATCAAAAGTTATTGCTATTTGAAGTTCGAGTTGCGTTTTCAACATATGTTGGCTTTTTTTTTAAACATTTTGTGTATTTTTTTAGTCATCAAATTGTTATTAGATGACTATTACGCCATAATAATTAGCAAATTAGTAATTAAAAATATTTTTTTATTTATTTATAAGACATTTTCACTAAATATCTTACATATTAAGTGTAACTATATATTTATACTTATCTAAAATATATTTAAAAATATTTCTAAAGAAATATATATTTTATTTATATCAATATGACTATATCTATATATTTAAATATTAATATATTTTTTTAATAATTTTTTTTGGAAGTAGATCCTTTATCAGCGCTTTTAAAAAAAGTGCTGATAAAGACCCCCTTTATCAGCGCTACTAAAAAAGGCGCTGATAAATGGGTACCCTTCAACAACGCAAAAAAAAAGAACTGTTCAAGGGGTTACCTTTATTAGCGCAAAAAAAAGCACTTATAAATGGGTACTTTTATTATCTCTTTCTTTAGCACTGATAAAGGTACCCCCTTTATCAGCGCTTTTTCGCTAGCACTGATATATGGTGGCACTGGCCTTGTACAGTTTTGTGGTAGTGATCACTTTAAATTTAATGAGATATATTCCTTGTTCACCACTTATTACTCTCTTTTGGTACATGAACATCCCCTTATTATATTATATAAATAGTCTATTTATTCTAATGATATTTTAATGGATTATTATTGGAATGTTTCATGGTGTTATGGGACACTTTGGAATGATTAAGGATTATTTCCTCAAGAATTTTTTAATGGTGTTATTTGAAAGTATGTTTATTTATGTCGACATCCATTGAAGAATATTATATTTCATAGAGGTTTTTCTACTATGATATCATCTACAAAATATGTTTTTAAGGGTTTCTGATTAGTTTAAATACGGATGATCTATCTTTATAACAGTCACCATATTACGTTGAATGGTTAGTATATATGTTTAATGACTAAGGAAAGTTATTTGCATTTTATATTTTAGTTTCAATAGGAATTTTTATTTTTTTATGTTTATCCCCATTCCTAAAAGGAATTATTTGGACTTATTAATTGATGAGTGGGTCCATCTATAGCCCCACTATGCATTCTTAGGACTCATGAGACAGACTATAATCTTGGAATGAGGCCTTGACAAAATGGTTATTTATAGTCTTGGCACGAGGTCTTGGCAGTATGGTTATGATATCTATCATATGAATTTCCATCATTATAAAGCTATTAATAGATATTTTATGTAGTTATTAGAATATTAGAAGACCCATGATTATGATTTATTATGGAATTATTTATTCAACAAATATTCCTACTGTAATGTGTTCAGTATTACTTTTTAAATGAATGTGTTTTTAGTTATTCACCAGGAAAAAAATATATTTTTATGATATATTTCGATATATTTCATACCCTTATTAAGAATCTGGTCTCACCCGTATCTTATGTTTCATTTTCTCAGGACATGAAGATGTTTATTATGGATGACCTGTGGGGATAAACATAGATTTTTGAATATTCCCAACAAACCTGATATGTTGTATTTCATTTCAGGTTTTAATTTTGGAGCTATATATGTATCTAGGTTTATGAAACTTCTAAACAACTCATTCCTTCAGGATATGATTCCTTGTACTCAAGAAATATCAATAAAATAATGCACTACCTCTCGGCTTCTAGGCCAAGGCATTACATTCTGTATTAATAGTAGTTTTGTAGAAAACATGGAAGATTGGTTTATAAAATTTTTATTAGGGAACAAAACCCTAAGAAATAATTGAAGATACACATACTATAATATCCTATTATTTTGGTAAGAAATAAATTTTTGGATATTCTTAGAAAATAAATCCCTATTAGGATACTGCAGGGGGTTGTGGTTCTGGCACAAATGTACCTAGGAGTTACAACTCTAACATGTTGGTTTATTCTAGACCCTGGGTAACATGGTATAAGACAACATGATTTACTACACATCTGGTTTGACACTACCAATGGATATGCTTAGGATAATTCACATTTTCGTCACAAGACATTATGTAGAATTTATGAAGAATCAAAAGTATATGGTTCTATGAGTAGTGATTCATAATTTAATGTTATATAACATGATTATGTCTATATAGAGTTCATAATTTTACGAGCTAATATAATATATGGAATGGATTAGAAATGGTACCTAGGAGATTAAATGAGAACATCAATAAAGCACATGATGAAAATTGTAAGAAGGATCATATCTAACATTGTCTTAAGCCATCGTTTCAAAGGAAGATAGTCTCCCAAGTATCCTCATCATATGAGGAAACAATATCATGTGTTAATAGGGTATGTAATTACTTGTATGAGTCCTATGGAATTTTAGGGAATAAAAAAGAAGAGGATGGTATAGAAAAATATGGATAAATATAAGAATATAATAAAGGGAATTCCCCCAAGTGATAAATGTGGAAACAATCACATTGGTAAGTGCTTGAAGGGAATGTTAGTTTGTTAAAAGTGTGGAAAAATGTAACCAATTTCATGATCATAAGGGAAAATAGGATTCCAATGTACAATGCATCAACTTCATGGAGATGGTACACTATTCAAATCAGTGTCCCAATCATCAAAGGAATATGCCTCCAATGAACATACTGGATAATGATAAAGTCATGATACAATAGAAGATGAGGTGGAATGATTAATATGAAAATTCAAGAATCATATGATTAAAAGATTTTATCAGCAATGTACAGGTTATAAGAATTATGAAATATATGGGGATTGAATAGCAGTATAATTTTATTAAGTATTTGAGGTCATATGATGAATATTACCGAGGATACTTAACTCAAAAGAAAGTTAATATCATGGGAAACAACATGGTTGAGGTAAATACAACCCTTACTAGATTTATAATGATGAAGATACTGATGATGAAATGATTCCTTTGGAGAAGTACGGACTACCTCAAAACTTTTGACATGTTGACCAGTGGTCCATGCTGTCATTGATAGAGTTTACAACATTTTTTGATATAATGAATATACCTAATATCATGTGTAGAGATGAATAAAAATTAAAAACAATTTGTTATGGTAATTTTAGTTATTAACCTATTTTAAGAGGACACATGATGAAGATATTCACATGTTTGGAATGTGAAAATTTTGAGATTCATGATATTGATTAATCGAAAATAAGGTAGAAGATTCATTGATCAGGATAGATCATGGAGTTATAAAAAAATAGGTATTTCCAGGGACCATATGTACATGGATCTTGCAATAATTTGTATGGTAATGTTTCAAATTAATTGGATCATGATATTTTTGAATGTTAAACTCTTTCTGAAATGGTTAAGCTGATCATTGTATGAGTATTTAGAGTATAATGTCCCCACATGATGCAATATGTGCTATGAGAAGATGTATATATTGTGTAAGGCTCAAAAAAATGATAGTATTTTGTTTATCAAATAGAAACATATAATTTTACTCTATAGAGTGGAATAATTCATGAACTCTGGAAAAATATTCATTAAAAAGAAAGTTGTGGTACTATAATTTTTTAATAACTATAATTATGGTTTTGTGGTAATGACCTTTTATCTGATCATGTTCTCTGTCACATTAAATAAGAAAATAATGGTTTTATTATTCTTACATGTATATGTTATTCGGTTAGAATGTGTATTTTTGTAGTAACTGATTCATTTCCATTTTCCTCTTATTAAGAGGTTATTTTAACAATATGTGGGTTTCCCACAAGGGAATTTTCAAGTATCAACCATTAAATTTCAAATTTTAATTTCAAAATATTAAAGAATACATTTTTTTAATAAAGGGATAATGTAACAACCCAAGGATTTACAAATAATTTTAATATTGAATATATAAAACACTGAGCCTTTAAAAAAAACTCTTTTTTATAAAAGAGCCAATAAACATAATTCTTCCACTACTGTTATTTAAATTTTGAAAATCTGACATGCATGGTTCTGTTCAAGGTGATTTATGGTGTCTGATAGAATGGACATAATTTTTGGTTAATAGTAATGTACCTTTATAAATAATAACTTAACCTTAAGAATAGTAATGTACCATTATGAATAGAGATATACCATTATGAATAGTAACCTCGCCCTTGGTTGTATAAATAAAACTTAGGCACAATATTAATGAAATGAAAGATTTTATGAATTATTAATTAAGTATTGTTTTTTAAAAAGTGATAAATATTTAATTGCGGTTTTAAATTAATAAATGGATTTAAAATTCTTTTTCAAAAAATATGTTCCAAAATAATTTTTTTGGTCAAATTATTTTGATAAGATTTTATGAGAACATAGTTAATTTTTGAAAGTATTACAAAATTAGTTTAAAATTTAAAAGCTATGTTTTTCAATTAAATAATGAATTTATTTAAAAATTAAATTTCAAATATTTAGAAAATTATTTTGATAAAATATAATTCATTTTTTTGATTCTAAATGTCAAAAAATGCTTATGGGGACATTTTTGTATTTTTCTAAAATGCTTGAATTTTAGGATAATTGTAAAATACTATAATTTATGATAAATGCTAAATACATATTTTATTGTGTCATAGGCGATGTAAGGAAGATTTAAGGACACTTGGTTCTAACTCACATGCACATATTATTATTATTGGTCACATATATCAATACTGTTTCTAGTCTTGAGTAATATATTAAAATAATGATTAACATATTAAAAAATTACTCTTCTCCTCCACTATACCCCACCCCCACCCACACCCCCCTCACTCACTCTTCTATTCACACCTCTCAATCAATTTTCCCTTTATAAAATCTTCCCACTCATGCTCCTATCCCACATCCAACATCCCTTGTTCACATAAAAAGGTAAAATACTCTCCCATAAAGAGGCTCTCATTGAAGATTAATTCAAGAGGTAACGTCATCCTTTCAATTCTTTTTAATTGTTTTCAATTATGGTTATGAAACCATTCTTATGGTTGACCGTAATATAATATATGTATTTTGTCTCATTTATGGTTCTGGAATCTTATTATAGACATGTTTTTTATTTACAAACCAAAATGTATTTGTTGTGTTGAAAACCTCTTAATTATCCCAAACAGTTGTCATTATATAATTTATAAAATGATTTTCCTTCACTCCATGTAGCCAAATGATATTTACAAACCTATATCCATTTGGATGATTAATAATAACATATAACTTCAATTCTGAAAAACCATCCTCATTTTACATGATTCTCTATTCATGTATATAAGTATAATGATCATGAAACAAATTGGGATGAACAATTTAATTGAACACCTTAACCCATCAAAAGAAACATTAATGAACATAATAATGTTATAATAAATATTTTACATGGATATGAGGTTATATAATTATAAATCAGTGAACCTAAATCTTATTATTCAGGTCATTAAGTTCATGTGGAGAACACATTCAAACATAAGGTAAGGGTTTCTTTGTCTCACTTCCATTTTTCGAAGATATTCTGTATTCACTAATATTAGTTTTCTATGTTGTATGTATATATCCCATTGATATTTTAAATAATTATTCAATTTAATTTTATGATATTCAATGTATCATTTAATAATTATTAATTTTTGGGCATATGATTTCATTAATTGCATTGTTGTATGTATTTTGAACCCGAACCTCCATTTTCATTCAGGTTTCTCTAATTCCCTACTCTCATAATGATACTTTTATTTATTCTTATATACTCGTCATAAATTTTGAGTTAATGTTTTATATATGTTTACCAATAAGAATCCTCCTTTCATTTATGGGGATTTATAATTTTAAAATGATCTTTGGAATATTCATCCCAAAATACATGCTCTATTCAATGAACTTCTCATATTCTTAACTATTTTTAAGTTCACTCTATTATTTTTTATAAGAAATATATATCTCTCTAATGTCACGCATTTTATAATGAAAAATCCTTTTTGTTTTATTTCTGGTTTCATAAAATCAAACATTCCTTTTCACTTAAAAATTTCTTTAAAAAATTTCTTAAACCTCGTTGATATGTTTTATTTCAAAAGATTATTTAAAAACACTTTTTAAATGATTTCACTTCAGTGGGACATAATTTCTTCCTAAAATTTAATATCAATATCCTTACCTTTTAATTATTGGGATACACATGTTTAAAATCATATTTATTTAAAATACAAATGATTTTCCAAAAGAAATCTTCTATCAAAAGTAAAATGGTTTTTTCTCACCTCAAAATAACTTTTAAGATATATATGCCTTGTTCATGAGTTATTTTTTGCATGTAGTGTATGTACTTCCCCATGTTATATCATATTAAGAGTCTCCTTTTTCTAATTATTTTTGAAGGGGTTATTATTTTAATGTATCAAGGTTGTATGGTACACTTTGGAATCATTAAGGATTATTTCCTAATGAATTTATCTGTGCTCTCATTTAAAAGATTATTTATTTAAGAAAACATCCATTGATGAATATTTTAGTTCATAGAGTTTTAAATTTTATAATATAATCTACACAATATTTTTTTTCAGGGTTTTTATTACTTTGAATGTGGATTTTCTATCTTGATATAATTCACCATATTTCTCTAAATGGTTAGTGATTATGTTTAATGACTGGGGAATGTTATTTACATTTCATATATTCATTTCAATATTAATGTATATGTTTTTTAGGTTTATCCCCATTCATATATGGAATGAATTGGACTTATTATGTTATGGGTGGGTCCCACTACAACCCCTCGATGCATCGATAGGTCTCATGAGACAAACTATTGTAATGGCAAGAGGCTTTGAAAAATGGTTATTTATGGTCATGGAATGATGCCTTCACAGTATGGTTATGATGACCATCATATGAATTTCCCTCAATATAAAGCTAGTAATTCATAATTATTTTGGTTATTTGACTAGTATAAGATCCATGATTATGCTTTATTGTGGAATTATTTATTCAACTCTTATTCCTACCATAATGTGTCTGAGTTCTCTTTTAAATGCATGTGTTTGTAGTTATTCAATGTGCCTACTATTTATGTTTATTATATATTCTATTTTATTTTTAACCCTTAATGAGAATTTTATCTCACCCCATTCATATAATTCATTTTCTCATTAAATAAATAAGTTTATTATGAATGACCTGTAGGGATAAACATACAGTTGTGCCTGGTCTCAATAAAATTGATATGTTTTATTTCATTTCTTTTTTAAATGTTGTACTTATGTATATATATATTATTCCAAAACTACAAAATTACATGGTCCATTAGGATTTGATTTTGTGTAATGTGGCCTATGTATTAAAATAATGCACCTGTTCTGGGATTTTGGGGATGGGGTGTTAAATATACTCCCTGACTATAGTAGACATCAAATTTTGATGGTGGATGAAATTATTGTAGGAATATGACTTTGAGTATTTATATACATCATGTAATGGTTGTGTTGTGGGTGAATAGATAAGAAATAATTCACATAGTGATGTCATACATTAGTCTATTTTCCAAGAGATTGATATAAAAACTCATAGCGATGTATGTTTATATGGGAGAGTTTGGGGGTAGAGGATTCTATTTTCAGATCTTGGTGAATTTTTATTTAGTGAAACCAGAGGATAAGACTCACATATAATATTCTGTGGTATTCATTTTGATTCGATGAGTTTCAGATGGTTCTTTCCCTATTTTTTGGTCTGATGATGAATGACATTGGTTGTTATTATATGGGATAATTTTCATTTCGTTGGTGATGCGTATGGTTTTTCTACATTATTTCAAAATATGAACCTTATTAGTACATGATATTTTGGATAAGATATACCATGATATGATTTATTAGGATTGGTGTCCATGGATGAAAAATTTATTAGTGGATCTTGTGTCCTGATATTTACTCTACTATAATGTGGTGGTTGACACCATGTTCCTAGTGGATTTATATATCCGTTAGATATTCCGTAATGGAAGTGAGAGGAAATTTCAATTAAAATAATAACCATCTTACCATGATATCAGGGATTCTATTATATTATATTGGTGATAGTGGACCATTTGAAAAAGTCACCTAACTTATTAATGATTAAATAATTGAGCTCAATAGAGTTTTTGTTTGGGAAATATCTACAGTGGGTGGTGATGACCAACAGATCTTGGAGGTTTATCATCTCTAATAAAGATCTGCAATTTACCTACAAGGTTTTCATAGGTTTCTAATATTCTTTTGAATCATATATGTACTGTATTTAAATTTATTATCCTTAAGTGGACTGTCAAACAGAGAGGATAATATAGACTCTTGAAGACATATTTAACTATTGTGTCCATGATTTTAGAGGTATGTGGATAAGGACCAACCATTAGTCTAGTTTTTTTACAATAATATTTTTTAATCCAACCATGGTATATAACCTATAACACCCTAATCATCCATGGTACACTTCATTTTTAAATAATTTAAAAGAGTGCGATGTACGCAACACTGAGTTCAAGCATAGAACGACCTATCAAACTAACAGTTTAAAAAGTGTGTATGAATAGTATTAACCTCATTTTGAATCTTATATATACCATAAAATTTTTACATTCATATTTTGTGTTTCTCAGTCATAATATAAGGAAAAATTCAATTTTTCAGACAAAAGAAGTATTTTTCAACAATTGATGTTTTAAACCTTTTAATGGTGAACTTTTATTAAATAAAATATTTTACACTTTAATATATTTAATTTTATGAAATTAAATTCTTATTTATATACAGGACATAAAAGTTTAGTTTGGATAGATTTTTTATACTTTACTAAAGAATTTCATTTTTTATGAATAGTGAAAAATACTAAATTTTAATTGAAAAAAACATTGTTAATCGAAATACATTATAGTGTTCAATTATAAATTTCAGGTATTTCAAATTATAATTATATTAAATTAATATAATTTAATATAATTTATGTTTTTGGAAGTAATTTAACATTTAAATATGACATAAACACTATAACAACACTACTTTTAATTTCACATATAAACATATTTTATTACATAAAACCTTCACATGATAAAACATCAAATATCAAGAGGTCTTGTGTATTTTGGGCTTAGTAACATTACATAAAAACTTAAAACATTAAAACACAACATCTTTATTGAAAAAATCTTTTATATGACCACTACATTCCGTCATACTTAGCACTATGTGGAATAACCTGGGGACATGCATAAGAAAAAGGTGAGCTATAAATCCCAACAAAGGAGTAAATAAGGCATAACAAGAAGCATGTAATACATTTTAGGTAATAGTAATATCAATGGAGCTTAAGAGAAACATGAAAATAAAGTCATGATATAGCATGATTATCATAACATGGAAATGTGGCATCAACACATTACATGGAATTAGTATGAGCCAAGTCTCATTATACATGAAGCATTAGTAACCACTAATTACACATGAATTATCATGATTAAACCCTCATTGAAATTGATATATCATGATACTAATATTTACCCGATGCATCAAAGCACTATTAGGTTTCAACCTTAGTAAACATATTATTTCATGAATAAGTGTGCCACATATATCATAAAACATTTAATCATTAAAGATAATAATTTATTCCATGATAAATGTATATGGAATTTATACATGAAACTATATAATCAATAATTAAATGTTCATAATGTTGAATACCCTTGATAAGGAAATGGGTGTCGTATTCACGACATAATGACTTTGGCTTGGAATTTCGTTTAGAAATTTTGGTAGTATAATGGTGTGACATGAGAATTCAATAAATTGTTTTATGAGAGGCAAAGATTTGTCTCATCAAATATACATGAAATGGATAGTAATAGGGTTATATAGATACATTTCCCAACATAATTAATGGACATTTAGGTTCATAATACAAAAAAATTTCTTGAATGTAAATGAGGAAAGAGAAATTCTTTACAGAATTTTGGCATGGTAATAGATGTACATGGGAGGAATTAATGAGAGATAAATGGGACTCTAATAATTAAAACATAAATAGGGAAGTGTGGGTGAGTTAAAAAATTATTCCCCAACATTTTTAATTTAAATTAAAAGGGCATAACAACATAATGATTTTCGGAGAAAATGGGAAAGGAAGAAAATCCCTTACAGAATATTGGCTTGGTAACAGATGTACATGAGAGAAATTAATGGGAGATAAAGGGGTCTCTCATAATGAGAACATATGTATGGATGTATAGGGGAGGTGTGAAATCATACACCAAATTTTATAATTGAAAATAAATCTGGATAACATTATTAAGAAACTTGGATAAAATGAGAAAGAACGGAATCCCTTACTTACAAGTTTGATCCCAAAGGCTTGAGAGGGGATTAAGAGAGGATTCTTGTGAGCATGGTGCACCTTGGGAGTATTATAGATAGAGGAGGGAAGCATTTTTTCGACACCCAAATGTTTCTAGTGAATAGGAAGAGGGAACATGTGTGGGTTTATTTAAGAATGAAGAGGGAATGCTCTATTATTTAGGTTTTGGGCACCACACATTAATCTAATCAAAACCACTATCCAACCAATGGTTATTGCCCATGGTTCCTTCCAAAGGGGGGTGGAAAAATTATTTTATCAGGCTAATGGCTGAACTTTTTATAATATTAGATTTTCTTATGTAGAGGTGAGTAACACTCTCAAGTAAATCAATTTAAAAAGTTAAAATGTTTTATAAGTCTTCGAGGGACTATTAAAGCTTTGTAAAATAAATCTAAAAAACCTAATATATCAATTTTTTAATGTATTAATAAATATTAGCTGAACATATAATTTTTAGTATTTTATTACATAACTATTGAGTCATTATGATGTCATAATTCACATTATATAATTTAACGGTATTTAATTTTTACCTAAAAATTTGACTATCAATTAAAATAAGTAAAAATTCACAATTAGATAATTTTGATGTCTTGATACAAAAAATAATATTTATTTTATCTAAATAATTTTAAAAACATTTAATTTTTACTTTTATAATAAAAATGGTCATTTATAAAAAATTCATTGGTTATGACAAAAATAGCTTTCAAAACCTAATAAAAATTACATTTGTATTCATAAATATTATACGATCATCCATATTTAATAAAAAGTAATTTATTAATAAAATTTTATTAAAATATTATTTAATTTAAAAATACAATAATTATTAAAAATAAATTTCTTAATTGAATATTAGCTAAAATTTATATTTTGTCTTTAAGAACAATTTACCAAGTAACAATGGTAAAATGAATGTATATAATTTAATCTATAAAAAAATAATGTACATAATTAGATTACTAGGGTCTTGTTACTTAACCTCTTATAACACCTAGAAAAGACAGAAGGGTAAGATGTGTGATGGTGACAGGCTCTTGGAGTGGCTCGAATAAAATTGCTCAAGTGGGGATCTATATCAACTTCATCTTCTCTCATAGGAGGATCCACTCGAGCTTAATGTTTTGATGCTTGGATTGGGATTGGTCAATATTGAAACCCTATGATGCCACCTCCTTTCCGATCATTGACAAATGGGCTTCGTATGGATCGATTCTTCTAGATTTGGACATCACTTCGTTTTTTGAGTAAATTGGATTTGTTAAAGCCCTATTTTTATTCTAATCATGTTATCATTATTTAACAGCTATATTAGGAAAGTTCACATTTCATGAAGATATATTAAAATCCAAAAATATAAAACCAAGGAATTGAATATTTTATATAACCATTTTACACAATGAGAAATTTAATTAGATCTAGAGTAATTTTCATTATCAAAAGTTTTGGTAATTACAATATTCCCCCCTTAAGATATTTTTCCCTCAAAATTTCCTTTTTCCACACTAAAATAGAAATGGGTAACTCTGCTTCATCACTTCCTCTGATTCCAACATTTCTTCTTCAAACATGTGGTTTCATCACAACACCTCGGTGGGGGGCATCGTTTTATATCGTAGAACTTTTTCCCTACGATCTAAGATATTCATAGGCCTCTCTTTATCGGAGAGCTCATTATCTAATGTAACCACCTCTAAATTGAGTACATTCATGGGGTCTGGTATGTAATTCCTCAAGAGTGATGCATGGAATACATCATTTAATTGAGATAGGTTCATTGGGAGTACTTATTGATCTTCTACTACGCCAATGCGATCAGGGATCTCAAAACGGTCGATGTACCTTTGAATAATCTTTCCCTTATTCCAAAATCTCATAACTATCTTCCACGGTGATATGTGGTGGAGGAGTACCATGTCTCTAACATCAAACTCTAGGTCTCATCTAGGATTGTCATCATTTCTCTTTTGTCAACTCTGAGAAGCTTTAATGCGATGATGGATGGTCTAAGCCTTCTCCACAAATTCTTACACGATTTCCAGACCTAGGAGTTTTCACTCCCCAACATCATCCCAACATACTGGTGTTCTGCACCGCTTCCCATATAGGGCATCAGAAGGATCCATTTGGATGCTTGAGTGGAAACTTTTATCGTATGATCACTCAACTAGAAGAAGATGTTGAACCCATCCTCCTTTGATGTCCATTGATCCCTCTCTCAACATGTCCTCAAGTGTTTGGATAGTCCACTCAGACTGGCCATTAGTTTTAGGATGGGAGGCCGTACTGAAGTTCAGCTCAGTATTTAGATCATTTTCAAGACTCTTCCAAAACATATAGCATAATCATGTATCTCGATCATATAAAATATGTAGTGGTACTCCATGAATCCTTACCACTTCTCTTATATATATCAGTTCCAGTTGATCCAATGATAAATGCTCTCAAATTGAATGAAGTGTGCAGTTTTTGTAAGAGGATCCACAACAAGGAAGATATAATTTCTTCCTTTTTATGTCTTTGCAAGTCAAATGAAAAATTCCATTGCGATGTTCTCCCATTTCCATGATGGTATGGGTAATGGTTTCATTTTCCCCTTAGGATTCTTCCTCTCAGCCTTTTCTTACTTCCATAACAGGCACTTTCATGTATACTCAGTGATCTCCTTAATTATGTTATCACACCAATAATTCCCTCAGAAATCTTGATACATATTTTTGTTTCCTTGGTGAATGGAGAAATTTGAACTATATGCATCATCCAAAGGTTCCTTGTTTGACTCTGGATATAATGGAACACATAGTCTAGACCAAAATCTCAACATTCCTTTTTCGTTGACATTGAACTCCTAGGATTTTGTAGAGACCCAAAGCTTGACGTACATTGACATTACATTACTTTTTCGGAATACTTAGTACATAACAAAAACACACACACAAGGATCGTAATAGTTTAGTGTCTTTGGAAACTCGGAATATAATCTTCTAATCCTGGTGAAAGATCTTGAACATCTCCCATAAAGATCTTCTTCTTTTTATACCTAAAACCTTTATTTATATCCTGGGGAAAAGAAAACATAACAGGGTGAGCTCAAATGCTAAGTAAGGGTAAAAAAAAGAAATATTAATCACAACATATACATAAGAACATAACTTTAGGAAATCTTAACCTGCAAAAGAGAGCATAATTTCATAACATGGGATAAATCATAGTAGTGAAATGGAATCCTAATAACCATAACATAAAAACATGAAACTTAGTGGCATACACACATAATCATAGAGAATCATATCATATTAGTCAAGACTCATTGCCAAGACTATCTTAGTGGACAAAGCCCATTTCTGAGCCGAGTAACCCTCGTTTTAGTCCTGTTTTACTAAACCTGTATAACCTACCATTCCAGTCATGTCTATCTCATGAGATATAAAATCTTTACCCAATGCATTGGAGGGAGATATAGGTCCCACCCATCTCATAATGATACCATTCTTATGTGTGCCACAAAATCATAAACCATACATCATAGCATAACCCATGTAATAAAAATGGGAATCTTAAACATCGTGACATCATAAAACAATTCATATAAGATAAATGAATTTACAAAAATAATTCCATCAAAACATTATCAAATCAATTTAATAATAGAGAAAAAAACAGAACCCTTTATTATCTTAGATGGAAAATAATTTTGATAAAACACTTGAACTCCATTCTTGAGGAAAATATCATTTCTTCATCAAATTTTTTTTTCCTTTCTTAACATGTCGTACAAAAAGAAGTTGATTAAAAATAAACATGAAAACTTGTAAAGGAATCTTCTTGGAAATAATGTTTTAAAAATCCATTCATGCCGTATAAGTTAAAAGAAAACATTCTTCGTACTTTTTTCGGAAAAGTCAAAAAGTACCACGTATAAAAACGACAAAAGATTCCTTTCATATCTATTACTAAAAACTCACCGAAGGGTAAAATTGTATTTAAAAAATTTTAGGTGGATGGAAATAATATTACATATTGAGGAAACGTGGATGTGGATGATAAAATACACCCCATTAAATACCAATGTATAAACAATCTCGGATAAAAATGAGATTGTGATATTTCCCTTACCATTGGTCCGACTTGCTTTGTAAGTGTCCGAACCTCCTGTATAATAATTTAAATCATGTTATTTACTTATTACAGAATCATAATCATTGTTATTATATCATATATGTTCCACTTATGACTTTATATTACCCGTTATTTTGTAAATTCATGTTAAAGTAGTGTTTTGGGTAAAATCGTCTCATTTGTCGTTCGTGTTTTTAACTTGTAATTATTAATATGATTACTTGGATCATGATTACTTATATCCAGATGTAAAACATGATTTATATATAATATATATTCAGAATATATATATATATAATATATCGATAAATGGAATGAAATACACCGTTCATGGAGACGGTAGTCCGTACGTACGCATGAACACTGTTTTCGTTTCCTTATTGAATTGAATGGAATTAAGTAGATGACATACATATAAATATACATAAATCCAGTATAATTATTATTTCATATATTTCATTATTAATTATTATATATACTTTATAATCATTCATGAATGGTTAATCATTGAGAATGAATCTCATCGCGTCGTGGAGACGGTAGTCCGTACGTACGCACGAGCGATGATATCATTCCCATGGTCGTGGAATTGTGTTGAAGTGTATGTATAATATTTCAGTATCAATATCACTTTATAATAATAATATATAGTTACTCATTACACCATTATAACCATCCAATTAAGGTGGTGGCAGAAAATAGATTACACCACAGCGTGGAGACGGTATTCTGTACGTACGCACGCGCGGTGATTTCCTTTTTCTGTAGGATGGATAAAAGGTTAATTAGAGTTGTTTAATATTTATAATAACATATATGTATATAAGAAATACTTATGTTATTACTTTATCATGAAACAACTAAAGAATAAGTAGTTGAAGAAGAAAAAAATTGAAAAAGATCGGTAATGGATATTTCCTCTTTTTGACGCGCCTTCACTTAACCTTCACTTAAAGAACTAAGGATTGTATTTGAAGAAGACCAGGACCTCTAGGATGATACTAGGGAAGTGGAGAAGAGATTTTGGCAGGGGTTTTCTGAGCATTAATGCTCAAATTGTTGTGAGGAGGAGAGGGAGGGGGTTCCCTTTTATAAGGGAGGAGAGGGGCATCTTAGGAAAATCTCAAAATATTATTTTATATTAAGGTCAAATTCGGTTTATAATGGTTCCAAATGGTCTTATTTCGAAGATAAAGTGGGGATAGGTCGAAATAATCTCATCCAATAGGATTTAGAAATGTTTAGGTTATTATTTTAACCTTATCAATTAGATTTAACTCTAAGTTAAATAATTTAACTTTTATAGTGTCTTTTTGTTTTCTTACACTATATGGTTAATAAACTAACTATATCAAGACAAACGAACCCCAAGTTGTTTATTATTAATATATCTATACTTATTTAAGTAATTTGGCCGAACCTTAGATTTCTATGAATTAAATAACAATTAATAATATAATATTTGTTTTAAAAACTAATTTATGTCAATTTTGACACTATTTGGTACATGAGTTTTATGAAATTTCTAACAGAATGATAAGTTCGAAAAAAGTTACTTAAATCAACAATAACATGCCATATTAACCTATAAAATTAGTGTAAGTCATAAAAAGTCTCAAATTAAATTTATTTGGTCATTTATAACATCAATTATGTTAATATTTTCTTAAAAAGTTAATTACTGCATCATCATTGAGTCATAAATAAATTAAATTATTTAAAGTATAAAAATTACAAATAAAATACCATTATGTAGGAAATCGTTTTATATTTCTAATTAATATTTATAGTCGAAATTATATTATGTATAACCCTATATTAAAAATGTTTTAGTAAATAAACATTGATTTTAACTCTTTTAACTCTTCTTTGAATTAAATAATAATAAATGTCCTAATCTAATCCAAGTGGGCATAAATGATAATATTTTACACTTAAGGTTGTTTTTGGTCGAGATACACTTGTCCAATAGGATTAGGACATGTTTTAGGGGAATATTAATATCATTTTTACCCTTAATTACCCTTTTTACTTTTAACCGTGATAAATAAAAGTAAAAAGTTACTATTCACCAAAAATTATTTTCATCTCATTGAACCACATTTTACTTACTGATATCAACCGTGTCTCTCGGATTTTTGAAATTCCATTCACAGAAGCGGTAAAATTAATATTTATGAAAAAATTAATTTTTTTAACTACCACTTAGTAGTTTCACTATTCATCAAAATTGATGTTTTTCAGAAAAATGCCAAAATTTCACCCTAAGCTAATTTCGATATTACGAATCCAAAAATAAAGTCCATTTTGAAAAATAAAATTTACAAAATTTCAAAAAGTGGTTATTACTATTCATAATGGCTAGTTTTAATAATATTTTAATAGCATATCTTTGTTTAGTGAAACTCGGTATTGCGTACTACACACGCTATCAAGGAAGGTCGCGATTGCGTGTAATGAAAGGCAAGCAAAGGATGTGTGTTGTGCAAGCTCCTTTTGGTGTAGCGTACAACACAAGACATTAATGAAATTAAAAATAATATTTTTCATAAAATCTCGGGGTGTTACATTCTACCCCCCTTAAAATGAATTTTTCCCTCGAAATTTGTCGGGGTTATAAATGGTTTACTATTCGAAAGTTTCTTTAATCGAAACCCACATCGTAAAAAGGAATACCAAAACCAATCTTTAAAAACAAAATTATGAAACGTAACGGTTACCCAAATAAACTAATCACTCGGTTTCCACATAGGTGAAAATATGGATATGGAAGAGAAATCTAACCATCATGTTCTGATGGAGAGTGGTAGAGAACATGGCTATGGAAAATCCAGCAATCAAAAAGCCATAAATTTGTGACGATCTAAGGTACCATCTGATTCATCAGATATAAGAGTACTAGGATAACATTTTTGGTTTTCAAGATCATTTCCCTAAAGTTGATGAAATTGGAATTAGAAAAAATACTTTCGGGATTTTGGTATAGTCTCACTGTTTGTCGTTATTTGGACAATTTCCACTTTATCTCTTGATGTTGAATTCGTCATTCGTGATTTGTTAGCAAATCATGTGATAGAATGATGGGTCATTCCATCTGTCTCAAACAAAAGGTTAGAAAAGTTATCAAAAAATACATAAGTCCATCTATAGTGATATTAATCATATATAGTTCTTAAAATGGACTTATACTTCTTATATCATACTACTTAATATCATAAAACTAGTTTCTACTAAACAGTGACTTTCTGTAGGCCAGTGGTAGGCGATAAAGGCCAGTCGCACTTCGGTTGTGGGTTCGATTCCCACAGCCTTGTCCGACGCGATGGGTTGTCGCCCGTCCTGCAGGTTGTCCTTTTTCTAAAACTACATTACTATAACATCCCATCAATAATATCAAAAAAAAAGTTCTATCCTTAAACAATACTAACTTTTGTTCAACATAATCCATTCCAATATTTAGGCTTATCTAAAATACTTCGGTCCACTCTCATAACATAGTGAAAACGATTACCATAGATTTAATACCATCGTTGATCCCAATTTATCAAAAGATATGTTTTGTTGGTCACATTCCAAACATTCAAAGTCCTTAATCATGTATTCTCTTGAATACCCAATGAACCTTAGTGAAAACATGAATTCAGTTAAAAGTTAACACCTTCCACATACCAAAATCCTCAAAATTCTATATACTCAAACCATGATATCACTTATTCCTTATATCAACCATGAGATCATGAATACTGTCAAATATTTCATTTTCTCGTTTTCCCTTCATTATGCGCATATCATTCTTTTTCCAAAAATATCTCAATCACATTCCATGGTTACTGGTACCATAAAATTATTGAAAACCACAATATACCAATACATAAGTATTCCAATATTCCACGATACTATATACAACACTATTTTGGAATCCCCTTACATAAACACTTAATCATTCCTCCACATTTTTGTCATATTCAACATTGCCAATAGTGATTGCATGTGACTTCCCTTTGTCCTTTGCCTTAAGCGGTTGCTCATGATGATCATCACTAACCCTTGGATTAGGGCATTTATTGGCATAATGTCCCATCTCCTTGCACATGAAACATTGAAGTGTTGGTGGTGCGTTCTCTGCAGTCTTTTCTTAATTCACATCATTAGAAACCCTTTTTCCATTACTTCGACACTCAGCTGCTCGATGACCTTCTTTTCCACACTTAAAAAATTTTCTAGTCCCTTTAAGACAATCTCCACCATGCTTCTTTCCACACTTTTTGCATAAGGAAACATTCATATTCTTTTCACCATTATTTTGAGATTTCTCCTTGAACTCCATCTTTCGTTTCTTGTCAAACCATGAGATGGATAAGTAACACTAACTTCAATTTCCACCTTGATAGCACAACGCACAATTTCTTCATAGGTATTGAAGTCTCTTATAGCTAATTCCCTTCGAAGACTTGGTTTTAAGCCACTGAAAAATCGATCAACTTTATTTTCAGGTTGGATGATAATGCCAGATGCGTACCTTGTAAGTCTTGTAAAATTCGCTTCGTATATACCAACAGATTCATCATCCTTCTGCTTCAGCTCAAGAAACTCATTTTCCATCTTTGTTCTAAGAATACGAGGGAAGTACTTACTGAAAAACAAGTTATTGAACTCGTCCCATTCCATGGACTCAATTTCATCTCTTGGCCTCATATTCTTGATAAGATTCCACCATTGATCAGCTTCACTTTCCAAACGATATACTGCTAAGATGACTTTATCATGCTCAGAACCTTGAAGAACTGAAAATATCTTTTCGGTGGTACTGATCCATTGTTCAGCAACAAGTGGATCGGAAGACCCACTGAAAGAAGGTGGATGTTGCCTCATGAAGGACTCAATAGAATATTGTTCCCTTATCTTCTCATTTGGAAGCCCAGAATGATTCATAGCTTGTGTAAGTATAGCAATAAGATTTTTCACTCCATCTCCCATAACATTTGTTTGTTCAGGAGGAAAATCATTGCATTGTCCATTACAGTGATCAACACGGTTCCTTCGGGTTCCATCCATCATCTAAAACCCAAAAAGAATAGTGTGAGAGGCAAAAATCATGCTAGGGAAAACAACATAATAAAGGGGGAGTACCTTCAATGTATAACATCTTAGGTTAAATTCTATGATCGTTACTGTAGTTCTAGGACTGTATCCTATACGTAAACGTATCCTTAGGGACATCCCTAGACATACCATAGAAATATCCCTAGGGATCTCACTAACGTTTTCGCATCCTAGTTTCCAAAGGTTGACTAAACCTTTCCTCTGATACCAACTGTAGAGACCCAAAGCATGACGTACATTGAAATTACATTACTTTTGCGGAATACTTAGTACATAACAAAAACACACACACAAGGATCGTAATAGTTTTGTGTCTTTGGAAACTCAGAATATAATCTTCTAATCCTAGTGAAAGATCTTGAACATCTCCCATAAAGATCTTACTTTTTTTATACCTAAAACCTTTCTTTATATCCTGGGGAAAAGAAAACATAAAAGGGTGAGCTCAAATGCTCAGTAAGGGTAAACAAAAGAAATATCAATCACATCATATACAAAAGAACATAACTTTTGGAAATCTTAACCTGCAAAAGAGAGCATAATTTCATAACATGGGATAAATCATAGTAGTGAAATGGAATCCCAATAATCATAACTTAAAACATGAAATTTAGTGTCATACACACATAATCATAGAGAATCATATCTTATTAGTCAATTCTCATTGCCAAGACTATCTTAGTGGACAAAGTCCATTTCTTAGCCGATTCAACCACGTTTCAGTCCTGTTTTACTGAACCGGTATAACCTACCGTTCCAGTTATGTCTATCTCATGAGATATAAAATCTTTACCCAATGCATTGGAGGGAGATATAGGTCACACCCATCTCATAATGATACCATTCTTATGTGTGCCACAAAATCATAAACCATACATCATAGCATAACCCATGTAATAAAAATGGGAATCTTAAACATCGTGATATCATAAAACAATTCATATAAGATAAAGAAATTTATAAAAATAATTCCATCACAACATTATCAAATCAATGTAATAATAGAGATAAAAACAGAACCCTTTATTATCTTAGATGGAAAATAATTTTGATAAAACACTTGAACTCCATTCTTGAGGAAAATATCCTTTCTTCTTCAAAAACATTTTTCCTTTATTAACATGTCGTACAAAAAGAAGTTCATTAAAAATAAACTTGAAAACTTGTAAAGGAAGATTATTGGAAATAATGTTTTAAAAATCTATTCATGCCGTATAAGTTAAAAGAAAACATTCTTCGTACTTTTGTCAGAAAAGCCAAAAAGTACCTCGTATGAAAAACGACAAAAGATTCCTTTCATATCTTTTACTAAAAACTCACCGAAGGGTAAAATTGGATTTCAAAAATTTTAGGTGGTTGGAAATAATATTACATATTGAGGAAACATGGATGTGGATGATAAAATACACCCCAGTAAATACCAAAGTATAAACAATCTCGGAAAAAAATGAGATTGTGATATTTCCCTTACCTTAGGTCCGACTTGCTTTGTAAGTGTCCGAACCTCCTGTATAATGATTTAAATCAAGTTATTGACTTATTCCAGAATCATATTAATTGTTATTATATTATATATGGTCCACTTATTACTTTATATTACCCGTTCTTTTGTAAATTCATGTTAAAGTAGCGTTTTGGGTAAAATCGTCTCATTTGTCATTCGTGTTTTTAACTTGTAATTATTAATATGATTACTTGGATCATGATTACTTATATCCAGAATGTAAAACATGATTTATATATAATATATATTCAGAATATATATATATATATATATAATATATCGATAAATGGAATGAAATACACCGTTCATGGAGACGGTAGTCCGTACGTACGCATAAACGTTGTTTTCGTTTCCTTATTGAATTGAATGGAATTAAGTAGATGACATACATATAAATATACATAAATCCAGTATCATTATTATGTCATATATTTCATTAGTACTTATTATATATACTTTATAATCATCCGTGAATGGTTAATCATTGGGAATGAATCTCATCGCGTCGTGGAGACGGTAGTCCGTACGTACGCACGAGCGATGATATCGTTCCCATGGTCGTGGAATTGTGTTTAAGTGTATGTATATTATTTCAGTATCAATATCACTTTATAATAATTATATATAGTTACTCATTACACCATTATACCCATCCAATTAAAGTGGTGGCGGAAAATAGATTACACCACGGCGTGGAGACGGTATTCTGTACGTACGCACGCGCGGTGATTTCCTTTTTCCGTAGGATGGATAGAAGGTTAATTAGAGTTGTTTCATATTTATAATAACATATAAGTATATAATAAATACTGATGTTATTAATTTATCATGAAACAAAAAAAGAAGAAGAAGTTGAAGAAGAAAGAAATTGAAAAAGATCGGTAATGGATATTACCTCTTTTTGACGCGCCCTCACATAACCTTCACTTAAAGAACTAAGGATGGTCTTTGAAGAATACCAGGACCTATAAGATGATACAAGGGAAGTGGATAAGAGATTTTTGCAGGGTTTGGCCGAGCATGAATGCTCAAATTGGTGTGAGGAGGAGATAGAGGGGGTGCCCTTTTATAAGGGAGGAGAGGGGCATCTTAGAAAAATCTCAAAATATTATTTTATATTAAGGTCAAATTCGGTTTATAATGGTTCCAAATGGTCTTATTTCGAATTTAAAGTGGGGATGGGTCTAAATACTCTCATAAAATAGGATTTAGACAAGTTTAGGTTATTATTTTAACCTTATCAATTAGATTTAACTCTAAGTTAAATAATTTAACTTTTACCGTGTCTTTTTGTTTTCTTACACTATATGGTTAATAAACTTACTATATAAAGCCAAACTAACCCCAAGTTGTTTATTATTAATATATATATCCTTATCTAAGTCATTTGGCCGAACCTTAGATTTTTAGGAATTAAATAACAATTAATAATATAATATTTTTTTTAAAAACTAATTTATGTCAATTTTGACACTATTTGGTACATGATTTTTATGAAATTTCTAACAGAATGATAAGTTCGAAACAATTTTCCTAAATAAACAATAACATGTCATATTAACCTATAAAATTAGTTTAAGTCATAAAAAGTCTCAAATTACATTTATTTGGGCATTTATAACATCAATTATGTTAATATTTTCTTAGAAAGGTAATTACTGTATCATCGTTGAGTCATAAATAAAATAAATTATTTAATGTATAAAAATTACAAATAAAATACCATTATGTAGGAAATCGTTTTATCTTTCCAATGAATATTTATAGTCGATATTATATTATGTATAACCCTATATTAAAAATGTTTTAGTAAATAAACTTTGATATTAACTCTTTTAACTCTTCTTTGAATTAAATAATAATAAATGTCCTAATCTAATCCAAGTGGGCCTAAATGATAATATTTTACACTTAAGGTTGTTTTTGGTCGAGATACACTTGTCCAATAGGATTAGGACATGTGTTAAGGTAATATTAATATCATTTTTACCCTTAATTACCCTATTTACTTTTAACCGTGATAAATAAAAGTAAAAAGTTACTATTCACCAAAAATTATTTTCATCTCATTGAACCACATTTTACTTACTGACATAAACCGTGTCTCTCGGATTTTTGAAATTCCATTCACAGAAGAGGTAAAATTAAGATTTATGAAAAAATTATTTTTTTTAACTTCCACTTAGTAGTTTCACTATTCGTCAAAATTGGAAGTTTTTCAGAAAAATGCCAAAATTTCACCCTAAGCTAATTTCAATATTACGAATCCAAAAATAAAGTCCATTTTGAAAAATAAAATTTACAAAATTTCAAAAATTGGTCATTACTATTCATTATGGCTAGTTTTAATAATATTTTAATAGCATATCATTGTTTAGTGAAACTCGGTATTGCGTACTACACACGCTATCAAGGAAGGTCGCGATTGCGTGTAATGAAAGGAAAATCAAGGATTCGTGTTGTGCAAGCTCCTTTTGGTGTAGCGTACAACACAAGACATTAATGAAATTAAAAAGAATATTTTTCATAAAATCTCGGGGTGTTACAGATTTCCCTTTTCCAATAGATTTCACCTTCTTCTGAATTCCCAAATCATCCTTTGGATCGTCCTTTACCCTTTCCAAAAGAGATTTTTGAGTTACCATTTGTGAAATTATTGATTATATTCCCTTATTTATGATCCCTATGTATATCTTCATTAAATATAAATGACTGGATCCTTTTCAATTCTCATAAATGATAGAATCGATGGGTCCTTTCTACTTAGAGCATCCACCACCTTGTTCCCTTTCCCCGGGGTGGTAATGGATTTATCAGTCATAGTCATTGATTAGATCTAACCGTATTCATTGGTAGATATTCAACTCTTTCTAAGTGAATATATACTTGAGGCTTTTGAGGTCCGTATATATTTTACACTTATCTCCAAAGAGATAATGCCGCCAAATTTTTAAAATAATGATCATTATAGCCAACTCCCGATCATGTGTTGTGTAGTTTTTCAAATGAAATTTCAATTTCCATGAAACATAGGCATTGAAATTTTCATTTTGATTCACCACACAACCCATTCCCTTCTTTAAAGCATCACTGAATACCAAAAAACATTCTCCACTTGTCGGTTAAGTTAGCACAGACACAATGATAAGCCTTCTTTTTCACTCCATGAAGCTCTCTTTGTATTTATCACACAAAAAACATGACTCCCTATCATGTTTTCTTGGTTAGAGGGTAGGACAATCGTGATAAATTTCTCACAAATCTGTGATAATATCCATCTAACCCTAGGAAGCTACGAATATATGTTACCGATATGGGGCTTGTACATCTGTCAATTGCAGTTGTCTCGGAGGGATCCACACATATCCCATTTCTTGTGATGATATGTCCCAATAATGATACCTCCTTCAACCATAACTCACACTTGTTGTAGTTTTCATAGAGATTCTCCTTTCTCATGTTCTCTAGTACAGTTCATAGATGCTCTTCAAGATCCTCCTTGGTTTAGAGTATATTCTAATATCATCTATAAAGACTAACACAAATTTGTCGAAGAAATCTCTAAAGACACTATTCATCATGTCCATGAATAATGTTAGAGAATTAGTGTGTATTAAAGGAATTACTATGAAATCATAGTTCTGGTATCATGTACAAAAATCTATCTTGGTGATGTCATCCTTCTTCACCCATACATGGTAACTTCCTGACGACAAATCCACCTTGGAAAAGTATTTTCTCTACATAGTTGATCAAACAAGTAATCAATTTGGGGAAGAGGATACTTGTTCTTCATCATGATTTTGTTCAGTTCATGACAATCAATGCAAAGGCACATTGACCCATCCTTCATCTTGATGAAGAGGATAGGTGCACCCCAAGGGGTGGCACTAGGGAGTTTAAAACCTTTATCCAAATTCTCAGGTATTTTTTTCTTCATCTCTTCAAACTCCAAAATATCCATTATATAAGGAGACTTGGATATTTACAACATCCTAGATATAAGTTCAATTTAGAATTAAATATCTCTTCATGGAGGAAGACTAGGAAATTCCTTGGGAAACACTTTAGTGAATTCCCTCACAATATGTATGTCTTCATTGATGGTTGCTTCCTGGGACTCAATCATCTGAACTAGATACTCATTCTCATTGGGTAGTAATATCCATGCTTGATATAATGGTTCTAGAAAATTTTCATCATCCAACATTCACATTTATAGAATCTGGGGTTTATTCGTCATATGGAGATTGATTTCCCTCTCTCGTAAATTTAAGATTCATCATCCAACATTCACTTTTATAGAATGTGGGGTTTATTCATCATATGGAGATTGATTTCCCTCTCATGTAAATTTATGTTGGATCTATATAAATAAATCCAATACATTACAAACATTTCATCAAATTACACTAGAGGGAGTTTGAAGAGGTTCATCGGGAAGTTCAATAAACAAATTATGACCGGGGACGAGTTATATTCATGGGATTCAATGATATCCTCATTTGTCATACTCACCAAAATATTTACCTCCGTGATTTTTTGTAGTATTGGGAATGTTCAAAAAAAATTAGAGATATAAAAGAATTTATAGAACTAGAATCAAAAGGTACATTCACTATTATTGAATGGATAACTAGCATACCAATCATCACTTCATTTTCAAGGATCACTTCGGTAGTAGTGATAGAAAAAGCTCACCCCTTGCTGCCTTGGAGGTTGTTGTTTTCCTCTAAAACCCCTTGGCATAGGGAACTGATTTGAAAGGTGGAATTGTTCATTTTACTTGAAGAAATGAACAATTCCTTGACAGTCGAATGGATAATTTTTTCCCTCTTTCACAAATGTGGGTTTTTTCATGACGATAGTTAAGGTCTAGGTACCAATCTCATCCATACCTAAAGCATTTCCCCGCCCACTTTATGCAATTTCTGTGGTGATTATTTCCACAACATTGGAAACTGGGGTGCTGATTTATCCATCAGACTGCCAGAATTGAATCCCACCTTACACTTCTTATCCCCATGATACCCCTGATATTCGCCAATCTCTATTTTGACTTTCAGGTCACATCAGACAATTTCCTCATAGATATTGAAGTCACAGATCACTAGGGATTTCCATAGGCTAGGTTTTATCCCAACAAAGAAGCTTTCAACCTTGTATTCTGGGGTATGTACAGAGATGGAGGCATATCGTGCAAGACATGTGATGTTTTCCTCATATGCTCTGATGGATTCAATGCCTTTTTTCTAGAGGTCAAGGAATTCCCTTTCCATCTTAAGATAGACGGTGTGCGGATAATATTTATTGAATTTTTTTCTGGAAATCCTTCCATTTAAATGCCTCGATATCTTCCTCAACCTTAGAATTTTTTATCAATGTCCACCGTTGATCAATTTCACCGTCCATATGATAAGAATCCATATTTACCTTCACTTTTTTATATTGTTGAAGGATATAGAATATCTTTTCAATGGATTTCATCCATTGTTCGGAAACTTCGGGATTGGATGATCCTTTAAAGGTAAGAGGATTTTGTCTCATGAAGCTCTCCATTGCAACATGTTCTTTCTTTGGGGGGATGAATGATCCTCTTGACACATGAATCTATTCACATTATTAGTTAACTGGGAGAGTATCATGACAATGTTCATGATTCATGCTCCCTTTCAATTGGGTATCTCGTAAGAACATTCATCACATTGATCTTCACATCAGTCATTAGCTAGAGTCCTCCCATTACCATCCATTGGCTGGAATAAATAGAAACTTATGGGTAAAACATATAGGGTAATAAAAGGACAGAGATGGATGACTTATAAATATCTTTTATTTCATTCAATAATAGATCTATATGCTCAATCTATGTTATCCGTGATCTATTTCCCAACATATATTCCTTGGGGAATTTTTTATTCCATTAATAATGGTTCATTCAAAGATTATGAATTTACCAATTCATATCCCCTGGGAGTGTCAAAACCAAGAGTGTAGTAAGGCCCTTTATCCTGTATCGAGATACCTTAGGTCAATCTCAAAACTCATTGTCTGATTTTTCACTCCTAGGCACATTTGTGCCAGAGCCGCCCGTACCTACTTGTATCGAGACTGGGATGTATTTTTATGATAAACCACATAATCAATACTCACGAAAACATAGGGATTTTTTAATTATACTTAGTCTTATCCCAAAATCTTTCACTAGGTCTTTCTAATTCTAATCCCAAAAATAACTAAAGTTATCCCCTGATACCACCAATAATAGCACTGATTTTTATTTCACACTTAAACATATTTTATTAGATAAAACATTCACTTGATACAACATTGAAATCGGGAGGTATGGTGTATTTAGGTCTTAGTAACATTACATAATGACTCAATACCTTAAAACCCAACATCTATATTGAAAACATCCTTTACATGACCATTATATTCCCTTATAATTAGCATTACATGGAATAACGTGAGGACATGCATAAGAAAAGGGTGAGAAATACATCCCAGTAAAGGATTAAAATAGGCATAACATGAATAATACAATACATGTTAGGAAATAGGAATATTAATGGAGCATAATAAAAACATTTACCTAAATGCATGATATAACATGATTATCATAACATGAAAATGTGGCAAGAAAACATAACATGGTATTATCATGCTCCAAGGATCATTGCACATGGAGCATGAGTAAAAACAAATTTTAATTTAATTATCCTGGTTAAACCCTCATTGCACATGATTTATCTTTATACTAATCTTTACCCAATGCATTTGATCGCTATTAGGGTGTATCCTTCTTAAATATTTCATTTCAAGCATAAGTGTGTCACATTGATCATACAACATGGAATTGTTAAAGATCATAATTTATTCCATGATAAAGGAATGTGGAATTCATATATGAAACTATAATATCAATATGTAAACATTTATAAAGTTTAATACCCCTGATAGAGAAATGGTCATGGTATTCACAACACAATGACTTTAGCTTGAAAAATTGCGGTGTAATTTCGGCAGCATAACATCGTGACATAGGAATTCATAAAAACAGTTGATGAGAGAGAAAGGGGTGTCACATCATATTTACATGAAATTCAAAGTTAGGGGGAATATAGATACATTTCCCAATATAAGTAATGGAAATTTATATTTCTATTGAAAAATAATTTCAGGAATGTAAATGAGGGTAGAGAAATTACGTACAGATTTTTGGTGTGGTAACCGGTGTATGTGGGAGGAATTATTGAGAATGAAAGGTGTATTTAATCATTCAGGTATAAAAAGGTAATTTGTGTGGAGGTGATAAATCATACATCATCATTTTTAATTGAAATTAAAATGGCATAAAATCATATTGAAGTTGGACCAAAAAGGGAAATAAAGAAAATCCCTTACGTATTTCGACATAGTAATGGGTGTAAAATAGAGGCATTCATGAGATAGAAATGGGTATCTCATAATTATAACATAAGTATAGAAGTATTTGTGAGGTGAAAAATCATAACCCCTCTTTTATAATTTAAAATAAATGATCATAACAATACTAAGAAACTTGAATATATGAGAAAGAAAAGAATCCAATACTTGGAAGTGTGATCCCAAAGGCTTGAGAGGGACTTGAGAGAGTCTTTGGGAGGGCTTAAAAGAGTATGGAATAGTTTTCTCTAGATTCAAAGGCTTTGAGTTAACTGTAAGTTGGAATTGGGTGGGTATATATAGAAAAGGAGAGGAAATTAGTTATTATTTAGGTATTGGGCACCACACATTAAACTATTCAAAACCAAAAACCTGTCCATGCTTTTCGCCCATGGTTTTTTCCAAAGGGGAGTGAAAAACAGTATTTTATAAGGCCAATGGACGAACATCTTAAAATATTAGGTTTCTTATGAAGAGGTGAGTCACACTCTCAAGGAAATTAATTTAAAAAATTAAATTTTTTTATAAGTCTTGGAGGGTCTACTAATACTTTTTAAAATAAATCATAAAAACATAAAATAAAATTATTTTTATGGTAAAACATATATTGGATGAAAATATCATTTATATTGTTTTATTACATCAATATTACGTCATTATGATGTCATAAAACACATTATATAATTAAATGGTATTTAATTTTTACCCAGAAATTTGACTTAGAAAATTATGAAAAAACCACCACTGGATAATTTTAATACCCCAATTCCAAAAATAATATATATTTTACCTAAAAAATGTCTAAATATGTAATTTCTAACTTTAAAATATAAACTGGCATTTATTGAAATTTTATGGGTTTTGACAATAATAGCTTCCAAACTCTAATAAAAAATACAATTGTATCCATAATAATTATATATTCATCCATATTAAAAAAGTAATTAAGTTTTAATATTTTATTAAAATATTATTTAATTCAAAAATCCATTAATTCATCAAAATAAATTACTTAATTGAATATAAATGAAAAATACTATTTGTGATTTAAAAACAATTTAAAAAATAACAGTAGTAAAATGAATGTATAATATTTATTCTATACAAAAATAACTTACATAATCATGATACTAGGGTCTCATTACATTACCCATTACAACACCTACATAAGACTGAATGGTATGGTATGTGATGGAGACAAACTCTTGCAGTTTCTCAGATAACATCACTTGGGTGGTAATCTCTATCACCTTTCACTTCTCCCATAGATTGTTCTCCTTGAGCTTAACGTGTTGAAGCTCAGATTTGGATTGGTCAAGTGTAAAGCCCAATGATGCCACCTCCATTCCAGGCTCTAAGAAATGGGCTTCAAATGGATAAATTCTACTATATGATGCCATCTCTCTATTTTTTTGATTAAATCGGATTTGTTAAAGCCCTATATTTATTCTAATCATGTGATTCATGATTAACGACTATATTAACAATGGTAACAATTGAAGATGGTATTTTAAAATCCATAAAAATAAAACCATGGAAGTTAATATTTTATATTACCATTTAAAATAATGATACATTTAATTATATCCAGAGTAATTTTCAATAAGTCATTTTTGGGTCATTACAAAAACATGTGAATCTTTTAATAGTTTTTTACTTCTTAAAAACCCTCTTTCTTGTTTTGACAATGGAAACTATTTTTAAATTAAATTCTGCCAATTATGGGTTTTGAATTTGGAAAAATGGAATCTATATTGGGAATCATAATGTCTAAATTTTGTAAATAGAGGCCTTTTATTTTTTGAAATAATGAATAGTAACTTGAGAAATTATTTTAATTTATCGTGGATAAATTGTAAATCATGTATATAATGGTAAAAAAATAATATTATAATAATATTTAACTACCCTAACACATGTATTGATCTTATTACATGAGATATGTCCAACCATGTTCATCCTTTTAAAAATGTAAGGACCCCATGGGACCACATTCTTGTGAAATGACATGTTACAAGAATAAAGTTAATGTAAAGATAATTATAATATAAACATGTATCTTTTACTAATACAATTTTGATATAATGTTATATGACTGATATCATTGAAACTAAATAGTAATTAGATATAAAAAATTATTTCTACATCATCTTACTTTATTTATAATTTTTATACATAAGATAAATATATTTATTAATGAAAAAATGATGATACATTTATGACCTTATTAATAAATGATTACAATAATTGAATTTGTAAAAATTAAAATATATATAATTTTTAAATTTTTATTGCATCCCAATCCCCTGCCCATTCCCTCTCCCAAAATCCCTCATATAATTATTTTGGATACACATTGTGCAGAAATCCATCCTTAGGAGTCCTTTTGTGAAATCATAAGGAAACACCAGAAGAAGAAGTAATTCTTTTATCAGCCCTATGAATTTTATTTTTTACTTCTACTTACTCTTTCTATGTAGTTTCCATGTCAAAAAAATTAATCTATTATCATCCATGTATTGAAATGTTATTATAATCCTGGGAGAACTATATTACTCATTTTAACTATCTTACGATGAACAATATCACCATGCCTACGTATGTATGGCTTACCATCTCCATGTCATGGTGTAATTTGTTATTCAACACTAATTTGTCTATATGGGTATAATGATAAGTGAAATGGATATAGATAATTAATATGAAATTATATTGATTGTTTATATTAAATATAAAATTTAATTTTATATCATTTAACCATCAAGGTATTGATATTATTGCTCGTGTGTGAGTATAGATTATTGTCTCCACAACGTGAATAGATTCACATTCCACTTTAACCATCCAAGAATTATTATTAAAAATATATATTATTCATAATTATGAAATATGTAACAAAATAATTCTAATGGAATGATATATATATATATATATATATATATATATTTGTGTTTTTCTGTGTGTGTGTGAATATATTTCATTCACAAACTTCCATTCAATACTAAAAGAAAATGGAAATAGCGATGATGCGTACATACGGTCTACCATCCCCATGAACAGTGTACTCCATTTCATAAATATATCTTTTATATTTTATTATATTATTAAAATATATGATATATAAATCATATTATACATTCTGGAATAAAGTAAATCTTTATCTAAGTAATATGATCAAGAATAACAAGTCAAAATATGTACGATAAACAAAAGCCATTATTACCTGAAATGTTGCATTAACATGGAATTGTTAAAAAATGGTGAAATATAAAGTCACAAAATAATCATATATTATATAATAAATATTATTAAGATTCTTATATATGATAATAATTGGTTTAAAACATTATACAACTATTTCAGATACAAACAGAGAGTATCAGGCCTAATATAAGTGTTAATTACACAATCTCATTATATCCGAGTTTCTTTTGGAATAAGTAATTACCAGAACATATTTATTATCCATATCCATGTTTCATAAGACTTTTTTCAAAATAATTTTTTTAAGGTTTTATGTTATGTACCCTTTAACATAAACATCATTTTTGGTGTCTTAAAAATTATTCTTCGAAATATTTTTCATTAAAGTCCATGTTTTAAAAATGGTTTTATGGATTTATTTATAAATATATGAATGTTTTAAAATGATAATTCATTTAAATAGATTCAATTTGGTATGTGAAACTTTTATTCAAAAATATCTTTTAAATTTATTCTTTTATAAATTGTGAAACCTATAATGTTTTTTAAATCGAAATTTATATTTCTATCAAAGAGTTTTTGGGAATTTATTAAATTATTTCCATCTATGTCAACATATTTGTTTAATTGTATGATTTTTTTGAAGTTGATTTATTATTATAAAATATTACATATTTTATTCATGGTTTCTTGATATGTTTTATTGTTGATGTGATATTTTTTATACCATTTATTGTTTAAGGTTAATGTATTAACATTTCTTATGCTAGTTTTAATATGAATGTTTTCGTTATGCTTCATCCTTTTCATATAATGAATTCATTGGACATAGTAGGTGGGGGGAGGGGACTACTATATCCCCTTGATGCATCGGTAGGTATCATGAGACAATTCGGTGTCTTGGAACAAAGCCTTGATAGAATATATTTTTTTGGTCTTGGCACGAGGCCTTGACTTTGTGGTTAAGATTTCTGGCATTATGTATTCCCTCATTATGAGATTAGTTATTGATTTTACATAGCTATTAAATTATTTGAATATATATGTGAATGTTTAAATAAAATTATTTGATTTATTATTTCCATATAATACTGAATATAATTTTTTAAAATATTTTGTTTTAGTTTTGTTCCTTGCATTTAAAGTTTGTGCTTATTTGTGATAGATTTAGATATATATTTTATCCTTAATGAGCATTTCATCTCACCCCTTTCATATGTTTTATTTTTCCAAGATTCCCAAAAGTGTTTTATGATTGACATTAATGGTTATGCAAGATGGATTATGGAGTTATCAATGGATTATCAAGGTTGTGTTTTATGTTAGAAATTATAATGAAAAGTTCATGTATGTAATATATTTTCCATGACTTCTAAATTGATCAGTCCTCCAGGGCATGATTCCTTATATTCATGATAATGTACGAAAATGATACACTGGCTTTGGGCTTCTGTGGTTGGGTCGTTACGGTTATTTTTAGATAAATTTGAGCAACATACATGGAAATCGATTTAGAAAACATAGATTTGAGATAATAAACATAAATTTGACTTTGAGGATACATATTGAAGAGAATCCTAGAATTTTAAAATATATATTAGGTGGGTATTAAAAGAAAATAAATCATTATCTAGATACTAGATGTGGAAGTGGTTCTAGAACAGATGTACCTATTACTGAAAACTCCGCCAAGGTGTTCTGATCTTAACATAGGGAAACATGGTACATGACAACAGGCTTTACAGTGCACCTAGTATCATACTCTAGGGGGGTATTCTTAGGATAATTCAAATTTTCTTTACTAACCATTATGAATGATTTAGGAGTAAATATGTTGGAAAAAACCATTTTTATGATTATGATACTAGATGTGTGTAAATATACAATTAAAGTGGAGATTTTTTCTAGTTGTTGGATTATACAATATGATATGATCTAACCTAGTGTATGTCATATTTTAGAAAGGGCACCCAGTAGAAGGAATGAGAACTACAGCAATGTGCATGATCCCAAGAGTAAGAATGAACATAACTTTAATGGCCTTAAGAAAATATTTTGAAGGGAAATATCCTCCCACGTGTTATCATCATATAAAGAAATATTATCATGAGTTAGTAATATAAGTAAATAATTCTCTTATTACTATGGAATTTACAGGAAGAAAGAGAAGAAGAGTATGTTAGAGAAAAAGATTGATTAAGGGAAAAGAGAAAGAAACGTTTTACCACATTTGATAACTGTGGAAAGAATCACCATGGTAACAACTTGAAGAGAATGGAGTGTGTTATAATGTTGGAGAAAAGGGATACCAAGTGTGTGATTGAAAGGGTGTGAAAAGGGTTTCAAATGTACAATTATTCATTTGCAAGGAGTTGGGACACTATGGGAATCAATGTCCCAAAACTCATAGTATACATTAAATAATGATATTTGACAATAATCAAGTTATGATACTACCATAGATGAAGAGGAATGATTATTGTTCTTATTTTGTTATTAAAAAATTGGGTCATTTGAGTATTGTGTAGATGATGAAAAAGTTATAATGATTGTAGAGTATATACAAATTATACTACAGTACTATTTCATTAAGGATTTGAGATTCTATGGTACCAAGTAAAGTAACACAGTTTCAAGTTATAATTTTTGGAAAATATATGGTTGGGGGAAATATAATACTTAATATCTTATCTAAATTAGAGATAATTATTTCAGAATAATAGATAATTGATTTGGATAAAGTAGATTGCATATTTAATTATATCCTTGGTACTGATTAATGGTTTGTTTAAATAATAGTGTATATCATCATTATTACGAGTGTTCAAAGTTTTTGGATTTGTGGTTTATATCCAGTATTCTAGGTTTTACATAAAGACTATAGAATAATAAAAATATTAAAAAAAATTTACTTTAGTTTATTACCATATTTTAAGAGAATACAAGACGAAGGTATTTACATGAATGTTATGTGACCTTCATTATAATGTTTTGGACTATGATTTGGGACATGAGTAATTTGTGTAAGACTAACGGTTGGAATGGATTAAGTTATAAAATAGATATTAGTTTTTCAGGTTCAAACATTTCTTAAGATTTTTTTTCTAGTGTTATACTTTTATGAAAATGAAAACCTGCAGATCGGGCGACAACCCATCGCGTCCTGCGAGGTTGTGAGACTTGAATTCACAATAGAAGGGTGACAAGGGTGCATCACATACCACCGGCTTATGAGATGTTCTGGTGAGTATAAAATAGTTTTATTTATTTAAATCTATATTATTATATTTTTATCCCTATACGATTAAGATAAATATAATATTTTTGAGTATTATATTCTGAAGAGAAAGATGAGTTTGAGGTAGGAATTAGTTAAAGGATGAAACTCTACATGGAAATTACCTTTCCTCCTTATGTTCATAGTCTATGAAGTAAAATAATTCTACAAAACTAGGAAATGGATCATAAAACCAATAATGTATTCCAATTACTTCCTTTTTGTAATGAATCAAATGGTCCCTTGGATCATCATAGATTTATCGATTTCATATTGTTAACTTACTCCTAATAATATTTTCAATCACTCACCATCAGAACATAAAAGTTATTTTTCTCTTCCATATCCATTTTTCCTACATGGAACCCCAGTATGTGTTTTTATGGTAAGATTCATACTTACCTTTCTTTATTTTAAAATATAGGCATCATTAATCAATTTTTTATGTGGGATTTCAACTTAGATATTTCAAAATGTTGAAACACTAGTTTTCAATACCCATATTAATTTTTGAGGAAAATATTTATTTAGGGATGGGATAGTGTAACACCCAATGCTTCCATGTTTCACATCCTTGTTAAATAATTCCATAGTCTGTGATGAACACAACACCGAGTTCAAGCACACCACGACCTATCAAACTAGCAGTTTAAAAAGTGGTTATGAATAGTATTAATCCCATATGGAAATTTATATATCACATATAATTTTAACATTCATATTATGTTTTTTTTACATAATATATAGACAAATTGAGTTTTTCATTCAAAAGAACTATTTTTTAAAAAAAATGCAGTTTTTACCTTTTAAGGGTGAACCCCATTTAAATCCAATATTGGACACTTTTATATATTATAATTGATGAAATTAAATTGATCTTTATAATAGGGATGTAAAAATTCAGTTTGGATAAATATTTTTACTTTTCTAATAACTTTTATATTGTGATTAATAGTGAAAAATACAAAATTTTAATAATAAACAACTTTTTAATGGAAATACATTATAGTGTTAAATTATAAATTTTAGTGGTTTTAAAATATAATTTGATTATATTTTTATTATTCAATATAATTTAGGTAATTCTAAGTAATTTCAAATTAAATTAGTATATAAACACAATCCAATATTTTTATAGTTTTTATGTCTTCAAAAACCGCATTCTTGTTTTGACAACAGTAATTAAATGAAAATTAATTTCTGCCTATCCTATGTTTTTTATTCAAAAAATAATGGATTCCAAATTTTGAATCAAAAGGTCCAAATTTTTTAAATAAGTTACATTTATTTTTTGACATTATGAATAGTAACTTTTGTAATTATTTTTATCTACCATGGTTAAATGCTAAATCAGGTTAATGAGGGTAAAAACAGTATTATAATAATATTAAACTACACTAAAATATTTATTAATTTTATTTAATGAGATATTTCTGACCATGGACACCCTTAAGATGATTTTATGACCCCATGGGACCACTTAGGTGTGATAATTATCTGTTATAAGAATTAATTTTAAGTAGAGATAATTATAACATAAACATGTATATTTTACTAAAACAATTTTAATATGGGGTTATATAACAAATATATTTGACTATATATAGTGATTAAGAATACACAAAATTTTCTTACATCATGGTATTTTATTTATAATTTTTAGACATTATATAAATATATTTATTTATGACACAATGATGATGTAGTGATGACCTTATTAATTAATGATTCAAATAAATGAATTTATTAAAATTAAAATAAATATAATTTAAAAATTTTATTCAATAAAATAATATTATGAATTAAATTATAATATTATGGATGATTTAATTCATTTTTTAAGAAATCATTTTTTATGACTTTAAAAATAATCAATTACTAAATAGTGTCAAAATTGGCATAAATGAGTTTTTAAAACAAATACTATTTAATTATATTATATAAAAATACAAAAAATATATGATTCAAACAAATTAATTATATAATGTTACAAATTTCATTAATTTTCCACTTGTGTTACTCTTGTATTTTTATAGTAACTAAATTAACCTTTTTTATAAAAATACAAGAAGACATAGTAAGAGTAGAACTGTTTAACTAAGGGTTAATCTCAAAAGATAAGGTTGATTTATTAAGTTAAACTTTTCAAAAAGAATCAGTATATGAGAATATTTATTCCCATAATAATCAAAGAATTGAAATAAATGACTTTTTTGTTATTAGAAACTTAATATATATTAATAATAAATTAATATTTCATGATTTTCCAAAAGTTCCCCTCACCTCTCTTATAAAAGGGTGCATCTCCTTCTCTTAAATTAACACCTCCAAATACTTCTATCTCATCCAATGCCTACCCATTTCCTCTCCAAAAATACCTCATAAAATTAGATGGGCTACAATTTGGGCCGAAATCCATCCTAAGGAGTCCGTTTGTGAAAATCAAAAGGAAACACCCGAAGAAGAGGTAATTCTTTTGTCAACCCTTTCAGTGTTCTTTTCTTCTTCTACTATCTCATCCAACGTTGTCTCCATATATAAATAATAAGTCTAGTATAATCCATAATAATAGATTTTATTATAATCCTCGTAAAAACATATTCTTTATTTTTATCTATCATTGGATTAACAATATAGCCATGCTTGCATACATACGTCTTAATATTTCCCCGATGTGGTGTAATTTGTTATTCAACACTATTCTGTTTTGTTGGGTATAATGATGGGTAAAATGGATATAAATAATGAATATAACATTTTAATGATTCTTTATTTTTAATATACCATCCAATTTCATATCATTTAACCATCATGGGATTGATATCATCGCTCATGTGTACGTACAGTTTACCGTCTCCGCGACGCGATGAGATTCATTCTCCACATTTACCATCCAAGAATGATTATAAAAAATATTTATTATTCATAATTATGAAATATATAACATAATAAGTCTTATTTAATGATATATATATGTGTGTGTGTGTGTGTGTCTGTACATATATGCCATTCACTTACATCCATTCAATATGATAAGAAAACGAAAACAATATTCATGCATATGTACAACATACCATCTCCATGAAGGGTCTATTCCAATTCATATATCTACCTATTATATATATTTATATTAGAAATATACAAGATATATAAATAAAATTATAAATATTGGAAGTATTTAAATCATTATCTATGTAAAATGATCAATAATAACAAGTCAGAACACGTTCGATAAACTAAACGATTATTACGCAAAATGTTACATTAACATGGAATTATTAATAAATGGGTCGTATAAAGTCATAAAATAATAATATATGATATCATAAATTCTATTATGATTCTGATATAATATAATAATATGTTTAAAATTATTATACAAGAGATTCAGAAACGTACGGGGAGTATATAACCAAAGGTAAGGGATAATTTCACAATATTATTATTATCTGAGATTGTTTGGGAATAAGTAATTACTGGGACATATTTATCATCCATAAACATATTTAATAATAATTTTTTCAAAATTATTCTTTTTATGTTTTTATATATGGTACCCTTTATCTTAAATATCATTTTCAATGTTTTGAATATTTATTCTTTAAAATCATTCTCATTAATGTCAATGTTTTCCAAAAAATTTATGGATTTTATTTACATGGACATGACTGTTTTAAAATTCTAAATACATTAAAAACTTTTAAAGAAGTATGGGACACTTTGATTCAAAAATAACATCTAAATATATTATTTTATAAATTTTTCAACATTTCATGTTTTTAAATTATAAAGGGTTATTTGTCTCAAAGAGATTCGAGGAATTTATTAAATTATATTCTTCCATGTCAACATGTGTTGTTATATTATATGCTTGTTTGTAGTTTACTTATTACGATTTAATATTCCATATTGGATTTGAAGATTTTGCGATATTTTTTGCTGTGGATGTGCTATTTTCTATACCATTCATGTTTTACGGTTAATGTATTGACATTTTGTATTCAAATTTTAATATTAATATTTATGTTTTATTTCAACCTTTTCATATAAGGAATGCATTGGACATAGTTGGTAATGGGTGGGGCCCGCTATAGCCCCTCAATGTATCATTAGGTCTGATGAGATAAACTAGTGTCATGGCACAAAGCCTTGATAGAATATTTGTGTATGTTCTTGGCATAAGGCCTTGACATAGTGGTTAAGAATTATAGCATTATGCATTCCCTCATTATGATATTAGTTATTGATTTTACATGTTTCTACTTGACTATTATTATATCCATGTAAATGTTAAAATTTAATTATTTGATATATTATTTTTATGTCATTCTGATGATAATGTTTTAAAATTCATGTGTTTTAGTTTTGTAAAATTTCTTAAATATTTATGCTTATTTGTGATTGATTCTGTTATATTTTTTATTCGTATTGAGCATCTGAGATCACCCATTTCTTATGTTTTATATTCCCAAGATTTGTAGAAGTTATTTATGATTGATATGTAGGGTTACACTATGTAACACCCCATGCTTCCACGGTATGTTTCCCTTTGAATAATTCAATAGATTGCATTGTACGCCACTTTAATATTCTAACACACCGCGACCAATCAAACTAGCCGTTATGAATTTTAATACCCATTTTTTGGAATTTAATAAATTTTATCATTCAAAATGGACTTCATTTTAGGATTCAGAATATCGAAATTAGTTTAGGGTGAATTTTTGGTATTTTTCTGAAAACTTTCAATTTTTTGATGAATAGTGAAAAACACTGAGTTATAGTTTAAAAACGAATATTTATTTAAATAATTATTTATTTTATATAGATTAATTTTAGGTAAATATATATATATAATACATATATAAGTTCAATGTAATTCATTGGTTTCAGTTTATAATAATTTTAGATATATAAAAATTTTATTGAACTTTTCACCGTCATTTACCCACCTCCTCGGAGATTTTACAAATTCACATAAAACATAATTTTACCACTTCTGTGAGTTAAATTTTGAAAATCTGAGAGACACGTTTAATATCAGGGAGTAAAATTTGGTTCAATATGATGGAAATAATTTTTGGTGAATAGTAACATTTTACTTTTATTTACTGCCGTAAAAAGTAAATATGACAATTAAGGATAAAAATGATATTATTATTATTACCCTAACACATGTCTTAATTCTGTTGTATAAGTATAATTGGACCCAAAAAAACCTTAGAAATAAAATATGAACCACTTTGGTCCACTTGGATTAGATTATGACATTTATTATTATCTAATTAAAAGAAGAGTTAAAAGAGTTAAAATCAAAGTTTAATAACCAAAACATTTTTAATATAGGGTTACACATAAGATACATTCGACTATAAATATTCATTATAAAGTTAAAAATATTTCCTAAATAATGGTATTTTATTTATTGTTTTTATACATTTAATAATTTAATTTATTAAATGACACAATGATGATGCGATAATTACCTAATTAATGAAATATTAAACTAATTGATACTATAAATATCCAAAAATATGTAATTTGAGACTTTTTATGAATTAAACTAATTTTCTAGGGTTATATGACATATTAGTGTTGGTTATATGAATTTTTTTTGAAATATTAATGCTGTTATGAATTTAGCCGAAACAAAATACCAAATAATGTCAAAATTGACATAAAAGAGTTTTTAAATCAGATATTATATTATTAATTGATATTTTTTTCCTAAAAATATAAGTATTGGAAAAAGGACATATATAATGATAGTTGTATCATTAATGAACCAATTTTGGTTCTCTTGGAAGTATATAGTATGTATATTAACCATATAATATAAAAATACAAAGAGACATGGTAAATGTCAAACTATTTAACTAAGAGTTAAATCTATATGTTAAGGTTAATATAGTGACCCAATCTTGTCTAAAACATATTGGTTGAGTGATTTTTGACCCATCCCCAACTTATCCTATAAAAATACACTTTGGAGCCATTAGAAACTGAAAATGATTTTATTATAAAATAATAATTTAGGTTTTTCCTAAGGTGCCCCTCACCCCTCTTATAAAAGGGCACTTTCCCTTCTCTCTAATTCACACCTTCAAAGCGTTTTAACTCAGCCAAACACTGCCCATATATCCTCTCAACTTCACTCACTTCATCTTAGAGACCTTCCATTAGTCACAAATCCAACTTAACAAGCCCTTTTGATCAAACCAAAATGAAGAACCTGAAGAAGAGATAATAATTTCACCACCCTCTTACAAGTTATTTCTTCTTCCACTTCTTCTTTCTTTGTTATTTCCTTCATAAAATAATAACTTCAGTATATTATATATACAAAGATGTTATTATAAATATGGAACATCCATATTCATTATTCTGTCCTTCCTTTTAAAGACATGTCACCGTACGTGTGTGCGTATGGATTACCGTCTCCATGTCGTGGTGTAATTGTTATTCAATACATTATAATAATGAGGTGTAATTCATGTATATAATATATATAACATGATAATTATTCTTTATATATGGAATACCATACAATTATATATTATTTTAATATCAAAATAATGATATTGTCGCTCGTACGTACGTACGGATTACCGTCTCCACAAACGCTATGAGATTCATTCCTCATCGTATCCATTCAAGTCTAATTTTCATTAGATGATTAAAAATAATGTTTAAAGACTTGGAATAATTATGTAAATGAATAATATACATCCCATCCATAACAAATATGACTCACATAACAAAGAATATAAAGTAAAATGAATCTGTTAACACCCAAAACGAAGATAATACTAAGATATTATTATCAAAGAAATGTTAAAAGATAATATATGATATCATATTAATGTATATCATTCTTGTATAATTCAATAAATATTATTTCACTATTATACCGGTGGTTATCCTACCCTTGACCAATGAAATTTACAAGGTAAAGGTTAATTCTACAATCTCTTGATTATCCGAGGTTGTTTATACGTAATTATCTACTGGGACCTCTTTATCATCCACATCCATGTTTCTTAAAAATCTATTTCAAAACATTTTTACTATTTACTAGAAAATGGTTTAATGTCATTTATACCCTTCTGTGTTTTGAAATGAATCTTTCCGTCATTTTCCAAACAAGGTACTTTTTTACCTTTTCGACAAATTTAAGGTAAGAATATTTTTTTAACTTATACGGCGGGTGCGGATATTTTCTGTCATTATAACATCATCAATGATTCCATTACAAGCTTATAAGAATATTTTAAAAGTAAATGTTTTCTTTGTAATTATGTGACTCTTAAATGATTTTAAAATAGAAAGAGATATTTATCTAAAAAGGGGTTTATTTCATCTATGTCAACATCCATTGATGGATTTTACGTTTATTTGAAGTTGATTTATTATGATACAAAACTTCCATATTGTATTGAATGTTTTTTGATATGTTTGACTATGGATGTGTTATTTTTATACCATTCCTTATTTATGGTTAAATTATTGACATTTCGTATTCTACATTTAATTCGAATATTTATGATATGTTTATATGAGGAATGTATTGGACTTAGTAAGTGACGGGTGGAGCCAGATATAGCTCCTCGATGAATCTGTAGGTCTTGTGAGACAACTAGATGTGTAATTGGATGTGGCCTTTCCCATTTTGATATATGGTTTTGGCTGAGTCCTAAATCATTTTTAGACATCTTGGACGAGGCCTTGACAAAATGTTTTAGAATGTCTGGAATTATACATTCCATCATTGTGAAAATAATATTGATGGTTCATGTGGTCATTAGACTAGTAGAATACCCATTATTATATTTTACTATGGTATTATTTACTCAGCTCATATTCCTATCATAAAATTATTCATGTTTATTATTGTTAAAGGCATGTGGTTTTAATTATTCACTATTCTTAGTATCTAGGTTATTTTCCACTGTATTTCTTACCCTTACTAATCATTTGATCTCACCCCTTTCATATGTTTCATTTTCCTCGGATATGAAGAAGTTAGTAATGAGTGACTTGTAGGAATTATCTAGGATCCTTGTATGTCTCCAATGCAATAAATTCATGTTTTATTTCATTTCATGTTGTAAAGATGAACTTATATATGAATTTTGTATCCAACAATACTAAACGGATCTGTCTTTCAAGACATGATTTCCTTGTGATCATGCCAATGTTATATAATAATTCACCGACTCTGGGTAACGGGGTCGAGGCATTATAGTTGGTATCAAAGGATGTTTAGTACAAAGCATTCAAACTATATATAGATAAACTCTAATTACATCACATAGCCCAAATATAGACATTGAGGATTTGTATAGAAGAACATCCCAGAATTTTGGTATTGTAGAGATTTTTTGAGTTTTCCATGAAATACACCCCTGCCTAGATACGAGTAGGTAGAGGAGGATCTGGAACAGATATACCTAGGTGTAAAACCTAAAATCACCGCTTTGAGCTAGACTCAAATGGGAACTGGTGCATGACAATGGAAATCATTGCACTCTTGGTTACGAAACTCCTGGGGGATATGATTAGGATAATTGTCATGTTCTTTACAAACCTTTATGAATGTTTTATGATTATATAACTCCTAAAAGAAAACATTTTTATTATTATGGATTATATCTATAAACTTTTCAATTTATGTTAAGTGTTTTACATGTTTGAAATTATGTATTTCTATTCATAAACTAATATAGATTATGTCATTGTTCAGAAATGGAACCTAGTGGAAGGAATGGAAACTGTATCAATGCACGCACTCCATGTAGGGATTTCCCTCCTACGTGAGATAATTATAGTTGAGTTGGTGATGCAAGTGGTGCTGATCAGCTTCTCACTATATAGGGACAACTCACTCAGTTTATGAATAATAACCTTACCCATATGGAGCACCCAGATCCGCAGCGTGGAGGATCAATGCTATATCTCTTCATTAGGAAACAACCACCGACATTCAATTAGAGTAAAAATCCATTATTGGATGATCAATGGATAAATTCCAGAGAAAAAATATTCCACGCTTTAGGAAGTAGCGAAATGGAAAAAGTTGTCAGGGCAGTTTACCGCCTCACTAGAGATGTTGATCAATGGTGGTCATTGATGCAAAACACGAATGATGATGAGGAAGTATAAAATATGTAATCGAGAGAGTTTATAGAAATTTTCTTAGAAAAATACTTTCTTCATGACCATCGAGCAGATATGCAAATACAGTTTTTGAGTCTGAGGCTAAAGGAGGATGAGAATGTCGCAAAGTATGAAGCTAACTTTACAAGGTTAGCGAGGCATGCATCGAATTATATATGTAACCCAAGAAGTAATATTGATCATTTCATTGATGGGTTAAAACCATTTATATGTTGTAACACCCCGAGCTTCCACGATACGCTTCTCTTTCAACAATGCCATAGCTTGCATTGTACGCAAGTTCGAGATTCTAAAGCACCGCGACCAATCGAAATAGCCATTATGAATAGTAATACCCACTTTTTGGAATTATATATATTTTATATTTCAAAAGGAACTTCATTTTTGGATTAGGAATATAGAAATTATCCTATGTTGAATTTTTGGTATTTTTCTAAGAACTTCCAATTTTTATGAATAGTAAAAAATACTTAAATACAACTTTTTTAATCAAAATAATTTATAGTAATAAATTATACTATTGAGTAGTTTTAGAGTATAATTAGAATATATTTTTACCATTTCATCCAATGGTGTTCATTAGAATTAATTTCACTTTGAAATTGGATATAAACAATTGTCAATCTTTTGATATATAATGTTTTGTAAAAACACGCTATTTGTTGTGACAGCGGGAATTTGATATAAAATTAATTAATGAAAATTATATGTTTGTAATTTTTTAAAATAGTCATCATTTATTAATTTGGAATATCTATTATTGCATAGGGTAAAATTTTGGCATTGTTCTGAAAAACATCAATTTTTTATGAATAGTGAAACCACTAAGTGGTAGTTAAAAAACTGATTTTTCATTTAAATGAATCATTACCACTTCTGTGATTTTATTTTCAAAAATCCGACATACATGGTTTTCATTAGGATGTAAAATGTGGTTCAATGGGATTAAAATAATTTTTTGGTGAGTAATAACTTTTTAGTTTAATTAATCACGATTAAAGTTAAGTAGTGAAAGTTATGGTAAAGATGATGTTATAATAATGTGAAATGACCTTGACACATATCCTACCCCTATTGGATTATTCATGTACAACCAAGACAATCAATGGGTCAACTTGGGGACCCCATGGAGCCACTTTGTTAGGAAAATGACATTAAAAACTTTTTTTTAATGTTAAAATAAAAATGTCACAAACATGAGTTGTTTTACTAAAACAATTTTTAAATGGGGTTATACAAGTAATTTTATTTACTATAAATATCAATTAGAAATATAAAAAGCTTTACTACATCATGATATTTTTTTTTATAATTTTTAGACATTATATAAATTAATTTTTTTATGAGACTATGATGATGCAGTGATTACCTCATTAATTAACGATTTAAATAAAATGAAAAGATAATGTAAATTCTAAGACTTACACTTGTAAAAACATATTGGATGAGTATATTTCGAACCCGTATCACCTTATCCTCTAAATATATCATTGAGGTACCTCTAAAATACTAAAAGCATTCCATAAAAATGTAATATTTCATGACTTTCCAAGAGTGACCCTCCTCCCCTCTTATAAAAGGCCCCCACCACTACCACCTTATTCACACCTTCCAAGCCATTTGGATCGTCCAACATCTTTCCAAATACTCTATAAACATCCCTATCTTACTCCTAGAAGCCTCAATTTGGGAAAAAATCTTCCCAAGGATGCTTTTGTCCCAAATCAAAAAGAGTTACCTGATTTTAAGGTAATGTCTTCTCTAATGTTGTTTTTTTTTATTTTGCTTCTCCAACCCCCTAAAATCTTTTTTTACTTTATTTTGTAACAAAAAAATTATCCTAAATATGCTTGGATGTTTTTATGAGATGTATTTTATTTAAAATTACACATAGCTTCGTCTAATCGTTAAAGAACATACTGTTTCTGTGGGTGGTTAATTACTGCCTCACGAAACGATGATTGTTCAATATTCTTTTAACACCTCTCATGGTGGCCATTATGATGAAACTATTTTTATATATGATATATATTATGTTTTTTTCCTTATTATTCTGTATTTTTCATTTATGTCATACCATTATGATTTCCATTATGGGTAAACGTGATAATTTCATTTTAGGAATTACGGACTACCGCCCCCTCAAAGTGATTTGAATCGTTAATGCCATATGTGGGATGTATAAAGGATAAAGTAAATGGTATTATACATTATATTAAATGGAATTATAGTATACCTTTATATAATTTCATTCCATTAAATACGAAATAGAAATTAAAGTAGCATTCATGCGTACGTACGGCTTACCGTCTCCATGAACGGTGCATTTCATTTCTTACCTCTAAATGTTATGTAATATTATAAATGCACGTATATACTGGATATATATGATATATATATGATATCTACATCATGAATATAATTCTGCATATAATGGATATTTCTCCACATGAACAACATGTAATTATAAGAAGTTTATTTTTGACTCAAGTACCTAAGATCGACAAAATGACCGTTATTAACTTAAATAATTACATAATGTTCATAACATTGTAATAAGTAATATAAAAGGAATAATGAACTTGAAAAAGGTTATTTAGCAAGTTTAAATTAACTCTAGTTTGTTATTCCGGAGGTTAAAGAACGATCGAGTCAAATCGGACATGAGGTAAGGGAACTTCTTAACCCAATTTCCATTCATTTGGTTAGTCTTCTACTTTGAAATTATGTCTTGATATTGTTATGTCCTATCATGAATTTGTACTTTATTTATGTGTACTTATATTGAATACACATAATAGATCTATTTTATTTAAAAAATGATCTTTTTAAGGGACTTCGTCTCAATCTTCATTCATTGAGGCATATTTTTTTTTATACACAAATTTCTTTTATATGGTGTAGAAACCCCTTTGACTTTTACTTTTATTAAAAAGGAATCTTTTTAAACGAAGAATTTTTACTAAACGAAAAAAGGAATTTTTTTCTTATGTATGCGGAGACAATGACTTCTCCGCCGCCATGACTATTATTTGAGTTTCAGCTTCCTCTATAATCCATAACATTTTTTAACGAAAAAATAAATATCATGTTTTACTTTTCTTTTATTTTGGTATTGAAAATGGTTTTGAAAGTGTTGTTATAATATCAATTTGTTGTATTGAAATCTTTTGATTGAAATGTGGAAATGTTATGTTTCCTTTATGAATGTTTTATGTGATACGATTATGTTATGGTTTATGATATGTTTAAACCTGTTCATATGAGGAATGCATTGGAATTAATAAGTGACAGGTGGAGCCCACTCTGGCTCCTCGATGCATCGGCAGATCTCATGAGAAAAAATAGTGTCTTGGCATGAGGCCTTGACAAAATCTTATTTGTGGTATTGGCATGAGGCCTTGGCTACGTGGTTATGATAGTCTGGCATTATGCATTCCATCATTATTAAAGTGGTTATTGATATTTCATTTGATTATCCGGCCAGTAGAATATCCATGTGAATAAGTAAATGGAATTATTTCATTTTACTTTTGACATATTATGTTGAAGTTCAAGTTTAAAAGGCTTTTGTTTTCGTTATAAATTTCCTTAAATTTTTATATTTAATTATGAAAGCTTCCGCTATATTGTTATCCTTACTGATCCTCTGAGCTCACCCCTTTCAATGTTTTAATATTTTCCAGGATGTGAAGAACTATTTTATGAATGACCTGCAGGGATAGTCAGAAGAGGATATGAGTGTAGACTATGGAGACTTTGTTATTGTATTTTTTAACTTTATGATGTAATGTAACATTTATAATTGTATCTATTGTTTCCAAGGATACTAAACTATTCAGTCTTTCGAGACTTGATCTTTTGTGATCATGCCAATGTTACGCAATAATGCACCGACTCCGAGTAACTGGGGTCGGGGCATTACAGTTGGTATCAGAGGCAGTTTAGTACTAAACGTGGAAGCTAGATTTAGAAAAAATCGGATTAGAGCACATAGCCATAAGATAGACTTTGAGGATTAGTATAGAAGAACTTCATATAATTTTTTTGTTGTAGCGATTTTGTGAGTTTTTTAAGCAATAAATCCATGTCTGGATATGAGCAGGTAGAGGCAGCTCTGGCACAGATGTACCTAGGGGTAAAACCCAAAAACACCGCTTTGAGCTAGACTCAAACGGGAACTAGTGCACGACAACAGGCCTTGTTGCACTCTTGGTTACGACACTTTCGGGGGATATGCTTAGGATAATTCTCATTTTCTTTACAAACCATTATAAAGAGTTTATGAGTATATACTTCCTCAACGGAAATTTTTATTATGATTATGGATTATATCCATAAATTTTTCAATTTATGTTATGTTATTTACAAGTATGGAATTATGTATTTTGATTCATAAACTAATCTAGTTTATGCAATTTTTTACAAATGGCGCCTAGTGGAAGGAATAAAAACCATATCAATGCATGCACTCCGTGTAGGGATTGCCCTCCTGCTCAATATAACTATTTGTAGAGATGGAGATACAACTGGTGCTGATCAACTTATTACCATACTGGGACAACACACTCAGGTTATGAATAATAACCTTACTCATATGGAGAACCCTGATCTGCAACATGGAGGATCAATGTTAGATAGTTTCATGAGGCAACAACCTCCAACATTTAATAGTGGTACAAATCCATTAGTATCTGGGCAATGGATAAACTCCTTAGAGAAAATATTCCACGCCTTGGGGAGTAGTGAAAGGGAAAAGGTTATCATGGAAATTTACCGCCTCACTGGAGATGCTGATCAATGGTGATCATTGATTCAAAATACAAAGGAATATGATGAAGTATTGAATATGTAATGGAGGGATTTCAAAGAGCTTTTCTTAGAAAAATACTTTCCTCATGACCATCGAGCAGATATGGAAAGGCAATTTCTGAGTTTGAGACAATAGGAGGATGATAATGTCGCAAAGTATGAGACAACTTTACAAGATTATCAAGACACAAAACAGATTATATACGTAACCCATGAAGTAATATTGATCGTTTCATTGATGGGTTAAAACCGTTTCTCCGTCGAGCTTTAGTATCAAAATATTTCTCAACGTTTGAAGATATTGTCCCATGTGCTATCAAGACAGAAAAGGAATTCTCTAAGTCTTATGACAACAAATTAAAGCAAGAGAAGAAGATAATGGTGAAGCAAGAGATAGATAAAGGGAAAAAGGGAAAGAAGGATCTTCCATTATGTGATAATTGTGGGAAGAATCACCCTGGTACTTGCCTAATGAAATGGGAGATTGTTATAAATGTGGAGAAAAGGGTCACAAATCTCATGATTGCAAGGGAAAGGAAGAGTCTATCAATGTTGAATTCTACAATTGTAGGGAAATGAGGAATTATTAAAATGAATGTCCTAAGCGTCAGGGAAACTTACCTCAGAAAAGGCCAAGGGATCAAGGACAATCTTATGATGTTACTACAGTTGAAGTGGAATAATTAATTTAGTGGTGCTTTTGGACTCAACGATTATATTATGGTTATAAGAATAATGTGATATATATAAGGATTATACTGTAGTACTTGTTGTTTTCATTAAGGTTTTAATATGATTATGGTAATCATATTTTTAGTATGTGACAATAAGAGAAACTTTACATTGTTTGGGGAGTCTGATGTTACAATTGATTTTGGAATTTAGAGACTTTTTAGAGAAAGTCTGGACAGAGGTATTTTGGATAACTATAAAGGTTGGAATGGATTAAGTTGAACCTTGGATAGTATTGTTTAAGGTTAAAACATTTCTGAAGATTATTTTTGGAATATTATAATACTATAGTTTTAGAAAAAGGACAACCTGCAGGTTGGGGGATAACCCATCGCATCGGACAATGCTGTTGGAATCAAACCCACAACCATAGTGAGACAAGCCTTTATTACCTACCAATAGCCTACAGGAAGTCCCTAGTTATTAAAAAATAGTTTTTCATAATCTAAATGGTATGTGTTAATATTTATAACCTTATACAATTAGGATAAATAGAATATTTTGGAGTTCTGTTACCATTTGGAGTGAAAGATGGGATGTGGTAAAAATTTATTAAATAATGAAAGTATACATGACAAGTAAGTATATTTCCTTACATTCTTAGTAAATCTATTAAATAAATTCATCAACTTTATGAAAGGTAACTTAAAACAAAAATGTTGTCGTTTAACTTTACCAACTGGGGATTCAATGACCGTTTAACCAATCACATGTTTGTGATTTTCTTGTGGTTAACATTCTCCTAATCCTGTTTTCTACAACTCTCCATTAGACCTTGATGGTTTTTTTTTTCCTCCATATCTATATTTTTATATAATCCTACTATGGGATATCTCGGGTGACCTTTGTACCTCTCTTTATTTCTTTTAATGTCATATTTTTATTAACCCTATTTCTGATGTGGATTTTCCAGAAAGGTATTTTCTATTTTTAATCTATTATTTTAAAAGAAAAATTTCAAATAGCGAGGACGCAATTTATTGAAGGACGGGAGAATTTAACACCTTGAGCTTCCATGATACGCTTCTCTTTAAATAATGCAATTGCTTGCATTGTACGCAAGTTCAAAATTCTAACGCACCGCGACCAATCAAAATAGCCATTATGAATAGTAATACCCACTTTTTGAAATTATATATATTTTATATTTCAAAATGAATTTCATTTTCAGATTCAGAATATAGAAATCAGCCTATGTTTAATTTTTGGTATTTTTCCGAGAACTTCCAAATTTTTATGAATAGTGAAAAATACTTAAAAACAACTTTATTAATCAATATAAATTATAGTGATAAATTATACTATTTTTTTGTTTTAGAGTATAATTAGAATATATTTTTACCATTTCATCCAATGGTGTTCATTAGAATTAATTTCACTATGAAATTGGATATAAACAATTGTCAATCTTTTGATATATAATATTTCTTAAAAAAACGCTATTTGTTGTGACAACGGGAATTAGTTATATAATTAATTAATGAAAATTATATTTTTGTAATTTTGTAAAATAGACATCATTTTTGAATTTGGAATATCAATTATAGCTTAGGGTGAAATTTTTCCATTGTTCTGAAAAACTTCAATTTTTGATGAATAGTGAAACCACTAAGTGGTAGTTAAAAAACTGATTTTTCATTTAAATGAAACATTACCACTTCTGTGATTTGATTTTCAAAAATCAGACATACATGGTTTTCATTAGGATGTAAAATGTGGTTCAATGGGATTAAAATAATTTTTTGGTGATTAGTAACTTTTATGTTTAATTAATCACGATTAAAGGTAATTAGTGAAATTTAAGGTAAAGATAATGTTATAATAATATGAAATGGCCTTGAAACATGTCCTACCCCTATTGGATGAGTCCTTTACGACCAATAAAATCCATGGGTCAACTTGGGGACCCCATGGAGCCACTTTTTTAGGAAAATGACATTAAAAACATTTTATTTAATGTTAAAATAAAAATTTCACAAGAATGAGTTGTTTTACTAAAACAATTTTTAAGTGGGGTTATACAAGTCATATTTTTGACTATAAATATTCATTAGAAAGATAAACATATTTACTACATCATGATATTTGTTTTATAATTTTTATACATTATATAAATTAAATTTTTTATGACACCATGATGATGCAATGATTACCTCATTAGTTAACGATTTAAATAAAATAAAAAGATAATGTAAAATATAAGACTTAAACTTGTCAAAAACCTATTTGATGAGTAGATTTTAAACCCTTATAACCTTATCCTCAGAATATATCATTGTGGGACCTCAAAAATCCTAAAATCATTTCATAATAATGTAATATTTCATGACTTTCCAAGAGTGCCCCTCCTCTCCTCTTATAAAAGGCCCCACCACTACCACCTTATTCACAACTTCCAAGCCATTTGGCTCAGAAAAACTCTTCCCAAATACTCTCTAAAAATACATATCTTACTCCTAGAAGCATCAATCTCGGCAGAAGCCTTCCCAAGGAATACTTTTTCTAAAATCAAAAAGAGGTACCTGATTTTATGGTAATGTTTTCTCTAATTTTGTTTTGTTTTTTTTGCTTCTCCAACACCCTAAAATCTTTTTATTACATTATTTTGTAACAACACCAGTATTATTAATATACTTGGATTTATTTATGAGAATTATTTTATTTACACTTACACACACCTTCTTCTAATGGTTAAAGAACATACTATTTTTGTGGGTGGCGAATTACTGCCTCACGAAACGATGATTGTTCAATATTCTTTTAACACCTCTCATGGTGGCCATTATGATGAAACTATTTTTATATATGATATATATTATGTTTTTAATTTCCTTATGATTTTTTATTTTTCATTTATGTCATACCTTTATGATTTCCATTATGGGTAATCGTGATAATTTTATTTTAGGAAGTGCGGACTATCGCCCCATCAAAGTGATTTGAATCATTAATGCCATATGTGGGATGTATAAAGGATGGAGTAAATGGTATTATACATTATATTATACTGGAATTTTAGTATACCTTTATGTAATTTCATTCCATTAAATACAAAATAGAAATGAAAGTAGTGTTCATGCGTACGTACGTCTTACCGTCTCCATGAACGGTGCATTTCATTTCCTATCTCTAAATTTTATGTAACATCATATATTCATGTATATACTGGATATATATGATATATATGATATCTACATCATGAATATAATTCTGGATATAATGGATATTTCTCCACATGAACAACTTGTAATTATAAGAAGTTTATTTTTGACTCAAGTACCTAAGATCGACAAAATGACTGTTATTAACTTAAATAATTAGATAATTTTCATAAAATTGTAATAAGTAATATAAAAAGAATAATGAACTTGAAAAAGGTTCTCAATCAAGTATAAATTAACTCTAGTTTATTATTCATGAGGTTAAATATTGATCGGGTCAAATCGGACATGAGGTAAGGGAACTTCTTAACCCAATTTCTGTTCTTTGGGTTAATCTCCTACTTTCAAATTATGTCATGATATTATTATGTCCTATCTTGTATTTGAAATTTGTTATGTGTACTTATAGTGAATACACATAATATATCTATTTTATTTAAAAAATGATCTTTGTAAGGGACTTCGTCTCAATCTTCATTCATTAAGGGATATTTTGTTTTATACACAAATTTCTTTTATATGGTGTATAAACCCCTTTGACTTTTACTTTTATTCGAAAGGAATCTTTTTATACGAAGCATTTTTACTAAACGAAAAAAGGAATGTTTTTCTTACATATGCTGCAACATCGACTTCTCCACCGTTGTGACTATTATTTGAGTTTCGGCATCCTTTATAAGCCATATCTTTTTTTTAAAAGAAAAATAAATACCATGTTTTAATTTTCTTTTATTTTGATATTGAAAATGGTTTTGAAAGTGCTTTTATTTTACCATTGTGTTGTACTGATATCTTGTAATTGAAATGTGGTAAAGTTATGTTTCCTTTATGCATGTTTTATGTGATACGATTATGTTGTGGTTTAGGATATGTTTAAACATGTTCATATGAGGAATGAATTGGACTTAATAAGTGACAGGTGGAGCCCGCTATAGCTCATCGATGCATCGGCAGGTCTCATGAGACAAAATAGTGTCTTCGCATGAGGCTTTGACAAAATCTTATTTGTGCTCTTGGCACGAGGCCTGGGCTATGTGGTTATGATAGTCTGGAATTAGGAATTCCATCATTATGAAAGTGGTTATTGATATTGCATGTGATTATTCGACCAGTAGAATATCCAGGTGAATAAGTAAATGGCATTATATCATTTTACTTTTTCCATATTATGTTGAAGTTCAAGTTTAAAAGGATTTTGTTTTAGTTATACATTGCCTTAAATGTTTATATTTATTTATGAAAGCTTCTTCTATATTGTTATCCTTACTGACCATCTGAGCTCACCCCTTTCAATGTTTTAATATTTTCCAGGATGTGAAGAAATATTTTATGAATGACCTGTAGGGATAGTCAGAGGAGGCTACGAGTGTGGACTATGGAGACTTTGTTATTGTAGTTTTTCACTTTATTATGTAATGTAACATTTATGAATTTATCTAGTGTTTCCAAGGCTACTAAACTAATCGATATTTCGAGACTTGATCTTTTGTGATCATGCCAATGTTACGCAATAATGCACCGACTCCGGGTAACTGGGGTCGGGGCGTTACATATGTCGATCATTGGTATCAAAATCATTCTCATCATATGATGATATTGTCTCGTGTTCTATCAAGGCAAAAATGTAATTCTCTATGTCTTATGACTTTAAATAAAAGTAAGAGATGAAAAGATCTACTCAACACTCTAGGAAAGGAAATAAGAAAACAAGGGAGGAGGGATGAATTGAATTTCCACCATGTGATAATTGCAGAAGGAAGAACCCTGGTGCATGTTTAAAAGGGAAAGGATTATTTTTCAAATGTGGATAGAAAGACCCTATTACTGGTGATTGTAAGGGAAAGAAAGACGCTACCAATGTTAAATGCAACAATTGTATGGAGATGGGGAATTATGAAAATGAATGTCTTATGAGTTAGGGAAAATAACCTCAAAAAATTTCCAAGGGATCGAGGCCAAGCTTATGATATCACAACTGTAGAGGTTGAAGATTCGAAAGATATAGTGGTAGGTAATTTAATGGTTTCCTCAAGTTTAGAAAATGCATTATTTGATTTGGGATCTTTACATTGTTTCATATCTTCCCAGTTTTCTAAAAAAATTAGATATTTCCAATTTGATTTAACAAAGGATTTGTCTGTCAAAACTCTTAAGGGAAGTATCATTGCTAAAATGTTCGGTGAATTAGTTCCTATTAGGGAATATAAATGTTTTTTATTTTCTGATCTCATCGTCATACCACTGATAGAATATGATATAATCCTCGGTGTGGAATGTATTTTTATCCATGATGCAAAAATTTATTGTAAGAAGAAGGAGGTTAATATTTTTTTTGACGATTATAAAGAGAACCTTATCTTTAGAGAAAAATCATCACCACCAAATTCTTATCTAGATCCACCCCTAGTATCTCAACTAAATTCAATTATTGGGGAGGAAGAGAATGAAATGACTGTGGGTGAGGAAAAGGATGTTCAAATTGAGGATGTACATATTGTGAGAGAATATGAGGATGGGTTTCCAGAAGAGTTACCTGGAAATCCTCCAGAACGAGAAATTGAGTTTTCCATTGATTTAATTCCTTGTTCAAGTCCTATATCAAAGACCCCATATAGAATGGCCATTGAGTAATAAGGGATTTATTCGCCCTAGTGTTTTTCCAGGGGGAGCCCCTATCCTTTTTGTGAAGAAGAATGATTGATCTATGAGGTTGTGCATTCACTACTTGGAGATCAATGCTATTACAATAAAGAACATGTATCCCCTACCTCACATTGATGATTTATTCTACCAACTTCATTTAGCTCAATAATTTTCAAAGATTGACCTTTGAAATGGATATCATCAGTTTTGTGTAATGAAGGATGACATTCCAAAGAAAGTATTTTGAACTGGGTACGAGCATTATGAGTTTACTATAATTCTTTTTGGATTGACTAATGCACCCTCTATATTCAGGGATCTAATGAATAGGGTTTTCAAGGAATATCTCGATGATTTTGTGGTGGTATTTATTGATGATATCTTGGTATACATAAAAATTTACTATGATCATGAAAATCACATGCGCATTATCCTGAAGAATCTTGGAAGACATGATTTATATGGGTAGTTTAGAAAGTGAGAATTTTGGCTTAAGGAGATTTCTTTTCTCTGCCATATTGTCGCCAGGGATGGAATCTCTGTCGATCCATCTAATACCAAGGCAATCAAAGAATGGCTAGCACCAGCGAGTATAACTTAGTTACACAGTTTTATTGGTTTAGCCGGTTATTATCGGTGTTTCATCTAGAATTTTTCTCGGTTGGCTAACCCATTAACCAAGCTCACACTTAAAGGGGTTAAATTTGTTTGGACAAAAGAGTGTGAATATTGTTTTGAATAACTGAATAGAATATTAGTCAATGCCCTTATTTTGACACTACCACTGGGGAATGATGGGTTTGTTATTTATAGTGATGCATAGAAGAAAGGAATTGGTTGTGTCCTTATGAAGAATGATAGAGTTATTGCCTATGCATCATGAAATTTGAGAATTCATGAGAAAAACTATCCTACTCATGATCTTGAGTTAGCAGCTGTAATATTTTCTTTGAAAATTTAGAGACACTATCTCTATGGTGAAGAATGTGAGATATATACCGATCACAATAGTATGAAATATATTTTCTCACAAAAAGAACTCAATGTGAAGAAAATGAGATGTCTTGAACTACTCAAAGAATATGACTGCACTATACACTACCACCTGGGGAAGGAAAATAAGGTGGTAGATGCTTTGAGTAGAAAGGATCATGGAGTTTTGAACAAGATGAGAATTGAAAAAGATCATATATATATATATATATGGATCTAGTAAAGATTGATATGGGAATCACCATGGAAGGTGAAACATCAATACTTTTTCAAATGGATTCCAAACAATCTTTACTAGAAAGAATAAAGAGTTCTCATACCAGTGATAAAGATTTTCAAAAGAAGATTAAAGCTATGAATGATGGGATATTGAGTGAATTTTTGTATGAAGATGGAATTTTGAAATTTGGGAAGAGACTTTGTGTTCCTAATATACCTGATCTAAAAAGGTAATTGTTAGATGATGGTCACAGCTCCAATTTCTCTGTACACCATAAGAGCACCAAAATGTATAGAGATTTGAAGGAACATTTTTGGTGCGAAAACATGAAATGGGAGATTGCTGATTTTGTGTCCAGATATATGGCTTTTCAACATGATAAAGCTATAAGGCAATAGACTGAAGGAGTCTTGAAACCTATTCCCATACCTGGGTGGATATGGGATAATATTACGATTGACTTTGTCATGGGCCTACCAAATACTCCTAGAAAGAACGATGCAATATGGGTCATTGTTGATCGTCTTACCAAGTCAGCACATTTTCTTGCCATAAGAGAAGATTTACCACTTGAACGATTGGGAATACTATATATTAATGAAGTTGTTAGACTTCATGGGGTACCCCTATCAACTGTTTCTGATCATGATCCACATTTTACATCAAGATTCTGAGTCTTCAGAAAGCCCTGGATACTGAACTTCATTTGAGCACTGCCTACCCCCCCCCCCCACACTAAACTGATAGGCTATCAGAACTGACTATTAAAATCTTATAAGACATGTTGAGATCATGCTCACTTGAATTTCAAGGTATGTGGGTTCAATATTTACCTCTGGTAGAATTTTCGTATAACAATAGATTTCATTCAAGTATTCGTATGGCACCGTAAGAAGTGTTATATGGAAAAAGATGTCACACACCAACCTGTTGGGATGATGTTGATGAAAGAAAACTCGTAGGCCCAGAACTGGTGGAGGAAATGATGTAAAAGGTGAAGGTAATCTAAAACCACATCAAAGCATCTCAATGTAGGTAGAAGAGATATGCTGATAACCGAAGGAAGGATTTGGAATTTCAGGTAGAGGAACATGTTTTATTGAAGGTATCTCCTTGAAAGGGTGTTATACATTTTGGTTAGAAGGGTAAATTTAGTCTCTGGTACATCGGATATTTTGAAATTATAGAATGAATTGGGGTTGTAGCTTACCGTTAGGAAATGTTGCTAAGTCTCTCCAAAGTCCACGATGTGTTCCACGTATCACTGTTGAGAAAATGCATGCCTGACCCGACGCATGTTCTCACCTATGAGGAATTAGAACTGGAACCTGATATGTCTTATTGTAAAGAACATGTCATGATTCTTGATACAAGAGAACAAATGCTGAGAAACTGGATGACTCGTCTTGTAAAAGTTCTATGGAGAAAACTATAAGATGAAAGAGGCAACGTGGGAACCCGAGGAACTTATGATGTAGAACCACCTGATACTTTTCATGCGGTAGTATTCTAGAAATTTCGAGGACAAAATTATTTTAAGGAGGGGAGAATGTAACACCCCAAGCTTCCACGGTACGTTTCCCTTTGAATAATGAAAAAGTTTGCATTGTACGCAACTTCGATATTCTAACATAACATGACCAATCAAACTAGCCCTGATGAATAGTAATACCCCCTTTTTGAAATTTTATAAATTTTATCTTTCAAAATGGACTACATTTTTGGATTCAGAATATCAAAAAAAAATTAGAGTGAATTTTTGGTATTTTTATGTAAACATTGAATTTTTGAGGAATAGTAAAAAACACTAAGTTATAGTTTAAAACCAAATTCTTATTTAAATAATTATTTATTTTATTTAAAATTATTTTTGGTCAAAATAAATACATAATACCTATATATGTTCAATTTAATTAATTGGATTCATTTTATAATAATTTTAGATATATAAAAATCTTATTAAACTTTTCACCGTCTTTTACCCACCTCCTATGAGATTTTTCAAATTCACATAAAACATAATTTAACCACTTTTTTGAGTTGAATTTCAAAAATCCAAGAGACAAGGTTAATATCAAGGAGTAAAATTTGGTTCAATAAGATGAAAATAATTTTTGGTTAATAGTAACTTTTTACTTTTATTTACCACGGTTAAAAGTAAATATGGTAATTAAGGGTAAAAATGATTTCATTATTACCCTAACATGTGTCCTAATTCTATTGGATAAGTATTATTCGACAAAAAACAATCATAGGAATAAAATATGAACCACTTTGTTCCACTTGGATTAGATTAGGACATTGATTATTATTTATTTCAAAGAAGAGTTAAAAGAGTTAAAATCATAATTAAAAAAATAAAACATTTTTAATATAGGGATAAACATAAAATAAATTTGACTATAAATATTAATTATAAAGATAAAAATATTTACTACATAATGGTATTTTATATATATTTTTTAGACATTAAATTTTTTAATTTATTAAATGACACAATGATGATGCAGTAATTACATTATTAATGAAATATTAAACTACTTGATACTATAAATATCCAAATAAATTTAATTTGAGACTTTTTATGAATTACACTAATTTTATCGGTTAATATGACATATTAGGGATGGTTAGATGAATTTTTTCTAAGTAATAATTCTGTTATGAATTTAGAAAAAACAAAATATCAAATAGTGTCAAAATTGACATAAAAGAGTTTTTAAATCAAATATTATATTATTAATTGATATTTTATCCCTAAAAGTATAAGGTTCTTCCAAAGGACTTATATAATGATAGGTGTATCATTAATTAACCACTTGTGGTTCTCTTGTAAGTATATAGTATGTTTATTAACCATATAATATAAAAATACAAAGAGACATGGTAAATGTCAAACTATTCAACTAAGAGTTAAATCTAAAAGATAAGGTTAATATAGTTACCCAAACCTATATAAAACCTATTGGTTGAGTGGTTTTCAACCCATACCCATCTTATCCTTTAAAAAATCCACTTTTGAGCCAATAGAAACTGAAAATGGTTTTATTATAAAATAATATTTCACGTTTTTACAAAGGTTCCTCTCAACCCTCTTATAAAAGGGCACTTCCTCTTCTCTCTAATTGACAGCTTCAAAGCCTTTTTGCTCGGCCAAACCCTTCCCAAATAACCTCTCAACTTCTCTAACTTTATTCTAGAGGCTTTCATTTATTCAGAAAGCCAACTTAAGGAGCCCTTTTGATCAAATCAAAAGAAAGAACCCGAATAAGAGGTAATAATTTCACCACCCTCTATCATGTAATTTTTCTTCTTCCACTTCTTCTTTCTTTGTTATTTACATCCTAAAATAATAACTCCAGTATCTTCTATATACTTATATGTTATTATAAATATGGTACAACCATATTCATTATTCTATCCATCCTTTGAATGACATGTCATCATACGTGCGTACGTACGGATTACCGTCTCCACGTCGTGGTGTAATTTTTATTCAATACATTATTATTTGGATGGGTATAATAATGATTTGAAATTAATGTAAATAATAAATATAAAATGATAGTGATTTTTTATATATGATATACCATCCAATTATATATTATTTTAATATCAAAAGAATTATATTTTCGCTCGTGCGTACGTACGGATTACCGTCTCCACGAACACGATGAGATTTATTCCACATCATTTCCATTCAAGACTAATTTTTATTAGATGATTAAAAATCATGTTTATTGACTTGATATCATTCTGGATGTTAATAAGATACATCTCATCAATAAGAAATATGACTCACATAATAATGAATTTAAAGGAAAACGAATCTGTTAACACCTAAAAACAAAGATAATACCAAGATATTATTATCAAAACAATGTTAAAAGATCATTTATGATAACATATTAATGTATATGGTTTTTTTATAATTTAATAAAAGTTATTTCACCATTATACAGGAGGTTAACCTACCCTCAAACAAGAAAAATTACAAGTTAAGGGTTAATTCTACAATCTCTTCATTATCTGAGGTTGTTTATACGTAATTATCTACTAGGACCTCTTTATCATCCACATCCATGTTTCTTAAAAATGTATTTCAAAACATTTTTACTATTTACTAAAAAAATGGGTTAAAGTCATTTATAACCTTACGTGTTTTGAATGTAATCTTTCTGCTATTTTCCAAAAAAATTACTTTTTAACCTTTTCGAAAAATTTAAGGTAAGAATTTTTTTAACATATACAGCAGCTGCCACTATTTTCCACTGTTATAACATTATCAAAGCTTCCCTTAAAAGCTTATAAGAATAGTTTCAAAATAATTTTTTTCTTTATAATTATGTGACTCTTAAATGATTTCAAAATAAAACGAGATATTTCTCTAAAAAGGGTTTTGATTTCATCTATGTTAACATCCTTTGATGGATTTTTAGTTTATTTAATGTTGATATATTATGAAACAAAACATCCATATTATATTGAAGGTTTTGTGATATGTTTTACTGTGGATGTTCTATTTTTATACCATTAATGGTTTGTGGTTAAAGTATTGATATTTCGTATGCTAGTTTTAATACGAATTTTTATGATATATTTAAACCATTTCATATGAGGAATGTATTGGGCTTAGTAAGTGACGGGTGGAGCCCGCTATAGCTCCTCGATGCATCGATAGGTCTTATGAGACAACTATATGTGGAATTGGCCGAGGCCTTTCAAAATTTGATATATGGTTTTGGCCAAGGACATAATAATTTTTATATGTCTTGGATGAGGCCTTGATAAAATGTTTCAGAATGTCCAGGGTTATAAATTACCTCATTATGATAATAATATTGATGGTTTACGTGGTCGTTTGACTAGTAGAATACCCATGATTATGTATTATTATGGCATTATTTACTGATCTCATATTACTGCTATTAAATTATTCATGTTTATTATTAGTAAAGGCTTGTGGTTTCAATTATTCATCATGCTTAATATTTATGTTATTTTCCACTGTATTTCTTAACCTTACTGAGCATTTGAGCTCACCCCTTTTATATGTTTAATTTTCCAAGGATATGAAGAAGTAATTTATGAGTTACTTTCAGGCATTATCCAGGAGTTTTGGATATTTTTAATGGAATAAATTCATGTAGTATTTCTTTTCAATTTGAAAAGTTGAACTTATGTATGAATTTTGTTTCTAATAATACTAAACTGATCAATCTTTCAAGATATGATTTCCTTTTGAACATGCTAATGTTATGTAATAATGCACCGACTTTGGGTAACTGGGTTCAGGGCGTTACAGTTGGTATCAGAGGAAGTTTAGTAAAAACCTTGAAAACTAGATTTTGATAAACTCTAATTAGAGCACATATCCCTAAGATAGACTTTTAGGATTAGTATAGAAGAACTTCCTAGAATTTTGTTATTGTAGAGATTTTGTGAGTTTTCCAAGCAATACATCCCAGTCTGGATATGAGCAGGTAGAGGCAGCTCTGACACAGATGTATCTAGGGGTAAAACCCAAAAACACCACTTTGAGCTACACTTGAATGGGAACCGGTGCACGATGATAGACCTTGCTGCACTCTTGATTACAACACTCCTGGGGGATATGCTTAGGATAATTCTCATTTTCATTACAAACCATTATGAAGGGTTTATGAGTATATACTTCCTCAAAAACAATTCGTGATTATATACTATATCCATAAACTTTTCAATTTATGTTAAGTGTTTTACATGTTCGGAATTAAGTATTTTGATTCGTAAACTAATCTAGTTTATGTCATTGTTTGGAAATGGCGCCTGGTGGAAGGAATGGAAACCGTATAAATGCACGCACTCCATGTTGGGATTTTCCTCCTACTCAATTTAATTATAGTAGAGCTAGTGATCCAACTGGTACTGATCAACTTCTTACTACACTGGGATAACTCACTCAGGTTATGAATAATAACCTTACCCGTATGGAGCACCCAGATCCACAGCGTGGAGGATCAATGCTAGATCGCTTCATGAGGCAACAACCATGGACTTTCAATGGGAGTACACATCCATTAGTGGCTGAGAAATGGATAAATTTATTAGAGAATATGTTCCACGCTTTGGGGAGTAGAGGAAGGGAAAAATATGTCCCGACAGTTTACAGCCTCACTAGAGATGTTGATCAATGGTTTTCATTGATTCAAAACACAAATCATGACGAGGAGGAATCAAATATGGAATGGAGGGAGTTTAAAGAAATTTTCTTAGAAAAATACTTTCCTCTTGACCAACGAGCAGATATGGAAAGAAAATTTCTGAGTCTGAGGCAAAAGGAGGATTAGAATGTCGCAAAGTATGATGCTAACATTACAAGGATAGCGAGGCATACAACAGATTATATATATAACCCAAGAAGTATGTTTTTTCATTTCATTGATTGGTTGAAACCATTTCTCCGTCGAGCATTAGTATCACAATCCTTCTCATCATACGAAGATATTGCCTCATGTGCTATCAAGATAGAAAATAAATTCTCTAATTCTTATGACATTAAATCAAATCAAGAGAAGAAAAGATCTTCTGAACACTCTGCGAAAGGAAATAAGGAAACAAGGAAGAAGGGAATAATCGAATTTCCACCCTGTGATAATTTCAGAAGGCAGCACCCTGGTGCCTTTCTAAAAGGAAAAGGAGTATGCTAAAAATGTGGATAGAAAGTTCATATAGCTATTTATTGTAAGGGAAATAAAGACTCTACGAATGTTCAATTCTACAATTTCAGGGATATGGGACATTATGCAAACAAATATCCTAAGCGTCAGGGAAACATACCTCAGAAAAGGCCAAGGGATCAAGGCCAAGCTTATGCGATCACTGCTGCTGAGGTTGAAGCTCTGAAAGACATAGTGAAATGTAATTTAATGGTTTCCTAATGTTTAGAAAATGCATTATTTGATTCTAGATCATCGCATTTTTTCATATCTTCCAAGTTTGCTAAGAAAATGAAATATTTCGAATTTTATTTAACAAGGGAGTTTTCAGTCAAAAATCTTAAGGGAAGTATCATTGCTACAAAGTTCTGTGAATCAATTCCAATTATGAAATATAAATGTTCTTTATCTGCTGATCTCATAATCATATGCATGATATAATTTGATATAATCCTTGGTATGTATTGGATTTCAAACCATGATGCAAAATTTTATTGTATGAATAAGAAGGTTACAATTTTTGATGACGATGATAAAAAGCACCTTATCATTAGAGTATAATCATCACCACCCAATTCTTATCTAGATCCACCCCTAGTAGCTCATCTAAATTAAATTATTGGTGAGGAAGAAAATTAAATGACTGTGGGTGAGGAAAGGAATGTTCAAATAGAGGATGTAACTATTGTGAGAGAATATGTTGTTGTGTTTCCAGAAGATTTACCTGGACATCTTCTAGAATGAGAAATTGAGATTTCCATTGATTTAGTTCCTGGTTCAAGGCCCATATCGAAGACCCCTTATAGAATGGACATTTTCGAATTAGTGGAACTAAAGAAACAACTAGTGTAATTGAGTAATAAGGGATTTATTCACCCTAGAAATTCTCCATGGGGAACCCCTTTCCTTTTTGTGAAGAAGAAAGATTGATCTATGAGGTTGTAAATTGACTACAGGGAGATCAATGCTATAACAATAAAGAACAAGTATCCCCTACCTCGCATTGATGATTTATTTGACCAACTTCATGGAGATAAATAATTTTCAAAGATTGACCTTCGATCTGGATATCATCAGTTGTGTGTGAATAAGTATGACATTCTGAAGACAGCATTTCGAACCAGGTACTGGCATTACGAGTTTATAGTAATGACTTTTGGATTGACTAATGCCCCCTCTATATTCATGGATCTAATGAATAGTGTTTTCAAGGAATATGTAGATGATTTGTGGTGGTATTTATTGATTATATATTTGTATACTTAAAAAGCTTCTAACATCATAAAAATCACTTACATATTATACTGAAGACTCCTAGAAGACATGAATTATATGGGATGTTTAGAAAGTGTGAATTATGGCTTCAGGGGAATTCTTTTATTTTCTATATTGTCTCCAAGGATGGAATCTCTGTCATTCCTTCTAAGACAAAGGCAATCCAAGAATTTCCATCATAGACAAGTATATCTAAGGTACACTGTTTTATTGGATTAGCTAGTTATTATGGGTGTTTCGTCTCGCATTTTTCCCGGTTGGCTAACCCATTAACCAAGTTTACAAGTAAAGGGTTTAAATTTGTTTGGACTAAATAGTGTGAAGAATATTTTAAATAATTGAATAGAAGATTAGTCAATACCACTATTTTGAATCTATCATCAGGGAATGATGGGTTTTTTATTTATAGTGATTCATCGAAGAAAGGACTTGGTTGTATCCTTATACAGAATGATAGATTTATTTCCTATGCATCACGATAAATGAAAATTCATGAGAAAAATTGTCCAACTTATGATCTTGAGTTAGCAGCTGTAATCTTTTCTTTGAATATTTTGAGACACTATCTCTATGGTGAAAAATGTGAGATATATACTGATCACATGAGTTTGAAGTATATTTTCTCACAAAAAAACTCAACATGAGGCAAAAGAGATTGTTTGAACTAATCAAGGATTATGATTGCACTATACACTACCACCTGGGGAAGGAAAATAAGGTGGAAGATGCTTTCAGTAGAAAAAATCATGGAGTTTTGAATAATATGAGAGTTAAAAAGGATCCTATATATATATATCTAGTAAAGATGGACATGGGAATCACCATGGAAGGTGAAACATCAATAATTTTTCAAATGGTTGCCAAAGAATCTTTAATAGAAAGGATAAAGTGTTCTCAAACTGGTGATGAAGAGTTTCAAAAGAATATTAAAGCTGTAAATGATGGGAGATTGAGTGACATTGTGTATGAAGATGGAATTTTGAAATTTGGGAAGAGGCATTGGGTTCCTGATATACCTGATCTAAAAAGGCAATTGTTAGATGATTCTCATAGCTCTAATTTCTCTATACACCCTGGGAGAACCAAAATATATAGAGATTTTAAGGAACATTTTTTTTGGGACAACATAAAGAGGGAGATTGCTGATTTTGTGTTAAGATGTATGGTTTTTCAATAAGTGAAAGCTGTTAGGCAATAGCCTGGATGAGTCTTGCAACCTATTCCCATAACTGAGTGGAAATGGGATAATATTACAATGTACTTTGTCATGGGACTATCAAATACTACTAGAAGGAACGATGCAATACGGGTCATTGTTGATCGTCTTACCAAGTCATCACATTTTCTTTCCATAAAAGAAGATTTACTACTTGAACGATTGGCAAGAATATATATTAATGAAGATTTTAGACTTCATGGAGTACTGCTATCAAGTGTTTATAATCGTGATCCACGTTTTACATCAAGATTCTGGAAAAGTCTTCAGAAAGCCCTAGAAACTGAACTATGTTTGAGCACTGCTTACCATCCCCAAACTTATGGACTATCAGAATACACTATTAAAATAATAGAAGACATGTTACGATCATGATCACTTGACTTTCATGGTATGTGGGATCAATATTTACGTCTGGTATAATATTCCTATAACAATAGCTTCAATTCAAGTATTTGGATGGCACCGTATGAAGCGTTATACAGAAAGGGATGTCGCACACCAACTTATTTGGATGATGTTGGTGAAAAAAATCATACACCCAAAACTATAGGAGGAAATGATGGAAATGGTAAAGGTAATCCGAAACCACATCAAAGCATCTCAAAGTAAGAAGAAGATTTAAGCCGATAACTGAAGGAAGGATTTGGAATTTCAGGTAGGAGATCATGTTTTTTGAAGGTATCTAAATGGAAGGGTGTTATACATTTTGGTAAGAAGGGTAAATTGAGTACCAAGTACCGGGACCTTTTGAAATTCTGTAATGAATTGGGGTTGTAGCTTACCACTGGGTGATGTCGCCATGTCTCGACAAAGTCCATGATGTGTTCCATGTATCACTATTGGGAAAATACATTCCTAACCTGACGTATGTACTCACCTATGAGGAATTATAACTGGAACCCGATTTGTCTTATTGAGAAGATCCTATCAAGATTCTTGATACAAGAGAACAAGTGCTGAAAAAAAGGACGACACGTCTGGTAAAAGTTTTATGGAGAAACCATAAGATGGAAGAGGCAACGTGGGAACCCGAATAACTTATGATGAAGAAACACCTGAGTCTTTTCATGCAGTAGTATTCTAGAAATTTCGAGGACAAAATTATTTGAAGGAGGTTATAATGTTACACCCCAAGCATCCACAGTACTTTTCACTTTGAATAATGCAATATCTTACATTATACGCAACTTTGAAATTATAACACACCTTGACCATTCAAACTTGCCGTTATGAATTGTAATAACCCCTTTTTGAAATTTAATAAATTTTATCTTTCAAAATGGACTTAATTTTTTGATTAGTAATATCGAAATTATCTTAGGGTAAATTTTTGGTATTTTTCTAAAAACTTTCTATTTTTGATGAATAGTGAAAAACACTAAGTTATAGTTTAAAACCAAATTTTTCTTTAAATAATTATTTATTTTACTTCAATTTATTTTAGGTCAAAATATATATATAATACCTATATAAGTTCAATTTAATTCATTGGAGTCAGTTTATAATAATTTAAGATATATAAAAAATTTATTGAACTTTTCACCGTCTTTTACCCACCTCCTAGGAGATTTTGAAAATTCATATAAAACTTAATTTTACCACTTCTGTGAGTTGAATTTCAAAAATCTGAGAGAAACAGTTAATATAAAGGAGTAAAATTTGGTTCAATATGATGCGAATAATTTTTTGTGAATAGTAACTTTTTACTTTTATTTACCACAGTTAAAAGTAAATAGGGTAATTAAGGGTAAAAACGATATTGTTATTACCCTAACACTTGTCCAAATTCTATTGGATAAGTATAATTCGACCAAAAACAATCTTAGGAATAATATATGAACCACTTGGGTCCATTTGGATTATATTAAGATATTTATTGTTATTTAATTCAGAGAAGAGTTAAAAGAGATAAAATCAATGTTTAATAACTAAAACATTTTTAATATAGGGTTAAAAATAAGATACGTTCAACTATAAATATTCATTTGAAAGGTAAAAATATTTCCTAAATAATGGTATTTTATTAGTAGTTTTTAGACATTAAATAATTTAATTTATTAAATGACACAATGATGATACAGCAATTACCTAATTAATGAAATATTAAACTAATCTATACTATAAATATCCAAATAAATGTAATTTGAGACTTTTAATGAAATCCAATTATTTTATAGGTTAATATGACATATTAGGGTTGGTTAGATTAATTTTTTTGAAGTATTAATGTGGTTTTGAATTTATCAAAAACAAAATACCAAACAGTATCAAAATTGACATGAAAGAGTTTTTAAATCAAATATTATATTATTAATTGATATTCTATTCCTAAAAATATAAGGATAGGCCAAAGCACTTATATAATGATAGGTGTTTCATTAATGAACCAATTTTGGTTCTCTTTGAAATATATAGTATGTTTATTAACCATATAATAGAAAAATACAAAGAAGCATGGTAAAAGTCAATCTATTTAACTAAGAGTTAAATCTAAAAGTTAAGGTTAGTATAGTGACTCAAACCTGTTTAAAACCTATTAGTTGAGTGGTTTTTGACCCATATCCACCGTATCATTTAAATAATCCACTTTTCAGCCATTAGAAACCGAAAATTATTTTATTATAAAATAATAATTTATGTTTTCATGAAAATTATTTCGCTATACAGGAGGTTAACCTAACCTCGACCAAGGAAAAGTAAAAGATAAGGGTTAATTCTACAATCTCTTCATTATCTGAGGTTGTTTTATATGTAATTATCTTCTGGGACATCTTTATTATCAACATCCATGTTTCTTAAAAATTTATTTCAAAACAATTTTACTATTTACTAGAGAATGGGTTAATGTCATTTATACACTTATGTGTTTTAAAAGGAATCTTTCCGTCGTTTTCCAAACAAGGTACTTTTTGACCTTTTTGACAAATTTAATGTAAGAATGTTTTTTTTAACTTATACAGTGGTTGTGGCTATTTTATGCTATTATAACATCATCAAAGCTTCCCTTACAAGATTATAATAATATTTTAAAAATAAATTTTTTCTTTATAATTATGTGACTCATAAATGATTTCAAAATAAAAATAGATATTTCTCTAAAAAGGTTTTTGATTTCATCTATGTCAATATCTTTTGATATATTTTATGTTTATTTAAAGTTGATTTATTATGATACAAAACTTTTATATTGTATTTATGGTTTTGTGATATGATTGACGGTGGATGTTCTATTTTTATACCATTCATGGTTTATGCTTAAAGTATTGATATTTCATATGCTAGTTTTAATACGAATGTTTATGAGATGTTTAAACCTTTTAAAATGAGGAACATATTGGATGTAGTATGTGACAGGTGGATCCCACTATAGCTCCTCGATGCATCATTAGGTCTCCTGAGACAACTTGACATAGAATTGGTTGAGGCCTTTCCCAATTTGATATATGGTTTTGGCTGAGGCCTTAATCATTTTTAGACGTCTTGGTCAAGGCCTTGATAAAATGTTTTAGAATGTCTGGAATTATACATTCCCTCATTATGAAAATAATATTTATGGTTCATGTGGTCATTCGACTAGTGGAATACCCATGATTATTTTTTATTATGGAATTCTTTACTCAGCTCATATTCCTGCCATAAAAGTATTCATTTTTATTATTTGTAAAGGCATGTGGTTTCAATTATTCACCGTGCTTAATATTTATGTTATTTCTACTGTATTGATTACCCTTACTGAGTGTTTGAGCTCAACCCTTTCATATGTTACATTTTCCCAGGATATAAATAAGTTAGTTTTGAGTTACTTTCAAGAATTATCTAAGAGTCTTGGATGTTTCTAATGGAATAAATTCGTGTTGTATTTCTTTTCTAGTTGTAAAGTTGAACTTATGTATGAGTTTTGTTTCCAATAATACTAAACTGATCGTTCTTTCGAGACATGATTTCCTTGTGGTCATGCCAATGTCTTGTAATAATGCACCGACTCTGGGTAACTTGGGTCGCGGCGTTACATGCTAGGGGAATTATGGTGTTCTTAATAGATTATTTATGTTGTGTTTTATATAATAAATTTTAATGTAATGTTCATGTATGTAATCAATTTTTGAATACTGCTAAACTAATTTGTCATTCATGACTTGAATCCTTGTAATCCTAACTATTTATTAAAATAATGCATCATCTCTGGGCTTCAATGGTTGGGCTGTTACAGAACCATTTTAATCTTTTCATTTAACACCATGAAATTATATATTTCCTTATGTTCAGGCCATTGTTATGTAATAATGCACCGATTCTGGGAAACTGGGGTCACGGCGTTACACGCTAGGGTAATTACAGTGTTCTTAATGGATTATCTATGTTGTGTTATATATAATTAATTGTAATGTAATGTTCATGTATGTAATAAATTTTTGAATACTTCTAAACTAATTGGTCCTTCATGACATGAATCCTTGTAATCATGACTATTTATTAAAATAATGCATCATCTTTGGGATTCAATGGTAGGGTCGTTACAAAACCATTTGAATATTTTCATTTAACACCATGAAAATATATATTTTCTTGGATTGGGGTCAAAGTGTTTTATTTATTGGGCCAAAACCGGTACAAAATATAGTAGATATTTTCAAGTGAGTCATGAGAGGTTGGATGCAGTGAAGGATCATAAAAAATTTTATTCTGATCATAGGACAATAATGCTAGTGTTTTTTATTGGAGATTGTTTTTTCTTAATTGTGACACCCCATAATTGGGAACTTGAGTTTGTTGATTGAGTAAGATGTATCCTCGGTTTATTATCCCTTTTTAGGTTTTGGTGGATGTTGGTGCAATGGAAGATCAAATTGCACTACCACTGCAGATAAAATTTATTAAATATGTATTCTTTATGTTGTAGATTTGAGTTAATATTTATGATAAATATCGAATAATCAATTAGAGAAGGCTAAATTTTGATTTTGATATGACCTTAGAGGATCATCCTATGGAGATATAGGACCTCCCAGAGAAGGTGTTTCATGGGTATTCAATTACCCTGGTTCATTTATTATGGTGGAATTATGGCTTATAAGAGAGTATATGGGAACATGTGTCACATATCCATGATGAATATATTGATATTTCTTTTAGGTTTATAACATTATTTAATTAGTTCTTTGTTTTTATTTACTTTTATCTGGTATGGAAATGGTTTTTCTTCTTCGATGCTTTTTTGGTTTAGTATGTTTTGAGAGGTATCTCCTCTAGGAGGTTGTTTGGGAGAAGGATGTTGGTGTTGTATAGTTTTCCAATATTTTCTATAGAGGGAGATGGTTGTGATCCTATAATGGAGATATTATTGAGAGGTATCACATGTTTTCATTGTTTATTTGACCACTTTTTCTTCCCAACTCTCTGAGTCTGCATTTAAATTCATAATAGTGATAATTGTTTGATTAGTATATGATGTGAGGGATAAAATTATTCTAGACCATGCCTTTGAGTGTATATAATCCTTTGGTTATTATAGGGGACAATAGTGTGTTTGGTAGAGTTTGGGATTTGAAATATAGTTATCGAATAATATCATGTTGTTAACTATAGTTCATGACATGAGAGGGGTGTGAATTATAAATTAACAACCATTGAATGGTGGTATGTAGAGTGTGATTTTGGTTGCCAACCATGGGTTCATTACATTAAATGGTATTGGACTTGATTTAATAAATCCTCATAGAAACCTCAGTATGTGAAAAAAAAGATGATGATGTGAATTGATATAGGTTTATTGTTTTGAGTTGACATGATTTTCAATGAGTATAGGATGGATGGTGGTTGATGATAAATTTCCTGGGTGTCCTAGTTTTTTTGAAATAGTTGAATCCATAGATAGCAAGATGCATGTGGATATGATTAGTGATATTGATGGTGGTAGGAATGGTGGTGTCAGGGAAGGAACTGTGAATGTTCCAATATTTTGAGGTTAGGATATTCTTTTTTTCTAAATGTGGTGATAATTTTTTTGATAATTTTATACTTTAAATGATAAATTTATATGTTTATTGATTACCAATATTTCATTTCCCACTACATGAGTCGTCTAGTTGTGCATAGTTATGAATCATCTTTTATGTTATATTTGGATGATTCTTATAATACTAGAGATTATATAATGATAATTAATAAAAAATGTTTTAACCCATTGGTATATATGTTGATGGTATTTTGAAAATGATTGTAATCTTCAAAATTAGTGGGATAATTTTGTTTAACCGCATAGGGCATGGTAATTATTTGGGAATGTTGTTAAATTAAAGATAAAGAAATGTTATTTATTAATTTAACCAATAAAAATAATTCACAATGTTTAATGAAATTAAAATATAATTATTCTTCAATGATTGTGTGCTTATATATTATCTATCACTTAGTAATTATACACATGTGTTAGAGTGATGATAGATACTATTGAGATTAAGACTATGTTGATTCCCATAGTATAATTATGAGCTAAAATATATCATGTGTGTTATATGTTTTCATATTCTACAAACCCATTTTAGTAGGGATATTAACACCAAATTGATATTAAGAGGGTGTTTTCCCTAATATGTAGTTTGGTGAGGAATGGATGTCTGACTGCCTGCTATTTCTCTACTCTCTTCAGATTGTTTTATTATGTTAAAGTATGCACTATGGAAACCATTCCCATATATGTGGGTAGATTAATTTAATGGATTATATTTATTTTACACACATGTGTCTCTAGATAGATTATATTTTAGATTATTATAAGAATTTCATATATTTTTTGTGATGAATAGATGTATAATTCTTGACATAATTGTTTTGGTGACTCTCATAAAGTACATGAATTCAATTTGGAGATGTGATATTGGATAATGAGATGATTTGCTTCACGTGATGCATAAGGTTTTTTATCCCATGTGGCATTGGGATTCTGTAATTTTGGGGAGAGATGAATATGTATGTGTGATGTTAGGGAAGAGTGTAAAAATAGTGGGGATATTATAGAGTGGTACCATATTATAATAATATATTATATGATTTATTATATAAAATTCATAGTGATAGATATGCATTGTGAGGATAAAAATATTGTATAACAATATAGGTGATGGGTTAGTGTTGATTGTTGTTCAAAAGAAATTAGTATGCTTTCTAATATTTTTCAAATGATGCTTGAGGAAGGATCCTACTAACTATATATAAGGAACTGACCATAAAAATTACAAATTCATCAGTATATTCAATAATTGACTTCCTTCCACATTGATGATTTTTTTATGTTTAGTTTTTTAGAGAATTAGTTCATAACCAAAACATTAACAAACAACAAAATAAAAAGATGAAACATCTGATTAGTATCTATTTTCCCCATATTACAAAACATTTAGAGCAAATAATTATTTCAATTCATGGAATATGATCATAACATTCAACATGACTTCTTCATTTCCATTTCCATTTATAAAATCCTATGAAAAATGTTTTAATAGTAAGGGATGAGCACAAAAATATTTGTAAAGGACATTAAAATTAGAAAATATTTAGTTTAGTGAAAAATAAGAAAACCCATATAATTCTTACCTTAAAATTTAAATTACATTGATATTATAAAATAAAAAATGACATGAAAAAACACAAACACTTTAAGTTCAATGTGAGCCTTTAAAAATACATATCAAGGAATTAAAAATTGGTAAATTATAACACCACATTCTAAACTGGTTTTAATAATATGTCAGAAGTAACTATAGCCCAGTTAAATCCATATAAGAAACCCATTGATAAATCCATCCTTATTTCCTTTTAATTTAAAGAACATTACCCAATACATTGGATTGCTATCTGGATTCACCCGTCATTTAATACATAATAGGCTCATTCAGTGTCATTTGGGTTCACCCATTATATAAGTTGTTACAGGCCCACTCAATGATATTTCAGTGCACTATATTCCCATGTATAATTATAATCTATTATATCAAGAATAAAAAAAATATTTCATCACTTTTTCCTTATAAAACATTCAAGAACCTATTTTAAACTCATAATTAAATTACTTTTGGATAACCAAATACTCTTTTCTTTTAAATCCCCATTTTTAATATAAAAATACCAAAAAAATATAAAATGGTCATTCTTTAAAGGATACATAAATGAAGGAAATATAACCTAGAAATAAAATAATGGACATTATGGTGGAAAAAATCATTGTCATAGTAAATGTTAAAATTGAACATCTCTTTTGATGATTGTCACAACATTCCATATAAAAACAAAAAAATATTCCTTCATAAAACCATTGAAATAAAGTAAAATAATCATATAATGGACCATATAAATTTTATATTTACATATAAAAACATCAATAAAATAATTTTAAAAATGTGTACATGGAATAAAAATAGTTGGTAGGAAAAAGTCAATATATACTTTTTTATGTAAAGTCCTTGTTGACATGGAAAAAAATCATAATCCCCAAGAAATAATATCCTTTAGAAAATTAAATATAATGAAAAGTGATAAATTAAATTTATAACATATAAAATGGTTTGTATATACTCTTTATCTGAAAAAAGGTACATAACATTAAAATATTCCTCAATAAAAGGAAATTAAAATGAAGTCCCTTACCTTGAGTCAAACTTGTAAAATGTGCCATTATCTACCCAAATAATAAACTTATGATAAATATTTACATTATTGAAAACCAATTTCATTTTAATTATTTCTTTAATTTCACTTATTACCATGTTATATACAATTTCATAATCAATTATGTTTATATCAAATATTTTGATGATATTCGGCTTATGTGTCAAAAATGACTTGTGTTTGTTTACAATGGTCAAAGAGGTAATTATTTAAACATATCCAGAATAATAGTCATGAAATATTTATCATAATTATATATAAATATTAATTTTACGAGCAATAATGGGAGTTTTATTTAAATTAAGTTCCTTATAATCATGGATATGGTTGGTGATTCATACACATGATTAATGTTCCATTTATCAATGATCATTATGGAAAGGAGTTATGAAGTATTTTATCATTAAATAATTTTAATAATATCATATTTACCATTTTTATAAATATACATTTATATTTCATCCATGTGTTTCCTTGTTGAATATATAGTCACATCACTTCATGAAGGCAGTAGTCCGCACGTTCACAAAGGGCGTTATCATTTATTAGTGAGTGGAAAGGTAATAAATAAAATGAAATAATATATTTATAGAATGATAAATAGGACATTATTATCTTAATTATAACATATTTATCATATAAATTCATTATATTTACCCTTATTACCATTCAGGAAAAGTGTCAGTGAAAATGATTCAGATAGTTTTGCAAGGAGGTAGTCTATCGTAAAAATGAATTATATTATTGTATCCCCTAAGGAATGGAAAGTAAAAAAGGTATATAGGATATAATGAATATGTAGGTATATGTATTTTATAATTATAATTTATATATTTTATATTCATCGTAATACCCAAACGTGAATCTTGGTGATAAAAAATGAATGACATCAGTTTGGACGATGGTAGTCCTCTATACACATTAATGATGATTTCGTAACACATTTAATGAAATAGGTGAATGATTAAGGTCATTAAATTAACATAATAACATATAATTATAATTAATATATAATTTTTATTATATAATCATTAATTAAAAATAATTCATGGAGGTGGAGGAAGAAATAAAAAAACTCATTGAAGAATGAGACCTCTTATTCGAGAAACTACTTTTGGTTTTCACGAAAGGCCTATATTGGTTGATTTCAACAAAAAATAATGCTACTAGGATGGGATAATTAAATATATGAAATTATTTTGGTAGATATTTTTTGTTCCAATGGTTTATTATGATGTGAATATAGGATAATAAGGGAAAACCATATACATGTGAGGTGAGTGGCACACTTGTGATTTTATAAAAGAATGATTTTTTCACATGATTATTCCGTATCACAAGGATCCAATAAGGTAAATTTTTAGAATTTATAAGTTATAAGGATAAATTATATCCATAAAATATATTATATTAATGTTTTAAAGTCATATTAAGCTATATCTTTTTAGTTTATCCCCCAATAAATCAATTTCTACCGTAACCATAGAAATTGGTTTTTACTGTTTTAGTATTAATTTTGATCAAAAATTAAGTTTCAATTATTAAAAAATATAAATTATGCCAACTAAAAAAATGGGTCAATTTATTAAAATTTAGATCACATTATTATAAAAATTTATTTTAAATAAAAACTTTAAAATGTGATGAAAAATCAGGTTTTCATGTAGAGTATTTTTTGGGAAGAAAGATGATTCTATATTAACTCTATGACTAATAATCATAAATGAATGAAAATAAATTAAATTTTACTAATATATAATCTATATATTTAATTTATAACCTTCCCCATTGGGGAGTTTTTAGTTAATTAAATTGGTGAATCGGTTTTTATTTTAAAAATGTTTTCAGAAAAAACTCATTTTTAAACACAAAGACAAAATTATACTACAAAAAAATAGTTAGTTAAAAATAAATTAAGTAGATTAAATAAAACTAAATAATCATTATTTTACATTATATCATAATATAAAAATAATGGGACTTTTAACTTACTTAATTTATTGAAAATAAAATTCTTTTTTATAAAAAAAATATTTTTCACTATTCAGTAAAAATAGATATTTTCCATAATCTCATAATATCACACAATCGTTAGATTTTGCTATTCCAATTTTAAAAATTTTATTGACATTTTAAAATTAAAATTATAATATTTTGAAATTAAAATATTAAATAAACCCAAAATAATAAATGAGTTTAGTTCAAGGTATTTAATTTTTGATCTATAAATAACTTAATATTTTGTAACAAATATAACATTCTAATTCAAATTAATATATTTGATGATGATTTATTAAATAATTACCTTGGTTTTTTAAATTATTCCCCACCTTAATAAATTTAATCTTAAAAATTGTATTCACTTATTACAAATGTTGGGATATCAATCCCTTATCACATTTTTAGATTCTCATATTGCCTCTTCACCCATATGGTTTTTTCATAAAACCATAATATGGGGAAACAATTAACTCTATAGCATGTGTTCAATAATGTCATGTATCTGAATATGATATTCCTCGTGAAAAATATTCTCATCCATCTGAACTACTTCAGGTCCCAAAACATGAGGTGAATCTTGAACATATTTTTATATAATCAAAATATGAAATATGTTGTTTCCCTGAGATAAACATTGATTCAAAGGAATTGAGTCATAAATTGATCCACAATTCTCTAGGATTTCATTTAGTCTAATTAACCACAAACATATATTCCCTTTTCTACCTAAATTTATAACACTTTTTCATAAAGAATACTTTAGAAATACATGGCTTACTACCTTGAGATAAAGATATCTCCTTCAGTTTCCTTCATAACTTTTATTTCACATTTGGGAAATCCTCATATATTGCCAAGACAACTCCTCCTTCTCCTAAATTTTCTATACCCTCTCTGGTCCTGTCAACTTTCTTTCTATGAAATCATCCTAAAATTTAAGTCTCTCGCACCCCATTCAAAATAATTCCTCAAATTGTTCCATGTGTATACTGTAAGTAAAACTATTTTTATAATAATAGTCAACAAAATAATAATGTTTACCCAATTATAACTATTAATCCATTGAATATAAAATAATAATTTATTCTATAGTGTAAATCATAGAGTGGGATTATTTAACATATGGAGGATGAAAATCTATACTAAAATGTAATTCATTTCCCAATTAATTCTGATATACTTTCAAAAAATTATATGTAATCTTTTGATAGATGTCTCATAAAATGGACATTTGTTCTCCATGTAACTTGACTATCTCCATTCAATAGAGTTAAGAAAGAAAATATACAAAAATTATATCTTTAATGGGAAAAAATGAGAAGATTAATTTAATTGATCAACAATAACAAAATCACATTATTACCTTGAGAATTATTTTGAAATCCTACCACAAAATCCTTGGATATATTTCCCCATTTCCACTTCAGCACAATAGATGGTTGAATCATTCCATTTTATAACTATCATTATGGTTTAACCAACTCAAATGTCACAAAATCCATTATGAAGTCATAAATATATATTTTCATTCCATCCAAAAAATAATACGATGGATGGTCTATATATCTCTTAGTGGTTTCAAGATGAATAGAAAATAAAGAATTTTAAGAATCACTTGATAACGTTTTCCTCAACTAGGAATCACATGGAACACATCACCATTTTCTAAATCATAAAACACATTCCTTATCGATTAATTAATCAATAAAATTACCCTTCCCAATTGATTCTTTCTTTTCATAAAAATATTAATCCTAGTTCTAAGCATTCAAATTTATTTCTAACAAACATGACCACACTATAGCCGAAAAAAAACAGATGATGTTCCTTCATTCACAACTTCTAGATCAAAATTTATGAAATCATTACCCAAAGGGTCACATTTCAAACATAACATGGTTAATATATAAATATTATTTCAAATCAAAGTATCATCCCCTTTTTTGATGTCTAGGTTGGTAATGAATCATGAAATCATATGCCATGACCATTTCCATCCTAATTCAATGTATCAGGTTTTATTCTTTGTGAGTGAATATTTACTTTAAATTTTTTTGATCAGCATTTATTTCACAGGTTAATCCCTATAAATTATGCATCAAAGTTTTTATAGAAAAAAACAGCATAACTAAATCTAAATAATGTTTAGGTTATGTTATCCCATTATGTTATAACTAACATGCGGCATATGTTAGTATGTTAACAATCATTATTAGGACACAACCAGGCCATTTCAATGAAGTGTCTTTATTGATGAAAAATTCACCATTTCAAGATGGAAGGTCCAAAACAAGAGTATTTTTCAATCTTTTTTAGTTTCTATAAATAATCCTTAATGTTTTTAATTATTCTAGATATATTTAACTCTTTTTATAATTATATTAGTCAATGGGTTGGACAACTGAGAATAGTTTCCAACAAACTACCAGTAATGTCCCACTAATCCTAGAATTCTATGAATCACTGTGATATTTTTGACACTTCCCCATTTTTCTGAAACTATTTTTTTCATGTTAAATATTTATTTTATCATTATAAATAATATTTCCAGGAATATATATTTTTTCCCCCAAAATTTATAGTCAATAATTTTTTTATATATTTTCCTTTCTTTTGTGGTTTGAAAAGAAATTATTAGTTTTCTTTCTTATTCATATTTACATTTATAATATTAAAAAATGGAATCTTAAAACACAACAATAATAATTTCTAAGAACATAATTAAAAATATATTCATAAAGTCCATAAATATAGTACGTGAATTTGAAAAACACAATATAATAAATAAAAATTCATAGTGCCCATATCGACTAGGAAATTTGGTCTTCAAAATGTTTTCTTCCTTCACAGTCAACTGATGGTTCCCCACCTTCATTTCCAACATTGAAAAATTCTAATCTCCCAACAACTGATCAAAAAACATCTTAATTAGTAAAATGATACTTTTTATTAATAGTTATATAATTCAAGGTACTATAATTATTGTAAATCCACATTGAACTAGAATTAAATTTAACAAATTTTATAGGAGAAACCAATTTGTAAAGTGATTGTTCAGATGAATCATTAATCTAATATCTCCTATAATGTATTTTTCAACTATAACAGTTAAAAAAGTACCATTTGATAAGGGGTTTTTGAAACATGATTACCATCAGGTACATATTCAGTAGTAAAATCAACCTCCTAGTCAAGAATTTAACTAAAAAAACAATCACAAAATAAATTCAAATATTCATTTACTACTATAACATATATAATTTTAATAGTATCATTATTTTAAATAATCTTTTTTTGTGACATTAACTTCTGTTTTTAATCAATTAATCATCTTCTTAGAAATTTATCGAAGGCATGAAATCATTGAACTCAACATTCTTTTCCCTGAAATCTATCATAGTGTAAGATCCTGACCTTTTATTGAGTTATCTGAGGCACAAGTTTTATGTATTTTTTTTACTCAAGTAACATTGAATAGATTTGTGACTTTGGGTGTGTTTGGGTGTAGTCAAAGAGAATTCTGGATAAAAAGGGCTAGTTCATGGTGGGTGCACAATTTGAACAAATTCATTGCTCTCTTGTCTTTTAAGGATGTATCTTTAGCATGTTTAATGAACAGTTTGGCTATTCGTGTGAGGAATCCATATGTTCCCCTTGATGTATTGGCTAACACGTGGTTAGCCCATAGTTTTTTTAATTGTGTGACTAATCTATTCGCATACCAACTTTGAGATTCTAAAATTGTGTATCTCACACGTTTTCAACTTTTAATGACCAGATTCACCATCGATGTGGCCCAATCATAGTATTTTTTTAAATGGTTAAGGTAAGGTTCTCACAATTATTGTGAGGGATTCCAAGGACATACAATCTCCATTCATTGAGATTGAATGCCCAAATTGAAGATCTTCACCATGCTCGGTAAGTGTATCTCATCCAAATTTCTTCAGTTCCTTCTCCTCTCTATCCATCATCCTTTGGTGGAGGATATCTTCTATTTTCTTATATCTAAACCTATGTGGTGATAACTATATCAAGGATTTATGATATAGATCTAGTTTTATTATATATTGATAACATGGTTCTAATTTATGGATTTAGATCTGGAACTCATATATACACCATTGTGCTACTCAGATTTTTGAAATTTCCATTGAAAAAATGTTTGTTAACAAAAAGATAAATGTTTTCTAAATCTAATTCCCATATTTGAGTATTATATATATATATATATGAAAACTTTTACATTTTCTATCATCCTTTATCAATTGACATTTCAAATTGGGTTAATTAGATTTTCCAATTGATTTATCATATATTGGTGGAAATAGGTGATTAATTTGTGGATTATTCAAGAGACTAAAGGGATTCCCTATTAGTTAATTTATTTGTGGAAATTCATTATAATATGTAAGGGTGTTAATATAGATAATTAATTCGGGGAATAATTATGATATATGGATATAGCTATGTTGAGATAATTAATTGTGGATTAATTTTGTGCCCTTGATAATATGATCTATATAATTAATTGTGGGACAAATTAAATAATGTTTATAGGAGAACGATATAATTAAATATGGAAAAATAATCATAGAACATGATTTGTGATATTGATTAATTAGTTGATGAATTAATTAATCATTTGAATAACTTAGTTAATTGTTGAGTCAACTAATAGAATCGATGTGTTTAACTAATAGTTGAATTAATAATAGGATTAGGGTGGATAATTAATTGGTGAATTAATAATGTGATAAAGAATGGAAGCATGGTCCTTAAAAATTTAGAAGTACCAATGGTTAATTGGTCATCATACTTAGGGGTAATGAAAACCGAGAAATGGTCATTCTAAATTGAGGAATCATACATGGTAACATGCTCGTTATATTTGTGATTAATGATAATGGGATCATGGTTATTATTTTGATGAGTAAACATGGTAACATAGACAAGTTACTTAATTTTGTGATATTTTTAACTTTTAAAATGATGATTATAAATGTGAAATTAAATAATGGAAGTATTGACACTTTGAGTTATAGCCTCACACGAGAATATTTGATCTCTGAAATGATTCTAATCAGGTACATAGTTATCATAGAAGCTTCGAATACTTTCATATTAATCATTAAATAGGTATTAAGATATGATATTACCCAAGGAACACTTTGGTCTCTAGTATGACATGAAGTTATTATTGGGGTACGAGCATCCTCAGAAACCCTAGAGTTGGTTTAGTCTAATAAGAATAAATTATAATGTAATAACTAGTTATTTATGCATTTTACTTATTTCTTATAGAACACCATACACTATATTTTTACAATAATTTTTTAGACATAATTTTTGGTGTCCTATTGAGTTTTACTCATACCCTATTCAGACTACCTAGTCGATACCCAAATAAATTATATTATTATAGGATAGGATAAGGAAAAAGGCCCTGGGATGGACTGCTGATTTGGGATGGAGATTAGATGAGAGGATGAACATGGTTTGGAATCCACATGGGGATTTTAGTGTCTTTTTTTGTATTATTATAGACACTTGACACATATATTGGCGAAGCATGTTCACCATTTCAGTTGAGTATTTTTTTCTTGTTTGATTATCTTGTGATGTGAGTATTGTTCAGGTTATATATGCTTATATTTTTTTTAATCATTTCTAATGGTGTTTTACTCCGATAAATGAGGGTATAGTATCCCCATGACTGACATACCAGACCCTCGCTCTTATTAGAAAGCCTCTAGCATACAAGGAGCCACAAATGGGCTAATGTAGAAAACTGGATTAGGGCTCCTTTGCATGGCACCTGGGACAAGACATTACAATGTGGTATCAAATTTCCAATTTTAATTCTAATTCTTTTGTCTTACTATTTTTTGTAATGTATATAGGATACTAGGATGTTTCTGGGTTTTGTAATGAGCTAGTAAATGGGATTTTCAAACCCATGTACAGGGGATACCCTAGTACTTAGGGAGGGATTGTGGTTTTTTTCTATTACTATTCAATGTTATTTCACCACGGGTGATGCACTCGTGGTGTGATGTGATTGTTGTTTCTAATAATTTTTTAGTATTGATTCATGGATCAAAATGGCATGAGAGTTGAGACTATAAGCATCATTCTGGGCACTCATGTTTATTGTGACATGCATCATTTTGGGCATTCATGAAGAAAAATTTTATTGGTAAGTTGTCAACTCGAACTATTTTTTGTTGTTTGTGAGATTAAAATTAAAAAAATCCTAATAAGGACTGAAAAATGTTGTCAAAATTATGTTAAATTAGAACAATTGTGTGTCTAATTGAGAAACATTATTTTTATAGAGTTTTTACCCTTATTTAACAAAATAAAGGAGTATTATGGTTATGTGTATTGATAGATACTTAGTTTTGACTATGTGGTGAGGTGGTGAAAACGATTATTGTGATTATTTTCTATTATGTAAATGTTATAAGGTTGTTTTGTCAGACCAGATTTGTGTGTTTAGAATTACAGAGAATATTTCTCCCTGATGCTTGTTGAGGGGACGGTCGAGGGGCATGCGTAGTAATATATTCCTAGTTCATGAAATTGATTCACCGATCATTCCAACTAAAGATGAATGGGATATATTTCGAGAGAATGTCACATTATTCATGAAATTCATGGAAATAGTCTATAGGAGAGTTGTGAATATTATATATGAGTTGATAAGGAAGTTTCAGTTTCATCACCCTCTGAAATTTAGTAGAGAGGGTGGACCATAGGGAGGTGAATTATGGGTTCCATTCATAGAGATAATACATGACCATTAAGAGACACATTCTAGGAGGAGGATCAAGTTTTCCACTAATATGCTATAAGGATCAGTAAAGATCTTGTGGGACAATCAGGTGTGAACTGGGAAGACTGATGATATGTTCTAGAAGGATATATTTGAGAGGTTCATGGAACACATTAATCTATATATTTTTATATAATATAAAGCTACTATGTTCTTGCATATAGCACCAGGGATAATTTCAATGATGAACTACGTTGGATTCTACATAGATCTACAATATTTTGCTCTAATTTTACTTGGATATGAGGCAACTATAGTGAAACGTTCTCATGATGGACTTAAGTGTGAGTTTATGTCCGAGGTGAATATATTCAAGATGAAGAAGTTTAAGGAAATGGTGTATCATGGTCTTATTGTTTATGGGAAACTGAGAGTGGATTCTAGTGATAGATAAGTGTTTGTTACTGGATGATCAGTATGTGCGACCTCTGTGAGAAAAAGGAATTGTTATGAGTGTTTTTGAAAACAGAGTGGGAAGAAGAGGTCATAGATTAGAGGGTCGACTAGACAGGACCATACTAGAGTGATTTGTCATCATTTTGGAAGGTTGGTACTCAATCTTCAACATTTTTTCCAATCACCAATAGAGTGTCGATCTTGTAGGAAGATGTGACATCGACAAAAATTTTGTAGGTCATAGAAACAGACTGGTTCTGAAGGAGAAGTCAGGCAGAGTCAGATTATGGGAATATGATCTTCTACACTATATCGGGTTGGAAGTTGGAGTTATATTGGATAAGGCAGTAGAGGTAGTTTAAATGGTGCTTCAGAACCGGAGTGTCTGCATCAGTATAGTGGTGCTATTCAGAGGATCCATATATACTCATAGAGAATGGGGGCAGCACAGTTACATGAATTACTGCCTACACTTATGGATAACGATGATGGAACATTAACATTGATATGTATTTTTATAGTATATTATACTTTATATTGTTACTTGATTGATACTAGTCCATCTCATTCCATTATATCCGTAAAAAATATTAATTATTTGAGCCTTGTGGTGGGGTTTGTGATTGGGATAATGACTATAGATACAATATAGAGAGTTTAGTATAGAGATAAATGTCTATGCTAGGGATGATTTCTATAGATCAAGGAATATTTTTTCCTATTCCATACCTATGTTCTTGATATTATGGGCTTAGGACAAATTTTGGGTATGGAATGGATAGTCGCATACCGATCCCACCTCGATTGTTACAATAGTAGGTTTATGTTTATATATCCTAAGGGTGACCAGTATATTCATCATGTAGAGTGGGATATCATGGAAGTCTAAGCAAGTCCAAATACTCATAAACTGGGATAGTTCACAACCAAATTTTCTCTTCTTTTGATGGATTAGAGGGGTGTTAGGGAATATTTCCTTCCATCGGTAGTGGAAATATCTGAGGATTTTATTATTGAAGACTTCTCATGGATGAAACATGACAGAGATTTAGAATTAACTATTTATCTAATGTTGGGGGTCGTGCATATATCTATTTCACATTACATAATGGAATCAACTATGCTTTATGATCTTAAGAATTTTTTGGAGAGTTAGAGAATAAGGGATTTATCCACCCATGTAAATCACATTGGGGATTACTTATTTTGTTCACAAAGAAGGATAACCAGAGTTTATGTTTGTGTTTATATTACTGTAATTTGATCAAAATGATTGTGATGTACTGATATCCTATTTCATTTATCGATGATATATTTGACCAATTTGATGGGAGCTTGTGTGTTCTCAAAAATCGATTTCAAATTCGGTTAACATCATTTTAGGGTATGGACTTATAATATACCAAGTATCATTTTTGAAGAAGGTACGTCATTTATGAGATTATCATAATGTTGTTTGGGTTGAGAAGTGAAACTGCAGTGTTTGAGGATTTGATGAGCAGGATCATTCATCCCTCTCTGGATCAGTTCTTTCCAGTGTTTGTGGATAAAATCTCAGTGTACTCCAACACTCATGGCGATCATTCCCTATATCATGATATCATCACAGGTACACTGAAAGAGAATTTGTTATACACCAAGCTATCTATGTGTCAGTTTTTGATTAACTAGGTACACATCATGGGGAACATCATCTTAGGGGAAGGTTTGTCAGTGGGATTAGAGAAGGATCATGTAGTGGTTTTCTATGATCATCCCATGAATTTTTTTGATATCTAAAGCTTCTTGGGATTAGCTTGATATTATAGGAGATTCATCAAGGATATCCATATTTGGAAGTTCCACTTTTGATATTGGCCAAAAAGGGAGTAATGTATGAAAGGTTAGAGTCTTGTGAGATATAGTTTTAAGACTTGAAGAAGAACATAACATTGGCACCAATTTTGATCCTACCTGAGTCATGTGAGGAGTATACGGTTTATTGTGAAACTTCTAGGATCAAACATAGAGTTTTTCTGATTCAAGGGGATCGAGTTCCTCCATATGCATCTCGGAATTTGAGGCCTCATGAATAGAATGAACCTAATCATGAAATTTATTGGAAGAAGTGGTTAATGATCTTACTTGTTGGTGAAACTATGTTTTGGGAGAAAATTTTATAGTATATACATATCACAATAGTATATATTTTCACAACATGATATGAATATTCGTCATTGGAGATGGGTTGAGTGTGTACATTGATTCAATTTTGAACTATCATATACACCCAAGAAAGGAAATAGTGTGGCTGATTTATTGAGAAAGAAAATGTATACTTGGACGGTTCAGGAGTTGAGTGGAGAACATAAGATTATGACCCTAATTTCTGAAATGCATGTAGTTTTTCAGGATATTCTGTAGATGATTACTCTGGTTTTTGTTGTTGTTGAGTATATTATTTTGAGATGGATCATGGATAGATAGTATGAGGATACATAATAATTATCCTCGATAGAATTATTTAAATATGCGGAGACATCTTCATAATGTTTGACATACGAGGATGATATCATCTATGTGAATTATCAAGTTGTGGTGCCAACAATCAAGATGGAAGAGATAATGTTGTAATTTCATACCTCAAAATGGTCCATGCATCAATGTGTAACCAAAAAGTACCATGTACTATGATGATATTTTTTTTGGCCGGGTAGGAAAAAGGAGATAAAAGGGTTTCTTATAAGATGCTTCACATGTCGACAGGTGAAGGTGGAGCATCAACGACTATGTGGTTTTCTACAGTCATTTCACGTCCTAGAATCGAAGTGGGATGATGTGACCTAGATTTTTTGTGGGACTTATTTAATATTCTTACGAATAGTGATTCTATTTGGGTCATTGTGGATTGACTTACAAATGTTGCACATTTCATGTCTGTAAGGGAAACCATTACAGTCGAACAATTGAGAGAACTATATGTTCAATAGATAGTCTGTCTAAATGGATTACCATATACTATAGTTTCAGATCATGATTCATGATTTACTTCACACTTTCGGCAGGGCTTGTATAATGTACATGGAATATAGGTATTTTTTAGTACGGATTTCCACCCACAAATAGATGGGCATTCGGAATATACTATATTGGTTCCTGAAGAAATTCCATGGCATATAGGCTTGACTTTGGGGGGTCATGGGAAATGCACTTTTCAATATTAGAGTTATCCTATAATAGTAGTTATTAGGAAACTATACATATGACCCCATACAAGTACCTTTATGGTAGGCCATGTAGATCACCACTATACTAAATGGAGGCTAGTGGGTCAAATTATTTGGGACCGAGTTTCATGTAGGAGACATTGGAGCAGGTACAGTTGATTCAAAATCCTATAGCTATGGATTAGAGTAGAAAGAATTCATATACCAATACTTGGAGATAAACCGTATAGTTTGCAGTGGGAGACCATGTATCCCTTAATGTGCCTTTATGGTTTGGTCACCATAATAAATTGAGGTAGGTCATGTTAGTTCCTAGGTTTTTTGGACCCTTTGAGATAATGGAATGAATATGGTTTGTGGTGTATTTATTGTCTCTTCCATAGAGATACAGTGATATGCATGGTGTTTTACATGTTTCAAAACCATTGGTGGTATCACCTGAACCTTATCATGTGATTGATGTGGATGAGGTTGACCTTGATATATATGTGTTCTATGAGGATCATTTGATATGTGTGTTGTATCACAGTAATAAAATGTTGTTGTGAAAGACTCTGATGATAGTTCCTGGGTTATTGAAACAAGGACTTGTGTAAGAAGAAACAAGGGAAAGAGAAGAAGTTGTGATTTCTCAATGGCATGATATTTTTGGCTCGGAATCATAGAAAGTCTTGGAGGTCCACCTTAAAGATGAGCTGTTATAAGGTGTGGAGATTGTAAGATCCTGAAATTTTATGGAGTCGGGCACTATTTTTAGGTACTTTTTCTACGTAAGTAGAACTCATTAGAGTAGAAAAGAGGGTTGTTTTTGGGTGGAGTGCAAGATAATATTGGATAAAAGGAGTTGTGCCTAATTGTCACATGGTTTGAACAAAAGGTATGACTACCATAGAAGAACGATGTGTTCTCTAGTCTTTCGAGGTAGTAGCTTTAGCAAGGTTTGGGATGTGGTCTGAGGAAACTATGTGAGGCCCCATTAATGTAGTTGAAAATTCATGGTTATCACATAGGATTACAAACCGTCTAATGAAACTATGCATGGGCCAACTGTGATATCCAAAAATTGTAGATCTTGCTCATTTTCAACATTTAATGACATGATTCACCTCATATGCAGACCAAAAACAGTATTTTTCTTTTTAATGGGTAAGGGAAGGATCAACCATCATCTCATAGGGATTACAAGTCCATACCAACTCTATTCCTCATGATTAAATGACCACATCAATGATCCTCTCTCTTCCCAGTAAGTGGATATCATCATGATGTTATTTCTATTCATTCTCCTCTCTTTCATTATATTTTGGTGAAAGATGTCATTTTTTTCTTAGATATAAACCTATGTGGTGAGATATAGATCAATATCTAGATCTAATTTTATTATATCATTATATTTTGGTATTAATTTAGGAATTTAGATTCAGTACTCATATCTATGTTGTTGTGGTTCTAGTATTTTGAGAATTTTCATTGAGAAAATGTCCATCAACAAAAATTGGAAGGTGGACTTAGTCTAATTCCCATACACATGGTTTTGGTATGTATATTAAACATTTTAGAATTCTGAGAATCATTTACCAATTTATTTTCGTGAACTGGGTTAATTTCATTGACCAATTGAATTATTGTAAGTTTGTTGAAATATTGGACTAATTGAGGAATTAATCTTGTAAATAATGGGGTTTTCCAATTAGATAATTAATTTTGGGAAATATATTAAAAGTTGTAATGTTAATCATTATAATTAATCAGGGGATTAATTTTGAGACATTGAAATGGATAAGTTGAGATAATTAATTGTGTATTATTTATGTGCCCCTGAAAATATAATCTAGATACATAATTGTGGCATTAATTATTGAAAGTTGATATAAGACTGAGATAATTAATTCTGGAAAAATTATTTAGGAAATATGAGTTGTGATAATGATTAATTAATTGATAAATTAATTAATGGTGTGAATAACTTAGTTAATTGATGAGTTTTTTAATGAAATGGATGTTTTTATCTAATTTATGACTTAGTAAAGGTATTTGGGTGAATAAATGGTCAATTAATTATGTGAAAATGAATGGGAACATGGTAATTATAAATTTTTTATGTACAAATGGTAACATGTTCATCATAATTATGAGTAAATAAAATGGGAACATGGTTATTCTAAATTAAGAAATATATACGGTAACATTGACATTATACTTATGAGTAAAGGGAATTGAAACATCATAATTCTATTAAGGAGTAATCATGGTAACATGGTAATCATACATACCTTTGTAATAATGGTATCATTGTAAATGTGTCTTATAAAATTAAAATTGAAGAATAGAAATAATGGAACTCAAGTTATGGCCTCACGCGGGAATATTAAAACTTCAGAATGAGTTGAATATGGTACTGAGATATCATAGAACCAATGTATAATTCAATCATTGGAGATAATCAGGTATTAATAAATGATATTACCTAGGAATAAAATTGTGCTCTAGTATGAGATGAAGTTAGTTTTTAGGTACATGTATCCTTGGGAACCATATAGTTAATGAAGTTACATAATAATAAATAATAAAGTAATAAATAGCTATTTTGGAATTGTAAATATTTATTATAGAACTATATACAATATCTTTTTACTATAATTGTTTTAGACACATTTGGTGGTGGCCTACTGAGTTGTACTCACACCCTATTTGGGAAGCCTGATCAATTCCCGAATAGATTATATTGTTGCAGGACATGATAAGGGAAAAGGACATGGGATAGATTGCTAATTTAAGATGGAGCTTAGATGAGGGCTCCCGAAAATGTTCAGAACCATCTTGGGGAGTCATACTATACTGTTTTTAGTATTATTAAAGAAACTTGACACTTATATTGGCATAGATTTTTTTCACTTTTAGTTGAGTATTGTTTTCCTATTTGATTATCTTGTAACATGAGTATTATTCTAGTTATCTATGCTTATGTGTTTTTTATTCACTCCTAATGGATTTTGACTCTAATATGTGAGGTTATAGTATCCCTATGACAAACTTACCACACCTTTACTGCTAGTCGACAACCTCTACCGTATGGGGATGCGCGCATGAGGTCATGTGGTGAACCGGCTCCGAGCACCGTCGTGTGGCACCTGGGTCTAGACGTTACACATATCATGATAAACTAAAATCCAATCCATGTATATAATAATATAAAAATATAATATATCCATTTAAATAATATTTTTATGAAATACCATCACACTGATAATGATAGGAACATTCTTATATATCATTGTTTTATAATATTTCAACATGGGGTATTCACTAAAACTTCTGTTTTATTTCATGTGATGATATTCCCATTTTACATCATAATTACATAGAAATGACATAATTTTAATATCTATAGTCAATCACGGTATTTTTATAATTCAACTATATAAGTAACATACTTATCACCACTTCATTTGAAGGTCTAACATCAACTATAATAGTATAAAACTACATTACAACGCCTTTATTTTTCCAATAATCCTGATATAAATGTTGTGAAACTAACTTCATAAAGATGATAACATAATGAAACAACACATCAATACTAAAAAAACACAACACTGGATGATGGTTCTGAGAAATGAAAAATTTTCCAATCATGGAGAGGCTATGTCATACGTATACATGAGTAACATTTCCATTTTTTAATGATCATTATGAAAAAATGGTAAGTAATATTCTATATATACAAAATTATCAAAATATCTTATATACCATATTTTTTTAAAATATACCTATATATATTTCATATTTTGTGGGGATTAAAAGGGAGTCACATGACTTCATGAATGTGTCTTTCCACACATTCAATAACGATGATTTGATTTCTTAGTGAGTGAAAAGGTGTGAAAGAAAATGATATATTATATTTTCATAAGGATAAATATATCATTAATAAAATATTTATTCCTTTTATATCACATTTATTCATTTTAATAAAACTTATCACCTTCCATTTAAATAATTATTTAAATTGAATCAGATTTCATTCTGAGGTGGTAGTCTGTTGTAAACATGAAAGATGTTATCTTAACCCATGAATAATGGAAATTAAAAAATAGAATGTATGATTTTATGAATCCATAGATTTAATTATTTAATAAATAAATAATATATATCTATATATATTATCATTCATCATACCCAACTATGAGAGGTTTTAATAGAAAAATGAATGACATCAGTTCATGAGGTGGTATTCTTCCGTACACATGAATAATGATTTCGTAACCAATTTGATAGAAGAGGGTAAAGGATTATGTTATTTTATTAAAATAATAAAATATAATTATACTTAAGTTATGTTTTCGTAATATGTGAATGGTTTATAAATAATTTATGTATTTTTAGAAATAAATAAAATAAACACACTCTTGGAAGAATGTTACCTCTTTTTCAGGTAACTTCTTTTGATTTTCAATGCAGGAACTGTTCGGTTGAATTTCATCCCAAAATAATGCTTAAAAGATTTTAGGTGTAAAATATAGACTTTATTTGGTACATTATTGGCCTATGCAATGGGTTTTGAAGGTGTGAAAAGAGGAGAGGATGGGTTGCATTTTTATGTTATGTGAGTGGTACACTATTATATTTTGAAATGAATTAATTAATCCCACATTTTTTCAGGTAAAAATGATCTAAAAATAGACCCTTCTCAATAATATAATGGTTAAGATCAAAAATTTTCCATAAAAAATATTTTATAAATGTTTTTAGTACATTTTAACTTTGTTATTTTTAGTTTGACCACAGGTAAATATATTTTTACAATAACCACAATATTAATTTTTACTATTTTCACTATTAATTTTTGTAAATAATTATATTGAACAGATTATAAAACATTAATTATTATAATTAAAAATAAGGAATCCATTTTAAAAAATTAAATTCATATAGGTTGAAAAAATCAATTTAAAACAAAACATGTAGACACGATGAAAAATCAAGTTTTTAAACAATGTATTTTCCCAGAAAAAGATATTTCAATATCAAATCTATGAATAATAAAATTACTTTACTGAAAATGTATTAATATTTATTGATATGTTATATAAAAATTTAGTTTTAAACATTCCAAGTTTTGATTTATTTTAATTAAATTATATGGATAAATGTTAAGGACTTTGAAATAACTTTTAAAAAAACCCATTTTTATACCCAAAAACAAATTCCACTAAAAACCAATAGTGGATTAAATAGTAATTAAGTGGAATAAGTTTAAATAAATAATAATTTTATTACTTTTTATAATATTTATAATATAATGGGTCTTTTGAATTATTTATTTTATTGTAAAGAAAAGACTATTTTACAAAAATCATTATTTTAGACTATTCGTTAAAAAATAATATTTTCTAAATAATCCAAAAATTTAACCACATGTCAATTTTTTATTATTATTCACTATTAATATTCATATTTTCATATTAAATTTATATATTTAATAATTTAACTATTAAATAAAACCCATATAAGAAAAAAATTTAGTTACAATTATTACTTTTTCTATCTAAAAATAAAATAAAATATTTATAATAAAAATTAGAAAATAATTATTATTCATAAATATAAAAATTATTTATCCTATAATTACCTGGGTTTTTAAAGAATAACTATTGTTATCAACTTATATGATAATAAAAAAATTGGTCCTGAGGATCATGTTGGCGACCTGGATGGACATTACTAGCTCATGGGGGTTTTCTTTTTTTTTTTGGATTTGTGGTCACTATAAATGATATATTTTCATAAATTTAGTTTTTTAAATTTTTTTAAAATTTATGAAATTAAAATCTTATTGTTGTGATTTATTCACTTTTATCTTGAGTAGGATTTCTTTTAGTGGTTCTATGTTATCTCTTCTTTATGTTATCTTATACGGTAATGCCTCCCATCTTTGTGTATGATATACCCTTGGTGATTATGTCTTGAATATATCCTATTAGTGGAGGGATTTATGATTCATTATCAATATTCTCTCCTAATTGACCCATTAGGTGTACCTTTGGGTGTGTGGGTAATTAATGAGTGGTATCAAGGAATCAGGTTAAGAGATAGGATGTAGTTTGATGGTAGGAACTAGTGAGGACTATCTGGGTGTGTAAGGATACTATATTAGGATAATCTAGAATTTGATGTAAACAATTTATACCTTCTAGTACATAGCTACCTATCCCCCCTATGATTCGTTACATAGAACCACAATCTCACTCATCCTTAGAAGAGAAGTGACGTTTGTAAGAGTGTAGATACTTAGGATAGAATCATGTATCAGTATTATATTGACCAATTATTTACATTGTTATACTTTAGGATTATGTTGAAACTTTAATAAATAAATAATAAATTAATCATAAATATTTCATGTTCTAGGATTAGGTGTCCCTGTTAGTTTTTTCTTTTCTAGGTATGCCTCAATATCAGAAATCCCAATCAGGTTAGCATTGAGGGTGTTTTCTAGGATTTTCCATAAAATCACCATAAATTTGAGGTTGATGAAAAATAAAATTCTAGTAGGACACTTTGAATGTGTCAATGATAGAGTCTCTAAAAGTTTGAGTGCTATGTTTAATACTCAATGATAAATGAATCATTGTAGTCAGTGGATATTTTCTATAGTTAGATCCTTGCATAGAATTATAAACAGATTTTATTAGCATTGATGATGCTTCATGGAGTAATGAGGATATGGTGGTTCTTGTTCACTAAGAATCAAGAGGCGTAATTTTTCTCATGAGAGAAACGTTGAGACCAGTTTCAAGAAGATTTCAATTATATGATCCAAAAGGTGGTCACTCACCAAGAGTTTTTTATCCTATTACAAGGTTTTCCAATGTGTATGGGTTTGTTATCTATTTAAGAACCCTTCCTTGAAATGCTTCAAATGGTTTGATAGATTGGGATGCCAGGCCAATGAATTTTGTGGAGGTTTTGTATCTATAGATATGGAATTGGTTCACCAGATTTATGTTATCAACATATAATTTGGCGATATAAAGAAGATATATCATTGAGATGGAACTGGATAAGACCATACTATAATAAGTGGAGTCATCTGGATTCCCAATATAGTAGATATATCATTTGGGTTTCCCCATTTTTTAGACACATGTTCTTTTGAATAGCTAAGGGTTGGTCTCAACCATCATAATCAAATTTCTCAAAGTGTGGTGTGTCTTTATCCACTTATAGGATATAAAATTCATCTTTTCACATGGAATTCGATTTCATTAGTGAAAAGAGTGATCAAAATTTTTAACTTGGAAATTAGTAGAGGGTTTTCATCAATAGGCTATGTATTTAGTCCACTTCATCAAAGAAAGTAGTATAAGGGTGATAATGTTTTGGACCAAGGGATAGAAGACAAGGAAAATAAATGAAATCTTTGTGATTCTTCTCAGCCTTAGAAAGAAGAATGTTTTTGTAAGTTTTACTCCATCGGGAAAAAGAGATGTTTTTAAGTAGGTTGTGGTTGGCAGAATGCTCTATAGTTTCAATATCTAGATGATACAGATGTTGTCTAAGGTACCATTTACTTTATTTATTTATGGGATCATTATTTTTTGATTCCAGGGAACTGAAAATCATTATATCACCTACCCTAGTAAGTGATTTTGGACTTAAGATGAAGATTTGTGGATTTTCCTCAACATTATTAACACTAGTTAGAGGTTAACATTATCTATATAATTCTTTTATTGAATGTGAGACAATGTTATGGTAGCACTGATCTTAAGGATCCATTAAAATGGAGGCATGTTCTGGTATTCATTATCACCCTTCTCTCATTTTCATCCCTGGTGGGGTAAAATTAAGGGAGAGGGTCTTGACATTTCCCCTCAACAAAGGCATAGATAAACATCAAAAATTTAGGTTTGAGTGGAATAATATGTTGGAAAACATTATATTTGTGGAGATCACAACTAGATTTATAGTATCCAAACCACCCCACACCATAGCCTCAATTCTAATAGTGGTGTAATATGGTAATATGTATTTATGTATTAAGTGGTATTAAAGTATATTGTTTTAGTTATTAAATATATTTTAATCTGATAATAAAATTCTTAATGAATTATCCTTATATAAAATAAAATGTATATTTTAAAAATGTTAGTTTTCTAAAATGGATTTGATTTATAAAATTAATATGTTGAAATTACTTATGGGGTAAAATTTGACAATTTTTGTGTAAAAATAATAATTTTCAATTTAATAATTTTGAAGCACAATGAAATCAGGAAATTATGACTTTATACATAAGTAAACTTCTATAAATTCAAAAAGGTAGAATTATTTCATAATTTTTGAAAAACATTATATTGAAGCATTATTTGATGAATTATTGAACTATGTGTTGTAGTGGAGAACTTGAAATGATAGAAAAATACAATATTCATTATTTTATTTCATGAAATTACACTAATAAAACCAATAAATACCCACACCACTTCACGTTTCGGCTCAGACATAAGATGAATTATCACTTCCTTGATCAACCAGAGATAGAAAACAATAGATAAAACATTAATATTTATGATTTTTGTTTGATATAGGGGTCAGTTATGTTCATAAAAACTAAACCATAGTATGTGTACTTTATCTCCCTATTTTCAATTTCTATTTACGTTTTCGTTATTGTATCCCTTTAAATTTCAAATTTTAATTACAATTTTGATTTAATATTGTTGTAAGTATAGTATTTATGTAATACTATGCATGTCAGACCCCATTTCACCCATATTATAATCCATAAATAAAAAATACATTGTAGAAATTATCTGAGATGAAAAAACACAATATATTATATTTTGATAAAAAATAACTACATATGACATAAATATTTATATATTTTTTCTTTATTATTTATTATTTCAAATATTGGACCTTCTCTGGGTAATGATGTTGTTGATGTATCTGGAGGAACCCCTCTCATGTCTCAAGTTGATTAAACTTAATTTTGAAACAAGTTCACCTATTTCATCATGGAATACCTTCCAGGAACATTCCCTTTAATATAACATTATGTACCTAATAAATATCAAATATGTGTGAATACATTTAAAAAAATTATAGGATTTATCCATAATTTAATTTTTTTTCTCCTTTAACTGTGAAAACATTTAATTATTTTTATAAACACATAAATCATATGTTTATTTTTTGATACTTGATAACAACAATTCCCTATTTTTTAAATTTATAATTATACTTATTTTGACATTGTGAATCCTTCGTTATTGAAAACATGATTCAAATAATTCACCTAGAGATACTAATTATTTATTTATCTGGGAAAATTTATAGGCATTCATATAATATCCTTTATTTTGTACATTCATATCTTCTATGTTAAGAATCATTGATGAATTATGATAAGATATTTTAATTTGTTTCATTCTATAACAATATTCTATGACTTTACTATTAAATATTATTATATAATTGATGTATTGTCGATATAATATGATTTTTTAGTTCTTTAATTTTATATACTCTCTTTGAACTAGTTTGTCTCTTTACATAACTAAGATTTGGAAATCGGAGTGTCCTTACCCATTTTGTATGATGTATCGAAATATCATCTTGACAGTATGTTTAAAATTAATTTAAATGTTTATTTCCATAAATACGAAACCATTTACAATTTACCATATGATTATTTATAATCATTACATCCATTAATTATGTTATAATTATATATTAATTAATATGGAAAAAAAATTCACTATATTCATTCATCTAATTTTATTCCATGCTAACTTCCATTATATTCCATTACCCACTGAGAATCATAGAACACCTTTTTCTTATTTATTCTACGTACCTTGGTAATAATGGTGAATAATATTAATGAAAGGATCTATGTATATATTTATGAAATAGGGACTTTTCCACAAATCATTTAATATCAAAATATTTAATGTTATGTTAAATATCTAATCTCATAATGAGAAATAAAACATGAAAATGGATGTAAAATATAATTTTATATAATTACCATGTTATACATATGTAATCATATTTTGGTGGATGTGGTCTGTGAAGTTAAAGGAAATATCCCTTGGACCAATGGGGAGACCTTCCTAAACGTGTAATCATCATTTGTGGGTAGTTATTTCCATTGTTATGTCAACACATCATCAACATATACTCCATATTGCTTCTCTCAATATTGAACCATGATAAATAATTGTGTTAAAACATTTAAATTCCATATTTTTTACTTTTGGATTTTCAGATTAGGTTTACAATTTTATATTTTTTTACGAGTGTAAGGAAAAACTTATTTAATGATAAGAAGTAGTTTAAACCAGATTTCACAACCCCCTCCTCTCTTATGGTCCATTTTTTACCATATTTTCAACATAAAAAGGTTTTTATGATACCCATATAAAAAATAATATTTTATTTAATGATATTATATTTATAAATCCAACACCACTAATTGTAAAAATTATTCATCCAATCGTTTCATTAATATTTTGTAGAAGATAGAGAGGGGAATGGAGATACTTGAGACATAATTTCTTATATAAATGACCAAATAGATGTGGATAATATATAATTTCTCAACATTTACATTAATCTAAATATTCCAAAAAATTACATAAAAATAAGGATCACATAAGGTTTGTGGTCTATAATGCGTAAGAACTAAATGTGACCCTATTGGCCTCTTAGTGGATGTTCTTAAGATTTAATCTCCTCTTCTATACAAATTGGGTATTGAGTACATCCCCACAAGGTATATTCTGCTACTTTCATGATAATTTCATCAATATTCACCACACTTCCCCCATCCCTAACAATCATAAAATTATATCTTCTTAAATTCATCAAAAATCAAACCAATTTTTATAAATTCAGTAAAAATAATAAACAAAAACACACCTAAAATCCAATTTTATTACATAAATACCATTCAAACTAAAAAATAATTTAAAATAAAATTAATGTATTTTAAAAAAATAATCTATATTAAAAAATTGTGTTTTCTTATAGATTTATTTAATTATTTGGTATATATGTACTAAAAAATTATTTTATGAATTGATACCCAGTAATACCTATATAAAGGGACTACATATTGGATTCATTTTTTCCTTAAACTGCATTTTATATTTATTAAACATAAATATGAAACATTACACAACATTAAACTTCAAAATATTTAAAAATTACTATTGTGTATTTCATCATTTAAAGAATACATTTATTCTTGTTTTGATAAATCTAAAAAACCTATGAATTTAAATTTTCCTATAAATATATTATCAACTTAATTTAATAGAAGATTTAAAAATCTACCATATATAGTTTTTTCTATATTACCATAAAATATATAATAAAAATATATTTCGTATATTAGAATATATTTTTAAATAATCTTCAGAAAGATATTTTTAAAATATTTTCCATTCATAATACTATTTTTTTTGTAGAAAAGTATTGATCCTATAATACTAGGACCAATATGACTAATTCGACTCTTATTTGGATTTCAAATGTTAGGTTAGATGAGTTAATAAAATTAATTTAGAATTCCATAGGATTATTCTAAAAATAAATAAACATGAAATTAACTATTTAAAAAATCAGTGGTAGGGTGGTTGTAATATCATTATTTAGATAAAAATTAATCTTCTGTTATTTACACTTTTTTCAAAGAATATTTTTTTACAAATTTACCATTAGAATATCCTCAACGTTCAAATTTTTAGTAATTTTTCTAATTTAGTTAAAAACATATTGTTAATGACTTCTCTACTAAATAAAATATTTGTTATGAAACAAATTAAAATAGGAGGTATGGTGTGTATCCAATTTAAATAGTAACATTAAAGAGTCTTAATTATATTTTCAACAAAATAATGATCAATCCCTGTTTTATAAATCATACATGAATTATTATAAAAAAATTAATGACAATTACCATCACAAAGATGACATATACTATGTAAGTATTTCTTTAAACTATAATAAAATAATACTTTATAAATGAATGAAATTTAAAAAAATCTAACTTACCAAAGAAATTTTACTTTTATATTTGGTAATATCTCAATATTTACCATGTTTACCTCACTAGTTGATGTCATAAAGTAGAGATTGGACTTCCCTGTTCGATTTACCAATAGAAAAATGATTTGATTTACTATATTTTACATAAAATTCCATTTTAGAGGTTACTTAAATTTTATTCTTTGGATACATTCCATATCATACTTCTTGTTTTATTTTAATTTTATACTTGAAGTAGTGATGTGTCCATTATTATTAAAATCATAGTAGTTCACTTCACTAAAATTGGTGGAATTATTGGATTCCCCTTTTATTATATATTCTATTAATATTGTTGGACTGTTATAATGGACTTTTATTTTTGTATAAAAACATAAGTTCATTATAACTGATCCATTTCAACATCACTGTCACAAAAATCATTGAAACTACTATTAGATTCTAATAAATTATTTAGTAATTTTTTATTGGATTGAAGGAAATTATCTTCATTTAAATTCATCATATTCCTCATTTTAAAGTCATATATTATTTATATATATTTTATATTCATTCATAAGATAACCATTAAAATATAAATTTATTTACATCACATGGTTATCAAAGACAAGATAAAATTATTTATAATTTTATTGAAAAGCACTTCAGAATCTGTCACGACCCGACCGTACCCAGGCTCGAGTCGCAACTACCCCAAGCCCGCCTCCATAGGGAAGGGGCTGGTGACCAGCGATGTAGGCACAATAACTCGGGGAGGCCTTTTCCTAAGTACCTGTACAAAAACACACGTAGCACACTCAATGAAAAAGTACAGAGTAAAAAAGGGAAGCAAAGTAAAGAAAAGGGCAACTGCTATAAATAAACCACAATGTGCATCGACCTCTAAAAGTACAAAGTAGAAGCTGAAGGTAACTGAAAAAAAAAGTGTCAAAACACACTCCCAATCAAAAAAGTTCCACAACCCGGCAATAGGTAACCAAAAGAAAAGAGCAGGTAGGGTCCCCCACCTGGAACCCGACTCCGACCACCGCATGTGGTCCAAGCTCCCAAGCTCTTAAGCTCCTCTGACATCATGACCAACCTGTCTGTCATCCGTAAGGGAACACCAACTGCGGGAAAATCCCAAGCAGGGGTGAGTATAAAAATAATCAGTAGGATACCTCGAAGGCTTGAGGGAGAAACAAAGGATGTACCGAAGGGTGAGCAGTAGAGAGAATAAGGAAAAGTAGAGGAGAAAAACTGAAAGTGCAGTAAAGAGTCCAGCTCAATCCAACAAGAGAAAGGAAGGTAGACTAGTCTAGACACAAGGAGCTGGAAACGGTGATAAGATGAACTTCCCATAGATTCTTCGCTACCTATAGCAAGAGAGTACACTCGTCCATTCATGAGAAGCTAGACACGGAAAGCACATGGCATACCCCGCGCGTCTTCGCCTCTCCTAGAAGGAGAGTAACCAAACCCAAGAAGTGGGTACAAGAACAAGGTATATACATAACCATATGCTCACTAAGAAGCCTGAACAAGGTCTTAAGGGTATCTCCATCCCATATCTCATCCGAGGAAATGATTCTCCAACAGACCCAAGAGTAAACTCCCTTGATGCCCAACATCCCGCACGTCTGCCCCGAACCGCAAGCCAAGCGGTTCAATCACCACACTTTGACACTATCCTCTTTGGGTAGCACTGACTCGCCCACACAGTTTTAGATCACGTCACAGGAATTCATCTCAGTGGGGAAAGCACCCCTCCTACTTGAGAGTTCTAGGTAAAGTCAAACTACACCTCTTCATTTCCCTGTAGTCGATAGGCCTTCTCAAAGTCAAGTTGTCACAACACTGACACGTAAAACCAAGGGTCCCACTCTGGTAATCATGGAGGAAATCCTCAGGCTAGCCTAGTAGAAAGGACTGAGCCTGGAATGCAATTGAATGACCCACTACCCATCCCTACTGGAGGGTAATTCATAATATGATATTGGGTGACCCACGGCCCAGCCCTGCTGGAGGGTAAATATAAGGTCACGGCCTTAAAACCTACATAATATTGAATTAAATGAATAATTCACATTGAGGATCTTTTTCGGTTTAGAGTTTTAGAGAATTAGGACATAACTATTACATCTCAAAAGATATCAAAGTAGTCACTTCTACTATATTTCAAAAAAATAAAAACTCTTAAAAAGAAACATGTCTAGTTCCATGTTTTAGATAGCATGAATTTCCCTTGATCCCATCATTGACCCTATTCCACATTAAGTCCTATGAAAAACATTTCAAAAAAAACTTAGCGTGAGCATAAAAAGCTCAGTAAGGGATTCACAAAGAATGAAAACTGTTAGTTTTTTAAAACAACAAGTAAACCATGTATACTTTATCAAAGTAATACCTTCACCTTTATGAAGTAGTAAAAAACTCTTCACAGAATAAAAGATCATTACTTACACTTTTGTAACCAAAATATTACCATGAAACCCATATAAAGAACACATAACATATAAAGGTAACTTGGGACATAAAAATACATAAGTGGAATAACCATACGGTCGACTTCCACACATATCACTTAATGAAATAGCCATACGGACGACTTCCACACATACTTAATGGAATAGCCATATGGCCGACTTCCATACCCAATGCATTGGAGGTTATAATGTAACCACCAGTCTTGGTATTCACAGCACCACCCATCAAATGTTTTATCACATAAACACCCGTCAAATTTCCAAGTACCATTATAAAATCATAAGACATAAAACAAATATAATGAAAAAGAAACATTTCCACACTTTGATCAAAATATATCACAGAAATATATTAACAAAAAAATCCATTATAAAAACCATTTTGAATACCAAAATAAATAAAATATTATATGGTATTTATTTCATTTTAAAATCATTACGGCTTGTTGAGGAAGCCAAAGACCAAATAATACTCACGGTGGTGGAAAAGGTCGTTGTCACCATGTACGTTAAAAGAAACATTCCTTTTTATCGTTTAGTAAAACGCTTCGTAGAAAAAGATTCCTTTTTATAAAAGTAAAAGTCAGAGGGGGTTATACTCCGTATAAAAGAAATTTGTGTATAAAACGAAATATCCCTCAATGAAAGGAGATTGAGACGAAGTCCCTTACAAAGACGGAATCCCTGGATTAAGGATAAATCAATGACATAATTATGTGTGACAAACGAATACACCAAATATAAGTGGATATTAAGTGTAAAACAATCAGAGATCATTAACACATATTCATAGAATGACAAATTCATGGATTATAATTTTATCCCAAAGAATCAAAATTGGGTTAAGAAGTTCCCTTGCAAAAATTCGACAGCCTAACGACGTCAATTCAAAATTCAGAAAATGAGTTGATGAGAGATAAAAAGGGTATCTCATCACTTGGACATAAAATTTACATCAATAAGGATAAATAATAACATATCCCCACATAATAGTATGTGAATTAAAAGACATAACAAAAGAAGTCTTTTAAAAATAGGAGGGTGAAAGGTTCCCTTACCAACTTAGGTAACTTTCGAAACGTAAACCCCATTGAAGAAGGGTCATACAATGAATATGTAAATACCCATAAATAAAATTATATTACACAAAGTGTATAATAATGGGAAGTATATACACCACTCAGAGGAAATGGTGGAAAATGTAGCATAAATCTCACGGGACTAAAAGTGAGATGAACAATCCCTTATGAAAACTCAGCAGCCTAATGGCGCCACTTAAAACATCCAAAAATGGATTGATGAGATAAAATAAAGTCTCTCATCATATTAATATAAAATTTACAGAAAGAGGAATATAAAATAACATCCCCCATCATAAAAAAGACGAGCTTAAAAGAAGTGACATAAAGGAGAGTACTTAAAAAGAAAGAGAGAGGTTAGATCTTTTACGAAAATTCGGCAGCCAAACAGCACCACTCAAAACATCCAAAATGGATTGATGAGATAAAATAGGTTCTCTCATCATATGAACATAAAAATTACAGTAGGAGTAATATAAATGAACATCCCAATCATAAGAAAGATGTTCTTAAAATAAATGACATAAATGAGTGTACTTAAAAATAAATAGAGGAGTAGGATCCCTTACCTCAAGTCTGACTTGTCTTGTTCATTTCTTTATATTCCTGAATAATAATCTTTGGTAAATTTATAATTGAATACGGACCTCTTTTAAAGATTATTATTCAGTTTATATTACATATTATAATGTTACAAAAATTGGTTAATAATGTTAGTTCATATCAGACGTTTTTGTCGATGTTTGGTACATGAGTCAAAAATGAACTTGTTTGAAAATGATTGTCCATGTAGTTATAGGTACATCATATCCAAAATAGTATTGATGTTTTAAATATCATATTTATCCAGTATATATTCATTTTATACTACTCCATAACATTTGGAGATAAAAATAAATGAAATGCACCGTTCATGGAGACGATAGGTCGTACGTACGCATGAACGCTACTTTCATTTCTTTTTCATATTAATTAAATTAAAAGTAATTGAGAGATATATATATTATAATTACAGTATAATATATATGTTATATAGGTCACAAATGATCATTAATTTCATTCTTTATACATTCCATGTATTGCATGAATGAGTCACATCACTTGAGGGGGCGGTAGTCCACACTTCCTCATATGAAATTATCGCATTTGCACAACATGAAAAGCATAAAGGCATGTTTTAAATATAAAATTTAGAAGCATATAGAAAACATAAATACCATATATATCATATAGAAAGTATAGTGACATCATAATGGACACCATTAAAGGTGGTAAAAGAATATTGAACAATCATCGTTTCGTGAGGCAGAAATTCGCCAACCAGAGAAACAGTATGTTCATTAACCATTAGACAAAGGTGTGTGTAAGTGTAGCTCAAATCATTCTTATAAAAACATCCTAGTATATTAAAGATACTGGTTTTGTTACAAAAAAAGTAATTAAAAGACTTTAGGGGTTTGGAGAAGAAAAATAAAACAAAAGAACACAAGGGAAGACATTACCTTTAAATCGGGTAACTCTCTTTGATTTGAGCTCAAAGGATTCCTTAGAAATGATTATGAAAAAATTGAGGCTTCAATGATAAATATAGGGATTTGGAGAGATTAAATGGGTAGGGTTTGGCTGATCCAAAGGCTTGATAGTTATGTGTAAGGTGGTAGAGGTGGAGGCCTTTTATAAGAGGAGAAAAGGGGCACTCTTGGAAAGTTATAAAATATTACTTTATTATAAAATTATTTTCGGATTTTAAATGTCCCAAAATTATATATTTCGAGGATAAGGTGATAATAGTTCTAAATAAAAACATACAATAGGTTTTTGACAAGTGTAGGTCTTAGATTTTACATTATCTTTTCATTTTATTTTAATAGTTCAGTTATGAGGTAATCACTGCATCATCGCGGTGACAGGAATAAATTAATTTATTTAATGTTTAAAAATTATAAAAAAAATATCATGATGTAGGAAATATTTTTAGCTTTATAATGAATATTTATAGTAAAAAATATGACTTACATGACCCCAAGTAAAAACTGTTTTAGTAAAACAACACATGTTTGTGACATTATAATTATAACTTTAAATAAAAAGGTATTAATGTCATTTTCCAACCAAAGTGGCTCCATGGGGTCCACAAGTTGACCCATGAATTGTCTTGGTCGGCCATGACACATCCAATAAGGTTAGGACATGTGTCTAGGTCATTTAATATTATTAAATCATTATTTTTACCTAAAACTACATTAATTATCTCTAATCGCGATTAAGAACATAAAAGTTACTATTCACCAAAAAATTATTTTAATCCCATTGAACCACATTTTACTTCCTAATGACAACCATATATGTCGGATTTTTGAAATTCAAAACACAGAGGTGGAAATGTTTCATTTAAACGAAAAAATCAGTTTATTTAACTACCACATAGTGGTTTCACTATTCATCAAAAATTGAAGTTTTTTAGAAAAATACAAAAAATTCACCCTAAGATATATTTGATATTCCAAACTCAAAAATGATGTCTATTTTACAAAATTAAAAACATATAAGTTGCATTAATTAATTTAATAATTAATTCCCGCTGTCAAAGAAAATAGCGTGTTTTTAAGAAACAATATCTATTAACAGATTGACACTAGTTTAAGTCCAGTTTCAAAGTAAAATTAATTTCAATGACCACTATTGGATAAAATTGTAAAAATATATTCTAATTTAACTTTAAAAAAAATTCATAATATAATATAATCATATAAATAAATTATATTAAAAAGAGGTTTTGAATTAAAATACAACATTTTTCACTATTCATTAAAAAATTAACTTTATCGGAAAAATACCAAAAAATTACACAAAGTAAATTTTGATGTCCTAATTCTATATAATAATATTATTTTGTCAAATATAACACATAAAGTTGTCAAAAGTGGATTTAAAAGAGGTTCTCCATCAAATGGCGGTTAATCGACCTTTTAAAGAATATAAGAATGTTTACGCTTAAAATTGGATTAATTCGCATTTTTAATCCTCTAACATTTATTGTAAAAAGTAAAAATATTTGACAAACATATATAATCATTTTTTAGTTAGTTCTGTTCATCCCACCATTACAATGGCTAGGCGTTAACTATAGTTTAAAATAATATTATTTTAGTATTAGAGGGCAACGTAATATTTCAAAGGAACTCGTTGTTGCGTAAAGGGTAGGCCATCGAGCATAGCATTCCCTTTAAATTAATATTAACATTTTATTCAAAAATAAGGATAAATATAAAAATGACATATTTTTTTATTTACCTGGGGTGTTACATCCTTCCCCTCTTTTGGGAATTGCGTCCTCACAATTTTAAAATTGGGCTCGGAAACATCATTGAAAGCTCCACATCGGAAAAGGAGTAAATTAAACTATCACATTAAAAGACAGATAGGGAAGTACAAAGGTCACCCGAGTTAACCCATACTAGGATTCCAGGTATGAAAACATGGATATGGAAGAAAAAACAAAGGGTCATGTTCTGAGGGATTGTGATAGAAAACATGTCTAGGAGAAAGTTAACCATAAGAAAATCACAAACTTGTGATGGGTTAAACGGTATTCGATTCCCTAGTAGGAAAAGTTAATACACAACATTTTTTTTATTTTACTCTTCATTGAAGAATTTATTTTTGATATTAAGGAAACATACTTACTTGTCATGTTGACTTTCAACTTTTACTAGATTTATTACACAAACTCATGCTTTCCCCAATTGATGAGTATTTAGGAAGACTTGTTCACATTAAGAGTACTATAATCTACATCTAGAGAATCACCTAATCCAAAAAAGAGAACTATATACTTCCCATGTCTTTAGACCTTAACCAAAACTAAAACAAAAAAGGTTAGTTTGAGATTAGATAATATCCCAAAAGGATAATCATTTATTAAAAAAATATAGTCTTAATCTCCAAAATTTGTCAAACAATACCCAAAGTTCAACAAAGACCATTCAATAAACATCTATCCATAAAATTATTCAAAGTAATCAAAACTAATTCTGAAACCCAAATCTCTGAAGGATTTAATCACAAAGTCATCCAAGATAAACCTTAACATTTATCTCCAAATAACATCAGTTACTCTTAAAGTCTCATATTGAAAAGTAATTAACCTAATCACATATCCTGCATGATAGGTTAATCATTTCCAAAGAAAACCCAAAATAAACTTACTCTTGATTCCTAAAATCATCTAACTAAAAAGAATTAGTCAAACTAACCAGGGACTTCACGTAGTCCAGTGGTAGGCGATAAATACCAGTCGCACTTTGGTTGTGGATTCGATTCCCACAACTTTGTCTGACGTGACGGGTTGTCACACGGTCTGCGTGTTGTCCTTTTTATAAAACTCCAAAAATAACCCTAACATGTTTTAACCTCAATAGTTTCCTTATACAACTCATTTTCATCCAAATTTGTTATGATCTCAAGATCGTAATTCTTGAAGTCTTATTTCACCACGATAAGATAAAATAAAACGATTCCCAAAATGAATAACATCATACCTTGATCATGGTGTCCACTCTGTTTCATCGTCATCTTGCTCACATAGGTAGAAGTCACATGAATTACAACAATGATTTATAGATCCTTCAAAATAATTTTCTTCCTCCATCCAAATACACCTTGTACAACATGGGTCATATGGGTGTTCACAAAAAAACAGTTTTGGAAAATAATCGTGTTTGACATATAATTCCAAAACATCTGATAAAACATGATTTCTATAAAATAGTCGGATAGAATATTAGTTGAAACGTTCTATTATTGGTCCTTTTAAAATACTATAAGTATGTACTGAGAGACTATATTTTAAAAGGAAATATAAATAGGTTACGCAAGGGTCTCCTTCCTCAGCGCCATTTTTAAAATCCTAATATGCTTCAAATTCTTGTGATAAGGTAAAATATTTGAAAATACCTTGATAATATTTACCTTTCTTGAAAATATGATAATATTGTGAAAATAGTAATTGTCTAAATACAACCCATGATCCATGATGATAATGAGGTATAGTGGAGGTGTTTGATATCTCAAACAACTGCTTGCAAGTAAGGTGTATGCTAGAAAAAGTTTCACAATCATCCGAACATGACTTTGCAATAATTATTGCAAGCATGTCATCAGGAAGAGATAGGAATGTCGTTTGAGATCCTTCTCCTTCCATTCGTAACCGACTTTACTTGACCTGGAAAAATTTATAAAACATAGATTTAACTGAAATAATAGATATAGGAACTAATCATGTTTCTAACAAAAACTCATAATCCTTAAAGTTGTCTAAACCGACCTCTGATACCAACTATAAGGCCCCGACCTTAAACCTTACTTAATATTGAATTAAATGAATAATCCACATTGAGGATCTTTTCAGGTTTAGAGTTTTAGAGAATTAGGACATAACTATTAAATCTCAAATGATTACAAATTATTCACTTCTACTATATTACCATAAAATAAAAACTCTTAAAAAGAAACATGTCTAGTTCCATGTTTTAGATAGCATGACATTCCCTTGATCCCATCCTTGACCCTATTCCACATTAAGTCCGGTGAAAAACATTTCAAAAAAACTTGGGGTGAGCATAAAAAGCTCAGTAAGGGAAACACAAAGAATGAAAACTGTTAGTTTTTCAAAACAACAAGTAAACTATGTATACTTTATCAAAGTAATAACTTCACCATTATGAAGTAGTAAAAAACTCTTCACTGAATAAAATATCATTACTTACCCTTTTGTAACCAAATTATTACCATAAAACCCATATAAAGAACAAATAACATATAAATGTAACGTGGGACATAAACATACTTAAGTGGAATAACCATACAGTCGACTTCCACACATATCACTTAATAGAATAGCCATATGACCGACTTCCACACATACTTAATGGAATAGCCATATGGCCGACTTCCAAACCCAATGCATTGGAGGTTATAATGTAACCACCCATCCTGGTATTCACGGCACCACCGGTCATATGGTTTATCATGTAACCACCCTTCAAATGTCCAAGTACCATTATAAAATCATATGACATAAAACAAATATAATGGAAAGGAAACATTTCCACACATTGATCACAATATATCACTTAAATATATTCACATAAAAAATCCATTATAAAAACCATTTTCAATACCAAAATACATAAAATAGTATATGGTAGTTATTTCATTTTAAAAACATTACGGCTTTTTGAGGAAGCTAAAGACCAAATAATACTCGCGGCGGTGGAAAAGGTCGTTGTCAGCGGGTACATTAAAAGAAACATTCCTTTTTTTCATTTAGTAAAACGCTTCATAGAAAAAGATTCCTTTTGTATAAAAGTAAAATTCAAAGGGGATTATACACCGTATAAAAGAAATTTTTTTATAAAGTGAAATATCCCTCAATGAAAGGAGATTGAGACGAAGTCCCATACAAAGACGGTATCTCGGGATTAAGGATAAATCAATTACATATTTATGTGTGAAAAAAGAATATACTAAATATAAGTGGATATTAATTGTAAAACAATTAGAGGTCATTCACACATATTCATTGAAAGACATATTCAAGGATTACAAGTTTATCCCAAAGAATCAAAATTTGGTTAAGAAGTTCCCTTGCAAAAATTCGACAGCCTAATGGCGTCACTTCAAAATTTAGGAAATGAGTTGATGAGAGATAAAAAGGGTATCTCATCACTTGGACATAAAATTTACATCAATAAGGATATAGAAGAACATATCCCAGCATAATAGTATGTGAATTAAAAGACATAACAAAAGAAGTCTTTTAAAAAGAGGAGGGTGAAAGGTTCCCTTACCGACTTGGGTAACTTTCGAAACGTACACCCCATTGAAGAAGGGTCATACAATGAATATGTAAATACCCATAAATGAAATTATATTAAAAAAAGAGTATAATAATGGTATGTACATACACCACTCAAAGGAAATGGTGGCAAATGTAGCATAAATCTCACCGGACTAAAAGTGAGATGAACAATCCCTTACGAAAACTTAGCAGCCTAATGACACCACTTAAAACTTCCAAAAATGGATTGACGAGATCAAATAGAGTATCTCATCATATTACAATAAAATGTAAAGAATGTGGAATAAAAAAGAACATCCCCCATAATAACAAAGAGGAGATTAAAATAAGTGATATAAATGAGAGTACTTAAAAAGAAAGAGAGAGGTTAGATCTTTTACGAAAATTCGGCAGCCTAATGGCGCCACTCAAAACTTTTAAAATGGATTGATGAGAGAAAATAGGGTACCTCATAATAGGAAAATAAAAAGTAAAGTATTAGTAATATAAAATAACATCCCTATCATAATAATGATGAGCTTAAAAGGAACGACATAAAAGAGTGTACATAAAAAGAAAGAGAGGAGTAGGATCCCTTACCTCAAGTCTGACTTGTCTTGTTTGTTTCTTTATATTCCTGAATAATAAACATTGGTCAATTTATAATTTCATAAGGACCTCTTGTAAAGATTATTATTCATTTTATATCACATATTATAATGTTATAATAATTGGTTAATAATGTGAGTTCATATCAGACGTTTTTGTTGTTGTTTGGTACATGAGTCAAAAATGAACTTGTTTGAAAATGATTGTCCATGTAGTTATAGGTACATCATATATAGTGTAGTATTGATGTTTTTAATATCATATATATCCAGTATATATTCATTTTATACTACTCCATAACATTTGGAGATAAAAATAAATGAAATGCACCGTTCACGGAGACGGTAGGCCGTACGTACGCATGAACGCTACTTTCATTTCTTTGTCATATTAATTGAATTAAAAATAATTGAGATATATATATATTATAATTCCAGTATAATATATATGTTATATAGGTCAAAAATGTTCATTAATTTCATTCTTTATAAATTCCATGTATTGCATGAACGAGTCACATCACTTGAGGGGGTGGTAGTCCACACTTCCTCGTATGAAATTATCGCATTTACACAACATGAAAAGCATAACGGCATGTTTTAAATATACAATTCAGAAGAATATATAAAACATAAATAACATATTTATCATATATAAAGTATATTTACATCATAACGGACACCATTAAAGGTGTTAAAAGAAGATTGAACAATCATCGTTTCGTGAGGCAGAAATTCGCCAACCAGAGAAACAGTATGTTCTTTAACCATTAGACAAAGGTGTGTGTAAGTGTATCTCAAATATTTATTATAACAACATCCCTTTATATTAAAGATACTGGTGTTTTTACAAAAAAAATTAACTAATAGAGTTTAGGGGTTTGGAGTAGAAAAATAAAACAAAAGAACACAAGGGAAGACAATACCTTTAAATCAGGTAACTCTCTTTGATTTGAGCTCAAAGGCTTCCTTGGATAGGATTCTTCCCAAAGTGATGCATCCATGATAAAGATAGGGATGTGTAGAGATGAAATGGGCCGGGTTTTTCCGAGCCAAAGGCTTGAGAGGTGTGTGTATGGTGGTATAGGTGGGGGCCTTTTATAAAAGGAGAAGAGGGGCACTCTTGGAAAGTTATAAAACATTACCTTATTATAAAATGATTTTCGGATTTTAAAGGTCCCACAATTATATATTTCAAGGATAAGGTTATAATAGTTTTAAATCCACACATCCAATAGGTTTTTGAGAAGTGTATGTCCTATATTTTACATTATCTTTTCATTTTATTTAAATCGTTCATTTATGAGGTAATCACTGCATCATCACGGTGTGAGAAATAAATTAATTTATTTAATGTCTAAAAATTATAAAACAATATCCTGATGTAGGAAATATTTTTAGATTTATAATGAATATTTATATTCAAAAATATGACTTATATAGCCCCATGTAAAAATTGTTTTAGTAAAACAACACATGTTTGTGAAATTATAATTTTAACTTTAAATAAAAAGGTATTATTGTCATTTTCCAACCAAAGTGGCTCCATGGGGTCCCCATGTTGACACATGGATTTTATTGGTCGGCCATTACACATCCAATAAGTGTAGGACCTGTGTCTAGGTCATTTCATATTATTAAAACATTATATTTACCTTAAACTATATTAATTACCTCTAATCGCGATTAAGAACATAAAAGTTACTATTCATCAAAAACTTATTTTAATCCCATTGAACCACGTTTTACTTCCTAATGACAACCTTGTATGTCGGATTCTTGAAATTCAAAATACAGAGGTGGAAAAGTTTCATTTAAATGAAAAAATCTTTTTCATTAACTACCACTTAGTGGTTTCACTATTCATCAAAAATTGAAGTTTTTCAGAAAAAACCAAAAATTCACCCTAAGATATATTTGATATTCCGAACTCAAAAATGATGTCTATTTTACAAAATTCAAAACATATAAGTTTCATTAATTAATTTAATAATTAATTCCCATTGTCAAAGCAAATAACGTGTTTTTAAGAAACAATATCTATTAAAACATTGAAACTAGTTTAAGTCCAATTTCAAAATGAAATTAATTCCAACGACCACAATTGGATTAAATGGTAAAAATATATTATAATTTAACTTTAAAACCAATTAAAAATGTAATCTAATCATATAAATAAATTATATTAAAAAGTGGTTTGGAATTAAAATACAACATTTTTCACTATTCATTAAAAAATGAACGTTATCTGAAAGATACCAAAAAATTACACTAAGTAAATTTTGATGTCCCGATTCCAAATAAGAATTATATTTTGTCAAATATAACACATAAAGTTGTCAAAAAGTGTATTTAAAAGAGGTTCACCATCAAAAGGCGGTTAATCGACTTTTTAAAGAATATTAGAATGTTTACGCTTAAAATTGGATTCATTCACATTTTTAATCCTCTAACATTTATTGTATAAAGTAAAAATATTTGAAAAATATATATAATCATTTTGTAGTTAGTTCTATTCATTCCTGCCATTACAACGGCTAGGTTTTAACTACAATTTAATATAATATTATTTTATTATTAGAGTGCCATGTAAGATTTTAAAGGAACTCGTTGTTGCGTAAAGGGTAAGAAATCGAGCATAGAATTCCCTTTAAATTAATATTAACATTTTATTCACAAATAGGGATAAATATAAAATGCCATATTTTTTTATTTACCTGGGGTGTTACAGTAAACCATAATATGATATCGGGTGAGCCACTGCCCAGCCCTGCTGGAGGGTAAACTATAATACATCATCAGGCGACCCACTGCCCATCCCCACTAGAGGGTAGACCTTAATACATAATCAGGAGACCTACTGCCCAGCCCCACTGGAGGGTAGACCTGGAATAAGTTGACAGGCGACCCACAGCTCAGCCATGCTGGAGGGTAGACCTGGAACTGGACGACAGGCGACCCACTGCCCAGCCCTGCTAGAGGGTAGACCCTAAGAGGTCGTCGGGTGACCCACTACCCAGTCTCTACTAGAGGGTAGACCCTAGAAGCCGATGAGTAACCAACTACCCAGCCCCACTAGAGGGTAAAACTCAGAACTTCTCTGTCCATATCCACTGGAGGGTACAACACTGGCCAACCGAACACGGATTGGGTATCGCACAACCACCCAACTTCAGAACAACTCACCCAAAAGAGGTTTAGCGCCTCCTCCATCACCGGGTGTCACTAGCATCGCTACCGGCCGATCCATCGAGAACGAAACCAGAGGGAGACCACTCAACCCTGCTGGACAAATAAACGTGCATAGAGGGACCCTCTACGTCACGAGAGGTCAAATTAGGTAAAGCAAAACCTGGCACGCATGTGGGGCCCACACTACGTGTGGCCCCATCTCAGCCCCAACCAAGCGCACAAACGTTCTCAGGTACGAACAACCACATGTACCTCCATGCATCCCCGTATACTCCCAGAGTATACCACATTCTCAGCCCAAGGGCCATCGTGCACAAGACACCTAACGTCAACATGAAAGCATGACGTAACATCTCCAACTTTCCGCCTCAATGACTGGGGCCCAACCAACCACATCTCTTTAGCCACCAACATCACTCTCCCAGGAGTCCACGCGATCACATGCCAAGGGTCTGCTATGAACACCGTAAAGGAACCATCACCAGGGAACCTTCACATTTCTACATTTAATAAGATCATGTAAGAGGCTCCGCACAACCAAACAGATCATACTGTTGTAATCCTCGTGAAAAAAACACGCGAGATATACTACTTACTCGCCTGAAACGGTCAACCGATGAAAAAGGTACTATTCACCGTAACCAACCCGTGTGGGGCCCACCCATAGATCCTGAAACTGAACAAACGGGTCACACCACTGCGATCCCATTGGAAAAACACACGGGATTGACCAATCAATCGCCCAAAATGGACACTCGGTGAAAAGGGTACTATTCTCCTTAGCCAGATCGGGTGGGTCCCACACCACGTCCCCGAAAAAGGTCGGGCAAACTGCGCCATCGCAATGCTCTCAGAAAAGCACGTCAAATTGACTGCTTACTTGTGTGGAACAGGCATCCAAAGAAAAGGATGCATTTCAGTGCACCGTGCATGAGCGGTGCAACGTGGGACCCGCATCCCGGTCCCAAAACACAACAAACAGATTGCACCATTGCGATCCTCACGAAAAAGCACATAACATGGACTATTCACTTGTCCAAAATAGTCACCCAGTGATAAAGATGGAAAATCACTGTCGACGCCGAAACGGCCCTCGTGGGTCGTGCACCATCATGCCGAATTAGCGCGGGCGGATTGCACCATTTCAATCCCACCGGAAAAACATACAGAAACGACTTCTCGCACGCCCCGAACGGACTTCCGAAGAAAAAGTCGTGAAACATTGTACGCAGCTCAAAAGACGGGTTGTGGGGGCCACCCCTCAACTTTGGCCTCAACGCCCGAAAGCACCCTGGAAAGCTCCGCCTTGGTGCCAGGGTCCCAACGCCACATACAGCACTTAAAACAGAGGTCAGACGCGTCCGCACCGTCCAAAACAATTCCCCCGGAAAAATGTCAAACTTACTTAACGCACGAGTCGTGCTACAGAAGCCCCTCGTTTCGGGAATTAACAATTCTCGAAACCATCTCCAAAAGTCCGTCTCATCGATACAGATCTGCTGCCGCAGATGGCTCATCGAACAGACGCGCCATTTGGATGTTGCGACATTTTTAAACGTCACCAGACGTAAGAGGGGGGTGGTCCGGACCGGTCCGTCCGGTCCACACCCCCTGGACCGGCTCAAGCCGACCAGCCCACGGCTCACCTGTGCGGACCACGGTCCACCAAACCGGACTGGCTCGAATTTCAGTCTCTCTTCCACATGGAGACCCGAAAAATTGGTTCCGCTGCCTTCCGGCCGGGGTGAGTGACCACGGTCTTCCGCGACCTCGTGCCCCCACCGACGCTCGCCGCCTCCGCTCGACCCCAACGCCGCGGCCGCCCGCTCGCCGTCCGTATCCACCTATTCTGTGCTCGCCCGATGCTCTAGGCTCACCTGGCCAGCGCCGCCTCAGCCTGGAGCCACTCCGCCACCATCCGGCTCACCGTTCCGCCGCCTGGTATGGCCGGTCGCCGCACATACCCGCCGGAACACCCCAGACCTCCTCCAAAAACCCGCAATCTTCGGCGAATGATTGCAGGTTCCTCAAAACTCTAAAACCAAAACCGAAAGATGTGTCGGATAGATCATAAAAACTACTATGTCATCATGGGATTTTAATCGATGATCTAACAACAATCGACGCATATAATTGAGGTTGAAATAAGGTTTGGAAATTAAAATGCAACCAACACCTCCTACCTCGCTGGGCTTCGCCTGGAGCTTCGCATCGATCCGCTGGCATCACTGCACCTCGTCGGAGTCGCCTCGCCGGACCATCTCGCCGGAGATGGAGGAGGAGAGGGGAGAGGGTTTTTAAAGGGGGTTCAATGGAGAGGAAGGGTAGGAGGGGGGAGTTTAAATAAATAAACTCTTTAATTAAAAGTCCTGACACCTAAAACACTCGCGTCCAAACCCTCTAGCGCGGTCAAGGTTAAGCTCCCCCTAGGGTAAAAACCACCTCCAGAGCACAATGGCGGTCTCAGAAATTTAATCTGAGACCCCGTTCGATTGTTATTAAACTGAACGCCTGAGGCTTCCAAATTACGAAAATGCCCCTGGGACTATTTTTCACAAACGACCCGCGCCCGCGAAACATACACCCCACCTAGGGTAAACGGTATGCTCCGAACTCAACGGTGCCCTCGATTTTCCACTCCAATCCACTGTGTAAGAGATACAGGAGTTTCATCATTAAACGAATATATTAATTAATTAATTTATCCGTTTAATGTTCTGAAAGCGAGTGAGCATTCCAAACATCCCGCGTCGACATACTTTATATCGTTACTAGGGTAAAAACCCATTCCGGACCCATCCGTACCCTCACATCTTTAATCTAGAACACCGTTTAGGAGTTATCGCATTTATTTGGTGTTTCCAGTGTGAATGCACTGAAAATTTAATTTCGGCCACTCCGGGGCTCGGAATCGCACGCCGTTTGAAGGCGCCGCTCTGGAATAACATCAAGAATATTCCAAAGTCCTTTGTAGCAAAAAAATAGGTTTCTTAAATCATTCCCTCCATCAAGATTTTTGTCCCCAAAAATCAAAACCAGGGAACAACTCAGGGTACTAAGCCCATACCAGGCTCTCGCGTACCCAGAAGAACTCTTGCATAGCTCTGCGCCACCGTACACAGACCAAAGGATTAATCTGTTCATGCGAGGTTTTCCCTCACCAATGACGTGGATGGGAGCATGCACACATATCCCCAGGAGAGTCATGCAAGAGATGCTATGCACCCAAACCAGGTTTTGGGGTTAGGGAAAGGCAGTAGGGAACCTCGCTATCCCTTCGCACTGTCTCAAACGGCCCGAAGGCTCTCGGGGGTAGCTCACCTCCCTGACCGAACCCTTACATCGCACGTCGCGACTGGAATCACCGCCCGGACCAGGAACAAGGCCCGGTGATTCCCTCCTTCATAAAATCCATATGGTGAAACACCCAAAGATATCTGGTCACATAAGGTTCCACAGTTGATGTTTCTCAACCAAGACTCTCTTACACGCTCAGGGAGCGATGGAGTCAACACCATCGACTAAAGTGGAAGTTTACACACCTTATACTCTACCAACACAGGGTTACACCCGACGCCCTGCATCACCCTGGTAACAACCCAAGAAAGGAGCAGGGAGAAAAGAATTTCACAGGCAGAGTCTAACAATTCTACTGCAAGAAGTAGAAGAGCTATAGAGCATACCTCTTATCAACTCATGCTCTGGAGGATCGTAGACATCCAAAGCTCGCAGCTATCTGCAGTCCCAACTGTCAGCTCCTGGAGCTTGTCGTGAACCACCTAGTGGTGATGGGAAGACCTCATAAGGTCGTCCTCCACTTCCAGAACCTCCCGCTCCTCTGCTAGCACCACTTCTCTGGGCGCTACTCCGATCACGGCGCTGCCTCCATCATGGTGGTACACCAGCCACCACCACCAACTCTAGAACGTGACAGGAAGCCCTCTGTCACCAGCGCCTGCTCTATCACCCCGACATATGTGGAAATGAACAAGGTCACTATGAAAACAAGAATCTCTAGGCGGAGACCCTTCTCAAACTTCTACGCTCGGAATATGTCGTCATGGACCAAGTCTGGGTAAAAGCGTGCATGGTCTGCAAAACTAGCCGCATACTCGGCCACCGTCATCCCTCCCTGCTAAAACTGCTGGAGCTCCTGAATCTTAACGGAGCACAAGCAGGAGGGGGAAACGCCTCACAGAACAACAACAAAAAGACACACCACGAAAGCGACGACTCGTCTAGAGACTGAGTCACCAGACTCCACCAACGCCAAACTGCTCTGCAAAAAGGCTGGCGGTCAAAGCCACCATGAGATTTTCCAGCATCTGCACAAGCCTAAAAAGGAAAACCGTTGTCTCGAGCCAAGCCTCTGATGCATGAGGATCTGGCTCACCACTGAACCTCAGCGGTCTCTACCGCTGGAACTCAAGGAGCGCTCTCAACCTGCGCTCAAGCTCAGCATGCTCTGCTGAAACTATCTGCTGCTCAACAGGTGGGAGTGCTGCTACTGGCCCACCCGGAGAAAGGGCTCGCATGATGGGTCCTGGACTGTGGCCTCATAGCTCACACGGTCGTCATCACGAACTAAAACTGGTATTCTGGCTGGCTGTCTTCGCGGAGACATCCTGAATATTATCAAGGAGTGTCGTGGTCAGATGAGCATATATGTATATACCATTATCAACGATGAGGAGATGACTCAAGAAGGACAGTCAAAGACTCAATCCTATGTGATGCACCCACCAAATTTCCCTGTAACAAGTGTCTCATCATGCCGAGTCGACAAGCGGGTTATCAAGGTCTTGGTGAATGGATATGTCGGCCGCCGCACCATCACTGGATTCCCTGGCCTGAGAGCTACTCTCGAGACACATTATCTATGTTTCCCTATATCCCAGCCAATTCCTCATTTATTTTAGGGATGTATGAATCGCGTCCCAAGGAACGAACCAACCTCTGATACCACTTTGACACTACCCGACCCTACCCGGGCTCAAGCGGCAACTACCCCAAGACCGCCTCTATAGGAAAGGGGCTAGCGACTAGCGCCATAGGCACAATAACTCGGGGAGGACTCTGCCTATGTACCTGTACACAAACACACGCAGTACACTCAATGCAAAAGTGCAGAGTAAAAAAGGGAAGCAATGTAAAGAAAATGGCAACTGCTATAAAAAAACCACAATGTGCCTCGACCTCTAAAAGAACAAAGTAAAAGCTGAAGGTAACTGAAAAAAAGGGGCAAAACCCACGCCTAATCAGAAAAGTGCCAGAACCCGGCAACAGGTAACCCAAAGAAAACATCTGGTAGGGTCCCCCACCTGGAACCCGACTCTGACCACCGCATGTGGTCCAAGCTCCCAGGATCCTAAGCTCTTCTGACATCACGACCAACCTGTCTGTCGTCTGCAATGGCACACCAAGTGTGGGCAAAGCCCAAGCAGGGGTGAGTATAAAAATACTCAGTAGGATACCCCGAAGGCTCGAGGGAGAAACAATGGATGTACCGAAGGGTGAGAAGTAGAGATAACATGGAAAATTAGAGGAGAACAACTGAAAGTGCAGTAAAGAGTCCAGCTCAAACCAACAAGAGAAAGGAAGGTAGACACATCCAGACACAAGGAGTTGGAAACAGTGAGAAGATGAACATCCCGTCGAGTCTTCGCTACCTATAGTAGGAGTGTAGACTAGTCCAACCATGAGAAGCTAGACACTAAAAGCACGTGGCATACCCCGCGCATCTTCGCCTCTCCTAGAAGGAGAGTAACCAAACCCAAGAATTGGGTACCAGAACAAGGTATATACATAACCATATGCTCACTATAATGCCCGAAAAAGGTCGTACGGGGATCTCCATCCCATAGCTCTGCCCGAGAAATGATTCGCCAACCGACCCAGGAGTAAACTCCATTGATGCCCAGCATCTCGCACGTCGGCCCGAACCGCAATCCAAGGGGCTCAATCAACACACTTTGACACTATCCTCTTTGGGCAGAACTGACTCGCCCGCACGGTTTTAGATCGCATCACAAGAACGCGTCTCAGTGGGGAAATCACCCCTCGTACATAAGAGGTCTAGGGAAAGTCAAACTACACCTCTTCACTGCCCCGTAGTCAAGAGGTCTTCTCAAAGTCAAGTCGTCACAACACTGACCCATAAAACAAGGGTCCCACTCCAGTAATCATGGAGGAAAGCCTTAGGATAGCCTAGTAGAATGGGCTGAGCCTGGAATGCCAACGGATGACCCACTGCCCAGCCCTACTATAGGGTAATTCATAATATGATATCAGGTGACCCACTGCCCAGCCCTGCTAGAGGGTAAACCATAATATGATATCGGGTGACCAACTTCCCATCACTGCTGGAGGGTAAACCATAATACATCATCAGGCGACCCACTACCCAGCCCTACTGGAGGGTAGACCTAGAATAAGTTGACAGGTGACCCACTGCCCAGCCTTGCTGGAGGGTTGACCTGGAACTAGACGATGGGCGACCCACTGCCCAGCCCTGCTGGAGGGTAGACCCTAAGAGGTCGTCGGGTGACCCACTGCCCAGTCTCTGCTGGAGGGTAGACCCTAAGAGAATCGGGTGACCCACTGCCCAGTCTCTGCTGGAGGGTAGACCGTAGAAGCTGATGAGTAACCCACTGCCCAGCCCCGCTGGAGGGTAAAACTCGGAATTGATCTGACCATATCCACTGGAGGGTACAACACTGGCCAACCGAACATGGAGTGGGTATCACGAAACCACCCCACTCCAGAACAACTCACCCAAAAGGGGTTCAGTACCTGCTCCATCACTGGGTGTCACTAGCACCGCTACCGGCTGATCCATCGAGAACGAAACCAGGGGGAGACCACTCAACCCTACTGGTCAAACAAATGAGCACAGAGGGACCCTCTACGTCGCGAGAGGTCAAAGTACGTAAAGCAGAACCAGGCATGCACATGGGGCCCACACAACGTGTGGGCCCATCTCAACCCCAACCAAGCGCAGAAACGTTCTTAGGTACGAACAACCACATGTACCTCCAAGTATCCTCTTATCCTCCCAGAGTATACCACATTCTCAGCCCAAGGGCCATCATGCACACAACACCCAACGTCAATGCAAAAGCGTGATGTAACATCTCCAACTTTCTGCCTCAATGACTGGGGCACAACCAACCACATCTCATTATCCACCAACAACACTCTCCCAGGAGTGCATGCGATCAGATGCCAAGGGTCCGCTACGAACACGTTAGAGGAACCGCCGCCAAGGCACCTTCAAATTTCCACATTTAATAAGATCACGTAAGAGGCTCCGCACAACCAAAAGGATCATACTGTTGTATTCCTCACAAAAAACTGTGTGAGATAGACTACTTACTCGCCTGAAACTTTCAACCGGTGAAAAAGGTACTATTCATAGTAACCAACCCTTGTGGGACCCAACCAAAGATCCCGAAACTGAACAAACGGGGAACACCACTGCGATTCCCTCGAAAAAACACATGGGATTGACTACTCAATCGCCGAAAATGGACACCTGGTGAAAAAGGTACTATTCACTGTAGCCATGTCATGTGGGTCCCACACCACATCCCCGAAAAAGGTCAGGTGAACTGCGCCATCGCAATGATCTCAGAAAAGTACGTCAAATTGACTGCTTACTTGCTTGAAACGGGCATCCGAAGAAAAAGTTACATTCCGGCACACCGTGCATGAGCGGTGCTACGTGGGACCCGCATCCCGGTCCCGGAACACAACGAACGGATCACATCGTTGCGATCCTCACGAAAAGCACACAAGATGGACTATTCACTTGTCAAAAACAGTTGACCGGTGATAAAGATGGAAAATCACCGTCGACGCCCAAACGGCCCTCGTGTGCCCCCACACTATCGTGCCGAATTAGAGCGGGCAGATTTCACCGTTGCAATCCCCTCAGAAAAACATCCAGAAACGACAGCTCGCATGCCCCGAACGGACGTCCGATGAAAAAGTCGTGAAACGTTGTACGCAACTCAAAAGATGGGCCGTGGGGCCCACACCTCAACTTCGGCCTCAACTCCCGAAACCACCCTGGAAAGGTCCGCCTCGGTGCCAGGGTCCCAATGCCACTGACGGCACTTAAAACGGATGTCAGACGCGTCCGCGCTGTCTAAAATAATTCCCCCGAAAAAACGTCAAACTTACTTAACGCACGAGTCGTGCTACCGAAGCCCCTCGTTTCGGGAATTAAAAATTCCCAAAACCATCTCCAAAAGTCTGTCTCGTCGATTAGGATCTACTGCTATAGACAGCGCGTCGAACGGACGCGCTGTTTGGAAGTTGCGACATTTTTAAACGTCACTGGACGTAAGAGGGGGGGTGGTCCGGACCAGTCCGGCCGGTCCCCACCCCCTGGACCGGCTCAAGCCGGTCGGCCCACAGCTCACCCGCGCGGACCACAGTCCACAAAACCAGACCAGCCTGAAGGTCGGTCTCTCTTCCATGCAGAGACCCGCAAAAGCGGGTCCACTGTCTGCCGGCTGGGGTCAGCGACCCCGGTCTTCCGCGACCTCGCTCCCCCACAGGCGCTCGCCGCCTCCACTCGACCTCGACGCTGCGGCCGCCAGCTCGCTGTCCGGAGCCACCTCCGCCACGCTAGCCCGACGATCCCAGCTCACTCGGCCAGCGCCGCCTCAGCCTAGAGCCGCTCTGCCGCCATCCGGCTCACCACGCCGCCGCTTGGTATGGCCAGCCGCTGTGCCTACACGCCGGAACACCCCAGAACTCCTCCAAAAACCCGCAATCTTTGGCGAATGATTGCGGGTTCCTCAGAACTCCAAAACTGAAACCGAAAGATGCGTCGGATAGCTCATAAAAACTACTACGTGCTCATCAGCTTTGATTTGACGATAGAACAACAATACACACATATAATTGAGGTTGAAATAAGGTTCGGAAATTAAAACGCAACCAACACCTCCTACCTTGCTGGGCTTCGCCCGGAGCTTCGCGTTGATCCGCCGGCATCACCGCACATTGGTGGAGTCGTCTCGCCGTACCGTCTCGCCGGAGATGGAGGAGGAGAGGGGAGAGGGTTTTTCCAGGGTGTTCAATGGGGAGGAAGGGGAGGAGGGGAGAGTTTAAATAAATAAACTCTTTAATTAAAAGTCTCGACCCCTAAAACACCAGCGTCCAAACCCTCTGGCACGGTCAAGGTTAAGCTCCCCCTATGGTAAACCCCACCTCTCGAGCACAACGGCGGTCTCAGAATTTTAATCTGATACCCCGTTAGAATGTTACAAAACTGAACGTTTGAGGCTGCTAAATTACGAAAACGCCCCTGGGACCATTTTTCACAAACGGCCCTCGCCCACGAAATTTTCAACCCACCTAGGGTAAAAGGCACGCTCCGAACTCAACGGTGCCCTCAGTTTTCCAATCCTTTCCACCGTTTAAGAGATACTTGAGTTTAATCATTAAACGAATAAATAAATAAATTAATTTATCTGTTTAACGTTTCGAAAGCGAGCGAGGGGTCCAAACATCCTACGTCGACATATTTATGTAGTTCCTAGGGTAAACACCCCATTCCGGACCCATCTGTACCCTCAGATCTCTGATCTGGAACATCGTTTATGAGTTATCTCATTTATTTGGCGTTTCCAGTGTGAACGTACTGAAAATTTAATTCCGGCCACTCCGGGGCTCAGAATCGCACGCCGTCTGAAGGCGCCGCTCTAGAATAACATCAAGAATATTCCAAAGTCCTTTGTAACCAAAAATAGGGTTATTACAAAATACATAAAAATTATTTCAGTTGAAATCTTATTTTATCAATAAATAATATAATTTTAATAATATTATTAAACGTCTAATAATCACTCATAATAAAATATTATTATTAAAATGAAAAATCCATAACCAATTCCATGAAGGTCACATATGGAAAAGTCATAAAGATAAAAATATAAAAATATTATAAAAACATAGTAAATTGATCTAATAGATGAATAAATAATGAGTGGACAATAATGGATTCATTTCGATTCTATACGATCAGATGCAATTTTTTTCTCATCCTATGTGTGATAAAATTATATATGTTGACTTCAAGGGTCTGTAAATACTCTAATAACATATAACAGAGACTAATGGGTGGTAATATGACCATGAGGGAAATTTTCCACCAATATGTAATATATTGGGACTATAATCAATCCAATGTATATATTCAATAGGTAGATAGGCTACTTAACATCTTATTTTCATCCACAATGAGGTAGTTGTTGGAATAATATAAACTATTTAAGAAAACATCACTAATATCTATGAGTTAGGAATAAATTGTATCCACCCACCCCTTGATAACATGATCACATGATCTAGTACTATCAATATTCATAATGGAACTAAAAGCATTAAAACACACTGATCAACTCATTAGGTCGCTATTATATCCCTCCCTTTCAATGGGAGATTTTATAAAAAATTATGGAGTGATGGAGTAAAATCCAACTTCTTGATTAGGAACTAAAGGCTAGTAAAGAGGGATCCCATTATCATGGTGAAGAATTGTTTGGAGTAACACCTACCAATGAGTCTTTCCCCATTCCATGACACCTAGGTTTTCAAACACACCATAACTAAAACCATGATATGTTTCTACCAATTAGACATTGATGTATAAATTTTAAGAAACCATCCTTGAATAAACACCACCAAGTCATTCACAAGGATCCCTGGTCTTATGAAATCATGGATTAGGTTATATACTAACATTATCCACTCTACATTGAGGAAGCAGTGGTCAAAGGTTTCCTCTTTCATATGCACACAATAATAAATATTCTGATATTTAGTGATTAGAGGTTATCATAAATGTATCATATTGAATAGAATATATATGTAGACATATCTTCTACTCGTTTATTTTTTCCCAAAATAAAACAACCAAATAATCCAAATAGTTGTTGGTAGTGTTACTGGAAGAAACAAAGTAAACTCTTTCATTACCCAATTCCTATGTAATATGATTAATTGACTAGAAATTTTCATCAAATTAAAATCTATTATATTTAATATAATCCCTTATGGGTAATTTATTCACTATAGATTTATTCCATTCTACTTGAATATCATTACATAGGATTTTCAAAAGAAATTAATTTTTGGTTCCCTATATAATGAGTATTATTTGATTAATGTTTAGTGTGTAGTTGGTGGCATATCCTTATTTTCCAAAACAATAAATTCATACCTTTAAAAATTTGTTTCCCTATTTTATAGCAGATTAAAATAAAATGGAAATAAAAAACTAATACATGTAAATAACAAGATATGATTTTATACTGAATATGTAACGTCCCTGACATAGGAACCACAAATCTGGTTCCCCGATCTATGTAATCACATCACCTCAAGTGTGCCTCCCCATATTTGAGGTTTATGACTAGCAGCAAGGATCTAATGAGGGACTTTTGGAGACTATACACTCTTCACAAGAGTAAGGCATAGTAGAACATAATATATATAGTGGAAACAATATGAAACAACTAATGAAAATTCATATACTTGCATACCCCAAATAAGGTACACCCACGAATCGAATATAACAATGTCATTCCATACCAATAGTCCCACAAGTGTAGTGGACCAAAAATAAATAAAACAGCACAAATCCCTAAAATTTCCAGATTCCATGCCTAGAACCACATCCATGAATATCCCAAGACCGATCCAACTCCTATCACCAGTATTTTTCAGCATCTAATCCCAAAAAAATGAAATTTTATCAGGTACCCAACGGTGTCCCGAACTGGGTGTTTGTAAAACTCAGTAGGCCACTCAAAACGATGTCCACCAAAAAATTCAGTCTAGAAGATAATACATGCAAATATATAGTAAAAGGTATGATAAACTGAATGAAATATTGGGATCCATTATATACGAAGCACACTTAATCCATTTATAACTTTATTACCATTTCTATCATCTATACTATCTTTATTACTTACACCCTTTTTTAGGTGTTCCATGGGTTAGACATATACGCCATCTAAACATGTGTCTAAAGAAATAAAACCCAATGAATAAGGGAATGCATCAAGTTAATATGTCACTAGGGATTAACATTCCACAATCAATAGATCACACTTACCCTAGAGCCTCATTCAAGGTAGTTTTATCAAATATAAATGTTGGGAAATTATGCATCAGTCTATCATCTTAACTATATTTTAAAATGGCCCCGGGTCGACAAATAAGGAGCCTCAGTCCTAGTGTCCAATTGGGATCTGATACGCCTTCTACGTCCATCCGAACCACTTTTTCATAGGTCGAAAAATGGATCATCATTCCATGAATCCAATCGGTAGTCAGAACACCATGTTTGACCATCCCAACCTCGATATGGAATGCTATATCCATACCGTTGGGCTTAGGAGCATCATTCCTTTCCCAAAAAACCATAGGGAATCGGGGATTTAATCATCATTCCACCCTACAAAATCAATTCATCACACACTACCATATCAAAACCAATACACCTAACAATTGTGATCCATAATAATCATCATGGGGAAGAATAGTATGCCATTTACCTTAAATTTCCATTTTCCCAAGTCCCATTATCGAGGATTAACCATGAAAACATGTTCAATAATTCCAATACATCATCCATCATTAACCAATTACCCCTCATAATCCCATTTACCACATTACCATTTCACAATAATTTATCCACTTTGCATTTTAAGTAAACTTCTTAGATCACGTAGCATGATCTCTTTATTACATTCAACAAATTAGGTATACACAATAATTCCTATATTATAACTCATGAAACATATTCCTAAATTCCCTTATAAAACCATGTTACTTGTCCTTCAATTCATAATCCATCTCAAATTTAACATGTTAATAATTTCACATATATTAACCCTCTTGGTCATTTCAACATAATTCATAACTCATTTGACACAATCTCAATTAACCCAATTAACCCTTTTAAAGTCTTACAAAACAATCCCTTCTACCTTTATCAACCCTTGGAAAAACAATTAATATTCCCTCTTTCACTAAACTAACCATAATAACATGTTCAATAAGGGTCATACGATATTATTCATATACCCTAAATTTATCCTTAAAAGTGTTTAGGTTCGTGAAAGCCGGTTCACCCCATGGGTGGCCCTAAATCGTTATAATCATCCTTGATGCATCCAAAGGTGATCCTGATGGGTCTAAATAATTATTTATCCATTAATAATGCAAAATATTACTCAAGGTGATAATTTCAAAAACAATGAGAAGCAAGATATCAAAACACATGAACATATCTATAACAAAACTATGATTTATAAATTCTAAACCACCTACCACAAATATGATGATGAGCACACTCTTAAATGTATCCTTTGCTCATGATCCAAACACCCTAGAAGTTCCATACTCGGTTCCTCCAAAAAAATGGGGTTATAGAGATTCCGGAAGAGATGAGAGAAACTACTAACCGAAATCAAGAAAAGAGAAGTAAGAGGAAGATTAGACTTTCCTAGGGATTCAATCTGCAACCAATAGCACTCCAAATGACCTAGATATGAGGAATACTGATCTATTGGAGATCTTGGGGTTTTTTGGACATTATTATATATGTAGGTAGAAGAATGGGAAGAAAAATATGGTGGAATACTTGAAATAGCATAATAGAAAAATTGTAAATTTCTCCAATTTTCTAGGCTACACAGTTTACCCGCACAGTTTGACAATCCATGTACAAACTGTGCGAGAGCCAATGTCTTAAAATACACCTTTAAGATGGCTTACCAACACAGTTTCCCAAACTATGCACAAACCATGAGAGAGGTAATATACCAAAATCTTCCCCCCATAAGGATTCTAGGGACACTCTTCAGGGTTTTCACTAACTGTGTGCAAACTGTGAAACATGCCCAAAGAACTAATTTTTCTTCACGTATGTGTCCCGTACCCCTAGAACACCGCTGGGTATTCTCATGAACTTGGGGAACACTTTTTTAACTAAACTAAGAGACTTGAACTTAATCATAAAAACCCATACTTTTAGGGAGAATTTGGGAACATATAACCATCCCACCATATAACATTTGGTCCTCGAGCTGGTCATCATGAGAATCACTAAGATTCTGTAAAAATAGGTAATGCCACTAGGCCTACCTATCCACTATTTTTCTCCAAGTATCCCATTGAATGCAACAAAGCTATCATGATAAGTGATCCATGACATGGTCCTGACCCACATGATTTCCTCACCACATCCCACAACATGAAGTAGATACTCCTCAAGGATACATCAACTTCAATCATACCAAACCACTAGAACATCATAGAGTAAACATAGGAAACAATTTCTAACTCACAACATATGAAAATTATCACACAACATTGTACCATCATGGAGGAAAAAATCAGAACCCCTCTAGTCTGATTCCCCTCGCAACTCATGACCCAAATCACTTGGCATCATTTTCATCTGTTTTAAAAAATCAAACAGTGACCAAATCCCATATCACCCAAAAGAAAACACATGATAGTTCCAACCAAATTTTCCAATGGTTCCATTCTGCAACAATACATCCAAACCCAACCAAAACTCCTGGGTACTTGATGGATTGAACCCATTCCAGAGCTCTCTACCAGGTCCAACTCACCCAAATAGTGACCACTTGATTCCTTCCATCCCAAAACACTAATCACATCTTCAACCAAAAATTTATCTTATATGGTTCCCTTCACCATATTCAGTTACATAATACCACCACTATCTGTGAAGGACCACCAGAATATCAACTCTACTTTCAGATCACACCAGACACACCCAATGATGTCATTCCATAACCACTAGTAGAATCCCTTCATCTCGACACCACAACCATCCAAAATATTATCAGGTTTCATCGTTCCAGCAATCATTTCCATCACCATCTCCCCTATAGTTCATTCACTAACATAATAAAACTATGTTCACAATCCCACCCATTTGGATAATCGAAATGAAATTCTCCTCCCAGATCATCCACCATTGGTTATTTACAACTCTCAACATTTTTCCGATGCTCATAGTTGAGTCTAGTTTTATTTATTTACTCATCCTAGAATTTTTAACTTCACCATTAGAATGACACTTCATCCCATGGCCAAGGTGCCTCCATACTTCAAGGAATTCCAATATAACTAAAGTAAACATACACATGTCTACTTTTGATCTCCTTAGAATTATAGGACTCAACCACTCCTACCAAAAACTGTTAATACGTATCACCACAATCTTTGATGACTAAACACAAGCATCTAAAATTTCATTCAAGAGCACCCTATGACTAAAGACAATGTTTGGATCAATCCACCACCATAATCAATGCCAACCTAGCTACTCTAAGAGACCCGGTGTATACATTATAGGTAGCTCAATGGCATCCGGATGCCGCTACATCAACTCAATGTTATAGTCCCTTTATTCATAACATACACATCAATCCACATCGTAGGAGATTCATTTCCATTTATCTCCACATGGGATTCAACCACCACAATTTACACTTAGATTGTAATCAAAATCACAAAACCTGGTTGTGACCATATAATTTTTTCTGGAAGAAAAAAACAATCCTCGCCCAGTGCCCGATACTAGTTTCTAAGAATGACACATACCACATTTGTTGACACCTGATCCATTCCATGATCCTCACCCAAAACTATTGATGGTGTACATACCACCATCCTACTTTGCGTATACTATCTTCATGATATTTAACTACATGATGTAGACCATCCAACCAAAACACCATCATATTGTTATGAATAAGTCCAGAGCTTCTCAACGTACCTAGGACGATATTAAGATGTTGAGAATGATCAACACTAGCTAAGGTATGATAATAAGTAATCGAAGGGAACCACCACCAACTTATGTATTTTTCATTTCACCTTCTGTTAGGGAACACCATTATCGACCAAGGATTTTAGGATTCCTTGCTGCTCACCTCTCATAAATGTTTAACCACTACCACTCAAGTGTGATTTCTAACAAAGACTCACCACCTATATACAACCATCTATAAAGTATCCATGAACCAAATTTTCCTGAGGTACTACTTCCACCAAACAAAACAATTTAATTTGGTGTATCCCTAGCAGTTAATTAATTAGAACCATGGCTTGCCACACTAGTCAAAAACCAAAGGTCTTTCACATGACCATTCTTTGTTCTTCTCCTTCACAAAGATCATAAAATTCTTATCCTAATTAAAATAATTCCTTAACAATGCGTGCTTGCATCTATAACACTTAGAAACCTCATGGTTTCACACATTCTTTTGACTATCCTCATAGAAAATTTAGATCCCTCAAACCAACCATCACCTGACATAGAAAAATGACCAATAACTCACCTGACATTACCTCTTGGATAGTCTTATTCATCATTCCAAGGAATTATCAACATATCACCAAAAAACCTAACCATTCAAAAATTCCCATCCATGTGACCACCCTCCCATTGGGTGTCATCTAAGAACAATAGTATCTTACTCCACTTCTTTCATCCTTCTCCATTTTCCTAAAAATAACACTAAGGTCACCATTAACCATTTTCCAATGTAACGGGCTTGGAATCCACATAATCCTATTTACCAAAGCTTATAGTTACTAGTATTCATCGAATTCACCCTTGAAACATTCTCCATGACTTATATTCCATAAAACCTGCATCACTAGGATACCTCCCTTAAGGTCACCCATGATCTCCATAAAATATCAATGAATCCCCAGTACTCAATTCACATCACCAAATCATAGACCATCCCATATATCCCACTAGAATAAGCCACACTGGATGATATCTTCTAGATCCCAAAGTCATTGTCCAACATCAACCCATATGACACATGCCCAAGTGATCTTGCAACCCCGTCCAACATATCTCAAAGGTAAACATAAATTTAAGTGAGGATGGTTTCCTAAACTAAAGTTTCGATAGACAAAATACATTGACTCACACAAAAATGAAGCAATGAACGAATCAATGTCTGTGATTGGAACTATCACCCCATTCTAATACACACTACACTATGCACACTATTGAAACTCCATTCCATAACAGAGTCTAAAAAAATGAAAAAGAGAAATACCTTACAAAAAATAAGAGAAATGACATAATGAAGATCAATATTTTCCAAGTCTGGAACATTACATCACCTTGTTAAATCCAAAACATCATCGGTGCACAAGGTACTTGTGTACCTAAAGATACAAACCTCCCTAAATAAGAAAAACATGTGTTCCACCAATTCCTCTCGTAGGAACTTGAGTGCCCTACTTCTGGGAACACCTGTGAATACTCATGAGGTTTGGAGTCAGGTCTCACCCAAGAATTAACATCCAGGTTGTTCATCACTTATGTGAACATCTGATCTCCCAATCCTGTTTGCACACCCACACTTCCACACCTTTACATACATGTCTACCCTTGTTTGATTCACTAACTCTCTTCAGTCTACAATATATTAATCCCTATTAAAATCCATTCATGGAATGGATTCTTCTTCATAAGATCCCTTGTCTAAAAGGGATTCTATAGAGACTTCCACAAAACCTCCTGACTTGTCAAACCTTTAGGAAATGAACATCTGCATGTCTTTTATTTAGGTTTCTATATCCATAGTCAGAGGTTTCCCACATTTTTTTCACAATGGGGTTAGGATTAATGGATTGTCTGTGGGTTTGTATATCCAAAGTCACATGGTCCTTTTTCATAGGAATAGTTTTGGAATGTTCTTATCTTGGAGGATTATGGTTTGGGTCTTGCCCTCCCCTTTTTGGCTTTAAGACTCAGAACATCATGTCTCTGGTATGGAAGGTATGGTTCACAATTTCTTTTCCATACAAGAAAATGGGAAGTCTCCCTCCCCTACTAAGATCCACAAGGTAAACCATCCAAGTTTAAGCCCATAACCTTTCATATAGGAGGTGGGAATCTTTCTCCTCTATACTTCCTTCACCTTCACCCCTTTATTACATTGGATCTTTTTCAATTTTAAAGAGAATAGAGGGGAGGCACATCACCTCTCCCTCTTCCCCATTCACCTATCCCTTGTCCATTATTTCCGCCATTGGTCTGCCCTCTTTCACCAGTAGAGGAGGAAAAGTGTGGGTGAATTTTTTGAACCATTCACATCATCTTTTTTTTCACACTGATCATGAATCAAGTGGGATTAGAGATTTGTGATAAAATGCAACATTTGAAAAAATACCCACCATGAATGAACTACAGGAACTCAAATTCCCACCATAATTGGGATACGTAGGAAGCCTTCTTAGTGCCTGAACTCACTGGATATCCTCTTCAAGAATCTGACCCTAATTCCCTTAAATCTAGAATCCCATTTATGAGTAATACCTAAAATAAGCCTCTAAATTATCAAGGAATCCTTTTTAAGAAGTAATCTCAAACTCATTTTTCTCAAAGTGTTATACTCTCCTATGAGATTTATTGAACAACGTGATCTTTGATTCCTATCTAAATGGATACGTGGGAAGCCTCCTTGAGGTTCAAACCCAACACTTCAAATCGACCATTTTCATCTTGGTTCATATTCCCAACAGTGTCTAATCTTACATGTAAGACCGTATTCTTCTAAAGTTTCATGGGATTCTTAGAAATAAATCCCACACACATCCTTAACTAAACACCTTTCTCTTAGATGTCCTTACCACATGACGTTAAACTGTATTTTTAAATCCTTATCACATAAAATTAAAAGGTATGATGTGTCCCATTATGCGACATCAAACTATGAGGGTTCTAATTCCTTTCAGAAGGATACATAGGTAGCCCATTTTATGGGTACAAACCCAATATCAAAATAAACTTATGTATCCCTAAATGACAATAAATTCCATAGTTCCCCACTAAGTGGCTAAAATTATGTATCATCATAATGATGATTAAAAGAATCACTAAGTAGTATATGAGATGATACCACTAATAGGGAACCTAAAACAAATATGAATATATCCATTAATAAAGAACCTCGAATACATACATATTATTCTAAATTTTGCACTAGTTAATAAGTGATTGAATATTTTAAGGGAATCCTATGTTATAATTGGTGAATTAATAAGAAATCAAGAAAATAAACTAAATATATATATAGATTACCGATGTATAAAATTATTCCCCCCAAAAGGGTGTGATGAGTCTGACCTCCCATCCACTTGACCAATGCATGTTGTTAACTGTTTTAAATTTCAAACATAATAAACTCCTGGATTTGGAAAGAAGATCCCTTTTGGATAAATAACCATATGATGTTTCTGGTTCCATGTATAAATATAATGGAAAGCAGCTATAATTATTGATTCTTACACATGTTCCAAGGAAATATGAAACAAAAATGGTGAACCCAGTGTTAATCCTTTAAAAATTGAATATTGTTACCCACCTTTCAAGACCCTATCAATTGATAAAGGAAGTCCAGAGAAAGGAATAAATCATGCATGTATCCATCTATAAGATATTTCTATACTATATTTTATTGTCATTCTCATTTATCTCAGAACTCCCTTCACTACAAATGTCTTTTTTCAAGTTTGCACACATGAATGTCCCAGACGCTGCTCAAGTTGGATCCTCATCGACTAGAATGAGGTAATCACCAACCCTAGTTTCTTCAAAACTATGTTTACAATGTACTGGTAATGAACTACCATCATCACGTTACTATCCTACCCTTCGAAGCTGTCTGACATGCTCTCTAGGTTAATAACAACCCTTGATCATCTGGTGAAGGATGACCGATGCTCAAGAAGCAGACGGTTCCAAACAAAATAATTATATTTTTGGGTCTTTATCCCTATAATTACACAACTATTCCCTCCCATAATACATGTAAGAAGATCAATAGGTCACTCATGGCCTCAATTCAAAGATGTATGGGTCCTTCTCTAGGACTCCAGCCAATAATCGCCACCAGAATAATCGTACGGTAGTGAACCCCTAACGTGATGGGGGTGTTGAATTTGGACATTTGACCCAGGTCACTCAGACCTAGGTGTGCAAGAAAAACATCTAGGGACAATTTCCACCCAATAAGTAGAATTTTATTACCATTTCCCCCTCCATAGAAGTCCATCACCCTAACATGATGGAAAACAACGAGTGGGAACATACACCCGCCCTTCCTAATTTCACTTCCCAGTAGACTTATCTAGATGCAACGCATCTATCCCACTAGAAAAATCATATGGATTATCATGAATGGAGATATAGGCATATTTAAAAATTATCAGCCAATCATCAGGCTCTTCTGATAGGATTTATGGAAGCCTACTAATAAAATGTGATGTAAAATGGTAAATAGAAACATACACTTTCTTACACTCACCAATTCTTTCTGTAGTCTCATCTTCTAATATAATGAGATTCCCATCAACAATTCTTGATAGAAAATAGCTATAATTAACATACACTGTAGAGCATTCTTACAGCCTGCCAACGATCTCATTTGGAAGCACTCGATGAAGTCAGTTGGAAAGCTCTGACAACAAATCTAGGGAAGACTCAACTCTCTACCCCCATACATGAGTACTATCAGAATCCACTGTTAGGAAAGGGAGGATAGGTTTTGGAACACATAAATACTCCAAATATAGAATGGATTTATATTTATGTTCTGGACACTGAAGTCACAAAAAACATCTTAACAATAGTGAAATGGAAGTCAAAAATTACTTCCCATATTCTGGAAGCATGCTATAATATCATAACAAAAAATTCAGAAATACCAGGGAAGAGACACATAACTCTATCCCCACACCTAGGAAGAGAGATCTTCATTCAATCTCAGAGTAGACACATAACTTTTTTCGATTCCTGAAGGGTTATGGGGTATACTTCCCCATATCGTATGGAAAACTGGACTGGGAACATACACCCTTTCCAATTGGAGGTAATCAACACATTCTCATGACCCCTCCAAGGCAGGCACATACACCTTCCCATGATAACCACTTCTCCCAAAAAATGGCCTCAACTAAGTGTAAGAGATAATCTAATAAGAAGTCATTCCATACTCTATTGGAAAATCAAAAACCAAGATGTGATTTGGCTACTCTTATTGTTGGAGTTCTTGAATCCCTCGGAAATTTATTCATTATTATTCAATATCCCAACTGGTCATTACCAAATTATGTGAGTCATAGAAGTAATTCTGAAGTTCCCTATCATACACATCAACATTAAGGCCTGCTTAATGAAAATTTGGTCAATACATACGGCCGATATCTGGATGAGATCAACAATAACCCTCTATGTGGATAGATGAACTGGGAGAAAGAGGATTTATACTTTGTTGTAATCCACCATGGTGGTCCTCCTAATTATGGAATTTTCCGTGAATGTTATCTATAAAATAGTATTTCATATTGTTATGGTGATTCTATAATTGAAAATAAAGTAATGAGAAAGCCCTCTAATATCGTGGCACATGCCAACACAAGTATTTTCATGTTTAATAGGTGATATACTTTCTCAATCAGAAGACATCTTATGAGAATGGTATTTTTCCAAAACACCTTTGGTTCATTTTTCTTCTAATATAGTAGAGGAAAAAGCGACTAATTCCATTGTATTTAAGGAAAAAATCGAGAATCGTCCACATTGGTAAGGCTAAGTGGAGAAAACTCTAATTAAATATGATGAAGATATGTTTAACATGAGAAAAATATTAGCCAACAGATACGTATTGGTTATGTTCTAGAATTTCAAAAACTTTTATACGGCATTCCATAATTGATTTCAGAAGATTAAATTCATGATGTATGCCTCAACTTATGGAAGAATATTCATCATTTGAAAACCAAAGTATTACCGTATTATGAATATCAAAGGAATTTAAAGGTAATGGAAGGGTAATAATTCCTAATCAACTTAGAATATTTCTCTTATTCCCTACATCCAAAGGTTGAAAATTTTTAGATAACCCTTTAGGATGCATGAAATTATAGACTAATGATTATGTATCATTTAATTTATGATACCCCATCTGGTGTTCGTATTAGAGGATGTGGTGCACATGGAGCATTACATTTCACTGCACTCCAAAATCAGAAAAGTGGGCCAAAAGTGGTCTCATGCAATCTTATTGCCCACGGCCGGCTAAAATCAATAGATATTGTATGTAATAAAATTTACTCTCAACAACATGCCTCAAATAGATCTCAATAGACCCATGATTGAAGAAAGGAATCTGTTGAGTTACTTTTACCTCAAGCATCTAAGAATCTTAAGTAGGCCTCTCACTTAGAGGATGCCATCCATCAGATTGGGAAAATGTATGATATATCATAGTGGTATTTTGAAAAAGATGATATTCGTGGTTGTTCGATAATGCACCCATCCATTATCATGACAAAAATTTGTAAATTCAGAAGAGCAGGTGCACAAATCTCAACTATAGCAGTTCAAGTTCCACCCAAACCAGTAGTGTTAGGGGCATGTTTAATTAAACATTCAAATTCAATAAAAAAAGTTTAAATGTTTCAATATGAATAATAGGAATATACCCATCCTGCAAGGTGGTGGGATTTTTCACATCTACAATCCCCTCCTCAATGGAAGTTAGTTTCATCCTGATTAGGTAAGAATCCACAATGATAACACACAGCTAAACTTATCATGGATTCCCTTTCAGGTTACTATCGATAAAATTGTTCCCAGGAATTCATCATATCAAAGAACAGAGTCTCAAGGAAGATATAGAAGGATATGATCTGACAAATATAATGATAAAATTTCATGAATGCATTATGCGTCACCAAAATTTTGTTAACATCATTGCAGAAGATCCTCCTGAAAATGACTCTAGTTCAGGGGAATCAGAAGATGATGTTCTTTTTTATAATACAGTACACACTGAATCAAATTAAAGATGTTTGCATACCGAAAATCATAGGAATACCCATAATCTAGGCATTCCCCCAAGTAACCAACTCCCACCCCTCTGAAAGGAATCTAACAAGGTGAAAGGTAAAATTAAGATCATTTCTCACTTTTCCACTAGAGAAGGTCAATCGATTCTTCTTGAAGAAAGATTTTTACAAAAAGAAGAAGAGATAAAATTATTAAAAAGACTCAATAAAATGTTACTTCGAAGAATAATTTCTATAAATCATTCTCTCCTAGCAGATCTTCCACTTGCACATCCTGTAGGAGATCCTTCAAAAATAGGATTTGTGGTAACTACTGATGTGGATAATGAATTCCCTCCATTGGGTGTACAGCCAGGGTAGGATCAAACACATCCTTATAGGTTTATCCCCATGGGTTATCCTAGAAAAATACCATTAGCACCACCACTAGTGGTTTTTTCTGTCGTTACACCAGTTCAAACTCCAGATATTGTACCTGTACAGGTCCAACCTCATCCAAATTTTCCCAAAATTCTTATGATCACAATAGAGGCCTTAACAACTCGTTTGGAAGCTATGGAAGAATGGTGTGCACCTATTCAGCTAGAAAAGAGATCTTACCCTAAATGGGTATATCTGGTTCTCCAGAACCAAAATTTTTGAATAATACATTCCCAATAATTGATGGTTCAGGAGATCAAGAGAAACACTTAACACATTGTGTTTTTTGTTATTAACCAATGATGGAGACCCCTCAAAATCAAGAAGTAGTAAAACAAGGTGATTTGTGCAGTCATTACAAGGACTAGCTTTTTTCTGGTATACAAGTTTGAAATCATGATAAATTACTTGATGGGAAGATCTCTGTAAAAAAATTATTCTTCAATTTAGCTCAACACTATAGAAGACAGCAATTTTTTATCATCAAATTATAAAGAAAGGGAAAATGAAATTGTTTTAGATTTCATTAATTGATGGAAAGGATTAACATATTTCTTAAATTGGGAACCCCCTTAGGAAGCATTCCTACAAATTTGTGTGGAAAATATGCGTGATGATTTACACACACCCCTTATCCCTGTTAAATACATAGGAGGGTTTTAATACCTTTCTTCAATTTCCCAACATGTGGAGGATTCCATTGTTGAAACTAAAGATAAACCTCATGTAATTCTATCAGATCTGAGAAGGATAATAGGGAGAGAAGAGGCCACTATAGTCACACTCATGAAAATACCAGTACCTGCTTCAACTTCAAAAACCTTCATTATATCAAAGGCCTATACCACCCAAGAATTAGCAGTAATGAATTTCTCGTCATGATGACCAAAGAGATAAAAGGTAAAAATAGTTTGAGGAGTTGGAGAACAAAGTTTATTTTTTTGGAATGAACAGGTTCCCAGTTAATTCATCTCAACTCTAGAAAACAATTTTGTTCAGTTTCAAAGGACAATGAAACCAAACGAATAAAGAGATGAAGATATTCCTAATTATTGTACCATTCAACATATGTTGGTGAAACCCATTCAAGAGTGTTTTCTTTTCCAATATCTCTTACAAAAATGGTAGACTATGGAAAATTGAAACTAAAATGTTCGTCATCCTAAGTAGCATGTGTTACAGCTACTGGTCTAGAGGAAAAAGGAAAATGGCAGGAGGTCAAAAGTAAAAATGTGAAGAAATATGAGGATTGGATAATAAATAAAATGATCAAACTAACTCATGCCATTATAAAAACATAGATGAAACAACAGATTGTGTCTTATTCCCCTCTCACCATAGAAAAACCACCTTCATGAAAAGATCATTCCTTCAATGATGAATCCTCAATGAAGTGATGTGATCGTTTGGAAAAAGAGAAGTCAGAAGAGGATGAGCTCGTATCAAGGCCTAAATTTTCCTTCACTCTGGATGATTTAAAGCCATTTATTTCAAAACCATGGGCACCTCCATGCCAAATGGAATAGCCAGAACTGACCAGTCAATAAGAATATTCATCAGATAAAGAATAGATCTTTGGTTCTCTCAATTTTATCCACATAACAGATCCCTATGGAAATGATTATTCTGGTTATGATGAGCCTGAGTTCCCTATACCTAACTAGGGAACTAGAGGAAGAATTCAAGGTTGGGGATATAGGGGAATGCATGGGTATTCAATAAATCACTATTTTAACTCTAACCCTGCTCGAATCGTATATGAGGTGGAAACTCATGGGAGAGCACTTCAGCGGGCTCAACAAGAACAAATTGATTCTCCTAGACATGGTAGGATTGGTCCTGACATGATTATTTTGGAAGACATATTGGAGGGTACACCATCATTATCTTAGAAAGTGCATATACCTAGTCATTATAATCTACCAAACCCTATAGTATGGTCAACTTCTACGCCAACACAGGGTACATATACATCAGGAGCGTCAACTAATAAGGAACCTGCAAAACCACATATCCAAGATTGAAAACACAAACCACCAGACCAAAACAAAATTTTATTGAAATAGACGTACCAAGTACCACCCATGTTGTCAATTTTGGATTCGTTGAATCTGTTAAAAGATATTTCATAATCACTTATTGGGGCTTTGTCATGTCCAAAAGAGTATGAAACCTGTATTTTGCACTACTGAGGTTTACCATATAGAGAATGATCATGATGAATGTCATGAAATGATATGTTTTATGGATGAAGATGAATATGATCTGGTAAATGGAAATATCATTCCCTTGTATCTGTCTGGAAGTGTCAATGACATAGATATCTGACATGCCTTCATTGATAATGGCTTGGTATTCCACCACATTCTTATTTGTACACTTCATCAATTGGGCCTCACTAAATCTGACTTATCTCTTTCCAATTTAATGTTGCAACATTATGAAAAGAAAGATCAATAACCATTAGGTGAGATTACACTTATAACTCAATTTGGGGTTATTATGTCTACTTCAGATTTTATGGTTTTCTATCAAGACATTTAGTTTAACATTCTTCTTGGTAAGCCTTGGCTACATCAACATGCACCCATAACTTTAACATAACACCAATGTCTCAAGTACTATTTCAATGGTCCAATTGGAACATTTTATGGTGACAAGACTACATTCAAAATGTGTGAATCTAAATACATTGAAGCATAATTTAATCACATGATTGGAACAAAGTCTGTGGTAAAGAAGGTAACCCGAATCAATGCTCTAAATTTCTTGGAAAAGATCCCAGCAAACCCATTCAAAAAATTTAGTATAGATTATGTGTTTAATATAAATTAAATAGTAAGGGTAAACCCAAATTTGAGCACTCTTCCAGTGACTTCCATAATGTCAACTATAGAAATTGATCCTAGAAGCATGGGAGAAATTGTTGATTTTCCAAGAAGCGGTGAAAGAGTAAATGGATATTTCTTCATTTCATCCACTAAAATTCAACATGTTTTTGATTCACCAATTAGACTAGAATATGTTGTCTCAATACTATAGGAAAACAATGATATTGATTCCCATCCCTTCATATTCTCCTCAATTCTCCAAGAAGACCCTTCATCATTAGTAGGGTGAGAAATAGTTGCATCTTCTTTAATATTTCCAAATACCAACTCCTCCCCTAGCTCGTAATGTATCGGTTCATCGTCTACTATGAAAGTAGAAAGGAAGAAGTGACACATAAGAATGAAGAAGATGAAGATCTCAGATACACTCCTCCAGAATTTGAGGAAGGGTTCTTTACCACTATGGATGGGCGCAGAGAAATCATTTTAAGTGTAGAAGAAGATCCATGCCGCAAACTAATTAGTTTATCCATGACATTTGAAGAACAAGAGTTGTACACATCGTTTAAGAAATGAAATCGAGATATCTATTTTTGGATGTAGCCAAAAATTCGAGGCCTTAATGATGATTTCGCCACCCATCATAAGGGGTTTTTAGAAGAACAACATGGATTTAAGCAGATAGCAAGAAGAACAAACCTGACTCATGCCTCTAAAATTGAAGCTAATGTTTACAATATTATCAAGGATAACATTTTTAGGGAGGTTCTATATCCCATGTGTCTAGAAAAAATTTTCCTAGTGAAAAAAGAAGAGTAGGTATATCATAGTTTTCATTGATTTCAGAGATCTTAAAAGAAATTGTCTTAATGATGGCTTTCCATTTCCGATCACAGAGCTTTTAATTGATGCAAAATATGTATATGAAGCTCTTTCCTTCATGGATGGATACTCTAGATACAATTAAATCTACATTTCCCAATAGGATGAAGATTCTGAAACCTTCAGAGCCCCTGAAGGTGTGTTTTGATATCTGTTAATTCCCCTTGGATTAAAGAATATAGGTGAAATGTATCAATGCTCCATGAAACATATCTTCAAACCCATATTAGGAAAATTTGTTAAATATTTTGTGTATGATCTGGTGGTTAAATCCAAATAATGTTACAATCACTTGGCTGATCTAGAGACCATATTCAATAAACTTCCGAAACAAAATTTGACGATGAACCCCTTGAAATGTGCTTTTAGTGTAACCTTAGGAAAATTCATCAACATTTATGTACACCTTCAAGGCATTGATGTTGATCCTGAGAAGAAAAAGGCAATCCTTGGCATGTCACCTCCTCGAAATTTGAATTAATTAAGAGGTCTTAAAGTAAACATGGCCTATATTTGGTTCTTTATCGCTAGTTTGGCAGGAAAGTGTTTACCCTTCACTAGATTACTAAATAAGAGAGTCACCTTTCAATGTACCGAAAACTTCCAAGAGGCATTTGATACCAACAATAAATATCTATTGGGTCCACTGAAATTAATGATTCCTATTAATGTAAGGCCACTTATTCTCTATGTGATAGATTTAGAGCGATCATTGGGTGCCTTCCATGCCCAAAAGAGCGATTTTGGGAATGATAATAGCCTTTCCTATCTCATTTTAACTATGAATGACACATAGACTCAGTATTTGAGTATCAATAAGTTCTGCATGGAATTAATCTTTTCATTAACAAAATTGAGGCACTACCTGCAACATCATGATGTACTATTGGTTTCTCACAGTAACCTTCTCAAATTTATCCTCTATCTTCCTGTGCTTACAGGGTGTCTACCCTGGTGTGTAGCAATTTTGCAATAGTTTGATATCCAGTTAGTCCTCGAAAGGCAATAGAAGGCCAAGATATGGATTATTTCCTTTCTGAACATCCATCTATGGATATTAAATCACTGAATACTGAACTTCCTGATTAATAGGTCTTTTATATTCAATATAATCATCTTAAACCGAAAATGTATTATGTTTGTGCCTCCACAAGCCCCACAGGGAAGAAAATGGAAAAACTTAAATTCAATAATGTTGAGTTAGAAATTATGATTATCTTCACATGAAAGGAAGTATTTACATATTATTTTTTGTTATCAGAAAGAGGTACCAACAATGAGGTTGAATATCAAGCTCTCATCGTAGTCCTATAAGTGGCACTCTAGGTACAACTAAACCACCTAAAAATTAAAGGTGATTTAGAGTTGGTAATAAAAAAACAATGGGTATGATGCTATCAAAAAAATGAGTCAATCCATTTATGTTATTATGTTAGATGTTTAATGGAATAATTTCCTCAGATCCATCATTGTCTTATGTCCCATGATCACAAAATTTCTAATCTGATGCACTTTCTAATGTAGCCATATGCTTGAAAGATCCGAATCAGGATGAGAGAATCATTAGTATTTCCCATCGTCATGTGGTTTCACCTTTTGTTCAAACTAGACTAGAGTAAATTAATTAAATTAGCCCTATCTAGGAGCCATATGGTCATACCATAGGATGGATGACACCCATCATGAAATACCATCAAAATTGAGTCAGATAGAGCTGAAAAAGAACAAATCCAACAATGAGTAGACAATTTTAAACATTATGATAGTCTAAATAAAAAAATTCTCAAAAAACGAGGCTTTGATGGAATCCACTTCCTGTGTATTGACAGAGAAGAAACTGCAGTTTTCATGAAAGAAGTAAATAAAAACGCTTGTGGTGCTTATAAGTCTAGGCATAGGCTTTTTGATCAAATCTGAAGGATTGAATAATTCTAGCCTTCAATGGTGCAAGATTACATAGATTTTTCTAGGAAATTTCATCCCTACCATGTGCATGCCTACTTCATTCATCGACACTCGAAGATGTTCCATATATTTAAATAATCTTATCCATTTTCTATATGGGGAATGGATGTAATAGGATCTTATCCTCCATGTATGGATAAGAATTTCATGAATATTTTTATTCCTACTAACTTCTTCTCCAAATGATCTAAAGAAATTCCTCTTAAAGAATTCAGAGCTAATAGAATTGTTAGTTTTTTCAAAACTGACATCATCATCAGATTAAGTGTTTCGAATACTTTAATGAGGGATAATGGAACTAATTTCTATTTTTTGAGGTAAAGAAATTATATCAGGAGCACAATATCAAACCTAACCACTCATCTCACTATCATGCAGTAGCCAATGGACAGATAGAGGATTTGAACAAGACCATATCATATATACTCCAGAATATGGTAATGAAAGATAATAAGTCCTGGCTGGATAAAGGTTTTCATGATTTTTGGAATTATCGGACTACTTCATGTACTTCCGCTAATGAAAATCCATATTCATTAGTGTGTGGAACATAAGCAGTTTTTCCAATTCAAATTCAATTGAATTCACTCCGAGTTGTAATCTGTGATCAATTTTCTACCATTGAATAGTCTCAGAAATAATTTTATGAATTAGAACGATTGGATGAAAAAATATTCCATACATTGCATCAATTAGAATTCAATTAGAACTGAATATCATAATCATTTAACAAGAAGGTTCTCCTCCATTCATTTCTTCAAATAGAATTTCTATTTGTCCTCAAGACTCCAATGATAATGGGAAATAAGCCTCCAAAACTTAAGCCAAAGTGGGAAGGACCTTATTCCATACATAAGGAATACTCAAATGGGGCTTCTTTTCTACTCTTAAAGGATGGGGAGATAATTATAGCTACAACCAATGAGATATTCTTGAATAAATACTTTGTGTAACTGCACATAATATCCTTATTGTGTGACTCTAAATAGAAAAACACAAAGTCCCAGTAGTTGGACATTAAATTGCATAAAAACTGTATGTTTCTATGTTGCATGATGATAAAATGTGCAGTATCTTTTTCCTTGTCGCACAATGTTAACCTGCATGACATTACAATGTCCTCGTGACATGACTCTAAATTTTGAAGCACAAATTCCTAGTTGCAAGACATTAAAGTGAATAACAAGATAAGTGTCCATGATGAATGACAATAAAATTGATAGAATCCTTGTCCTTATTGCATGATGTTATACTACATGACAAAATAATGTCCTTTTTTTAGGACTCTAAACTACACAGTACAAAGTCAATGTTGCAATACATTAAACTACATAACAACCATATGTTTCCATTCTTCCTGACGATAAAATGTGTAGCATATTTTTTGTTGTCACATGATGTTAAATTGCATGACATCACAATGTCCATGCTGCAAGACAATAAACTGCACAAAACAAATTCCTAGGTGAAAGACATTAAACTGCATAACAACTATAAGTGTCCATGTTGCATGACAGTAAAATGTGTAGCATCTTTTTTCCTGTCACACGACGTTAAACTACATGACATCACAATTCCCACCCCGCATGACTCAAAACTTCACAACACAATGTCCTAGTTATGTGAAATTAAACTAAATAACAACCATAAGAGTCTGTAATACATGACGATAAAATGTCTAGCATCATTTTCCTTGTCGCGTGACATTAAAATACATGACATCATAATGTCCTCACTCCATGGCTCAAAACAACACAGCATAGATTCCTAGTTGTAAGACATTAAATTGCATACCAACCACAAGCTTCCATTTTACATGATGATAAAATGTGTAGCATCTTTGTCCTTATTGCATGATGTTAAGATGTATGACATCATTTTTCATCGATACACAAAATTGAACTGTATGGTTAATGTCTTCTCTGTTTGACGTTACGATCTTCCATATGAAATCATCATTGACATCATTGCTACTCCATAGTGGCACATGATTTTCATCCATCCCTATGTCAAATTCAATCTTCATATGGGCCTCATCTTATAAACTAAGTGTGTTTTATTCTCATTCATATGAGATACATAGACACGCTTGGATCTCCAATCATGGGCCTAGTCGATACCAAAAATATTATTTTCCTTTTCCTCCTCCTATATATGGACAAGATCTACAAAAAGATATCTTTTAAGATACATGTCTTGATTTTCATACAATCTTTTCTTTTACTTTTAATGATTCTTCTAAAATATTTTTAAATCTATCATCTCCCACATTAAACTCAATTGGGGTGGGAAATGATTGTTCAAGTACTATTTTTGTCTTGATTCTCATGCATATGAAATACGTAGAGATGCCTAGATATCCAATCATGGGCCCAACCCTGTTAAAAAACCCTTTATTCCCTGTGTATGATTCAAACCTGCATAGAGAATGTTTAAAGAACTATGTTTGGCTTGATTCTCATTCATAAGAGATACGTAGTGACACCTAGATTTAATTCCTTGTTCAAGGCACAATATTCCCTATTTTATGTCAAAATCACTTCATTTCCACATTCCATGACTCTAAACTACACAACACAATATTGATTCAAAGGAAACAAGGAAAGTATCAATATTATATATGAGTCTGATTCATGTAAGGGACTCCAAACTCATGTAAAATATTGATTCAAATATTTTTCATGTGCATTGAACATTAACACGTTTAATATTTCACTCCCTTAATCTTGAATATTTTTAGATCCTCATAGTTCTTCTTATGGTTTCTTTGGGTGATAGAGCTTCTAATATCTGAGGACTCATTTTCCTCACTCTGCAGTATGTTCCATTAGGTGGCCTTTTATATCATTCCTACATAATAGGCTTTTCAGTCAAAAAATACTACTATTGGACTATGATTCATATGCCCTTATTTTTTCATTCATAATATATCCCCCATAAAGGGTTTTTCAAATAATGGTAATTTCATTCTTGGCTAAATTGTCTTTTTCCCCATCTAACATTGATAACAATATAAACGAATCTGTATTTTAATATAGTCATTCATGTATATTTTTTCCACTACCTTTCTCTCAATATTAATGTTATCAAGATCATGGTTTACACATTTCTCTCCCCATATGTTCAATGAAATATGAAATAAACATGGATCACTTGACCACATATCATATATTGTTTCCATTTTTTTCTCCTAGTCATATGATTTAAAAAATATAGACACCATACTTCTTATGTTAGGGTAATACTTTCATATAAATCATATTTCTCTGATTCTTTGGAAATCATGATTTGAAATACTCTCTCTATATTAAAGTACCTTTTTTTAAAACCCAAACACTTTGTTTTAGAAAATATGAATCTCTATAAACATTATTCATATTTTAGAAATACAATGTCAAACTCTTGAGAGCATTTTTTCAGGATTATACAGTACATTCCCATAGGTGTCGTTTCATAAAATCTATTGACATAACAGGCTTGTTCGTAAAAAGATTCCACTATTTGGTTATACAGCATATACCCTAGTTGGACCAACATAACATATCCCCTATAATGGTTTTTTCAAATAATGGTAACTTTTTTGTAGGAAATGCTTCCTCTAATACCTATTGTCAATTTTACCATATCATTCTTCTGATCCAAAAATTTCAAAATCATAGTTTATAATCTTTCCCATCCATACTTGATCATGGTATTATTTCCAAATAAATTACCAATAAATTGGAATTCTGAAAACTTTTTTCAATGCTAAAGACCTTAAAATTAAATCCACAAAATTTTCTCACTACATGACTTAAAACTTCACTATATAAGGTCTTCACTACATGAATTAAAATTGCATATTACAATGTCCTCACTGCATGACTTAAAATAGAAAATTACAATGTCGTCACTACATTTCATAAAATTGCATAGTACAATATCAGAAATCCCCCTTTCTGATAAATTTTAATCATTCCTCATGCACCAAATTTGTGTAGGAAGTGGTTTTCCTATTAATGATATATCGACATAGATTACCATTTTTTTATTAAAATCAATTTCCTTGAAAAAAAACCACCTACTATGGTCTTGAATCATCCAAAACTTATTTTCCCTTCTTTATCAAAAATGAAATGTTAAATTCCAAAAAACTCTTTTTCTTGACAATGAAGTATGTTTCCCCAGAGGTCGTGCATAAAATTTTCTTACATTATAGGAATTATATTCAAATGATACCACTATTTGTCTATGCATCATATTCACTAGTGTCCCTTCATAATACAACCCTCATAATAGGTTTTCCAAATAATGGTAACTTCACACTTAAAAACTAGCCCTTTGTAGTCCAACATGATTGACTCTAAAATTCCTATAACATGAGATATGGTACTCACCAAATTGGGAACACAAAAGGCAAACTCTTGGAAAAATTAAAGTCCCAACTCACTAAATGTACTTTTTGTATGGTTTAGGTATTATTGAGAACTAAAATGTAAAAAGAAAAAAAGTTTGAGGTGTTTTTTATAACCCTAGTAAAAATAAAACTACTCATACTAGGCCCATTGGCATAGATAAATAAAAATAGTAAAAATGAAAACATAGATGATTAAAGATGACATGATTTTTATTTTTGAGTAAAAAAATTTCAGAGCATCCAAAAAATTGAGTCTCTATTTTGTTGGAAATCAAAAAGGGGTTTTACATAACTTTTCATTTAGTTAATAACCTCTTGAGCCCCATCATCTTCTTGTTTATGTTTTTTTATCCAACATGCATCATTCTCTTTATCATGATGATGTGATTATTTAGAATCTGCAATAGCTTTTACACCATCCTCCTATATTTCTCTTATTGAGTTAAGAAGTTGGTCAAGCTCCCCTATGACAGTATCTAATTCATGTTGAAGACACAACTGCTGAATAGTCTTTTCTTTAATCTTCTAATTCAGGTCTTTCAACTTTGTAGTATGATTATCCCCATTTGGGTTAACTCTACTTAGAATTATTCAATTTTTATCAACTATTTAGTTTTTATCAGATATTACTGACACTTATACTCTTTCTTCCTCTCTCGAATAATCTCTTTCACTTGAGTAGGAATTTCACAGTATTCAAACATGCCAAATTATAATGTAATGAACAGAGATGAAAGTCATGGAATTCATGAGGGTAGATCCTCTAGGGGAATTAAGGTTGTTATCTTCCATATGTTTTTTCATTCCATGATAAGTGTTAGATGAAGGACCTTTTTTATTTTTGGTTCTAATTCATAATCACTATCATAATGAGGTATATATTTTGGGATTAATGCACTTTGAGAAGTTCTGTCTTCTCCTCCTTTCTTGATAGTGGTTGCTTCACCTCCTAATACTATTAGATCTGATGTAGAGGATTCACCTCTAGATCTATCCATTGAAATTGATATCTCTATATGGTCAATTAAATTATGGATATGGTTAGTTTTATGGAGTAACAAGAGTGATAAAAATAACAATATTAGTATATCTTACCTAATAGTAGGTTAAAAGCATGAGAAGAATCCTCTCCAATGTTTGAGATCATTTTCATGAGACTTCCAATTGATTATGATTTTAAGGTTGATTTTTTTTCTAGGGAAGACCCAATTTTATCTATCAAGGAGCGTTTGTGGGTTTAGAGTGTGCATTTTTATTAATAAGTAATGAAAGAGGGGTGGTTTTAAAAAAAAGTGAATAAAATGAATTGATTTAATGAGTTTAATAGATGATAAATAAAAGTGGTGTATTATAATTATGAGATAAGGATATCATTTCATGTTCACTAAACATCCCTGTGAGTTCATAATTCTGAAAAATACTCACGGTTTAATGGAATCCTTTGGTTGAGGGTTGTCAAGATCTCAACTTCCATCTTTCCTCTTAAATGATGCTCAAAGAACCACCCCTTGACACCACAATTGTATTTCCAGGGTTTTTGTATAAATAATTGAGAATAAAAGGATACTAAATAATACTGATATATTATGTATGTCCGAGATAATTGGACTCTTGTCATGTCCAATCAAAACAACCCAATATTCCCACTTGAAAACTCAACGTAATCCTTGTTCAAATAAAAAGTGTTTCACTTAATTTTAACAATAGAAATGAAATCATAGGAGAATAATGTCAAGATGATAATTAAGTGAAATATTTAGCAGACAAATTGCACAAAAATTATAGATGAAAATGTGCTGTAACACCCTACCAAGTGTCTGTAGCTCCCTTGAAATGATCGTCCACCATTTAGCTCGATATCAGGAGGAGGAAGCTCGTGTGAAACTTCACCTTTATCCTTGATCCCCCTATGAGGATAGGGGACTCAAGAACTCCTTGGATTGTGAAAGGAAACCATGTGTTATCCAAAATAAAAGATATTTTCCTCATATCCAAACTTTCAAATGAGAATCCCTAGTTTCCATTTAATAGGAAAAGTGGAAGGTGGTTTTGGGAACACAAATTGTGTAAAACCACATGGCTCCTAGTTTTTGACCACATGACAATAGAATATAACTTTAAACAAAAAATATAAACATGATTCACCACCTCCTAAATGTCTATATTGAATGCTTGGTACCATTTTGACAATTACAACTCCAGATATTGATAAAATACATAATACCGCATTTGACATTGTACAGATTTCATTATTTGGAAAAATCTATTCAGATGGGAATTGTAGAGGTTGAATGAGGATTCAAGTCCTTCATATGAAAAGTATCCAATTAATTTTTGGACCATCCCATAATATGTCAGCCAATTTGGATTCATGGTTTAGTAGAAATATGTTGTTGAGTCCACTGGTGTGCATGGATCATGCGTAGTTTGGCCCATTTTTCTAGGACATCATCATGGACCCTACAAATCACCTCCACCTTCAATGACATTGTCAAATTAAAGTATCATTTCCATTTTTAAAACTAATAAATACAAAATAAATGAATCAAACATGAAATGAACATTGTTATTATTTTTATAATTTTCAATACAAAACTAGTTTAGCAGATTCGTGTAAGGGTGAAAATGAAACAGTGAATCGTATTGGGATCACACCCCCACACCTAAACATTTTCACTCCTGGGAAAATTCATAATTAAAAAACTTATGCATGTAGATATTTTTAATTTTATAAATATTTAACATTCAATGAAAATTTAATTCCTAATTGACATGTGATCAATGAAAAACTCACACAGAGGAGTTATTCTCAATGATCCTTAAAAAAAGCCATCTCAAAAATTATATCCAAATGAAATTCCTAGAGATGAATGATACTAATCAAAAATAATAATTAAAATGTTAATAATGTCAATAATTCTTTACATGTGTGTGTGACAACCATTTCATTCTATTCTTTCCACTTTCTATTTAGTAAATATAAGTTGTTTCAATAATTTTCTACTTACAAGATCCATTCCACTGAACATTCCCCACATCCTTTTCAATCAAATTTCAAGATCCAATCACTTATGAAATCCCATAATTCAAACCAAAATCTTTTGACCAAGATATCCACATATGATGTACATTTCATCACTCCCATCATTTATTATATTTTTTTTGAAGTTTAACATGGGACAAAACTGACACTCTGCTCCCAAAACTTATTTGATCTTCTCATGACACTAATTGTAATAGTAATAACAAGACCAAATTTCATGGAATGGTGGTTTTTTACTACCCCATATACAACCCCTTATTATTAATTCTTTGAGGACGTACACCATCCAGATAACAGGTACACACACATATGTCAATCAGGTACAGTAATGAAATATATCAAAAAAGGAAAGAAAAAATTGAAAAATGATTTTGTAAAGTTGAGAAAAATCAACCTAATATATATTTTCCTTACCTTAATTAAGAAATTTTCAAACATCATGGTTGGGGGAAAAATGTGTAGAGGGATTATGTGACAAAATTATCCTATAAACTATTCACAAAAAGGGCACCATTCTTCTCAAATGTTACAAAATGATAAAACTATTCATATCATTTAAAAGAACAAAATTTCAAAAGAAATTCACACCATAGTATTGAACTCTTGCTGACATTTTCATTTCATCGGTTTTTCTTAATGTTAAAACAACATGAAATACAGATATTCCATATGAATTTTCAATAACTTCCATGATTAAATGGGCATCATTTTCCATGATAAAGTGGGAATAAAAAATGAGTAATATTCTAGAACAAAATTGAGTAGTAGGGGAAGGGGGAATTAATAATACTATTTAGTAAGCTAAAAAATGAAGAAAGATGATGAAAATTACTAACTAACCCATGAATATACCCATCTCTCGACACCTAGTGTGTTAATTTTCCCCACTATAATAAAATATAATGTGTTGAGGATGTATGAAACCTGATAGGAGTTATTCGTAGACTTATTCTTGAATTTGGAGTTCCTCCATCGGGGACTCTGGAAGGTCTTCATGGAAGTGATTCAGCCGCTTCCTATTGACAGAGACGGTTTTCTTGGTTTCTTCATTTTGAACATGGAGAAGTCCAAATGGAGAGACATTAGTAACTATGTGTGGTCCATACCAGTGGGAAAAAATCTTACATGGATGGAACTTCATCCTTGAATTATAGAGGAGGACATTATTCCAAATGTTGAACTAATGATGAAGGATGAGAAGGTCATGGGTATCCTTGGTTCACTCCTTTTAAATCCTCGAGTTCCTAAATGCATCTCTTCTAATTTCTTATCGCTCTTGAATCTATAAATACCCTTATGAACCTGCACCAGAAAGGTTAGAATTTTATTTTTTTAATAACCCCATAGCCCCAGTTCTGAAACTCAATAGGGAGGTGACAACTCATTCAAAACACAAGCTGATAGGGTGACATTCCAATAGGAGTTTTGATAGCAATATGGTAGGCCCATAATGAATCATCAAGTCGAAGACTCCAATAATTCTATTGGGTTGAACTGTTTTTCCCAGAATATGTTTTACTTCTCTGTTTGACACCACAACTAGACCATTAGTTTGTGGGTGATATGCAATAGACACTCGTTGCTCGACCCCATACCGGCACAAAACTGATTGCATTGTTCGGCTGCAAAAGTAGGAACCCTAGTCACTAATGATGAACTTAGGTAATCAAAACCTACAAAATATCTGAGTTCTCAAAAATTCAACAAATGTTTCGGAATCATTTTTCCTTGTGGTTTGGGACTCTACCAATTTTTACACATAATCGACCGCTAGAATATTGTACATGTTTCCAAAGGAAATAGGAAATGGACCAATAATGTCAAAGCCACAAACATCAACAATTTCCTGAATGATCAATGGTCATTGTGGAATTTCATTTCATATATATGAATTCCCCATTCCATAACAACTAGGACAAGATTTTCAAAACACTTGGCCATCTAGAATAAGTTTTGGCTAAAAGAGACCATAATTAAGGACCTTGTGAGCAGTACATTGGGGACCAAAGTGGCCCCCACAAGCAAGAGTGTGCCAGAAGCTAATTATAGACTGAAATTTGCTATTGGGAACACAATTCCTAAAGACTTGATCACTACAGGTGCACCAAAGGTTGGGTTCATCCCCAATGTACCAATGAGGATCATGTTTTAGATTTTTTTCATATTTTTTGATGAAATCGGTTGGAATGCAAGATCATACCAAATAATTTACAATTCCAGCATACCATGGGATAGCATCTTGAACTCTATATAATTGCTCACCGGGAAAGAAATCACTAATAGGAATATAGGGGGATGAGTCAATGTCTAAGGATGGGGTAATCCTACTAATATATTCGGCTACCACATTCGCTGCTCCTTTTTTATCTCTAATTTCATGATTTAATTCTTGAAGGAGGAGTATCCAACGAATGAGATGTGGTTTGGCTTCTGGTTTCATAAGAAGGTACCGGAAGGCTGAATTGTTTGAGAACACAATGACATTGAACCTCAAAAGGTATGACATGACTTTTTCCAAGGAAAACACAATTGAAATGAATTATTTTACTAGTTTTGGTGAAGTTATCATGGGCAGGGTCCAGTGTACGTGAGGCATAGGCAATGAAATGTGGAGCTTGATCAACCCTTTGTGAAAAGACTTCCCCAACTGTATAGTTAGAGGCATCACACACGAGATAAAATGGTAAATACCACTAAGTTGGTTGGATTACCGAGGTTGATTTGAGATTCCATTTTAAATTATTAAATGCTTCCTCGCAATATTTATCAAAAAAAATACATTTTATTTTTGGATTAATTGGGAGAGTGGGAGTGAATTCTTACTAAATTCATGAATGAAATGACGGTAAAATCCAACATGACCAAGGAAATACTACATATCCCATACATTTTTTGGGGAATGGTAAGGAAGAAATGACATCATTTTTTGATTTATCTACTTGGATACCATCCCCAGAAATGTCATGCCCTCGAAATATACCTTGTCTCCTCATAAAATGGAATTTCTCATAATTTAATACAAGATTATTTTCAATATAGCGATCTAGGAAAAAGCCAAGACAACGTAATAATTCATCAAAAGAAGATCCATAAACAGTGAAATCATCCATGAATACTTCCATGAAATTCACTAGGTAATCGAAAAAAATAATAACCATGAATCTTTGGAATATACCTAGAGAATTTCATAGAACGAATGGTATCCTTCTATATGAAAATGTGCCTAAGGGACAAGTGAAGGAAGTCATTACCTGGTCCTCGGGGGCTATATGGATCTGAAAGTATCCAGAATACCCATCAAGGAAATAGTAGTGGGACAAACCTGCTATCCTCTCTAGCATTTCGTCAATGATTGGAAAAGGTAAATGGTCTTTACTAGTGTGTTGGTTCAGTCAGCGATAGTCTATGCAAACATCCAAACTATTCTGCACTCAAGATGGAACCAATTCATTGTTTTCATTTTTAATTACCATAAGGCTTGTTTTTTTAAAAACTAACCAAACAATATGGACCCATTGGCTATTAGAGATTCGGTAAATGATTCTTGTAGCCAATAAGTTTGTTAAATCCTTTTTCAAATTTTCAAGGAGGTTTGGGTTTAGTAAACATTGTGCTTTCCTCATAGGTTTGGCCTCATCATTTAATAAAATTTGATGTGTGAAAATTGATGGGCTAATACCGGTATAGTCAGCATGTTTCCATCCCAAATCTTATTTATAATCCCTCAAAAGTTCAAGAAGTCGCAATTCATGCTCATGAGGGAGTGAAATAGAAATGATGACAGGTAACTTGTTTCCATTATCAATATATGGATATTAAAAATCTTGAGGATGTTGTTTTAGTTTCAATTAAAGTGTATTTTAGATTGATGGGATTCTGTGTGAAAGTGAGAGGTCACTGATCTCATCTAACTTCTCAATGGTATCATACTCAGATGAGGAATGAGCTTTTACAAGCTCATTTGTGTCATCGATGGCCATTGGATCCTCAATGTTCAAGAAACCATCAATCAATAAACATGCATGACACTTTTCTAGACCACTACAACTATTAATGTATGAATCATTTCCTAGAATTTCAATCAATGAAGAAATATCAGAAAGGGGATCAGGGGGATGAAATGATTTTCTTTCAAGGTAAAGGAAAACATCAATATAATTAATAGAGATAGAGGTATGCTCTTCTGATGGGTGCTTCATGGCATCAAGGATGTCGAAATGGACTATGTCACCTCTAAATTGTATAGATAATGCACCATTATGAACATAAATTATGGTTTTGGCAGTTTTTAAGAAGGGTCTCCCCAATATAATCGTCACATGACCATTCATCCAATCATCATCCATTTTATGCACATGAAATTCAACAAGAAAAATTAAATGTTTAACCCTCATAAGAACATCCTCTAACACACTAGATGGGTGTGTGGTACTCTGGTTATCCAGTTCAACAACAATTCCAGTGGGCTTCAGTTCCCCGACTTGCAATGTAGAGTAAATAGAGTTATGAATCATATTTATAGAAGTAACTAAATCAATCATATCATTAGAAAAATAATAATCCCATATGTTGCATGGAATTGAGAATGTTGCAGGATAGTTTCACATGGTGGGAATTGAGTTCTCTATCAATGATGAAACAATCCTCCCCAATATCACCTTTTTATCACCTCGAAGTTTCCTTTGGTGTGTACACATCTAATTTAGAATCTTGGGGTATTGTGGAATTTGCTTCACGACATCGATCAAAGAGATGTTAACTACACTTTTTTGAAAGCTTCCAATATTTCATGTTCATGTTCAGTTTACTATTTTTCTAGGTTGGGTGTCCCTTTGGGGAAATAAAAGAGGAATGGTTCGGATAGGAGACTCATAGACATACAAACTCTTTCCTTTGGATGGAATTCTCTCGTGATAAGGATTTTCTTTACTTCAATAATTTTTAGAAGTGGTTGGGATGGGGGTGTCCTCATGAGTGGATGATGCTATTGGAGGGGACATTTGGATTTGAATATGATTTCCACTATTAAGGGTGATGGAACTAATATTACCTTTTTTCTAGGGTTAACTACTGGTTGAGAGGGTTGTTTACCCACCCATGACTTTGAATTTCCCCCACCGAGTTAGATAGTTTTCCTAATTGAGTTTTAAGGACTTTTATGGAATCTTGGGTGGTTTTTTGGAATTGGATATTATTGGTAGCCATTTGATTCATAATATCTTCTAGTCTAGGCTCAGGTTTGTGAGGGGGTGGTTAGAAAGTCCTTTGGGGTGGTTTAGGATGTAGGACCCCGGGACACCCTGAGAGGGGAGGGATGAATCAGGGTGTCAACTTTTTCTTTTAAAGTGATGGATCTTGTTCCCACATTGGTAGGAACTTGTTAAACCTGTATGATGGATATGAATAGAAAGAAAAAAAATTCACATGCAGAGAGATGACACAACACTTTTTACTTGGTTCACCACTAAGGGCTACGTCCAAGGAGCATACACCGACAGGTTTTCGGTCGTACCAAATTCCACTAAAATTTACTAGTTGTGGATTACAATGGTTCGACCACAGTCACTCTATCCCAGGATCACTGCCTTTACAATGTTTTCAGGGATAGCTCACAGTGTCCCTCAGGTCACTCTCGTTAACTCCCACTGGCTCACTTATCTTGGTGTAGTCACACTCAGTTTATAGGCATGAACGTCTCTTCATCATTTCAAAATAATGCATCCTCTGTAGTATGTAGTTGCTCTGTTGATGTATAACTTTCACTTGTAGACTAATCTCACTTTTCACCAAAGGTATCAGGCAATTTTCCAACTTTTGTGCATCTCCAAAAGGACCGGCGTACTTCAACCTCACCTACCGCGCTTCTACAAACCTAGCGCGCAAGTTTCAATCACAGCACACAAGTCACTTGTGTGGCACAAATTCGGTATCTAGGTGACACCAACCCACTTTCAAGACACTTCCTCCTTCAACTCCAAACTTGCGCGACTCTGCACCTTTAACTCCCAAACCACCTTGGCCGCGCAGCCAACAACCAGCATGCGGCCTCTAGTTACGCAACCTAGCTACCACTTGCACGACTCAACCACTTGCATGATGAGAGCTCAAAAAATCTCTAAGTCTTGAAATTTTTTTCAAATGAGGGGAGGTCCTCTATTTATAGGAAAACTGGACCCCCATCGCGGTGGCGTGCAAGTGTCCTCATGGTGTGCAAGTCCTGGCACGCAGCTCCAGATGCCCTCGCCTCTTTTGCGCAATTTGTAACACCCCGACCCCAGTTACCCAGAGTTAGTGAATTATTTCGTAACATTTTCATGATCACAAAATATCAATTATCGAATGAATTATTAGTTTAGTAGCCTTGGAAACACTAGATACATTCATAAATGTTACCATACATCAAAAAGTGAAAAACTACAATAATATAGTCTCCATACTCCACACTCATATCCCCTTTATAATATCCCTGCAGGTCAGTCATAAAATGATTCTTCACATCCTGGAAAAATTAATACATTGAAAGGGGGAGATCAGATGCTCAGTAAGGATAACAATATATCGGAAGCTTTCATAAATAAACAAAAACTTTTATGGAAATGTATAACTGAAACAAAAGCCTTTTTATCTTGATCTTCAGCATTATATGGAAAAATAAAATGAAATAATGTCATTTACTTATTCACATGGATGTTCTACTGGTCGAATAATCACATGAAATATCAATAACCACTTTCATAATGATGGAATGCATAATTCCAGACTATCATAACCACATAAACAAGGCCTCGTTCCAAGAGTACAAATAAAATTTTCTCAAGGCCTCATGCCAAGACATTAGTTTGTCTCATGAGACCTACCGATGAATCGAGGAGCAATAACAGGCTCCACCTATCACATACTAAGTCCAATTCATTCTTTATATGAAAAGGCTTAAACATATCATAAACCATAACATAATCATATCAAATAAAACATGCATAAGGAAACATAACATTTCCACATATCAATCACAAGATATCAATAAAACACATTGATATAATAAAACCATTTTCAAAACCAAAATAAAATAAAAGTAAAACATGGTATTTGTTTTTCATTTAAAAAAGGTTTTGGATTTTAGAAGAAGCCAAAACTCAAATAATGGTCACAACGGCGGAGAAGTCATTGCCGCTGCATACGTAAGACAAAGCATTCCTTTTTTATATTAGTAAAAATTCTTCGTATAAAAAGATACCTTTTTAATAAAAGTAAATGTAAAAGGGGCTTCTACACCATATAATGAAAAGTTGTGTATAAAAAAAATATTCCTCATTGAAAGGAGATTGAGACGAAGTCCCTTACCTCGTCTATGACATGACTCGATCGTTCTTTAATCTCCAGAATAATAAAATATAGTTAATTTATATTTTCTTAAGAACATTTTTCAATTTCATTATTCCTTTTACATCACTTATTACCAAGTTATGAACATTATGTAATCATTTAATTTAATAATGGTTGTTTTGTCGATCCTTGGTAATTGAGTCAAAAATAAACTTCTTATAATTACAAGTTTTTTATGTGGTAAAATATCTATTATCTCCAGAATTATATTCAGGATGTAGATATCATGTATATCATATATATATAGTATATACATGAATTTAAAATATTACATAACATTTAGAGGTAAGAAATGAAATGCACCGTTCATGGAGACGGTAAGCCGTACGTACGCATGAATGCTACTTTCATTTCTATTTCGTATTTAATGGAATGAAATCATAATGATATAAAGGTATATTATAATTCCAGTATAATATAATATATAATATCATTAACTACATCCTTTATATGTCCCAAATATGGCATTAACGATTCAAATCACATTGAGGGGGTGGTATTCCGCACTGCCTAAAATGAAATTATCGCGTTTACCTATAATGGAAATCATAAATGTATTCTATAAATGAAAAATACAGAAGAATAAAGAAAACATAAATATAATATATATCATATATATAAATAGTGTCATCATAATGGCCACCATGAGAGGTGTTAAAATAATATTGAACAATCATCGTTTCGTGAGGCAGTAATTCGCCCCCCACAGAAACAGTATGTTCTTTAAACATTAGACGATGGTGTGTGTAAGTGTAAATCAAATACTTATAATAAAAAAGTCCTATTATATTGAAGATACTATTGTTGGAACAAAATAAAGGAATAAAAAGAGTTTAAGGGGTTGTAGAAACAAAATAAAACAAAAGAACCTAAGAGAAGACATTACCTTAAAATCAGGTAACTCTTTCTAATATAAGCCAAAGGCTTCCTTGGGAAGACTTCTGCCCAAAGTGAGGATTCTATGAGTAAGAGAGGAAATTTGAGAGAGTATTTGGGCGGAGGTTGGCCGAGACAAATGGATTGAGAGGTGTGGGTAAGGTGGTAGAGGTGGGGCCTTCTATAAGGGGAGAGGAGGGGAACTCTTGGAAAGTCATGAAATGTTACATTATTATGAAATTATTTTCGGATTTTAAAGGTCCCAAAAGGATATATTTCTAGTATAAAGTGATAAGGGTTAGAAATACACCCATACAATAGTATTTAGACAAGTTTATGTCTAAGATTTTACCTTATATTTTCTTTTTATTTAAATAATTCATTAATGAGGTAATCGCTGCATCATCATGGTGTGATAAATAAATTTAATTATTTAATGCATAAAAATTAAAAAAAATTAACATTATGTAGGAAATAGTTTTATATTTCCAATAGATATTTATAGTCAATAATATCATTTATTTAGACAAAATTAAAATTCATTTACTTGGGTAATACATACTTTTGTTATATTTTCTTTTCTTTAAAAATAAAAAGATAAATTGTCACTATCACACAAAAGTGATTCCATGTGGTCCCAGTGTTTGGAACAAGGCATCCCATGGTAGTAAATGACACAACCAGTAGCATTAGGACACATGTTTGGGTCATTTTATATTATTATGATATTATTTTATTACCCTTAACTACCCGATTACTAATTAATCATGATAATTAAAGATAATTGTCGTCGTTACTATTCATAATGTCCATAAACAAGAGTCTTAATTACATAATATGGACCCTATTATTCCAAATATTGAATCCATTTTACAAAATTTTTAACACAAAAATTGCATTAATTAATTTAAAAATTATTCCCACTGTCCAAACAAATAGCGTGTTTTTAAGAAACAATATCTATCAAAATATTGCCAATTATTTATGTCCAATTTCATAGTGAAATTAATTATAATGACCACCATTGGATAAAATGGTAAAAGTATATTCTAATTATACATTAAAACCACTCAATTTTATATTTTATAACTATAAATTATTTTGACTAAAAATGTTTTTTTAAGAATTTTTCACTAATCATCGAAAATAGGATTTTCTTAGAAATATACCAAAAATTCAACATAGGATAATTTCGATATTAAAAATCCAAAAATGAAGTCCATTTTGAAATATAAAATTTATATAATTTCAAAAAGTGGGTATTACTATTCATAATGGCTACTTTGATTGGTCGTGGTGTGTTAGAATCTCGAACTTGCGTACAATGCAAGATATTGTATTATTGAAAGAGAAGCGTATCGTGGAAGCTTGGGGTGTTAAATTCTCCCCTCCTTAAATAAATTGCGTCCTCTCAATTTGAAAATGTTCTTTGAAAATAAAAGGTTGAAAATATAAAATACCTTTGTGGAAAACCCAGATCGGAAATAAGGTTAATAGAATTTAGCCTTAATAAGAGGGAAAGGGAAATGAAAAAGTCACCACCAAATTTTGAGCTCGATTAAGAGAACAATAGTGGAAATTACAAACATATAATTGGAAGAAAACGTAAATATTTTTATGGAATGATTGAGGTCATAAATCGGAAACAAGTGTAAAATTGAGGGCCTCAAAACCTTCTATCTATGTTGATTTAAAATATCATCAGTTCAACAAATCATAAGGTATTAGGATAACACATTTTTTGTTTTAATATCCCTTTACTAAAGTTTAATAATTAATTTATTCCAAGAATAAGATATAGGTATATATATATGCTTGACAAGTAGAGTTTAGAACTTCAACTAATTTCTACCACAAACTAATCTTTCACTCAAAAAGATAATAGAAGCCAAAAATATTATATTTATCCTAATCGTACAGGGTTCAAAATATTAAGACAAACCATTTAGATTAGGAAAAATATTTTGTAATAAACAGGGACTTCCTGTAGGATAGTGGTAGGAAATAAAGGCATGTCGCACTATGGTTGTGGGTTTGATTCCTACAGCTTTGTTCAACGTGATGGGTTATCCCCCAACCTGCAGGTTATCCTTTTCCTAAAACTATAGTATTATATTATTCCAAAAATAATCTTCAGAAATGTTTTAACCTTAAAAAATACTATCCAAAGTTCAACCCAATCCATTACAACTTTATATTTATCCAAAATACCTCTGTCCAGACTTTCTCTAAAATGTCTCTAAATTCCAAAATCAATTATAACATCAGATTCCCCAATCAAAGTAAAGTTTCTCTTGTTTTCACATACTAAAAATATGATTAACTTCATCATATTAAAACCTTAATGAAAACAACAAGTACTGTAGTACAATCCTTATATATATCACATTATTCTTATAACCATAATATATTTCTTGAGTCCAAAAACACAAATACAATAATTATTCTACTTCAAATGTAGTAACAGCATAAGATTGGCCTTGCTCCAATGGCCTTTTCTAAGGTAATTTTCTTTGGCGCTTAAGAAATTCATTTGCATAATGCCCCATTTCCCTACAATTATAGCATTCAACATTGATGTCCTCTTTCTTTCCCTTGCAATCATGAGCCTGGTGACCTTTTTCTCCACATTTATAAAAAACTCTCATTCCATTTAGGCAAGTATCGGGGTGATTCTTCCCACAATTATCACATAATGGAAAATCCTTCTTTCCCTTTTTCTCTTTATCTGTCTCTTGTTCCACCATTCTCTTCTTATCTTTCTTTACTTTATTGTCATAAGATTTAGAGAATTATTTTTCTATCTTGATAGAACATGAGACTATATCTTCATACGTTGAGAAAGATTGTGATACTAAAGGTCGGTGGAGAAATGGTTTTAACCCATCAAAGAAACGATCAATCGTACTTCTTGGGTTACGTATATAATTTGCAGCATGCCTCGCTAACCTTGAAAAGTTAGACTCATACTTTGCGACATTCTCATTCTCCTTTTGACTCAGACTTAGAAATTGCCTTTCTATAGCTTCTCGATGGTCACGAGGAAAGTATTTTTCTATGAAAATCTCTTTGAACTCTATCCATTCCATAATTTATACTTCTTCATCTTCCTTTGTTTTTTGAATCAATGACCACCATTGATCAACATCTCATATGAGGCAGTAAACTTCCATGATAATCTTTTTCTATTTCACTACTCCCCAAGTCATGGAATATTTTTTCTAAGGAATTATCCATTGCTCAGATACTACGGGATTTATACACCAATTGAATGTTGGTGGTTGTTTCCTCATGAAGCGGTCTAACATTGATCCTCCACGTTGCGGATCAGGGTGCTCCATATGATTAATGTTATTATTCATAACCTAAGTGAGTTGTCCCAGTATGGTGATAAGCTGATCAACACCAATTGTACCACTAGCTCCACTATAATTATCTTGAGTATGAGGGAAATCCCTATATGGATTACGTGCATTGATATGGTTTCCATTCCTTCCACTAGGCTCCATTTCTAAACAATGTCATAAAATATATTAGTTTATGAATCGAAATACATAATTACATACTTATGAAACACTCAATATAAATTAAACTATTTATGGATATAATCAATAATCATAAAAAAAATGTTTTCATTGTGGAAGTATATACTCATAAACCCTTCATAATGGTTTGTAAAGAAAATGATAATTATCCAAAGCATATCCCCCGGGAGTGTCGTAACCAAGATTTCAGCAAGGCCCATTGTCATGCACCAGTTCCCATTCGAGTCTATCTCAAAGTGTTTTTTTCTAGTTTTACCCCTAGGTACATCTGTGTCAGAGCTGCCTCTACTTACTCGTATCTAGATAGGGATGTATTTCTCAGAAAACTCACAAAATCTCTACAATACCAAAATTCTAGGAAGTTCTTCTATACTAATCCCCAAAGTCTATCTTAGGGCTATGTTCTCAAATCAGAGTTTATCTAAATCTAGTTTCCAAGGTTATTACTAAACTTCCTTTGATACCAACTGTAACTCCCCGACCCCAGTTACCCAAAGTCAGTGCATTATTACGTAACATTGGCATGATCACAAAATATCAAGTCTCGAAAGACCGATTAGTTTAGTAGCCTTGGAAACACTAGATACATTCATAAATGTTACTATACATCAAAAAGTGAAAAACTAAAATAACATAGTCTCCATAATCCACACTCATATACCCTTCAGACTATCCCTACAAGTCAGTCATAAAATACTTCTTCACATCCTGGAAAAATTAAAATATTGAAACGGGTGAGCTCAGATGCTCAGTAAGGATAACAATATAGAGGATGCTTTCATAAATAAACATAAACATTTAAGGCAATGTATAACTAAAAAAAAGCCTTTTAAACTTGAACATCAGCATAATATGGTAAAATAAAATTAAAAAATACCATTTACTTATTCACATGGATATTCTACTAGTCTAATAATCACATGAAATATCAATAACCACTTTCATAATGATGGAATGCATAATGCCAGACTATCATAACCACGTATCCAAGGCCTCGTGCCAAGACTAAAAATAATATTCTTTCAAGGCCTCATTCCAAGACACTAGATTGTCTCATGAGACCTAATGATGCATCGAGGAGATATAGAGGGCTCCACCCGTCACATAATATGTCCAATGCATTCCTTATATGAAAAGGTTTAAACATATCATAAACCATAACATAATCATATCACATAAAACATGCATAAGGAAACATAACATATCCACATTTCAATCACAAGATATCAATAAAACACATTGATATAATAAAACCATTTTCAATACCAAAATAAATGAAAAGTAAAACATGGTATTTTTTCATTAAAAAAAGTTTTGTCTTGTAGAGGAAGCCGAAACTCAAATAATGGTCACGGTGATGGAGAAGCCAATGTCACCACATACGTAAGACAAAACATTACATTATTTCATTTAGTAAAAACTCTTCGTAAAAAAAGTTTCTTTTTGAATAAAAGTAAAATTCAAAGGGTTTTATACACCATATAAAATAAAGTTGTGTATAAAATAAAGTTGTGTATAAAACAAAATATGCCTCAATGAAAGGAGATTGAGACGAAGTCCCTTACCTCGTGTCCGACATGACTCGATCATTCTATAATCACCTAAATAATAAAGTATAGTTAATTTATATTTGCTTAAGAAACTTTTTCAAGTTAATTATTAATTTTACATCACTTATTACCATGTTATGAACATTATGTAATCATTTAATTTAATAACGGTTGTTTGTTCGATCCTTGGTACTTCAGTCAAAAATAAACTCCTTATAATTACAAGTTGTTTATGTGGTAAAATATAAATTATCTCCATAATTATATTCATGATGTAGATATAATGTATATATCATATATATTCATTATATACATTCATTTATAATATTACATAACATTTATATGTAAGAAATGAAAAGCACCGTTCATGGAGACGGTAAGCCGTACGTACGCATGAACAATACTTTCATTTCTATTTTGTATTTAATTGAATGAAATAATAATGATATAAAGGTATATTATAATTCCAGTATAATATCATATATATTATAATTAACCCCATCCTCTATAAGTCTCACATGTGGCATTAACGATTCAAATCACTTTGAGGCGGCGGTAGTCTGCACTTCCTAAAATGAAATTATCACATTTACCCATAATAGAAATGATAAAGGTATGCCATAAATGAAAACTACAGAAGAATAAAGAAAAAATAAAAATAATATATATCATATATAGAAATAGTTTCGTCATAATGTCCACCATGAGAGGTGTTAAAAGAATATTGAACAATCATTGTTTTGTGAGGCAGTAATTTTCCACCCACAGAAACATTATGTTCATTAACAATTAGATGAAGGTGTGTGTAAGTGTAAATAAAATCCATCTCATAACAAAATCCTAGTATATTTTATATTATGTTTTTTTACAAAAGAATGGAATAAAAAGAGTTTAAGTTGTTAGAGAAGTAAAATAAAACAAAATAACATAAGAGAAGACATTACATTAAAATCGGGTAACTCTTTCTGATTTGAGCCAAAGGCTTCCTTGGGAAGACATCTATCCAAAGTGAGGATTCTAGGAGTAAGAGATGGAAGTTGAGATTGTATTCATGTAGAGTTTGGCCGATAAAAATGGTGTGAGAGGTGTGGGTAAGGTGGTAGATGTGGGGGCCTTTTATAAGAGTAGAGGAGGGGCACTCTAGGAAAGTCATTAAATGTTACATTATTATGAAATGATTTTCGGGTTTTAAAGGTCCCAAAATTTTATATTTAGAGTATAAGGTGATAAGGGTTCCAAATAAACCCATCCAATAGGCTTTATACAAGTGTATGTCTTAAATTTTACCTTATCTTTTTATTTTATTTAAATTGTTCATTAATGAGGTAATTGATGTATCATCATGGCGTGATAAATAAATTTATTTATTTCATGCCGAAAAATTATAAAAAAATTAGAATGATGTAGAAAATATTTTTATATTTCCAATGTATATTTATAGTATATAATATCATTTATGTAGATAAAATTAAATTTTTTTTACTTGGGTGATTCATACTTTTGTTATATTTTCCTTTCTTAAAAAAAAGATAAAATGTCACTATCACCCAAAAGTGATTCCATGGGGTTACAAAGTTTGGAACAATGCATCCCCTGGTCGGCCATGACATAACTAGTAGAATTAGGACACATTTTTGGGTCATTTTATATTATTATTATTTTATTTTATTACCCTTAACTACCTGATTACTAATTAATCATGATAATTAATGATAATTGTCGTCCTTAATATTCATAATGTCCAAAAACAAAAGAGTCTTAATTAAATAATTTAGACATTATGATTCCAGATATGGAATCCATTTTACCAAATTATAAACATAGAAATTTAAGTAAATAATTTAAAAATTATTCCCGTTGTCAAAACAAATAGCGTGTTTTTAAGAAACAATATATATCAAAAGATTGACAATTGTTTATGTCCAATTTCGAAGTGAAATTAATTATAATGACCACCATTGGATAAAATGGTAAAATAATATTCTAATTATACTTTAAAACCACTCTAGAGTATTATTTATCACTATAAATTATTTTGATTAAAAATGTTGTTTTTAAGTATTTTTCACTATTCATCAAAAAATGGATGTTCTCAGAAAAATACCAATAATTCAACATAGGCTAATTTCAATATTCTGAATCCAAAAATGAACTCAATTTTGAATTATAAAATTTATATAATCTTAAAAAGTGGGTGTTACTATTCATAACGACTACTTTGATTGGTCGCGGTGTGTTAGAAATTCAAACTTGCGTAAAATGCAAGCTATTGCATTATTGAAAGAGAAGTGTACCATGGAAGCTTGGGGTGTTACACAACTCACATGAATGACCACACCAATAATTGCACGAACCTCTTTACTTTTCCATATTTTTAAGCTCTGATCTTGAAGAACAACAGGCGTGCAACATTCCAAACTCTTAGGCATCGGCGCGCAGGTCCTTTCACGGCAAGCAGGTCACTTGCGTGACCAGCCCAAAACTTGTGTAACCCTTATCCATTTGTCATTTTTCCATGTTCTGATCTTGAAAAATATATGACACCCAAGTTTCCTCTCTTTCAAGTACACGGTGCGCATGCTTTTTTCCTGAAAACCCTTTTCTCCCTTTGTCGATTTTCATGCCCAAAAATTTGGCAAACACTGGAAAATGGTGCCACATTCAATATTGTAATATGGTTGACCTGTATGAACTCTTTACTATCACACATTATGAACTTCTTCTGAGGATTGACAAAAAACGCAAACCAAACTCCAATTCATGTAATATGACCATGGTTTCAATAGATGATTTTGGGTTGGTGGTGGTGGATGACTACTCTAACCATGTTGGTTCCATGGTTGTTGTGGTTGGATTGAATACCCTCTTGCCTATAGGCTTAGTTGTCTTTCTACCCAAGATTTTATGGTTAGTATGGTTCTTGCCTAAAGGGTTGGTTAAAGGGGCAGCCTATAAAGATTGAATCACATCTCTCAATAGATTCTCTCAGTTGGGGTATTGGTCAGAATAATGGGTGTTAGAAGAGTGGATTACGCAATGGATGGGAGGAGGATAATGAGCCGTCCCTTGAGAAAGAGAATTTTTTTGAAGAAGGGTGCTTACATATTAAAACTTTTTGTCCACCTTCTTCTCAAATTCAGAACATTTCACATAATGGACATATAGAATGGGTACATTGGACCTTGTACAAAATTGTTGAGGGTTTTGTTCCATGTTCTCAATCAATGTTCTTGCAACAATTGTGGTCTTATCAACTATTAAACCACATGAAATAGCATCAATCATGTTATGATAAACTAGAATTAATCCATCATAAAAATACAATATTAGAATTTGGTCAATTATTTGGTGGGGTGGACAACTTTAACATAATATTTTAAATATTTCCCAATATTCATGAAGTGTTTCCCCTTGAAATTTTCTTACCCCACAATTTTTTTCCTTATTGTTGAAGCTATGGAGGCTAAGAATTATTTTTCAAGGAAAAGGAATTTCATGTCTTCCCAGCCTCTTATTAGTGAATTAACATAGTACAACCAATCTTTCAAAGTTTATTCTAATGAAAATTGAAATTATCTAGGCTTTACTAGTTCCCAATCTACATTAGAAGGTTTTAATGTTTAATAAATAGTATAAATTTTTTTTATGTTACAGTGTGGATCCTCTCTAGGAAGTCCATGGGATCTTGGTAATAGATGAATTAAACCGTATTTTAGGTCAAAATTGGGTGCCTCACCTTGTAATAGAATATACGTGGGATGGATATAAACATCTAGTGAGGTTAATTGTTTTAGTGTTATACTATTTTCATCCATTTTATTCATGTTAATTTCATTTTTAATGTGGGTTCCCAAAAAAGAAGAAGAAGATGGGTCTAGATATGTGGTGATGTTTTGTGCATCCTCCTTTAAGGGTTCCTCTTGTGTATCTTGTGGTCTCTAATGGAGGATCCTCTCTATTGTGGGATCAAAACGATGTAATTATTCTAGAGTATAATGCATCATACACAGAACATACACAATAAATAAATTGGAATACTAAAAAATGTAAAGGTATAAGATAAAAAAAACAAACATTCCCAAAATTTATAAAAACAAATTATCAAAAACCCACACAAAAACCAAGGTGCTTCCCAGCAATGGTAGCAAAATTGGATAATGTTTTCAGGACATGTCAACTTTATTATGATTTTAAAATTGATTTGTATTATATTTTTGAACTAGTTTCGTCTCTCAAGGAGTATTCATGGGTTTAGAGTGTGTATTTTTAATAATTACTAAAAGAGTGGTGGTTTTAAAACAGTTTAAAGAAAATGACTAGATTTAAAGACTTTAATTGCTAATAAATAAAAGTGGTGTTTTAGAATAATGAGATAAGGAGATCATTTCAAGTTCATTATAGATCTTGGTGAGTTCATCATTTTGAAAAATACACATGGTTTAATGGAATACTTGGATTGATGGTTGTCAAGATCTCAACATCCCTCATACCTCTTAAACAATGCTCAAAGAACCACCCTTTAACACAAAATTTGCATTAAAAAGGTTTGGGTATCAAGAATAGATAATAAATTTTACCAAAGAATACTGAAATCTTATGTATGTGTGAGATAAATAGGAATCTTTTCTTTTCCAATTAGAACAACCCAAGATTCCTACTTGAAATCTGAACCCAATCGGTGTTGAAATAAAAATTGTTTCACTTAATTTTAACAATATAAATTAATTCAGATGAGAATCATGTCAGGATAAAAAAATAATTGAAATATTTTTCACACAAAATACCCAAAACCATTATATATACCAGTGATGTAACTCCATCCCATGTGTGTGTAGCTCCCTCGAAATGACTATCAACCGTTTAGCTCGACATCAGGAGGAGGAGGAAGCTCAGGTGGAACTTCGCCATAATTATTGATCCCCCTATGATTATAGGGGCCTAAAAACACCTTTGATTATAAGAAGAATCCTTTGGGTATCTAAAATTCTAGTTCCCTTCCTCCTAGACAATCTTTCAAATGAGGAACCCAAGCTTCCATTTTATAGGCCAAGTGGAAGGTTATTTTGGGCACACAGATTGTGTAAAACCACTTGGCCCATGGATTTTGACCACATGGTAGTAGAATATAACTTTGCACAAAACTAAAAACATGTTTCCCAACCTCTTGATTGTCAACACCGAATGTGTGGAACCATTTGGACAACTACGACTCTAGATTTTGATAAAATATAGAACAAAACATTTGACTTGGTGCAGATTTGATTATTTGGACGGATCCATTCTGATGGGCATTGTAGATGCCGAATCAGGCTTTGGTTCCTTCATATTAAAGGTATACCATTGATTTTTGGACCAAAACACATAATTTCATCCCATTTGGATTCACAGTTTAGTAGCTATATGTTGTTGAGTTCACTAGTGTGCATAGATCATGCACAGTTTGGCCCATTTTTCTTGGCTAGCATTATGGGACCTCAAAATCACCTCCACCTTCAATGAAATCATCAAAACAAGTATAATTTCCCTTTTTAAAAGTAAAAAAAATAAATTAATCAAACATGAAGTTATCTTTGTTATTATTTTTATAATTCCTAGTACAAAAAAAGTTTAGCACAGTCGTGTAAGGTTGAAAATGAAACAGTGAATTGTAGTGTGATCAATGTTCTCAGTTTCGATGACTTTGGTTATTGTCTCTGGATGGGTAATGCTATCATTAATTTTCATAGGATCCTATGAATGAATCTCATGATGATTTTCTATCTCTAGATTCACCTGATCCAGTGTCTCTGAAATGGTATGATTGACATTAATGTTGATGCTTCCTTCATGCATCGTCACAACATCAGTTTCTTTAGATAGAAAAGAATATTCCAACCAACAATGGTTAGAAATTTATTCATCAAAAGATTAATAGGATGAACAATGTAGACACACGTCTAATTTTTTCTATACAAGGAATTTAAAAATTATTCTAAAGAATTTGTTATATAAACATGTTCTAATACTACATCAAAAGACATTACAAGGTTCATAAAAGCATACAATGATATCCCAGATCCTTTCCTAGTGTCACCCATGGGAGAACTCAACGTGTTTTCCTCGAAACATTCCTTCGACAACCCTTGACCTTGAATAGTTTTCTCATAAAAAACTTTTGGGATCCACACCCATGGTCACACATTGTTCTGGTGCATGTGATGAACCTAATGTATCACCATATAGAAGTCAATTATTGTTACATTTAGTGTATTATAAAGCACTGTTGATTTACCAGAGGTCTCCTCTCTTCTGATAGATGGAATAAGAGTAGTGTTGTGAATAGACGTTGGTTCCTTTGGCCAAAATTACTCTTCAAGAACCACTAGGTTAGTAGGAATTGGTGCCTATTCAAGATCACCCTCCATAGTTCTTAAAATCTTATCAATTTTTTTCTTTTAGAGAAGAAATAGAAGAATATCCTAAAATTCCAAAAAAAAAATAAACCCTTTTTCATGAATAAGGCCAAAATTCATGTCATTAGAAAAGCACTTCACTACTAATAAAACTTTTCACCATGGTATTATTTCTTTGATGCTTTTGTTTCTTTTTTTATTAGGAGGAATTACATCATCATCCACAAAAATATGTATTGGAGACTGCAATACCCATTCAAACGCATCCTCCATGGCCTGTTGGTTGGGATATATTTCTCCTGATTCACGGGGTGATCAAATAGCTCCACGAGTAGTACCACTAGATCTATATCATAGAGATGGAACATTAGTCGATTTTCTTTTATCCTGCTACAAGATAAGACGATACTTCCCCTGAGTAACAATAGTTTGACTAAATTCAAATTTCAAATAACAAGAGTATATAATAAAAAAGGAAACATACATCTTCAGGATCCAAAAAAATCCTGACATTCATCTTATAATAAAAGATCAATCCCTTCAGTGGTCCCACGATCTATCATTTCAATCACCCACTTTGTGGTGGGAATTGATTCATTAGTTGAATATATAAGAATTTATAGATTTTGGATGTATGTTCTAACTTTATTAGGATTGCTCATAAATATAATACCATATGTGGCACGTAGATCCCATATTCCTGGAATACACAACCCTTCACATAAATATATCCAGGTGGTTTCAACATCATAATATAAACTTTTCCATGTTTGGATAGCCTCTGGTTGTATTTATTTATAGTACATACCCGAGGGTTGTGAATAGAATCCTGTAGTTTTGGATTTAAGTTTATTTCCAATTCCCACATTCACATATGGGTGATGAAAAAAATGGGACACTTTGTTCATTAGAATGATAGAGATTATACCACCCCGGTACATCCTCACTAGGGATCGATGGGGTGGCTCTGATAACTCTTACAGGTGGATTATATCTTTCATGAGGTCACTTTGATGATCTTGGAGCCCCAACATCTCCACCCTATGAATCCAATGACTCAGCCCCGGATGAAGGATAATTACATTCCAAACCAAAGGGTCCCTTCCTACCACCTCTCTTTATCCCAACTCAAGGAAAAAAATGCTTCAATAACCTTTTAGGGTATGATGCGACCCATTTTTCATCATACCAGATAGTAAATCTTCTTATTTCATCAATAGAAGGTAAATTAAATATTTTCCTAGTTTTTTCTATTGATGTCAACAACCATAGTTGTTGGGAGACCATCTGAGTTTTCTCTATTCTGACGTTCACTGGAGGTGATATAGTAATTTTTGGTATAAATTTAAATTTATACACAAATAATTAAGGAGAATAGGCCTCTCATATGATTTCCCCTTCAAATATGGTGGCTAATACATCATCTCTGCAAGCTAGAATATATGCCCTTATCTCTAAGCTGGACATCCCGTCATCAACAAATCACCCTGTAGGCAGATTCCCATAAGGGAAAAGATGAAATTCTTTATACATTCTCATCATGGATTTTATATAATAATAGTTTAGAGAAAAAGATGAAATACCATAATAATCATGAATAGATGGTTGGAAATAACTTCCAAAGACATGAACCCCACTTTTCACAAAATAGGTTCTGAAATTAGTGGTGATCCACCCCCATAACACCTGGAATGGTCCTAATATTCTGAAAGGATATTTCCCTTGGTAATTAAATAGTATAATTATGTGAATCATTTCTGATATAGGTGTATCCATCCCTACCATCCCCTTCTCATCCAGTATTTCTGTGATAACAAAAGTTCCTAGACATACGCCTACCTTGGAATCCTGAACCGATAATATATACATGCTGAGCCACATGGCTAAAAAACGTTCAAGACATGCCTTCACAAGAATTTTTGAATTTATTTCATACCCCCACTTTTCAAACTCTCCATTCTATAATGATGGATAAAAAGTGTCAGGCGTACCTCTCTTATCTGCCTTTCAATAGGTGGTTTGATGAGTGCAAGTGGGACCTTTTCCCTCTTCTTTACCAGGAATATTTACTTCCATTCATCTTGATGAATATCACTTATTGTATGGGTCTTTATGGTGGTCGTATTCTTTATTTTATAAAATATTATAATCAACTCACTAACCCAGGATGGTGTATTTTCTGAGCCACTCCATGTCACCTTGGGAGGAATAAATTCATCATACATATCTCCAAGGATTTTAGCTCTAGTTGTCTTGTAGACATCCCACAAACTGATGCCTACTTCTCCCTGTGTCAAGTGGAATGAATTAGTTTCTAGGATCCATCATCTTATTATCTCCAGCACAAAATCATCATTCCTTTACACATAGGTTTTCCAGACCCATACATCCTCAAAAATCCAACCACCTTTAAAGTCATCTATAAATTACCCACACGTATTGTACACCCATTATTCCCACATCCATGTAGGTTTTACACCCCCTCCTGGGAATTAATCCTAGATTTTCTTCCACCCATAGGACTGATCCATAAGAGAATCTCAAAAGATGTAGGAATAATAGTGTGGATACAGCTCTGGTGTGTGTGCTTTCCATTCTAGAGCACACAGGTAGTGATGCATGAAATGGGCCTTCTCTACTATCCTAGTATTGACATATGGTCCCCCAAAAGAAGTATTGGTAGATGAGAGATAGTTATAGTCTTGAAACAAAGAATGTAGGATATAGTTCATCGAGTCTGGAATATTGACATCCCGTAGATGAGCATAACTATACAAAGGAAAATAAGTGATCCATGGAAAATTGAAGTGACATTTCTTCATATATTATTCAATGTATGGGAGTGTAGTATCACAGAAGTCAAATTAGTCATAGTTGAAAACCTTCATCATGTTATCAATTTTCTTACTTGACAATTCATCAATGGTTCTGGTTCTTTTGGGAGCCATTAAACTTGCAAAAATGATCATAAATAATCATTATAGATTGTTCATTTTTTTGATGTTTTGACAAAGGAATTTAGGTAATTTTACTAATTAATTAAGGAATGCAAGTCTGAACTTGGAGACCAAGTATAAAACCTTCCCACAAGTGTGGTACCAAATTTTAGAGCACAAATAAAAAAAAATACAGCTGATGTGTGACTAAATGAGAGCATTAGAGTGAAAATTACTTGCGTGCCAAGAGCTAGATTTCAGGAAGTCATGAGAATATTCTTGGATGTAAAGCTGATATATATAAGTGATGTGAGTTACCTTGTGCACCAGAAGCTTTCCCACTAAAAATGGCGCAACTATTTTCCTTTTTAATTCATCTTGCGCACCACAATACCATCTTTTTTATTATTCATTACTTTACCTCAGTATATGATACTCTTTTCATTCTGGGTCTAATTCTGAGGAGGGGGTATTATTGACACTCTATTACATTATAGAGTCTAAAAAATGAAAAAAAGAGTTTCCTTAGAAAAAGGTGAAGAAAACACATGAAAAAAAATCAATATTTGCAAAGGCATGAACATTGGATCTCCTTAGTATTTCAAAATTACCGCTGTCGCCCAAGGTACTTGCGTGCCGCAATATGGTGTGCAAGACACTTGCACGCCCAAACTCTTTTCACCTAGGGTCCTATTTTTTCCTATAAATAAACCATTGGGGCCTTCATCTATACGGATGAATTCCCATGAATCCTAATTACTGCTCTGGTCGCCCTAGTGCTTCAACCATGTCTTCTAAAACATTCACGGTAGTTATTTAACATCTAGATATGAGGATTTGAAGGAGGATTATATTAATTAAGTCCTTTAAATGATTGAAATAGATTAAACTTGTCTTCCTAAAGCACCCAACCTTCCTGAATAAGAATCACTTGTGTGCCACCAATTTCTCTTATGGGAACTTGGGCACCCCACTTCTGGGAATACCATTGATTACTCTTGAAGTCTTGATTCCTATCTCACCCAGGTATTAACATCCAATTTTTTCATCACATAAGTGAACATCATGTTTCCCAAGCCTTCTTGAACACCCATACTAGCCTGCCAGTACAAACATGGGATCCCTTCTTCTATTCACTTACTCTCTTTAGTGTACAAGCCCTTAATCCCTCTTCAAAGACATTCATGGAAAGGATCCTTCTTTATTAGATCCCTTTTTTGAAAGGGATTTTTTTGAGACCTCCAAAAAAACCTCCTAACTTATCAAACCTTTGGGAGAGTCACATCACCATGTCTCCAATTTGGGTTTGTATATCCCTATTCAGAGGTTACCCATATTTGTTTTTCAATGGTTTTAGGATTCATGGAGTGTCTATGGGTTCGTATATCCTCACTCACATGGACCTTTATCCCTAGAACAGTGTGGGGAAGTTCCCAGTTTAGAGGATAAGTTTTTGGGTTCTCCTCCCCTTTTTATCCCTAAGACTCAGAACCTAAGGTCTCTAGTATGGAAGGTACAGCTTTCATATTCTTTTCCATTAAAGAAAATGAGAAGTCTCCCTCCCCTAGTTTGATCCATGAAGGCATCCATCCTTGTGTAATCCTCTAAACATTCAAGTAGGAGGTTGCAGTCTTTCTCCTCTCTAGTTCCTTCACCTTCACTCCTTCCTTACATTGGACCCTTGTCCAATGTAAATATAATAGAGGGAAGGATTTTCACCCCACCCTATTCCATGGTCTCCATTCCATCATCCACCATCGCCGCTATAGGAATGCCCTCTTCCACCAGTGGAGTAGGAAAAGTGTGGGTGAGTTTGTTAAATCTTTTACAAACTCTTTTTTATCACACAAAGTATGAATCATGTGGGATTAGAGATTCTAGATGATTGAAACATTTTCCCAAACACCCATAGTGAATGAACTGCGATAACTCTGATTCCCACCATTATTGGGATATGTTGAAAGCCTTCTCAGGGCCCAATCTCACTAGATACCCTCCCAAGGAATCTGACTGTAATTCCCTTTATCTGAGAATCCTTCTTAGGATTAATCCCTGAATTAAGCACCCAAATTATCAAGGAATCATTTTCAAGAAGTAATCCCAAACTCATTTCTCTAATAGTATTACACTCTCCTATGATACTCATCGAACTATGGTGGCTTTGATTCCCATCTAAATGGATACGTAGGAAGCCTCCTTTAGGTTCAACACAACACTTCAAATCAACAATGTTCTTCTTGGTTCATATTCCTAACTATGAATAATATTACATGGAAACCCATATTCTTTCCAAGTTCCATGGGATGGTTAGGCATAAGTCCCTCACCAAAATTTGACTGAGAACCTTTCACTTAGATGTCTTTACCACATTACATTAAATTGTACATTTTGGTCCTTATCACACGACCTTAAAAGGTATGATGTGTCATAATAGGTGGCACCAAACTACGAGTGTTCTGATTCCTTTCACAAGGATACATAGGTAGCCCATTTATGGGTATAATCCGAATATAAAAACAAAAATTCCTCTCTAGGGATGACAATAAATTTCAGAGTTCCCCACAGAGTGGATTAAAAGCCCAAATCATCAAAAAAATTATTAAATGAATCCTTAAGTAGTATATGACAGGATACTATTAAGGTATAACCTCAAATAAATTTAGATATCTCCATTTATTAAGAACCTAGAATATATACGGATGATTCTAAATTTCACACATGTTAATAAGTGATTGAAAATTCCATAAGAAACCGATTTTATAATTTTTTAATTAATAAGGATTCATGAAAAATATATTAAATTTATAGAAAGTCCAAGAGTACACAATAATTCCCTCAAAGGGTGTGATGAGTCTGGCATCCCGTCCTTTCGACCAATGGATGTTCTTATGTATTGTATTGTTATAACATAATGAACTCCTGCATTTGGAAAGAATGTACTTTTTTTATAATGAAAAATTTGATGTTTCCCATTCCATTAAAAAATTCAATTGAAACCACCTGGAATCATTTATTCTTACACATGTTCCAAGGAACTAAAAAACATTCCCCAAGAGGCCATTTTCAATAGGTTCTGCACCAAAGGTATTCATACACATAAATCAGCACCACGAGTCATCCTCCACTCTATGGTTTGAGATACAACTCGCAAAGTATGAACCCACATTGGTTGCCATACCAACAACAACACCCATCTCAAACTACATTACAACCAATACAATCATTCTAATGTCCATCGTAAAACCCACACAATTCATTCCACAGGTATTAAAACATTCACATTATCAAACAACACCTTAATACTTCAAGGACACTATCTAACTAAAGGCCCAATGAGGAACACAAAAATGTTTAGGATTTAGAACATTCCACTTACCCATGTTTCTCAAATCCCCACATACATGGATTCATATTCCCCAAATATTTTCATCTAAAAATATATCAATCGAAGTCTAATCGATATAGACTATAATAGGAGAATTCATTACTTCCCATATATAACCCACTCCACATACGATGTTCCAATGGATGTGTTCACATCTCTAACACTTCCCTCAAACTTTCTTACCATGGTTCATGGTCAACATCAGGAAAAACAAATTAATGAATCTCAAATCATTCATCAAAAAAATCATTCAACCATTTTCTCCACTAAAACATGAAACATTTCTCTTAGGCACATTTCTCAACTCAGAACTTGTTAAAGCCATCATTTTAACTAATTTACATATCTAATTAGGAAAAACGCATTGACTATTTCACTGTCAATTAAGAAAATCTTTCTCTTTTAGACATCATTCAATCATTAGAATTTTTCACAACCCAAAATTTCAATCTTTATATAACATTTATTTATACAAAATATTCATTAATGAACAATTAACATTCCCTTCATTTCCTATCGTGCATTACAATTGTAAGACATTATGTTCCTTCAAATATATGAAGGAAGTAAACTTCATTCTATTTTCAAATACCCAAACATACACCCCATGTGTGCATATCATGATGTATGCCACTTATAACCTTAGGTGCAAAAAATGATGCATGAATGTACTACCTCATGCCATTCTATACATGGGAAAAATGTCATAAATCTGTCAAATTTCATGACATGTGCATTTCCCAATTGTGAAATATCATTCAACAGTAACAACACGCATCAAAAACATCAATCCCCACCCTAGGTAACTTGGTTTTTCTCCCGTACATGCCTTAACTACTTCCCGGCCTGAGCTCATTACCATGGAATGACACTTCCAGGCCTCCAATATACTATCCTCAAATAGTAAGACAAAAGAAATGGAAAGGAAGCTCCTCTGATACCACATTATAAAGTACCTAGCAAATGATCCACTAAACTGATGCCCCATGCTGAGTTGTCGCATGACCTCAAACATTCATCCCCATATGCCAGAGGTTTCCGACTACCAGTGAGAGTCTAATGAGTGATGTGGGGAGACTATACCCTCTTCAACAAGGTATTCCATATCATAACATAACATAAATAATTTATATATATGAAATTACTAACAAAGATCCATAACCAAGCATCTCCCAACTACGGTACAATCACAAATTGAATAAAACAATGTCATGACATACTAGAAGTGCCACAAATTTAGGGAACCCAACATAAATAAAACATTGGAAATAATAAATGTATCCAGACTCTATGTTTGGAACCTCATTAACAAAAATACCAATCTAGACTCAACTCCCTAACATTGGCCTTTTCCCGTGTCTAAACCAATAATAGTGAAATCTACTAAGCTACCCAATAGTGGCCCGAGCAAGGTATGAGTACAAATCAATAGTTCAACACCAATGGTGTCTAAAAAATATCCAGCCTAGAAGATAGTGCATGAAAATATGGTGTAAAAGTAATGATATATAAAAGGAAACTTGGGTTCCATTAGATACTAGACAAACTTAATCCATTCTGATCATTATTACCATTCACATCACCTATATTGTCCACATTACTTTCTCTATTTTTATTAAATGTTATATGGGTTAGGAATATACATCATATAAACATGGGTCTAAGGAAATCAATCAATATGAATAAAAGAATACATAAAGTTCCTTTATTAATAGGAATTAAAATTTCACAATCAATAGACCACACTTACTCTAGAGCCCAGTACAGGTAGTTTCATCATATATAACCATTGGGGCATTATGCATCAGGAAAACATCTTAAAAATATTTCATAATTGTCTTGGGTTGGCACATAAGGAGCCTCAGTCCAAGTGTCCAACTGAGATCTTGTTTTCCTTTTCCATGCATCCATCCACTGAGTCAAAAGTCAGAAAACATGGAACATCGGTTCATGAATCCATCTGTGAATCGAAATTCCATGTCTGACCATCCCAAACATGATATGGAATGACATTTCCATAACCTTGTGTTTTGTAGCATCTATTTTTCACTGAAAATCATAGTGCACCAAGGATTGGGGAATTAGTCCAACCTCCCAAATCTATACATCAAATGTACCATATCAAAATCAATACACATAATAATCATGATCCATAACAATCATCATGGGGATTAACACTATGTCTTTTACCTTACATTATCATTTTTCCAAATTACCATTCTCATGCCTTAACCCATAAAACATGATCAACAATTCCAATATATAATCTATCCTGAACAAATTACCATACATTATCCCATTTACTAAATTACCATTTCACAAGAATTTATCCACAAATACATTTTATGTAAAATTCTTATTTCACATAGCATGACTGATTTACTACCATCAACCCATTAGGTATACACCATAATTACCACACGTTAACTCATGAAACATATTCACAAATTCCCCTATACAACCCCATTATATGTCCTTCAATTCATAGTACATCCCCAATTTTACATGTTCATCATTTCACATATACTAACCCTCTTAGTCATTTTAATATAATTCATAACACATTTGAAACAATCTCAATTATCCCAATTAACCATTCTCAAGTCTTACCAAACAAGCACTTATGACTTTATCAACCCAAGGAAAAGCTGTAGAGACCCGAATCTTTACGTACATGGACATTATATTACTTTTGCGGAATACTTAGTACATAACAAAAACACACACACACAAGGATCGTAATAGTTTAGTGTCTTTGAAAACTCGGAATATAATCTTCTAATCGTGGTGGAAGATCTACAACATCTCCCATAAAGATCTTCCTTTTTATACCTAAAACCTTTCTTTATATCCAGGGGAAAAGAAAACATAAAAGGGTGAGCTCAAATGCTCAGAAAGGGTAAACAAAAGAAATATCAATCACATCGTATACACAAGCACATAACTTTTGGAAATCTTAACCTGTAAAAAGATCATAATTTCATAACATGGGATAAATCATGGAAGTGAAATGTAGTAACAATAATCATAACTTAAAACATGAAAATTTTTGGAATACACACATAATCATAGAGAATCATTTCTTGTTAGTCAAGACTCATTGCCAAGACTATCTTAGTGGACAATGTCCCTTTCTGAACCGAGTCACCCTCGTTCCAGTCCTGTTTCATTGAACCAGTATAACCTACCGTTCCAGGCATGTCCATCTCATGAGATATAAAATCTTTACCCAATACATTGGAGGGAGATATAGGTCCCACACATCTCATAATGATATCATTCTTATGTGTGCCACAAAATCATAAATCATACATCATTGCATAACCCATGTAATACAAATGGGAATCTTAAACATCATGACATCATAAATAAATTCATATAAGATAAAGGAATTCATAAAAATAATTCCATCACAACATGATCAAATCAATGTAATAATAGGGATAAAAACAGAACCCTTTATTATCTTAGATGGAAAATAATTTTGATAAAACACTTGAACTCCATTCTTGAGGAAAATATCCTTTCTTCTTCAAAAACATTTTTCCTTTCATAACATGTCATACGAATTTAAAATAAAAGATGTTGATTAAAAATAAACTTGAAAACTTGTAAAGGAATCTTCTTGGAAATAATGTTTTAAAAATCCATTCATGTCGTATAAGTTAAAATAACATTCTTCATACTTTTGTTGGAAAAGTCAAAAAGTACCTCGTACGAAAAACAACAAAATATTCCTTTCATATTCTCTACTAAAAACTCACCAAAGGATATAATTGGATTTAAAATATTGTAAGTGGATGGAAATAATATTACATATTGAGGAAACATGGATGTGGATGATGAAATAAACCCCAGTAAATATCAAAGTATAAACAGTCTCGGATAAAAATGAGATTGTGATATTTCCCTTACCTTAGGTCCGACTTGCTTTGTACGTGTCCGAACCTCCTTTATAATGATTTAAATAATGTCATTGACATATTACATAATCATATTCACTGTTATGATATCATATATGGTTCAATTATTACTTTATACTACCCGTTCTTTTGTAAATTCCATGTTAAAGAGCGTTTTGGGTAAAATTGTTTCATTTGTCATCCGTGTTTTGACTTGTAATTATTCATATGATTACTTAGATCATGATTAATTAATTACAGAATATAAAACATGATTTATATATATATATATATATATATATTCAGAATATGCATATATATAATAAATCAGTAAATGGAAAGAAATACATCGTTCATGGAGACGGTAGTCTGTACGTACGCATGAACGCTGTTTTCGTTTCCTTATTGAATTGAATGGAATTAAGTAGATGACATACATATAAATATACATAAATACAGTATCATTATTATGTAATATATTTCATTAGTACAAATTATATATACTTTATAATCATTCATTAATGGTTAATCATTGAGAATGAATCTCATCGCGTCGTGGAGACGGCAGTCCGTACGTACGCACGAGCGATGATATCGTTCCAATGGTCATGGAATTGTGTTGAAGTGTATGTATACTATTTCAGTATCAATATCACTTTATAATAATCATATATAGTTACTCATTACACCATTATACCCATCCAATTAAGGTGGTGGCGGAAAATAGATTACACCACGGCGTGGAGACGGTATTCTGTACGAACGCATGCGCGGTGATTTCCTTTTTCCGTAGGATGGATAGAAGGTTAATTAGAGTTGTGTCATATTTATAATAACATATCAGTATATAATAAATACTGATGTTATTACTTTATCATAAAACAACTAAAGAAGAAGAAGTTGAAGAAGAAAGAAATTGAAAAAGATCGTTAATGGATATTACCTCTTTTTGACGCGCCTTCACTAAACCTCCACTTAAAGAACTAAGGATGGTTTTTGAAGAAGACCTGGACCTCTAAGATGATACTAGGGAAGTGGAGAATAGATTTTGGCAGGGTTTGGACGAGATTGAATGCTCAAATTGGTGTGAGGAGGAGAGGGAGGAGGTTCCCTTTTATAAGGGAGGAGAGGGGCATCTTAGGAAAATCTCAAAATATTATTTTATATTAAGGTCAAATTCGGTTTATAATGGTTCCAAATGGTCTTATTTATAAGATAAAGTGGGTATGGGTCAAAATCCTCTAATCCAATAGGATTTAGACAAGTTTAGGTTATTATTTTAACCTTATCAATTAGATTTAACTCTAAGTTAAATATTTTAACTTTTATTGTGTCTTTTTGTTTTCTTGCACTATATGGTTAATAAACATACTATATCAAGCCAAACGAACCCCAAGTTGTTTATTATTAATATATCTATTCTTATCTAAGTCATTTGTCCGAACCATAGATTTTTAGGAATTAAATAACAATTAATAATATAATATTTGTTTTAAAAACTAATTTATGTTAATTTTGACACTATTTGGTACATGATTTTTATGAAATTTCTACCAGAATTATAAGTTCAAAACAAGTTACTTAAATCCACAATAACATGTCATATTAACCTAGAAAATTAGTGTAAGTCATAAAAAGTCTCAAATTACATTTATTTGGGCATTTATAACATCAATTATGTTAATATTTTCTTAAAAAGGTAATTATTGCATCATCGTTGTGTCATAAATAAATTAACTTATTTAAAGTATAAAAATTACAAATAAAATACCATTATGTAGGAAACCGTTTTAGCTTTCTAATTAATATTTATAGTCGAAATTATATTATGTATAAACCTATATTAAAAATGTTTTAGTAAATAAACATTGATTTTAACTCTTTTAACTCTTCTTTGAATTAAATAATAATAAATGTCCTAATCTAATCCAAGTGGGCCTAAATGATAATATTTTACTCTTAAGGTTGTTTTTGGTTGAGATACACTTGTCCAATTGGATTATGACATGTGTTAGGGTAATATTAATATCAATTTTACCCTTAATTACCCTATTTACTTTTAACCGCGGTAAATAAAAGTAAAAAGTTACTATTCACCAATAATTATTTTCATCTCATTGAACCACATTTTACTTAATGAAATCAACAGTGTCTCTCGGATTTTTGAAATTCTATTCACATAAGTGGTAAAATTAAGATTTATGAAGAAGAAAAATTTAACTACCACTTAGTAGTTTCACTATTCATCAAAAATTGAAGTTTTTCAGAAAAATGCCAAAATTTCACCCTAAGCTATAATTGATATTCCGAATTCAAAAATTATTTCTATTTTACAAAATTCCCAACATATAAGTTGAATTAATTTATTTCCGCTGTCACAACAAATAGCGTGTTTTTAAGAGATAATAACTATCAAAAGATTTACACTTGTTTATGTCTGGTGTAAATGTGAAATTACATCCAATGACCAACATTGTATTGAATTGTAAAAATATATAATAAATATACTTTAAAACCACTCAAATTAATAATTTATCACTATTAATTATTTCGATTAAAAAAGTTGTTTTTAATTAAAATTTAGTAATTTTCACTATTCATCAGAAAATAAAAGTTATCTGAAAAGTACCAAAATTTCACCTTAGTCTAAATTCGATACTCCGAATCCAAAAATGAAGTCCATTTTGAGAGATAAAATTTCTAAAATTTTAAAAAGTGGTTATTACTATTCATAACGGCTAGTTTTAATAATATTTTAATAGCATATCGTTGTTTAGTGAAACTCAGTATTGCGTACTACACATGCTATCGAGGAAGTGTTGCGATTGCGTGTAATGCAAGGCAAGTCAAGGATGTGTGTTGTGAAAGATTGTTTTGGTGTAGCGTAAAACACAAGACATTCATAAAATTAAAAAGAATATTTTTCATAAAATCTCAGGCTGTTACATTCTACCCCCATAAAATTAATTTCTCCCTCGAAATTTGTCTGGGTTATAAATGGTTTACTACTCGAAAGTTTGTTTAATAAAAACCCACATCGTAAAATGGGAATACCAAAACTAATCTTTAAAACAAAAGTATGAAATGTAACGGTTACCCAATTAAACTAATCACTGGGTTTCCACATAGGTGAAAATATGGATATGGAAGAGAAATCTAGCCATCATGTTCTGATGGAGAGTGGTAGAGAACATGGCTATGGAAAAGCCAGCAATCAAAAAGCCGTAAATTTTTGATGATCTAAGGTACCATCTGATTCATAAGATATAAGACTACTAGGACAACATTTTTGGTTTTCAAGATCATTTCCCTAAAGTTGATGAATTAAAAGAAATACTTACATGATTTTGGTACAATATCACTGTTGTTCGTGAATTAAAAAATTTCCACTTCATATCATAAATAAATGAAGTTGAATTTTTTATTCGTGAAGTATTAGCAGATCATGTGATATGATGGGTCATTCCATCTATTTCAAACAAAAGGTTAGCAAAAGTTATTAAATATACATAAGTCATTCTATAGTGTGATTAATCATATATGGTTCCTAAAATGGACTTATACATCATATATCATACTGCTTAATATAATAAAACTAGTTTCTACTAAACAAGGACTTCCTGTAGGCCAGTGGTAGGTGATAAAGGCCAGTCGCACTTCGGTTGTGGGTTCGATTCCCACAGCCTTGTCTGACGCGATGGGTTGTCGCCCGTCCTGCAGGTTGTCCTTTTTCTAAAACTACATTACTATAACATCCCATCAATAATATCAAAAAAAGAACTTCTATCCTTAAACAATACTAATTTATGTCCAACATAATCCATTCTAGTCTTTAGGCTTATCCATAATACTGCATTCCATTGTCATAATATAGTGAAAATGAATACCAGAGATTTAATACCATCTTTGATCCCCATATATCATAAGATATGTCTTGTTGGTCACATTCCAAACATTCAAAGGCCTTAATCATGTATTCTCTTGAATTCCCATTGAACCATAGTGAAAACATGAATGCAGTTAAAAGTTAACACTTTCCACTTACCAAAATCCTCAAAATTCTATATACTCAAACCATGACATCACTTAGTCCTTATATCAATCATGAGCTCATGAAAACTGTCAAACATTTCATTTTCTCCTTATCCCTTCATTATGCACATATCATCTACTTTCCAAAATATTTGAATCACTTTTCATGGTTACCAGTACCATAAAATTATTGAAAACCACAATAGACCAATACATAAATATTTCAATACACCATAAAAGTACCTCAACAACATTATTCCTGAATACCAATACATAAACACTTCAGTCCATCCACTTCAATGATTGTCCTGGAATAAGTCCTTCTTTTATTTAGAAGTAACTTTTTAGGTCAGGGCATTGAGTTGGGTAATTCCCATGTTCTCCACAAATAAGACATTGAACTCCATAACAGTCTGTCACTCTATGACCCTTTTCTCCACACAGATAACATCGGTCCCTCCATTTGAGGTATTCCTCAAGGTTCTTCTTCCCTTGTTTAGAAATCTCAATCTTCCTTTCTTTATGATCCTCAACATGCGAACATGCATAATAGTTTATCTTCCTCTTCTTTGATGAATTAGGCATACCACTAAATTTCACCTTGTTAATCATATATCACGATGACTGATTTGGCATAATCACAAGATCTTTCTCTCTAGTAATTACACAATTTTGTCGCTCATAGTCCCCAATTTGTCCATTGGATTCAATGTTAACTGAATTCCTTTTGGTTCCCTCCACTAACTAAAACACAAAAAGAATCTTGTGAGAGGAAAAACTCATAATAAAGGGAGAGTAACTTCAATATCTAACATCTTTTGTTTAATATAATATCGTTACCATAGTTCTAGGACTATATCCTATATGTATACTTATCCTTAGGGACATCCCTAGACATACCTTAGAAATATCTCTAGGGATCTCACTAACGTTTTCGCATCCTAGTTTCCAAAGGTTGACTAAACCATTCCTCTGATACCAACTGTAGAGACCCGAAGCTTGACGTACATGGACATTATATTACTTTTGCGGAATACTTAGTACATAACAAAAACACACACACACAAGGATAGTAATAGTTTAGTGTCTTTGGAAACTCGGAATATAATCTTCTAATCGTGGTGGAAGATCTTCAACATCTCCCATAAAGATCTTCCTTTTTATACCTAAAACCTTTTTTTATATCCTGGGGAAAAGAAAACATAAAAGGGTGAGCTCAAATGCTCAGTAAGGGTAAACAAAAGAATTATCAATCACATCGTATACACAAGCACATAACTTTTGGAAATCTTAACCTGCAAAAGAGATCATAATTTCATAACATGGGATAAATCATGGCAGTGAAATGTAATCACAATAATCATAACATAAAACATGAAACTTTGTGGCATACACACATAATAATATAGAATCATTTCTTGTTAGTCAAGACTCATTTCCAAGACTATCTTAGTGGACAATTTCCCTTTCTGAACCGAGTCACCCTCATTCCAGTCCTGTTTCACTGAACCGGTATAACCTACCATTCCAGCCATGTCCATCTCATGAGATATAAAATCATTAACCAATGCATTGGAGGGAGATATAGGTCCCACCCATCTCATAATGATACCATTATTATGTGTGCCACAAAATCATAAATCATTAATCATTGCATAACCCATGTAATACAAATGGGAATATTAAACATCATGACATCATAAATAAATTCATATAAGATAAAGGAATTCATAAAAATAATTCCATCACAACATGATAAAATCAATGTAATAATAGGGATAAAAACAGAACCCTTTATTATCTTAGATGGAAAATAATTTTGATAAAACACTTGAACTCCATTCTTGAGGAAAATATCCTTTCTTCTTCAAAAATATTTTTCCTTTCATAACATGTCATACGACTTTAAAATAAAATAAGTTGATTAAAAATAAACTTGAAAACTTGTAAAGGAAGCTTCTTGGAAATAATGTTTTAAAAATCCATTCACGCCGTATAAGTTAAAAAAACATTCTTCGTACTTTTGTCGGAAAAGTCAAAAAGTATCTCGTTCGAAAAACGACAAAAGATTCCTTTCATATTCTTTACTAAAAACTCACCGAAGGGTAAAATTGGATTTAAACTATTGTAAGTGGATGGAAATAATATTACATATTGAGGAAACATGGATGTGGATTATAAAATACACCCTAGTAAATATCAAAGTATAAACAATCTCGGATAAAAATGAGATTGTGATATTTCCCTTACCTTAGGTCCGACTTGCTTTGTACGTGTCCGATCCTCCTGTATAATGATTCAAATAATGTCATTGTCTTATTACAGAATCATATTCATTGTTGTGATATCATATATGTTTCACTTATGACTTTATATTACCCGTTCTTTTGTAAATTCCATGTTAAAGAGAGTTTTGGGTAAAATTGTTTTATTTGTCGTCCGTGTTTTGACTTGTAATTATTCATATGATTACTTAGATCATGATTAATTAATTCCAGAATATATAACATGATTTATATATATATATATATATTCAGAATATACATATATATAATAAATCAGTAAATGGAAAGAAATACACCATTCATGGAGATGGTAGTCCGTACGTACGCATGAACGTTGTTTTCGTTTCCTTATTGAATTGAATGGAATTAAGTAGATGACATACATATAAATATAAATAAATCCAGTATCATTATTATGTCATATATTTCATTAGTACTTATTATATATACTTTATAGTCATTCATTAATGGTTAATCATTGAGAATGAATCTCATCGTGTCGTGGAGACGGTAGTTTGTACGTACGCACGAGCGATGATATCGTTCCCATGGTCATGGAATTGTGTTGAAGTATATTTATACTATTTCAGTATCAATATCACTTTATAATAATAATATATAGTTACTCATTACACCATTATACCCATCCAATTAAGGTGGTGGCGGAAAATAGATTACACCACGGCGTGGAGACGGTATTCCGTACGTACGCACGCGCGGTGATTTCCTTTTTCTGTAGGATGGATAGAAGGTTAATTAGAGTTTTTTCATATTTATAATAACATATCAGTATATAAGAAATACTGATGTTATTACTTTATCATGAAACAACTAAAGAATAATAAGTTGAAGAAGAAAGAAATTGAAAAAGATCGGTAATGGATATTACCTCTTTTTGACGCGCCTTCACTTAACCTCCACTTAATGAACTAAGGATGGTTTTTGAAGAAGACCTGGACCTCTAGGATGATACTAGGGAAGTGTAGAAGATATTTTGGCAGGGTTTGGCCAAGCTTGAATGCTCAAATTGGTGTGAGGAGGAGAGGGAGGAGGTTCCCTTTTATAAGGGAGGAGAGGGGCATCTTAGGAAAATCTCGAAATATTATTTTATATTAAGGTAAAATTCGGTTTATAATGGTTCCAAATGGTCTTATTTCGAAGATAAAGTGGGGAGGGGTCGAAATACTCTCATCCAATAGGATTTAGACAAGTTTAGGTAATTATTTTAACCTTATAAATTAGATTTAACTCTAAGTTAAATATTTTCACTTTTACCGAGTCTTTTTGTTTTCTTACACTATATGGTTAATAAACTTACTATATCAAGCCAAACGAACCCAAAGTTGTTTATTATTAATATATCTATCCTTTTCTAAGTCATTTGGCCGAACCATAGATTTTTAGGAATTAAATAACAATTAATAATATAATATTTGTTTTAAAAACTAATTTATGTCAATTTTGACACTATTTGTTAAATGATTTTAATGAAATTTCTAACAGAATGATAAGTTCGAACCAAGTTACTTAAATCAACTATAACATGTCATATTAACCTATAAAATTAGTGTATGTCATAAAAAGTCTCAAATTACATTTATTTGGGCATTTATAATATCAATTATGTTAATATTTTCTTAAAAAGGTAATTACTGCATCATCGTTGTGTCATAAATAAATTAAATTATTTAAAGTATAAAAATTACAAATAAAATACCATTATTTAGGATATCTTTTTATATTTCTAATGAATATTTATAGTATAAATTATATTATGTATAACCCTATATTAAAAATGTTTTAGTAAATAAACATTGATTTTAACTCTTTTAACTCTTCTTTGAATTAAATAATAATAAATGTCCTAATCTAATCCAAGTGGGCCTAAATGATAATATTTTACACTTAAGGTTGTTTTTGGTTGAGATACACTTTTCCAATATGATTATGACATGTGTTAGGGTAATATTAATAGCATTTGTACCCTTAATTACCCTATTTACTTTTAACCGTGGTAAATAAAAGTAAAAAGTTACTATTCACCAAAAATTATTTTCATCTCAATGAACCACATTTTACTTATTGAAATAAACCGTATCTCTCTGATTTTTGAAATTCCATTCACAGAAGCGGTAAAATTAAGATTTATGAAAAAAAAAATTTGACTACCACTTAGTATTTTCACTATTCATCAAAAATTGAAGTTTTTCAGAAAAATGCCAAAATTTCACCCTAAGCTATAATTGATATTCCGAATTCAAAAATGATTTCTATTTTACAAAATTCCCAACATATAAGTTGCATTAATTAATTTTATAATTAATTTCCGATGTCACAACAAATAGCGTGTTTTTAAGAGATAATAACTATCAAAAGATTTACACTTGTTTATGTCTGGTGTAAATGTAAAATTACATCCAATGACCAAAATTGTATTGAATTGTAAAAATATATACTAAATATACTTTAAAACCACTCAAATTAATAATTTATCAATATTAATTATTTCGATTAAAAAAGTTGTTTTTAATTAAAATTTAGTAATTTTCACTATTCATCAGAAAATAAATGTTATCCGAAAAGTACCAGAATTTCACCTTAGGCTAAATTCGATACTCAAAATCCAAAAATGAAGTCCATTTTGAGAGATAAAATTTCTAAAATTTTAAAAAGTGGTTATTACTATTCATAACGGCTAGTTTTAATAATATTTTAATAGCATATCGTTGTTTAGTGAAACTCAGTATTGCGTACTACACACGCTATCGACGAAGTGTTGTGATTGCATGTAATGCAAGGAAAGTCAAGGATGTGTGTTGTGCAGGCTCCTTTTTGTGTAGCGTACAACACAAGACATTAATAAAATTAAAAATAATATTTTTCATAAAATCTCGGGCTGTTACAAAAACTATCAATATTACCTCTTCTAGTCAACTACCCATAATTACATGTTCAAGAAGGGTCTTTTTCTATTATGCATCAACTCTCCATTTATCCTTAACAATGTCAAGGTTTGTGAAATCTGGTGCACCCCATGGGTGGCCCCAAATCCTTCTAATCATCCTCAATGAAAACGATGGTGATTGTGTGGGGTCTAAATCATTATTTATCCGTTAGTCATACCAAATATTAATCAAGGTGATAATTTCACACTAAAAGAGAAGTAAGATCTCAACACACATGAACAAATCCATAACAACGCTATGGGATATAACTTGTAGACCACCTACCTCAAATATGATGATGAAAACACTCTAAAACATCACCTTATATCCCAATACAAACCCCCCATGATGTTTCAACATAGGTTCATCTATAAAAAAAAGGTTTTTAGAGTGTTAGGAAGAGGTGATAAAAACTACAAACCTGAATTTGGAAAAGAAAAAAAGAGGAAGATTCGACAAACCTACGGCTTCCATCAGCAACTGACTGCACTCCAAACAAGCCAAGAGACGAGGGAGATTAATGCATGAGAGAACTTGAGGTTTTTGGAGAATCACTAGTGCATGGGGTTGAATAATGGAAAGAATAATATAGTGGAATTCATAAAATATGATAATGGAAACATTTTCAATTTCTCAACGTTTCTGGGCTGCAAGGTTTAGCTGCACGGTTTTCCAAACCATGCGCAAATGGTGCATTGTCCACTGTCCCAAAAATCCCCCTTTATCATGGTTTCCCAAAAGTTATGTCAAACCATGTGCAAATCGTGCAAGTGCGAATATCCCAAAATCATACCCCCACACATTTTCCTAGGATACTCTATGAGATTTTCTCTAACCATGTGCAAACTGTGCCACGTCCCTCGAAAACACCAATTCCTTCTTTTTTCTAGTCCCAAACCCCTAGAACACCCCCATGTCATCTCATGAACCTAGGGAACACTTATTCAACTAAAAAAGTCTTAAAAAAAGTCTTCATAATAACATACCTTTCGGAAGAATCTAGGATCTTACAAAATATTGTTCCAATTCTGATTAATATGGGTTAATTTATTAGAATAAATTAAAACTATTTAATTAAAGACACATAAGAATACAGGAATTCCCCATTTCTGAAAGATAATGATTATTAAAATAGGGAGATATATATATATATATATATATTTCAATTTTTGTTTCACAGTGTTTTTAAAAATTGATAATTAAATTAAATTAGAAACAATTTAACATTTAAAAAAATATTTCTCAAGATAAATCATAAAAAAACTCAAATAATCAGATTAAAATTATTTTTTATGAACATGATCATTATTTATTATATTCTTTCAGATAATAATTTTTCAATTATAATATTGAGAATTTGAATGATACAGTAAAACTAAATCAAATACATACATACATACATACATACATACATACATACATACATACATACATACATACATGCATGCATGCATAAATAAAAAATCATATATATATATATATATATTAAAAAATGATTAACCAAAAAATATTGAATCACATTTAGGAATAGGGTTCAATACAAAAGTATAATATAATCCCACCTAATTGGTTGTATACAGAATTAATAAAAAGTAAATTATAATAGTTTTTTTAACAAGTTCCTAATCTTTGACTATATTTCTCATAATATTAAATTACAACTACTGAGGTTCACTCTCTATAACCTATTCTAAAAACATAGTGTGAATGAAAATATTGTTGACAAAAATATGAGTAGATAAAAGTTTATTATAGTTTAATACGGTAGAATAACTAAAAAATTATCAACATTATATGTTATTAATAAAATTTTATAAAAAAAAGTTTACTAAAATCAATAGAATTATTGTACATGAGTTTTTAATAATGTATAATGGTAGTAGAGAGTCAATGTGTATGAAACCTTGGATGATTTATTTCTATAAAAATATATTTTATTCATATAAATTTATAAGAGATCATTTTAATAATTTACCAACAAATAGATTGTTACTGATTTTTTTCTTGTGAGAAGAATATTTTAGAGACTCTTTGGTATTGAAAAAAATTATCCATCGTATTACAATATGTTTTGGTTTGGTAATATATATTATTATCTTTAATAATTATTTATTTCAGATAGATATGGTATGTATCTATGATTCTCTATATAGATTCATTTGTTAAACTCTATAAAAGAAATTATCAATAGAAATATATTTTTTCCAAATTATTATTCACTAAGGAATTGGAAGGCTCTGTTATTTTAATATTAATTGAAACATTACGTTCCCCATATGAATGGATATATTTTATTTAAAAATAAGTTCAATTGTGACTTCACAGATATTTCTTCCTTTGTTCACATAAAGTTATCTTGTCAAGAAATGCATTGGGGTAATATTCCTTGTAATATATAATTACTTATAAATTGTTATAAAATCATTTAATTTTTTTTACATCCACAGTTTATTTATTCCACTATAGGTTTGACTAAAAATTTATAAATTAGTTAAATCCTTAGTTATATCTCAATGAATCTTTTATAATTGTACATTTAAATTACTCGTAATGGATTTTCAATTTTACTACTTTATGACCATTAAAATTATTATTTTTTAAACATGATCCCATAAAATAATTTAATCATGTAAAAATTAAAATATTTATGATTTTTCTATTGGAAAAAATTGTATAATGTTCCTAGTAATAAACAAATATTTTATAATTTGAAATTATTGTAGTTTTTCAATTTGGTTGTAAAATAAATGGGGGAGAAAAATGATTATTCTTACCAATATGAAATATATTTAATCTTTTTTATAAAAAAATATTTTTTTTATAAATAAAAATTAACTTCAACTTCAATATATTATAAAAAACTATGAATAGTTTTAAAAAATCTGTTAATGTTATTTTGAATCCTTATATATAATTTAGTAAAAATTATTATAGTCTTTTACTCATGAAGAAAATATATATTATTATCAATATAATACAGTAACATTATTTTTATTTTATCATTAATTAGTCATTAACAGATAATGTCATTATATATTATTCATATCTGAGGGTATTTAGTTTTTTATTCATTCCATGATTTTGGATCTGTATTCATGTCTTATATAGTCCTACGATTGATTTTAGGGTTGTATTCTAAGGGAAGAGCATATAAATAAAATTTATCGGTGTTCATTAGAGAATTATATAGTCTATAGAGGTATCTCTATGATCAATGTGGGTTATGTTTGGATTATTCTTATCTTGTTTTAAGAAATTTATCTCAAATCTATCACATTACTGCTAAGATGGGTTACATTACAATGAGTTTTAGGTGAGAGTATAGCCCTATGGATAGGGTTAGTCATCTCAGAAACGAGATGGGTCCTACATTAATGAAGTCTTGTAATGTTTTAAACATTTTTTATGGCTTAATCAAGATGAAACCGAAATGGGTTTCCCCATGACCATGCTATTAGATTGTTATTTAAGAGGGGTATTTGTATATTTTTCGGAAGGTCATATTCAGAACACCCCCACCCACGACTCAGAATATTTATATCTTGGATATTTGAATGACCAGGGATATTACTCCATATCCCTCTACATCTCCTTATTTGATCCCCATTAAATATGGTTCATTTATAAAGTATTCATTACATGGATTCCAAATATATTTTATCCCATAATTATCTTTAATTCTTAATCCTTATTTAAAATTAATTTTCTTATAGACCAGATAATGTTTTGGAGCATCTAGTCCACTGAGAGATGGTGGAATCAATTCAAATCATGGGTCTTTAAACTGTATATCATAGAGGAGGCCCCATATATGGAATTTCATTTTGTCTTTTGTTATTTAGTGTGGTGTATGTTATTATAATGTATTTTTCCATGATTTTGGAGAATCAATGTTTTATTAGTACTAATTTTAATGGAATTAACTAGTGATTTTATTTGTATTATGTCTAAGTGTATTCATAGATATAACTAAGACACAATAGTATATGGGTTGTAATTATTATTTTATTATTCAATAATATAATCAATTTTCTTAATATTGGATTTTTTTGCTTTTGTTTTTTAATTTATTTTTTTATAGTAAATTTAGGTGATCTTTAACATAGTAGAGGTAGATAGAAGATAATGAATGTGGTGAAGGTATTAATTTAAGGTAATTCACTCCATGTATAACTATTTAACATTGAATCCTCGATTTATTTACTATTTTTTATCAGTACATTGTAATTATAGAGAAAAATTGGTATACTGAACATCGATAAGTGTTGTTTCAAATTATTTAAGGATTGTTTACATGGATAACTGGTAATAAAAAAATGGTGTTTCTATTTTTAAGGAATTAATAAATAATAAAATAATGTTCTTAGAACATAGATTTAAAAATAGAGTGCTCCTGGATATTTGTAATGTTTTTTTTCATTTCAATTTTGTTTGAAACATTTTATTTATATTTTATTAATAATTGGATTTCAGTGTGGTTGGGTGTAAATTATAATTCAATTTTTTGTTTGTAATGGATTTAAAATTATTTCATTGCATTTTTTGTTTCAATGGTGTGAATTTATAATTGTTTTTCTAGATGATATTTTCAAAGGTCCATTGGGAATTTTAAAAATTATGTTTTTTTCATTATTTAAATGTCTCCTTGAAGTTACCCCCTTTTATTTTAATTAATGGATATTGTTAGGATGAAATTATTTGACTTAATGGGTTCATCCTTGATAATGTATGTGTTTCTATTATTCAATTATTTTTATCTACGTGGGAATATCTATGTTGGGTTTCAAGAGTTGGTGGGTCAATAAAATTCTTTGTTCTCAATTTTTTAACATCATTATGATTTTGTATCAATTATCATTAATCGCTTCCAATTTAATGATCTTGAGATCCTTTGGTTGGGAAGACAATAAAGTCCACATTTGGGAATTTGAATATTCTTTCACATAACATTGCATTATACCACACTAACTAAATAATAAAATGGAATTGATGTAATTACTGGTAGTAAATTGACATTTTTTTATTTATAGATCAAGAAAAAGAAATTACATATTCACTTTAGGTTTTATTTTATTATTTTAATCAGAGATATAGAAGGTGGATCCTGAGTTTTCATAACATTAGTCCCCAAGGACCACTCCCATGAAATTGTTTATTTTATATTTACTTAATTGAGTGTTTTTAATAAGAAAATACAACTAAATAATTCTTATAATTCTTTCAAAAATTATCCCATATTGTATCTCATTTTATAGGTGTTGAATTGAATCATTGTAGAGCCTGAACAGAGTTACGAATTGAAAGTTATGACTGTTTGAAGTCAGGATTCAAAAACATTTCACGAAGCCCTTTCATGGATCCCTTTCGAGGATACCTTTTACAACGGTCTAGTTCAATGAGTTTTTATTCACATATCCCCCTTAATTACTACATGAATCATTGATGACGTGTTTTTTGAGTTCGACGCAGCTTCACGACCTCATGAAGGATAGATGTTGTGCTTTTCAAGACCAACAGAGCCTCTACCATTTGTGATGCTCAGAAATTTCCTCTAAAACTTCTTCCCTAATAAGTTAAACTCATTTCTTATAAACTACACCATTATTTAATAATTCATGGAGGATACATGGCTGGATTATGCCATCACACTCTCAATTTGTGAAGACCATGGGCAATAAGAGACACTCTTCTGTGGAGCCCCTAAAGGTCAAGAAACATCCTCTATTGTATTAATCAGAGAATCCAACTCAATTGGAGATGTCTTTCATGAATTCCTACACCCTTCATGAATAAGAAACACTCTCATAGTCACTTGAGGCATCTCAAATCATTCATCCATCACAAACCACTCCCACAGGGAATCAGTACATCCTTCATGGGAACCTAATCTTCATAAAGTCCCATACTTCGTGAGACCCTAAGCTTTGTGAAGCTTGATCCTTTATGATACATTATTCTCTATGAATCCTTATCTTATGTGAATCGCTATCCCTCAAAAATCATCTACCGCTGCATCTCTAGTTTATACCATAGGGACTGCACACCTCACACCCCCGCTCAAGATCACTATGGGGCAGTGGTCCCAGGCTTCCAGCCTTGTCCTGTCCCTAGCATCACTGACCCCCATAATAAATAGAGATTCAGACCACAATGTTTTCATCACATGTCGAGGAATGTTTTTATTTATCCCTTAAGTGCCCCAACATCCACACTAGAATGAAATTATTGAAGATAATCCTTCCCAATACTTGAAACACCTTAAGTTGACCAAGTCCTCTTGTTACCATTCTTATGTTTCTAGTTGAGATTATAATCTTGGAATCCCCAAGTACCTTGAGTGAAACCATTCCCCAAGAAAATCCATAATCCATGTTTGTAACTCCAATGCCAGGTTTTCCCAAAAGGGACTCCCATAGCATAAGGTCAACTCCATTATTTCTGTGAATCCTTTTCCAATAGTCCTCACCACAAGATTTTAAACTGTACCATACCCTATCATTCAATAATAGGATGCCTTATTCAAGAAGCATAATGTGGATCATGACGTGATCATGAGATGACATTCAATTGTCCCTACTAAATGACTATATATGGTATCATACCCTATCATTCATGTATAGTATGCCTTATGTGTCAATCATAGGATGCCTCATGTCCTGATCAAGAGATTACATTCACTAGTACTCACTACAATGCCTTGAACTATATCATAACCTATCATTCATGAATTGGATGACTTATCCATGATGAATACGACACCACATTCCATGATCATGAGATGACTTTCAATAGTCCCTACATGATGTTAAACTATTGAAAACCCTATATGACAAACATAGGATGCCTCCTATGACACGCACAATATGCCTTATGAATCAAGAATAATATACTTCATGACATGATCATGATAGGGATACTAAAATTCCCCCATGTTCCACCTAGTTATGTATAGGCCCTAACCATATTCCCTCAACCAATAAGTATGTTGATTTTCCCACATGAACTGACATACGGAAGCAATAATGAGAAACTGATTGCATAACCACCATACACCACTTCCTTAAATATGATGTTAAACTATATATTAACTCATGACAAAATCATTTGATAACCTCGTATTCTGATATGAGGTGGATAGGATGATATGATTCAATGTGTAATCCTCATTCACATCATTTCTACTCTATATTGGAACCTGATTCACTTCCCTGTGTTTTACACACACACACTATTTCTGATCCATAGTAAAAACTAGGTGGATTCCATACAAAAGCCCCATTCACACTATCATTAGTCTATAGTGTCACCCAGTCAACATCCGATTGTTATCCCCATTCACACCATTTTTAATCCATAGTGTAACTCAACTTTCATTCATGTGTATTCCCCATTCATATTACTACTTCTCCACAACTGAACATGGGAATCCTTCAGAGTGTTATTCCTAACAACCAACCTCCACTAATAAAGGGCATCCTATTGAGTGTAATCTATTCCAACCATATCCCCTCAAATGTTCAGACCCTATGCATAGTCCCTTACCAAATGATCTTTTTTACTTGGGGATTATCCTTATTTATAATCCCCAATTCCCCTTTATGAACTTGTGAGATTGGATTTCTAATTAACTGGGATATGTAGGAATACCCTCTATATTACAAAACCAACATTCTATACAACCCACCAATTCCATCCACTCCATCCACATCCACTCTAATTTTACCTAGTCTGCCACATCTCTGAAAGATTATGACACCCACATTGGTCACATTCACGGATATGTCCCATCCACATCATCACTTATCTTGGAAGCACTCGGGTAGCTTTCATCCATAATTCCCCCACAATTGATAGAATAAAAATACTCTTTATAATAGTACCTCCCATACATAATCACCATATCATCCCCCACTAACACCCCTTTTGTGGACAGAGAATCCTTAATAGATGATGTTGAACTACATGGTCTGGTCTTGTCACACAACCTTAAACTACATTATCAAACTATGTGGGTTTTGATCCCTTTATTCTATGTAGGGTACCCAGGACACCTCTATAAGGTTAAATCCCTACAAAAGGTAAACCCATATTCCCACATCTAGGGACATACCGACTCGGTCCACCACCTTGGATGTTTTTATTAGCCTCCATGGTGTGACATTGGCCCTTTATTGGACACACTCCCGGTTCCGCCTCCAAGGGAGTTCTGATCCCTCCACCCTCATACTGTGATTTCTTCCCTTTATGCGACACACATCTCAATTTTTCTTCTATATTGAACCCAGTCACCTTCTCTGTGTGACATCATTCTTTTACGGGGTAAACCTTCTTGATCTGTCTCTTTGGGACATTCTAAACCACTAATCTGTAAACCTTTTAGATTCTCCTTCCTATTATTCACCACCCTGATCCACCCCCATGAGGTTTCCCGATCACCCATATCTATAGGATATTAAACCCTGGATCTACCCCAACTGTTGTTATAACCCAATTATCTAGGAGAAAAATCATCCCTCTTAGGGACCCACATCCCTGACCCACCTCTTTACAGAATTCTAATCAGTCTCATCTTGATCTTCGTGGGATGTCAAAATTGAGACATTTTTTATATTTCAACCTCATTTTAAAAATGGGATGCCTAATGTGAAAGACTTGTAAGATATAAACACATGATTTCAGCTTACTCATGTCATTCATGGAATTCCTAAGGTGTAGTATTATGATGATATGATCCTTTTATGTTATATACCTTTTAATTAACTTGATATTCCTTGGGTTTTGCACCTAAGATGCCTCCATGAGATGCCCTCCTATAGGGAATAATCGTGTTTATCAACATAGAAATTGTATAAATATTCCAAGATATTATTGATGTTACCATCTACTCCAAAAATATTTTCTAGCCCTGTTTGACCATAGTAGCATAATTAACCAATGTAAAAAAGTGATGGAACTAGTAATGAGTTTCAAGAACATGACTCAAACATATAAGGGAGTCCCGAACTAGGTGATGAGCTCCAAGGAGGAATCCAATCCTGGATAAACTGACATCCAATATTGAAATTTTAATCAATGATTCAACAAAACCATTTCTTGTTGAAAAGTCACCAACCATTATAAATTATGAATGCATGGAAACAATCACGTGTCACTACAATGATTTGTGCCTAAATTACACATGTGTTGGAAATAGTGTTGTTATTTTAATTAACATTCATTAAATCCCATAAAATTTTTTGATTATATTTTATTCTTAGTTAACCATCAGTGTAATTATTTTAAATATATGATATACTATTTTTGGTAACTTTGATTCATTTTATAGTCTTTTAATTTTATTCGGTAAGTGTCCATTAACTATGGGAGTCAGATTATATGTTCATTTTATTTCTTTAGTTTCATTATTTTTCTAAAATCGTAAAATCAAGTTCTTTGAGATTATTTATATAAAATTATAAATAAATTTTTTTGTTAATTTATTAATTTTATATGTTTTCAAATAGTATTTTATGAACACCTTTTTAAAAGGGCGTTTATATTAATTTCTAAAATTAGATGTATTCCAAAAATGAACACTAGTGAAGTGGTTTGATTAAAATTGAATGATTAAATTTATTTATGTATTTTAATACTAGAATGTAAATGATTTAATTTTAATGAATATGTATAGGGTGTAGGAAGACAGCTACCCAGGTTTCTCTAATTCCAATATATTTCATGTTCATTTCAAATGAAGCTTGGAAGTGGGTATTGGCCTAATTCAATCATCTTAAACAATAAAGATTGTGCCACATAAAGGGAAATATTTTACTCTCGTTGATGGGTGATCATTATCTTGGTTTTATTTTTATTATATCATTTATCTTATGTATTATTACTTTTTAGAAATTTTATTCCTATCACTCATTGTTTATGATGTTAATTTTATTAATGATCTATATAATTTTATATAGATATGTTTTTATTATTTTAATTGGGACTTATTTTCACTTCATGAACTTTGATATATTTTGTATCTCTTGTTCACTTGAAAACATGTTTTGTTTTTGGAGACTTCTAACAATAAAAGTTGTCATGGATGATTTTGGGAGAAAATTTAATGATATAAATATTTCTTTCATAAAAATAATACTTATATGTGTGTATTTGATTCAGATAAACTATTTTTATTCTTTAGGGTATTAAAAACACCCTTCACAGTATGTCACAAAATAAAATTGGTTCTCAAATCAGGGTTATCATGAGTTGGTTTGTGTCAAAATAGTATTAGATCATAGTTTTTTTGTGGTTTATTTTGGGTTTCAAGATAGATAGGTCATATATATCAATTCATAAATTTCATATATAGATATTACAGATTATTAGATGAATATTAATTTCATAACATTATGATCCATTATTGAACCATAATGTTTTACTCTCTTTAGAAACATGTATACATAAGTAACAAGTTAATTAGACATCTTCCATAAAGACCTGAGTTTTAGAAATATATATGATTTTGTATTTAGATAATAAGTCTATTTCCTTTATTTCTCAATTTATTTTAGCATTTCAGTTTTAGATAATTCGTTAATAAATCTTACATAAAAACCAATAAATTAAAAAGTGGTAACTTCCCCTCAGTATATATTTTTTACATAGTATAAAACATTTAAAATGAATTATTTTTCTCTTTTCATGACTAATCATCATTAATTTCAAATTGAATTACTGTTTGTTATTACCCATAGCTAAACCTAGTGAAATACAATTTAGAAACATGGGGTCAGCACCAAAATTACAATACTCTATATAAAAAGACAATGTGAAACCCTTAATTTTATTGTAATACCATGAGATCAATGTGGAAGTTTTAAATTAACATAATAATACATGAGATCAAATACTCATTTATTTATGCAACAAAATATATTTTAGGCCCAATGTTTCTATTATAATACTTTATAAGAACACATACTGGAAAAATAAAAAACATGTGGGATTTTTATTAAACCATGATAACCCCTTATAACATTTTCTTTAAAACACACATTTTTACCTGAAGAGAATATTCATTCCATTAAAAAATTACTATCTTACCTTTTGAAATAAAAATATTTCAATAAAATAATTATCCTATACATAAAAATTCATGCATGTATGTTGGGTCAACATCTCGATATAACCCACATAGAACACTTACAATTGAATTAACCATGCGATCAACATTCAAAATAATTATATGGAGAATATAATAATTACCCAATATAATAAATCACAATTTGGGTGAACCCATCTTATAATATATATTGGAATTTCTAATATTAATGAGCTATATAAATGTGACCCATTATCATAAGAAATTTCCAAGGACTATATCATGAATAATACCCTTGAAACCCATTTTAAAGTCAAATGAAAAACAATTTTGGATATCAAAATATCCATTAATTTTCAATCCCAATTTTTAAAAATAAATTATCCTGATCAAAAAAATACATAGTTATTTTCATTGATTAAATCATGGTTGATAATAATGGTATAAAAAAGATTAAATATTATGGAAGTTGGAAAACCTGTTGAACCTGTATAGATTAAAATTCAATATTCATTTTTTTATTTGTAAATAAAATTAAAAGGTTCCATATAACATACATAAAAAGATTAATTTTAAAAAACCAATGTATGAGAGTTAAAATATATATAAAAATATCTTTTATAATTAATTTATTTCTATTTAGAGAAATGTATAATATAATTTTGAGAATATGTACATGGAAGGAAATGATTTAGAAAATATGCATTTAAAACATTTAAAATGACAATTTTAATGTAAAGTGTCCTTTACCTCGAGTCCGAATCATAATATAAAATCATTATATTCCAAAATAACAAAAATAGTTTAATGATTTACTTATTTATGGTCAATTTTTGTGTTTATTATTACTTTTATTTGGTTATAATTAATTAATTTATTTATTTATTAATGGTCTGATGTTTTGAATATATAAAGCTCATATGTCCAAAATGACTTTGGTGGGTTAAATATGTTCAAGGTTTTCAATATTAAAAAATATCAAAATAATAATAATGAACTAATTATAATTTTTATTCAAAACATTTATTTTTAAAACCAACCATGAAATATGGATATCAAAAATTAACTAAGTTACAATCATGGAGATGGAAGGTCGTACATATGCATGAGTAGTGGTTTCATTTCTTAAGTTTCACTATAAGAAAAATTGAAAAATTAGTTACATATTTATATAATTACAATGTTATCATAATTATAATATTATGTCATTAAATACATTTATATGTATCATCCATGTGCCATGTTGATCGGAAATGAATCAAATCACTTTTTAGGGTAAGTAGGGCACACATACACATGAATGTCATAATAATTTTTTAGTAGATGGAAATATAAGAAATAATATAACCTAAAAATTAATAAATTATTTTTATAAAAAGTAATTCCATCCTTATAAATACCCATGAGATATTTTGAAGGAAAAAATTGCATCATATAATGAGGTGATAGTATGTCATACAAAATAACGAGGGTTTCATTTCTAATTTTATGGAATATGAGATGTATAGAGGTTATTCCATTAGCATAAAAATATAAAATTATACTTAATAAACTAGGTGTATTATTCTATATTGTTTTGATAATATTTTTTCAAGTTATAAAAAATTTTCTGGAATAAGATTTATAAATCTTATTTTGACAATCACATATGGTTTGTTCCAAAATCATCCCTATGATGGGTTTATAATGAAAACAAGGAGTTTAATAAATTTATAGAGATTAATTTAAGGGTTTTAGTTAGATATTATACTACCCAAATTTATTTTTGGAATTGCGAATAATATAAAAAATATTTTCCATTTTATATGAGGGGAGGGGCACTATAAAATTTTTATAAAATATTAAATTAATATTAATTAATATTTATAATATAAAGCCTCCAAATTGAAAATATTATAACACAATATGAATAAGAGTTTAAATAATCTCCCCCAATAAAATTTGGACATTGTTAGGTAATGTTTTCACCCTTATCATTTTGGTTTAACCACCTATTAATCCAATTGATTATTATCGCGAAAGAAAGATTTTTTCTTTAAGGGTATACATAATTGTTATAAAAAGAATAATGGAACATAAATGGGACTTTGTTGATATGATCAACAATATCCCATTCAATTTTATTAATATAATATTTTTAGGAATTTTCAATCATTTAGTAAAACATTATTTATTATAAAATTAAATTTATGTCAATATTTGAAATATTTTCTTAAATTTGATATTTCAAACCACATTACAACAATGGAATTAGTATATATGGCATAAAAAATTATATAAAATTATATTTTTATCTACAAAATTCATGTAATACAATAATTTATTAAACTCATTTACTTTTAACATGATTAAATTCATTTATTATATTTTTATAATAATTGAACTAATATAATATCGGTGTTACGTAAGATTTTAAGGTAATTATTTTATCAAATAATTTTTTCCCCAAATTAACCATTCTAACATTTTCATTGAAAATTTTAATATAATTAATATTCATATTTATTAAAAATTGAAGAGAAATATTTAAAAAATTTGGACCTCCTAATTCAAAATATGAAATCTATTTTTCATGATTAAAAACCCTAAATTGGATTTGTTTAATTTAAAATTAAACCTATAAATGTGATGAATAATATTTTTCCAAAGAAATTATTTTTCTGTGAAAATAAAATTCTATACAAATATAAATTAAAAATTAATCTCAAATAATATATTTTAATTATGTATAATTAAAAATAACTCAATAAATTCTAAATCTAATCCAAAAAATAGTTAAACATTATAAATAGTTTATAAGATTATAATATTTTCTTTAAAATTATTATTTCATCACTATTAATAAAAAAGAAAAAAATCTGAATAAAATCTCAATATTTCACTATAATATAATTTTGATATCTTCATTTAAAGAATTATATCTATTTTCAAGAATTTTATTTCCAAATTTTTCTTAAATTAACAATAGTATCCACACGCAAAAGGTATAAAAAAAATTTGTTAAAAAAATGAAGCCTAAAATGACTACTAAAAATTGGGAGATCATTTACTAAGGATTTATTAATAAATTTATATTGAGTAGGTAAATTATATATATTTCACATATAATTTTATCTTTTTAATTCCCTATAATATAATAGTAAAGTTATTTTAGTTATTTTTGAATTATAATAATTTGGTTTACATTTAAACAGGTTGTTGATAATCCTATACGCTATCAAATAAATTCATTATTCTAAAGTATTGGATGCTTACATTGTCCACCTTTTATTAATTTATAATTTTGACATGATCTTGTAAATCGCGTATTTGACATTTGAAAACATGATTTTGGAAAACCCCCATCATAAAATAGTATAATAAAACATTATCTTAAAAAGAGGGAAATGTAAATATAATTGTTCTTTCGAATTACTAGGTTTTCAAATAGAAAAGAATTAGTAGAAATAGAAATTACATGCATAGAAGAAAATATAAATGTTCAAATAATTATATTGGGTGATAGATATCTTTTATCATATTAAATAGAATGGCCTAGAGAAAGTTATTGACCATAAAACCATTAACCAAAGAGGTGTGACAATGAATATAGATTCATCAGAAATTAACATAATATGATAACATTTTTCAAATATTTTTTTACTAATGTTTATTAATTCTATTACCGTTCATGTGGAAAAAATAAGGTAATATTCTGAATAGAAAAGTAAAATGTCATCCTTTAATCAAATTCCACCACAATCTCTTATTTTTATCCAAAAAGGATTATTAAAGATGATTTGGTATGCGTCAAGCACTAAAATAAACTTCAAATAGATCATATAAATATAGAAAAGGATAAAAATCCATTTCTCCTATATTTAGACATTAACCATAACTAAAATTGTTTGAGAAAGGGAAGGTAATTCCAAAAATTATTAAACATTCATATAATGAAATAAAACATTTTTTCAAAAATTTTGTAATAACAAAAAAGTATCAGCGTTGAATATGAAGGACCCAGAAACACCCTGAGAGGGGAGGGGTGAATCAAGGTATCAAAATTTTCTTTTTAATGTTTTAGATCTTATTCCCAAATTGGTAGGAACTTTTTTTATTTTTTCAAACAAATTAAATCAGGGAGATGACATAGAACTTTTACTTGGATCACTGTAAAGGTCTACGTCCAAGGAGAATATACCGATAGTGCTTCAGTCATACCTAAATCCACTAATCTTTACTAGTTTTAGGATTACAAGATTCGGTCATAGTCACTCTGTTCTAGGTACACTGCCTTTACAAAGGTTTAGGGATAGCTCACTGAATCCCTCATATCACTTCCCTCAACTCCCCCTAGCTCACTCCCCGAAAAGAAGTCAAACTCAGTTTATTGACATGATGGTCACTTAGATATATTTTCATTTAAGTCTTTGTCTCTTTTTAGCATGAGAAACGATATTCATAGAAGTCGTTAATTGATTCAATTAAAAGCAATGAACCACTGAACCAGATATTCAAAACATTTATTCAACCTATAATGACAATTGCAAGCAACACTTACCCTTTGTGCGCAACATCTAACTTTTGTGTGAAAGATATTATTTCCATGAATAAAATAATTCACGCAACTACATCCTTTACATGCTACATAATATTTTGCGTGCAACTTGAAATTTATTTCACAACTTTACCTTTTTCATGAAACCTTAACGTTTCTGTTCAACTTAAACATTTCCGCATAATTCCCATTTTGTGCACCTTTTTCATGCATCAAAACTTATATCCTCTCTTTGTCTTAAACCATTTAGAATGATGGAGTCACCTCTTATTTATAGGAATCACATACCCCCACATGAAAACCCCACTGTGTCGTGTAAAACCTCTCATTTTGTGTACAATGATTTTCATGTAGAAACTGTTTTCCGTGCACTACTCCAGAATATTCACGTAGCTCATGCCTTTTCCATTTTTGGCATTCTGATCCTAAAAAATGACTTGTGTGCAGGTTCAAAAAACACCTACAATATAGCGTGTTTCTTTTATTTTTTCCAAACACACATTTCTCCATTTTTCAATTTCTAGGCCCAAATATTTAAGAAACACTTGGAAATGACACCACATTCAATACTACGGTTTGCTGAAACTATAAGATCCATTTTCTAGAAACAATTCTGAACAACCAATGAGGATTAACAAAAAACACAAACCAAACTCCATTTATTGCATAGAACAGTTGTGGATCCACCAATATCTTCTTTTAGGGTTTTTGGTAGTCATCAGATAAATTCAATAAATCACAAGCCACAAGAAAATCCATAAAATCAAGAATCAACACAGCCAACACTCAATTTCTATCTGAGTAATGCTCAGTGTAGAAAATAAGAGGGGAATCATGAATTGGGATCCTGTTTTTGGAAATTCATAAAGACACCACTAATGCTATTCTCTTATTGTGCCAAAGAAGCATTACATATCCTGAATGTATTCCTTATTATCCTAATATTTAATCCTTATCATGTATTCCTTCTCCTTCTAACACCAAATTCACATAGTTTCATAGAATAATTACATTTTTATTACATGTACTTTTCCTGAATCCAGAATTTATTCCTCTCTCCCCCGTTGAAAATAAAACGAAAGTTTGGTAAAAGTTCATTGAATAGCTCAAAACACCCCTAGATAGTATCCCCCACATAAACCTGTATCACATCCACAAACAGATTAAAAACAATTAACATAGTTAGGGAAAGAGGAATTTCATAACCTCTTTATGCACTGGGAGGTGGTAAAACACCAAGGTTTAACTGAAAATTCTCAAACAAAGCTGTTGAATGTGGCTTGGTCTGGATATCAGCCACTTGCTCATTACTTCCCAAGTGATTCATTTTAATCACACATTGTTCAAATTTTTCTATGATAAAGTGATATATTATTTCAATATGGTTTTTATGAGAATGATGAATAGGATCATTTGTACGATAAATTACGCTCTTGTGATCATAGTAAATCACCATTGGTTGTTTCACCTCATCACCAATATCTATCAGTTGTTTCTTCATCCATAGTAGTTGATTGAATGCCTTTGTAGCAGAGATATACTCAGCATCATCAGTACTAAGAGATGTACAATCTAGTTTCTTGCTCAACCAACCAACTCATTTCTGCCCAATATAGAATGCTCCACCAATGGTGGACTTTTTTTCCACTATATCTCTAGCCTAGTCAGTATAGGAAAATGCTGATAATTCACTATCCCTTCTTGCAGCGAATTATAACCCATAATTATGAGTATCGTGAATATACCTCCTGATTTTTTTACTACTGTTATATGTTATTCCGTAGGATTACTCTGAAATCGAGATGCTAAGCGCGTTGTAAAGAAAATATCAGTCCATGTCGCTGTTAGGTATAGTGATCTTCCAATAATCCTATTGTTCATAGTGGGATCTACAGAGGTCCCACCCTCGTGCTTCACATGTTTAGATCCAACTACAATCAGAGTATACATTGGTTTGGAGTCATTCATATTAAATCTATTCACCATCTCTCTTGCATAAGTTTCCAAATAAATGAATGTTTAATCCATCGTTTTATTCACCTGAATTCCCAATAAATATATGAGGTCCCTAATAATAGACATTTCAAATTCTGACTTCATGTGATTGGAAAATTCATCCCCTGATTTATGCCTTCTTCCACCAAATATAATGTCATTAACATAAAATAGAACCAAAAATTGATCTTTTGGAGAATTCATCACATAAAAATTGTGATCTAATCCTCCTATTTTTAATTCCAACATCTTGAGATAAGAATCCAATTGGGAATACCATTCTCATGGTTCCTACTTCAACCCATGGAGTCCCTTATTTAGTTTACAAACCATTGTCTCATCAGTACCAAGATCCAAACCCACTGATTTTTCAATGTAAAATTATTCTTCGAGAACACCCTTCAAGAATGTTGTATTAACATCCATTTGATATACTTTATATCCTCTCTGGATTTCCATAGAAATAAAAAATCCTGATTGACTTCATTTTATCCCCAGGAGAAAAATTATCTACAACATCGACCCCTTCTATCTGTCATTATCAATTACATACCATTCGTGCCTTTTTTTTATAGCACTTTCATACTCATCAAACTTGTTCTTGAAAATACACTTTGAACCAAACATATTTTGACCTTTGGGTCACTTGACTAGATCTCATGTATGATTATTTCCAATCTGATCTAACACATCATTCATGGATTTCTCCCATGTATCATATTTTATAGCTTTATTAAATGAGGATGGTTCCACAAAAGACAAAAATGCAGATTTTGTTTTATTCATCAATCTTTGTGTTTATGTGAGTGCAATACAATCCACGAATAATGTTGGATTGATCAATTTCTTCTTTTTGATTCCTTCTTTTAGATTCAAGATCATTCTCTCTAGATAATGTTTCTTCTTCTAATTCTTCTTCTGATTCAACATCATGATGTGACTCTTGAGTTTTTTCTACACCTTCATCTATTTCTATATTTGAATTTACTCCACGTTATCTTTCTTCCCCTTTTTCTATCACATCAACATGTGAAATACTTGAAGCATTTGTGGTTTTCTCTTTAATAATATTAACATTGATGCTTTCCACAATCCTTCCTAATTTCTTGTTGAAACACTTGTAGGATTTGTTATTCATTTAGAATCTAATGAAAATTCATGCATCTACATTGTCACCGTACTTCCTTTAATTTACATCTTTGTTTCTGATGAAGCATTTACTTTTAAAACCATGAAAATACTTCAAATATGGATTCCTTCCATGCCACAATTCATATGTTGTATTCATCTCACCCATATAAAGACTTGTTCAATTTTGAATACACATTGTATCTTCAATGGCCTCTTTCCAGAAATGTCATGGATTGCGAATCTCAATCAGCATTGTTCTTGCAATGCTTTTCTCTTGCTGATTCCTATGCTCAATAACTCCATTTTTCTATGGAGTTATAATAGTATCTACATCTTGTTGTATTCCATTATTCTCCAGGTAATTTTCAAATTTATCGGGCCACATATATCTATATGAATGAGAATAAGAAGATGAGATTCCATTTTTTTCTTTGGTCGATATGAACTATAGACCAGCTTCCCTCAAATGAAAGTATCATAATAATTTTCACATTCATGCTTTATCTTGGGAATTTATATGACAATATTCAGTTTTCATATTTCTGTTCCATGTCTTGTTGATTGACGTGCCCCAAACTCTGATGCCGCAGGTTATTTTCTTCCTCAATAGTCATGTTGCAAATTTTTTCTTTACTGTCAACCTGATATAGGTTTCCTTTTGTTCTTCATCCCTTCATAAGTGAATTTTATGTCTTTCACTTGATAGTGCAACCTTTCAGATTAAAATTAACTATATATCATGAGATACAGAGTTGACTCACACTGAGAAGATTACGACATAGTCAATCTACATAAAGGACTTCAGTTTTCTTTATCTCTCCATTAGCTTGTTCAGTACTTCAACAACCTTTGATTGTTAGAGCTCCATTATTACCAAACTGTACTATTCCATCAACACTCATCTTGACATCCCTTAACATGCCATCATTACCTATCATATGAGATGAAATACTGATTACTAGATTCCAGGTGATGTTTCTTTTTGTAGCTTTGAGGGATACCTCTACAAGGTTGGATTTCTCAATATTCTTCTTTGCATTCCATAAGACGTTGGATTAAGTGTATAACACTGTGTGAATTCCAATTATCTCTCCTTCATATATGGGTTATTCATGGTCAAAATCTTCTTCTATAGGAGCATAACTATTTGTAAGAGAAACAGTTTCTTCTTGATGATATTTGAATTGTCTCGGACTCTGGTATGAGGTGTCCATATCCCTTATCTGTCTGCAATCAATGACTTTATAACCATATTTAGAACAAAAAAACAATATCCATAGAAATTTTTTCTTCTAAAATAATTAGAATATGAATTTGTTCCCCTTTGTTGAACTCCCATATCTTCTCCCTTCAAATAGCTTCTTACCTCTTCACAATAATACATGGAATGGCCCAGATATCAATAGAACTGACACTTCATGATAGGGAATTTCTTCTCACTTATTTTTATCCTAATTCTTCTTTTGTGGGATAATAGTTTGACCGCCTCTTATTCCTATAGGAACAAGTATAGACTTCTTTTCTTTTTTTTCAGATTTAATTAGGGGATTGTTTTTCAACACTTCGAGTGACTTTTCCACTGGACCCACTTTCTTTATGACATTATATTGGTCACCTTTATTTGTTTCATTTTTTATTCAGCCTCACACCCATTTCCACTATTTCCTATATAAGCGGGTTGTTGATCATTCAAAATAATTTCAAATCAATTATAGTTAATTTTTTCTCTCTCCAACAACTCAGCATATGAGAACCTTTACAACTATATTTTATTCCTTAATTATTTTTAAAATGATTCACTCTCAAGTTTACTCCTAAGAGTGACAACATCCTCCTCTAGACCCTCAATAGTCTTGGAATTTTACTTTAGTCTCGAGGTGAGGTCATTGATGAAATTTTCTTATTCTTAAATTCTCATATTCAGATCCACTACATCATAATTTCATTCATAGATTTTAGATTGTAGTTCCACAAATTCTTCATGTCATTCAATTTCATCTTCAAGTTCATAAACAAATTTAGATGATTCTTCTACAATTTATTTCCACTTATTGCAACTCTTAAATTTAATCTTAATCTTACTAAGAAAATAATTATGTCACAACTCAGGATTTGAATTAGTTTTCAATTGATTATCTACACCGTTATCTTCTAATGGTTTTTATTTTTCAATAGTGTCCATCATGGAAGAATGGTTTCCAGTTTTAAATCATGGTTCTTCTTCTTCACATAATTCATTATCATCATCTTCCTCTTCACAGACCAAACTATTCTTCGGTACTTTATTTCTATATTTGAAGTCTCCATTTTTTTAAAATCTTTTCGAAGGCTTCTTAATGTTTTTTGCTTCACTGTCTTCATCATCAATCTTTCTTATGCACTGAGATGGAATGTTCCCAACTTTTCCACAATGAAAAAAGCTAGAGGTAACATCCCTTTGAATTTACCTTTTCCCTTATGGAACTTCTTGGAAATGGCAGAAATAATTTATTTTTCATCATAGTCTTTACCGCTACTATCTTATGAAATTTTTAGTTTCTCAATGGATTTAAACGCCAGCTCTTTGCTCACTCGAGTCGTAGAATATTTTGTTTTGACTCTCATTTCATATTCCACGAGGATGCTCAGTAGATCATCTAGATAATGTTTGGAAATATATCTTTCCTCAAGAGATGACACCTTTACATTGTATAGTGGTGGAATTCTTCTCAATATTCTCTTTAATTTTTCAATGTATTTCATTCCATCATGTAGACCTAAAATTTCACCAACAACTTCAGTAATTCTAATGAATAAAGAGTCTAAATTCTCATCAGGATGCATCGTCAGATCATCAAACCTATTTTGAAGGACATGTAGATTTTCCTCCTTCAATTTTTGTCACTTTAAAAAATATTGTCATGTTTATCCCACATGGACTTCGCTAAGGTTCAAATCATAACTTTTAGATAGATCTGATTAGAAAGAGATTCATTAAGAGCATTATGTGCTTTATCATCTACATCAAGAATTTTCTTGTATCCATCAGTCATAGCTAGCCTTGTTGGATCAATAACTTATATACCTTCCACAGTGGAAAATAGGACTTCCATTACAAAGGATATTAAATGAGATGTCATTCTGTTCTTCTAAATATGAAAATTACTTCCATCAAAGAGAGGGACTTATGTGACACTGGCTAAATTCTCCATGACGGTATAAGACATATCAAACACAAGAAACATCCCTCTGATACCACTTCAATGACCATAGAACACCCTGAGAGGGGAGGGGTGAATCAGGGTGTCAACTTTATCTTTTAAAAGATTTGGATTTTATTCCCATGTTGGTAGAAACTTGTTAAATCAGTAAAAAAATGAAAGTAGGGAGATGGAACAACACTTTTACTTAGTTCACCTCAAAAAGCTACTTCAAAGGAGCATACAATGATAGTGTGTTGGTTGTACTTAAATACATTGATCATTACTAATTTGGGGATTATAAGACTTAGAAAAAGTAAATATGTTCCAGGCACACTACCATTACAAATATTCAGGGATAGTTCATTGTGTCCCTTAGATTTCTTCGCTCGACTCCCCCTAGATCATTGCCTTGAGAGAAGTCAAACTCAGTTTATCGACTTGAGGGTCGCTTCAAAATATTTTCATCTAAGTCTTTTTCTCGATTCATCATGAGATATTAATTGCATCGATGTCTGGAATTTATGTACATTAAATCAATGAACTTCTAAATAGGATATTCAGAACATGTATTCATTCTACACTGACAGTTGTGCGCAATACATACCTTGTGCGTGCAAGATCTGACTTTTTCATGCAAGATTTCCTTTTTTTGTGGAAAATATTTCACACAACTACGGCCCTTGTGTGAAAAAATTATCTTTTACACACAAATTGAACTTTTTTGACACAAATTTTACAATTGTGCACAACTTTTAACTTTTCTTCACAACGTCAACTTTTCTACACAACTCCCTTTTTGCCCAACTTTTACATGCATTAGAACTCAGATATTCTCTAAGTCATCAGCAATTTTGAATGAGGGGATCACCTATTATTTATAGGCATAGCTCACCCTTGAGGGGAAAAACCCACCAAGTCATGCAAATCCTCTCATTTTTTCAAGCAATGCTTTTCGCGTATGAACCATTTTTCGCGCACAACTCCATATTTTTTGTCCAACTTGTGCCTTATCCATTTTTTGACGTTCTAATCCATTTCATGGAAAACATTCTGAACATTCAATGAGGATTTAAAACAAAACAAAAAACCAAACTCCATGTCTTGCATACAACGGTCGTGGTTCCCACTGAACATTTCATAATTAAATAAATTTCATCAAAATATTTTTAATTAATATTGATTTCCAAATATTAGAATTATTTTTTATTATATTAATCTATGATAAATTTAAAATTTATTTCCAAATTACATTAATAAATATTAATTTCTCATACCAAAAATGTATATGACATTGTTATATAACTCTCAGGATATGAAAAGTATTCTTATAAGAAACCAGAATCATCATAAAACATAGAAAAGATAATCCAACCTTTGTTCCTCCAATAAGATCCTATATTATCCTAAAACATTTTAATTTAACATAATCATATAAGTTTCCCAAAATAGATAACATCTCCTGGGATAACAAAAATCACATAATTAGACAATATCATTTTTATCCCACTAATGTCTATAAGATAAGAATAATGTTCCCAACATCAAATTAATCATTATTTTTCAATTATTTTACATAATTTTATACAAACTATGACATAATATTGGCCAATAGTATGTTGTTCATTCTTATTTCTATATAATTTTAGGTTCAATCCCCATGGACTTATCAGATGTGATGGGTATTATTTTTTACTAAAACATTATTAACATAATTCCTATAAAATTTCCAAAAATTTGATGAACATTCTCAAAAATATAAATAATCATACTATCACTTTTTATCCTCTATGTGTTTTTATATGGAACATATTTCCTTGAAAATATAATAATATAAATTTAATATAATTTCATTATCAACAATAACATAATTTCCAAAAAATATATATTTATCCCTTTATCATATGTACTTAAATGAATGTCTCCAAAAATAAAAATTTATTTACACCGCTTTTCAAATATATTGATTTTAAAAACACATGTTTTTTTATTTTTAAAGTGAAATATACTATAGAATAACTCTTTAGTGTTATTAACTATCTTGATACATTGAATAAATCAAATTATCATTGATAAACACATCCATTATTCAACTTCATTTAACCATGATTTTTATTCTTATTCATTTATACTTAATTCTTAAAAATCAATGATATGAAATATTTTACTATGATTTATCATTATAAACTCAATCATGTTTTATAAATAGACCATAAGAAAATAAATCATACCTTAAATCTAGACATCATGGTTTCAATTAGGTTTTCTATATCCCCTTTATCTTATAGCGTGTAGTAAAAATATCCAAATAAATAAATAAATATGCCCATGATGATATTTCTATTCATTAATGAGGTATATGACATTATATTTTAAAATAAATAAATAAAATTATCCAAATAAATTTTCGAGAAATTAAAAGGTGTTGGGTAGATCAAATAGTTTTATGTAGGTGATTTGGATTTTCAAAAATCATAAAATTCATTTGAGGAATATTTTTTCCATGATAACGATGGTTAAACCATCTAAAAGGAAAACTAATATTTTGTGAAATTAGTTCCTTTAATCTTGATTAATCAACATTAATCTATAAAAAAGAACAAGAAATCAATTATTACACGTTAAAAATTTTTCACTGTAAAGAAAATACCATTAGAAATTCTATAAAACATAAACATTAAAATCATTCATATTAAACTTTATATCATCGTCATTAAAATTATGTTTTAACCTCGAATTTTAACTCATAAATTTCTACTTACATATAAAAATATAACAACATTATTCTAAAATAATGAATTATGTTAAATATTATGGTTACAAATACCTGATCCCAATAAAATATCCCCAAAATATAATTAATTTCCTTAAATTAAAATAACTTAAAACCTCACAATGGGGTCTACTAAAGTTAAATTAGTATTAAAATTAAACATATAAACCCATTATGGAATTCATTACACTTCTCATTAAATCATCCTAATCACCAATGTTTATTAAACTCTTCTCTGATACCAACTATAATGATTCAACCTTTAACAATACATTTTATAGTATATTTAGTAAATAATTTACATTATTTCATTCCTAAATATCATTTTGTTTTAGATATTTTGAGAAATAATCCATAATTTTTATATAAAACACCATGAATTATAATGTTGACACTTTTACTCGATATCGATTTTCCAAGAGTATAAACCTTTTAAAATGACAGATGTTTTATTTTCATAACTAATATTCATGAATTCCAACATGAATAATACTTTGTTCTTACCCATACTTAAACCCTATGAAAGATAGTTTATAAACCTTGTATAAGCACCAAAATCTCATTAATGGATATAAAAATAATTAGTTAAAGCTGGGATTCTATTTTAAAACCATGAGATTAAAAAGGATTTTTCTTAATAATAATAAACGATGACCTAAATTTATCAGTTACTTAGTCATGAAAACATATTTTCTACATTATTTTTTTAATAATATACATTTTAATAAGACATAATAGAAAAATAATAATAATTTTGGATCCATAGAAAACCTGAGAACTCCTAAATAAATTTCATAAAAACATTTTTTACCCTAAAAGGTCATAATCATTCCTGTAAACAAAATATTATTACCATACCTTTTGAAATGAAATTATATCCATAAAAATCATTATAAAAATCCTAAAATTAATATATGTTCCTTGGGGAATAATATTTATAGAGCCCTTATAATTATAATGTCCATAATATCAACTTCCAACATACTTTTCCAGAGTACAAAATCATTACCCAAGGCATTAGTGTGTTATCAAATCCCACCCATCATAAAAGCAATATCAGAATCAACCATATTTATGAGATATATTAGGGTCATTAATTATCATAAACATTTTCTAAGGAACATATCATGAATAAAACCCTTTAAAAAATCCTTTTAACACATATTAAAAACAACATAGGATATAGAAATACCCATTACTTTAAAAAAAACCTTATCAAAAATACCAAAAAAAATAAAAAATATAGTTTATATTTAAATAAAAAAATGATATATTAAAAAGAAATCCAAAAACTAAATAATGGTTATAGTGGTTGGAAAATTCATTAACGTCATCTACATTAGAATTTCAATGGCTCGAATCCTCTTGGTCTATTACTTTTCTAAATGCTGGTGTTTGGGGTACCCTAGACCCCATCGGTGAGTTGTGAGGGAGGTGGTGTCAGTGGAAGGGTGTCACAATGGTGTCAGCCATCGGTGTGTCGCCTATTGGTGAGACGTGTGTCACTAATCGGTGTGTCATCGATCAGTGTCATGGGGGGTTTCGGGGGATGTTTCCCCTATTTTTTCTATAATATCTCCTTTAAGGTTCCATACCTCTTTAAAGTAATACGAGGCTACATTAAAGGCCATAAATAACGATTCTAATCCCCAAGAGTGTGGCAACCCTCGACATTCCCAAACTGTGTGTCGTTGTTATGTGTTTTTCTCTGTTAAAATGAAATATTTTAACTCATAGTAGTAATAGAAACATCTTCTATGAGAATTATTAAATAAATATTTATTCCATCTCATGTTACCATCCAAATGCATGGTAAAACCATGATTCACCTTTAAATCCATTCAATATTTCATATCCTTTAACTCCAAGATCTTGTTTTTATCACACATGTTTCTTTCTTTCTTTCCTCTTCTTGGATGGTCTCATTTCCCTCCCTTGTGAATTTGGAGTCCATCTTCCCAAGGCTAGCTGTGTGTCCATGCTAGGGCCTTTTCTAATCACTCTATGAGTCCTTGGTGTTTTTCCTGTACAAGTCAAGCATCCCCAGTTCTTTGTGTGATGAAGAAAATGTTGATCATTGATCATCCAGGCAGGGTTTTCCTTCATCTCACATTGTTGTGTATCATGTGGGGTGGGTACGATAATTTTCCTATGGGGATGGATAAAACAAAATCTTAACCAATATAATAAATGTTTTGTAATGAATGATGTGGGTATTTTTTAGGATGATTATTCTATATATTTTTATCTTTTTTTATATAATGAGAATTGTATGGGCATGTGTCTACTGAAAATCCTGGTCATTGGTGGTCCATCTTTATGCACTAATGAACCTCTATTTCCATGGATAATCCTGATATTAAATGGATTTAATATGGAAACTGGTTAATCAAATAAACAAGACAGGTTAAATGTATGCAAGATAAATCAAAATCCTTGTGTGCTCACCCCAATTAGCCAAACTGAAAGAAGAAACCAAATGAAAGGTGTTGACTGAATTTGGGAGCCTACATGTTCTGGTGATGAATATGGTTTTATACTGATTATTGTAAGTTGATGTGGATGGACATGGGATCCCCCATTGTGAAGTTGTTGGTTTGTGGGTTTAGGGTTGTGTGGGTATGTATGTTGGGGAATGATTTGGTTCTTATACTCAAAGGATCCCACTGATCCCTTTTTTTGTTGTGGCATTACAAGAGAACTGGGTGTGAATTATTAGATTATTGTTTGAAGGTTTTTCCTTCCTTAGATTGTGGATATTATTGTTAGTTTCTCATTAGTGAATAATTATTTAAATGGAGTCACAAGAATATGATAACAAGATTGGGTTCAATGGGGGATTGTTTTCTGGGAATGAGTTGAACTCTGGTTGTGTCTCTAGTGCTTTTGTATGAATGAATAGTAATGAATATGTTTGTGTGTGGACTGGTTTTGGAATCCTTAGGTTAGGATGAGTGCTTGTTTAGCTATATGTATAAATTTAGTTTTGTGTTTCTTATTCACACCCCACTCAAGATGAGAACATCTTTCCGAACACCCCCATTCATGGGGGAGGGTGTTTTTTCCAACATCCTATTGGGTGGCTGGTTATTAGCTCCTTTCTGCAACCTCTCCCAAGTAGCTCAAGATTCATCATGCAGGTTGTGACAGTCTGAGGTCCATTTTAACCCAAGTCTCATTGTTCAGGGTATGTTGTAGTGGCTGGCCTTAGTGTGTGAGGGAATGTTGTTTCCCAAGTCCCTTCGGGATAAGGCACAGGTGTCTTCAGGTGTGGCAGTAGTTGTTATGGCCCAGGTGCCTGCGGGAATGGTTACTTATGGCTGGGGTGATCTAGGTGTCTGCAAGATGGTTGAGTAGTAGTGATGGATTAGGTGTCTATGGGTGAGATATGTGGTCGTGCTGGCCTATAAGGTAGTTGTTGGGGTGGCAGTGGGATAGTAGTGAAAATGGAAGGGGAGATCTGACATGTAGCATGTCTTCAACAACCTATGGGGAAGTTGTACGGGGTAACTAATTATCGATGTGTTAATACGATTACTTACCTATCTTTCATTATTTGGGGAGTGTTCCTTGGTGAGGTTTGGGTGGATTGTTTCTTTTCTAGGTTCTTTGGTTATCTTCTTTTTCACGAGGCATTAGAATTCCTATCCACTAATGCACGAGAGAATTTGGTTTTCCCTACTATGTATACCTGTATACTCCCACAATGTATATAAAAATGCTATCAGGTTTCCAAGAGGACTTCAGGGACTGTACTATATCAAACATCGAGACATTTTTTGTTTTTTTTATTTCTTTAGGTACATTCTCTTTGGATTTTTCTTGTACTTTTATGGGTTTATCTTTGAAAATGCATATCGGAATGGGTTTTGTCTTTACTTTAACCTTCAGTTTTGGATTTTTTGGTCTTTTTTACATCATATATATTCATCCTACAAAATAAAAAGGGTAATACCATCCATATTACATGTGATTCTATAACCTTGTTGTTAGTCACCACTTAAGGGCCTATTGAAGGCGGGACTCAGGGGTCATTATCTCTCATTCAACTTGAGGAAGGTAGGTTCTGGTAGTTTGTTTTCCCTTCTCTCATCTTGGGGAAGGCGTGTCATGATAGAATGGTATTATATGATATGGTTGAGATATAGGATGGAGATATGGGTTAGGAGCAGTTTGGATTTCATGGGATTATAGGGAAACAGTGTTAGGCAATCTTGGTTTGTGAAATAGGCCAGGGAAGACTGGCTAGGACACATGATTTTAGGGACCCCATCATCCGATTCAAGGACTATGGACCTACCGACTGATCAAGTGAGGCTACACTGATTTTAGGGTAGAGACCATAAGAAAGGTACATGTCTCCGAATTAATTTAGTTATTAGGTGCTCTGGGAATTTTGGTAATTTAAATAAATAACAAAGTTTAAGAAAAATTTAAAATAAATCATCTACACTACTCAAGATTAGGCATTCCTTGTCCACCTTGAAGTTATGGAACTCAGACGACGACCACGAGTAGTGCAGGCGATCAAGGCCTAGGGTGCTAATCTGGCTGATCAGTGGAGGGATGATCGAGAGGAGGAGCATGACCAGTGGAAGAATATGCTCATGAATTTCAGTGGTAGAACCTCAAGAAGAACAAGGGTAGTGTCTCATACAAGGAGGCTAAAATATAGATCGGGGAGTTGGTGATAGATTTCAGCTTGATCTGGGATCTATCAGAGTATTGGGTTCCGCTGGCAGTCAGTTAGATGAGAGGAGCAGCACGTTAGTGGTTGACGCTCTACCATGGGGAGAGGATGGAGAGTGAGATTTTGTAGGATGTCTTCAAGAAGGATTTACATTCATAATTCATTGATTCTACAATAAATTATGATAATATACCTTAGATACTCTCCCTTATTCATTGGAGTGTGTTATTAAGGGATTTTGGGATCAAGTTCAAGACTCTCCTTCATTTTTTTCTAGACCATTTTTTCTGGATGAGGAATCTCAGGAGAGGCGTTTAAGGGAGGAACTATGGCCATCTCTTTAGAATGTTTTTACTCCCTTCACCCAACTGACATACGTAGAGGTCCAAAAGAAGGATGAAGTGGTGGAAAGAATTCACACGTCGGGATGTGTTTCATAAGAGGGGAGCCACTTAGGCTCACTAAAGGGGAAAGTCTTCAGCAACACACATCCAGTGTTAGGGCCTTCTAGGTTTCAGCCAGTGAGGAGTGGTCCCTAGTAGTTCTAGTTTCGATCTCTTAGTTCACGACCTTTCCTTATGGGACTAGGACTGATGAACATGATTTGTGGTAGTTTTTGGATCCTTTTGAATCAGTTCCTGGATCGAGTGTAGTATAGTAAGGTTGGCATGTTCAGCGCCCACCTCAGCAGTAGTAGTTTCCAGCTAGTCCCTTCCTGTAGCAGCATTAGGGACAGAGATCTTCTACTTCTCTGAGAGTAGACATTGTAGGAGGAGGCTGGCCTCAGGGCTCTCCTCATGGACCTCAACCAGGGTGTTGTCAGGGAGGCAATCGATAGTCATGGGGTAGAGGATCTGGGCGTGGGTTGTTCCACGCTGTAGAGGCAGTAGTTCTTGTAGGGCTGGAAGTCATTTGAGGTATGATCATATTGTTTAGAACTCTTTCCTACACCTTGTTTGATTATGTAGGTCTTTATTCCATTGTTGCACCCATTTTAACCAATTCTTTGGTTCTAGACGTAGACAGACTTCTCGTGCCCCTGGTTTTGAGTACGCTAGTTGAAGGTCAGACCAGATTGTCTCATGTTTTTACGTGATGTGGATGGATGTTTGGGACACATCCATCCAGTGGGGACCTTCTTTTCTCTAGATGTATCCATATGATATCATTGTAGGCATTAACTGGATGTTCCATTTGTGTGAAATTATCAAATGTTTCTTAATAAGGGTTTTGTTTTTAGATATGGGCGAACAATTTGTGACTTTCATCGGTGAAAGGGGTTGTCGGGTTGAGAGATGGCTTGTGGAGCCTCATCTTTCTATGTTGCATGAACATTTAGTAGAATTAGTGGATGTTGAGATTATGGATGTTCCTAGAGTTTTCAGAGAGTTCCTATATGTTTTTCTCGATGAGGTTGTGACTCTAACCCCTTGAAGTGATGTTGAGTTTTGGATATACTTTCAACTCAGTGCCCATCCGATTTTGATGGATCCCTATTGAATAGAGCCTTCTGAGTTGCTGGTGTTACAAATTCAGATTGACGATTTGATGAAGAATGGTTTTCTACGACCAAGAGTGTCACCATGGGGCGATCTAGAATTGTTCTTAATGAAGAAAAATGTTCGTCTCAGGCTATGTATAGACTACCAAAAGCTGAACCAGGTGATGGACAAAAATCGTTACCCCCTCCCGAGGATCGATGAGCTTTTTGATCAGTTCATGGGGGTAGGATGGTTCTCCATGATTGACCAGCTATCAGGATAGAAAAAGTTGAGGGTGAAGGAGTGTGACATCTAAAATACAGCCTTCAGGTGTAGATATGGGCCCTTTGAGTTCAAGGTCAAGGTGTTCGGTGTCGTAAATACACAAGTTGTGTTCATGAGACTCATGAACTCTGTCTTCTAGGAATATATAGACTTGTTCGTAGCCATGTTTGTTGATGACATCGTGATCTGTTAAATATTAGAGGAGGATCATGTCGAGCATCTGAGGATGGTTATAGAGGTCCTCCGAAAGTCACAACTCTATGTAAATTTTTTCAAGTGAAAATTATGGACACAAGAGGTGCACATCCTTAGAGACATGGTGTTTGAGCAAGGGATAGTAGTTGACTCGTTGAAGGTGAATTGGTTGTTTCTTGGGATTCATGCAAGAACATGGTAGAGGTTTGTATTTTCCTGGGTCTAGCAGGTTACTAAAAAACATTCTTTCCCAACTTCTCCCATGTTGCATCACCATTGACGGCCTTGACCAAGAAAGACCAGGCTTTTGTATGGGGTGACTAGTGATAGGAGGGGTTTATTTATCTGAAGGTAATTCTAGTTATTTCTCCATTAGTGAGGTTTCCAGAAGAAGGAGTGACATTTGAGGTGTTCTGTGATGCTTCATGCCAAGACAAGGGGTGTGTACCGACACAACAGCAAGGTGTGGTCTCTTATAAGTCAAGGGAGTTATGCCCCCATTAAAGTAACTATAGAACCCATGATCTGGAGTATACAATAGTCATGTTCACACTAAAGTTGTGGCAGCATTACCTCAATGGGGAACACTTCATGGTCCTCATAGATCTCAAGAGTTTGAGATATATCTTATCATAGTGAGACTTGAGCTTCCGACAGTGGAGGTGTATGGAGTTTGTTTAGGATTATGACTTTGAAATTTCCTACACCTCGGGAAAGGGTAATGTGGTGGCTGATGCCTTGATAAGGAAGTCAAGGAAGGATGTGGTTTGAGAATTGGTGGATGCTTGGAAAGAGATGGAATAGTTTTCTTCCCTAAACCTGGATACAAGGGTGGAGGATGGAAGATGATATTGTGTTTGAAATGATAGTAAATTACTCTCTATTTCGGTAGGTGAAGGAGTCATGGTGGGGGGATATAGAGGCTGAAGTAATGTGTGATCATGTTAGCCAGGGCGATGCTCTAGAAGGATGGTTGGAAGATGGATAGAATCATATGGTGTTTCATGGATAGTTTTTCATCCTGGTGGAAATGTACGAGAGAGCATTTGGTGAGTTTTAAAAATCACCCTTGTTAGTACACCCAAATGTTTTCAATATGTATCGAGGCTTGAGGAGTCTGTTATGGTGGCCTAGGGTGAAACAGGCAGTGGCAGGGTTTGTGGAGAATTTCCTCATGTGTCAACAGTTGAAGGTTAAGCACCTTGTTTGGGGTGGTATATTGCCACATTTAGATGTCCCTGAGTGGAATCGGGATGACGTATCGATGGATTTTTTCACCGTACTACCTAGGGTTCAAGGAGGCTGCTATGCTATCTGGGTAGTGGTGGACCGGCTGACGAAATCAGCTCACTTCATGGAAATCAATGAGTCGAGTGTAGTGGATGACTTAGCATAGAGGTACATGGATGAGGTTGTGCAGTTTCCTAGAGGTTTTAGGTCCATAGCCTTGGATCAAGATACATGGTTTACCTCATGGGTTTGGAAAGTATTGCAACATGATTTTGTCACCCAGATATTCCTTAGCACTGCTTTCCACCCTCTGAAAGATGGGCAGACAAAGAAGAACATCTAGACATTGGAGGATATGCTATGGGAATGTGTTTTCAACTTCAAGGGATCATGGGAGACACACTTGAATCTTTTAGATTTTTCATAAAACAATAAATATCACTCTACTATTGGCATGCCTCTGTTTGAAGCCTTTTATGAGAGACTGTGTCGCACACCCGTGTGCTGGACAGAGGTCAGGGTAGCTGGTGTTCTTGTCCAGGAGGTGGTGTAGAGCATGACAGAGAAGGTTCCACATTTACAAGAGAGGATGAAGGTGACTCAAGAGAGGAATATGTTTTATACCGATCATAAGAGGAGACCTTTTTTGTTCGAGGCTAGGGACCACATGTTCTTGAAGGTCTCCCCTCGGCGTGGGCAACAAATGCTCAGTAGGGGAATTAAGATTTCGCCCAGGTTTTTTGGACCCTTTAATGTGTTGTGACAGGTTTTCAAAGTGTCTTACCAGATAGCACTACCACCACGGCTATACAGGGTTCCCAACTCCTTACATGTGTCTCAGATCTATTAGTATCTACATGATGATTCACATGTCCTCAACTAGGGAAATATGGATATCGAGGATGACGTGACGTTCATAGAGCGACCAATAAGGATTGAGGATCGTTGGTAGAAGTTTCTTCATAGATGAACTATTCCATTGGATCATGTGTTATGGAGTAATGGTGGCCTTTAGGAAGGTTCCTGTGAATTGGTAGCACAGAAGTGCACCCAATACCCAGAAATGTTTTTATTTTTGTTCTATTTTGTTTTTTACATTTTTGTGATGTAGTGGTTGACCTTGTTAACAATGAGATGGGATGTTTCCCTTGTTCTTTAAATGTGTGTGATGAGTCCTGACTATGGGGAGGGGAGGACTCAATCTATAATCAAGATTCATTAACGTGGATGAGATTAAACCCATGAAAACGAGTCAGTGCCGCCCAATGTTAATAGTATCATGATATGGAGGAAGGGACTTCTAGATCTATATGACTTGATGGTGTGACCTTTGAATGTTTGTGTGGTTACCTCGGGGAGGGTAACGGTAGTGTATCCATAGTTGATCAGGAGATAGATGAGGGAGAGGGGTTCCTATAGATAGAGGTATGTTCCAACATTCGAACAACTCTAGGGTGGTTCAGCCATGAGAGGTATCTTTCAAGGTGGTTTTTCGGACCCCTCTCTTTTCTCTGAGTATAGTTTTGATTTTAGAGGACGATAATAGTTTGAGAGGTATCACATGTAATGGCCTGGAACCTCCTGGTCCATTACTTTTCCAAATTTTGGTGTTTGGGCACCCTAGACCCCATCAGTTAGTTATGAGGGTGGTGGTGTTTGTGGCAGGGTGTCACAATGTTGTCACCCATCATTGTCACCCATCGAGGGTCACTGATTGGTGGGTCACCTATCAGTTCCATGGGGGGGTTTTAGGGGTTTATTTCTCCAATTTTCCCATAACAACTCCTATGATTGAAATTTTTTAAGGAAATTGGTTAGTCATGTAAACATGAATGGTTAAATGGATGGATTATAAATAAAAATCCTTATGTGATAACCCTGCATAACCAAACATAAAGAAGAAACCAAATAAAAGGTGTTGACTGGATTTGAGAGATTACATTTTCTCAAGATGTATATGGTTGTTTTGATGATTCTTGTCAGGTGATGTGGATTGGGATGGAATCCCCCATTGTGCAGTTGTTGGTTTCTGTATTTAGGGTCATGTGGGGTTGTATGTTGGGGCTTTCTTTGGTTCCAGTACATCAAAAGATCCCACAGATCCCTTTTGATGGGGTGACCTAACAAGAAAACTGGGTGTGAATGCTTAGATTATTACTTGGCTTCTTTCCCTTCCTTGGCTTGTGGCTATGCCTGTTAGTTTCCAGTATTGAATAATTATTTAAATGGAGTCATGTAAATATTATAACGATATTGGGTTCAATAGGGAATTTTTTTTCGGAATGAGTTGTGTTATGGCTGTGTCTGTTGTGATTTTCTATAAATTAATAGTAATGTGGGTGTTTGTGTGTGGGGTGGTTTTAGAACCCTTAGGTTGGGATGAGTTCTTGTTTACCTATACATATAATTTTGGTTACTTGTTTCTTATTCACACCCAACACAGGTTGTGCACTATGTACCGAAAATCCCCATTTAATGGGGGAGGGTGTTTTTTCCAACATCCAATTGGGTGGCTGGTTATTATCTCCTTTCTACTCCCTCTCCTGAGTAGCTCAAGATTCATCAGGCATGATGTCATGTCCAGAGGTCCATTTTAGCCGAAGACTCTTCGGGCAGTGTTTGTTGTGGTGGTTGGCACAATTGTGTGTAGGAACTTCATTTCCCAAGTGTAATTGAGATGATGCCTAGGTGTCTTTGGGAGTGGTGGTCGTTGTTCTGGACTAGGTGTCTGCGGGCGTGGTTATGTATGGTTGTAGTGTATAACAATACTACTTTTATTTCTCACATAAACATAATTTATTACATGAAATTTCACTTAATAAAACATAGTATATCGAGAGTTCAAGTGTATTTGGGGCTTTGGATCATTACATAACAACCTAAAACATGAAATACAACATCTTTATTGAAAACATCGTTTACATGCCCACAACATTCCTTTTTACATAACAGTGCACGGGATGACCTAAGGAAATACATAACAAAGGAGTGAGTTATAAAGCCTAGTAAGGTAATAGACATGGAATAAACTGAGGAATATAATACATGTAAAACAATAGGCATATCAATGGAGTGAAAGATAAAAATGATCATAAATGAATGATAAATCATCATAACATGGAGATGTGGAAACAACATTTAACATGATATTAGCATGGGCCAAGACTCATTGCACATGGAGCATGAGTAAACCCTCATTGCACATGAAGCACGAGTAAACCCTCATTGAATTTGATTTATCATGAATCAAAAGTCATTTCACATGACATATCATGATACTATACTTTACCCAATGCATTAGAGTGCTATTAGGGATCAACCTTCAAAATCATTTCATTTCATGCGTTAATGTTCCACATAGATCGTACAACATAGATTCATTAACATGATAATTCATTCCACGAAAAAGAAATTTGTAACACATAAATGAAAGTCCTCAATAAACAAGTACATGTGAATAAAGGTGAATACCGTTGATAGAGGAGTGGGTATGGTATCCACTGCATAATGATTTTGGCATGGAAATTGTGGTGTAATTTCGGCAGCATAACTACGTCAAATAGAAATTCATAAAATCGGTTGATAAGGGTGAAAGGGTTGTCTCATCATTTATACATTAAATTAATATTAAAGGGATCATGGGACATAATATACCAATATATGGAATGTAATTTAGATGTATAATATAAAGAATTGCTGGAATGTAAATGAGGGGAGAGAAATTACTTAAGGGATTTTTACATGGTAACAGGTGTACATGTGAGGAATTAATGAATTATAAAAGTGGTATATCATCATTAAAACATTAAGAGGGAATTTTGGGTGAGGTTCAAAATATTTATCTAACATTTTTTAATTGAAAAAAAGGGCATAACACCATAATAAAATTTGGACAAAAATGAGAAAGGAAAAAATCCCTTACATGGAAGTGTGATCTCAAAGGAATGGGAGGGGATTGAGAGAGGCATATTAGGAGCTTGAGAACCTTGGGAGAATTATAGAGAGAGTAGTTCAGAGGTTGGTCGAGTTCAAAAGGCTTTTGGTAAAGAGGAATTTGGAGCCTGGGTGGGTTTATATAAGAAAGGGGAGGAAATTATTTTATATTTAGTTTTGGGTCACCACATATTAAACTAATCCAAAACACAAACTAGCCTATTTTTTTTGACAATTTTTTTTTCAGAGGGGGTTGTAATGAAATATTTTATAATTCCAATGGCCGAAAATCTTAAAATAATAGGTTTTATTATGTGGAGGTGACTCACACTCTCAGGGAAATCAATTTAAAAAATCTAAAATGTTTTATAAGTCTAGGACTGACCACTACAGATTTATAAAATAAATAAAACAATCCAAAAATCAGATTATTTTAATTTTAAAAGATATATTCTTCTAATATAAAGTTTATAGTATTTTATTACATCACTATTGGGTCATTATGATATCATAAAAATGTTATATGATTAAACGATATTTAATATTGACCCAAAAATTCAACAATCTCATAAAATTATGAAAAATTCACCATTGGGTAATTTCAACATCCTGATTCCAAAAATAATATTCATTTTATCTAAATAATTTTCTAAATATTTTAATTTTCAATTCTAAAATAAAAACCTACAATTATCAAAAAATAATGGGTTTTGACAAAAACAACTTTTAAACATTATAAAAATTACAATTGCATTCACAGAATTATACGATCATTTATATTTAATTAAAATTAATTTAATAAGAATAAAATTTTATTAAAATATAATTTAATTCAACAATTAATTAATTTTTAAATATATATTTATTAGTGGAATATTAACTAAAAAAATTATTTGTGCTTTAAAAACAATTTTCAAGGTAACAATAATAAAATAAATGTATATTATTTATTATGTTAAAAAATAAGGCACATAATCATATTGATATTGTCTTGTTACATAACCCCTTATAACACTAGAATAAGACTGAAGGGTAAGGTGTGTTATGGTGAAATACCCCTGGGGTGGTTTGGATAACATCGCTCGAGTGGCAATCTTTATGAACTTAAACTTCTCCTCTAGGTGGTTATGTTTGAGATTAACATATTGAAGCTCGGCTTGGGATTGGTTAAGAGCGAAGCCCAATGATTCCACCTTCTTTACAAGCTTTGAAAAATACTCTTTGTGGGGGGAATGTCTCCAGGATGAACCCATCGCTTCCTTTGTCTGAGTAAATTGGATTTGTTAAGACCCTATATTTATAAAAATCATGTGATCACTATTCAACAGCTATATTAGCAACATTCAAAATTTGTAATGGTATTTTAAAATAAAAAAACATAAAAACAAGGTAATTTGTAGGTTATATAACAATCTTACAAAATAATACATTTAATTAGATGAAGAGGAATTCTCATTAATAAAAGTTTGGGTCGTTACAATCTTCCTCCCTTAAGAAATTTCTCCCTCGAAATTTCCTTTTCCCAAAGTAAAATAGATGAAGGTAAATCTGCTTTATCACTTCCTATGATTCCCACATTGCCTCTTCAAACTTGTGGTTTTTTTACAACACCATAACAAGGGGAATTGTCTTATTTTGTAGAAATTTTTATCTATGATCTACGATCTTCACTGGTTTCTCCTCATAAGAAAGATCATCCTTAAATTGTATTACCTCTGAAGAGAGTACATGTGAAGGGTCTGGTATGTACTTACTGAAGAGGGATACATGAAAGACATCATGTACTTTTTCCATGGTATGTGGAAGTGCTAATCGATAGGCTACAACCCTAACACGGTCAATAATCTCAAAGGGGATGATGTACCTTGGACTTAAATTCCCTTTATTTCCAAATCTCATGACCTTCTTCCATGGAGATATGCATAGAAATACCATGTATCCAACATTTAGCTCCATTTCTCATTGAAGGTTATCTGAAAAATTCTTCTATCAACTTTGGTCTTCCTTAATATGCTACTCAATGGTTTTACCCTTCTATACCAATTCCTAGACCATTTTAGGTCCTAATAGCTTACGCTTACAGACTTCATCCCAACACTCCAGTGTTCTACACCTTTTCCCATAAAGGGCTTCATATGGTTCCATTCGGATGCTCGAGTGGAAACTGTTGTTGTAGGAGAACTCAACCAGTGGAATATGTTGGTCACATTTTCCATTGAAGTCCAAATAACATGATCTTAGCATATCTTCTAGTGTCTGGATAGTTCACTCATATTGGCCATTAGTTTAAGGATGATAGGTCACAATGATGTTCAAATCAGTGCTTAGAGCATGCTGGGGACTTTTCTTGAACTTCAATGTGAATCTTGGATCATGATCAGATATAATTGATAGTTGTAATCCATGAAGACTTACCACTTATTTTTGGTAAAACCTTTCAAGTCGATCCAATGAGAGGTCCTCTTGAATCGTGATAAAGTGAGTTGTCTTCATAATACGATCCCCAACAACCCATATATAATTGTTTCCTCTAGATGTCTTTATAAGTCCAGTAAAAACGTCCATGGTAATATTGTCCCACATATATGTTGGAACAGGTAGTGGTTGCATCATCCCCTTATACTTTTTTCTTTTATCCTTCACTTGCTAACATACCAGGCACTTTAATATACATTAAAAAATATGCCTTTTCATATGTCCCAACAAAAGTCTTATTGGAGATCTCAATACATCTTAGTGCTCCACGGGTTAATAGAGAAGGTTGAGCTATATGTGTCATTCAGAAGCTCCTTCTTTATCTCTAGATTGGTTGGTACACATAATTGTGACCCAAATATCAAAATTACAACCTTTTCAACCATGAACTCTGAGGATTTCCCATTACTGATAGCTTCCACCATTTTTATAATTGTCACATCATTTCTTTGAGCATCCTTTATTTTATCCATGAGGGACAGTTGAGCAATCATTTGAGAAAGGATTTATGTTGTTCCTCTCTTAATGATTCCCATGTCCATACTATGAAAATATAAGAATATTGGATCCTTTTCAATTCTCATCATTAATAAAGATGAAGGATCCTTTCTACTCAGATCATCTGCCACCTTGTTTACCGTACCGTGATGGTAGTGGATTGAACAGTCATAATCCATGATGAGTTCTATCCATATTCATTGGTGCATACTAAGCTCTTTTTGTGTGAATATATATTTGAGGCTCTTGTTATCAGTATATATCTCACACTTCTCCCCATAGAGATGATGCTGCCAGATTTTCAATGCAAAGATCACATCCACCAACTCCAGATCATGCACCGGATAGTTTTTCTATGATATTTTTAGCTGCATTGAGGCGTACACTATCACTTTATCATTCGGCGTTAACACACAACCTAGGCCCCTCTTTGAAGCATCACTTAATACCTCAAAAATTTATCCACTTGTGGGTAAGTGATCACGGGCGTAGTGATAAGCCTCCATTTCAACTCTTTGAATATTTTTTAGCATTCATCACTCCAAGAAAACATTACCCCATTTCATGTTATCTTGGTAAGAATGTTTTTAAATCATGAGAAATTTCTCACAAATCGTCGATTATATCCAGCTAACCCCAAGAAGGTAAGGATATATGTTACTGATGTTGGCCTCAGCCATCCCTCTATTGTAGTTGTCTTCAAGGGATCCACAGATATCCCATTTCTTGTAATCATATGGCACAATAATGAGACCTCCTTAAACAATAACTCAAACTTGTTGTACTTTTCATAGAGCTTCTCCATTCACAAGGTCTCTAGTATAGTTCTTAGATTCATGTCATGCTCCTCCTTGGATTTGTAGTTTATTAGAATATGATCTATAAATACTACCACAAATTTGTCAAGTTAATATCTAAAGACACTATTAATCCTGTCTATAAAGATTTTTGGTGAATTAGTGAGTCTGAATGGCATTACTATGAATTCACAGTGCCCGTATCTTGTATGAAAATCATACATGGATATATCTTCCTTCTTCTCCCTTACTTGATAATATTCCGAAAACATGTCAACCTTGGATAATTATTGTGCTCCACACTACTAATCGAACCAGTCATCAATTAATGGTAGAGGATACTTGTTCTTTATCATGATTTTTCTATGCTCATGATAATAAATGAAAAGGCACATTGAACCATCCTTCTTCTTGACAAACAAAACTGGTGCACCCCATAGTGATGCACTTGGGAATATAATCCCTTTATTAGGATTATCCAGTAGTGGTTTTTTCAGTTCCCCAATATCCACAACAGCCATTCTATAAGGAGTCATAGATATCAGCAATTCCCCAGGTATAAGGTCAATTGATAATTTAACATCTCCTCTAGGAGGAAGGCGAAGCAATTTCTCGGGAAACCCTTCATCAAATTCCCCCATAATCAGCATGTCTTCAAGGACGGTTTCTTCCTTAGACTCAAGCATCTGAGCCAGAAACTCATGCTCATATGGTAGTAATATCCACACTTGAGATGATGGTGCCAAATAATATTCATATTCCTCCTTATGCTTGTATGGAATCGGGGTTTAATTCTCCATATGGAATGTTATTTCCCACTCATGTCAATTTATGTTGGATCTATATAATTAAAGCCAAACCATCATAATAATTGCATAAAATTCCTCCAGAGGTAGTATGAAGAGGTTCACCGAGAATTTAAATCCACAAATTATGATAGGGGAGGTGTTATATTCATTGGATGCAATGATTTCCCCAGTTTTCATACTCACCGATATCTTCACTTCCATGATTTGTGGTGGTGTGGGAATTGTTCTACTAAACTTTCAGGATATAAAATAATGTGTAGAACTAAAATCAAAAAGTAAGTTTTCTATTATTTTATGAATAAAAAGAATAACTTTCACCACATCTTTTTTGGGGGCTACTTCGGTGGTAGGGATGTAAAAATATCACCCCTGCATCTTTGTAGGTTATTGGCTGCCTCCAAAAACTCTTGTCTTTGGGAACTGATTTTCAAGAAGCCCTGTTTATTTGAAATAGAAGTAATAAACAATGTGTTAAGAGTTGAATAGAGTGTTCCTCTCCTATATCACGTACATGGGTTTTTCTTGTCGACATTTTACAACTACGTGTCCTCATCTTCCACACCTAAATCATTTCCTCATCCCCATCAAGAAAATTATAGGGTTCTTTTTTCGGAACCTTTGGCAAGTGTGGTGCTATATCTTCTTAGAAATGTTTGATTTATCCATTGGACCACTATAATTGATGTCAAAATTATTCCTATTGTCCCCATGATATCCCAAAGACTCGCTGATCTCGATTTCATCCTTAAGGGCATGTCGTACAATTTCTTCATAGCTGCCGAAGTCACATATCGCCAGGTCTTTACATTGGCTAGGTTTCAGCCCACCAAAGAAGCAGTTAACCCGACATTCAGGGGTAACGACAAAGATAAAGGCATATTGTGAAAGCCTTGTGATGTTTTCCTCACATTCTATGATGGATTTATTGTCTTTTTTCATTAGTTCAAGGAAGTCCCATTGCATCTTAAGTCAGAGGGTGTGAGGAAATTTTTTATCAAAAAACATTTTCCGAAAATCCTTCCATTCCAACATCTCGATCTCTTCCTCAAGATTTGTATTATTTTTCAACGTCCACCATTGATTTTCTTCACCCTCAATATGATAATCATACATAAAAATAAACTTTTTTTTGAACATTGAAGTATAGAGAAGAACTTTTCAATGGAATTGATCCATTGATTAACAATTGAGGGATCAGATGATCGATTAAAAGCAGGAGGTCGTTATCTCATGAAGCTCCTGATTGCTACTTGTTCATTCTTAGGGGGAGTTTTACGTTCTTATTAACCCATTTTTCTATTCAATTCTTGAGTTAAATGAGAGATAATCATGAAAATGTTCTCGATTCCCACTCCCATCATATTGGGCATCTCATTAGAACAGACATCACATTGGTCTTCACATCGGTTGTTAGCCTGAGTCCTCCTATTACCGGCCATTGGATGGAAAAAATGGAATGTTAGGGGTAACACATTAATGATGAACCAAGGAAAAATAGATAAATTATAAATTATTTTTATTTCCTTAACTTATGAATCAATAGGTTTCAATCTATGTTATCCATGATATACTTTCTAACGTATATTCTTAAGGAATTTTTCTTAATTACCGTAATAATGGTTCATACTAATCTTGTGAATTTACCAAATAATATTCCCCAGGAGTGTCGTAACCAAAAGTGTAGAATGCCCCATTGTCATGTACTGGGTTAACCAAGGTCAAGCCTTAAACTCCTTGTCATAGTTTTCACCCCAAAGTATATCTGTGTTAGAGACGCCTCTACCTGCTCGTATCCAGACATGGATGTATTTTCTTGTTGAAAAACTTACTCAACAGACACTATAATTTAGGGATGTTTTTTATTATACATAATCTTATCACTAAGGCTTCACTAGGGTTTTCTAATCCTAATCACAAAAATTACTAAAGTTATCCTCTGATACCAAATATAACAAACCTGCTTTTATTTCACACTTAAACATAATTTTTTATAGGAAATTTCACATAATAAAACATTGTTGATTGAGAGGTCTAGTATAATTAGGGATTATGATCATTAAAAAACAACTTAAAACATGAAATACAATATATTCATTGAAAAAATCCTTTACATGACCACAATATTCTTTCTTACATAACATTGCATGGGATAACCTGAGGACATACATAAGAAAGGGTGATCTATACAGCCTAGTAAGGGAATAAACATGGAATAACATGTGGAATACAATAAATATAAGACAATAAGAATATCAATTTAGAACAAGATAAACATGAACATAAAGGCATGATAAAGCCTCATAACATGGAGATGTGGAAACAATATTTAACATGATATTATCATGATCTAATGCTCATTGCACATGGAGCATGAGTAAACCCTCATTACACATGAAGCATGAGTAAAACCTTGTTTCATTTGAAATAACATGAGTGAACACCCATTTCACATCACGTATCGTGATATTATACATTGCCCAATGAATTGGAGTGCTATTAGGGCACACCCTTCATAATCAATTCAAATCACGCATTAGCATGCCACATAGATTGTACAACATGGATTAATTAAAACCATATTTCATTCCATGAATAACAGATATGAAATACATAATTGTAAGTCCTAAATCACAAATTAAATGTGTATAAAGGTTAATACCCTTGATAGAGGATTGGGTATGGTATTCACTACACAATGATTGAGGCACAGAAATTTTGGTGTAATTTTGGCAGCATAACGACGTCAAATAAAAATTCATAAAATGGGCTGATGAGAGTGATAGGGGTATCTCATCATTTATACATTAAATGGACAGTATGAGGATCATGGGACATAATATACCAACATATGGAATGGAATTTGGATGCATAATATAAAATAATTTCTTGAATATAAATGAGGAGAGAGAAATTCCATATGGAATTTCGGCATGGTAATAGGTGTACACAGGGGGCATTAATGAGAGAGAAAAGGGGTCTCCCATCATTAAAAAATTAAGAGGGTAGTATGGGAGAGGTGAGAAATCAAATCCCAACATTTTTAATTGAATATAAAAAGTCATAACAACAAAATGAAATTTGGAAAAAATTAGAAAAGAAGAAATCCCTTACTTGAAGTGTGATCCCAAAGGCTTGGGAGGGTCTTGGGAGAGGCTTATTGGGAGCTTGGGGGTGCCTTGTGAGGATTCTAGAAAGATGATGTAAGGGGTTGGTCATTCTCCAAAGACTTTTAGTGAAGAATAAGTGGGAGATTTGGTGGGTTTATATAGGAAAGGAGACGAAATTCAATATTATTTAGGTTTGGGTCACCACACATTAAAATAATCCAACCCACAAACCAGCCCTTGGTATTTCCCATGGTTTTTTCCAAAGGGGAGGTTAAATCAATATTTTTTTATGAATATTTACTAACATATTAAAATTATATTGTTTCTTATGTGGAGGTGAGTCACACACTAATGGAAATCAATTTATAAATCTAAAATGGTTTATATGTCTTGGAGGGCCCACTAATTCTTCGTAAAATAAATAAAACAAACATAAAATAACATTATTTTAGTTGATACAGATATATTGGCCGAAATTAGTGTTTATAGTATTTTATTACATCACTATTAGGTCATTATGATTTCATAAAATACATTATATAATTAATCAGTATTTAATTTTTACCCAAAAATTCAACTCTCCGAAAATTATGAAAAATTCACTGTTGGGTAATTTAAACATCTTAATTCCAAAAATAATATTCATTTTATCCAAATGATTTTCTAAATATTTGAATTTTTACTTTTTAAATAAAACTTCTATTTGTCCAAAAATCACTAGTTTTTATAAAAATAGCCTTCAAACCTTAATAAAAATTACAATTGAATTCCTAAAATTATCGGATAATTTCTATTTAATAAAATTAATTTAATAATAATAGTTTTTTATTAAAATATTATTTATTTCAAAAATCCATTAATTTATCAAAATATATTTCTTTGTTGAATATTATCTAAAAATACTATTGGTTCATTAAAAACTATTTACAAGGTAACAACAATAAAATGAATATATATTCTTTATTATGTATAATAATAATGAAAATAATAATAGTGTTAAGATCTTGTTACATAACCCCTTATAAAACTCGTATATGATTGAAGGGTAAGGTGTTCGATGGTGACGTAATCCAGAAGAGGCTTAAATAACATCGCTCGGGTGGTAATCTCTATCAACATCCACTTCCCTTGTAGGCGGTTCCATTCGTGCTTAACATGTCAAATCTCAATGTGGGATTCATCTAGAGAAATGCCCAATGACGCCACCTCCTTTCCAAGGTCTTACAAATGGGCTTTTTACGGTGAAAATTATACTCGATTAGGCTATCACTTCCTTTTTCTGAGTAAATTGGATTTGTTAAAACCCTATATTTATACTAATCAAGTGATTACTATTAAAGGGATATATTAGCAATGGTCACAATTCTTAATGGTATTTTAAAATCATAAAAAACATAAAACCAAAGAAGTGCATAAGTAATATAATCTTCTCACATAATTAGACATATAATTAGACCAAGAAAAATTTTCATTAACAAAAGTTTGTGTTCTTACATAGTAGCCTAGGTATCTATGGGCAGGATGCATGGTTTTGATGGCCTAGGTGCCTATAGGTGGGATATGTGGTTGTGGTGGCCCATAAGGTTTTTGTTGGGGCGGTAGTGGGACTACAATGAAAATAGCGGTGGAGGTATGATTTGTAAGATGTCTTCAATAACCAGTGGGGAAGCAATGCGGGGTACCCAATTATCAATGTATTAATACTATTACTTACAGGTCATTAATTATTTTTGGAGTGTTCCTTGGTGAGTTTTGGTTGGACAGTTTCCTTGCTATGTGCTTTGGTTATCTCCTCTTTCACAGGGTATTAGAATTCTTCCACATATGGGCCTGAGAGCTTTTGGTTTTCCATACTGAGTATACCTGTATACTCAACCTATGTATTTAAACTACTTTCATATTTCCAGGAGTACTTTGGGGATCATGCGGGGTTGTAATAGCTTGGACGTCCAGATAGTTTTCATTGAAGTTTTTCTTTCTTTTGGTACTTTTCCTTTTGAATTTTCTTGTACTGGTAGGGGTTTATCTTTGAACATGCATGTGGGAATGGGTTTTTGTTTCCCAATTACCTTTAGTTATGGAGTATTTTGGGTTTTCTACATCATATATCTTGATCCTACTAAATTAAAAGGGTAATTCCTTCCATATTACATGTGATTTTAAACCCTTGGTGCTAGTCTCCACTCAAGGGCCTATTGAATTCGGGACTTGAGTGTCATTATATATCCTCCATCTTGTGGAAGGAAGGGTCTGTAAGTTTTTTGTACCTTATCACATCTTGGTGAAGGTGGGTCATGAAAAAAATATAATATTCTTTTTGTCTTCAATAGAGAAAGTAAGAATGTTTCATATAAACTGTGTAAAAATAATATTTTTGAAAACCGATTTAAAAAATGCCAAAAATAATTAATATTTTTGTTACAATTCATTTATTCAAATATAAATTCATCAATAATTTTTTAAAAAAATATATACATTGAATAGAAATATTTTTAAAAAAAATCATTGAATCATATAAAACAATGTTTTTAGAGTAATGTGTCTCTTAACTCGATTTGGACTAATCGTATAAGTTATTTATCTTCATAATTTATAAACTTATTTAAATTAAATAATTTTTTAAGAAATTTTTTTGAGTTTATTAATTCTTTAAAAATATTATAATTATATACTTAATCAGTTACGTTCACACTGAACATATTGAAAATATTTGGGACATATGTCCAAAATGAATTTGGTGGGATGAATATGGTCAAAGATGTCATTATACCATAATTTATAAAATAATAATAATGGAATAATTATTATTTTTATATATCAATTTTCTATTTAACTCCAAACCGGAATGATGGTTATGGAAAATGATATATATTATTATCATGGAAATGGCCAACCTTATATAATCATAAGTAACATTTCCATTTTTAAATGATCATTATAGAAAGAAGGTAAGTGTTATTTTATCTTAATATAATGATATATTTATCATAAATTTCATAAAATTTAATTAAATATCATTATATATATCATCCATGTGATGTGGTGATGAAAACTGTTTCACATTGATTCGTGGAGGTGGTAGTCCATATAGACACACAAACAGCGTTGTCATTTTCCAATGGATATAAATGTTAAAAAGTAGATGATATACTATATTTTTTTAAATGATAAATATTTCATTTATTCCATGAATAAATATTAATTCCATCTTTATAAATGTCTATAATATGTTTTGATGGAGAACTAATTACATTAGTTTAGGAGGTGATATTCCACCGTACACACAAACGATGGTTTCATTTCAAATTTGATTATAGAGGAGAAGGATATAGTTTCTAAAAATAACATAAAACATATTAGTACATGTAATATTCTAGGGTTATTATTTTATCATTACTGAATAATATTTTGAGGATTTAAAACAATAATAAAAACAAAAACACTTAGTCAATAACTATACCTCTTCTTTGGACAACCACTTAATATATACATTAAATGATTCCCTAGTATGGTTTTATGATATAAAAAGATTCTATTACATGGGTGAAGATGTATAAAAGGTATTTTCATAAGTATTTTCTAAACAAAAATGTTTCTTATGTGTGAATAAAAGATAATATGTGGTTTCATTTTATAAGAGAGGGGATTGGTATTTTTTTAATTTCCATAAATATTAAATTAATATAAATTAATCAGAAAATTAAAATGGATCACTTTTGATAAGATTCCAATATAGTATGAATTATTTTTGAGATCATCTCATCAAAAAAATTGATATGTTTAGGGGACTATTCTGCCATTATCATTTTTCGACCCTCATTATCCTTTTTTACTATTACCGTGAAATAAAAAAATTAACTATTTTGGGGTCAATATGGTTACTATAAGAAAAAAAATTCCCATAATTGGACTATGGTTCATATCATAAAATCTATCTAATTCACAGGAAAAAACAATATTTTTAGTAATTATTAATTATTTAATAAATCATTATTTATTATAAAATAACATCAATGTTAATTTTTATAAACTTTTCATTTTAATTTAGTTTTAAAACTACAACAAAAAAATTCAATTATAATATCAGAAAAAACCAATATAATATGTTATTGTTTCAAAACAAATTATGGAAAAAAATAATTCAGTCAAATCATATTACATTTTAAAATTTTAATATCAATTATTTTATTTTTCAATTAACTAAATAAATATTTTATCTATGTTTCATGGCAATTTAAGTTAATTATTTCATCACTAAAAATTACAAATAAATTTCAATGATAAATTAAAATAATTTACCTTTAAAATTAAAATTTTTATTAGAACATAAATTATTTTTTATCCTTATGTAAAAAATATAATAATATTATAATAAAGATAATCACATTGTTTTACTTTTTTTACATAAAATATTAAAAATGTAAAAATCCTAAAAATATTGAAACAAAATGTCATATATTAGAGTTTATGATGCTTATTGATGAAACATTCTTATAAAATAAAAATAACTCAATTTTTAGGGTTATATTTTAGTATTCATCGTAATATTTTTCCCCTTAATTAACAAATTTTACCTTTACCATGATAAAAAAAATTATTATCTATACTATTCATAATAACTGAATATAAAAGTGAAATTTATGAAAAATTTGAACCACACAATGGAAAATATGAAATAAATTGTTCAAAATTTGAAACCTATAAGTGTTAAAAATTAACATAAAATTAAACTAGAAAAATGTGATGACAATAAATTTTCAAACAAAATAACTTTTCTGTAACAAAAAAATTATAATAAATTAAAATATAAAATTCATCAAAAAATAAAAAAAAATTGAATAATTTTTTATTAAAATGGGATAATTTTTTTAAAACTACTTCAAAATATAATTTTCCTTTATAAATACTTTAAAAGAAAATATTTTTTTCCATAAAATCATCATTGTTTCACTTTTTATTAAAAAATAATTCTTTTTAGAAAAAATCACAAAATTTCAATATATGATAATTTTGATATGATGATTTCCAAAATTATAATTTTTTTTGTAAATTAACATTTAAATAGTTTTATTAATTCTTCATATTATCCACTCACCAAAGTAATTGAAATCATTTTTGAAGAAACAATATTTTTGAAGCTTAAAATTACTTTACTAAACACAAGTGAGTGGATATTTACTAATAATGTATCAATATATTTGTATTAAGTAATACCTAGATATAATTTCATAAAGTATTTAACCCTATTAATTCCTATAAATTTTTTTCTTATGTTAGAATAATCATATTTGAATAATAATATTTTTTGGTTCGTTTAATCTTTATGTTGCGTATTTTCTAATCTACCTAAAATAGTAATTATTCTAATGTATTGGGGTGTTACATAAACATAATATCTAATTTAATTATTAATTAATATGATCCTTCTTATAAATATCAAACTTAAAATCTTTCTTTATATCACGTGGGAAAAGAGTTATAATAAAGTTTGAGCTCAAATGATTAGTAAGGGTAAACAAGGGAGATATCAATGATCATTTATGAATAATGTGACTTTTGGTGTATGATAACATGATGTTAACATTTTAAAACCATACCAAGAATATAATTTTTTATTATAATTATTAAATGTTTAAATATTTTTTGTTCATGAAAAAAATAATCATAAAATAATTCTAGAATATGAGCCTTGAGAATAGAACATTAGCATTAAACATCAGTTTATGGATTATACATAAGAACAAAAAATAATTTCATCAGTGAATGATAATTTAATATACTATAATAGTGTATTTAAGTCACTCTTCATTCTATCATATCTTGTTTCAAGGTTTACTCACAAGATTATCATTATAGATAGAGTCCCTAAGTCAATATGGTTCATTCCCCATTCAAGTTTTTATTACCTCATTATATTTCCTTCATTACCTAATATAGTGACGGGACATATAATTCTAGGACCACCCATAACATAATCAAAATCCATTCATATTTGTGTCAATAGATGATAAATTATTCATAATATCATATTATCATAACTCTTTGAAATGAAACAGGTTTTATAAACATATCACCATTTTTTAATTGAAAAACCTGTGAATAAAAAAATAGTGTTCATAAAAATCTCATAATCATAACTGTAAACCATCCCTATAAATAATATTTATTATATCATTTGATCATGTCCATATTAATTCAAGATTAAAATTAAAATTATAATCATAGTTGAAATTTTTTTCGTGATATCACTAGAAATATTTCTTGATGAAAATACCATTTTGATTTTATAACAATATATTTAAAATCTAAAAATTTACAAAATATTATGGAAAAAAATTCAAAATAACCATGGAATACTTTAAATTAATATTAAAATATTATAGTGGACATTACAGTGGGAAATTACATAAATTTTTTGTTTGTTAAAATAAATATTTCACTCGCATTTTTTGTACAAAGGTCAAAGGTATCTCATTTTAAAAATGAAAAGAAGATAACTTAAAAAAATGAAATTCAAAATATGTAAAATATGATACTAAAAATTATTACTATAATATTGAAAACATTCTTGAAAACATTTTTAGAAGAAAAGTATGTGCAAGGAAAAATATTTTTGACCACAATGACAAGTAATGTAAATTTTACCCAAATATTTTTTCAATCTCTTATGTACATAAATAGAGGAAAATAAAAGGAAAAAATTAATTTATAGAAATTTAGAGTGTAGAATAAACCTCATGATATTCCTAAGATATATATCATAAAATTTATTTATTAAAAACTAAATCATAAATAATCTTGGAATCAATTAGACAGTAACATAAATACCTTCCCAATTTGGATGATTTTTAATCAAATCCCCCATGGAATCATAACATAAAATGAAACATTAAATATAATTAACAAAATTATATTATTTATATAAAAATTAAACGAATAAATATATAATCCTCACAAATGAAAATATATTCATAACAAAACATATCTCCCAAAGAAGAAAATCTGAGATGATAACCCCTTACGTCAATTCTAGCCTTTCTTCTTACACAATAAAATATATTTTATAATAATTATATATTTATTAGAAATATATTATATAACCATATTAATACATAACTTACTATGTATAACTTCTTTATAATTTCTAATTATTCTCTTATTTACAATTTCATCAATAAAATGAATATCTCGGTGAAAATTAGTCTACTTTTCATTCATGTCTTGGTTTGATGGTTCTAGTAACTGAAATATTTTCATGGATTCATCATATCCAAATAATTAATTAAGATATAATTATAATTTTTATTCATCATATTCACTATTATAAAAATACATATAATTCGGTGATGAAATGTAAATTACAACACTTCATGGAGATGGTAGTCCCTATGTATGCACAAGTTTTGTTTCCACTTTTTGACTGTTGGAATTAATGAAATGTAAATAATAATTAAACTTTATAAAAAATTATTATAAAATATATATTGTATTTTAAAAAATTAAAATATCGTTATTACCATACATTTTAATAGAGACAATGGTATGATGATATATAATATATTATAATTAAATAATTATAATTATATCATAAATATCATATATAAACATTAAATCCATTATAATGGCCATCCATGAATTTTGGTGATGGATAATAAGTCATATCGCTACGTGGATGCATTTGTGCACACATATACAAGAGTTATGATTTTCAATTCACATTTTATGGAAATAGGATGGATAACAGTGGTTACATAATCCTAATAAGATTTCATAATATTTAGAATATTTTATTTTTTATTTTATTTTTAATGACATGGATTTCTAGGAGGTATAAGAAAAAATAATTTGAATGTTGTTGGGTAGGATGATTACCTCTTCTTTGAAAGACCTCCTTTATATTTCTTATTATGAATAATTAGAGTGATACTTTAAGAATGAATGAACTTATAATTTGTGTATATGGATTTTCAGAATAGAAATATGAATTTTTGGTTGATCAAGATGGCTTCAAGTTGTGTAAAGAAAAGAAATGAGGGGTGTCCATTTATAATGGATGGAAGGGGAATTCCTGTAAATTTTTAAAACCTTAAAATATTATAAAGTCACATTCATGAAAAACTGGATCAAAATTGAAATTATTTAGGATTTAATATCATGTATGATATAAATAAACTCATCCAATATGATTTCTTCACGTTTTTAGGACATATTATCCCACCTATATTTATTTTAAACCCTATTAATCCATATTATCATTTATTATGAAAAAACATTTAATCATTAAGAACTATAAATTAACATATATGGTATAAATTATCTCAAAAATTGTTTAGGGTGTTAATTTTAATTCAATTCCTAGTACTCTCCTATTTCATGACTTTGATGATATTTATATAATTTAATAAAATATTAATTACATAAAATATCACAAATGATGTTTTTTGGAATCTTCTTTTAATTTGAAATTAAATTCAGGAATGAAACACTTTATTTCAAAAATATAAACTTTAAAAAAATTAATGAATATAATTACTCAAAAAATTCATCCCATGCCTTGTGTTATTTAGAAGATATTACTTTTTAAGTTTGTATATCATTTACCATAATTTTTCTACTTATTTCACAAGAGCTATATCAGATTTTTGTAAGAATTTAAAGTATTTATACCACTACTAAATTTCAAAATAATTTAATCAGGATCAAAATTATCATTATATTAATTAAAATATATTCTTATTCAACTGTAAAAATATAAAAGAAATTAAAAGAGAGTGAAATTTTGGGATTTTCGTTACTTAAAATAATATAAATTTCTTTATCAATGGTAAGTAGAAAAAATAACATATATAAAAATTATTTATGACTTTGGTGGCTTTACTAACATAAAAAATAAATAAATGAAATAATTGGGATGATTTTGAGAGTTTATATCATGGTTATAACCATGTTTTACCCTTGTTACCCTTAATGAGTTGACAAATATTTACCTCATTTAATATTCATGATGAAAAAAATTAATGTGGATATATTTACCCAAATTTAACCTCATGAATCTAAATATATTATCCATTTTTTGAGATAAAATCTTTATAAGTGCTATTAATTGTTTTAATATAAATGCATAAAAATGTGTTTTTAAGCATAAAAATTAAATTATATCAAAATATTGAATATTGGTGATTCAAAGGAATTTAATTTGATAATTAAAAATCTATTATATCATATTTAAATATAATTATAAAATATTATATTATATATTACTTTTTTTACTTTATTTAATGAAATTAAATGATTGTTTTTTATAAATTGGTATTCTTTACTATTCACTAAAAAATCTATCATTTCAGAAAAGATCAAAAATATCACCCGATATTAATTAGGATTTTTTAATTTTAGTTATGATTTGCATTTTATAAAATATAATATATAAATGTTCAATAAATTATTTATAATTTCCAAGAATAAAATGAAATAAAAAATAATTTTTAAATAAAATAAATAATTAATGCATAAAAAGAAATCATTAAATTTAAGTTCTTATTTCATCAGAATTAATAAAATAAATTTATTTTATTATTATAATTATATATATATATATCATAATTTTGTTACACATTTTAATACCGCTTAATTAAATATATCGGTTATAATGGTAAAATTTATATAATAATATTTTTGTTATATATCTCATTTCTCTCAATGTTCTGTGTTTCAATTTAAATAAGATATTAAAAAAATAATTTTTATTATAAAATAGGATGATCTAAAGACAAATGGTATGTATTAATGATGGTCTTATCAGAATTTTTAATTTTCATCCTTGAGTTTTTAGGGGGAGTTGTGTATGTGTTGTCTTAAATTTGTGTTTTGTTTATCCATTTTTTGAATAGAATTGAAACATTTAAGGATGATATAATTGGAAAAAATTTCTTCATGGGAAGGGTAAATAATTATAAATTATTCACACTAACCATGTGACTTGAAATTGAAAGTATTTATTATTATATTTCAATGTTTACATACTATTATTTATGAATCTTATAGATTGATTTTGACATATATTAATGATTTCTATTTTATCTCAAGTGATATTTCCTTATTTTATATGGATGATTTTATTTGTTATTTTTTTTAAAAAAAATATTAATACATATTTAATAAGTAATAAACCTTGGTGACATCATTTATAAAGAGGTGAGTTCTCTCAAATTATGCATGGGTTTTAAAAATAATGGGTTCGACTACATTAAGTGTTCTATAAGGTAAAAAGATTTCAAACTGAGATTTTATATAAGAATTTCAATATTTTGGAAATATTTGGGTTTTTATTCAGTGTAATGGTGCTAATTTTGGAATTAAACTATTTAAAATCACATTTATTATTTTTATAAAATACAACAAAAAATCCTAATATACAAGTTTTTTAATTAATAAATGGATTTAACTTACAACCACTATCAAGTATAATCAAATGTATTCTAATTGGGCTTCTGAACTTGTAGTTTTTAATTTATGGTTATGATTTATATAAATGAGGGGAACATACATCAATTAATCCATCACTAAATAAGTTGAATATGTAAAAACTTATTAATATTTTTTGTAATCCGTAAAGCCCTATTTAGTTCAAATTTTATTTGGGTATCATTCTAGGAAATTTTGGTTGTAAATTTGAAAAACTATAGAATGTTTTTAGTCCTTAAAATGTTGGGGTAGGTTTTTTCTGAACAGTGTGCCCCATGAGGGGAAACCATGAAATCCCATATTGTGGGGATTTGTACAACTTGTGTATAGTTTGAAAAATCATAATCCTACCTAGTAGAAACTTTAAAAGTCATTTACAAGGGGAACTTGGATTGGGCTCACATTTTTTCTAACCATGAAGCCCTACTCGGCTCATCATTTAGGGGTTTTAATTAATCCATAAAATTAATTTTAAAATCATGAAACCTTTTTATTCTTTGTCTCACAGACCAAGATGGACCGAATACAATTTCTTCTTCATCCAAAGAACCTAGGATGATATTTTTCACCTCTCCACCCTTTTAAAATCATATCTTTTCTGAGAGAAAAATTTTAGATATCTACTCCATAGTTTTACTCTTCCCAATATCTTTCTCCTTCACTCTCCACTTTCCTCCCAAAGGTTGTATAGATCTTTATATTCTTTGAGAATATAAAATCATCTGTTCTAGATTTGAATCTAGGGTGTATTCTGAGAACATTTTTTGGGAGTTCTTCATTATTGATTCCTTATTAACTCTTTTCATTTTGAGATCCCATGATATGGAGGTAGGTGGTTTCATTTTGATTAAAAAAATTTATTAACTGTAAATTTACTGATATGAATTAAATTTTTTGGTTTAAATTCAATTTATTTATAAATGGATTTCAATTTTTATTATTAAAAACCAGTTCTACATAATTAGAGGATTTTGGTTATATTTTTCTTAAATTGGGGAAGTACCCTAAATTCCATTGAATTGGGGGGTGATTGTAAAATTAACAGAAGTATTTAAAATATATTTTTGGAATTTAATTATTTAATTATAATTGAGAAATTTATTTTATAAAATTGATTTCAAATTTGTTTATGAGATAAATGACTAAAACATTATTTTGAGTGATACCTATTTTTTATCTTTAAAATGAATGATTTGATAACAATCCCATTTAGGGTTTTAAATGGAAAATTATAATTTTTTTAATTGAGACGATCAAAATATTTGTACATTTAGCAGTCTTAAAATAAATTTCCAATAATTAATTTATATTAGTGCACAAGAAAATTATGGTAGTTCGTAAGTTATTGCAATATCACTCTTTTGAAAATTTAAAGAATGCATGGACTATAATGATCTTGTCGTAGTTACTATTACTGGGTATAGATTCACCTATTATAAGAAATAATTTATTAAAATAATGGACAATAAACATGATAAGAGTTTTTAAAACATTGGTTTCATGATTACATGGGAGGAAATACAACATAAAATTATCATGAATGAGTATTATGACGGTCATCCTTTTTTGGAATTCATCGCCTTCAAAAATAATTAGGGTCACAAACTTTTAATATTTAGCCATTCTTTGATAAAACATCCAGATAGTAGTATAATGTTTCATGAGGTTAGGGATAATAGGTAATTCCAAAATTATTTTATATATTTTTATCATTTTTCTTAGGAATCTCAAATCCACAATTAATATTTAGAGTAAGGTGGTCTTGTCTTATATTAAGTGGGAAGTCAATGATATGGAAAAGTAGTTGGATGTCATTTAAAATAATACATTTTATTTTTTTACTAGGTCCAATTTAATATAGAGGTTTTTTCTATCTTGTAATCAAAATTCAAAAACTTTTCTTGGGAAACTAGTCCTTAAGTAAAATATCAGGATAATTTTGTTGAAATAAGGGTATATAAATTATAGTTACCCCTGATATTCATACAAAGATATCACATATAAAAATTTTAATATCCATTACACAGCATAATGACCCATGCCAAAAAATTATGCCTTTTTCATTTTAAACCATGGATGCAGAAACAACTTGTTCTTAAGTGAAATACATTATCCCCCACTATGTTCGTAATAACTAGGAAAATTCTTAAACTTATAATGAATTGAAACATTCTCGATAACCTATGGAAAGGAAACATATGAAATGGTAATTTTAGATTCTAATCAAGGGTAAATAAGGTGGATATAAAAATAACATTAACATAAGGGTGTGATAACATGATAATTGAATTTGAAAACCAAAACCTATATATCATATATCATAAACATGATTCAATTGAGAAAACATGGAATTTCATAAGATACACATCCTAGTGGTATCAATGAACATGATCCCTGAGAACATAACAATGGGATAAGGCATAGATTCATGGAATACACATAAGCATAGAAAATATTATGTCAGGTTTATCCACCAAGACAATCATACCATTTTAGGCATGGGATAACCACCCATGTACCCGATTCTAGATTTATATAACCTATTATTTGCCTTCATTGGGCTGGGTATAACCACTTATTAACCCTCTTGATTAGTTCGTGGGATAACCTTGATATACCCTCTCATGGATTGGTATAAATTTAAATATAACCTTTGAGATCAAATAACATTAATAATTACACATTAAAATAGATTAAGATATAGGTACGAACCATCACATAATTAAATAATATATATTTGTTCCACAATATGATGAAATATTCATCAAATCATACACAATTAAAATATTTTTTTTCATAAATATTTTATCATATCATAACCCTTGCAGAAGAAACATGTTTCCAAAATGACTTGTCATAATAAAAATAAATCATATAGATAAATAATAAGAATTATATCATTAGATAATATACCCATTATATCATATGTAACATCAAATGATATCATCTTAGATGGAAATTTATTTTGAAAGATCACTTAGAAAATGTTGTGAGAAAAAAATACAAATTTCACATTGAAATATATTATTTAAAAAATAAATATATCAAAATAAATTTAAAAATCACTGAAAATAACATTCAAACATTTTGAGGTATGATTTAAGTAATTGATTTTATTTTATGGTGTAAAATTTTGTTAATTTTATGTATGATAAAATAATGATTTCTTTCTCATTATTTTTAAAAATTCTCGAGTTCATAATTTGGAAAATGAAAATAAATTTAATTTTAATTCATTTTGATAATATTTAAAATACGGTTAAAATTAAAAAAAATAATTATTTATAGAATAGTAAAAATATTTTCCTAGAAACACTTTAAAAAAACACTGCCTTGGAAGAAAAATGATTTTCAACTGTATAAAGAAATAATGTCAATTTATCATAAAAGTGTTCTTTCAGTCCCTTTATTACATAAAGGGAAAACAATAATGGAAAATATGTATTCTATAGAAATAACTATAGCATAAAAAAATACATTTGTTTTTTTATGTGTATATCATAATATTTCATCCTCAAAAATGTAATCATAGACAATCCTCATAAATAATGAAATTGTGACATAAACCCATTATGACATTGGAAACATTTGAATCATAATACACATGAAAGATGTAACCTTATATTGTTGTCTATATCACATAATATTCATGATAAGGAACAATAAAATACATTTATGGGTTTTATGTCCACCCAAAACAAGAAACATGTAATGAACATGGAATGTGTCTCATTAGAATAAAAGTTAGACAAAAGTCACATACCTCAAGTCTCGAATTACATCATACATGTTAGAACCACCAGTATAATAAATATAAGTTTATTAAAAACCATAATATTATATCTCAAAAACTATATTATTTACTTATAAACTTTTATCATCCATTTATTAATAATTCATTCTTAAAATAATGTTTCTGGTAATAACATCATATGTTTTCATGTATTATTTTGGTTGGTTTTTTTCAAAATTTTATTTTTTTCAGGGATTCATATTATCCTGAATTTTAACCATGATATAAAAATAATATATATTAATTATATATTAATATTTTATTCCATTAATTATATAGATAGAAAATGAATTACACCATTAATGGAGATGGTAGGCCATACATAAGCATGAAAATTATTTCCATCTTTTAAAAGGATGGAACCAAAAAAGGAAAATAATATATCACCTTTATAGAATAAATTTTATTTCATCAATATAATATACATTCATTAAATAAATCCTTATTTCAATCTATGTCAAAAAAATGTAAAATGTATTCCATTGATTCGTGGAGGCAGCAGTCCACACATATGCATGAGTGACAATATCATTTTTCAATGGATTAGAATGTAAGAAAATATATGTGATATTAAATTTAAGTAGTTATTATTATTGTTTAAATATCATATATATATATATACACACTTTAAATTCTTGATTTTATCTTTTTTGAGAGGTTGTGATGGAAATTGAATTATATTGGTTCACAATGTGGAAGTCCATCGCACACACGATCGATAGTTTTGTTTCTATTTTAATATAATACGAGAAATATATGGTTTATTACATTAATAGAATAACATTTAATTATATGGAATATAATTTTACTTTTATATAATCATAGTTGAAAAATATCTTAAGGTTTTAGAAAAATAAATAAATTAAAAAATGAATAGTTAATAACTATTCCTATTTGGAGAGATCCCTTTATGTTTATAGAAAAAGCTTCTTAGTAATGTTTCATAATAAATATAAGTACTCTATTAAGTACATAAGAAATTAATTAAGATATAGTCTCTTGGATTGTAAAAAATAAAAGGCTTTGGGTGTGTGAATAGGATAGGATATGGGATCCCTATTATTTGTGGGAGAGAAAACATAATTAGAATTGTTTAAAGAAAAATTTATTCCTATGTTTTATATCTAAAAAAGGATCCCAAATGGATCATTATAGAACCTTATATGTGGTAGGTGTATAATATTCTAAAAAAATTATTTTTTTACAATTTTAATATCATTGTTATATGTATCCTTCAATTTTAACCCCCTGTAAATATGTTCTAACCATCAACGGAGTAATTTATTTTTAAAGTTTTTCCTATTCCCAATGAAGAAAAATTATGTAGAACATATTATAAATAATTAATTATTATAATTAAGAATATTTTATTCATTTTTAAAAATTCATTCCAATGAATTGATAAATTTTAAGTTAAAATTATACCCAAACAAGTGATGAAAAGTTGTATTCCTTATAGAAAATTTTTATAAGTATAAAAAACATTCATATCAAAATTTAATTCGAAACTGATTCCAATAAACAAAATAGGACTAATTATGATATAATTTTAATAATAAAAATTCTAAAACCATCTTAAAAAGGAACATGTAAATTCATTAAAAAATCAGTTTTTAATAAATAACCCAATTTTTCACTATTCAACTAAAAATTAAACTTTTTAAAAAAATACAAAAACAAAATCACACTAAGATAATTTTAACATGTTAATTCTAAAAATGAAATCACTTTTTTCAAGTTAATATTATAAATGTGAAAAAATAATATTATTATTTTCCACAAATATTATTAAAAATCAATTTTTTTATTAAAATGTATTTTTAAAGCATATAAATACTTTAATAAAATTGTACTGATTTTAGAAAGTGTAACATATATTTTTAAATTTTTTATTATTCCTATATATATAAAAATATTTGAAGGCTTTATTATAATGGTCTTATTTAAAAAAGATATTATTAATATATCACATTATGTTAAAACTCAGTGTTGCGTGTAACGTAAGATATTGAAGAAATTAAATCAATTTGAAAAAATTATTTCATAAAGTCTTGGGATGTTACATTCTAACTAAACAAAAATTTAATTTCACCCTATAAAATTTTTCACTCTTATATAAACAACTTAGTATTATTTTGTCCCATCATATCATTAGGTTCCCATGTAGCTTCTTCAAGTCGAGAGTATCACTATAAAACCATGACCATGTGAATGGTCATGTTTCATAGAACATTCCCCATATAATCAAGACTATCTGTTGGTTTTTCTTCATAAGAAAATTATGATCAAATGGTATGGCTTTGATGTTCAACACAAGTGAAGGATCTGGTATGTACATCCATAGGTGTGATACATGGAATATATCATTGACATGGGAGAGGTTCAGTGGAATTTCCAAGAGATAAGAATATATACCTTTTAAATGAAGAATCTTGAAGAGAAAAATACCTAGTTCCAAGATTTATTTTCTTAAAAAATATCATATCTTTATTATATTTATAAATTTAAATAAAAACCATCTCACAAAAATCAATCAACTAATCACGGTGATGATTGTCAGCATATGTTTTTTCCACTCTAGTCTTCCTTGATAAATTGTTAATTGGTTCTATAATTCGTTAAAATTTCAATACCTAGATCCAGACCCAATATTTTTTTCTCTACATTCATCATAGCATGTTGTATTTCTATAGTTCTTTCAGTATATTTTTCTATAAAGAACCATCTAAATTCTTGAATTAATGATATTATTGTATAAAAACTCAACTAGAAGTAGACCTTGATCCCAAAAAACATTAAAATACATAGACGAAGATATTATTATATCATCTAGTGTTTTAATGCTTCTCTCAAACATAAAATATTTCTGAGGATGCTATGAATTTATAAAACTCAACTGAAAATCTAACGCCTACTGAAAACATCACCCAATCATTGAGGTAAACCTCATATCCAATTCATCTATAATAAAATGTGTTACTTCATATTACCCAAGATCTTATTTTATGTACATTCTATAAATATAATTAATACATAAGAATTATATGATAGAGATTAAGTTTGTTTACTACATATGTCAATCGACTACAACCCATATAGCATTTTAGAATTTATATGTTTTAGACACTTTTTTGAAAAAATACACTATGTTGTTTTCCCATTTCCATTCTGGTATTGGAAATGGTTAAAACATCCCAAGAGACATTTTCTCTCTCATCCTTACCTTATTGAAGTACCATGAATCAAGATAAAAACACAAAAATATCTCTCATCATTCCATCCAACTAAAAATATTCTATGAAACGTATATTCCTACTTTTACATCTAGGATGAGTGGAGAATGAAAAACTGTGATCTTCCCCTAATATATTTTTTATTAAATCTAGTTTGGTTGGAAAACGTAAATGGTTATTGAACCTTATAATTATATCATAATCAAGGTTAATCTTAGAAACATTTCCCTCATTCTTATGCATTTATAAGTCTTCCTTCATCTTCTATTTAATCTTCACATTGATAGATAGTTGAACACTTATTTGAGTAAGATATGAATTTTTCACTTCTATCATGATTTCCATATCCATCCATTGAAAATCTAGAAATATTGGATTCTTTTTTATCCTCACCATAGATAATCATGAATGATATTTTCATCTCCATTTATCATCCACCATATTCACTTTCACAAGGTGGTATAGTATTGAGGTGTCAAAATATACAATCAGCTCTATCCATCTTCTATGTCACATTTTTTTTCTATTTCTTTGAAAATATATACATAAAATGTTACGATCAGTATATATATCACACCTTTATCGGTAAATATAATTCCTCTATATCATTAAAGAAAAATGATCATATATAAATCCATGTCATGAGTTGTGTAATTTTTTTCATGAACCTTCAATTTTTACAAGGAATAATCTATAACCATATAATTCTTCCTGAGAAGATATATCATTCCCTTATTTTATGTGTCATTATTGATTACAAAACCCTTTACTACTATAAGATATTATAGGAAAAAGTTCACTAAATAACCTTATCTTCAGTTCCTATAAATTTTCCTCACATTAATCTTTCTACAGTAACATGGATCCCGTACAAGTAACCAAGTATTTGGATTTTAAAATAATTATAAATTCACTATAAATAGAAAATAATATCCATATAATCCAAGAAAACATAATTTCTCAGTAATAGTAGTTAGTATGTTCTAATTCTCAATATCCTAGGCCTTTTATGCTTCCATATATATACTATCACATGATATCAAATGAAGAAAATTACAAATTTTGTAATGAAATTATTTATTATTAATATTTTTCATTTAGGTTCTCATTTATTAAGGTATTCAAAACAATCCTTGAAATTATATTTATGTTATTCCCTACTCTTAAAATGTATAAGAATATCATCTATAAATTCTACCAAAAACTGATAAAGTTAATAACTAAATACTCTATTCAGAAAATTCATAAAGATATTGGGTGAATTATTAAGGCCAAATGGAGTCGCTATATAATAATAGTGTTCATACCATGTATGGAATTATATATTATCTATATCCTTCTTCTTGACCCTAAATTGATGATATCTATAATGATGGTGAATCTTCTAGAATTATTAATCTCTACATAATTTGTCAAATAAATTATCAATATGGGGTAAATGATACTTTTTCATCAATTTTATCTTATTTAACACATGATAATCAATGTAGAGTATGATTAATTCATCCTTCTTCTTTGTAAAAAGAATAGGTTCACCCTAAGAGGACACTCTTGGATGATTAAATTCCTTATCAATATTGTCATGGATTTACTTCTCCAATTATTGAAACTATATTAGGGGGATTTTATAGGGAGTCTTTGAAATAGTAATAGAAACACGTATGTGTTATATTTATAACTCAAATGCATGATTCAGTGGAATACATGGAAAATCCTCTTGAAATACATCTACAAACTCCATTAAAATTGTTTTACAAGCAATGTTGTGTTCCTCCCAAACTATATTTGTTAAAAACAACTTTATAATAGGAATAAAGACTCATAAAATGATTAAGATGTACATTGGGAGTTGATATTTTTCATAAAAATCATATATGATCATATATTGGTTCATAATATCAAATGTTACTTGCCTTCCTCATAAATTAATGTGTGATTTATATATTAAAATCCAATCCATTTCTAAAATTACAGGAAATTCAACAATAAGGATAATAATATTATTTTTGAGTTTTATATTCCTATAAAATTCAACCAAAGAAGAATTGTTGACTTGAAATGTGATCATCATACAATTAGTGTTTTTCACATCTAATTCAACACCTATTCATTTGGGTGGTATTTTTTTACCCCTATAAAATTCAATATAAATAAAATAATGTATATATCCAAAATCATATATGAAATTAGAAGTTCTATAGTGGATGGTACATGTACCTTTCACCTTGTCATCATCATATACCTCATCTGGAAAGGTGGTCACATGAGATTTTCCTTTGTCACTTGGCTTATTAGTTTGTTAATGTTGAAATTCATCATTAACCTTTGTATTTCTGTATTGTCTAGTAAATAGACCATAAAACTTTTAATTGAATCATTAGAGTGATGTTAGAGGATTATTTAAATATTTCTTTATATTTTCATCATTATTTAACTTCTACCAATAACATCATCATTCAACCACTCGATGACCTTCATTCTCACACATAATACATTTATTTTTCCCCTTAATACAATTTCTTATCTGTTTCCTTTGATGTTTTGAGCACTAATAAAATATCATTTTTTATCCCCTTGGTTTCAAAAAATAATCTGTTGTGTATTCATTTCTTATCAAATCTATGAGACTGATGGGTAACCCCAATACCAATTTCAACCATAATAGCACATTGAAGGATTTCTTCATACCCATTGAATTCTCTTTGGGGTAATTCCCATTAGATTATTTTTTTTAATCAACTAAATAATTGATTAAAATTATATTAATGTTAGATGATAATAGTATAATCATACCTTGAAATCCCTATAAAATGTTCCTTTTATATTCCAATATATTCATTATCCTTCTCAATTAGATCAACGAATTCCTTTTCTTTAACAACCAGAACTATTATAAAAAAAATCGTTTTTAATTAATTTATTGTCTTATCATGTAATATGGTTATAGAAAAGAAATTAACTTAGTCGGTTTATTCCTATAGGATTTAAAATATAGTTATTCATCATTACAGTTCATAATATATATTTTGTATATTGACCCTAAGATTATTTTAAATATAGGGTTTAAATAAATTCAATTGACATTGAAAAAGGAATTAATGGCCTCATCTAGTTGGATCATACCCTATAAATCCCTTTTATCGAAGTTTATAAGGGGGATAGAATCATTGGGATTCTACCTTAAACAATACCATGATGAGATCCAACAACTTAAGCGTGAGAGAAACCATTTATGGGACAAGTTCAAGCTCATCTAGATCATGACCCAAACCATGTACGCCGAACCACACCATGAATGTCTCATTATCGCACACCTTACTAAAAGGGTGTTTTCTAATTTATTAAAGGGATATGTATCAATACCCTATAGATATTAGTATTTTAGTTAGTTTTTTATATATTAATGAATATATTTATCATATTATTGTTACTTTATAAATGATTTTTACAACAAAAAATAAATTGTGTTTTTGAGTAATATTCAAATTCAACAAACAAATTTATCTTGATGAATTAATGAATTTTTGAAATAAATAATATCTTAACAAAATATTTTTTATTAAATAAGTTTTACTAAATATAAATTATCATAAATTTTTTTGATATCAATGTAACTTTTATAAGGGTTCAAAAACTGTTATTGTTAATAAAAACATAGCATTTCTCAATAAAATTCAATTATTACATTAAAATTAAAATGAAATTATATGGAAAACTATTTATAATAAGTGAATATTATGTTCTTAATAATAGTATTGAAATTATAATATGGTTAGTTTTTCATGGTTTTCTTAGACAATAGAATTTTCAGCCAAAATTTAAAAACATTATAAATATATTATGTGTTTTATAAAATCATAAAGACCTAAAAATGATTTAATAATTATTATAATGGTAATCATAGAATAAATATATTATTTACCCTTAAAATAATTTTATTTAATGTTTATTTTATTATTTTTATAAATCCTCTTGAATCCTCTAAAACATATAATAGATTTGAAGATTTTAAATTCATTTTAAGATTGTGACTCACCTACACATTTAAAAGGGAATTATTTTATAATTATGCCTCTTTGACTAATAAAATAATTAAAAAAAATACTCTTTATAAGAAACCATGGAAAACCCAATGGTAAGGTTTGTGTCCATGAACCATCACAATGATTCCTTTTCTTTTATTACTATGTTAAAGAACCTAAATTTTTTTCTTAAGGGATAGTGCAGTTCAAAATACAAACAAATTTACCAGGATATCACCATCCTTGAGAATGAACATTTCTATATTTCAAACACCACAAATAGCTTTGACTTCTCTTTGGATCCTCATGAATAAATCAACACCTCCTTGAAACTGAATATGCTTCTTGTCCTTGAATACAACATTCGTATGAAAATATTCAAAGAAAAATGCCTCTCAGATGGTGATAGAAACACTATTTTTTATAACTATCTTCAAAGAATAACGAAAGTTTGTCATCCTCTGTCCTTCCTTATGGAAAATGACAGTCTCCTTAACTCTGAGGAGACCATTGTGTGTCATGTGGTCACCCATTTTTATAATAGTTTTAATGGACCAGCTATCAATAAGGACCTTCTCTCAAAGGTTATTCTAGTTTTTGTGAATGAGGAAGAAAATATTTCGCTTTTAAGCATCCATTTTGAACATGAAATAATATACACAGTCATCAGGATTAATTATGATAGTGCCTTGGGACCTGATGGTTTTAAAAATGGTTTTTTTCATCATTATTGGGTGATCATCCACATAGATTTTTGCAAAATTTTCAAATCCTTTTTTTCTAATCGGGTTCTCCCTCGTGGCCTTAATGGTCAATTCCTTACTTTAATTCCTAAAGTGGCCAATTATTCTAAAATTCATCTCTTTCGGACCATTTTTCTCATTAAATCTCTATATAAAATCATCACAAAACATTTTTCCAATAGATTTTATACCCTATGTCCAAATATTGTTTCTTGGAATCAATTTGGATCTATCAATGGATGTTCTATACAAGATTGTAGTTTCCTTTCCCAAGAATTCACCAAAACTCTAATGAAATCTAACAAATGAGGAAATGTATCCACTAAAATTGACATTAGTAAAGCCTTTGATTCCATTGATTGGAGCATCATTTTAAAGTTTCAACAATCCTTTGGTTTTCATGATATTTTTATTAGTATGATAAACTCTTTATTCAAATCAGCCTCTATCTCTATCCTTGTAAATGGACCCCTTAAGTGTTATTTTAAATGCACCAAGGGTGTCATTCATGATTATCCCTTATCATCCATTCTCTTATCAATTTTGGAGGATTACCATTGCAGGCTCCTCACTTTTGTTGTTACTCAAAACAAAATTAAACCTATTCAGATGACTAAAAAATTAAATGTGCCTATGCCGATGATATCATCCTATTTTTACAATGCTATAAAAGAAATATTGAAAAGATTAATGATTCCTTGGCTCATTATGATGAAATCTCGTATCAATATATAACATGGAGAAAATCATCTATTTTCTTGTGAAAAAAATCACCTTCTTGAAAAAGTGATGTCAGCAATAGTCTTGGTATCAAAGAAGGATCCTTCCTATCACCTACCATGTAGTCACTATTTTTTCATAAAGACCTACATTTTTGTTCTTTTCTAATATTGTTGACTAGGTCATCAATCAACTGTCCTCCTGGAAGGTTAAATCGCTTTCCATGGCTAGCATAATCTATCTGGTGAAATATACTATTGTGTCTAAATTGGTATATTTGATGATGACCTATAATTGGAATGCTTCTATCATTATGAAAATTAATGATTACATCAATAATTTTGTTTGGACTAGAATCATTCTTAAATGAAATCTTATGACCATACCCCAGGTTACTTGTTGCAAACCCTTAGATAATAGTGGTCTTGGTATTAAAAACCTTTGTCTGTTAAAATATTCCCTTCAAGCTAGACTTACTTGGTATTTGATTAAAAAACACAGACTCCATTATTTTTATTAGGAAAATATTCTTTTAGAAGCTCACAAAAGGAAATTTGAACTATATCAACTCTTCTATCAGACCCTCCATTAGAAAATCTTTTGCAAGCGTTATGGTTAATTCTAGATGGATGGTTAGTGCTGATACTTCCATGAATTTTTGGCTGGATAACTGGATTGGTGCCCCTCTAATTTCTATGTTACCTCCCAACTCCTCCACATAAAACACCTAATCCACTATAAAAGATATCATTCAATCTTGTAACATAAAATTTTTATACATTATCATCCATATTATTGATTATTATTCTTATTCTAATGTTGATGATTTTTTTATTTGTAAGCTTTCTCGAAATGGGGTTCTTAACTCAAAATGTTTTTACAATCACAACCTCTCAACTTCTAATCTCATTTTTGGTTGGTTAAACTCATTTGGAAAGACCTAGATTAAACCATCGATACTAAATATTGTTTGTTGTATTCCTCACTACTGTGTTGTTACTGAGGTCTGTCATTAATCTTTTGGATTACAACTTTTCTCTATGTGCCACTTTTTTCACCAACATAGAAAAGATTCTAACCATCTATTTTTTTCTTATGCTATGGATTCATCCCTTTGAAATTATATTACTTACTTGTTTGGATGCATATGGTTACTACATAACTCTATTATCTTACAATTAAAATATAGTTTTGAGTTAGATTCTTTACAGAAAATGAAGAACCTCTTCTTAGTGGTTGTTTCGGAGCTTCTACATGTGATCTGGTATGATAAAAATTCCATTATCTACAACAAATACTCATTTAGTCATAATAAATGTCATAAGTGATTTCTAATTTCTATTAAGGATATCACTTTGATTCAGAAATCTCATTTTGATAACTTCATTAGTGATTTCGAGATACTTCGTCAAATTAGAATTGATGGTTGATACAAGGAACTGAGGTTCACCATTTAGGTGTTCTAGATTACCTTTCCACCAGTATGGATTAAATTAAATTTTTATGGGGATTCCAAAGGAAATCTGGGTCATGTAGGTTATGGTGCTATCTTTAGAGATTTTATTGGTCAATGGCATGGATTTTTCTTTGGCATCTATGGTACAGCCTAGTCTTTAGAGGCTGAAATGATGGGTGTGATTCCTGATATGGATTTCTTCAAGAAAATTGTTGGGGAAAAATATGGATTGATAGAGACTCAACCACCATTTTCTATGCAATTTAAATTGGTGTGGTTTATATCACTTGGCCTCTTAATACCCTTTGTAGAAGATTCCTAACTTTGCTTCTAAAGATCAACTACATTGTCAAACATAGCTTTCGTGAAGCGAATAAGGTTTCTGATGGTCTTGCTAACATGGGAATCAACCAGGGAATTACTTAGTGGAATGATCTGCCTGATGATCTACTTCCTCATTATTAAATGTATTGTAATAATATTACTTATTTCAGAATCATGTAGTTATCTTCTTTATTATAATAAATTGTGTCTTGGTCTTTGATAGAGGCACCACATTTTGAAAAAAAATTCCATCCTTACTCTTCCCTTCCATCTCTAGAAAACTCCCAAGTCTCCCCAAGTTCTCAATAATTCTCTTTTCAATAATTCGGAGTCACACACTAAAGTAAGGGATACTATCCTTTTTCTTCTTTCTTAAAGTATCTTCTTTATGTTATGTATTTTTTATTCATTTACTTATTATAGGATTTATTATTCTATATAAACCTTACTATCAATATGATTTAAAAATAATTAGAGACCCATTTTTCTCTCATCAACACATTTTATTCATTTTTAAGTGATGCTGTTATACGTCCAAAATTACATAAAGAGTCATATCCTTATATCTTTTATTCAATAATCTTTTTCATTTTATACAATTTAATTTTTAATTCCTATTGATGGGATGTGTTTTAGAACTCGAACCATACTAAAATGATTATTTATAAATTTTTATAGATCCATTTCTCTCTCAGTAATCCCTCCCGTGAATATTTTCAAGCCCCTGTTATGGTGCTAAAGTTTTATCACGTGATTCCATGCCCAAAAAATGTGTAGTGAGTACACATACACAATTCCTATTATGTTTATTCACCATTACAAACTTATACCTATTTTATTTTTGACTTATATTTATTTATTTCACATGACTTGATCTTCGAATAAATTTTATGAAAAATGATCCCATTTTTTATTATCTATGTGTCATGCTTAATCATATGAATTAAATGAATAAAACAGGAGAGACTAGAATTAAATAGTGATCATGTACGTTGTATAATGTTTAGTATCATGATACGTATTATTAAGTTAGGAATTAAACCTGATTCCTTTATAGTAATTTATCCATTATGATATCTTGTAGTTATCCATTACCAATGTTTTAGATGAAATTTTTTGTTATGTTGCCTTGTTCTTCATGTTATGATTATCATGTTATATCGTGATTTATTATTAATGTTCATTTATACCCCATTTTTATGTATATTTTATAACATGTATTATTCTCTTCATGATATTAATTATTTATTACTTTACTGTGATTTATTCCTTACCCCTTTCTTATGTATTTCCCTAGGTTATCCCATGTTGTTTCAGGTTTCATCGAATATTATGATAATTTAAATGAAGTTTTAAATAATGTTGTTTTATCCCTTGTTATAAGTTATTATGTAATTTTCCTGATTTCCTGAAGACTCTATTCTTCTTGATATTATAGGATGTATAAAGTTATATTTTATGCAATAAATCTTGTATTAATGTGAAAAATAGTGGAGGGTTGTTATATTTGATGTCAATTGAAAATTTTAGTTATACGTTGGATGAGGATTAGAAAAATACAAAATAAACCCTTATGGATAATACTAATTATTAAGAAACATCACTAATTTTTTAATTATATATTAAGTAGTTTTTCAATAAATTAAAACTGTGTCTGGATAATATAAGTGGACGTGGTTTTGGAATAGTTGTACCTAGGGGTAAAAACACCGACAAGGTGTCCCTGGCCAGAGTTGGGGTAACATGGTACATGAAAATTGGCCTTACTGTGCACCTATATTGGCACTGCTATGGGATATGCTTTGGTAAATTCAGTCTTAACAAACAATTATTTAGAGAACAAAAAATCCCCATAATAATATATGACTGGAAATATATCACGGATACCATATATTGAATCATAAAAATTCATAAGTTATGAAAAAAAGTGAAATTTATAAGTAATTTATTTAATTTCTTTGTGTTTCCCAATCATTGGTTTAAAATATTTAAATATTCTCATCCCTAATTTTTCCTTTATACTAGAAAATGGATGGAAATACGTGGAATTAAATTAAAAATCAGTGTAAAGGAGTATTCTATGACTTCCCAATGTGATTTATAATCATATAGGAGAAATAATTGACAACATTATGAAGATAATATCTCAGTTTAATCAGGTCCTATGTAGAAACATGGATCAATAAGAATGACTGAATACCCCTAACAGAGATAAATTTGTGATCAAGTCATTTATATGACAATGACCTCTAGCATTTATTGGATCATCATATCCCCTAATCACTGAACAATGGATCAACTCTGTTGAGATGATCTTCTCAATCCATCAATTTTATGAATAATTAAAGGTTCTATTAGATGTTTAGTATATGTAGGGCTAATCCAATTAGTGGTGTAAATTGTTCAATAATAAAAATATAGTCTACGCGATCAAAGATATGTGGTGGAAGGAATTCCAAAAAATGTTTTTCAATAAATAATTTCCACACACTCTCTAACATTAAATAGAATGTTATTTCCTTTTCCTCAAGAAAAAAAGTTGATGAATATATCGTGGAATATAGGGAAAACATCAATACACATTCATGATACACCAATATATTTTCCATTACCCTTGAATAATAGTTTTATTGCTTCTTTGGTGTTATAAAATAGATTCTACAAAAATCCTTATCTATCTGTTACTTTGATAGTTTTGAAGAAATTATCAAATGTGATCTCAATGTATAAATGGAGATCAGAAACTCTCAGGGGTATCCCAGGGATAAGAAGAAGAGGTGGAGTCTAATTATGGTAGTTTTATTGATAAATCCAATGGTGATAAAATATTTCCACAACCTACTTGTCCTAAATATATAAATAAGTATCCTAGAAATTTATAAATGGGGACAAGACAATTATTTTGGTGTGGGGAGGAATGGTACATATCCAAATGATTATCGAAGGGAGAAACCTACTACTATGATGGAGGGAATGAATGCTCTAGTCAACCCTCATCACATTTTTCATTGCTTCAACTATAAGAAACCATGGAACATTGAAACCTAATGAACTATATCATGGGTTTTTTTACATAACTAAAAACCCACATGGCTGAAAAGGTGAAATTTTTTCACCACCATAGTATAGGTAGATCCCGAAAAAAATGGTTATAGGAATTTTAGTTATTTATTCATGAATGGAGAATATAATTTTTTATTCTGGTTCTATGAATTTCTTTATATCAAGTATTCCTAGTAGAACTATTCAAGAACCACCAAAATTCATGAAAGTAGATTTGTCAGTGGAAAAGGAGTATAGGAATATTATTTCATCCCAAGTCTATAACTCCTCCCATGTATTTTTTTGGCAGAATTTCCTAGTAAACCATGTTGAACTCCCTTTTTTAGGACTTTGATGTAATTCATTGCATGGATTTTATTTCCCTATATAGAGACAACATAAATTTCTATGATAATTAAATCACTCTCTATATTGATAATCAAACCCTGATTCTATGAAAATGAAAAAATGGGATGAGTTTTATTTAGTGCCATCGTCTCATGAATGGATGTTATTTCCCAATTAGAAAGTGTATTTGGACAAAATGATTGAGTCTAAGAAAAGAACCAACCTTGAATACAATCTTTTTTTGAGGTAATATGCTGATGTGTTTACTAAGGAATTGTATAGTCTTATACATATATTATAGGTTGAATTTTCAATCAATCATATAGATGGTGTGTTTCCATTATCTAATACTCCATACATAATGGATTTTTTGGAACATGATGATATTAATAAAAAACTATATGAGAAAATGGATTAAGGGTTCATACACCCATGCACTTCACCATGGATCACACTATTCCTCTTAGTTAATATAAAGGATGTGTCAATGCACCTTTACATCAATTATCATGAGTTGAACATCATCACAATAAAGAACAAGAATCCTCTACCTTGAATTGAATAATTAATCAGTCATATATATGGAGCACAATATTTCTTCAATGTAGATCTTTGGATGGGATATTATCAAGTAATGATGAAGAAGGAAGATATCCCCAAGACATATTTTTGTACAAGTTACGAGCACTTTGTGTTCATAGTTATTCCATTAGGACTCACAAATGCTCCATAAATATTCATGGAATTGATTAATATAGTATTTAGAGCCCACCTAGACAAATATTTTATATATTTTATAAATTATATTCTTATATACATCAAAATCAAGGAGTAGGAAGAGTATAATCAATGCACTATGCTAAAGACCTTGAGAAAGGAGAAATTTCATGAAAAGTATATAAAATGTGAGTTTTTGTTGAAGAAAGTATATTTCTTGGGGCATATCAATACAATAAATGGGATATATTTAGACCCTTAAAATGCATAAGAAATTAATATATGTCTGAGCCAATCATATGTGATAGATATCCATAGTTTCCATTGGTTGGTTGTGTATTACTTCTGATTTGTAAGATAATTATCATGATTTTTAAAACCCTTTAACAAGCTAACTCAGAAGGGTGTAAAGTTTTATTGGAATTATGAATGTTAAGATAAGTTCATGGAGCTAAAAATTTGGCTTTTCAATTCACCTATCCTCACACTACCCACATGTGGAGAAATTTTTTGTAGTATTCAACTACACTTCATAGAATGTATTGGGATGTGTGTTAATAAAAAATGACAAATTCATAGCCTATGATTCAAGGGAGTTGAAAATGCATGAAATAAACTACCCAAAACTTTATCTGGAGTTGGGTGTAGTGATATTCACTTTTTGAATTTTGAGGAATTAACTCTTTGGGTATAAGTGTCAAATAGATATGAAACCCAAAAGCATCAACTATATATTTACACGGAAAGACATGACTATTATCCAATGAAGATGGTTAGAGATGATCAAAGACTACGACTAGTCAATTCACTACCATCGTGGAAAATAAAATAAAGTGTAATATTCTCAATGTATAATGTATCTTTAAATTATATTATTAATGAGAATTTATTGGGATAAAATCATATTATATTTTGAATGGATAGAAATGAGAATCATAAAGGAAGGAACATCATCAATACTTTCAAAAATTATTTATCAACCATCTATTATGGATAGGTTAAACGATGCTAATAGATATGATGTGGGAATTAATAAGTAATTTAAAACTATAATGAAAGGTAAATCCTTAGATTTTAGGGTTAATGAATAATGAATTTTGAGATTTCGATCAAGACTATGTGTTCTATTAAATCCAGTGTTAAACAATTAATTTTCAGATAATGCACATAGATCAACTTTTTTCATCCATCCAAGAATCACAAATATTTATAGATATCTCAAACAACACAATTGCTGGGAAAATATTAACAATTTATTGTTAAATACACATCAATGTTCTTGGTATGCCAGCAAGTGAAGGCTGAATAGACAAATTCTAATGTGATGATGCATCCATTGTCAGTACCAATATGGAAATGGGAAAACGTCACCATGGACATTGTCACTAGACTTATGAATACATATTGAGGAAATGATTCTCTATGGTTTCTGGTAGATATTATTATAAAAAAATATACACTTCACGGAGATTCCAAAGGATTTCCAAATACACCAAATTTCATGGATATACATCAGAGAAGTGGTAAGGATGCATTGAGTACCATTATCAATGGTATTTGATTGAGATTTGGGAATCACCCCAAAATTTTGGAAAAGTATTCTACATGCAAGAAATTCTGAGTTGTACATAGGTATAGTTTATCACCTTTAAACTGATGTCAAATTTGAGTGGACAATCCAAAAACAATAAGTAATATAGAGAGCATGTTCATTTGACTTCAAAGGAGGATGAGATCAACAACTTCTTCTGGTAGAATTTTTTTTAAAACAATAGTTCCCACTCAAGAATCCAAATGGATCCCTATGAAGCCCACTATAAGAATAGGTGAATGACACCTCTATGATGAGATTATGTTGGATAATAAAAACTTCTAGGTCTAGAAATGGGTGAGCAAATAGTCAAAAATGTTAAGATCATTCAGTATCACATCAATCATTCTTAAAGTCAATTGAATAGTTTTTCTTAAAATCTTAGACAAGGCCTATATTTTTATGTTGGAGACATGGTATTCTATTTCATATATCCAAACAAGAATTTTATGAGATATTGGAAGATGGTAAAAAAATCCAAGATACATCACCCACTTTCATATCATTGATTACATCAGAGTGATGGCCTACTGACTTTCACTCCCACTAACTTATCTTAAGTACAAGATTTATTACATGAATCCATCTAGTGAAAGTACATAAAATACCCCTCAAATTTAATCAATATATTTGTGTTATCATTTGAGAATTACATTTCCTATGAGGAGTAGTCAGTTATTATCTTAGATCGTAGCGAAAAAATTCTACGGAATAAGACAATTCCCCTGTTCAAAGTGTAGTAAAGAAACCACATGTTTAAAGAAGAAACATGTGAACCATAGGTGGTCCTGAAATAGAGTTAACCTCGTATATTTTTGTGAGGGAAATTAAAATTTCATGGATGAAGTTTATTAAAGGGGAAAGATTGTAAGGGCCCAACTTTTTATAAATAAAATTCTCGTTTTGATTTAATTTAATGTGTTATCATGAAATATGGTTATAGAAAATACATGTACTTTATTGTTTTTATACAATAGAATTTAAAATATAGTTATGTATCATTACTATTTATAATATAGTTGTTGAATAGCTATCATAGGATTTAATTAAATAAAGGGTTTTAACAAATCTAATTGACAACGAAAAATAAAGTAATAGCCTCAGCCAGTAAGATCGTTCACAATAAAGCTCATCTATCAGAGCTTATGAGGGAGATATCATCTTTCTGATTTTCCATTGACCAATAACAATATTATATCCAACAACTTATGAATCATTGAAACTGATTAAGATAAAAATTCAAGCTCATTGAAATCATGGCCCAAACCATGTGCATCGAACCACCCCACAAAAGTCTCATCATCGTGCACCTTACTCTTGGGGAATTTTCTGGTTTATTAAATAAAAATATATAAAGACCTTGGGGATGTGATTATGTACATTATTTTATTATATAGTAATGAATATATTTTAATATTATTATTTTTATTCTATAAATAATATTTACAATAAAACTAAAATATTATTTTTTGGTATTATTCATATTGAGTAATGAAATTTATGTTGATAAATTAATGATTTTTTAAAATAAATAATATATTAATAAAATATTAATATTAAATAATTTTTATGAAATATAAATTATCATATCAATTTTATGATGTCAAATTTAAATTTTATAAGGGTTCCAAAACTATTACTGTGAAAACCCTAGGATTACACAATAAATATCAATGGTTATTTTAAAAGATAAAATTAAAAAATTTATAATATAATTGAGGTAAAATAAATATAATTATTTTAATTATAATATAAAAATTATACAACGGAGAATTTTTCATAATTTGGTGAGACAATCGAATTTTCAGGTGAAAAATAAATACTATATAAATATTTTTTTATTTTATGAAATCATAATGAACCCAAAATGATGTATTAAATACTATAATTGGGATCCTAGTGTAAATATATGTATTAAAATTTAAAAATTTTAATATTAAGTTATTTTGATAAATTATATAAAGTCTTTATGATTCTTCCTAAACATATCAAATATTTTAACATTTTAAATTCATTTTTAAAAAGTGTGACTCACCTCCACATAAGAAATGGAATAATTTTAATATTTTTGAAAATTTTCCTAATAAAAAATTAAAAACACTCTCCTTTTTCAGAAACCATTGGAAAATCTAGGTAAGGTTTTTGGTTTTGGATATTTTTTGTTTGGAGCCCAAAACCTGTGTTTGTGAAATATTAACGAATTAGCCACCCTTTTCCTATATAAACCCACAAAATATCTAATTTATCTTCACTCAAAATACATATCTCATAATAATACTATGATATACTCTTTATATAATCCTCCAAATTCACCCCAATATCTCAAGAATCCTTTTTTCATGATCGTTGAGTCACAAACTCAAATAAGTGATCTTTTCATTTACCCTCTTTCTTAAAGAATCTTCTTTATAATTTTTATTTTATCTTCATTTTTATATGGTATGATATGTTTTTAAATATCCATATTAATGTAAAAATGGAATTAAAAACTAATTTGATACCCCTTTCTCTCTCATCAACCCATTTTATGACTTTTTATGTGATGTCGTTAAGTTGTCGAAATTACGTAAAGGGTCATCTTTTTCTATCATTTATTCAAGAATCTTATTCATTTAATGCACATTACTTTAAATTCATAATGATGGGGTATGTTTTAGAACCATTATCATACTAACATTATTATTTCTAATTGATTTTAGACCCATTGTTCTATCATAAATCCCCCCATGAATATTTACATTCCCCTATTAGGTTGTTGAGATTTTATCATTGGATTCTATGCCCAAAAAAATTGTAGTGAATACCCATACCCAATTCATATCAAGGTTTTTCACCATTATGTAATTATACCTATTTTATTGTTTAAATAAATTTATTTATTCCATAGTTCTTGACTGTGGGATAAATATGATGAAAAATGATTTCATGTTGTATGATTTATGGGGCATAGGTATGAATGATAATGAAATGAATGTGATGGGTGGTCCCAAAATTATATAGTCCTCCAATGCATTGGTTAATTTTTATTATAATTATTTATTATGTTGGTATTGGAAGTAAACTAGATTCGTTTTTCTACATTCTTCATTATGATATCTTGGTCGTTAGTCTTGACCTATGTTTATGATGTAGTTTATTAAGATGTTGGACATTTCCATTGTTATGATATTAATGTTATATCATTTTTTATTATTAATTTACCTTCATTAGCACATGTTATTTCTACTATCTGACATGTAATATTATCTTTATGTTATTGCATGTTTATTCCCTTACCAGGCATTATATCTCCCACATTCAAATGTATTTTCATAGGTTATCCCATGTAGTATTATGTTTAATGGAATATTATGTTTATGATATGGAATTTTTCAATAAAATTATTGTATCCCATGTTATAAGTTGTTATGTAAAGTACATAATTTCAAAATGAAATATAATTATAAATATTCCTCGTGTTATTATGATTAAATATATGTGATAAATCATGTATTAAGATGAAATAACTAGCATGGCTGTTATAATATCTATTTTTATATGAATAATAAGTAAGATTTAATCTTTGAAAAAATAGCTATTAAACTTATCCCACTCCATTGATAAAATTTCATCATGTTTCCTTGTATTATTATTAATATTCCACCATTAATTATATTCTAACTCCAAATGATAGAAATAAAAAATGAAATTTTCATGACTCAAACAACGGAAAATGGAAAATATCTTTTCAATGATACTGATCAATTTTACAATAACGTGTGGATCAGCATACCCACTAAGAGAAGGTGGAAATTTTCTTATGTAGGAATCAATATAATGGTGTTAACTCCTCTACTCATTTAAATGTCCTCCATGATTCATATCTTGATAAATGTTTTTGATCATAGATGTTATATTTTCCATTCTAACTCCCATTATGTCTTCTTGGTCAGGAGGGCAGTCATTTCATTTTATATTTCATTCCATAATAACATGGTCCCCTTGATTTATATCAATTGAGTAAAACAAAAAGGTATAATTTAAGAAATAATACTCAAAGTACGGTACCAAATAGTATAAATAATTAAATTATATTATGTTTAAATAATTATAACTTCTTTAAAATCTATGAAGCCTTAAGTTTAACCGAGTTCATTAATAGTTATTATTCAATTCCTTAATTATGGTTCATAAATATTTTTTTTCAAAACTTATGACCCTAGATTTTCAAAGCTGGTGTATAGTAGATATCATTATTGTGTACCAAGTGATGATTATGTAAAATCCCAAGGCTCCATCATTAGTATTATTACCACTATTATCATTTTATAGACCACCGCATCAAATTTTAGTATCAACCTAGGGATGAAATTTTATTGAAACCTCTTTCATTATCCTTCACCAAAAATACAAGGAATTTTCCAATAATTTTAATTACCTTTATACTTGTATTTATACATATCATTATAGATCTCACTAATGTTTTGTCATCCTATTTTATAAATTTTAAATAATACTTTCTATGAAACCATTTATAGTAATCCACACTTTTCATGCATATGTATAACATATGAATATATGAACATTAAATACATAATATAATGATTCATTTCAAAATCATTTATGTCTAGTGTCATTGAAAAAATTAACACATAAAAATGTGGTTCATAAGTTATCTACATCATCACACCATATGTTCTTCATAACTAGAACACATCATAGAAATATCATACATAATATATTTCATAATAACCTAGTGAAAGGAAACATAGGTAAGGGTGAGAAAAAATTATCAGTAATGTTTAAATGGATGATATCAATATAAAGTGATAATAAGGGTATGAGAACATGAGAATAAAATTTTTTACTCATATCATTCATATCATAGTTCATAAACATGAGTTGTGTCATAAATCTAGGTTGTTTATAAGACATAAATCATAATTGAATAAAAGAAAAGATCCATGAGAACATAACATTGACATAGAACATATATTTTTGTCCTACACATAAATATATAAATTATAATTTCAATACTATTAAATTATACATTCATAACATCTTAGGTTTTCCATAACCAGCCATATAACTACTTTGGGCTTTGGATCACCTCCAATGTCCCATATTTTAGGCTTATGATGACCTCTTATGTGCCCATGTTTTTGTTTTAGAATAACCACCCTTTCACACTCTTTTGGGATTAGGATAACAACTTGTATACCCATTAAAATCATATAACATTGATCATTACCCTATTAAGACGAGGGAGATATATGTCCCACCAATGACATAATAAAAATAATACATATGTGTGACAAAATATCATTAAAAACTCATCTTATTGGAACCCATGAATATAAATGGGATTCATTAACATTTTACCATAACATAACTAGTGGAAAAAATGGATTTCATAAACATCTTGTCTTTATAAACATAAATAATGTTGATAATTAATTAGTATGGTATCAATAGATCCTGTCCCTATTAAATCTTATATAGCATCAAATGATGTATTATTAGAAGGGAAATTATTTTGAATGCTCACTTAGAACATTTATTGAGGTAATTAACCTTTTCACATTGAAATAACTTATTTAAAATATAAAATATGAAAAAATATTATATAAATTTTTTGAGGAAAATAAACATGAAAATATGTTAATGAATATTTAAATAATTTATCAATTATGATGGCTTAAAGTTATATTCATGTCATATATGTTAAAATAATGATTCCTCCAATGTTTTTGATAAAAATAATATGTACTTAATTTGGAAAATGGTAGGAAGCCTCCATTTAAACCATTTTATAAAAATTAAAACAATGGTAAAAATTAATTTAAATTATATTTAGGGAATAGTTAAAACAAATTCTTGAGAATATTTTTAGAAAACATGATCATAGTAAAAAATGATTTTCTACCGAAGTTAAGAATAAAGTCTATTTTTTCATAAAAACATTTATATAGTATCTTTATTACAAAAATAGAGAAAATTTATAGTTAAATGTTTATTCTAAATAAATAACCATTTTAAAAGAATAAAATGATTTTTCTGTGAGACAGGTCATAATATTTCATCACTAGAAGCATAATCACAAATAATCCTAAGAAACAATAAGATTTTAACATAAAACAATTAACAATTAATTAAGTATTTAATATTTTTCCCCAATAAATAAAGAAAATTATAAAGTGAATATGGCATGTCTCTTGTAGAAATAAAAGTAGGATGAAAATACCTTCTATCAATTCTAAAATTTCTTAATACACAATATAAACTCCATTATAACAAAAATTGGTTAATTATATGACCATTAATGTAAGATCCAGGTCTTTTGGGAAGGTATGTTTTTCTTTGTGTTTTGGTTAAATACCTTGTTTTGGGCTTCAAGGGATGTATTCTAAAATTATGAGAGGCCTTGGGGGTGTTTCAGGGGCTCAGGGCACAGAAGAAAGGAAAACTGGGCAAGACAGGCTAAGGCGCACGGCCTGCGCACAGCCATCCAAACCGTGCGGCCTCCCCAAGCGAAACCATGCGACCCTCCCTCCTCTGGATAGAAGTGAGCGCCCGGTTTGTGCACTTTTTTCCAAACCGTTCGGTTAAACCATGTGACTCCTCCTCCTCCGAGCAGTGGCATGCGCATGGTTTTCCAAACCGTGCGGACAAACCGTACGACCACTTAAAGTTGGGAAAAATTAAATGTTTTCCACTCAAGGCTTTTAAACCCCACTCGGGATTTTCCTCCTCTCCTCCCCTCTCAACCCTAGAGACAAACTTAGCCGACCCAAGCTTCCCAAGGGTGGTTCTCCTTTGATTTATGGCCGTTTAGGGCGCCATTATTTGCAGATCGAAGCTCCAGGTAAGGCTAATCTCATCTTTGGTTCTCTTTTTGGTTTAGGGTTATTACCTCCTCTCCCTCTCATTCTAAAGCTATAAAAACCTATCTTTTGGGTGAGTTTTAGGTTGAAGCTTTAATGGATGGTTGGATCGAGGTCTAAGTACTGTATAGGGAGTGCGTTCAACCGTGGTTTCGAGGTAGGTGGTCTACAAGTGATATCCCATAGTTATTTGGGTATTTGGGATTGTTTAGTTGTGTTCTTGCGTTCTTTTGGTTATGTTTTGGATAACCTTGGCATGTTGGTACTAATGGTGTTTAAAATGGAAAATGGGAACCCTCACGATCCTCGTGGGATGTGTTTGGTTAGACTTGACCTAATTAGGGAAATCCATGGGATGTGCCAGCTTTTCCCGGATTTATGGATTGATATTAAACATGTGACCTTGTCGTAATGAATTCTAGAGCCCTTGATAAATTTTTTAGCATGATTAGTTGAACTTGTAATAGAGGTTAGGTGATGCAACTAGACTTGGTAATAACCTATGGGTTAAAGTGGAATGGGTTAAATGGTTGATTCATGGGAATGATGAACGGGTTAAATGCGTTAATGCATAAAATGGATTAAAACACCATAATGGAATAGATTATTGGTTTAATGTTGAATGCTTAGTGAGATAGGCATTACACATGGGAATCGGTTGAATGGTTAAATGATGTGAAATGGTAATGTGTTAATGGGTTAAGGCATTATTTGGTTTCCCATGTGGGCTGTTTTGAATAGTGTTTGCTAAAGGGAAATAGTTTGGATGGTTGATGGTTACTTATATATAAGCATGTTTACATGGCTTTGTAGAGTGGCGTATGACATGAGGATCAACGCCCACGGGTTGAGTGAAGACTGAGGTTCTAAACTCCACCCTAAATGCATGGGTTAGGAAAGGGTACTAAGGGTCTATTCTCCTAACAGTTACATCCACCCGGACTGAGGCTTCGAGGTGAGGTTATGGTGTCTATGAGGGTTTAGTCCTAATGAGATAGGATAACATTGTGTTTACCCTCTTTCATGTGATTGTTGGCCTTAGACACATGTAACATAATGTATGTGATTTACCAATGGAAATATGATGAAATGGTAAGTAATGGTAATTATTGTGAAATGAATGGTAATAGAAGTGGTAATGGCTTTGCTTTGAATTTTTTAATGAAACCATAATTAATTACTTGGAATTTATCATTCATAACCCTTTTGCATGCACTCCCTATTTATACTGGATATTTTTTAGACACTGTTGGTGGTGGCCTACTGAGTTGTACTCACACCCTACTTGGGCCGTCGTTGGGTACCCGAGCATACTTCATGTTTGCAGGTTAGGACAAGGGAAATGGTCCTTTCTAGATAGCTGAGTGGACATGGGTAGCACTTGGTGGAGGATCCAGACTTGGATTCAGAACCATTTTGGGGATTTTGGCAGTTGATTTTGTTTTGTTTTTTGCTCACTTTTTCACTTGTAGTATGACATGGCATATTTACTATTGGAAATGTTTGTTATACATGTTCCATGTTGTTGGTTATTGTTTCTGGTATTTTGTTTATTCTGTTGTGGCTTAAACTGATAAAAAGGGGGTATAGTCTCCTCACATGACTACATAGACCCCTGCTACTAGTCGGCTGCCTTTGGCGTACGGGGAGGCACGCTTAAAGTCATGTAACCAACCAGCTCGGAGCACCTATTTAGTGTCATCCGTGTCGGAGACTTTAAAAATTGGTATTAGAGGAGATCCTTCTTCTCCTTCTCTGAGGTCTTGTTATTTGGGATTGGTAGCCAAGGGTTAAGATGTTTCGGGCCTTGGTAATGAGCTCATGCATGTGAGTAGCTAACCCATGCATGTGGGAAACCCCAAGTCACCCTGGGTGGGAATTTTTTTTTTGGTTGTGTGTTGTTATAGTTGATGATATTTCACCATTGGGCGATGCACATGTGGTTTGATGTGATTGTTTTATGGAATTTGGATCATGACCTCAATGGCACGAGGATTTACATTCATGCATCATTGTAGGAACCTAGGGAGATAGGTGACATGCATTGTGTTATGCACATGCATGGGGTGGGTGTGTGAGATAGGAAAGTAGGGTGCATCATGTATTTCATGAAACCAAGAAATAATGAGAAGAATGAAATAAAACAAGTGGGTAAATGATGTTTAATGGAGAAATAAGGTGTGAAACAAGTTTTAAAATGTTGTTGGGTTAGCATATGAAAGTGGGTTGTTATATCTAGTAAAGATCTTTTGGTGGAGTCATGAATGTTTATGGTATGTGTGCTAAAACACGTGCTTGGAATTGTAGAGAAATGCCACCATGAGGTCGGTTACCTGTTGGGAAACGGGAGGGTGTTGCTGAGAACACTCCTCTAGTAGAAGAGAAAGAAAATGTGGCGATCAATGAAGGTAGAGAAGACCAGTTCCAAGAGAACATGACTCACCTTATGCAGATGATGGATCGGGACCCAAGGCGGGTTGCATTGAGTATGTTTGAGCTAACCAGGGAGTTCCAACTGCAGCACCATCCGACCTTCATTGGAGAGGGTGGGCCAAAAGCAGTGTATTTCTGGTTAGAGTCTGTCCAGATGATACTGGATCATCTGGAGAACCCTGTTGAAAAGAGAGTAAAGCTGGTCGCTTATATGTTACGGGGCTAGGCTAGGTGTTGGTGGGACATTTAGGCTCAAATTGAGCAGGTTGAGGGAATTTCATGGAAGTTTTTTCAGGAAAAAAACATGGAGAATTTCTATCCAGAGACTTTGAGGCAGGAGAGGGCTGCAGAGTTTATGAGCCTCACTCAAGGATTGCTATCAGTAATGGACTATGCTAGTTGCTTCACTAATTTGAAATGCTTCATCCTAGAGTCGGCAGGGGATGAGGCAGCAATAGAAAGGTGTTTCCAAGATGGGCTAAGACAAGAGATCAGGTCTCATCTAAACATATTCTGCTTGAAGAGGTTCACAGAGGTAGTAGATCAGGCACTAATCTCAGATGAAAACTTGAAGGGAGCTTCGGGTAGTGGGCCTGTGGTGCCAGCGGGGCAGAAGAGTGATGCAGCTACCGAGGGTCGGATGCGACGCCATGAGAGCTCACAGCATGGCGAAAGTGTGAAAAGTGGCTGGAAGAGAGGGTCAGCCTATCAGAGTGGAAATCAGGTGCTCTACTATTAGTGTGGTAGGACGGGGCATATGCGTGGTCAGTTTCCTCGACCTCCAGTCGAGTGTCATTCGTGAAGTCAGATGGGACATGTGTAGATGTTTTGCAGGAAACCTCAGCAGATGGGAGAGTATGATGGTGGAAGGCAGGTACCAGATACGGGAAGGGGATCAGTCGCCCCATTTCAGGTAGTCAGTTGGAGCTCCACGGGCCATACTGGCAGGGGTGGTGGGCATGTAACTCTAGGGAAGGATCTCTCATACCAGCAGGGCAGTGCGGCGCAGGGCATTCTGCCTGGAGCCCAGGGTAGAGGGGAAAGTCAGCTTCAGGCAGTTTAGTTTGCGCCTGGTGATGGCGGCACTGGAACGTCGACTGTTCTAGGTACGATCCTTGTAGCTTCTACTTTTTCTAGTGCATTTTTTGACACAGGTTCCACACACTATTTTATCTCTTCTCAACTTTTGTAGAATTGGGTTTCCTTATAGAGGGGGTGTGTGGGGTGATGTCAATCGACACTCCGTTGGGGGTACGGGTTGAGGATATAATGCAGTGCAATGGATGTGCCTTATAAGTTGGTGGGTATCGTTTTCTTTCGGACTTGTTCATTCTAGAGATTTCAGGGTTTGACCTAATCCTGAGAATGGATTGGTTCGTGTTGTATCGGGCGCTCATAGATTGTTACCATCGCAAAGTATCATTCAGGTCACTTGAGGGTGATGCTTATGTCCATCGTGGAGAATGGGATGTTTGAGTGGGTCATGCAGGACCGTTTGGTCAGTGGTTGAGTGGACTCATAACCCATGTGGCATGTCCCATACTGGATGATGATAAGGATAGAGAACAAACTAATTTCCCCCCTGTGGTGGATAGGTTTCAGGACGTGTTTCTTGAGGATTTCTCCGGGTTATCCCCTGAGAGGGATGTTGAGTTCACGATCGAGTTGCTACTAGGAGCGGAGCCAGTTTCTATTCTGCCAAACTGAATGGCACCTACAAAACTCCAGGAACTGAAGTTTCTTCCTGAGGAGTTGGAGCGTAATGGGTTTATCCGTCCTAGTATGTCTCCTTAGGGATCTCCCATTCTTTTTGCAAAGAAGGCTGATGGGTCGTTAAGGCTGTGTGTTGACTATTTAAAGTTGAATCAGATGACGGTTAAAAATCAGAACCCTCTTCCTAGAATTGATGACCTGTTTGATCAGTTTAGGGCTGCATCAGTGATTTCTAAGATTGATCTGAGGTCGGGTTATCACCAGTTGAGGGTGAGGTCTTCTGACATACCACAGGCAGCTTTCTAGAGTCTGTACGGGTTGTTTGAGTTTGTGGTAATTCCTTTCAGCTTGACCAATACACTAGTAGTGTTTATGGCTATGATGAATTCGATCTTTAATCCCTATCTAGATTGGTTTTTGGTTGTCTTCATTGACAATATCTTAGTGTACTCGAAAACTCATGATGATCATGCCGAACATCTTGACATCGTCTTGGGTATGCTAAGAGAGCACCGGTTATATGCCAAGATATATACGTATCAATTTTGGATAGGTGGGTTACATTTTTTGGATCACATCATCCCGAAGGAAGGTGTTTCAGTGGATCTAGAGAAATTTCAAGCAGTTGTATCTTTGGAGAAGCCCAAGAGTGTTTCTAATGTTCGTAGTTTTCTGGGTTTGGTCGGGTCTTACTAAAGGTTCATTCAGGATTTCTCTCGCTTGGCAGCACCACTTTCAGGCTTGACCAAGAAAGGAATTAGGTTCAAATGGTCTGAGGATTGTGATAATACCTTCCAAGATCTGATGAAGCGGCTGACGACCACACCTATCTTTATCTTACCCAAGTCGGGTAAGATGTACATCATGTTTTGTGATTCGTCCAGAATCTTACTTGGGGCTATGTTGATGCAGGATGAGCGGGTTGTGGCATATGGGTTGAGGCATTTGAGAACCCATGAGCAGAACTATCCCACTCATGACCTTGATTTGGCTGCAGTAGTGTACGCCTTGATGTGCTGGAGGCACTATTTTTTGGGAGAATGGTTCACAGTGTTTACCGACCATAAGAGTTTAAAGTACATCTTCTCACAGCGGGATCTGAATCTTCGGTAGTGAATATGGGTTGAATATCTCTTTTATTTTGACTTTGAGTTGGTGTACACGCTGGGAAAGGGAAACAGTGTTGTTGATTCTCTGAGCAGGAAGGTTCAGAATCAGATGGTTCAAGAGACCAGCATCGAGTGGAAGGTGATGGCTTTGTTTGTAGAGATACACCTAGAGGTGCAGGAGGAGAGTGGTCAGGTCACTCTTTCTTCTTTAATAATGGAGTCAATTCTCTTGAGTCGAGTTATGGAAAGTCATCTTGATGATCCTGAGTGTCTGATCATGAAGGAAAATCTTAATGGTGGGGATCTACCTTCTAGTTGGGCTGTTAGTGTGGATGGCGTTGTTCATGTTCGTGACCGTGTGGTTATACCAAAGTCTGTGCGGGAAGAGTTGATGCGTGAGTTTCATGCATTGAAGTGGGTTATGCATCCTAGTTTGACCAAGATGTATCGTGATCTCCGAAGGTAGTTTTGGTGGCCTGGAATGAAGAAGGAAGTTTCGGTCCTTATGGTGCGGTGTCTTACCTGTCAGAAGGTGAAGGCCGAGCATCAACGCCCAGGTGGTTTGTCGCATCCATTGCCCATTACGGAAAGGAAGTGGGATGATGTGACAATGGATTTTTTCATGGGCCTTTCGAGGACACCACAGAAGAATGATGCAATATGGGTGGTTTTGTATCGTTTAACGAAGGTGGCTAATTTCTTACTGATCCAGGAGACCTTTACAGTCGACCAGTTGGGTGAACTGTATGTTCAGGAAATAGTGCGGTTACATAGGGTGCCACGAACCATAGTTTCGGACCGAGATCATTGATTCAAATCACGTTTCTGTAAAGGTTTATTGAAGGCGCATTTTACGCATGTATTTTTTATTACGGTTTTCCACCCGCAGATGGACGGGCAGTCGGAATGTACGATCCAAGTGTTTGAAGACATGTTAAGAGCTTGTGTCTTGGAATTTGGTGGTTCTTGGGAGAGGCCCCTATCATTGGTTGAGATTGAATACAACAACATTTTTCAGGCTACAATTCATATGGCACCATTTGAGGTGCTTCATGGGAGACCATGTAGATCTCTTTTGTGTCGGCTAGAGGCCGGTGAATTTGAGTTGTTGGGGCTGAGTCTCGTGTAGGAGACTTCAGAGAGAGTTAATTTGATCAGGAAGAGAATGGATACGGGTCAGAGTAGGCATAATTTCTATGTAGATCGGAGGCTTAGACCTCTCGAGTTTGGGTTGGGTGATAAAGTATTCCTCTGGGTGTCGCCAAGGTTGGGTCACCAACGGATTCGAAAGCAGGGTATGTCGGCGCCCAGGTATGTGGGACCTTTTGAGATTATGGAGAGGATCAAACCAGCGGCATACCAATTGACTCTTCCACAGTGGTATGGTGGGATGAATGATGTGTTTCAGGTGTCGTAGCTTCGAAGTTATCACCCCGACGCATCTCACGTGGTTTATGTTGAGGATGTGGAGCTTGAGGTTGATGCGTCCTTTGAGGAGCATCCAGTTTGTTTCATGGATCATAGTGAGAAGGTATTGTGAGGCAAGGTTGTTCCATTACTGCGAGTACTAGGGAAGTGTGGGAAAGTTCAAGAAGAAACCTGGGAGAAAGAATCAGATATACGGGCTCAGTGGCACGAACTCTTTTCTTCGGTGCATCAAGGAGGCTTGGAAACTCGGCTCGAGGACGAGCCGTTATAAGGTGGGGAGGTTGTAAGATCCTGGTATTTTGGGAAGGTATGTTTTTATTTGTTCTTTAGTTAAATCCCTTGTTTTGGGATTCAAAGGATGTCTTCTAAATGTATGAGAGGCCTTGAGGGTGTTTCAGGGGCTCGGGGCATGGAAGAAAGAAAAACTGGGCAAGACAAGCTAAGGAGAACGGCTTGCGCATGGCCATCCAAACCGTGCGGCCTGCCCAGGCAAAACTGTGCGACCCTCCCTCCTCTGGATAGAAGAGAGTGCATGGTTTGTGAATGGTTTTCCAAACTGTGCGGCTAAACCATGTGACTCCTCCTCCTCCGGGCAGTTTCATGCGCATGGTTTGTGTACGGTTTTTCAAACCGTGTGGAAAAACCGTGAAACCACTTAAAGATGAGAAAAATTACAAGTTTCCCACTCCAGGATTTTAAACCCCACTCAGGATTTTCCTCCTCTCCTCCCCTCTCAACCCTAGCGATGAACTTAGCCGACCCAAGCTTCCCAAGGGTGGTTCTCATTTGATTCTTGGCCGTTTAGGGCGCCATTGGTTGCAGATCGAAGCTCCGAGTAAGGCTAATCTCATCCTTGGTTCTATTTTTGGTCCAAGGTTAGTACCTTCTCTCCCTATCATTTCGAAGATCTAAAACCCTATATTTTGGGTGATTTTTAGGTTTAAGCATCAAAGGATGGTTGGATCGATGTCTAAGGACTCTATAGGGAGTGTGTTCAACCGCGTTTTTGAGGTAGGTGATCTACAAGTGATATCCTATATTTATTTGTGCATTTGGGCATATATAGTTGTGTTCTTTCTTTCCTTTGGTTATGTTTTGGAAAACCATGGAATGTTGCTACTAATGGTGTTGAAAATGGAAAATGGGAACCCTCACGATCCCTGTGGGATGTGTTCGGTTAAACTAGACCTAATTAGGTTAATCCATGGGATGTGCTGGCTTTTCCCGGATTTAGGGATTGATATTAAATAGGTGAACTTGTCATAATGAATTGTAGATCCCTTGATAAATGTGTTGGCATGATTGGTTAAACTTGGAATACAAGTTTGTTGATGCAGATGGACTTGGTAATAACCTATGGGTTAAAGTGGAATCAGTTAAATGGTTGATTCATGGGAATGACGAACGGGTTAAATGGGTTAATGCGTAAAACGGATTAAAATACCATAATGAAATAGATTATGAGTTTAATGTTGAATGCTTAGTGAGATAGGCATAACCCATGGGAATCGGTTGAATGAATAAATGATGTGAAATGGTAATGTGTTAATGGGTTTAGGCATGATTTGGTTTCCCATGTGGGTTGTTGTGAATAGTGTTTGCCGAAGGGCAATGGTTTGGATGGTTGATGGTTACTTATATATAAGCTTGTGCACATGGCTTCGTAGATTGGGGTATGACATGAGGATCTAAGCCCATGGGTCGAGTAAAGACTGCGGTTCTAAACTCCTCCCTAAATGCACGGGTTAAAAAAGGGGACTGAGGGTCTATTTTCCTAATGGTTTCATCCACCCGGACAGAGGCTTCGAGGTGAGGTTATGGTATCTATGAGGGGTTAGTCATGGTGAGATAGGATAACATTGTGTTTGCCCTCTTGCATGTTATTGTTGGCCTTAGACCCATGTAACATAATGTATGTGATTATCCCTTGGAAATGTGATGAAATGGTAAGTAATGGTAATTGTTGTGAAATGAATGGTAATGGAAGTGGTAATGTATTTTCTTTGAATTTTTTAATGGAACCACCATTAATTACTTGGAATTTATCATCCAGAACCGCTTTTCACACACTACCTATTTATACTGGATATTTTGTAGACACCGTTGGTGGTGGCCTACTGAGTTGTACTCACACCCTGCTCGGGCCACCGTTGGGTACCCGAGCAGACTTCATGTTTACAGGTCAGGACAAGGGAAAGTGTCATTGCTAGATAGCTGAGTGGACAAGGGTGGCACTTGGTGGAGGATCCAGACTTGGAGTCGAGACCATTTTGGGGATTTTGGCAGTTGTCTTTTTTCGGGATTTGTTCACTTTTACACTTGCAGTATGACATGGAATATTTACTATTGGAAATGTTTCTTATACATGTTCCATGTTGTTGGTTATTTTTTACACTATTTGGTTTATTCTGTTGTTCCTTACTCTGATAAAAAGGGGTATAGTATCCCTACTTGACTACATAGACCCTCACTGCTAGTCGGCAGCCTTTGGTGTACGGGGAGGCGCGCTTAAGGTCATGTAACAACCAGGCTCGGAGCACCTATTTAGTGGATTCCATGTCGGGGACGTTACAATTAAAAACCATAATCATGTAAATAATTCAATATATTATTTAATTATAACCATTTATCACCTTTTTTTAATAAATCCTTATTAAAATATCATTTTGGTAACAACTGTTACATTTTTCATGTATGCTTAGGTTAGATAGTTTGGATCACTTCACATTGATCATGGTTAAATCATATCCAAAATTTTAAAATGATGTAAATATAATATATATTTATATCTTTTATATATTTCTAGTAATCTATTAATATTTGAGATAAATATTGAATTAGATCATTCAGAGAGATACTATGTCATACGTATAGATGAATTTTGTTTCCATTTTATCAACTGTGGGAAAAAATATAGGTTAATATGTTATCATATTTATAGAATAAATTTTATTTATTATATATTTTATAAATTCATTAATTATATTCATCTTACCAACCATGTAAATATTAAATAAAAAACATGGTGCATTATCTCGTAAAGGCGTTTGTTCACACTTAAACACGAGTGGCATAATTGTTTTTCAATTTATTGTAATGTAATATTTTATATATGATATTATAATTATAGAAGAATAATTATGTCAAAATAATTATATATATTCTTTAAATCATTCATTGTATCGATTCATGAGCGACGGCAATGGAAAAAAAATTACATTAGTTCATGAGGTCGTACTCCACTGTACATGTGATAGATGGTTTCACTAACTATTTTATAGAAGATGAGATGAATATAGGTTATTTAATTTAATAAATAAAATCATAGTTTATTCGTGATAGGTATTTTATTATATAACCATATTTTAATAATATTTTTAGAAGTTATAAGAAGAAGTAAAACAAAAATTAATAGTTAATAACTATACCTCTTCTTCTGAGAACATCTTTAGGTTTATACCGAAAGCCTTATTAAGAGGTTTTCATAATAAAACAACGAATATAGATCATGTGTACTAATCTGATGAAGATAATTGGTCCATAATTGGATGAAACTAAAGGATTCGGAAGTTTGAATATGAGGGTAGAGGGGTCACCTCATATAAGTTTGGGAGAGGTCACACTTTTATTTTTTGAAATGAAAAAGTTATACCCATGATTAACAAATTACATAAGGCTATAAAATGGATAATTATCTATCATAATATAATATAAGGTCTTAATAGGGTCATTAAATAGGATTTAAAAATGTTTTTAGGTCATTTATATGCATATTATTTTATTTTAATCCCCACCACCCTCGGTAAACCCATTTTGACCTTAACTATAATAAATAATTTTTAGTGTTTTCATTAATCATTACAAATAAGAAATGAGATGACATTATAATGTAATATTAAATATTATTATTTGAAATATGGGTTCTTTTATTAAACACTATTTACATAAGTGGCATAATTTAATTTAAAATAAAACCCCTAGATGCGCAAAAAGGTGGTTTACCATATAGAAACTTTTATAATTACAAAAGGGTTTAATATCAAACTTCAATATTAAATTCATTAAAATGACCTAAATTATATTAATTATTAAATAGTTTCACAATTTTTACTTTTATAAACATCATTAAAAAAATTAACTTTTAAGTACTTTAATGGAAAAATTATTTTTTTAATAAAAATCTGCATATTTTACTATTCATTAAAAAAATTAAACTCTTCCAAAAAATATCAAAATTTCACCCGATGATAATTTTAACATGTTCATTCAAAAAAGTAATTTAATTTTATCAAGTAAGTTTTCTATATTTGGGAAAAAATAAATTTTTTATTTGAAAATAGAAATTAATAAAAATTGTATTTTAAAAATAATGTATTTTTGAAGCATGTGAAGACTTTACCAAAAATTATTTAATTATTTCCAAAACCTTTATATGTATTTTTAAAAATATGGATATTATTATTTATATTAAAAAGTATTATTTGTAAGTTATAATATAATTTTTTAAATAATAATATCAACTCTATATTGAGGTTAAATAAAACATGGTGTTGCATGTAACACAAGTTATTAAAGTAATTAAATCTATTTAAAGATATCTAATAAAATATCAAGGTGTTATATATATTGAAAAATATTTGATAACATATTGAAAGTCAGAATGGTCTTCAATCCTACCATATACATAAATAATGGGAATGATATTATCATTGGGAAGGAAGATATCTTGGAATACCTCCTTCTCGATTATTTAGAGATTTCCATAATGGTGCATTTATGAATCCTAATGACTTTAGGAATGTCATTATTAGTGTTATTAGTAAAACATTCAATATTAAGATTAAAGTTTTTCTAATTTAGTGGAAGTAAAGGATGAATTTTTTTCTTAATATTGGATATAATCCTAGGAAGGATTGATTGAAAAAAATTCTCTTTCAAGTGTATTGGGATATTATTCGTATTTTCCATAAAAAAATAATTTCATTAATTTTCATAAAAGGGATTCTTACAATTTTGATCAGGTTCAAATTTTTTATTTTTCCCAAAAACTAGTGTTTTTATGCTCTTAATTCTATTCAAACTGTTTTATTATCATCCTTGGTCGATAAAATCATTATCAACTTTCTTTCTTTTAGAATTTCCTATTTAAAAAATTTGGTGATGTCTTATAATCAATAAGGATTTATTTATAGAAGGAAAATTTATGATTATAGTATTAATACCACTATAGTCTTTAATCATTTGATTATGTCTTCCAAGGAGTGGAATATTTTTCTTAAATTGGATGTTATGAAAATTTTTTATAAAAATAATTTTAATTTTATGATAGGTATTCTTTAATGGTTGGGTTTTTGTGTGTTCCTAATTTTTGTGATCCATAAATTTTTCAAGGTTATTAAAAGTAATATCTTTATCAATGGTAACCTTGGGGGATATCTCATATACAAATATTGTATAATATAGTCTAATCCATTATCTACTATCATTTTCAGCATTATAGAAGACTATCTTAGTATATTCCTTCTTTACATTTTTAATTATGATAGTCTCAATGATATCCTTACTAGGAGGTTGTATACATATCTATATCATTTATTCTTTACATGTAATCAATTTTTTCTATAATAGATTAATTTATAATATCACTTACACCAAATAGGTTCTGGATCACTTATGTTATTATCTCTAATCAACACATTTTCTAGAGAAAATATTGGGTCTTTTTCAATCATAATTTCAATACACCTAATATGATATTTATTATTATATGATTGAGAACCCGATAGATTTTTATATCTTTTACCCATATAAGGATTCCAATATTTTAAAGTAGAACTAATCTTTAATACTCCAAGTCTATTATTGAATGTCTAAATTTTCAACTATGTTCATAGAAAGAAATTTTACAATCCAGTATCGGGGATCTGGTCAACTATCGGAGATGTCATGTTACGATTGCGATGGTTGGGGACATATCTCTAGGGATTGTCAAACCAGTCATGTGGCTGAGAGGGAGATAGATGATGGTCCACATTTTAATAGACCACACATGGATAATAAAGTTCTGTAAGTTAGTGGATGATGTAGAGTAGATAGAAGAGCAGTTGTTGGTGGCATGCTACTCAGGGTGTTGCCACCACCACCACCATGTTGTCCACAAAAAGCTTGGGGAGCTAGACGATGTGGGTGGGGAAAGGTGAAGTCAAAGGAGGCCTTTCATCCCAAGGATCCAATTATTAATAGAGTTATGCCTTATGTCCTTTCTAATTTCTATATTAATAATTTTTAGACATTGTTGTGTGTACTCTTTTCATTCCAATTATGTTGGAGGTTTAACCAGGGTGACATGGGGCATCGGTAGACCCTTATGTTGGTAGCTACGATAGAGGGCACAATAATACCCAATGCATGTTCAATTAGTTTTACTTTATCATGATTACCCTCATGTGTTTGGTATCATATTTTTAAGCAATACACTAAAGTATGATGTGGTGTAGTTTGATTTAGATTTTAACTCATTAATAAGGGTAATCGTTCCCCTCCAAGACGTGTTTTTGTGACATCATTTGAATCGTGAAGGTGAGTCAGTGCTTCCCAAAGTGGACATTATCGAGGTATGGTGTAATATTTCTATAGACATTTGTGTTTTGTGTGTGTTTATTTGATGAAGGGTAGAATAAGGTCATGGTTATGTTGGCGGAGTTTTCCTACTCGATCCCTTTTTGTTTGGTATCCCTGGGAGAGGATAAGCCTTGCATATAATTGTTCTATTAGTAGCAGAGTCTGACCATATGATGTTTTGGTAGTATAGATTGATTTCCTACCATCCATGCTTAGTTGGGATTCCATTAGTTGGTGTGGTAGTGTTTATGTTTTGGAGATTGGTGTTGCAGATAGAGGTTTGTTGAAAAATGGCATGGAAAGACCATGTGTTTACTTTTGGGAAGCCTTGTTTCGTTTGTGAATACCCTCTCAATATTACCGTATACCTTCAAAAAAAAATGATTGAGAAGTCTCTTGTACATCCCACCTAGGGGTTTTTGTGACCTGAATGGTTTTTTCAGTATATATGTCAGGTTAATGAGGTGGTGTACTACTTTACCCCATGATTAGAGATGTACTATTGTTCTTGGTGTTTTCTCACCTATCATAGCTTAGGAGACATGTTCCCATTTGTTGGATGATGTATTATTTCTATAATATAGACATAATAGTGGTTTGATCTTGGTGGTTCTTCTGTTTTTGTTTCTGTTAGTAGCATAGGAACTCTTGATAAGGTCGCTCGTGTGGGAGTCCAGTGGGGACCTATATTTCTTCCATTGTATTCCAAATTTCTATTTTCAGGGAAAAAATCCCTAATGTGGGGAGAATGTAATGACTTGGTTTTTTACCCAAAGGACTTCATAATATTTCAGAAAATATTTCCAATGTTGGGTGCTGAGTTGGTGTGGGTTGTGGGGGCTTGGGAATCCTCAGGGTGGTGATATTAATAATATTATGTATATTATGTTTCTCATTCATTGTTTCTCATACAACATAAATAAATCACATTACATGTCTTGGATCGGATTTATGAGACCAGATATGAGTCTTGAAAGTTGTGTTTCCCCTATGTACGACATAAGGTTGTTCGCACTTGGAGATTTAGTCAGAGACAAGTTGGAAGATTGTTTTGGGGTTAAATATTTGACTAAATAAAAATTTAGTAAATTAAAATATCCAAAAAATAAATACCTGCACCCCTCCCCACATTTTGGATTCACGACACAGAGGAGTGAATCCTCCTCCACTCCTCTTCTCCCCTTTGTCGATGAAATAAAATGACACCGAATTGAAACAATGAGGTGTCATCGATCTCTATTTCTAAATCATATGATCATCAGATTGATATATAGAATGATTAAAGAATTTTTATTTATCCAAGTCTCTTATGTTTAACTAATGAGGTAGTCAGATTTGAATTTTGTTTCCAATCCCTTTTGTTTTGTGTTGTTCTATGGTTCTATAACCCTATTTCAATTGTTGTTGATCCCTTCTAGGTAGATCTATGGGTTTTGGGATGAATGGGGTAGAATAAGGTGACTTTTATGGTAATTCCCAACTAAATTCACCATCTACATGGAATTTAGATCAATGTAACATGTCATGTATCTCTTCTTCTTTGGGGAAGATGAATAATTTGGACTATACACCATGTATGAGGGTTACATGTCGTGTAGTGCCCTAAACCGTGTGAACATGGGACATGGCTTGGGATAATCATGTTAAAACACATCCATATGTACTAACAAAAATAAAAGATACACAAATATGGGGTATGGTACACAGACAAAGAAAAACAACATGGGAAGGTAGACATATATCTAAACAAGTCATGTAGTGTGGGATACATAGTGGCTAAAGGACATAGTTGGTCTGTCTATTTAGAAGAAGAACACTGACAGGGGATGAGATATGAGATATTCATCGTTTACCACCCATACACACCATATACCCCTATATGGGTTGGAACCCGTGTATAAAAGATACACAACCAGGTTCTTGTGTTGTTTCACATGTCGTGTGTTTCCCAGTGCATATCGTGTACTACTAGGAGATCATCATGGAATATTCCACCTTATGTATCTCCATCTCTAGGACATAGATCCAGGCTTGGGAGTAGTCTATCATGATTTTTTTTCTTATAGGAAATGGTTGTATATTACATATGGATTATTATATATGAGGTGTTATAAATTGAGAAAGACGCTTGTGGAGTGGTAGTCAGATGATGTTGGAGATCGGAGTGGTTCTTATAGTGGGACACTAAGACTGTTACTCCCCTATTGGACTAGGGTGCAGATTCTCTTCACCTCTCTACTTAGTTAAAGTCAGGACTCCCCACATTGTGGGTGTAGATGCATTAACATTTGGTAGTTCCCTCTAGGGGTGTTACTCCGCTAGTAGACTAGGGTGTGGGTTTCCCCCATGACATTCATGAAGGTAGAGTAGGTACTCCACCATTTGACCATGGAGAGGGTCTTCTATCCATAGAGTTAGTACTCTTATTTTGGACTAGGGAATGAGACCTTGATATATAACATGTAGATAGAGTAGGTACTCTCATGTAACTTTAGGGTGAAGATCCTCTATTTGTGGAGTAAGTACTCCCATGTCATTCTAGGGGGAGGGTCCTTCATATGTGTTGTTCTGGAAGATTCGGTACTCCCCTTCCATGATAGTGAGAGCTACCTCAAGCCTATGGTCAATACTCCTTTGTCGTGTTAGGGTGCAGTTCCCCCATAGTTAAAGATCTAGTAAAGTTTTTACTTCCCTTTACTACCATGGTGTAGATCCTCTAGTCACAGATTGGTACACTACTACTGGGATAGGGTGCGGGCCCTCCATTTTCAAAGTGGTACTCCCATGTTGTATTAGGGTGTGAGTCCTTCCTAATAAGTACTCCCCTATTATATTTTCTCACGGGTCCTGGCATATGAAGTATTACTTCCCCATCTCTGAGTAGAAATAGGGAGAGGTTACTCCATTAGTATTGGAGCACCCTCGACTATGTGATACAGTTATGAGGAGCTGGCCCATCCACTAGATGTAAATGATACTTAGCTAGGGGTTAGTTCTCCCTCGATGGACTATGTTGTGGGCCACTACTTATAATAGTGACAATGGTTTTGTTGGTTTGTTTGGAGTGGTATTTCCTTGCCTATGGGGAAGTGGTGATATTTGGGTCCCTGCTTTCTCCCTTATTAGATAGGATGCATGTTGTTCATAGTCTGGAGCAGTGCTCCCCCAATAATGTGAAGCGATGAGTGGAAATCCTCTTCACTGGGGTTTATGATGCTTGCATCGATTGCAAGGTAGCGATAACAGGACCTATGGTACTGGGCACTGGAGGTAGACCTAGAAAGATGTTCCTGATGGGGCACGTTCTCTAATATGTACCATTAAAATGGTGGAGTTGTTCCCAATGGAGTGAATATCTCATATAGGTGTCATCTAGTATGTTTGAGATCGTAAATTGTGTTCTCATGGAATTATGATATGGTTAGATCCTATAAAATGAATTCAACTATTGGCTACAAGGTTGGAACCTCATGAGAATTAATGTTAAAGACATGTATATATAAGTGTATCCTAGGATTCATTGTGGTTTTGTCCCATGTTAGGGTTTACACCCCTAGTAGACTGAGCTAAATTGTTAGGTACAGATGGGGATGGTTTGAGATGGAGTGTCTCTCTCGGTTGGGGTTCCCTCTGGCTTGGTTGATCAGGCTGTTTCCTTTCAGTTTATCCCATTTTAATTTGTGGTTTTTGGGGATATTATTCAGTATTTTTATACTCACCCCTAAATAGGATTTGACCACACATGTTTTGGGTCTTTTTTAAACAATAATCTTTTTGACGGAGTCTATAGAGGACCCAAGGCAGGTAGATCTTAGCGAGCTTGAAAAACTGAGGTGTTTACCAGAACATGGACAAGGATATTTCTATTAGTTATAGAGGATAGTGATCCCCTCCTGATATGGTTGGATGATTTTACATTTTTCTTTGGTGGGCGTGATTTTACCATTTTTTTCGTTCAGTAATTTTTTTGTACTTTGGTTGTGTTATATTGGCGTATTCATGAATTGGTTGCCTTTAATTTTTACATTTCATCATTTTGTGAGAGTATATATGTGTGTGAGAATAATAGTACATAGGAAATTCCTCCCATTTTAGTGATATTCCATCTCAACCCTAGTCCCCAACCCTTGTCCTATTGAAGGTCGTCTTGGGGAGTTGTGGCTCGGGACCTATCGAGACGGGTCGTGACAATGTGAAATTTCAACACTTATATATTTTTCAATAAGGGTGTCGGTTTAATGAAATTTAAATATAATTTTTTATTTTATAGTATTCGTTAAGGAATATTTGTTCCTTGATACATGTATAAAATAGTCTAATTAGTTTTTATATATTTTCTACCATGTATTTTCACTAGAATAGACTCATATTTTTATTATGTCCTTAATTTAAGTATTCTATGGTTGATTTAAAATCAATTTATCAAATTTTATTAGTAATAAATTGATAAAGAACTGATCCTCTCTAGATCATAAACCATATATGTTTTTAAAGCCATTTATATGACCTTTCTAGAATAAGTGTTTTACATGAATGTCATAAATCTATTGGATTTATTAAAATGATTTCATCTAAATCATTTTTGGTTAAAGATGAATATTTACATTTATTGTTGTTTTTTCAAACATTCATGGAATGGATTTTCTTTTTAAATACTATAAATTGGATTCAAGGAAGATATGCAATATTATTTTTTATCGTGTCTATATATTTCATGTTTGGTTTGTTTCCAACTTAGATGTGATAGTTAGACATTGGGGTTCAAGTTTTACTATGAAGATGGTGACAGAAAGAGTGATATTTTATTGTAACATGAAGATGTATAATCTTGGTCAACATTTTTTATATTTCAATTATATATTGTATTTATTAATGTTGGTAATTTATTTTTTTTATCTCTTTATTTATGTTGGAATCTGTATTAATTATTTGGCCAGGTATATATTTATTTTTTTCATCATTTTTTCGGTTTTATTTTCACTTTATGTGTTATGAATTATTATTTTTTCTCTTTTTATTGAATAATTTTATTTTTTCTATATCATATGAAATATGGTGTGTTCATGAAATAAATATAGTTGGATGTTTCATGATATTATTTTTTGAAAAAGAGAATTAAATATCATATTATTAATTTGATGATCATGAATCAATTTTCAGCCAATCGGGATTGGGAATTCCCTTCAGTCCATGTCATAATTTAGATCAGTAGTCTATAATAGGGGAGCCCTTTCGTGGATTTCTATATAATAACATATAAACATTGATACAAATAGAAATTAACATTGGTGGAAGTATTCTGTAAGACATGAACTCAAGACCAATACGGGACCTCAATATCTATGAACCATATATAAAAACATCATATGACCTATTATACATCACTACATAATGGAGATAAAATAATAATATAAGAAAGTATAGAAAAATTAAATGATACTCAATATTAAACCATTATAAATAAAATCATATGCATCTCATTTTAAATCCACAAAAACCTGAAATAGTAGGTTACATAATCAATAGGTCCGGAGTTACATTATTAATTTAATTTAATCTATATACTCACCAAAATGGGATTTATTTTATATAATTAAAATATATTTTTTATTATGTGACATTTGGTTTTCATAGATATTAAAATTTTGAATTGGTTAAAATATTATTTCATCTATTAGTTATGAAAATAAATAGAAATGGTTATTAATGATGCACTTGATGAAATATGTGTGCTATTTTTTATTTCATAATATTTCAATATATTTGATATTTTATATTGATTTTAGAAGACATAAGGTTAATGAATTGGTCATGGATGTATTGAGTGATCCAATATTTTGAATAAAAAATCACACATGACATAATTGATACCTAATGATATACAGGATAATACATAAATTTCATCAGTCCCGTGATTATAGATCAAACTAAAATGATCTACCAAAATCTGGATACAATAGATGAACTTTTATAATATTAAAATACGAAGGAATCATATATTTGATTCTAAATATGAAATTCATTTCAAGGTAACCACAAAATGAATAATTATGAAACATGGGATTCAATGACCTCAATATAAAATAAAACATCCTTTATCTCTGCTAGAAAACTGGTGAACCAAAAATAATGGAATCATTATTATTGTCGTTAATGTTTTATCCTAATGACCAAGTTTGTAATTAAGTAAAACCCATGATTCATAATAGACCAAAAACAAAACTAAAATCTTTTTTGATAACTAATAAATTTATGGTAAATATAAAAAATGATTAAAATCTTACCCAGTAATATCCATCATCAACCATTGTGGAAACCATTATATGATGACGTCTTATTTTTTGTCTTAAAGGTATGTAATAAAATCCTAGGAAAAAAGAAAATGTGGGAACATGTAGAAATATATGTATGCTGAATGGTTAACACATTTTAAAAACCACTAATGTTAGAGTATTTTTATATATAAATTTGAATCTATAACTATCATTATCTCAATATAATAACATGATGTACACAAAACACCATAATTTTCAATTTTCATAGTGTGGATAAAATATGATTTGATGTATCTTTTTTTGACACTATGATTTTCAACATAATCCTAAAAAATATTTATTTAATTTTTTTTAAAATTGAAAGGAATATAACTAATAAATATATAAATTATAGAATATAATGTGATGCACAACATTATTTATCATATATCTTTACACATTATTCATTTTCACATGGGAAAAAATGATGCATACATAGAATCATACCCCATGAATAAATATAGAGTCATGTTTACCAGACCAACCATGACATTTGTAATTTTTTAATATTCCTAGATAAGAGAAAATAAATAGTCACAAAATTAAATAACTAATAAATGAATAATATATCAATCATTAAACATTAAATTACATAAAATAATTACAAGAATATTAATTCATCTGAACATTAATGAAAAAACATTACAGATCATGATAGATCCCTCTCAATAAAAGACCAATAAAAATTAGTTACATTAGATAATTGAAAAATAGATATGGATAAATATAAATTATATGAGTAATAAGAAGTAACTAGAGAGATAATAAGATTATAACTAAGGAATACACTCAAGAGTCCCTAGTATCTCCCACCCTAGCCTTAAGGACGAACCAATTAAATTATTTTTAATATACCTATAACTCAATACCAACTCTATTTAATAGTCTATTTTTCATCCTATACATGGGCTTACTAGACTAATATCCTCCCATTCCCATGAAAAATTAATACCACATATATAGACTATTTTCTAAATTTTTTCTACTTACAGGTATCGTAGGTTTTGCTGCATCACATGATAGATGACCCATTCTATAAAATGTTTCCCTGAGATATGTTAATATGGTATACTGGTATTTATAACTTTAACCACCATTGGAATCATTATCTTCATCATAAAAATATGAACATATATCTTTATGATTTTGAATGAATTATTCCCATGATACTTCTATCACATATCTCCCTTTCCAAATTTATAACCATTGATTTTGTGTAGTCTCTTCCCAGTGAAGTATATTATAAACATTTAGAATAACTCCACCAAATGGGAAGAAATTTTGTTGCAAAATATTTATGGTGGGATGTCTATATAAACTCTAAACTCCATTTCTTATAATCCTTCAGTTTATCACAACAAAAGTGGAAAATTTTCTATGATTTTTTTAACTATAGGAAAAATTATTAATCTCATAGGGAATACTGGTCTTTAAATCCCTTCAATTTTCGGCTTAATATCACATTCTCATTGAACTGAGAAAATTTTATGTTTATTTTTTCTTACAAAAAATTTCTTAAATATGTTATTACTTCCAAAAATATTTTGGAATTTATCATCCACATATGTTTCCCTCTAATTGGATCCTTTAGGATTGCAAAATTTAAATATTTTATTATGATGTTATCCCTATAGGTGGTGTGACAGAAGTGTTTCTTAAAAAAAATTAATGAATATCTATTTATAAAAAAATACTATAAATTGAAATATGTATTTCCGGTATTAGTGTTTAGGTAACACATAATTTTACTAGATTTGGGAATGCTAGATAAAGATAATATCTATTACCTTAAGAAATATACAAATATTGAATTATAAAAAAATATAACCAAGTATTCTTTATTCAACTATATCCTTTTTTGTGATTATAATTTTTTATATCCCTAGTGACCATTATCCTTATATTATCTTCAACACATCATACTCTTCATGATCCATCGTTTATTTTTTCTATTATAGAATTGATTTGGGATGTATGATAGGAACTACAAAGATCTTAACAATCCCTTCCTGTAACAAATTCCACTAATAGATGACTCCAAGAATTATATAAATATTAAAGGATAGAGTGACCAAAAATATCCATAGGGATACTCTCATGGTGGTGGAATTTATTGTGGATCTAAAATCATAGGCCAAGAAAACATATTAGTGATTCCACCAAGAGAATTCAGTATAAGGTCACTGCCCATATTTATTTGTAGTTTATAATTAAATGAATATTGACCTAGATTTATAGTTTTTAATAAAATTAAAAACCATTTCCCGGAAGATCTAGTCTTTATTATAAATCCTTCATAGGCAATATTTTAACCAGCAAAAATGTCAAGGAATTATTTATTATAGAGAAACCCACTTTCATATTCGAGATAACAAGGGAATTAGGTTTAAGACTATGATCCACTATAGTCATCGTTTCATATTCATGAACTTATTTTTATTAAATCAAAAAAAACAAAACCAACTTATATCATTTTACCTAGAATTATAATCTTGTTCATTTTACAGATTGTTTAGTTTGGCAGGTTCTCTAAACCATCTTCTTGTTCAATGTTTTCACGTTTCTTTTTTTCACTAGATGAATTTCAAATTACCGATTCTGATTTTAAAAATAAAATATAATTAAGTGTTCAATTATATGTATTTCCCATCTAATAACTTCTTATGTTCAAGTCACCCAATCATCATACACACCAACTCATGCCTTAGAAACTATAGTCAATGATGGATGGTTTCCCTTATACTTTTCCAATAATTTAATATTGGAAGTCCTAAAAAATAAAATTTAATCTCACTCAATTATTTTATATAACTTATATTTTTTTATTTCAAGGTGATGGAGTGATTGTTTTCTCACTGAACACATTCTATAGAGAAATTCCTAGGTCCATCAGATCAAAATATCATTTCTCTCACACATCACCTCCTTTGCTTAAACAATAAACTCATGTGGCTATGTCAATATTATATATTCATTGATTTTAGGGGACATAACACATGATTATTTAATAAAATAATATTATAAAATTTAACTAATGAATTACTAGAATAAAAACCACATATCTTCTGTAAAACTATTTATACAGGCAGTACATTTCTTTATCATTTCTATGATGTTGTCGTCTCTATATTACATGTCTAACTCTTCCAAAATCCATTATTCATTAAAATATAACTCATTTTCTCTGAGAAGATATATACCATACACAAACATCCAAGTTTTTCTATTAAACTGAACAAGATATTACATATATTATTCTAACTCCACTATTTTTTTAAAGTAGAATAAACCACATTAGTTGTCGTGTATCTTCTCTGAGTTTCTCTTTCTTGATATGATTTTCCAAAAAAGTTACTAGATTATATCATGAATTTGTTCTCTCCCTCACTCTACGAGATATCTTAAAATACTACAATCTTATGATAAATATTTATTACTGATCCCATTTATATGGGAATAGATTCCTTGGAAGTTCTCTTCTTCACATGGATGAGATCTAGATGTGATACAACCTAAGGGATTCTACAGTGGTCCTGTAATGCATGTGTTTTCTAATAGAACACTTCTCTTATCCCATTAAAGTTTCATATATTTTTGGATTAATCTATAGATTCATCTCTGTAGTGAAACAATATGAATTTGATACTTTTTATGGTCATATATTAACTATGTATAATTAAAATTTATAGGAGGAAGAAGAATAAAATTAGAGAAATAAAAATAGTATCAATAAGTAAGGATGACGCCAAGGAGGCTCATGGATCTCCCACCCAATCTGTAAGGAAAAAAATTATAATATTATTTTTCCAAATTATTTCATCTCTCCCCAATTTTATAGTCTCTTTTACCTCCCAATTATTTTCCAAATATCTTAAAAAAATCCATTGTTAGTGATATATTATTACCCCTTATAGAAACAAAATTATAGATGTCTTTGTTTTTTCTACCTATGGTATCTTTTTCTACATCCTATGATGGATCCCATATTAAAGGAAATGTAACCCCTAGCATTCCAAGGTTTATATCTCATTCTTTATCACATCAGGGTTCAAACAATAGAGTTGTAGAAAAATAAACCCACTAAAAAATAATTCTTAAATAAATATCTGACATATGTAATATGAAACTATAAGACATTTTATGGAAATTAAAATAACTACAAACAAAAAAAATTATGTCACTTTGTTTCTCTGAAAATAGGAAAACCATTGAAAAATATAATTGAATAACTAAAATAAATAAGAAATCCAATAAGAAAATATATTGTCTAGTTAAAAATAACCCCATCCAAAACAAAAAACATTAAATAACACCCCAAAGGATTGATACATGTAATGAATAAAAATTAAAATTAAAAAAAATAACCAAAAAATCATTATGATATTTTCATGTACAGCACTACTCAAAAAATAAGAAAAATATAATTTTCCTTGATACCCCATTTCATCATTTCTCTAATTCCAACAATTCCACCAAATCCAAAATTAATGTATAATTAACCATGAAAAACTCATACAAGAAATCATAAAAAATATCCAACAAAAATATCACCACAAAAATAACTATTATGTTACACCCATATACCACTATTTCAATTTAAACATCAATAATATAGTACCATTTAGAAAAATAATTATAGAGAGATGAAATTACAATATCCCAATGATGAATATGAACTTTATTTCCATAGATAATTATATTTTAATACTTCATTTTCATGATTTGATTTTTATATTATAAAAGAATCAATTTTTTTATGCACAATTTATTCTAGATTTTGACAAATAGGATTTATTTTTTAAACTTCCCTATTAATGGATTTTTATATTCCTAATGATATGGTGATGGCTTCATAGGACTTTGGTTGCTTAACATATTATTCTATTTATTCTGTTTTTGTACCCATTTTTTCAATGGTATAGACTGAGTTTTTTATAGCTTATGGAAATAGATTGATATCTTTTATAAACATAGCCTCTTTTGATTATTGGTTTCTATATTCATACCACACAACTCTCATTGTTCGACTAAGGAGGTTACACCCCTTCCATTCTATTATTCGTGTTTGAGGATTTGATTAATTTGTGTGGGCGTTAATTGTGGGAAATATATTTTTTTCACTACCCCATTATTTTTCTTATTAATATGATAGATACCAAAGTGGATTCTTAAGAGACTTACTCTAAGAGGTATAAAAGATGTTAATGTTTTTATTTCGTATCTTCTTTTGTCATGTTGTTCTCGAAACATTTCTTCACACCATCTTGACACCCTAAATAGTGTGGGTGTTTCTAATAAAGAGTTTCGATAGATACCTAGATAAGGGGTGTTGTTTTCTCATTGTTCTATATCTAGGAGAATTATGTTAACCTATATGTATTGAACCCTAGACCACCAAAATATTGGAAATTAATTCAGTATTTTAGACTTTATTTTATAATCATTAATTTATTCTAGTTTAGTATTCTAGTTCTTCAGTTATTTATCTATTTTGATGGAATTTTTTTACTCCATTTGTTATTATAATTAATAATGTTTTTTTGTTTGTTTTTTATACAAGTGAGATCCCAATGGTTTGATTCGTGATAAATAATGCGATCATTATGAAACAAGACATGAAAAAATATAAATTGAAGTAGAATACCAAATTCATTTAAAGAAAAATAAATTAATTATAAGGCATTGTCATTGGCTGATAGGTTCTCATGGATGCGCTTGGAAAGACCCTTTTCCTTGTAGTTTCCACCTTGCACCAAGGGAAAGTCATACGTGGCTACTCAGTATGCCATACTATAATGATTCCAATAGAAATTGGTGCTTCGTGCTAGTACTCTACTCTAATAGTGCCGCCAGGTCATCAACTAGACCAGGTTCCACATCATTTTATTTTTATTCAATTTTGAATACCTATTTGAAACTAATTGTATATTATATATTTATTAGATTTTTTTAAGGACCTTTAATTAAATTAATTCCAAAAAAATGGTATTAGGGATCCTAAATAAATAATGGCATCATCCAAGTATTAAATTGAAAAATTAATTTAAAAAATTAAATTAATATTTCTTGAATCAATATGAGAATCCTTCTTATCCTACAAGGGCTCGTATATGCCTTCCATATGCCTAATAAACCCTTTTTATCATGGTCAAATGATTTTAAAACCATAATCTCTGATGAATAAATATCTAGATATGCTCTTATTAATTCTTATAACTCGATGGTGTTATCCTTAGGTGATGTAATGATAAGGGTAATTTATTTTTAAATTATATATTATTAGTATTTGGTTTAAATTATATAAATTAAACATGATTTCATTATTGGTGTGTAATATTTATAATAGAAAAAGAAAATTTAAATTTAATATGAATTATAGTATGCCAATTGAATCATATATTGATTATATTAACAAAATTATTTCCTTATATATCTAATATTATTGTTTCACTTGATTATGAATGCCATTATTTGATCCTACTTATTTCTCTTCATAATTAGTACATCAGTCTTGATGAAACCTTGATATACAGATGATACTTTTTAACACTTTAATAATAGTAATTAGATTAAAATTATATGTAACATCATAGTAATATTAATTTAATGTATTTTAAATAGAGTCTGTTTACAAGGTTTAGACCATAAGAAAGAAATTAAATTAACAACAAAAATAAAGGATAATGGAAAGATACAAAATTTAGAAAAAAACATGATGAAGTTGGTACAAATCAATTTCTAGGAAGGATGCCTTTTATAATTGGGGGAATCCAAGCCACATTACGCCATAATGTATGAATCCTAAAAAACAAAGATATGATGAAGCTATTTATTGCCCCATGTTTGTAGATATTGGTTGTGATAGAATAAAATTACTCAATGTGTCTACGTATGACATCACCTATTAGTGGTGATTATTGTATTGTTTTTTTCTTTAACATGTGTCCCATTAGATTTTATGTTATTGAATTAACTGAATGATTAAAATGATATAACATTAAATTAAACTATAGGAGATATCAGGTCCATGGTAGAGAGTTGATTTTGAATAATCATAATGACCATTCAATTTTCCACTTATATGATATTATGTGTGTCCCTGAAAAATATATAAATTTGATCCCCATATTTTTATTAGACAATAAATATATTTCATTCAATTCAAAATCAAGTATTATTAAGATCAATAAAGTAACTAGACCAATAATCATAGGATCTATCTTGAATGGGATTTATATATTGATTGGTAAGACCCATTATTGAAAAATATAGTACATGTATATTTAAAATAATTATAATATCGTGATATTTCATAGGGGGTAGAGAATTTATAATCCATGTTTCATGAGTAACATAATAAAAATGGATTATTTAATGTCGTCACCCCTCATAATCTTCTATTCTATGAATATTATATTCTAGGTAAATTTGAAATAAAACTTTTTAACATGTAATCTTTTAAAGATATTATTCTATTTTTTATATCTATTGTGACTGAAAGGATTATTCTAGGACTAAATAACTTAGTGAAGAATATAAATTTTCTACATTAAATACTTATTTTCCCATAACATATGGATTTATATTCTTTGAAATAAATAAATTGTATTTGAAAATTTCAAAACCTATAAATCTATTGTTGAAAGTAAATATTGAATATAAATTAAGTTATGTGAATAGATAATGGGATATTAAAATTTTCAAATGAATTTATCCAATTTTGAGAGTCTAATAGAATTGTTAGATAACATATTGTTATAAATACTCCCCTACCTAATGGGTTGGTCTAGTGCATAAATCCCATTATATTGGATTGATTCAGAACTTTCCTGTATACTCAAGTCTACTAAAATACATCAGGATTGAGGTAGTTATTTATTCAGTCAATTTAATCTATAGATGTCCTTTAACTACTAATTAGTTTAAATAAATAAAAGAATTTTTGAACAGTAAACCTATTCATATATCCACTAGAGAGTTTTTTTGTTGTAGAGCATATACATGCATTAAAACAAACATATTAAAACCAAGATCTATCAAAGGATTATTTTTGGGTTATCCTAAAGGGTTTAAATGAAATATATTGGGTGTTAATGAACCCAATTATCAAAATGTGTAGTAATATATGATATAGTTTTCCATGATTATATTTATCCAAAATCAATTTTTCTCACTAATGAAAATAATCATTAACCATAAAAATAATGTGTTGAGACTAATTAACCAGCCCAATTTGAAGCTCCCATCATTCCATCTCCACCTAAACCTCAAACTATTACAACTTTGAGTTCATATTTTTTTAGAGTCAAATAGTAAGACTTATTATTAATCTACGGGATCTCAAATTTATATAAATAGATCTATGTGAATTCTTATACCTATTTTTTTCTTGGGGAAATATGAAAAGGACTCTTTTTCCATCCAAATATTCAAAAAAACATTTTTATAAGGTTCATAAAACCTATAGAAATGAATCAATGAGTGATATTCCAATCATTAAATCTTTTCCATAGGTGATGATATGATCTACCTAAAAATTAATAACATGTTATCTATTTTTAAAAAACCAACAAATAATAAAGTAACTAGTTTTAATTTGAAATTCAAAGGGAAAGAGGATAATAATAAATAAATGAATATTAAATTAAAGGATATATTATTATCTAATATATTCCTATAATTAATGTGATTTACATTTCTAAAAACTTGTCCACTATTATTAAACACTAATCAATCTAATTTCTTTATTGTTTTTCTACATACCATGACTTTCCTATTGATCAACAAAATCGTAAATATACTTTTCATTGTGATTTTTTAATGACGGATTTTATATAAAACATCATAATATTTACATTATTGTATTTAAGATTATCTAGGTATGTATTTTAAGTAAATCATTATATAGTTTAAAACAAGTATTTATATCGTAGTATAGATAATTTAATTCATTTAGAGTTGATAATCATTTTATAAGGGGTAATCATGAATCATATTTGAGTTTCAAATATATAATAAATTCTCTGATTTATATATTATTTAATGAATACTATATGTTTTTCATTTTTAAATATATGGAACTTGTTTTTTATGCTATAACAACTCAAGAATTATATAGAAAGGAAATATATTTGTAGTTCTAGAAAAAAAAATTGAAACACATTTTGAGATATACATCAGAAATTGCGATACATGTATCTGGATGATTAAATTTCAAATGTATAAAAGAATTATCCTATATTAACCCCTGAGGAAAATAATGTTTTTTTACAACATTTTTCACTTTATCTATCTCAATAACCAATTTCAAATTATGATGTTTAATATAATTCTAAATTCCATTCGGTAAGAATAATTACTAGTATTAGGCTTTCTATAATTCTCAATAAACATGGTGTGGCCTTTATTGATTGCATACTTGGTATATTTGTGGATAATTTTGGAGATTAACGTAGTAATGCCTTTAAATGGATCCATAGATAAATTTATATTATAACATTACTATCTTTATTTTGTGTATCAATAAAAATTCTTAAAATCTAGTCTCTGGATTTGTTAACTTAGACTATTCATAAAATATAAATTCACAAAAGTACATTATATGTTATTTCATTACTGTATATTGATTAAAAGTTCCATAGAAGTGAAATATAGATCTGATTCTATATATCTCAACCACTGATGCTAAGTATATTTCTCTTATAGAGGATATTATAGAGAAAGTCTATAATAGTCATTTAATTTTTAAACTCTCCAAAATTATATCACTTATAACTATATATTTTTATATCTGTTATATAATACATTTTTCAACAAAAAATTATTTCCTATACAAAAAAAATAAATTTATAGGCATCAGGCTTCATGTTATTTGATAAATTGTTGAATTGGGAATGGTTTGTTTTAATAATATAAACACATATAGAAATCGGAAAGATAATTTAATTAAGGATTTAAAATATTTTGAATTCAATAATTATTTATATATATTTAATTTTTTCCATTTCTATATTTATAAGTTGATGAAAATAAATGAATTTATAAAAAATATTGGGGACATGTAAATTTTTTTTCCATATTATATTGTCTATTAATCTTACTATTTTCATGAATTGATTTTTTATTCTCATTAAAAATAATAAAATTTACTTTGAAAAAATTAGTATATATTTTATATTTTAATTTTTTTTGTTATTTTCTATTTTAGGTATTCTACTTAGGATTTTGGTCAGTGCTATCATGTCCTTCCTCATCTGGCTATTCATGTTGTTCCTATAATGATTTCTTGATCCTCTTTTATTGGTGGGGCTTTCATGAGCCATTAATTATCTTTTCCCTTGGCATGATCGTGGTTGTTGGTGTATGATTCATGTAATTTTTTAGTAGTTACTTTCCTTCAACATGGATCTCACTAATTTACCCATGTTATTTAGTTTCTTTCTCATCTTTTATGTCGGTCAGAGGATTTTATTACCCCTTATAGGAAATCATTTCTTACATTTGTTTTGATCCATGTCCCCTGATCTATCTCTCATTAATTTAATTGAAATCCTTGCTAATTCATATGAGATATACACTATGGGAGACCTAAGAATATTTCTTGATTTATCCCGATCATATTTTTATGTGCTTCTCTCAATACAGTTCTGATGTCATCCCAACCTCTTAAAGAACTTGGGAGTTCTTGATCCGGTATTTTTTATGAGACCTTGTTTAAGGGAGTTTTTATGTATGTTTCTGGATCAATAAGAACCCTAATTTACCTAAAAATATTTTTTAAAGTACAATAAGATAGTGGTAGAATTTATGACATTATAAATTTTATTTTATATACATTATTTTCATCAATTTTATCTTTCAAGTGTGCATTTCTTAATAATTTTTCTCTTTATTAATTTTATTTATTCAAATTGTTTACTATTAATAATATTCATTCATCTATGTTGTATTCCTTCGTGTGCGATGAACCAAAAAGGTGTGAAGAACATTATATCTATTAATTATTTACTACTTTTAGTATTTTTTCCTTCAATATGGTATTCTTTTTTCATTTCTTATTCATGTCACATTTTGATTCTCTATAATCTTGTTAATTTTTAAATCTAGTATTTTTAATCACACAATTTCCCTTTTATTCATATACCTACTATAATCCAATTTTATATTCAGTTTCCTTTAGCCTTTATTGGGTATGTCGCACTCAACATGGCCACAAATAGGGAAGAACAAAAGAATATAAATAAAAATATTTTAGAGAAAACAAAACCATACCATTGAAAAAAATGAAATCTTATTATTTTTTAGATTCACCCAATGTCAATAAACAACATGACTTATATATTAAATAATATAAATTATACTTTATACAAAATACACATCTATTGATAAATATAAATTGATAGGGAAAAAGGAAACAGTGTGTAGAAAATTATAGGAAGGAAAAATCAGTGATTAAATATCTCAAATCCTTGATGATAATAAAGAATCCAATATCAAAGCAGACATATGAAAATTACTCTTAATTTCAACACTGGGTTGTTCGATGAATCATTTCTATAATTATAGAAAGGGGATCCATAGAGTAAAAAAGTAAGTCGCTACTAGGTTTTCTACTAATTTTGGAAGCGTAAATCCATAGTTTCGATGAAGAATAATTTAGAAATTAATACTGAGTAGAATGTGGTTGAAAGGGGAAGAATCATTTTATCAAATTTGTAAGAAAAAAAAGACAATATTGTCACTGTAGAGAGAATTTTTTTGGAAAAACATTTAAAAGGTATTACTCTACAGGTGGTGTGCTGATTATGGAAAAAAATCATTTAAAATTTTATTGGTAATATATATTTAAATAAATTTTTTATTTATTTGTTTAAAAAATATAATAAATATGTAAAAAATAATTATATAAAGATATATTCTTTGAAAATTTAATGTAAATTCCGGTTTAATGATGTATTATTCAATAAAACACAACTAAAACATTTATTTTTATCTCAATTTTATAATTTTATTTTTTTATCAAGTGTGTACATATTTTTAGAAAATAAATTTCATATTATGAAATAGATATTCATGAGTCTCTTCAGTCTCCATTTTCTTCAATTACCAGCCATTATTTATGTGTGTTATCTATATATATCGTTCCTATTAATTTTTAATAAATTACACCATTATTAATTTTTTGAAATGTTTCTTAAAAAATCATGGTGTGAATTATCTCTATAATTAGTATATAAACCAATCAATTAGTAATAATAAATATAGTAAGATAGTTATAAGTTAATGATACAACAAAGAACATACCAATGAGAATGATCCATTTCATTTCTATATTCATTAACGAATAAGGTAATTAATTTTTTTGAAATATTAATAATATTTGTGAGGATTATGTGTTTTCCAATTTAGATTAAAGAGAATGTGTATAAAATAATGATACTAAAATTTTATGTAGAAATATTGTATCAATGATATAGTTTACTTAACAAAAACAATATTAGAATAAAAAATTATTTTATATAAAATGTATTTTATGTCAAGTATATGTGATGTTGAGTATAATTTCAAATAGGTATATTAGTTATATTAACTGTTAAATTATAAAAAATGTAATTGTACTAATGAGACATGCATTGTATTAAATTAAGCTATAAACTAAATTATTTAATATATTCAAATGACATAAAATAAATAAAACATTAGAAGTGATAATTGTACATGCAACATGTAAACATATAGTAACACCCAAAAAATTTGAAAGAAGAATATGATTTTGATATCGTATAAGGCATGAAATAACAAACATAAATTCAGTATGAAATATAACAATTTATATATGAATATTATATTGTTGTCACAAAATTGGTGGTTATTAATTGGAAAAACTACATTATGATATATATATATATATACATCCTAATAATTACAAATGTGTTTATTAAAACATTTTAAATTAGCATTTAACATTTCAATTAAATTTATATAAAGATTCAAAAATATGATTCCTTCATAAATGTATTTGATAACTTTTTGTAAGAAAATAATGCTATAAATTTTTTAATCTAGTAGAAAATATATATTATAAAATTATGTTCATTTTTTACACTATATCTATAAATTATATTACATTAAATGTTTAATAATGTTATGAAAATATTAGTTTTTTATGAATATAAAAAATATAATTATTCTTATTTAAAATGGTATTTTTGTTTTAGGCATTTATAATGTTCCATTTTATTTTAAAATGGATTCAATATAAAATTAGCTCTACTCTATTTTTAATAATCCAATTAATTTCATTATAATAATTTTTTTATTTTGCTATAAAAAAATATTTTATACTTATAAGGCATTTTTCTAAAGAAAAAAAATGTTTTTTGTTATATTTTATGGGTTTGTATTAAATTAATCAATAAAGAGAATAAAATTGAATCTTGAAAAAAAATATTCCATAGTATGAATCAAGAGGTCAAAATTTCCAAAAGGGATCCCTTTATTATTTTTTTATTATAAATATAAACCTTGGAAAATACTTTTCACCCTGGTAATGGTAAAAACAAGTAAAATTAGGTTAAAATTATAGAATAAGGCTTTATCTTTTTCTATGAAACATTCCTTTATCATTTTTTATGAATTAATTTTATCCATTTCCATATACTTATTTGATATATTTAAACTTATTAAAATATTTCATTTATTATAAACTTTATATTAATTCAAGTAAAAGATAAGGTCAAAAAATATACACTTTTGATTTTATTATATTTAATATTTTAAAATAAGGGGAAAATGAGGTTATGTTTGGTAATAAATTAATATTTTAAATATAAATTATTTTTATGTTTCAAATTTAATTATTTTTAGTTTTTTATGGATTGCATAATTTCCCTAAATGCTTGTGCAACATCAACACAGTATTTATTTAGTTATTTGAAAAATAAAGATTATTTGATATTAAAAATATTAATATAATTAAATTTGTTTGAATTTATTCTTCCATGATTTCTATTTAAATATATAACATATTATATATTTTTTAAATCTTTTTATTTTAAAACTATTGTTTTCATGTTGTGTTTAAAATCAAATAAAATTAATGGCGTCAAAACAAAATTATAGATATTTTATAAGAAAAAAGTATTTTATTAATTTAATTAAAAATTAGAAAAATGTTTAAAAAGAAACATAGTATGATTAAAGGCCTAAAATATCACCCCTTTTAAATTTTCCATCCAATTGATACTATATAATTGAAATTATAACCATTTCAAATTGAAAAAATTGTTACCTCAGTTACGGCTAAAATATATTAACTAAGGGGTTAAACAAAAATGATAAAATTTAAAACACAACCTTAACATGAAATTTTTTTATTTATTGATGGGGTTTCAACCAAATATTACCTTATATTTGAATCTCTTTCCATTTGGAATCAATTTTCAAGATAATTACATTTTATATTTTAATATTTTAAAAATATCCAAGAGTGCCATTATCCTCACTTATAAAAGGGTATCTGACCGTTCTCTTATTTTCACCAAATTGTGTAATATATTATAACCAAACCATACCTAATTATCATATAAAAATTCAAATAAATTAATTATATTTCATTTCAATCTTAAAATACCATGCCAAGTATCCTTAATGATATATCTGAAGGAGGCCTACCAAAGCTGAGGTAATCGTCTTAACCGACCTCATTGAATTTATTTATTCTTCTATATCCTATAAATGTATGATATTCGTCATAAAATAATTATTTTTTATCCTAAATATAATTAATTGTTGTTATTATTAGGAATCCAATTTTATACACTATCTTTTCCATCAAATGGGAATTGAAAGTATCACTTATTTGCACGAACAGCTTACCATCTCTATGTAGTAATACAATTCATTTTCTATCACCATACTTCAGGAATGGTTATTATTATGGGTTAAATTATTATATATTACATTTTTCACATAATTATAATTCTATAATTGTAAAATCATATTCACCCACTTACCTTCCAATCTGTTGGAAAATGAAAACATTGCATGTGTGTACGTGTAGAAAACCACGTCCATAAAGCGATGTGATTTTTTTGTTTCTAATTTACATGGATTATAATAAGGATATATATAACAAATATATATATTAATTATATGATATAGTTATTATTTTTTGAGGTTTTATTATTATTTACCTATATTTTATTTCATCCATCAAAAAGTGAAAACACTGTTCATGCATAAATATGACATACCATATCCGTGAACGATTTAATTGATTTTTTTATATCTAAAATTTATTAATGACTATATATATATATATGATATAATATTATTAAATCATGAATAACATTATGTATATTATGTAACCATGATAAAATTAGAAATACCAGAACAACCAAACTGAAATTCTCTTGAAAAATAAAATAGTTAACACCTGGAAACGATGATTCTAATAAAACATTATTAGTAAATGGGTTTTGAAAAATTATAAGTGAATCATATATTATATAATAAGTATGTAAAATATTATTTTATATGATTATACTAAATTTAAATTTATAATATCGGATCTTAATGCAACTTCAAATAAAGTCGGACATGATGTTAGGAAATTTCATCTCACTTTCATTTCTGTGAGACACATGTCGTATTCAACAATTGAAACTTATATGTGGTGTACATACAAAACTTGTATGTATTTTATGATAATTTTTAGGAAATTAATGGGGAATAAATATTCATATATGGTTAATTATTTCATGGGTAGTATGACTCAAAAGTTATCAAATTGGTAAGGGATTTATGTTATATTATTATTTTATATTGTGCTTGTTTATGATCAAGTTTTCAATGATTAAAGTTCACAATAAAAATAAAAATAAAATCACTAAATTACTTTTCCTATGGATATTTCTTGAGAATACATTTTTTCCTTTAATTTTCCACATTTTAAGTACCCAAGAAACAAAAAAAAATATTTTTAAGTAATATCGACATTATGTCTCCCTTAAAATGAAACTCTTGTTTCTTAAATGTCCATGTTTTTAAAAAAATATTTTTAATATTATATTTTACTATTAAAAAATGGTTGTTTAAATTTATTTTTACACATGTTAAATATTTCAAAAAACTACAATGAGTGTTTTTATCATTTTCCAAATGAGTTATTTTTACTTTTTATGAATATTTGGAAAAGAATCTATGTTTTAACCTATACTGCATGAATATAATTTCTCAATGTCATGACCAATCATTGATTTTAAGCATCATTTACATGTTTCCAAGGTTATTTTCATTGAAAATTTTTTCCTTATTTTTTTAAAAAATTTATTTTAAATGATTATTTTCTAAATGAAAATTATATTTTCCAAAAGAACTATTCCAAAATTCTTTAAATGAATTTTAATCTATGATGAAATAATTTTATTTTAATTATTCTTTAATAGATATATGATCTAATTATACCATCCTTGTTCCTTATCTAGATTTTTTATTCTTATTATTATGAAATTATAATGAAACCCTTTCCTTTCCATGCGAAATAATATATTATGAATTCTTCATGATCATTTTGCATATATATGAATTCATTATAATTATATATGATTATATCTTCCACTATAACATTATAATGAAATGGGAAAATATGGATAAATAATGATATAAATATTTTTTTTTGATCTTAATTTCATATTCAAAATTTTATTTGTGTACCTAGTTTCCATATCTATAATATTTTCAATGATTAGCCCTATTTCTTGTTATACATATGTACAATGTTATTAGATTATGTTTTTCCACATTCCAATGTCCATGTTTCTATCTCGTAGCCCAAGTTTATTGATACATTTATTTTTTAAATCTTATAAACTTCCAAGATTTACTCTATGACTATTGATTATGATCTGAGATATGTAGGATATTTTTTTTAAAGTTAATCTCATGTTCTTTTACCCTTATTATCATTTTATGAAAATGTGATTTGTAATATCTCCCTTGTTTACCCTTATTGAGTATCTGATCTATCTCATTCATATGTCACTTTTCATAGGTTATGAAGGATGGTTTTTAGCAGGGTATGTATAATAAGAGTACAATGTAAAAATATATTTGTGGGGTATTTTCAATAAATTTAAAAAATAAGATAATTGTGTATTTAGTCTCCAAATATGATAAATAAATATAGTTCTAGAATAGATCCTAATGTTATATGCTGAGTATTCCTCTAAAATGATGTCATATTTATGTATTAAAACTATGGGTTACTATAGTTGGTGTTATAGCAGGGTTTAGTTAATCACTGAAGATTATTATTATATAACTTCTCTAAAGATCATGGGGATAATTTTCCGTATAAGATAACATCTGGATGTTTTGTTAAGGAATATATTATGTGGTTTTCCTAGAAACTAATAATTTTATGGAAATAATAAGTGGATGTGGATTTTTAATAGATTAGTCTTGGGGTAATTACAATGAAAAGAGTTTTATTGGTTATATCTCATCCACCATTCAAGAGCATTATGAGTGTTTCCTTACTGTATACAATGTTAGATACTATTTTGGATATATACTTGGGTTAAGTCACAATTTCATTATGAACCATTATATATGATTTGAATAGATGATAAATTAGGATGGAATGTGTTACTCGTAAAGTGGCTTAAATTTCAAAGGGGGTATCATGATTTAGACAACCAATGATTTTTTTAATGATTATATGACTTCTCACTATAATGATTATTATTACCATTGTATTTCTAGTTTTATTGAATGGTTTGATCCTAAACTAATTAGGTCAATAAAAAATTTTATGGACAATCAAATGACCATCCTCAAGAGAAACCAAATAATTTAGGAATTGGGACACGATATTTTGTAATTATTCTCACTCAACTCCACTAGGATATGAGTCGTAACATGGATCTTCTTGAACGTATGAATGCACCAAAGAGGTATGAACATGCCCTAGAATTTAATGAGAAAATTTCATTCCTTAATATATGAGTCTTATTATCCATCGGTTGTTGATAAATAGATTTATGTGATGGAAAATATTTTCTTTCATTGTTAATTGTTCAGAATATAAAAAACATATCCTATATTTTTATCATGTAGAAGGATAATATTATCAATTGTGGAATATTAGTAAGAATATTAGGAAATAATATGAACTTTACTCCTTGGAATGGAATGTTAATAAGAGGATATTTCTTAATAATTACTTCCCTAATATTCTAATTAAAAATAAAAAAGGAATTCACTAACATTAATAAAAATGATGATGAATTCATTGGTACCTATGTGTAAAATATTACATGACATTCAAGGTATGCCTCTGGTTTAATGATCAACCATAAAAAACATTAATCGGTTATTTAGTATTTTAAACCATGTATTTGAAATATATTATACATAACCTATATTAGAATATATGAATAGATTATTTGATGTGAACTCAAGGTTGAAATAGAAACTAGAAACACTAATTATTATGTTGATAAGATAAGGAACATATAGTTTCATGGATCCTCTTGTTGTATTTCAAATGGAGGGAAGAAAAGGTTCATCCTTATCAATTCAAAAAATGTTTGAATGTGTACATAGGTGAATTCCAAAAATCCACAAGAAGAGGATTAAAGTATGGTAATGATGTTCATTGAGTAAATGTGTATCAAAGTTATGTAATGAGGTTATTCAATGGAATGAATTTAAATATATAGCTCAATGAAATTCACCACTCAAACTTAAATTTTATAGATGTAAGTATTTTGGGAATTATGTGAATCAATTCCCAAATCCAAGGACTAATGAGGATGATAGACTAAAAAAACCTATAATTTATAAATACAAACGGAAGTATTATTCAATCACAACACCAAAAATGGATTCAAACAATACATTACCTTCCTTTGAGTACTTCTTGAATCTAGTATTTACTCTCACTTTTTTCGTGTTTTTTTTTTGTCCCTGTAGGGATGGGTATAGTTTGTTGGGTAAAATAACCAAAAATTCATGAATGTATGTTTGTTTGATTTAAAATAGTCAGGGTATAAATGTGTTAAAGGATTCATAGGGTGTTATGGTGCTTCTGCGAGTTTCCAACAAGGTTATGTATTTAGTACTTCCTGTAGGAAATATTTATATCATAAATTTATATATTACCTTGTACGTTTATCACTATAAACAAGATATGAAAATGATTTGATCTATAAAACCGTGTATGCCATAATATTTATTTACACCATTAAACCCATTATTATGATGTAAAATCATCACTTGTGATAATTGAATCCAACGTGAAGTGTTTTGTGGCATAAATTATTTATGGAAATTTTATTATGCAAGACTGATATTTATTCCTTAAATCAATCATTCCCATTTTGGTTTATTCTATGCTCATGTAACTCCCTTCAGTTTTCATGGTGAATCCTTCTCCCTCGATCCTTAGCATCCCCCAAAGAATTTTTTCATCATTATCACTCCTTCGTACTTTTCAAAAAGTGTTTCATCGTCAGTGTGGTGGGTTCTCTTCCTTCAAGTATGTGTGATCAACTTTTCCACTCTTTTTCATTCTGATCTCAGTTTGCAAGTGGTTTCTATGATGCCATTTTTCTATGGATTAATAACTATGATGTGATCTATATCAATAATTTATTGTTTTCCCTCTTTCCATGTCATCCTAAACCCGATATTCTTTTTTCCAATCTTTGTTGTTAAAGGAGATAATGTTTACTTTATTCTTGAGGTAGGTGAGCCTATACAAGTTGTTCTAATTCTTGAATTTCCTTATGTTCTTATTAATTAATTTTGGTTTTTCATTTAAATTGATTTATTTTACCTTGGAACGGAATTTTTATAAAATCTTAACTTAATTTAATGGTTTTTCTTTAAACATGTTTTTGCACACAATAAGTATTTGATTAAATAATTTAAATGGGGGTTTTGGTTTTGAAATGGATTTTGAAAAAATTATAACAATGGGTGACCACAGGTGTGTCAGGAATATGATTCTCAATGTTCATGTGTGTAATTCCACATGCGGTTTTAAATCACTCAAATGTGTATAAATATAGTAGGTTCTATATTTGTTTTAGCTACCATAGATCTGGATTGGTTATTTTCTTTCATTTATAGCACATATAACTATAGGTTAGATCCTAAATGGTGTGATATTTCATTTATGATTTGTTTATCAGATGATGGTTTATTCCATGATTATGTTTTAAAATTCTTATATTATGGTTTATCCATGTTTTTTACATTTTTTATTGACATATTCATGGATATGGTAATTTGGTTTGTTTTATAATATTAGATGGAATTTTTTTAGAAAACAAATGTTCTACATTTTTGTGAATTCTTTATAAACTGGATTTGTTTAAAAGATAGAACTGTTGAATTCTTTATATTAGAATATATATATATTATTCAGTGGTATCATATTGGGATTTGTTATCACACCCTATTTTTTCCTTTGGGTAGCTGTAGATGTTGTTTTATAAGACTCGATATTTGGAAAAGGAATTGTGTATAATGTCATTTTCTCTTGTTATCTCCATCTTCATAGTAAGATAGTTTGTTATTGATGGATGGACACATAGGTTTTTTTTAGACTATTCATGTTTTATCTTTTTATTTTGGACTATTGGATTAATATTATATGTCTCATAGATATGTTATCTTGCTTCCATATTGTACCCTACTAGTTTTCCTTGTTCAATTCTACTTCAATTCATGTTTCCTTTACATTGTTTTTACTTTACCTTGTGGAAAGACATCTTGGGTGACATGTCTTATTGCCTTGGGTTGGTTCATTACAATTTGGTTTTATAGACATTTCCCATAAAGAAGTACTTTGACACTATATTTTTTTAGTGTCTTGGTATATTGGACTTAACACTATTAGAATTTTCATAAGAAGTACACAAAAGGGTCCTTGTGAACTCACTTTCGTGACTGAATTTTAGTTACCATTAGTGGTTATGAATTTTTTCCAAGCTCATGACATGGATTTCAGGGGTTGTTTGAATGATGTATCGATGGAGTTTATTTAAATGTACATATTCCTTTTTGTTGTTCAAAAAATCCATAAGTTATTTTAATCAGTTTTTCTTTTTTAATCATAGAAATAGATACCTAAACTTGGTCCTATGATTTTGGAATGTTCTAATGATTAACTGATTTTTGTATTGTGATTATTAGATAATTACTCCTTAGAGATATCTTCTACATCTAAGTGAGTATTCTATGAGATAGTTTTTTAGGTAGATCCTCTTATGGATCCTTCTTTGGTAGAAGCTACAATCTACACTATTAAAAATCCTAGTCAATAAGGTATATCAAATCTAGGATGAGTAGTGGATCATGGATTATAATTTTCTAATAATCATCCACTTGTATTATATGGTGAAAATTACTCTAGGAATTTTAATAATGTATTGAGTGGATTGAGATGATCTTCATCTTTATAAAGAATCTAGAAGACTCTACTGTTTATTTTATAGTGCACATGCTTGAGGGATCGGTAAGGAGATGGTGGGACTCTATTGTGCATAAAAAGTCTCATGATGATCCCACTAGAGTATATTTATAAAAAAGATTCAATGATTAGGTTTATCCTAATACATTACCAGGGTCAAGTACTTGGTAGTTTCTGACCTTATAGAAATGGGAGTAAATCGTTCTGGACTATTCAACCCTTTTTGAGTTGGTTCATTTCACACCGGATCGATTCACCACTGATTAACTTGAGGATCAATGTTTTGAGTTGGTGTTACAGATTGATATTTGGTCAATATTGAGTATCATGTACCTTCTCTTTTGAGGTAGTTTATAAGGAGGCATTGGAAAATTCTATCAAAGCAGGAAAAAATGATTTGGGAAGATCTTTATTTGGTAGCTTCATTGTTCAAGGTGTATCTTCTAACCAGAAAATTAAGTTCAATTGTGTTTCCCCTTAATTTCCATTTATTATTTTTAAATACTATATGGATTAATTTCCTAACCATGAATAGTGACGACATTGGATTCTGAGGCCCAGTGTGCCCATAATAAATGTTTGAATAAAATTTAAATATTAAAAAGCATGTGCACACAATTTTCCTGAAAAAAGTTTAATAACATATAAATGGTTCCACAAATCCAAAATATGATGGAAATGTTTCATTCAGATACGTGTATTTACCCTAGGTGTGACTTAACATTGGTTGGCATGGGTCGACACTGAAAAGTAGTTTCAGGCATTTTTAATGATTAAAATAAATTAAAATTTTAATTTATTTTAACTATTTTTTCTATTCATTAAAACATCTTTTTTTTCTAAATGAACCTTTAGGAATAGATCCATTGTTAGGATCATAACCCAAGAAATTCCCACGAGTCCCTAGAGAGAACCCTAATGAAACCTCTCAAGTGAACTATAATGGAATCATATATTGACGATTAATGAATTCCATTATTGATGGATCATGTCAATGACAGAGAAACAGTGACTTATCTTCATTAGAGAGAAATCCAAATTAAAGGTAGGATGTTTTATTTTAGATTTCATTCATTGTTCTAAGATTCAACGATGAATGCATACCAACCAATGAACCGTTTGATCCGTAGTTTGATCATTATTACGGTATGGGTTTTAATTACAATATTTATTGGGGTTTGATTATTTTAGAATTGTTTTGATTATTGATCATTCATAGGGAAATAAGATGATGCCAAAATGTAAAACAGTTAAGGTTTATTCCACATATTTGTTCTATGTTCTTTTCTCACCCCCCCCCCTCCATTTTCTATGCATTTTTCTTTCACCATCATGGTTAAAAATGAACAATCATTGGTCCTTTTTTCTTTGTGAAATGACTTTGAGTTGATAACATGACCATGGAACAAACGAATGGAGGTGTACTAATGATGATGATGGAATAATTACAATGAATTAGAAGAAACCATTCTTCGATCAATTTGTTTCAGAATTGATTTAAACATTTTTCTGAGCCAATATGAAGGCACAAATTACTTTTATTTGGTGTTAGGGTGATGAAACAAACTAGTATCTAGAGTTTCAAGGTGATAGTATCACCAAAAAAAGATATGAATCATCGTCCAAGGAACAAGGATGATGAATGTGGGACTCTGTAAAATCCTGATAATCATGGTTTGTAACCTGGGGTTATATGGCATGTGTCTCTCACTAACTGGTGGCTTGGGATTCGAGATATAGTTAAATGTCACATGGAATGTGCACCTATCACACAGTGTGCATTCCCTAATTTAAGGCTCAGCATGTATCTTGGGAGATACATAGACATAGGATGGAGTACATGATTTTCCTGCACAATTCGTACCCCCACACATGACTTCGTCGGGACCAAGTACACATACTACCTTGTGTACTGGTATATGGGAAGAGATATACTGGTTGACAATGTGTACTAGAACATAGATATAGTACATGGCTATGACCAAGATGGAAGGACATGTCTTGTGAGTTATTCTACCCATCGTGTACCCATCTTTTACAAAAACACAGTTGGGATGACATGGGCCACTGTACATGGGAAGTACCCAAGGTCAAGGAAAAAGGTGTGTGACCCTACTAGAGCCTTGTAAACCTTTTAACATGGATTTAATATCTTGTACACCATATATTAGGAAAAATTCATTAGGTTTCATTCCATTTATCGCATCCCTAATGGTTTTTGTGTATCATTTCCAACTCATCAGAGTATGATCCCTTCATGCGGAATTCCTAGATATAATCACTATAATCCCCCGAGAGGCCTGTTACAGATTCATGTATTCATATTTGTTCCCTAGGTTGAGTACTTGGTATTAACATGACAAATCCTACCAGACGACGATCCTCTATATAGAGGGTTATTTCAGTTAGTTTTTAGTATCTCCTCAGGGCCCTAGATGTGATTCTCATATTTTGTATCGTATCTACATCTTCAGATCTATCAGTGTATCTCTACATTTCATGGTGCCTAACAATGAACAGTACATCTTGGAAGGATATCATCAGTTCTATCACACCCAGGAGTGCGTTCTCCCGGATGAGTGCCATGTGGAATCTTCGAAATGAATCCTTATTTTCGGTATACATTGGTTGTGACTTAACTCTAGACTGTGTGACTTGGATTGATTATATCTGCATATTCTCAAAATATGTTTTGTATAAAAATGCTTTGTATAGTAGGATGTATCATTCCTTTATGTATTATTATGTGATTTTGGAGTGTCATCCTTAGAATTTTTATACATAAACATTCAAGAGATCGGCCTGAATGTGTCAGGTCTTGGGTAGAAGAGAAACCTTTTGATGAAGTCCAACAACAACTATGAACGGGTAGATCTTTTTGAGATCAGACAGTTGAGGTGATCCTATGGCTACAGATAGAAGTCCCAATTCCATTTTCTTATAGGTTGGAATTTATTGTCTATAGACTCTTTCTTTATGGTGGGATATTATACTAACCAATTTTACTTTAATTCAATTTACATTCCTTTCATAATTTATTTGGGATATAGTGGTATGCAATGCATTTGGTTCTTAGCAGGTTTTACATTACAATATTTTGTCGGATTAGATATGTGTGCATCTATATAGGTAAATAAGTAATTCTTCCCATGTTAGTGATATACCAACTTCGTGCTAGTCATGAGCCCCTGGTATATTAGAGGTGGGATTGGGTAATCACGGCATGGGCCCCACTAAGATGGGTCATTAAAATGTGCTATCAATGGTGGTCAATTTTACTTTTGGACCATAAGTCTTTGAGATTTATTTATGTAAATAGTGTAAATGATTACAAGTTTATCATTCTGGCTAGGGGTTCCAGTGTTAGAATGGGAAGCTAACGTATCCATATACTAGAACTCTAATAACCTGCATTTTGAATTGGTACATGAGAACTCTAGTTTAAGGGAAAATAATGGTACATGCGTCATATAGGAATGGGTTGTGGTTCCATGTCATTCTTGAGTCGCCTCTCCAAATATACTCATTGACCTTGGTACTTCTTGTTTTCTTATATGATTCCCCCAAGATTCATGTCATCTATGATTCGATATAACAATCACGTGGATGACCCCCTCAGTGATGAGGCATCAATATAGGGACTAGTTCCCCAAACATCACTTCCAGGGGGGTCCATCAGCCATATTTCCACCTACAGAGAATCATGTGGTACCCACTGTACCAGTAGATGAGGAGCGCAGGATGAAAATTATTCTCAAGTTTCGGAAATAGAGATCCCTTAGGTTCCAAGCTGAGACCGGACCCCAAGAGGCTGAGGATGGGATTGAGTTGGAGACCGAAGTTTTCTGCATAGTCTGAACACAAGCAGATCAGAAGGTGGTCTACACGAAGAGAATTATCCCCATATTAGTAAGGAAATGATTGATTATGGATATCTAGACTCATGATGAGGCAACTATTTCATGTATAAAGTGCAATCATCCCTTTAGATAAGATTTCTGATCAATTACACTAATATATGTGCTTATACAAGAGCTAATTTAGCTATAGTAGGGTTTTACAACAATGGATACTTTTTCATCAAGGATCACCAACCTTTATAGGTACTCAATGAATATGGTTAGAGATCATTACATTAGGGCTCGGACCTTTGAGTGGGTTTTTTATAGATACATGTTAGATAACCATATCCCTCTATGTATTACGGCTTATGTTGTGGTTGAAATATTATTGGATGAGCAGATACAGCGAGTGATAGTTATCTTAGGATGAGTAGGAGTAGAGACCTCTGCAATAGAGAGCTGATGTTAGTCCTAGGGACTTAGATGTTGGAGACATTTTTGGAGGAGGAAACCGGACAGAGGATCTATAATTTAGGGCTCACTAGGTGAGTCCAATCAATGTTGGGTGAGGCGGTGTTATTCATGTGAAGGCAGAGGACAACTCACTCGATATTTTCCAAAATTTTGGGTTGCTGATATGGGGATAGTGGATGGAACACCGAGGTAGAGATAGTAATAGTGGAAGAATGATCTACAGGGTTCAGGATGTGGCAGATAAGCGGGGAGTATAGCAGGAGGTGGTAAACTATTTGACATGTTAATACCACCACCCCCAGGTGATTGAAGCTAAGCTCAGGGATCTTGAGGATAGGGGTGTTGGAAACTACATGTGGTCGAGGCATATGACACAGGGGCTCCAGGAATGATTTAAGGTAAGATATGTGTATTTTATACTTTAGATGTAGTACTAATAAACAAAAGTTCTAGCCATTAGTTTCCTACCACATATCTTGTTCGATACCTAGATATTCTTATTGAACCGTTGACTCGAACCTTAAGCATGGATACACCTATGGGAGAAGATTCAGTGATCACACATTTGTTCCGACAGAGTGACCGAAACTATAGATGTGAGAGTTTTGATTAAATCCTCTTGGTGGAAGTCTGGAGTCATTATAACATCATTCTTGGTTTGGATTAGTTATCACAAATCCATTCCCAGATTAAATATTTTAGGTGAAGGGTGTGGGTTTTCTGTAGTGATGGAATGAGGTTTTTATTTTTTGGTGAAAAGGAAAACTAGGTAGCATAGGATGGACTCATGCATCGAAGAGTGTAGTTGATTACACATTAGTTGGAAAGTATGAAACTTGGTGTAGCAAATGTTATGAGCTTCCAATTTCCAATAGTAGTGGTGGAGTATAAGGATGTCATTACTAAATATGTTCCAAGAATACCTATCCATCTAGAAATAGACTTCTTCATTGATTTACACCCCAGGACGGCACTAAAATTTGCACCAGCATATCAGATGGAACAAACAAAGCTTCATGATCTAAGGGTGCCATTGGATGACTTTTATAAGATGGGATTCGTGAGACCTAATGTTTCAACCTGGGAAGCCCTACTTTTTCATTCCAAAATGTACACAGGAGCTTGAGGTTGTGTTTGGACTACTGGTGCATGAACCAGGTGACCGTAAATAACACATATCCACTACAAAGAATTGATAACCTATGTGATCCATTGAGATGGTCACGATTTTTGTTGAAGGTTGTCCCTTAATCAGGTTATCACCGGCTGCAAGTATTGGATGAGGATATACCAAAGATGGATTCCAAATGTCGTTATAGTCACTATGAGATCTTGGTGATTCCCTTTGGCATGAAAAACTCCCTAGCAGTGTTCATGGGATTCATGAACAGGATAGTTTAGCCTTACTTGGGCTGGTTTGTGATAGCCTTCATCAATGATATCCTTATGCACTCAACATACAAGGAGGAGAACACAAAACACATAAGGATAGTTTCTGATGTACTCTGAGAGCACTAGATTTATGGAAAACTCTCAAAATTCTAGTTTTGGATTCATGTGGTCCACTTTTTTATATATGTTATCTCAACGGATGGAATGGTCATAGACCTTGCCAAGGATGAGGAAGTGTTGGAATGGGATCCCCTATAAGGCCCCAACCTTAAACATTACTTAATCTTGAGTTATTTCAAGAATACACATTGAGGATCTTTTCAGGTTTATAGTTTTAGAAAATTAGATCATAAATCATGCATTACATTCCACATTTAAACAAAGTGTGTACATAAAATATAGTACTCATTTTTCCCATCAATGAAAACAAATTTTAAATAAAACATGGATTCTTTATTGACACTTCCTTGAAACTATCATCACATCATGTACCTTTCCCTTGACCTATGAAAAACATTTCAAAAACTTGGGATGAGCATAAAGAGCTCAGTAAGGGATATAAAAGTACGAAAAGAAAACATTAGTCCACGTATGAAATCATACTTTACTCATAAAACATAATCATTTTAACATACCTCATCAAATCTTGAATAAATCATATAAATCATAATACATAAAGGTAACTTGAGGCATTCATAACATTCTTATATAGGCAGTAACCCTCATGGTTATGTTTGGAATACCCATAACAGTATATTCCCTAAATCTATTCGAAGAAACCATAACGTTTAACTCCTTCGTAGTACCCAATGCATTAGAGAGCTATATCAGGCTCAGCCGCCCTTAGTTTATCACGAAACCACCCGTCTTCATAAACAATTCCCAAGAACCATAACATAATCATATAACAAAAAACATGCATAAAAGAAACATAACATTTCCACATTTCAATCACAAGATTTCAAAAACACATTAATATAATCAAAACATTATCGAAAACATTTTCAATACCAAAATAAAATAAAATTAAAACATGGTATTTATTTTTCATTTTTTTTAAAAAAAAGTTATGGCTTGTAGAGGAAGACGAAACTCAAATAATGGTCACGGCGGTGGAGAAGTCGATGTCGCCGCATACGTACAACAAAAACATTCCCTTTTGTCGTTTAGTAAAACGCTTCGTATAAAAAAGATTCATTTTGAATAAAAGTAAAATTCAATGGGGTTTATACACCGTATAATAGAATGTTGTGTATAAAACAAAATATGCCTCAATGAAACGAGATTGAGACGAAGTCCCATACCTCATGTCCGACTTGACTTGACCGTTCCTTAATATCCTGAATAATAAACTTGAGTTAATTTCTACTTCCTTAAGAACCTTTTTCATGTTCATTATTCCTTTTATATCACCTATTACCATGTTATGAACACTATTTAATTATTTAAGTTAATAACGGTCATTTTTTCGATCATTGGTACTTGAGTCAAAAATAATCTCCTTATAATTACAAGTTGTTCATGTGGTAAAATAACCATTATATACAAAATTATATTCATGATGTATATATCATATATATCATATATATCACATATATACATTATATAAATGCATTTATGATATTACATAACATTTAGAGGTAAGAAATGAAATGCACCGTTCATGGAGACGGTAAGCCGTACGTACGCATGAACGCTACTTTCATTTCTATTTCATATTTAATGGAATGAAATCATAATGACATAAAGGTATATTATAATTCCAGTATAATATTATATATAATATCATTAACTCCATCCTTTATATGTCCCACATATGGCATTAACGAATCAAATCACTTTGAGGGGTCGTAGTCCGCACTTCCTAACATGAAGTTATCGTGTTTACCTATAATGGAAACCATAAAGGTATGTCATTAATGAAAAATACAGAAGCTTAAGGAAAACATAAACATATTTTATATCATATATAAATATAGTGACATCTTAATGGCTACCTTTGAAGGTGTTATAAGAATATTGAATAATCATCGTTTCATGAGGCAGAAATTCGCCATCCACGAAAACAGTATTCTCTTTAACCATTAGACATAGGTGTGTGTAATTGTAGCTCTAATCCTTATTATAACAACATCATAGTATATTGTAGATACTGTTTTTGTTACAAAAGAAATGAATAAAAATATTTTAGGGGGTTGGAGAAGAAAAATAATACAAAAGAACATTAGAGAAGACTTTACCTTTGAATTGGGTAACACTTCTTGGTTTGAAACAAAATGGTTGCTTGAAGAGCTTTCTGCCTAAGGTATGGCTTCTAAGATGAAGACAGGGATGTGGAGAGATAAAATGATCAGAGTTTGGCCAATCCAAATGGTTGAAAATTGTGGGTAAAGAGGTATAGGTGGGGAACTTTTATAAGAGGAGAGTAGGGGAACTCTTGGAAAGTTATAAAATGTTACTTTATTTTAAAATGAGTTTCATATTTAAAAGGTCCCACATTGATATATTTCTAGAATAAGGTGATAAGGGTTCTAATTATACCAATAAAAGAGGTCTTTGGAATGTTTATGTCTCATATTTTACATTATCTTTTCATTTTATTTAAATCGTTCATTAATGAGGTAATCATTGCATCATCATGATGTCATAAATAATTTAATATATTTAATGTCTAAAAATTATAAAAAAAATACTATGATGTATGAAATCTTTTCATCTATCCAATTACTATTTATAGTCTAAGATATCATTTACACAGACAAAACTAAAAAATATTTACTTGGGTGATATATTCTTTAGTGATATTCTCCTTTCCTTAAAAATAAAATGATAAAGTGTCACTTTCACCCAAAAGTGATTCCATGGGGTCCCAAAGTTTTGAACAAGGCATCCAATGGTCAGGCATGACACAAACAGTAGCATTAGGAGACATGTTGTGGTAATTTTTTATTATTATGATATTTTGTTTTATCCTTAACTACCTGATTACTAATTAATCAAGATAATTAAAGATAATTTCCGTCGTTACTATTCATAATGTCCAAAAACAAAAGAGTCTTAATTACATAATTTGGAGATTCTGATTCTAAATATGGAATCCATTTTACCAAATTCTAAACAAATAAATTTCAATAATTAATTTAAAAATAATTCTTGTTTTCCAAACAAATAGCGGGTTTTTTTGAAACAGTATCTATGAAAAGTTTGGCACTTTGTTTTTCCCAATTCCAAAGTGAAATTAATTCTAATGACCACCATTGGATTAAATGGTAACAATATATTATAATTACACTTTAATATCAATTAAAAATATAATCTAACTATATAATTAAATTATATTAAAAATAAGTTTTGATGTAAAATGCAGTATTTTTTACTATTCATTAAAAAATGAACATTGTCAGAAAAATATCAAAATATTATTCAAAGTAAATTTCAATGTCCCAATCATAAAAAATATGTTTATTTTTACAAATAGAGCTTATAAAATTATCAAAAAATTTATTTAAAAATGGTTTTCCATCAAAAGACAGTAAAACAATCTTTTAAAAATATTAGTGTATTACATGCTTAAGATTGGATTTATTATCGTTTTTAGCCTCTAAAACACTATATAATTCATAAATAAACATAGATAAGAATATCTATTAATCCTAACTTACTTGTTATGTTACATCCTTCGCCCCTTTAGAAAATTGCATCCCCACAATTTTTTTACTTATTGAATAAGTGGGGGTATTTATCCCTCATTGCATTTTCATATTCCCATGTTGCCTCTTCAATCATGTGGTTTTTCCCTGAAACCTTTACTTGATGAACTACCTTATTCCACAACACTTTCTCCTTGTGGTCAAGAATATAGACCGGTTGTTCCTCATAAGATAGATTCTCTTCCAGCTGGACTACCTCTAGACTCAAAACATGAGATGGATCTGGCATGTACTTCCTTAACATTGAAACATGAAAAACATTGTGTACCTGAGACAAACTTGGAGGTAAAGCCACTCGGTAAGCAACCGATCCAAATCTCTCCAGAATTTAATATTGTCCAATGAACCTTAGACTCAGATTTCTTTTCTTACCAAATCACATCACACTTTTCCATGGTGAAACTTTGAGAAAAACATGATTTCCTACCTCAAAAAAGAGATCCTTCCTCCTATTGTCTGCATAACTCTTATACCTGCTCTAAGATATTCTCATGTGTCTCTGTATTAGCTGAACTTTTTCTGCCAACTCTTCAACCAATTCCGGTCCCATAAACTTCCTTTCACCCACTTCATCCTAAAAAGCTGGAGTTCGACACCGCTTCCCATATAATGCCTTAAATGGTTCCATCTGTATACTGGAATGAAAACTATTTTTATAAGAAAACTCAACCAAAGAAAGATTTTGGTCCCAACTTCCCTGATAATCCATCGAACAAGCACGTATCATATCCTCCAAATTCTGAATCGTTCATTCTAACTGCCCATCTATTTGATGATGAAAAGCTGTACTAAAATTTAATTCTTTACCCAATGACTTCTGAAGGCTTTTCCAAAAGTTAGAAGTAAACATGAGATCACAATCAAATACAATGGAGAGGGTAACTCCACGTAACCTGAATATCTATTAAAGATACAAATGAAAAAGTTGATCTAGGGAAAAATTATCGCATATAGCAAGGAAATGAGTAGATTTAGTCAAGCGATCAACAATAACCTAGATTGCATTATTACCTCAAGGTGTCTTCGGCAATCCCACAACGAAGTCCATGGATATATTCCCCCATTTCCACTCTGGCACTGGAAAAGGCTGAAGCATCCCTTTCGGTAACTGCCGCTCTGCTTTAACCTGTTGACAAGTCAAACACTTCATAGTAAAATCAGCAATATCTCTTTTCATTCTATCCCACCAGTAATACTCCCGAAGATCTTTATACATATTTGTACTGTTTGGATGAACTGAAAATGGAGAACTATGAGTATCACATAACAACTCTCTCTTTTACTATGAATCACACGTCATACACAATCTCTTCCAAAATCTAAAAATGCAATCATTATCAATGTTGAATTCAGGAAACTTACCCTTCTGAACCACCTCTACCTTTTTTTGCAACTCATTGTCTTGCTTTTGTGCTTGCTTAATTCTGTCTGATAGAGAATATTTCACTGATAACTGAATCAAAACAGAAGGACATCCTACAGAAATAACTTCTATGCCATAGTTCATCAAATCCTTAACCAAAGGATCATGTTCTAAATGTAACATGGTTAAGGAACATTACTTTTTCAACTCAAAGCATCAGTCTCTTTATCTGCTTTTCCCATATGGTAATGAATTGTACAATCATAATCCTTGATTAATTCTAGCCATCTCCACTGTCTCGTGTTCAATTCATTCTAAGTGAATATATACTTTAAAATTTTTTGATCAGTATATATTTCACACATTACACCATACAAATGATGCCTCCAAATTTTTAAGGTGAAAACAACAGCAGCTAATTCCAAATCATGTGTAGGGTAATTTACTTCATGAGTTTTCAACTGACGTGAAGCGTAACCAATTTCCTGATCATTCTGCAATAGGATACAACCAAGTCTTTTCAATGAAGCATCACTGTAGATAAAAAACTCCCCATTCCAGGAAGGTAGTGCCAAAACTGGAGCATTCACCAATCTTATTTTCAGTTCCTAAAAACAATCATCACATTCTTTTGTCCAGATAAACTTAACACCCTTCCAAGTTAGCTTAGTCATTGGACTAGATAATAGGGAAAAATTTCTAACAAACCTTCAATAGTACCCTGACAAACAAAGAAAACTACAAATATCAGTTACATTTGTGGCTCTTGGCCATTCTTCAACAACCTTTGTTTTTGAAGGACCAACAGTTATTCTATCTTTAGAAACAATATGACCAAGGAAAGAAATCTGTTGCAACCAAAACTCACACTTGCTGAATTTCCCATACAATTTCCTTTCTTTCATGGTTTGGAAAATAACCCTTAAATGTCTTTCATGCTCCTCTTTACTTTTAGAAAACACCAAAATATAATCAATGAGAACAACCACAAACTTATCCAAAAACTCATGGAAAATTCTATTCATAAGGTCCATGAATACAGAAGGTGCATTTGATATCCCAAATAGCATTACTACAAATTCATAATGGCCATATCTTGTACGAAATGAGGTCTTCGGAATATCTTCTTCCTTTACCTTCAACTGATGGTACCCCGATCTCAGGTCAATATTTGAAAAATACTGATCTCCCTGGAGCTGATCAAACAAATAATCGATATGAGGAAAAGGATATTTTTTCATAACATTGACGTTATTCAAGGATCTATAATCAATGCAAAGTCTCATAGAACCATCTTTATTTTTAACAAATAATACAAGAGCACCCCAAGGTGATGTGCTAGGTCAAATAAAACCTTTCTCTAATAAATCTTGCAATTTCTCCATCAACTCTAAAAGTTCAATTTGAGCCATTCGATAAGGGGGTTTGGAAATTGGATTAGCATAAGGAACTAAGTCAACAGTAAATTAAACTTCCTGATCTGTTATTATTCCCGGAAACTCATCAGTAAAAACATCATGATACTCATTTACTACTGGCACATAATTAATCTAAACAGTTCATTTGTTTTCAACAATATGTGCAAGGTAACATTCATTTCCATCTTTTACAAGTTTCTCAGCATCTTGATATGTTATCAATAGTAAGGGTCCATTCGTGTACACAAACTGAAAGTATTTCAGAAAAGAAACTTCTTTAGCTCTACAGTCAATCTTAGCATGGTAAATAGAGAGCCAATCCATACCCAGGAAAACATCAAACTCTACAAGAGGTAAAATAATAAATTTTGCAAGTAGGTTCTCTCCACAGATAAGGATAGGAAGATTCTTATAAATTATTTTTGCCTCAACATTTCCCCCATGTGTTTTTACCACAAGTTCAGGAGTCATTTCTTGAGATGGTATTCCCAATTTACTATAAAAGTTTTCAGAGATGAAGGAATGTGTAGACCCTAAATCAAACAACTCACTGGAATAATCTGAAAAAACAAAAAAAGTACCTGATACCACTTCATTTGATGTCCCAACATCTGTTGAAGTAGTTGCAAAGGATTTCACCACCCCTTTATGCTTGTAGTCTAACTGCTTCCCATCACTTGAGATCTTTGTCGGACACTCATTTTTATAGTGACCCATCTCATTGCACTTGAAACATTTCACTAACTGTAAATCAAATTTGGTCTTACCATCACCTTGATCTTATTCAGTGCAATCATGAGACTTATGTCCCATATTACCACATCGGTATCACTTTCCAGAATTCAAAATACATTCCCCAGCATGCCTTTTACCACATTTATCAAAAACTGGAAACTTAGTTTTCTTACCATCATACATTTTTGAAGAATTCGTCCCTTTCTCCTGCCACCTCGGTCTCTTCTTCTGCTGGTTGTTATAGATCACTTGATCATCAGCAAACTCCATTTTCACCTTATCAGCACATCAAAAAATCTTTTCATAACTCTAGAACTCGCGAGAAGATAAATCCCTTTTGATATTTTGGATTTAATCCTAAGTAAAAATGATTTATTTTACTATCAAGGTCTCGGATAAAATTTGGAGCATACCTTGCCAATCGAGTGAACCTTTCTTCATAAGTAGCCACTGAGTTGTCCTCTTGCGTCAATTACAAGAATTGTTTTTCCATCGTAAGTCGAAAAGACTTAGGAAAATACTTCTCAAGAATCATACCTTTGAATTTATCCCAGTAAAGAGCATCAATCTCATCAGCGTCCCTGATATTTTTAACCATCGACCACCACTGATCTGCTTCACCCTCCAAATGGTAAACAACAAGACTAACCTTTTGATTGTCTAAATAGCCCATGACATCAAAAATCTTCTCCAGGGATTTAATCCACCTCTCAGCTAGCACAGGGTCAAATGATCCTCTGAATGATGGGGGATGTTGCCTCATGAAATGTTCCACCACTGACATGTTTCTCTACGGTTGATCTAGTTGATCTCGTGCATGGATACCACCACCATTAATCTCTTGAGTCAAATGTACCATTACTGCAACAAACTATTCAGTTCTAATTCCAACCATCTCAGGATGCTGATTCGGAAGGTTATTTCCCTTTGTATGCCTTTCTAGCACTGCTTCCTTGTTTCCTCTGTGGAAAACCATTCTGAACAAACATGTCTTAGATGGAGCAACATGGTAATATTCAAATGCTATATCCTTTCAATTTGACCATAAAAAATATATTTTGGATAATCATTTATTATAATTCTAACTCCTAAAGTTATCTAAACCAACCTTTGATACCAACTATAAGGCCCCAGCCTTAAACATTAATTAATCTTGAGTTATTTCAAGAATACACGTTGAGGATCTTTTCAGGTTTAGAGTTTTATAGATTTATATCCTAAATCATGCATTATATTCCAAATTTAAACAAAGTGTTTACTTAAAAGATAGTAATCATTTTTCCCATCAACAGAAACATATTTAAAATAAAACATGGATTCTTTCTTGACACTTCCTTGACACTATCATCACATCATATACCTTTCCCTTGACCGGTGAAAAACATTTCAAAAACTTGGGATGAGCATAAAGAGCTCATTAAGGGATATAAAAGTACGAAAACAAAACATTACTCCACGTATGAAATCATACTTTACTCATAAAACATAATCATTCTTACATACCTCATAAAATCATTAATAAATCATAGAAATCATAAGACATAAAGGTAACTTGAGGCATTCATAACATTCCTACGTTGGGAGTAACCCTCATAGTTACGTTTGCAATACCCATCACAGTATATTGCCTAAATCTCTTCGGAGAAACCATAACGTTTAAATCCTTCGCGTTACCCAATTCATTGTAGATCTATATCAGGCTCATCCACCCTTAGTTTATCACGGAACCACCCATCTTCATAAACAATTCCCAAGAACCATAACATAATCGTATCACATAAAACATGCATAAAAGAAACATAACATTTCCACATTTCAATCACAAGATATCAAAACCCTATTGATATAATAAAAACATTATCAAAACCAATTTCAATACCAAAATAAAATAAAATTAAAACATGCTATTTATTTTTCATTTAAAAAAATGTTATGTCTTGTAGAGAAATCTGAAACTCAAATAATGGTCACGGCGGCAGAGAAGTCGTTGTCACCGCATACGTATGACAAAAACATTCTCTTTTGTCGTTTAGTAAAACGCTTTGTATAAAAAAAATATTCCTTTTGAATAAATGTAAAATTCAATGGGGTTTATACACCTTATGAAATAAAGTTGTGTATAAAACAAAATATGCCTCAATGAAAGGAGATTGAGACGAAGTCCCATACCTCGTGTCCGACTTGACTCGATCGTTCTTTAATCTCCTGAATAATATACTTGAGTTAATTTCTACTTTCTTAAGAACCTTAATCAAGATAATTATTCCTTTTATATCACTTATTACCATGTTATGAACACTATGTAATTATTTAAGTTAATAACGGTCGTTTTGTCGATCATTGGTACTTGAGTCAAAAATAAACTCCTTATAATTACAAGTTGTTCATGTGGTAAAATAACCATTATATCCAGAATTATATTCACGATGTAGATATCATATATATCATATATATTCAGTACATAAATTCATTTATAATATTACCTAACAATTATAGGTAATAAATGAAATGCACTGTTCATGGAGACGGTAAGCCGCATGTACGCATGAACGCTACTTTCATTTCTATTTCATATTTAATGGAATGAAATCATAATGAAATAAAGGTATATTATGATATCATTATAATATTATATATAATATCATTAACTTCATCCTTTATATGCCCCACATATGTCATTAATGAATCAAATCACTTTGTGGGGGCGGTGGTCCGCACTTACTAAAATGAAGAAATCGCGTTTACCCATAATGGAAACCATAAAGGTATTCCATAAATGAAAAATACAGAATCTTAAGGAAAACATAAACATTTTTTATATCATATATAAATATAGTGACATCTTAATAGCCACCTTTGAACGTGTTAGAATAATATTGAACAATCATCGTTTCGTGAGGCAGAAATTCGCCATCCACAGAAACAGTATGATCTTTAACCATTAGACGTAGGTGTGTGTAAGTATAGATCGAATCCTTATTATAACAACATCCTAGTATATTTAATATACATTTATTGTTACAAAAAATAATAATAAGAGTTTATGGGGTTGGAGAAGAAAAATAAAACAAAAGAACATTAGAGAAGACATTACCTTTGAATCGGGTAACTCTTCATGGTTTGAACCAAAATGGTTTCTTGAAGAGATTTATGCCTAAGGTAAGGCTACTAAGATGAATATAGGGATATAAAGAGATAAAATGATCAGATTTTGTCCAAGCCAAAGGCTTGAGAAGTGTGGGTAAGGAGGTAGAGGTGGGGGCCTTTTATAAGAGGAGAGGAGGGGCACTCTTGAAATGTTATAAAATGTTACATTATTTTAAAATTATTTTCAGATTTAAAAGGTCCCAAATTGATATATATCGAAGATAAGGTGATAATGGTTCTCAATATACCCATCCAATAGGTCTTTGTCAATAGTAAGTCTGAGATTTTACATTATCTTTTCATTTTATTTAAATCGTTCAATAACAAGGTAATCGTTGCATCATCATGATGTCATGAATAATTTTATTTATTTAATATCTAAAAATTATAAAAAAATAATATTATGTAGGAAATATATTTATATTTCAAATGAAGTTTTATTGTATAAGATACCATTTACACATACAAAACTAAAAAAAATTTACTCGGGTGATACATTCTTTAGTGATATTCTCCTTTCCTTAAAAATAAAATGATGAAGTGTCACTTTCAGCCAAAAGTGATTCCATTGGGTCCCAAAGTTTGGTACTAGGAATCCCATGGTCTTCCATGACACAAATAGTAGCATTATGACACATGTTGGGGTAATTTGTTATTATTATGATATTATTTTATTATCCTTAACTACCCGATTACTAATTAATCAAGATAATTAAAGATAATTACCGTCGTTACTATTCATAATGTCCAAAAACAAGAGTCTTAATTAAATAATTTGGGCCTTGTGATTCCAAATATTGAATCCATTTTATCAAATTCCAAACACATAAATTTCAATAATTAATTTAAAAATAATTCCCGTTTTCAAAACAAATAGCGGGTTTTTTTGAAACAATATCTACGAAACGTTTGGCACTTGTTTATGCCCAATTTCAAAGTGAAATTAATTATAATGATCACCATTGGATTAAATGGTAAAAATATATTCTAATTACACTTTAATACCAATTAAGAGGATAATCTGAACATATAATTAAATTAGATGAAAAAGCAGTTTTGATGTAAAATGCAGTATTTTCCACTATTCATTAAAAAATGAACATTGTCAGAAAAATACCCAAAAATTATCAAAAGTAAATTTCAATGTCCCAATCATAAATAATAAGTTTATTTTGAAAAATAAATCTTATAAAATTATCAAAAGTTTGATTTAAAAATGGTTTTCCATCAAAAGGCAGTAAAACAATCTTTTAAAAATATTAGTGTATTACATGCTTAAGATTTGATTTATTCTCATTTTAAGCCTCTAAAATACTATCTAATTCATAAATAGACATAGATAAGAATATATATTATTCATTACTTACTTGGGATGTTACATCCCCCTTGGAGTGTACCGGAGGTGAAGAACTTCTTTGGGCTAGAAATACAAAATCAGGGATTCATCCCTAATTTTTCCTGGGTATCCTCACCAATAATTGCTTTCAATCAAAAGGTACATCATTTTTGTTGAAAGAAAAGTGAGATAAACATTTTCAATAGTTTAAGTAGTGTTTTATGAGAAATCCAATCATGAGATTGCAAGAAGAGGGTTTTGAGTATGTAGTGTTCTGTGATGCATCAGTGACTTAGCTTGGTTGTATCCTAATGAATTTGAAACCATTGATTTCTTATGGTTCTCTCCAGTTGATATCAAAGGTTATGAACTATGTGACATGTGATCTTGAGTTAGAAATAGTAATTTTCACATTAAATGTGTGGAGACAGTACCTAATGGGTGAGAAGATTATCGACTACTCTGATCATAAGAGTTTCAAGAATATCTTCTCTTAGATGGATCTGAACATGGGATAGAGGTGATGGATAGAGATCATCCAATACTATGACTTTGAAATTTTCTATACTCCTGAGGAGTGGAACGTAGGGGAAGATTCTCTTAGTGTGAGATCTACTTTATAGTTTCTAAATGAGGTTTCAGAGTCGTTTTCCTCTTTACAATCATACTTTGTGGATAGAGAGAGATAATCTTACTTCCACCCATTGGTTTTCACCCCTCCACTCTTACAATGAGTAGTGGAGGAACATAATGGGTATACCAACTGTGAAACTCTCTATGATCATGTCTATATCATGAATACTCTTGATGGATATTCGAAAGTTTGGGAGAACGTCTCCTTTTTCAAAGAAAGCATATTAGTTTTAGTGGAGTTGCAGGGGGAGTTTTTTCTGAAGTTTCATACATCCCATTTGGTGGTGAATCATAGTGTTGTGAAAATGTACTAGGACCTAAAACGTCAATTTTGGTGGTCATGAATGAATAAAGGTGTGGAAGATTTTTTTTCTCAGTTCCTTTCTTCTCAGTAAGTGAAGGCTGAGCACCCGGTTCTAGTGGGTTTAGCTCAACCCCTTGAGGTTTCAAAAATATAAGTTTTATAGAATATCGATAGAATTAATGACAGGTTTACCACATATTTCTTGAGGACATGATTCCATCTTGGTGATCATTGAATGACTCACTAAGTCATCCCACAACCCAGTTATATGAGAACAAAGTTCAATAGAAAGATTGGGAATCCTCTACATTCAGGAGATAGTTTGACTCTAGGGAGTTCAATCAAGGATTGTTTCATATCATGATTCTTATTTTACATCATTATTATATAGTGGATTGTAAGAGGTGTTTGAAACCATGATACAGATGATCACATCATTTCACTCATAGATGGATGGCCAAATGGGGAGAACCATTCAGGTTCTGGAGGACATGTTGTGAGATTTCATGTTGGAATTCGATTGTAGTTTGGAGGATCACCTACCAATGGTAAAGTTCACATACAATAGAGAATACCATTCCACAATTAGTATTCCACCATTTGAGGCTTTTTACATGCGACCCTATAGGTCACCACTATGCTAGACTAACCTAGGAGTGTCTGCAATCATGGGCCTGAAAGTGGTGCGAGCTACTAAAGAGATGTTTTAGATCATCTAGGATAATATGAAGACTACACAGATCCATCATAAGTCTTATGCTGATGGGAGGTAGAATCCTTTGATGTTTGGGGAATGATATCATGTATTATTTCTGGTCTCGCCTCAATGGAAATTATTGAGATTTGGTTGGGGCGACAAGTTATCTCTATGGTTTAACATAACTCTTTCAGATACTGTGTAGAGTTTCCAAGGTGATGTAAATTTTAGATCTACCTCCGTAGTTAGTTTGGGTACACGATGTCTTACATATTTTGCAGCCGAGGAGGTATGTGCATGACCAATCACACATCATCGAATGGGTTGAGATAGACCTTGAGGATGGAGCGCCATTTGCTGTGTATCTAGTGGAGATCGAGGGTGTGGAGAAAATGACCCTCCATGGTATCGATATTTCTTTGGTCCATGTCTGGCGACAACATGGTAATATCCAAGAGAGCACTTGGGATATGGGGACTCAAAAGCATGATATGTAACCACATCTTTTGAGTAGCATTTGTTTTAGATTTCTGGTGATGTAAATCCCCATGTCCGGAAGAAAGTAATGCCCCATGATTTTACATGTACTATTTTTAAACTTTATATGGTTTAATTTCAAGACCATGATCTATGATGGTATGTGATTCTAAGGCCCATGTTGCTCGGAATAAATGTTTGAAACATATTAAAATATTAAATAATACACAAACACAGTTTTTCTAAAAAGTGGAATAACTTTGAAATAGGTTCCCAGATCAGAAATTGTTAGGTGCTATTGCATTCATAGAAGTGGCTTTACCCTTTGTGCTACTAAACATCGGTCAATATGTGTTGTTTTTGAAAATTAGTTTCAAGCATTTTTAATGAATAAAATAATTTGAATATTTATTTTATTTTAATCTTTTTTTGTCACAGTGACATTGTGAGGCATCATTTTTTTAAATGATCCTTTGGGAAAGGATCTAGGGTTAGGCTCATAACCCTATAAATTCCTTGGAGGCTCCAAAGAGAACCATGAAGATTCCTCTCAAGTGAATGGTGACATAATCACAGATCAAAAATCAACAAATGTTGTTCTAGACAGATCTCCCTAAAGACATTGAATGGTTGACTGATCAACATCAATCAGCGAAATAAACCAATGATAGGATGAGTTATTTTTGTATTTATTTTCCTTTTTGTAGATTGTAAAATAAAAATGGACCAACCAACAAACAGGTTGACCCATGGTTCGATCATTCTGGAGGGATGGGTTTTAATTGCGGGATTTATCAAGGTTTGATTATTTGAGAATGGTTTTGATTTTTGATCATTCTTACAGGAACGGATCGAATCCAGAATGAAAAAAAAATTGAGGTTCATTCCTCAGACTTGTTCCATGTTATTTTATCTCCCCCATTTTTTACACGTTCTTTGTTCTTTATCACGTTTAAGAATGAATGATCATTGCGACTTCATTTCATGACACAACAATTCAGAATTCAGAATCTGACCTCGGGACAACCTAAAGAAGATGTGGTGGTGATGGTGATAGGAAAATTGGAGTGAATCAAATGAAATAGTTCCTTGAGTGTTTTTCATCATAATTGATTTAAAAAATTTTCTAAGACGGATGAAGGACTGAAACACATCAATTTGGTGTTATGGTGATTATACACCCTATGATCTAGATTTTTGAGGTAATAGGACCACAAGAATGAGATCAGGATCGTCGATTGAGGCACATTGAGGAATAATATGGGATTCTAGAAAATCCCTATGAACACACTGCATAACTTGGGTTACACAACATGTAGACCCCAAAAAATGGTGGCTAGGGTTTCTGGAGATAGTTAAATGTCACAAAAAATATGACCCTTTCACACGATGTGTAGGCCCTTCCCTGAGACTCAAAATGTATTTTAGATGATACACGGACATATGGTGGAGTACACAGGTTTACTACATGGCATGTACCCCAACACATGACTTGGTATACACCAAGTACAAAGCCTACCCCATGTATATTTATACAGGTAGATATACATGGGTTGACACTGTGTACTAGCACACAGTTGAAGTACATGGGTGGACCCCAGATTGAAGGTCATGGCATGTGACTTCATCTACGTGATTTATACCCTATTTCTATATGACACGGTTGGAATGACATACGACATTGTACACAGTCAGTACCCGGGGTCAGGGAACATAGCATGTGACCCTACTACATTCCATGTCGACATTTATACATGGATTAAATCCCCTTTCCATGGTATCTTGTACAAGTTTTGTTATGATTCATTACCTTTATCTCTTCCCTGGAGGTTGGTGGGTATAATTTCTTACTCGTAGGAATATTAACCCTTCAATTGGATATCCTAGATAGAGTCGTTGGAATCCCCCAAGAGGCCTAGTGTGGGATACTCTATTAATCTATGTTCCCTATGTAGAGTCCTCAGTATTGATGTGACCAATCGTATCGAACATCAATCCTCTATTTTGAGGGTTAATCTGGATAGATATTTTGGTATCACCCCATGGACCTAGTTGTTATCCTCACCTATTGTATCATGTCACTCTCTTCATATATATCGATGTATCTCTCTCTCTCTCTCATGATGGTTCTCGATGAATAGTACTTCTTAGACGGACGTCATCCGTGATATCAGAATCTGTAGTGTGTTCTCTTGAATAGTTCCTTTGTGGAATCTTCGAACTAAATCCCTAGTGTTGGTATACAGTGGTTGTGATATACCTCTAGACTTCATGTCTTGTATTGATCATATCTGGGTATTCTTGTCATATGTGATGTATATATATATAGTGTAGAGATGGTTGTATATGTCCTTTGTGTATTAATTTTTGGTTTCGGGGTTTCCTACTAAGTGTTTTTATAGTCACACCTTCATGGTATTTTCCGGAATGTGTTATTTCTTGTGTAGATGAGTGACCTTTTGATGGAGTCCTAGGTGGACCAGGACCAGACAGTGATTTGTGAGATCAGACAAATGAGGTGTTCCTATGGCTACAGATAGTTGTCCTACTGACTTTTTCTTAAAATTTTGACTTTGTGGTTTACATCCTCACTGTTTTTTGTTTTCTTATATTCTAGATCAGTTTAAGTTACTTGACATTACTTTCTTATCATAATCTGGTTGGGATATAGTGGTTTTCATGCATTTGGTTCATAGTGGTTTTTTTTACATTTCCGGCATTTTTTGGGCTTGGAGATGTCTATGTGTGTGTGTACAGGTACATAAGAAATTCCTCCCAAGTTTGTTATATGACTACTTGGTGATAGTAACCACCCCATGTCATATTGTTGGTGGGCTTGGGGAGTCTAAAACACACTTCAATGGGATGGGTTGTGAAACCAATGGTATCCAGTTTTTTGGAGTACTCATTTTGGGGTCATTGTCAAGAATGAAGAAGGTTATTTTGAATCAGTGTTGATGACCTAGAAATACTATGTCAAATTGTATCAAGGTTACAAATACATAAAATTATAATTTAATATTTTACCATATGACGTGTTTTTGTTAAGGAATGTTCAATGGATATAAGTCTATATCCACTCTCACTAAGGGTTCATAGGTCTGTAACAATTATTCCAATGGTGGTGGGTCTTCTCCTCAGGATAAGGTGATATTATTATGAATGATAAATATATAGGAGGATATAAAACCAAAAGTTTTTTTGTGATGGAGTATGCACTAAAGGAATCTTATCTAGGTCCAACACTATTAAATGTATGATATTTATTTCATATTCTATGGTTCCAACCTTGTTTGATACCAGTACTACTAATTTCCTTATATGATTAATGTTTATTGAGTAGTTGGGATTTAATTAATTGATTATTTCATCATAGTGAAATATGTCAACACCTTTAGAAAAGATGTTTGAAAATGGTTAAAAAAATTCCACATGTCTAGTGACAATAGTCGAATTGGAGGCAGAGTTGTACTTCATATTGAAATATCTTGATATCCTCAACCTAATTATTGGAATGAATTAGATGATAAATGTTAAGGCACATATGGGAGAAATATACTTTTTATTAATTATAGAAAATTAAAACAGGTGGATCTAATGAACAAACATCCCTTTATAAGGATTTATGATCTCTTTGATCATCTTTGATTGGAATATTGGTTATTAAATATTAAACATAAATTAGGGTACCACCAGTTGTGAGTATGAGAATAAGATATACCTAAGAGAGAATTCGGGAGATTGTATATACAGTTCATGTCTCTAGTTATTCCATTTGGTCTCACTAATGCTTCTATGGTATTTATTAAATTGATAAACTAGATGTTTCACCTATTTATGGACACATTTTTTGTTATATTTATGGATGATATCTTGGTTTACTTCTTATTAGAGGAGGATGAAATGGAAAATTTGGATATCATTCTCATAACCTTGAGGGAACATTAGTTATATGTTATGATTTAAAAATGATTATTCTGGATCCAAGAAGTAAATATTCTATGGATTTTTTTAAGAGGAGAGTTATAGTCGATCATTAAAAGGGAAAGAAATTTATTTCCAAGGAGTGGATGAGAAATGTGTTTGAGTTTTAAAGATTCTTGGGGTTGGATATTTATTAAAGGAGGTTCATTTTGGACTTATCTACACATAAATATCCAATTATAGCTTTATCCTATAAGTCATTAATGTTTGAGTGGAATTTAAAATGTCGCATTTTTTTTGAAAAACTATTGGTGATTTTGACTTAAGATATAGTTATAATTACAATGGATAATGGTTTAGTTTATGGTGTTTTTTATGTTTCTTCTCAAATGGGTTTTGGGAGTGTCGTGATGCATGGGAAATATGTGGTGTCCAATGGCTCCAGTTATATATTCCCTCAATATAATAAAAACCCTACCCATTATCATGATTTTTTGGCAGTTAAGAATTTAGTCAAAACATGGAATCAATACTAATTTGTGGATAATTTTACCTTATATTATGATCATTAAAACCTAAAATATATTTTCACATTGAGGGATTTGAACTTGTGACATAGAGGCTCGGTTTACTATCATAAAAATATTAATTTTTATATTTATTAACTCATAGAAAAGGAAATATAGTCATTAATTAATTAAGAAGGAAATCATCGATACAAAAATTGAAGTCATCAGAGGAAGAGTGGTCTCTAATGAGTTTATTTGCTGATATGATATTAAGAGTGGAAAAATATGGTGGTCATGTTTTATTGGATTTAACAAAGTTTTTCTCATTATTTGAGGAGTGGAATTAGATTTATTGAGTACCTAACACTGAGTTCAAGCACATTAGTGAAATACTATATGGGGGGATTCCTCAAGTGAGTACTCTTGGTCTCGTAATGGCGATATTTGTTTTTGAAGTAGGTTAGTTATTCCTTCTTATTTGAGGGAGGAGTTACTGGAAATTGGATACCATTATTATTATTATTTATACACTAGTACTAACAAGATGTATCATCACTTGAGACATCAGTATTGGTGGTCGAGGATGAAGTGTTTAATTTCATATGTTATATCATGGCATCGTAACATTTAGGGAATTAAAGTGAACCACCAAAGACATGCTAGTTTACATTATTCCTTGCCCATTATGGTATGGCACATGTATAATATTTTCATAGACATCATCTTTTATTTTCCCTAGACTTCTAGTGTAAAAGGTTGTAATTTGGGAGATAATTGATCAACTCATGATATTATAACATTTCCTCTCTATTAAATAAATGATCAAAGTAGACCATATTAGGGACTTGTATTTCTTATTGTTTAGGATTACTCATGGGTTTACCTCTATGATCATTTTTAAAAAAGTCCTTAGGTTCACATACATGTATTGGAATGGTTTTCAAGAGGTGATGGGTTTCCAAATGATATTCAGTATGTCTTATCATACAAAAATTAATGGATGGATTGAGAGGGATATCTAGTTTCTTAAGGATATGTTGTATGAATGTGTACATGATTTTTGGTAAATCATGGGAAATAAATTTACCTCTAGTTATGTTTTCATATAATAATTTTATCTAGGGATTTATTAAGATGTACACTTTTGGGGATTTGTATGGGAATCCATATTTATCTCCCTTGTTCTGGGAAGAGTTGAGAGACTGGTCCATAGTTAGGATTAGTCTTTTTCAGGAAATAATAAAAATGTGTAGTTGATACGGAAGATATTTGACATGGATTGAAGTCATTATAAATCTTCTATAGACCATCATCATCGACCACTGGATTTTGAGATCAGTGATTGGGTTTTTCTCAGTGTTTAACCTCACATGGGACCTCATTAGTTGGGTAGATTAGGTAATATAGCATCAAGGATTGTTGGACCCTTTGAGATTGTGGAGCATCTTGAAAAAGTATAATTTTGGTTGGACTTAGCATCTTATTTTACATATATCCATGAAATGTTTCTTATTTCCATGTTGAGGGGGTATTAACTAGATCCTTCCTATGACATTGAGTGGGAGGATGGTTTTCTTGAGCATAACACAACTTTGGTTGAGAAAATAGTTTGGATTATGGGTTGTCTTTAAAAAGGTACTACATAGTAAATTGATTCCCTTGGTTTGTGTACTATATCAAGGAATACAAGATATCCATATGATTTTAGAGTGGGAATTATTGAATATGTAATATTATCCTTCACTTTATGTGATTCCTTGATTATGTGGACTTTATGGGGACATAAATTGTTAATGATGGGGAGATTGTAACATTCAATTACCTTCCTTTAGGTACGTAGTGATGTTATTCTTTACTTATTTTGTTTTACTGGTGTGTTTTATGCCCTATGTGGATAGAGGGATTTCATTGGGTAAAATAACCTAATGGTCATGTATGTAAGTTTTTTTGGAATTAATAGAGTCTAGGTATACATGTGTTAAAGGATTTAGAGGGTGTTGATGTGTTTCTTGGAGTTTTTAAAAGGTTTCTATATTTGGTGCAACCTGTATGAGATACCTATGATGTAAATGTATATATTATGGAATATGTTTAGTTTTTTCCATAAGTTATAACAATGATTTTGTTTTTAAACCATTTTATGTTGTAAAATATTTTCACATCATAAAACCCATTCTTATGATGTAAAATCAACAATTAGGATAATTTAATCTAAGGAATAATGTTTTTTAGAATAAATTAATTATGATAAAATAATGGGATAAGGATAATGTATGACTATAATTCCATCCATAAAATTTGATATTATTCACTGCTCATTTAACCCCATTCTGTTTTCATGGGGTGTTTTTTCTCCCTTGCGCCCCATATTATCCAATAAATTATTTTTTCTTTGTTCCTCCAATGGATTTATTTTCATGCAGTGGTTTATTTTCAATGCGGTGGGATGTCTTTATTTATGTACATGTGATCTCTTTTCCCATTATTTTTCATGTTAATCTTGATTTATAAGTGGTGTGTATGTTGTAGTTTTTTGAAGGTCTAATAACCAGGATGTGATCTTGATAAATACTTTTCAATTTTCACATGGAATTTTACTTTAGAGTTGATATTATTTTTTATAATATCCATTATGGAATGCTATTAGGTTTCATTCATTCTTGATATAGGTGTATCTTTAGAAGTGGTTATAATTCATGAATTTATATATGTTCTAGTAAATTCGTTTGGTCTGATCATTGAAATTGTTAAATTTTACATTACAATATTTTTTTAGGAAAATATATATGTTTTAATTAGTTTTTCATTAAATTATATTTTTACACAAAAATTATTTCATTAAGTTATTCAAAGGGTGGTTTTGGTTTTGAAATGTATTTTGATACACTTAGGACATTGGGTAACCTCGGGTGTGTTAGGAATAGACTTGTCACTCTTTGTTTGTGTATGGACAGAATAGTTTTTATGTCACATTAGTGTGTGAAATTACACAACAAGTCTTATTGGTTGGATCCACCATAAGCCATGATTGGGGATTTTCTTCTATGTCTACCACATATATCCATATGTTAGAGCCTAAATGGTGTGATTTTTCACTTATGACTAGTTTATCATGTGATGGATTATTTCATGATTATTTGAATATATTTTTACCTTATGGTGTATCCATATTTTTTACATGATTTATTGACATATTCTTGGATTATGTGAATATAATATGTTTTATGAAATCCAATGGATTTTTTAACAAAAAAATCATTTCACATTGTGTAATTTTTATATAAACTAGATTTAAAAAAATGTAATAACTGGTTCATTATTTATATAAGATATTGAATAGAATATTTGGTGGTATCCTCTTGGGATTTCTGCTCACATCCTAATTTTGTGTTTGGTTGGTGTAGATCTTATTTTACAGGCCATGGAAAAAGGGATTGTAATTATATGGAAGGTCAGTTCCTCTTGTAATCATCTTAATTGTAGAGAGATGTTTTTGTTGTGATGGATTGTCACATGAGATCTTGTTTACACTCATCATCTTTTATTATTATTATTTGGACTATTTGGATTGACCTTGTATGTCTCATAGATATGTTCTCTTATATCCACATTGTACCCTGGTGGTTTTCCTTATTTTGGTTTATTAAGATTCAGGTTTATTTTAATTTTTTACTTTACCTTATCAAAGACCATATTAGGTGAATTTTACAATTTCCCTAGGTAGTTTCATTACATGAATCAAGATAGATTGGTCACACTTATCTTCCACTCTAGAGTTGGGGATTCTATGTTGAATTTTGAATGAATAATCCCATTTAAAATATTATATTTAGTAAAATAAGATGTGATTATATAAATTTATTAGATCCCTCAAAATAGATTAAATATAAATTGATGAAGTATGTAAAACATATATGATATTATGAGTTAGCCTCTGATCGTCCATCAATGTAACGATGAACCCAAACTTACAATAGAAATATTTTTGTTTATGATATGAGATTATTTAATGAATTAAGGGTAAATTATCATTTAGAATCATATATGATTTTCTCTTGAATTTATTTTTGGAAATGATTAGGATATTTTGGAGAATAAATGATCATTATATGTACATATTGGTATAATAATTTATGAGTGATTATAATTATTTCAAGATAATTTTTAAGTTGATCATGGAATGATATGTGATTAAATAACTCTAATATCTATGTTTCAATATTAGTTAGACATATTTTGGAGGAGCCTTAATATTAGTTGTTTATATAATGGATTATGTTGAATTTTGGGTGTTATTTTTATGGATTTAAACTGAAATGTGATATATTTTTCCATAATGGATAACTTTTTTAATCCATTTTGGTTTTGGAAAAATTTTAGTCAAATAAAGACTGATTTTGAATTATTTTATAGATCTTATGATCCACTAAAAGTTCATTTTAGTAATTATGGCATAAATATTCATCTTTAATATTAAATTCATGGAGTGAGAGATGAAGTGGTAATTAATTTAAGAAAAACCAAAGGATGAAATTATGTTTATAAAATGGAAATATATCAAGTTACTATATTTTCATGTACTCTCTATCATGATAGAAAAATAATCCCTAAATATTTGGAAAATTATAGTGAAATAATATTTTATACATTTAATTTCATTTTTAATGAAATTATGGTCTATTCACCCATTATATATTTATGGTTTTTGGTCATTAACATTCTACTAACTATATTCACTATCACCCTTTATTAGTCTGTGGGTGTTATTTTTGTCCTCCATGTCTATATATTCACTTCCCAAAAATGTTCTCCTATTTAGAAACATAGTATTGTGTTATTCCATAGGACCATTATATTTTAATTTCAACATTTTAAAAAGAAGTTTTATTAATCCATTCTACGATGTGGGTTTTCCCAAAAGGAATTTTTCGAATGAAAAACCCCAGATTATTGAGAACATGATCAAATTGAAATCTGGTAATTTATTAAATGGGTTGATAATGTAACACCCTAATATTCTAAAAGAAGAAAATTATACTTGGTAGTATATATAATGATCAACAGTTAGATTAAAAAACCATGAAAGATTCTGAATTAAATATGACTTTTATAGTATTGTCGTTGAATTTTTAGGTATGAATATGAATAAAAACATTATGAAATATATATTAAGGTATTACTAAATAAAAAAATTATTAATACTAAGAAAATAATAATTCATCGTTTTTATTCAATTCATATTACTCGTCAGAAATATGTTCCCTTCAAACATAATTTTTATTTTTTTGTGGGAAAATTTTATAATTAGTATTTACAACTTTTATATAATTTATTTTATTAAATAAAATTAATTTTTTAAATAAAAATTTCCTAAATAAATTATTATGAATTTTTTATAATTTTCTAAACACATTAATTTTTTTTAATAGTTAAAAATACTAATTTTTTATTATAAACTGTATTTTAGTTTTAGGAATTTAAAATTTTATGTTTTAATTTAAAATAATTACAAAGTAAAATTAGATGTATAGTAGTATTAATAATCAAATTATGTTCTTTGGAATCAATTTAAAGTTTTATTTTTTTATAAAAATATTTTTAAACAAAAAATGTTGTTTCTCTAAAGAAAAAATCAATTTTTTATTTCATTTTTAGGTTTTATCTAAAATTAGTTTCTACAACATATATAAATTGAATATTGAAACTTTTATTCCATATTTTAAATCTTGAGTCCTAATTTGTTAAATGGGTACCTTTTATTTTTTATTCATTATGAATAGTATCCTTGGTAAATACTTGTCACTATAGTTAGGGAAGAGTGGGTAAAATTAGGACCAATCTTTAGATTAAGGCTTTAAAATTTCATTGAAAAAGACATGTATCCTATTATATAGGTTTATATTTTGTAATTTACATAAAATTATATAATATATGGATATTTAGTTCAATATTTCTTTGATTATGACCTATATATTAATTTTAGTAAAATTAAAAGAACAAAATTACACACTTATGAATTAAATTTTGTAAGAACCCGGATCTTCTTTTCATGTATGTTTTCCTTTTTCTGGTGCTTTTTAGGAAAATAGGAGTTTCTTGAAATTTCTTAACTACACGACATGTAATTTATGAGTACACTCAGTGTTACTGGGTTACCGTGGGTAGCTGGGTGCTAGCCGTATAGTGTCCATGCACAAGATCGTGTGTGGTAACCTAGAGACCGCCTAATGTTGGGGCCAGTGAAGGAAAGTACCCATCATGCACTTATAAAGTACACGTTGTGTACTTTCTTTTTTTCATTAAATGCACTAGGGTCACGTCTAATTGGAAAAAATCCCTCTTTCTTAGTCTGGTTCGTCTGAGAGAGAGGATACAGTTGTGATCCTTCTCTAAGCTCCTAATCGAGCGTCTGTTCTCTGAATCGGAAATTATTGATTTCATTGGGATCTCTTCAGCAATTTATTCCTTCTACAACAGCTTCATCACCTCTTTCTAAAATTATCTTCGGTTGAGTGTTTTTAGCATTTTTTTTAGATCTATTATTTTCTTGGGTGATTCAAGGCTTGAGGTTCACATATAACGATCTTGCAACACTGAGGTTAGTGGTTTGTGTCTCTCTATTGAAATTATTTTGGGTTATATGTGCAAAATTTACCAATACCCTTGAATGGGGTATTGTGTGTTTACGATTTTATCCCTATTAATTGCCTTCTATGCTTTTATACTGGAATATAGGTTAATTTAATGTCAATGGGGTTAATTTCAATGCTTTGGAAATGTTTTTCCATGCATATCTAGGTTATGATTTTTTGGTATAGTCTGCTTGTTAGGCTGTTGTTTGTTTTTCATACCTAGTATTGTAGGATGGAGTGATTTTATTCATCTGCCATGTTGTTATGTTGTAGACTATTAACCAGGTAGTTATTAAGTTTTACATTGGCCGATACGCATTTTCATGCTTGTTTGACTTACACGGGGCCGTGAGAACCTGGTATAGTAGACCATAGGTAGAATGGATATACGGGCTTCTCCAGAGTGTCTATTTATTTATCACGTTGTGAGACCATAGCAGGGATTCAGGTTGAGTGCTCCCTCAGAGGGTCTATAATTTCGTTACAATTCCATAGGAGGAATTTAAGTTGAGTCCTTCTTTAGAATGCATGTAGTTTCCGTTAAAATACTATAGGGGGAGTAGACGGTTAGTGCTTCCTCCGAGAGTCTTTAATCATACTTGGCTATAAGGGGAATTGACGTTGAGTTATTTCTTAGAGAGACGTTACAAAACATGAACCAGAGGGGTCAGACTGTGTGTACTTCCTAGAGGGTTGCTTGTGTTGTCTAGGTATGACCATAGGGGATAGGATGTGAGTACATCCCAGAGGGTTTCCTTTTTGTGATTTTCTTCTTACTTTCCATGTGGTGTTTGAATGCTTTGAAAATGTAAGAATGTTTTCTGTTTTTTACTTCCCTGTTTAATATTTATTTTTCTTATTACCTACCATATATATTCACTAACTATTAGGCACAGATATCTTGGAGGCTGCCTACTGGGATTTAGTCTCACACCATGTTTGGGTCATTCTTTTTGTCCAAAACAAATTATATTTTTGCACGTATAGATAAGGCCAATCCCCCTTCGACTTTAGGTTCATGACTGCTTTGGGAGCTGGAGATCATGGGACCAATCTGAGTCTTACGATGCTAAAAAGTTGTTTTCTTATATTCTTTTAATTGGTTTAGTTATGAATTTCAGCCTTGTGACTTATTTGGCTGCTTTCCTAGACATATGTATCATGCATCATTAAATATGTGATCCAGCTGCTTATTAATTTACGTCTTCTACTGTTTACTGTTGTATTCCATTATTACTACTTCCTCTATTGTTAACTATTTCTCTCCCACTGTGTTACTCTACCAATGAGGTCATAGATTCCCCACTATCACACCCAAGGCCCTAACTGCAAGTCGGCAGCCTCTGGCATTATGGGAAATGCGCTTGAGGTCATATGACCAACTGGGTACGGGGCGCCTCTAGGCGGCTTCCAGAAATGGGATGTTACAAAGTGGCATCAAATGAATTCATTTCACTTGAATTACTATTTATATCCTATAGACAGGGATAGGAAGGAAAACGTACTTGGTAATAAGTTATGTCTGGGAGAATCTAACCTGTGTGTAGGGAAATTACAATCTACCTTGTTTATTACATTTTTTTGTTTACCAATTATTACAGTTGATTGGATTTCAACTGGATTGATTCACATGTTTTTTTGGTGTTATTGTGGATCTAATTGAGGTTCTATTTCTGTTTCAACTCGATGAGATGAGGTTATTCAATATCATGCATCATATAGGAACTTTCTAGAAATCACATGTCATGCATAATTTCCATGCCATTTAGAATGCATTAGCGATCACATGTTGTTGTGATAGATGGTGTGCTAGATATGATTGATGTTGTGATATATTACATGATATAATACCTGCTATTTTATAGGGTATTAGTTGTGTAATGTTTTTTTTTTGAATTAACACCAATATTTTGTTCTTGAGGTTTTATGGGCCCTCAAGGATCGGAATTTGGTGGATCATTGATCAATTACACTTGTTTATAACATGTATAAGATTCCGCTCTTTGATTTTCAAGGAGTATGGGCCCTCATGGATTGGTATTTGGAACATTAATGTTCGTTTCTATGTTTTTTTGGGCTCTGAAGTAGTTTTTGAGGCTTACTGTCTAGAAAAACGCAGATTACATGTTTTGTAATGTTGAATATGTGCCATGTGTTCTTTTGTTCAAGAAGAAATAGTTTTTCTTAAGTACACTCCATGTACCATATATACACTTCGTGAAGTGTCTAACCGTGTCTTAGACTGTGTGGGAAGAGACATAGGGTTTGGAAATCTTTGGTAGGACACGATGTGTACTGGATGTACACGACATGTTGTAGAACCGTGTAACCGACTGTGTCACTAATAACATGGGTTAGTTGAGTCTTCTCTAATACACATTGTGTCCATCTCGAACATGTCGTGTAGTGTAACCCTAGTACTGGCCTTGTAACGGACAACACGGTATGGGAAAATCATCCTTGCACATGCCATGTCCATCTGGAACATTCAATGTAGTGTGAGCCATGTATCCCACTATGTCACTAACAACATGGTTCAATGAAGCTCATCTAGTACATATCGTGTCTGGCACTAACATGTTGTGTAGTATTGTTCTAGGAGAACCGTGTATCCTAGCTATGTAAAGGAACTCGGGCAGGGGAAGAGGATTCAAGTATATATCGTGTGTAAGGAAAAAATGCCGTGTATGGGGTTGTTACATGACTATTTTTGGCAGAGGTACATTCCCATGTTAAAGGATTAAGGGAACACGTCGTGTGGGAATTACACGCGTCATTTATCCATGTTTTGAAAAACTTGAATTATTTCTTTCTATGGTTCTCTCCTTACTCTTCTAGTTTTTAATCCTTGATAATATTGATCTAAGATGTGAACTTTACCTTGCAGAGCCATGCCACTGAGACGTCCTCCAGTTGTATGCCAAAAACAGGGCAATGATCAGACACCCGACATGACTGATCAAGGACTACCAAAAGATCCTCCAGTGGTGCCAGTCTGGGAACCGGTCGTCATTCGGGAAATAGGTGCTGATGCACAGTTCCAAGAGGGATTTATGAGGTTTATGTATACCTTCTAGGGAGTACCACCTCCTTTCCTGTTGATTGAAGAATTGACGTGGGTTTTCTAGCAGTATCATCCTCCCACTTTCACTAAGAAAGGAAGACCTCAGGCTGCTGAGTAATGGTTAGAAGCCATACTTACCATCTTCAAGCATCTGGAGACACCTCCAGAGAGGAGGGTCAATCTTGCTATGTACATGCTTCGGGATTCCACCAAGAGATGGTGGGATGTGACCTCACATGTGGGACGCCAACAAGATATGGCAGGGCAGGTGTTTCAGCATAACTTCAAAGATTACTTCTATCTAGAGACTTTGAGGTCCGATTTAGCCAGAGAGTTCATGAGTTTGGAGTAGGGTACTATTTATGTTATAGAGTACTCTTTTTACTTCACCAAGCTACCGTGCTTTACACCCTTTCTAGGAAGATATCGGTTGTTCCTGGCAAGGACGTTTAGGTATGGTCTCAGTTAGTGCTTCATTGGTTGATAGCAGGAAGTTCCATAAGGAGACTACTCTTGGATATCCGAGTAGGCGGGATGCACCTTTAGGTAGCCAGGTGGTATGTTACCAGTGTGGGAAGGTCAGCTATTTGAGGACACATTGCCCAAGAGACCCAGTGGATTGTCGAACTTATCAAAATATGGGTCATCTTCATCACTTCTGTCATATATTCTCACCAGTATCTAGTGATAGGGGTTCTTATATAACTCCTCATTCAAAAGTAGCACTACTAGTTTCTCACCAGTCTGGGAACTGGAGTTCTTTCAGCCTTTCAGGTCGAGGAGGAGGTCATGGTCATGGTATCCAGCCTCCAGGAATTCAGCAAAAACAGGGTGGATCAGCTCAGAGTGGTCAGGTAGAGTCACAGGACCACAATGTAGGTCTGACATTTGTTGTGGAGAAGACCCAACCGGAGTATGATCACAGACCCTCTACAGTTCGAGGTACAACCCAAGTTTAATCAGTTTTAGCTTCGATGCTTTTCAATACAGGGGATTCCCATATCTTTATATCTCTTCCTGTTGTGGAGAGCCTTGGGCTCTATATATTTACTTCTACCGATGTCTTGACATTGGACACACCATTGGGGATAAGAACGACTAGTGTACGTTAGTGCAAGGAGTGCCCTCTTGAGTTTGGTGGGTGTCACTTCTTATGGGACCTTTATATCCTAGAGATGATAGGCTATGATGTCATTCTAGGAATGGATTAGTTATCTCTCTTCAATTAATTTGTCTTTTTCTATCATCGTAGGGTGAGTTTCACATCACCAGAGGGTGGATCGTTTTTTCATAAGGGAGAATGGGATTTCCAGGCGAGCAGAGTAGGACCTGAGCATCATGGGTTAAGAGGAGTTATAGTTAAGATTTATATTCTATACCTGGGTGACTAGGGGACTTCACATATGGACATTCCTCCAGGGGTAGACAGTTTTAGGGATGTCTTTCCAGTGGACTTTTTAGGTTTTCCTCAGGAGAGAGAGGTAGAAATTTCTATTGAGCTCGGGCCAGGAGTGGAAACGGTGTTCATTCCTCATTACAGGATGGCTACACTAGAGTTATAGAAACTCAAGAAGTACTTGGAGGAGTTACAAGATAAGGGTTTCATCTAAACCAGTACTTCTCCTTGGGGTTCTCCTTTCCTATTTGCGAAGTAGGCAGACGGTACCCTCAGACATTCTGTGGATAATCAGAAGCTAAACCAGTTGATGGTCAAGAACCGATATCCCTTAGTGAGGATTGATGATCTCTTTGATCAACTTCAAGGATACTGGGTGTTCTCGAAAATTGAAATGAGAACCGGTTACCATCAGTTGCGCATTAGACCATCTGATATAACTCTTATAGCTTTCCGAAGTAGGTATGGTCTATAATAATATGTGGTTATGTCGTTTGGTCTCACAAACATGTCTGTAATTTTCATGGCACTGATGAACCAAGTGTTCCATCCATACTTGGATTCTTTCATGGTGGTTTTTCATGGAAGATATCTTGGTGTACTCTCACACTCAACATGAACATTCTACCCATCATGATATTGTTTTGAGTACACTGAGAGAGCATCAGTTATATGCTAATCTCTTATAGTTCCACTTTTGGATGGATCAAATTCACTTCTTGGGTCATGTTATCTTAGAGATAGGAGTATCAGTGGACCCATCGAATGTGAGAGAAGTAGTTTATTTGGAGTAGCTGAAGAATTTTTTAGAGGTATAGAGTTTTCTAGGTAAGGATGGATACTATAGAAGTTTCATATAGTACTTTTCACAATTAGAAGCACCACTGATGGGCCTGACTAAGAAGGGTTCAATGTTTTTGTGGTCAGTTTCTTGTGAGTAAGACTTTTAGGAGCTAAAATAGAGGTTGACTTCAGCACCGATACTAGTTCTTCCAGAGCTGGGAAATAACTATACTATGTACTATGAAACATCAGGTATCAGTCTTGGTGCAGTTATTATATAGGAAGAAAAAGTCATTGTGTATGGGTCTTGGCAGTTGAGGCCACATGAGAGAATTTACCTGATGCACGATCTTTAGTTGGTTTCATTTTTTCATGCCTTATTCTATTGGAGACATTATCTGTTGGGAGAGAATTTTGTGGTTTCCACCTACCACAAAAGTCTCAAGTATATCTTCACTCACCGTGACATGAATTTGAGACAATGAGGGTGGGTTGAGTACCATCAGTCTTTTGACATTGAGCTTGCCTATACGCTTGGGAGAGGCAATGTGGTGGCTGATGCACTGAGAAGGAGGACTCAGATAGAGGCAGTTTAGGAGGCTAGCAGTGAGTGACAGATTATGTATCTGTTCTCCAAGAGGAATTTAGAGGTGTACGACAGGAAGGGGAAGATTTTTCTTTCTTATGAAGTTGTTACCTATACTCTTCATGATTGAGTGTGAATGAGGCAGTATTCAGGATCTTAAGGCCTAGTCCTATGGTAAAAAGTTTTTGGAGATAATCCAATTCCTCTGTGGACCATGGGTGAGGATGAGATCTTGTATATTTGTGGGTGCATATGGGTGTCAGCAAACTTACGCGAGGAGATGATGTGGGACTTTCATTCCTCAGGTTGGGCAGTTCATCCTGGTTTCATCATGATGTATCATGATCTATATCGTCAGTATTGGTGGCAAGGTATGAAGAGAGATTTTGTTGGTTTCATGATGAGGTGTTCCACCTGTTAGTAGGTGAAGGTGGAGCATCAGCGACCAGTACGGATTTAGCTGTAGTTACCCATTATCAAGTGAAAATAGAATGATGTCTCAATGGATTTCATGATAGTTCTGTCAAGGTCACCTAAAGGTAATGATTCTATTTGGGTTTTCATTTATAGACTCATGAAGGTTGCTTAATTTTTTCTAATCAAGGAGAAATTCAGTGTGGATTAGCTGGGATGGTTGTACATCTGTGAGATAGTACGTCTATATGGAGTTCCACACTCCATTGTTTCAGACAGGGTTGCCCATTTTACTTCTTGGGTCTGGCAGGGATTGCAGAAGGGCTTAGCTACGAAGGTACTTCTGAGTATAGCTTACCAACCCCACACAAATAGCCAGTCCAAGAGTACGATTCAAGTTCTTGAGGACATTCTTCGTTCATTCATCCTAGATTTCGGAGGTTATTGGGAGAAGCACACATCTCTTGTGGAATTTTCCTACAACAATAGTTTTCAGAAACTATTTAGATGGCACCTTATGAGGATTTATATGGTACGCCATGCATATAACCCTTATGTTGGCTGGAGGCTAGAGAGGAAGCTATGCTGGGACCTCAGCTTGTCTAGGAGACCACAGAGTAGAAAGAGTTGATTCGGAAGAGTATAGAAACTGCACAGTCTCAATAGAAGTCTTATACTGATTAGCGGAGATGACCTCTAGAGTTTGAAGTTAGGGATTAGGTTTTTCTGCATGTCGCATAGAGGTTGAAACACATGAGGATTAAGAGATTGGATAACCCTTCACCGAGGCATGTCGGTCCATTTGAGGTGTTAAATAGAGTTGGGCCAGTTTCCTATTAGTTGCAAATACCTTAGAGGTATCAGGCTATGCATGATGTTTACCACATTTCTCATCTATGACGTTACTTCTCAGACCTGTCTCGTGTTTTTCAAACAGAGCAGGTTGAGTTAGAGCTGGATACCTTGTTCGAGGAGAATCCTATCATGGTTTTTTTATCATAGTTTGAAGGTTCTCAGTGGTCATTATGTCCCTCTGGTACGAGTGTTATGGAAAAACAAGTGAGTATAGGACAAGACCTAGGAGAGGGAGGCTGATGTACGATCACAGTGGATGGAGTTGTTTGAGGATTATTATTCTATGTCACCTTGCTGGGGAAATTTGGGGACATATTTATTTAAGGGAGATTTTTTTAACAACCCAGGTCTTATTTTAATATATGTTATCCTTTTTCTGGTGTTTTTTATGAAAAGAGGAGTTTCTGGAAATTTCTGAAGTACATGTCGTGAACTTTATGTGTACACGTCGTGTACTCGATTTCTGCGGGTAGCTAGTTGATGGCTGTGTAGCAGCCCTATATACGGCCACGTGTGGTGACATAGAGACCACCTAATGTGGGTTCTGGTGAATGCAAGTACACTTCGTGTACTTATAAAGTACACCCCATGTACTTTTATTTCATTAAATTCACCAGGTTAGCATATAATTGGATGAAAGCCCTCCTACTAGTTTTGGTTCATCCGAGAGTGAGGGTATGTCCATGATCCTTCTATGATCTCCCGATTGAGCGTCTATTCTTTGAATCGACCACCGTCGATTGTGTTGGAATAGACTTGGTAAGATCTTCCTTCTTCTCAAGCTTCGTTTCCTAATTCCTCATCTTTCAAGAGTTATCTTCAGTTGATATTTTTAGATTTTTTGTAGATCTATAGTGTTCTTCGGAAATTCAAGGCTTGGGGTTCTCATATAATGATCCTACAACACTGAGGTAGGTGTTTTGTGGCTTTCTGTTAAAATTATTTAAGTTATATGTGCAAAATTTTCCAAACCACTGAACGGGGTATTGCGTGTTTACAGTTTTAGTCCTGTTAATTTCCTACTATTCTTATATAATGGAATATAGGTTAATTGAATGTGAATAGGGTAAAATAATATGCTTTGTAAGTGTTTTCCAATACATTTTTTTATGATGGTTGGTATAGTTTTCCTGTTAGGTTGCTGTTTTATTTCCATTCCTATTATTGTATGATGGAGTGATTTTGTTTATCTTCCATGTTGTTATGTTGTAGACTGTTATCCAGGTTATTCTTGAGTTTTAATTTGGCTGATACACATTTCCATGCTTTTTTTACTTATACATGGTCGTGAGAAGTTTGTGTAGTAGACCATAGGGAGAATGGATGTAAGGGCTTCTCCAGAGTGTATGTTTATTTATCAGGCTGTGAGACCATAGGGGGGATTAATGTTGAGTACTCCCTCAGAGGGTCTATAATTATGTTACAAGGCCATAAGAGGAATTGACATTGAGTGCTTCCTCAGAGTTATAGTAGTCTCTAATAAAATACTATAGGAGGAATTGGTGGTGAGTGCTTCCTGAGAGAATCTTCAATCATACTTGGCTATAAGGGAAATTGACGTTGAGTGGTTCCTAAGTGAGCCTTTACAAAAGTAGAACCATAGGGGTTAGAATGTGTGTACATCCTAGAGGGTTACTTGTGTTTTCTAGATAGGACTAAAGGGGATAGGTTGTGACTATATCCCAGAGGGTTACCTATTTTTGATTGTTTACTTACTTTCCTTGTGGTGTTTGAATGCTTTGAAACTGTAAGATTGTGTACTGTTGAGTACATACTTGTTTACTGTTTCTTTTTCTTATTACCTACCATATATATTGACTGACTGTTAGGCCCAGATCTCTTGGTGGCTTCCTACTGGGATTTAGTCTCACACCCTATTTGGGTCAGGCTTTTGGGACCAAATTGATTATATTGTTGCAGGTACAGATAATGGAAGTGCCCTTCTACTTTAGGTTCTTGACTGCTTTTGGAGCTGAATAGCATGGGACCAAGATAAGGTTTGCGATGTTGAGGAGATTTTTACTTATTTTATTTTATTTGGTTTTGTTCTATATTTTAGAACTGTTACTTGTTTAGATACTTTCCTAGATATATGTATCATGAATTATTATATATGTGCTCCAACTTCATATTACTTTCAGTATTCCACTATTAACTATTATATGCCATTATTAATGCTTCTTCTATTGTAATTTGTTTCTCTCCCACTATGTTACTCTACCAAAAAGGAAATAGTTTCCCCACTATCACACCCAAGGCCCTCACTTCTAGTCGGAAGCCTCTAGAATTAGGAGAAATGCACTGGAGGCCATGTGACCAACCGTGTATGGGGCGCCTCTGGGGGGATTCCGGAACCGAGATGTTACAAATTTCTCTAATATTTAATCATAAGGGTAAAATAAGCTTATTTTCTGTTTTGAAAGATTATTTGAATGAACAATTAACTCTATTTTTATATTAATTTATTATTAATTTTAGTGATTGAATAATTAACCTAAATGCTTACGCAACACTGACACGATACTTATTTCGATTATAGAAAAATAAATTAAATGTTTTAAAAAAATACTAAATGAATTATAATTCAGTTGAATTATTTGGTTTCATCATTTTTTAATATATATAAAATATTTTTTATGTTTTAAAAATTTTCTTAGTAATCCATTGTTGTTATTTTTGTCTCAAAGTCAAATTAAATGATTAGTGCCAAAATTGGTTATAATGATGTTTGTGGAATTATAATATTTCATTAGATTATTTAAAAACTATAAAAATGGTGAAAAAATAAAAGTAGGATGAAAAGTGGTATAAAATATCATCACTAATTGATTTATGATCCAATTGTTTCCTTATAAGTAAAATAATAGCACTTTCAGAGTAAATATTTTTTTATTACGGTTGGGGTTAGGATTGGTAAACTAAGGTGTTAAACCAAAATATATTGTTTAAAAACACAAAAAAACTATCCAAATAATTAATTATAATGATATTTGAACCTCATAATACCTTATATTTTAATTTTTTCCATTCATAATCATATTTTATATATAAATAAAGTATTATATTTTAATATTTTATGAAAGTCCGTTAGTTCCCCTCTCCTCACTTATAAAAGGGAACCTATTATTTCTCTGCATTATCACACTTTAAGCCATAAATATCAATCACTATAAACAATTTAACTTCTAAACATACATATACATTAATTAGTGTTTTTAGATTTCTTAAATAACTATTACATGGGTATTTAATAAGGTATCTAAAGGATGCCTACTAAGAAATAGGTAATTGTCTTACCCGATGTATTTTAATTTGTTTCTTATTATATCTACTGTAAATATGTTATATTATTTATAAAATAATAATTTTAATATCCTATATATCATTAAACCTTATAATGATTTTGTATCCACCTTTATTAAACTTCTTTTCATTTCAATGAGATGTGAACGTATCACTCCTGTGTATGTATGGCTTACCATCTCCATGTAGCGATACAATTCATTTTCCATCATCATATTTCATGAATGGTTATTTTTATGGGTTTAATATTTACATGTGATATTTAAAAAATTCTTATCATTATGGTATTATAATATCATATCTACTTATATACCTTCTAATCTATTGGAAAATATTAATGTATCTTGTGTGTACATGTAGACTACCACCTCCAAAAAGAAATGTTATTTTTTCATTTATGATTTACATGAATGGTAATAAGGAAATATTTAATGAATATATATATTTTTTGTAATATTATTACAAGTCTCAAAGTGTTAATTATTATTTACATTTATTTAATTCTTTCTAATTAAAAGTGAAAACATCATTCATGATTATGTATGACCTAATGTCCTTATGAATAGTACAATTCAATTTTTTCTCAACCTTTTATTAATAATCTATATATATATATTGAGTATATATGATATTTAATTCAAGAATTAAATTTTACATTTGATGGAAATCTGATCCAAGTATAAGTACCACAACTGTCGAACTAAAATTCTCATTAAATATGAAACAGATAAAAAAAATAAATGTTGATTGTAATATGACATTATTAACAAATGGGTATAGAAATTTTATAAGTGGATAACATAATATATTATAATTTTTTACATTATTATGTCATAGAGTTTTAATAATTTTAAATTTATTATAAAGGGGTTTATATTTTCTTCAAAGAAAGTCAAACGTGTGGTAATAGATTATCATCCCACATTTATTTCTATGAGACACATGAAATATTCACCACTGGTATATTTTATGTGGTGTATATAATACACATGAAAGTATTTTATGATTATAATAATGAAAATTATTTGATATAAAAATCTATCTATTATTATTTCTTTTATGGGTTATACAGTTCAAAAGTTTACAAAGTGGTAAGAGATTTCTATTAAAATATCATTGTTTGTCGAGATAGTTTATGATCAAGTTTACAATGAGGAATTTTCATAATCATTCTACAAATAAACTCATGAATTTTTTTATCTTATGTATATTTCATGGGAATACATTTTTCCTTTAATTTCTACATTTTATGTAATTAACATACTGAAATAATTAATTTAAAAAATGTATTTATTTCTCTCTTTAGTCAAAAATCATTTTTAATCTATCTACATGTTTTTTAAAATTGTATTAAAGAATGATGTTTAATATTCTCTAATAATTGTTTAATGACTGAAAAATAAATTTTTTATTGATTTTCTCAAGGTAAAAGGGAGAAAGCAAGCAATAAAAGGCCAATAATTATGGGGGCATGATATGGTGAAGGCCTAGAGCGTCTGCACGCACAAGATTCACTACATCTGTGGGAAGAGACCAAGTTCTCAAGAAATGTGAAATTTGTTCATCTGGAGTTGCATAAGAGGCCAAGAGGTCTGACACGGTGTTCTCTTCATGCCACGTATGAGAGATATCCATGTAGTTGTTCAGCAATTCTTTGCATATTCAAATGGTATACTCAATATACTATGGTGTAGACCCACGACCGCTAAGCGCTTTAAAGTGTTGGATCGAATAATTAGATATGTATGTCTATTAGATGGAACAATACAAGAGGGGGGTGAATTGTCGGTTTAAAAACCGTTGAGTTTTAGAAACAAATAGATTAGTTTAAATGATCTTAAACTAAAACAAATACAAACACCCACAATTGTATTGAATGTAAAAAGTATGATGTATTGTAATACTAATGTAAAGTAAAACAATTGTATTCAAGGTGAACGCAATAATCAGAGTAATACAAAAGATGAATGATTCTACCTTAAAGAATATAGAATCAATCAATACAAAAAGTAATAGAATGATTGTAATTGAAACAATTGCAATTGAATATGTAAAGAAGAAAGGAAACAATACAAATCCCTTTCTAATACAAGTAACAGCGGAAATGTAAAAGTAATACAAATCTTTTAACCCAAAGAGAAGGGTTATCCTTTCACCTTGGATAAAAGGTCTGTCTCACCAACACCTTGGTGATCCCTCGATACGATGATCGGCACGTCTATCTGCCTATCCCCGGTAGCCCTCGATACGATGATCGGCACGTTTTTCTGCCTATCCCTGGCAGCCCTCGATACGATGATCGGCACGTCTGTCTGCCTATCCCCAGCAGCCCTCGATTTTGCAGGTAATCGGCACCTCTATCTTTCAATTACTTGAAAGCCCTCGATACGATGATCGGACGCACAAGGCAGATGAGAGAAGTCACAGTGTCTCTCTCTAGAATCTTGGTAGTTCACAGAATCTCTTCATTCGTTATCTTTATTCATCATTGTTCTCTCAGCTTCAAATGACCTCCTATTTATAGGCCTTGGGTTCCAACGGTCATATTGCCTCCAACGGTCATATTGAAACAGAAAGAACGACATCGTTTTGATTAGTTTGTAACTAACTCAATGACATCGTTTTGTTAGGACAAGAGATATATAGAAATGAAAAACATGAGTACGATTCATATGTAATGAGTGTTTTTGACTAAGTACCAAAACAAATAATGAACATCTGAATAGCAGAGTCAGTACGATACGATTGACAGAGTTAGTACGATACGATTGACAGAGTCAGTATGATACGATTGACAGAGTCAGTACGATACGATTGACAGAGTCAGTATGATACGATTGACAGAGTCAGAGTCAGTACGATACGATATGGTCGGTACGATCAACATTGTACGATATGATAAACATGATAAAAGACAATTTGTAATTTACAAACATATGATAGAATACATTTGTGATTTCCAAAACATGATATAGAAGTCAAAATAAGTCTTTTGACTTAACAATCTCCCCCTTTTTGGAAATCACAACACACAAAGTAAATGTAACAAGAAATACTTATCTCCCCCTGAGTTATTGAAAACTCTTCTGAATAAGAAATTGAATACAACTAACTCCCCCTTAGGTATGGACTTTCCTCAGGATTGTATTCGTAGATTTTCCTTAAGAGCATTGTAAAGCATTTTCCCCCTTTGTAAAACATTATCCCCTTTGTAAACATTCTCCCCCTTTGTGATTTACAAAAAGAAAGGAGTAATCTTGAATTGTCTGAAAGAGTTAGTAAAGCAATACAAGACAATAGATAAAAGAAATGGATCATAAGAGTCATTACAAAACAAAAACAAGTTCCAAAAGAAAACAAATACAACAATAATTTGTTTTATCTTTCCTTCTCCTTCTTTATAAGCTCATAAAGAACAGCTTTCATCTTCTTGATATCCTTCTTGTCTTCAGAAATTGATTCGCCCTGAGTTTTGAGAAGCTCTTGTTGATCCGCAAAAATCTGATCTTGATTTCTGATGGTCTCCTCCTGGACTCTGATTACTTCTTCAAGGGTATCAATTCTGTTTTGCAGATTCTTGTTATCCTTGGACAACACAGAATTTTTATTCTTCAGAAAAACCATTTCATCTTTGAAAGATGAAACCATCAAGAATTCAGATTGAAAAACATTCATTATCTCTTGGAAATCTTTCACTGAAGGAACATCGGCTCTTTGAGAAGACAAAAGGTTCAACCTTCCAACCGTTTCTTTATCAAGCTTGTTGAAAGCAATTTCAAGATCATTTGATAACCTTCTTATATCTTCAATTTCTATCTCATGATCATTGATTGAGCTCTCTGTTTTGTATGACCACTTGGTCATTTTATTGCATGCCTTCTTATGAGCAACCGAACTTTCTGATAGAACTTTCAAATCATCTTCTACTGACAAAACATTCTTCCTTAATTCTTTCACAGATCCAAACTTCTTCTTTTGATTGTCAGTGATAAAATCAATCTTCCCTTCCAGCCTCGGGAAATACGGAATAGTCTTCTCAACGCTTCTCAAAACATGAACAATGTAATCACTTTTCTTGAGAGAAATTGTATGCTCTGAATCAGTATCTTCATTGTACGATGCTAGTTCATACGATCTTCTTGAGTCAACAACTGTCTGTTTTCCTTTTGCTTTTTCTTTCTGTTTTCTTTCATCTTCCACTTTGTCACTAATGACAACAACTTTATCAGAGTGAGAAGATTGAGCACCTTGATTTTCTTGAGATGACATTCTGTCCGGAGATCGAGCTTGATTAGCATGAGGAGTTTGTTGAACACCTTCACTCAGCTTTTGAACCGATTCCTCTCTACTCTTCTTTGAACTTTGAAGAAATTCTAAAAGAAAGTCTCCTTCTTCTTCTTCCACTTCTTCTATCTCTTCCATTACTTGTTTTTTTTCCTTTCTCAGGGAGACTCTGTACGATGGGCTCTTGGTGCACTTCTTCTGTTAGTTGGGCACTGGCATCCTCAACCGCTTTCAAGATTTTAGAGACATCAAAGTCCTAAGCCTTTCTTTTTAAAAGAAGCTTCTTCTTCTTTTCAGCCTGAAGGGTTTCTTCTACCCTTACTCTTTCTGCAAAAGCCTCAGCAGGATCAAGACCGAACTTCGGATCACCTTCCTTTCTCTGTTCCTTATCCTTTCTCCATTTTTCTAAAACTTCCTTACTGTACCTTGGCTTCTTCTTCGGCTTTGAACTGGTTTGCAGATCATAATTTTGAGTAATACCTGTAGATTGAATGTCTTTGGCTGGCATAGGTGCCGATTGATTCTGAGCCAATTCAGCTTCTACATCTCTGACAAAAAGTTTTGAATTCGGATCAAAACAAACATTCAGATTTTTCATCGTACTCTTACTAATCCATGAGGGCTTCAAATCCATGGGGTTTCCTTTCAGAGGAATGTTACAGAACTTCATACTTTCAAGAATGAACTTCGTAAGGATAGCTGGATACATAATCATCTGGGACTTAATACCTCCTGTCTTGACATTCTTAATGGTTTCAAAAACATAGCCCATGAGATTTACATTTCTCATATTCACAAGATAATCAAGCATAAAGATATCAGAAACTTTCAGAGTTTCTCTATCCCCTTTCCTTGGGATAAGAAAACCTTGCATCCATAAAGTTACAAAACGATTGTCCGGAGAAAGATGAGACACTTCTCTCTTTTCTTCATTAATAACAAACAATGTATTTTCAGCACTTTATCTATTAAACGTACCAACTTCCTCTGGTAGTTTGTGCGATGGACAGAAAGATTCCCCTTCAATAGAAACATTCCGAAAATGTGCCGCTTGTTTCACAGACATAGAAAATTTTCTATCGTACACAGAAAAGTTTATCGTCATGTATTTGTCGAAAGAAATGGTTTTGTAAAACTAACAAACATCATCAAAAAGAACCGGATATTGAGAATCAGGCTTTTCAACACACAGATGTTCCCATCCTTGAAACAAAATGATCCTCCTGATTGTAGAATCGTACGTATCGAAAAAATATCGAGATACTAACCTTTCTCTTTAAAAGTCTTTGAAGACATTTCGGCGGGAGTATTAGCAGAGGATTGAGACATAAAGGTTCTTACGGTGAGAAGATCGTACGATGATTTATAGCTGGTGGAGCAGAGCTTCGCCTCAATTCCTGAAAAATCAATGTGGGTTTGGGGAGGGGTATTTATAGGCGATAAAGAGGTGACCGTTGATCTTCTACGGTCGAAAAAGGGTGACCATTGATCTTCTACGGTCAAGATTAGAGAAAACCATATCAATGGTTAGGATTAAAACAAAAAAAATTAAAAAAAATGAAAAAAAAACTGTCGGAGAATGTAAGGTAATTGTTAGTTTTGATAGAAATCAAAAGAAAATATAATCGTAAGGAGAAAAAAACATCATCATGCCGATGTAAAACAAAGTCATTACTATGAACTGACCGTACGATAGAAAACAATTTTGTTACCATGAACTGACAATATGATGGAAAACAATCTCGTTACCATGAACTGTCAGTACGATGGAAAACAATCTCAATACCATCATCGGTCGATTCAATTGAAAAGAAAATCATTACCATCATTGGTTGATTCAATACTATTGAATGATACGATGGAAAAGAATTTCAGTACTATCATCGGTCGATAGTAAATGATACTATAAAACTGTCAATATGATAAACAGGAAAAATGAACGAAACGATAAAACTGTCAATACGATAAATAGAAGGGAAAAAAGAAAAATGATATGATAAAAACTATACCAACAATCTTTCCTTGAGCATTATCTCCGAAGGTAACTTTTCCACATTTTGTTTTGATAACCTTTTCAAAAAGATTTTTGTTTCCGGTCATATGTCAAGAACAACCACTATCAATGTACCGAATGTTCTTGTTGGTACACTTCTCGTTTTCCTGAAAAAGAAGCAATTAGATTTTTGAAATCCAAACTTGTTTGGATCCAGAAGGGTTAGATAAAAGAATTTTAGGAATCCACATTTGTTTTGAAAAATGAGCTTTATGAAATCCTAAATATTGAGTTTTGTTAAGAGAACAATCTCTTCTCCAATATCCACCACATTGACACTTGGAACAGAAAATGGTTGTTTGAGGAACAAAATAGTTATTACTAAAAACAGGTTTGGAATAAGTATAACCAAGACCAGAACGATTTCTCAAAGGTCTAATTTGAGAATACATCCTATAAAAGTTTTCTTTTCCATGAGTAAAGTTTGACAAACACTTTTTTAAAGATAAAATTTCTGACTTTAGTTTTAAAACCAAATTCGTATTTTCTAAAACATTTGAATTTGAACTAGAGTTAGACTCTAAAATAATTTTCTTTGAAATTACAGTATCAAGATCCTTAGAAAGTTTATCCTTATCATATTTAACATTCTCAAGGGTTTTTAAAATACCTTCAAAATCAGAAGTTTTCACATCAAGATCTTTAGAAAGATCTGATACTTCTTTAGTCAAAATTGAAATTCTAGAATTTTCTTTTTCAAATCTCTTTTTGAGTTTAGAATTTTCATTTTCATGAAACTTAGAAAATCTAGATACCTCTTCAAAAGAAGGTAAATTATCATCTTATGATGATGAGGATTCATCATTTGAAGATTCATAATATCTATTATTAATATAATTTGCATTTAAATAGACATTTGTAACAGCTTCAGCATTATGTACCTTAGCCATGAGACAATGATCTTCAATTGGTAGTCTGGATAGAAGTCCAATATTTCTTTGTCCTGATGTCTCATATTCTGAAGAATCATCTGAGGAATCACTACCACTTGCACTCCACGTATCATTTTCTTTCAAGCCTTTCTTTGTCTTATAAAACCTTTTCTTGTTTCTTTCAGAGTGTTTCTCCTTTCTATCTTTCCTCTTCAGTAAAGGACAATCAGGCCTTATATGTCCTACTTTCTTGCATTCATAACAAGTTACCTCTGAATCTTTCCTATCTTTCTTTTTGAATCTATATTGAAAATCTTTCTTTCCCACAATCTTGTTCATCCTTCGAGCAAGATTGGCTAACTCATTATCCGGAAGATTACAGTCACTTGAATCAGATATAACAACTTTCTTGGATTTAGACCTTGTAATCCTTTCAGGTGTTTTAGCTTTAGATGCAAAAGCTACACTTCCATTCCCATTCTTCTTCTTGTTGAAATCAGCAGCTCTCTTCATTCTTGTCTCATGCTGTAGAAGAGTTCCAAAGAGTTCATCAAGAGTAATCTGGGAAACTTTTCTATTCTCATCAATAGTTGTTCTTTTTGACTCCCATACATTTGGCATAATATCTATAATCTTATCAACAAGAGATTCATCATGAAGACCTTTTTCTCCCATAGATTGTAAGCTGTTGACAATTGTCATAAACCTTTGTTGAACTTTACATACAGGCTCTCCATAAGGAAAAACAAATCCATGATACTCTGCTCGAAGCATTTCTCTCCTTGTTTCTATAACCTTGGATGTACCAAAATGAGTGACATCTAATTTCTTCCAAATACAGTTGGCTGCTTCACATGAAGATATCTGACTATATATATTCCTGGTCATAGAGCATAATAAAGTATTTCTTACCTTGTAATTTAGTTGATATTCTTGCTTCTCTTGTTTGGTGAAAGTACTAACTTCTTTGTCAGGAATTTTGTAACCCCCAGTAAGAATAATAAAATTTTCTACACCAGTATTGATAACGAAAGTCTTCATACGATCTCTCCAATACTCATAATCATTCCCATCAAAGATTGGTGGTCTAGAAGGATTCAGATTATCTATTGATCCAATATTCATTCCTGCCATCTAATATAACAAAAACAACTTTTCCACTCCACACGTTAGTGTAGTAAGTATTCAAGATAGTAATTAAGAAATAAAGCTAGTAATACAAATCAGTGGAAAACCTCCTTTGATACCAATTGTTGGATCGAATAAGTAGATATGTATGTCTATTATATGGAACAATACAAGAGGGGGGGTGAATTGTAGGTTTAAAAACTGTTGAGTTTTAGCAACAAATAGATTAGTTTAAATGATCTTAAACTAAAACAAATACAAACACCCATAATTGTATTGAATGTAAAAAGTATGATGTATTGTAATACTAATGTAAAGTAAAACAATTGTATTCAAGGTGAACACAATAATCAGAGTAATAAAAAAGATGAATGATTCTACCTTAAAGCGTATAGAATCAATCAATACAAAAAGTAATAGAATGATTGTAATTGAAACAATTACAATTGAATATGTAAAGAAGAAAGGAAACAATACAAATCCCTTTCTAATACAAGTAACAGCGGAAATGTAAAAGTAATACAATTCTTTTAACCCAAAGATAAGGGTTATCCTTTCACCTAGGATAAAAGGTTTGTCTCACCAACACCTTGGTGATCCCTCGATACGATGATCGACACGTCTATCTGCCTATCCCCGGCAGCCCTCGATACGATGATCAGAACGTCTGTCTGCCTAACCCCGGCATCCCTCGATATGATGATCGGCACGTCTGTCTGCCTATCCCCAGAAGCCCTCAATTTTGCAGGTAATCAGCACCTCTGTCTTTCAATTACTTGAAATCCCTCGATACGATGATCGGAAGCACAAGGCAGATGAGAGAAGTCACAGTGTCTCTCTCTAGAATCTTGGTAGTTCACAGAATCACTTCATTCGTTCTCTTTATTCATCGTTGTTCTCTCAGCTTCAAATGACCTCCTATTTATAGGCCTTGGGTTCCAACGGTCATATTGCCTCCAACGGTCATATTGAAACAGAAAGCATGACATCGTTTTGATTAGTTTGTAACTAACTCAATGACATCGTTTTGTTAGGACAAGAGATATATAGAAATGAAAAACATGAGTAGGATTCATATATAATGAGTGTTTTTGACTAAGTACCAAAACAAATAATGAACATCTGAATAGTAGATTCAGTACGATACGATTGACAGAGTCAGTACGATATGATTGACAGAGTCAGTATGATACGATTGACAGAGTCAGTACGATACGATTGACAGAGTCAGTATGATACGATTGACAGAGACAGAGTCAGTACGATACGATATGGTCGGTACGATCAACATTGTACGATATGATAAACATGATAAAAGACAATTTGTAATTTACAAACATATGATAGAATACATTTGTGATTTCCAAAACATGATATAGAAGTCAAAATAAGTCTTTTGACATAACATAAAGATGGCCATAGAATCGGTTTCCACTGCTGTATGTTAGATATTCTTATGATTACACAAATTAAGACTAGTGAGAAGGGAATGACCCTCCTCCTGAATGGAATTTCCAGAGCCAAAGTGATCGAAGAATGTCATAATCATAGAGCCTCTTTCATTTTGTATCACCCCTCCGCCCTTTATCTGACCCGAAATGCAGGAGTCGTCAGTGTTCATTATATGTCCCATAGAATGGGGGTGCCACCGCACCCACCTGCCCGACCTATTGTTAGAGACACTGGGTTCATAAGTTCTTGGGATAAGGTGACAAATAGATTGGCATGTCACACATTTTCTGCATAGTCGGGTTAGATCAATGAGGGTGCTTCTGGTCTTGATCACAAGGCCCTTTCCAGTACCTGCATAGCCCTGGTGACGATCCTCATTCCTCTATCTCCAAATAAACCAACATCCAGCTGCAAATAAAATGGCATGAGTTATTCTCTCCGGACAATTATTTGTGGCTCCCAGGAACCATCGGCTGAAGAAATCAGTAGATGAATCCCCCTGTAGAGACCATCCCGTAAAACTGCCAAAAGCCTGCCACACCATTTTAGACCAGTCACTATTGAAAAAAAGGTGCTCAGTGTCTTCAGTTTCCGGCACCCTATAGTAGATGCACTTTGATGCAACGTTCACACCCAGACGCATAATGTTCGCTTCAGTTGGCAGCACATTAGGCCGCACTCTCCAAACTAGGAAGTTGATTTTTGATGGAAGTTCTTTAATCCAGAGCACATCATAGACCAGTATCTAATCTTCATAGTTTTCCCCCAAAGTGTCTTCCCTTCAACCACCTCCCAAGCGATCTTATCATGAAGATCCACCATAGACCCTACAACACTTTTGACATTAATCCCACCCTCCGCAATGGGTCTTGCAAGCTTTCCCCATGTTGCCCAATGGTGTCTTCCATCCATTTGTGCATCCCACAAAAAAGAGTCCAGAAACTTGTCCATTTGTGACATAACACCATTAGGGACCGTGAGCGCGGAGAGAAAATGCATGGGAATAGAGGATATTACACTATTGATTAGGGTAATTCGACCTCCAAACAATAAAAAGAAATGTTTCAAGTTAAGAATTTGGCCTTTAATTTTCTCAATCACCTTGTCAAAATGATGGACCTGTGGCTTCCTATGGGAAATCGGTGCACCCAAATACTCCATAGGGAGTGATCCTTTCCTTATTCCCAACATTCTTTCCATAATCCCCGCCCTTTTTTCAGTGCATCTACTGAAAATAAAAAGGTTGATTTTCTCCTTGATCACCACTTACCCACTCCATTTGCAGTACTCCTCAAGGATGGTGTTAATGTCATTGATGGAACGGTTACTTCCGTTTATGTAAACAATTTCATCATCAGTGAACATTAAGTGAGAGATCCTACTGGACTGAAATCTGGATCGATAAGAGAGAATGCATCCCACCGTAATACCTCTATTGATATACTTTCTAAGAGAATCATGTGCCATGATAAAAAGAGTAAGAGAGAGGGGATCACCTTTCCTTAATCCTTGAACCATCTTGGAAAAAACACATTGCTTTCCCATGAAAGATTTCAAAATCCAGGTAGATTTGAAGCATCAGAAGAGGAGATCAATAACCCAAGTAGAAAATCCCATCTTAGAGAGGACCCTAATGATAAAATTCCACTGCAACCGATCATAAGATTTGATCATGTCATGATTGATAGAAATATTGGAGCCAAAAGATTTCAGGTTAATATACCCAATAATCTCTTGAGCCAGCCTGATAGCACCCTAGATAGAACACCCGTTGATAAACCCATGTTTCTCTTCCAAAATCCAGCTGGGTAGGTGAATGGATAATCTTCTATTGAGGATGCAAGCCAAAATGTTGTACGGGAAGTTTCACATGCATATTGGACTATAGTGTTGAAGAGAGTGGGGGTTCTTTATCTTGGGTAGCATAACCATTTTAGTGGAACATGTAGCTCGAGGGAGATGGAGCCCTTTAAATAAATCATGGATTTCTTGCACTAACTCCATCTTAATAAAATCCCAAAAATCCCTATAGAAAGACCCTAGGAATCCATCAAGTCCTTGGGCATTCTTTGGGTTAAGTGACCATACTGTCTCCCTAATATCAATCTCTGTCGGAGTGGATTCCAACCCTTCGCTCACATTCCAAGTGATCGTGTTAGGAATTCCCTCAAAAAACTCAGCATTCTCCCTCGGGTAACCATTTTGTATGTTCGGGTTGGGTTTTGCATGCAGTTGTATGAAGAAATATTTATCCATCCTTCCAAAACTATCTGGATCATTGGAATAAGAACCATCCACCGTACTAATGTTCAGCCTACTAAAGCATCTCCTTTCCTTCATACAGGCATAAAAAAATCTAGAGTTACGGTCACCTTCACATAGCCATTTAAAAAAATGAGAATAGAATATTTGTTATAATATATATAGTATTAATGTAATTTCCTTCCATAATGACCCCTCAATTCTTTAAGTCCTCGTTTACAATTTTTCACATTTCTTTTCAAATTAAAATTTTTCATTAAGATTTGATATTTTCACTCTTTTAAAGAAGTTATTTCAAAATGAAAGGGTTATTTTACTCATGAAATATTCTATACATCTATTAAATGAATTATAATCCTTTTTTAAGTCCATTGAAGTTACTTATTTTTATTTGAGGATATGATCCAATGATACCCTCCATGTTCTTTCTCTGTGCGGTGTATGATTAGGATGAAGATTTTTTTATGAAACCCTTCCCTTTACATGTGTTTGGATATAGGATAAATGATTCTTGATCTTGTGGATTTCAAATGAATGGATTATCATTTTGTGATTGGTGGGTCACTTATATTCCTATAACACATTACGTAAAGATGGATATCTCATGAAATAAATTTGTTATGTATGATATTAATTTAATTTTCACAATCTTATATATGGAACTAGTTTTAATGTAAATAATATTATGTATGGACTTGGTTTTCATGTCCTCAAAATTATGTGTGGAACTAATTTTCATGTCTATATGATTATACATGGATCGAGTTTTCAATCCCATAAGTTTATACGAGGGCATGATTTCATGTAACAAACTCAATGAGTGAACATGTTTCTAGATATACAAGTTCCCAATCTTATAAGTTATTATTTTTTCTAGATACCTATATCTACTATATGGTCTCATGGATCATGTTATTTAATTCCATTATTATTTATGTTTAATTTACTAACATTATATATTCCAAGACATAAGATTATGATACATGGTAAGAAGGGTATGATTTTCAAATGTTAAGAACATGCTCACATACCCTTATGCTTATGTTATGCTAATGTAATCATTTATATATCTCTTTTTACCCTTAATAAGTATCTGATATCACCACTTATTTGTTTCCCTTTACCAGGTTATGAGGAATATTTTTAACTAGGGTTAGAAGTTCAAATATTTTATTTTAGTATTGTATAAAAAATTCAATTACTGAAACTCAGATACTTTTAATCATATATCACTTTAATGGTTTTTTATTATTCATGATTACAAATTTATGTATAAGAATTAGACAAGTATATATTTTTATAACATGTTTAAAATTATTATATAAAATTAATTACATAAAATTATTTTATTTAAAATTATAATGTTTAAACTGTGATAGAAAAAGTAGTTTATTTAAAAGTCAAATATATTTTCTTAATATGATTTATTTTTAAATATATTTTGAATTGATTGATATTTTCATTCAATAAATTAATATATATATATATTTAATATTATGTTAACCATTTAAATAATCAGATAATGGTATCAAGGCAAAATATTATTTTTCATTAAAAATTAAATAGTTTTTATTCAAAATAAATTATTTTTCAAGGTAATATATGATTTTAATTAACTGTAAAACTTAAAAAATTTATAAATATTATTTGATAAAATAAAAAATCATCATATTAATATATATTTGGGTAAATATTTGGGATTTCTTAGAGAATTATGGTTTTTTGAATAGTGAAAATTTATTTTTTATGAATATAGTATAATTTATGACACCGTCAAGGCATAAATAATAGTAAAAAATTATTGAAACTCCTGGAAATACTAATACATGATAATATAATATAATATCAAAAAAAATATATCAATTTATATAAATTATGTTTAATGTTATGGTAAAAATTTAGAAAACATTATTGATGTCGGCGTAGTGGTTACTCTACTTTTGAAATGATAAAATTTGTTTCTAACATAACATTTAAGAAGTTATAAGTCTGTTATAGACACTAATATATAATATTTATGAATAATATTTTTTTTGAAATATATTATTGAATTTTAGTAGTATATAACTTATATGTAATCTTAGAAAATTTTTGACGGGAAGTAAAGGTTTGAATAAGTAAAAATGAGGAACAAAGGGATAATCTTTAAAATATGAAAATATTTTTTCATAAAAAGAATGTATAAGGTATTTGTATAACTCCCTAGAAACTTATCTCTCATATTTCATCAATTTGGAATTATTTTCCTTTAAAATAAATATTATGTTTATATTAAGAAGTTAATATGTACATAATATAACCCTCTCTCAGGAAATATCATCAATATACATTCATAATTATTACAACTATATAAATATATTATGAAAGGTTATAAATTTCATTATGATTGATAAATAAATAATATTTTTGATATGAAAAAATTTTTAGTTTTTATGATAATATAATTACATAGAATGGGTTCACAACATCGATGCATCACTTGTGAAATTAGGTTAAAATCAAAGAAAATATTTATAGAAATTATAAATTAGATAATATTTTAATGATATATGACCTTTTATGATTATAATTTTTAAAAATTATATTTAATTGCTTATTTAAAAATTATATTTATAATTTTTCTTTTATTCATATAATTTTAATTTTTTAATTATATAGGAAACTCTAAAAGTGATTTTAAAAGGATTTAATGTAAAAATTGTTTATAAATTGATTGAATGATTGTAAAAAATATTACTGTGAATCAAGTTTTATTTTTATGTGTCCATAATATTATCCATTTTCCATTTTCAAACCACTTTTAATTTTATAAATATATTTTTGAACATTGATGTCTCATTATTTTCAAAAATGAAATTAGTTTTTTTATATAAAAGGGGGATCCATCTACCCTTCTCAAATCATTATCCACATACAGTTTAATCTCATTATTCTCCCAAAATACTATTCCAAAAAACTCTTTAAACATTAAAAAAATATTCATCCCACAAAACCTTTCCTCAAATTCATTAGCCTCAATCTAAAATTTTTTGTTTCAGGGGTAAGGTAATGGTTTTCAAGCATACTTCTAGTGTCCCATTTGTGATTCTTAGCTGGAAAACAATTTTATAAAATCACCCTTCATTGTTACTAGATTATATTTACTTTTTATTTTTATATTTCTAATATATAAAGGATTAAATATACTATAATACCACTCAATAAACACTTTTAATAATTTGTTACAACATAAAAATAAGGGTTTATCTCAAACTCTATAATTTCATTTTAACAACACTATTAATCATTTTAAATATATATTTAGTCATTGAATGTTGTCCAAGAATGATAGTAAAATTATCATCTGATTATTCTATAAAAAATAAAATATTTTTTTATATTTTTTTCTTTTAAAACACTTTCGCAAAACCATTTCTCATGTCCGTAGTTGTACATGACCTAATTGAACAATGATGTTTTGAAAACCTTACATCATTCATATATGTCTTTAAATAATTATTTTATTAACGAAAATAAAAATAAAATTAAATTAATTTTATATTTATGACACTGAGAAGGTGTAATAACAATCAAAATAGTGTTATTAAATGTAAACTCTCATGGATATTTTTATTCGATTAAATAAATATTAAAAAGAGATATTCAAGGAAAATTAACAAATTCATGATCAATTGAACTCAAATGCTCTTCAATTGACATTAATATATTACATTTAAATTTTTTTTAATTTTTGAAACTATTTTACAAAGACTATTGACTATTTTAATGATATTGAAACTATCTTTGAATATAATGACCATTAAAATATCAACATGAAATATAATACTTTGGAAATTATTTATATCATTATAATAAATGAAATAAGAAATATTGTAGAAATAAACACGATAAGGTTTTAAAACATGTAAATAATTACTTTAATTCAATTATTCAAAAAACTAATAGATGAGCATCATGATTCAAGACTCTATGTAAGAGGATTTTCTTTGAAACTTGGTTTTAAATATTCTTAACGACATTCATATGCTTACCCATGTCCATTGAAATTATTCATGAATATTATTATTTATACTAAAAACTTAATGTTTAAGGACATTTTAAACTAAATATTAATATGTTTATAATTGTATTAAATTTAATATTTTTAATTTTTTCTATAATGGTAATTTTTAATTTCAATACAAATGTTTGAAATGAATGTTCTTTTTAAATTTATCACACTTACATATTTTCTCATCGACAGAGTAATTATTTACTATAAATATTAAATTTCATTTTTTTCATGTAGTTTCATACTAAATTTAATTACTATTGTTCTATAAAAAATTTTAAATTTATACTAAGAGAAAATTATTTTTCTTCACATTTTTATGAGATCTTTGAATGAAATTTTGATTATGTGTTTAAATAATTTTTATGATGAAAAATTACAAGAATCTATATGTTTTCATAGGTAATTTTCAATGAAAATTTCTATTTATTTTGAGTGTCCCTAAGATATAGCTATCTATTTCATTGTATGTGGATTTATTCTCTATAATAATGATTATTAGAATTAATTTATTTTAATTGTATATTATGTGTGAAATTCCAGGGAAAATGGATGATGAATCTGATGTATCATAATAGCTTCATGTTTTTTCTATGATTTTTATATGATTTAAAGGTTTTATTTGAAAAAAATATTATTTTTCCCAGGAGGTTACGGTTTATTCATAATCTCAATGTTTTATTATTTGAAAATTTATATATTCTTAGGGGTTTTAATTTTTTCAATGGACTAATTGGATTAAATTATTTTTAAATACCTTGTAATTTGTTTGTGATCATATAGTTTTTTAAAATATTTTTCAATGGTATTTTTAAGGTGTCATAAAAATATCATGCTAAATCAATTATTATTGGTGACACATCAATAATATATTAAAAATTTCATGAATGAAACATTAGTTTAAATATAAGAACTTATTTCATGATATTAATTTACAATGTGTAGAAATCCATACATTATTTGGTAATGGTTTTCTAAATTTTCCAATACTCTAGACCTAAAATAATGGTGTAACATAAGGATGTATAATCCTTGATACTGAACTTGTAATTATGGGTTGTCTTGGCCAATTTCATATCATATATATAATGAATATGTTTTTCATATCAGATACGGTTTTATGGGTACAAGGCATTATTTTTGTTATCAAAGATTGGGTTTAGATAAATTTAATGGATAGAATTCTGTTAGATGCTCATAATAAAAAATATTTTTGAAAAACTTAGGACCTAATATGTGATTTTGTTATCATAAGATAGAAGTCTTATATAACCTTAAATGTTTATATGTTAAGGATAATTATGGATATTTTTAGATAAATAAAACGTGTTGAATATATAATAGCATAGATAAGGAAATATTAGTATTCATATGTTGGTTTATTGTTACTTTCATTAATACACTCATACTAAGCATTTTTTTAGTTAATAGATAGAATCAGTAGGAATAATGATAACAATAGTAGTTAAGGTTAATGTGGTGGTTGACTGAATTATAAACCAAATAGGATATGACATGTTGGGAAAAATAAAGTCATTATAGTTATCCATATAAATATGTTTATTATTATTAATCATACCCTTTTTGAATATCTTAACCCAATAAATCAATTGGAAATTTGAGTTTCATATATGGTCAAGCGATCATGGCCATGGATGAAAAAATATTAATTTCTTACATGTCAGAAATGTGGGAATAATCACCATGAGAAATAACTCAATTAAGAAAGAAGATGTATCATGTAATATAAATGAGAGTACAGATAAATGAAATATTGAATAAAAATGAAGTGTTTAGTTAACACAATGAAAGGGAGTAATGATTTTTTAATTTCATCACAAATAATCGAATATTTTAAAAGTGAAATGTATATGAATTATCTATAGGAAATCCCTGTAATAAATTCTCATGAATAGGATCTGCAAGATCTAATAAATAAAGCTATAACCAAGAAATATGTTATGAGTTTTTAAGATGATTAAATGAAAAATTAAATTAAAAACTTATAAATGACTTTGAAAAATCATTATGTTTAATATATGAAACATGATTTTATTTAGATTAATCTGTCATGAGGTAGGATTAACACTTTTTATTACAGGATGAAAATATTATTTATTAAAATTAAAAATAATCGTTAATTATTTATGAATTATGTTGAATGATTTATGTTTTTATGTATTGGATTTTTAGATTTATGATGTAGTGTTATTTTTTCAAGGGTTGATAACATTAATGATGATAAAAATGATAAAATGTTCAGACACCCTTTTGAGGCCTTGTGTGACTAGATTGTAATCAAATTACTGGTATATTATTATATTTTAAAAGGGTTTTAACATATGATTGATGTAGATTTAACCTTTATGATTAATATGAATCTTACTATAAAGGTTATCTGAGGAATAAGGTTATTCTATATCTGGGTTATAAGATGAAAGGTGTATAGAAACTTTTGGGTTGATACATTAATTGATATTGAAGTAATTATTTTTACTGGTATAAAAGATTTTATATATTTTTGGAAAAATATTTGGGTTAATATGAGTTATAAATTATTTTTTAGATTGGTTTTTATGTCAAAGTAGTGGATTTGGTTATAAAAATAATTATATATTTAACCTTTGTAATCATATATGATTTTGTTATGGATTTATGTCATGGTGATTCATGTTATTTATAGGAAATGAATAATATAATTTCCATAATATATTATTATAACCGAGGGTATAGTAAACATGAATCACCATGACATAAAACCAGCATAGAGGGTATAGTAAACATGAATCACCATGACTCCCTCCCCACAATGTGTACCCCTCCTGGGACGAAAATGTGAGAAGGGAGATAATGACCCCCGAGTCCCACCTCCAGTAGGCCCCGGGTTGGTGACTGGCACCGATTGTATAGTAAACAAACAAATGGGAGGCATTACCCTCTAAGAGAACACATGCGGAAGAGAGAGATAAGACAGACATCAACCAACTCCAACTTAGAACTAAAATGTAAAAGAAAACCCTAGTTCATATATGTAATGTCCTGCAAAAAGTACAACTAAAAGAGGAAACTACAAGTACCCAAAATAAATTAAAAACAGCAGTGACCACAAGCCCGAACAGCTCCTACAACCCCATGCTAGTAAAAATAATCTTTATCTCCAACCTGCTCCAAGTGACCTGAAAAACAGTTTATATAAACGTAGGGTGAGTATAAAAAATTTACTCAGTAGGATCCTCCCCGAAGCCTCTCATGCAAAAGTAAAGAAACCATGCTAAATCATAATGAACAATAGTGAAACTAACTCATTACCTAAGTAGGTATACTAAATTCCCAACCTCACCATGGATACTCTCACTAAGTAACGCATATAAGAATATATCATATAATAAAGAATATCAAGGGTACCCTGCTACTACTTCCCCACTGGTTTTCCACTTTGCCCCAATGACATACGTCCTTTACATCTCTCTTCAAAGCTTGTCCGTATAAACTTGGGCTAAGCTCCACAATCTGAACCACATGCACCAAAAAGGCTTGCCCATAGACTCCTGGGCTAAGCTCTACACCATCCTCACAACCAAAAGTAACTAAGTAGTTTTCGGGAGCCACCACATCTCGCATGACGTGTATCATATGTCGGGTATTATGCCTCAAGACATTATAGCCCATACATTGACTAAGGATCCTCAAGCCATCACAACATATACACGTTACACCTATAGTAGTCCATAGGATACTATATCCAGAATATATGTGTCTGAAAAATCCACAAGCCATTACATCCCTCTACACACATATACGGGGAAAACTAACTGATGTTCCTCATGAAACTAGTATCTACCAAGAGAAGAGAGCAGGGTCAAATGGGGTAGTCAGCCATTCATCATCCCACCAGAATGTTGGGGAAAACACCCCCCCCCCAGGGCTCAAAATCCCGAAGGTGTCAGTTTCCCTTACTGAAAGGGTGGAGTAGCGTATAGATACACAAAAAGTATAGAATATATATAACTCACAACCACACTATGGGCATAACCTAGTCTTAGCCTCAACTGCAGCTAACGTCTCTCGGACTCCGAGATACTATTTCTAATACTAGGTATCCTATAAGCACACAACCAATCAAAGAACCTCATTAGGTTACTTAATTCCCTTTTTCATCAATTCCATTGTACGTTGATTAAGTCTTCCATTATTAATTAACCATGAACAACCCACATTGACTTTCTTGTCATCACATTCAAAATTTATTGTTCATTTAAATTTACAACATCATCATTAAATACCAGCATCTCCATCCCTGTGGATTATCACCATTTAATCAAAATTTCATTTTATATTTACTTTCCCATATTCCCAGGAATTCTAGAAGAGTGTACTATGTTACTCAACACAAGGGGGCTCAACATAGTGAGTAGATACACTACCCGTCGAGTCTTTTCCACCTATAGAAAGACCGTAGGCCCATTATCCCACAAGAGGCTAAACATGAAATGCATCTGGCATACCCCGCGCATCTTCGCCCATTTCGGACGAAGGGTGAGCAAACCCAGAAACCTTGAGCAGTGGGTAAAAGTACAGAAGATAACAACCAATCAAACCACAAATCATTCATCCAGCACATCCATCCCATACCAACATCCATGGTGTCCTCCCCGACACCCACATGCATAAACCGATGCATCTTTCCACTCTAGGCGTCATTCGCTGCCACATCCATAAGGCCTCCCTGCCTCCACATATCACAAGACCCCTCCAGGGTAACATCACAACACAAGATATCACAGCACCCCTTCTAGGGTCACAGCACAGCACAAGCAGCAGGAAAAAAATCATTACAACAAATGGGCTCTTAGACCTTTAACAAGGCATCCGGCCTTCAAAAAACAAACACCAACAATCACATCAAATGGGATTTTATCCCTACTTCACAAAAAGATGGTAACTGAGAACCCTTCAAGGAATTAAATCAATAAATTTTGTAAATCCATGTTGAATTAACATATTCAATTTGTTGGTTCCAACATCATGAACCAATTCTGTAAGCTATAACTGAAGATTAAACATGCTTATTATGACAAATTTGATCAACATCAAATTAGAACAATTACAACAACGCCAACGACCGGATTCATTTACATGCCTCTTTATCTCTATCCAATTAATTATCAATTAATTCTGGCATTACGTTTTTTATCAATTTCCATCAAGAACAATATGCTAACAAGCAAGGCACATATATATCACACTATCTAGAAAGTCAAGAGGCAAACCATTATCACGGTACAAAACAACAACATGTGATCAAACAAATTCCTTTAATCTGGTTCTATTATTTAATTAGGTCAATTCTATTATGATCCAAAGGGCTAAATCATGATAACTCTACGATTTCACATAAAAATTAGAGAAGCCACAAATCCCCGACCTCAACAGTTTTCGAGGAAAACCACAATGGTCAATGAATTCCCAATAAACCAAGTCGATTCTCCACAAATCCTCCTTAGATCTCCTATCCTATCACAACCAAGAGAAAATGTCATCACAAAAAACATCCACATACCTAGATCTACCCATAACGGTCATAGATCTAAGAAGACAAGAGAAGAGGAGGATTAGATCTAAGAAGATCTAAGAAACCAAACAAGAACAAGGAAGAACGACCACATACCTCAAGAAACTGGCTTCGATTCGCGAAGAGAAGCATCGGGATAGCCTCCAAAACGCTTTGGAGAGGTTCTTCCACCTCCAAGGAAGGGTAATCCCGAGTTATGGCTGATTAGGGGCTTAAATGAGGTGATTAAAGGCAAAACGAGTTAGATCCACAATTTTAGGATCTAACTTTAAGTGCTTCTATGGTTAGTTCGCACGGTTTAACAAACTAGGCGCTAATCGTGTGGTAGCTTCTGCCTCGGCAATCACTCCTCACATAGTTTGTCCGCATGGTTAGACAAACTGTGAGCTAACCGTGCATTAGCCACTGCCTCCAAGACCAGCCTTGCATGGTTTCTCCTCATGGTTTAGGCAAACCGTGCGCTTCTCATGCGAAGGCCATAACCCTTTAGATATCCTTAAAAGTCCACCCAAATGCACCCCAATCCACCTTAACCTTCCCGAACACCTCCAACACCACATTTTCACAAAGTAATGGACCAGATAGGTCTGGTCCATTACATCAGATACATCTCAAAACATTCTCATCCTCGAGAATCCAAAACCCACATAAGGAGAAAAAAGAATAGGGTCTGAACAACTACCCACCGGGATACCTCTCAAAAAAGAGCAATCCACCAAAGCAACAAATGGAGCCATCTCATAAAAATGAAAGTCTCATAACCACATAAGTTACAACGATACATGAAAAGAGTTAAACATCAAACAACTCTGGGTACTGAGAACGTATCTGTGACTCACATTCCCAAATACTCTCCTCCATGCCACTATGTCGCCACAAGATACGAACTAAGGGGATATAACTCCAGTGCAACACCTTCTCCTTGCGGTCTTGGATCTCCACAAGTCGCTCCTTAAAGGTGGCATCATCATCAACATTGATCTCTCCCCAATCGATGATGTGAGAGTTGTCATGAAGATAATGACGTAGCATTGATACATGGAAAACATCATGTATCAGACTCATCTAAGGGGGAAGCGCTACTTGATACGCCACATCTCCAACATGATCTAACACCTTGAAAGTCCCAACAAACCAGGGAGAAAGCTTACTTACACGGCCAAATCTTCGCTGCCCACGACGGGAAGACACCTTTAGAAACACATGATCCCCAACATTAAACTCTAAGGGTATCCTCCTTTGATCAGCATATGATTTCTGACGATCTTGCATTGTCTTCATCCTCTCATGAATCACTTGAACCATCTCTGTTGTATTATTCACTAATTCTAGTCCGAGAATTGCCAACTCTCCAACCCCAGTCTAGCACAACGGAGAACAGCAAGGTCGGCCATACAAGGCTTCAAACAGCGCCATACCGATGGTGGAGTGAAAACTGTTATTTTAAGTGAACTCCACCAAGGGTAAGTGCCTCACCCATGAGCCTCCAAAATCAAGAACAGAAGAGCGTAACATGTCTTCAAAAGTCTAGATGGTTCGCTCCGTCTGACCATCCGTTTGAGGATGAAAAGCAGTGCTAAGACATAGTTGAGAACTGAAAGCATGTTGGAAACCTTTCCACACCCTGGAGGTAAAACAAGGATCTCGATCAGAAATGATCATCATAGGGACTCCATGAAGACTCACCACCTACTCTAGATACTTCCTCGACAAAACATCCACTGAGATCCACTCCTCGATTGCTATGAAGTGGGATGATTTTGTTAAATGATCCACTACCACCCAAATAGCATCATATCCTCTCGGAGCTCGAGTTAAACCTATAACAAAGTCCACTGAGATGTCCTCCCACTTTCATTGAGGAATCTATAATGGCTGGAGAAGTCCACCAGGAACATGGTGTTTGGGATTCACCTTTTGGCAGACTAAACATCGAGATACAAACTCCGCAACCACACACTTCAGCCCAGGCCACTGAAACTAACTCCCCAAATATTGGTATATCTTTGTCATGCCCAGATTTACTACTAGGGGTGAACTATGGATCTCTCTGAGGACCATCTCGCGCATCTCCAAGGGAACAAAAAGCCTTCCATGATACAACACTATGTGTTGTTCATCCTCATACCAACTATTAGGGGCCTCACCACAAATAACTCGGTCTCTCTAGACCTCCACCTCAAGATCCCTCAACTGGGACTCTTCCACCTTCTGCACCAGGGATGACAACATCGTCATCTAAAAAAGGCAAGCCTTACCCCAAACTTCTCTCATATCAATATGCAAAGCTAACAGTTCCTCCATTACTCTCTAGGAATCACCAGATTCATGCAAAGAATCACTATGTGACTTTTGGCTCAGCGCATCAGCTACAACATTCCCTTTTCCAAGTGTATATGATATTTCGAAGTAGTATTCCTATAAGAACTCCATCCACCGACACTACCACAAGTTCAAGTCACGCTGGGAGAAAACATACCTCAAACTCTTATGATCAGTGAAAACTACAAAGCCTTCACCAATAAAGTAATGTCTCTACAACTTCATAGAAAACACCACGGCTTCAAACTCAAGGTCATGAGTGGAATAGTTGCATTCATGGGGATGCAACTGTCGAGACCCATAGGAAACAACTGACCTCTGTTTCATGAGAACAAAACCTAGACCCAGATGTGAAGCATCACATAAAACATCAAACTGAACTCGCTCAGCTGGGAGACAAAGAACTGGAGCACTTACTAACTTCTATTTTAGATACACAAAAGATTCCTGACACTAATCAGTCCATATGAATGCTTGATCATTCCTGGTCAAAGCTGTTAGAGGAGTCTCAACTCGTGATAAATTGGCTATAAAACTCCGGTAGTATCCTGTGAGCCCAAGGAAACTTTGAACCTCTGACACCGTCTTGGGGGCTTCCCAAGACACAACAGTTTCTATCATCGATGGATCCACAGCTACTCCCTATTGGGACACAACATGCCCCATGAAACGGACTTCTCGAGCCCAAAACTCACACTTTGACAACTTCCCAAAAGCTGATGTTGGCGAATAACTCCCAAAATAGATCGTAGATGCTCAGCATGATCCTCTTCATACATGGAGTAGACAAGGATGTCATCGATGAAAACTACGAAGAACTTGTCTAGGAACTCACAGAACATAGCATTCATCAATCCCATGAACACAAATGGAGAATTAGTCACGCCGAATAGAATTACAACAAACTCATAATTCTTGTGACGACGACACAAAGCAATCTATGGAATATCCTCATCCTTCACAGGCATCTGATGATATCCTGACCGCAAGTCGATCTTTGAGAACCAACTTGCACCCTTCAGTTGATTGAATAAGTCATCAATCTGTGGAATAGGATAGCGATTCTTTATTGTCACTTTGTTTAAGCGACGATAATCGACACACAACCACAAACTGTCGTCAACCTTCTTCATGAACAAGACTGGTGCACCCCATGGTGACACATTTGGCCGAACAAAAACCGCACTGCAACAGACCATCAAGCTATATACGTAGCTCTCGCAACTCAAAAGGGGAAATCCTATACAGATACATAGTGATAGGAGATTCTTCTGGCTGTATCTCGATCCCAAACTCGATCTCTCGTCGAGGGGGTAAGGCTACAACCACTTCTAGAAAAACATCAGGGTACTCCTCCACGACCCTAGGAAACGCCAACTACTGAATTTCTGATGAACTCAGTATCGACATGGCCATCATGATTGATAAGGATGGAATGCTCCTATGACCTATTCGAGGATCTATCTCACCAACAAACACCACCTTCTCTCCATCAGCACCATGGAAAACGGCCTTCTCCCTGAAGTAATCTACGATAGCCTGAACAGAATAAAACCAATCCATGCTGATGATGACATCATATGGTTGTATTCGTAAACATAGAAAATCTCCCCAAGAGAAGTGTTTCCCCAAAACTATCTCACAATATCTACATACTTCAACCAATCTAGCTTGACCTCCAACTGGCATAGTCAACACCAAGGGCACTAGAAGCCTCTCTACCTCAATTCCCAATGCATGGAAAAGGGTAGGTGATATGAAGGAGTGTGTTGCTCCAAAATCAAACAAGGCATAAACCAAGGTAGAAAACAAGCAAAGGGTACCTCGAACGATGTATGGCTCGTCTGGATCTGGCAACTCTAGGGAATGAAGCTGACCAAGACCTCCTCCACGGCCTCTCTGGCCCTGATGACGACCACCACAAGAAAAAAAAGCTCCTGATCCCTTGGCATAGGCCTGAGAGTTTCTACCTCCCGAGAAACAAGATGTGAAGGGATGGGAACTACACCCACCTGAATGGAAACTCTTCTACCCTGAAAATCGGGAACCCAAGTCCATAGCCTTTCTTTGTGAGGAATCATGATGATTCCCCTCTCATGATGATCCGATCCTGGGCAAAGTCCTCTCGACAACCTCCACTCTCACCAGCACCTCAAGATATGTCTTCAGCATAAATGGGGTGACCTGGCATTGGATCTCTGGAGGAAAAGCCTCCGCAAAATGCCTCTTTCTAGCCTCCTCATCTGGTAACAGGTTCGAAACATATCATTAAAGGTTCCTGAAACAGATCCCAAACTCTCGAATAGTCGAGCTCCCCTATCAAAGGGTAAGAACCTCCTGGAGACTGGATGCCTTTGCAGTCGAGGAAAGGAACTCTACTTTGAACTTATCTCGGAACTCCTCCCATGAGATCGCTGACTCCTCGCGATCACCAAGGATCAAGATCCACCACTGCCTCGCTGCTCCACACAGAATATTCACAACCAAGGACATCCAGTGCTCTTTCCGAGCACGGATCAAACTAAAGCCTATCTCGACCTCCTCTAACTAGCCTTCTGTGACTGCATCTGAAACAGAGCCCTCATACTTCTGCAGACTCTGGCGCTAAAACTCTTAAAGTGTCTTCCTCCAAGTGTCATCGTCGTTGACCTCCACCCTGTGGTGATCTGCTGGGACAGCCAGCTAGACATCTTCTACGAAAACCTGATGAGGACGTCGACCTAGAGCCATACCTGTAAAATAACAAACCATTAGAGCTCCTAAGCCTGGAATATGGAAGACTCAACATTAATTACTTTATTGTTTTCTTTCATTCATTTTATGTTAACCTATCCCAAGGTCTACCCATTCAAACACATGCACAAAGAAGAATGATGCATGATCCTTTCCTAGGCATCTACCCTTTAACTAGTGTCACCTTGTTTAGTAGCCATTGTAAATTTAAAGGTCCATCCAATAGACCATCGGGGGCCCTAAACGCCTATGTCTATACTAGTCTATAGTGTTTACCCTAATTGCTAAACATGAATGACACTGTTTCCCTACCAACCCATGCATCCTCACACATGCCTAGCTCCAAACACCATCCTATCCCTCAACCTGGCTCTGATACCACTCTGCCATGACCCCTTACCCACAAATTGTACCCCTCCTGGGCCGACAATGTTAGAAGGGAGATAATGACCCCCGATTCCCACCTCTAGTAAACCTCGGGTTGGCGTCTAGCACTGAGGGTATAGTAAACACACAAATGGGAGGCATTACCCTCTAAGAGAACACATGCAGAAGAGAGAGATAAGAGAGACACCAACCAACTCCAACTCAGAACAAAAATGTAAAAGAAAATCAAAGTGCATATATGTAATGTCATGAAAAAAGTACAACAATTGAAAGGGGAAACTACAAGTACCCAAAAGAAAGTAAAAACAGCAGCGACCACAAGCCCGAACAGTTCATGCAACCCCAAGCTAGTAAAAACCAGCTTGATCTCCAACTAGATCCAAGTGACCAGAAAAACAGTTTATATAAACGTAGGGTGAGTATAACAGTATACTCAGTAGGATCCTCCCTGAAACCTCTTGTGAAAAAGTAAAGAAAGCATGCTAAAGCACAGTGAACAACAGTGAAACTAACTCGTCCCCTAAACAGGTAAACTAAGTTCCCATCCTCACCATGGCAACTCTTACCAAGTAAAGCATACAAGAATATATCATATAATAAAGAATTTCAAGGGTACTCTGCTACTACTTCCCCACTAGTTTTCCTCTTTTCCTAAACAACAAACGTCATGTGCATCACTCTCCAAAGGCTTGCCCATATAAACTTGGGAGAATCTCTACAATCTGCACCATGTTCACCATAAAGGCCTGCTCACAGACACCTGGGCTGAGCTCCACACCATCCTCACAACAAAAAGTATACAAGTAGGTTCCAGGAACCACCACAACCCACATAATGTGTATCATATGTCGGGTATTATGCCTCAAGCCATTATAGCCCTTAAACCGAGTAAGGATCCTCAAGCCATCACATCCTATACACGTTACACCTATAGTTGCCCATATGATACTATATCCAGAATATATGTGTGTGATAAATCCACAAGCCATTACAGCCCTCTAGACACATATCTGGGGAAAACTAACCGATGTGCTTCATGGAACTAGTATATACTAAGAGAAGAGAGTGGGGTCAAAGGGGGTAGTCAGCCATTCATCCTCCCACCAGAATGTTGGGGAAAACACCCCCCCCCCCAGGGCTCAGAATACCTGGGGTGTCAGTTGTCCTTACTGATAGCATGGAGTAGTGTATAGAAACACAAAAAGTACAGAATATATATAACTCATAACCACACTATGGGCATAACCTAGTCTTAGCCTCAACTACAGCTAACATCTCTCAGACTCCGGGCTGCTATTTCTAAGACTAGTTATCCTATAAGAACACAACCAATTAAAGAACTTCATTAGGTTAATTCATTCCATTTTTCATCAATTCCATAGTACGTTAATTAATTCTTCCATCATTAATTAACCATGAACAACCCACATTAACTTTCTTGGCATCACATTCAAAATTTATTGTTCCTTTAAAGTTACAACATCACCATTAAATACCAGCATGTCCATCCCCATGGATTATCACCATTTAATCGAACTTTCATTTTAGAATTACTTTCCCATATTCCCAGGCATTCAAGAAAAGCATCCTATGCTACTAAACACAAGGGGGCTCAACACGGTGAGTAGATACACTACCCATCGAGTCTTTACCACCTATAGCAAGAGTGTAGGCCCATTCTCCCCCGAGAGGTTAAACACGGAAAGCACATGGCATACCCCGTGTGTCTTCGCCCCTTTCGGAAGAAGGGTGAGCAAGCCCAGCCACCTTGAGAAGTGGGGAAAAGTAAAGTAGATAACAACCAATCAAACCACCAAACATTCAGCAAGCACATCTGTCATGTACCATCAACCATGGTGTCCTCCCCAACACCCAAATGCATAAACTGATGCATCTCGCCACTCTAGGAGTCATCCGCTGCCACATCCACAAGGCCTCCCTGCCTCCACATATCACAAGACGCCTCCAGGTCCACAACACAACACAAGATATCACAGTACCCCTTCCAGGGCCACAACACAACCCAAGCAGCAGGAAAACAATCATTACAACAAATGGACTCTTGGCCCATTAACAAGACATCCAGCCTTCAAACAACAAACACCAACAATCACATCAAAAGGTCTTTTAGCCCTACTTCACTACAAGAGGGTAACTTATAACCCTTCAAGGAATTCAATCAATGAAGTTCGTAAATCCATCTTGAATTAACATATTCAATTCAATGGTTCCAACATCATGAACAAATTTCTTAAGCTATCACCGAAGGTTAAACATGTTTACTATTCCAAATTTGATCAATATCAAATTACAACAATTACAAAAATGGAAACAACCAGATTCATCTACATGCCTCTTTATCTTTATCCAATTAATTATCAATTAATTCTGGCATTAAGTTATTTATCAATTCCATCAAGAACAACATGCTAACAAGCAATGCATATATATATATCACACTATCTATCAAATCAAGAGGCAAACCATTATCACGGTACAAAGCAACAACATGAGATCAAACCAATTCTTTTAATTCGGTTCCAGTATTTAATTAGGACAATTCAATTTTGATCCAAAGGGCTAAATTATGCTAACTCTACGATTGCAAATAACAATTAGAGAATCCACAAATCCCCTGCCTCAATGGTTTTTGAGGAAAACCACAATGGTTGATGAACGCCCAAGAAACCGGGTCGATTCTCCATGAATCCTCCTTAAATTTCCTCTCCTATCACAACCAAGACAAAACCTCATCACAATCGATATCCACATACCTAGATCTACCCATAACGGGCATATATCTAAGAAGACGAGAGAAGAGGAGGATTAGATCTAAGAAGATCTAAAAAACCAAACAAGAACGAGGAAGAACGACCACATACCTCAAGAAACCAGCTTTAATTTGAGAAGATAAGCCTCCAAATCGACTCAAAAACTCTTAAGATAGGTTCTTCCACCTACAAAGAAGGGTAATCTAGAGTTATGGCCGATTAGGGTCCTAAACGAGGTGATTAAAGGAAAAATGAGTTAGATCCACAATTTTAGGATCTAACTTTATGTGCCCGCACAGATAGTCCTCATGGTTTAACAAACCGTGCGCTAACCGTGTGGTAGCTTCTGCCATAAAAATCACTCCTCGCATGGTTAGTCTGCGTGGTTAGACAAATGGTGTGCTAACCGTGTGTTAGCCACTACCTCCAAGATAATCCTTGCACGGTTTCTTCGCATGGTTTAGGGAAGCCATGCGCTTCCCATGCGAAGGCCATAACCCTTTAGATTTCCTTAAAATTCCACCCAAACGCACCCCAAGCCACCATGAACCTCTAGAACAACTCCAACACCACAATTTCACAAAGGAATAGACCGGAGAGGTCTGGGCTCTTACAATTTCAAAGTAGAGGATTTGGTTATAAAAATAATTATTTAGTTAACCTTTATAATCATAAATGATTTTTTATGGTTTTATATAATGGTGATTCATGTTATTTATAGGAAATAAATAATATAATTTACATAATATATGATTATGGTATATAAATTTTCATTATTTGAATTTTTGAATGATTTTTTTTGAAATATTATGTTGATTTTGGAATATTAGGTGAAAAATTATTCTTCTCTTTTGGTTTCAAACATATTAAAAAATATTATGATGATTTTTTCTGATATTAATTTTTTGAATGGATTATGTCCAACATTGGATGTTATTTTTGATATTTTACATAATATTTTTTTTAATTGATGGTTTATTTATACTATTTATTTTATTTACTTTTATAAAAAATGTTTTTGTTAAATTACAATAAGTTGGTGGAATAAAATTTCTTCCATTTATGGATCTCACTAATCCATTTGAAATTTATTTTCAAGATTCTTCTATGAATAATTTATCATATTTATTCAATATTTTTAATATGAAATGAATTCTAGGAAAAAACATATCAAAACACAAAACTTAGAGAATACATTTTTCTAATTTAATGAAATAAAATCAAGTAATATTATTTTCTCATTTTCTCAATCATAATGATAAAACAATTCCTCGACCATTTATATAGGAATTATAAATCAATCAATCCTTATATTGAAAACATCAAGAAAATATCATTACATGTCCTAGAACCTCATTCAAAAGTATGAGTATTTTTAATTTAAAATCATGTTTTAAAAAAAATATGATAGGGTATTTCATTCCACTTATCTAAAAAAATTATTTTCCACTCCACATTTATTATCATTGACTCTAGATCAATTATTTGTGTTATTTTTGGCATTCAATTAAAAATTATGGATTTGGAAATCAACTTTCACCTTCTAAAAAGTGATTTTAAAATGAATAACTTTGTTCCGAATCTTTATAAACCATTTTACATTGGACTTAATAAAAATGGAATCAATTTTTTTGAGGGGTGATAATTTTGCAACACAACTACTTTTAATAAGGTATCACTTTTATAGTTTTATAATATTTATGATTGTTAATTTATTTATATTCATTAAACACATATATCTTCTATAACATTTTTCAAATGATGTTATAAAATCAATTATTTACTTATAAATTTATAATTATTATGTTTACATTATGATATAAAATTCATTTCGATTAATGGTTAAATATATTTCATTAAAATAATTCTTATAATATATTTTATTATTTAATATTAATTTTAATTATATTAATTAATATTTATAATTATTTTTATGATAATATTTTAAATAATTCAATTAAGGTATGAGGCATTAATATGATTTTTCATTCTAAATAAAAATTTCTTAGAGTAAAATATATTTTTCATGTACATATTATTTTATTTACAAGTAAAATATTATAATTTTATAAATTTTAAAATTTTAAAATAAACCTATAATTAAATCTCAAAATTGTGAAATTTTCGTTAGGTTATTTTTTAATTATTTATAGGAAGGTTTCTTTTTTATTGAATAGTGAAAAAATACAGTTTTTATTAACATTTAATATTTTATTATGATTCCATGGAATAAATAATGACTTAAAATTTTATTAAAGATATGTTTTGTCTCATAATTTATAATATAATAAAAATAAATTTTAAATTTTGTTTAATTTATATAAATTTTTTGATGTCCTTATTACCATAAAATTCATTATGGACGTCAATATTGTGTTAATGCACCATAGAAAACATATATATAGACATTTAACAAAATATTTATAAAGGGATATCCATTTTATAAACCCTAGTAGTTGGGAGTGAGGAATAAGAAATGAATTTGAAATAGATTTATTAATTTTATAATTATATGAAAAATAAGTTACCTAGGGTAAGGTTTTTCATCACGTAATGGCTATAATGAATAAAAGTGTTAAATCTAGGTTTAAGGCATTAAAATGTCATAAATAATTATCATGAAATAATTATATGAGGAATTTATAAACCATTACTTACACATCAATGATGTAGAGAAAGAGAAAGTTATTGAAAAGTCAATGTATGTTGATATAGAATTATTAAAACTGATTATATTATTTTGAGTTAAAGACTTATAAAATTTTTAGTTTATGAAATAATATATACATAATGAATGAATTGTTAAATTTTATTAGTGTAAAAAATTATTTTAAAATTATCTGAAAATTAAAAAAAGTCATATCATTAGTCACGTGTCATGTTTGTGTGTCTATAATATCATCACTTATCCATTTTGGGGAATTTTTTATTTTATGTTCCCATTTGGTAAATTAAAAATTTCAGTATTTTGGAAAATTCCCTTTGTTATTTCTTATAAAGAGGGTATCCCTCAATCCTTATCAGAAAATGTTCCATGTTTGGTTTTATCTAATTATTATTCTGAAATAAGACACTAAAAATACCTTAAAAATATTTAAAAGCTCTCATTTTCCAAAAAAAATTTCCCCTAAAGGCTTGGGGCATAATCCAATAAAGGATTTTCTAGGTTGATGTTAAGGGTTTCTAAAAAAACTTCTTCTATCATAATTTATATCTCACTAAACTATTTCCATAATCCATTAAAAGGTTAAGAAATGTGAATATCAAAAAAATTATTTTAATTATTAATATCCACTTACTCATTATAAAAAATAAGTAGTCTTTGAAAGTTGTTCTAAAATGATAATATAACTATAATATATATTATTTAAAAAAATTAAAACTTTATAGGTACTATATTATTTTAAAACACTTTTGAAAAATAAAATGTCAAGGAAATTAATTTAGGCTACAAATGTTAATGGTGATGTCTTCAGAAACATGCGCAAGCTCAAGTCCATATAAACTCATACATTATGTGTACTATGAACATGGTGATTAAAATAAATTGTCTAGATGGAGAATGTGTGGCATGCTCTAGGCTTGGTTGGGGGCCCCATTGGAAGTCTATAAAAAATCATACACAAATTTTGATGTTTGGATGGTTCCTGAGTGGTAACCCAATAATTCTGCATAAAAAAGAACATGATTAGAATCTTCAAAATCCCACCCATGGATTTATGGTGCATGTGATGACCCAAGAATAATGTTGATAGGCGGTGAAATAGGTATTATGCTTGTATGGTGACTCGGTCTAGATGATGAAGGTGTAACACTGCATTGGGTATTCAAGCCATACTAATGGGCCACTTGGACATGGTTCCTTGGGCTATGTAATGGTTTCCCTTGAACCCATGTGGAAATAGGTATTTAATTTCATAATAAGAAAGTGGATCTAGTCCCATATTTTATAAAAATATTAAAATAATTTTACATTTTTGGTACTATAATGATTAAATAAAAATTAAAAAAAATGAATTAAAAGTTAACTATCATGGACGGTTTTATACATTATAAATAGGAATATTAAACAACATTAAATGAAAATTAGATAACTCATGAAATATCCAACTCATTTTCTCTAATATTGACTTTAAATCCATATTTTTAAATATAACTAGTTTACGTAACTAGAGTGAATTTTCCATTGATGGTTATAATGAAATTGAAGATATTTTAGAACTAAACAACACCAAAATGATAACCATGAACTATAAAGAATTTGAAACTAATTATATCATTATAAAAAATAAAATTAATGAAATTATATTAAAGTAAGAAAAAATTAAAATGGTTATAAATCATATAAATATTTAATAAGATATATATTTGGGAATTTAAATGAGGTATGTGGAAATTCAATACTCGAGTTAAGAGGTTTTCACTAAATACATGTTTTAAAATTCTTTATACAATTTATCTTCCTTGGATATGTATTTCAAATGTATCAATGATTTTTATAATAATAATGAATTACTAAGTTATGTTTTAATGATATGTTACAATATTTTATATTTTTTTTAATGGAATATTTTTAACATTTTCTATATTGGTCATTTTGATATTAATTTAGAAATTGTGATAAAAATGATTTTTTAATGACTACCACTTGACCACCATTCCACATAGTAATGGTTTTTATTCATTATGAAGAATAATTTTTATATTACCATAGATTTTAAATGTAAATTTAATTACTATTTTTATTAGAAAAATAATTATTTTAGGTATTAAAAAATGAAAAGTATATTTCATATTATTTTTATGAGATGTTTGAGAGAAATTTTGATTATACCATCAAATGAATGGTATAATTAAAATTGAATGATTCAACATGTTTTAATGTTGTAATATTTCTTAGAAATTATATATGATGGTGGGTGAGCCATAAATATATATATATATCAAATTAATTATTTATTGATTTAGTCTATATATTTGTGATTATTAGACTATATTATTTATAGTTTTTCCTATACATGTAGAATATGAGTTATTGTGGGTGAAAAATATGATTTCTCAAGATACCTTCATGTTTTTATATGAATTATATGAGTTTTTATTTTAGTTTTTAAGAAAAAATTATTTTCACTTGTGGTTATCATTATTTATGAGCTAAATGTTTTATTATTTTAAAAGTTAAATTTACTCATGTGTACTTAGGTTTTCAATGTAAAAACATATTTAGTTTCCATTTATACCCCTTACTGAGCTTTTGGTTCCCATAAATATATTTATAATTTCTATAATTTTTCTTACATATTTATTGTAATTATAACATGGTCAATCTTTTATTATTGGTAATAAGTAATTAATGAAGAATACTGGCATGAATGAAAAGGTAGTTCAAACATAAGATCTCTTTTATTAGAAAATAAAAAAAATTGAAGAGTCCATTTTATTATGAAATAGTTTTCCTAATTCTCTATAAATAAATATCTAAAAGGTAATAGGAATGTAAGAATATAAATAAATTATATTAATCTCATAGTTATTGGTCATCGTAGTTGGAATTAATGTTAGTATATAATGAAAAAAATTTAACACATGAATTATGAGTATGAATCTAAGGCATTGTATTAATTACCTATTTATAGTGAAAATGAATCACATAAATATGGAGAAACTTAATATCAAAAAATAGTTTTTAGTAATGAAATATATGTATTTAAAGAATTTATACTTGTTATAGTAGTACTGAAAAAACAATTAAATAATTGATACACTAAAAATTAAAATATGTTATTTTAATTAAGGATAAAATGAAACAATAGTAATTATTGAAATATATAATTTAATAAATTAAATTAAAATTGTTCGAGTTCACTAAAAAACTAACTCCATATTAGTTGTTACTTTAAGTAAACTGTAATGGTATATTTTCAAATATGTTATTTCATTGATAAATAAGTTAAATTGATCAATGTATATCGAATAAGGTATTGTTTTTATATAAAACTTGGTTCAATGATATTATAAAGTATAAATTTATTCCCAGTGTCTCCCTAGACTTCCATCAATGATTTAATTCATTACTCCAAAATGATAATATTTTTTTAGTGGACATAACACCAATAATCGAAACCAATCTTATATAGACACTTTTGTGTCAAGCATTTAGATTAATAGTATCCTTAAGAAAATATAAAATTAAAATAGAATCCAAGGATATCAAGAAAACGAGCGACCAAGGGAGGTAGAGAGAGTAAAAGGTATATAGAGAGAAAATTAAAAAGTATTTATCCTATATACAGCATATTTTTTTCTAAAAAAATAATTCATAATAATTCCTTTTTCATTCAGTGTTGTGTTCTTGATTTCACTCAATATCCATATTTTTTATGTTAAATATAATTGTGTTTACAAGGAAGATAAGAACGTGAAACCCAAAAATAAAATTTCTATTGGGGTATTAATATCAGGTCTATTTTAGAAATAGATGATGATTGGTTGATATGTCCTAGATATCAAATGAATCTAGAAAATATATTCAAAGAATTAGCAGTATCAACTTAAACAGTAATTATTTTTTGAAGTGGAAAATCATATAAATTATGTGTCTATAAAAATTATGATTCATTTGAATACATCAAGTACAATATCCCTGTCATGATAAATATTAAGATCCTATAAAATTCATCTTGAAAAATTAGTTTTTTTCTTCACTTTCACGTTATTTTACAATCAATACAACATAAAATAGTCAAAATCAACTTCCTCAAAAAACCCTATCTCCAGAGCACCAGCAGTATCCTATGACTCAGGAAAAAAAATTAAATCGTGTGAAAACTAGTGTATTTTAATAATATATATATATATATATATATTATGTTTTATTAATATTCATGTTATAAAATTTTATTTTTATCATTAAATATTTAAAGGTGTATAAAGTTTTTAAATGTCATAAAATATATTATATAATCCAATAGGTGTACATTATACATTTAAAATTATTATTTCAAATATAAGTCATAAAAACTGTGTTATTTAAACTTTAAATATATTTCATAAATATTATTTTTTTCCTATATTTAAAGGATTATTTAGTTATTAAATATGATATAAATCATCTTATAATTTATATTTATTGATTTATATTGATATATATTATTTTTATAGTATTAGAAATAATTTTATCCCACAAAAAAATAAAAATATGGGTTTTCATTTTAAAACAAATATATATTATTTTAAAAAATATTAATATAAAAGATAATGTGTTTTTTCATTAATATTTATTAATTAAGAGTAGTAAATTTATTTTAATAAAATGAAAAAAATATTTAATCCAAATGTTAAATTTATGTTCATTATATGTTTTTTAAATTTATAAATAATTATGTTTGGTGGTAAATAGAAATTATAATGTAAAATCATTATTTTTTATTATAAATGACTATAAATGATATTTTTAACTTCAATTTATGTTGTTAAATTTTTAAAGAATTGATTTTTAATTTTATTGTTTTAATTTAATGTGGTTATAAGATGAATGATAGACCTTAATTTTAATTATTTTTTCAAAAATAAATTAGATTGATGTAAGATAGAATTTTATTACTTATATATTAATAAATGTCTATAATTTTCTATAAAAATAATTAAATATACAGAACTTTAAAAAATACATGATACTTGAAATAATAATTTTTAATGTTAAAAGGTAAATTTTTTAATGATTGAGTAAAAAATGAACTCATTTTAATATAAATGTGATACTTTGAATGAAATTTTACTTCCTACTATTATATTTTTTTATAGGGTTATATAATTTTAAAAACATTTATGAAATATTTCATACATGATAATATACTCTTAATATAATATAATTATTGTCCAATTGAAATAAATTAGTGTTTATGTAATGATAAATATGATAACACTAATCGATGTTTATGCACTACATTGACAGTATATGAAAAGACATAATTATTGTCTTTAGTGATGTGATAGAGAATGAATTATAAATTTATTAAAATCTTGTAAATGTAATGACTAATAAAATATTCTAATGCGTATTTCATAATCATAAAATTATATAGAATGATAATTATCTAAAATAAAATAGAATGTGAGAGTGTGGTATGGATAATAATATTTCAAATAATAAAAAATTTATCAGGACATAAATGGGATTAAATAATATTATTAAAAAATTAATATAATATTGATGATGAATAATAAATTAAATTTATGTTTTTAATTAATTTATTTCAATACAAAACTTGGATAATATTCCAAACACTAATGGTGTCTCAATGCGGTGCTTGTGCAATAAGGAGAAAAGTTAAAAATTGAGGCTATAAATTTTTAAAAGCAATAATGGGTAGATGAAGGATCACATTTCATAGTTTATTCGTATAAATATTATATGAATATAAAATTTTTTAATATTAAATATTAAATTCCATAGATATAAAGATATTTTTAATGTCAAATTACAAGAATAACCAAGAAAACAACATTAAATAGTACATAATTCTAAAAATAATTTTTAATTAAAAAAATAAAAAAACCATGTCATGATGTGTATTTGGGTGTGTAATGGACTAAAATATGTTCTCGATTCTCATTTATGAGTTACTTTCCACATTAATAGAAAATTTTTAACCATTAATGATTGAATAATTGTATAAATTCCATTGAAACTTGTTTATAAAATGAGAATCATTCTAACCTTTCCAAAATACATTATTTACTAATGTTTCTCTCAATATTCTATCCAAATACCACAATAAACATCTATTTACATGTTTATACTAATCTTTTCAATTGAAAATTTCTACCTTTCAATGATTTAGTCTCATTTTAAAGGATGTTACCAAAAGATCAATTCATGGGTTTCCAAGCCTTTTTCTCCTTTCTAATTCATATTTACTTTTCTAAAAAACATTTAAACCTCCCCATATTTTTATGAAATGATTTTAATCTCAATTTATAATAAACATTTTTTTCAATTAAATATTATAGAACTACCATTACCTCTCACTAAACTATATTTCACAACATTTTAGAATTTCAAAATGATCAATTTTTTATTCTATATTTTATTTCTTATTTGAGATTATTTTTCTATAAACATATTTTAAAATAATTTTAATATATTTTCATGATATTATTTCCATATTAATATCATTATTTATATTAATCATATATGATTTATTTCCCATTCACTGACATCAAATCATTTCACAAGTCATTACTATATCGAGATACAGATTTAAAAAACTTTTCGATTTTATTTCTATTCTCCTCAAACTATTTTATATAAAATATTTAATCATGGAAATTAATAATAAAAATATATTATCAATATACAAAAAATAATTGAAATCTCAAATATTTATTTTTTTCTCCTTTTAAATACTTTTGAAATATACCTCTCAAATATGGTGGTTTTATAAAACCTAGTTGAGAGATGATGTTTTCTATTCACATATAAAATTTCTAGATAATATAAAAAATTTATTTCACTAATTAATATAATTTTAATATAATAATAAATTAATTCATATTATTCTATAATGATCAGTTGTTCAAAAATATGGTGGTATTAAAATCCAACAATATATGTCATTTCAACTATTTAATACAATCCTAACAAAAATGATTTTATGAATTGTAACTATCTAAATACGTGTTAATATAATTTTATTTACAAATTATATGATCAAAATACATTAACACTTCTAGTTATTATGTCTCTATTAGACCATAATACTTTAAAATTACATTTATATTCATGTAGTTTAGGTGATAATGAACTAAGTATCCTCAAAAGGATGGATACATGAAAACTTATTCCAATAAATTAACATGAATATTATAAATGATTGGTAAAATTATTTGAATATTTAAATTTTCAATTACATTATTATGTTGATATTTCTAAAATCAAATTTAATTATTAGACATGAAAAAACATTAATTGGAAATTTTTCATATGATTAGTATAAAATTTATTAATAAAACAATAAAATAATTAATTCAGAAATATTTATATTAGGGGTGATCTAAAATATATTTGTCAATTCATTTTTCATCCACTTTCCACATTAAAATTGCATTATTTACATATATATATATATTGAATATATTAGAAAATATTTTTGAATGTTGTTTATAAAAGGGGACCGATTCAAACATTTACAAAATACATCTAAAGATTAGTTTTCTCTCTATATTCTATGAAAATCCCTCTCTATAAATACCATTAAACATTCATAAGTATTTTTTATATCCAAATTGCCCTTATATATTTGATTTATAGATAATAAATTAGAGACAATTCAAAGGGAAATTTAAGGGTTCCAAACTAAATCATTAGTTTCTTAATTGAAATTATTCTTTATTAAAACACATTTAATTATCACCTAATTTTTCTCACATTATTACATTATCATTGTAATAAAATCCTTTTTATATATAATGTATGAGATACCACCCAATACCCCTCATAGAAACAATTTTAATATTTCGTTGCACTATAAAAACATACATGTTTTAAAATTCATTTATTTCAATTTAAATTTTACTCATAATATTTGATAACGTGAAGTTATAAATATATTTAAAATTAAAATTTAATATTTTAAGACACTAGTGTTTTATAAATCTCTTATATCTAATTTTTTACCCATTCTTCGAAAACATTTTGAAACCTGATTCTTGACCATAGGTTGTTTTACACTGAGTGAATGAATGATTATATTTTTTTTAATTATTACTTCTATGACTATTCCAAAAACTTTATTTCATGGTTGAACAAAACATAAAAATTAAGTAATATATGTTATATCTTTTTAAAATGATAAAATATTCATAATAATCATGAAATTATGTAAAAGAAATCATAATAAATTTTAACTTTCTAAAGAAAAAGGATTATTATACCTGGATCATGCATAACATAATATAAAATCTTTAATGTAATTTTCACTTGAATTTCATTATTGAGGAGTCTTACCTAACCTAGCCCATGAGTATTATTATCATGATATACTGAATATTACTAAATTTAATGAGGGTATATAATTCAATAACCAAAATAGTTATCTATTATTTCTGATAAATATAACATAAAAACTAATATAGGGGGTTGAATATCAATATATAATGAATAAAACTCATAATAAAATACATTTAAAATCACCAATAGTAGAATTTTTACTAAACTGTTTTGAATAAAATTAATTTAAATAAATGATTTATCCAATTATGTATTTAATGGAAAATTAAGGAGAAGCATGACACATTTAGGGCATTAGTGAAAAAAGATGATAAAATAATAGATAAAAATTATAGAGAGAGTTGATATAAAAAATTAAACATTTACAATATAGGTTGAGAAAAAAAGATAACTCATATACTAACTCACTATAAACATTATTTTCTTTATAAATAATAAAATTTTATTTATTTTTTACTTACATAAAAATCAATTTTTTTTATTATTACTTTTTCATTTAGCATCATGTACCATTTATTAAGGGTATTATTTATTTTATGACATTCATTTTGAATATTTATTCTCCATAGTTCTAAAATATATTTAGAATAATGGTATCATTCATGAAATATTTTCTAATGGTTCCAAAAAACATTTCCCTATTTATTAAGTATAATTTATAATTTTATTATCATGACTATTCTATAATTCTTGAATGACAGTTTATTTAAATCAAATATATCATAAATATTAAATATAAATATTTTAAAGACATAGAATTCCTAGTCCATTCCCATTATGATTCCTCTAGTCTTGGAAGAATCCATGGGGAATATATATGTTCTCTGAAGTTAAAGGAGTTAATTTTCCTTGGGCATTGTGATGTTTGGATATTTTGGATTCTAGGCAAACCATAAAATATAAAATGGATATGGTTGTCCTCATTTTGTCTCTAGGTTCCAAGAGAGGTTTTTATTTTAGGGTTTCTATCATTGGTGTATAATGAATTTTTTTTATTGGATAACATAGAATCTGAACATATATAGAGTTCAATATTTTTAGTGGTTGTGGTGGTACATAGTGAGCCAGAAAGAGAAAATTTCTTATAATTGTGAGATGTTTCAAGGTGTGGGTCCTAAGAAAATTCCTCATACGCCATAGAATTTATTGAATGACCATATAGATTTAATTGTTTTAGGAATAAATCTTAGTGGGAAACATAGATTCCATTTTTCAATATCAGTGGTTTTAGTGATGTTAGGTCAAATAAGGGTCATGTTAAGTACTTTTATATCAAAATATTAGGGGTGGGATCTTCACATTCTTAATATAATTGTGTTTTTATATAAAAAAGTTTATGTAGACTACACACTAAAATATCGGATCCACATATTATCTATTATTGAAGGAAACTATGATATGTAGATTCCAGCATTCCATTGGTGTGAGAGTCTTTGTCTAACCTTGTGATTTGTGGATAAATAATTTTATTCCTCTTAAAACTAAATGTTTAATGCATCTTCTACTGTGTCATGGGGTATATTTAGATCATGGAACAACACATACTCCCTATTTTTGTATTTTTAGTTGGTGGGAGATAATATGGGTGGTTTGTATACCATTTATAGGTATATAACTTCATTTTATTATATTTCTTCCTCACTATTACCTATTCCTTTTTATTTAACCTAATTGTACATGAAATTATAAAAGGGTCACCATGAGTTTGAGAGAGAGAAACTTTAGCTAAGTGTTCTCCCTCTATTTTAGGTGTATACTGGTTTGATTTGAGCTAAATCCAATGAAGAGTTATGGGTTGTACAATGCTCTCCTTCTTCCATAATTCTTGTTATAAGTGTCATTAAGGATTATTTTTGAAGTCGGGAATCTAGGAGTTATATTGTTTATGTTCAAGTTGGGGTCATATAATATATTTAAGTGTAAATGGTGGATATTTTATTAAATATAGATAATAACCAGAAATGATGAAATGAAATTATGGGAAGTTGATATTATGATCTCTTTCATTATTCCTTATTACATCACTATTGTTTCATGTTATTTACTAAGTAGTGTGAATGAAATTTTCATTGTTTAATTATGTTTGAATTCTAACCATGAATTATTTAAATTGATCAAAAAATAAATATATTAATAAAAAGAATATAGTTAATGGAAACTTCTATAAAAAATTTAATTCATACATAAAATGGTTCATATGATATAAATATTTACGAGTATGTCATCTAGTTGAATATAAATGATATTAAATTATAATTGAAGGTTCTTGAATTATTGAAAATCATTTAAACTGAAATTATATGATTATATTATATATTTAAGAAAGGTAGTAAATAAAATAAGTTATGTTATGGATATATATCTTCCTTGGAATTGTTAATCATGATGAATACAAACATGAGTTTATTAATTGAATTTGTTAGCTAATGTTATCTTTTTTTTAAATTTAGGTTATTTTTCATGAAACTATAAAAAATGAATTGGTTATCAAAGGATATGATTATGAAATGAATATTTATATTGGATTTCAATGTTTTTGGTTTTTATGCTTCTCTTGTTTTGTGTTATGCTTATTTTATTATTTAAAATTTCTTAAATTTCTCCATGAACAATTTTATAGGAATTTATTCTTGGATACATTTATTTATATAATAGAGTCCATGTTGTGACTTTATATTGAACTTAGTATGGTTGATTTATTCAAAAGGGGAAGTTATATATTTTCATGGTTTTTTAGTGATTGGTTGGATAGGGATTAAGTTTTTATTGATGTTGTTGGTTGAGTGAATATATTTCCTATATCCTTGGATGTGATGAGGTGGATGTCATGATTTATTGTTTGTGTTGAGAGTTTTTCTCTATTATTTTCTTTTTTGTATTTATTAATGATACTATTAATATTTATTCTTGATAAAATTTCATGTTCCCTTGAAGAATATCTCTCATTGATATTATTCGATTTGATTAAAAAAATAAATGAGATATGTAATGGTAATAGAACTATGATTTAACCCATTGAATTTGTTGATGTTGGTGGTAATGACATGTAAAATGAAAACCATTAGATTTAATGGAAATTATTTAGAGATTGATAATAAAATATATAAATTAAATGGTAACTACTATAATTCCAAATGGATTTGTATGATTATTATAAAATTTAACCCTAATTTATGATGGGTTTATAAAAAATATTATGATTATGACATTAAAAAATAAATATGATGATGTGTATTTTACAAAAGTGTGATATTAAATTTATAAGGCTAGTTATTAATAAGAATGATGGTATTTCATGTGGGATAGTAATTAGAGATCAATTATAGTATAAATAGTTTCCCCTTATTTGATAGTGTGATATCTATATCATCATGTTTTTAGATTTATTATAATCCACCACTCGAGTCGGTTGGGAAAGACAAAACCTCCTTCTCCATAGGTTCCAGATGTATTCTAGTATCTAGGTTATCTAAGTAATGGATGGATAAGAACTACACATAACCCACATTCTCCTATAAACATTTTATATATGGATATACATGGACATTGATAGATTTTTTTATAGTGACTATCCACATATGGGTTTTAGTGGACCCAGATTGTGATATACATGTATGTGCATGTCATGGAAAATATAGGTTATTGAATAATATTGTATTTTATCTTTAATAATTTATGTTTTTGTTGGTATATTAGTGTATTTGATAAGATTACATGAGTGTTATTTCATGGTGTCTAATAAATGGTGGTGGGAAGACTTATTAACTTGCTGCAAGATGTAATGATGATGTGAATGTGATCAGATCCAAGAAGTAACATATGTTTTAATGATTTGGATATATTTTTCGATGTAATCAAGGAATTTTGTTCCAAACACAAGACTATGATAGGTAGTTTTGTGGCCTAGTCCAAATTATATGATGACTTATGAGGATATTGGAGTGGTAATATGATAATGGTTGGGGAATAGGGTGATTGGTTCATCACGAACATCATAATATGTCACCCATATATATATATATATATAATTTTGAAATGATTTTACCATCTAATATTCATTACATGTTTTGGGATCCTTGGTAAGGATAAAAACCTAGTACACCCGATTTGGGGACTAATTAGTTTCACTGTTTATTCAGTGGATATTTTGTATGGTTCCTCCACATTATTAAGAGATATTTTAGGGAGGATGTTATAAAGTATATTTCCATGATCACCCAAATATATATATTATTATATTTTAGTTTTCTAATATAGATTCATTGATCGAGATGATGATACTATATTTTTAGGTCATTTGTGAGGATATGGTGTTCTTGATCACTTCTCTGAGTGGTTTGATGTTTTATTCTAAGTTATCCTACATATTGTATGACACATCATGTATTAGGATTATGTGGATATAAAATTTATTTATATTATGGAGTTATTTTGTTGAAATTTCATTGTTCATGAGATTATTAATATTAATTCCTCACATCTATAAATATAATACCCTTGATGGTATTTGTAAACCCAGGGGATAATTGTGGTACACATCAGGGGACCATTTCCCACCTTCACTCTCAGACTAGAAGTGGTACCAATGGGGGGGAGTTTTGGAAATGATATATTAATGTTATTTTTTAGTTAATATATATAATTGATATTTGGAATAGTAATTAGATAAGATTACATGGGATATTATGGTACTAGTATATGCTAATCATAGGATGTGATGTATGCCATGGAGGCTTTCCTGGATATTGGACTTTTAGACCCCCCCCCCCCAATGATATGACATAAAGAGGATAACATAACATAGTATTCATTATATAGTAATTATGTCAGAGGGTTAGATACCAAACTGAGGATCATTTATCATGATTTTATACTACATTGTTTTAATTTGGTAGATAATGGGAGTTTTTATGAAAATGAATAAATTAATTAACCATAAATATATCACATTTCTATTTTAAGAAAACTCAATTTTTTTTATTTTTTATGGAATTGATTCTGGTAAATGTCCTCATCATTTTTATAAAAAATATGTTCCATTTAGATATACCAATAGATCACTAGTGATTGAAGTTCAATAAAGAATATTCATAGAGGAGGACACTGAGACTCTATGTTCCAGGGTCTACAAAAAATTATAAGGTCTCTATTTATTATTCGGATACAAATTCTTAGTATTGGTATGTATATATTTATATTGTTTCTATATGTGGTTGTAGACAGAAATGAAATTTATTTATTATTCTTATATTTTGTTTCATATAATAGAAGTTGTATATTTTTTATTAGTGAACCCAAGTATTTGATACTTAATTAATAGATATTCCTTGTTTAGTTTGAGGTGTAGTTTCATTCATTTACAATAGATAAGGCTCAAATGCAATATATTCTTACTCTATTATAGTGAGTTTCTAGAGTGTGGTAGTTTGGAATTTGTTTTTTGGAATCTTCTATGTTATTAATTAGAAAAGTTTCTAGACAAGAAGGATAAGGATACACATTTAGTAGAAGATTTGATTCGGGATATCCAATGGTATGTCACCCCATTTACAGTGTTGGAATATCAATAAATTCTAGTGAAGGAAGTGGTTATCCAGAGAATATTTATTGGAATAAAATTGTCACTAGATGATATATTTCAATACTCTCTGTGTAACAGAGTTATGGATATGGATTTTTGTTTTCCTAGTCTATTGAAGTCTTATACAATATGATTCCTATTTCAGTATTCTACATCTTGTTTCATTGAATATGGTAGTTCTCATATAACAACCCAGTTATTAAAAATGATATTATTTTCTATAAATAAATTGGTTTCATATTATATAATACTGTATTAAACACATTAGACACATAAATAAACTAGAACCAATTAATTTCATTAATAAAGATTATTACAAAAATAATAAATTAAAAATATGAAAACTAGAAACATTAAAATGGGATACAAAATATAAATTAAGAAGAGTATAATGGGAATATTTGAATCATTCTAATCTATTATAATCTTCATCCCTATTTCCAACACTACAGAAATGAAACAAAATATTTATAAACCAATAAAAATTGAAGAAAATGGATATTTATAACCATGATAGGAATATAAAATAATAAATAATTCAGGAATAATTAATTATTTTGATTCAATGTGATCATTTGAATAATAAACAAGACATTGAGAATAGTAACCCGAAAATGGGGAATAATAACCTGGCCATTATAATAATAATTTGACATAAAAATAAAAAACATTAATATAAATATTATTAATCATGACTAATTCAAGTAAATTTAAACATTATAATTCCATAAAAATAAATATAAATATTAAAAACCCAAAGAAATGGACGTTTTTAATAAACTGTAATTTAAGGTATTTCATAAAAACCATCATTTTTATATTATAATGTTAAATAAACTTTCTTATAAAATTAATTCAATACAATTAAATTCAATTTTTTGATCATCACATTTAAATTTTCCATGGGTGATTTTTTGGAAATTTTATAAAATACATCAATTTTTAGGTGAATAGAAAAAATACAGTTTTTTCATAACTGATGAATCTTGAATTACATCATTCATGTTTTAGTAAGGACCTATTCAATTATATAAAATGAGGTTGGAATAAAAAATATTTTATTTGATAAATGAGACTTTTAATAAAATAAAAGTGTTTTCTAAACCTAAAAATTATCTTCCAATGTCTAAATTCAAATGTATTCCTTAAAAATATCATTTTTTCACATTTCTTTTTATTAAACTAGAGAATTCGAATTATAATGGGTTTTAAAGTCCTAAATAACTATATTTTATTGATTTGTGATTCATTATTTCAAAAATATCACTATTACAATGTTAACCTTTGATAGAGTATTTTATTCAATATTTTAGCTCAAAAATACCCTTTTCTCAAGTATAAATAACTAATCTCCCTCTCCTTGTAAAAATGATTCAATTCCACATTACAAAGACATATATCTCACAAAATACACTCTGTTAATACCTTATATGAATTAGTGATTTTATAGAGTAAATAAAATCCTATAATCAAGAAAATTTTAGTCCAATAAAAAAGAATAACCACCCATGATACGAAATGTTTTCATCAATAACTCTACAAATTTTCCACTTATATTTCTCTTTTTATATATCCATTACAAACAAAAATATATTGGATAGACATATTCTGTTCAAACATATCACTATTTTTATGTGCTCTTTGGATTAAATAAATCTCTATTTTTTCTAATGAGTTTATCTCAAGTGTTTCAAATAATATTTTGGTCATAAGTAATTTCTCATATAAAAACTATAATAGGTTATCTTATGTCAAGTGAAGTATTAAATCTATGGAAAAGAATTTTATCTTATAAGAATTAATGTTTTGAATGATTATTTTTTCATATACTAATAATCAGGGAAATTTATGTTAAATTTTTATCTTACTACAAAAGATATTATCTTATGAATATAATTATTGATTTACCACTTACTTCTATAAAAATCAAGTTATGAGAGGTATTTATCATACACAAAGGATATTCATAAAAGTGAATATTATGAATTCCATATCATGTTGTGAAATCTGAGTATAACACCTTAGTAATATATTTATATTATGATGTCAATTATCATATGCAGTGAAGAATTTAGTTTATCTTATGTTCTAAATAATACAAATATCTATTTTATCTTATAATGTCAATTTGATGTTTACCTTATGATAATAGTATTACCAGCTGAATATAATATCATGAACTATCTATTATGTATAACGATGTGTTTTAAGACATAATCTCTTGATAATATGAAACATCCATTTGATCATATAAAAATGGTATTTTCCATTAAAGGAATTGTTGATTTGTACAAACTATCATTTTTTATGAATAGAAATATCCAAAAAAGATCTATGACAGTACCACTACAAAAGCATATTACATATTTGGAAAGAATGGAAGAATTCCATTAATATATTGTCATATCAAATTTTTAATGGATTATCAACTAGACGATTATAATTATCTCATATACTTAATTTCTGAACAAAAGAGGGGATATAAAATGAATAGTTATTTTTCCCTTCACATGTGGAATAGAGAGACCTACAACGATGCACACACTCTTATGAATAATTGGATAATACAAAAAATGTATGGTCATAGACAATGTCTCATAAAAATAATTGTGTGATGTGCCCACAAAATTATCATTTTTTCTAAATATCATCCATAGTTATACCTTAATGACTATCATCTTCTTAAGGTGTATCTTTAAAAAATGTCAATGGTTTCTGGCAAATGTGTTCAATAATAGTTCTTCAAAAATTTAATAATTTTATTTTAATTACACTCATTATAATATATGGTGTTAAGGTCATGGATAGTTCTTGTAAAGTTATATCTTAATTGAAAGATCTTGTTATTTTTTAATAAGTAAATTCTTTTTTTAATCATCTAGGATCACCTAGAAAATGAAATGTTATAGGGATATCACCAAACTCTTAAAGAAGAGTGTTGGTGGAGTGGACTACGGTATTTCTATTCCCTAAACCAAAATATATATTATTTGTTAAATATATTTCATCTTTTATATTTCCAATTATTATATTCTTTATATAAAATATTTGAACATACATACCTAAAATAGGGTGGATTATAATAAAGAAAATTCTTAATATCTAAATTCACCCCCTCTAGACCTATCAATTATCCATTATCTGGAAAAACAATTGGAATCAGATCTTGTGACTATTGATTTCAAATATTTCAATGTTTGATGTCCAATGATTTTTTCTAAAATCTCTATTATGGATGATAAACAATAAGGAATGTCAGTAGCTAGAGGTAGTTACTTTAATGGTGAAAATTATGGTTTTTTAAGGCCCTCATGGCCATTTTTTTGAAAAATATTAGTTTAAATTTATATCTTAATGTAGTAAATCCATATGAAATACCAAATAAAGAACATGAAATGTGGGATGCACTGATTGAGGAAAAAAATGATCTAAATTCCAAATCTATTTATGCTATAATCTAGGGATTATGACTAGATGATTTTAATTGTCTTTCTCAATGTCAAACAGCTCGGGAAATTTAGACCACTATAGTAGTTTCTTATAAAGGTAAATACAATGAGAAGTATCATAGATGTGATACCTCTAAACTTAATTTCAACACATTACAATTGTATTAAGGATAAATTATTACTCAGATAAACGGAAAAATCAAATATATTGTAATAAATTTTGATGCTCTAGGAACACATATCATGGAGCACAATCATGAAATTAAATTTCTCTATATTTTATAACCTAAGTGGAGTGGAAAATCATCTTCCATTAGATATTAAAAAGAGGTCAAGAATTTAAAAAAATGATCTCACTAGAACTCTTATGATGTATGAAGATGAAATTGATGATAAATCTAGGGAATATAAAATGGTCAATTAAAAATTCAACAATGAAAAAATTTACTTCTAAGGATTACAAGAAGAACAAAATTGTATAGATCTGCAAAGAAATATGAAGAAGAAGAATACTCCTCAAGATATACTGGATTAGATGACAAACTTTCTCAGTTTTCCAAAAATGTCAAAAAAATATAATAATAGAATAGGTTTCATAAGACCCTTCAACAAGTAAAGGAATCATGGTGAAAAATCAAAATATGTTATATGTTATTAGTTCGTGAATATAGGACACATAAATTCTGATTTTACATGGGTTAAGGATGATAAAATGTCAAAAAATAAATACTTCATGAAATTTCATCATTATAAGATGTTAAGAAAGCTATCAAGACCACCAAGAGTAATTATTATGATTTTAGTGAGTTAATATCCTCAGAATCATAATTTTAAGATTTTAATCAATTGGTTAACATATGATTTATGGAACATTTAGAATGAAGTTCATTATTAATACTCCTTTGAGAATGAGTATGAATAATAAAATGAAAATTTCTCACTTGAAGAATTAAAATAATATTGTACCATGTTCGAAACTAATTATGAAAGAATAAAGAATAAAAACAATGCTCTCATAAACTCTTATAAAAAATTTAAAATTATTTGGATAACTCATAAAAGAGATTTTAGATTTTAAAATAAATTTGAAAAGTATACTGCATCATTTTTTGAATAGCTTCAGACAATGGGGAACATTTAGATGAAGGTTATACAAATTAAATATGTTGAAAATATTTTTACTAAGGGGGAATATTATCTAAAAAAAATTATTGGTCATAATCAACTCAAAAAAAATTTGAATATTAATTCAATCTGAAAGGCCAAATTTCACAAAACACAATATTTTTCCTAATTCTAAAAAAAACCATTCAAAAGGTATTGGTTCTAGTTATAAAGAAATACTAAATCATGTTAACATATTTAATCTAAAAATTACTAAATTTTTTAGAATTAAATATTATTTTTAACTAACAACTTCTCTATATGTACTATGTATTTTTCTGGGAACCAAAAAATTAGATCCCTAAGTCTCTTATAGTTAGCATTACTAGGCACAAAAGAGTTTGGGTACTAAAAAAATTGTTTTATTCATTATTTCATGGAACAATACTCATGAATAGTTGTGAAAAATGGATTATAGATAGTGGTAGTTCAAGGAATATAATTTGAGATTTATCAAAATTTCACTCAATATTCAATATATATAGAGGTTGTATCACATTTTTAATAATGAAAAAAGTATAATTTTAGGAATTATATCTATTTTAAATCTTCAGTCAAGTATTATCAAAATTTTTCTTTATGGTAAATTCCTAAATAACAATATTCTATGTATTTATCTCCTTTGTGTAGATAGTTATTCATTTGATTTTTCTAAAAATGCAAGTTTAGTTTTCAAAGGTAAATCAATTAATTTTAAATAACCTAAAACTAATAATGTAAATAAATTAGATTCAATTCCTTGTGTAGAATAGTATAAATTTTTGAATGCTGATGTTGATGAATTGTGGTTTATTCACAGAAGGCATGGACATTGAAATATTCACTCATTGAAAATCTTGTCTCAAAAAATTTTGATTTCTTAATTTTCTAACCCTAAATATTATAAAAATAAACTATGTGATCCATGTCAATTGGGAAAGAAAAAATCCATATTTTAAACCAGATAAAGTGGTTGTTACATATAGACCACTCGATCTTATCCATATGGATCTTTTCAAACATACCAAAACTAGAATTCTTGAGGGTAAATCGTTTTTCTATGTGTTTGTTGGTGATTTTTAAATATTTACCTCGGTTTTCTTAATAATTATATATGAATTGAGATATAGTTTTTTTAGTTTTTGTATGTTTGTGAAAAAATAAATATATATTAAAATTGGGACATTTAGAAGTGATCATGGAGGATTATTTAAGGGTCATTAATTTAAGTCACATTAATAAAATTAAGGTATTAAACATACTTTTACTTCCCCATGAAACCCCAACAAAATTTTGTTTTTGAAAGTAGGAATATAACTTTTCATGAAATTTCTAGAACCATGCCATGTGAATATAACAAGCCCACTCATTTTTTGGATAAAATTTTAATAGAAAAAAAACATTAATTAAGTTCTAATAGGACCTATCATAAAGAAAAAACCCTATGAGTTTTGGAATAATAGAAAACCAAATATAGGATACTTCAAAGTATTTGGATTCAAGTTTTACATCTTGAAAACCAAGTAAAATCATGGTAAATTTGATCCAAAAGTAGATAAAGGTATTTTCATAGGTTATTCTACTACATACAATGACTATAGAGTTTTCAACCAATGGTTAAGGATTTTTCTAGAATCAACTCAAGTGATGTTTAATGAAAGTGATCGTTTTGATCACACAATGACACAAATTATTGTGTTGAATGATTCTCTTAATGGAATTATACCTGAATCTCTCTCTAAAAAACATGTATAATGGTGTGTAATATGATTATATTGAACTAAACTTTATAATATTTGATACTATTGAACCAAAAATTGTTCTACCTAGATTACCTAGAAATCTTAACAGTTATCCCTTAGAAATAGTAATTGGTAGCTTAATTGAAAGTGGTAGAAATAGAAAAAATATAGGGAACCTATAAAAATTAGCAATATCTCTAAAACATCTTGATCTTAAATCGATATAGGAAGACTCATATAATGAATGTTGGTTTTTGACTATGAAAGAAGATTAAAATTATTTCTAAAGAAACAAATTATGGGAATTAGTTGATATAACCTATTATTATCCTTTAATTAAGAAAAATTTTGTATTTAGAATCAAAAAAGTTGACAATGGTGTAATCACTAGAAATAAAGCAAGATTAGTTGAAAAATTATACAATCAAAAATATAGAATAGAATATAAAAAAACCTTTTCACCTATAGATGTATTTGATGAAAAAAGAATTTTTATAGAAAAATATCATATATGAATTTTAAATTATATCAAATGGATGTTAAATTTTCTTTTAAAGATTTTTTTTAATTAAAGATTTATATTAAATAAAAACCCTTGGTTTTTAAGAAAATGGCATTAAAAAATCTGTTTTTAAACTTACCAAATCTTAATATATACTTAAACAAGCACCAAGAGCATGGTATGAGATACTAATCTCTTGTATTTTATAAAATGGTTTTATATTAGGAATTTTATATCCGATCTTATTTAATTAAATGTTTTCCTTAGTTATTTTTTATGTGAAAATATAATTTGATGATGTTATTTTTGGGTCAAAAAATGAACAAACTATGTGATGATTTTTTATAACTTGTAAAAAAACTGAAATGAGTCTGATTGCGGAGCTATAATTTATTTTTAGGATTTAAAATTTAACCTAATGATTTAGTAAATGCTTTTAACCTATAATGTCCCATAATTTATGTATAGTTTTTTATATTATATGTAATTATTTCAAGACCACAAGCTTTTACAGCACGTGATTCTGAGGCCCAATGATCCTGGAAATGAATTTTTAACTTTTATTAGTTCATTTAAGTAAACATAAAAGTGTTTTTTTCTAACTTTTGAACCAACGCTCAGATAGAAAATATGAGGGTATTGTGAAACTCTAAAAGCTTGGATTCACTAATAAAGAACATAACTTCAACAGGAAAGGGTCGAATAGAATAGTTAATTTTCGGAATTTTCAGAATAAAATAAATTAACTTAAAATTTTATTTTATTTCTTTTCTCACCATTGAGCAGCCGATGACAACGCTTCAGTGCGGTTATGAGGTGCATTAAAGGAATCTATTTAATGGATAATTTTGTGTATAATAATAATAGCATCGTTGTTTCATAAATGAAATAGTGTAACTATGTGACGTCGACGTCTAACAGAAACATTGGGAAGTGTTTTCTTTTAATAAGATAACGTGTTGGAGAGTTTGGAATTAAATTGTGGAAATTTTCTAACAATCCTATGGAAAATATTTCCCCCAATGATGAATGAATAACACTAGATCGATTTTGATAACCGTATATTCTTTACGAAGAACGAGACCAGGAAGCGAAGAAGGCCAACGGAGCTTCAATACTTGAGTGACGATCGCATCAATGATGAACATAAATCTAGGTATCGGTATGTTTTCGTTCATGTTTGCCCATTCTTTGTTCTAAAAATGAAGAACATGGATCATCCCATGAATATGTTGATTCGTGTATCATGTGTTCTAGTAGGAATGTGTTCTTCTTGGGTTTCTACAGCAGGATTGGATTTAATTTTGATAGAACATCATCCCCAAACCTCCCCTATTTTAAAACTCTAACGCGGAGGGTGTGAACCGAAATGAATAAGGTCCAAGACCCACTGATTTTTCTTTCTTTGTGGTCATGAATTTTTAAAGAGGCGGTATGGAATATTCAAGGCCTTTATAGGGAAGTAGATACCTCACATAGCCCATAGGTGCGGTCGGTTCAAAGAATGGACCACCGGTGCAGACCCAGTGGTCTGAGGAAGAGCTTGCGGGTCAGAGGTCGTGCACCAAAATGGTGCACCCGGAGGAGCCATCGGGTTGGACGACACCAGGAAGCATCCAAGTGGCCCCTCAACCATGTCTTAGGAGTAGCCAATAGTCATGGGTTGCGGTTTGTCGGAGCACACGGTTGGTTGACCTTGTGTGGTCAGTCTAGCTGACCAGGTTGGCTGGTCATGTAGCAGTATGGCGTGGTCACTTGATCGCAGTGGAGAGGGTAGACCCGAAGATGAACCACAGGGCGAGGGAAGCTAGAAATGGCTACATACCTCTTTCCATCCAGGTGGAGAACTGGTTTGCCTCTAGAGGACAAGGCAGGCCGGTGGGTTAGGTTGTACCAAGGGCCCAACGGACTGGACCCTGGTCGGGCCGGACCCAGGGCCCAGAGGACCAGACCAAGGCCAGGTCAGGTCTAGGTGTGGTTAGTGGAAATTGGTATGGGTCATATCGGCAGACCCAGGTTGGTTCGGTGTATCCCTAGGTCGGGTTGGGTCAGGTCGGACCGGACTTAGACCCAGCAAGTTCCTTTTTGAAAAAACACCAATATCTTGCAAACCGGGCATCCGATTGACAGTTCGTTTGTGATGGTGAAACCCTTGTGATGAGGAATATCTTTTTTAATAATCTATGGATGATTTCATAAGAGTTTAAATTAAACTAATGGGGTGGGGAGCGGTTCTCCTGAGATCAAATGTGCTATGTCCGGTAACCCTACAGTTGGCTGACACTTAAATACTTATAACAAAAGACCCTATGTCGATCGGATATTATGGACCAGTGTGATGAAGCTTCTATGTGACCCTATAGGCCCACCGTGGGGAGCGGCTTCTGTGTGACCCAACAAACCCATGGTCCTCAACAGTATGAGTACCTCAGTATGGCCATAGGTGGTAAGTGACTTCTGTGTGACCTAGCATGCCCACTATGGAGAGCGGATTATGTGTGACCTATCTTTCCCACAGTACTCATCATGTATGAGTACCACAGAGGTCATAGGTTAGTGGGAAGTAGATTTTATGTAACCAAGCTGGCACATTGTACTCCTTGAATAGAAGTTCTCCAGTATCCCACAGTGTTTGAGGATGTGACTAATAGTCCTACTTTCCTAATCAAAACTATACCTTGTGTGACCTATCTTTCTTCGTGGTCATTCTTTAAGATCATTATTTTTTTTATTTGTGGATTTATTTTTGGTCATTCCTTTATGTTATGGGTTCCCTATTATATATATTATTACTCACCTCTGCATAGGCTTCACTTGTACTTGTTGTGTTCAATGCAGATAACTAATGCCTTATGGGAAGACTTGGTGGGCTAGGACTCAGTGGTGCCCAATGAGACCAGGAGGGCGGGTCATACTTCTACAGCTTCCAGCAGCTTCTATGTACTTTCCCATCAAGTGGGGTTTTTAGTATATAACTATCCAAAGTTTATTTTATACATTTCTATTTTCCAGTTAGTCTTTTTTTTTGGGTTTATATACTGGACCATTTGAATTTCAGTTGTACATGTACTCAGTGGTTGTTTAGTGGCATACTTGTTTACTTTTATAACTTTGGTACATGTTTTTGTGTGTTTTTTCATACAGGTACTCATGAAAATGCCTCCCACTTATAGGTTGATGCCTTATGTGCAACTTTCCAACCCATGTTCTTGGATAGGCGGGATTGGGGTATGTCACGGAAAAGGTCCTGGGAGAGGGGTTGTGAAAAAGTTTTATCATAGGTGTTCGGTTCAACCTCAAAGACCAGGAGTCAATGATTTTGTGTTTAGGAAATAGTGTTAAATGTTTCATGTTCGAGTTTTAGATTTAGGGAGTCCAGTGTTTGTGTGGCGGCCAACGTATCCATACACGACGACCCTGAATTCTACTTTTTGTCTTAATACATGAAAACACCGGTTTCATAAGTGTCTCGTTATGTTCTTCTTGAATAAGAGTCATCTCACTAGGTATAAATATTTAAACTATGGTACATCTTGATATGTATCAGGATTCCTCCACATATATGGACATCTAGGTTTCCATTACGTGATCATGTTGATAGACAACCTAGTGATGAGGCATTATTTCAACGACCAGTGTTAGCGATGGCCCCACCGTGGGTGGTGCACCGGTTTTTCCACCACCCGTTGATCAGAAGTTACTACCACCATTACAGGTAGAGGTCATACACAAACATAGTTCCATGAACAAGTTTCAGAGTTAGTGACATCCTCGGTTAATGGTAGAGACATATCCTTATGTCATTGAGGACTGGATGGAGGTAGTGACATGGGTCTTCCACATAGTGAGGACACCACTTGACCAGATAGTGATCTGGTTCGCAAGACTTCTATAGGGATTGATAGGGAGATATTGGAGTTGGACCATCCAAACACATGATGGGGAGACCCTCACCTAGACAGACTTTGAGCATCTTTTTATGGAATAGTTTTTTCCCTATAACTTGTGTTTTCTGTGCATCCAAGAGTTACTTCACCTGTAGTAGGGATGCCTATCAGTGGATGAGTAATCTATAGAGTTTACAAACCTCTCTCACTACTCCACAGAAATGGTTTGGAACCCTTTCTATAGTGATCAGACCTTTGATAAAGGGACTCATACAGAAAATCATGGAATCCATGGTGTCCCTCTATATCCCCACCTAGGCTGGAGTGTTAGAGGGATCCCTTATTAAAAAGAACTTCCTACTTGAGCAGGAGGCAACATCTAAATCCACCAGCTGACATCAAGCATAAGAGTCTTCAATAGTGGGCATCAGACAAGATACATGGGGTCCAAACAGGCTAGGGCTTTCAATGGACGACCCCAGGACTCGGGGTTGGTAGTGCGGGGCTCCCAATGCAAAGGGAGTCAGTAGAAAACTAGGTTATGCTTCACATGTGGCAGGCAAGGACACATGGCACGTTACTACCCGACCCGCTAAAGAGACGATCAGAATATGATTAAGGGACCAACAAGATAGAGGTATAGATTTTAGATAGAAGGTCTATAGGGTAGATGATGTGTCAGGGGAGTAGGTCGAGTGGCAAGCAGTGGATGACGGTTCAAGGTGTTACCACCACCACCCACAGGTGGTCAACCAGAGGCTCAGGGAGCCAGCGGATAGGGGCGAGGCCGATTTCAGGTAATGGAGACCTATGACCTCACTCCAGCGATGATTAGAGGTATGATCTATGTATTCTCCACCTTATCTATAGTTCTTATAGACACATGTTCTAGTTACTCTTTCCATTCCATAGACCTCATTCGAGGATCGGAGATTCGGGTAGATTTGTTGGCTCGATCCTTATGATTATATACTTTTACGGGAGGTGATTAGATTATTACACATTGGTTCCAATAGTGTGAGCTTACTCTATGAGGCAAGATCTTTGGCTGGGATCTCCTAGTAGTTGTGTCGAGGCCTTACGATGTCATCTTGGGTATAGACTGGTTATCCACATTCCATGCTCAGATAGTCTATTTTAGGTGAAATGTGTGGTGTGTCTCCTAGGATAGGACTAGGTATTCCTTCACTGGAGAGAAGGGAACTTTTACAGAATGGGAAGGAATTTCTTAGAGGACGGTGTGTCCGATTACTCACCGGTTGTCTAGCCTCACCCACGGTGTATTGGATGAGAGGAGTCGGGGCATTTATTTTGCGGTGGATGAGTATGAGGATTTCTTTACTAAAGATGTTATGGGACAAACTCTTCACTAGGAGGTTCAATTCTTAATTGATCTATACATGGGGAAAACACTGATATCCAAACTAGAATATAGGATGGCTCCTGCAGAGCATTGTTAATTGAGGGTACAGTTGGAGGACTTGCAGGAAAAGGGCTTCGTGAGACACAACGTTTCACCATGGGTAGCACTAGTATTGTTTGGCAAGAAGTTAGACAAGAGTTTGAGGTTTTTCAAAGCCTTTCGGCACCCGAACCAGGTGTCCATGAAGAAAAAGTATCCCCTGACATGGATTGATGAAATATTCGATCAGCTGAAGGGATCAAGGTGGTTCTCAAATATATACCATAGATCGTGATATCACCAGATTCAGGTAAGAGATGAGAACATACCTAAGACAACATTCAAATGTCAGTATGGCCACTATGAGTTATTGGTGATGCCCTTCGGTGTGACCAATTCCCCAGTAGTTTTCATGGGACTCTTCAAAAGGATCTCTCATCCTTACCTTGATAGTTTCTTAGTGATCTCCATTGTTGAAATCTTGGTGTACTCAGCATCATAGGAGGAGCACACTACACACATGTGGATAGTCTAGGATACACTCCAAGAGAACCAGATTTATAGTAAGCTCTCAATGTGCTAGTTATGGATTCAGGAGGTCCACATTCTAGGACACATCATCTTAGAGGATAGGGTTGCAGTGCATCCAACAAAGATAGTGGTAGTTCATTCTTGGGAGCCACCAAGGAGCGTGACATAGGTGAGGAGTTTCTTAGTATTGTCAATATACTACCAGAGGTTTTTACCCAACCTTTCCAGGGTAGTAGCACCTTTAACAGTCTTGAAATGAATGGAACATCCCTTCATGAGGATGGAGAAGTTCCAGCATAGTTTCCTAGAGCTGAGGTAGAGATGGAAGAGTGCCCCCATCTTGAGCCAACCAGAAGAGTGCATTGGGTATGTAGTCTTCTGTGACCCATCAGGGACCAGACTAGGTTGTGTCTTAATGAAAGAGTGAATAGTGATCTCCTATGGCATAGAACAATTAATGCAGCATGAGAATCACTATGTGTCCCATGACCTAGAGTTAGCAATAGTGGTCTTTTCCATGAAGATGGGGTGGCACGACTTCATGGGTGAGTGGTTTACCATCTAATCCAACCACAAGAGTCTCATGTATATCGTCTCATAGAAGGACCTAATATTGAGATAGCAGTGATGGAAGGAGTTCCTCTAGGTCTATGACATTAATATAGTCTGTACTCTTGAGAAGGGGAATGTGGTAGCAAACACTCTCAGCTGGTGGTCTGGTATACAGTTGAGGAGTGAGGTGATAAAGCAGTTATCCACGATGAATATATCCTTCGTAGATAGTGATCAAGAATATTTACTTCAATAAATGATTTTCACTCCCCCACTCTTTCAATGATTCAGTGAGGCACATCTTTTGAATGTTGACTTCAAGGCCCAATGTGACCATATATCCTCAAGAGAGGCACCTGATAGATTTTCAATATGTGGGGGCATGTCATCCATTTCGTGGGACGCACTATAGTAGAAGTTAAATTATGGGAGGATGTGTTGAGGTAGTTTCATACATCCCTTTTGAAGGTACATCCTGGTGTGGAAAAGATATACTAGGACCTATGATGCTAGTACTAGTGGATTGGGATGAAGAAAGTGGTGGCAATGCTTATTTCATGATACCTCACTTCTCAACAAGTGAAGGATGAGCATTAGGTCCCCGTACGCTTGGAAAAACCACTTGAGGTACCAGAATGAAAGTGGGATGTTATCTCCATGGACCTAATTATGGGGTTACCATTCACATCCAGTGTCCCCGATTCTATCTGGGTGATCGTTGACTGACTCACCAAGTTTTCTCGCTTCTTACCAATCTGTGAGTAGGGATCTATAGAGGGCATAGGACTCCTCTACATCCAGAAGGTTGTGGGGATTTATGTGGTACCTTCGAATATTTTCTCAGACCGTGACACTCACATTATATCCTAGTTTTGGAAGGGATTTTAGGAGTTTGTCAAGACTCCATTGCGCTTTAACATAGATTTTCACCCCTAGACAGATGTCCAGACAGAGTGGACCATAAAAACCTTGGAGGGCATGCCTCGTGCTTGTGTCCTTGATTTTCATCATAGTTGGGAGTACCACCTACCACTGGTATATTTTTTATACAAAAATAGCTATCACTCCACCATGATCATCGCACCATTTGAGGTCTTGAACGAGCTCCATGCATATCACCTCTATGCTAGATAGACCCTGGTGAGTCGGCACTCATGGGTCCAGAGTTGGTACGAGCAACCACTAAGAAGGTACAGATCATCCAAGAGTGGATGAGGACTACACAGAGAAGGCAGAAATCTTATGTTGGAAGGAGAATGAGGCCGTTGGAGTTTGAGGATGGAGACCATTATTTCTTTTATGTCTAACCATGATAAGGATTGTGGATATTTGGTCGGGGCGGCAAGTTATCTTTGAGGTTCATTGGACCTATTCATATTCTCAGCATAGTTGGTGAGGTGGTGTACTACCTAGCTCTTCCCCCATAGATGCACTGGGTGAATGATGTTTGTCATGTTTCGTAGTTGAGGAGTTATGTGCATGATCTATTACACATCATCGAGTGGGGAGAGCTATAAATTGACTATAGGGAGATGTTTTGTGGAGTTCTGGGTGGAGATAGAGGGTCAATAGGAGCAGTTCCTTTATGGATGGTCGATTCCTCTGGTGCACATTCAGTGGAAGCACAAGAATCTTTCGGATTGAACATGGGATAGGGAGGCTCATATTCATGCTCAGTACCCCCATTTTATATATAGCCTTTGTTTTTGATTTCAAGAACATAAATCCCTATGGTGGGTGGAATGTAATGTCACATAATTTCTAAATTTTTTGTTTAAATCATATCAAATTTTTTTGAGACCACACACTTTGACGACACATGATTCAGAGGCCCAGTGTGTCCAGAACAGTATTTTGAACTTTTTTTACTTCATTTATGTAAACGTGAAAATTGGATTTTTCTAACATTTGAACAGGTGCTCAGATTGAAAATCTGAGGGCACCGTTGAACTCAAAATGTTTGGAAATTCCTAGAAAGTACATAACTTTGATCAGAAAGGGTCGGATGGAAAATTTAATTTTCATAATTTTTTAAAAAAAATAAACTAAACTAAAATTTTATTCAATTTATTTTCTCACTATTGAGAGGTATAGGATGGCGCAATAGTGCGGTGATGAGGCACATTTAGGGAATCTCTTTAATGGATCGTTTTTGTGAAATAGTAACTGCTACATCGTTTCATAAATGAAACAGCATAACAGAAATGTTTGACGTGTTTTCCTTTAATAATATAATGCATTGGAGAGTTGGAAATTAAACTATGAAAATTATCTGAAAACCCTACGGAAAGGATTCACCCCAACGACGAATGATGAATGCTTGCAGGATTGCTAGCAATGTTAATGCTTTATGAAGAAGGAGACTGGGAAGTGACGAATGCCAATGGTGCTTGAATCCTTGAGGGAGGAGCGCTTCAACGATGAACATCGATTGAGGTAGGGGTTTATTTTTTTCAAGTTTCTCCATTCTCTATTATAAAAACGAAGAACTTGGATCAAACCAAGAACAACATGATCTTCGGATTGTACATTTTTGAGGGGGGTGTACTTCTTTGGTTTCTATAGCGGGATTGAATTTATTATTGATATAACATCATCCCAAAACCTCCCCTATATTAAAACTCTAACGAAAAGGGTGCAAGCCAACACAAAGAAGGCTCGATCCCCTCCACTTCTAAGTTATTTGAGGCCAATCATTATGAAAAGGGATAGAAATGCAAATTCGAGGCCTTTGTAGGGATATAGATACCCCACAGAGGCTGGAGACGTAGTCGGTGGGAAGAACGAACCACTAGTGTAGACCCAGTGGTCCACGGAAGAGTCTGTAGTAGTGGTTGTTGGGTAGATTTGGTGCGCCACAATGGCACACCTAGAGGAGCCTTTGGATAGGCCGGTAGCTGGAGATAGAGATGTGGTCCCTTAGCCATGTCGATAAAGCAACCCCAGAGCTACATCGGTAGAGCGGCTCACAGCTGTGGGCCTCAGTTCTCAGGAGCACGCAGTTGATTGACTGCGTGTAGGAAATCTAGTGTTCTATGTTGGCCAGCTACATAACAGCAGGTCAATATCTCTAATGGTAGAGAGGTTGGCCCCACGGACGACCCAGGGGGCAAGGGGTGCCAGACTTGGTCACTTGAACACAGTGGAGAGGGTGGCCCCATGGAGACCCGTGGGGTGAGGAGAGCCAAACGTGGATACCTGTCGTGTCCTGGCTAGGAGAATAATTGGTCTACCTCTGGGGGACCAAGTAGGCCAGCGTGCTAGCCTGCCCCATCGGGTCGGGCCGGACCTATGGCCCTACGGACCGGACCTTGGTCGGGCTGGGTCTAGTTCAGGTCGGTAGACCCGGGTCTGGTCGGATCTATGGACCCCTAGCTGGGTAGGGTCGGTTCGGTGGAACCCAAATATGGTTGGGTCAGATATGTGTTCCCTTGGATGAGTCAGGTCAAGTTGGACAAGGCACATACCCCACCAACCCATTTTTGGAAAAACACCAATATCATCCAAACTAGGTGTTTGATTGATGAGACGTTTGTGGTGTTAGAAACCTCACGATGAGACAGATCTTTTTCCGTAGTCAATGGAGGATTTCATGGATGTTGAAATTAGACAAATGGATTGAGGATAATTTCTCACGAGATCAATCATGTTGCATATGAAAATAATATGGTTGGCTAAGACCTAAAGACTACTGATGAGAGACCTTCTGTGGATCGGATACTATGGCCTTTTGGAAAGTGGATTATGTGTCACCCAACAGGCCCACGGTGGGGATAAACTTCTATGTGACCTTAAAAACTCATAGTACTCGATAGGAGGATTACATCAGTATACAAATAGGCGGGAAGTGGCTTATGTTTGACCCGACATGCCCATAGTGGGGTGTGGATTCTATGTAACCCAGCATAAGCATGGTAATAAACATGGATGAGTACCACATAATTCATAGGTTACTGAAAAGTGGGTTCTGTGTGACCCAGCATGCCCACAAAACTCATTGAGGAGGAGTTCTCTAGCACCCCATGGTGTTCAATGATGTGACTAATGGTCTTAATTTCCTACTCTAAATTATAACCGGTGTGAGTTGTCTTACATCGTGATCATTCTTGGTGATAATGCTTTTTGGATTGTGTGTGGATTTCATTGTGGTATTTCCTTTTTGTTTTGGGGTCTCTACTGAGTATATTGTTACTCACCCTAGTAGGGGCTTCGCCTGAACGTGTTGTTTCTGGTGCATACGACTGACGCCTTGCTGAAGGACTTGGTGGCCCAGGACTCGATAGTGCCTAGTGATTCCAGGTGGGCAGGGCATACCTCTACAGCTTCTAGTAGCATCCCTATACTTACCCATCAGGTGAGATTTTCAGCGGATGGATATCTAGAGTATCTTTTGTACTTTCTTGTTTTCCAGTTAGTCTTTTCTTGGGTTTATATTCTAGCCCATTTGACATTCAGTTGTACTAGTACTTAGTGGTTGTTTAGTGGAATTATTCTTCACATTTCTAGCATCAGGACGTGGTGGGTTGTGCATGCATACAAGTATTCAATAAAATGCCTCCCACATGCAGGTTGATGCCTTTGGCTCTAGTTGCCAACCCATGGCCTTCGGGAGGTGGGCTTGGCGTATGTCATGGCACGAGCCCCAGAAGATGGGTTTTGACATATTAGTTTCATAGGTGGTCAATTCTACCTCAAAGATAGAGAGTATGTTGTTTTTGGTTGGTAGATAGCGTTAAATGTTTCGAGTTAAACATTCATATTTGAGAAGTCCGTTGTTGGTACGGCAGCTAACGTGTCCATACACCAGGACCCTAAATTATGATTTTTGGCTCTGTGCATGAAAACAACAGTTGCATAAGTGTCTCCTTATATTTTTTCTTGAATATGAGTCATCTCACTAGGTATATATCTTTTAACCTTGGTACATCTTGATCTATATCAGTATGCCTCCATGCATACTGCCAACTAGGATTTCTTTACATTACCATGTAGACAGCCTACCTAGCAATGAGGTGTCGGTTTCGGGACCAGTGCAATAGATGGCCCCATCGAGTGGTTCACCGGTTTTTCCACCACCCATTGATCATCATTTACTGCCTGTGTTACTTTTAAATAACGTACACAGACTCGGTTCCTTGCATAAGTTTTAGATATAAAGACCTAACAGGTTCAAGGGATAGACAGATCCTCAGGTCACTAAAGACTAGCTGGAGGTTGTGACGTGGGTCTTCCTCTTAGTGAGGACTCTGTATGACCAGATGGTGATCTTTTCCATGAGCTTTTTTCAAGTCTTGGTAGGGAGATGGTGTAGCTTGACCATCCAGACACATGACGAGGAGAACTTCACCTGGACAAAATTCAAGCGAATTTTTCAGGGGGATTTTTTCCTTGTGACCTTTCTCTCTATGCGCATCAAGGAGCTAATTCACCTACAGCAGAGAAGCCTATTGGTGGTTGAGTACTATGTGGGGTTTATGGAACTCTCTCTCTACTCTACATACATGGTGTGGGAACCTTTCCTCAAGGCACATTCCTTTGAGAAAGGAATCAGACAGGATATCAGGGAATTCGTAGTGTTCCTCGGCATCCCCAATAAAGCTAGTGCTGGAGTGAGCCATTATTATAGAGAGTTTCTTGTCAGATAAGGATGCAATAATTAGAGACGTCATAAGACATTAGGTGGTAGATTCTTCATTGGTGGGTAGCAGACTATATCCCTGGGGGCCCAAGTGGGACAGGTCTTTCTTGGGCCAACCCCAGGACTCAGGGTCGGCAGTGCAGGGCTCCCAGAGAAGAGGGATTTAGCATTGAACTAGGTTTTTCTTCACGTGTGTTGGTAAGGGACACATGGATTCTGATTTCCCAACCCGATGCACAGATGATTAGTCGACAGTTGAGGGACCTCGAAGATAGAGGCAGAGGTTTGAGAGAGGAGATCCGTAGGGTGGCGGACATGGTAAGGAAGCAAGTCGAGTGTCAAGCGGTGGATGATGGTTTGAGGTGCTACCACCACCGCCCACAGGTGGTCCACCACAGGCTTAGGGAGCCAACGGATAGGGGAGACACTAGCTTCATGTGATGGAGGCATATGACCATGGCGCTCCTTATATGATTCGATGTATGATCTATGTATTCTCCACTATAGATGAAGTTCTTATAGACATTGGTTACAACCACTCTTTCCATACTATGCACCTCATTTTGGGTTTGGAGACTCTGGTGGATCTGTAATCTCAATCCTTACAATTAAATACTCCTACATGAGAGAATTCGATTATTACACATAGGTGCCAGCAGTGTGAGATTATTGTATGAGGCGAGAGCATCAGCTGGGATATCCTAGTAGTGGATTTGAGTTCTTACGATGTAATCTTGGGTATGGACTGGTTATCCACAGTTCATGACCAAATCAATTGTTTTAGGCATAAAGGGTCATGTTTCCGCGAGGATGGGGCTAGGTTTTCCTTCACCAGATAGAAAGAATATTTTGTATCATAGGATGGACTTTCTCAGAGGAGGGTGTAGCTGATCACTCACTAGTTGGTTATCCCCACCATCGTTGCGGTGGACGAGGTGAGTCTGGGCTTTCTTGTAATGGTGGAAGAGTATGAGGATGTATTTCATAAGGATTTTATATGACTACCTCCTTGTAGGGTGGTAGAATTTTACAATGATCTGTACACGGGGACAATAGTGATATCCACACTAGCATATTGGATGGCTTCTGTGGAGAATTGGGAATTGAGGGGTCAGTGGGAGGACTTGTAGGAGAAGGGCATTGTGAGACCCAACATTTCACCATGGATAGCCCCAGTATTGTTTTCCAAGATGCAAAACTGGATTTTGAGGTTGTTTCTATATTTCTAGAGCCTAAACCAGGTGACAGTGAAGAACAAGTATCCACTATCAAGGATTGATGACATCTTCGATCAGCTGAAGGGAGAAAGTTGGTTCTCAAAGATAGACCTCAAATCAGGCTATCATGAGCTTCAGGTACAAGATGACGATGTAATAAAGACAGCCTTCATATGCCGATATGGACACTAAGAGTTCATGGTGATGCACTTCAACATGACCAATAACCAAACAGTGTCCATGGTACTCATGAATAGGATCTTTCAGCCTTACCCCGACCATTTCATGATGGTCTCCATTGATGGTATCTTGGTTTACTTGATGTCAGATGAGGAGAACACTACACACCTACGGATATTCCTGGATACACACCGAGAACACCAGCTTTATGATAAGCTCTCAAAGTGCCAGTTCTAGATTAGGGAGGTCCACTTTCTAGGACATGTCATCTTAGAGGTTGGGGTTGCAGTGGATCTGGTGAAGATAGAGGCAGTGCTTTCTTGGGATCCACCCAATAGAGTGACTGAGGTGCGGTGTTTCTTGGGGTTGGATGGATACTACCAAAGGTTTATACCCAACTTTTCCCAAGTATCATCAACTTTATCATCCTTTATGCGTAAGTTATAAACCTTTTTGTGGAAAGAGAAGTTCCTGCAAGGTTTCCAAGAGCTAAGGTAGAGACTGACAAGTGCAACCATATTGAGACTATCAAAAGAGGGAATTAGGTATGTAGTCTTCTATGATGCATCAGGGACCGAACTAGGTTGTGTCCTAATTCAGAAGTGAGAATTGATTGCCTAAAACTTATGGAAATTGAGGAAACATGAGAATAACTACGTGAACCATGACCTAGAGTTAGCAAGAGTAGTCTTCACCTTGAAGATGTGGTGGCACTACTTGATGGGTGAGTGGTTTACCATCTACTCTAGCCACAAGAGTCTCAGGTATATATTCTCATAGAAGGACCTAAAACTAAGATAGCAGTGATGGGTTGAGTTCCTCCATGACTATGACTTTGAGTTAGTCTATTATCCTGGGAAGGGAAATGTGGTGGTAGACGCACTCAACAGGATTGCTGGTTTACAGCTACATAGTAAGGTGATAGAACAATTATTCATGATGCAGATATCATTCATGGATGATGATAGAAGATCTTAACATCAGCCAATGACTATCACTCCCCCACTATAACTGTGATACAGAGAGGCACAACTTTTATATGTTGACTTTGAGGCCTAACATTCCCAGATATCCTCAGGAAAGTATCCTGATGGATTTTTGATAGGTGGGGAGCACATCATCCTTTTCAGTTAATGTACCATAGTACCACTAATGTTATGGGAGGAGTTGTTGAGGGATTCCCATAAATCCCCATTAGTGGTAAATCTGGGTGTGGAGAAGATATACTAGTACCTCTGACATCAATACTGGTGGCATTGGATAAAGAATGCAGTGGCAGAGTTCATTTCCAAATGCTTCACTTGGCAGTAAGTGATGGTCAAGAATCAGGTCTTAGTAGTCTTGGAACAACCACTTAAGGTATTAGAATTAAATTTTTATGGTTCTTCATGGACTTCATGATGGTTTTACCACACATTTCTAGGGGCCCTGATTCCGGGTGATCGTTGACCGACTCACCAAGTCGTCTCACTTCCTACACATCTGGGAGCAGGGATCAATAGAGTGCTTAAGATGCCTCTACATCCAGGAGGTAGTGTGGATTCATGGTCTTCCATTAATGGTCATGTCAAACTGTGATTCTCAAATTACATCCCGCTTTTGGAAGGGATTGTAGGAGGTCTTCGTGACAATGTTGTGTTTGAGCACAGATTTTCACTCGTAGATAGATGGTCGGATATAACGGGGCATAAATACCTTGGAGGATATGATTCATGCTTGTGTCCTTGAATTTGGTCATAGTGGGAGGACCAACCATCATTGGTGGATTTTTCATACCACTATAGCTTTCACTCCACCATTGACATGGCACTGTTTGAAGCCTTGTTCAGGTGGCCATGCAGATCACCTCTATGCTAGACAGACCCAGGGGAGTCGACAGTCATGGGTCCAAAGATGGTATGGGCTACCACTGAGAAGGTATAGATCATCCAGGTGTGAATGAGTACTACACAAAGAAGGTATAAGTCTTATGCTAATAGAAGATGGAGGCATTTGGAGTTTGAGGAGGGATACCATGTGTTCTTTTAGGTCTCACCCCAAAAATGGTTGTAGAGTTTTGTCTAGGGAGTGAATTTATCACTGAGTTTCATCGAACATTTTTAGATTCTCAATAGAGTTGTAGAGGTGGTGTACCACCTATCTCTTCCCCCAAGTATGAATTGGGTGCACGATGTTTTTCACATTTCACAACTAAAGAGTTACATGCATGATCTATTGCACATCATCGACTAGGGTGAGATGGACATTGACGAATGGGTGAAATTTTCAGAGTTCCTAGTGGAGATAGAGGATCAATAGGAGTGGCTCCTTCATGGATAGTTAATTACTCTGTTGCACTTTCGGTGGCATCATGGGAATCTGCAGGAGAGCACATGGAAGCGTGAGACTCAAATTCGTGCTCAGTACCCCCATTTGTTTTTTTAGCCTTTATTTTGGATTTTTTGGGACATAAATCTATAAGTTGGTGAGAATTTAATGTCAATTAATTTCTACATATATTTTTTTGAAAATTATATTTAATTATTTCAAGACCACATGATTTTACGGAATGTGATTCGGAGGCCCGGTGAGCTCGGAACAGAATTTTGAACTTTCTTTTAGTTCGTTTAAGTAAACGTGCACGTGATTTTTTTCTAAATTTCAAACCAATACTCGGATCAAAAATTTTAGGGCACCGTTGAAAAAATAACATTGTTATTTTCATACAAAGAACATAACTTCGACCGGTAAGGGTCAGATGGAAATGTTAATTTTCAGAATTTTCAGAAAATAATCAAATAACATCAAAAGTTATTTTATTTCTTTTCTCAATATAGAGTAGTGGACATTGGTGTTGTGGTGCGACGATAAGGCATATTAAAGGAATCTCTTTAATGGCTTGTTTTTTTTGAAATCGTAACAGTAATGTTATTTCATTAATGAATTAGCGTAATGATGTGACATCACAGTATAATAGAAACGTAGAGACATGTTTTATTTTAATAAGCTAATGCTTTGGATAGTTGGGAATTAAACTGTGGAAATTCTCTGATGAACCTACTTCAATCATTCCCCCAATGATAAAAGACAAACACTGGTAGGATCGCTAGTAATGCTGATGCTTTATGGAGAACGGGGTCGGTAAGTGACGAACGCCAATAGATCTTGAATCCACGATGGAAGAGAACTTCAAAGATGAAAGTATATCAAGTTAGGTGTGTATTTTTTTCATGATTCCCTGTATTTCATTCTAAAAAATAAAGAATGTGAATCATCCCATGAATGGGTTGATTTGTGGATTGTATGTTCTTGCAGTAGGGTGTTCTTAATTGGTTAATATAGTGGGATCGAATTAATTATAGATAGAATAGAATCCCCAAATCTCCCCCTATTTTAAAACTATAACACGGAGGGTGTGGGCTGACACGAACAAGGCCTGATCCCCTTCACTTATGAGTTCTTAATGGATGAGCATTTTCAAAGGGGGTAAAGGCTGATTAAAGGCCTTTACAAGGAATTTAACACTCCATAGAGGATAGATGAAAAGTCGATGTGAATAATAGACCTCTGATTTGAACCTGATGGTCTGCAAAAGATCTCGTTATAGCAGCCACAGGCTGGAGGCAGCGTGCCACAACGGATCATCGGAAGAAGCCACCGGCAGAGACGTGTCCCCTTATCCGCATCGATAGAGCTTCCCACAGCCACGGGTCATGGTTTACAGCAGCATGTTGTCAATTGAAAATGTGCAAGAAGTCCGGATAGCTAGTTTTCTCGACTGCATAGCAGCAGGCTGTGATCACTTGACTGCGGTAGAGAGGGTAGCCTCTGAGATGACCCGTGGGGTGAGGGGAGCTGAATGTGGTTGTCTACCGTGTCCTGACCAGGTGGATAACTGGTCCTCCTTTGGTAGACCCAACCCAGGCTGGGTAAGTTCTAGGTCAGGTTCTGGTAGTTGGACCATGGGCTGGGTCAAATTGGGTTGGTCCGACTAGGTCTGACCGGACCCAAACCCAACCAGCCCCTTTTTGGAAAAACCCCAATATCTTGCAAACTGGGTGTCTGATTGTCATGTCATTTATAGTGTTGGAACTCTCATAATGAGGAGGACATTTTTTCATACTCTTTGATGGTTTTTATGGAAGTTTATATTCATCTAATAACTTGAGAAGTGGTTCTCCTGAAATCAATAATCCTACGTGCGGAAACCCTGTGGTTGGCTGAGAGCTAAAGACTACTGAAGAGAGACCCAATGTGGATTAGATATTGTGTCCCAATGGGGAGAGGGTTCTATGTGACCTGGGAGGCCAATGGTGGGAATCGGCTTTTGTGTGACCCAACAGACCCATGGTACTTGATAGGATGAGTACCTCAGTTTGGAAATAGGTGGGAAGCGGCTTCAATGTAACCCGACATTCCCATGGTAGGAAGCGGTTTCTGTGTGAACTATCTTACCCACAGTTATCATCAGGGATGAATACCATAATAATCCTAGGTTAGTGGTATACAGCTTCTGTGTGGCCTGGAAGACCCACTATACTCATTGAGGTTGAGTTCTCCAACAACCCATGGTCTTCGATGATGTGAGTAATGGTCATACTTTACTATTCTAAATTATACCTCATGTGAAATTTTTTACTTCGTGATAATTCTTTATGATCATTATTTGTGGTTTTTTTGTGGATTTATTTGTGGTCTTTCCATTGTGTTTTAGGGTCCCTACTGAGTATATTTTTACTCACCCATGTATGGGATTTTCCCGCACGTGTTCTGTATGGTACATATGACTGACGCCTTGATGGAGGACTTGGTGACCCCAGACACAGTGGTGCGTTGTGAGACCAGGTGGGTGAGGAGTACTTCTACGGCTTCCAGAAGCTGCTCTATAATCACCCATCAGGTGGAGTTTTCATTGGATGGCTATCAAAATTTTCTTTTATACTTTCTTGTTTTCAAGTTAGTCTTTTTTGGGTCTGTATTCTGTCCCAATTGACATTCAATTGTACTTTTACTCAGTGGTTGTTTATTTGAATGCTTGTTTACTTTTCCATCATTGGGATGTGGTTGTGTGTGTCTACATATAGGTACACAAGAAAATGCCTCCAAATTTTAGGTTGAAGCCTTCGGCACTAGTCATCAACCCCTATCTTTTGGGAGGTGGGCTTGGGGTATTTCATTGAATGGGCCCCAAGGGATAGGTTTTGACAAAGCCAAATTAAATAAATACTTGATTTATATAATAAGTTTTGAATTCTAAATAATAAGACTTATTCAAATCCTATTGGATCCAATATTAAACAGGATATAGATGAGATTATAAAACCTATTAATAACAAGTCCTATAGAAGATTCATTATATATTTATTATATCTTACTACAAGTACGATAGAGATTATGTTTCTATTATTTATCATTTTATTATTTCAACACAATTACAAAGAATATCTTTTAAATGCATCCAAAATAATTTAAAGATATTTAAAATTAAATATAATAGTCTGTTTAATTTTTCTAAAAATCATATAATTTTGATTAAACTTCATATTCAGGTGCTTATTTTTCTAAGTGTAAACTATATAGGAAAATTACCTTAGGGACCAACCATATTCTTGGTTAATATCTAGTATCATAGTTAATTAATAAATATTACTTTGTATCATTATCAACCACTGAAGAATAATATATTATAGTAGAAAGTTTTTATTCAAAGTGTTATTGATGAAACACAATTTTAACGGAGTTTGGATTCAAATTTAACTGTGTCACAATCAAATTTGATAACACTAGTTCTATAAAAAATTTAAAAAATCTAATTAACCATTCTATAAAAAATCATATTTATTGGAGACATCATTTCTTAAGTGATCATGTCTAAAAAGAATATATATCATTGGAATTTGTATTCATATAAAATCAACATGCATATATTTTTACTAAACATTTTCATGGTGATTGATTTTATTTTAAAAAATCAAAATTAAGTTTGATTAGTTTTACTTGATTTTATTTTATTTTTTTCTTCGGAACATTGTTTGGTATTCATATAAGAATTTAATTTACTTTATTTTATTTGGATTATCTATTTTGAGTATTAGCCCCATAAAATAGGACATATTATCTAGATTTTATAATGTTTAATCTGAACATCTGTGTGTAGGCCCTTGATAACAGTAAAACAAAATAAATCATTTCATCGTAACACATAAAACCCTTGAAAACATTGAAACCCTGAGTCATTTTATTATCCAAACCCTTTGTCCAAACCTTATAATCTTCCAAAAACTATCATAAATGGAAAAATAAAAATAACTAATGGAAAATACTCAATTTGATCTAAGATTAACATAATTTCATGTAAATTTCTATGTGGATGAGAAATAGATTTTACTTGTTTGGATGGAATCGACGTGTTCCTTAAGAAAGATATAAAACATAAGGGTTGGGAATTTATTTTTAATGAAAGATGAATCGAGTTTACATTTAATAAGGATGTTCATGAGTTCTATGAGATTGTATTTGTTCATTTTGGTAACAGTGATGATTTCATAACTATGATAGTGAACCATAAAACTGTTTCAATAATCTATTTGGTAATGGATGAAGTTATCAAATTCCCTCACAAAGTCTTTGCAGACATTAATACTTCATTACTACTTTTTGATGAAGTTGGTCCACCTAAAATCATGAAGTATTTGTTTGAATCCTAAAATATGGAAATTATTCTTTTAAAATACATGGAAGGAAAAATAAAATTTATTATAAATTTCATTAAATCTACCATCTCACAAAGCAATGGAGAGTTTGGAAATTTTTTATTTCAACATGTTACTTTATTGTATGTTTTTATCATTGAAAATCCCATGATTCTAGAATGATACACTATGAGATACATATGTCATGTATAGAATAATTCTTTAAATGTTTATCCATTTGTAAGGATGATAAATTTAGTTTTTTGTAAGGTTTTTATGTTCCTAGATGACAAAACCCCTACCCGCAGTCACGGACTGAAAAATTGAGTGCAAGTATTTTAATGAGAAGTGGTTTTTGTTTGAATTATTTTTAAACAAGTTTCTTATTGTATGTTAAGAAGGTGACATCATATTGTACCCCTCTTCAGCTTAAGGGGAGTCATCTCAGATGGTATTTTCTAGTGATTTTGTAGTTCATGCAGTTGTTATTGTTTTAGTATAAAGGCTAGCTCAATTAGTTGATTTAAGAGACATTATTGATAATGAGACTATTGTAGAAATAAAGAAGATGAGTAAGAGTGGTTGGTCGATCTATAGAAGAATATTCTTATGAAATTAGTTATCCTCTTATATATGCATCAATTCGGCCTTATTTCGTGCATGTTCCTTCTGGTAGATAAGTGTTTGTCTTGACTATCACAAGGTTAGTGAATGTTGGTCATGGAAGGAACATATTAATAGTGTTGGTTGAAATGACTCAGGATGAAATATCTCCATCAAGTGAGACAAGTAGAATAATTATAACAGAATCTATTGATGTTGTTGGTCAAAATTTCACCGTTGAAGGAGAATAAGAATAATATATTGCAACTCAGTTGGTTTCAAGTAGAAGTGTAAAATCAGAATATGAAAAACTATCTTACGAGGAGATACCTGATATTGATAGAAATAAATATGTATATGAAACTAATAGCACCAAATTTTATCAAGAAACTTTTTATCTTATTCATGATCAGTATACAAGATCACTAATTCCCATACTTGCATTAAATACAGCTAATAAAAGGGATATAAAAAGAAAATAAAAGTTAATTTTAGAGGTAGAATCATTAAAAGATCAGTTTATATTGTTCATATAATAAATTCATACTCTATATGATCATGATATCTCAAAATATGATTTTAATGAAGTAAAATTGTCTATATATGATGTGTTGGAAAAAAATTTAGCAAAACCTACTAGAGAAGCCACCAATCATGTATATGTACTTTCTAGATTATAAATATTTTCCCAAGGAATTGACACAATTACTTATACAATGTATTCATTAAAATGTAAACTATTCTCTAGAGAAATTATTTATGATTTTTAAAGGGATTTAATAGATGAAATCAATAGGTTACATGTGTTTCCTTAAAGTTATATTTTATCTATTGACCATTCGAGATTAGAAATCAGCGCCATGATAAAATAAAAAGTACCATTAATTCATATTATCTTGTCTCAAGTACAATAGAACATGTTTTTTATTAGTAATGTATTAATAAAATGGATGGATCCTTGTCCAATAATTTTTATGTTTTTTAATAGAATATTGAAGATTTACATTTAGTAGTTGTAAGAAGCATGAAGCCAGAATCTAAAGAAGATGAAAAGGAAGAAGATGCTGATGCATTTTTTGAGTATGAAGAATAAAAAATTGTCTATAATATGGAAATATATTTTTAATTTTGACTGTTTAGTTGGTATATCAAATAACTAGAATGATGTTTTGAAGAAATTAGTAGTCGGTTGTGCCAAGAAGGGAGACATACATAATTTCTTTGGATATTGTTTTCAACAGGTGAGAAATGGTTTTACAAAACCCCCTGATTACTATATGAATGACATGGTAAAAAGGATTGATTCTTGTTCTAATTCATTATTTTAAATTTGAGGGATATATATTCGAGTACGTCTTATTGTCAATCCCCATGCTTATACCACTCTTAAGTTAAAGGAAATTATTGACCCTGTTGAAATCTATCAAAGGGAAAATCTCAAGTTTTCTATATAATTATATTTTCCTATTCCAAAACCATCTTATTAAATATCCTTTATACCAATAGATAACTTTAAAAAGGTGTTATCTTAGAAATATTCCCTCAACATCCAATCCACTTCTATAAGGATCACCCAGATTTATTGATCATGACATATAACATCTTTACTAATGATGGGTGATGTTGTTAGAGAAACGGATAATTCTCCTCTTCCTTTATCCCCTCAACCAGTTTTACAGCCTCTTTCTTTTAAGAAAACACCTCCAAATAATTGTTTCATGTTCTATAGTTTGAACACTTTCCCAGTTTCATGCATAGATATAGGGGTCTTTTCAAAACATTTGAATCCTTTTTTTTAAATTTTATTTTTCTAAAACAATTGAATGATTTAATTCTTAGTTTTAATATTTTAAATACATTTATATTTCTTAAAAAAGTTTTTTTGCATATATTTTTAACATTTACTCAATATTTTTCTTTATGATTTTTTTTATCTTTATTTTGTTTTCTACCTTTTTTGTTGAATCTACTTATGTTTATTGTGAATATGTTTCTATTTTATTCTTATTTTCCATTATCTATTCATTTTTTAGGTTTTATTTTCTTTCATTACAAAATAATATTTTCTGAAAATTACATTAACAAAACTTCATGCCAAATTCTATTCACAATCAGTATTATTAACAATTTTAAATTTTTTCATGCCATATTAATTATATTCCTTTTTTCTAATTTTTTTTATCCCAAAATGGGGGAAAATGAAATGGAGAATATAAATATTAAAATATTTAAAAGATTATTTCTAGGAGAATAAAAAAATGATACAAAAATTTATAGAATTAAAAATTTATATTATGAATAATAAAAATGATTATGAAAATATTTAAATAATTTAAATTTTATTTTGGGGAGAATAAAAATAAATAATAAAGAATTTTTTTATTTTGAGGGGATAGGGAAAAAACATTAATGTTTATTTTAAAACATATTTTTCAAAAAAATATTTATAGAATGTGTTTTGTGATCATCAAAAAGGCGGATATTATTGGTTAGACTTATTTTGTTACAACATATCATTTTTTATGGGTTTTAATGAATCCAAAAATAATTATTTTTATTCTAGTGAACATATATAAAGTATTTTAGAATATATTTTTTTCATAATTAATTTTCCTTCTCTTGAATATAATTTATTATCATACCTCGATTGAATTATTCTGTCAACGTAAAATAATTTTATCTTGTGAGAATTGAATTTTTTAAGGATTATTATTCCATCATCAAAGAATCATAAAAATTTGTGTTGGAATTTTATCTAACTATGTAAGTTATTATCTTATAAAGACAATGATTGAGTTTCCTCTTACTTTACTCATTATTAAGTTATGATAATTCATTGTCTTATGAAAAGTATATGTAAAAAATATTATCTTGAGAATGCTTGAAGAAGTTGTGAAAGCTATGTATCACACCTTAGTAACATATTTATCTTATGAATTAAATTATATTATGAAGTGTTAAATTCAATTTATCTAACATTACAAAGATGAAAATCATCTATTTTATCTTATGAAGTGTAAGATGTTTTATTTTATGTGTATTATTTTTAGATATTATATAGATTGTTTTTGAGACCAAGTGTTGATAAGGCGTATGATACCGAGGTTTGATGAGCCTGAAATAATTTTTTGGAAAATATTAAAATATTTAGTAGCCTGGGCATGCATTATTCCTTAAGAAGTGTAATAAATTCTTAATGGGTGATCGGATCAAAAATATGAGGGAACCATTGTGTTTAGAATAGTTGTTTTACCCTAGGAGAGACTCAAAGTTAGATGGTGTGGGTCCTTTATGAAACTTTTGTCCCAAATGCGAAGTTAATAAAATAAATTAAACATTTGAATTCATTTCATTTTCTTCAGTACAGTTACATACTCCCTCTATAATTTTATGGCTAAGGCATTTTTCTCAGGGTTTTCCACTAAACCCTAGTGACCTAGATGTTGTTTAAGTAGAGAGCTCTTAGAGGATGATGACAGATGATGATCATATCGTGGTATGTCATTCTAGTATAGTTGGAGGATCTCCTCAATAGAGACAATGCAACCATTATTCATCAATGATCAATCCAAAATCCAAGTAGGGTCTTTTGTTTTGTGAATTTCATCCTAATCTCTATCATGGATAAATTAAGGCCAATTTAAGGAGAGAGGATTGACACACATAATTGGTAGATTTCAATCAGATAGAATTGATTATTTCTGTTTCATTGATTTCTTCTCTTCATTTATCATTATTATGGGAATGGATTGAGTTTTTCATGAACAATGGTCATGGTTCATTCCTCAATTTTATGTTTTATATATTTCTCCCCAAATTTCTTCGTGTGATAATCATTAATAATCCCTTGGAAAACAGTTTGACAAATATTTGGTTCCAGATTGTTCCACAACCATTCTCCAGTGCAACGGATCAAATCCATGATTGTGGAACATGATGGTGGTTGTGGATCTAGTACCAATGGTGCTAACAGATATATTAGGTAATAACAAGTAATGATCTCAGGTTCTACACCCTTCCCAATAATCGCACGGAAAATAGATATCGTTGTTTAGTTCCTGATGTGTTTGGAGGATGGATATCAGAGATCTATCATCAAAAAGTCATGGTCAAAGAAGATTTGGGATCTATGGAGCAGTTTCAGGTGGAGATCGATGTGAATGTGGTGTATAAGTAAGAATAGAGGAAGAACTCTGAATTAGGAAAATCTTGAACAACACGGTGTGTAACTAAGTATTACAAACCATGTGGGGCCCTTTCAGCGGAGGCTAGGGTTTTGGGAAAGAGATTACAATCACACAACATGTGACCCTTGTTGCATAGAGTGTGACCCCTATCACATAGTGTGTGAACCTCCTTGGTTGACTTGGCATGTAATATGGATAATACACGGACATGGGTAACAGTACATTGCCAGATGGTGCACTATTTACTTAGACATGGACATGGCTTGGAGTACATGGACATGACTTTGGTACACTATCACATCCCGAAGAAATGGGAGGGTAACCATGTATCCCAACATGTCGTGTACTTATCATACACACATTTTACTTATCCTACACAATTTTCATATGTAGACTACATTTCATTCGAGTTTACTATGCACTAGCAAGACATGGGAAAGTTGGACACACCATGTACCCCCTGGTACTTACCATCTACTCCCATCAAGAGTGCTTGAGAATCTTATTTTTCTTATTTTAGACCAATATAGGTTGAGTTTTTTCACTTGGTGATTTTCTCAATAGTATACTATAGCATTACATCCACATCATTGGATTGTAATCCCCTCTAGAGGATGAGTCTCAGATAGATATGTGATGTCCCTCTATGAGACTAGAGTGTGATCCTCTACCATCCCTAGTGGAGTTTGTGGAATCATCATGACCACCTTGAGTAGGTCATTGATCATATATCTAGTAGGTTGCATAGGTAGGGTTTTTGGAATCATTGGTATATGATCCCCTACGTAGCAGGTTGATCTATATTGGGTTCATGGTTTCCCCCAATAGTTTTGGTCTTAACCCTCTCTATTATATCAGAGATATTTTTTACCAACACATTATCTTTGGGTAGGGTCCAAATGAGATAGGCATCTTCATCGAGTGTATCCAATGATATCAATGGTCAAGGAGTGAGTTCTCCTAGAACGAAAATGATTCGAGCAGAATCATGTGGATGATAGTTGGTTATGGAGGCCTGATGGAATTGTGTCTCTCCTAAGTATATATGGGTTTATGTACTACTTTTATTTTTGATACATTGTTACATATTGTATTGAGATGACTATATGTATGTAATCATGTTTTGTGTTTTCTTGTTATCTTAGTGATTATTTTTATAATCGCCCCTTTATTGTATTTTCCCACATGTGTTATGTCTTGTGAAGACAACAAACCTTTTTATGGTGTCCTGGAAGGACAAGGAGTAGGTGGAATGTAGGTGGATCTTGATTTAATGAGGTGTTTACATGTAGGGTACTTTTGAGTTAGTTCATTCCCTTGGTGCTGGTTGGACTCTTTATAGTTTTTTTTGGGCTTATTTTTTCCCCTTTTCTATTTATAGTACATTAAATTTCATACTTTATTGTGGTATCTTAAATGAATGCACTCCTTCTTTCAGTTGTTTTACATTTCATCATTGTTTTGGATTGGAGATGTGTGTGTGTGTGTGTGTAGGTACTTTAGGCTGATGCATCCCATTTTTTGTATATTCCTACTCAGCACTGGTTGTCAGCCCCAAGCCTATTGGAGGTGGGGTTTGTTTAGTCACGACATTATCCCCTTTAGGACGGGTCGTCACAGAGTGGTATCAGAGGTTTTAGTTGTACTTTAGGACTGGGATTTTGTGAGGTCAGTTTGGGGAAACATTCATATGTGTTCTGAGTTCAAATTTCAAGCTAGGGAATCCAGTTTTGTTGTGGCGGATGACGTATCCATACACAGGGACTTTGATTAGCTTCTTTTTTGACTCGGTACATGAGAACACTTGTTGTAGGTAAAACCAATGGTACATAAATCATTTTAAAATGGTTGTGTGTTCCATGTCCATATAAGTCAGTTCCCTAGATATACACTTTTGATCATGGTACATCTAGTTTAATTTATGTTGCCTCCATAAATATTGTTATTCGGGATTTCACCGCGTGATCATGAGGATGATCTGCCTAGTGACATGGAATCGGTACGGGGGTTTATACCAGAGATATCACCTCCATGTGGTTTAATAGCTATACCACCACCTATTGAGTAGGATCTATCACCATCATTACCAACTGAGGATGAACATATACTAAGTGTGTTGTGTGAGTTTTAGATGAATCGACCTCTAGGTTTTTTGGTTGATCGATACCTCCCATTGGATGAGGATTGGCTAGAGGTAGTCACCCATGTATTACACCTTTTGAGGATTCCTACTGATCAGATGGAATTCTTAGTTGTAAGTCTTCCTTGGGGATCTGTTAGGTGACAATGGAGTTTGGTGACTCGGTTACATGATGAGAAAACTCTCTCCTAGAAAGATATTGAGAGGCTCTTCGGGGAGGAGTTATATCTAGCCATGTTATGATCAGTTTGCATTAAGGATCTTCTGTATCTGTCATAGATTTGTATGATTGTGGCATAGTATTCAAAAAGGTTTACATATCTCTTGCATTACTTTTTGGATATGGTATGAGACTAGTTCTTCTTGGCCCCTAACATTGAGAATGGATTGTTCTCGAACATCAGAGAATTAAAGGTATCCTAATAATTTATACCTATTTTGGGGTACTTGAGTGTGCCCTGTTAGAAGAAAGCTTTCTAGAAGAGTAGAAAACAATCTAGGGAGACAGTAGTGGTCACCCAATAGTTGAGACCTTGGTAATAGGTATCCAGATACATTCCCAGGGATCTAAGAGTTTTAGGAACTTCAAGAGGTGATCCCATTACTTAGGGTTAGTGATTTATGGCTCTTAGGGTGGCTCGAATCATCCAATGGACTGGTGGTGTTTCTATTGTGATGTTTGGAGACATCTGGAATGAGGCAGCCCAACCCTTTGTATAGATGATCAAGAGATAGTGGATGGAATACTAAGACAAAGAAAGAGATAGGATCATGGTTTTTAATAGGGCCGCATAAGTGGAAGAGGGACAGTTAGGGCAACATGAGGTGTTCGGATGTTCGACCTATTACCACCACCACCCCTAGGTGGTCCATTATAGGATCATAGAGCTAGTGGGTAGGGATGAGGCTAGTTACAGAATATAAAGGCCTATGACCCTTAGAATATAGGGATCAAATTTTGTATAATTTGTGTATTTATCACCATAGAAGTTGTTTTTTTAGACTCAGATTCTAGTCATTCATTTCAATCCATAAACCTTGTTTGAGACTCGGAGATTATGGTTGAACCATTGAATTTACCATTATTCTTAGATACTCTTATTGGATAAGTCTCTATGATAAAAAACTAGTGTTTCCAATGTGACCTAAATCTTGGAGATGAGAGTTTCGGTTGGGATCTCTTAGTAGTAGTGTTGAGGCCATACAATTTCATTATATGTATTGACTAGTTATCCATTGTTCATGCTCAGATAGAATGTTTTAGGTGAATAGTCTATTGTGTCCACAAAGATGGAACAATTTCGTCAATTTTTTGAGAAAATAAAATCTATATACTACAAGATAGACTCACACATAGGATGTTGAAGTCTATTACTCATCAGTTGTGCAGCATGACCCTAAGTGTAGTGGATGTTATGAGTCCTTAGATTCTTGAAGTGGTAGTGGAGTGTGAGGATGTATTTCTTCAGGATGTTCTAGGTTTACCTCCCCACCTAGAGATATATTTTTCATTGATCAACACCCTAGGATGAAAATGATATCTACACCTACATATTGTATGTCCCCTGTAGAGCTTTGTGAACTAAAGGTGAAGTTTGATGACTTGTATAGGAAGGGATTTGTGAGACCTAGTGTTTCACCCTATAAAGTCCTAGATTCGTTTTTCAATAAAAAATATGGGAGATTGGGGTTATGTGTGTATTTCCATTGCTTAAACCAGGTGACCTTGAAGAACAAGTATCAACTACCAAGGATCAATTCCCTCTTTGATTAGTTTAAAGGGGAGCAATGGTTCTCAAAGTTTAAGCTCAGGTCAGGATATCAATAGCTATGAGTACGGATTTTGTATATACCAAAGATGGACATCATATGTTATTACGGCCACTATGAGTACTTTGGTATTCCGTTTGGTATGATGAACTCCCTTGTAGTGTCTATGGGACTCATGAACTAGATCATTCAACTATTATTTGACCGGTTCATGGTAGTCTTCATTGATGATATCCTAGTGTTTTCAGAGACTAAGGAGGGGCACAAAATAAACTTGAGGATGGTCCCGAATACACTCTGATATCACCATCCATATGGGAATCTCACAGATTTTTAGTTTTGGAATAGAGAGGTGGATTTTCTAGGTTGTGTCATCTTAGAGGATGGAGTTATTTTGGATCTAGGAAAGATTGAGACAGTTCTTATTTTGGATCCACCCAATGTTAATAAGGTGTATATTTTCCATGGTTGACATGGTACTGTCATATGTCTTTACATGACGTCTCCAAAGACACAACACCCTTGACATCTTTGACACAAAAGTAGAAAGCTTTCATGTGGACTAAAATGTGCCAGTAGTGCTTTTAAGAGCTGAGGCAGAGGTAGAAAAGCTCACAAATCTTGAGGTTACCAGGGGAAAAAACCATGTAAATGGTATTCTATAGTTCATCATAAACTGGGATTGGTTTTTTCTTAATGCATAGGCAAGTAGTGATTGCCTATGTTTCATGGTAGTTGAGATTTAATTAGCAAAACTACATGACCCACAACCTTGATTTTCTAGTAGTATTTTTCGCATTGAAGATATTGTGAAACTACATGATATTAAAGTCATAGTTATGGAAGAACTCTATCCATAAGATTTTCTATACTCATGGGGAGGGGAACGTTGTAGCATATTCTCTTAGTTGGAGATATTGTTCATAGTTGCTGAATGAGGAATCCGGGCAGTTAGCCTCATTACAGTTATCCTTTTGTAATGGAGATAAAGCAGCTTACCTCTAGTCGATGGTTTTCATCCTTCCACTATTATAGTGAGTCCTGGAGGAATACATGCTCAAATATCAACAGAAAATGATCTAGATGGATATTCAAATGCTGGGGAGCATGTCTTTTTTTTAGATGATGCACAGTAGTACCAGTGACATTGTTGGAGGAGGTTATGATGGAGTTTCATATGTTCCCTTTGGTTGTACATATTGTTCTAGAGAAGATGTACCAAGACCTTTGATGTTAGTTATGGTGTATAGGGATGAAGAAAGGAGTTTTAGAGTTTCCTTCTTAACTCCAGAGGGTTTATCTCAACCCCTTGATGATTCAGAATGGATGTGTGATGAGATATCTATGGACATCATCATGGTATTACCATGTACGTCCAGGGGACATGATTCCATATGGGTGATAATTGACCAACTCACCAAGTCAGCCCACTTCATAGCTATTCGAGATAATATTTCAGTACAGAACATGGGAAGTCTCTAAATTTATAATATAGTTCAACTCTATAGACTTCCATTGATTATTAATTTTCATCATGATGCTCACTTTACATCCCATTTGTGGAAGGGATTGTAAGAGGCATCTAGGACCATGTTATGCATGAGAATAGTGTTTCAACCATAGATGGACAACCAGACTTAGCATACCATTATGGTTCTAGAGGAAATGTTGTGATATTTCATATTATACTTTGGTCATAGTTAGGGGTATCACCTAACCCTAGTGGATTTTTCATACAACAACTACCATTCCCCTATTGGTTTGGCCCCATTAGAGTATTTTTATAGGATACTCTATAGTTCACCGCATTGTTGGACTGACCCAAGGGATTTGGCACTCATGGGCCCGAAGTTTGTTAGAGCTACTATAGAGAAGGTGCATATCATCCATGAGCGGATGAAGACAACATAAAGTCATCTGAGGTCTTATGATGACAGGAAATGGAAGCCTTTGGAGTTCAAGGATGGAGACCATGTGTTTTTATGGGTTTCACCTCGATGGGGATTATGGAGATTTGGTCAGGGTGAAAGATATCTATAAGGTTCATTGGAAATTTATAGATACTACATAGAGTTGTTGAGGTGGGGTGTGACCTGGATCTACCTCTAAAGTTAGATTGGTTACATGACATATTCCAGGTGCCGTAGCTGATGAGGTACACGCATGACCCATTGCACATCATCTACTAGGGTGATCTAGTCATCGATGATGGAAAGACTTTTTTGGAGTACCCTATGGAGATCGAGGATTGGAGTAAGAGGATCCTATATAGGAAATTGATTCCTTTGGTTTGTTTCTGGTGGAAACACAGGAATATCTAGGAGAGTAGATGGGAGCTAGAGGCTTAGATTTTTACTTAGTAACCTCATAATTTTTTGTAGCCCTAGTTTTACCATTTTGGGGACCTAATGCCCCAAGGTGGTGAGAATGTAATGTATTAGATTATATGGGTATTTTATTTAGATATTATATGAATTTTTTTAGAAAATTTGTTGAGTCGGAGTCTGATTATGTGGCCCTATGTTCCCATAATAAATTTTTAAAAAATATTAAAATATTTAATAGCACATGTGTGTGGTTTTCTTAAAAAACTAAAATAACTCCTAAAAATATGCTTGGATAAAAAATTCAATGACATCATTGAGTTTAGAATAATGGTTTTACCTATTGTATAACTTATCATTATCTGGAAAGGGATGTTTGAGAAAAAGTTACTTCAATACAAAATTAATGAAACCAATTAAACATAAGAATTTATTTTACATTATTCAGTGTAGTGACCTCCTCCATATATATGTTTATGGCTATGTAATTTGTCTCATGGTTGGTCTCAAAACACTGGAGTCCTAGATATCGTTGGATAAGAGTGTTCTTGGAAGATGATAATGGATCAAAATCAGATCGTGGTTCGTCATTCCAGTGGATTTGGAGGATCTTGTCACGAGTAAAAATAAAACTATTCTCCATTAATGATTAATCCAAACTCCAAGTATGGTATTTTGTTTTGTTAATTTCATCATAATATCAGTTATGTATGAATTTGGATCCATTTAATGAACAAGGATTGACCCCCATATTTTATGTATATTTCAATTGGATAGAATTTATTATTTATGGTTCATTGAATTATCCTCTTCGTTTATCATTATTAAGGAAACGGATTGATCCTATCATGAACAAAATATAAGGTTCCTTCCTCACTTTTATGTTTTATGCATTTGTCTATAAATTTCATCATTTTATCATTGTCATTAATCCCTTGGGAAACGGTTCGACATATACCTGGTTCCCGATTGTGGTGCAACAGTTCTTCGGAACAACAGATCAAAACCATAGTTACATAACATGATGGTGGTTGTGAATCAAGGATAGATGGTGAAGAAAAACATATATGGGATGAATGAAAATAGATCTAGATTTCTTCACCCTTCCTGGGTGATGAATGGAAAACAAATATTAGAGGTGAGTTTCCAATGCATTTTGAGTCCAGATTCCGGTGATCTACCTGTGGCAAGGAACGGTCGACATAGATATAGGATTATTTTAGTGGTTTTAGGTTGATATTGAGGTGGAAACGGTGTGTAAGGAATAATGGATGAAGAACCCTAGTTGTATAAAATCCTGAGAAACATAGCATGTAACTCATTACTACACGTCGTGTTCAACACCTTTTGTGGTGGTAAGGGTTTCGAGAAGGAGATGATGATGAGAAGGTGTGGGACCTTAACCATTTAACTCGGAATATACTATAGAGAGTACACAAACATGGGTAGCAGTACATATCCATGTGGAACATTGTATACTTAGACACAGACATGGCCTGGTGTACACAAACCAGTATACAGACACGACTATGGAACATAGACACAGCCAGGCGACATGGACAGGGAACTGTGTATCTCTACATGTTGTTTACTTATCCAACACATTTTTTATATAGATAATATGTTTCATGTAAGGTTATTCCACACTGGTATGACTTGGAGTTGTTTTACATGTTGTGTACCCCCTGGTACACTCAGTGTGCTCCAATAAAGAGTGATTTAGGATATCTATTTTATAGTTTGGACCCGTATAGGTTGACTCCCTTGGTCCTTTCCTAGATGTTACAGTGCAACATTACATCCAAATAACTATATTGTAATCCCCTCTAGAGGTATAGTTTTAGATATATTTGTGGTGACCCTCTATGATACTAGAGTGTAATCCTCTATCATCCCTAATTGAGTTTTTTGAATCAGAATAACCTCATTGAGAAGGGAATTGATACTCAATCTAGCTGTCCACATAGGTATAGTTTTTTGAATCATTGGCACATGATCCCCTACATAGTGATTTGATCCAGAAGGTTTTTTAGTGTCCCCCAACAGCTCAGGTCATCACCCCCCTCTCTATATCATAGTCTTCTTTGACCAATATGTTCTCTTTGGGTGGGGCCAAAATGAGATATACCTCTTCATTCAGTGTCTCTAATGATATCAAGGGTTATTAAGTGAGTTCTTTATAAATGATCATGATTCAAGAACAATCATGTGGTTGGAAGTTATTTATGACCTCCTGATGGTGTGGTGTCTCTCCGGAGTATATATGGGTTTTTATACTTCTTGTATCTATGATACATTATTACATCATGTATTTACTTGACTATACATGGTGCTTCATGTTTAGTTTTTTTGGGGTATCCTACTAAGTATTGATATAATCACTCCTACATAGGTATTTCCCATACATGTTGTGCCTTGTGTAAATCATAATCCTTCTTGACTGGGTCATGGGAGTTCAAGGAGTGGGTGGAGCGTAGCAGGATCTTGATATATCGAGGTGTTTACCAGGAGTGTAGTTTTGACTTATTCCTCTCTCTTAGAGAAGGTTGGAATATTAAATGTTTTTTTCATCTTGTTTTTTCACTTTTATATTTACAGTGGGTTTAATTTCATACTCTATTGAGGGATCTTAGATGTCTTCTTTCATTGTTTTATTTTTTTTACATTTCCTCATTGTGTGGTCTTGGAGATGTGTTTGTGCATACATGTACTTTAAGTTAATTCCTCCCATTTGATGTATATGCTTACTCAGAATTGTTTGCTAGCCCCTATCCTATTAGATGAGGGCTTATAGTAGTTATGACACAGGCCCCTCTAGGACAGTTCATGAAATGAAGTCTCTTAGAATTTTATCAAATGTGAAAATTACTATTGGTTGGATAACTTACAATGAATTATCTATTATGTATATTTACATGATTTCCAACATAATCTATTAATAAGATGCTTCAATTTTACATGTATATTAGAAAAATGGATTTTCCGTATATGGAAATATTATTTTGTAAAAAAATTTATTCTTTCAAGAATAGATATATCTAAAGATCTCTGATTGTTCCACTGTATAAGATTATTCCTTAGTTGTAAAGAATGGATTCATGCAATTAATACCCTTTAAGATGAACTTTTCAATTGATTATCAATTCGACCGTTAGGATTATCTCATATCCTTTTATTAAAAATCCTTGGATGAGATATAAAATGAACATCTACCCACTAAATCCACATATGGAATAAAGAGATATATATCTATGCACTCACGCTAATGAATATTATGATAACCAAACAAAAAACATGTGTACATGAAAAAATATCATATAAATAATTCCATGTTGTGCACAAAATTTGATTAGTTTCAATGTAGATCATCCAAATTTATACCTTGAAGACTATCATCTTATCATAATGTATCATCAACTACTTTTAGTTACCCCTTGAAACTTTTTGTTGAAATATTTCTTCAAAAGATTATTCATTTTAATTTTCTTTCACTTATTTTAAGTGATTTTAGTAAGCTCATTTATAGGTATTTTAAAGGGATATCCTATTTTAAATCACTCAAACAATTTTAATAATTAAAATCTACTTGTACTTATCTAGTAGCTCCTGAAAAAATGGTTGTTATAGTTAAAATCAACAAACTCTTAGAGAATCGCATTGGCAAAGTGGATTGGTGGATTTATGTTCCCCGAACCACTATAAATATCCTATGACCAATAATGTCCCATTAATATTTTATATTTTTACTACCTATCTTAGTTAAAGAAAATATTTATACTTACATACATTGAAGAGGGAGTTTTATAATAAAGTAAATTTTTAGGAACTTAATTGACCCCCCATGGGTTTTTAGTTAGCCATTATCTGGGTAAAAATATCTTTTAATATTAATAAAATAGAATTTTAACATTATATTAATGATTTAAATGATCAATAAATTTTATAATAATGATGTATTTATATTTTATACATCTCTTTTATCCCCTTTTGAAATTTTCCAATTAATGGCTGATAACCCACTAATGAGGTTGTTTTCAATTAATTCGTTATCACTGAACATATCAATTGTTATAATAAACTATTTATGATATATAAATTTTTAAATATATGTATCATAGTATTATGGAATAAGTATTAATTATGTATACTTTACCTTTAATAGAATAGTGAAATCAGAACAAAATAGTAAATTTTAAGGAAAACCTGATAACAAAATTCTTTAACATCAACAAAAAAATTAAGAATAATAATACAATGAATATAATTTAAAAATAGTGAAAAATATTCATAATTTTTTTTGTTTAAATTTTTAAATAAACCAATTATTATTATCCAGAAGATGAAAAAGAGAGGAAATAAAGAAATAATTAAGGTAAGGGGATTCCCAAACCTAGTCTCTTTCTTTTGGGATATATTCTATTTCACATTGATTTTAGTATTATTTTTCTTATAATATCCAAATGTTTTCCTTTAAAAATAATTTTTATCTTCTTTTGGGGATATTTATTTTTCTACCCTTCTAAAAAATTAATCTATTTAAAATGTTTTTTTTCAAAAAGTATTCAATTTCCATAACATCTCTTAAATCCTCTTAGGTTATTCCACATTTAAAAAAATAAAATGATATTTTATGATAATGTGTGATCTTCCATATTCATTTTTTATTCATAAATTTCATTTCACAAAATATGGTATGTGGAATATTCTACAAAGCCCATTCCTTTTCAGGGGTTATTTCATGACTATTATTATTATCCTTTTATGTGGCATGCCTGATTTTTATCATTTTATTGTGTGATGGGAGTTTCGAAAATTATATACCCCTATGATACATTGGATAAAGTGAAATATATCATTATATAATGTTTTTTATTAATGAAAATTATTCTATATTTATTCATAATTATGATGATATAATTTATGAACATATGTTCTATATGAATGCGGTGTAAGATTTGTTCACAAATATGTGTGGTATTTTACCACTATGTTTTGGTGTTTTATTATCATGCATATTCCATGTCCCCGGAATTTATCAAATGTTTCCTTCAAGATGTTATTGAAGATCCTTTTATTATGATATAATGATGTTCATTTTACTCACCCATACACTATTATTTCATGTCCCTTATTCCTTACTTTTCTATGATTTTAGATTAGACCTTTTTATCTATATTACCAGGTGACTATATGATCATAAAAAATTATGAGATTTCTAGAATGAAAAAGTCATATAATTCAAATAATTTTTATGTTTTCTTATATTTAATTTATGTATGAGGCTAATTTTTCCAAGGCATTACAACTTTGGATCATGGATTATATCATTATTGTGTTTTTTATATTAAAAATGATGAAGTAGTCTTTTATGAAAAATTAGGGTCTCTATAGTTGGTATCAGAGCAGATTTTAGTTAATTTGGGAATTATGATTACAAAACATTACTGAAAACCATAAGTATAAGTCAATGTATTGGTAAACAACATTGAAGAATATTTTTATAAATAGGTTAAACATATGGATCCTATAAGATATTCCTTAAGACTAAATTTGTGAAAAAAATAAATTATTTACTCAGTATTCTTTGAATTAAGGTTTTTTCAAACCTTTTATATTTTATAAAGTAGTCATAACTCGGAGAAACCAGACCAAAAACCCATGTGAGAGACAATGCAATGATTTTATGAATGACATCCCCAATGAAATGGAGTGTGTTGTTTAGAACATCTTGATGATTCATATCAAGGTGTCTCTGACATGAATAATAATATATACCATGTGGAATTCCTCCCTTCACCAAATAAGAGACACCTATATATTTAGTCCTTTAAGTAGCAATTATAACTGATGTTTAGTAGATATTATGAGCTATTTATCACAGAACATTGGGTTAACTTAATGGAGAATATATTTTTGGTGCGCCACTATTCAATTAAGGATATGGTGAATCTATTTGTTTATCGATTAGATGGAGAGTATGGTCGATGGTGGGTTTTAAAATATAATAAGAATAAAAATTATCATATGGAAGAAATGGAATGTGAATAATATAAAAATTTATTATTTAAGAAGTATTTCCCAAGAAATATACAAACAAATATGGTAATATAATTCATAGAGATGAATAAAATCGATGGTGAGACTGTAATGGATTATGATGAAATCTTTGCGAGGATTTTAAGACAGGCCTTGGTATTTTATATTAATAATCATAGAAAAATATATATAATCATTAGTGATTTAAAAACACACGTCTTAATCAATCTAACTATCTATAAATTCAGAATTTATGAAGAGGTAGTTTGATGTGATCTCAAAGTATAGATGGAGTATGGAAAATGCTTCCATTTTTATGTATATAAAAATAATATAACTGAGTTTTAAGTTGTTTGCTGAAATGAAAAATAGGGAAAGATTATCCAACATCCAACATGTCAAAAATGTTGGAATAAGAATCATGGGAATTTCCTCAAATTTATGGGGAAGTGATTGAAGTGTGTAAGATAATCCCACCAAGATCATGGATGATGAAGAGACATGAATAAGTAAGATAGCATAATTGGTGAAAGGAGGGAGCCTACTATTAAACCACCAATGGTTCAAATATTTAAATCTAGGGACTAAGTGATATATAAAAGATAATATACTAAATCATGGTTCTTTGAGGGTAATTACTGTTAGAAACTACCATTGACTAAGAATAAATGGAGATATTTTTAAATAACTACTATTAAAGTGGAGTATGAAAACAAATTAGTAAAAGGTACACTTCATATACACTCAATAATGGAAAATGATTATTAGATTATGGTTCTATGTATTAATTTATGTCCTAAATGTTATTTAAAGTAGTGGAATATAATAAATCATAACTTTAAGTAGAGATATATAGAAAAACACTTAGTATTGTGATCAATTCAACCCAATTGTTGGGCTCTTATCTTGTCATCGTATATGGGAAGAACCTTCCTATTAATATCATATTTCTTTCCTTGGTAAAATTTTAATATACATTGGGAATAGATTTGAACTTTTTATAAAAATCACAAATCAATTTTTAGGAAACATAAATTTTATTTCATTTTCAAATTTATCCCATGGTAATGTAAAAATATAAGAAATATCATGAATATCCTTTGGAAAATACATCAATGGTGTGGGATTTGAAACCCTATGAAGATGAATACCTTTTCCAAATGGTTGAGTTTATGTAAAGTATAAACCATGAAGAAATTACCTTTGTATGAGAATATACTAATTTATTTTCCAAAGAGTTTCACGGAATTCCACTGTATCATGAGGTAAAGTTATCAATAGATCTTATACTCAGAGATACTCCTGTCTACATAATACTCTATAGGATGGACCCTATGAAACTAGAGAAGATAAATAAGAAGATTCAAGAAAATTTGAAAAATTTGAACATTTACCGTAGTGCATCTCCTTGGGGTGAGACAGTTCCCTTTATAAATAAAATTGATTGATCAATGCAGTTGTATATAGATTACCAAGAGCTCACCAAGATCGTCATAATTAAAAATTACCCTTTCCAAGGATTAATGACTTTTTTGAATAATTATATGGAGATCATAATTTCTCAAATGTGGATATTCACTCTACATATCATCATATAAAGGTGAAAAAGGAATATATTCCGAATACATCTTTTGAAACAAGGTATGTTCACTACGATTTCATAGTGATGTCCTTATAACTACGTAATTCCCATAAAATATTCCTATATTTTATGAATATAGTTTTAGAGACTACCTCAAAAAAATTAGCAGACTTAATTTATGATTATAACTTCCCATGTTTAGGTTCCTCCCAAGGGTGCCCCATACCTAGTTGGTCGAATGACCTAAAGTGAATTCCACAAACGCCAGAGGCTACCGACTAGAAGAGAGGGCCAAGGTTTGATAATGAGTAAACTATGCCCTCATTGGCAGATTATACAAAGTTGGTTTAATAATAAAACAATAGCCCAAGCAGTAATACCATACAACAGATGTAATCAGTAGAAGACTGATAGTAATAAGACAATTAGAGAATATATATATATATATATGATTCATATCATATGTGTCTAGTAAAACAACCAAAATAGGTCACAAAAGTAGAAATACAATACAACACAATATAAGGAAATAGTAACTAAACCTCAATAGCCTCGTAAGACTCATCTTGGTCCCTTTCTCTCCAGATCCAACAAGAATCAAGTACCTAATGAAGAAGGGCGCTTGACCTTATCTAAACCTGCAATCATATAATCTTCTTGGGACCAAAAGCCCATCCCAAACAGGGTGTGATATGAATCCCAGTAGGAAACCAATGAAATCCCTATTCCTATTTGTGAGTTAATGTATATATATATATAAGGTAATATGAAAAAATGAATAAATAAACTTGTATGTACTCAAAGTTAAACAATCCTACAGTTTTCAATTACATCTATTTAACATTTATTATTCATTTGTTGAATCATGTAACCATAGGATCTAGCTTAGGCTATGTATCCCCCATGTAAGGCAACAAAATAGATGTCTCAGAATACCATCTAAATAATCAAGTAAGAACGAATCCATGCTTGTGCTTTGTCTTGGAAGACTCATCATAATCCTTCATTTATTCAAATTTGATCCTCTAGGAAATCTCTCACGGTCTAACCCTTTGGTCCAACATAGCATCAAATCATTAAATAATGAACCTATGAGAAATCTCTCATGGTCTAACCCCTTCTTGTCAAACATCTACACTAAGTATCTCACGATTCTTTGTAATTATTTGAGAAGTCCCCATAGTCTTCCTGATCTTAGGCCCTCACGGTCCATTGAAAACAAATATAGAACACATATCACAGAAAATAAAAAAATATAGAATTCCCCTCATCATTTCTAGTTCAAGGTTGTCATGGTCCATTGGGAAACTAGGTTGTTTGTCATATCAATGAAGATCATGTAATATATAACTATTACATGGATCATTTTCAATTCATATCACATGCATTTCACATTATCACACATCCTCCAAATCAACCAAGGCATGGATAAAAAGGTACGCCTCAAAGGAAACCAAGACCAAAAGGCCATAAACAATCAAACAAGGGAAATGCACCCATCTGGTGTCCCTTATACAAGTATCTATCGATACACATAAGAAACAACCATTTATCAATCAATCAACCCATATTAGGTAATAGCATGGTTAAATTCCAAATCAAGAAATAGCCAAAACATGGTCATGTGGAAATTTTATCATATATAATCCAAATAAAAACAACAAAAGGCACAAAATACCTACCTAAATGTCATACAATTTATATACTAGAACATCAGACCTTGAATCATCATAGATTGGCATAAATCTACAAAAATTTGAAAAACTTCCAACCTTGAATAACTCATGAGAGGGGATAAATTAGAAATAAGGGATCTATATGGTTTTGGAACTCACTAGTGGGATTCCAACTCATCTGATGGTGTCTCAATCAAATATCAGATAGAGAATCGACAGTTTCAACTTCACTGGTCATTCCAGAGTGTTCTTGTAAAAAACACAAAGAGAAGAATATGGTTCCAGATAGGATATGAAACCCCCCTCTGATATATCAAATAAAAAGAAAACTACAACGTGTTTTCATTAACGCTGCATACTTTTTAGAATCCTCAACTAGCCCCTAAATTTAGTGGGTATTTCAGGTCACCACACAATCATGTATTTTTCTGTTACATGGTAAAAACATGGTTGTACGTGGAATGCTAGGCACACAGCGTGTACAAAAAAGTACACTGTGTGTACTTAGAAAATCCTATTTTCTTCCTTTTTCTTCAAAACAACCCGAAAACAAGATCTATTCCTAAAAAATTAGATCTGGGATCTTAAAAAATTCCACCCTTAAAGTAATCTATCCCTGAATTTCCCTACCAAGGGTGGTGAAGAAGAATCTGAAAATAACTCTAGCCACTGTGATCACACATCGGCCTCCCTCTACCAAGTCTCATCCTTCACTCACTCGTAATGCAATAACTCCAATACCATAGGAATAGAATAGATATGGAGAACCTTTTTGATGTGATCCAAATCCAAATAGGGTGCTCCTTGAAGGATGAATCCACCTCCAACTCAACCTCCTTGGGTTGAAAAACATGAGACAAATCTGAAAATTAACTTTGTAGTTAAGAAACATTAAATACATTGTGAATATCCAGGTACCTCTAAGGTAAGTGCAACAGATAGGAAACCAAAATGACTCTCTCCAAACCCACAAACAGCCCGATGTATCTAAGGGAAAGTTCCCCCTTTCTCATAATCCTCATGTTTCCCAACCTTAGTGTGACAGGCTAAAAAATCTGATCTCTAAACTTGAACTCCCGATGTCATCTCTATCGATCAGCATAAGATTTATGGCAGGAATATGCAGTAGACATCCTCTTCTGAATCAACTCCACCTGCTCAGTGGTCTCCTCGACAAGACGAGTTCCCCACGCTGCTACCTCTCCTACCTCTAGCCAACATAGGGGTGATCAACATGGCCAACCCTACAAATCCTCATAAGGTTCTATATGAATAATTTCCTTAAACCTGTTATTGTAGGCAAACATTAACAGACGTATGTGTCTCTCCCAAGAGCCCCTAAAATCCAAGATGCATGTTCAAAAAATGTCCTCCAAAACTTGAAGTGTATGCTCTGAATGGCCATATATCTAGGGATGGTAAGCTATACTCATAAATACCTATGTACCGAAAGCCCTCTCTAGTCCCTACCAGACCGGAGAAGTAAATCGGGAGTCCCTATCTGAAATGATATAGTGTGGAACCCCATGCAAATGTACTATCTCTCAGATTTATAACTATTAAATCTCATTAACACTCAATGTTTCCTTGATCAGTAGGAAATGTGAAACGTTCATGAGTCTATCAACAACAACCCATACGACATCATTTTCCAAAGGTGACCATAGTAAACCTATCACGAAATCCATTGAATCATCATTCCACTTCCTCTAAAGAATTGGTAACTATTGTAACAACCCTACTGGTCTCTAAAGCTCTTACTTTATATGATTATAGGTGGAAAATCTCATAACAAAACCAACTACATCCCTCTTCATGTCTACACACCAATACTAATGATGTAGATCTTGATACATATTGGTGACACCAGGATGAACTGATCAACTGAGACATGAAAATCTCGCAATAGCTCCTCACATATATTTTTTAACACCCATACGAATCCATGAAAATGAAAAAAAAATATTCGTCACCTACTTTACACCCTGGAGTAGGGTCTTCACCGGATACACTCTCCCGTAGGACTAGGCCTTCAAAATTCTATAGTTTCCTCATTCATACTTGATCCAGTAGAATATAGGTAAAAGATATAGAAGAAAAAAACATCCACCCCTGTTTTTTATACACTTCCAAATGCATCTTAGAGAAAAAATCCATAAGGTGTCACTCACTGTTGGCCTCTTATAATGCATGTATCGGATTCCTCCTTCTCAAAACATCAGCCACTACATTTCCTTTTCTGATCATCTTGGAAATCTCAAATTCAAAAGACTCAAAGTACTCAACCCACCTTCACTATCTCAAATTCAGATATTTATGAGTAAAGATATACTTGAGGCCTTTGTGGTCAGTGAATACCACAAATTCTCTCCCAAAAGATAATGTCTCTAACAGCGTAATTTATGAAAAAATGTGGCTAATTTGAGATCGTGTGTAGGGTATTTACTCCCATTTGGCCTCAAATGCCAAGACCTATACACAATTACTCCTTCCCCCTGCAAAAGTACTACTCCCAACCCAATTCCTAATCCATCATAGTAAATGGTGTAAATCTTACCATGTTTTGGAAAAATCATTATCGGTACTGGTGTCAATCTCTCTTTCATCTCCTCAAAGGGAAAATCATATGAATCGGTCCACAAGTACATTTAACCATTCCTATTCAGGACCGTATGTGGATATCCTATGGGTGAAGAGTCCTTAATAAAGAATATGTAGTAACTAGCTAGCCCAAGAAAACTCTATACCTCAAAGTCATTCTTTGGAATCTCTTAGGAAACTACCGCTTTCACCATCTTTGGGACTACTAATAATCATGTCTCTGAGAAGATATGACCAAAGAAATGAATATGGTCCATCCAAAAGTGGAACTTTGAGAGGTTACCATATAACTAATTCTCTATTAGTGTACTCAATATGATCTTAGGATGGATGACATGGTCATTTAGAGTGTGAGAGTTCACCAAGATATCATCCATGAAGACAACCACAAAAGAATCCAGGTAAGGATGGAACATTAGGTTCATTAGGGTCATGAAAATTTTAAGTGCGTTCAGGATATCTAATGGCATAACCAAATACTCGTATGGACCATACCTACTCTAAAAGGATGTAAAAGGTATATCTAATTGTCTAATGTGAAACTAATGATAAACAGATCGCATTTCAATCTTTAATAATACCCATGCTCATTGAAGCTGAAAAAATTGATCATCAATCCTCGATAGGGGATATCAATTCTTGACCATCATCTAGTTCAACTTCTGATAATCCACAAAATGACTAAGGTTATCATTCGTATTCTTTTCAAAAAAGACAGGCAGACCCCATGGAGAGGTATTGGGTCAGATTAAACCCTTTTTCTGCAATTCCTCTAACTAATTATTGAGATCCTATAATTCTGGTGTAGTCATCCTATAAGGAGGAATGGACACCAGTGTCACTCCTAGCACAAGCTCAACAGAGAAATGAACCTCTCGATCTGAAGGTAAAACTGAAGAGTCATCCGGAAAGACATCTTTGAAATGATCCACCACTGTAGGATATTCCATATGTGAATTCCCCTATTCATCCATATATAAACTAGCAATCTACGTTGTGATTCCTCTCATCCCATGATGCTTGGGTCTAACTCTAATGCTTGGATATCCCATTAACCCATGTATAGAAAATATCCACCATCTAGTGACGTGATCTCACCATGTAGTGATATCATTCAACAATGACCTGAAAGGAGACCAACCAGTTTATTCTGAGAATGACATCAAAGCCTATCATCTCTAAGACATAGAGGTCCCATAAGAAGTGACACCAACCAAAATCATGAGGAAAATCCTTACACTAACATACACTAGCTTTCCAAATACCCAACTGAATATCTAGAGTCATAACACTATTATAAGTAAAGATACTTAGCCTAAATATCTCCATAAAGTCAACAGATATAAAACTATGGGAATCCCTCATATCAAAAAGAGTAGAAGCTAAAACCAAGGCAACTAGAACCGTACCTCTAACCGTAGAGGGTCAGGGATCCCGCTTCTGGTAGGTCTTATCCATCGCTAAAGTATGACCTATATTGAAGTCTTGTGACCCTACCCAGTTTCCCTGAGCTGATCCACCCTACTATCACTGAAAACCTATCATCTAGGTACAACGACCATGACTACCTCCGCGGTATTAATGGCCTAATGAACTTCAGTTCTCAGACTGATGAAGAAATGGTGGCCCCTCTTCTATATGTGGAGTCATAATAGATCCCATATAACTAGTTTTTGGTGTGGAAATCCCACAAAAACTCTAAAGATGGCCCATCTTGCTGCAATATCGACACTCAAATGGGTCTCTTAGGCATTGCGGTCTCGTGTTCCCACTCATCCCGCACTAGCAGCACCTCACCTAGCTACAAAAGATACATACCTTCTACTGGAATCATTGAAAAATATCTCTATGCGGTGCTTCTTATAATCAATTGAAGGAGTACCAGCCCTGGACGCTAAACTACGTTGGGTCACAACTCCAAAGACTCTTAGATTGCACTCAGTAATCAGCACTTGGTTTACTATAGTAGTCCTCGATGTCAACTTGAGAAAATTCACCTATGATCGGGTGTTGTACCTAAGACCATCCTCAAATTTCCTATACAATAATAACTCATCACCCCCAAGAACATGTGAGAAGCCCAGAATGTCTTCAATAATAGAATAATCATTCATCACTAAAATAGCTCCCTGCTCTGAATGTAAAAACTCTCGGGCTATGTTCGTACTCAATGTATCATGGTAGAAGTAATCAAATAATCTCCTATAAAACTCTTCCCAATGCACTCATGATTAAGTCCCGCATGTGAAACAACATCCCATCATCTCATGGGGGAATCATGTGGCATGTATTTTGCGAGATTCACCCTCCTCTCACGAGGCATCTCCAGATCCTCAAAGATATAAAGCATGGACTCCAACCATGACTCTATAGCCTGTGGTCCTCCATCCCCTGAAATAGTGGGAGGATGATACTTCTGGAACACATGTATCAACTCTACCATAGTTAGGGTTGGATTTGGTACTCCTTGAAAGGTCTATATCATCCTCATAAAGCTTTTATGGAACTATGTATCAGCACCTGCATCTAATAAAACAGTTGGTGCTAAGATGGGCATGACAGGAGGATATTCCAGTAATCCTTGATCTACCGTTTTTTGTGTCTGATTATCTCCATTTACTTGGTGTACAACCATATGACATCTTGGTGGCATCATTCTATTAGGTCAAGTGTACACCTTAGTACATGATTAATGAAAATTGTCGCTCAGAAGAGATAGAATGGAATAGGTTAAGGAAAGAATTCAAGTTTTACAAAAGAGGGTTACATGGAATGTACAAACACTACATTGTGTCTTCCCTTAAGCCTTAACATGGGTGTGTTCCTCTACCAACATGGTCATGTAACACCCACTACACTCGGTGTTTTCCTCTTGAGACATGATTTCTACATGAATTTTCTCCCCTTCCCAGGTACATATACATGGTTAGAACTTTACGGTGATACTTTTGTAACACTACATGGAATGAACACTCTACAAAAACATGTACAAAAAAATTTCCATCAACCTGTGTCCTTAGTCACATGGTCGGATACATGGTCGATTGTAACAGGGCGTATACTCCCAATACAAGGCATGTTCTACCAAAAGGTTACCAACCTCATGTCCCTTCTTAGATAGTTAATCGCATGGTCTTCAACTACATGGATTGTACATACGGTACACAACATGTACTTAAGAAATGTTATTTATTCCAGAAGAGGAGAACACATTTCATGTGTTCATAACATCCCACGCTATATTGTTGGGGTTTTTTTGGACAGTAAGCCTCTAAAACTTCTACAAATCCCCCAAAATATTAATATTTGTCCATGGAATGCAATTTTTTATTTGTAAGAGCCCATAATTCCCATGAATTAATGTTTTCAATCCTTATTAGTATTATATGTTAACATAATTCAATTAAATTTCAAACAGGATCCACTAAATTCCAATCCATGTGGGCCCATACACCTCATGGACCAAAGATTTCCCCACATCCAAAAGAAACACTACATATACCAATACCCTACCAAAATAAAAGGTATTTCTATCACGACATTTATCACAACATCATGTATATATATCACAAAATCTACCACAACAACATGAAATTAGAAATGATCTCTAAATGGAATGGAAAGAATGCATGGAATCTAATTTATAAATAATTCCTATTTGATTAATGAGATGGAATACCCTTATGTAAATAGGTTGCAATAAAATAAAACCACAATTATATCAATAATAATATCAAAAAACAAGCGCATTACCTAATGGTGAAATTGAATAAACCTTAATAGTTAAAAATCTTGAAATTATAATTCAATTTTATGTAATTGGGTTTTTCCCTGGGTAGAGGGTAGATACTCCCAGGAAAATTTAATTACAAACTCCATTTTCTTTATTATCCCTTTCTATTGTATCCAAATAGTAAGACAACCAGAAAAGAAATATCATTTGATACCACTTTGTAGCTTCTTGGGTTCAGGTTCCACCCAAGGGTGCCCCGTACCTGGTTGGTCACATGAACTCAAGAAATTTTCCCCAATTTCTAGAGGCATCTGACTAGAAGCGAGGGACAAGGTATGACAGTGGGGAAACTATGCCATCATTGGCAGAGTATACACAGTCGGTTTAATAATAAAACAATATCTGAAGCAGTAATACCATACAACAGAAGTAAACAGCAAAAGACTGGTAGTAATAAGACTACTAGAGCACACACACACACTCACACAGATATATATATATATATCAGATTGATGTTATATGTTTCTAGGTAAACTACCAAAATAGGTCACAAAGCTGGAAATGCAATACAATCCAATACAAGGAAATCTTAAGTAAACTCTAACAGCATCTTAATCCTCATCTTGGTCCCATTCTCTCCATCTCCAATAAAAATAAATTACTTAATAAAGAAGGGTTCTTCCCCTTATCTATAAATTAAATCATATACACTACTTAGGTCCAAAAGCATGACCCAAATAGGGTGTGGGATGAATCACAATAGGAAGCCACCAAAAGATATATTCCTATCTATCAGTGAATGTATATATATAGCAGGTAGTATGAAAAAACAAATCATTAAACTAGGAAGTACCCAAAAGTAAACAATCAAATAATTTCAAATTAGCGTCATTTAACATTTATTATTCATCTTCTAAATCGTGTAACCTTGGGATTTATCCTAATATTTATATCCCCCGTGTAAGGTAATAGAAGAAATGTCTCAAAATACCATCTAAATATCATGTATGATCAAATCCAAGATTGTGCTTTGGCTTGGCGTACTCAACATAATCATTCAACTATTCACAATCAGACCTCTAGTAAATCTCTTAGGGTCTAACCCCTTTGGTCAAACATAACATCAAATCATTAAATAATGACCCTCTATGAGATCTCTCGTGATCTAACCCCTTCTGGTTCAACATCTGTACCAAGGTTCTCACGGTCCTGTGTAATTAATCTGGATGCCCCCTCAGTCTTCCTAGTATGAGGATCTCATGGCCCATTAGAAAATATTATTGCACACAAATCATATCAAATAAAATAATCTGGAAGTCCCCTCAGTCTTCCAGGTCCAAGGCTCTCATGATCCATTGGATGAGTAGTGCACATATCATATCAATATACCTCATGTAATCTATAACTACTACATGTATAAACATTCAAAAAGCATGTCACAAGAATTTCACATAAAAAACTTCATCTTAATCAACTAAGTCATGGAAAACAAGGTACTCCTCAAAGGAAACCTAGATGAAACCGCTGTAAATAATCAAACAAGGGAAATGCACCATTAGGGTTTCCCTTAGACAAGGTATCTAGCCTTATGCATATACAACAACCCTTTATCAATAAATCAACCCCGATATAGGTAATAATAGGTTTAAATTCCAAATCCAGAAATTCCCAAAACATGGTAATGCAGCACATTTATCATATTTAATCCAAATAAAAAACGAAAGGCACAAAACACCTACCTCGATGTTATACGATTGATATACTTGAATTTCAGCAATTGAATTGGCCTAGATCAGTGTATATCTACAAAAAAGGTGAAAAAATACCAACCTTGAGTAACTCATGAGATATAATAAATTGTGAATAAGTGATATATAGTGTTTGAGAACTCATTGGTGTGATTCCAATGCATCTAATGGTGTCTCAATTGGATCTCAAATGGATAATCAGGGGTTTTAACTTCATCGGTCCTTCTGGAGCGCTCCTATATGAAACACGGGGAGAAGAAGATGGTTACAGATATGAGACACAACCCCCCTTTGATATATAAAATTTGAATAAAACTATTGGTCTTGTTCATTAACCCTACATTCCATGTAGTAGCCTCAATCGTCCCCAGTCTTAAGCGGGTCTTCAAGGTCACCACATGACCATGTATTCAGTCGTTACATGGTAAAAACATAGTTGTATGCGGCATGCTAGGTACAAGATGTGTACCTAGAAGTACACGGCGTGTAGTTAGAAAATAATCTACTCTTTCTTTTTCTTCAAAACAACCCAAAAAAATCAACACCTGAAAAGAAGATCTAGGGTCTTAAAAAGATATTCTTATTTACTCCAATATCAAGTAAGAACATTAAGAGTATCTAAGAACTGTAACGGCGATGTTATGAAAGGAATTAAAGTACGATAATTTTAGTAAGTTTGAATTTTGTTTGTATAAATTCACATTCATGGGAAATGAGATCAAAATTTGAGAAATTCTTGTTGACTCTCTAAATTCAAATCCAATTAAAAAAATGGCACATACCCACTACTATCATGGAAATACATAGTTTCATGGATTATTTGGTACTATTGACATTTTTTGATAAATTTTTTATGATTTTATATCCAAAAAACATAGTTAACATGTAAAGGGGTAATGTATATCTAGATGTTTGAATGTGAGAAATATTTAAGGAGATCAAGAATAGGTTAATCATTGCACTAGAATTCACACTAGAATCATGTGGAGAAGGTTTTGTGATATAGAGTGATTCAAATATAAAATTATTTGGTTGTGAACGCATGAAAAATGATATAGTGATAGAATATTTCTTATAATAGTTCAAGATACATGATAAAGACTATCTAATTAATGACCCATATTTAGCAGCTATAATCTCTGCATGAATGATTTAAAGTCACTACCTCTATGGAAATAATTGTGACATATATACTGATAATAATATTCCAAAGTATATAATCATATAAATGGAGCTCAACATTTTTCAAATAATATGGTTAGAGATAATAAAAGACATTGATTACTATATTAACTCTCATCTATGAATGGAGAGAAAGGTATATGATTCTCTTACTAGAGAATAATCTACTACTTTATCCATGATGCATACTCAAAAAGTCATTATCTTCAAGAATATGAAAATGGATAGATCTATAGATCATAGTGAAAGGAAATACATCATGAATTTCCCAACAGATTTACCAAATAACTATCTAAGATATGATCAAGGAGGGACAAAGGCATGATCTAGTAGTTCAAAAAGGGTGAAAAAAAAGTAGTGGAATGGAAACTTTCGGAGATCCATAAGGATTAATATGGTGTCTTCTGATTTGGAACAATACTTTGTGTTCCTTCATAACCTAATAAAAAGTAGGATCTATTGTATAATGTGCAATTATCATCTTTCTCAATCCATCCTAGAAGTACCCAGATGTACCATTATCATAGAGATCATTTCTAGTGGGACAACATGAATAATGAGATCGCCAAGTACACATCAAACCACTTGCTATTTAAAGAAAAAAAATTCAAGTGATATAAGTATCAGGGTATGATGAAACAATTTCCCATACCCACATTGAAATGGGAGAACATCACTACGGAATTTGTCACTAGACTCCCAAATACATCGAAAGGAAACAATGTGATCTTGGTTGTAGTGAATAAACTCACCAAGACTGCTAACTTCATCTCTATTAGGTAATATTTATCCCTTGAAAAAATTTACAAGATATATATAATGGAAGTGGTGAGGATACATGGGTAACCACTTTATATATTCTATGATTCATAATTCAAGGTTCACTTATAAATTTTAGATATTTCTTTAAAATAGTCTAGAATATTGAATTAAATTTTGTTACGAATTATCACCCCCAAACTGATATCCAGTCTAAAAGGACTATTTAGAGACTTGATGACATGATGGGAACATGCTCAATGGATTTTAGAATATGATGGGATCCACATCTACCATTAGTTGAGTTCTCATACAACAACATATTCTACTCGAGTATTAAAATTGCTCTATATGAAGCTCTATATGTAAAGTGATGTACAACTCCTAAATGTTGGGTTGAATTTGGTTAATGAAAGGTACTTTGGCCTGATCATTTGAATGATATATTAGAGATGTTTTGTGAAATATAGAAACATATAAAGGCTTCTCATAGTTAGTATAATATATTTACTAGAAACCATTGAAGGGACATGAAGTTTGAAGTTGGGGACAATTTTTTCTAGAAAATATCCCCATGGAAGAGAGTCATGTTGTTTATAAAAAAGGGATTTTTATCCCTACATATATTGTCCCTATTGAGATACTTCATCATATTGGTTAAGTAGATTTTTGGCTAGCACTTCCATCAAATATGGATCAAGTTCAATATTTTTTCCCTATATCTCTTATGATTAAGTACATATCTGATCCCTCACATTTACTTAATATAGAAGTGTTAAAAATGAATAATAACCTCTCATATAAGATGAATCCAGTGAAGATATTTGACCATAAAGACAATGTTTTTTAGAATATGATAACTCACGTTTTTAATGTACTATAGAGGAACCATAAATATAAAGAGTAATATTAGAATCCTGAGGAAACAATGAAAATAAGTATCCACATATATTCTCAACTGAGAATTGGAGTATAAATTTTTGGGGTTAAAATTTTAAAAGGGGGGAATTATATAATAACCTAGATTTAATAAATGATATTTCATTATTAAAATAAAGGTGTATTATATTATATAATATTGTATTTTGATAATTCAACACCGAAATAAATTGGAAACAATTTATTTCATTAATTAATATCACTACACGTATCAGTAACAAAACCCATGAAAATTCCAAAAATTATAAATGGACAAAAACTATAAATTAAGAAAAGTAAAATGGGAAAATTTGGATCCTTACAATCTATTATCATCAATACCCCCACAACTAGAACTATAGAAATGATAAGAATATATTATTAAACTAATCGACATAATAGATTATTGAAATTTAAAACCACTAGGGTAATTGAGGTGGACAATTAATGAAGAAATGAATTAATATTTTTAAGAGGAAATGTGACTATTTGAATAGTAACCTGACTGTTAGGAACTATAACCTAACCATTGGAAATAGAAACCTGACCACTAGAGAAGTAATTTGACCTAAAAAATGAAATGTAATAAAAATAATATTTATCATGATTAATTTAATTAAATATAAATAATATAATTCCAAAAGATATTATTATGATTAAAATCTCAAAAAGATTACTTTTTTAATAGAGTATACTCTAATGCATTTCATAAAAATCATGTTTTTATATTTAAATTTAAGCCTATGTTAGGAAATTTATTTGATAAATTTAATTTTTTTTTGAAATCAATAGTTCAAAATTTTAAAAGGGTTATTTTTTGGAAATTTTCTAAAATACATTAACTTTTAAGTAAATAAAAAAATTATTTTTCCTATAATTGGTGTATATTGAATTAGATAATTCATAATGTTATAATGACTTCATAATTCCAAGAATTTTGGTTTTTAATGAAATTATTTAATTTCATAAAATATTCATTTAAATACAACAAACATGTCAACCGAAAAAATTACTTTCCAAAGTCTAAGTTGAAAAGTATTCCTTTAAAAAAAATCTCATTTTTCAATATCCATTTTTAAAAAATGAGTGAATTAGAACATTAAAGGTGTTTAAAGACCTAAAACAGGTATATTTTATTGATTTATTATTCATTATTTCCAAAATATTACTATTACAGGGTTTTCCTCTGATATTGTATTTCATTAAATATTTTAACTCAAAAATAACTCTTTTATCATGTATAAATAACCTTTATCCCCCTCATTGGAAAACCACTTCACTAACACATTACAAAGCCAAATATATTACAAAATAATATCTATTAATATCTTATAAACCCAAGGTATGTGATTTTTTAAATCAAATCCAATCAATAAGAAAATTTTATTTCCTTACAAGAGAAGAAAAACTAACAAGATTGTATGATTTCATCAAATATTATTTATGTTTTCTTATTCTCTTACACATTTTATATATCCCTTATAAACTCAAATATTATAAGAATAATTAGATAGAATTATAAAATGATATTAAATATTTTAAACTGTTATAAAAATTTTAATTATGATCTATTTATATTTCATGCATCTATTTCATCAACTTCAAAAAATGTCCCATTAATGGATGGTTAATTGCCATCAAAGAAGATTTCAATTATTTATTTATGTCCATGAATTTGGATTGTTATAAAAAATTATTTCTGATATATAAATTTTAAAATATATGTATTCTAATATTCTATAATTAATTCTATTTATGTAAAAATTATCTTTTAAAAAATAGTGAAACTAAAGAAAAATTAGAGATTTTAAGGAAAACATAATATCAAAATGATTTGAAATGAAAAAAAAATTGAAAAATATGATAAATGACTATAATTGATAAATAGTGAAGAAAATTAAAATAAATCAATTTTTTTCAATGTTTTAATAAACATATTTTTATTTTCGATGAGATGGAAAAGAAACCAAATAATGCGGGAATTAAGCTCCAGGGATTCTCAAACCCAAACTCTTTTTTTGGGTTTTCTATTTTTTAACATTTATTTTAGTATTAATGAAACACTAATATGAAAAATATTTATTTTAAATATTATTCCTATTTTTAGGGGAGATTTACAGATATCTACCCTTCTAAAATGTTTTCTAATCCATTTTTAATACTTTTTTTCAAAGAGACATCAATTTCCAAAGCATATCTTAAATATTATTCGTTTTTTTCTCCTTCAAAAGAAGAAAATGATATTTTATACCAAATCAGGATCTACCTAATTAATTTAGTAAACCTATATTTCATTTGATTTAGTATGATATGTGAAATATTTTAATAACCCCATTCCTTTAATTAGGCTATTTCGTGACTATAATTTTTACGTTTCCTATGGCATGCAAGATTTTGAGAATTTTATGACATGATGTTTGGTAATGGAATTATATATCCCTCAAATGCACTGGTTAATGTGAAATGTCTTAGGATATAATTTTTATTTTTAATTAACGTGATATTATATTTCCTCACAGTGATGATGTTATGATTTATGCACATCTTTTATGTGTGGACATGATGCTAGGTTTGTTTAAATATATGTGTGGTATTTGAAAACTATGTTATGAAGATTTGTTATTATAAAAAATCACATTCCATTACTTTATCAAATTGTTTCCTAAATATGTTGATGATTATCATAAGATGGTGATATTATTTTGTTGATTATTCTCATTAATGTACTATTGATTCAATTCCTATATTCATCCCCTTACTAGTATTTTAACTCACCCCATTATTTGATGTACATACTCTAGTGAATACATGTAATAAGGTGACCAAAAGATATTTTTCAAGATAGTGAGTTATAATTTAAATAGATTTTATTTTTTATTTTTTTTAATTGATGTATGGTAAAAAATTTCCCTGACACTAAACCTTTGAATCCTATATTGTATATCTATAATGTAATTTATAATAAAAATGATTTTATAATATTGTAATAAAATATTGGGTCTCTATATCATAACCCACCATAAGAGGATAAAACATATTTTATTATCATGTAAAGGTTGTTTCCATCATAAGATACATTATTTAACATTCCTAGATAGTTAGTGTGGAGCTAGAAATGCACTTTCGGATCTATTGTATAGTGGCATACTCTATGTATAACGAGAATGGTTCTCAAATCCATGATAAATAGAGAAAATATGGTGAATATAAATTACTTAATCTTAATACTCGTCATTATTAGGGATATATAGTAGAAAATGACCACAGATGTGTTAACTATCAAGCTCAAAAGAGACATAGAGAATGGTAGTGTCAGATTTATTCCTTATACATTCTAGTTTTCAGAGAGATAGAGTTCATGTGATGTATTATATCATTATATAATTCTAGGGTGTATACCTTGTTTTATTCTATATTTATTAACTCCTTTATTGCACCTAACCAATTATATGATTTGGGACATGGGGTGGTGAGGAATCTAGAACCCATGGTGTTAATTACCTTGGTTGGAGGTCAAGTTAGACTTTCTAATGTATGTAAATATTCATAGCTGATGTTGTTTCAATATATATATTTAAAAGATTTTTTATGATTTAAAATAAAACTATATGAAATCATCCTCAAATTAGAATGGTTGTATACGATACAAGAAATTATTTATAGATTCAGGACTGAGTTGTATTTTATGATTCTAATGGTAGGATTATAGTCCTTATAGGTGAGTGAGACCATCATTTAGGCTAGAGGAGATCTGACTCATTATCATGTATGATGGAAGAGATGATGTTATGTATATAAACGGATTATTTGTTGGTATTTTATATGTTAGTGAAATATTACATGGTGTATTCCCTAAAGATGTAGTGACACTAGCCACTTGATAAGTCATCATGTTTTAGAAGAATCATAAATTGAGTGTCTCTCCTATATATGTCCCCAGTCGAACCTTCCATTATGTGAGAAATGTATATCCAGATTTGGGATCTTTTATAGAAGATATTTTTTGGTCCAGTCTATCTCCTTAGTTTTCTCAAGTCATGTATGTGAAGGAGGAAGATGACAGTGTGAATTTTTTTTTCAATTATCATCACTTGAATCAGGTTACAGTGAAGAAACTCTATCAACTTTAATGGAATGATGAATTATTATATTAATTAAAATAATCCAACTAGTTATCCAATATTTTCATTGTTATTATGATATCATAATATGTGAGTTATGTGTCAGTATATTCAAAAGACTACTTTTAGATATCATTATAGACACTATATGATTTTTATAATTCCATTAGGTTTCATGAACACACCATATTAATTCATGGGACTCATGAAAAGTATCATTCATGGGTTCCTAGATTATTTTATGGTCATGTTTTGGAGAAAAGTTGTATTATTCATATGAGGTATAGTAAATAGAGCATATATCATCAATTTGGGGGATTCTATTATGAAATGATCTATTTGTGAAGTGGTGAAATTAATCTTTTATATCTGTGAGGTCCATTTAATGGGCATTTCATGTCTATTTAATTAGTATTTTTGGATCTTTCAAAAGATGATATAGTTATTTATTATGAAGACCATCATAATTATATATTATCATAGAGTTTACATGGTCTTAAAAACTATTATAGTGTAATTCTACCTCACATTCTCATATTTTCACTCCTGTAATATCCTTAGCTAGGAATGATGAAGAATTTTTATGGAATGACCAGTTTCATGTTACATTTGAGTACCCGATAGAGAAGTCGGTTGGTTTTCATGTTCTCTATTTTTCTAATGAAGAACATTAGTTTGAGTTTATTATGATACATTGAACCTTGATCTAGGCTGTGTTATTTTGTTTCATAAAGATTATACTTATTAAGGTTATTAGAAGTTATACCCTAATGAAAATAATTATGCAACCCATGATCGTAATCGTATTATTGTAGTTTTTTGTTAGAATTAGTGGAGACATTACCTCATTGATGTTAACTTTTTGGTCTTAAAATTTCATAAGAGTTTGAGGTATATATATTCCTAGCATGACATAAACATGTGACCCCAAAATGGATAGAATTATTATTTTATTATAATGTTTTTTTATCCTACTCAGCATGGAAAAGAAATTTTTTTCTTGATTCACTAATAAGGATATTATGAGGTAGTGTTGTTCATAGGTCTAGTGATGCTTATAAAGTGATGGATTATATATAAGTGATGCACTAAGATATAAGATAATTTTATGGATAATCTTGTCACTTCCATATTATCATTTATCTATCATCATTTTATTATGTGGGTGATCACAATTTTTTGTATTCAAAGGTAGATCTTTGGAGTGATCGAGTTGTTTATAGTGATTCTCTTGAGGGATGATATTTTTCAAAAAAAATCAAGTGTTTCATTATATGTGGAACCTGTTTCCTTTGATATTTTATGAGGTAGTTCATTAATATATCAACTATTAACCATTAGAGAAACATTATAGAGTGAAAAGGTGAATTGTTACTTAACGGTACAATTTTAGTGGTCATAGATGAAGAGGTCTATTAAAAAATGTGTATCTCAATGTTAGTTCTGATATAAATTGATTGTTATACATCATGATCTTGGTTATTTATATCAACCACTTGATATAGAATAGTTGATTTAGGATGATATATCTTTAAAAATACATTCCATTTTCCCACAAGAATTGGGTAAATAGAATTCAATTTATGTGGTTGTAGATCAATTGATAAAGTCATCACACTTCATCATGATCATGTATTCACAATTGATAGAATTATTTTAATGAAGTAGTGTTTTGATGAGATATGGAGGCTTCTTGTGGGTTTATAGATGTTCATCTATGATCATGAACCCTATGTCACTTATTAGGTGTGGAGAGGTCTCCACCATTCTTTCATCTCCCTATTGGGTCTCGGAACTAATTTTCATCCATAGATGGATTATTATCAAGAGTGGAAAGTCTAGACTTTAGAAGATATTCTTTGTGCCATCTTTCTAGATTTTAGGGGATAATGGATGTAAAATCAACCTTTAATTGAGTTTTTTTATAAAAAAAAATAATTCAATCCACCATTGTTACTGCCTAGTTTGATGAATTATAGTGGGAACCATGTGGATCCTAATTATATTGGGATATTTTTGGAGAGTTATCTCTTCTATGACTATAATTGTAGTGGGATATGAAATAAAATTTCAATGTTATTCAAGAGTTGATGAATATGGTTCAGTTCTATCATAATTATTATGCTAATCATATAATGAAACCTATACAATTTGAGAATAGGGGTCATGTAATCTTCAAGGTGTCCACTCACTATGGGAAATAAATATTCTATCATGGGAATATGATTTCTCCCCAGTTTGTAGTATCATTGAGGTGTTATAGAAGATTAATGATTTTCTCTACCGGAGATCATTTCCCATGTATATGAATTGGATTCATAATATTTTCCATGTATTGTCTCTTATATGATATCACCATGATGATTCTCATGTTTTTTACATTGGTGATATAGATTTTTATGAATAGGTTACTTTCATAGAATAACCAATTTATACTCAGGACCTTCAAAAGATGGTTATTCACAAATGTGTTATCACTTTTTATATATATTATTGCCGCATGGTAATTAGAAATAATGTATATGGCATTGGTACACATATATGCACACTCAATATACCATGATATTTATTTTTTTATTTTTTGATGATATATATAATCCCTATTAATTAATTATATGATTGATATGTTTTTATTTCCTTATAACAAATGGTTTTTTAGTAATATAGATTCTTTTTTGATAGGTATCTCTCATGATGGTTGCTTATGTTTTCTATATTCATTCCACCCTATGTTGTGTTTTTAATCTCAAGGATAAGAATCATTTGTGGGTAATCCTAAATAAGGTCTCTGTCATCTTGAATTCTTCCTTGTGTGATTCCTAGCCTTATAGGTGTTTAAGGAAAACATGGACGTGTTATATAGGTGAAGGAGGAAATTTATACATGGTCATTTTATAGAAAATTAATTTTAGATTAAAAGTTCGCTATGTGGTATACAACACATGTTTACATCACCAATTAGGTGTTGGTGTCTAATAGAGATGACTATTTTACATGCTCTGTCCATGACGAATTGGACATTTTAATTCACTGAAATACTTATATCAAACATTCCACATAGGTCCCTACTTTTGGTGTCAGTCAATGCACATAGATAGAAAAATACATGGATATATGGGTTTTTTTATAGAACAACGTACGAGGTATGTCCTAGTGGACCATAAAAAGGAAAAAATACCCTTATATTGGGTGTCTCTCATAGATCACCTCCTAATTGAAAACATGGAATCCACTATTCCATGGTGGTGGGAATGGTGTGGCTAGGTTGAGGAAGGGTAAAATGAAGCATCTGTGATCAAAAATATTTTGGGTGGGACCTTCTTTCCATACACGGACCTATGGTGTCTTGGAAAACAAAGATGTGGGATTCACCACACTATGGAGGATACCAATTTCAACTGGTTTTGAATGGTACCAAGACATGTTATCTCTATCATGTCATGGTGGTTAGGGTCTTTATCTTACTTGGAGAATTGTGGATAAATTTTATTTTATTCCACTATTGACTAATTATTTAGTGACTCACTTGCAATGGACGAGGAGTGATTTGGAGCTCAACACAACACATCCTATCACTTGTTTTTATTTATGGTGGGTGTAGATAGTTTACCGAGGTTATTTTAAGAGTGTTGTAGGTCTTGACCTCTATTTTATCAACTTGATACCACCCTATTCTCAGTTCCTTTTACTTATACATTACTTTACTAGAATAAAACAATGTATACCCATGATTTATAGATAGAACATTAGGCCTAGTTTCTCCCTCTATTTTGAGTTATTGTGATTATTGAAGATGAAGACCTTAAAATATTATTTGGCATGTAGAGGTCTACCTATTCCTTTATTTTTTATAGAAGGGATGTTGATGCTTTCTTTTTTATATAGGTACTATGAATTATTCTTCTTATATTAATGTGTGGGGGTATCATACATTATCATCATGCGTAAATTGGTAAAACTGGCATTAATAATGATAAAAAATATAAATAAATTAATTAATGCATGGGAAGGGGATTTTTTGATTTCGTGTATTTGAACCATATTATATGATGGTTATGCCATGTGATTTACTAGGTAGGGTGTAGACCAGATTGTTTGTTTGTTTATGCTTCCCTTTATTGAGATTGTTTATTGAAATTAATAAGAAACAAAGAACTGGAATTAAAAATGAATATCATGAAAAGTACAATAAACATTATAATTGTTCCTTAGAAATATTCATGTGATAATAATTGTTGTGATAATGTCTTCTAAATGAATAAATATGATTTTAAATGATGATTAATAGGATCTGGAATTATTGAAAGACTCTTAATATGAAATGATATAATCGTGTTGAAAAATTTATGATTATAAAGAATGATTTAATTAAATTAATGGATATATAACTTCCTTATAAAAGTTAATAAATATACATACTTGTTTGAGAATGTTAATAAATTTTATTATATTTTTTTAGTTGTTTAATTTGGGAATTATTTATTGAATATGTATATAATGAATTAGTTATCAATGATCGTAAATTTGAAATAATTTCCACTGCTATATTTTTTTGTTTAATGATATTTGAAGCCAATTTGTAACATCTTAAGTTTTTTAAAGGAAACCCTATGTTCGATAGTATTCATGATATGCCACATTTATCTTAAATGAACAACTTAATAATATTACTTAATATTATAGTTATCACATATCCATTAGAATAGTGGGATTGAAAGGATTAAATGAAATATGAAAAATGGTTTACACATGTTTATATAATGACTCATTGGTTACCAAATTAATTAGGAAATTAAATAAAAACCAATCAAATATAAAGGATGTGTTTTTATGAAAAAACTATTTAAATGAAAATAATTGTGTATATAAATTTATAAAATCACTCTTATAGAATTATATTAATTAAATATAAATTTAATATAATGTTTAAAATTTATCTTATGTATTTTCTAGACATGATATACGAACAAATTCAATTTTACGAATGAAGAAAATATTTTTCAAAAAAAAAGTTTTACCATCGTTTGATGGAGAACCCATTTTAAATATACATTTTGACACATTAATAAGTTATATTTGAGAAAATAAACTTCTTTTTTGGAATAGGGACATCAAAAAAATTTGGATAAATTTTTGGTAATTTTTTATAAAATTCATATTTTAATGAAAAGTGAAAAATATTGTATTTTAATTCAAAATTATTTTCATCTAATATATTTATATTGTTAGATTATATGTTTAATCTGTATTAAAGAATAATTAGATTGATTTTTTTATCATTTAGTTCAATTTTGGTCATTGGATTTAATTTCACATTGAAATTTGATATAAACGCATGTCAATATTTTGATGGTTTTTACATTTAAAACCCTCTTTTCTCATTTTGAAAAAGGGAATGATTTTAAATTAATTACTGAAATTGTTTTTCTAAATCATTAAAAATTTATTCAATATTTGGAATCATTTGGTCAAAATTATAGAAATATATTCCTCTAATTTCTTGGATTTTATTAATAATAACATTGATAATTTTTATTTTCCATGGTTAGAGGTAAATCAGGTAAATTACCGTAATAAATAATATTATAAGGAAAATAAAATTACCTTAACACCTTCACAAATCCAATTTTATGAAAAAAAAATACGACCCGTAACACCTAAGGATCATAATTAAATCATTTAATAGACTTTTTTCATGCAAGTGATATAAATATTTTTAAAACAAAGTAAAGTGACAAAATGTCACCTTTCTATTTCTTAGAAAGTATAATAATTTTAATATATGGATAAAAATGATAAATATTATATACCAAATAGTTTCCAAAAATATAATTAATTTATATACATCATTGAAATTTATTTATAATTTTTATATATAAAATATTTACAATAAATATAGACAGAACATTGATACAATAATTATTTTATTAATAGAAATATCACATAAATTATATAAAAAATATTAAAATAAAAATAATTTTAATTAATTAGGGTACTCCACGAATTTTATAAGTGACTATGACATATTATAATTCAATTAAATGGTTTGGTACTATTTTATCTCACTATTTGAGTTTATTTTAAATTCCTTGAAATGAATACTGTCAAAATTGACATTATTGATATTTTATAATAATATATATTATTAATTTTTTTTTAAATCATAAAAATATTCTGAAAATACAAAATGGATATTATAAGATCTAAAATTTTATTAATTATCCATTTAAGGGAAATTTATCCCATATAAGTAAAATTTATATCCTCTTAATACATAAATATTATTACAATAATTAAAATTAAAATATAATAATTAAGTGTGATAAGGTTTAAAATGAAATAAAAACATGTCTAAAAATTATTTGATTAGAGGAATAAGAATAATGATTTTCTCATATTATACATAACTTATGTTTGAGTGATTTCGATTAAATAATTAATTTATAATAATTTGTATTTTAAGAGTTTCCAATGGTTCCCCTCCCCTCTCCTATAAAAAGGTACTCACACTTATCCAATACTCACACTTAAAAACCTTTGGGTTTGGTCAATATCTACCCAAAACCCTTCCTAATACAATTACCCCACATTTTTTATGCCTTATTTTTGTCATAACATCCTCTTATTAGGTGTTAATGCATTCTTCGATGGTGATCAATCAAAGAAAAGGTATTGTTTTCGTTAAGTATTTTTATTTTACTTCTTCTTCTACTTCCATCAAATCCCCTCCAAAAATGAAGAGATAAGAAATATGGTATCCTAAATATACTAATATGTTATTATTTTAATATAATCATCTAAATCCATCTTCAATTTTGTAAAATGGTAAAGGAAATTTTTTTTCTTGTGTACAGAGGACGACCACCTCACAAACCGATATAGTTAATTTTTCATCACATTCATTAATGACTAGTTATAATGATGGAATTTATATTCATATGTAAAATTAAGTAAATATTAATAATTATAAGATAATAATATATCAAATATTTACATACTTTCTATACACAAAAAAATGATAACTTCGTACATGCATACACGTTGACTATCACATCCACGAAGCGATTTGATTCCTTTTTATTCACTATATAACATTCACGATATATGTAAGTATATTTAAATTTTTAATATGATTTTAATTATTATACTATCATAATGTAAATTTAAAAAAATAATTACCTAATCTACATAATGATCAAGGAAGCAAGAAAACGTTACTCATGAGTGCATATAACCTTCTCTCTCCATGATTATAACATAGTTAATATTTCATTGAAATAGTTAATGGTTTTATTTAAAAGTATAATTAATGAAAAAAATTATAATAATTTCATTCATATTATTCTAGTGATGATGGACTTATGACCACATGAACTTTTTTCATCATATCGGGTTCATTTTCGACTCGAGTACTGAATATCGAAAAAAACATCTGATATGAACGTAAATAATTATTTGATTGTTATAACATGGTAATAAGTGATATAAAATGAATAATAACCATGAAAAAAAAATTAAACAAGTATAAATTAACCTATGTTTGTTATTTTGGAAGATAGATATCATAAAATAAAATGCAGACGCAAGGTCATGGATTTCGTATCAATCTCCTTTCATTAAACCATATTTTGATGTTATACACCACCGTATTTTATGAGATGTATAATAAATCCCTTTGAATTTTGATTTAATTAAAAGTTTTTCAAAATGAGTCCTTTTATATGAATTATTTTACTAAATGAAAAAAGTAATGTCTTTTTAACATACACAATTGCAACAACTTTTCTATTTTTGTGACCATTGTTTGATATTTTGATTCCCCTACAAGTAGTAATGTTTTTAAAAGAAAAATAAATATCCTTTTACCTTTTAAGGTATTTTGATATTGAAAATGGTTTTGAAAATATATTTATTATATTAATATCTTGAAATTATATTTTTTATTGTGAAGTGGAAATGTTATTTTCTTTTATGCTTGATTTATGTGTTATGATTGTATTATTGATCTTGATCATTGCTTATGTATATAGGTGCTTACTTGATAAATTGAGGGAGGGTGAGCCTGTGATAGCTCTCCAATGCATTAGGTAATGATATAGAGTTAAATGATAAGGATTATTCTAATATATATAAGGAATATATTGTGATGGGTATTCCTAATGTAACCATGAATGTTACTCCCTATGCTGCTATGAAAGATAAAATGTATGTATGATATAGATGCCACAAGTTACCATTATAATTTATTATTTCTAGGAAGTTTTTCAAGAATATTATTATTTCCCGATGTATGTTAAATAACTTATGTTTTTTAAGGGAAAGGTATGAATTTTTTGAAAAAAAAAATAATGAGTTTAAAATATTCTTGGACTAACAGTTTCATTATTTATTTTATATTCCTATTAAATATTTTTCTGTTCATCCTAAGTTTTTGAAATGTTTTCCATAGAGTATAATGATGGGTAATAGAAATTAATTATTCAAGATGAATGTTATGAATATTTCTATCAAGAAAAAAAATAAATAATGTTTTAAATAGTTTTACCTTGTTAAAAAATAGATAGTTAGTAGAAGAGTCTACTTTTAAATATTTGAGTTGTCATGAAATATTTATGGCCTAATTATCTAAAATTATAAACCATAAAAGATCCTAAATGTGAATTAATTTAAATTCTAGAGTTAACTCAATATTATGTAACTTTTAAGGTATGGGACTTATATTATCCTAGTTTTTTATGTCTGTTGGTATTTTTTAATGGAAATATTTTTCCCATGAAATCATTTTGTCGAAATTATGATTACTTAAATTTATTTAGAATAAAAATCCCTTTATGTGATTTTATGTGAAACCAAATATGGTTTATTTATTAAATGAGGGAAGGGGTGGATTTATCATGTTTTGGTACTTATTGTGGTGTTGGGGATGCTATCGAAATTAATTTCATACGTTAATAAGGGATATTTTTTTTACCATTCATGTAATAAATATGATTTCATGATTTACCATTTGGGTTTACATCTAGAGATTAAAATTTTATTTTTTGGCATGACTTTTATTTCTATATTGATTTCTACTAATTTATTTTCCTCATTATATTGGGTATATATCTCCTTGAGTTTATTCTCATTATGTCACAAAATAGCAATGATATAGAATGGGAATAAAATTATTATTTAATCCATGGTAATGGGTGTATTTTTAGTAATAGAAAATTAAATTAAAACCATGCTATGGTTTATAAATTATTGAGATGATATTAATTAAATCTATAATTCTGATGTTAATTAATATAAAGAACATTGAATATGGATAATTAAAAAATAGGTTTCCACAAATTTATGATGGTTTTAAAAAATAAATGATAATATTTAAACTAATTGATAACTAATATGATGTTCCATTGATGATTGTTTGTTAGGAGATTTAGTAAACTAGTCCTAGGGATGCATGTCTTGATGTTATGTAGCATGGTAGTAGTGGATCTAATCTAGGTTAGGCGGTTTCCCCAAGTTTGATTATGTGAAATATATTTAATTTATTAATTATTAATTATAATATATTATATGAGTTGGTTGGGGAATTAAAGGTACATATTAACCTTGGGTTCTGTGTGTTTCACAACATCTATCTTGTTAAGGAATCAAATTGTATACTACTCCCCTATCCCACTCCCTCCTCTGGGAATATTATTTATGTGGACATACCCTAGATGTGATGTCTTGGATCAATCACTTTTTTCTTCTTATGGGTTATGATGAATCAAAAATTGGATTTATATTTTTTCTAAATTTATTATGGACTTATGATATAGCATATAATATTATTATGGATAAAATGGCTTCAATTATTATAGGTTTACTCAAGAATGAGGTATTATGGATCAAGGTTTAGTGCATTTTATAAATTATATGATGGCTCCAAAACTCACTTCTGGGTTATAAATTATCATGATGATGTTGATTTGATATGATACAAGTGATTTAGGATGTGATTGTGAAAATGATATATATATTGACTCGAACATGAGGTGATGGTTCCTACATGGGACTGGGTTAGGTTGGGTTGAGGCCATACTTATATCAGAGGATGAATTATAAGGATATGAGACAACCATGATGTGATTATTTGGGGTCTAGGGTTACTAGTTTAGTATGAATATTATAATAAGTCACTAATATTTACATATATATGATTTTGTAATGATTTAACCATCCTCATTTCAATACTTGTGGAGAAATCCATGGTGTTGGTTGAAAAAAAGTATATATAATTAGGTGATGAGTTATTTTATCAATTGTTTCTTATGGGATTTAGAAAGATTATTCCATGCATTCATGATATATTTTTATGAGGATCCTATGGAGTACACTAGTATGATCACGTGTATATATGTACAAAGTATTTTTCTAATTAGCTAGTGAGAGTGGGTGATCGAGCTAAGAATACTAACTAGTGATGTTATGTAAGAGTTGGTGGGGTTCTTGGTCACTACTATAAGAGTGTTACATTATTTTGTTTTCAATTTTTATTTCTTAATTTTATAGAATATATGGTATTGATATTATATTGATGTGAACTTTATTTATAAGAAATATTTTCTTAGTGAATGTTGATTACAATTCTGAGAATATTGAGGGTAATTCCCTATGTTTTTGTGTATGATTCCATTATTGGTCGTCACCAACCTACAGCTGATTGGAGGCATGTTTCAAGGTAATGTTTCTTTCATTCATTGGTGGACCAAGAAGGAAACTAGTTGGGTTGGGTTCTAACACATGTCTCTTTGTTTCTTAATATTAATTTTTATGAAAAATAATTTATCATCACTCATATAGTTGGTTGTACTGGACCAAACAAGAGTTAGATACAAAAATACTAATATAAATCCATTCATGATGAGTACAATGTTTATATTATTGAATTATGTCAACTATATTTCCATTTCATTAATGTTATAAGTGGTAGTGAAGATGATTAAGAAAACAAACAAAATTAAATGGGATGCTTACATTGAAAAATAAAATCTACCACAAAGGATTGACATTATAGTGAAATATTATGAACTTTTTATTATTATTGATGGATAAAGTGTGTTTATAGAAATTATAGGATATGAAATATGGGTAGAATATGTATATATATATATATACAGGAAACCAAACTGTGTATTAAAATAGATGGAGTATGTGTCCCTTTGTAGAGTAAACATGATAACATTTGGGAAAATATATATATCCTAAATGTTAAATATCAAATTATAAAATGTTAAGTTGATTATAATAATTTAATAATGGAATATATTCATTTATATATTATCTTAATATTTCATGATTACATTATTTTTTTATTTAATAAAAAATATCATTTATGGGGATTTCCATGATATTTATAAAAATATATATTTTTACACCATTCGTTAATTATTAAACATTAATTTTATTTAGAATCCTAACATTGTAACATTACTAAGTATTTTAAAACTACTAAATTCATCACTAAAAAATAAATTAATTTATTTTAATATTCTAAACATTCCCTAACAAATACATATTACATTTTATTTAAATATATCCTCAAATTTTGGGTAATATTTTCATATTTATTGTAATTATTATTTTATATTTATGGAACCAATGTTTCCTAATATTTAAAACATGTATTATATTTTTCATTAATATTAAGTATCATTTTATAAAATAATATTAATATGAAATTAAACTCAAATAACCAAAAAATATATTTACTGTTTTTTATTTGTTAACATTATTGATTAGTATTTATTTTTTATCTTATTTTAATGATTATTTTCTATCATTAAATTGATATTATTAATTCATATAAAATTTAATAATATTTTTAAATAAAATATTAAACTAAAATCATTGAAAACCTTTTCTGTATGAATAAATTGGTCAAAAAAATTCTACATGTGAATAAGAAATGAAATATTTTCCACCACATTAGTGAAGATTTCTAGTCTTGTTTAAGAATTGATGAAGTGAATAGAAAATTGTATATAGTGAAGAGGGGTTTTTAAAAATGTACATAAGAATAACTCTTGCATTTAATGGATGTGGATTGTTTTTCATGAAAGAACACACCAAAGAAGAGAGTTTCATAATTTTATATTCTTAAATTATTTTTTAAATTCCCCACTCTTACAATATGAATTTGTCTAATAAATTAAATTATTCTTACGCAATCCTAAAAATTCATTCTGATATATCCAAAAACAATGTATATAATATTCCAATGTAAGATTATATTCAAATTATTCAAGTAGAAATGGTTTTATTTAAAAATTATATTTTATTATAAGATTTATTGAATTAATGACTAATTAAGTTGTATCATTTAATTATGAAAAAAATATAAATAAATATAAATATTAAAGAATAGTTTTATTAAATAAAAATAATTTATAATTTTTTTGTAGTTAACGTGATTTTTTTTTCTTTTTAATTTAATTTTCCTAAACGGTATGGATTACTGATAAATCTTATAGAAAATGTATTATAAATAAATATATCATATAAAAATTATTCATTAAATATAAAATATTTATCCTGTTAAATATAGAAATACTACACAATATCTAAAAATTATATCGAAAAAATGTAATAAGTATAGAGTTTTTATAGATTGATTATAGAAATCACATCAGATGTGTTTTTTATTTGATAGAAAATCTGAAACTCTTGATTTTAATCAATAAGATATATGTGAACCCATTTCATTCTTGTTTTATTGCAATCAAAATGACATTATAAATTTCATATTTAACCCTTATTATATATACATGCCAAAATATTACTAAGTTTTCCTATAGAAGGGTAGTTACTGTTCCCTTTCTCATATGTCTAGATTCTTGTTCACTATTTATATTCATTATTTATTCCTTAACATATAATAAATATTTATTTCCTTTAGTATTTACTTTAATAAAGGTGTAATTAATTTTTAATTACAAAGGTTTTCCATAATGGAAGGTATATTTCTATAATGAAGTGGGGATTGTAATGACTGAGTCAAGATATGATGTAAAAAAATTCTTTTAAACTATTTATATTAATGGTATGATATTTTTCACTTAACTATCTCTCTCATGAACCAACATTCTATATTTTTAATATAGGCACCTGATTTTACCCATGAAATGGAACAAAGGTAATTATAAATCATTGTGGGATTGAAACTAGTGTTGTGGAATCAAATGAAAACCATTAATATTTTTTATTCTAAAAAATAAATATCAAACAATAACTTCATTAAAATTTACAACATGAACCTCCTATAACATATAGGGGCCACACCCATAAAAAATTTTGTTTCAAAATAAAATTAAAACCAATGAGATTATAAAAAAGATAGATATTTTACATAATAACAATAAACTAGATAAAATAAAACACCCAACAATATAAATAGGATATGATAAAATATGGGATCCAATGTTGTTGAAATGTAAATGATAATTAAAAATAAAAATAATAAAAATCAAATCCACCCATATCCATGCACATGTGTTGGATCTATACTTGCTACCTCCATCATACTTGAACCAATAACCTAATAACAAACTGTTGAATCCCTATATAATTGAACAACCATGTAATATGATATATATGAGCATAATATTCCTAGTATTTAACTTTTCTACACCCCATACACTAAATTTAAAAAAAATGATCATATTATTGTAAAAATATATTTAGAAAATAAGTACTACATTGCCATTTAGAAATAAAACAAATCATGTTCTTTTCAAAATCTATTTAATCATATAAAAATCCAAATCATTCTATAACCAAGAATTTTTTTTTATAAAATCTTTTTTATGAAAAATAAAATTTTTAGGATTAATAAAAATAGTTCTATGATTTTTTTTAAATAACAGACTACTAGGTAAGAATGATTGAGAACACCTTCAAAATAACCATTTATGAAACAATATATAATTAGGACATATAAAATACACACACCAACATAAAATAAAATAAATCACATGCATCATGGGATCCTATGAGTCATTAAGAAGACCTTGAAAAATGAAAACAATATAGATATAAAAAAATTACTTTCACTGGATTTCAAAATCCTACTTTAACTCTCATTTTTACCCTAACTAGAATGACTGAGGGCTAACTCCCTAAGTAGAGAAAATATCACATTATAGTTACTATCCATTAAAATAATCAAACACTAGTTATGAAATGACTTAGTGTTTATTAGTAATATTTGATTCTTGAATAAATATGTGTTTAATTATAAAATATTACACCCATAAAAAATATAAAGAAACTAACAAAAAAATTATTACTAAATACTGTTATATTATTCATTAATGAATCCAATTAAAATTCTAAAAATTACAACTAAACACAAAATATAAAATAGAAATACTAAAATAATAAAATATGGATCTCCCCAATCTACTTGAATCATCACACTCACTACCAACACTATAGAAAAGAAAAACAATATTAGAAAACCAATCAACATCAAAAAAAAATCAATTATGGAACCATGAGAATAATTTACATGAAAATTGAGATAGTTAATGAAGTGGTATATAAAAGATTTAATGTAACAGTTTTAATAGTAATATGATTATTGAAAAAGTAACATTACCATTGGTAATAGTAACCTAATTGTTGGGAATAGTAACATGACCGTTGGAATAGTAATTTTACCTCAAAATAATAAATTATAATATAAATAAAATTTATCATCGTTAATATATGTAAATATAAATATTATAGCTCAAAAAACTATCATGATTAGAAAAATAAAATAAAATATAAGAACATTTTTAATAAAATTTATTTTAAATTATTTCGTAAAAATCATAATTTTTATATTAAAAATTAAAATTAACTATTTTATGAATTTATTTTAATAAAATTAATATAATTTTTTCAAAATATCACATCAAAATTATCCAAGGGTATTTTTTCGGTAATTTTCTGAAACACATGAATTTTCATGTGAATAGTAAAAATATATTCTTTCACAGAATTGGTGTATCTTAAATTACATCATTCATGATATAATAATGACATAATCCTTTATAAAAGTTATTTTTTAACCATGATATATTTTATATAATATATGAGTCATTAAAATAAAATAATCTTAATTTCCAAACCTAAATGTAACATTTGAAAACACAAATTTAAAAGTGATTCATTAAAATTACAATTTTTCCAAATTCTATTTTAATAAACTAATGATTTAGAATTATAAAGGGTTTTAAATTTATTAAAACCATTATATTATATTTATATATTATTTATTTTTTCAATAATTCACTATTACATTTTTCTTTTTTATATAATATTTTATAAAATATTTTATTCTTAAAATAGCTCTCTCCTCAAGTATAAATAACCCATTTCACTCCCCATAGAAAACCACTCATCCCCCACATTACAACCCAAAAAACTACCAAAATCCTACATATAAATCCCTTAGAATACATAGGGTTGTTTTGGAGTAAACCAACTCCAAACATCATGAATCGCCCTGGCCCTAGTTACCTAGAGGCGGTGCATTATTACATAACATTTTCATGATCACATGAGATCAAGTCTCAAAATACTGATAAATTTAGTATCCTTTTAAGTACTAGATACATACATATGTTTTAAATTACATTATGAAATAAAAAAACAACATTGTGTCCTCCTTTTAATACACTCATATCTTTTGACCTATCCCTATAGGTTTATTATAATATACTTCTTCACATCCTCAGAAAAAAAACATAAGAAAGGGGGGAGCTCAGATGCTCAGTAAGGATAACAATATAGCAGAAACTATAATAAATAAAAATAAATATTTAAGGAAATGTATAAGACTAAAAAAATACTTTTAAACATAAACTTCATCATAATATGGAAAATATAAATCAAATAATTATATTTACTTATTCACACATATATTCTACTAGTCAAATAATCGCATGTAATATCAATATCTAATTTCATAATGATGGAATGCATTATTTTGGACATCATAACCACATATTCAAGGCCTCGTGAAAAGACTACAAATAAAATTTTTTCAAGTCCTTATTCCAATACACTAGTTTGTATCATGAGACCTACTGATGCATCGAGGAGCAATAGCATGATCCACCTCTCACTTTCTAAGTCCAATGCATTCCTCATATGAAAAGGTTGAAACATAACATAAACATTCATATTAAAATAAGAATATGAAATGTTAATACTTTAACCATAAACCATGAATGTTATAAAAATATAACATCCGCAGTCAAACATATTACAAAACCTTCAATACAACATAGAATATTGTATCATAATAAATAAACTTCAAACAAATGTAAAATCCAACAAAGGATATAGACATAGATGAAATAAAAATTATTTGAGGGAAATATCTCTTTCTCTTTTGAAATAATTTAAAAGTCATATAATTATAAATAAAAACATTTGTTTCTAAAATATTATTTTAATCTTGTAAGGGAATCTTTGAAGGTTTTATAATGGTGGAAAATAATTGCACCCGCCGTATAAGTTAAAAAACATTCTTTCCTTAATTTTTAGAAAAGGTCATAAAGTACCTCATTTAGAAAGTGATGGAAAGATTCCTTTAAAAATATTTTATAAAAAGTAAAATGAGGGTATAAATGAATTTAACCCATAGTCTAGTAAAGAGTAAAATTTTTTTGAAATACAATTTTAAGAAACATGGATGTGGACGATAAAGAGGTTATAGTATATACTTAAATATAAACAACTTCAGATAATATCGAGATTGAAAAATAATCCTTTATCTTATACTTTTCCTTGGATGAGGGTAATTTAACATCTTGTATAATAGTTAAATCATTTTTATTAAAATATACAGAAATCATATACATAAATATGATATTATATATAATCCTCTAATATTGCTTTGTTAATGACATTTCAGTAGTATCATTGTTTCGGGTGTTAAATGATTCATTTTACTTTATATGTTTGGTTAAGTAAGTAATGTTTGTTATAGATAGGTTGTATTTGATTAATATACAGAATTATATTAAGTTCTTAAACATTAATTTTAATCATAAAATGAAAATTAATCATGAACGGTTACGATAGGAAATGAAATCTCATCGCATCGTGGAGACAGTAAGTTGTACGTACGCACGGGAGAAAATATCATTCTATTAGTGGTGAAATAAAATATAGTTGGATGTTATATCATATATAAAGAATATATAAAATTTTATATTTTTTAATTAAATTAGTTATACTCCTTATTATACCCATCCAAGTAATGAAGTGTTGATTAACAAACTACACTATGACGTGGAGATGGTAAGACGTACGTACACAAGTATGGAGACTTTGTCATTCATAGGATGAATAGAAAAATTAATATGGTTGCACCATATTTATAATAAAATATAAAATATTTAGAAGCTACTAGAGTTATTATTTTATTATGGAAACAAAAAATAAAGATGAAGTGGAATAAGAAAGGAACTTTGAAAGAGGTGATTAAATTATTATCTCTTCTTCGAGTTCTTTCTTTTGATTTGATCAAAATGGCTCCTTAGGATGGATTCTAATCCAATTAATGACTCTAGGTTAAATTTCAGGTATTTTTAAATATATTTGAGTAGGTATTGGCAAATAAAAATGGATTTCGAGGTGTGAAATTAAGAGAAGGGTAGGTACCTTTTATAAGAGAGGTGAAGGTCACATTAGGAAAAGATTGAAATATTATTTTATTATAAAATTATTTTCCATTTATAATGGCTCCAAATGAATTTATTTCAAAGATAAGGTGCGGATATTTCCAAATCCTAACAACTGATAGGTTTTAAACAAGTTTAGGTCACCATATTAACCTTATCTTTTAGATTTAACTCTTAGTTAAATAGTTTAACTTTTACAATGTATTCTGGTATTTTTATATTACTTGGTTAATAAACTTACTATAAAATTACAAGATAACCTAAATTGGTTAATTATTGACATATATAACATTATATAAGTCCTTTTTTCTAGCCTTATATTTTAAGAAATATTATATCATTTAATATTTATAGCTGAGTTTATCTTTTGTATAACCATATATTAAAAAATAGTTATGAAAATTTGAATTTAACACTTTTAACTCTTCTTTAAATAAAATAGTAATAAATGTCCTAATCTAAAACAAGTGGATCAAATAAGATGATATATTATTTCTATGATTGAGTTTTTTTGAAATACACTTATCCAATAGAATTTTTACATGTATTAGGGTAATTATAATATCACTTTTACCTTTAATTACCCTATTTACTTTTAATCGTGGTAAATAAAATTCAAAAGTTACTATTCTAAAGATATTATTTTCATCCTATTGATCCACATTTTACTTACTGATTTCAACCTTTTCTCTTGGTTTTTTTAAATTCAATCCAGAGAAGTGGTAAAATTATGTTTTATACAAATTTGCAAATGTACCTAGAAGGTGGGTAAAAGACTGTAAAAAGTTCAATAAAATTTTATATATATAATCTTATTATGAAATGAATTCAATGTATTAAATTGGACTAATATAGTTATTATGTATCTATTTTGAAATTAAAATAAATTTTATAAAAAATAATTATTATTTAAATAAAAGTTGATTTTAAACAATAATGGAGTGTTTTTCACTATTCATTAAAAATTGAAAGTTTTCCGAAAAATACAAAAAATTCACCGGAATCTAATTTTGATATTATGAATCCAAAAATGAATTTCATTTTGAAAAAAAATTATAAAAGTTTAAAAAGGGGGTATTACTATTCATAATGGCTAGTTTGATTGATTGTGATGTGCTAGAACTCGAAGTTGCATACAATGCAAGATATTTCATTATTCCAAGTGAAGTGTACCATGAATTCTTGGGGTGTTACACATCATGGAATATTTTTTTTCATATTAGATAGGATACACTGGGGATTAAGTGTGTTTCAATAAACTCATTTTCTTTTTTATTTCTTCTTCTTCTTCTATTTATTTTCTCCCTACCACTTTAAAAAAATTATAATATTAATTAGGTAGTATTTTAATATTATATTAATTTTTTTAACATACTATATATATCATATATTCTATAAATAAAATTTTTTATCTTCCAATTTCTACTCTCTTGACAATGTCCCATCAATGGTTGGTTAACCACCTATGGATACTTTTATGTCAAAATAAATATAAAAATCTTCATGGATAGATATTGTAAATTATATATAATATATAAAAAATTAATTTTATGTATTATAAGATTTAATTATTTATTATAATAATGTATAAATTATATTTAAAAAATACCAAAATCAATGGAAAATGGGAAATTGTTAAGTAAAACATGATATCGAAATGACTACCCAGTAACCATGGAAATTGAGAAATATAATCAGAGGACTATAATTGATAAATATTGGTAAAAATGAAATAAATAAGTTATGTATAAATTTTTAAATAAATCTAATATTATTATTCTAGAGGAACAAAAGTGATAAAATAAATTGGGAATAAAGGTAAGGGAATTCTAAAACCAAAATCCTTTTCTTTTCATTATCCCTCTTTCATGAAATATTTTTTATGAATATTTATTTAATGTTACTTAAATATCATTTCATTATTATTCATTTTTTTGGGGATATAATAGTTTCATTCTTGATTTTATGATAAAAAAAATTCTAAAATAAATCTTCTTTCCAAAAACACGCCATTGTCTCCTCTTGAATTCTTTCTTCTTCACTCAAAAATGATTATTATTATACTAAATATGTTTTTATATTTTTATTTTCAGTGCCCCAATATTATTCATTAAATCATGACTGATGACATCCTTATTAGTCCCTTTTATTTTTATGATTTAATTCATGACTATGATTGTAAGAAGTTCTACATGGGATGCATGATTATGTAGATATTATAATTTGATATTGGGGACCATAAATATATATACCTCTAATGAATTTAGTAATGTGATTTATCTCATAAGATAATATGTATTATTTATGAACATGATGCTATATTTTTTCATGATGATGATGTTATGATTATGAACATATTTTATGCGTTAACATGATGCTATCATTTTTTACAACTATGTGTGGTATTTGAACACTCTAACAAGATGTTTCATTTTTTTGAATTTCCACATTATATGCCTTTATCACATGTTTACATCCTGATATTAATGGTGATCCTATGCTTATTATATGATGATAATTATTATGCACACCCAATTTATATTGATTCATGTCCCTTATTCGTCCTCTTACAAGGATTTTTTATCACCCCTTTATTTGATGTATATCCTCGGGTGATTATATTTATTAATTAAAATGTGATATTTTAAGAATAAAGATGAATTATTTAAATAATTTTTTATTTTTAATTATGTACAAGTTATGTATGAGCCTAATTTACCTATAACACTAAATCATTGATCAAGTATTTGTATCTCTTTATGGTGGAAGGATATCTTTCCTCTATCCAAGGTCATGAGTAAGACGTTACATTCTATCCAAATGAGAGGTCTCTAGTATTGGATCAGGTGAATTTGGTTTGAGGAGATGCCCTTGGGCTTTATCACTATAGGCCACCATAAGTGATTGTTCTTGTTTTTGTTCTATTTCATTTTTAAGGTATCATTTTTCTACATGTAATTTCATTTTAAATAAATAAATGATGATGATGATGATTTCATAGTTATGTAATGAAAATTATGGTCACTATAGTTGGTATTAGAGCATGGTTTAGTTACATTTGGAAATAAAATTAGACAATGTTGGTGAAAACCCTTAGGATAAGTCTAATTATATATAAATATCCAAGGATAATTGTTTTATAAAAATACTAAACATATTAAACTCATAAGATATTCCTTTAGTTACTACTGATTAAATGAATAAATTATTATTTCTTCATTAACTAAACCTTATATATTTTATAAAATGTTCCAAACTAGGAGAAACTAGGCCAAAAACCAATGTGAGGGACAACACAATGATTGTATGACTAACATCCCAAATTCCATGTGAGGTGGAGTTGAAAAAATTAGAGAGTTATTACCAATATATATTAGATTGTTAAAAATAATTAGAAATACATGAAGCTTCCTTCCTCACCTAATTATGGGAAACAAGATAGTGAGTATTTAATGCAGGAACAACCATCAACATTTGGTAGATCTTTTAATACATTTGTCATTGAACATTAGGTTAACTCAATGAAGAATATATTTTCTATGTTCCACTATTATGAGATGTAGAATGTGACCCTTATAATATAATTTTTAGATGGAGAAGTTGGTCAATGGAGGGCATCGATAAAGAGAAAAAATCTGAAGGTTGAAATGGAAGAGAAGGAGTGGGAATTATTTAAGAAAATATATATTAACAAGTATTCCCCTAAAAATCATTGAAAATAGAGGGAGAATACATAAATATGAAGATAAAGGATGATAAATTGGTCTCAAATTAAAAATTAAACCTCACAAGGCTTCCATAATATTCCTCGTGTTTTATTATCAATAATGATAGAAAAATAAATAAAATTTTTAGCGGGATAAAATCATAATTTTGAAGGGATCGAGCTATTTGGAAAATTGGGAGTTATTAATAAGTGGTTTGATGTTTTCTCAAAGTAGATATGGAGTTCAGATATTGGTTACATGGTTATGGAGATAAAAGGAGATTAATTGGGTTTCATGATGGTGGGTTAAATAAAAAATGAGGAAATAGGATACAAATACACACATATCAAAAATGTAAGAAGAAACATCATGGGAACTGTCGAAAAGATATAGAGAAATGCTTCAAGTGTAGGAGATAAGGACACTATGATCATGAATATAGAAAATACATGAAGAAACCAACCAACATAATGCAGGAAAGGAAAGCACCTCCTAAGGATCCACCCATGGATTAATGTTTCAATTTGTAAGGATCAAAGGAACTATGAAATCCAGTTCACTAAAACAAGAGTCCATTAGGGTAATAATAATTAGTAACCATAAAAACCAAATGATAATGGAAAATATTATTCCACAACTACTTATTAAGTGGACCAGGAAAAATAATTCATACAAGGTACACTTCATATTCACTAAAAAATGTAAAAAGTTTTAATTGATTCAAGTTCTATGTATTTAGTTATATCCTTCACAGTTTCTAGAATATTTTATTCGAAGCCGAAATACCATAAAATATATATTTATATTAAAAACCTATTGGTGAAATAATTTAAACCCATGTATTGGAATCTTCTCCTGTAAGGGTCAGTGTAAATATACTTCTAGTTAATCTCATAATAAATCCCTTAGATAAATTAAATGTTATACTAGGCATGGATTGGATCTCATTATATAGAGCACACATTAATTTTTAGGAAAATAAATCTCTTTTTATATTTTGAACCATCCAATTATCCTTTACAAATTCAATGAATATCATGAATCTCCTTTGGGAAATCCAATAATTGTTTGAGTATTGATACATTTGGAAGAAGCATACCATTCCAAAGTGGTGGAGTAAAATAATTATAAAAATATGGGGGAAATGACCATTTTTAGGGAATACACTGATGTATTTCATAAAGATTTATGCAGACTTTACCCTAGATAATGAGGCACAATTATCATTATAATTTATACTCTATGCCACTCAAATCTAAAAATGACCCTATAGGATGGGCCCGATAAAACTAGAATAGTTAAAGCAGTATCAGAAATAGCATCTAGGTAAAAGTTTCATATACCCTAGTTCATCACCTTGGGTTGTGCCAGTTTACATTCTAAAGAAAAAAGATAGATCAATGTGGTTGTGCGTCGATTATCAAGAACTCAACAAGATCACCATAAATGAAAAGTATCATCTTCCACAGATTGATGAACTTTTTTTGATCAATTACAAGGATATTAGTACTTTTAAAAGGTGGATAGTCATTTTGGATATCATCAAATGAAAGTTAAGAAGAAATATTTTCAAAAGACTAATTTATGTACAAGGTATGGGCACTATGTTTTCATATTTATGCCCTTTGAATATACTAATTCCTCGGCAATTTTAATGGATTTGATGAATAGAGTCTTTATAGACTACCTCAAAAAATTGTTATTCCTTATTAATGATATTCTCATTTACTTCAAGATAATGGAGGAACATAAAGATAATATAAGGATTTTTTTGGATACATTAAGGAAGGATAAAAGGTATGTTATGTTCCTAAAGTTTCGTTTTTGGATGTAGAAATTCTTTTTTGGGGGCATGTGATCAGAAGTGAGGGAATTTCTATGGAACCTTCAAAAAATGCTACTGGGGAACGGATTAAACCCACTATTGTTATGAAAATATATAGTTTTCTTTTATTAGTAGGCTACTAGCAACATTTTTGTGTAATTTCGTAAGATTATATAGCATTCTAACTAAGTTCACACAAAATGGGGTAAAGTATGTTTGGATAGAAGAATGTGGGTAATGCATTAAGGAGCTCAATAAGTGGCTACTCACTACATCATTACTCACACTGCCAAAAATTGGAGAATGTTTTGTGATATATAATTATTATTTGAAGAAATTCTTGGTTTGTGTACTCATTAAGAATGATAAAGTGATATCCTACACCTCATGATAGTTGAAGATCCCTAAGTACAACAATCTGATGCTTGATTAGGAGTTGGAAGTTGTGATATTTTCCATGATGATTTGGAGGAACTACCTTTATGGTGACAAGTTTTATATATATATTAATCATAAGATTCTAATTCATAAATTCATATAGAAGGATCTTATAATTCATCAAATAAGATGGTTAGATATATACAAGGACTGTGATTGCTCTATTAAATACCATCTAGGAAATGAAAATAAGGTAGATGATGCTCTTAGTAGATAAGAACCCGGTACACTATTCATGAAGCATATTAATAGGGACCCTAACTTCTTGGATATATAAAATATGGATCTAGAAATCATAAAGGTAGGGAATAAATCATAAATTTACCAAATTACGTCCCTATCATCTATATATGGGGCGATCATTGAGGCATAATGGGATCATCTTGAGCTATAAAAGTAGATGAAATAATTAAAGGAATGGAATCGATATGAGTTCCACATCAATGATGATGGAGTGATTTGGTTTGGAACAAGTATATTTGTTCCTTAATCTCTTGAGATAAATAAGGGTCTATTTAATAATGCACATATCTCATCTTTATCTATACATTAGGGAAGTACCAAAATGTATTGTGATCTTTTAGATAATTATGATGGGAAAACATGAAGAAATAGATTTTCAAATATATCTCAAGGTGTTTGGTATCACATTAAGTTAATATAGAGCAACGAAAGTGTAAAGGTATGATGAAGCCATTGTCTATACCCACATGGAAATGGGAAAATGTCACCATGGAATATTTCACTATTTTATCAAATTCAACTAATGGAAATAATGTGATATGAGGTGTAGTGGACCGACTCACCCAGACTACAATGTTTTTCACAAATCATGAAGACTTCTCCCTAGAATAAATTTCTATGAAATATATGAAGGGTGTGGTGAGGCATCATAGGGTTCCACTTTTATTCATTTATGGTCATGATCAAAGGTTCTCATATAAATTTTGGAGAAGTATTCAACATGATTTGTGTACTAAATTGAATTTTAGCATGTCCTATCATGGCCAAACTATTGTCCAATATGAAAGGATTATTCAGGCAATTGAAAATGTGACATGCTATGAGCCTGATCAATAGAATTAAATGGTGGATGGGATCAACAATTCCAATTGGTGGAATTTTCATATAAAAATATCTTCCACTCAATCATTCAAATAGACCCATAAGAAGCTTTTTATAGGAATAAATATAGAACTCCAGCTTTTTTTAATGTTGTAACCGAATGAATCTACATGGACTTAATCTTTTGAAAGAGATGATATAGAATGTTCGATCCATCCTATAATATATAAATGTATCTCAAATTCAACAAAAAAAATCTATGTTCACAATCATCTAAGGGGCTTGAATTTCGATGTGGTATAATATGTTTTAATTTGAATATCACCATGGAAGAGAGTTATGATCTTTGGACATAAAGGGAAGCTTAGCCTATAGTACATTAGCCCCTTTGAGATCCTTGATCACATAGTAAAAGTGGCCTATCATATTTCACTTCCACAATGTATGGATCAAATTCATGATGTGTTACTGGTATCGCTAATGAGGAAGTACATAATTTATCCCTCACATATATTGAATCAAGAGGTGGAACAACTGAAGAATGATATCTCATATGAATAAAAACCTATGAAGATTTTGGATTATATAGACAAAGTTCTATAAAAAAGACAATTAACCAAATCAAAGTGTTATAAATGAACTGTAAGTATGAAGAGGCGGCATGGGAACCCAAGGACACAATGAAACATTAGTACCCACACCTATTCTCAACTAAGAATATGAGTTGAAATTTTTTGGATGAAATATATAGAGGTTAGAATGTAATAACCCAGTTTTTATTAGTAATATTTGTTTCTTGGATAAATATGTTTTGTATTATATAATATTATACACAAACTAAATATAAAGAAACTAAAAAAATATCACTGAATACTATTAAATTAATAAGTAAGGAAACAAATTAAAATTAAAAACACTTAAAATGGAAAAAACAAATAATATAAAATCTAAAATGGGAAAATATGGATCACCCTAGTCTACAAGAAACATTGACCCCACTACCAACTGTATAGAAAAGAATCAAAATATTATTAAATTGATCCATATATTATAAAATTGAAATATGGTACATTGAGAGGAATTTAGTTGAATATTATGTGAAATAATTAAGTGGTATATATAGATGTAAATGTGACCATTGGAATAGTTATGTGACCATTGGAATAGTAATTTGGCCATTGGGAATAGTAACATGATCATTGGGGATTGTAACCTAGCATTTGGAATAGTATTTTTTCCTCAAAATAATTAATTATGATATAAATAATATTTATCATGATTACATTATATAAATTTAAATATTATAATGCCAAAAAAAATATACCATGATTAGAAAACTCAAAGATAATGAAAGAAATTTTTTAATAAACTGTATTATAAATTATTTCATAAAAATCATAATTTTTTATATTAAAAATTAAAATTACCTATGATAATGTTTATTTTAAAAAATGGATATCATTTATATAATCAGAACATTGAAATTATACATGTGTTATTTATTTTTAATTTTCTAAAATACTATAATTTTTATGTGAATAGTACAAATACAGTTTTTTAACATAATGGGTGTATCATAAATTACATCATTTGTGATTTAATAATGAAATAATCCTTTATAAAACTTGTGTTTCTTCTATGAAGTATTTTATTTCATAAAAGATTCATTAAAATACCGTAAACTTAATTTTAAAACATAAAAATAACTCTACAAAACCTAAAGTCAAAAGTAATTCCTTAAAATAATAGTTTATTTTTTCGACATTCCTTTTTTATATACTAATTAAGTATAATTATAATGTGGATTTAAAGTCATAAACCCACTATATTATATTCATATGTGATTTATATTTTAAATAATTCACTATTACATGTTTTACATTTGATATAATATTTTATTCCAAAAATAACTATATTCTCAAGTATAAATAACCCATATCTCTCCCTTTGGAAAACTATTAATCTCCCACGTTAAAAATACAATACTATGTCGAAATAATCCCTCTAAATACCCTTACAATAAGTGTAAAATTTATGGAGTAATCAAACTCTAATATTCAATCGATTTGTAGCAGCGTACAAGGGAAGCTACACTAAAAATTAAGTAAGTTTCAATGAAGTATTTTTTTTATTTCTTCTTCTTCATATCTTTATTTTTTTCACGCCCCTTTCATGACCAGACATTATAATATTAATTAGTAATTAATTTAACATTATAATAATAATTATAACCTAATTTATGAATAATATTTATTATATATATACTTTTCTAACTTTCCTTTCTTGCTCACCCAACAATGTCCCGTCAAAGGTCAGTTAACCATATACGGAGACATATACGTAGAAAAACATATAACCATCATCTTTTATGGATATTGTAAACTATATATAAAATATATAAATTTAATTATCTATATTATATGCTTCTAGAATTATTTATACTATTGTATCAATTACATTAAACAAAATAGGGAAATCAAGGGAAAATAGAAAAATATTTATGTAAAACATGATAACAAAATGACTACCCTATAACCAAGGAAATTATGAAATATAATTAAATGCCTATAATTTTTAAATAGTTATAAAATTTAAATAACTATCTTATGGATAAATGTTTTAATTAAACTAAATTTATTTTATTGAAAGTGTAAAAGTGAAAAAAAAAATGGGAATAAATGTTAGTGGATTCTCAAACCCAACACATTTTCTTTCAGTTATCCCAATTTCAAGACATATTTTATATGAATAATCCTCTATTTTTCCTTATATATCATTTAATTATTATTATTATTATTATTATTAGGTATATACATGTTTCATACTTTATTTTATGACAAATATATAGATTTTCTAAAAGAACTTGTCTTTCCAAAACACAACTATGACTCTTCTTCAGTTGTTTCTTATTTTCTCAATAATGGTGATTATTATACCTAATATATTTTTCCATTTTTCATTTGATAACCCAATTTTTATTCATTTAATCACAAATTATGATATCATTATGAAACCAATTCTTTTCCATGTGTTAATTCATGACTATGATTGTAATACATTCAATATGGAATGCATTGGTATGTAAATATTATGATGTGATGGGTGGTCCCTAAATTATATGCCCATCTAATTCATTGGGTAATGTGATGTATATCATAAAATAATGTTTAATATGATTCAAAATGATGCTATATTTTTTTACAATGATGATTTTATGATTATTAACATATTTTATGGGTTAACATGATGCTTGGTTTGTTCACAACTATGTGTGGTATTTGACTAATATTACATGATGATTCATTCTTATGAATTTCCAAATTTCATGAATTTATCAAAAATTTACATCATGATATTAATTATGTTCCTATAATTATGATATAATTATGATGATTATTCTCACTCATGTTATATTGCTTCTGGTCCATTATTCATCATCTTAATGTGATTTTACCTTGCCCATTTTTTATGTATATCCTTAAGTGATTACATGTACTAATGATAATGTGATATTTTAAAGATAAATATGATATATTTAAATGAAATTTAATGTTTTTTATGTATAACTTAGGTATGATCTTAATTTTCCCAACATACAAAACCTTTAATCCTTTATTTGTATCTCTATGAGTTGTTTATATTAAAAATTATGTAATAGTTATGTAATTAAATATAGTGTTGTGATAAGTGCAGTAAATATTCTTTGGTGTCCTCTTTATCTATTCTTTTTTCCCATTTAAAACAATTAAGGTGATACAAATAATCATATACTATATAATGACAATAATGAATAATAAATCTTGACTTCACTTGAAAATAATATTCAAAAAAATATCAACATTTTTATACATAATAAAACACAATAAACAATACTTAGAAGGATATTAATCTCATAAAATCATAATATAAATGTATAAATACTCCCATTATACCAAAAATATGGGAATATATTATGGGATAACGTCTATGGAAAGAAACTTTTGATTTATAAACACCAGTCCATAAGGCATCATTTAAGAATATAAGTGGTTCAGAACACCTTTAAAATCAAATTAGGTATCCATGACTAAATATCAACATTTATATATTTCTAAACACCATTTTATGAAAAAAAACAATAAAAATTTTGTAAAACATTATTAATATTTATTTAAAGACTAGAAAAATTATCCAAAATGAATGATTTCCCTTAGAGAATCCTAATAACAGTTAAGAAATCACATGATATACATGGGTCTTGAAAAATAGGTCCACACTCTAAATAAAGATTTTAAATAATTTTTTACATTATATAATTATGAATTGGAACTATTCCCTTTTTTCAAACATACTAAGTATTCTTGATAGCACATTTAAAAATTTTAAAACATTACATAAAAACCAACAGGCTTTCATGGTTCTAGTATTAATGGATAATTAATGGAGAAATCTATATCTAATTGTATCTTTTCTATAAAAAAAGATATAAATATACCATTTCATGACTAAAGAATCTATTATAATTCAATAGTATCCCCCGCAAACCATAATACTAATACGTCCCAACTTAAATTTGATTGAATTGGAACTCTATGTCACCAGAACACACTAATGAAAAAAAATAACACAAATGATGAAAAATTAGAGATAAAAAGTTATATAGATCTTACCCAGAACAAAAACCACTAATATATGAGGAGGAGTCTTGCAATAACCATGGATGGAATGGTTTTTGAAGTAGAGTATCAACTAAAAGTCTTGGGGTTCATATGGGGGGATGAGGTGTTAAAGTGGGGTTGGATAGTAATTCAAAAAATTTGATAACCTAGATAGACTCTATTGTTTAATAAACAATGAACTAACTATCATTAAATAACTAGATGGCTTTGTATATGTCATAGAATTTTGTATGTATGGTATACCAATCCAAGTTCTGATTGTGTGATAACTTTTACAATGTGTTATTATTTTTTAAGAGGTATGTCACATAATTAGTACAAATTATGAACTTTCACCCAGTAGTTTTCCACAAACATTGATGACATATTGATAATTCAACCTTGAACTCTTAGAAAAGAGTCAAAATAAATAAATAAATAATATAAGAATGAAATTAGTGGTCAATGTATGATAATATCCCTAATTTAGTTTATGATTTTCTCTTCTATTCTCACTGATCAATGTCAATTTTCTATTCCACACCATAAATTTATTTGAAATAGGTTATGGTACCTCATTATTTTAAATTATTTATCATTTTTTTAACAAAAGTAAAGTTTTTAGAGATTTATTTGTAATTCCTTATGTTCTATATTAATGGTATGGTGAAATAAAATATATCATGTGTATTTTCTGTGATTCTAAAGAATTAAAAATAATATTTGTTGGGAAAAGAATTATAAACCCCCAAGTTGATTATGTAATTATTAATATCTCTTTATTTCTCAATGAATTGACAATGTGAGGTAAGTATTCTGTATAGTGTCATTTATCGGACTTGTTCGGTAATCCCTGTCTATCATGTTATGAATGTGGCATGTTTAGTTTTCCATGTCCTATTTATCTAACATTGTGGATGATAATAATTTCCTTTGTCCAAAACATAACATTATAGAATAGGATAAACATTCATACCCTATGTATAGCATTATTGTTGAGGAAAATTAGACCTATACAATGTAAAATATTATGGATAATTTTAACATAACATCACACATGCATAGTGATCTCATGAGATATTAAAAACTAACAAATTCATTGGAGGGTTATATCAGACTCTTCCATCACATAACAATAAACCATATATATATATCTTCCAAATTAAATCAATCATATATCATATCTTGACAAAAAACAATAAAATTTACATTAAATTCATAAGAACAAGCTATTGTGATAACCTATAAAAATAAAATAAATTTTATTAAATATCTAGACAATTTCATATTGAAAGGAAAATAAAATTCTAGACCTAAATATTTATATATATATATATATAATAAATTTTAATTAAAATTCTTTGAAATAATTTGGAAAAGATTTATTAGAAATACTACAATACATAAAAAAGAAAACATTTAAGAAAACACATTACCTAATATCCCAATATAACTCACATCTTCACCAATTCCTAAATAATAAATTTTATTAATTATTTACTATCTTTAAAACCTTTTAAAATCTTATTCTTTAATTTTACTCATTTTATATTATTATATATTATTTATTTATTGGTTAAATTTTTCTTTTTATAGTTGTTTCAATTTTTTATGTTCCATGGCTCCAAAACATCATTGTTATAACTATAATGATAAATGGACATTATTTAGTGGTTCCATAATTTGTATCAGCAATGATATCCACTATTTTATTATATAGTGTAAATGTTAAATGTATTTGATAGGGTGATATAAACACAAAGATTATTGATTACATAAATAATAAGAAGAAAGTGAAGAAAGGGATATCTAATGTCTAGATCTTTTATTAAACTTTAAGTAAATTAAATTTCATTTATGAAAATGGAATATTAAATAATAAGGTTATATATATTAAAAGGATGTAAAATAATATGGTAACACTAATGACAAAAAATTTATTGATTCCACTCATTATATAATTAGGGAACGCCATAGTTGACTTATAATTGATTATACCTCAGATGAAGAAATCAATGTAACATTATTATCCCAAAGAATATATTTTACCTCAAGTAATGATGGGGTTGAAAATGAGTTTTTCTTATTCTAAATGGATATAATTATTTCTCAAAAAATATTTTTGTCAAAAAAAATTTCTTCTCTTCTTTATTACCTCATAGGATAAATTTTCATTTTATTTCCTTACTACCCAAAAATAAGGATTTATATAAAGGACTTTAGGCATCTTGTTATTATAAAAACTATCCAAAAAAATCATATTAAATATTATATCCATGAGTATTTTAAAAAATATTAGTGAAATAATCACTCAAAATAAATTTTGATTTGTACTATAAGGATCCTTAAAACCATCATTTACATTTCCTAGAAGTGCTTCAATATTTTCAAAAAAAATCATGTGATGGAAAAAATTTCATAAATGTTTATATCCCTAAGACCTTTTATATGGTAAAATTCATCTATATTTTTTTATTTATTAAGAATTATGTAATCTCCATTGATTTTCTGTAATTATTAATTATCATATTTAAGATTGTAGGCTATTGTTGCTTAATAATGGACCCTTTAAAGGCTTTATTATATTCTCCATATGTGTCAGTGAAAGAAACCCTCTATCAAGTCTCTTATTTTTTGTTTTTATAGATTATATGAGTGTGTTTATTGTGTTTCTCACACACACTACATGATATAGGAAAGTGAAGTCTGAGAGGAATCTTATCACTCTATCACATCTTCTTTTTGTACATAAAAATGTTTTATTTGAGGAGGCTTATATAGATATATATAAATTCATAAAATAAATATTTAAAGACTAATATAATATTAAAGTTCATTCAATGAGATGGAATAAATACTTTATTCTTTTTGGTAGTAAAGCGTCGACCCACAAGGATATTAAAATATCCAAAAAATATTGAAGTCACATTAGTTTTAATTCCATTTATTAATTTTGATGTCCCTATATTTTGGGGGGAGGTTATGATCTCATATTTATAATACATTCCATCATTTATCACAGCATAAATAGACAATTTTATTTGTATGAGTATTTTTCGAGAGGGGAGGATTTTCCACGGCAACTCCATAATTGTATCAATGCTTGTTTATGCCTTCTCTATAACTAAATGTCCATGTGTTATTATTAAAAATCTCACTAATATTATCTAGAGAATTGTGTGTAATACAAGTTCCCATACAATAATTTTATTCTCATTTTCATGGAATGAATTAACTAAACCCACTAATATGGGAAACCATTCATTAAATATCTTATGAAATTTAATGATACATTGATTACTCAAATTATATGAAATATGATTATGGATAATAATGAGGATATTAAATTCCTCAGAAGAATATTTGTGTCGAAATTAAAAAACAGATATCCCTTTTATCTTACATTATCTGATTGGATTGGACAAAGGCACTCATATCATTAATTAACCTCTTACTGAAAATGAGATGTGTGTACGAAATTATTTCTAAATTTTTTAAACACTATATGGATGGGAATACCTATTAATGATCTTATGGTGGTTCTAAAAGAAAAGAAATATATTATTATTACTGATATGAAACAAATTATATATTGCACATTATGTTAGATACTATATGATATATCCATGAGAATATAGATATATTCTTATTTGGATTGGCATATAGTGATATGGACTCCGTGCATTAATTAATCTTTCAATAAAAAGGCATACTGAAGACAAAAATGTGAGCATACTATAAATGTACACATATTGGTTACTAAAAAATAAATCATTTATTTCTTTGTCCAAGATCTAAATGCTATGTAAGTGTTGGTTCAAGAGGCTATCTAATGATTATAAAATTCAAAGTGCTATAATATAGCTTGTATATTTCTATCTTCTCTACTTGAATGAATATAAAATGATACAATACCATTTTAGTGGTCAGGTAGCAGTGAATCTATGGAATTACACATGTAACATATTTGATATAAAGATATGTGTGAGTAATGATGTCGTAGATCTCATGATATCCATCACTAACATGAAAGTTAACAAGTTTTAAACAAACATTTTATTGGATTATATAATGATAATTTTCAAATATATTTGGGAATTAAGGAATGTGATTTTATTTATCAATAAACCAAACCTTGTGAATACTTATATCATTACAGTCCATCTAGAAATTCATAAAATATAAAAATAAATACATGAGTGTTGGAAAATGATGTTTCTCATCAAATTAATCAGTGCATTATTAGTGTAGCTGGTAAATTAAATAAGACACATTTAATTAGGTCCAATAGTTGGATTATAATAATCACATTTTCGATCAAGGTTAATATTTATAGTGATGAATCTTGTGTACCGAGTCCTGCATGAAATTAGGAAGCTTTTTATACATATATATTCTTTTTCAAGGAGTTATTTTATCACTATATTCAAAATTATATTTTTTATAAAGTGAATATTTTTTAAATGATTCATGAAATCATGCATGTGGTATGTTTTAATGGAAATATATCTATGTACAATCATATTCCTCTCATGATGTGGTTATATATATAGATAGGTCAAAGAGAGTCCCTTGGAAGCTTCACCTACTCTAGATTCATGAAATCATGCATTTGGTATGTTTTTAATGGAAATATATCTTTGTATAATCATATTCCTCTAATTATGTGGTTATATTGAGAGATAGGTCAAGGAGAGTCCCTTGGAAGCTTCATCTATTCTAGTTATAATTCCTCTAAACTACTGATGAGATGCACTTTTATGTGACACATGTATATAGTGAAGCTAATCATGTTGAGGATGAATTTTCAAATAAGGATAGTGTAGAGTATACTTCTATATGGTCATTTAAGGATGCTTCATATCGGTCACCATTACTAGACTCAGATGATGGGGGGAAACCCATACATTACTTTTTAAATCCTCTTGTATTGAGTTTCCTTTACCATTTTTAATAAATTTATTGGACCATGATTTATTTATAGTTAAGATAATTTGATATACATCAATTATCACATCAAAAATAACATTTAATAAAAAAATTAATTTCTTGTTAAAAAGTTATAGTTTTGAAAACCATAATCTATAAGATCATTTAAAATGAATAAAAATAACATTGAATTTATTCATAATATATCATATTAAAATTATTATAGAATAAATTTTAAATATTTAGGATTCTGTAATCATGAATAATTTTTTTAAGAAAATTTAGTATCATCATTCAAGTAGGTTGTTAAATCAATATAAATATAAATGTACTATAGGGAATGATTAATATAGAACCATATACATTTAAGAAGTATATTTCTCATGAACCAAACCTGATACCACGGTATCCTGATAAATGATTTAGTCCTGACATATCCCAATGGGTGTTCCCAACCCCCATTATTTGGAGACAATCATATGGAACAAAAAAATATGAAAGTGGGGATGAATTTTCCACAAAAATAATGAAATCAAGAGATATAACTCATTATTCCCAAAATAAGACTCCACATGGAGAAATCTTACATATGTCAAATAAGTAAAAAAATGAAAAGTACAAGCACAAATTACTAGAAGATGAAAGAAATCAATCCAAGTCCAATGGATATAACTCACAAAGCCCAAGTATCAATAATATGAACCCCTTTAAATTTCACTTTACACATGATCAAACCAAGAATAAGATAATCTATAAACTCTTGAAGGAACATATAGGGTGTGATATAAAATATCATTAGGTTCTCACTAAGGATTCTATTATAAAATTCTAAAATAATTAACCAAACAAATCATTCAATTTCAGATAAATATGCATGAAATTACCAAATCATATTTAAAACAAATCAGGAATTACATTTTGAATGAAAGAATAATTTCTAAAAAATTCCTAAATAAAATTTTTATATAAAATAGTTTATATAAATTCTTAAGGAATGTGTCGAATAGTTTACATGAAATTGAATACATATAAAATCATTAAAAATGAGAAACTCTATCATCTACCAAGAGTAATAATAGTTCCATGTTATGGGATCCTCACATACATATATAATTATAATGGAAATTTCCACATGAATATCTCTAACACTGTCTAAAAAAGACTATCCAACATACCACTAGAGATGAGATCTTCTGAAAAGTTTTGTTAGGGTTGTAAAGTGTCAATCTGTTTCTATGGAATTCTCATCCTAGCATTTTTATCATTAATAAATCACTAAATACCTAGGATTTTATATTCTCAAACAACAATAAATAATGAGAAATTTATTTCAACACTATTCAAAATAAAATCAACCAATATTTTTCCCTTTCAATATGCCAATTTCCATTTAAAACCAAACAAGTTTTTAATTAATTCATGCCTTTTCACAAGATAAAATGAATGGGTTCTTATTAAAACAATTTAATCCATCATTCTCAAATAAAAATTTGATATCAATTCAACAAATCAATTTCAAAATTTAAATTCCATAATTTTCCATGAAATATAAATCACATCCATATTCACAGGAATTGGGATATTTTTACCAAATTTCATGCCAAATCAAATCCAAAACCATAATTTATTAGAATTGTGTTTTTCATAGTCCAGTTGAAATCATTATAATTTAAATCAACAAATTTAGGTTAAATTAAATTTCCAATCACAAATGGAATCACCTGCCTCATGATCAGGGTATAACGAAACACAACACCTGCAACACAAAACTCCAATAAAGAACTTTGATAAAGTTGATTTTTGTAGCAAACCTATATTGAATATCTAAAACAATGTTATAACGTCCTAAAACATAAAAATAAATTAAATAATTGGTATTAGAGAATAAGAGACTGGGAGACAAGGAATGATGATTGAAGACTTACCGAGAAAGGATCGAACGATGATTGACACACATTGATTCTCATTGATATTTGTTTGGTGGGGCCAAAATGGCCACTTGAGAGCTTTAAAGATCTTGGGTGATGTATAATACCATTTTAGAGTAAATTAGGGGTCTAAATAAGGTTATGTTTATTTTTTGATGAATTCTTTGATGAATTTTTTGGATTAGTTAAAATTATCAGACTTGGTTTCCTTTGTAGGGTTACACTATTTTTCAAACCGTGAACCCTGGTCATGCACTCCTAAAGGTAGGGTTGCATGGTTTCTCTTTTTTTGGTGCATAGTTTTTCAAACAATGAGTCGATGGTGAAAACCTCATTACCTAGGTTTTCACAGTTTTCACTATCAACGCACATGGTTTTGGAAAACCCTGAACCAACTGTACACAACCCAAGAGCACATAAAAATTTTCCAAAAATTTTCCCAATGAACCCCTCCATGATACCCAACCAAAACATGATCAAAAGAGGGGTTGAGGAGTATCTAAAAATAGTAATAGGATGTTAAAACCATCCCACCATAGAAACATTCTATCACTAAAAATCTTATTAAGAATGTTCCATGTCAAAAATGAGGAGGACAATATTCTCTCATCAATTCCACCTTTTGCCCATATCATGAGTATCAGAATAATTTCTCCATATCACTCAAACCAAAGGTATCATCCTCTCATGAAGTACCTAGCTTTCAGAATCAACTATTCTAACTAGATACTCTTTCATGAAAAAATCATATTCAATATAAAGGTCACTCTAACTCAGAACATGAGATGAATTATATAGATAAATTTGAAATTTTGATACATGAAACATGTTTTGTATCAACATAAACTATGAAATACATTCTAAATGGTAACTAGATTTTACCACGTAAACAAAAACTACAAAAATTCCCACAAAATGAGGATAATGTTTCTATTTCCTTCTAAGATTTTGTTGACCCAGATGAGGTCAAAATTTTAAGAACACATGATAACCAACTTAAGATTAAAATGGTCTGTGGAAACAATCATCATAAGACTTATACAAGATCTTTGAGGTCAAAATTATTTGATGAATCAACTAAATCTTTGTTTTTTCTCTTGAACTAAGATCGATCCATCTAACGAACTTTCACAAATCTACACCCAACACAATAGATATTTACAAGGATAGCTATAAAAGGTCTAAAAATGATCCATTGTGATCATAGACTAGTAATGTTTGTTGTAATAAAACTTAACCAAGCCCAAATAGTCATACCAAACTCCAACAAAGTCATGGACATTGACACAAATAGTATCCTCAAGAATTTTTATAGCTCTTTTTGTCTAGACATCCAACTGCAGATAGTATACCATACTCTAATGAACCTAAGATCCCAGTGCCTCCTAAAGGCCACTCTAAAATTGAGAAGTAATCCAAGGATATATATCAAACACTATAGAAGATGGGACTCCATGAAAATGGACAATCTCTTTCACATAGATATTTCCCAAATTCGGAATTTTGGTTTCATAAAAAATGGATATAAATTGATCTAAATTAGTAAGTGTAAAAATCAAAAACCATATCACATTATTCATTTTCTAGATATGCAGATACCCAACCACAAATTCCAGAGAGATCTCATATCACTTTCATATTGTAACTAAATGTGGAAAAAGAAAACTCAAAGATTTATGGTTCTCATCCTTGACCTTTTGGTAACTATTACAACAAGAGACAGCATCAGTAGTGCTCCATATCATACATGGACACTAGAATCTATGTCTCATGTAATAGAATATTATTTTGGTTCCTGGGTTTACTTCCTAATGGGAATTACAGAAATCCCCCATAAAAACCTTTCTAACTGATAAAGGTACAAAAAAGTGATTCTAATAACATAGAATACCTCCATTGAGAATGACCCCTCATCAATGGTCTACACACCATAAAGACAGTCTCTAATAATAGGGAACTCATTATCAAGATATTGTTCTTGAAGAATTATCTCAAAAAGATAATAGGTCAACTAAACACTATCCAAAACGACATCGGACCCTGATTCCCAAAATTAAACTGGAAAGTGTGAAAAATACCATCAACTTCTACTTATCCAATGATTCTTTCAAAACCTAGGTCAGTATTTTTCTACTCAGATCATCTGTGACAACATTCCATTTTCCTAGGGTATAGGATATGTCGAAATCAAATTATTATAGGTCTTCCAACCAACTCCTCTAGTGGATATTAAATTTTCTTTCATGATTATATAACTCAAGATATTTTGGTTGAAATATATGGAAAACCACTCCCCAAGAAGGTACTGTAGTCAAATATTATGAGAATTCATCAAAGCTACAAGTTTGAGGTCATGGGTTAGATTGTTCTTCATATTTTTCATATATTTTATACAATTATAGGTAGTTACATGATCTCCTTACAAAAGGACACATGCCAAACCTAAACTTGATGCATCACAGAAGACCACAAAGCCCTACCTAGCCTATGGAAGTGTCAACACTAGAATATTAGTCAAAATACATTTCATCTCAACAAAAAATTATGAAATTTCTCATCCCAATCAAACCTTACTCACTTTTGAGATACAATATCAATTGGAGAATCCAACTTTGAGATGTCCCTTACAAACCAGAAATAATATCTAGCTAAACCCAAGAAGCTATGAATTTCAAAAACATTTCATGGTTTCTCCCATATCATAATAAAAATCTAATTATTATCATCAACTAAGATACCATTTTCTTGAACCACATTCCCTAATAACTATACTTCTTAAATCCATAAATCATATTTTAAAATTCTTGCATAAAGTATGTGATTTACCAATAATTCTTAGAATACTATTAGATTACACACATGGTCTTCCTCAAAAATATAGTAAACAAGGAGTTTATAAAAAAATACTAACATGACGGTATCAATATAATCATGCCAAATTCTATTCATAAAATCCATAAATACGACCTGAGAATTTGTTAGACCAAATTACATTACAAAGTACTCATAATGTTCATACCTTCTTTTAATGGCAGTTTTATAAATTTTATATTCATTAATTCTCAACTGATAGAAACTAGACTGAATATAAATCTTTAAGAACTACTTCATCCCATTCAATTGGTCAAATAGGTCATTAATCAATAAAAGTGTATATTTTTTCTTTACCATACATCAATACAGTTTTTGGTAATCCATATAAAGGTGAAGTAACCCATCATCATTCCTAGAAAATAGAATCAGTGCTACCCAATTAGACAGAATCAAGCATATAAATCCTTTATCTAGAATATAATCCAAATGGTTCTTCAAACCTTCATTTTAGATGAATCTGTGCTATAATAAGAAATAGATACTAGTTGAGTACTATGTACAAAATCGATATAAAACTCTACCTCCCATAATAGTGGAAACCGGATATGTCAAAAGAGAAAAATTTGGGAAACTTGGTGAAAAGTAGAGGAAGATCATTTATCAGGGACTCTTGTTTCAAGTAAAAAGTGATAAATGATATCACATTTCATCACTCTAGATAATATGGTTTATCTCTACTCAGCCTTAGGTCCTATTCTCTTTGAAACATATGACACACCACATCGGGTGAAGTAAAGGAGCCTCGTAGAAGATAACAATCAATCTAGGTATTTTTGGAAAATATATAATCCATCTTGAATATGGAATGATGAGGTTTCATGTAGAGTAATAGAAAATCTGAAACAAGCTTGATATCTAATAATGAGAATACATAAGCAGGAATATGAAAACCCTACTCTCTCTTCATTTTGAGGGGTGTGGTAATTTCCATCACGAAAGATAAAATCTCCATAGGAAGATTAATAAGACTAAAAATATGGGTTTAAATAAAAAAATGAGATTCCATGGTATCAAATAATGTAGTCACTAATGATGATTCAATAGTTATGGTACTTATAACCATTACTAGACTCGTATCTTCATCATCCGGAGACCCTTACACTACGTGAATAAGATTTATTCCAGATGCTTGTGGATAGAATCCCTTTTCTCATGAAGCATTTGACTGCACCATAGTTTTAGTAGGTGATTATGATCATGTTCCACTATGGGAAACAGAATAGACATAGGAAAATATTTTTAAGTTACCTGAGCATCCATAAGAACCACATATCTTAGGTTCCTCAGGGAAAAAATGATTCAAGTTCTTAGTTTTTCTACACTGGTATAAAATCAATGGGATTCTTCTATGAACTGCAGAAGGTCTAGAATAACCTTATAGTTGAGAACCACCATGAGATTATTCATGATTCCTCATTCCCTTAAAAGAAATTATAATACCACTAAGAGATAAAAGAACTCCCATCAACCCTCACTTGCCTACCAGGTCCATTTTAATCGTCAACATAAGAAGGAATCTTCAGGAAGAACCCCTGAGAATGAATGTCATACAAAAGTCCCATATCAAACCATCAAGTCTTCATCTTATCATTAGATACAATATCATATGAAATATTTATAATCATAGAAAATGGTTTTCTTATTCTTTCATGGTAATGTCATCCTGCTCGAGTTTGAAAATTTCTAAATCCTTTTCCAGCACCATCAAATTTGGATATAATTATTCGGTGAAAATAACTATAAATTATTTATACTTTAATCCCTAGTGTTTCTTCTTTATCACCGTTATGTCCCACCATATATGGCGTGGTCCCTATAAATTGAAGGTGGCACATTTCACCTTTATTTCATATGGAATTTATGATAACTCAAACATAAGATCAATATCCTTCATCCAATCCTAAGCCAATAGAGGATCATTAGAGCCTTGGAACACTGGTGGATTTTAGAGAAGGAACTATAGATAATGAATCATTAATTAACACCTAGAGGGTTCCATGGATGGAGCCTAAATAGAATGGGTGTAGGTGCCAATCTCATAGCCTGGATATAATACAAAATAACTTTAACTAGATTCTAGATCATAGAAGGATTTTTTTGTTGTGGTTCATCAGTATATTTATCCTGGATCTAATTCACACATCTTATTATAGGCATGATGCTACACAAAACTAGCAAACAATATTAAGGACATCATATTAACAGTCAAATAGAGAAGAAAGGGAAATTATTCTCATCAAATAGATAAACAAGATTTGGATTTCAATATAACCAAATCAAAATGAGGTAAAATACTAGAACTAATCCTTAATAAATATTTCCCAAACCACCCCTAGTGACTTAAGTCTCATTGAGATAAGATCATGAGATGAACTCAATTGAAATTACCTACTAAATCCAAACAATAATACTCATATGCATACAGACATCAAGATAAGATGCTTAACTAGCTTCTTTGATGCCACTTTTTCATGAACCATCCTAGATACCCTGGTACCCTGCTAACCAAGCTAGTCTTGACATAATCAGAAGGGCATTACCGATCCCCATGGGTTGGAAACAAGCACCTAGCATCAAACATTGTGAATTTGGGAATGAATTTTCCACAAACACAATAGATGTAATATATATAAGTTAGTATGTACAAAAGAAGAATCGACATGGAGAACTATACCAATTTTCAAATAAGTAAACAAATTCAAGTTATGACCCCAAAGTACTATAATCTGAAAGATAAAAACTCAAGTCCCAACAGACACAACTCTCCAAGCCTAATGATCAGTAATAAGAACCACCTACAGGTGACATTTTAACTACTCTCAAACCTGGAATAAGATAATCCACAAACACACTAATTCATAGGTAGGATGTGATCTCAAATAAAATTAGGGTATCTCTAAGGATTAGAAAATAAAATTCTAAAATAATTAACCAAATAATTATTTCAATTTAAAATAAATTGGCACCACATTAAAAAATTAATATTTAAAATAAATCAATATTTATATTTAAAATGATGAAAACATTTCTAAACAATTGATAATTAAATATTTTATATAAAAAAGTTTATATAAATTCACAAGGAACATATAAAATAGTTTATAAGAAATTAAATATATACCAAATCATTAACAATTAGAAACATGGTCATATTCTAAGGGGTATTATAGTTTCAAGTTATGGGATCCACACACACCTATAAAATGATAACGACAATGTGCACACATGTCTCTCTAACATTGGACAAAGTAGTATAGCCAACATCCCATTGGGATGAGATATACCAACATTTTTATCTTATAGTTTTAAATAATCAATCAATTTCTAGGGAATTAACAACATGGCATGTCTTTATCTAATAACTCACTAACATTCTAGGCTTCCAGGTGCTCAGACAACAATAAATAATAGGAAATGTTTTTCAAAACTATTCAAAAAAAATCAACCAATTTTTTCCATTTAAATATGCCAATTTCAATTTAAAATCCAAAATGGTATTTTAATTCATTCACACTTTTTATAGGATAAAGACAATGGGTTATTATCAAAATTATTTATGTTATATTTCTCACATAAAAATTTTAAATCAATTTCACAACTCAATTTGACAATTTAAATTCCACAATTTTACGTCAAATATAAATCACACCCCAATTCATTGGAATTGGGGCGATTTTTTCCAATTATAATTACAAATAAAATCCAAATCCCCAATTCATGGAAATTTTGTTTTTCATAATCCAATTGAAATAAAACTAATTTAAATCAAGCAGTTTAGGTTAAGTCAATTGTCCTATCAAAAACGAAACCACCTACGTCGGGATTATGTGATCACGAAAGACAACACCTGTAACTAGAAACTCCAATGAAGAATTATGGAAAAGGAGATTTAATAATAAACCCTATATTAAAGATCTAAAACAATAAGAATTAGATCCACCAACAATTCATATTTTTAATAAAATCTATGGAGGAGAGAATAAGAGGGTGGGAGAGAAGGAACAATGATAGAAAACATGACAGGAAAGGATTGAAAGATGATCACCATGATTTTATTCCATTAGTAAGGGATTTGGAGGATCCAAAATGTGTCCTTGAGATATTTAAAGACCTACGAGGATGTCTAATCCCATGGTATGGTCTAGTGATGGTTCAAATAGTGTCCTGGGAATTTTTGAATGATTTTTGGAATTAATTAAGATCCATGTACATAGTTTCCTAGGAAGGCCCATGTGGTTTTTAAAACCATGAACCATTTTAATGTGTCCCTAGTGGTGGGGTTTCATGGTTTCTCCTTGGAGGGTGCACAATTTTTCAAACCATGCACTAAATATGTAAACCCTCACTACCTTGGTTAGCATGGTTTGCATAAGCAGGGCGTAGGGTTAGGGAAAACAGTGTGCAAACTATGCATAGCCCAAGAGCCCAAAAAAATTTCCAAAATTTTACCCAAATCACTACTCAAGGATACCAACACAAACAAAATCAAAATATGGGTTGAAGAGTACCTAAAAAGAGTAACAAGAGGTTTAATTATTTTAATTACTGAATTATATAGACCTTATTCTCATGTTATCATGATTCTAAGAGAATTTCATGAAATGTTATAGGAAGAATATTAATAAAAAAATTAATTAAAATATGGTTCCTACATTATATATTTGAAAATCACTTAAATGATAACCTTTGTAAAAAACCTTAAAAAATCATTTTTGTGATCGAAGGAAAAATGATATGTATAGTATTTGAGGATAAAAATAAGTGAAAATTATATTTTGAAAATAAACTATATATGTTTAAAAAATGGGTAGATTAAGTGATATTTTATATAAAAAACATAATTTAATTTCTTCAAATATATGATCAATGTGAGAAATTTAAATATCATGTTGAAAGTATGTATAGATAGACTTCACCATCCCTTATCTTCTTATTTCATGAGTTTTAATTTTTTTTATTGAATGTATAATCTCATTTGAATTTAGTCATAAAATATTTATATTAAATATTATTTAATACCATTTATTCATTATTTCCTATAAAATTTTTAAATTCACTTTATCTTATCAACTTTATAAATATTTTAAAAAAAACATTTTATCTATGAAAAATATATTCATTGGTTCAATTTTTTAACCTATCCATATAGATATTTATTACATTTTTTAGGATTATATCATAAAATATTGTTATATATTTCCATATATATCATAATAATTATTTTACATTTATTGAATAATTTAAAAAAATTGGCTTAACTGAAATATTTAAATGATACACCTTCATCATTTCATACTAAATACATAAAGTTATAAATTTCATTTCATAATCATTCCTCTTTTTTTAAAGGTCATTAAAAATAATTTTCAAAAGTTGGATAAACATAAAAATCTCAAAAAGGAGTATAAAGAGAGATAAAGTATGTCAGGACATTGAAATATGTGGAAAAATGAAAAAAATTTCCATTCAAAAACTATAAATTTATTCTTTTTTAAGAAGATAAAAAATCATCAGATAAAAACTATGAAAAAAATAAAACAATGTAAGATTATGATAAATGTGGTATAATATATAAAGTCGTGTACAAATAAAGCATGTAATCTGAAAAATCATAGAATTTTTGAAGAGGATCACTGCACCTAGCCCACACATAACATTAGGGATACGAGTTACTATACATGGTCCATGAATAACATTTTAGATGATTCATACCATACCAAACCCACTCATAACATTATGGATGAGGATTACCTCACCTGGTCCACACATAGTAACCGCCTAAGATATTAAACATTACCCAATCAATTGGAGGGATATATAGGACCCACCCATCACATAATGATAGAACATACATATGTGTTACAAACAAAATCATTCAGACACATAATCATGAAAACCCCATAAATGCATACTTTATAATCCCTAAGTACAAGAATTCAAGTTACCAAATAAGAAGAAAATTAATATCAAAGTAATGGTTTCAATAATTACCAGTTCAAGGGTAACGTTAAAAGTTCATTATTCAATGGTTCAATGAGTTCATAAAGGAATGGTATTCATTAGATTGGTATATAGTTGTACATATCTTATGATGTGTCTTTTATAATATTCAAAGGATATATTAAATAAATCTGAAACCTCATAAACATTAAATATTCATGACTTTTTATTCTTCAATAAAAAATTATTATGAAAAATAATGTTACATAATTGATATAGGTGGTTGAACTGAAGAAAACAAAGATGTACTACAAAAAAGTTTTGATTATACAATCATTTATATTTAATCATTATATTAATATTACATAATCATAAAAAACATAATTTAGTGTTATTAAGGTTACAAATCAGTTTCAAGAAGAGATAGATGTGAAATAGTAATATAATAAATTAAGGAAGAGATGATACTTATAGTATAAAGTAAAATCCTTCCATAAGGATCTCTATTTTATTGTAGCCTTGATGTAATAGCCCGAGACTTTAAGATATGACTTCTTTTAAATTAGCCAAATGTGTTCAGTAGTTTCCTCTACATGCAACACAAAACAAAATTAAAACCATGATATATTTATATTATATAATAAATATTATTTACAACCATTAAAATGTAACCATATAATTATCCTAAATAAATAGGAACAAACTTTTGATGAAATATTTATAGAATGTAAATAAATTATGATTTTAATTTGAATAAAATCTTGTCAGTTCTGCAAAAAAACTAATACAATTATTTTCAAATTGGAAAATTTATTATTATTAATATTTCATTTCTATGGGATATGCATTTCCATTTCAAGAAACAATTTATTCAATATGATAGTATGTATTTGATATGGATAATGGGATAATAAAAATTTAATTATTAAATGATAGGAAATATGACAGACAATGGTCAATATTCTTACAATGAAATTTTCTAGAAAAACAATTCTTCATTATATATCACAATTTTTTAAATGTTAAATTGAAGAAATTGAAAATTTTAACTTGAAAAAAAATTTATTTTTGAATTCATAATAGTAATATTTTTTATATTAGTTTTTTTATTTTTATAAAAAAAATAATTTTTACAGGAGAATGTTGTTTTTACAAATTATATAACATTTATGAAATTATTATTATATATGTATTAATTATAAATTAATGAAAAAAAATTATACCAACTATGAATTTTATATGTGACTTCATAGTTTAAAAAATATTGGTTTTAATTTTCAATAACATAATGGATATTTTATATAACAAGTGATATTTTCAAAAAAAAAATAGTAGATTAAACATAATTATTTTAAAATTAATATTTTATGAATTATATAATTAAATAATTTTGTATGGAATTAAAATTTTGAATTAGTGGGTCAAAATTATTTAATATGGACCAGTTTATTTATTTCCTTAAATCATAACTTGTATTATGTAAAAAATAATTTCTATGATTTAAGCTAAAATAGTTAAAGTAATGAATCTATGGGTAAATGGAATCAAAAACATCTAAAACATGTTTTTGAATTGGGACTTGTGGACTTGATCAACCTTATCCCTAACCATTTTCATTATTTCTAAATTTTGGATTCACTTTCCTTGAGATTTAATTCCCATTATTTAAATTTGTTGGCTATTTAAAAAAATTAATCCCATTTTATTTATAAAAGTTGAACTCCTCTCCCCACTTCCCATCACTCAACTACCCCATTATTTTGGACCAAATGCTTCCCAATATTCTACAAAACACTCTTATATACCTTAATGTGGTTCTATTCTTCTAGAGTGACTATATATCACAAGTGTAATCCCTTTTTCTATGGATATAATCTTAGAAGTAATGTATAAATTTCTAACATATCCTTTATTTTTATATTAATTTATGTGTATTTATTCATTAAAATGATTAATTTATACATATTAAAATGATAAAATTAGTAAAATTATTATAATTTTATGTCATTATTTTAATTTTATGAGAATTAAACTTCCTCGCCTTTTCCATTGTGAAAAAAGAATACATAAACCGTGTGTTTCACAGTGTACTACTTTGAAGACACATCATGTTTATGTTAACTTAAATAACATACACAAATAGTACTAATATTGAATTAAATAAATATTTATCATACCTATAATATTTTTTAGATTCATAAATGATAAAATGTATTATACATTTCTCATATTCTATGTAAAATTAAACCATCATTCATGTGTATGTGTGGACTATCGTCTCCATGGAAATATTGATTTTCATTTTTATTTTCGTCACCACCCAACATGGATTTTCATGAGGATGATATTATTGATAATTATTATTTTTGTGTTATCATTATGTCAATAGTATGAAAATTAGAGAATCTATTAATGATATGATCAATAAATGATTATTGTTAATTCAATCATTTAAAACAACCATGTAACGGGTAAAATGATCACATGTTTATATTAAATAAGTTTATATAAATTATATCCCCATATAATTATTTAAAATTATGATATATCACACTAATAATCACAAAATAAGATCATTATGCATCTTTTTATAATGATAATACAAATAACCCACATCATAATCACCCATTAGTCATGGTAGGTTCACATTTCAATCCTTTTAACAACCTACATGAACAATACTATGTATTTATATCAGGGATGACTATGAGAATCTATTTACTAGTATAATATGTTAAAAATATGTAAATAATTTTTTTAAGGTTATTTTAAAATTTAAAACATTAATTAAGAAAACAGCTTTTGTTTATTATGAATTATTATAATAAGATCATCATTGATTTCATATTGATGTTTTGTAGGAAAAAATAAAATGAAATGAAATTATAGCTTTATAAAATATCTTGGAATTTTTATTATAGTATATTATATAGTCTAATACTGATGGAATTTTTAAAACTAATAGATACTAACAACTCTTTTACAAAACCTATTCAAAGTGATAAACATTACTTACAACTAGTATTAAAAACAAGTAATATATATATATATATATATGTAGAAAATGATTATAAATGAAGAGTATTAATGGTTATAGTTATGATTAATGTTCTTTTTATGTATTTAATAAAAAATATTTAATTATTCAGAAGATTTGGTATTAGTTCATAATGAATCAGGACTAAAATATGGGTTTTATTAAAAATTCTTCTCTTTGAGACATTTTTATTATTAAGCACCAAATTTCATTTATGTAATTTATATATTTAATATTTTGGATATCATATAATGAATTATATTTTAGTCATGTTATTTTATGTTAAATTACAAGACCACTCTTTCAAGTGGTTCTTAATGAAATTTTATTGAAGTTTATAGGGTTTATTATCTCAAACTCTAATTCCTTAAGACATGTTACATGTCATACATCAGGTTTCTTTGTATGGTTTTATAATAATTTAATATTCCATGAATATACTGTACATTATTTTCTTGTAATTAGTGGGATAAACTAAGCCCATTCATGTTCCTTTCATCAAATTTACTTGGACTCAATTGTTACCCCAATCATAAGTGTTTTTGGTAAGTCAATTTTCATTCATTCAGATATGATATTACATGTGAACATATTTCATATAAGTTGGAAAAATTCTATCCTTTTATTTTTTTTATTCTCTCATTTTTTACATTTTTACAACATAAACAGCATTTCAATTGTATCATTCTTCATAGAGTATGTTACCCATAAGTGATATTTATAACTCAAATATCTTTTCATTAACTTGTAATTTTTCCTCTTGAACATTAATTTTCCATTATTTTATTCTCCCAAAATAATATTATATCATATGGTATTTTATAATCCTATATGAGAAAATTAATTTCTAATAAAAATGAATTTTTTAAATCTTCTTATAATATTATTTTTAAACAAAGGAATTTCTAAAATAATAAAAAGGGATTTTCCCTTTAAATTTCATATGTTTTTTCTTCCTCTTCATATTATTCCAAAATCATACTTATGGATTTTAAACAACATAATATTTAATATTACATCAAAAAAATTATATTTTTCAAATATTTTTCACTTAAACATTTGAAAAAAATTCTTTCAAAAGATATCTGTAACATCAACATTTACATTGATGTTAAAATGTTTTCTGAATCCTCTTTTATGTTTTCACATCCATTTCCCTTTTCATTTTCACAATATTTAACTTAATAGGGTTTATGTTTATATATTTTCAGTATAATATATATCCATTATTTTTGGGAATGAATTCATAGAATCAAATAATCCAATCTATAATCCCTTCTTGGGTGGTATCTTTGAAGATTTATTTTCCAATGATGTTTTTCATCTATATCCACACCTCTCTAGGTTTCCTTCATTAAACTAGAGATATGTTATTTTAAACCCACATAGATTAATTATCTATAAGTATTATGATCCCATTATTCTAGTATTTAATTAGTTTTATACTCATTTTCTTATACCATGTGAACATCATGTTTTATATAACTCAAATTAGATTATGTTTAGCTAGAAAGTTCGGTATTATATTAACGTGTGTAAAATTATTTTGGTTTTGTATGATGTTATTCCAATATAGATGATTATTTTCAAGTTTAATATGTATTTTTTTACCATGAACATTATTTTTATTGATGAGTTATGTTCATTTATCTCTTTTAGTGATATGGAAAAATTTATTGACATTCTTATTTGTTATTGACTACAAATGCAAGTTGATTTTGTATTGAAATTTTTTATTTTAATCTTATAGATAGCCATGAATTTATTCAACTATAAATTACATAAGTAAGTGTATGAAATAACATCTTACCTCTTAATTTTAATTCATTTTACTTAATCAAGTTACAAGTGAGGCCCCAAAATATATAGGCCCTTGGTGCATTAACAGATCTCATAAGACAAAATAGTCTGTTTTTTGGTGGATACCTCATCCCATATTAGTATAGTGTCTTATTATAAAACCTTGATAGTATGTTTTTATGTCCAACATTATGAATTATATCAATATGTGATCTATGATATTTATATTCATGTATTATTTTTTTTATTATGGATATGGAGTTATCTTATTTCAATTCATTATGTGACTATTATGATTATTTATTCCTTCCATATTACGTATTCCATACTTATGTTTTGATAGCTTTAGTTATATATTTCTCTTATGTAACATTTGAGATCATCAATTATTTATTGTTACTTTTTCAAGCTTATAAAAAAGTAATGCATGTGATTTTTTTTATAAGAATATCACTTGTGGAAGTAATTATGGGAGATTTTGAAATTTACTTTTTGATTAATTAGTTTCTTATATAATGGGAAAAATATCCAATAGTTGAGAATGTCATGAGTTTTTCATGTTTTTGTTTTTTACAAATTTCATAAATCTCTAAATCAATACAATCTTATGAATGTATTTAATGCAATAATTTATTTAATTCATGTAATAATGGGATAATTTTGAAAAGATATTTATATTCATAATCAAACCCATAATATAAAGAATGTGTTTATCGAACCAGATCTGGGATTTTGTGTTTTAGGTGCTACTCTTAAGAACACTTTCTCATGGTAGAAGGATAGAATACATGTATTAAAAAGCTTTGATAAATAATATGGTATGAGTATGGATAGGTTACTAGACACCTGATGTAGGTAAAATGGTGGTGTAAGTTATATTTTATAAATAAAACATGATAAAATTCCATAAATACATTTTATATAATGTCTATGAGGGATATTTTAGATTTTTGGGTTAGTTGAATTAGAACAAGAATCGAATGGTTATATAACACTTATCATCTAACGCCACATGATTTCTTATCAATTCTGAATTTCAATTAAAGTGATTTCTAATTATTTATGATATGTTGTTTTTATCATTTATTTTTTTTAAAAAATCATTAATTATTATAATCTGATAATATATTAAAATACTCATAAATTGACTATTCTATATAAACATTAAAAACCATATTTATCATAAATTATTTTATAATATAATTTAGTTCTTACATATGTTGTGCAGGAACTTATCTATTAAGACAGAAATTCATTTGAACGATGTTATAAAACTCATCTATATAATTTTTTAAATATTTTTTTCGAAGGAAATAAAATTACTTATACTAATTTAAATTTTTCTATATTAATTTTTTGTTAATATTTATCTACATCATATTTTACAAGTTTTTAATGTAAAATAAAAAAAACACATATTTCTAAATTTAGAAAAAAAAATGAGAAATCTTGAGTGTTATATATACTATATATTCAAAGAAATAATTTTTTATTGGATTAATTTGATCATTCATAGTTATGTATGAATTAAAAAGAATAAATATATATTGTGCCAGAATAACTTAGGAGGTAGATACTTATGGTGACTATAGGGTTTTTAAAACTCATGTAAGTATATATAATTAAGGATCATAGATGTGACATAGTAAGTTGGTTACAATTTTGTAATGACAAACAGTGGTTTCTAAAACTCTTAAAGGAATCACTAGGATAGAAACTGACCTATTTATGAATTTGAGTATGTGTGATGGATCACATAAAATTAATCTGGTCTCAAGTATGATTAGAACCAAGCCACTTTATACACTAATGTTGATATTAAACTATATTGTAGCCAAGACATATATTATTAAATATATTCTCAGTTCATTCATTTTAAGAAACCTGTATTATTTTATTCTTGGTTTGGGTAAAGTAAGCCACATCTCATAATCTTATGTGTAGGAAAGAATAAATTATTCAAATCAACAATTTTTGGATTTTTATTACGATCTGTTTTATGTTATCACTTCATTTAATATTCTCTCCCATTCACCATTCTCTCGTGGTATTTGAAACTTATTCCATGTTTTAATATGGTGGTTTATGATATATAAAAATTTATATTTAATTTTTAAGGGAAAAAATTTATGTGTTTCCTTGTATTTTAAATACCTAACAAGTTTTCTCATTATTTTATACCACTTTATGGTATTTTTATGAGAATTCTATATTTTTTACATTATTTTTATAAGGCTTACGGTTGATTTGTAATGATTTTGACATTAAAGGTTTTATTATGTGGTTCTATCATTGATTTAAGTAGGTGATTAATTTAATAATTTTTTTTAAATAATGTCCATTATGTGGGAAAAAATAGGTGTTTAATGCGATTTTCTAAATTCTTTAAAAAAATAAATGGTTTTGGGTATAGTAGTTTTTTAGTATTTGTTTAAAACATGTAATTTTGAGTTTACTATGTTTTGTTGTTTTTGTTCATATTAGATATAGGTATAGATAACTTTACTAGTTTAGAAAATATCAGTTGGGAATAATTTAATATTACTAGATTCCAATATTGGTTAATATGTATGAGGATGATCATATATAAAAAATCATAGATATCATTTTGAGGAATTATATTCTTTTATTTTATATTGATTAATGATATTTTAGAAGACATTTATTAGAATAAAATTTGATGAATACATGATTACTGTATTGATAACTATTATGTAATGTAAGTGATTTGATATTGAGGTTATTATGGTTATTTGATAAAATGTTTCATTTAATTTTGGGAAAATAATTTGAACAATATAGAAAATCCTAGGTATTAGAAATATTATTTGAAGACAAGGTGATTAAATTTATTTGAAAAAAAAATTAGTAACTGAGATTCCCAAATATATGTTTAGTTATATTTTTTCTCAATATTCATCAATGATCATGTCAATAATAATATATAGAATATGGGTGACTAATTGATGTGTCCAAAAAAATCAAGAAGGTAAATTTGTTGAACTATGGGGAATGCAGATTTATATAGAGTTTAAAAAGAATGTTCATTTATTGTAAATAGATTATGGAATGAGGTACCACTACATATAAATACCAACCTACATTGAATTTAGTTTTTATCTATTATATAAAATAATTAAATTTTTTGATCATCCTAAGAAAAAATGGATTACTCTAGTGGAAGTGTTCCTATGTAGTCTAAAATACGATGGAGATGTTTAAAGTATAGTTGTTCCTATGGGATAAATGACGATATTATAATAATTTAATAAATTATAGACTAAAAACCATCTATGGTTTCAAAAATGATTAAATGATAAAATATAGGATATAAAACAAATGGATAATGGTTTGGGAATATTGAAATTAGGCTGAAAATAAAAATTAAGTGAAGGAGTTCCAGATAATACCCAAGTGGTCCAGGAGCTAGGGGAACACTCTCCCAGAAAATATTATTAAACAAATGTAAAGGAGGAGATCACATGGGAGGTTTAAATAATCGAGTATGTTAGTCATCAATTGAATCCACCTTAACAAATTGTAAGTATAAATATAGGTCCACAAGAGACCATCTTGATCTTCCATCCACAATGTAACTCTTTGATAGAGCATCAAAAACCTGATTGGATTCCTAATAATAAAGTATTATATCAAAGATGATATGTTTGATGAGGTGAATAAATTCAATCCAGGGTGGAAGTATTATCCATGTATCATTTTTAGATTAGGCATTCAATATTTCCACTACCATAGTTGAATCAGACTCTATCCAAAAGGATTTATATCCATGGTGAACATAATATTTAATGTCCTTGATACATTACCATAATTCACCTTCAATATAAGATCAATTTTTAATGAAATGATTGAATAAACATTTAGTGAATCCCTGAGGGGTATGGAAGACACCCTCACTACCTAAAGATCCAGGTTCACATGATGCCACCCCATCAATATTTACATTCATCCAATAGTGGATTGAAAGAATTACCCTGATCAAATTCATCAAAATAGGTTTCTTGGTCCTTCTAAAAATAGTAAATATTCTCAAAATATTAAGATCAACAAAATAATTATTCATGTAAACTATTAGTTGATTGGAAGCAGTAGTGACAATCCTATTAATTCCCTTGATTCTTATGTTCAGGGTGTGTGAATTGGTCTCAAATGTAACCCCATTTCATTCTCTCCATATGTATTCAATCATAGTAGGAAATTCTACAATTAGAAACCCTAGAACCTGCTCACTATTTCTAGCTTCAATAATGTATGTTTCCATTCCCTCAAAACAATCCATATTCAACCTGAATCCAAATCTATCATGGATGTATTACTAGAAGCTAAATGTGAGACTATAATTAGAAAATATTTGATTCATACTTTCTTGAGATTTCATGAAAATATAGAAGGTTGGAGCAATATGTATTCCTGTTTTTTTGATTGTGTACTACTAGATTACTCCTCTATATCCTCCATATTAACTTCAGTATTGAAGGGCAACTAATGATTTCATTAAGATCAGAATCCACTAAGGAACAATGGAATTATTATCATATTTTTACCTATACCACTCCCTAGTACCAAGATTCCCACTAGAGTTTGTTTTTCAGATGAGAATGTCCCTTACAATATAATCATACCTCTAAATTTCAATACATATATGATATGGAATAAATACATAAGTTCTTTAATTTTTACATTGAATTTTAGAATTGGGTATTTGATTCAATTGGTGATGGATAACCACATCTTCATGTAGTTTTTTGGTAAGCCATAGTGTTCTATAGAAATTATTATTATACTGCTTGCATACCATCCATTCCGAGAATTGAATGAGATGAGTACAATAGTGTATTATGGTTGACCAGATAAGTGAGGATAAATACAAGGAGGAACTAGTTTTCATTTTTGAGATGAATCTACTTGATAGTAATTCCAAATAGTTATCATTAGATTCCAGCAAGTTCTATGTGAATTTATAGAGAAGATATTCATTAAAGAGCCTCAAATCCATTATCCCCAAGCCTCCCATGTCAATGCGCATGAAACACTCATTCTCTCCATTATAATAATCATTCAATCATGGATGGATATTGTCCCAATGATGTTTCTAATAACTCCTTTAATATATTTAATAAGTTCTTTGTGGTATCTATAAACCGATTAGGAATGTAAAAACATGGAAGTGATCATAGAGTTAAATAAGTAAATTATTAACGCTTGATACATGGATCTAAATTTCCATGTTTCAATCTGAAAAATTATACAAAAAAATATAGTTTATAGGGGAAACCATTTAAAATTACCCCAAAAATAGGGGAACACCATGATATATAAATGTAATTAATACTCCCCTCACCATAAGAAATCTAGAAACCTTAATTTTCTAGGAGATAGGAACCCCATCCCCAAATACCAAAAAAATATTGGTTCCAACTAACAACCAAGTCGGCCACCTCTTTATAGTGACCAAAGATGAATTTGACAAAATAGTTAATTCCTATATCATATTTCACAATGATAATGATATCATTCGTATAAAAAATTGAAGGAGTAAAAATCCCCCTCCCGGTATTAATTTTCCTTTAATGGTCATCCTGGTCATGGTCATTGAGGCATAATCTTCTATAATCCTCATCCATCTCAAAGAGGATGCTAAAGAGGGGATCCCCTATTCTGACCCCCCAAGAGAATTGAAAGAGGCCTTGGGGGATCCATTAATAAGGATGGATTGACTGGAACACTTGGGAATGGTATGAATCAAATTTAAAAAATTATTGTAGAAGTAATATTTTTTGATAATTGTATGAATGGAGCTCCCTTTAATTGTGTCAAAGGCCTTAGAGATTTCAATTTTAAGGAAAATATTTCCAAATTTTACCTTATAATTCATGATTTTGATGCATTTATAGGTAGTGAAAATTCATTTGTAAATTTATTTTTTGGGAGCAATACAAAATTTTTTCTTAGTAATGATCACAATATAAATATCTCCCAATCTTGTTGAAATTATTTTACTGGTGAATTTTGGTAACGTGTATTCAATCATAACAAGAATGAATCCCCTTGTGTCTAGAGAATTTTTCTTTTTTGGATTATAGAAATATATTTATATTTAAACCCAAAGGGAATCGAAGAATGACTTATGAATTTACTTACTCCATTAGTGACCTCATAATTCACAATATATCAATTGAACATGACGAATTTATTATTTAAACCATCTATTCCGACCACACTATCGATGTTTAATGAGAACATGGATTCTATGATTTCCTTCTCACTAGAGGACTCTTCCAACATCCTATTTTGGTGATCAAAAATGACTAGGGGAATATTATCAATTATCTTGTGAGTGTTTTCATACCATTTTTTTTAGTGCATGTCTATGAAATATCTACTCAAAACATTGGAAATGTAATTTTATGAAGTGAAAAATCACCCATTAATGTTGTGGTAAATGACCCCTCTCCTGAAATTATTTTACCTATAGAGGCAATGAATTATTCTAGAGTTTCAAATCCTTCATCTATATTACATTTTAATGAGACCTATCAAGTTCATAATGAGATTGAGAAAGTTAGCAAGTCTAGAAAAGGCTTGGATTTCATCCGAGGAGGGCACATCTTGAGACTTATTAATGTTTTTATTGTTCAATATATGTTTTTTAGTATCCTTGATGAAATAATTAATCTTATATAAGGAGGCCTTTATCTATTCAATTAGCATAATTTTTTATTTTTTCTACTTGGTGGATAAAATATGAATGGGATACCCGGGGTCATATTTTTTCATGCATCCAAGATGACATCCCTGTTTCTAAGAACAACAAGACTTGCATTATTGTATTTAAAAGAGAGAGGGTATAATTGTACACTTATAGATAAAATTTCAATCATCATAGGGATCCAATCAGAATGGATGTATGGAAGAATTGGTCCAGAGTCATCAATATAATAACTATGGTCATCAACCCCATAAAAAACCTATTCATCTTTCCATATTTCATTCCATTTAGGGTGTATCTTCTCCACGTAAAATCATATTCAATATTCGGGACTTCAACCAGGATACACCTATCAAAACAGGAATACAATTAATAATTTTCTATCGAATGAAAGTGGGATCAAGTTTTTTCTTTATTCTGATGAAAAGTGTTTAAATCACCCAAAATAACCCATCTTTGATAGATTTGATCATAAATTAAATCTATTTAATTCAAAAAATAAAATTGTGTTTTTTAATAGTTGGATAAATAAAAAATTGAAAACGAAAGTGAAAATAATGTGCATCAAGGGAAAGTGAAATAGTTGTGTGGCATATTTATAAGAGATATTACAAACACTATCATGCTTAATCACCCAAATATTTTCTAAATGATTCTCATGGAGATTTTTCGAGATAACGGATTATCAAGGAAACCCAATTTAAAGTATTTCTAACTTGAAAACTTCATTTATAACACATAAAATTCATCATGGTTTTATTAGTCACAATGAGGTTTCTATGGGCTATGATCATGGGATGGATCCCAATAACTTAATAATTTCAGTATGGGATTTTCATATTTTAGGGTTGTTCTGCTTCTAGTTTAAGGACCCCTATTATATGGAATTCATATTATGGATTTATTTACTTTCCCTTTACCTATACCTATAACTTATCTACCCCCTAAGAATGAAATATCAGATAATTGAAATCGTTATTGGTTTCATCATAGGAGTGTAAAGACTTAGTGTCCTCATCTAAAATCCTTCCATATAAAGGTGTGAAAGTTTTGAGAGACATCTCAATTTCTAAGAAAGTTTCTCCATCCAATATTATCTTAGAATCATTTCATGGATTGAATTTAGTTAATGGGGAATAATACTCATGGTGATAGACTAGATCCTCATATTGGGAGCTCTATATAGGGAAATCATCCCTTGTAATAGTTTTTTAGTTCTTTCTTATGAGTTCTACACCAAATATAGACCTAAATATGGGGGTTCAATAGCTTGTGAGATTTCTGTAGGGGTTCCTTACATCTTTAAATACTTATCTATGACATATAATGTTTTATAAACCATTTTTAGACCCAAAATGGGGGATAAAACTTTTTATTTAGAATATTATTGAGTAATTTTCAGGATTTGAGTAGCAGGAATATTACTACCAGTCTTCTATTGGTGCACCAGTCGATACTCCTACTAACCCAGATAAAGATCAATGTTAATTGTAGAGGTATCCAAATAAATTGGATCATCACTAACTTGAATGAATATAGGAAAATCTATAGTCTCCCATTCCTCCATATTAGAGTTTCCATACACTTTAAAAAAATGGGCCTTCACTTGTTGATGTTGTAAAGAATTATCCACCTCTTACACATCCAAAGATCAAACAACATCTAGAATATCATAATCTAGGATAATGGTATCCTAGGGGTATTCCTCTTGTTCATTAGATATATGTCCATATGAGGGTTGAGTGGATCCATCAGGTACCATAGTAATCTATGAATCCTTCACCACAACATTGGGTGGACCTATGGGAGAATTAGAAGTGGTGGGAAACTATATTTTCACTTTTTCTTTGTCACTTACCATTTTGGAAATTGATTCATCATGCCCCTTTAAATTTCATAATTTCTAGACCTTGGAATTGTTCTACTCGGTTGGTAAATGTCTAAAAGAATTCTTCTATGCATAACTTATTATTTCTCTCATAAAAGATATCTAGAGAGAGCCTATCATCCCTGATCATGAGAACTACTTCCACAACCAATGTAGTATCCATGTAAACCTCAAATAAGACTCATATAATGTTACAAAACATATTATTTATGGTTTTACTATCCATTATAATTGGATTCCAGATAGAGGATTTAATATACCAAAAGATATGAGGGTTCAATGATAACCATTTCAGCTTATATATGAGGATCCATACATGTGTGTGAGTATTTACCACATTATTTGGAATAAAGATTCAATCTTACTCTGGGATTCTAAGGATGCCACCCTTCAGAGGGACAGAACCAAAAAAATCATTCTTTCTTACTTCCCTTGCCATTTTGGTAGACTATATTGAAGAACCATCTTCAAATGGAAGTTCTATACCAGTTTAAGAATCTCCAATCCATTGAAATACTTCAAGTAAGATCTATAAATTTCAACATCCTCTCCCTTATCAATGTTAGAATATGAGCTATAATATTTATTTTTTAATGTTTAACCATCTCCTCAATAGTATACTAATTATCAAATTTTTTATCAATCCACACCTTATTGATAATTACTCTATGTGATAGGGAATAAAAATTAAATAATCATAGGTTTAATATAAATCTAGCGACCACCACAAATTTTATCATCATGTGAGAGGGCTCAAATAAATCTACATGATGTGGATTTAGTTTCTTTTATAGTGGACTGAAATGGACTAATTCTTTGTTCCGTATAAGATCATTTTGATTCAAAGAGAGACCTAAATCCTTTTTTAACAAATCATTCAAGTGATCATTCCTCAAGCGAGCCCCATGTTAACCCGTTTTTCCCCTTGATCTGCATACTTTTTCTTCTTAATAATTTCCAATGAATACTCTATCTTAGTTATTAATTATGATTCATAAAATTTGAAACAAAACTTTATTGTATTTGGAATTATTTTAATAACTCCCACGCTTATTTAGAGATATTATTAAGGGATTTTAGCTGTTTGAGAAGGGATCGAGAGGATTTAAAGATGCCATATTTTTTTAATGAATTATAGAATTATTTTAATCCAATTTTATTTTGGAAGATTGGACAATAAAATTGATATATTCATTTGATATTTTATCTACATAGTATATAATCAAAATGAACTTAAAATATTTGTGATTTCCAAAAGATATTTTATAATCATATATAGACTTTAGAAAATGGAAAATAGAACTATAATTTGTCTATATGAATTGAGCTATGTGAGATTCCTTTAAAATATTTTATAAAGACCATATAATATTTTGTAAAAAATGAAATTCGAAAAGGGGGAAATCATAAGGAATTATAGATTCTAGACAGTTCATAAGTAAATTGACATATTCATTTTACATTTTTTAAAAATAGAAAAATAAATTCATCTATATGAAAGAGATTAATGAATCACATAGGATAATTGTGTCATGAGTAAGTGAATTGACCTATGTGGTGGAAGTTCTCATGTATGATATATGAATTATATTATTTTTATTGGAGCAAGACGTTATTATTTTTTAGGATATTTATTACTATTATAGAATATTTCTAATGCACTCATGACCTTTTGTGTTGTATACGGTAATTGAATTATTATTTTTTGAATTTATTGATTTAAAATTAAAGTTTCATGAATTAACTTATGATGTTTACATTGATCAATATTTTTTGAGTTGTTATATTTAGATCAAAATATTATGAATCTTTGTTTATCTTTCATTAATGGTAGTTTTAGGAATGGTTGTTTAGATAAAATATGAATAAAATACCAATTAAATATTTTGGAATTTCAAATGATAATTTATGAAACTCTATTTTGGATTAAATGATTAATAAATAATTTATATGATATTTTTTTATGATTATTGAATTAAACATCATCATAACTTGAATAATATTATGATTAAGTTGGTTGCGTTTTGAGTACCAAAAAAGGAAACAGTTGAGATTATATATGCTAATGAAATGGACAATAAGCCATATGAGGGAATGAAATTTATAATAACACAACAATGATTATTATTATTTCCATTTTAGTGAGATTATAAGGTGATTTGATTCCTGTTGAATTATAAACTGAGAAGATTATGAGAACTATTTTGTGGAACATTGACTTTTAGGAAAGATATATTCTTTTGAGAAACGGTGATTTAAATTATATCTTAGAGAAGTTTATAGTGTGTTAAATGAAATAGGGAAGATTAGGGACTAGATTCTACTATAAGAGGAATATGGAAAATTTCATGGATATGATAAATGATAAATAATTGGAAGGAAAGAAATATAATTCATGGAAATTACTAGTATAAAAATGTTGAGAGATAAAAAGAATATAAAGATTGTGGGAATAATCTGAAAGACAAAACATGTGAGCAAAAAGTAGAAGATTTCATGGGAATTAAATCAGATGGATATATTATATATTTAATATATAGAAATATATTTCATTCTTTCCCTATGTATAAAAGGAAAAAATAAGAAATCATGTGTATATTTAATTGTTGGGAAACTAAGTGTGGTGTTGTGAGAAATAACGAACAAATATTGAAAATGAAAATCTTGTAGGATATGATACAAATCTAGAACCAAATATCACTGGGTATCAGTATTAAAGTATAAAGGGGAATTTGGCCTTTATTATGTGATCTTATCTAGTGAACTAATGCTTATATAAGAAATAACATGATGATGAGAATATATTGACTTTTTATTCATGTTTTTGATCTGTTGTTGTTGAGTCTTTTAGTGACTTATGGGTGAGAAATATATGTGATAAATATATATTTAATACTTTTAAATATAAACTAAAATATTTACCAGGACTCATGTTTTATATTTAATAAAATATTAGAATTTTATGACCTTATATTTAGATTAAGGAGATCCATTATAATGATGTAGAAGAATACTGTAAAAATCTTGTGACTGACTTTAAATGATGATTTTAAAGGAAACACATCCATGTATATGGTGTAAATCTATGGATCTTATGAGACTCAAGTTATAAAGGTAGATCATAGTGTGAATTTGTTACTGCAATGAGATACTATTGTAATAATCCTTATGGAATGGTGTAAGTCGAAGCCCAATGAGATGTTGGCATTGTAGGTGTGTGAAGAAAAAAATCAATTGTTGTTAATGATTTATTTTTTTAAATATTCATTGATTTTAAGTAAAAAATAATCAGTTAAAATGATAAGTTGTTATAAATGAACCATGTAATCCCTTTTTTCCTTATTCCTTCACTTTATACATTATTTGAGTGAGGATTTGAGAAAAAAATAAGAGTGGATCAACACTATAAGTATATTTGGAGGTTAAATTAAAATTATTAATTCCTAAAATTAATAAGATATTACAAATTAACCCTACCCTTCTCAGTACTCCAACGATATTTTTGGTTTGTTAATTGGTATAAAAGAAAACTCAGGATCCCTCTAATAAGAACCAAGATACCACTATATGGTGTGAATATTTGAGTTGTTTTAAGGATATTCTACTATCATAAATTATATTTCAATTTATATTGAATTATAAATTAATGTATAAGAATGGATATTTAAGAATATATAGAAAAAAATATTCATATAATTTGAATAAAATTATGTTGAATGAAAATTATCAATCATTTCTTGATACTTATAAATTTCATATATTCACATCTTTTATTTCTAATTACAGAGATCCTTTTATGATTTAAGAATATTTTCATAATATGAATAAATAAATAAAATTTATGCTTATACTCTTATGTTAGATATTATTTAAATAAGTTTCATGTGATATTTGTATTATACAATCTAAAATATATCAAGGTACTATTTTAGGATAATTAAAACTAGAGGAGGATGATAATTCCATAAAGAAAGAATTAGATAAATTGATTGAATAATGAAATACCCTCTCAAAACTATTGAATATTATGGGAGAAATAATTTCAATCTTCACTAGTAATATTTTTTGATTGATTAATAATATAAAATATAATTTTTTGAGATGATGTGTATAAGTATATTGTACTTCAGATTTTTCGTGTATTATAAAGCTATATGTGGCCACAATAATGTTCAAGGATGAACAACTAGATTTTAAAGATAAATGAACTAAAGAAAATAATAGTTCTCCCCAGAAGAGAATAAAGTCACATGAATAACATGTTTTGATTATGTTGGGTGATTTGGAGAGTAAGATAAAGTTATTTAAGTCTTATAAATATTCCATATCCAAGAAATTCATATATCTTGAAGTTGATTTAATAAGTCTAAGATTAGATCAACCTAAAACCTCCAAAAAATAAAAGAAAATAATCGACACCACAAGAACCTCTAATTATTATCTGATATAAAAAAAGGCACAAGATGGAGTTAATGAGATCCCAAGAACAAGTTGACCATTATCAACTATAACTTCATTGAAGAATATATCTGACCAAATTAATCAGGTTATATGTTCTAAAACTATTTCACTTTTAATTATTGAAAAAAGTAAAATTCTAGGAAAATATATACATTCAAAAATGTTGATAGAACCAATAAATTTTCAAAGGTGTATGTGATCAATCATAAGAAACAAGTATCCCAATATATAACCCAAAATTTTATGGTTCAAACCCAAAATTAGTAAACTAGAAAGTCTAAAAAACTAAGATGTGTCATTACCAATGATAAATAAAATTATATTAGTTTTTAGATGTTAGTTTTTCCTGTGGTTTGGACATATGGTCATTGATTGTTGGTACAAAATATTAACACGTACATGTTATATAATACTTCATGTGAGGGGGTCATTACTTATATAAATGTATAATAATATTTATAAGTGGAAAATATTACACATAAATAAAATAATTTGTCATTGTGAAAAATACCATGATTATTGAAATATATTTGGCCATATATAAGATGAATGGTGGTATTTTTCATCTAGTAATAACTCTTATATTGATGATAAAAAGAATCCATCATAGTATATGATATCGATAATTGTAAATGGAAATAAGTCCACCTTGAGGATTAATCATGTCAAGAAAGATACTAAAAATGGTGCAATGACGATGTAATTCAAGAGAGCTAAGGAAATGGGCGTCAAACCTGGTAGAAGAATAATATTCCATAGTGGTAATACAAGACATGCCCAGATCATTTTAAATTGTCCTTGTATATAAATGTTGGAAGGAGAAAGATGGAAACAAATAGTAAATATATCCAATAAATAAATAACAAGATTGGATTTGTTATTGACATCAATGATAAAGAGTTTTATAAGATACTATGATGGTTAAGCTAAAAATAGATTATGTTGTCTATAGTTGGTCTAACATAATAGGGTAGCTTTACAATAATTTTATTACTTGGTAGCCTTGTAAGAAATTCCATACATATGAAAAAAGTAAATATCCATTGGTTCAAAATACTAATGATAATTATATAAAGTAGTCTACACTAAATACATTGTTCAAGATAGTGAAAAAACTATTTTATTATATGAACATCCATGACTCAAGAGGCTATAAGAAAAAAGGATGATGAAATATAAATATACGCTCTAATTTCCAATGTAAATAATCTTATTACTTCCATGATGAAAATCAAAATGGATGTGGTTCTTGTTGTACCCAATGGTGAGAAATTTTAGAAACATACAGAAGATTCATGTTTGAAGAAGGCCAAAAAATTTAGTTCCTTAATGAAAAATGTAGTTGTGTTGAGAAATAATTATCATCCGTAGTGCTACAGCTAAAGAGTCGGTGAATAATATCATATTCCCTCATTCTATTGGCTATTTATTTTGATAAAAAAATTAATTTGAAGAAATGAAATATAAATGGGAGTTATTAATGGATATATTATTAATAAAGATATAATTTCATCCATCATGAATAGTTTCAAGAAAATTAAGTATAGAATTCATCAAATTATGGGTAGATAAAAATGTAAAAGGTTGTGGTATAATGCTCACACTCTATTCACATTATTATTTTTTATTACACTAATAATTATGAGAGAGTTATGGTTTACTAAAATAAGATGTAAAAATATTATACTTTATTTTTTTTTGATGTTTTTTTTAATTTGTTATATGTTCATAAAATTTCATGAATAAATAATTGAACAAACCACAAAAAAGTGAATTTTGAACATATGTCATAATCAAAAATATGAGTGGAATACATTGTTGTTTTGGTAAAACCACTACAGTTTTCTAAATTGTGCCAGACAATGAAGACATATAATTTAATAACCTAATAAACTTAAATATTAAATTCAATGGATTTATCCTTTTATAATGGAAATAAGAATCACTAAGGAGATTATGGGTCTTCAAATTAGATGAGTTATATGGTGAAAATGTTTCCCTTGGAAGGACTCCCTGGGTATAGATTGTCTAAACAATGGGTCTTGAAAATCATTGTCCCAATTTTTTATTTATAATATTTAAAGGGGGAATAAAATTGAATGGATATTAACATGAATTAAATTGATGCAATTCATTTTTATTGCAAATAAACACAAAAATGGATATTGAAGTCCCTAATACTGTGTTCGATTGTTTTGGTTGTTTTTAATGGATTTTAGTGAGAATGTTAATAAGAATGTGGATAATATAGGTGATGTCTTAAAGTATCTACCTGACGCATAGAAAATGTTTTTTCCATGAACTATATGTAAATAATATTTGGGTAGCCTCAATTGGAGTTATAAAAGAATATTCATATGTTAGAAATAAAGTGTATAAGGAGGTGTTACTATGTATAAATATCTAGCTGGACATATTTAATGTTTTTGTTATTACATAATTCAATTTTATGTTCTTATCAAAATGATGAGAAATTTCTACTACTAATGGAAGTGTTCCAGTGTTGTCTATAATAGGTTATTGATTTTAATAGAGAATATAGTTATATAAGGAAACTAAAGACATGTTATTGATGTATGAAATTAGGGTTGAGATTCCATACATGGTTTCTATTTACTAATCAAATCAATGATACTCAATTCCTAGATTATGTGTTGAAGATATTGAAATGAAGCGACAAGTATAATGATAGTGGCGATTTTCTATAAAAAAATCTAATCTTCAATTTTAATTTTCTTCAAAATACATTAGAACTAGATTTATTTCTATTGAAATTATTTTAATAATTCATATTATTATTTGGATCTATTAAAAGTTTATTTAATTATATTGAGTGACTCAAAATATGATTTTAAGATAATAGGGATTGATTTTAATAAATTTGTAATTATTTATATAATGATGGTTTATGGAAAACCAATAATTGAGATTGATCTACATGTATGATTTTATTTCTATCCATAGGATAATTTAGCTAAATGTTGGATATTTGTATCCATCATAAAATATTTCATCCACATAAGTGGACTTTATAAAATTGAAAAGGTAATTATCCAATATATAAAGCAATTGATCTAAGTGAGCAGGTCATAACTCGTTTTCTAAATCTCATTAATATATTTTTAATTTTATGAAATTATAAAAGTTAAAATTTCATATGATGTAGTGGATTGTTTATAGTACATAACTAAATTTACATATACATAAGACATTATTGGAAAATGGTAGAGTTAATTAATCGACACAAAATATATTTGGGCACGATGTACCAAAACCTTTTTTCCATGTAAGTTAATTGATATAAAACAATCAAGTTTTCATATATGATGTTTAACTTAGCTTATTTGGATAGTCATAATACATTTCACTTTTATAAGATTTTTCAAATATTTTTCTAAAATTTATTAATAGTGTATGACTTTCCAAACAATTATATGGTTATTTAAATAGAAATTTTATGATAATATACCAATTAAAAAAAGAAGTTTCTAATATAAAATTTTAAAATATAAATAAATTGAATTTATGCTTGAGATATTTTATCAAGATAAAAACATGATTACTCTTTGAATGGTGATGATTCAACCTTGGTTTTATAATTAAGGGAAAGTTGAAATTTGGAAAAAATAACTATTCAGTATTTTTTAATTGTAATTGAAAATATTTAAATTTAATTTTTTAACAAAATTGATTATTAATTTATAAAATATTATTATGGATTACTTATTTAATTAATCATCATATTCAATCAAATAATATTATGATTCAAAATATTGAGTTCAGAGTTATGTTCAAGGAAAATTTTTTACATAAACCACACTAAAAAATGTAAAAAATGTCACAGGAAAGAATGAAATAAATATGACCAAACTATGGTATATTTTCAATGGATGTTTTATTGAATTTTTAAGGATACTTTCATCCAGATGAATTGAAAATATAAATATGAGGAGAATCATTTCACATCCCTAGTCCTTATAGGTAAGAAGTTCATTGATTAAAAATAGTGAGTACATCTATAATGTGAAGGTGGAAATGGTTTCTTGAATGAGAATAAGAATATTAGGGAATCAACACCAATATAAAAACATTCTTGAACATATTTTGGATGATAAATATGTGAGATTGTGAGTATAATAATAGTGGTAAATCTTAGAATTTACTATGAGATGATGTTTAAAAGAAAAAAATAAATATTCTAATCGTTGGAACATTCCCACGTGTGAAAAGGATGAGAAAAAGGTGGAATATATCCAAAATATATGATAAAAATAGATATTATATCTTTCATATATTGAATATATATTTAATTCATGACTAGTGTATGAAGGGAAAAATTATAAAGAGAGTGTGTGCTCAACTAATAAGAAACGGATGGTTTTCCTTTAAGAAATAATAAAGAACTCTCAAATAAGAAGAAAAAAGAGGACCAAATATTGATCTAAAGATGATGGTCACTGGGTATTAATAATAAATGAATAAAAGAAATCAGAATATCATTATATTATTGGATCAAGTTAGTGAATGTTATGAGGAGAATGAAGAGGAATCTAATGTGAGAGTTAAATATTGTGTATGTTTTTGCTCTATTTTTTTATCCATTATAGGATTGGGAAGAGATAAAATCATGTGAAAAATATTAGTTTAATATCTAGGAAGTTAATCTAAAACAATGATCATGTTTCATTTAGTACATTTAATTACTTAATGGAATTTGGAAAAATTTTTTTGAGAAGAAGGGGATTTACCTTGTTGATATATAACCATCATGTATAGACCATGTGATAAACATACAATGTGGATTTGATTGGATGCACATTCATTAATCTGGTTTTAAGCTATAAAACCTGTGGGACTAATGGTATGTTTTGATATCATAGTGTGATTTGGTAACTGTTCCGAAAATATATTATAAGAATCCTAACATGAATTTGGAAATATACATCCAAAAAGATGTTGGGATTTTTAGGTGTGTGAGTCATTAAAACCATTACAATCAATGATTATTTATAATGGATAATAATTGATTGGGGTGAATAACCATGAAAGGAGAGGAGTATGTATTTTAGATCAAACCTCGTAAATCATCGTGTCTTTTTCCCTTTACATACTGTGTTTTTCGGCTGATGATGTGACACAGAAAAGGAGTGGATTGAGAATCAAACTAGCTTATGAGGTTGTATAGAAAAGAATAATTATTAAAAGTTTTTATATACCACTAATTCACCCCTAGCATATTAGTGTTTCACATATCAATGTGGTATTTTATGAACATACATGTATAAGGTGTATATAGAAAACTATTATCTGGTATTGGTTTTTTTGTCAAAGTTATTAATATTTTTTAATGGATAATGATTGTGTTAATTTTTTAAGGATATATGATTAATGTATTAATAATATTATTATGGTTTTATGTTATAGTGGTTGATGTTATTTTAGTATTATAGTTCTACTGATTTTGATATAATGTGTTAATAATGTTTTTTAGATTTTTGCGTTTAGAATTTAGAATGGAATATTTTCACATTTTTTAGGGTTTAGTAAAAGCATAAAACATACATTGACTTAGGATGATCTAGTTATAGTACCAATTTTATTGAATTATTTTAAGGATAAAATATTATTGGGATTAATTTTCATAATATGGTTTCTTATGATTTTATTTGGTATTGTATTTTCTAAACATTCAAGTATTAATTGATAATAAGAAACCAAAATAACCATGATAAGATAGTTAAGAATGGTTAATATAAATTTTTGTCTTACAATTTTAGTTACTAAAACATGATAGAAAATTATATATTCCTATGATTAATTCGATATGTTTTAGATTTACAAATTTATAATTCATTTCACCCTTAGACTATATTATTTACAAAAGATTAATGATCATTTATTAGTATTTATGAAAATTATGTACAACACTCTTACTAGTCCAAGATGATTTAATGACATCAATTATTAAAAAATTATTTTAAGATATAATGATCTGTATAGGGTCCTGAAAAATGCACAGAAGGAAAGAAAATACACCCATAAAATTGATAAAGTAAAGGGATACATGTGAGGCTGAAAATTCAAGGAAAATATTGATGGAATGTAATTTGGGAAAGGAATCGAACAATTCCACGTACTAGTTACCAGGAAAGGTCCACAGAAGGCACAAACCATGAACTAAGTGGTATACGGGCATCCTAAAAAATGATGGCCTGTTAATTATTTCCCATGAATCCAAACCATTTGCAGAATAAATGATGAAGGACTTGGTAAACCGTGAACCATGTCATCAGTGGAAACCCGATGGAGAGGTATAACCCTGTATACCATCCTAGTGGACTGAGTAGTTTGAAAATGATTGAAGGCTAATAGCGCCCTATGAATTGCATCGTTCGTGAAAGAGAGGTGGTGATTTTTGCCTCCATGAACCACAACACCACAAATATTATTTTACTGAGTCATTCACAGTCCAATAAATATCCCATGGACTTCCACAAATGGTGAAGTGTTCCTGTAGATATATCCTCTGTGGCACTCTATAAAAGTACCCCAAGGGGGATCCATGAAAAGGATTAGATTTTTGGAAGATTGGGGGTCTACATACAGAAGACTTTAATGGTAGAAATTTTTAGAAGTATGGAACCATGAACGGTTTCCAATAGTTATAAAAATGATGCAAACCATTAAAAGAAGAAATCATAATAATATGGGAAAATAGTGAAACTAAAAGGACAACCATGAACCATGCTCCCTTCATAGATGAACTTCCCGTGAACTATGATATTGATGCCTCTTATTCAATCCGGAGTACCACGTAGCACATCACTATGTGGATGAATCCCAGCCTATTCTAGCATTATTCCACCCGGAGGGACTTCAATGTCGCATAACACCATGGTATGAGAATGAATCATGAGGTCGCATACCACCACAGTACGCAGATGTCTTCCAAATCTATGTACCACCCTAGTATGTGGACCTCATCCATATTTTTGTACCACCTCAATATGTAGAACTCATCTATACCCACATATCACCCTGGTATGGGGACGAACCTTCCACCCACATGGAAAGACACTATGTGGAATGTTCCCCACCTGGCACGAAAAAATGGTATGTAGAGAAGGGTACCTCTGGGCTCTCCAGCTTTCTGTATAGATCATACCCTTCTATTTCCATCCATTCCTCTGATTCCCATCCACGAACTAGTCTATCGTCATCATGAAAAAGCCTTTTTAAAGCCATTGAACCCATATGAATGGACCATTGGGAACATCATCAAGCCCTTACGAGTCTACATACCCATGGTAAGCGGAGTCACAAAGGAAATCCCCACATTATTGTGGACTCTAGGAATGTTTTTTGAGTCTACATTCTCATGTTAACATGGAGTGAAACCTCAGGATACTAACATGGAACTCCCCTTTCTAGGGATTAAGGGTAATCACTTTCATTTCCATTCATAGAGTTCTAGAGATAAGTCAAAGGAATATTACTTGATTTTAATTTTGATGAGAAGAAACACGTATTCTAATTCACGCTCAAATTTACCCAAGAGATAAAGGTATAATGGTCCTTGTAGTTTAGCTTGGGTTATCGAATCCTCAGAGACCTAAGAAGAAACCTATAGACACGTACATTCGATGGACTGTTTTTGGCTATGAAGTGGCCAACTTGGGTTGATTTTATATGGTTTTAAAGGATAACTAATAGATTTAAGTGAATTCAATTTAAAATAATGAGTTGATCCAAGGTTATTGTTTGGGGTGGATTGGACGTATTTCCTTTTCAATGATTTCAATTTCTTATATTTGAGATGGGTTCACTTAAGAAGATAAAACCACATCATCAATTACCAGTTTAATGCCTACACCATTTAATACTAATCACCTATACACTTTAAGGATCAAAGTTTTGAGAACTTCAAGGTAAAGGTTCGTATTAGCACATGAAGTGTGTGGCCTTAAATTCAACAAGGACAATGGAGTTTAAAAATCATCAAATAAAAATCTCAATTAAAGAAGTAATTATACATTAATGGGGTGATAAATAACATCCAATAAATCCCCTTTATACTCCCTTGTATCAACCCATAAGTGGGTTAGCCCTCCATTGATTATATGGTTTCAGTGGAAGCGGAAAGTAGACTCATGAGGGAGGAAATAGAGAAGTAAAGAAATCAATAAAAATAAAATGATCACTCCACCATTATGTGAATAATTTCACAAGATTTGGTGTGAATAAATTAATAACTTGAGGAAATGGTATCAAATTGTGAGGGAGAACAATATAATAAGAGGCGAAGAAGAAATTTTATTATGAAAATAAAGTGAATTGAACAACTTACATGTGAAAGACAAACTTGAGACAACAGAATCGCTGCATAACATTACAATTGAACAAAGCACCAAATAATGATCAACTCCTCCAACACCACTACCTTAAATAGGCATTTTTTGGAGCCTTGGGTCGAGTCTCCAATAGTACAAAGCATTTCAATTAATTTTGGTAGTCCATAGGTGGGTGGAAAGTCGAGGGAGAGTTGATTTTTCAACCCTTGACCCGAGGTGGAATCCATCTTTCATCCACCGAACAGACGCGCTTGTAATACCATCTCTATGGCCGAATTAGAGTGGGTCAAAGAAGAATAAAATGGATAACCTGATGTCTCCTAACCGTATGTAAAATATGGGATCATTTGGAGTTGTGTATTCTGAGATATGATTAGATTAGTGGGATGTTTTTCTGGACCGCAGAATCTGGCCTAGAATTGTATCTCTAAGTTGGTCCGCCTAAATGACCACAATGGAGGCCGAATTAGCACTATATTTTGAAGAATTATTTGTTACTCTATATTTCTTCTAGTCTCCCACCAAATTTAGGAATCATTGGGTTTGTAATATGGGTCCAACACTCTCATCAGTGGGCTGGTGTCCAATCTGCCTTCTCTAAAATTGCTTCCTTTCATCAAAAAGTATCCCCATCTTCTTCCATGAATTATCCATTGATCGCTCAATGAAACATGTTCATACTGAAGTTTAGATCAATTTCCCAAAATATAAAATTAAAATATAGATAATTACATGTCATGACCCGCCTTCACCAAAAGGTGGGAAGGGTCAGCAGATTGCCAGGCTCTTCCTTCTTCAAGTTGAAAGAGAGATAATGACCCCTGAAACCCGCCTTCAATAGGTCTCAGAGTGGAGACAAGCACCAAGGGTATATAATTACTCAATAAATGGAAGGAATTACCCTTTTTATTTTAATAAGATCTGGAGATAAGATATTAAATCCCACAACACCAAAACTAAAAGTGCAAGAAAAGATAAAACAACCATTCACATATGCATGTTCTAAAAGTAAATACCACAAAGTAAAAAGTGACTACAAAGGTAAGGTACCAAAGAAATAAAAAAACAGCAACTACAAGTGTCCCAAAGGTCCTACGCTAGTATGGTCCCCCGTGATCCCCGAAGTCCTCCTGGAAACCTGAAAACAGTTTTATATACGTAGGGTAAGCATACAAGTATTCTCAGTAGGGAAAAACCAAAGACTCTCATGCACAAGTGGGGGGATGTACTAAAGTCCCATGAGAAGTAGACAACCAACACTACCAAGGAGTTCATCCATCCCACTCACCATCCACACTCACCAAAAAATGCAATCAAGTAATATATAGTAATAGCACATCGATGTTTGGGTACCCCATGCCACTTTCCCACTGGTTATTGAAGACATCCTATGCATTGAACCAATCCCGCCATTCTCACCGCAGTCCCACTACCACACCCCGCCCGCACACACCTGGGTCATATCCTCACGCAGTCCCACTGCCAAACCCTATGTGCAAACACATGGGCCAAAACCTCTATCTCGCACGCAGACACCTAGGCCACAACTGTCACACGTAACCACGCCTGTAAACACCTAGGATAAAACAACCACCGCCATGCCCGAAGACGCCTGGGCTAGAAGATCTACTGCCACGCCCGAAGACACTTGGGCCTCATCCTGAAGACACTTGGGAAACCACCTGCCCCCACACACCTGGTCCAACCACCACACTACCCTACCCGAAGGTTCTTTGGCAAATAATGGACCGCAGGCCATCACATCCTGCCCGAAGATACTTGGGCTATCCAGGAAAGGGAGCAGAAAGGAGCTAATAACCAGCCACTAATAGAAGTGTTTGGAAAAACACCCTCCCCCATGAAATGGGGGTGTTTGGAACTAAGTTCTCAACTTGGGTGGGGAGCGAATAAGAAAAAAAACTACAAGTATATTTATAGGTAACAAGCACTCACCCAAAGTTTAGGTTTTTCTTCAGCCTGCCTAAAGAACACATTCAGCACCGACGTCCAAGTCACAACCCACACCAAACCAAAACCCATCTGTCTCATTTTTGTTTACATTTTCAGTAATAATGTTTAAATAAATTTTTGAACCTACTTGGGAAACTATCAAGCATAAGCACAAGACAAGGAAAGAGTACAGTCAAACATCAACTAAAACATTCACACTCAGTTATCTCGTAAAGTCACAACAACAAAAGGATAAGTGATATCCCTCGAAGTACTGGAACCAAAGAAAACCCCGAGATATATCCCATGTCCCCAGAATCCAACGGTTTCTCAACAACAACAGAGGATTCCGCACCAATTTGTGATATAATCAAGGTAACCACCCGGCCTTAAATTCACAACCACTAGAAGTATAACAACAGGGGATCCCATCCCCACCCACATCACCCATCAATCAGCCTGTGAAGAAAAACAATCAAACCACTACCACCAAAGCAAAGCAGGCCCATGCCGGTATTTTCATATTTAAACGATTTAACACACTCCATGATTTTTACTTCATTGTGCTTTCACCGGGGTTATCACAGAAAGGTTTGATCATGGTGCTTTCAATTTGTTTAGACGAATATAAGTAATTAACCAATTTACTTTTCACAGCAAGGGTTCACAACGACAATACAATTCATTTAAACATCACCAGAGGAAAGGGTTTGTTAGTGCACAGAGAAAGGCCATCAGCGGCCATGATTTTCAGTAGGCGTAAGCCCGCACAATTCAGAAATCATTAATCGAGTAAGAACATAAAAACAGAGCAACATCATCGGTCACATCCCTCCCATTTCATTCTTTAGAATCAGTCTATATCTTTATTAGAGTTTGGTTTATCCAATTCTACAAAAACAGTAGCACACCCACCCCGCATGATACACAAAAAAAAGAGATGTTGGGGAAATTCTCTACTTGTTGATCAACGATCGACGCTAAGACTAGGCGTGAAACTCCACGGATAGCGATGTGGCTCGTCGGAATGAAGGGTACTCCTAGTACAGGGTGATCGAGAAAAGAAATCTAGGGAGAACCCTTTTAGTTTATAAAGGTTGGGGACGGTTGAGATAAGAACGCAAAACCGTGTAAGGAGCGAGGTCGTGGGTTGACCATGCGATTAAGACACCCCACACGTCATTAAAGAGGTCATCGCCTTTAGGGGCAGTTTAAACCGATACACCCAGGGTTTCTCACTTAATCAAACACCACTAATTGGCGTTAATGGGCCTTAAAACAGGTTAAAGGGGTCAAAATAGGGTTTAAAACCCAATTTTCACAAAAAGGAGATGCTGCTGGAAAAACCCGTGGGGGTAGGCAAGAGCCACCGGTAGTCGAGAGCTACCGGTGGATGACAGCTATCGGTAGACCGAGCTACCGGTAGGCTGAGCTACTGGTAGGCTGCGGCTACCGGTAGACAGAGCTACTGGTAGGCCTGCTACCGGTAGGCTATGGCTACCGGTAGACCGAGCTACCGGTAGGCTGAGCTACCGGTAGGCTACGGCTACCGGTAGACGGAGCTACCGGTAGGCCTGCTACTGGTAGGCTAAGGCTACTGGTAGGCCTATCGTGGGTCAAAATTCATCGATAAGTTGGGATGGCCTCCCAGACCACACAAAACACCTCATGCATCAGATTTTTACTAAGTAATGGACCTCCAACAACCCATTCCATTACATCAGATACCAGTCAAACTATTCTCTCCCTCGAGAATCAAAATAACCCAAAAGGAAAGAGAGGGTCTGAACAACCACCTCGAAAAATACCTCTCAAGAGCGAACCCCATTATTAACTAAAAACACCCTTCCTTTAAGAACCAAGCAACATACCATGTCAGACTGCCCAGTCAGTGGGTTGGGGAGTCTCTTCCCCCATGTCAAGATACTATCCGCTTTGGGCAGAACTGACTCACCTGCACAGGTTTAATCGCATCCACCTTAATGCGTCTTGATTAGGGGTCTGATCCTCCCCTCCCCATATCCAGGACTTTTCACACACATTCATAGATGAAAGAAAAACCACATATTTCATATCCAACAAGGTAAAACGATCCACCACAACAAGTATAAACAAAACCTCACAAAAATCAAAACAACTCTGGGTACTGGGCACGCATCTATGCTTCCCTCTCCCACATACTCTCCTCAAGACCACCATGTCTCCATAACACATGATCCAAGGGAATGGTTCGCCCATGAAGCACCTTCTCCTCACGATCCTCGATCATCACTGGTCTTTCCAAAATGGTCACATCGTCCTCGATGTCTAGCTCTCCCCAGTCGAGGACGTATGAATCATCCTTCAAATAACGACAGAGCTGGACACATGGAAGACATCATGTATCCTCAGTAGCGGTGGTGGTAACTCTAGCTGATAAGACACTTCGCCGACCCTCCGCAACACTTCGAAGGGTCCAATGAACCTCAGAGAAAGCTTACTCCCCTTACTGAACCTCTGTTGTCCACGCTGAGGGGAGACATTCAAGAACATGTAGTCTCCAACCTCAAAATCCAAGGGCCTCCTCCTAGTATTAGCATACAACATCTGTCGGTCATGGGCCGCCTTCATCCTTTCTCGTATAAGCTGAACCTTCTCCGTTGTGCTCTGCACCACCTCGGGGCCAAGGATGCCCGCCTCTCCGACTTCCGTCCAACACACAGGTGAACGACATGGTCTCCCTTACATGGATTCGAATGGGGCCATACCCATGGTAGAGGGATAGCTATTATTGTAGGAAAACTCTACCATAGACAAGTGTCACACCCATGACCCTCCTGAGTCCAGAATGCATGCCTGCAGCATATCCTCAAACGTCTGGATGGTGTGCTCTGTCTGCCCATCTATCTGGTGGTGGAAAGTAGTGCTAAGGCGTAGATGTGTTCCAAAAGAATGCTGAAAACCCCTCTAGACTCGTGTGGTAAAACGTGCATCCATGTCCGAGACTATGGAACTCAGGACTCCATGAAACCACACTACCTCGTCCGCATACCTTTGACCCAAAGCATCCACTAAACTTGACTCCTTAATCATGAGAAAGTGAGCCAATTTCATCAACCGGTCCACTACCACCCATATGGAGTCATATCCCCCTTGGACCTTGGGAAGTCCCGTTACAAAATCCATCGAGATGTCATCCCACTTCCACTCGGGGACATCTAGAGACTGCAGCAGGCCACCTGGAACACGGTGTTCATCCTTCACCTACTGACACACTAGGCACTTGGCCACAAACTCTATCATTGCTCGCCTTACTCCGGGCCACCAGAACTGTCTCCTCAGACCCTGGTACATCTTGGAAACTCCTGGGTGTACCACTATGGGTGAGTTGTGGAACTCACTGAGAACATTGTCGTGTATCGCCTCTGGAACAAATAGATTCCCCTGTAAAAACATCCAGTTTTGACTATCCTCCATCCATCCTTCCAGAGCATTTCTCTGGTCAACTCATTCACGCATCACTTCGCACTCTGGGTCTCCCCACAGAGACTCCTCCACTTGTTGAAACAGAGAAGATTGCACTGTCATCTAATATAGGTAACCTCTACCACTATCCATCATCGCATCCAGATGCAAGGCACCCAACTCCTCCATCGCCTTATAGGCGTCTTCCGACTCTTAGACCGCATCCTTCTGTGTCCTCCTTCTCAAGGAATAGGCCACTACATTAACCTTCCCTGAAGTGTAGGAAATGTCAAAGTCGTAATCCTGGAGGAACTCCAACCACCTTCGCTGTCACAAGTTTAGGTCCCACTGGGAGAAGATATACCTCAATCTTTTGTGATCTGTGAAGACCACAAAGCATTCTCTGATGAGGTAATGCTTCCATAACTTTAGCACAAAGACAACCACTGTAAGATTCAGGTTGTGGGTGGCATAATTACTCTTATGAGGGAATAGCTGCCAAGACCCATAAGAGATCACCCCTTGTTGTTGCATCAACACACATCTAAGCCCTTTCCCTGAAGCATCACAGAACACCTCATACGCCGCCCCTTCTTCTGGTAGCCTCAGCACTGGGGCACTAACCAACTTCTCCTTCAGATAGTTGTAGCCTGCCTCGCACTGGTCACTCCACACGAAAACCTGATCCTTATTGGTCAAGGCCGTCAAAGGGGCTGCAACTCGGGAGAAGTTGGGTACGAACCTCCTGTAGTAACCTGCCAGCCCGAGGAAACTGCGAACCTCTGCCACATTCTTGAGTTCTGCCCAAGAAACAGCTTCCTCAACATTTGATGTGTCCACTGCTACCCCATGCTCAGACACTACGTTCCCAAGGAAGTGCACTTCTCATGTCTAGAACTTGCATTTTGACAACTTCCCATAGAGCTGGTGCTGTCGGAGGACCTCTAAAATCGTCCTCAGGTTCTCCGTATGGTCCTCCACTGATCCTGAATAGATTAGGATGTCGTCGATGAACACAACTACGAACTGATCCAGGTACTCCCGAAAGATGGAGTTCATAAGCCCCATGAACACGGTCGGGGTGTTTGTTACACCGAAAGGCATGACTACGAACTCGAAGTGTCCATATCTGCACCTGAAGGCCGTCTTCGGGATGTCGCCTTCTTTCACCCTCAACTGGTGATACCCAGACCATAGGTCGATCTTTGAGAACCATCATGCCCCTTTTAGTTGGTCAAAAAGATCATCTATCCCCGGAAGAGGGTAGCGATTCTTGATCGTCACCTGATTCAGCCTCCTGTAGTCTATGCATAACCTGAGACCACCATCTGCCTTCTTTGCGAATAGGACTGTAGCAACCCATGGTTATGCACTTGGTAGAACATAACCCCTCTTCATCAGATCGTCAATCTGAATCCACAACTCATGTAGCTCTGAAGGTGCCATCCGGTAAGGAGCCATCGAAATCGGACGAGCACCAGGCTGCAGGTCTATCCCAAACTCGATATCACGTCGAGGGGGTAGAGTCATCACCTCCTTAAGGAAGACGTCCATAAACTCTCTAACGATCCCTGTAACCTCCACCATCCCAGCATCCACTGACTCCACTGACAGCTCGGCTAACAAGGAGAGGAGGGGTTCCTCTCACCTGCTGCCCTTCTGACTGCTTCTCTCGTCGGTAAAAACAACACGCCAGCCGCCTAAGTCTGAGAACACAACCCTTCCTTGGAATCATTCGATGACGGCACAATTAGAGAACAGCCAGTCAATGCCTAGGATGACATCGTATGGCTGTATCTATAGCAGAAGAAGATCCATGACCAATTGATATGGCCCTATCATCAGTCTACATTTTCTACAAACATATAACAAGTCGGTCTATCCTTCGACTTGTGTGCTCAGCACTAGTGGCACTGGATGTCTCTTGGAATCTAGTCCCAAGGCATGGGCTAGACTGGGTGCAAAAAAGGAGTGCGAAGTTTCGGTATCGAACAAGGCATAATAAAGAGTTCTAAACAAACCGATCGTACCTAGAACGACCTCCGATCCTACTGGAACTGCTGCCTCTGTGGTGTGTAGCTACCCACTCCCAGCTCCTATGTCCCTAGGCTATCGGCCACCTCCCCGACCATGCCTTGGTCGAGGTCCCTGAGGAGTGCCTTGAGATCGGCCTCCTCCTACAACTTCTTCCCTCGGAGGAGCAGGAGCTCGCTACCCTTGCTGATGTTGCTGGAAAGGCATGCTCCCTGCTGGTCGGAACTTGGAGGGTCCTGACGCTGGAGGCCTGGTCCTGACGGCCTTCCCCTTCGATGGTCCCAGCTAGATCCCCTCTTGTGACGCACCTCCTAGAGCGTTCATCCTCTCCACCACTTCGGCCTTCTTCAGGATCTCTAAGTACGTCGGGAGGTTAAAGGGGGTAACAGCATACTGGAGGGAGGGTCGGAGCGCCTCCTCTAAATGACATTCCCGAGACTCCTCATCGGGAAATAGGTCTGGAGAAAAACGTAGGAGGTCCTTGAACTTGATTCTTAGCTACCTCACTAACATACTCCCCTACTGGAGGGAGAGTAGCTCCTGGCTCTTCTCTGCCTTCATCATCGAAGAGGGGAATTCCACTCGGAACTCCCTCTCAAAAATAGCCCATGCCACCTTAGCCTCTCTCCTCTCCCCCAGGTAAAGCATCCACCACTGACACGCCGCTCCCCACATCTGGCTGATGGCCAGAGGAACCCAGTACTCAGTTAGGGCCTGAATCAGGCCGAAGGCTATCACCAGCTCTTCTAGCCAGCCTTCCGTCTTCATGTTCGAGGTGCTACCCTCATACCTCTCGAGGGTCTATCGCTAGAAGGTCCAGAGTGTCTTCTGCCACTGGTCATCCTCCTCCTCTCGATTAACTCTCTTACGATCATCCAAATTAGTCTCCTGGGCCTCGATCCCCTGTACCACATGTGGTCGCCTTTTGGGTTCCATAGCTGCAAGGTAAACAAGGAATGCCTAAGCCCAAGTAGTGCAGAATATTGTTCTTAAAATTTCTTAAACTTCTTATTTATTTCTATCCATAAAACACCCATAAAACACGAGAACAAAAGTCATTATGATGCATGTACCTTTACTAGGGTCTCTACCCCGCAATAAGTGTGGCCTCACTTGGTCGTTCGGTAGGTTCATAGTCCTTGCATCGAATCACGGGGGGGCCTAAAATCCCGTGTCTTAGCCGGTCTTCCATGGCCTAATTCATGCACCAAGGTCACCCAACACTGTTTCCCTACCATCCCATGCAATCCTCACTGTGCCTAACTCCAGACTCCATCATATCTCTCAACCATCACCTTTGATACCATTCTGTCACGACCCGCCTTCACCAAAAGGAGGGAAGGGTTATCAGATTTCCAGGTCCTTCATTCTTCAAGTTAAAGGAGAGGTAATTACCCCCGAAAACCGCCTTCAAAAAGTCCCGGAGTGGCGACCAGCACCAAGGGTATATAATTACTCACTAAATTGAAGGCATTAACCATTTTCTTTTAATAGGATCAGGAGATAAGATAGTAAATCTCACTACACTAAAACTAAAATTGCAAGAAAATCCTAAACAACCATTCCCATATGCATGTTCTGAAAGTAAATACCACAAATTACAAAGTGACTACAAAGGTAAAGTACCAAAGAAAGAAAAATATAGCAACTGCAACTGTCCCAAAGGTCATGCGCTAGTATGGTCCCACGCGATCCCCGAAGTCCTCCTATGTAGAGACCCGAAGCTTGACGTACATGAAAATTACATTACTTTTTCGGAATACTTAGTACATAATAAAAACACACACACAAGGACCGTAATAGTTTAGTGTCTTTGGAACTCGGAATATAATCTTCTAATCGTGGTGAAAGATCTTCAACATCTCCCATAAAGATCTTCCTTTTTTTTATACCTAAACCCTTTCTTTATATCCTGTGGAAAAGAAAACATAAAAGGGTGAGCTCAAATGCTCAGTAAGGGTAAACAAAAGAAATATCAATCACATCGTATACTCAAGAACATAACTTTTGGAAATCTTAACCTGCAAAAGAGATCATAATTTCATAACATGGGATAAATCATGGTAGTGAAATGTAATCACAATAATAATAACTTAAAACATGAAACTTTTTGTCATACACAAATAATCATAGAAAATAATTTCTTGTTAGTCAAGACTCGTTGCCAAGACTATCTTAGTGGACCAAGTCCCTTTCTGAACCGAGTCACCCTCGTTCCAGTCCTGTTTCACTGAACCGGTATAACCTACCGTTCCAGCCATGTCTATCTCATGAGATATAAAATCTTTACCCAATGCATTGGAGGGAGATATAGGTCCCACCCATCTCATAATGATATCATTCTTATGTGTGCCACAAAATCATAAATCATACATCATTTCATAACCCATGTAATAAAAATGGGAATCTTAAACATCGTGACATCATAAAACAATTAATATAAGATAAAGGAATTTATAAAAATAATTCCATTACAATATTATCAAATCAATGTAATAATAGAGATAAAAACAGAACCCTTTATTATCTTATATGGAAAATAATTTTGATAAAACACTTGAACTCCATTCTTGAGGAAAATATCCTTTCTTCTTTAAAAACATTTTTCCTTTCTTAACATGTCGTACAAAATGAATTTGATTAAAAATAAACTTGAAAACTTGTAAAGGAAGCTTCTTGGAAATAATGTTTTAAAAATTCCTTCATGCCGTATAAGTTAAAAAAAACATTCTTCGTACTTTTGTTGGAAAAGTCAAAAAAGTACCTCGTACGAAAAATGACAAAAGATTCCTTTCATATATTTTACTAAAAACTCACCGAAGGGTAAAATAGGATTTAAACAATTATAGGTGAATGGAAATAATATTACTTATTCATTAAACATGGATGTGGATGATAAAATACACCCCATTAAATTTCAAAGTATAAACAATCTCGAATAAAAATGAGATTGTGATATTTCTCTTACCTTAGGTCTGACTTGCTTTGTACGTGTCCGAACCTCCTGTATAATGATTTAAATCATGTTATTGACTTATTCCATAATCATATTCATTGTTATTATATCATATATGGTCCACTTATGACTTTATATTACCCGTTCTTTTGTAAATTCATGTTAAAGAAGCGTTTTGGGTAAAATCGTTTCATTTATCGTAGGTGTTTGGACTTGTTGTTCTTGACATTATCATTACTTATATCATTATTTAATTAATTCCAGAATATAAAGTATGATTTATATATCATATATATTCAGTATATATATAATAGATAGATAAATTAAATGAAACACACCGTTCATGGAGACGGTAGTCCGTACGTAAGCATGAACGCTGTTTTCGTTTCCTTATTGAATTGAATGGAATTAAGTAGATGACATACATATAAATATACATAAATCCAGTATCATTATTATGTCATATATTTCATTAGTACTTATTATATATACTTTATAATCATTCATGAATGGTAAATCATTGAGAATGAATCTCATCGCGTCGTGGAGACGGTAGTCCGTACGTACGCACGAGCGATGACATCGTTCCCATGGTCGTGGAATTGTGTTGAAGTGTATGTATACTATTTCAGTATCAATATCAATTTATAATAATCATATATAGTTACTCATTACACCAGTATACCCATCCAATTAAGGTGGTGGCGGAAAATAGATTACACCACAGTGTGGAGACGGTATTCCGTACGTACGCACGCACGGTGATTTCCTTTTTCTATAGGATGGATAGAAGGTTAATTAGAGTTGTTTCATATTTATAATAACATATCAGTATATAATAAATACTGATGTTATTACTTTATCATTAAACAACTATAGAAGAAGAAATTGAAGAAGAAAGAAATTGAAAAAGATCGGTAATGGATATTACCTCTTCTTTGAAGTGCTTCTTTGAGACCTCCTTTTAGGGCACTAAAATTGGTCTTTTAAGAAGACCAGGACCTCTAGGATGATACTAGGGAAGTGGATAAGATATTTTGGAAGGTTTTGGCCAAGCTTGAATGCTCCAATTGGTGTGAGGAAGAGAGGGAGGGGGTGCCCTTTTATAAGGGAGGAGAGGGGCACCTTAGGAAAATCTCAAAATATTATTTTATATTAAGGTCAAATTCGGTTTATAATGGTTCCAAAGGGTCTTATTTCGAAGATAAATTGGGGATGGGTCGAAATCCTCTCATCCAATAGGATTTAGAAAAGTTTAGGTTATTATTTTAAACTTATCAATTAGATTTAACACTAAGTTAAATAATTTTACTTTTACCATGTCTTCTTGTGTTCTTATACTATAAGGTTAATAAACTTACTATATCAAGCCAAACGAACCCCAAGTTGTTTATTATCCATATATATTACCTTATCTAAGTCATTTGGCCGAACCTTATATTTTTAGGAATAAAATAACAATTAATAATATAATATTTGTTTTAAAAACTATTTTATGTCAATTTTGACACTATTTAGTAATTGATTTTTGTGAAAATCATAACAGAATTATATGTTCAAAAACAGTTAATTAAATCAATAATAACATGTCATATTAACCTAGAAAATTAGTGTAATTCATAAAAAGTCTAAAATTATACTTATTTTGGCATTTATAATATCAATTATTCTAATTTTTTACTATTATGGTAATTACTGCATCATCATTGTGTTATAAATAAATTGAATTATTTAAAGTATACAAATTACAAATAAAATACCATTATGTAGTAAATAGTTTTAGCTTTCTAATGAATATTTATAGTCGAATTTATCTTATGTATAACCCATATTAAAAATTATTTACTTATTAAACTTTGATTTTAACTATTTTAACCCTTCTTTAAGTAAATTGACAATAAATGTCCTAATCTAATCCAAGTGGGCCTAAATGGTCATATTTTATTCCTAAGTTTGTTTTTGGTCAAATTACACTTTTCCAATAGAATTAGGACATGTGTTAGGGTAATAATAATATCATTTTTACCCTTAATTATCCTATTTACTTTTAACCGTGGTAAAAAAAAGTAAAAAGTTACTATTCACCAAAAAATTATTTTCATCTCATTGAACCACATTTTACTTACTGACATCAACCGTGTCTCTCTGATTTTTGAAATTCCAATCACAGAAGTGTTAAAATTAAGATTTATGAAAAAATTAGTTTTTTAACTACCACTTAGTAGTTTCACTATTCATCAAAAATTGAAGTTTTTCAGAAAAATTCCAAAATTTCACCCTAAGCTATAATTGATATTCCGAATTCAAAAATGATTTCTATTTTACAAAATTCCCAACATATAAGTTTCATTAATTAATTTTATAATTAATTTCCGCTATCACAACAAATAGCGTGTTTTAAGAGATAATAACTATCAAAAGATTAACACTTGTTTATGTCTGGTTTAAATGTGAAATTACATCCAATGACTAACATTGTATTAAATTGTAAAAATATATTCTAAATATACTTTAAAACCACTCAAATTAATAATTTATCACTATTAATTATTTCGATTAAAAAAGTTGTTTTTAATTATAATTTAGTAATTTTCACTATTCATCAGAATATGAAAGTTATCCGAAAAGTACCAAAATTTCACCTTAGGCTAAATTCGATACTACGAATCGAAAAATGAAGTCCATTTTGAGAGCTAAAATTTCTAAAATTTTAAAAGGTGGTTATTACTATTCATAACAGCTAGTTATAATAATATTTTAATAGCATATCGTTGTTTAGTAAAACTCGGTATTGCGTACTACACACGCTATCGAGGAAGGTCACGATTGCGTGTAATGCAAGGCAAGTCAAGGATGTGTGTTGTGAAAGCTCCTTTTGGTGTAGCGTACAACACAAGACATTAATAAAATTAAAAATAATATTTTCATAAAATCTCGGGCTGTTACATTCTACCCCCCTTAAAATGAATTTTTCCCTCGAAATTCGTCGGGGTTATAAATGGTTTACTATTAAAAAGTTTCTTTGATAGAAACCCACATCGTAAAAATAAATACTAAAACCAATCTTTAAAAACAAAAGTATGAAACTTAACGGTTACCCAAATAAACTAATCACTGGGTTTCCACATAGGTGAAAATATGGATATGGAAGAGAAATCTAACCATCATGTTCTGATGGAGAGTGGTAGAGAACATGGCTATGGAAAAGCCAGTAATCACAAATCCATAAATTTGTGACGATCTAAGGTACCATATGATTCATCAGATATAAGATCACTAGGACAACATTTTTGGTTTTCAAGATTGTTTCCCTAAAGTTGAAGAATTTGAATTAGAATATATACTTACATTATTTTGGTACAATCTCACTGTTTTTCGTGCCTTGAACAATTTCCACTTCATCTCTTAAATAAATGAAGTTTAATTTTTTATTCGTGAAGTGTTAGCATATCATGTGATAGAATGACGGGTCATTCCATCTGTCTCAAACAAAAGGTTAGCAAAAGTTATTAAATATACATAAGTCAATCTATAGTGAGATTAATCATATATGGTTCCTAAAATGGACTTATACTTCATATATCATACTACTTAATATAATAAAACTAGTTTCTACTAAATAGGGACTTCCTGTAGTCCAGTGGTAGGCGATAAAGGCCAGTCGCACTTCGGTTGTGGGTTCGATTCCTACAGCCTTGTCCGACGCGATGGGTTGTCGCCCATCCTGCAGGTTGTCCTTTTTCTAAAACTATATTACTATAACATCCCATCAATAATATCGAAAAAAAATTTATCCTTAAACAATACTAACTTATGTTCAACATAATCCATTCCAATCTTTAGGCTTATCCACAATACTGCAGTCAACTCTCATAACATAGTGAAAACGATTACCAGATATTTAATACCATCGTTGATCCCCATATATCATAAGATATGTTTTTTTGGTCACATTCCAAACATTCAAAGTCCTTAATCATGTATTCTCTTGAATACCCATTGAACCTTAGTGAAAACCTGAATGTAGTTAAAAGTTAGCATTTTCCACATACCAAAATCCTCAAAATTATATATACTCAAACCATGATATCACTTAGTCCTTATATCAATCATGAGCTCATGAATACTATCAAACATTTCATTTTCTCTTTATCCCTTCATTATAGGCATATTATCTACTTTCCAAAATATTTGAATCACTTTTCATGGTTGTCGGTACCTTAAAATTATTAAAAACCACAATAGACCAATACATAAATATTTCAATACACCATAAAAGTACCTCAACAACATTATTCCTGAATACCAATACATAAACACTTCAGTCCATCCACTTCAATGATTGTCCTGGAAGAAGTCCTTCCTTGATTTAGAAGTAACTTTTTAGGTCAGGGCATTGAGTTGGGTAATGCCCATGTTCTCCACAAATAAGACATTGAACTCCATAACAGTCTGTCACTCTATGACCCTTTTCTCCACATAGATAACATTGGTCCCTCCATTTGAGGTATTCCTCAAGGTTCTTCTTCCCTTCTTTAGAAATCTCAATCTTCCTTTCTTTATGCTCCTCAACATGCGAACATGCATAATAGTTTATCTTCCTCTTCTTTGATGAATTAGGCATACCACTAAATTTCACCTTGTTAATCATATATCGCGATGACTGATTTGGAATAATCACAAGATCTTTCTCTCTAACAATTACACAATTTTTTTTCTCATAGTCACCAATTTGTCCATTTGATTCAATGTTAACCGAATTCCTTCTGGTTCCCTCCATTAACTAAAACACAAAAAGAATCTTGTGAGAGGAAAAAATCATGCTAGGGAAAACAACATAGTAAAGGGGGAGTACCCTCAATATCTAACATCTTAGGTTAAATTATAAGATCGTTACCGTAGTTCTAGGACTATATCCTATATGTATACTTATCCTTAGGGACATCCCTAGACATACCTTAGAAATATCTCTAGGGATCTCACTAATGCTTTCGCATCCTAGTTTCCAAAGGTTGACTAAACATTTCCTCTGATACCAACTGTAGTGGTCTAGAATTACTTCCAGTGGACTATAATTGATACCTATCAGGGCACTCCATGGGCAGCTACACCCCCTGGGCGGGACACACCACCATCCCCAGTGGCAGCCATTTCCTCATGAAGCCCTTGGGCGGAGAGCCATGCTTCGTCCAACGCTCACATGTGAGAGTTCCCAAGGATTGGATACATTCCTACCTCCATTGCCTCTGATAACAACTGTAGAGACACGAAGCTTGACGTACATGAACATTACATTACTTTTTCGGAATACTTAGTACATAACAAAAACACACACACAAGGACCGTAATAGTTTAGTGTCTTTGGAAACTCGGAATATAATCTTCTAATCGTGGTGAAAGATCTTCAACATCTCCCATAAAGATCTTCCTTTTTTTATACCTAAATCATTTCTTTATATCCTGGGGAAAAGAAAACATAAAAGGGTGAGCTCAAATGCTCAGTAAGGGTAAACAAAAGAAATATCAATCACATCGTATACTCAAGAACATAACTTTTTGAAATCTTAACCTGCAAAAGAGATCCTAATTTCATAACATGGGATAAATCATGGTAGTGAAATGTAATCACAATAATCATAACTTAAAACATGAAACTTTGTGGCATACACAAATAATCATAGAGAATCATTTCTTGTTAGTCAAGACTCATTTCCAAGACTATCATAGTGGACAAAGTCCCTTTCTGAACGGAGTCACCCTCGTTCCAGTCCTGTTTCACTGAACCGGTATAACCTACCATTCCAGCCATGTCTATCTCATGAGATATAAAATCTTTACCCAATGCATTGGAGGGAGATATAGGTCCCACCCATCTCATAATGATACCATTCTTATGTGTGCCACGAAATCATAAATCATACATCATTTCATAACCCATGTAATAAAAATGGGAATCTTAAACATCATGATATCATAAAACAATTCATATAAGATAAAGGAATTTATAAAAATAATTCCATTACAACATTATCAAATCAATGTAATAATAGAGATAAAAATAGAACCCTTTATTATCTTAGATGGAAAATAATTTTGATAAAACACTTGAACTCCATTCTTGAGGAAAATATCCTTTCTTCTTCAAAAACATTTTTCCTTTCTTAACATGTCGTACAAAATGAATTTGATTAAAAATAAACTTGAAAACTTGTAAAGGAAGCTTCTTGGAAATAATGTTTTAAAAATCCCTTCCTGCCGTATAAGTTAAAAAAACATTCTTCGTACTTTTGTCGGAAAAGTCAAAAAAGTACCTCGTATGAAAAACGACAAAAGATTCATTTCATATCTTTTACTAAAAACTCACTGAAGGGTAAAATAGGATTTAAACAATTGTAGGTGAATGGAAATAATATTACATATTGAGGAAACATGGATGTGGATGATAAACAATCTCCTTAGGTCCGACTTGCTTTGTACGTGTCTGAACCTCCTTTATAATGATTTAAATCATGTTATTGACTTATTCCAGAATCATATTCATTGTTATTATATCATATATGGTCCACTTATGACTTTATATTACCCGTTCTTTTGTAAATTCATGTTGAAGAAGCGTTTTGGGTAAAATCGTTTCATTTATCGTAGGTGTTTGGACTTGTTGTTCTTGACATTATTATTACTTATATCATGATTTACTTACTTCCAGAATATAAAGTATGATTTATATATCATATATATTCAGTATATATATAATAGATAGATAAATGAAATGAAACACACCGTTCATGGAGATGGTAGTCCGTACGTACGCATGAACGATGTTTTCGTTTCCTTATTGAATTGAATGGAATTAAGTAGATGACATACATATAAATATACATAAATCCAGTATCATTATTATGTCATATATTTCATTAGTACTTATTATATATACTTTATAATCATTCATGAATGTTTAATCATTGAGAATGAATCTCATCGCGTCGTGGAGACGGTAGTCCGTACGTACGCACGAGCGATGACATCGTTCCCATGGTCGTGGAATTGTGTTGAAGTGTATGTATACTATTTAAGTATCAATATCACTTTATAATAATTATATATAGTTACTCATTACACCAGTATACCCATCCAATTAAGGTGGTGGCGGAAAATAGATTACACCACGGCGTGGAGACGGTATTCCGTACGTACGCACGTGCGGTGATTTCCTTTTTCTGTAGGATAGATAGAAGGTTAATTAGAGTTGTTTCATATTTATAATAACATATCAGTATATAAGAAATACTGATGTTATTACTTTATCATGAAACAACTAAAGAAGAAGAAATTGAAGAAGAAAGAAATTGAAAAAGATTGGTAATGGATATTACCTCTTCTTTGAAGTGCTTCTTTGAGACCTACTTTTAACGGCACTAAAATTGGTCTTTTAAGAAGACCAGGACCTCTAGGATGATACTAGGGAAGTGGAGAAGAGATTTTGGCAGGGGTTGGACGAGCTTGAATTCTCAAATTGGTGTGAGTAGGAGAGGGAGGGGGTGCCCTTTTATAAGGGAGGAGAGGGGCACCTTAGGAAAATCTCAAAATATTATTTTATATTAAGGTCAAATTCGGTTTATAATGGTTCAAAAGGGTCTTATTTATAAGATAAAGTGGGTATGGGTCTAAATACTCTCATACAATGGGATTTAGACAAGTTTAGGTTATTATTTTAACCTTATCAATTAGATTTAACACTAAGTTAAATAATTTTACTTTTACCGTGTCTTCTTGTGTTCTTATACTATAAGGTTAATAAACTTACTATATCAAGCCAAACGAACCCCAAGTTGTTTATTATCCATATATATAACCTTATATAAGCCATTTGGTCGAACCTTAGATTTTTAGGAATAAAATAACAATTAATAATATAATATTTGTTTTAAAAACTATTTTTTGTCAATTTTGACACTATTTAGTAATTGATTTTTTGTGAAAATTATAACAGAATTATAAGTTAGAAAAAAGTTAATTAAATAAATACTAACATGTCATATTAACCTATAAAATTATTGGAATTCATAAAAAGTCTCAAATTATACTTATTTAGGCATTTATAATATCAATTATTCTAATTTTTCACTATTATGGTAATTACTGCATCATCATTGTGTCATAAATAACTTGAATTATTTAAAGTCTAAAAATTAAAAATAAAATACCATTATTTAGGAAATCGTTTTATCTTTATAATGAATATTTATAGTACAATTTATCTTATGTATAACTCCATATTAAAAATGATTTACTTATTAAACTTTGATTTTAACTATTTTAACCCTTCTTTAAGTAAATTAATAATAAATGTCCTAATCTAATCCAAGTGGGCCTAAATGGTAATATTTTATTCCTAAGTTTGTTTTTGGTCGAATTACACTTGTCCAATATAATTAGGACATGTGTTATGGTAATAATAATATCATTTTTACCCTTAATTACCCTATTTACTTTTAACCGTGGTAAAAAAAGTAAAAAGTTACTATTCACCAAAAAACTATTATCATCTCATTGAACCAAATTTTACTTACTAAAATCAACCGTGTCTCTTGGATTTTTGAAATTCCAATCACAGAAGCGGTAAAATTAAGATTTATGAAAAAATTAGTTTTTTAACTACCACTTAGTAGTTTCACTATTCATCAAAAATTGAAGTTTTTCAGAAAAATGCCAAAATTTCACCCTAAGCTATAATTGATATTCCGAATTCAAAAGTGATTTCTATTTTACAAAATTCCCAACATATAAGTTGCATTAATTAATTTTATAATTAATTTCCGCTGTCACAACAAATAGCGTGTTTTTAAGAGATAATAACTATCAAAAGATTAACACTTGTTATTACTATTCATAACGGCTAGTTATAATAATATTTTAATAGCATATAGTTGTTTAGTAAAACTCGGTATTGCGTACTACACACGCTATCGAGGAAGGTCGCGATTGTGTGTAATGCAAGGCAAGTCAAGTATGGGTGTTGTGAAAGCTCCTTTTGGTGTAGCGTACAACACAAGACATTAATAAAATTAAAAAGAATATTTTTCATAAAATCTCGGGCTGTTACATCCTAGAAACCTGAAAATAGTTTTATATACGTAGGGTGATCATACAAGTATACTCAGTAGGGAAAAAAAGACTCTCGTGCACAAGTGGGGGAACATACTAAAGTCCCGTGAGAAGCAGACAACCAACACTACCAAGGAGTTCATCCATCCCACTCACCAGCCACACTCACCAAATAACACAAGAAAGTAATATATAGTAATAGTACATCGATGTTTGGGTACCCCACGCCACATTCCCACTGGTTATTGAAGACATCCTATGCATCGAACCAATCCCTCCATCCTCACCGTAGTCCCACTACCACACCCTGCCCACACACACGTGGGCCATATCCTCACGCAGTCCCACTGCCAAACCCTACCCGCAAACACCTGGGCCACAACCACTATCCTGCTCGAAGAAACCTGGGCCACAACTGTCACACATAACCATGCCTGAAAACACCTAGGCCAGAACAACCACCACCACACCCGAAGACACATGGGCTAGAAGATCTACTACCATGCCCGAAGACACCTGGGCCTCATCCCGAAGACACTTGGGAAACCACCTACCTGCACACACCTGGGCCAACCACCACACTACCCTGCCCGAAGGTTCTCGGGCAAATAATGGACCTCAGGCCATCACATCCTGCCCAAAGATACTTGGGCTATCCTGGAAAGGGTGCAGAAAGGGGTTAATAACCAGCCACTAGTAGAAGTGTTGGGAAAAACACCATCCCCCATGAAATGGGGGTGTTCAGCACTAAGTGATCAACTTGGGTGGGGCGCGAATAAGAAAAACAAAACTACAAGTATATGTATAGGTAACAATCACACACCCAAATTTTAGGTTTTTCTTCAGCCTACCTAAAGAACACATTCAGCACCCACGTCCAAGTCACAACCCACAGCAAACCAAAACCCATCTGTCTCATTTTTGTTTACATGTTCAGTAATAATGTTTAAATAAGTTTCTGCACCTACTTGGGAAACTAGCAAGCATAAGCACAAGCCAAGGAAAGAGTACAGTCAAACATCGACTTAAACATTCACACCTAGTTCTCTCGTAAAGTCACAACAACAAAGGGATAAGTGAGATCCCTCAAAGTACTGGAACCAAAGAAAACCCCAAGATACAACCCATGTCCCCAGAAGCCAACGGTTTCTCAACAACAACAGAGGATTCCACCCAAATTCATGATATAATCAAGGTAACCACCTGGCCTTAAATTCACAACCACTGGAAGTATAACAACAGGGGATCCTATCCCCACCCACATCACCCATCAATCGGCCCGTGAAGGAAATCAATCAAACCACTACCACCAAATCAAAGCAGGACCATGCCAGTATTTTCATATTTAAACCATTTAACACACTCCGTGATTTCAACTTCACTGTGCTTTAACCAGGGTTATCACAGAAATGTTTGATCCTGGTGATTTCAATTTGTTTAGCCGAATATAAGTAATTAACCAATTTACTTTTCACAGCAAGGGTTCACAACCACAATACAATTCATTTAGACATCACTAGAGGCAAGGGTTTGTTAGTTCATAGAGAAAGGCCGCCAACGGCCATGATTTTTAGTAGGTGTAAGCCCGCACAATTCATAAATCATTAATCGAGTAAGAAGATAAAAACAGAGCAACAACATCAGTCACATCCCTCCCATTTCATTCTTTAGAATCAGTTTATATCTTTATTAGAGTTTGGTTCATCCAATTCTACATAAATAGTATCACACCCACCCCGCATGATACACAAAAAGGAGAGACGATGGAGAAATTCCCTACTTGTTGGTCAACGATCGATGCTAAGCCTGGGCATGGAACTCCACGGATAGTGATGCGGATCATCAGAACGAAGGGTACTCCTAATATAGGGTGATCGAGAAAAGAAAGCTAGGGAGAACCCTTTTAGTTTATAAAGGCCGGGGAAGGTTGAGATAGGAACGAGAAACCGCGTAAGGAGCGGGGTCGTGGGTTGACAACGTTGTTGAGACACCCCACACGTCATTAAAGAGGTCCTCGCCTTTAGGGGTAGTTTAAACCGACGCACCCAGGGTATCTCACTTAATCAAATTCCATTAATTGGCGTTAATGGGACTTAAAACAGGTTAAAGGGGTCAAAATAGGTTTTAAAACCCAATTTGCGCAAAAAGGAGACACTGCTGGAAAAACCCGTGGGGGTAGGCAAGAGCCACCGATAGCCGAGAGCTACCAGTGGCTGACAGCTATCGGTATCTGAGCTACCGGTAGGTTGTAGCTACCGGTAGTCGAGATCTAATGGTGGCTGACAGCTACCGATAGACCGAACTAATGGTAGCTCTGCTACTGGTAGACCGATCTACCGGTAGGCTGCGGCCACCGGTAGACCGAGCTACCGGTAGGTCGAGCTACCGATAGGCTACGGATACCAGTAGACTGAGTTACCAGTAGGCCTGCTATCAGTTGGCTGCGGCTACTGGGAGACTGAGATACGGGTAGGCCGAGCTACCGGTAGGCTATGGCTACCGGTAGACCGAGCTACCGGTAGGCCTGCTACCGGTAGGCTAAGGATACCGGTAGGCCTACCGTGGGTCAAACTTCACCGAGAAGTTGGGATGACCTCCCAGACCACCTAGAACATCTCAAGAATCATATTTTTACTACGTAATGGACCTCCAACAACTCAGTCCATTACATTACATTCCTTAAAATCAGATGAATTATTGGGTACTTTAAATAATGTTAAAAAATGTACCACATAATAGTGCATTTTAAGAAGGTATTACAATCATAATGTGAAATGATGTTCAAAGTGTAAAATGCACTAAAATGATGTTTATTAATAATAAAGAACATTAATGTTATATATATTAACAATGAATATTAGCCTCATTTAGTGGATAATCACACCCCCCAACTTGATTTTTCCTAGTCCCGAGCAAAATATATCTCAACAATATGAAATTTGAATTCCCTTTTCCAAAAACATTTTAATACACAATGATCACCAAAAACCCTTATACCAAACAATCATGAAACCCATAAAAATAATTTAATACTATATAGTTTCATAAGAATATCTCAATACCAAGCCCATTCCTTTGTTCAAATTCATTTCCATATTTCATCCAATATCAATTAAGTATGAGGATGTGTTGTGCATCACAAAAGACATGGGGGTTCATCTTTATTTAAGGGGGAAATGACGGAAGCTCTAGGTGGAAACACATTTAAATATTAATATGAGTATTCAATTTTTGTATTGAATTTTGTTTTTTGCAATTTTTCCATGGTAATTGAAATTTTCTCTCAAAAGAGTCAACCCCTGTAGCGAGACTTTGCCGATGACTCCCAAGCTCAAAGACCTTAGGGCACCAAGTGAAGCCCACATACTCGGGCATCATCTTGAGTTAACTCAGTAAAAAACAAATTCAAATTACCAAAAATAGAGATAAAATTACTAACTCTTGGCCAGAAAACTTTGGAGTCACGATCCCCAAGTGCTGAAAGCCAAGCATTAGGTCATTTCATTGCTCTACGCACAAATTTATTATTTTTTTTATTTTTTTATTGAATACTCATATTAAAACTAAAATGATCACCAAACCTATTCTATTTATTTGGGGGACCCCATGAACTCAAACTAATACCCCACGATCCAAAGGACGTGCATTGTGATCTTTTTTTTTATTTTGATGAAAATATAAATGATGAAATATCACATTGGACAGCCACACTTTCCAAAATCTATGCTCATGAAATTATACAAGGATTAAATCAGAATCAGGGAATGCTAAATTATTTTATATTCAGTTTCAAAGTGTGAAATGTGTATTACCATGTTTAAAGTTAAAGGAATTTTTACTTCTATTTACACATTTTTTTCAAATCATTCATTTTTTCTAAAACAAAATCATTTTTTATTTTATCTTCCCCCCTAACTTAAAATAACACTACCCCCAGTGTTTAAAGAAAATAAAATTTAGAAGTGGGTAGAGGTAGAGAATGAAAGTTCAAAAATGAAATTGAAAATGAGGATCATGGAATGAAGTCCCCTGGTGGTTGAAGTTGAAATTCTTGCTGCTTAATTTTAATCCTTTGATATCCATGTCACTTGAAGAGTTCCCTAGTAGAAAAAGGGAAAACAAACAAACAAAACAAAACAAAAAAACAATATATATATATATATATATCTTTATATAATAAAGAAAGTAAAATATAAGTATATATATATATATTATAGAAAAAGGAAGCACAAAAAGTCATAGGTCAGTGGTAAGCACGCGCCCCTGTCTCCCTTTGGTCCCGGGTTTGAATCCCCACGGCTTCGTCGGTTGTGACGGGGTTTGACCCATGACCCATGATGTGTCCCTTTTTATTATTATTATTATATTATTATATTATTATTTATTCTTTTGTATTTTTATTTTAACCTACAAACACATTAAAATAAAACAACCTGATGATACATTGTCTTCCTTTTAAATTTCTAGGTAAGGCATTACTCAAGGATCACACCACATGACACGGATGAATATGGTGCTCCCCTTTCATACCCATCCATACTCATAATAGAAGAATAGGTCAACAGTGTATTTTTTTAAATATAAAAATGATTAATTAATCCTATTTAAAATATAAAGTTGATTAAAACAACAAAATGATAGGAAACTTGAAAACCATGGGTTTCCTCCCATGCAGCGCTTTGTTTAACATCGTTAGCCCGAAATGGATCCTAAATCTATCAATTTTTTCCTGTTTCATAGGTTGTCTCAGTTAACTCAACCTCTATTTTCTATTTATTGAATGATTCAATGAATGGTTTTAACCTTTTACCATTGACCATGAAAATGTAACCACTTGTGGGATCTTGAATCTCTACTGCCCCATGGGGGTACACATGATACACTATGAAAGGACCTGACCATCTAGACCTTAACTTTGTCGTGTGTAAATGATGTTTTTAACTATACAGGAGCACAAGTTTTCCCAGTTCAAAATTTTTGACCATGATATTCCAAGATTGGTAGGCTTGATCTCTAGCTTTATTGATCCTTGAATTTTCATATGCCTCCATATTTAGTTCCTCTAGTTCATTGAGATCTAATTTCCTTTTTGTTCCAGCCAATGAGAGGTCATAATCCATTTTATTAATTTCCCAAAATGTCTTATGCTCAATTTAAATAGGTAAATGGCATGCTTTTACATAAACCAACCTATATGGTGACATTCCTATGATGGTTTTGTATGTTGTACGATATTCCCAAAGAGCATCCAAGAGTTTCTCGGACCAATCTTTCCTATAAGGATTGAAAGTTTTCTCAAGAATATTCTTAATTTCCATATTTTCTAACTCAGCTTGACCATTGGTTTGAGGATGGTACGTAGTGGAAACCTTGTGAGAAATACCATGCTTAGACATGAGTGTAGAGAATGGACAGTTGCAGAAATGGGTTCCTCGATCACTGATTATAGCCCTAGGAATTCCAAATTGAGAAAATATGTGCTCTTTCAAAAATTGGATCACAACATGATGGTCATTAGACTTGGTGGGAATGGATTCAATCCATTTTGATACATAATCAACAGCTAAGAGGATGTAGAGGTATCCCCTAGAGTTTGGGAAGGGACCCATGAAATCGATTCCCCAACAGTCAAAGATTTCAATCACTAAGATGGGAGTGAGTGGCATTTGATTCCTTTTGTTGATGGACCCTACTTGTTGACACCTAGGACAGCTTTGAAAAAATGTGTAGGAGTCCCTTGAGAGGGTGGGCCAGAAAATACCACACTGAAGAGTCTTAGCAGAAGTTTTCTTAGAGGAAAAGTGACCTTCACATGCCTCACTATGACAGAATTGAAGGATGGACTCTTGTGCAGATTCTGGGACACACCTCCTAATGACTTGGTCAGGGCAGAACTTATAGAGGTATGGATCATTAAACACATAGTTTCTAACATCAGAAAGGAATTTCCTTCGATCTTGAGTCCCTAATAATTTTGGAATGACTTCTGTAACTAAGAAATTGGCTATGTCAGCATACCAAGGGCAGTCACTCACAGAGTATTGGTGTTCATCAGGAAATGAATCAGACACAGAAAGTTGATTGGAGATATCTTTGAATTCCATCCTAGAGAGGTGATCGGCTACAACATTTTCAACACCATTTTTATTCTTGATTGTGAGGTCAAATTCTTGGAAGAGATGGACCCACCTAATCATTCTAGCCTTAGCATCTTGTTTTTGGAAGAGGTATTTTAGTACAGAATGGTCAGTGAACACAGTGATGGTGGATCCTAAGAGGTAGGGCCTAAAATTATCTAAAGCAAACACAATAGCAAGTAACTCATTTTCAGTAGTGGTGTAGTTTATTTGGGCATCATTTAAGGATTATCTTGCATAAGCAATGACATGAGGAGTTTTATCACAATGTTGTCCTAACACAGCTCCTACAACAAAGTCACTAGCATCACACATAAGTTCGAAAGGAAGGTTCCAATTTGGATATTTCATAATGGGAGGAGAGGTGAGAGAGGATTTGAGGGTTGAGAATGAACCCTCACAACTTTCTGTCCAAACAAATGGAGCTTCCTTTACTAGGAGAGCACAAAGGGGACGAGAGATTGAACTAAATTCCTTAATGAATCTTCTATAGAAACCAGAATGTCCTAAGAAAGACCTCACTTCCTTGATAGTTTTGGGTGATGGAAGGTGAAGAATGATGTCAACCTTGGCTTTATCAACTTCAATACCCCTACCTGAGACCAGATGGCCTAGAACTAGTCCTTCTTTAACCATGAAATGGCATTTTTTCCAGTTTATGACCAGATTCTTTTCTTCTCATCTTGATAAGACTCTCTCCACATTCTAAAGACATCCCTAAAATTTATCCCCAAACACAGGGAAGTCATCCATGAAGACCTCTATAAAATCCCCTACCATGTCTGAGAAAATTACCATCATGCACCGCTGGAAGGTTCCAGGAGCATTGCATAAACCAAAGGGAATGCGTTTGAAGGAAAAGGTGACAAATGGACATGTGAATGTAGTCTTCCCTTGATACTCTAGGGAGACCTCAATTTGATTATACCCCGAGTACCCATCTATGAAACAGTAGAAGGTGTGACCTTCCACTCTCTCAAGGACTTAGTCAATGAATGGTAATGGGAAATGGTCCTTCTTGGTGAATGAGTTTAGCTTCCTATAGTCAATACAGACCCTCCATCCACTACTCACCCTTATTAGAAGAATCTCTCCATCCTCATTGGTTATCATTGTGATTCCAGCCTTTTTTGGAACCACTTAGATTGGGCTCACCCATTAACTCTCAGCTATGGGATATATGATACCAGCTTTTAACAATTTTAGAAGTTCCTTCCTCACTACTTCCATGAGATTAGGATTGAGTCTCTATTGAGGTTGACGACATGGCTTTGAATCAGATTCCAGAACAATCCTATGAGTCCCAATAAGTGGGCTACTCCCGGGAATATCAGACAGGGTCCAACCAATGGATTTCTTATGTTTCCTAAGGACATTTAGAAGCATACTCTCATGATTGGCTTCAAGAGAAGAATAAATAACAATAGTATGTGTTTGATTGTCACATGGAAATCATACTTGAGTGAAGCGGGAAGTTCCTTCAATTCAAGCTCAGTTCGGTTCAAAATTTCAACAGAATTTTGGGACACTAGATCAAGATCAATTTTATTTCCTAATGTTTTAGATAGGATTGATTCCCCACATGTATAATTTTCAGCTACTAGATTGGCTTGATCATATTTAGGGAAGGAAGCTAGAGTGGTCGCTATGAAAGTGGTTTCTTGAAAGGTTTCACTGATTGTTGGACCTAACACTTCATCATAAGGGCAATTTGAAAATGATCCAAACCAAGGAGATAAACTTCCTTCATATGAAAAAAGGAAATCAATCTCATCCCGACTTAAACATTCATAAAATATTCGTTGATCTTCTATGGATTCATTATCAATGCTTCCTATCATGTTTACTTCATGAATTCCCTCGTCATCCCCTATTTTGAGCTTGCATTATAGATGTTCATGTCTAGACTCATGTTTCCAAAGGTGATGGTCATGTTCCCATTTCGAACTCGGATAACAGAGTTTATTGTTTCAAGGAAGGGATGACCAAGGATGATTAGGGTTTGTTCCTTATTTCCTAAGATTGGATGGTTTTCAAGGACAATGAATTTAGCAGGGTAGATGAAGTTTACAACCTTTACCAGAACATACTTTAAAATATTCTTTGGAACCCTAATGCTACGATCAGTAAGTTGAAGTGTGATAGATGTGGGTTGGAGTTCTTCTAGTCCTAACTGGCAGTACGTAGCATAAGGGATGATATTGACACTAGCACCTAGGTCACACAAGGCCTTGACAACTTTTCTCTCTCCTAGTTCAACATTGATGTAAGGGAAACCCGAGTCTTTAAACATAGGAGGAATCGTCCCTTGAATGGTGGTACTCACATTAGAAGCCAAAAGGACTTGGTTTTTATGTGAAAATTTTCTTTTAAAAGTGCACAAGTCCTTAAGGTACTTTGAGTAGGCAGGTATGGTTTGGATTGCATCGAGAAGGGGAATGTTCAACAAAACTTGTGAGAAGATTTCTCTTAATGTTTCACTTAATTCAGGCTTGGTTTTCCCCCTCATGCGTTGAGGAAATGGTGCATGTTGTGGGGTTGTTTATTGAAGAGTTTTTTCTTTGAAAATTTTATCAGTTTCCCCAGTTTGATAATGTGGTTCATTTGAATTTTCATCCAATTTTGAATCTTCAGGTGGGTTCTGAATTAGTTGTTCAGGTTTCCCAATTGATTTCCAACTTCTTAAAACAGTCACAACCTTTAGTTGTTCATGACTTTTTTGAATACAACTTGACTCTCCCCTTGAATTTGAGGATGGAACCGCCTAAGTAGGCATGGGTGCCTTTCCAGTTCTGATGGTTTGAAGTTCTTATTTTAGGGAAGAGACATCTGAGTTCATCCTTTCCGTTTGTTTGCACAGTTTTTCTAGTAGGCTTTGTGGAATAGTTTGGGTTGGTGCTTGAGAATATTGGTTTATCCCAGGGGGATATTTTGGAGGTGGGGTGGTTTGTTGAAAATGGACTAGTGGATGTTGGTATTGGATAGGTTGGGTTTGGAACTAGTTATGAGTTTGGTAGTTCTGATAGGGGTAAGGATTTTTTCCCTATGGTTGGCTAGGTTGTTGGTTATCTTTCCAGTGGAAGCATGGGTCGTCATTATACCTTGGGTTGAAGTTGTTTTGGAATTGAGGATTTTGAAAGTTCAAATCATTTACTTCTGCTGGGATTCCTCCTAAAAAAATCCTTTATGGATGGAATGGTTGGGAAGTTGTCTGTCTTATGGTCATGTTTGTCACAAATTGTGCAAACAGGGTCAACAGTTTGGATTTCATGAACTTTCCTAAGGTCTATCTCTTCAACCTTCCTAGAGAGTGCAGCGAGTTTAGCCCTAAGGCTTTCCTCTTCGCTAAGTGTATGAATTCCAGTAGTTCATTGTGGCTTTTTAGAATAAGGTGAAGTTCCTCGTGTTTGGTTTTGTTCAGAAAGGCTTTCTAGATACTCATAAGCATCATTTGGGGCTTTTTTTTAAAGGTTCTATTAAACATCATGTCAATGAATTGTTTGTTCCCCGGACCCAACCATTTATATAAAATAATAACTTGTTCATGAATCGAAAAAGCATGGTGTGGAACCATGTTTAGAGTGTCTTTGAACCTCTCCCATGTTTCATAGAATGACTCTCCCCCTTTTTCAAAAAATTGTTGGATACACTTTTTAAGTGCAATTTTTTTTGTGGTGGGGAAAGTATTTTTTGTATAATTCTCTTTGTAGTTGGTCCCAAGAGTTTACGGATGATGGTCTCAAATTTTTTAGCCAATTTTTAGCTCGATCCTTTAAATAAAAAGTAAATAGCCTCATCTTAGATGATTCTAGTTGATGTGGGGGATACATGGTTTCTACAATGTCATTGAACTCCTTAATGTGAAGGTAGGGCATCTCGGACTCCATTCCCTGGAATTTGGGAAGGTGGTTTAAGACATGGGGTTGAAATATGTAGTTAGAATATCCTTGGTAATTGTGTCTAATTCATGAGGGGGATTTGGTTCAAGAAGGTGTGAGTTAGTCATTCATGGTTTGATCAATTGCATTCCCCAAGTTTGGGGCTTCCACATTTGGGTTTCCATTTTGGTTCCCACCCGGGTTTATGAGTTGGTTTCTTTGAAGACCTTCCGTTGAAATAGGATCAATTTTTAACTCTAGAGTATTAGTAATTTTAGGATCTAATGGAAACATTTCCCTTGGTGTACTTGACTCCCCAACACCAGGACTATCCACCCTAACTAGATGGTTTGATTGATCACGGGTGTAGGTGGACATGTGCCAAAAGAAAAAAAATGAGAAAGGGACAAGATAAGAGAATTTGGATGAGAAAAGAAGAAATGGGGGAGAATAGAATGGGTGTTTAGATTACTTACTTGGGTCCCAGAAAATGGAGCCAAAATTTGATTCATGCTCAAATTTACCCAAGAGATGAAGGTAGAACGGTCCTTGTAGTTTAGCTTGAGTTATCAAATCCTCAGATACCTAAGAAGAAACCTATAGACACGTACATTATATGGACTGTTTTTGGCTATTAAGTGGCCAAATTGGGTTGATTTTATATGGGTTTAAAGGATAAATAACATATTTAAGTGAATTAAATTTAAAATAATGATTTGATCCTAGGTTATCGTTCGAGGTGGATTGTACATATTTCCTTTTCAATGATTTTAATTTCTTATATTTGAGATGGGTTCATTTAAGAAGATAAAAAAACATCATCACTTACTGGTTTAATGCTTACACCCTTTAATAATAATAACCTATACACTTGAAGGAACAAAGTTTTGAGAACTTCAAGGTAAAGGTTCATATTAGCACATGAAGTGTGTGGCCTTAAATTCAATAAGGACGATGGAGTTTAAAAATCTTCAAATAAAAATATCAATTAAAGAAGTTATTATACATTAATTGGGTGATAAATAACATCCAATCCAGCCCCTTTCTACTTCCTTGGATCAAGCCATAAGTGTGTTATCCCTCCATTGATTATATGGTTTCAATGGAAGCAGAAATTAGACTCATGAGGGAGGAAATGGAGAAGTAAAGAAAATAATAAAAATAAAATGATCACTCCACCGTTGTGTGAATAATTTCACAAGATTTGGTGTTAATAAATTCACACCTTGAGTAAACGGTATCAAATTGAGATGGAAAAAAAATAATAGGATAAGAAGAACTTTTATTAAGAAACTAAAGTGAATTGAATAACTTACATGTGAAAGACAAACTTGGGAGAACAAAATCGCAGCATAACATTACGATTGAACAAAGCACCAAAAAATGATCCACTCCTCTAACACAAATTCCTTAAATAGAAATTTTTGGAGATTTGGGTCGATCCTCTAACAGTAAAAATAATCTTAATTAATATTGGTAGGCCATAGGTTGGTTGAAAGTTGAGGGAGAGTTGATTTTTCAACCCTTGACCCGAGGTGGCATCCAGCTTTCATCCACCGAACGGACGCGCTTGTAAGACCTTCCAGATGGCCGAATTAGATTGGTCCATATATAAAAAACGGATCCCCGGATGTCTCATAACCGTTTATGAAATTTGGGCTCATTTTTAGTTGTGTATTAGGAGATATGATTATATTAGTATGATATTTTTATGGGCCGAAGAATCTGGCCCAGAATTTTATCTCTAAATTGGGCCACCGAAATGTCCCTAATGGAGGCTGAATTAGCACTAGATCATGAATAATTATTTGTTAAACTATATGTATTCTAGCCTCCCACCAAATGTTGGCATCATTGGGTTTGTAATGTGGGTCCCACATTCTCATCAGTGTGCTGGTGTCCAATCTGCCTTCTCTAAAATTGCTTCCTTTCATCATAAAATATCCCCATATTCTTCCATGAATTCTCCATTGATCCCTGAATAAAACATGTTCATATTTAAGTGTAGATAAATTTCCCAAAATATAGAATTAAAATATGTATAATTACATTCCTTAAAATCATATTAATCATTGGGTACATTAAATAATGTTCAAAAATGTACCACGTAATTGTGCATTTTAAGAAGGTATTACAATCATAGATGTTCAAAGTGTAAAATGCACTAAAATGGTATTTATTAATAATAAATAAAATGAATATTATATATATTAGCAATTAATATTAGCCTCATTTAGTGTATAATCACCTCTCCTATCCCAGAACCCATTCTAGGGTGTCCCTCTTGGAGTAATCCCCTAACCTTTTGGGATAGACCTGATGGACTTCACTTTCACTTCAAATTAAAGGGTTCATTTCTCCACACCCTCATCCACCATCTCCCTGGTAGCTTCCACCATGGTCCCCTCCATTTCTTTAAACATAGAAGAGGTTGTGTTCCTTTTTTTAATCTTTCACATCCAATTATTTCTCACACTAAGCATGACTCATGTGGGCTTATGGGTCTGTAATCATATGACATTGGCACCAGCCACCATGAACTATAAGAACTCTGATTCCCACCAAAAATAGGATACATAGGAATCCATAGTCTAGGAACAAGCTTCATATCATCTCTTCTATTAAATGAAAGTTCATGTTCCCTTTAAGTCTGTGGCTTTTATGAGTAATCCCTAATCAAGTCACAACTCGAACCGAACTACAAGAGATTTGATTCTTAATCAACTGGATACTTAGGAAGCCTCCCTGAGGTCCAAACCTAATATCCAAATAACCCTATATTTCTCCATGACATATTCCCTATGGAGTCACACATCTAGAAGAATAGATCTTTCTTGGGCATCCTGGGCCACCTCAGTATTAGTCCCGTATTGGATATTGACTAGGCATCTTTCACTTAGATGTCCATGTCGCAAGACGTTAAACTGTACGGGTGGGTCCTCATCGTAAGACCTTAAAAGGGGACGTTTATAGTTAAGTGACACTGAACTATGTGGGTTCTGATTCCTCTCATGATGGTACGTAGGAAACACATCTCATGGGTTCAATCCTGATATAGAAGAACTTTTGTCCCCCTGGATGATGATAAACTCCAAAGCGCCTCATCATGGGTATTAAACTATAATTTTCACATTAATTCCTAATCCATGTGTATCCATGATTGATCTTGAAACCCAAGATTAATATTTTCACACACTATTCAATAAATAACCACAAATTAACGAACATATGAACATTTCTTAAAACTATTAGAGTGTCCTATAGTAGGCAATAATTCCCCCTAAAAGGGTGTGATGAGCTTGACCTCTTATCCTCTCGACCAATGGAGCCCTGAAGTGTTTTTTGGCCAAATATTCATCCAAAGAGCACCTACCTTTAGAATGCAGATCCATGAATCATATATACCATGGTCATTGGGTGATTCTGGATCCACGAATAAACTCGTTGGAGACCATACGAGGACATCGTACCCAACATAGGCTAAATTCAAAGATGCATAACCCCCCTGCAATCACCCGCTGAGATCATGAAAATGCAAAACCTCCTTGATAAAATCAAAAAGGATACACTAACCAATCCTGGTGGGGCCATATCTCCATATCAATATCTGGTATGACATTAATCGAGTCGAAACAAAAATGGTGAAGCTAACCTGAATCCTTCACCAAGGTGGCAGATTACCCAACTTAAGACCCTGTCACATTCAATAGAAAGAGGGCCAAGAAAGATCATCAATTTCACATGTGATCACAAGATGCTACTTTCACAGGTTTTTCTTCCTCCATATGTCATATATATAATATGCATTCAGTAGATCTCTCTTTGATACAAATGGAATCTCAAACAAATGGATTAGATAGGCATGTTAGTGAAAGTGAAAAGGAGGGGCCCATGACAAAAGCTATCGATACCCACTAGAGAGCGATAGAGGACCAAAGAAAATAGTCAATGGAAAACTCATTCATTTCCCCCAATACCGGAGAACCACGGGTACCCACTAGCATCCCATGGAGGACCGAAGTAGCCAGAAACTCCTTCTCCACATCAGAATGGGAATTCTTACCCATTCTAGACAAAGACGTATCACAGCACATCCTGTCTATAATGTAGGATCATATTTTGATTACAAACTATACCCTCTAAACATTTCAATACATCATTTCTTCAGTAGAAAAAGTGATGAGTCGGGCCACGACCCGATCTCCCCGGGTGGGGTGATCTACCCACCAAATAAGATAATCACATCGAAGCAGAATAGCATAAATTCTTTAGTCAAGGAGGGTTTATGGCCACATTATAGCATCCTACCTTTTTATTACATAACATTTCATTTCATTTTACAAATAGATGACCTTTAAAGTCTAGTGTCTTGAAAATCAGGAACATAAAACATGAGAACAACATAAAACATTCTTCTAAACCACTTGTAAGGCTTAATCATAGGTTCATCGTATGTACATTTACTACATCTCATATCCTGGAGATAGACATCAATGGAAAGGGTGATTAGAAGGCCCAGTTAGGGTAAACAATGGAGTCAATGTACTTGTGATATCAATAAGAACTTGAATAAAAACATGAAGACATGAGAAAATGAAGAATAGGCATATCATTAAGAAAATAAAATGGAACATAACTTGAATATGTGGCTACAACATTTCATTTGGACATTCATGAACATGTCACCAAGTTCCATCCCCAAGGTGTCATAAAAATTACCAAGGTTATTCACCAAGGTATTGTAAAACCTTTCATCTCCAGAGATTAAATCTTTACCCAATGCATTGTAGTGCTATCAAGGTGAACCTTTAATATGTATTTAAATTCATGTGATCCACATATATAATAATAAAAAAATTCATAAATAACCCAAATCGAATCAAATAAATGGGTTTTGTGTCAAAATTATGACGTTTAAAAAGAGCTTAAAAATAAGATCATTATGTCATTTATAACCCATGGAAAGGGAGTGAGGGTTATATGTGTGTCAATTCCAGAATCGATTATATCATCTTTATATATTTATGAACACCCATGTAAACTAAATAATTCTGGTTATTCCCATAAATAAACATTAGAATTTCTTTAGAGAAAGAGATAGAAATTTTGAGACAAAATTTCTCCAGCATAACGGCTATATAACATGGTTTTAGAAAACATTGAAAAGAGAGGGTACAAAGATCACCCACTCATAAATAACTCATAATACAGTATGGGTACTGAATAAGATCATGTTATGGATATTTGAATGACATACTACATGAAAAAGGAAACACGAAAGAAAAGAGAAGAGGCGATTTCTTTTACGAAAAAATCGGCAGCATAACGACGTCACTTAAAAATTCAGAAAACAAATTGATGAGAGTGGAGAAGGTATATAAATAATTAGACATGAAATGGAACAAAATTATAACATATAATAACATACCCTCAACATAAATAGATGGAAATTATAATACACAACATAAAGGAAGTCATGACTTAAAAGAGGAGGGTGAAAGGATCCCTTACCTTGAAAAGTAACTTCGAAATCATGATGTTCCGGACCTTGGGAGGCTTGAGGGCACCTTGGGAGGACTCACTGGGAGGTAAAGAGACCAGAACTTCGTTGGGGAGGATTTGGAAATGCAATTAATGAGGTAATGGCTTGGTATTTATAGAAGAAGTGAGGGGAAAAGCATTAATTTCCAAGGGACACCTCATCGGCGGTATTGGCGAAATCATGGGCTTGCCCATGGTATTTTCCCATGGTATTGGACACTTGGAAAACCTCATACCTTATCTTACTATTCATAAGTCGACCAAAATTATTTCATAATTATTACATCCTTAAATATGTCATTAAACACCCGAAACTCAAAAACTGTATTTTCACTATTCACCGAAAATTCAACTTTCTTAGAAAAATCCCAAATATTCACCATAACCAAATATCGTTGTTATGATTTCAAAAATGAACTCCAATTTATGAAAATAATTTTCTAAATATTTTTAATTTAATTTTTAAATAAAAACACTATTCACTTAAAATTCAACTGTTTCAGAAAAATCCCAAAAATTTACCTTAACCTAATATCGATGCTCTGAAATCAAAAATGAACTCCATTTTATAAAAATTATTTTATAAATATTTTTAATTTAATTTTAAAATAAAAAAACACTATTCACCCAAAAAAACTAATACTTTACCAATACTTTCTGGAACAGTTATTTACCTATTTTATTGAATCACATTACTTAATCAAGATGCCTAGATTATATTAATACTTTCTTAAGTGAGGTTACTTAATACATTTGATCAAATTACTAATCATAAGCGTAAAATCACTATTCATAATTTACTATTCATAAAAAATTAAGTTGATCTTATTAGACTCTAAATTTCTTGCTGAACATAACTATAGAAGACCATTTTTTTGAAAATCATTACACATTATTAATTATTTAAGGTTTAAATAAATATTTTTAAAATATATTTTTTCTAAAATTCATCAATAATATACATACTATATTTATCCAGACATTTGAAAATTCACAAACTTCACCATAAGAAGACAAAAATATTTTTATTTAAATTAAGGGATTACACAATCCAGTTACGGTCTCACTACATAGCCCCTTGTAACATCAGAATAGGGCCTAAGAGTAGGGTGTTCTAGGGTTATAGAATCTTGGGGCTACTCGGCCAACATTGCCCGAGTATTGATTTCTATCAGCTTTAACTTCTCACGAAGGCGATTCCGTTCCAGCTTCACACGATGAAGTTCGGCTTGGTTTTGGTCCAGAGCAAAGCCCAAAGGCGCTACATTTTTCTCGAGTTCTATCAGATGGGCTTCGATCGGCCTAAGACTACTGGATGGGGCCATTGAATCTTCTTTCTATATTAATTAATCATTATTACTTGTATTTATAGACAATAATCATAACATTTAGTTTCTAACAGTCATATTTACCAATGGTAATATAACAGTCAAAACCCAGCAGTCTTATTTTAATTATACTCATTTTATTAAATGAAATAGTTTTGTTGAGTATAAAATAAAATAACACACAAAGTTAGGAAAAAAATTATTCAAAATTTCAGGTCATTACATTATTCCCCCCTTAAGAAATCGCATCCTCGTAATTTTAAAATTGGGCTTGGAAATTTCATTGAAATTCCCACATCGGAAAAAGATTCAGTAAAACAATTACTTTAATAGAAATAAAGGGAAGTACAAAGGTCACCCGAGTTAACCCATACTAGGATTTCATGTAAGAAAACATGGATATGGAAGAGAAAACAAAGGGTCATGTTCTGATGGAGGGTGATAGAAAACATGATTAGGAGAAAATTAACCACAAGAATATCACAAACATAAGATGTGTTAAACAATCATTGATTACCCAGTAAAAAACGTAAACCAACAACATTTTTATTTTATGTTCCTTTTCATAATTTTGAAGAATTCATTTACTACATGGAATAAAAACATAAGGAAATATACTTATCTTCAAGTAGGGTTTCAACCCTTAATAAGTTTCCACCAAGGATAATATTTTCTATAAATAATGATCATTCAAAAAGACTTAGTCTCATCAAAATCACAGGAATCATCTTCTATAGAATCACATAATCCACAAAAGAATAACTATATTTTATCCCTTGTCTTTAGTCATCAACTAAAACTAAAAATGGTTAGTACGAGATCATATAATCCCCAAAAAGTATAATCCTTTATAAAAATAAATATGACTATTAAACTCCAAAATTCAACAAAGGTACCCAAAGTTCCAGAAAGACCATTCAATTCACAATCATCCTTAAAATTCTTCAGAATAATTCAAACTAAGATTGGAACCTAAAACTCAGAAAGATTTAATCACATAGTCTTTCCCAATAAATCTTAACATTTATCTCCAAATAACATCTACTACTATTAAAGTCTCATACTAAAGTGTAATTAACCTATTCACATATTCTCTATACTAGGTTCATCATTTTCTAGAAATTACTAAAATCACCATATGTCCACACAAAAAATTCAACCATTCCTCCTCAATTTAAATCCTGTATTATTTTATTTCCCTTAGGCATATAGTGCTCCAAAAGAGAAAACATCGTCCAAAATAACCTTTATCATTTAATCACCAAATCATTTTCTTATAAAAAGGATATCCATTTGATAAAACAAAAGTTTCCAAAATCAACTTATTCTTGATCCATAAAAATAGAAGGTTCATTAGTCAGTCCGAAGGGCATAACAACAAACTCATAATTCCCATATCTTGATTAGAAGTCAGTTTTAGTAATATCATCATTCTTCACGCTGAATTGATGATAACCAGAATGAAGACCAATCTTAGAGAAGAATTGAGCCCCATGAAGTTGTTAAAATAATTCATTAATTCATGGAAGAGGGTATTTGTTCTTCACTGTGATCACATTCAGTTCTCTATAATCAATGCATAGCTGCATCGATCCATCCTTATTCTTTACAAAGAGAATTGGTTCCCACCAAGGAGACACACTTGGTTGGATAAACCCATTCTCCAAAAGATCTTGGAGTTGTTTATTTAATTCCTTTAGCTCCATCCTATAGGGGGTCTTTGACATCGTATGAGATTTAGGTACGAGTTCAATGGAGAACTCTACCTTTATTTCTAGGGTAGGTCCGGGTAACTCTTCAGGAAATATGTCAACGTATTCCTATATGATGAGGAAATTTTCTAAAAAATAAATCCTTCATGAGAAACTTATTTAATTTACGAATCTTTTAACCAAAAATGATTTTATTTATTAAAACTTCATTCTTAGACAATTACATTTTTCTATAATTCCTTTGTATGATTCATAAAAATCTTGAGATTAACCAATCATATCCCCCAGGAGTGTTGCAACCAAGAGTGCATCAAGGCCCATTTTTGTGTACTAGTTCCCATTAGATTCTAGCTCGTAGGGTTGTTTTCAGGTTTTACCCCTATGTACATCTATGCCAGAGCCACCCCTACCTACTCGTATCCTGACAGGGATGTATTTTCTTGATAAACCACTTACTCAATACTCACCAAAATACTAGGAAGATTTCCTATATTTAAAACTTTTTATAGGGTTCTTCCTAAAGTTTTTATATCATAATTTCCATAAATAACTAAACTATTCTTTGATAACAACTATGGCATCCCTCCTTTTTATTACATAACATTTCATTTTATTTTACAAACAGAGGATCTTTAAACTCTAGTGTCTTGGAAATCAGGAACATAAAACATGAGAAAAACATAAAACATTCTTCTAAACCACTTTTAAGGCTTAATCATAGGTTCATCCTATGTACATTTACTACATCTCATATCCTGGAGACAGACATCAAAGGAAAGGGTGAGAAGAAGGCCCAGTAAGGGTAAACAAGGGAGTCAATGTACTTGTGATATCAGTAAGAACTTGAATAAAAACATGAAGACATGAGAAAATGAAGAATAGGAATATCATAAAGAAAATAACTTGGAATATAACTTGAATATGTGGCTAAAACATTTCATTTAGACATTCATGAACATATCACTAAGGTCCATCCCCAAGGTGTCATAAAAATTACCGAGGTTATTCACCAAGGTATCATGAAACTTGTCATCTCTAGAGATTAAATCTTTACCCAATGCATTGGAGTGATATCAGGGAACACCCTTAATATTCTTTAATTTCATTTGATCCACATAGATCATAATCAAACATTTCATAAACAACCCAAATGGAATCAAAGAAATGGGTTTCACGTCAAAATCGTGACGTTTAAAAAGAGCTTAAAAATAAGATAATTATGTCATTTATAACCCATGGAAAGGGAGTGAGGGTTACATGTGTGTAAATTACAGAATCAAATATATCATCTTTATATATTTATGAACACCCATGTAAATGAAATATGTCTGGTTATTCACATAAATAAACAATAGAATTTTTTGAGAGAAATAGATAGAAATTTTGAGATGAAATTTCTACAGCATAACGGCTATATAACATGGTTTTAGAAAAAATTGAAAAGAGAGGGTAAAAGGGTAACCCACTAATAAATAACTCATAATATAGTATGGGTACTGAATAAGATCATGGTATGGATATTTTAATGAAATACCACATGAAAAAGGAAACATGAAAGAAAAGAGAAGATGTGATTTCTTTTATGAAAAAATCGGTAGCCTAACGGCGTCACTTAAAAATTCAGAAAGCAATTTGATGAGAGAGGAGAAGTTATCTAAATAATTATACATGAAATGGATACAAATAATATCATAAAATAACATACCTTGAACATAAAGATATTTAAATTATATGACACAACATAAAGGAAGTCGTGACTTAAAAGAGGAGGGTGAAAGGATCCCTTACCTCGAAAAGTAACTTCGAAAGCCTGAAGGTCGGGACCTTGGGAGACTTTAGGGAACCTTGGGAGGACTCCTTGGGAGGTAAAGATACCAAAACTTCGTTGGGGAGGATATGGAAATGAAATGAATGAGGTAATGGATTGGTATTTATAGGAGAAGTGAGGGGACAAAGCATTAATTGCCAAGGGACTCCTCATCGGTGGTATTAGAAAAACCATGGGCTTGCCCATGGTATTTTCTGAAGGTATTAGCCACTTGGGACACCTCATACCTTATCATACTATTCTAAAGTCAACCAGAATTATTTCATAATTATTACATCCTTAATGATGTCATTAAACACACAAAACTCAAAAACTGTATTTTCACTATTCATCAAAAATTCAACTTTCTCAGAAAAATACCAAATATTAACCTTAACCAAATATTGATGCTCTAATTTCAAAAATGAACTCCATTTTATGAAAATAATTTTCTAAAAATTTTTATTTTAATTTTTAAATAAAAACCCTATTCCCTGAAAATTCAACTATTTTAGAAAAATCCCAAAAATTCACCTTAACCTAATATCGATGCTCTGAATTCAAAAATAAACTCCATTTTATAAAAAAAATTTCCTATATATTTTTAATTTAATTTTAAAATAAAAAACTACTCACCCAAAAAAATAATACTTAACCAATACATTCTAGAATAGTTATTTACCTAATTTATTGAATCACATTACTTAATCAAGGTGCCTAGATTATATTAATACTTTATTAAGTGAGGTTACTTAATCCATTTGATCACATTACTAATCATAAGCATAAAATCACTATTCATAATTTACTATTCATCAAAAATTATGTTGATCTTATTAGACTCTAAATTTCTTACTTGACATAACTGTAGAAGGCCATTTTTTGAAAATCATTACACATTATTAATTATTTACGGTTTACAAAAATACTTTTAAAATATCCTTTTTGTAAAATTTATCAATAATATGAATACTATATTTATCCGGACATTTGAAAATTCAAAAAGTTCACCATAAGAAGACATCATAGTTTTTATTTAAATCAAGGGATTACACAAGGCAGTTACGGTCTTGTTACATAGCCCCTTATAACACCAGCATAGGACCTAAGAGTAAGGTATGATAGGGTGATATAATCTTGGGGCGGCTCGGCTAACATTTCCTGAGTAGTGATTTCTATCAGCTTGAACTTCTCGAGAATGCAATTTCGTTCAGCTTCACACGATGAAGTTCAGCTTGGGTTTGGTCCAGAGCAAAGCCCAAAGGTGCTACCTCCTTCCCGAGTTCCATCAGATGGGCTTCAATCGGCCCAAGACTACTGGATGGGGCCATCGAATCTTCGTTCTATATTAATTAATCAAGATCACTAGTATTTATAGACAATAATCACAACATTTAGTTTCCAATGGTCATATTGACCAACGGTCAAATAACAGTCAAAACCCAACCATTTTATTTTAATTATACTCATTTTATTAAATGAAATAGTTTTTTTGAGTATAAAATAAAATAACACACAAAGTTAGGGAACAAATTTATTCAAAATTTCGGGTTGTTACACATATTCTAAGTTTCAAGGAAAACATGATCATTAACAAATACCCATTCTAAGTGGGGAAACCATTCTAATGTGGTGGCCACTCCAGGGCAAGCATATACCCCTGCCAGAACTCAAGATTCTCATCAGCATATCCCAGTGACATAATTGGAACCAATTAGACAAGGACCCATATAGGATGTCCATTACCAACAACATTTGGCCCTAGTTTTCTGCAAGAGTGCGTGTAAAAATTAAAGGTGTCAAAGGAAACATGAAATGAAGAGCACATTCATGATTTTGCTCTGCTAAAAGCTGGAGTTCATAGAGCCATAAAACATTTATCAATAGTGGCTCAAGATCTTGTCAGTCCATTACCAAATTATGGAAGTGACATTTGCAGATACGAAGTAACTTCCTGCAATGTCGCTTCCAACAGCTCTTAAGGTCCTCCATAGAGAACCCACAGGGTCTTACTCTGTGGTCCAGATATTATCCATCACAAGAGCCTGTCACCTGATACGTGTTAGGGTATCCCTCCCCTTGACCAAAATATCATATAGAAATAAGTTCATCCCCTTTTTTTAGTCTACCCTGACGATCCTCTCTAAGGTACACATTATAGATATGATTCTCCGTATAGTCAGATATCAGGCCATGAGGCTAGTCCTTGCCATAATGGTAGCTGCAACAAATGTCCACCTGATAGTTTCATTAAGAAATTAGAAGGACCTCCCCTCATTGAAGTACACCTTAAAGGACCTCCCCAGAGTTTACAAAGTAGATACTCTCCCAGCTTCCAGAGCTATGACGGTAGTCCTTTCCATAATAGTAGTCATTGTGAATTCCCTCCCTGGAATGACACCAAGAACCAATAAAGTCATCCCATTTTTGCGGTCTTACTGGATGGTCCTCCCTAGAGTATACACCATATAAGTCCTCTATTATTCAGAACACTAAGCTATGATGGTATTCATCACCATCCTGACACCAACTGTGAAGGTCCTCCCAGCCATCAAAATTTACATCGATGAGATGGTCCTCTCTTTATCATTTTGAATACGATAAAACCCTCATATTCTATGGTGTTGGAAAAAATGGAGTATGACCTATGGTATATTCTCTCCATGATAAGAGATATATTTTCTCAACTGTAGGATAGATCAGGAAAATTCTCATCTTCTAAGCCACCCTCGTACTGTTCAAGTGTCAACAAGACTCCTACCAGCCTCATTGCTTGGAACAATATCATCAAAGAGCAGTAAAATTGTGTGGATCAAACGAAAGATTCCTTGGTAGAACAATAACATGATGTGTTTCTTGTGATAATAAAAAAATCTAGGGATGAAATTCTAGTGATGTATTGGCCCATGCCAAATTCTCAGTTCAACATACCAAAAGGGTTTTCAAAAGAATGTATGAATTATATTCCCCCAATATCTAGACAACTCTCCCTGAGTTAAAAGCAATATTTTTTTCCCGACGATGGGTATGAATATCATGTTAACGTCTTGGGATACCTTCACCATAAAATCGACTTATAATCCCTTCCGTCTTCACAGAAACTATGACCAAAAGGTGAAATAAATACTTTGGGATGGCCTACATCCATACGCTTCACAATTTGTGTTGTATTATCAGTGATTCCCCATCTGGTGTTCATAGTCAGGGATGGGGAAAACATGGATCCCAACACTTCACCCCCCCCCCTTCCCGTCCAGTAGAATTTTCTAGAAATGGAATCATGTAATGCCATTAACCAAAGACATAAATCAAATGAAGTCCCTGCCCAGGAAATCCGGAACACTCGACAATATCTGACATTGAGTAAGTCTCATAAGCATCAGGACCGATGAGAAAAATCTATTGAGAAGCTCCTGAACCAAGAAACTGAGAACATCCATCAGACTTCCATCTTAATGGAATCCAATCAATGAGCAATCCTCATGTCTTCAGTAGAAAAAGAAAATCATGTGTAGACCTGGAATCATATCTAGATCACATCTACATGGGAATGTGTGTGATCAAGAATGTAGAAATAGTAGCAGCATCCTTCACAATACATGACCAGCCTCATCCCACTGGGATGGGGGCATTTTTAACTCAAAATTCCCCATAAGTCCAGCAAATCCAAGCCAAGGCATGTGGATAGAATAACAGGATCAATCCTTTCCCATAGGGCTAGGGGGAATTTTTACCTCTAAATCCCACCCAGTGGATGTCTATCTTCTCCCATCTGGGGAGATAAATGGATAGAGGGGCCACCCATTCTATCATGACCTATGACTCACATCCCACGGAATGTAGGTGTTCCATAAAGTCATATCAGGGCTCCCTTAGAGTCACTCTCCACCAAGAAACCCTAAGAGTATCACAAAATAGACGAAAGTGATCTAACAAAGTGTGCAAGAATCTCACCTATCATTTAGTGTATGGTACACCACCCCAAATTTGGTATGAATCGATGAATTGTGTGTGCATAAGCACCACATACCTTGATGAAAATAATAAAAATAAGGAGGAAATAGGATCAGAGGGTTCCCTCTCGGAGATAGTCCACACCGAGCCTAGAGGTGTGAACACCATAAACCAAATAGATGTCTTAAACATGGGTTTCCCCATAGTCAATATGCCATTACCACCTACATTAATCCTCAACGAGGATAAAAATAAGAGAAAGGTCTATGAACCACCTCATCGTCCACGTGAAGATGATTCCCCTACACTTGAGTGGATATTTTCTCGACAAGAGGAATAAATAAAAAAGATAAAGAGACTCGACATTGTGCTGCTAAGACCAAGCTATCCTACTAGGTAAGTTCTTCATGTGTAGTGTCAACACAAAATTCCTTAAGATATACCTCTACCTCATGGGATCATCATGACGAATGGATCAAGGATGGAACGCTCATTTGGAGAGGCTTTGAGACCATCAGTATACTTCAACCCAATCTTTAAAGGATATCAATATTTTCTTTCATAAGAGAAGAAATCAAAATAGATTCTAGTAACCCCAAAAATGATACCCCTGGATGGGTATTATTCTTAAGGACTAGTAGCACTGGTAAATCCAATAATTCCCCCTACTTCACCTATTCATTCTCTGGTCCCCTAGGACATGCATCAAGGGATCCTAAATACCATCAAGTTATTAACTACTCAAATGGAAGAAATGGAAGGATGGAGAACTCTAGTAATACCAGAACAGACGCCTTACCCCGACTGGTTGAGAAATGTTCTTACCCATAAAATTTCAAGAATAATGTATTCCAAGTGTTCAATGTATCAGGAGATTCACAGTAGCATCTAATTCACTACTCTTCTTATTGTGATCGCATGATGGGAACTATAAAGAAACAAGAGGTTATAAAACTTGGATACTTTGTCAGAACTCTAAAAGGTTTAGCCTTTGTGTGGTATAACAGTTTTCAAGCTAACTTAATAATGGGATGGGAGGATCTATGGCACTTGTTCATGTTCTAGTTCAGCTTGATGTTTCCTGAAACAATCTTCAGTGATCTCATGAACTGAAAATAATGAGAGAGCGAGAGAGCCTCAGACTTCATCACCAAATAGAAGGGCCTGACTTACTCCTTGATCTGGCCACCCTCCATGATGATATTCTTTCCATGTGCACTAATAATTTCCAAGATGATATGTGAATGCTACTCATTCTAGTGAATTACATAAGTGGGTTCCAGAATTTCTTCGCCATCACTCAAAGGATAGAGTATTCCTTAAAACAAACTAATCTCAAGTCCTAAGCAGCCACATCATCTCCAATAAAAAGATCAGGGAGATCTAAAGCAGCGTCTCTCATGATAAATCCACCCCATGCACCATCTTCAGCTCCAAGGCCACCACCAAACCATGCAGGTCCCTCTGTACATCACGAGACACCCCTATCCCTTCAATATGAGTGGAGGGGGCAAAAACAAATCATGTTGGGGAATGAAAAAATAAATTCTACTTATTCCGGGATGAATAAGTCCACGGTTACTTCATAGACACCATGAATTTTAACTTTCTTCGATTTCCAAAACTGAAGTAGTTTGATGGAGTAGGTCTTCAAGATAGGCATATTACTTTCCCTTTCATCAGATATTGGGACACAATATCTAGGAGTGTTTTTTCTCAATGTACTCCTGCAAAAGATGATAGATTCTGGACAACTCAACTGGGACAACCGCCAGTGCAAGTGAAATATATTTCCTCCACCAATCCAAATGAAGAAGGGAATGGTAAAATAGTAGTTAAAAAAGGATAAAATGGTTGATAGTAGTATGACTCAGAAGATAGTCGACCGAGCTCATGGAATACTTCCAACACAGTTGAAGAAAACAATCATCCCTCTAACAGCCCTTAATAAAGCACATCCATCATCCTTAGCTCCACAGTCCTCTAGAGGATGGATTCCCAAAAAATAATTCAATCAGAATCACGGAAAGTAAGTGTAGGAAGATAAATTCACATATAAGAGAAGGTTGGCATTGAAACTCTTAGATTTCATACCAACAAATCTAACACAATAGGAACCACCCCATAAAACAACACAACGACCATCACCCCACAAAACAACACAATGATAACCACCCCGACAAATAGCACATCCAGAATCAGATGAAGAGGAAAATACATCATTAGAAGAGGAGTTGATTTTTGGTTCCCTCAATGTCATCCATTTGATGGATCCTTTAATGGAATAAGAGTATTGTTTTCAACCATATTTCCCCTCACCTAGCTCGGGGGCCAGAGGAAGAAGCTGAAAATCTAGTGATACCAAGGGAGGCACAACCATGGAATAAATCAAGCATATGGATGCAACCCTATTCAATTAGTCATTGTAGTAGAAACCCATGGGGGGGACCCTCCAATAGATTCGACAGTGACAGAAAAATTACCCTATCACCGAAGGAGGCCCCCAGAGACCAATAATCCTAGAGTATCCATTAAAGGAAGAACAAAGGACTAATTTCCCTCAACATGTGAGTATATCTCCTAGTCCAATCCACAAAATATGGATACTCTTCTATCTTCAGTACCAAGGTTCAACCTATCATCATCAAATGCTTGATCTTCTAAATCACCTTTGAAATAGCATACCTATGTTGGGATGTACTGACCTTTAGATCAGAAATATGGTATTCTAAAATAGTTAGCTTCAGTTCCATTATGCTCTCAATCATGGATGCACTGAATCTACCAGAAGATCTCAGAGAAGCTCTCATTTAGACTTCATTGAGTTCCCAAGAGTTTGAAGCCAAAGTAGTCACCACTGGCGTCTTCCGGACAGAGATCATTTATGTTGAATGTCATGCAGTCATCTCCTTCATACATCAAGATAAAGACGCTATCATTCAAGTACACATCAAACCCTTATACATGTATAGAAAAATAAATGGAATTGACATCTGAAAATTATTCATCGAAAATGGATGTCAGGTTAATTTCCTCCCACTACAGACCCTCTGTTAGCTAGGTTGTAATGAGTATGATATGATTCCCTAAACCAAAACTCTGTTGGGATATGAAAAAATTGACCAAAAGTCATTATTCCAAATAAAGTTTGAAACACAGTTCAACGACCTCGTAGCTCACCCATAATTTTTGGAGGTCCAAAATAATACGGCCTTTAATGCTCTTCTAGGGAGGCCCTGGCTACACAAGAATATAGAAATCCCCTTCTCTTACTATCAGTGAATCAAAAATAGAATCAACAGATATAGTGGGACACTTCATGCCGACAAGGCCCCATTTGAGTCTAACAAATCACACTACGTTGATACAGGGTTCTATAAACCAAATGGTAAACAAATCTAGCTGATGAAATTGATTTTATCTCCACCCCAAATGTATTGGAATTGTTTCATACTGATCCCCTCAATAAGCTAAAGGAACAATACATACTTACCATCAATTATATTGATAGCACAAATCGAAATTTGGATACATATTTAGTGGTCCTCGTGATCTCAGTTACGGATGTCGAGCCTTCCAATGTCGAAAGTCTCACTGACTCTTGAGATAATGAGGATGGTTTGGATGAAAATGCCCCTAAACCGACATCAAAACTCCATAAAATTCCTACCTCACTCACCAATGTAGGAATAAGTGTCTCTTCATTAAAGGAAGATAAGGATACTCTTTTACCCCTTGCTGCATCTTTTCCAGAGAAGCCCCCACCAAGGGATGAGGCAGAAGAGACGAACTTACCTCCTAGACACCAAAATTGAAACTCCTCCATCAATTATAAAGCAATCGTTTAAAATATTACTCATCATAAGAAGAAGAGGAAGATGATGAGGATGTGGGTAAAGAATAAGAATAATCCCTAAGGGATTGACCTCCAATATTTGAGTAAGGAATTTCCACCATTTTTGATGAACTCTAGAAAATAAACCTGGGTATGTAAGAAGACCCACGACCCACTCTGGTTAGTGCAGTCATGCCTCTAAAAGAGAAAGAGATATACACCTCTTTCCTAAAAAATCAAAATGTTTCCACCTATAATTATACTGAAATGCCTGATCTCGATCTATAGATGGACACTCACCACTTGGGCATGCTAGAATATCATCTTGGTTATAAGAAAGCGGATATAATGATGCACCTGGAACATGCTTCCAAAATAGAGGCTAAAGTTGAAAAGCTCGTCAAATATAACTTCATTAGGGATTTCTAATACCCCATCTAGCTAGAAAACATCATCCTCATCAAGAAGAAAAATTGGTAGATCTGGTTCTTCATCGATTTTAGGGACCTCAATTGGTACTACCCAGAATATGATTTCCCATTTCTGATCATAGAATATATGATTGACACAACTTCTATATATGAGGTTTTATCATTCATGTATGGTTATTCAGGTTATAACCTGATCTGAATGGCCAAATAAGATGATGGATCCACCACCATTAAGGCTCCCCAAGGGGTTTTAACTACAAGGTGATGGATTTTGGTAAGAAAAATTATATTACCACATATCATTGTGCCATGTACAAAATTTTAAAACCCTTCCTAAGAAAGTTCATTGAATTTTATATTAATGATCTAGTGGTTAAATCATGATAATGCTCAAACCACCTGGTTGACCTTGAAACCATACTCAATTAACTATAGTAGCATACTCTGAAAATGAATGCCCTGAAATGTAGTTTCGGTGTCACCTCATGGAAATTCCATGGATTTTTTGTACGCCACTATGGAATCAAAGTCGACCTAGAGAAGAAAAAGGAAATCCTTGTCATGTCACCACATTGCAACCTCACTGAGCTAAGAGAAATCTAAGGGTATATCTCTTACATCTAGTGCTTCATACCCAACCATAAAAGAAAATGTTTTCATTCACTAGGTTGATAAAAAAAAGGGGTAGAATATCAATGGACTAAATACTGTTAGAAAGTGTTTGAAAATATCAAGAAGTATCTATTAAGTCCACCATTTTTAATGCTTCATGTTGAAAGAAGACCACTTATTTTTGTGTAAAGGCCTTAGACCAATTTCTATGCACCTTTATCATGTAGAAAAATGACCCTAGTACCAAGAATTGTCTCTATTATCTCATTCAAACCATGATTGATGTTGAGACTCATTACTCAAATATCTAGAAGAGATTCCTTGCATTAATATTTTTCATCTAGAAAATGAGACATTACTTGCAACACCACGAAGTCTGCTTGGTGTCACGTAACACCCACTCTAATACATTCTCATCTGTAAAATCTTAACTGAATACTTGACATTGTGGGTAGTCATCCTACAATAGTTCAATATATAGTTCATACCATAGAAAGTTATCAAAAGTCATGAATTATAATATTTCTTGTTCAAGCATTACTCAACAAGAGTGACCCATTAGATGCTAAGCTACCTGATAAGGAAGTTTTATCTTTTCAAGAGAACTCCTAGATGTGGGAAATACACTTTGATGGTGCCTCCTGAAGAATAGTAGGAAGGATAAATAAAGACCCCAAATTCAAAAAAAGTAGATCTAGGTGTCATACTCATATCTTCAGAAATATAATTTCTACCCGATTCTTTCCTACTATCGGAAGGATGCATGAACAATGAAGCGAAGTACCATCCCCTTATTGTAGGACTAGAACTAGCACTCCAAGTGAAAGATGAACACATGAAGATAAAAGGTGATTCAGAACTGGTCATCAAGAAAGTCAATGGTGACTATTCTATCAAAAAAGATGAGTTTATCCATTTCATGAATCATTCCTGAGAACTAATGGAATAATTCCCATCCAAATAGATATTGACTTATGTTTCTTAGTCACAATATGTGAAAAATGTTGCATTGGAAAATTCATACATGACATGGGACAATCTAGATCAGAAAGAAATAGTCATTAGTATTGCTCATCACTGGATGGTTTAACCATATGTTCAGGACAACAAGGAAGAAATTAATGAGATCAGCCCTATCTTAGATCCATATGATCCTACAATTGGCTAGATGACTTCCATTGTGGAATATATTCAAAAGAGATAAATCCCATCATATGGAGATAGAAGGGAACAAATTTAAAGAAGAGCAGTCAGTTTCATGCTTTATGATAGCACAAACTGGATGAAGGTTCTTTATAAATGGGGCCTAGGGGGGTCTTTCTCAGGTATATTGATGGAGGAGAGACAGCCACCATCATGAAATATGTGCATGCCGAAACTTCGTGGGAACACTAGTCACCATCTAAAACCTCTCACTAAATTCATAGGCTTGGATACTATTGGACCGCCATGGTGCAAGATTGTGTTGATTTTACTAGAAAGTGTCATTCCTGCCAAGTTCATGACAATTTCATTCATCAACCCCTAGAGTTTCTTCACAAATATAAGTACTTTTGGATATTTTCCATATGGGTAATGTAAGTCATAGGACCATACCCTCCTACCACATCCAAACAATCCAAATATATTCTCACAAACCCTGACTTCTTTTCCAAATGGGAATATGTAACACTCCTTAAAGAATTCAAAGAAATGTCATATTTAGATTTGTGAAATCCAATATCATCTCCATGTTTGGTGTCCCTCACAAAATACTGATAGAAAATGGAACCAATTTCTTCTATGTTGAATTGGAAAAACTCTACTTGAGTACGGTATCAAATCCAACCATTCATCCAGCTACCATGTAGCAGCCAACAGACATATAAAGGCTTTGAAAAAGACTATATCCAACATACTCTAAAATATGGTAGACAAGGGTAAGAAATCATGGTCAGACAAGCTCCTCCATGCTTTTTGGGCATATTGGATCACATATTTCACCACTAATCAAGCAAGATCATACTCTCTAGTGTACGAGATGAATTTGGTTCTACCCATTGAAATTAAACTATCATTTCTCAGCATTGTTGTCTGTGATCAAATATCTATAGATGAGAAATCCCAAAAATAGTTTGATGAGATGGAGCAGTTGGATGTGAAAATATTACACACTCTACACCATCTGAAAGTCTAACAAAATTAGATTGCAGAAGCCTTCAATGAAAATGTTCGCCTCCAATAATTCCTCAAAGGATAAGTGGTGTTGGTCCTAAGAGCCCCGATAATACTTGGGTAGAAACTGCCAAAGTTGGATCCAAAGTGGGAAGGACCATATGTCATACAAAAATTTTACTCTAATGGAGTGTATACACTAATTTCAATGGAAAAATATCTCACCACAACCCCCACCAATGTGAGGTTTCTGAAAAAGTACTTTGTTTAATCACAATGATGTTGTCCTAGCTACATGATGTTAAACTACATAGTGCCACCTACATCCTCTCGCACATGATGTTAAAATGTACAAAAGGTGTCCTGATAGCTTAAAAATAAACTACACAATGAAGTCATTCAGGTTTCATGACGTTAAACTGCATGGCCCCAACAAAGTTCTCACCTGAGGGAATATTGTCTCTGATATTGGTCACCTACCATGTCACGCTTTAGAATAATGTATGGATTGATTCCTATGCATCAATGGGATGCGTAGAGACACCTTGACACTAGGTCTAGGTCTATCCACCACATGACATTAAATACCTCAATTGTACCCTCTTTGACACCTATACTATAAGGGAACTCCTCATCATTCCTTTTTTCCTCACACCGAGTATAACACCCATGAGCTTAGGAATAGAGGTTAGGATTTCCACTACATAGACAAAGCATAGAGGATTATAATAATCACATCATCTTGAAAGAATGGTATAAAATCCACCCCCCCCCCCCCACCCACTCCATGCATGGGGGTCTTTATAACTATGTATGGCTTGATTTCAAGCCCCACAGGATATGTTGTGATGCCTAGATTCTACATCCTGGTCAAGACACCAATCAAATTCAATAATTCCTCTCTCCCTGCATAGAGGCCCAACTTGCATGAGGAGAATTTTCATCATTTCCACATTATGTTAAACGATGTGGCTCCAATAGTGTTATCACCTGAGGATACATTATCCCCTACATCAGTCACCTAACAGGATACTCTATAACTACATGTGGATTGATTCTTTTCATATGTTATATGTTGTGATGCTTGGATATTCCATCCCGATACAGCCACTATCAGATAAAGAAAAAATTAAAATTTCCCTCTTTGTGAATGGGTCCAACTGGCATAAGAAATTCCAAGAACTACATGTAGATTTATTTTTCTTCTTGCATGTTACATAGGAATGCTCAGATTCTTTATCCTACTCCATATTCCACTTTAAAAACTCCCTACTTCCTATAGAAAAATTAGACATATGAAGGTAATTTCCATCAAGAACTTATGTGGGATTTAATTCCCAATTAACTGGGATATGTACGAAACCTTCATGAGGTTCACAACCTAAAATTCACTCACTTAATCCTTTTCATGTCGATTCACTTTATTCCTTGTTGTATGAAGTTAAAATACCCAAGATACAATAACTACATGAGGCTTGATTCCCACCCACCAATGGGACACATAGTGATGCCAGGGCCTTCCTAGGTCTATCCATCATGAAACAAGTTCCTTCCCCTAGATATAATCCATACATACACATAGATATTCTTGATTCCTCACCACATGACATTAAACTGAATGGCCAAAGAATTCCTAACCACACAACATTAAATTGTAAGGTATCTCAAGAACTATGTATTAATTGTTTCTCAGTATAACGTGATATGTAGTGAAGCTTGATCTGGAAATCTCATGTTCATCCATGTAGAATAAAACAAATAGTAAAAATCCCCTAACCCCTACATATAAAATGAAAATAGATGCAGGGGATTTCATATCTGAATTCTTACATTCTAAAATTTTCAAGAGGCCATGCTTCTTCATACATATGAATAAAATCTATGTAAGGGATATCTTACCCCAAAATTAATCATGGTAAAGATATTTCTCTCACACCCATACATCCCCTTTCATCCATCAAATTCTATGACCTAGGAAATATTAGATCACCATAATCACCCATGGCTATTAGAAATGGATGGCTAGTGTCTTTCGAACACCTTTGTTTGACTATGCACATTATGCCCCAGCAACTCTGCATACATTTCCTACAATAATGGAATCTCAACCAAATGAAAATTCATCCCCAATAGAGGTTGTTCCTACTTACATATGCTCATTGGCTCTAAAGCCTCTCACCATCCCTTCTGGCTAGAGGGATCCCAGAATCATGGTTTACACATTCCCCCCCTCCCCCCCCCCACTCATGTCTAGGGAATACCCGGAATATTCTGGACTAATTATCTCGTTTTTTCACATGATACCTTTGATGTTTTGTCTCTATAACATGATGATTAAACTTTTCTATCAACATCCTTTCCACACGATTTTAAACTATGTGGAGGATATCCTCACTGTATGTTGCTAAACTGTATGGCCCAAACCACATGAAAAAAAACTATAAAGTACCCCAAGTATAGCTAAAATTCCCCAACTCCTTATACAAAGACCAAAATTTTTGTAGGGAACCTGGTCTTGGGACGCCTGGATCTTCAAATCTGGGCCCCGATATAATAAGAGTGTAAAAATATGCCTCCTCACTTACAGGCTAAATAGGTATGAAGATACTCCCATTTTTGTGAATGATCGTGGCCTAAGTGTTTCTAACATGTCTAGACCAGCCCTCTACCTTCTTCAAACTCCATGATTTGAGTTAACTTGGATCATCATAACCCTTCATGGACATCATGAATGGAATGTTAGTGTCTTACAGAAACGTTTTTTTGACTATTCACAATATTCCATGGTGTCTTTGCATAATTTTCCCATAAAAAATGCATGTCAACCAAAGGAAAATTCATTCTTAGGAGATTATTTTTTCTATTTTGTTATTCCTAATGGACTCTGGGGCCCATATCATTCCTCTTGATCCAAGAACCCTTGAAACCATGGTTTACACTTTCTTTCCTACTCATTTCCTGGACCTATCAGAACACCCTAGCTCAATTGCCCTCCGGTTACTCATGGATTCTACATAGAATTCCTGATTGAATGGTGTTTACACCACATGATATTCAAAACCTGGTATTTACCCTTAGTCCAGTTCACATCCAAGGGTAATTCCCCTCATGGCCATGTGCAAGAAATCAATCTACCTAGGATGGTTCGACATACACCCTCACCTCATTGGTGAATCTGTATCCAAAACAAAAATGCCCCATCTGTTTACATGAATCATATCTGTATAGTAATGAGATTTTTAAGAACTATGTTCATCTTTATTCATGCAATCATAAGATATATAGTGAAATATAAATCTCATAATCGGATCCATCTATGAAAAAAAATGTCACATCCCTACCCACGCACAGGTCATATCTGCATAAGGAAACAACTTGAATGGATGGAATAGAAATTAATTTACCAATTCCTGTAATTCCTAATAAAGTTAAACTTGAAATTACTTTTTTCATTTTTACAAATAATCTTTTTAATGATCCATACTTTGTGTCCAAAATGGTCAAAATATTCATAATCCTCTATGGCCATCAGAAATGGAAGGACAATGTCTTGCGAAAACATTTGTTTGACTATACACATTAATCCATAACATCACTGTATACATTTCCCAAAAAGATGGATTTTCAACCAAAGGAAAAGACATCCTCAAGAGAGGCTTCTCCTGTCTCTATATTTACCATGGATTCTATGCCTTGTATCATATCCCATATCTAGAATTCACAAGTCAAGGTAAAGAAAAACCCATCATCCATGTCTGACGGTTTTCAAGACATTCTGGGTTTATGAATCCTAAATTGGGGCCCCTGTCCTGCAATTCATGGTCAAATATGTTCAAACTAAAACATCAGTAATGATAGTCTGGTGGGAAAGAATCTAAACTACCAATGAAAAGGAAAAAAAACTTTCTAGGATGAAAACTCACATAGGGTTCCCTAGACAAAAGTCATGTGTCTGCTCACTAAACCAGTTAAATAGATGGTTTAGAAATAAACAGGTTGAGAAACCATAAAAATCAAGAGACAAAAAACTTTTAGGTCAAAAACCCACAAAGGTATTCCTTTGAAAAAATCAAGTTATACCTGCAAAGTCTGTACTGCAGGCATAGGAAAAAATTAAGGTGATAACAATAAAGGCATGAAGTTTTTAGGGTTCTCCATGTAACCCTAGAAAGAGTCAAACTGTGCTCATTGATCCCCTTGGTTCAGAAAAAAAATAACAATACTTGATTATTTCTTTTTTCGGGATTCTAATTCAAATTGACATCTAGTTGATGTTATTGTTTAAATTTAAATTGATAAAAAGTGATTAATATCGTATGAAATTGTAATAGAGGATCACTATATATAAAAATGTTTTTGTTTTATAAAAAAAGGGATGTGAGAGTGGGGGAAACATCCACAATTTGGAGCATCTCCCCGATGTCGAAACAAAGGTGATGTTGGGTAGCCTAACAGATTCCAACAAGGCCTGACTTGCTCTTTCCAAAAGTTTGATAACCACCTGATTTGGTCTATCAAGGTCTTGTTCCAAATCATCCCTTTTTTCAGATTCATCTTCAACCATTATGCACACTTGCTTCATAATAGTATGGTGGTCTCTCCCTTTCTATTGGAAGGCCTCATAATTTGTGTTGCATGATACCAGTTGCGCTTTCATTATGTCCCTGAGATCTGCACACTCACACGGTTCCTATATCTGGTAAATCTCTTAGTCATGAGTACTAGCTTCCTTAGCTTCTAGATGACACAAATCATTATTAATACCATGTAAAGTCTGATCTTGGTTGTGAGAAGTGTTAAACCAAGCGAGGTCACCTTCGCAATCAGTGAGATCCTCTCGAGCTATAAAAATTTGGTGCACAAAGAGATATAAGAGTCAGTAATCAAAATCGCATGAGCCCAGATCAAAAAATATTTTTTGAAAGTTATCACCACATCGGAAAAGTCTGTCAGGGGAGTTTCCATAGCTAGAGTATGGATCTGACACCATGCTTGTTTTCATACAGCTTGATTCCTCCTAGTGTCATCAGAATATTGGTCATATTCCCCCACAACAGGTATGTAGTGAGGAAGTAGCATCCCAGTATTTGGAAGTTCCCTAAGCTAGGACACCCAAGTAAGGGGACTTTTCTTCCCCAAAGATGTTTCAGCCTCTAGGACCAAATAAGGGGAGTGGTAGCAACATCAGTAACAACAGCATTGGCATCGGAAGCTTGAAGAATATCCATTCCTTCCTTTAATAAATAGACCATTCAAAAGTGTCATTACAATTAAAATAATTGGGTCAAAAAGGCCAAAAAACTGAATAAAAAAAGTGGTCCACCCATCATATGGCTCTGTATACTGAAACACAAGAATAGTTCACAGAGTTCATTCCTCATGAATCAAAAGTATGCTGAATGCCCCGCAAGAAGCTAGCCTATGGAGGGTTTTCCAACAAGTCGATTGGTTTGTTAAAGGAGAAATCCACATAGCTAGCCTCAATATGTGGATATTCAAAAGTTCATAATTCAGATATTTAAATCCCAATTTTAAAATTTAACATTCAGTATGTCGGTTTTGATGTTTGGTCTGTAGGATAGGGAGGATGTGTAGCATCTTACAAAATGGAATTTCAAACTTATGTTAAAAGGTTCCATTCATGGATCCAAAGGATGGTTCCTGGTTGAGGTGAATGTGAAGAGTAAGTGGTTCATAGAACAAAAATCATAGTTATAGGATGACAAATTTCACAAAGTAGCTAGCACGCGGGAGCAAGGATAGCCAAAAGTTCTTTGGGGAGTACTTTTCTCCAAGAAACCAGGTAAAATATATTTGACCTAGGTACCCTAAATATAGGTGTGGTCACCCAATGGTTCCACCTATAAAAGACAAACCAGTTCAGTTTGGGACAATTTTCTACATCATAATAGCCTCCCCTTCATTCTGTCCAGAACCCATTCTGATGGGTTTCATTTGTAGGGTCCCAAAAAATATGCGAAAGGAAAACAAATTCTCACATAAAATTGATAAAATAAATATATTAATGTGGGAGTTAAAATTAGAGGAAAATAATTATGGAATCTAATTTGGAAAAGGATCCAAACTATTTCATTTAATGGTTACTAGGATAGGTCTACAGAAGGTACAAACCACAAACCAAGCAGTACGCGAATGGCCTGTGAAACGCTGGCCCGCGAAGCATTGGCAAGCAAACCGGGAAGTTCTTGGAATGAATGGAGAAAGGTGTCGGTAAACCATGAACAATGTCATTGGTGGAAACATGATAGATAGGTACAGCCCTGCATACCATTCCTATGGACTATGCAGTTCACGAATGAGACAAGGCAAATAGCGTGCTGTGAACCACGTCATTTGTGAAAGAGAGGTAGTGATTTCCACCACCACAAACCACAACAATGCAAATATTGGTTGACTAAATCATACATGGGCTGAAAAATTTCCCCATGGGATTATATAAAAGGTTTAGTGTGCCCATAGATACAGCCTCCTCAGCACTCTATAAAAGGACCACAATGGGGATTTGTGAAAAGGATCTAATTTTTTAAAGAGCTGGAGGTCTACAGATAGAATATTTCAAAAGAAAAAGTTGGTGAAGTATATAACTGTGAATGGTTTCCAGCAGTTATAAACAAGATTTGAAGCATAAAAAGAATAAAGCATAATAATATGGTAAAATATCAAACCTAAAAGGCTAACCTCGAACTATATTCCCTTCCCATATGAAATTCCCACAAACTGTGAGATTAATGGCCCTTCTTCAATCCGGTGTACTGCATAGAACATTTCTATGTAGATGAAACCCTTCCAAGCATATCATTCCTCTACACAGAGATACATCAGTGCTACATACCACCATGGTATAAGAACGGAGCCTGAGCTACGTACCGCTATGGTACGCAGATCTCATACAGATCTGCATACCACCCTGGTACACGAACCTCCTCTAGATCCACATACCACCCAAGTACGTGGAAAACATTTGGACCTACATACCACCCCAGTATGTGGATGACCCATCCACCTGCATAGAAATATGTTATGCGGAAGGTACCCCACCCCACGTGAATAAACTTTTTGTGAAGTAGGGTACCTATGGGATCCCCACCATCCACTACTGATCATTCCCTTACATTTCCATATCATCCTATGAATCCCCTATGCAAATCAGACCATCAGCATTAGGCTAAATCCATTTCCAAAGCCACCAAATCTGTATGAATGGACCATTAGGTGCATCAACATGCCCTTCTGAGTCTTCATTCCCACAGTAAGTGGATTCACAAAGGTAATTCCCACATAGGTTTGGAAACCAGTAATGTTTTTACGTATAAATTCCCATGGTAACCCAAAGTCCAACCTTGTGATACTATTGTGGACCTCTCCATTCTAGGGGTAAAGGGTAATCACTTGATTTTCCATTCAATGAGGGGAAGTGATAGTTCAAATTGATTTTCCTCTCTTTTCCTTTTGATAAGATACAACATTCCACCACTTTATCATAACCCATTCTAGGGTGTACCTCCTAGAGTAAGCCTTTAACCTTTTAGGATAGACCTAATGACCTTAACTTTCACTTCACATTGAAGGGTTCATTACCCCACACCCTTATCCACCATATCCCTGGTAGCTTCTTTTGTGGGATCCTCATTTTCCCTCAATAGAGAAGAGGATTTGTGACTTTTATAAATCTTCCACCATATCTTGTTGGTCACACGTAGCATGACTCATGTGGGAATAGTTGTATGTGATAATATGAAATTGGAACCACCCACCATGAACTACGAGAACTTTAATTCCCACTATAACTGGGATGCATAAGAAGCCTTCGTCCTAGCTTGAGCTCTATATCATCTCCTCTGTGAAATGAGAGATCTTATCCCCTTTATGTGGGAAGCTTCTGTGTGTAAGTCCAAATCAAGTCAAAACTTGAACCTAACATGGAGGGATTTGATTCCTAATCAACTAGGATTTTAAGGAAGCCTCCCTAAGGTGAAAACCCAATAACCAAAGAACCCTAGCATTCTCTAGGTCATATTCCCAGTGGGTTCACACATCCATGAGACCATATCATTCTTGGTCATCCTAAGACACCTAAACATAAGTCCCGCACTAGATCTTGACTAGGAATCATTCACTTAGATGTCCTTACCACATGGTGTTAAACTGCACGAGCAGGTCCTTATCACACAACCTTAAAAGGGCATGTGTCCTGTTTAGCGACACCAAACTACATGGTTTCTGATTCCTCTCAACATGATACATAGGAAACCCATATCATGGATTTGATCTTGATATTGAAGTAAATTCTTTCCCCCTGGATGACAATAAATTCTAGAGCACCTCATCATGGGTCTTAAACTAGAATTGTCTTAGTAATTCCCAATCCATGTGTATAGATGATTCATCTTGTAACCAAGGGGTAATCTGTGGACACACTCTTCAAGAAATAACCATGGATTCACAAACATATATACATTTCTTAGATCTAAAATGGAGTCTTGGAGTACACAATAATCCCACCAGGATGTGATGAGCTTGACCTCCCATCCTCTCAACCAATGGAGTCCTGAAGTTTCGTTGGCCAAATAATCATTCAACGAGCACCTTCCAATAGAAACTAGGTCCATAAATCATGGATACCAATTCTTTTGGGTGTTTCTAGCTCCAAAAATAAACCCGTTGGAGACCTTTTAAGGATATCGCACCCAACATAGGCCGATTTCACATATGCATACCTCCCTTTGAAATCTCCCACCGGTATCATGAAAATGTGGAGCCTCATTCATAAAATAAATGAGGATATACTATCCAATCCCTTTGATACCATCTCGCCCCATCAATATGTGGTGCGATACTATTTGGGTCAAAACAACCATTTTTAAAACATTAAACTCTCTATAAAACTTCTTTAAACATTTCAAATTTTCCTCTTATTCTTCAAAATTATGATAGGACATTCCAATCCATCAGTAATATTTTAAAATCAAAAAAATTCCATGTTACGCAATTTGGGAATTAACATAGGGACTTTATAATGTTTTCATTGTGTCCCAAACAAGAAAATTTCTCAGATCCCTTAGTATATATGTAGAGGTGGGTGAACTATGAAAACATATATCAATCATATTTTAAAAATTAATGTAAATTTTACATATTTTTTCAACCAATCATGTTTTAAAATACTCTGCATGGATCAATTATGAATGATTTATAAAAAACTTTTTTTAAGTGATATTTCAAAAAATATATTCTAATTCCACAATTCTATATATGTGCCTTTCATTTACTCATATATTAAAAAAAACTATCACTTTTATGCATTGGGATAATAATTTAAAATTTTTATGATGCATTGTGTCCAATAATATTCTTGATCTGATGCACCCTTGAGCATTAAAAATGACAATAAAATTGAAGTGCCATGTGTTATTCATTTTAAAATATATACAAGAATATTTTTATTTTTATTTTTATTACTCATGATAAAATTGTGAAGATTTAATTTCTATATGGGGAATAATGTCACAACCCAGATTTTTTTAAATCATATCATTTTTAAATTTTATTAATATTCATGTAATAAGTTTTTATTTATTAAAGAAAAAATTAACCATATATATTTATTCCATGTAAAAAAGGAAATATTTAATAAATAATACACAAATATTATATTTATAATTATTGTTTTTACTACATGACCTAGAAGTGTTTTTTAAGGTTAAATATATTTCCTCTATAGGATTTTATATTTTGATATGCTTAAATATTTATTTAATTTTATTATATTTCATAAAAGGATGTGTGTGTCTGTGTGACTGTTAATTATATGGATTTATATTGATATTTATTATAATAATAATATTAGAAAAAATGTCATCATGGCTCAAAACTAGATTATGGTTTTTAATTTGAAAATAAATATATGTTGCGTGGAAAAATAAAATATTCAAATTTATAATTAGTTTTAGTTTCAATAATTATTTGGTAATAATTTTCAATTTATTTCAATAAAATTATTAATAGATATTGAATCTTCATCTTTAAATTAGCTGATAACATTTTTTAAAGAAAATTATACATAATATGGTATGACAGTAATAGTAAATTTAATGTATAATAATTTTGTTATTATATATTATACTAAATTATTATAAATTAGTATTTTAATTTAAATTTTTTTAAAAAGAAAATTAAAGGATTAATTGTTAATGTCAATTTTTTATTAAGATTTTGTTATGATTTCAGTGATACATTAGAATTTAAATTCCATGGAATAAAATTTAATAAAAATTATTGAATTGAAACTAAATTATATTGTGTTTTAATTTATAAATATATAGAGTTTATTCAAACTATTTAGAAACTTTTTAAACCTATAAAATTATTTAGGATAAAGGAAATATTTATTTTAAAAACTAGAAGGTGGATTAGTTTATGATTGAGTAAAACATTTTAACTTCATTTAAAATAAAAGTGTGTGTTTGAATAAAATTTTATATTATATTTTTAGATTTTTATTTTAAATAATTTTAATCATTTTTGAAACCAATGTAATTTTTATTACATGATAATATACTCAAAATAATATATAATTACCTTCTATACAATATAAATTAATAATTATATAAATATAAATATGAAAATACTTATAGATGTTAACACACTAGATGTGCGGCATAGGAAAAGTAAAAATTAATGTCCTAAGTCATAATATTGAGAAAGGATGTGATAATACATGACATTAAGAAGTAATTTTGATTAAAAATAAGTTATTTTAAATTATATTTATGTATTTTTAAACTATATGTAATGATAATTATCCAAATGATTACCTACTGCTCTTTCAAGGTAAGATAATTCCTAATTTTTATCTTAAAAATATTATAGCTATATAAATGAAAATTCATAATGGTATAAATGGTTTTATATGATAATTATTATTAATAATAAATTAAAATTCTTTTTTTGTTTATTTTTCAAATAAACTTCTAAAATTCTCTTTCTTTGTTGACATAGGGCCTGTGCAAAGTGAAGCAACATAAAAAATAGACGATTTAAAATATTTAAGGTGATATTTTTTAGATTAATTAGAGTATGTAATGGATTTTTATGATAAATATGATAATATTGTAATAATTTAAATATTTTTTGTTTAATTCCATATATATATATATATAAAGATATTTATAAGTCAATTTAAAATATCAACCTAGAAAATGACTCTAAATGGAACTCAATGTTAAAAATGTTTAATTAATTAATAAACAACACATAAAACACTATATTCACACATATTTTCATGGCTTATGGTAAAAAATATTCTTTTCTCCATTTTTGAGACACTTTTCATATAAAAAAATATTTTTAGCACTTACAGATTTAATATTTAAGAAAATGTCATCAAATCTTGTATATGAAATACCATTCATACTACCTTTTACAAGAAACATATTATATTATTTATTATTTCAATATTTTTCACATATCCATCTCGAAGAATCCCTTTCTAAATTCATAAAGTTTTATTCTCTTCAAAATCCACATCACTAAAGGCTTTATGCTCAATCCATAGGAGGTGACTCCAAGATCAACGTAAAGGTTCCAAAATATTTTTCGACTTACTTATTTTTGATTCTATGTCTTAAAAATATATTAAACGAACAATTTTTTTACTAAGTATATTTTAATAAAATGTTATGGAAATCATGTTTATACATAAATTATGATATATCACCAATTATATCTCACTGAACTCTTTTTTTTTTACCCGTTATTGTGTCGAAATAACAATTTTCTTAATTTTTTATTTTTATTTTTTATTTTGAAGTAATTTTATAGTAAAAACAGTTAATATAATTATAAAATTATTTCATTATCTTATTTAAATATTATTATCATCATTTTATTTATTCCTTGATGATATATTTCCCACTCACTCACATCAAACTCCTTTCATAAGTCTTAACTCCATCATAATAATGGTCTAAAAAGTTATTATTTTTATTTAATTTATCCCAATAATATTTTCAATACCCTACATAATATTTAATAATACAAATAAAATATTACATTAAATGTTTCGTATTTTTTTCTATAATACTCAAATATTTCTTCATCCTTATTATAAATTCTTCTAAAAACTATCGTTCAATCTTGGTGGTTTTAGGCTATTTAAGTGAGAATTAATGTTTTACGTTTACTTATTCCTTTTTAGAATATTCTTCTAAATTGATATTGTGGATGGATAAAATTTTAATAATCATATAATATAATGCTTATAATTATTTAAAAATCAAGTATGAATTATGATAATGGAATTAAAAGTAAAGAATCAAATTATTTTATCTTTGTTTAAATGATTATTGAGGTAGATTCTAGGAATTGAAACTACATACTGAAGAATTAAAACCCTTTTCCTATGAAATGATATGATCCACATAAAATAATACTTCTAGAGATTATGGGACTATTTTAAAAGAATCATTGACCTTTATAATTTTACCATAATATTATTGGATGTTATTAATCGAATAATGTCAAAAAAACAAATGCAACCAAAATTAATCAAATAAACAAAAAATAAATAATAATAATTAAATAAAATGAAATAATAATAATGAAAATGGTTTTTATTCAAGTAAATAATTAATATAATTTAATTGTTTAAAATTTTATAGGGTGTCCAAATCCAATTGGGAATCAATATAAGGGGAATAATGACTCAATTTTCTTTTATTGTGTTATATCTTTTATTTTTTTACAATTCTCTTATTAGATTATATATATTTTATGCATTGAATATTTTATATTTAATTGCAAGTTATTTTATGATAATTTATATTCCTATAAATTTTTCATTGAAAAATGGGTTCCATGCACATTACCATAAATGACATTATAAAACCCTAGTAACATCCCAACCCAAGATCCACTCAAATAGTTCCCTAAGCTGGTTGGCCACTAGGACTCAAGCATGCCTCCCCATCTTTCAAGGGCTATCGACTATAAGTGAGGGTCTAAAGGTGGTACATTGGGGAGACTATTCCCTTTGGATCAATAATAAATACCATATAATCATTAAATATAAATTCATAGGAATATATTAAACTTCTGATCATCAAAAATAATGAATAAACAATCCTAATACATGAGCATTCTATAATGAAAAACACAGTCAGGTATACATAGTACATTGGAAGAAAAAGAAAAATAGATAAATTAATTAAAGTCATAGTAGCTATTTCTGATAGCATCGTGATCACATACTTGTTTCTATTCTCCCTACTCCCTTCAATCCATGAGGGATAACAATAAGCAAGAAAAATCCAAGAACCTTATTATAAAACCATGATATCTGTTTGGTTACCCCTGTGTAATGGAAGCCCAAAAATGGTGTGAGATAAACACAATAGGAAACCAAAAAATTTGTCTAATGCATAATATTGTATGTGTATATTACAAGAATATTTTTTATGCATATTGAATTTAAGGCAGTGTAATGACCAATAAAGGTAAACCAATTGGGATCAAGTTCCTCATGGACACCTGGCTAGACTGACTGAAAGTTATTTTTTATTAATATCATGAAAAGCCAAGTTACACTTCACGGAGGGCAAAAATTGTGGATTCCAAGAGAGTCCTTATGAACCACATTAACACACTCTAATGGAAGAGAGTTAAGGCTATTATAAACCACTAGAGTCTCCTCAGATCAGCCTACATCAGGATATCTTTGAACATTTCACCATGTATATAAATTTTAGTGTGTATTTTTATATATGTACTCAATACATAAAATATTATATAGCTATATACATGTATTACTAGTTAACACCTGAGGTATAACTTAGGAATCCCTATGTAATAATAATAGTTTTATACTCTTTAAGGGATGTATTTCCAATAATATAATAATGAATGGATAAGAAAATTGTATCCAACAGTCTCTGGTAAAATAAATAAAAATGAAATAATTTCTTATAATAAACAGGTTATAAGACTAATATCTAAAAATAGGATAAAAATTTCATGTCCATCATCCTACTCATGGATGTTACCTCCATGTTGAAAATCCTATTTGAGGGGGTGAAATATTACATGACTAACAACCCAAATGGTGTGATATTTCATTCTCATCATCCCATACCTAGGTGGTGTGAGTCTTCATGATCAATTACCATAACCAAGGTTCCTCCAATCATAATAATATATAATTTAATCCCACTTTCCCTATGAAACCTTATATCGTCATTTCGTAAAGAGGCAACCAGCATCGCTCAAGGCGCAGTTGACCCTTTTTAGTATAATCCAATTTATCATTTTAATTATAGGTCATAAGACCATCCATTCAATAATCCACTCAATTTATATCACTATTATATTTTATTTATAATACAAAACATTCCAATTACATAAAAAAAATTATAAAGGTCATGGTGAGCACCCATTCCAACAATAAAAACAACTATGTGAATCATAAATCAACACACTTTTTAATTTATAAGACATTACACCTCAAAAGTTAGTTTTATTATAAATCATGAAATTTTCATCAAAAAATTAATTTATTTAAATTTAAGTATATCGACGAAGTGGAATTATTAAATAAACCAGAATAAGGTTAGATGAAAAGAAAACCAAGCATGGCAGTTACTATAAGAACAACCATTTTGGTTATCACACCCCAAGGGTGGTTTGGTCATAAGGTGAACCATAATTATTATATGATTTATTAAAACCATACTAAAGGGGTGATTCATGTTGATGTAATAACCTCAACCATGTCAAAGGGGTCAAATACACCTCACAAGGTGGTTTGGGAATTTAATTAATATAATTTCATAAAATAGAAGTGACATCCGAAAAGTTTGGAATGGAAAACAACAGCTATATTTTATAAATGACATGACATAAAGGGTAAAAAATATATACCACCTAAAACAATATTAAAATTGTTGAATCATCCATTATCAACCCTTTAATCGATCTAAAATAGATAAAATCAAATAATCGACAAACACCCTGAAAATAGGTTTGATTATCACTCGCGAATATAACTCCATCGACAGCGATATAAATGGATACATGATATACAGTATTAAATATCTTACCCTTGTCTATATAATTAAACTGATCGAAAATGAAATGGATACCATATGAATATCCTAGATCAAATCCTAGGAGAGGAGAGGAAGGAGTTCCCACATGGCTCCCCCTACTATGCACGAGTGAACAAAGAAGAAGGGGGAGGAAAGAAATATAGTTAGAAAAAAATGATCATTTCATCCCTTTTTAAAATATATTCATGATTATGCATCCTGACATGCCTAACAGTGCACCATATGTGCGAGCTTTATTGCCCAAAGGCACACCTTATGCCTTCTGGCCGCAAGGATTAATCTAATCGTACACTAACCATGTGTAGATATTGGTTAAGTGTAACTATGTGTACATTCTAGGAACACCATTTAGGAAAACTATGCATAGATTATATGGGTATCATCTACACACCTGTAATAACGTTCATGGTTACTCTTGGAGGGACTCATGATTTTAGAAAAATGGTGCACCCTTATTAGCCTTTCCAAAATATGAGTTCTTGGGGCCCGACACTCCTGAAACTTGTTCTAATTATCTTGAAGCATATCAAGACTTAAAATAAATCTAAAATATTTACATTAAAGTAATCCAATTCATAGATTTAAATTTTGAATCTTTGATTAAGAGTTGTCCCATACACCAAATTAAATGCTCAAAAACTCTTGAAATTTTGACCATGTTAAAACCCTAAGATGTTAAAAACCCCACTTAGATAACATAAGTATACTATAGGTATAAAATTTTCTATTTATATAGAGAATACAAAAATAGAATCTCCATGTGAAAAATAATTTATCACTCATCAATAGATTTTGATTCCTCAAAATTGTTTCCTTGTATGGTTATGTGGTGATGTTAACCTCTCATAGGGAGTATGCCATGTATATCATAAGTTTCTAATAAAAAGAGTTATTGGAACCCTAAAAATGATTCCTAAAGATCTCATGGAATATTATTTTCATTTGATAAAACCAATTATAGAGTAACTCTATATCAAGGGTTGTATATTTATTTTCAAGCATTTATTGGATAACTCAAATATCTAAAACTAACACCCAAATAAAAATTTGTGGTTGTTTAATTTTGGAATGAGTTTTTTATGAATTTTGGTCTATTATAAATAATATGAGGTCATTCACTCCTTTAATAGATTCTCAGTCTTTCACACCCTAGCCACATGTTACCTAGACTCAAAAACCCTTCTTTCACATTCATCCTTAGACACACTCTTAGTCTCACACAACCTATCCTCATGAACTATATCATTGTCCATCCTATTTGTCACCTTAATGAACTTCTGTGTACACTCAAAAATAACTATGTACCCACATAGTTGAATGATTTCTTAAAATATGACCACTGACCTACTATCTGATTCTATAAAATGACCAAGAGCACCTAATCACATAGAGGTTTTTTCTAAATAATTAATTATTCATTAGACTCTACAAGGTAATTTCCCAATAGAGAATATGAAAAATAGAAAAAAAATATATCCCTAGAACATCATAATTGGAGGATCACCTTGAGAACCATCCCACCTATATTCCAAACGTAATGGTTCCAAAATACATAGGTATCATAAACGAAGCATCGGGATCCAAGTTCAGACCATGTGAAAACTCAAGCACCCAGAAGAACAGTTTTCCATAATAATTGATTGTAAATTACCCATGTTCATGTGATTTTTTTAAAAACCCAAAGAAGGATGGAAAAGAGTGTTTTAAAATTTCCCCGATTCTTTTGAGTCAAACCATTGGCACAAAACCCCTAGGCCTAGAAACACTTAGGAATTGTGTGCATAAGAAACCAACCACCTAGGAACTAAAATAAATTATCATCAACTATCTCACATGATGATTACTTGGGTTCTACATCACTAATACCACCATCATGGGAACCCACTTCACCCAATCTTCCAACCTAAGTGATATTTCTCCTTAGTCACCTACTTGAGCACAAATTTTTCTAAGTCACCTAACTGGGTTCCCATTTTCCCAAGTCATCAACCTTAGAACCCACCTCCTCTAGAGTACCTAACAAGGAAATGAACACTCTAATATCACCTACATAGTCTCCCACCTTACCTAAGTCACCCACCTAGGAACCCACCTCTCCCAGCTCAACACCTTGGGTTATTATTGTTCTATAAAATGTGGGCTTTCATACTAGAACCCCTAGTCAGAATTCGTGGTAGGAAGTTGTCTCATGTGTTTGATATGATCCCTCCACTTCCATCATTGAACCTTATTTAAAATTCACGAGTCACATCATGAAAATTTTAGGATCGATCAAATGTGATTTTTATTTTCAATATGTATAGCCCCAATAATTATCCTAGAGTAAACAGTGAGTCAATACACTTTTCTCAGTCCCTATAATTCATTGACTCAAAATTCTCATCTCAGTTCCCTCGTTTTCCTTTAATCAATGTTATCCCTATGGTTTGATAAAATTCTATGAGTTAAGATACTTTTCATGCATCCAAAATTTTGTTTACCAAACTTAAATGTTATGTTAATCCCAAAATCACTTCTCTCGAATAAGTCCCACACAAATTAATATATATTTACCATTAATCTAGTAATCCTTATCCTTTTATGTTAAATTATGTTGAAACGTCCTGTAACATGACCATAAACATTGTAACTGAATCTATGTGTGTCTTGATTCCTATATTTTAAGATATATTTGAAGCCTTAATAATGTTTAATCCCAACACTATTACCATCCTATCTCTACCTCAATAGTAATTATCAACTAAACTTAGATAAAAATTATATATGATGAAAATATGAAACTAACCACCCAATGTGACAATCATAAGACACCCTATGTGTTGATGATATAACAATCCCTTCATCATTATATGATGGAATAAAATACCATATGTGATTGGAATAGGGTAACCCACAATTTTTAAATTTATGAGCATAATATTCCCTCATAACATGATATAAGGAAGACACGTACCTATTTATCTAATAATTTTGTAAGAATCGTAATATTCTCTTATTCCATGATGTGGGAAAGATGTAATAGAATCTAAATATACTAGACCACTCAATATGAACTTAAACTTCTTAAGAGTGTTTGTAGATACATGGATGTAAAAGAAACCAATTAGGTCATTATCAAAATAACTTAAATAGTACATTATTTCCCATTACGTGGTACTAAACTATATAGATTCTAATTCCCTTCATAGGGAAAAATGAAAATCCCATTTTATGGGCCCAATGGAAACTAGAAAGCACCTCATGCCTCCTTTCAAAGGATTCTAATGCCTCATTTGTTTGAGATATGCTATAGAGTGAATTCCTATATCAGTTTAATATATATAGTAACCATATACTTATTTTAAATGAGTTAAATTATTATTACCATTTACAATTTCATTTTAAATTTATCTTTTGATTCAATCAAATTCAACTAATTGTAACCAGTATTGTTACTCAGAAGGATTCATGAACATGTATTAAATATATAAGAAAGTCTCAAACTTGGTAATAAAACAAATTATGGGACGATTCAACATTATATCCTCTTGACTGAAATAAGGGTTCATCATTACCACCCTAGTTGATAATGAAGCTACTCAGTTTTGGAATGTAGAGTAGTTTTGTGAGTCATGAAAGTGTACAAAATTGGCCTCAAGAGAGAAGAATACATTAAAAATAAAAACTGAATCACTTCCCTAAAAGATCATAATATTCCACAATATAATCTCTTTATTTGTTTTTCCTTCAAAAAATCGTGGTTTAAATTTTATTGTATTTATCTTAACTTTCTCCCAAATGTATGATTGATTTAATATGATATAAAAATATATATCTAGTTTATAATTATGTAATGGTTTGGTTTGATATAGTCATATATTTCATTAGATAATGTTTTATATATTACAAGATCATAATGAATTGTTCTAGTTTAGTAATACTTGACAAGGATGTTGTGAATCATCCAATTGAAATTAACCATATCCATAAATTTATTCATGGAATAGTTTAAATTGCCCTCATAAACTATTTTAGGATGTTAATAGTGACATATATTATTTTTTCACTACATTTTTTGTTCCCTCATATTTAATATTCTCTTATAATATTTACCCTTATTCCATATTTTATGTGATGGTTTATGATATTTTAAATTTAAATTTATTTTTTTCAAGGAAAAACATTTTATGTGATTTCAATTTACTTAAATGGTATATTGGGTTTTGTCTTTCTTTTATACTCTTTGATAAGATATTTATGATCATTAAATGTTTTTCAAATGATTGTTTTGCTGCTTGACAAAGAGTAGTAATGATTATTGATACATTATTTTTGGTTTCGATGTTTTAGTATTTAATGAAGTATTTTTATCATTTAGATAGTTTTATCAAGTTAAAAATATGTTTATTTAGTGGAAAAAGAATGGGTTCTATTATATATGGTATAACTCATCGTCCTGAACCACCGGGTCCAAGCTAGAGAGTTAGAAGACATTATGCATGCCTCTCCTTATACAAGAGGGTGATTACTAGTAGCAAGGGTCTAAACACTATCAGTGGAGTGACTATACACTCAATATCATATCCTTTCAAAAATAATATAAATATAAATAGTAATATATCAATTAGAATATCAAGATGAATACTAAATATAAATTTAGTAATTAATGGAACTAATGACATATAAATTAAAAAATGAGTTCCTAATGTGGAAGTCAAAACCAGAGTTTAAGTGTAGTAGATAAATAAATAAAAATATAGTATCATGAAAAGTTTATCCTGATCCCACCACTATCTTTATGCTCCATGGATCAACCATCTATCGTAGTCTCTTTTCCCATTCATCGATCCTTATATATAAATTCCACCTATGCATTGAGATTCCCATATAGGGTGTAAGTAATAAAACTCAGTAGGACCCCACCAAGGCATCCTTAACAATTTTTCATAGGTATAATAGGTGGATGTCATAATAATGATAACTACACCAGAAATCTTAAAAAATCCTATACCCAGCACCCGTGTGCTAACCAATCTACCATAAGACCTAGCCAAAACTTTTTTGAATCCACCTTAGAATGAATATCAACATATAAAAATTAATCAATATCCATCTATAAGGTTAGTAAACATAATACACAACATCTTTTGAATAAGATACTCAGCATCCACTAGGAATCAAGTGAGCAATGTTCTCAGCATCCACTATGAATTGAGTGATCATTCTACTCAGCATCCACTAGACCTTGAGTAACCATTCTACTATTAATATATTATGAATCGATTTAATCACATGGAATCCATGAGGAATCATTGTATCTATACCCTAATCTTGGGTTCATAGTCACTACCATCTCTAGTCATGTGTACTCCTCCTCTATGGTATAACCATTTCATGATGGTTCACCTATATTGAGCATTATGATCAATACCTCTAAATTAATGATAACACACATAATATGTTCAAGAATAAAATGATAATAATAGAATATCACCATCATAAAATATCATCAACATGAAATACATGTGATCAACATCAAACCTAAATAAAAAACTACTAGGATACTAATTGAAAAAAGTATCATAAAATTGTCTCACTGGCTATACGCAGGCCCATATGCGATCATAATCATGAAAAATAAAAATAGTATGAAAAAATATAAATCATACCAAGGAAACATGAGAATAAAATATCCCCAAATGGTAAGGAACTTTCTACCTCAGGGTTTTGGAGAATGTACTCCAAGGTTCATCAATGATTGATAATCGAACCATGTCCCACTCCCACGAAGAAATAGATCACATATTAAATATTCCTAACTAGGTTTATGAGAATTCTTGATAGATATTTATAAGGTAGACTCAAGACTATTATAAGTAAATAATTGTGGTTCTAGAATAACATACCTTAAATATTCTTCTAACGAAACCAATTTTGAGGTATGTTGATGGAGAGGTTTCAAATTCCCCATATTCATTTTTGATTTGAGATAAGATCATAAATTCCACAATAATTATAGAAGAAAACATTGCATGTAGAAAATTAACATTGATTAATCATAAATAAATCCATATAAAATAGAACCAAGATGATATTCAATAAGAATAATATCTCAAGATGATTGATCTAAGATGACTTACTTAGAAACATCCATCATTTATGAGGAATTTAGCCCCAATCAAAAAGGATTTTGGTGAAACTTCAAATCCACAAAGAAACTGCAAAGGGTTCATCGACATTTTATAGTTTAATCATCATTACTCCATCAATAATAAGTTTTGGAAGATGATTCTTAACACATAATTGTATAATTTTTATAATGAAATGTGGATCTTTATTCAATCAAGGAATGTCATCAACATCCAAGATTTTTTGATGTTATATGAATAAGGGAAGGATATATCATTACATTATCATGGAAATATCATATAACCATACACATCACCCAAAGAGGAAGAGAAAACATTTTTTATATAGAGAAAACTCATCATTATAACATCACTGGATGATACTAACATTAAAGAGGTATGTAGAGAAGAATTTAAGAGTCGAGATATAATGAGAGAGGTATCATATTTGGAATAGGTCCATTGGGGTCATAATTTTTTGTTATTGAGATTCAATACCTTGTTGAATTAAAAAGATGGGGGATGCATTTAATGCAACCCTAGAAATAGTGTACTAAGAAGACAGTGGGCCTCACTAGAGGTCTAGTTTTATAACCATCTATACTATGTTTCTAATATAACTACATGGGTTATAAAAACACTATTTTCTAGTTAGTGTTACCCAACCATCTAGTTGGTGGTACCCCACTAGCTAGTCGGTGGGGTCTGTAGTAACCTCCCAACTTTAAGAAACTCCACTGGTGGTCCGCTGGTAGTTTTCATCCACCACTAAACCATATAAATTTTCAACACTTAAACTATCATTTCATAAGCCCTTTTTATATAAATACCAACATCCAAAACACTCATAATTTAGATGAAATAGTATAAGAGATAAATTTATAAAATCAAAATATCTCATGCACCAAAATAAAGAAAGGATATTATAATTCTACTCCTGTAACAACTTCTCATCCCCAAGAAGTACCATCAATGGTTCTAATCAAAAAAAATTATTCATTGAGCCCAAACATCAGCCTTCATCTCTTAAGTCTCCTCATTAATTCAATATGAAACTATAGAATCTAGTAATTCATTATCCTCTTACCTCAAAAAACATCCTTAATATGGTCCATAATCTACATTGAGAGCTTTAAATAAAGGGTTTCAATCTCAAACTCAACATCTTCATAGTTTATAGAATGTGTAAGATTAGTTATATACCTCTAGATATGAGATAAAAAAATATATCATGCATAATTTAGTAGAAAGAAAAAAATATCTAGATTATATTCCTCCGTTCCAATCCACATGATGATTTTAATGGGTCCAGCATAGCAAGTCTCTAACCTCTCTTTCTTCCAAAAAATTTTGTGGCCTAAACAAGGAGTCACATATAGAAAAAATCAGTCACTTATAGTATACTCCCAAGGTCACCTAATGTGACTAAAAAAATTATACTTGATATGAGAAGTGATCAACCTCTTCTTAATCAACTACACCCTCTTAGATGTCTCTTATAACATATTGTGCCACACAACTACTACCTCTGCAACCTTATTCTAACAAAGTGTTGAACAAAATGGCCTAACACAAACATCCTCTTATGGTTATATTTGAACTAAAGTCTAGTAAATATTGTTCCATATTAACTTTTCCAAGTCTGGGTGATCATCCCATGCTCCATTGAAGTACAAAATGCATGCTAAAAGTATATCCTCCAAAATATGAATCATTATCTATTAATGTCTAACTGAATTGGGATAGTATGCTATAATCAATTCCAGTTATTTCCCTAAGTCCCTATACAATCCTTGAAAAAAACATTATGTAAAACATGTTCCTATATAATATACAATTTTCAAGGGAAATATATACAAGAAAACAATCTCATCAATATATAGTATTCCTATTTCATCCACAGATTTAGTATCAAGGATCGGTAAGGAATTAGGAACATTATTTAGATGATAAAAATAGCCAAAATAGCTCTTAGACTCCTTGAGTTCCTAAGTAACTTCATCATAAAGTCTATCATGATGTCCTCTCACTTTTACATGGGAATAGAAAGTGGATGGAGTAGTACACTAGGATGTTAGTTCTCAGCCTTTATCCTCAAATAAGTAAGGTATCGTTAAATGAATAATGAAATGTCCCTCTTTATCCTTGAACACTAAAAATATATCATAAAGGTACGGTTTATATATTTTACAAAAGTATGTACCATCCACATAGAGGTATGGACATCTCTCATCAACTCTTCCTGGATGGGATCAAGGACTAAAACTCTTCCCTGTACTAATATCACGTCGCCATTTTCTAATAACTACGCAGGTAATGGGTCACCACCAGAAAGATATTCTTACATCACAGCACACTATGGTTCAGATTCCAAACTAGCCTTCACCTAGTTAATTAAAGATGATGCAACTATGAATGTGTCCTGTTTCATTGATATCTGATCTTTGGAATAATTAATCCCCTTATCAACCAACAAGCTCATATTTTTACATTGTTCCACTGATGGTAATTCACTAATATCCAAAGATACTTGTATCTTACAACAAGGACCATCCAAAATGATGTCATCCTTTCCTATTGAATATCCCATATCAAATTCAAAAGTATTTAGATATTCTACCCAATTCCCCTAACTTTAGTTCAGGACCTTTTTTGTGGAGATATAGTGAAGTATATTAATGTCCTTCTAGACAAAAAAACCTATATCTAAAAAGATAATGTCCCCAAAAGAATAAATTATGGACCAAAACATCCAACTCCAAGTCATGGGTAGGTTATTTCCACTCGTGGGGTCATAACTAACATGAACCATAAGCTAATTTCATCTCTCTATAAATAAGTAATTCTCCCAAACTAATACCTAAATCATTGAATTATATGGAATAACCAATCTATAGATATAGATGTTTCAATACTAGAGTTTCATTGAACCTTCTCTTAAGCTATGGAAAATCCTTTTTAGATAGTTCCAATCATTGAAACATCACTCTATGTTTTATAGGCATAGTCATAGGTGTCAATAAATGGTAGAGTTGATGGATAAAACATCAGTAATAACCCTTTAAACCTAAAAAGGTTTTAATCTTGAACATATTCTAGGGACATCTCCAGGACATCTCTAACTCAAATTTCATCAGTTAAAATAATATAATGGTCTTAGAAACCTCATTACCTACAAATTTACCTCATGAATCCAAAATATTATTCTTTGATACCTTGGAAAAAATGTGATGTGCTTGAAGTGTAATCAAGACTATATAGAGATGTCCCAAATAATTCTCTATGTTCAATGAGTATATGAGTATATCATCAATGAACACCATGATGAATGGGTCATGATATGGGTGGCAGATCATCTTTAAGAGATCCATGATCACTTCAGTGAATTCATCAGTCCAAAAAAGAATCACCAAGAACCTATATATCCCTTACCTACTCTAAAATGAAGTCTTTAAGATGTCCTCCTCTCTAACCTATAACTAGTGATAGACCGATTGAAGATCAATTTGGGAGAAACAGAGGGATCCTTGTAATCGATAAAATATATTGTTATTCTTGGTTAAAGTATATTTATTCTTCATCATCATTTGATTCAGATTCCAATAATTCACACATAGTCAATGATTACCATATTTCTTCATAGAGGACAACTTATTTGAACCCCCTCTGTGAAGTACCTTTCCTGATAAATCTCATCTTCTCTAATCCCTTGAGAATTAATTTTTTCTCCTTCAACTCAGTCAGTTTTATATGATAAGGGCATATCAAAATGGGTTTCACACCTGTAATAAGCTCTATATTGAAGTAAAATCATCTATTAGGGTAAGTCTATTGAAATCATTCGAAAAAATTTCCTAATATAGATCCACAAAAAGAGGAAAATATGAGACGTAAGTCAATTATCATTATAAAATAGTGAATCCTACAATCTACATCATGATCATTCCAGGTTTTCTCATGTGAATTCCAACTCTACCATATCCCAATTCCCATTATTTGACCACCGCACACTTCTCACCCTAGGGCATGGTAAACTATACCCATATCTGATAGCAATCGATGTGATCTCAGAAGATGTTAAGCCAGTACATACCAATAATCACATCAATACTCATTTTATATATAATCATGATGTCATCCAAAATTTTATAACTAGAAATAACTATATCATACTCTGGTTATTATTGAAGTTAGTCCACTTTCATTCCCAACAGTGTATCGAGGGAAAGGAACTATGAATATAACTTGGCCAATAAGTCAAGTGTAGAAAAAAAATTATGAAACAAAAAATTTGAATCAGTGGTATAAAATATTGGATGATAAAATAAAAGTGATCAAGATCATACCACAAATAGTAGATGGCTTCACACCACAATATATGGATTATGTTCAAATACATATAATTTGCATGACTGTGCACCACAACTCGATCCTTGAGGCACATGTCTCTTTGGAGTTATCATCATCTAAGCCTACTATTGATAACCCCAACCAAATCCTTCATTCCATGACTATGTATTCCTCAAACCACTATATAACTCTAACCACATAGCTCTAGAGAAAAATTACATGAGAAACCCTATCTTATCATATTACTGACATTGGATGTGAGGTTTTATCTAAAGGAAATGATAATGACCGACCATCCAATAGTTGAATAATTATGGTACTCCTCCTATGGGAACTAAAGATGTTGAACTCTACTCCACCTACTTACCACTGCCATATTTTTAATCCCTAGTCTTCCTCTTACTTGTACCAAAAGATACACTCATAGTAGTAGTAAGAGGTCCACCTACCTAAGTAACGAATGGTAGAAGAAGTCAAACTATTCAATACTCCTCCAGTATCTTCGTGATAGTCGATTCTATGTGAAGAACCTTAGGTTATATCTCTAGGTAAAATTTTATATCTTTCCACCTTATTTCAGGATGTCTACTGATATATAACTTCCTAGTCATCTATAGATAATGTTTATCCAAGAGAGAAGTAAATAGAAGTTTCTTGGTGAAATAAGAAGAGTATGTGTATACTATAATGGGCCCCTACTATAGCTCCATGAACTCCTACATTAATTATATATTTAATGTGTTGGGTAAAAACTACCCAATGAGAAGGTCCTTGAAAGCCTCTTGGGTGAGACCATCAGGTATGTTTTCCTATCCCAACATGAACCACCATCTCATGCTAAAACCCTAAACATGAACACTTCCATATTTACCATTCTATCCTCAGGTGTCTCAAAAAGTTCCAAAGTAGTCTCAATGAGTTATATGATGTCCTTTTTAGACTCAGGCCCTCTAATTCCCAAAAAGGACAGTGTGTGGTGGATTTGGAAGTATCTGGTGAAGTTGACCATGGATAATGGTGCCCCTATTCCCTAGGAAAGGACAAGAAAATTCACTCTCAATTGAGGGGGTCCTAGTACTTATACCACTAGAGAAGTTATAGGATTTTTATCTATTTCACTATCCAATATAGATGGTGGTATATTAGTGGTTGTTAGTGGAACAGGTTCATCTTCCCTAGTGGGAACATCCCATCCCAAGTCAATCGGTGGTCCCATCAACCTTCTTCGTGGTGGTATCTACTGAAACAAGATGGAAATATTTAAATAAAACCAAATTCTTTAGTAATGATTTTAATTATTTTATGGGATCACACAAATGTTATCCTAGGAGTCATATCATAACCTAAAATATATACCTCCTATCACTAACTAATGTCACCATCCCTATACATTAGTCATAGTAAGAAATATATATACAAAAGTAATCAGTATTATCAGGTTCAAATAATTAATTCTTGTATAGATATGTCACAAAAAAGAATAAAATTCATTACCAAAAAGATAGTACACTCAATGCATTAAATTAAAGAACTATGATATAGGATAAAATTAGTATATTTATGAAATGTGGTCTTACATTCCAAATCATGATGTATAGATTCTCCCAAATCCCATAAACAGTAATATAAATCCCACCAATGGTAACTTGGTGGTCTGTTACACATGACCTAGCCAACACAAGGAATCTCTTGTACCTGAGTCCCATGCTTCCTAACTCATTTATATCATGTCCCCAAGTTAGTTAAAAGGAAATAAAGAGATTTATTCTCTGATTCTATTTTTTAACACCCCTATATGAACCACCAGGTCTGATATGGAGAGTCATAGACCTTATGCATCCCTCCCCATATGCAAGAGGTTTCTGACTAGAATCGTGGGTTTGAAAATTGTTAGTGTGGAGACTATATTTTCATTAACATATCATTTCAAAAATAATTTAAATAAAGAGAATAATATATAAATCATAAAATCAAGTAGAATACTAAATATAAAATGTAGTAATGGATGGTACACAAGTCATACATATAAATAAACGATCTCCCAAAGTAGGAAGCCAAACCGAAGTATAAGTATTTTAGATAAGTAAATAAAATTACAGTATAATCTAGATTCTATCATTATCATGCCACTATATCCATTCTTTATGGCTCAAATATATTTCATGGTCCCTTTTACCTCTCTTGGATCCCTATACATGAATTTGACACAGTATCTATATTCTTGTGCATGGTCAGAGTAATACAACCTAGTATTATACCACTAATGCATCTTTAAGAAGAATTCATGGGTAAAATAGGTTCATGCCATGATAATAATAAATTAATAACAATGTATAAATAACCATATATCAAGAACACATATACATACCAAGCCATTATGATCCTTGGTCATACCAACTTTGTCTCCTTGATAGAAACAATGTCAATATATAAAAAATAATTGATAACTTGCCATAAGTCTAATAAATATACTACATGGAATCATTTGAACAAGAAACTCAACATCCAATGGGAATCAAGTGATTCATGTTCTCAGAATACACTAGGAATCGAGTGATCATCATACTCAGTATCCACTAGTCCTCAAGTAAACATTCTACTTAGAATCCACTATGCATTGTTTGAATCACATAGCATCATAAGTAACCATTATATCCCTACCCTGAGATTAGGTCAAAATTCAACACCATTAAAAATCATGTGAACTACCCCTCTAAGGGATAAACATGTCATGATGGTCCACCTATTCATATAACGAAGAATAATACCTACAAAGGCATGGTAAAAAACATAACTGGGTATAGTATACAAATAATGGCATGGCATATCTTCTTGAGAAAATAGTAGAAAAAAATAATAATACATATGATCAATATAAAATAATAATAAAATAGACATAATAATGATAATAGAAATAAGTGTCATAAATGGGTCTCATGGGCTATGCACACTCCCACATGTAACTAAAATCATGAATGGTTAACAAATAATTACAACATTAGAATCGCACCAAGGAAACATGCACATAAAAGATTCTCAAATGGGAAGGAACTTCATAGCTACATTTTTGATGAATTAAAACATGGTTCATCAAGGATCGAATGTTGAACCATATTATACACCCATAAATAACTTTCTTACAAGTCAAATATGCATAAAAAATTCCAGTTTTTCAAGAAATTTGTTTAGATTGGGGACACATGAATATTCAATGTCAAGAGGGGTGTTTTAAGAATCACATAAGTTAATGAGTCTTCTAACGAAAACAATTTCTAGGTATGTCTAAGGATAGTTTTCTAATTTACCAGATCTATTTTCAATTCAAGAAAAGATAAAGAATTTCTCACAAATTATATAAGACATACTTAGGTATAGCCCACAAATATTTATCCATTATTAATCTTTAGACATAAAATAGATAAAATATGAGAGTTAAGAAGATGAATATCTCAAGATGACCGATCTAAGATGAATTACCATAAAGCAAGCACACATCCCTAAGAAATTTTTCTCTAGTCAAAATGGATTTCATTGAGATGTTGATCCCACCACCAATCTACCAATAGATCATTAACAGATTATAGTTTAATCATAATCCATCTATAAAGAAGATGTTTAAGAGGGTTATTCTTAATACATACTCATAGAATATCTGTAATCATATGTTGATCACAATTTGGTCAAGTAACAACTTAAAATTTCTAAATTTTTCACCATTCTATATGGAAGGGAAGAATTATTCATCTTATTAGTCTGGAAACCATATATCCAACATAGATCCATGCACATGTATCAAAGAGTAAGAAGACAACGTGTAGATATAAATAAAACTAACCATTCTAGCATCATAAGATCTTCCCAATATTGAATAAGATGATGGGAGGCTATGAAAGTCGAGATATAAGGGAAAGGGTCTCAAATTCTAAATAGAGTGCAATGTATCAGAACATGGAACACTCTCATGTGTCTAGAAAGGGTTGGTTGCGAGACATCAAGCATGCTTCCTCGTAAGCAAGAGGCTTCCAACTAGCAGCGGGGGTGTGAAATGTATATTGTATATATTAAACCCTCTGATATGAAGTTTCATAATTGTAGAAAAAATCATAATAAAAAAGAAATAATAATTAAATTAAATACATAGAGAAAGATAAAAATAAAGGAAAACAAATTAATCTAAATAATAATAATGTGATGATGTAATGATGTGCTAGAATATAACTATATGTCATGATAGAATAATACAAGAAAAATAATTACACACTTAGATAAAATACTCAAAGTCCCTAGTCTCGAATCCCACATCGGTCCCATCTCCAAACTGCATCCCAATAAAAAACAAGAAATCAATAGCAAGGTCATTTTCCCTTGTCCAAACCTTCATCCACATAATCTGATCAGGTACCAAATGATAGCACAAATAGTGTGTGAGTATAACACAGTAAGTTGAAACCATCGTGTCTAAAAAAACAAATATAATTAGAATATTATGTAATAAAGTGATAAAAATGTGTATTAATTAATTAAAAAATTAATAAAATACAACCACAGCCTACTTCATCTATGTACCAGAATTTATCTGAGCATGTCTTATGACCATTCCAAACACCTAGTAACCATCTTAAACAACCTACTTCAGTATCATGTTGGAATATCTCTGATTATGGCTTATGACCATTCCAACCACATCCATATAACCATGGTATAGTCACAACCATCAATCTATTTGGGTCAAATCCCTATAAGAATTACAACATTTCTAGGTCAAATCCCTATAAGAATTACATCATTGGACCAGGACAATCACTCTCACTATTAGAATTATAGCATATTCATGTGCAAGATCCTAGACCAAGCCTGTTATATAATCATCTCAACATGGAACATAATCCATGTCATACAACATGGATTTTAAAATATCACCTCATATATCTCAATGTTTAATTGTGATATTTTCCATTATTCTATCAAGTATGAATTTCAATTCAATTAACAATTGATTAATAGTTATATCAATAAGAAAAATCCGCAATTTAGGGATTCTATAACAAGAAATCACTCAAGATTACATGTCTTGCTAAACATACTTTAATCCATTATCTAATTAAAATTACCTTTAGAACCAAAGTGAATCAGGAAACAATCCCATTAAGTTATTTAACTAATTTGGGCTCATGAAATAATTTCACAATCATGATATTTCTTAAAGATAGAAATTATAAAACCATAGGATTATGATTTAGAAACTCTACCTTTAACTAACAATCCAATAATGCTTCCAATGGCCAAAACCCATGAGGAATAATGTGTGGATGATTGAAAATAGGTTCCTAGGTCAAAACAAATCAAGATAAACCCCAACAATGCAATTCACCAAGGATTTCACTACAATGGTTGGATAACCAATGGATGAAAGAAGAATCCAAACTAAAGGAACTTACCTGGGATTTAATATCCAAAAGGAACATCTGAAAGGGGGTTTGAAAATCAAAAAATTCCAAGATAATTCCCTAGGGTTGAGAGGAGAGTATGTGTAGTGGATTATAGAGGAAATAAGCTACATAATATGTTTAAAATAGATGTTTTGGAATTTACATGATGTGTAATTTATTTACATGCCATGTAAATTTTTTTAATGGTATTTTCCAAAAAATAATCTCTTAGGATTTATTTTTTTAACTCGTGAACAATTACATGACATTTATTGCATTTAAGGCATGTGTAAATGTTCTAAAATTGGATTTTCATGTAATTTTCCATTTAAATCTTCAAACTTTCGTTAATGCTTTTCAACTCACCATGAACCCATAAAACACTTACCCATTTATACATGGACTCCATTAACTCAACGAGAAAACATCCCCAAAAATTAGGTCATTTTCTCTTAAAAAGGAACTATGTATCCGAACAAGAATCCTCCACCAAGGATCAAATAAAAACCCCATAGATAAACATACGTAGAAAAATATGGGATCTTGCAACCTCCCCACCTTATGAAACATAATCCCCTTGCTACCCAAAGCGTCATTGTAAGGCCTCAACAAACAATTATGGAAATTATGTTTGCATGTCAGATTCACTCACCTAGGTACCCCATGGATCTCATCTATGCTTCCACTACACTCAGACCAATGGTATAGTATGACCCAAAATATATTTCCCACTATAATCTACAATATGTATTAAAATATCCTTAAAGGATACATCAACACAAATATCGATACCTACTATGTCTAACACATGGGAAGGGTTTGGATGATATCTTCATAATTTCAACAAATAGAACATGTCATTCATATAGTTTTAGAGATAAGGAATGGATAGACGGTACACCACTATACTGACCCTTTCCACTATTTCAACCATCCTAAAAACCTAGGTGCTACAGTTTCCTGATACGGAGTATCCCTAATAAAGGTTCCACCTGAAGGATAACATAATGACCAACCATGATTTCTAGTGGAAATCTCTAATAGTCAACATATGATTTCATCCTCTTATGCATGGTTTCCAATCTTTGTCTAATCAATTGATTTTTTTCAGATGTCTCTTGCATGAGACTAGGACCAATAAGTGCTAGATCACCTTACTCCAACCAACAAGGAGAAGAACAACATGGACTACCAAAAAAAAGCTTCCATTTAGATCGATTCATGGAAGCTATTATTATATGAAAACTCCATGAGTTACACATGTTTCTTCGATAAACCACCAAAATCCAAAACATGAAATCATGTCATATCCTTCATAACCTAAATAGTTCACTCAAATTAACTATCGGACTATGTATGATAGGTTATGCTTAAAATAACTTGCGATCCCAAGGCTTTCAGAAGAACCTTCCAGAAACATAATGTAAAATGAGGATATTTATCCAAAATGATACCCCTAGGAACAAAATGCAACCAAATCACCTCAAACACATAAATATTCTTCATATCTTCTACTTAAAGGTTTCCCAGATAGGTAAGAAGTGGGATACCTTAGTTAGTTTATCCAAAAAAATTCTAATATCCTCATTCTTATGGGTTTTCCTGAGTAATTCTATTAAAAAATCCATTGTGACATCATCCCATTTCCACTCCTAGATTGGAAAAAGCTACAAAATACAAGCTAACCTCTGATGATTTCTTTTAACCAGTGACAAGTGAATCATCTAGCCACAATTATTTCTACATCCTTATTCATTATGGACCACCAATACTATCTACAAATATCATGATATATATTTATTAAACCAGGATGCCCAACCCATCTAGAATCATGGAAAACCATCATCATCTCCTTACATAAGCCTGTATGAATCCATACGTGGACCTAAAAAAAATTAAGAATTTTAACTGTTTAGAGACCATCCTAATGGTGTCTCTACACTATATAAATTTTATCTCAAAATTTATCCCTCCTAATTATAAATATTCTTAATATTAATACATTTTTAAAGCACAGGTATAAAAGATGTCGAAGTCAAAGCTACTTGCCCCTGAGATTCCTGAACATCCAGATGCATGTCTGCAAAAAGGACCATTATCCAACACTCTTCACAAGATCCATGTAATACTTTTATCTATGTATTTTGGCTCAAATTTTCAGAAAATAAATTTCCCTTTTTTAGTGAATAATCCAATTCAAAATTAAAAGATTATAGATACTCAAGCCACCTCCTCTACCAAAGGTTAAGGTCTCACTAAGAAAATATGTACTTGAGGATCTTATGAATTGTGTATACCAAAATCCTTTCACCCATGATATGGGGTCTCCAAAAATTTAGGGAATATACCAATATAGTAAAATCTATATTTTGAGTTGGTTAATTCCTCTAATGTAGTCTTAGCTTCTTAGAGAAATAAGAAACCACATGATCCTCCTGTATTAGGACTACACCAAGTCCAACTCTGAATGCATCATAGTATATGGTATATTCTTTACTTAGAACAAGTAAAGTGATGATAGGTTATGATTTAAGCCTAACTTTTATCTTTTGAAAATCTATTTTTCAAGCATAATACCAAAAAAATTCACCCCTTTCTTGATCAACCAAGACATTGGTGCTTCCAAACTTGAGAAATCGTGGATAAAATGTAAGTAACAGCCTCCTAAACCCATAATGCTCTAAATTTTAAAGATTTTATTAGTTTTGTTACCAAGATATACTAGCTATGAATTTTTATAGGTACACTTCCACTCCTTACTTTGAGATTACATGTCCCAAAAAGTGCACTTTATTTATCCTAAAACTAATTTTAATTAGCTTGGTGTAAATTTTATGCTCTCGTTATGAAGTTTGGCATGATAAACTGTTGATTAGAAGTACACTAAGATATCACCAACACAAACCACCAAAAATTGATCCTAAAACATATGAAATACCCTATTAATTAAGAACCTGAATACCATAGGTACATTATTCAACCCAAAAAGAATCACTAAGAATTCATACAAGACATGCCTTCTCTTAAAAGTAGTTTGAGGTATGTCTAATAATGTCACCCTTAAATAATGATATCCTTATCTCAGATCAATCTAGGAGAAAATATTGGAACCTATTAATTGATTAAAAATATTATTAATGTGTGGAAGAGGATACTGGTTCTTACCCACCATATGTTTCTACCTCAAATAATCCATATATAAGCATAAATATCCATCATCCTTTTTTATAGAAGAAAACTGGAGAACCCTAGTGAGATATACATGGAATTTCGAAGCCATTAGATTATAGATCTTCTAACTGAATCTTCAACTCCTGAAGCTCAGTTAGTGCCATTAGGTAAGGAATTATAAAAAAAGATTTCTCCCCTAGTACCAACTCGATCGAGAACTCATCCTCTCACTCAAGTGGTAGGGCCTATAACTCATCTGTAAAACACTGAAAATTGTATATCACTAGAGGAAAAGAATCCTACAACATTACACTATTATCTATAGAAAGACCCACTATATGAGTTTTGGTATAATATTATCTATTATAAATTGGTTCTATATGAACATCCTTAATATCCCACTCACCATGGTGAGAATAGATTCTTCCTTCTATAGATAAGAAACTAACTCTACTTCTGTAATAGACTATACGATCCTGATACACAACTAACCAATCCATTACAAGAATAAATTCTAATCCAGTAATTTCTATCAAGAATATTTCCCAAAATAAATAGTGAGAAATGGTATCTAAATAACATTCCTTGTAATGTTGATATTCTCTGACCCCACTCCCAATGACATGTCAATGGTTAAAACACCATTTATTATTTACACATTCAATACCAAAACATTTTCAAAAAGGACAGATATAAAATAATGGTATGCTTTTATATCAAATAAAACATCATCTAAAGTATGTTATATAAGAATCATACCTCTGAAGGTAGATGGTCATGCATCAATGTTAGCTAGGTAAATATTAATAACATGAAATTGACTTATCCCTCTACCATGGGAACCAGTCTGACTACCCCGAGCTATTTCCCTTGATTAGTACTACTTCTCATGCACTAAGGTACCATGTCCCATGTATCATCTGAAAAGACCTATAGAAATCTAGATACCAACCTGGGGAGGGGTAGTTGATCCCCTTCCCAACTTTGGTGCATTTCTAGATCATTTTCCACTAGTCTACTACATAAAATTTTAAAAAAACACTGAAGATGACCCAGTCTTCCACATATGAAATACTGGACTGTAGCGTATGGACACTAAAGGATCTTGTGACCAAACATGACACATTGATATCATTGGAATGGAACACGATTAGGAGATGGTATTCCACTTCCCTAACAAGTATACACACTACTTCTTTAGTATAAACTATCTTAATGTCACTTCTTACTACTCGATGAAGAACATCAAGATTGGACTTCTAAAATAGCATGGGTGTTACTCGAGTCCTCTCTCATATTCCCTTTCATGATTAGTGATTAATTCATTGCATCTTTAAATCTATTTAAATGGAAAAATTTTACCCACAACTTAATATCAAAATGAAGATGGTATTGAAAATTTCTTTTCCTAGATATCTCATAAATGGATAAAGATAGCACAAAGCACTGTAGTTCTGTAAAACGTCAAATATAATCCGTCACTAACAAACCCTCCAAAGTCAGATTCATGAACACACAATCTTTTTCATCCCACAAGGTCTTGGGATAGAAATACTTCAAGAACATCATTTCAAATTCCTTCCAAGATAGCTCATCCTGCTACCCAACTTCCTCCAAAATATATCACCAACACTTGGAAGCTCCGCAAAGCATATAAACATCAACCATTACCCCCTATCTATGGGTATATCTGGATTCTTAATGATTGTTTGGACAAACTCAATTCAGAACATAGATGCTTGGGGTTCCCCTTCCCCAATAAACATAGCTGAATGATGAAGTCTAAACTCTCATTTCAGCTCAGGCATCAAATGAACTATACGAATGGTATCCCTTTCCAAGGACCGCATGATCCTCAGAAATCTATCAAAAAATTGAACATCAATTTTATATTATAGAATAGTAGGATGATCTAGTTTAGTTGTGTTAGGAGTAAGCTGATTTCCACTCTCCTAATTCTCAATTCAAATACAATGAGGAGGCATTTTCTCTACAAGACAAACACACGTCTTTCAGAACTGTCTAGCAACACTGTCAACATAGTAGGTGACTACAAGAGAGAACCACCAACTCTCGGTCTCTCTAAAACTGGATTATATGTATTTTATCATGACATGACCACTCATTTCATTTATCTAGTGAACATATATCTCCTATTACAGTTCAATTGGCAAGTATATATCACATGAAAAAATATATCTGTCACTATCAGGAAAAATGCATGTAAATATATCATTATGTGCCTATTATGATGCATGTATTCACACATTTTACCAAACCAGGGAATGAGTACTAATCTCAAGAAATTTTAAGATCATAAAACAATAACCTCACATAACATGTGAATCACCCAAGGTGAAATAGCATCCACTGTAACAAGCACACAACACAAACAACAATCCCATCCCTGGTTACTCAGATTTATTCCCATACATGGGTTAGCTACTCCCACACACAATCTTATTACCATGTCCCAACACATACTAGTCTTATTTCTACCTTTTCTAGACTACAAGTAAAAATAAAATAAAACATGCTCCTTTGATACACCTTTCTAACATCCCTTAATCCAGAACTCCCTCACATGGTCGTAAAGGGTTGGTTAGGATACCTCAAGCTTGCCTCCAGATAATGTAAAGGTTACCAATTAATAGTAGGGGAGTGAAGTGTATAGTGGGTGGATCATACCCCCTCATATGAATTGTAATGGTAGAAGAAAAAAACATTATAAAACTAAAATAATAATCAATGTTAAGACATAACAAAATATAACAATAAAGTCCAATTGAATAATTTAATAAATAATAAAGGAATAATGTAATGATGTGTTGGAATATAACTAAATGTCAGGATAGATCATTATAAGAAAAAGAATACTAGACTTAAATAAATGAATCAAAGTCCTGGGTCCCAAATCGCACAATGATCCCATCTCCAAAATTCATCCCAACAACAAATTGAAAATTAATAGAAAGGTCCTTTTACCTTTTCCAAACCTACATCTGCATAATCTGCATGGGTACCAAATAGCAACTCGAATAGGGTGTGAGTATAATTCAATTGGTTGACACCACTGTGTCTAAAGAAAACAAGTCTGATTAGAAGCTTATGACACAAAATGATAAACATATGTATTAATTAATTTAACAATTAATAAAATATAACCATAAATAACTCTGACTCTATGTTGGGATAGCTCTAATCATGTCTTATGACCATTCCAACCACTAAATAACCAGGTTAAAAAACCTTTTTTAGTTCCATGTTTTGATATCCCTGAGCATGTCTTACGACCATGCCAAAAACAACCATATAATAATGTTATTATCATAATCCTCAATCCATCTGTGTACAAAACCTATAATCATTACAACATTTTGGGTTTAAGACCCTATAATCATTAAAACAATGGACCGAGCCAAGCCCACTCACTATCATCACTACAACATATATTTTTTCATGGTCCAGGGCCTAGCCTACTATATAAGCATCTTATCATGGAACACAATCCCTATCACGCTACATGGATATCACAATATCACATGATATATCTTAGTGGTTGATTATGTGAATTTCCATTATTCATTCAAGTACCACTTGAAATTCAATTCAAAATTGATTAATAGATATATCAATAAGAAATAATCCCAAATTTAGGAATTATATAACATGAAATAACCCAATGTCACATGTCATGATAAACATGCTTTGAGTCATTAGAAAATTTCAAATCCATTTGGAACCAAAATAATTCAAGTAATAATCCCGTTAAATTGTTTAATTACTTTGGGCAACTTGAAATGATTGTGAAATCATGATATCGTATAAACATGGAAATTATCAAACTATAGGTTTATGATTCAGACGCCCTACCATTAATTAAAGATTCAAAAACACTTCCAATGGACAATTTCCAAGAGCAAGAAGGTGTGGATGATTTCAGTGCATCAGTTGGATAACCAAGGGAAGAAAGAAGAAATATAACCAATTGAACTTAATGGGGTCTAAAGAAGAAAACAGAATTCTTGAAATGGGTTTTGTAACTCAAAATTTATCTATATAATTCCTTGGGTCCAAGAGGAGAGGAGATGCGGTAGATTAAATGGGAAATTATCCACACATCATGTTTAAAATATTAGGTCAGGAATTTACATGACGTGTAATTTAGTTACACATCGTTTAAATTTTTTTAATGGTATTCATTGAAAAACCCTTCACCTCATATTTATTTAATTAAACCAGAAAATAATTATATGGCATGTAATTCCTTTACATGACATGTAAATGTTCAATAGTTATTTTTTCAGTCCATTTTCCCTTTAACTATTAAAACATCCTTTAAAGCTTCGTAACTAACCATGATTCCATGGAAAACATACCCATTTATACATGGCCTCCATTAACTCAAAAAACATACATCCCCGAACTTTAGGTCATTTTCTCCAAAAAAGGCTCTATGTCTACAAACAAGACTCTTCCACCAAGGATCAATCAAAAAACATAGAGAGAACCATACCTAGGAAAATAAATCATATTATATAGGGACATTGTGGATATAATTTGGATTTATAGAGATTCTTCACCATTACAACATTCCCCTTTTCAATAATTCAACAATCTATTCATTTGAAATTTAAAAATAATGGGAAATCCCTAAAACACCCATAATTTGAGGTGGTTAGTGTCAATAAAAAATGGAAATCCCTCATTTTCTTAGATATATCCTATTATCTGGAGGATAGGATGCTCAATATGTTGATCAATATCGGGTGGTCATTTGAATATCTCGCTAATCTAAATCTTGGATGTTCAGGCCAATTGAGGCAAGATATTCAGAGAAGATGACTGGAGACCACTAGACTAGGTGATGGTGATTGAGGTGGATTGCGCGCATCATTATTCGATGGTGGAGGTTGTGATGATTTAACCATGTAATAGATGATCTATACAATATAGATATAGACTATCCAAGATGGTTGATGTGATTATGAAGATGGTGGTTGAGGTATATAGTCTATGCCGAACTTTGGAGGTGGAATCTGAGATGATGATCTATGGAAATCTATAATAGTAGGTGATGAGTTAAGTCGCTCTATAGTAATGGTGGTAGACTCGAGTAGTTCTCTAAAATATGATTTTATTGAGGAAATTTATAGGATTCCTCCATGGTCTATGGTTTCTTTGGTGGATGAGGTGGGAAGGCCTCATCGACCTAGTTCAACAGAAGCAGTTGAGGTGGTGAATAAATTTGGTAAACTATCATCCATAGAGAATTACCATTTTTGTCTTATTGCAATATAACATGATAAAAGAAATTTTCATTTAAGAAAGATTTTTTTTCTAGAGATAATTTTTAAAAATGAAGAAATTTTCTGAGTGATTCATAGAAAGGAGGATATTCAAGATATATTCAAGATCTAAAAGCACCCCATCATTGATAAACAGGTTTTACCTTCTAGAGGAAAACTTTGTAAAATCGATGATCTAGTTTTTAAGATAAATTATTCATGGGGCTTATCTTGATGTAGGTTTATTCCAATGGACTGGGTTTCTATAACATTATTTTTCTATCAAAGGATCTAAAGTGTAGACCTTGGGGAATTGGATCAATTGTGTTAAATCTTGGTATGGTTTTCTTTCAAAAATGGGATTATTTATTCAATGTATTTGCGATATAAAAAATTATAGATCAATTATAGATCAAAATTATTGGTATTAACTTGATATTATGGAATCCTAATATTTTATTTTATATAGCCTCTACGATGGAAATCCTGATCAAAATGGATAGGACCACTAAGGTCTCGAAATTTAGTCATTATGTTAGGGTACTGGTAGAGGTATACTTGAGCTATTGTATGATTAATAACATCATCTTTTCTATGTTTTATGATGATATATCTCTAAAAGTGGAATATGAAAGAGCACCTAAATTTTTCCCATATTTCCAAGTTATAGTCCATGTCAAGCATATATGTCACAAGAATGTGGTTCATTATTTTTTTCATTAAAATGGCATGTAGAGGCTTCCTATAGGAAGAAATTAAGAAAGTGTAAAGCATAGAATAATGTGGATTATGTTGGTGGAAAACAATCACTTCTTGACAAGGATAATGAAAATTTTATCACAAATTCTATATCAATGGACGAGGATACTTCTCAAAAGTTGGATCATGTGACTTAGGAGTCTAGAATTAATTAAAAATAGTAATTGAACCATGTAACCTATTAATGAAGGATTTATTTGGTTAAATTAGGGATATGGACTATAATTTTAGTTCCAAATAAAGGATATAAGGTTATATATGATGTAGGAAGTTTAAAATAAGTTAAGACTTTAGAAATGGTTTATTATTCGAAAACTATCAATATTTCAACCTAGGAGAACCCCAAACCTAGTAATAGAGAGAATCGTTAATTGATCTAGGAATAAATCAATAAAAATATAAACTTGTGGCCTCCTTTGAATATGTGATGATATAGAGGATGATTCCACAAAAAAAATATTTCCTTTATTAAGTCATTTTCTAAAGGAAAAACTTTTTTGTGGACAATGAAGTCTTACAACCTATTCCTCCATGGAAATCAAGATGATGGAAATATTACTCATATCTAAATCTATTCATGGTTACCAGGACTCATGGATCCTTGATTCGGAATAATATTAGTATGATGACTATGATTCATCTTATTAGTTTTGTTATGATATTTGATTCTTATTTCCATCTAGATCTTCCTAGAATGAGGAAATAACTTATTGTATATCCCCATACATCTATCTTTGTCTTTTATTTTTCTTTTAATAAAAATTCAATTACCTTTCTTAGTTAAAAAAAGAGATTAAAGAAAAGATAAAGGAGAAAATAATAAAGTCAAAATATCTCATAAACCAAAATAAAGTGAGGTTGTTACATGAGTTTTTTTTCCACATTACCTAAAAATATAAATCTAAAAGGTCGTATTTATATAATATTTGTAATATTTTTTGAAAAACATGTAATTATGGGGATATTATTATTTGGTTTTTATAAATATCAACCCAAAAAAATAATTACTTAAAACAAAATTTTACTAGTGATCTAAAATGGTATAGGAAAAGTTTATATTACTTCAACTTTCACATAATGAGTAGAATAATAATAAAATAATTATATATTATTATTATTATATCTTATAATCCATTATTATAAACTGGTATCCTAATTAGGTGATTGATTCTCAGTACTTTCTACAAAAAACAAATCAGATTCATCAAAGTCACCATTTGATTTACAATATATAAAACCACTTAAAATGTTCATCGTAAAGAAACATTTGTAACTTAATGTTTTATGGGAAATCAAGTTAAACATTATAGTATACATTTAAATAATAATTAAATCAACCATTCAATCTAAAAATAACATAAAATTTTATAAAAACTTATTAAAATGAAAAATTAAATTGATAATGTAAAGATATATATTATTATAGAATAAATTTGAGATAAGTACAATGTGAACCACAAAAATACTCATTTTGACCATAGATAATTATGTGATCTATCTTGTACTATAGTAATATCTACACCCAGTTAGTTGTAACATCTCAAAAAACTACAGAAAATCATCTACTATAAATTATGATTTAAAAATGCGTTAATTTATAAGTATGAAAAAATTAAATAGGTGGGGATGGAGGGAATTTTGAGGATAAACAAAGGTGATCTTGAATTCACCCTCATGGATCTAGTAAAATATAATACATAAATCCACCAATATCACTCAATATAATATATTTTATATAGATAGTGTATCATAAAATGTATACCCGTATTTTTGTTATGTTTTAAATACATGAAAATAAGGTAATGAAATAGGAATATGTACCTTTGAAAAGTTTATTGTAGATATAACATACTATTTTTCACAAAATGTTTTCGGTGAAGTAGTCCACCGACATTATATAAATATTTTATGATTCATAACACTATTTATAACTACTCAAAAAATTCAGAGTTTCTAAGGATGTTCACTTTATAACCTACAATGAAAATTTTATTCTTTTAAAATAAAAACTATCATATAAATAAATGTTCAATTATTTAGTTAGGAAAATAATATTAAAATCATAAAAGATATTATTTATTTGAACTAATTTCTAGTATTTTATTATTGTTATGAAAAATAATTCAATAGTATTTATGAAGCAGGACAACTTTTTAAGATAATGTACTTATATTTTGACCTGAATATTTAGTTTTTATCATCAAACTAATCAGTAATTGTTGTAGAAAAAGTTATTCTATAAATATGAAAGAAATATAATTATTTAAAATTCAATTTTATATTTAGTTAATTTATTCTAATGTATGTACATAATAATTACTTTTTAGAGTTGTAATGTGCCTTATATAATATTAAGTGAAATGTAAATTTCATGAAAGTAGTGATATATTATTAGAAATAATTCTAATAAATTATTCAAATTTGATTCATTTGAGAATAACTAATATATATGTTAAGAATATTTAATTTCAGTACATCTATATATATATATATATATATTAATGTAGTGATGATAGGAAATATTTTAATGGGATAATATATGAGAAGGATGTTTTAGAATAAAAAATTTAAACACATCATCTCAAAAAACTAGATATTATTTGAAAATATACTCTATTTGATAAGAGGTATATGATATGGTTTAAGGGTATCAACAACAACCTGTAATGGTTTCAATTTTTTAGAAAATATGGTTCAAAACTATCATTATTTCATTGGATGTTCATATAATTTATAGAACATCTAATGAAACAATAGTTGGTAAAAAAATTCTCAGTCATTTTAAAAATATATAGAAAAAGTTCATGTTGATATCGAGTATTGTAAATTTTTGGATAAATTAATACATTAATGGGAATATGAAATCATAAAATTCCTTAAGATATTAAATAAAATATGAATTTAAAAAATTAAAGTTGATATATGTAAAAAATGATAGTGATGGATTCAATGGAAATCCACATATTGAATATTGGGATTCATGAGTGGCTTTTTATATTTCAAAAATATTCCAAAAATAATTGAATTTGATATTTATGTAATAGTAACATAGGAAATAAAAGTTTATTCTATTTCATATATAATTAAATGATAGTTATTAGTTGGTTTTTTGAAATTTTATTTGGGTTATATATTTTATGTGGACTAATTTCTAAACCCAAATGATTATTGAGTATTGTAATCTAATGGTAGTGTAGTAGTTTGTTCTAGAAACTCATCCCATTGTATGGTGTTAATAGTAACTTATATTTAATATTTTATCAAAAAATGGTTTTCATTAATCTATTTTTTATTATAGATGATATTTTTTTGAAATATATGTTTAAATTAACACTCTTCATTCAATATAATCTATAACATTTCATTTTTATGTATTTATAATTTCATTGGAAGATGGTGATAGAAAAATATGATTATTTTTTCAAAAAAAAATTCCTTATCTTGATAAATACAATGAAGATATATCATTTATTGAAAAACTATTATTAGAAACATAAAATTTATTCTAAAGATGTAATATTTAAGGTAACATATAGAATTTGAGTGATTAATATATCAATCATAATTAAAACTAGATATAAAAGTGAAAAATAAAAAATATGCATTTGGATAGTTTTTATATAGTGTAATTATTATAATAAAACTGATATTCAACTGATGTTAATGGTTTATGGTAAATGGAAAAACTTTATTTTGTGAACTGTAATAGTGTGATGGATTTTCTAATTTTATTGTAATAGAGTATTCTATTTGAACTAAGTTAGAATTTGTTACTAAAATTTCTTATTAAATTAATAAATTAAATTTATAAAAAAAGTATATATAGTAAATTATATATTATAATATAATATATATAACATTATAATCAATATTATAGTTAAATTAATGAGTAAATATGATAGAGATATACTTATGTTTTATACTATAAAATCCATATTGGGTTTGTTATAATCAAATGGAATAAATTTAATTCTAAAATATGGAGAATTTGAATCACAAAGATTTAAAGGAGTTCTCCAAAAAAAATTAATACTTTTCATGAAATACTAATTATATTCTTTTCTTTTTTGTTATTTGAATAGTTTTTATCATATAGAATAAACCATTATGATGATATGATTTGTACATTAATAATAAATGATTCCCTATAATTTTCATGAATGGTTTTTTATATTGGTAGAAGTGTTAAATTGTATGTTATTAGTTATGGTATAAATAGTCTTAAAATAAAAATATGAAATTAAATTCATTACTAACTGGTTTATAGTACTTTGATTTTTTGTTAAAATTGAATGTTTTAAAAAAAATTGAGATGTTCTATAGAGTTTTAAGAGAAAAAATGAATTTATATTTATTATAATACTTTTATAAAATAGAAAATCTATAAAACTAAAGATATAAATTAAAAATTTAACTTTATATGGTATCACAAAACAATCAAAAGATAGAATAAAACCAAAAAATAGAGTATATTTTATTTTAATGTCCATATAAGTAAATTTTCATAAAATACTCTATTTGAAAACCTACGAAGGAAAGCTAAAAATTAAAATCATTAAATGTGAAATAAAATTAGAAAAATGGTTTATGAAGAAGAAGGAAACAAAAATGGATAGTAAGTAAGAATTCCATGATTTTGAAACTGTTAAATGTGAATATGTGTACTGGGTTCAATCATTTATAAATGTATAATTTATAGAATTATTGGATTTATAATAAAAAATAACACAATTTATTAGTAATAGTTATGATTTATTTCATTAGAAAATATATATATATATAATATTTTTTTGTAAAAATTATTCTCTCAACTAAATCTATTTTTTGTTATACCAATATTAATATAGTTAAATACAAGGTAAATAAAATAATATCATCTCCACTAATAGAGTTTAATTATTGAAAGTTATTCATTTCAATGAAATCTAAAATATACACATGTCAAAGATTGTTGTATAAAAATATGATTTTTCAAAAAGGGGTAGTATTCATAGAAAAGTAAAATAAAATTATAATAATTTAATATTCCATATTATAATGTTAATATGGAATTTAATGTTTCATATGATTGTGGGGAATTTTTAATAGAAGGTGACGTAATATTATCAATATGATCTAATAAATAATATAAAGAAATAGTCAAGGAACTATTTTATTTGTTGCATTTAAATATAATTTATTATTATGTTTCATGGATTTATTATAGGAAATTACTTTTTAGTGGAACATTTTCAAGAAATCATCTAAATATTTCTTCTATTCTATAAGGCAGAGAAATAGAAAATATTTTAGTACTCCAATTGACATAATTTCTTTTTAAAACAAAAAAAATAAATATTTAATACATTTGAGTGAAAAAATTAGATGTTTATTGTAACTTTTAAAATAATAGAGCCAATAAAAGGTAGGAGTAAAATATAGAAAAGTGAATTTGAAATTTATAAGACACTAAATTTATTCAAATAAATTATGTGGTATCAATTCATAAAACAAAAAATGTTATGGACTTTTTGTGTTAATGTTAATGTAAAACATAAGATTTTTGTTAAGTGCATTTTGAATTAGATAATTGGAATGTAGATAATTAGATCTAATAATTAACTAATATTAAATTAAGTAATAGTAATGAGTATATAATTAAAGTATAATAATAAATTTAAAATTTTAAAAATGTATTGGGAAAAAATAATTAAGGGTAGAACTATAAATTTAGGGATTATTTTTTATATTTAGAATCTATATAATACATTATTACATAGAATGTTAATTTTTATTTTTTTCCATTTGTGACATCTTTTTTAGGGTATTATAGGTAGAAATTAAATAGATATCATTCATAATAGTTACATATATATTTGATAAGAAATAAAATTAGAGAATATATAATATATAACAATGAAGATAAATTAAAAATAAGTTATAAAATACACATTGAAATAAACCACATTTATTATGATATTTCATTAAAACATTTATGGAACTATAAAACACTTTATATAATATTTCATATATCTGAAACAATACACCCATATTATCATATAATAGTAATTAATGTAAACCATTTTTGAAAACATAAATTAAAACAATAAAAAAATAAAATGTAATTTATGTAAGTGAATATCATTTTCTAAGTGTATATATATATCATTATATTGGATATCTACCACTTCAGTCATGAAATATAATTTTCCAATCAAACATAGAAGAAGACTACAAGTTATGGTCTGTAAGGCAATTAAAAAATAATGAAATCATTCAAGATCCATCTTTAAATATATCATCATTTGGAATGTGTATGTCTATATAAAAACTATGAGGATGATAAATATATATATTTGAAACACATTATGGATTGAAAGGTTAAAAATAGTCAAGATGAAACAAAGATAGAATTCATAGGAATAAATGTATAAAATCAAACATAAATAAATCAAACTTTATAGGGTAAGGTGAATATAGGAGTGGGAGTAGAGTATTGTCCTGTAATGATGAGAAACATATAGGATAAATTAATGTTAGGTTTTGTGATAATTGAAGAAAAAACAAAATATAGATAAATTGAACATTATAGGGTGATCATAAGTTGGTATTTGGAGAAGAGTTTCTTCTTGGTTTTTTGGAATGATGGTTATCAATAGTTGAAAAAATGAGGGAAAATGAAGTCTTAAATAAGGTAAAGTTAAAATTCAAGAATATTTTAGGAAAATTTACTATATTTTTAAGGTAAAATTTCATTATTTTTTGAATATGGGGTATATTAAGAGTTGAGATAATAGGGTTTTAATAGTGATGATAGATGTGGGAAGTCGGGGAGAAGTTAGAAATAAGGGAGAATCACGTAATGAGAAATGGATAATGTAATAAGTGTAACAGTAATCATGTAGTCAATAAAACTATAAATATACCAAAAAATATATTTCGAAAATAATAATAAAATTAATGCTGAGAAGGTAGTTAATGAGTGGTAACACCCCCTTATTAGCATCCGAGATGTTTGGGGGTTCAACCCCCATTTAGCCCCATATTTGGAGGATTTATATAAGATATTGTAGTAGTACAATAATGGTGAATGAATTATTATAGTGGTGAAATTATTTTAGTAGTGGATAATATTGTGGTGATTACTATTATAGTAGTGTCTTTCATTTAACATTCCTTTGGGCCATGAAAATGGTATTTCAAGACACAATGATTTTTTCCCCCAAATTGTTAGGCATTTATGCCTTTTTTCATTTGGGGCATGTAATGTTTGGGCCTATAATTCATGTAAGGGTTCCCTCTCAACCTAGAAAAAATGAGGGTTCTTTCTTTAGTAAAAATTTAACTGACTACAAATTATTATAAATAATAACAATAATATTTATTTTAAAATTTTAAGTAAATAATATATTAAAAAATACATAATTATAATATTTAAATTTTAAAAAATTATAACTTTGAAAAAATATGAATCAGGTCTTATTAGATACGATTGCATTGAAATACAATTTATATTTTATAAATATAGCTTATAATAACACCTAATGTTTTATTTTTGTTATTTTTTAGAATAAATAATAATAATAATAATAATAGAATACATCTTTAAAAGTTTCTAAAAATGACATTATAATACATGGAATTATTTTTATGTTGGAATGTATTATATTTTAAAATGTTATCAATGACTGTGTTTTCAAATGTGTCAGTTTAAAAAAAATTCAAATAGTTTATTATTCTATATTTTAAATAATCTAAAATATTTCAATGTTTTATTAATCTTCAATCCTAATTATTAAGGATTAAACCTTTCTCATGGAAAAATGTAATTTATAAGTTATTTATTCTATGCAGTATGTATTATTTATTTTTAACTATATTATGTGATTGAAAATTTGCATTAACTCACTTATATTGTATATGGTTAAGTTTCACCCCTCCACCGAACCATTTTTTCGTCATTTTCTTGTCTAATAAATAATAATAAAATATCATGTTTCTCTTTTAATTTTTCTACATGTCGAGTGGTATAATTACAGACATTTTCTGACCTTCAGGTTGTTATAGCCTATCCAAAATGATTTGTAATCCTAATTATGTAATATCTAGGGTGTTTAATGACATTTTTTGTGAACTATTATTATTATCCAATATACCCTACTAAAAATCTATAAATTTCACTTATAAATATTATTCTTTCATATGAATTGGATTCATTGGGTCATAAACAATAATATGATCCAATCCAATATATTTCAATCCAATTTTACTTACAATATTGCACAGATTCGATGTTATATCATATCATTATCATGATAATTAGAAATAATCTCTACCTATTTTACTATTAGGTATATCTTATATTGATTTACTTCACAAAAATGACTTTATGTTCCATTGATTGAGATTATCCAACCTCATATAACATATATTATTGTTAAATGTATTTAGTAAGAAACTTTTATATTAATTCCCAATGATATGATATATGTTTCTAGTATTTTTACATCTTGGTATCATAAAAAAACTATTAATACAACCACAAAACACTATTTCTAAAAAAATTGATAAAAATAAATAATCTCTTAACTATAAAACACAAATATTGTTTTGTTTGATCCTTATAAAAATTTATTATCACCCATTAATAAATATTTCCTTATAAGAAATTAAATTTAATATCCTTTTAATTTATGAGGAAATTCATTACAAAATAAACAATTGAATTGATATTTGTACATTCATTAATAGGATTCTATTCCAATTCATTTATATGGGATATACAATATTTCATATCCAAATAAAATATTCATCAATATTTTATGATATAGAGTTTACTAGATAATTCATTTCTATATATCTATCCTACGTTAATTCTTCTAACATTGATTGTTATTATACTAGTTTTTATATAATCATAATTAATCTCAAAAAATTACAATGAAACTCTTAGTTTCATTTCATAGAAAATGGTTACACTTATTATCATAATATATGGGTTTTAATTTCAAAATAATCATATAATAATAATCAATCCAATTCATTGGCACAACCAATTTATATCTTATTAAAAATACTATATCATTGTACTCATAACATAAACATAAAATAAAATAACTAGTGAAAACATAGTTGTGATTAAATATTATATTTTCTAATGTTGATGCATTTTGTATCAATTTTATACCTATAAAAACTCTCATAACTATCCTAAGGATGTTATAATAATTAAGAAACTTGTAATATAATTTTTTATAAATTATTGATATTGGAATATCATCAAATTGCACATTTTTCTCTTACGTATTTTATTTGTCAATATACAATAGAATAACATTTTTTTCATTAAGAATAATTAAAATTGAATTTTAATCTATATTTTCCTTAAGAAATAGATTCTAAATATATAGATAATCCCAAATTATAATTGATGATGCAAAAATATTTCCTTAAGCTACATCCTTTGAAATGATCGAGAATTTCATTTTGATGTTTAGGGTGTTTCTCAATTTTATAAGAATTCGTGTCAAGAAGGGTAAAATAAAAAAATTATGTTTAGTAATATAAATATGAGTCCCAATTCTATTCAAGATATGGTGACTATAATTTTTTAATATTTCAATATGTACCTATAAGTGTCCAGTAATGGTATAATTTCAATATTAATTTATTTATTTATGTAATTAATTATTAATGAATTATTTTTCAAAAATAAATAATGTAAAAATTTATTTCTTCTAATAAAGTGGTGGTGATATCAAATTATTATAATAAGTAATTAAATTTATTCATTTTGACGAAATTGTAAGTTAGAGATATTATCATTTTAAAATAAGTGAGAACTTTTAATTGAATGTCAATAGAAGTTCTAATGGATTGTTATGTATAGAATCAATGGGGGAGAAAATGAAACTATAGTAAATGAATAGGGAAATTCATTTTTCCCTCAAATAAATTTCATAAATAATTACTCTAATTTCCATTATCAAAATAAAAAAACTTATAGTAATGGTAGGGTGAAATATTGGAGAAAGATGAGTCAAGAACATGAATTTAAAAGAAAACGTAGTGGTGAGAATCTAAATAATATGAAATTGTGGTCATTGTGGAATTGAGTACATAACCACTATGAATTTACCATGGATATGATTTTATTTATTAGATAGATGATTCAAAAAAATAAAAAATAGTGAACATATGAAAAAAATCAAGTAGTTTGTGTTTTTTGGAATATGGAAATGATGGAATAATTTTTTTGATGAAAAAATTGATTTATGGAAGATTTTGTAATTGATTTTTTTTTAATTTGATATTTGGTAGAAATTATATATATATATATATATATATTATTGTAAGTATAATTCTATTAATGTAGAATAATAATTTATAGAAATGAAAAATATTGAATAGTGGATATTAAATTAAATTGATGGGATTATTGTAGAAAATAGGAAAAAATTATAAATTAACTAGTACCTCTCCTGTACATATGCATGACACTATAATTCATATATAATTTTCAATGTGTATTAATAGTTTTAGTAGTTATTAATGAAAATTAGTTTGAAAAATATTAAAATTACAGATTTATTGATTGACAATAATAAATGAAATGAACAATAATAACATATGTCAAAAAATATATATGAAAATGAATTAAAAGAAAATAACATGATGTAATAAGATACAGAAAAACCTGACGTATCATTAAGTATATATCATAAAGAAAGAAAAATTATTTTCACCAAGGAGAATTCATATAACATGATGTATCAGAAATTTGTAATAGAAAATACTAAAAATTAACATTGAAACTCCCAATTTGAAATTGTGATAGTAACCTATTACATATTTTTTCAAACTAAGTAAAAATAAGAACATGTCTACAGAGAATGATTTATTTGTAAAAACATGGGTGAAAACTATAACAATAGGTACTTTTTTTAGAGTATGAGATATACATTTCATAATCACACAGTTTGAGTGGCATCCGTCTTATTAATAGCCTGAAAAAAGTGCCATGCATCATGGGTGCAATGGTCTAGCACTTGTGGATATTGATTATAATCATAGTGGTTTCCTAAAGCACTTCAATATATCTCATAAAAAATAAATATTAAAATCTGATCAGTGTATGTTAATTTATCAGTACAAAGGATAATATTCTGGCTTATATTTACTATTATAGTTTTTGTGTATACTTTAATAAAATTAGAGTTAAAAGTGGAACTATTGATGTAAAAATTAATTTCAACAAAACAGATTCAATAAGAATTTTCCATTACCTTGCAATTGCAGTATCACATCAGTCATTTTCTCACTTTTCTTGCTTCTTGTTTCCTATAAACAATAATGCACATATTTAACTTGGCTTGTTATTTCCTTAGTGTCTCTAGAATTTTTATCATTGTGTTGGACTGCATCATCAACATCAAACTCAATCAACAGTTTTTTCTACATAAAAAAATGACATCAATCAATAAGTAGAAAAAAATAGTGACAAGTGTAATCATTTAAGTAGTAATACAATATTTACCCATTTGAAAGGAGAAGAACCAATGTAATATATTTTAATGATATAGTCAATTTTAATGAAAATAGAAAATAATTAGTAATGTCTACTCCATTGACGTAATGAAAATAAAAGACAATGAATTTATAAATCTTAATACATCAGTAGTGTAATGTAGAGAATAGTGGCCTGGGAAACTGTTTGAATGATTTGAAAGAGTTTTATATTGATATTTTCCACTTTTTTAGATTCTAACTGACTGGTTTAATCCTAAATTTCATCATCTTCCACCAAAATCACGTTTTCAAAGTCCACCATTTTATTTTCTTCATGACTGCATTCAAATCCCTTATTATGTCAAATTTTCATGCAACTCCCAAATATGATTTTGGAGACTTTTTAATGAAAAATTATTTATCTTTATCAATATTAGCACCAATTTTCATCAACAAATGTTCAAGTTCTATATCAATTTTGGGATCATAGGAGTTTTGGTTTTCTTGAAATTTATGGGGACTTCTAAGGATGGTTATAGATACATTTTCCTACAACATACCCATAACAGGAAGAACGTATGAAATTTTTTTCACCTATTTGATGCCAATACATAATGTGATCCATTCGTTACCCATACAAAAAAAGACTAAATTTCAGCAGTTGAGAATAATCTGAAATAGAAAACAAGTTTAGGAGATAAAGACTTCACATTATCTTAAAAATATTGAAATAGTTGTCAAAAAATAGTGGTTATTAGCTCTAAGAACATGCGCAACAGCTAGAATGAATAAAATGTTTACCAATTTTAACTGAGAATAAGAAATGCAGTCTGTTTTAATGATATAGTTAATGTAAATGCAACTAAAAAAATTAGTAATGTCTACTCAAATGTTGTAATGAAAATAAAAGAAAATGAAGATAGATATCTTAATACTTGAGTGGATGAAAAATTTGTAGTTTTTGTAACATATTGTTTATTAGTGTTGCATCTGACTCCTATAAATCTAGTGCTTTCATGTTCCTATAACACATTAGTAAAAAATTACAAAAAAATTTATTCCATTATTTCATAAAATGAAATATAAAGAGTCAAAGAAAGAAAAACCATTCCTATAATGGTCAAAATAAACTTTTCTATTTATAGGAAACTAATCTAAATTGAACAGAACATATGTGAACTAATGTGAACAGAACATATGTGAACAAATGTGATGTATATTCCTTCAATCAAAAATTATGGAGATATAAACATTCAGCGGAACTATGAAACTTTTAATTTCCTCAAAAACAGTAAAAGCATGGGATAGTTCACCACTGAGACATAGACCATAAATATATAATTAAAACATTTAACAGTTTATAGGAATACCTCTTAACCTCAAATCCCTATATAGACCCAAAGAAAGTTCAGTATATTCATCACTTTAAATCCCATAAATATATATATATATATCATATGTTAATACTATAGGTTTCATTACACTACTTTCCAATTATTTTAAAATCTCAAAAGCTTGTGCATAATCAATATCACACTGCCTTATATGCCACTTACAATAATTTTTAATCATACTACTTTAGGTGTAAACATTCGGTGATGGTCTAGAAATCTCTAATTCCTTAAAAATATATTTGATAGATTCTATTTCATTTTTGGTATCCAAACACTTCAATAAAAATTTACAGGACCATATTCTTGTGTAAAACCCCACATTCATAGTCTGGAAAAACACATTAGTTGCATACTTGATAATTAAATTTTCTTTAAAGACCTTAATAGGATCACTAATTACAACATTTTACCCCTCTATAATTGGAAAATTCAAATAAAATAAGAAAGAGATCCCAAAATTCAATATGAATGAATTATGAACATAACATATGTGAAAATATATAGAAAACATCTCAGAAATATGTTAATATATGAGATATATATTCCTTCAATAAATAATTATGTTGGTGTAATCATCCAGGAGTATTCTACAACTTTTAACTTCTTCAAAAATAATAAAAGCATGGGATAGTTCACCACTAAGACACAGCCCATAAATAACAGCATCATAACATTAAAAGTTTACATGAAGTCCTCAAAACCTCACATCCCTAATAAGACCCAGAGAAAGCTTAGTATATCCAACATTTTAAATCCCATAGATATATATATCATATGCTGCTATAGTAGGTTTCATTACACTTCTTTCCAATTATTTTAAAATCTCAAAAGTTGGTGCATGATCAATTTAACACTACCATAGTTTCCACTTACAATAAAAGTTCATCATACTAATATAGGTGTAAAAATTCAAGGATGTTCCAGACATATTTAATTACTTGAAAAAATACTTTTTGAATTCTATTTCATTTTTGGTAGCCAAAAACTTTAGTAAAAAGTTACAGGTCTTAATTCTTGGGTAAAAACCCACTACCATAGACTGGAAAAACACATCAGTTATATCCTTGAGAATTAAATTAGATTCTAAGACCTTAATAGGATCACTAATTACAACATTTTACCCCTCTTCAATTGGTCGGTTCTAAATTACAATCATTAATAATCTCAATAAATTATAATGAACCTCTTAGTTTCATTTCATATAAAATAGTTACACACATTATCATAATTTATGGGTTTTCATTTCAAAATAATCATATGTCAATAATCAATCCAATGCATTGGCACAACCAATTTATATTATATTAAAAATACTACATCATTTTACTCATAACATTGACATAAAATAAAATAACCAATGAAAACATAGTTATGATTAAATATTATATTTTCTAATGTTGATGCATTTTTATCAATTTTATACCTATAAAAACTCTCATAATTATACTAAGGATGTTATAATAATGAATAAACTTATAATATACTTTTTTATAAATTATTCATATTGTAATATCCTCAAATTACACATTTTTCTCTTGCATGTTTTATTTATCAATATAAAATAGAATAAAAAAATTCATTGAGCAGAATTATAACTGAATTTTAATCCATTCTTTTATTTAGAAATAGATTCTAAAAATATAGAAAATCCCAAATTATAATTGATGTTGCAAAAATGTTTCCTTAAGATACATACATGGAAACAATCAAGAATTTTATTTTTATGTTTAGGGTGTTTTGCAATTTTATAATAATTTATGTTAAGATGGGTAAAATGAAAAATTTGTGGGTTTAGTAATAGAAATATGAGTCCCAATTGTATTTAAGATGTGGTGATTATTCTTGGAATGTATTGTGGTAATTTTTTTAGGTGTCGATATGTACCTGTAAGTGTCCTGTAGTGGTATAATTTCAATATTTATTTATTTATTTATGTAATTTATTTTTAATGAATTATTTTTCAAAAATAAATAATGTAAAAAATTATGTTTTCTAATATGGTGGTGGTGACATCGAATTATTAGAATAAGTAATTAAATCTATTCTTGTTGATGAAATTTTAACTTAGAGATATTATCTTTTTAAAATAATTAGGAACTCTTAATTGAATATCAATAGAAGTTCTAATAGATTGTTATGTATATGTTCAATCGGGAAGATAATTAAACTATTGTAAATAAATGGAGAAATTCATCTATCCCTCAAATAAATTTCCTAAATAATTACTCTAATTTCCATTATCAAAATAAAAAAAACTATAGTAATGGTGGTGTGACATATTGTAGAAATATGAGTGAAGAACATAAATTTAGAAGGAAAATCGTTGGTGAGAATCTAAATAATATGAAATTGTGGTCATCGTGGAATTGAGTACATAATAACTATGAATTTAACATGAAAATGATTTTATTTATTACATATATGATTCAAAACAATCAAAAATAATGAAAATATGAAAAAAAAAATCAATTAGGATGTGTTTTTTGGAATATGGAAATGATGGAATAATTTTTTTGATGAAAAAATCAAATTATGATAGATGTTGTACTTGATTTTATTTTTTGATTTTGATTATTGGTAAAAAATTATATATATATATATATATATATATATATTATAAATATAATTCTATGAATGTAGAATAATTATTTATAGAAATGGAAAATATTGAATGGTGGATATTAAATTGAGTTGATGGTATTGTTATAGAATATTGGTTGAAAATTATATATTAATTATTTAGAATGTATTTATAGTGTGATATTGTGGTTGATTATTAGTTATTAGTTTTATATGAAATATTTTCTATGTCACTAATTTTATTTTTGTGCGCTAAATAGTATGTGTTGGGAAAAAATCCCTCAAGGCATCATTGAAGCATTTTTTAGGTGATTGTGTTTGTTGACAAAGTGGACATTTGTGTTGTGATTGTTGACAAAACAAACCATGACATACAAATTTGTTCACAAAGGGGATTTCATGGTGGCATGTCGAGTTCAAGGGATGTGGTTAACGATCCATGTTTGATTCAAGAACTTCGACAAAGGAATGGAAGATCTGGAGGCGGTACAAAAGAACAGATACAAGGTGGTGCCGTTTTCCAGTGTTTGCCAAATTTTTGGGCCTAAAAATCAAAAAATGGAGAGATGAGGTTTTGGAAAAGGAAGGAGGGTGAAAAATCAGTGTGGTGTGCGAAAAAATAAAGTGGCACACGAAAAACAGAAGCATGCACAAAATATCAGCGGGTTACGCGAAATAGAGGGATGAACGTTTTCGCGCAAGAGGGGTTTCGAGGTCCGAAGCTTGAAAATTGGAAAAGGCATGAGGTGCGCGAAATTTTGGAGAAGTGCATGAAAAATGGTGTATCAAGGAATTTTTTTTCATGCTCGAAGTGAATTACACGCTCAAGGAGGGTTTTTCGCGCGGGGTTGATTTTGCCTATAAATATGAAGTGACCCCCCTCCATTCAGGAGAGTAAAAGACATAGAAAATACCTGAGCTCTAGTGCGCGAAATTGAAGTTTGTAAGAGAGTTGCGTGTAAACTATAAGCTTGCGCATAAAGTCTGGTGCTGTACAAAAAGCTATGGATGTGCGTAAAACCTGTGTCTGCGTGCAAAAGAAGTCAGTGCACGTAAAAGGGGTGTTGCGTGAAAAGTGGATTTCACGCAAGGCAGCAAAATTACGTGCAAGGCAGTGTAGAGGCTGCACGTAAAATTTAGAGGTTTCGAGTAAAAGGGGTGTTGCGTGAAAAGTGAATTTTGCGCAAGGCAAAGGAATTACGCGCAAGGAGTAGTATGGGCTGCACGTAAAAATTGCAGTTTCCTAATACCTTCGGTGCAAAGTTAGATTCATCTACGGGTGAAAGTTGGACTTCCATAGTGCATCTACATACAATGGAGGATGTATTCATTAGTGATAATGAAGAGACCTACAAGTCTATAAACTATGAGTGGATCCTTTCCAGATAAGTGAGCAAATGAGGAGGAAGAAGGTGATCCTCTCCACTGGTAGTGAGCCAGAGAGAGAGAAATAGGGAGTGACAATTGGGAAAGCAGTGAGCTGACCCTAAACCTTGTAAAGCCGGTGAGCCTAGGACAGAGTGATTGTTCCCGAACCTTTGTGTCTACATCGAGTGAAGAATAGTAGAATTTGGTACGACTGTTAACTTGTCAGCGTATGCTCCTTGGACGTAGCCCAGTGAGGGTGAACCAAGTAAAAATCTCTGTGTCTACCTGCTTACTTCCCTGCATTGCATTTAAATCATCATCATCAGATAAAGAAGAAAATAAGTAATCATAATAAACACACAAGTGAAAAAAAAGTGACCCTTGTAATAAAGAGGTCAAGATCCAATGGGGCAGGAAGAATTTTGAAAAAGAATATCCATACCATGATTCACCCCCCCCCCTCCCTCTCAGGGTATATAGGCCCCTATTGGTCCTAACAGTATGAAATGATGGAAAATACATCGGTAGGAATATGGTAGAATTTAAGTTCTTTTGTAAAGGCCCAAACTTATCATACATAAAATATTCATCTTAATAGATGAATATTCATTGAATACCATAATTATTATTTACATTATGGATTAAGTCATGTTCTTTTAGAAAAATTAAAACATAAACAACTGGTCCATAAGTGAGCTATTTCATCTCCTGCTGTGTTTTTCATAACTAGAACCCATCTTAGACATATCATGAATATTACCTTTCACCATAACCTAGGGAATGGAAACATAATAAAATATGATATCACAATCTCATTAAGTGTAAATAAGGTAGATATCAACATATAATGGGGTATTAGAATAAGATAATAACATTTGAAACCCATGCCCTGAATATCATATATCATATACTTGAGTCATGGAATAAATAATGGTAGTTCATAAGACAAGAATCATAATGAAATCAAAGAACATGTACCATGATAACATAAAATTAGTATAAGGAATAAATTTTTGGAATACACATAAGTATAGAAAATCATTTCCTCATTATTTCGTGGAACATTGCCAAGACTATTATAGTGGAATGGGTTCACTACCCAAACCATAATAGAAGTCAAGATTCACTCCCAATACTATCATAGTAGACATATTTACTAAATAAAATGGTATTAATTCCCATCTTAGTATTTATTATCTCATGAGATATCAATCATTATCCAATGTATTGGATGGATATATAGGTCCCACCTATCATAGAATGAAAATCATTAACACATGTGCCATAAGATCATACAACATTCATCATATTTGAACCCATTAATGAAATGGGTTTCATAAAAAATTAATCATAACATAAAATTTGGAAAATATAAAAGTTTTATAATAATTTAATCATTTCATAAAGTCATACCCCCTGGAAAAAAAGGTGGTTTCATAAGAATTTTTTCATGCTATAACTCATGGAAGAGAAATGGGTTTATTAAACATCTTTTAATCATACACATAAACCACCTAGAGAAATAATAGGAATGGTATACTTGGATAATATCCCAAGTAAATCATAATAAATATCAAATTTTAGCATCCCAGGTTTTTGAATCGAGCCAAAATTCACTCTGGTTTTGAACTTTTCAATTTGTGGTTGTGTCTTTTTCTTTATCATTGATCAAAAAAATCAGAGAGTTCTGTTAGCTTTATATGATAGTTTTCGATTGGTTTATGGGTTTATCCAAACTATCAAGTGTTCCAAATAGGTTTCAGGGGCATTAGAGGATTGAATGACTATTTTTGGAATTGCAGTCCAAGTCGCACATCTTATATCAAACCTTGTCTCCCCTTTTAGGTAATTGTGTAGCTTATTTTTCAACTACCTCACAGTTTGGGTAAACTGTGAGGGGTGGATAACGACTATATGGCTTAGTGTATAGTTTTTGTAGAGATATACTGCATGGTTTGTGCATGGTCAGTGAAAATCATGCGGTAGGCCACATGGATACTGCCACTTAGGTTGTACCCTCACACAATAGCACACACGGTTATCACATGGTTGGGAAAATAGTGTATCCCCATTAATGAGTAAAAATTACATTTTTCTCTATTTTTTTCCTTTTCTCTTCCATTTATCCCTTTAGTCTTCCTTGGGTCTTGCACATAGCAGTAGGGTTCCTATATTTTCCCTCCTCTTCTTCTTTTTATCCAACTCCTCAAATGGTGGTCTATTCTTTAATCTGTAAGAGGATATAGAACCGCATCAGTAAGGCTAAACTCACCCTAGATTCCTTAAATATTTTCTTTTGGTTCACAAATCTTTAAATCCATTTGATTCCATTCACCCTACTTTCAGGTTGTTTGATCAAAACTTAGATATACTCCAAACTCCTTTGAGATATAGCTCAATATAGGACGTGCCTATGCCTGTGATTCCAAGGAAGGTGGTTCATATCATAAATTGTGTTTTATTGGACTTTTGAGGGGGTGGATTTTAGTGGGCCTTTAGTAAATTGAGCGAGTCCCCTCATGCTTTATATTAAATATTTTGTATAGCTGTATGGGGTGCCTCTAAGCTTTACCCAACCTTTTACATATGTTTCAAGCCAGGATAGAGGTTGTTGATCGCTTTGGGTGTTAGGAAAGGATTTTTTTTGTGTATATTAAATTGTTTATTTAAATTGGAATTGTTAAATTCAATTACATTGATTTGGTTGTTATTTTATATTGTACTGATTTTATTAATTTTAGTTATCCAATTCATATAGTTTGGAATTGAGTTGTCTATTTAATTAGAGATCTGAAATTAAATTATATTGAATTGATTAATTATTTAAATTGGTTCATAAATATATAAATGATTGAGATTCATGTAATAAGACCCATGGGGTCATAGAAATATTGTCCTGAGGTTGAGATTTTTTTGGCCATTCAGAATTGAGACGATATGATCATTAGGATGGTCTTGTCCTAGGATATATGGGAGATGGTATCACTGATTGTTCTTGGACCAGATTTTCATGGGTGGTTTTGACCATAGGTTGGGAGTCATTGGTGTCGAATTTATGTGGCGAGGTCTTCAGGTTGTGCATGTCCCATGATATAGGATGTCTCAGCCATTATATTTGAGAGACATGATTGTAGAGGCATGAGGTTTTGGTTTGATGTGTCTTAGGTGTTATATTTGGGGAATGTCTCTCTCTTATGATGAAAAAAGTTCCAAATTGAATCATGTGCACACAGTTTGACTTCATGATGAGGTTTTTTTTACCAATCAAGTGGGTAGAGTCCCCTGATAGTGCATCTTAGAAATTTTTTTGGAGGTTATTGTCATAGAAATCCATGTAGAAGGTGAGGAGCCTTCAGATGTTAGTGATGAAGCTATCAACTGGGGGATGAGACTCTCTGTGATTAAGTCCATGGGACTAGACTATTTATTTGGAGAATAGACATCATCATTTATCAAGACATCATTTTATGAGATGATGGTGATTTTTATATTGAGGATAAATATTTTTATGCATCTGGTTTTCAGGATTTGATTCGACGGATGCCTTTGGGTAGGGGTTTGAGGGACCATTTACTTTTTTGTTGGGCATGCCTCCAAGACATTGGTACTTGATGAGACACAATTTCCTAGGAGGAACATAATGATGAGTTACCTTTTGAGGTGGAACTTGAGGGCTCACCTAAGATATATGACATAAGAGGTACCTTGGGTCATGGGCCAATAACCTTCTCTGATTCAAATATTTATGCACTGGCTGAGGTAGGTGATGGTTTTTCGGTTGTTGTTTAGCATTAGGAAATTCTTGTTTAATTTTTACTACATACTACTTCACTTTTATTTATTATGAAAACCTGCTTAAATATTAATGTTAGGTGCACACCATTAGGTGGTATCCTACCGAGACTCATTCTCACACCCTACACGGGCCCTTTGGGACGCATATAGACTTTATGTATTTATGTTCAGGTAAGGGATCGAATTCAATATTTGGTTCATAGTGGAAGTTTGGCATGAATATAATCGTGGAATTTGACGTTGTGCCTAGATGGAGTTAAAAAAAATTATTTTTTTATCATCATTCTTATTATGTTTATGGCTACTTTTGATTATCCATGGGTTCCTATTTTATATATCGTCATGTATGACCTACTATGTAATCATTCCTTGTTTTAGTGTTAGTTTTATAAGTGGTGTGGTTGGAATGATGTTGTATTTGGATGTTTTCTTATTTCTACTGATTTATGTTATTATTTCTTCTGTCATTTCTTGTTATTAATTGTGTTTCTGATTTACAGGTCTGGTTCGATTCAAATGATTCTTTATCTTTGCACTGAAGGTTATATCTACGCACTCAGACCATTATATTTACTATACCAGAATGGTATAGCCTCCTCGTTATACCATTTTTACACCATCTATTCTAGTCAACATCCTTTAGTGTTTTGGGAGGTGTTCCTAAGGCTAAGGGTACCCAGACTAATGGCACGGTTTGGTTGGATAATTGGGTCATGGATACTACAAGTGGTATTAGAGAAGTTCTTGACTCGGATTTCATAGTAGCGTAATGATGGATTCTAATGATATTGGTACTTTTTTTCTTTGTTTTAATTTTTTTTTTGGTCTTACTACTTGTATTATGTTATTCTATAGAATATGTGTTTTTAGAACAATATATAGATCTTGTTCTTGGGTGCCTGCAGGCCCATGTATGAGGGATGGATCAAGATACCCTGGGTGGGAATGTTGTTCTATTTTTCTTAGATTATGGTTTTATATGATTTCCACCCTATGTGGTATTTATGGAATGTGATTCTTATTATTATGAAATGTAAACCTTTCCAATGCGGCATGGTATGATATTTTAAACCTTGGTATAGTGATATAAGGTGTGATTTCTTGCTTTCCATTCTTGTTTAAGTGCATTATAGGGTATTCAAATTTTATATATGCATGTGTCCCATGATATAAATTCTTTTGACATATGTAATTTAATTGTATGAAATTTATTTTTCAACATGAATTTTGATATTCCATGTAATATATGTATAAATTGTATGTTCCCAAAAATTGAATTTCTTGTGATTGGTGAAATTTTCCAAACCTTCTAAGATAAGGTAGGTACTGTGTCATGGGTGATTTTGATCACCAGGTTGGGTGATAAGGTTTTCAGTTTGAGGTGATGTAGTTCATCAAGATGGGTGAGGCTCCTGGATTATTTGATACTTGGACCTACTGAGGGTGTGTAAGGAGTCCATGAGGGTGGGATGTAATGGGGAATGGTTGTAGTAGGGAAGGGTAAGGGTAGTGGGTTGACTCTTACATTTTATTGCCTTACCTATCTACATTATATATGTATATTATAGTTTTTTTCACCATGAATGGTATTTAGAGGGTTCCTCCTAGACAACTCAAATGGAGTGTCAAGTAGGTGATGGTATAGTGTCATAGGAGCATGAGTAGGTTCAGACACCTGTGGTTGAGACAGAGCTCGTATGGGCTTTAGGGTAGGCTCAATAATATGTTATGGTTCAGGTTTAGGTTTAGGTGCAAGTGGGGAAGAAAAAAAATTCACTTCATTTGGATTGTGGCTTGACAAACAACTATAGTCGATCAGAGTACGTGTTATCCATGGTATTGACAGGTGTTCTTAAGGAGAAGAGCCATCAAGGGAAACCAGATGGTTAGGTCATACTCAAGATAGGTAGTGGATTTAGGTGACTGTAGTGTAGATTCTTTGGATAGCTGGAAGTGAGTCGAAGATGAGTTCAAATAGGATAGTCAGGCCAAAAACTTGAGCAGACCACCTTAAAGTGGATCTTTGTCAGTTTTCTTCCAATGTGGACATATATGATACATACGGACTCAATATGAGTAGCCTATAACAGAGTTTCAGGCATGTGGGAAGGTTTTTAATCTTGATAGGTTCTGTAGGAAGCCTTCTCGTTTAGTTGGTGAATGGGTTCAGGGGCAGACTCAGGCCTTTGAGGATGGTTTAGGATCGACACCATTTGAGGGTATCTAAGATTTAACTTCATGTCGAGGTCCGGGAATAGATAGTGGGACCCATCACTGGGGTCAGTTGCTAGTTCCTAGTATAGTACTGCAGGCATGACATAAATTTGGTAGTCAAGATTCATTCCAGGTTCACACTATAGAGCTGCCAGGGGTCGAGCAGGTTTGTGAGCTAATGATGGTTAGGGGTACACCATGGGTGTAGCCTGGTTCTTTTGTTTTTGTTTGTTTTCTTTTCATGTCTTTTTGAGGCATGTATATATGGGTGCATAGGGTGCATGGGTCATATATTTGTACTATCCATACAATGGTTAGTAGGTTGGAACTGGCTCAAGTGGAAGATTATATAAATGAGGTGATTAGCACTTGGGAAAAGTTTAATGCGGGTTACTTGAGGTGTGAGGGATCAAGTCACTGATGTGGTGTGGTACTTGATTGAGGTTCTCCACACTAGGGAATCACTGGATGTGGTTACTTGAGGTGAGAGGGATCTAGTCACCAATGTGGTGTGGTACTTGATTGAGGTTCTTAGCACCGGGGTATCATTGGATGTAGGTTATCTAAGGTGAGATGAATTTGGGAACCATTATAGTGTAGTACTTAATTGAGGTGGAAGGAACTAGTACTGATTTGAGCATTTGTGCTGATACGAGACCTCATTGGTTTCATGTGTGACATGGGAAAGAGGTGAGCACCGATGTGGTGTGGGATGTGATTGGGTTCTGGGAATGGAATGAGAGAACCTGATGAGGTGTGGGGGTGACAATGCATCACAAGAAGACCATGGGAATTGGAATATGTCGGTGGACCATTTTTTTCTTCATTTATTGGTCTATTAGTCTAGGGTAGGTCACTTCTAAGGTGGGGATCCCCCTCTTGATATAAGTTGACATGAACCTTTGAGACCAGGGTAGTCTGGGATGTTTTTACCAGGATTCTTATGTTCACTACCATCTATGTGTTTTTTTTATATCTTGTATATGAGAAACAATTAGGTGGGGATATTGTAACCTATTGGGTTTTTGAATCAATTGAATATTCACTCATATTTTTAAGATTTCAATTAAAGAGGTATTATTTTTCTTGATCATTGTTCAGAAAAAAAATCAAAATTATTTTATCTTGATATGATGTTTTGTGGATGGGTTTTTTGGGTATGGTTGAATACTCGAGTGTTCATAAGAGGTTTTAAGGGTGTTAGAGGCCCAAAGTATTGTTTTTTGAATTGTAGTCTAGGGTGCATGGTTTAGGGTAAACTATGTACACCCATCAAGGTAACTATGTTGTGTGTTTTTTAACTAATAAACGGTTTGGATAAACCGTGTAGGGTGGGGGACTGTTGTGTGGCTAAATATCTTGATTTTTCATAGAGCTACTGCACAGTTTCTACATGGTCAGTGAAAACCATGCGGTATACCGCAAGGGAATTTCAACATATAGATTACCCTCACATTTAGAATGCACAATTACTGCAGAGTTTGAAAAACATTTCGGGTAAACCATGCAGCCCCATTATTAAGGAAAAAATAAAATTTTACACTCTTTTTTCCATTTTTTTCTTCCCTTTCTCCCCTTATTCTCTTGTGGGTTTCATGCACAATAGGAGGGTTCCTCCATTTTCCCTTCTCCTCTCCTTTTGATCCAACACCTCAATCAATGGCCCATTATTCAATCTGTATAAGGCTATAAAACCGCATGAGTAAGAAAAACCTCAAACTAGTTTCCTTACTTATTTTATTTCACCTCACAGATCGTTAAATCCATTTAATCTGTTTCACCTAGTTTTCAGGTCATTTGATGTAAAATAAAATATACTACAAATAAATTCAAGTAAGATCTTGATATTGGATGACCCTTTGTCTACAAATCCAAGGTAGGGGGTTCATATCATACATTCTATTTTTAGGACTTTTGGGGTGTGTATTTTAGTGCGCCTATGGGAAATTTAGAAAGACCCCTCATGATTCATATTAAATTGTCCACATGGCTATATGGGATACTATTAAAATTTCCCCAACAATTTTTATAGGTGTGAGGCTGGGTTATATGTCGTTTGACACTTTAGGTCATGGTGTGTTTTTGGTCTAAATTGAATTGTTTATTTAAATTGGAATTTTTCATTTCAATTAAATTTATTTGGTTGTTCATTTAGATTGTATTGATTATATGAATTTGAGTTAGCCAATTCATATAGGTTGGAATTGATATGTTTATTTAATTTTGGATGTATAATTCAATTATATTGAATTTATTTCTTATTTAAATTGGTTCATAAATAAATAAATTCTAGATATGCATGTCATGAGGCACATGGGCTTGTGTCGATCTTGACCCAAGGTTGGGATGGTGTTGTCCATTCAGAATTGAGGAAATTTGATCATCAGGATGGGCTTGGCCTAGGATACTTGGGTGATGAGATCACTGGTTGGGCTTGATCTAGATTTTCATTGGTGGTGTTGACTACAAGTTGAGCATCATTGAAATCAGATTGAGGTATTGATGCCTTCTAGTTGGGAATGTCTTGTGATATTAGACGGTTCAAACATCGAATTTGAGTGACTTGATTGTAAGAGAATAAAGTGATGGTTTGATGTGTCTTAGGTATTATATTTGGTGAATGTATCTCACCAGTGATGGCCAAAGTACTGAATTGATTTTTTTGAACATAATTTGACTCTATGGGGATTCGATTTTCACCACTCATGTGTTTAGAGTCCCCCAGTAGTGTGGCATTGAAAATGTTTTGGGGATGCATGTCATAGAAATCCATGTTCAAGGTGAGGATACTTCAGTTTATAGTAATGAGTCTATCGATTGGGGATGAGTCTCTTCGTGATAGATTACTTGGGTCTAGACTATTTATTGGAGAACAAAAATCGTTTTTTCTCGGGACGTCATGCTATGAGTTGATAGTGATTTTTATATTGAGGGAAAATATCATTGTGCCTCTAGTTTTTAGGATTCAAGACGATGAATGCCTTTAGGAAGGGGTTCAAGGGACAAGTTACTTTTGGCTTGAATTCCTCTGGGATGTTAGTACATGTTGATACATGAGGTTTTAAGAGGCACATGGTGTCAGGTTACTTTTTGAGGTGGAACCTGAGGTTTCACCTGAGTTGTATGACATCCGAGATTCCTTGGTCCATGGGCCAATAAAATTCTCCTATTCAGATATTCTAATGATGACTGAGGCAATTTATGGTTTCTTGGTGGATTTTGAGCACCTTGGAATCCTTTTTTGTTATTGAATCATACTTATTCACTCTTATTTATTATGCATGCCTATTTAAACACTTATGTTGGGTATAAACCATTGGGTGTTATCCTAGTAAGACTCATTCTCACACCCTACATGGGCCCTTTGTGATGTGTGTAGAATTTATTTCTTTACATTCATTTAAGGTATCATATTTATGAGAAAGTTTGTAGTAGTTGTTTGGCCTGGAAATTGGCATGGGCCTTGAGGTCGACTTAGCTGGAGTTCAAAATAAATTTAGCTTTTATTTTTGTATCATATTTCTTCTTATGTTTGTATCGGCTATTGGTTAGTCATGGGCACACTTTTCATATATTTTCATGTATGACCTACTATGGATGCATTACTGGTTTTAATTTTAGTGCTATAAGTGGTGTGTTTGGGATTCTGACATGTTTGGACGTTTAATCATTTCCACTGATTTATGTTATTATTGCATGTGTTATTTTTTTATTGAGTTTGCTTACACTTTGGGGGTTTGGTTCAAGTTTATTTAGTATTTATATTTCTATTTCATGTTATATCTATGTATAAGGGATAGTATATTATCTATACCCAAAGGGTATAGTCTCCCCACTATATATTTTTCACACTCTCGTTGCTAGTTGGAAGCCATTGGAATTTTGGGATGTGTGCCTAAGGCTAGTGGCACCTAAACTAATTATAGAGTTTGTGTGGTTAATCAAGTCAGGAATTTAACATGAAGGACGTTTTCTTTGATAGAAAATTATTTTTAGAGATCATTGGTAACATTTCTTGAGGAAAATAGATTTTAAAATTTGAAAAATAAATATTCTTAAAATATTAAACATTTTCGAAATAATTTTATCTGAAAAATAACATTGAAAAATTATAATGTAATCTTACAAGAAAATAATGTTTATGATGGAATTAAATTTAGTTCATTTCATCCATATAAAAATAAACATTCCTTTCACATTTTTAGTAAAATCCAAATGGTCTTTTTTTGGAAAACGACATGAAGATTCCTTTCAAAAGATTTTATAAAAAATAAAACATGGATAAAAATTACTTTAGTAAATAATTTATAAAATATTAAAGACATTATTTAAAATGTTTTTAGAAAACATGGTTTGGTAAGAAATATCTTTTTTACTAAAGTAAAAAATAAGGATTATTTTTCTTAAAAATATTTGTGTAAACACTTGTGTACTTAAAGAGAAAAAAATGAAGGGGAAACAATTTTTAACATGGCATAACTAGGGGAGAAGAACAGTATTGATTTTCTTTAGATTTGAATCATAATATTTCACCATTTTAAACAATATCATAAACAATCCTGATAAAATATTAGATTGCAATATAAAATCATTACCACCTTGGTATCATTTCAATTAGACGAACTATAAAATATTAACATAAAATGAAAATTTAGATATCATTAATATAAGTATATTAATGATATAACAGGCCAAATTTTAGTATAAACTCTTCATAAAATAAGATATGTGAATAACATATCTTATGTTTCGTATAAGAAATTTGGAGACAAAAATCTCTTACCTTAAGTCCTAAATTCATTCATACACTTTAAAACCTCAGGTATAAAAAATATAAGTATATTATAAATCTATTACCAAATAATAAATATATGTATCACAAAATATATTATTTACTTATGGCATTTTATTACCCATTTATTTACAATTTCATTTTAAAATCATGTTTTGGGAAATAACTACATTGTTTTTCCTGTATGTTTTTATTTGGTATTTTTCATCCTAATAAATTGATAATTGTTCCATAATCACCATAATATTAATAATTATATAAATATAACATATATTAAATATATATTTATTTATAATAATCTATAAAGGTTATAGATATAAAATGAAATGCTTTATTCAAGGAGATGGAAGGTCATATGTACGCATGAATGTTGTTTCCATTTTATAATCATATTGAAACAAAGAAAGGTAAATAATATATTTAAATTAAATAATAATATTTATTTCATAAAAATTGGGTATTTTTATTAAAATCATATTTATTACCTTCCATGTAATGTGTGAATGAATCACATTGCTTAGCAAGGCAATAGTCTACTGTACACATGAGCGACGTTGTTATATTCCCACAAAATGGAAAGTAAAAATTTATATGTGATATAATAATTACATAAGTATATTAATAACATATATATTATATATAAACATTGAATCCATCAATATATCCAATGCTGGTATTTTGTTATGGAAAATGAATAAAATCACTTCGCGAGGAGGTTGTCTGTCGCACACACGAATAATGAATGAGTATCTGATTTGATAGAAGACGAAATTGATATAGGTTATTCTATTAACATAATAAAGTATAATTATATGTTAGATAGTTTTTTTATTATATAATCATATTAGAATAATATTTTAAGGAGTCTGATGAATAAATAAATCAAAAACAAAAGTTTAAGAATTTACCTCTTCTTCGGAGACCCTCATTGCGTTTATACCTAACACCTTCCTAGTTTGTATTTTTGACCAAACCAAGGAGTATCAGATGTGACGAAGGAAGTAAGTAATAATTGGGATGTTACTTTCCCAAAAAAAAGGTTTTTAAAGTTTTAATATGAGAGGATAATGGATGACCTTTTCTAAGTGGGGGAGAGGACAAACTTGGTATTTCTAACAAGAATAAAGTGTGTACATGTTTTTCACATTCAAAAAGACTCAAAAGATACTATTCTGAATCCTTAGATATTATAAAGACTAAATATTAACATTAATGGTTTTGGAAAATTTATTAGTGTATTTTAACGCTTATTATTATATTTAACCCCCCAACCTTGGAAACCCGTTTTTAAACATAACTATTGTAATTAATTTTTCTAATGTTACTATTCATTTTGAAAAAAAAAATATAGTTAACATTATTGTATAATAAAATTTACTCTAATTAAAAATATTTAATCCAGTTTACCAATTTCCATTCACATAAGTAGAAAGTTTTTATTTAAAATTAAACCCTCAGACATAATAAAAAAGAATATTTATAAAGAGAAAATGTTCAAAAGTTTAAAAAGTTTTTTATATTGAAATTAAATATGAAAATGATTTAAATTTTACTAATAGATATATAATTTAACCAATTTTATTTTTATAGATATTTGAAAACTAAAATTAATCTGATAAATGCTTTTAATAAAAGGTAGTTTTCAATACAAAAGAAGTGTTTTCTCTATTCATCAAACAATTAATCATTTTAGAAAAATCCCATATTTCACCCGAAATTTATTTTGACATGATGATTTAAAAAAGACTTTTTCTTGTCAAATTAATCTTTTAAGAGTTTGAAAAATAAATTCCATCATTTTTCAATGAAATAAATGAAAAACATTTTTTGGAGATACTAGTATTTTCAAAGAATATAAAGACTCTATCAAAAATTAAGTAATTTTTTTCAATATGTTGTATTTGTAAGAAACCCTTATACTTGATAATTAATATTTTATTAGTACTATTAATTCTTAAAAAATTTAAAACTATTTAATAATGGTTAAGTTTAAATAATAATAATAATATTTTTTCATGGTTCATTAAAACTGAGTGTTGTGTGCAACACAAGCTATCGAAGAAATTAAATTTATTTGGAAAAAAAATATTTTATAAAATATAGAGGTGATAAAGTTAACCCCCACCCCTTAAAATTAATTTAACCTTAAAAAAATTCACTCTGATATCGATAGATGAGGATACTTTTCCCCCATCATATCTTCAAGTTCCCACATATCTTCCTCAAACTGGTGGTTCCTCTATAAAACTAGGACTTAGTGAGTGGTCTTTCTTCATAGAAAATTATCGATTAGATCCATAATATCCACTAATTTTTCACCATAATAATGATCATTCTCTAATGGTATATCCTATGTGTTCATTACATAAGAAGTTTCAGGTATGTACCTTCCAAAACTCATTAACTTCTTCCATGGAAAAATTCATATAAATACCTTATCACCAACTTCAAATTTCAAATCATGTCGGTGATTTTCATCATGAAATTTAGGTTGAATTTTTGTTTCCATTATGTGATACTGAATAGATCTAGCTTTATCTTCCATTTCTTCATCTATCTTAGGTCCTCATTGATTTATTTCTCAAAATTCATTCCATTACATTAGAGTTATACACTTATTTCCATAGATTTATTCATAAGGATCCATCTCAATTCTTGAGTTAAAACGATTATTGTATTAAAATTCAATTAGTCGAAGGTGTTGAACCCAACCACCATTAAAATCTATATAACAAGATATCAAAATATTCTATAGGGTTTGAATTGTTCTCTTAGACTGGACATTTATATGAGGATGATACAAAATTCTAAAATTCAACTCTATATCAAGATCTTGTTGAATACTTGACCAAAACGTTGAGGTAAACCTCGGATCCCAATTAGATACAATTAAATTTCGTAATCCATGAAACCTTAACACTTCCACAAAATATATCCTTTAAAGTTTATCTAGAGAGAAATATTCTCTGATAGTGATGAAGTGTGCTTCATTGTAAGGTGATTGGCTACAATCCATATAGTTTTATTCCCTTTAGACATTTTGGGGAGTCTAATGACAAAATCCATGTTGAAGTTTTCCCATTTCCATTATTGTATGGGTAATTTATGTGAAATCACCTAAGTATTTTTTCTCTCAACCTTAACTTTCTAACCTACCAAGAATCGAGATGCAAAATATATGATATCTACCTTCATTCAATCCTACCAAAAATACTATTTCAAATATCTATATATCTTCATACTTCTAGGATGAATAGAGAATAAATAACTCTGAGCTACCTCTATAAACTCCTTTAAATATGATATATATAAAACACATACACGGTTCATGAACATTATAATTCCATAATTACCAAGGTTAAACTGAGGAATACTTCTTACCTTTTTGTGTCTCTACATCTCCATTATATGGATATTTAATCTTCACTTGGACATATGGTTGAAAATTAAATTGTAAAAGAAAATATTTTCCTCTTCCATCAAGATTTACCGATCCATCCTTTTCAAACAAATAGATATTGGTTATCTTTTATCCTCATCATAGAGAATATTACTTGATCCTTTCAACTTAAATCATCAAACAACTTGTTCTCTTTCTCAGGGTGGTAATTTTTTGAGTAGTCTTAATCTTTAATCATATCTAACTATATTATCTCATTAAAATTCAACTTCATCTAGGTGAATATTTACTTTAAATTTTTTTAATCAGTATTTATATCACAATTTTCATCATAAAGATATTTACTGAAAATATTTATTAAAAAAATTACTCAATCTAACTTCATGTCACGACTTGGGTAATTTTTCTCATTAACCTTCCATTATCATAACACATAAGATGTAACCATTTCATTCTATATAGGAAACATCTCAATACCTTAATGGATGCATCATTACATATTACAAAACCCTTCTCCATTATAGAGTAATGCAAGAATAGGTTCACTGACTACTCTTATATTCAGGTCCTTAAAATTTCCCTCAAATAGTATTTCCAGATGAACTTGGCTTCCTTTCAAGTTATCATGGGGAGTGGATTAGATAGTCATGATAAATTATACAAAAAGTTTTGATAATAACAATCAAAACCAAAAAAACTATGGGTATCATTCTCTATGGTTAGTCTGAGAAAATTTTTAATATCCTCCATCATTGATGGGTCTACCTATATAACCTCTCCTCAGATTATATGACCTAATAATGAAACCTTTTTTATCCAATATTCACACCTTTTTAATTTTTCATATAGTTTATCTTTTGGGTATTTAGTACAATTCTCAGGTGATCATCATTCTATTCATTCCAATTTAAAAAAATATTTGATTATATTCTATAAAAATACCACAAACTGATCATGGTAATCTCTAAAGACTATATTAATTAAATCCATGAAAATAAAAGGGGAATTAATAAGATCAAATGTAATCACTATATATTCGTAGTTTTCATACCTTTTATAGAATGCTAAATTGGTTATATCCTCCTTCTTGACCCTCAATTGATGATATCTATAATGAAGGTCAATATGGGAAAATAATTAAGCTCTACACAATTTATCAAATAGGTCATAAATATAGGGGAAATGATATTTTTCTTAATCATGATCTTTTTCATCTCCCAATAATCAATGTATATTTTCAACGATCTAAATATCTTTTTAACAAAAAGAACAGGTTCACACAAGGTGAAACACTTGGCTGAATGAATCCCTTGTCATGGTTATCTAGTAGTTCCTTCTTCAATTCAAATAACACAAATAGGTCCATTATATAGGGAGTCTTTGAAAAAGTTGGGGCACCATGTTTGAATTCTATTGATAAATCAGCTTCATGTTTTTAGTGGAAGGCTCGATAACTCTATTGAAAATACATCAAAAAACTCCCACACAATAAGAATATCATAAATTTTGAGTTCCTACCTAACCATATAAGATAAACACCCCTCATTAATAGAAATAAAACCCCATAAAATTTATTTGATTCCAATCAGATGTTAATATTTATCATTAAAATGATAGAGGATCAAAGGTTGTTTTCGAATATCAAACATAACTTCCCTTCCTCATAAATTTATGTGGGACTTATATTGAGAAAAAATATATATTATTAATATAACAAAAAATTCAATGAGAGGAAGAATAAAAATATTTACAATAAGAATATTCTCACAAACATTAACTATAGAGGAATCAAATAATTGAGATGATATTAGTGTACCATTATAGGCCTTCACTGTTAGTTTAATATCTAATCATTTGGTTGAAATATTGATACCATTATAAAATTATTCAGATATGAAGTAATGGTTAGATCCATATTCAAAAAAGAATTTAGAAGTTATATAGTGAATGTTAATTGTACCTTTCATGACGTCATTATCACACCCATTGTCAGAAATAGTGATCACGTGATATTTCAATTTGTGTCTTGGCTTAAAATTATGTTTATTTCGATCATATTGATTAACCTTTAGATTTTTGAACTATCTAGAATAATTTCCATACTCCTTGAATTTTAAACACATGAGAGTGGGTGGTGCATTATATGGTGAATTCTCTCTATTTTCTCATTATTTAACTTATAAGGCCCCAGCCTTAAACCTTACATAATCTTGAGTTATCACAAGATTACACGTTGAGGATCTTTTCAGGTTTAGAGTTTTAGAGAATTAGATCATGAAACTTGCATTACATTCCACATTTAAACAAAGTGGTTACATAAAAGATAGTATTCATTCTTCCCATCAATGGAAACATATTGAAAATAAAACATGGATTCTTTCTTGACACATCCTTGACACTATCATCACATCATGTACCTTTCCCTTGACCTGTGAAAAACATTTCAAAAACTTGTGATGAGCATAAAAAGCTCAGTAAGGGTTATAAAAAATATAGAAAGGTAACATGAGTTCATATATACATAAGAATGAAATCACACTTTACCCATAAAACAAAGGCACTTTAACTTACCTCATAAAACCATGAATAAATCATAGAAATCAATAGACATAAAGGTAACTTGAGGCATTCATAACATTCTTACGTAGGTAGTAACCCTCTTGGTTACTTTTGGAATACCCATCACAGTATATTCCCTAAATCTCTTCGGAGAAACCTTAAGGTTTCACTCCTTCACGTTACCCAATGCATTGGAGAGCTATATCGGGCTCACCCGCCCTTAGTTTATCACAGAACCACCCGTCTTCATAATAATGCCCAAGAACCATAACATAATCGTATCACATAAAACATGAATAAAGGAAACATAACATTTCCACATTTCAATCACAAGATATCAATAAAACACAAAAAACATTGTGAAAACCATTTTCAATACCAAAATAAAAGAAAAGTAAAACATGGTATTTATTTTTCTTTTAAAAAGAAGGTATGGCTAGTAGAGGAAGCCGAAACTCAAATAACGGTCATGACGGCGGAGAAGTCGTTGTCGCCGCATACGTACGACAAAAACATTCCCTTTTGTCGTTTAGTAAACGCTTCGTATAAAAAAGATTCCTTTTGAATAAACGTAAAAGTCAAAGAGGTTTATACACCGTATAAAAGAAAGTTGTGTATAAAATAAAATATGCCTCAATGAAAGGAGATTGAGAAGAAGTTCCATACCACCTTGAAGCTTAAAATTTTAAACCATTAATATCCATGTAAATAAATCCTTAAAACCATTTTGAAAACATGTATATTAATAAGAACAAATGATTAAAACATTTAAAACGATATTTTGGTTAAAGGGGTTTTACCAAAATTAGAGACACTTGAATACAATAACTGAGGAATAACATTTAGTCAGAACTTTATAATATCATGAGAATAAATGGATTCATGATATAATACTCCAAAGGACAGTATATACACCATATAAGAGCGAATTGGTGCAAAACAACAATGAACCCTCAATAGAAATCTCAAATGTGATGAAATCCCTTATAAAGAAGGTGTCCTTAAATTAAGGACAAATCAATCTCAAAAATATGTGTGACAAATATAAATACACCCAATATAAGTGGATATTAAGTGTAAAACAATAAAAGGTCATTCACACATATTCAATGGATTACATATTCAATGACTACATGTTGAACCCAAAGAAATCGAAATTGGGTTAAAAAGTTCCCTTGACAGCCTAACGGCATCACATCAAAATGAGTTGATGAGAGATAAAAAGTGTATCTAATCACTTGGACATAAAATTTACATCAATAAGGATATATGAGAACATATCCCAACATAACAATATGTAAATTAAAAGACCCAACAAAAGAAGTCTTTTAAAAAAGAGGAGGGTGAAAGGTTCTCTTACCGACTTGGGTATCTTTCAAAACATACACCCCATGAAAGAAGGACAATAGATCATTGATGTAAATAATCATAAACGAAATTATATTACACAAAGAGTAGAATAATGGAAATTACATACACCACTCAATGGAATTTGTGGAAAATGTAGCATAAATCTCACGGGAATAAAAGTGAGATGAAAAATCCCTTACGAAAACTCGGCAGCCTAACGGCGCCACATAAAACTTCCGAATATGGATTGATGAGATCAAATAGGTTATCTCATCACATTACAATAAAATGTACAGCAAGAGGAATATAAAATAATATCCCGCAACATTACAAATAGGAGCTTAAAATAAGTGACATAAAGGAGAGTACTTAAAAAGAAAGAGAGAGGTTAGATCTCTTACGAAAGTTCAGCAGCCTAACGGCGCCACTCAAAACTTCCAAAATGGATTGATGAGAGAGAATAGGGTCTCTCATCACATGAAAATAAAAATTACAGTAATTGTAATATAAAATATCATCCCAATAACAAGAAATATGAGCTTTAAAAGGAATGACATAAAAGTGTGTACTTAAAAAGAAAGAGATGAGTAGGATCCCTTACCTCAGGTCCGACTTGACTCGATCGTTCTTTAATCTCCTGAATAATAAACTTGAGTTAATTTCTACTTCCTTAAGAACCTTTTTCAAGTTAATTATTCCTTTTATATCACTTATTACCATGTCATAAACATTATGTAATCATTTAAGTTAATAATATTTGTTTTGCCGATATTTGGTTCTTAAGTTGAAAGTGGACTTCTTACAATTACATGTTGTTCGTGTGGCCAAAAGTTTATTATATCCAGAATTGTATTCATGATGTAGATATCATATATGTCATATATATCCAGTACATGCATGAATTTATAACATTACATAATCATTTAGAGGTAAGAAATGAAATGCACCGTTCATGGAGACGGTAAGCCGTACATACGCATGAACGCTACTTTTATTTCTATTTCATATTTTATAGAATGGAATCATAATGATATAAAGGTATATTATAATTCCAGTATAATATCATATATAATATCATAGTTCCATCCTTTATACATCCCATATATGGTATTTAACAAATCAAATCACTTTGAGGGGGCGGTAGTCCGCACTTCCTTAAATGAAGATATCGCGTATACCCATAATGGAAGCCATAATGGTAAGACACAAATGAAAAATACAGAAGCATAAGTAAAACATAAACATATTATATATCATATATAAAAATAGTGACATCATAATGGCCACCTTTGAAGGTGTTAAATAAGTATTGAACAATCATCGTTTCGGGAGGCAGAATTTCGCCATCCACGGAAACCGTATGTTCTTTAACCATTTGATGTAGTTGTGTGAGAGTGTAGATCGAATAAATCTTATAAAAAAATCCTAGTATATTTAAGATATTGTTTTTGTTACAAAATAAGTAAATAAAAAGAGTTTAGGGGGTTGGAGAAGAAAAATAAAACAAATGAACATGAGAGAATGAATTACCTTTAAAAGTGTAACTCCTTTTGATTTGAGCCTAAAGGCTTCCTTTGAAAGGATTATGCCCAAATGGAATCCTCTAGGATGAGGAGAGGGATGTGGAGAGAGTAAATGGGCAGGGTTTGGCCAAGCCAAAGGCTTGAGGAGTGTGTGAAATGAGGTAGAGGTGGGGGCCTTTTATAAGAGGAGAGGAGGGGCACTTTTGGAAAGTAAGAAATATTACTTTATTTGAAAATGTGTTTCGGTTTTAAAAGGTCCCACATTGATATAATCCATGGATAAGGTGATAAGGGTTCGAAATCCACCCATACAATAAGTTTTGGACATGTGTAGTTCATATATTTTACATTATCTTTCCATTTTATTTTAATCGTTAAATAATGATGTCATCGCTGCATCATTATGATGTCATAAATAATTTAATTTATTTAATGTCTAAAAATTATAAAACAAATACTATGACGTATGAAATATTTTTATCTTTCCAATGACTATTTATAATCAAAAATATGACTTGTATAACCCCACTTAAAAATTGTTTTAGTAAAACATATCATGTTTGTGTCATTTTTACTTTTACATTAAATAAAAAGTTATTTATGTCATTTCCCAACCAAAGTGGATCCATGGGGTCCCCAAGTTGACCCATGGATTTTCTTGGTCGGCCATGACACAACCAATGAGGGTAGGACATGTGTCAAGCTCATCTCATTTTATTAAAGCATTATTTTTACCTTAAACTACACTAATTACCACTAATCGCGATTAAAAACTTAATAAGTTACTATTCACCAAAAAATTATTTTTATCCCATTGAACCACATTTTACTTCTTAATGAAAACCATGTATGTCGGATTTTTGAAATTCAAAACACAAAGATGGCAAAATTTCATTTAAACGGAAAAATCAGTTTTTATAAGTACCACTTAGTGGTGTCACTATTCATCAAAAATTGATGTTTTTCAGAAAAATCCCAAAAATTCACCCTAAGCTATATTTGATATTCCGAATTCAAAAATGATGTATATTTTATAAAATTCATAACATATAAGTCACATTAATTAATTTAATAATTAATTCCCGCTGTCAGATCAAATAGCGTGTTTTTATGAAACAATAAGTATCAAAAGATTGACACTGGTTTATGTCTGACTTCAAAGTGAAATTAATTCCAATGACCACTATTGGATTTAATGGTAAAAATATATTCTAATTTCACTTTAAAACCAATTCAAAAGATAATCTAATCATATAAATAAATTATATTAAAAAGAGGTTTTGAATTAAAATACAACATTTTACACTATTCATTTAAAAAAATGAACTTTATCGGAAAGATACCAAAAATTTACACAAAGTAAATTTTGATGTCCCGATTCTTAATAAGAGTTTTATTTGGTCCAAAATAATTTTTAAGAGTGAACAAAACTATATTTAATGATGGTTCAACATCAAAAGGTGATCAGTGAACCTTTAGTGAAAAACTAGGGCATATACGCCTAAAATTGAATTCTTTCCGTATTTTAAGCCTCTATCCTTTATTGGATAAATGTAAAAACATTTAAAAACATATATAATCATATTTTAGTTATTTATATCCATTCCCTCCATTACAACGGCTACATGTTAACTACCATTTAAAATAATATTATTTTATTATTAGAGTGCAACGTAAGATTCCCAAGAAACTCGTTGTTGCGTGTTGGGTACGCCATTAAGCATAGCATCCCCTTTAAAGTCATATCAATATTTTATTCAAAAATATGGATAAATATGAAAATTTCATATTCTTTATTTACCTAGGGTGTTACATAACTTCTTCCAATAACTTTGGAATTTGATTTTCTGATGACCATCCCTTACACACTTAAAAAATTTACCTATCCCCTTAAGAGAATTTCCACTAAATTTCCTTCAACACATCAATCATAAAGGAATGATCGTCTTATTCATTCTAGGATTTTTAGAGCTTTCTTTGAATTCCATATTCCTTTTCTTGTAAAAATTATAGATTGATAGGTAAATCTGGTCTCCAATTCCACTTAAAGATCAAATCGAAAAATTTCTTCATAGGTACTAAATTAAATTATGTTTAATGAACTTATGTGACTTGGATTTAATATACTGATAAATTTATCAACATTACTTTTAGGTTGTTTTAAAATTCCATAAGTGTACCTTGAAATCCTTGTAAAATTTTCCTCCAAGGTACCAATAGATTCATCATCTTTCTACTTCATAAAAAGTAATTTCTTCACCATTTTTAAAAAAAGAATATGAGGTAAGTACTTATTGAAAAATAATATCTTAAACATTTTCCACTCCATGGATTCAATTTTATCATGTTCCATAATATTATTAATGAGATTCCACCATTGATCTGATTCTTCTTCCAAATGATAGACTATAAAAATGAAATTTTTATGTTCTGAACACTAGAGAATGGAAAATATATTTTCAATGGTAATGATCTATTTTTCAATGACAATAAAATCAGTGGAACCACTAAAATAAGTTATCTTTTCCTCATGAATGACTCCATAGAACCTTCCCCCCCCCCCCCTTTTATCATTTAGATGTTCAACATGATTCACAAATTGAGAAAGTTGTATGATTGTTGCAATGAGATTTTACATTACAGATACCATGGAATTTGGATACTTATGAGGAAAATCATGTCATTATCTGTGATACTTAGCATTAACATGGTTCCTTCGGGTTCCTTCCATTGACTGAAACTAGAAAACAAAGTGTATAAAATATCGGTCATTGTAGGGAACCATAAAATCATGAAAAATTACTTATAGGATATCTATATAAATAAAACATGTTTTTAATATATGATATCATAGGTTTATCCAATTTCATTAGTATTCATATTCAATTTAAATCCTTCATGATGGTTTAAAAATATTTTTTCAAATTCCAAATCATATCCCCCAAGAGTGTGAAACTGGGTGTGCAGTAAGGCATGTTTTTATGCACCAGATGAGGATTGAGTCCAAATCAATGTTACCTTTTTAGACTTATTACCCATAGGTACATCAATTCTAGATCCATATTTAATTTAAGTATCCAGATAGGGATTTAATTTCATGGAAACCACTCACTCTATCCTTTACCAAATTTCTAAGACATTTTCTTATACTTTGACTCATCTATAGAATTATCCTTACCAATATCTGTAGGTATTTCCCTAATATTTGTTCATCAAAGTTTCAAAAGGTTAACTACACCATCATCTGATACCATATGTAAAGACTTAAAAATCACATACATAAATATTATATCTTAATTGATGAATATTCATTACATAACATAATGATACAATCCATAATCAATTTTTCAAGTGCCTTTGGAAATATGGACACATAAATAATTGGTTTATAAGTGAGATATATCATCTCCCACTATGTTCTTCATAATTAGAACCATTCCCAGATATCTCATACATAATACCTTTCATCATAACCTAGGGAATGGAAACATAATAAAGGGTGATATTAGATAATCATTAAGGGTAAAAAATGGAGATATCAATATATCATGAGCATAAGGGTATTAGAACAAGAGGATAATATTTTAAAACCATACCCTACATATCATATATCATGAACATGATTCATGGAATAAGTCTTGGTAATTCATAATACATGAATCATAATGGAATCAAATAATATGAACCATGATAAAATAATATTTTTCATAAGGAAGAGATTTTTTTCTATACACAAAATAATAGACAATCATATCCCTAGTATTTCAAGGATCATATCTTGGACTACCATAGTAGAATGGGTTCATTACCCAAACCATAATAGTAGTCAAGAATCACTCCCATGACTGTTATAGTAGACAAATTCCCTAACTAAATTGGTTTTAATCCCCATTCTTGTCTTGTTTATCTCATGAGATATTAATCATTACCCAATGCATTGGAAGGAGATATAGGTATCACCCATCACAATATGAATGTCATACATACATATTAAACAAGGTCAAAAAAATCATTATATCGTATGCCATTAAATGAATCGGGTTTAATAAAAATTTCATAATAATATAACCTGTGGAAAGGAAATGTGTTTCATAATCATTTAATCATTTAATATATGTATAACCCATGGAAAAATAATAAAGTTTCATAATCATTTTTTCCAGGTATAACTCATGGAAGAGTAATGATTTAATAAAAATATTGTCACCATAAAAATAAAACATCCATAGAAATAATAATACTTTAATCCTTTTATCATAACTCCTTGTAAATAATAATTACAATAAAATTATGTTATCTTAGATAGAAAATGATTTTTAAAGATCACTTGGAAATTATTTTGATGAAAATGGCCCTATAACTTTCAAAAAAACTTCTTAAAACATAAAATATTTTCAAAATCGTTTTCTTTGAAAATAAAATTGATACTATATAGATGATTATTTAAATAAAATAATATTTATGATTTTGGTAAATTATATTCATGTCATACACATTAAAAAAAATATTTCTTTCATATTTTCAGTAAAATCCAAAAAACATTATTTAGAAAACAACATGAATATTCCATTAAAAACATTTTGTAAAAAGTAAAAAAAATGGTAAAAATATATTTAATAATTACATTTCATATTATTAAAAACATTTTTGGAAAAAAAAATAGATCATATAGTTTTTGAATAAAAATGTATTATATGGAAGAGAGAAATAAAAACAATTTTTAATAAAATCATTCTATTTAACTCTTGAGTAAATAAAGAGAGAAACATGAATGTAAAATATTTATTCTCATGAAATAACCAGGATATAAGAAAATTTCTAAGTTTTATGGGATATTTATGACAATACTTAAACCTCAAAAACATAATCATAAATAATCCTGATAAACAATGAGATTGTAACATAAAATATTTACCGCATTGGTATCTTTTGAATCATAAGAACCATTAAATATTAACATAAAATGAAATTTTAAATATAATTAAAATAAGTATATTCATGATATAAAATTTCAAATTTCAGTATATAAACCTCATAAAGGATGATATATCGATTACATATCTTATTTACTGAAGAAGTAAATTGTGACAAAACACACTTACCTTAAGTATTGAATTCCTTTATACACATTAAAACCAAATATATAATAAATATAATTTTTTTATAAATAAATTACATAAACATAATTATATATATCATACCAAATATTATTTAATTATGGCCATTCATTACCCTTTAATAAACAATTCTATCTTAATGTCACGTTTCAAGCAATAATTGCATTGTTTTTTGTGTATGTTTTAATTATTTATTTTTTGACCTATCACACTATTCATGGTTCCATAATGTACATAATGTTAACAATGATATATAATATCACATATATTTAACATAATTTTATTTATATTTCCACATCAAATTTAGAGATATAAAATGAAATACATTGTTTATAGAGACGGTAGGTCATACGTACACAAGGACATTATTTCCATTTTCTTAATGGATTGGAAGAAACAAATGTATATAATATACAAAAAATAAAGAATTAAATTTATTTCATATATATGAGATATATTCATTGAAACTTTCCTTATTACCATCCAAGTAAGGCACGAACAAATTATGTCGCTTCGCGTGCCGGTAGTCCACTATACACACAAGTGATGTTATCGTATTCACATAGAATGGAAATTGAGAAGGTAGATGTGATATAATAATGTATTAAGTATAATAATATCACATATATCATATATTAAGATTTAATACATCATTATATCTTACTGTGACAGTTTTTGATGGAAAATGAATAACATCAGTTTGTAAGGAGGTAGTTTGTTTTATACACAAATAATGATTTTGTATCCCATTTTATGGAATAAGAGACAAATACAGATTATTAAATTAACATAATTCCATATAATTTTATGTGATATTTTTTTATAATATAAAAACAATATAATAAGATTTAAAATATGTGTAAGAAGCAATAAAATAAAAATGCATGTTTAATAATTTACCTCTTTTTTGGAGATACTCTTTAGGTTTGTACTTAAAGCCTTTATATATTGACTTTATTATATCAAAAATTCCTATAGTATATGGGTAGGAAATGAGGGTATATATTTCAGTAGGTATTGTAAAAAACAAATATTTATGAAAGTGTGAAGAGTACGGAAGAAGGTGTGGCTTTTATAAGTGGGAGAATACACTTGGTTGTTTTGAAAAGAATGATGTGTACAGATATTTTTTATTAAAAAAATAAAAATGGTTCATTATAGAACTTTATAGGTTATATGGTGGAAATATTTTCTTAAAATTATATTTTGGAAATTTTCTATGTGATTTTAATCCTCATATTTTTAGTTTAACCCATAGTAAACCAGTTTTGACCTTAGTCGCAGTAATTGATTTTTATTGATTTTACTATTAATTATGACTAAAAATTAAGTTGAAATAATTATACAATATAAATTATTAGGATTCCTAATATGGAATAAATTTTTCATATTTTATTCTCAAAATTGTGAATTTTTAATTTAAAATTAAACCTATATTCATGATGAGAAATAGATTTTCCAATGAAAAAAAAATATTCAAAAGTTTTAAAAAAAGTTATATCAAAGTTCAATATGAAAATGATTAAAATTAAATAAATTATACAAATAAATATATAATTGACCTAATATTAATTTTACTCCTTTATTAAAATAAAAATGAACCTTTCAAATTGTTTAAATGAAAAGGTAGTTCTTAATAAAAACCAGTATTTTTCACTATTCATTAAAAATTAATCTTTTCAGAAAATTCCCAAAAATAAACATCAGATAATTTTTTACATGTTAATTTAAAAAATTAATTTTATTTTATTAAATCAATTTTATAAAATTTTCAAAATATAATTTTATTACTATTCACAAAATTAAATAAAAAATATTTTTTTAAGAAAATAGTATTTTCGAAACATATAAATTCTTTACTAAAAATTAAGTACCTTTTTTAAAATATGTTTTTATTATAAAAAATATTATACTTAATATTTTCAATATGTTTATTCCTATCCATTCTTCCATGTTTAATGTCTAGGTAATAACGTTCATTTTTAAATAATATAATTAATACTTTTTGTGGTTTATTAGAACATAGTGTTGTGTATAATGTAAGATATTAAAAAAATTAAATTTATTCATTAAAAAATATTTCATAAAATATTTGTGTGTCAAAACTTCTTCATTGTTCTTTAGAATCTGGAATAGAGTCATTTCACTCTCTATAGAACTATGTGGAAGTATTAGTGAGGGTGGGGGGAAAACCTGGAAGAGAGATACATTGGGTCATGATATATATTTGGGTGTTTCTCTATATTCTAGTGTTTGAGTAACATTTATATGGTGATCTAGATTAGTTGGTTTAATTTCTATTCATATATGTTATATCGGTATGAGTTTATACTATTCTTAGTTATATCCTCATAACCGAATAAATTTTATAAATTGTGTTTCTGGATTGAGATTATAATGTTGGAGAAACGTGAATCTGATAAGAAAACCTAGATAATCTCTCATATTTGAATATAATGATGTTTAGATGTGTAATAGTGTTGAAGATAGTGTGATTTGATTATTTTATTTCATTTTACATGTGTTGGTAGTGTTATTTTGTTGTAATTCTAGAGTATTACAAGGATACGAGGAATTTTGGTGACATTGTATTTTGATATTTTATCTGATACGAGTTTTAGTAAACCTAGGTGGGGTTATATTATATTTATATTGTGTGATTATGAATCTTAGGGATTTTTTATGTATGATATCATATGTGGGAAAAATAAATTTATGGTGGGGGTTTAAAACCATTTTTATATGTGATAGTGACATAGAATTTGAAACCATTTATCTATAAATGGTCATGTTATGTTATGATGATGATGAGGACCATGTGATATTGGTGTGGATATTATTTCAATAAAAATTGGGTATGGAATATGGGATTATGATAATTAAGGTAAGCAATAGAATTGTTCCTGAGGGTGGACACCTGATAATATATTGGGAATCCATTTGGGTGGATAGCTACCTGACAACTAGAAGTTAGGGTGGGGATTCCCTGAGGGTGGACACATGTAAAATAGACAGAGTACCTTATGGTGGAAAAAATAATTAATTAATGGTGATATATTATCCATATCTCTAATGATGAAAAGATACTTTTTAATGATGTTAGAGATATCAGGTTGAGATTCCTTCTCATGGATAACTCCATAGGGTAAATGATACTATAATAAGCTCCTTGTGGGTGGAATAATTAGTGTATTTGGATTAATGATAGAGTTTATAATAGATATTTTTATATGTTAATGTGTGAGAGGATGTTATATGGATATTAATTTTTAATGATGTGATAGGTAATTAAATTGGTTAAATTATTACAATTTAGTATATTCATGTGACAGATTGTCTTGTTGTGTGTATCCATACATAGAATTAATAGTATACTTTATTCACATTGAGACACCTTAGTTCTTGGGAAGAACCTACTATGTATATTTCGATCCTCACCCCACGTTATATGAAATATTTTCTCAAAATATAAGGATAGTCTTAGTGTAGTGGTGTTGAGAATCCTTAACTCTAGAGACATTAGACTTGTTGGTGGTGGCGGTTGCATCATAATATCCATAATGTATATGGTACATGATATTCATGTTGTTGTTTTTTCATATATATCCATAAATTATAAAATATTATTTTCTATGAATATATTATTCATTTATTTTGGTTAAGATTTCATTTTATTATTCATAGTGTTGTTTGATTTTTATTTATAAATGGTAATTCCTTCCAAATATATGTAATTATATACCATTAATACTAGCCAAAAACATATTTCATTTTAATAATAGGATTAAGGGTTCACAATCTAACTCCTTTTTGTCCCAAGTGGAGTCCTAGTGGTGTTGGTTCAAGAAATATTAATATCTGAGTTATTGTTTTTATGAATGGGTTTAGAGTATACAGTTTTGAAGATTATATGGGTGGGATTGTAACATTATAAAATGATCCAACTTTTTGAAATATACTAGAGAAACCTTTTTAAGTAAAATGTCCCACTATTATATAAAAAATATTCACCATATTGATCAATATATACGGGATAATATATTTATAGGTGGGTATCTTGATAGGTGTGGAATCATGAATCTTGTTCTTATTGGTCATGGTGATTATGTTTATTCTATTCATAGGTAGATTTTATTTCTGAGAGGTGAATTATATAAAGATTTGGTTAGGAATTTGGTTGATATTATAGGGTTTCTATACATTCCTTATATATATATATATATATATATATATATATATATATCCTTGGTATGTTGTCATTTTATTTGTATTTAGTTGTGCAGGTTGTTTGACACAAACATGAGGTTTAAAAAGAGGATTTGTGGTATGAACTAGAGGTTGTGCATTAGATAATGGAACTATAAATATGGTAGTCTTAGAAGAAATCCTATAGTTAGTTATAAAATTTTATTTTTCCTATTATGAGGGGTCTACTTCCATCCATGATAACAAGAATTTTTACAGGATGATATGATATATTTTCATCTGATCTATATAGGTAATAAAAATAGTGTTCCTTTATTGGTGATTTTTCTATGATGTGGAATATTCATGGGGTAAATTTTGATTAAGAGGTAATAATGTGGATATAATAGGAAGAATTTGATTTTATGGGATATTCAGGATAGTGTTTCTATCAAAGACACATAGGCTCCAGACATTGCAAGAGAAATTGGTAATAGATAAAGGGAATTTTTTTAATTCAAGAAATTTACATGTAGATAATAGGGTTAATGAAATATTCTCCTAAAATTATGATAGAAATGATTTTAAGATGTCATCTTTACTAGAGTTATCTGAATCCTAATATTCAATGGCTGTTTGGAAATGTTTATTAGGTTCCTTCAAGGATATATTGTAAAAGGTTATGCTAATATATACTTTTTAATGAGGATGAGATATTTTTTATGAAGTATTTAGTATATTGTATCCCAATATATAGTTATATGTGAATTTTATTGATTCTTTATAAAATTTGTGGCTTAATGGAGGACATGAATATTGAAAGCTATCATGATCTATTTCTTTTATGTTGGAAGTACTCAAAAATCTTCTCGGACCTGGGTCTTATTGTTTTTCTCTTTTAGTGATATAAGTCACCTATATTCTATATTCATACCATCTCACGGTAGGAAAATGATGCATGAATAGAATTTTTTTAGTGAAGAACCACCCTTTCTATAACACCTCATGATTTTATACTATATGTTCCTTTTGTAACTAATATGATTGATAGTGTGTGATACATGAAACACCAAACAAAAATGAACCACAAAAAAGTATATACCCATTGAAATTTATCCATTGAATTGGTGTGAAAAAATATATATATATCAAAATTATATAATATATAAATAAATTTAAATAAATATAATTGTCAATTCAAATGCATTGATAAGTTAATTTAATACAGTTAAATAACTATAAAGACTAATTTATACCTTAAAATGTTCTATTTCGAAAAAAAATAATTTTATGAGTTTTTATATGTAACTAAATGTACTATATAAAAAAATATTTGATATGAATGATTTATTAACACCAATTTTATCAGTGACTTATTAAAAATAAGAATAAGAAAATTTAATATTTTTTAAAAAAATTAATTTGAAAATATTTTTCATTATAATTTTCTATTTTTAATTAAAATTTAATATATTAAAATATAGAATATGACGTTTATAAAATAAAATTAATTTTTATATTTCTCATTTCATTATTTGATCGAGATAATTTTTTCCATATCTTGGAAATAGTTGATGTTTTTTTATTAGTGAAAACACATTTTTTACTAAAAGTGTAAATTTTTAGAAGTTATTATTATATAATAAAGATCTATAAGTTTATAAAAATATTTAATTGATAAAATATTCATTTTAGTAGTAATAATATAAATTTATAAATACCAATCTAAATTTATAAAAACAATTTAAACATTTTATTAGTGTAAGTATTATTTTCTAATAAAACGAAAAAAATCTCTTTTCTATTAATTAAATATTATTTTGGTGAAAATAATTTTTTGTTGGATATAAAATACACATAAAATTAATATATTTTATAATAAACCAATTTTTATCATGAAACCCAATTAAATTGTTTATTTTTTCATACATAAAAAAAATTATTCTTTAAAATGCCCTTGTTTCTAAATATGGGTTTTATGTGTTACATGCGCTAATGTTAATGTTGATTTATATACAAAAAATAAATTTAATTTTATAAAATTAATAGAATATTTGGAATATATAGTTCTTCATTACATAATAAGGAACATTTTATTTTTAGGCATATAAAATGATTTATGCATGTAAAAAACTATTTATCATTGTAAAAAATAAAAGTTAAAATCCCAAGAATAAAGGACCTAGAAAAATGTTTAAAACATTTGATAAAATGAATAGTTGAGGTATTAAAGAACTTATATCATCTCCAACTACATTATTTTCCATTTTAGAGTATTTTAATTTGAATATTGTACCTTATTTATATTAACATGAAAAAATTACTAAAAATGTCATTCTCAACACTTATAAAAGTTTCAAGTCACTACCCATTAAATCCCACGGTAAACTTTTTTCCCTATTTAAAAACTAAAATTATAGAATCACCTAGAATCATAATTCATTTCCCAAAGCCTCTATTCATAGGAGATATTTCTAAGGCCTATATTTCCAATAAGTCTTCCAAGGGAAATTCCAAGTCCCCAATGTGAGTACAATTTCCCTAAAATCATTCCTTTTCATTCTTACGTTACCAAATATAATTTTATGATTCCTATATAATTTCAACATATTTTATTTTTTACTAAATTTTATAGTTATATTGGAATAAATATTTACCACATTTCCGCATTTCTATTAATAAAAATGATATTTTCATCCGTGTGTTGTGTATACTATCACCTCCAAGATGCAATAACTTATATATTTCAACACTAGATATATTAGCTATTTATAAAGGTGAAATTGAATATTAAATTTTAAATACATATTATAATTATTAATATGAAGATAAAAATTATTATACACATTCATTCCCTATAATTAATTGACAAATGAAAACTTTAATCACGTATTGTGCTTATTATAACCTCCAAGAAGTAGAGTATCTTTTTTCCTTTTATTTCCATTAAATATTATCAAAACCTATAAAAATATTATAAAAAACATAATATTATTTAATTAATACTAATATTATTATGTAATAATGATATTATTTCAAATATAACCACTTTTGTATTCATAATCATCCATTAATTATGGTATTCTCATGTAGGGGTAGGTCTAACCACAAAAATCAGTACAGAAAAAATTTTGTATCACAGAAAACTAAAGAACATAATTATTGTTAATATATCATATTAATCAGTATATAAAGAATTTATTTTTTATATAATGTATGTATTAATTTTAAACTCATTTACTAATATTCTAACATTAATTCATAAAAACCATTAAAATGTGTTCATTGATGATTTCATCTTTAAGGATCATAAAAAATATCACAAATAATGAAGTTATAAAATTATATATAATTTTAAAACATCAATTCTATTACCTTTTATTAATTTTTAATTATTATATTTGGGATAATAATCAACAACAACACCACTGTTAAAAAAATAGTATAAAATGATCAAGATTACTCAAAACTAATATTCAAAGTTGATAATAACTAACTATTATAAAATAAAATAAAAATTATAATTGAAGTTTATAAAACGTTATAGATATGAAAAAGAGTTATGAAATAGGTGATTAAGACATTAATTTTATTATACAGGTGATTCATGTTCTTTAGTGGAATTTTGGAATTGAGGTATGGGTTTCTTTGTCTCATTTACAATTCCATGAGGAATTTTTGATATTGTACACCATGTTTTTTATATTTTATAAACACTAACCATTTGAGTTTTTATATCATGAATTGTCATTTATTCATGGTATTTTCTGTTCAATTTAAATCCATCTATTTTATGGTTTTTTGATTAAAATGTTACTCAAGCTATAAGGGTTTCATTCCAATCTTATATTTTAATCAATATTGTTTTTGAAAGATAATCCATATAGGGAATTTGTATTCTATTTAAAATGACTCAAATTTATCATTTCATATTAATGGGTTTTAACATGCCCCATCAGTATTTCATTTCCCCTTGACTCATATTTTACCTGAATACATTCTTGTAATTGTAACTTTCCCTATCACTCTTCATGGTTGGGAACCTCCCTTTTTCCATGACCATATTCCTTGTATTCTTTTGTGAATGTCCTTATTCATTCCATAATAATTTAATAATTTCATTTTTTAGAACATGACATTCACTAAATGTTTTAAATAAATTTTTATCATTTTCTTTATGGTTTGTTTTATTAAATATGTAAAAATCATAACCTTTTAATATTAATCATGTGAACACTAATTTCCTTCATATTAATATTTTCTATGAAATATAAAAATTTCACCATCATGGGTTCTCAAATTAATGCATACTCTCTTAGATTCATAAAATAATTTTTTTTTTAATTATCAATGATATTTTTTATTTCAAATGTAATTTTTCTAAAACTCCAATAAAATTTTTTTAATCTAAGTCATTTCCCTTTGACATTTATTATGTTTAATCGAGGACATTCTTAAAATTATATTATCCCCCTTATTTCTTATTATGGATTATGTAATGTACTTTTAAATAAAATAATTATTCCATCACTTCATTTCCCTTTCTAAATCATCGTCTATTATAGCTATGATTTTGTTTCAAATGCCTTTCCTCTATGAATTATCTACATTTACATAACTTTATTAGAGGTTTTTAACCAAGATTCCTTATATTAATTGATTAATTAAATTATTAACTAAATTTTATAGTCATTACCCTATATGGTCTTCGTTTTAGAAATTTATATATAAAAATATATTCAATTTATTGAATGATAAAATATTGAAAATATGTATATTTTTTATTATAATATGGATGTTTGTTGATTTCTAAAGAAATATAATTATGAATTTTATTATCATTAATATCATTCATATGCTGACTGCTTCTAAAATAATGATTTGATAGGTAGAGCCTAATATTATATTACCCCTCGATGCTTTGGTTTGTCTCAGGACACAAAACATTTTTATATTTGGTGTATTCCTACAATCTCAAAGAATGATATCTTGGTTACAAACATCATAGAGAGAATTATTCCATATTTATATAATTGATGTAAAGAATAATGTATTGGTTGATTCATTGATAGTAAATATCTAGAACTATGAATTTTATCACCTTGAATTCAGTTATTATTATCCATGTAGTTGTTTATTTTTTTCAATCAGGGAATTATTTGATTCTTATGTGTTCATATATGTGGAATTATTTGAATATTATTTATTCATGAAATTTTATTCATTACATGATAACATTTGATATACATTTTCCCTTACTAATCTGTTGATTTCAACATTATTATGTTTTTATTTCATTTGGTTATGAAGAAATATATGACATTATATGTTTATAATAGTAGAATGTGTGGATAATTTCATGGGAGATGTTGAAGTTTTATGAAGGATTAAGTAGTTTCATATATAATGGGAAAATATCATTTTCATGAGAAAGATAAAGTATTTAGAAGTTAATTTGTTTCTTATATCTCTAAAAATCTAAACCTAATAGGTTCTTCAAATGTATATGACTCGATATCTGTTTGTGATATTGTAATTAATGATGGTTAAAATTGGGACTCTTCAATTCATTTCAATTCCTCTATGTAAACCATGTTTTTTAGGAATCATATTAAATACTTTGGATCCCAGGAATGAAATTTGGTAACAAATGGGGTTTATATAAGATATTAAGATATTCTTTGTGGAAGATAATTTATGAGTTATAAATTTTATCAACGGTTTCCAAATTAAGGTATATCATAACTTAAAAGGTACAAATAACCATTTATGTTGGTTATGGTGATATTGAATATTTTATGTTGTTTGTGGATTAAGATAAGATAATTTTTTTGAAAATAACTAGGTATATGAATATAGGATAATTATAATTATAGGATGTCATCTTCAAGTTTTGATAAAGTAGGTATTGCGTGGTTCCCTCAGCAATTGCATCCCTATCTACACTACTGGAAAGTAAATTTAGTTGTGGAACTGATGAATGTAGTCTTAATCACTATGAAAATGTTTGGTAGATCATTGAATATATATTTAATTGGAGTATGATGAGTTTACCTGAGACTACACACCTATTAAGACCCTCTTTGGGGATATTCTTTGGTTAATCACATTCCCTTTACAAGTCCTTATGAATGAATTTATTATTTTAAGGATTTAGGTTATGTAATATGATATAATTAAAACAAATAAAACCTATATTGATCTAAGAGTTATTTATGTTTAACTCAAAGAAAATATCAAAATTTCAAATATTAATACATTTTGAGGTTGAGATTTTGATATAATAATTCTCTCATGGTGTTAATTTTTCATCACTCGATATGAATTTATTTTTGTCTTAGTAATAGTTTATTCCCAAAGTAACCATGTAAATAATGGATTCCATGGACAATATATAGATCATCCCAATGAACAAACATATAGAATAAGAGTTTTAGTCTAAAATATAATGTTTATGCCTAATTGGAAATTGTGAATTGTGATTAACAATGTGAACTTGGTAGAGTTTCCAAACACTCCAAATAATAGAATGATAGAGTATTGTTGATGTTCATGTGATGAATATGTTTAAGGAAAGAAGATTAAAAAAAATTATGTCAAAAATGTGGTAATAATCTCCAAGGGGAATGTAACAAATGAATTATAAGATTCTTCAATTGTGCAAATGTAAAAAATATAGAAAGAATTCGGAAAGGAAATATGAAGTAATTAATTAACATGATGAGGTAAAAATATCTGTTTTTTATTAATACTAAATAAATTAAGGAAGAAACCACATTTGATTTTATATCTTAAGTTATGCCTATCAATTAGATACCCTTGAATAATTTTTTAAATATTTCATAATTACAATTATGAGGATGTAATTTATCATGGGTATGTAACACCATGATATTTAAAATTTTATATATTTTTTTAAGACCTAATATGTTTGATAACATGTGATACACGCAACAAGAAACCAAAATAAACTACATAACAATATATAAACATTGTGATATATTCAAATAATTTTTACCTAAAAATAAATTAAATTGAATTATTATATATTTGTAAAAACTAAAATAAATTTCATTCTTACTATAAAGGTGTTGATAAATTTTAATAGTATAGCTAAATTACTAATAAGGTTGATTTAAACATTAAAATATAACCATTTTAAAAATTCAGTTTTTTGTAAATTTTAAAGAAACTAAATATATTATGGAAAAATATGTTGTTGATATGAATTATATATTATCACTAATTTTATTATAAACTAAGAGGAAATAAAAATAATAATAGTTAATACTTTTAAAAAATTATTTTATAATGAGAACAGTTTTAATTATTTTTTATATAATTTTTTTAAAGTATAATTTTTAGACTTTAGAATTTTAATTTCACATAATAAAATTAATTTTAGATTCATCATTTTCATATTATTCTAATATTAATATTTGGTATTTTCATAAATATTTTATTTTTATTTTAATAGTAAAAAAATATAATTTTTTCCAAAACATTAATTTTCAGGTCTAAATAAATATTTAATAATGATATATAATTTTATAAATCATTTGATTGATTAAATTTGTATTGATTTTTCAAAATATATATTTTTAAATACCATTTACAATTTATAAAACCTATATTTAACATTTTATGAACTTCTATAATATATTACACTAAAAGAAACTGATTTTTCTCTTTTATTTTAAATTAATACTATTTTGGAAAAAAAATAGCTTTCTAGGAAAGATGGGTAAATTTTATTTTTTAATAATAACCCAATTTTCATCATGAAAAACAAATTCATTGATAATTTTTTCCTACATATAAAGTTTATACTTCAAAATACATTTTTTCTAAAAATGGGTGTTTATAAGTTACATGCACTAATGTTAATGTTTATATCACATACACATGTAAATATTATATTTTATAATGGATCTAAATTTTTTTATCACTAGTTAAAAATTATCTAATAAGTTTCATTTTATTTTTATTCATAAAAAATAATTTACAAAGGTAAAAATTAGTTACCATGGTAAAATCTAAAAAGGTAAATGTGATAATTCTATGAGGAAAGGACTTACAAAATACATAAAACATTTTTATATTTGTGGTATATGGGATTATCAACCATATCACACACCCCACTACATTTTTGTCTATTTTTTATTCTTATTCCATTGAAAAACTTTTGATATTGTTATATTAAGTTGAAATATTTTCAAAAATGTCATTCTCGCATCTTATAGAACGGGTCTCTCACAACAAATTCAATACCACCCTATAAAATAAATTTACTCTTTAAAATATGAAATTATTTTATCCGCTATAATATTATTACTTTTACTTGTGTCTCTTGTCAATAAATATTTTCCTAATACATCTATTTCCTCAGAGACTTCTAAGGGAAATCCCAAGTCCTCAATGTGATTACTTTTTTTCTAACATATATTTTTTTCATTCATACATTCCAAAATATAATTTTATAATTACAATATCATTAAATAATTAATTTTTTTATATTTAATTTTATTATTATAATGGAATAACTACTAACTACCTTCCCCCATTTCTATTAAGAAGAACAAAATTGGCATTCCTTATATATGAAGGATATTTCCTCTACAAAGGAGTGATTTATATTCTACCCCACCTCCTATCATAAATATTTATATTAGTGGAATTTATTAACAAATGTGACATATATAATATAAATAAGATTATTAAGAGTCAAATTACAATCCACCTCCTTTCCCTCTCATTATTGGAGAAATGAAAACGTTAATTGTGAGTAGTGCAGACTATCACCTCCATGAATTAATGTATCCCATTTTAATATAGTTTCATCATTATAAATTAAAAATAACTCAAAAATTAATTCACCCACATAAAATATATATATAATATCATTATGAATCTATAATATTGATATTATTCTAAAAGAACCCAATTGTATAATCATAATAGTCTGTCAATTATAGTACGTTCATATTTTTGTCAGTATAACAGCCTGCTTGAAAAATGATATAAAATAGTAATACATATAAATATGATAACATATATACTTATTAAATATGATATAAATAAGTAAACAAATAATTTAATTATTTTATTTAATGGTATATTTCATTTTAAACTCATTTATTATGATACTAAAACCATTGTACAAAATCAATAAATCATGTTCATCGCTGATTTCATTTTTAAGGACCATAACCAAAACCCCATTAAATGAAATTATAATATTATAAATAATTATAAAACTTCAATTCAAGTACCTTTTATAATATATGAATGTTGATATTTGGGATAATAATGATGAAAAACACCATTACTATGTAACTATTTCAAAACAATCAAGATTACTCACACCGAGTATTGAAATATGATAATAACTAACTAATATACATGTAGATAACAATTATAAAAAATTAATTGATTTTTATATATTTTAAAAAAATTATAAAATATTTCATTATGATAGTTATTATTTATATATATAATATTCAAGTGCTTGAGTGGAAATCCAGATTTTTAGAAAGGGTTTCTTTGTCTAATTTTAAATTCCATGAGATAAGTTTGATGTTACAAACCGTATTTTTTATATGATGTATACATTGACCATTTAAAACTTTCTATAATGGATAATATTTTATTCATGTTCATTTAAGTTAATTTTTTTCCCTATAATTAAATGGGTTTTGATTAAATATTACTCAAACCATAAGGATTTCATTTCCAATCTTATTTTCAAATCAATATAGTTTTTAAATTTTAATATATCTTTAGAATTTTTTTAATATTATAAAACCATCATCATTTTTATTATATATTCATTGTGTTTTATATGTATCTTTTAAATTTCAATACCCCTTGATTCATATTTTACCCAAAGTGTTTCATGTATGTGTAACAGACCCCATCTCTTCCTCTCAGTTGAGAAACTCCCTTTTTACATGTACATATTAATTGTATGATTCATTTAATGTCCATATCTATGCCTCAATAATTAATTAAGTTAATGTTCTACTGATTTACTATCATAAAAATTTATAGATAAATTTTTAACATTTTCTATATGGTTCATTTTCATCGTAAGTGTAAAGAAAAACTTTTTGTAATATTTTTCATTTGAACTCTTCTTTTAATAATCTTTATCTTCCCTATAAAACATATTATTAATGAAATCTTAGTTTATTTATGAAATTCATCCAATAAATTTTTATAAAATAAATGTTTTCAAATGTTCAAGGATATTTTAAATTTTAAATTTTATTTTTCTAAAATTATTTTTAAAATTCATCTAAGTCATTTACCTTTGAAAAATATTATTATTCATCGAGGAAATTCATCAAATGATATAATTCACCTTAAATATTTTAAGGGATATTGTAATTCCCTATTATATCAATTAAATAATATATCACTACCTTTGTTTTTATAAATCATCACCAATCATATGATTGATTATTCTTTTAATTCTTTCTCCATATGACCACTCTATATTTACTTCCATTAATTGATGTTTGTTCCTAATGATTCCATACATCAATTAATTTAAGAAATCATTGACCTAATCATATACCCAATACTTTATAAAATTTTAGTATGTGGGATTCTTATATACAAATCTAATTGATTTATTGATTGAGGAGATATTGAAAATTTTATATTTGGTAATCTAATATGGATGTTTATTGAGTCCTAAAGTAAGTTAACTATGAATGGTATTGATATTCATATCATTTATATGATTAATGGATCATACATAAACAAGTGATAGGTATGTTTCTATATTATATATCCCCTCGATTCACCGGTTGGTCTCTTCAAACAAAATGTTAAGGTTGTTTAAGCCTACCTAATTCAAGCATGATGTCTTGGTTGTGACCTTAATGGAAACAATAATTTATTTTGTGGCCTTGATAGGAAGAATATTATCTTTGTAATTGATGGTAAAATATGTCTTGAATTATGTATTCTTCACTATGTATTAAGTTATTTTTATCCACTTGATTATTTATTGTTATGAAACCATGGAATTATTTCATGGTCATGCGATCAGTAATATCGAATTATATTACTCTCATTCATTCTATAATATTATTCATGACATGATATATTTTGATATACTTTTTCCCTTACTCAGTGTTTAAGCACACCCTTTTTATTTTTCCATTCATTAACATAAAAAAGAAATTTATTATATGAAATACCCAAAATAGTTACATTTTTTTGTGATTTTATGGGAGATTTTGAATAATTATTATAAATTAGTTAGTTTTTTATATAGTGGAGAAACTTCCCATTTGATGTAAAAACATCATATTTTTTAGTTAAATTTTTTTCCTAAATCTCTAAAATATAAATCCTAAAAGGTACTTCAAATGTAAGTGACTCAATATTTATTAATGACATTGTAATTATTTATGTTTAAAATTGGGTCTCTCTCATCCATTTCAAATATAGTATTAATGTATGTGTTTCATGCATTGTATATAAAAGTGTGGTTCTAATTCATCACAAATTCAGCCTCCTAAAAAATATTTCATACAACAATTGTAGGATATAAAACTTTTGGGACCACAAATATAGAGTGGTTCTATAAGATTACATAATGGTATAGTTTAGTAGAAAGTTGATTATAGTTGTGGTCAAGGTTGTTGGTAGGGTGGTGGGTAGGCAGATTTGATAGAGGGAAACTCTAGGTCATGAAAATTTATAAATTGGAGGGAACAAAGGTGGTTCAATGAATTATTTTAATTTAATTCACTTTTAAATATTTTTTTAATGATATTAAGGCCACACTTTGTTTTATTACCACTACCCTAATACATGGATTAGAGATACAAGTAGAAAAGCCTCAAATTCTCTTTATGTTTATTACTCCATTAATAGTTTAGATCATGTTGGATATAGTGTGTGGTTGTGTGTTTTTAGGTTGAGATCAAATATCTTAGAACCTAATAATTTTATATATATATATATAACAATAATGGTATTATGGTGAGGGATTTTTAAATTACATATAATCTTCTATTAATTTTTTTAGAAAATTGAAATTTTATCTTATTTAGGTGGTGATAGTTTAGTGGTTATTTTGGAGAAAATAATTATATGAAAGTGATGAATTATATTATAGATTATTTCACCCAATTTAATGATCTTTATATTTAGTGCATCTGATGTAAGGATATTGAAGTTTCCTTTATTTGTGATAGATTGTGTTTATTGTTCATAGAGGAGATTATAAATTTACCTCTATGTCAATAGATTGAGTTTGGTATTATGAAATATATATTAATCTCTTACTATTATGGAAACACATGATATGGAACCTAAAAAGCATATGAAGTTGAGAATCTCGATTCAATAGTTATTACAGTGAGGTTTTATTCATCATATTATGCCCCCATAATATTATATGGTATTTTTTACAAAAAATTTTGAATGTAACTTGAGGTTTTGTGCATATTATAGCATATTAAATTGAGTAAAAATTATGGGTATCTATCATATTCATATGATAGATTATTTTTTTGATTAGTTAATGTCACTTATTAGTTTTCTATAACCGGTTTACTATTTAGATATCATCATCTTCTAGTTTTGGATAAAGAATTTCATAATATATATTTTAGGTATTGGTATGGACATTTTTAGTTTATAGTCATCTCATATAAAGTAAATAATTCACTAGTAATTTTTATGGGACTTATTAATAGGGTTTTCCTACCATAAAATGAAGATTGTGTGTTTGTCATCATAAATTATATTTTTATTTATTAAAATATGTAGGAAATTTATATATTTCATCTTAGGTAAGTGTTTGAGTTTCTCATGGAACATCAACTGCAGAGAAATATTTCTATTTGTCAATTGTGGGCATCTAATGTTCATTTTCTAGGTCATGTTATTTCAGAACATGGTATGAAAGTGGATTTAGTGAAGAATGATGTATTTGTAAAATGGAATCCAACAAATAAAGATATTGAGGTAAATATTTTTTTAGAATTAATTTCTTATTAAATGAGTCCAATACCCAAGTATTCTTATATTGTGTCTACATTATTATCATTAGATAAGAAAGGGATTTATTTTTTTGATGGAGGAGTATTAACGTACTTTTAAAATCTTAATGGGGAAGTTGAAAAGTTCTATAATTCATTGGTCAATAATATATGGTATTACTTATGTGACTAGTTTTGATTAATTTTATCATGTATTGGATTTTTCATAATGAAATATAGTGAAATCATTTTATAAAAATCTACAAAGTTTCCCCCATGAACATTATAATCATACCCATGATTTTGAGTTTGTCATAGTGGGGTTTAAACTTAAGAATTTGAGGAATTTTTTTCTTAGGTATTTCATTATATTTTATTATTATAATAAAATGATGAGATATATTAATTCATATAACAATTTAAAATTTCAAAATAAAATTGGGTTGAATCCCTCGATTATTTTGATTTTGACCCCACATTACTCCTATAAATAGTAATGTGGTTAATGAGGATTTAAGTAAAATGTCATGTGTTATATATCATTGGGGTATGGGTGAGAAATATAAAGTGTTTGATTATATATAATCTCTTTAACATGTATATGGTGAACCTGGTTCACACAAGGTGTTGACGTGAGGACTCTCTATAATGCTTGCTCCCCTCCAGTGACGAAGGTGGCTTCCGAGATGGTCCCTCCTCCCTTACCAGAGGAGGGACCCCTGAAGTCCTTCACAAGAGAGACATCATCCTTTTACCATTTCTCTAACCACAAATTTCTTCCTCCTTTCCCCCATATTTCTCTTAGCCCTAATGTCCTAGATTTGGTTAATGGCCTTCCAAACCTCCCAATTTCGACCTCGGGGTTCAATGATGAATTGGGTCTTCTGATTATTTCTCAAATTTCTTGGTTCAATCATAGGTGTAAATTGGTTGATTCCTTTGATAGATTAATATTTTAGTCTTAGGGATTATACAATAGAGAAATGGTGGGTTTTATTGATTCTAAACACATTTTTATTAGCTTTTCATCAGAAGATGATCTAGTCAAGGCTTGGTCTAGTGCACCGCAAAGCTGCTGTGGTATCTAGTTATACCTATTTTGATGAATGGATGAATTCCACTAGAAACGTGACTCCCCAAAAATGCTTAATTGGATTACTTTCCTAGAAATCCCATTACTATTTTAGAATCCTTCGATTTTGGGGATGTTAGGGAATCTCATCGGTATATTTTTGTATGCTGACTCTAGAACTAGAGCTCTCTACTAGCCGGTTTATCCCTGTATCTATGTGGAACATGACGTATCCATAATACCTCCTAGTTTTGATTGTATTAAAGTGTTGGGGAAGATTTAATCCATAAAAAACTAGAATTCATTGAGTCATTGTTTGACTTTTGTTCATACTGTAAAAAACTGGGACATTCGGCGGTAGCTTATAGACATGTGAATAAGGATCTGGCTTATCATAAGGTTGTGTATTTATGGGGAAGCGGTAAGGGTTTGGGTATTGATGAAATTTTTCCTGATCAGAGTTAATTATCTACTCAAAAGGGTGTCAAGGAGGTGAAATGTGGGTCATAGGGGGGAAACCCTTTGGTGGATGATGTTTTCAGATGATTTCGTAAGGACCTGAGTGATCTGAAGGCTCCTGTGTATGACACTTCTATGAATGAGGGTAATGATGCAATGTAGGAAGGGTGTGATTGTCTTCTTTAGCTATAAAACCTTTGGAAAGTATACTAGGAGGATCTGTGCACTGTGATAGAGGTATCTTTCTAGAATTCGAGATAGTTTAGGCTTTGGATGTAGGCTCTAGGCCTTCCATGGCTGCTTCTTAAGCGGAGTAAGTGCACACTGGATGTGTATCTAGTGGAAGATATTTATCTCATGGAACGGAGGGAGATTTATTATGTGTAATGGGACTAGAGCAGTACATCGGAGGTGGGATTCTGTTCAGGTCCATCCTAAGGAGGGAGTTGCGAGCTATTAATCTAGGAAACTGCTTTGATGGGTTAGTGGATAAAGATTCGGTTCAGGAAATTATTACATCTCAGACTGATGATAAGGGGGTGTCCAGTGATGTGTCTAATGATGTTTCATCTGGTGATTATGCTGATCATTTACATGATATAGGGCCACCTGGCCCAAGGAGGAGAAATTGTATGAAGGGGAGTAGGAAATTTTGAAAGGATTATTCATATTTACCTCTTCCAATGGAAACAAGGTGTTCCAAAAAGTCTAAGGATAGGAAAATTTTAGTTGATATCCAAGCATCTATTTCCCAGGATGATCCTATGGATCATGGGGTTTCATCCCTTCAAGATGATTCATTTAAACTATGGGAGGCAGGTGCAGCCCATGGGAAACCCGTAGAGATGCTTTTATATTCAGAAGAAGAGATGGTGGACAGTTTTTTGGTGATTAATACCACTGATGAGGAATTTAATAGGATGATGGTAAGGTCGCTAAATGTGTTTACCAACAAATACTAGATTTCTCAGATTGATAAGAAGGACCTTATACTAATAAGGGGATTCAACGAATGGAAGATTAATCAAGAGGAGTACATGAAGACCTCGAACAAGCTAGAATTTGGTTTTGAAGACCTCTTAGAGGATGTCCCATCCACTCAAGTATCTTCTATCTCTTGAAAACTTTTTATGTATAATGTTTCTAGTAGGATAAAGTACCTTTTCAATGGATCTGTAATTTATTATCGTGTTTGAACTGATTGGATTCTCACTTTTTCCTTAAAAGTGTTTTGAAAATATTAAGTCAATAACATGTATATAAAGAGTTAGATGAAAATACTTTATTTTTCATATGACTATTGATACCTCATTGGTGTGATAGGTAGATGAGTCTTAGTTGGGAAATGTCGAGGTTAAATCATGGAAATATTGTGTTATGAATGCTGATGTTATATAAAATTGATTCAATATACATGTTTTGTTATTTTATTGAATTTTATTTTCTTCTATAGTGTATTCGAGATACAATTATGTATAAGTTTCATATTTCTTCTTTGGAAGTTTTTTGAGTGTTTTGAAGATGTATTATTCTTTCAAAAGTTAGTTTGTTAGTGTCAAATGAAGAAGGTTGTAAATGAGCTTATTTCTTGATATCTTGTGTTCCTATTTGTGAAAACCAAACATTATGTTCTTGTGGGACTATTATAACATTTATAAATTTCTCAATAGAAATTAGTGGAATTTTTTAAGGAATTTTATGAAAAATTGTCTATTGACTATAGAAGGGTCAATTTTTTTTTGTTATCATAGATATATTTATGAATTTAGTTCATCTAATATAAATAAATTAATCAATCTAGGTGGGAATTTTGGAAATGATTTATATAGTGAAAACGGTTATGATTCATGGAGTTTATAGGATGATAGATTCTTATTATGATGATTAGTTTACATCAAGCATGTTTAATGAATTTAAATATAATTACAAATCTAATTTTCAACTTAACATCACATTTCACCCACTAAATTATTTTTCAACTAAAAAAATGATCCATGAATTATAATATAATTTAGGAGAATGTATCTTGGATTGTGTATGGTCATTGTAATACTATTATCATTGGTAGAGTTTTATTTTAATAATAGTTTCAATCAACCATTAGTATGGAACCCTATAAGTATTTATATATGAAATCATGGTATTTTTTGTTGTTATAGTTTGAGAGTGGTAATTCCATTTTAGTTAGTCCATATATGGTGCCATATCTTTTTGATCATGTACATGTAATTCAGGATAGCATGAGGACTGATCAGAGTAGAATAAAATTATATACATATAAAAGTAGTAGCATATAGTTGTTTTTTTATATCGATTTTGAGTTCTTATGAGATTCTTAATGGTATGTAAACGGATTATTTGGAAATGTGATAATGTATTAACTAAGATTCATTATACCATATGATGAGTTAGAATGATTTGTAGGGGTATCATAGTATATGGAACTAACTCCATTGTAGGAAATGGTTCAAGACATGTTTCATGTGATATAGATTTAAAATCATTATATTGATCATTAGTTTGTAATTGATGTTTTTGTTGTTGATATTGATGATGATATAACAATTTTAGAGTATTTAGTGGAAATTAATGATCACAAAGATCATGTTTTATAAGGTAGAGTTATTCTCTTAGTATGAGTTCTATAGAGCCTTAGTGGAATATAGGAAAGTACAAGGGGATAGAATCACAGATATGGGCAGAGTTTCCTTTTTTTAATTTTTCTTATTTTATTCAATATGAAATGTTTTATTATTGATGAAATTTTAAGGAAAGGTCAGTACTATTGATTTTAATTTTTATGAATATAGATGATGATTTTTTGGATAGAAAGTTTTATAAGGTTTTGTATTGGAGAAACGTGTATTTTGATGATTTAGGATTTGTTTATTTTTTTATGAATTTTCTATCCATAAGGGTAAAATGGTAAATTTTGGTTTTTATAATGGAATTTTGAGTGCAATATTGGATTCAAGACAGGTAATTTACCATTTTTTAGTAGTTTGGTAATTTTCATGGTGTTGGTATTAACCTTAATGTAAGGAATCATACCCTAGAAACCATTTTCCGTTGTGAGTTCAGTTTTCAAAGGTGTACAAAGAAAGTTCAATGGTGTTTTAGAGGGAAAATGTGAGGTTAAAGGAATTTTTTGTTGTGGATCCCTAGACTGCACTTTAAGTGTTGTCTCTATGATATAGTGTGGATGGATATAGCATAGGGGATTGGGAATGGGTTTTCAAATATAGTTCCATTTTAGGTATGGTTGTAATGTGGAGATGTGTTATAGTGTAGGGATGATGTCAACTATGGTGTGGGGGTCTCAGCTTCACTATAGTTCATATTCCCATTTTATGTTAACTACACCATGGAAGGTGTCATGTTCCTCAAATGTGGGTTGACCAGGCTGTTAGGTCCGAATATATAATGTAACACAATAGGGGGTGAATTGTATCTTTTCAAAAATCATCCACAATTCTTGATTTTGACACCCAGTGTGATTTATGTGGATATGCAGTGTTTTTCTTCTGTATAAAAATATAAAGAAGATAAATAGAAATAAAAAACAAGGATTTTTATAGTGGTTCAAGGCATAAAGATCCCCTATTCCACTCTACCAAACACTTTGTCTATGAGCTTGGTAAATTTCACTAAAATGGTCCTCTTATCACACAACCATATATTTACAACTTAGTGTAGGTAGTTAACACCTTTATAATAAGACTAATAATAAATCCTTCTGATTCTATAGTAGAGAACCGGTTATTCGTATCTTATATTGAGAATATGGAACTCCACCATAACTGAGTAAAAGAAGTTCAAACTCCAATAAATCAAAATAGTTTTTTTTTTTTGAAAGGTCTGGGTTGTTCTTCACAGTTGCAGTATCAAGAAACTAACAAATGATGGACCTTCTTCTTCATAAAATAATATTTTCAAGAATTAAATAGTCTAAATTGATCCCAATAGAACAAAGATCTTCAATTGAAAAGCATTAACAAAACAGATCAGCGAAAAGCTTATAGAATAATGAGATAGAACATGTATATCTCCAAATTGTAGTCCTCAATTAGAGTTTTTCATTTTTTGTACCATTATAAAAGATAATTTCAATCATACAGTCACATATGTGAATTTCTTATCAAACACATATATATTTATTTTTGAATAGATACTTGTAAAGAATATATATAATAGAAAACTTGCTTTGGTATTCTAGATCCAAAAGAATATCTTGATTAATCATAGAAATTCAAAATCCAATAGACCAGGGGTGTCATAAATTCCCATAAAATAGGATAGATTTTCTTTGATGAACTTGATTCTTTGAAAAAATCAAAATTATCCCCGAAATGTTCTTTAATTATGACTTGATCATTGTAGTAATATTGGATTGAAAACATGTCTTGAAAAATATAATCATTGAGAACAAAATGTAGGGTTGATATGGGTAGTGTAGGGTCGCTTTATGTGGTGTAGGGTTCCTATAAACATATTGTTTCTTAACCATATATTTATATTCACATAATGTAGGGAACAAAAGTAGAATAGGTATTATAATCCATACATTTATCCTTGTTAGTATAAAATCCTAAACGTATCATTGATTAACCATACATTCAACTTTTCCATATGTAGGGTATGAATAGTAAATCCAAACTCCAACAAAAGGTTGTTGATCCTGAAATTTTATGATTCTCTAAACATAAGGATGTTGTTCCAAATGAAAACTATTTTAGCGTAATGTAGGGTTGATACCATATACAAGTGTTTCACTTCTCAGCATAACTTAGGGTTGATATCATACATTAATTTACTGAACGTAGGGTTTGAAACTGTTTTTCCAGAGTAATTCTCATAATATCAGATTTCTTTAACCCATTTTTTAATTCTTGAAAACTCATTCAATAAAAATTCATTATAAAACAAACAAGGGTATGTGTGAACATAAAAATCATCACAAATTATAGAGTGTTATTGAGAAAATACATGCCCAAAAATCACCCCATTTTATGGTCAAAAATCCCATAACATAATCTATAACAAAATTTAAAGAAAATTTTGGATTTTTAAACATAAAAAAGTATATATAGAAAATATTTCAATATTATAATTTGATGGTATTATTTTGATAAAGAAAATAGATACTTATAAATTAAATATTTTCTCTAATGAAATGTTGTGGTTTCCAAATATTCTCCCCCATCTCCCCATAGTCTCCATGGAAATTCTCCATTGATTTTATTACAAATATTCACCATTTCCTTAAATATTCTCCCGGTTTTATGATATTAAAAATATGGATTTAAAGAATAAATGATATAAACCAAATTTAATATAGCACTAAACTATAATGAATAGTTATAAATACAAGAATAATACAAATAAATCTAGTATTGGTTGTTTAGACATTGAACTAAAATAAAAGATACTGAAAACATAATAAGAAAGTAAATTGAAAAGAAAATGAATTAAAATTTTTAAAAAATAAAGTACAATCCTTAGTCAACAAAAAGTTATTCAAAATGACAGGCTACGGTTTTAAATAGCAGGGGAAGAGGGTTTATCAGTATGAGAAAGGTCTTGAAATGCACTACTAATATCAAGAAGCTTCAAAAGCAGGTTTTAGAAAAGGTTGTTGAATACTTCTGACCATTAATAAAGAAGCCTCCTTGAATCATTTCCAATCTTCAAATTCACAATCAGATTAACCTTTACAAATTCATTCACAGCTTCCTCTAACTGAATGTACGAGGTCATCTTGTCATTAATTTTATTAAGCACTGGTCTCAACTAGGATTCACTTGAAGTCAGTTTATTAATCAGATGTCTTTGATTTTCCAATAGCACACTTAAAGGTGTACTAGCATACTAATGATTGTGTAGTCGATCATTGAACTCATCCAATATAGATTTAATAGATTCAATCTTTCTGAGTAGTTATGGTGGTTTCTATTGGAAGTAGGTTAATGCTTGACTACATGGCTTGAGATACTAAAATTCTTTCCCTAACATCATCCTAAACTCATCAAACTCTTATTTGTTAATATATTTATCCCTTAGCAAATTAAACTCACTACACTTCTTTCTGATAATCTCTTTAAGGTCTCTAATAGAAATTAGATTCTCTTTGAATTCCCTTAAATGGAGATTCTAAGATTAAAACTCATCTCTTTCCACTGAATAAACCTTGTATTCTTCAAATTTCTTTTTCTCAACCTCTAACTAATCTATGAGAAACAAATTTTGAGCCTCAAAAATATTGATCTTTATAACTAATGATTCATCCTTAGAATCAAAATATTCAAAATATGGAGTGTTGGGGTTAGGAAAATATTCCCTCTGACTAACTTTTATTAAGTCCAAACATGGATATTAATTACCAACGGATCTGTTTCCTAATGAAAGTCCTCTAGAAATTTCAGAATCAAGAACAACTTGAGTTTGAGTATCTAGGATATCTTCCATGATAATTTCTTGACTATAAGCCTCTTAACATGCTCATACACTAGATTCTCATGCTCATCTATTCTTGTGGCTTCATTCACAATCTCTAGAATAAAAATTGTAATTTTTTTTTTTAATAATAGATTAATATAGCCTTGTAGTGCCTTATTCATCACGACTCTCTCTCATAGAACTAGTGGAAGGAATCACTTTTTTCTCCCCCTGAGCAGCTACCAATAACTTATATTGTTGTTCTACACTAACCAGGAAAATAATATTTCAATAAATAATCTAGAAAAATCTAAGAATATTAATAGTTCTAGCATTCAAAGTGCTGTTGTGGTGATATGTTTTTCCAAAAAACATATTAACAATATTTACCTTCCTTCTCAGTAAGAAATAAATAATCCATCCATAGGGATAATATTCCATATTTTCATCTGTGTTGTAGAAATGGTTTAGATATCTTATCATAAACCAAGATAAATTAAACTTTATGTGATTCGGAAACAAAAACATGATATACATGTCAGGATACAAGGCATTTTCTAGATCACTAGTCCTTGTAAAAATTCTATATTGAATAAACATCATCGAAACTCAAGGATCAGGAGTAAGTTATTTCGTCATTACCTTCTTGATAGTTCTTATTCAAAACAATGAAAACATAATATCTTATAAAAAATTTCTTGCATTACTAGTATTAATTAAATAAAACTAGAACTCCCCCTCATGGGGAAAAATTAACATCTCAGCCATTTCCCTAGAAGAGAAATAAAACTCAGAATTATTAATCTTAGAGATAATGGAATCATCTTCAAATCCAAGACTAGATGAAGCATTTCAAAAAAATTCCTTTACTTCAATTCTTTAAACCATAGGCTTGTTATATTCTATAATAGCATAAACAAAACCTTTAAATTTCATTGGTTCCTTGAGCAAAAGATTCATTAAATCTAAATAACAAAAATCAATTACCTTTCCCGAGAGCACTTTGCGGGCTTTTCCGGAAGCATGTGTATTTTTTTCCAACTCAGAATATATAGATCTTCGAGAGGTTTCTATCTTTAAAGGTTTCAAGGTTTAATGGATTAAAATTTTATGGTTTTATCACATAGGAATCGAATAAATCAATGTATATAAAATGGATGTGTGGGAGAGAAAAAATATAGTGGTATAAGGAAAAAGGTTTTATTGAACTGATTGAGAATGTACTCATTAATTTTTAATTTTGAAAATATTGGTAAAGTAAAATCAAAATGAAATTATAAATTTAAATGTAATCAAATAAATAATATTAATTAAATCTTACTAAAATAAAAATAGAGAAACTGGAAATAAATTAATAAATAATGTCTTAAACTCAAATATTACAAACTCTCCCTTAATGAAATCAAAACTAGAAACTAGAAGTGGTTTAGTAATAATATCATCTAATTTATATATTATATTAACAAATTCTAAATATATATCCATTTTAAGGATATTATCTCTTAGAAAATGATTTTTTATACCAATGTTCTTATTCATAGAATAACTTATATGGTTTTTTAAAATATTTGTAGAACAAGTATTTTCACATAAAAATTTTATACTATAAAAGTTTAGTTCCAATTCTAGTAGAGTTTTTTCATCTATAATACTTTTTCATAGAAACTAACAACATATAAATATTATGACTCAGTGGTTGATGGGGAAACTGAGTGGTATTTCTTACTAGACTATGAAACATAATATTTTCCTAAAAAGTGATAGGTAATGAGGTACTTTTATATCTAATATACAACCTCCAAAGTCATCATCAGAATATGAAATAAAATTAAAATCATAAGTTCTGGGATAAATAAGAAATTGAAAAATTTTTCCTTTTAAATATCTAAATATTATTTTAATAGTAGTAAGATGGGACCCTTTTGGATTTTATTGAATTCTATCACAGTGACATGTTGAAAATATAATGTATAGTCTACTAGCAGTAAGATATAACAAACTGCTAATCATACCACTATATAACTTGTTTTTAGCTGGTTTTCCAACTTCATCCAAATCACCTTTTATATTGGTACACATGGGAGTTTTATATGTCTTGATCTTCTCAAGTCAAAAAAAATTAAATTCATCAATAATATACTTACTTTGATTTAAATTTTTTTTTCTAAATTTGAAATCCTAAAAAAAAATTCAATTCTACCATTATACTCAATTCAAATTTTTTGCATTAAATTTAAAAAATCATGAAAAATATTTTTATTAATTTAACCAAAAATAACATCATCAATATAAATTTGAACTAATAAAATATTAGAAAAAACAGTTTTCTTGAAAATTATTGGATCTTTAAATCCAAAAAGTAAATCCTTTTTTTAAATGCCAAGAACTTAATATTTTATACTAATCTATAGGTTCTTATTTAAGTTCGTATAGATCTTTAGTAAGTTTAAAAAAAGTTTGGTTTTTGATAATTTTTAAAACAAGGGGGTTGTTCAACATAAACTTCCTCTACTAAATAACCATTTAAAAAGGAAGAATTAACATCCATCTGATATAATTTAAAATTTATATGAGATGCATAAGCTAAAATAATTCTAATTTATTCTAATCTAGCTATATGGGAAAAGGTCTCATTATAATATATACCATCTTTATGATTATATCATTTAGCTACTAATCAAGATTTATTTCAAGTTATGATTCCTTGATCATACTATTTATTTTTAAATACCCACATGGTTCCTATAACTGGATAATTGGTTGTTATTTCTACAATTTCTCAAACTTCGTTCCTTTTGAACTGGTTTATCTCTTCTTACATTTTTAATATCTAACTCTCATCTTCTAAGGATTCTTCAAAAGTATTAGGTTTTAACTTTGATAGAAAGGTAGATAATTTAGCTAGTTTTTCTAAATTTCTTCTAGTTCTAATTTCTATGTCTAGGTCTCCTATAGATGTTTCTAAAGGATGGTTATTTAGAGTTCTAGAATTTCTAGTCAAGACACTTTTAGGTTCTTCAGTATCATGTTCTTCTGAACTGGATGAGATTTTATTAATATCATTTTCAAAATCATTTTTAAGGGTTTCAAGTCTCATGATATCAAAAGAGTCAGTAACACACTACTACAAAAACGGGCAAGGCAAGCGATACCCCTTTATTAGTGCTTCTTTTAGTAGCGCTAATAAAGGGGGGCTTTATCAGCACTGACAAAATTTATATTTCAAAAAAAATCAGGAAAAATAAATTATTGTTATATAAGTATATTTATTCGTATATAAATATAAAATATGTTTTTTAAATATGTTTTAGATACATTTAAATAGACTATTACATTTAATATATAATAAATTTAGTGAAAATGGATTTAAAATATTTAAAAAAAATATTATTAATTAATAATTTTCTAATTATTATTGATTAAAAATCATTTAATAACAATTTGAAGACACAAAAAATCAAAACAATTAATAAAAGATCTAAAATAAGTTGAAAATGTAACTCAAACTTCAAACAGCCATAACTTTTGATCCGGGTGTCTGTTTGAGCTCTACATCATATTAAATTGAAGCCTGTGACGAGAACTATGCACTAGTGATTGAATCAAAGTTTATATCACATTTTTCAAGGCCAAAAAAGGCCCAGAAGGCCTCCAAAATAGAGTTTTTAGTCAGGATACCGCGATTTGTTAACATTCAAGCAAGTATAAATTCTGATCCAGATGTCTGTTAGGCCTATACCACATATCATATTAAATATTGTTTCATTTTATTCGATTTTACTGGTTGTGGAGTTGAAACGGGCTTCTCGATTATGAGTTATGGTCATTTTAACATTCTATAGATTTTCAAATACACATATATATATATGTATTTATTCATAAATATATATGTGTCTGTGTGTGTGTGTTTATGTCTGTGTCTGTGTATTGTATATATATATGTATTTATTTATTTATTTATTTATAAACACACATAAAAACATATTTTTTCATTAATTTATTTAAAACAAATCTTATAAGTATATATTAATATACAAATAAATATACGGATAAAAAATTATAACTAAATATATATATATAAAAAAATAAATAAATATAAATATATATTAATATACGAATGAATATATATATATAATAATATATGTATAAATATATTTATATTAATATGAATCTATATCAATATATGAATAAATATAAATATATATATATATATATATATATATATATAAACAGATGTATCATTAAATAGAGAAAAAAATGAAATATCTTAGTGGTAAAGGTGCAGCCGCGAAAGGGGGAGGTTGCAGGTTTGAGTTTGGGTGGAAGCAAAGGGGGTGCGCGTGTGTGAGGATGCGTGGGAAGGGTAGAATGCGGGAGACCTCCTAGAGCTGATAAAGGGGGTTCAAGCGTTGAAAAACTCTCTCCCGCATTATTTAATTATTTTTTTTAATTTTTTTTTTTTTGACTTTTATCATCGCTTTTTAAAAGTGCTGATAAAGGACCCTTTTATCAGCACTTTTCAGAGCGCTGATAAAAGGGACCCCCCTATATTAGCACTGAGTTTTACAGAACTTTTTTAGCGCTGTTAAATCCCGTTTTGAGTGTTGATATAGGCCATTTTTTGTAGTATTGACATCATTAGTTTGATTTTTCTCTTTAATAAAAGGGTCAGTTTCATCAAACATCACATGAAATGATTCATCAATAACACTTAACTTTTTATTAAACACCCTATAATCTTTATAGGTATTAGAATATCCCAAAAATATTCCTTTATCAGCTTTTAGATCAAACTTACAAAGGTTTCCCTAAGTATTAAAGATATAAACCTTGAATCCAAAAACATTAAAGTACTTTACATTAGGTTTTTTGTCATTACAAAATTCATAAGGTGTATTTTTCAAAATAGGCCTTATTAAAACTCTATTAATGATATATTAGGTTGTTCTTACTACTTATTCCCAAATATAGATAGGAATATTGTATTCATTCGTCATAGTCCTTAACATTTCTATAATAGTCCTATTTATTCTTTTAATAATTTCATTTTATTAAGGTGTTATTGGTGCAGAGAAGGTGTGTTTAATACCCATATTTGAGAAAAAAATTAAATTCTTGATTTTCAAATTCTCCACTATGATCACTTGTCAATGATATTATTTTAAAACTTTTTTCATTTTAAAAAATTGTACAAAAACTTTCAAAAGTAGTAAAAACTCAACTTTTGAGTATTAGAAAATAAACCCATGTAAATATAAAATAAATATCTACTAAAACATAAACATATAATTTACCATCCAAACTTTCTACCCCTGATGGTCCAAAAAATCCATATGTATAAGTTCTAAAGGTTTAGATGTGGTAATTTTGTTAATAGATTTTAAAGAAGATTTGTGCTACATGAAAATTTGGCATGCATCACAGAATATTTCATTGTCAAACATAAGACTGTGAAAATCATAAATTGACTATTTCTTGGATAATTTATGTAAAGAATATATATTACAGTGTCCATGTATTTTGTTCCATATCTAGGATTCATTTTTCTTAGCAGTTAAAATATTCACTTTCTGTTTACATAAGGAATTTAAATCCAATGTATAAACATCATCAGTTCTAGGTGATATAAATTTAACCAACTTCTATTTTAACATGGAGAAGGAATTATTAGAAAATTCAACACAAAATCTATCAGCATAGATGTGAGAGATACTTATTATGTTTCTCTTTAACCCTTTTACATACAGTACTTTATTGATTGAGATAGTCTTTGGATCTTCAATAGTTCCAACTCCAACAATTTTTCATTTTTAATTTTCACCAAAAGTGACTAATCCTCCATCCATTTGACTGAGTGTAGGAAAGCTTGTTGAATCACCAATCAAATACTTGGCACATCCACTATCCATATACCATATGGATTTTCTTTTTTTGTGACCTATTTCTTGCAAAAGTAATTAACCAAATGTTTGTTTTGGTACCCATATCTTCTTGGGTACAGGAGTGTTAGAAAGAAATGATCTGGGAATATAGATCTGCATTATTTTTCCATAATTTATATCACTTGATTCAAATAAACATTTTTAAATAAAGGATATTTTAATTCCACTAATTTAAGGATTTTTTTAAATATAAATTATTAGTGAAATGGCATTTTGTTCTACAATGATAACAAATAGTATTTTTAGAATTTAGCACAAAATAATTTTTATATAATTTTGATTCTCACTGTTACTTATAATTCAAAATTTTTCCATTTTAATGAAATTATTTCTAATAATTTATTTTAAAATATTTTCTCCTTTAGTAAAAATAACAGAATAACTCTTATAGGTATCTACTTCATCCCGTAATTCCTTGATTTTATTTTCATTATTGACACTGTTTTATATTGAGGAATTTAATTTTTCAAGTAGATCTTGATGATTTTTTAGCATGGTATCTCTTTCACCTAAAATAGAATTATGAATGTTTTTCAAGGATTTATTCTTCTATAGAAAAGAATCATATTTATCTTATAACATAGAATACTAGGCTACAATTTATTATTTGAGAAACTATTAATATCAGAATTAGAAGAGTAATAATTTTGTACCTTTTCCTCTTCATCCATAAATATCATATCGTATTTTTTTTATTTCATTGAACCTTCTCTGAATTAGACATTGAATGGATATTAGAGTCTTCAGATTCACTCCATGTAGCTTTTATTGCTCTTTTGCTTTTGTTCTCATAATCAGAATTTTTCTGATATCTCTTTTCTGAAGTTTTCCTTTCATCATTCATTTGAGGACAATTTGGTCTGATATAAAACAATTTCATTCATTCATAGAATCAAAAATCTCTTTGTTCTTTTTCATCCTTCCTATAGTATTTCCAGAATACTATTTTCTTTTTTCATAAATTACTAAGCTTTCTGGATAGTTGAGACAATTCCATTTTAGAATTTGGGGAATCTAAATTCTTTTATTCTTTTCCTTCTTTCTTCGATATTCTACTATATTTCTGATATTCCACTTTCAGAGAAGTATTTTTCTTTTTTACTTTAACCTTCTGATCTTTATCTTTAGCAGACATTTCTACTTCACACATCATTAGTTTTTCAATTTGTTCATTCATTGTTATATCTTTGATAGGTAATGAGTGACGAATTACATCATATTTTTTATCCCATTTAAAGTGTAGTACTCTTAGTACTTTAAAATCTTGATTATATTGTTTGATGAGTTTACCTAAGTCTGTAATATTGTTGAGAATTTATGTAATATTTCCTTTCATATGTGTGATGATTTCCCCATCAAACATTCTAAATGTGTCAAATTTTAGCTTAGATGTTGTATATCTTATCTGTTTGACATTATCTATTCCATCATAAGATACTGTAATAGTTTGAAAAATTTCATAGGTATTTGGAAATTGTGATACATTATTGAATTCATTTGGTCTAAGATTGTAAATAATAGCATTCATTTCCTTTTAATTCATATCATATTCAGCATCTATTTTTTCATCTCAAGTTTCTAGTTTTCTAGGAATATTATAAGGAGTTATAATTTTTTATTAGACTCTGAATCTAAGATTCTTCAGATATATAATCATTCAAGATTTCCACCATCCATAATTTTCACCATTAAAATATGAATTCTATATCATTGACATTATTTATCTCAGATCATCCATTTATATCTTTTTTTAGACCTTATACTTTTCAGCATCCTATAGACTTATCCAAAATCTCACCCTTTGATACCAATTGTTAGGTAAAAATATACAAAGTAACACAAGAGGGGTGAATTGTGTCTTTTTAAAAATCATCCATAATTATGTCTTTCGACACCCACTTTACTTTATGGAGATAGGAACTATTTTTCTTCTATATGAAAATATTTAGTTAATAAACAAAAATAAAGAACATATATTTTTATAGTGGTTCAGTGTACAAAGATCTCCTAGTCCACTCTTCCAATCACTCTCTCTGTGGGCTTAGTAGATTTCACTAGAATGGTCCTCTTATCAGAATACCATAAATTGACAACTGACTGCGAGAAGTTGACAAATTTATAATAAGACAAATAATATATCCTTATAGTTCTAGATCAGAGAACTGATTATCCGCAGCTTATATTGATAATTTGATACTCCACTAAAACTGAGTACAATCAGTTTAAACTCTAATAAATCAAAATAGTTTAATTTGAAAGGTTTGGTTGTTCTTCATAGTTTTAATACTAAGAAACTGAAAAATGATTGATCTTCTTCTTCAAAAAATAATATTTTCATGAATGAAATATTCTAAAGTGGTCTTGATTGCACAAAGATCTTCAATTAAAAATAAACACCAAAATAGGGTAGCAGCAAGCTTATTAAAGAACGATATAGAACATGTATATCACCAAAGTTAAGTCCTATATTAGATTTTTCATTTGTTGTAGCACTGTAAAAGATAATTTCAATAATATCTTCGCATATATGAATCTCTTATCACACACATATATACATATTTTTGAAGATATACTCTGAATGAATATATAGAAAAGAAAAATTTCTTCTATATTCTAGATCCAAAATAATGGCCCGATTGATCGTGAAAATTAAAATTCCAATTAAAAAGGGGAGTCATAACATACCATATAAATATGGGATCTTTCTTTGATGAACACGGTTTTTTACAACAATCAATATAATCCTCAAATCGTTCATTAATTCTGACTTGTCCATTATAGCAATCTCATATTGAAAGTGTGTCTTGAAAAAATTCTCCATTGAGAACACAACGTAGGGTAGATATGTGTAGTGTAGGGTTCCTACCAATATATGGTTTCTAAACCATACTTTCATCTTCACGTAACATAGGGAGAAAAGTTAGCATAGGTATTATGATCCATACATTTATCCTTGTCAGAATGAAATCCTAAACATAGCATTTATTAACAATAAGATCATCTTTTCTACACGTAGGGTATGAACATTAAATTCAGACTCCAACATATGGTTGTTGATCCATACGTTTGACGATTATCTAAATGTAAGGTTGTTGATCCAAACACAAACTATTTTATCATAATGTAGGTTTGATACCATACACAAGATCTTCACTACTAAGTGAAATGTAGGGCTGATACCATACATGTAACACCCCAAGATTTTATGAGATACATTATTTTTAATTTATTTTATGTCTTGTGTTGTACTCTACACCAAGATTAGCTTGTGCTATATGAAACACTGTATTTGCTTGTATTATATGAAACACTATTCTGGGATTATGTTACAGACAATTTTATGTTTTTCTAATAGAATTAATTTCATGAAAGACTAAGTATAACTGATAACAAAATATTATAACCTAGTCATTATAATGGTGGGTATGATTAGTATTAAATTCCTTCTAAAAAAATATTTAAATGAAAATAAGTGAGTTTATAAAATAATAAAATCACTCTTTATGGATTCAATATAATTTTTAAAATCCATCTTATATGTTTTCTATACATGATATAGGAACATATTCAATTTTTTAGATAAAATAAGTATTTTTCAAAAAAATGTTGTATTACCACCTTCTATTAGAGAACCCATTTTAAATATAGTTTTTGACACTTTTATATATTCTATTTAACAATAAAATTTCTTCCTTGTAAGCGGGATATAAAAATTTTATTTGGATGATTTCTTTTATATTTTTCTGATATGGTTTTAATTTTGATGAATGGTACAATTATACTGAATATTAATTGAAAACAACTATTTTCATCAAAATAATTTATGTATTTAAATTATATTATTGAATAATTTAAATTATAAATAGAATATATTTCTATCATTCAATATTTTGTGTCATTAGCATTAATTTTACGTTGAATTTAGCTATACAAATATTTCAACCTTTTTCAATTTTTTAACTTTTAAAAACCCATTCTTTCTTTCAGACAGCAAGAATAATTTTAAATTAATTACTACAACTTCTAAATTTTTAATTTTAAAAAATATATTCCATTTTTTGATTCAGTAAACCCAAATTATTTAAAAATCATTATTATATTTTTAGGCATTATGAATAGTAACTTTGGTAATTTTTATTAATATGGTAAAATGGTAAAACGAGTAATTAAGGGTAAGAATGTTATTATAAAATTACCCTAACATTTATATCAATATCATTAGATGTTTTTTTTCTACCAAAACCATCCTTGTGTTTCAATGGTGTCATTTTGAAGCCACTTGGATGAGATTAGGACATTTAATTTTTTTATTTAAAGAAAAGTTAAATATGACTCACTCAAATTTTAGTAACTAAACCATTTTTATATAAGATTATATAGAAGATAAATTTTATTATAAATACTTATTTGAAAGCTATTTTTTTTCTTTACCATTGTATTTTATTTTTAATTTTTAAGAAATATATAATTATCTTAAAGACTTCTACTTTGATAGTGTACAAATTAATTAATTGATGAGAAATAAATAAAAAAATTATTATTGAAATGGTAATAACTATAAAAAGACCCAAAAACTTTCTAATTATTATTTCTCAATTACATCAAAACCATAATCATCTAAGTGTTGAGTTATTGACCATTTTTTTCATGTACCAACCCGGGTCGACCCTGAACCGATCACCCAAGTCGGCTCGTGGTAATTCCCGAGAGGTGTTCTTGATCCTCTCGGGCATGCGACAAGCTCTAGGGCATTAATAGAGAGCAATTGGTAATGATTTATCCAAATGAAAATTAACTAATCTGAAAAAATAAAATATAACAATGCAAAATAAATAAACGACATGAAAGAGAAAGAATGACCAACAATACATACTGACTAGACAATGACCAAAACTCCTCTCAACCCCAAGAGTCACTCACCAATCCAAAACCAACTATCACCCACGGTGACCAAGATTGATTAGAACCTGCAACAGAAACTAAAAATAGGAAAACACTATAGGCATGAATATTAAAACATAATAGGCATTCCCAGCAAACTATTCCCAAATCACTACCTTTAAATAAAGAATTTACTAATTCTAGGTTTGAACTAAATTATAAAAAATATGGTTTTCCACAAACACTTTCATTTCTAAAACAAATAATAGTCCATTTCCCTTTTTAATTTAATGACAAGTTTAATGGTTAAAGGAAAGAGGTCCATTGAATTTTAAAAAAATCACGAACAATTTAAAATCTAAAAGGTTAGTTGTTAGTCAAGAGGAAAACCACACATAACACATAATAAGGGAAATGGGAAAGTAGAAAAAGAGGAACAAAAACTGAAATCAGCCTCTCAATCATTCTCCACATAAAAATAAGCACTAAAGAAAACATGGTTCAAAGCTAGGATCTCATGAAAAATCCATAATATACTATACGTGTGACTCATCTTGAAGGCATGACTACTCTTGATGACATCATAACGCCCAAATTCTAAGTGTTTCCCTACCTAGCCTAACTGAGGGGCCTAATCCCCTATCAGAGAAAAGTTTGTACTAAGGTCCACTAGATAGTACGTATTCTAAATTAGTGCATCAATCATTCTTAGAAGATTCACTTACTATGCCAAGTTCTCATGTTGGGTACTAAATAAAATGGGGGTGATTCAACAACATCAATCAAGTAACCAATTATATTGAACAAACATCACACACAAAAAACTCACACAATCGATGAACACAACAAGGTCACCCTTGGGTCACCCCAAAGAAAGTTTTCCAAAATGATTTATTTTATTAAAGTTCCCAATAGGGCTTAAACAAATTTAAATAAAAACATCATTTCTCAAGATAAACGAAAACATTGGCTCACGCGCCAGACAAAAACATTTACCATCAAACCAGAACCACACTTAAAAATCTGTAAATTATGTTCAAAGGAAAAATGGACATTCTTTAACTATTGTGCACTAATTCACCAAGAAAATATTTCAAGTGTCGTGTATAAAATAAATAGCTTTGTTTACATCAAGTAATTATTCCAAAAAAATAATTATCTAATGTTATTTTACATTTATTGAAAATTAAGTAAATATCAAGAAATTAATAAATTATTAATTTAAATAAGAGTGTAGTGGGGGACCTACCTCAATTTTTAGCTTAAAAATGATGACGTGAAACACCTCACAAAGGCACACAAGCACGTACAGCCTGCTCACAACGGTATCGCGGACTTCTTCTTCCAACACACCACAACGGTAACAAAAACAAATAAAAGCATAGAAGTATGTACTTAACATAATAAAAGAGAAAAAAAGTCCAAAACTCACCTAAACCCTAGTGCAGGAAAAACAGTGTGAGCAAAGAAGAAAGGTGTCAGCACGGGGGTGTGCTCGATCGATGGAATCACGCGAAAGATAGAACGACTGGAGAGGATATCGATGAAGAGTGCGGCCTGAAAGGGAGGGCGCACGATGTCCGGACAAGAGGTACCCTGGCTAGAAACATGCATGTTTTACCAAAAGGGGTTGGATGGACGGTGAGCGGCGAGTAAAAAGGTGTGCGACTGGATGGTGTGCGGATGGAGGGCACCGGTGGGAGGGCACGCAGCAACCAAAATTTGTCCGACCTATCGTAGTACGCCGGTAGGGAGGCATGTGGACAGAAGGAGATCTATAAGGTGAACGGTGTCTAGAATAAGGCTCGGCCAGAGGCGTGCACGGCCGAGATGGCTGGTGGGTGCCGATGGGAGGAGCCCGCGGCTAGCGCAGTGAAGGGGGTTGTAACGGGGTTGCTGGTAGGAGAGTTTTCTGGAGGTTTCTCGCGGCTGGACAGCTCGAGAATGGAGGGTGTGGGGTGGCTGGAAGCATAGAATGTGGTGGGTGTGTGGATGGAGGTGTCTGGAGGTGCGCTGCAGGCTGAGGGGAGGCATCGCTGGGAGGTTGGAGTGCTGGGGCCGGGGGGCGTCGTTGCAAGGCTAGAGCAAGGAAGTCGAGCGTCAGGTCAGCTACACGAGGAATGAAATGGAGAGCGGCATGTGGGTGTGTAGACAGAAGGTAGAGGTTGGGGGAGTTCCTTGATGGGAGGTGCAGGGTAGGGCCAAGGGTGGCGGGTGGCACGGTGGTTTCGATAGTCCGGTAGGAGGGCATTGGGTGGCTAGAAGTGTGCAAGAGGGCGTTGGGCAGCTAAAAGTGTGCAGGAGAAGGGAGGTTGAGGTAGGAGGAGAGGGGGAGGAGTAGGGTAGGATGGCGGCATAGAAAAAAGAAATAGGGGGAGGTGGCCTCCGCAACGGGGAGAAATAACAGAGGGAGGGGCACTGCCTGCACCATACACAAGGGTAACCCTAAAAAAGTAACAACAAAATAAAGATAAAAAAATTAAATTAAAATATAACAAATTAATGAAAAAATAAAACTTTATAAATAATAATAAAACTTTGATAAAAACAATAAAGGTAATCGTAAATCTTTAATAACATTAATAATTTATTTCAAGACATTACTAATAATAATAATAATAATGAAAATTTAATAAAATAATAATAATAACAAATCGTTAATAATAATATATTATTATTATTCATGAAAAAATAATATTATTACTACAATAAGTTATTTATTCATCTAAATTTTAATTTTTCAACCCATTTAATTTATTTTTATTTGGCCGACTCAAACTTCGTAGTCGTGCAGGTGTCTGGGCTAACTGCATGGCTTCCGCTAACTACGTGGTGCCCGCGCAACAGCCCAAATATCAATAGTAGTAGTAGTAGTAGTAGTAGTAGTAATAATAATAATAATAATAATAATAATTACTTAATTACAATAATAATAATAATAATAACAATAATAAAGCCTTATTATTATTAATAATAATAAGACCATTCATAATTATGCTTATAAAAATATAAATAATAAGAATACTCAGTTCACTTTAACAATAATAATAAAATCATTAACAATAATAGAAATTTTGAATAACATAATCAATGAAAAAGTTTCTTATTTTAATTTTTCCAAAGACAGAAGGATTGTGCCGCTGCCTGGGAAAAGCCGCACAGGGTTTCCAAAACGTGTTCTACCCATGCACCCAATGATTTCAACTCAAAAACGCGCGCTTTTTGACAAACTCAAAAATCACATTTGATATTTATCCTCAACCTTAGAAAAAATTTAAAATCCAAAGAAAATAATAAAATAAAATAATTAGATAGGTCGGGGTGTGATAATTCTCTCCACCATAATGCTTTACACCCTTGGAAATCCACAAAGAGATCTAGACCCAAAGATAAAACTTCTTAAGTGTCACCCACCTCCAAAAGTTTAAGTGAATCTAGTTGATCGATCCAAACAGACACTAAAAACCTATGACACACAACTCATCCTTAAATCATGAACACCTTAACCACTACTAAATAGAACCATAACCATCGATTTCAATCAAGGAATGAATGAACTTAAACTATATCCAACAATTATTCTTTTAATCCTAGTCCAACAGAATCATTGGTTGTACTCCAATCCCAATGTTAACTCAAGAGGAAGAACTTGGGATTAGGTGGTTCCACACGAGACCACCCACCACCAAAATGATACCCAAAATGAAACTCTAATACTAACACAGGGAGGCCCAAATGGAATCCCCACTATAAGGATTGGTCTAACACTAAATTACTTCAGGTGTAACTCTGCGAGACCCACTATGGGTCTCCCCCCCATAAGAACTGATGATGTTAACCAAAATTGAAAACTTTCCGCATGGACCAAAAACCCCCCATCATGAGGGGGGAAAAGGGAAGGTCCCAACATATAGAACATCAAAACTATCATCATCTCCATATCAAAAACATCTCACCCTCGGAAGAACACAAACCATTCCAAACTAAGAACAAAGATTAAACTAATTCCATTTTTCACCGCTAGGATTCTCCTGACTATGCACCAGCTTCACTTCGGGACCTATGGCTGGAGCACCGATGATTAAATAATCTCCTGCCTTGCAGTCAGGCTTCATAAATTTCTCAAACATAACACAAAAACCATAATTTCACTAAACATACTTTTAATAAAATAAAAGTTTCAAATAGGTTCAACAATAACTATTCTTACAACTGAAGTAAAAGAAACACCACAAAACACTACAGGTGACGACTACTATATTCATGAAACACTAAAAAAGAAAACCTCAACTGATCCTAAAACATCACCCTACTTCTACTGATGGGATTAGGTGACCTTTGACATGCCAGGTCTCGGTTCAGTGCGCATCTTAGAAACACCTCGGCAGAATCGCTGCAAGTGACCTAGATGTCCATAGGTGTGGCAGGGTCTCGGATCACTCGGGAACCTCAGCCTCTTGTGTCCCTTCTTACCACATTGTTGATAGATCAATGAATTACGCTATGAGGAAGATGGCTGAAGGTCTGAAGGCCTCTTGATTCCTCTATTAGAGCCTCAGACATCAGGTTTCTTTGCATTCTTCCTATCGCCATCCTATGCACTGCTTCCTAAGGCCAGGGTAGGATTATCCACCTCATGTCCTCCTTCTAACTCACCTTCGTCCAGAAAGGATTGCCTCACAACATTTTAGAAGGTGGTTATGTTGATCTCTGCAAGTTTTTAGTATAGTTCAGGTTGGAGTCCAGACTCAAATTTTCAAGCCTTCCCGGGATCATTTGTAACAAACCATTGGTCTTATAGAACTAGGTCCAAGAAACATTGATAGAATTATAGAACTAATTCAATGCTCTACTGAACACAACACAACTCCATCCTCTTCCTCATCTTTGTCAACTCAGAGAAATATTGTTGGATAAAAGAAGACTTGAATAAATCCCATGTGAGATCTTCTCTAGGCTTACTTCAAAACATGAACTTCCATCATTTCTAGGTTGGACCTTCAAGCATAAAGGTAGCCAACTTCACCTTCAAGGACTCAGAACACCCAATGAAATTGAAGTTCCTCTTAATCTTCGACAACAACTAATCCTCCTTAATAGGTTCTACTTGACCATAAAATAGGGGAGGGTTCAACTTCCATAATTCCAGAACTTGGTCTATAGTTTGATCAACTGGAGGATTTTCAAAGGGTGCACCACCCGAAGCTGCACCTTGAGAATTCATCAAACTGTTGTGGGGTGGACACTAAAAAATAAGGGAAAAATTTTTAATCATAAAATGGTCATTTTCATTTCAAATACCAATATCATAATTTTCACAATGATTTTTAAAATTAAGGAAAATTCAAATGATCCAATAGGGTAAACTAGTGTCGATAGGTAAATCAGACATATGGTTAGCGGCCATATTCCAGTCACGCCACCATCACAAGAATCACTCTAGGGTAATTTCCCCAACTCCACATGGCTTTTCCAACCATGTGATCTCACAGAGGTCACTTTGCCAGATCCCATTTCATTTCCCAATACCAAAGAAACCATAAGATCAAAGGAAATCGACAAACCCGAACATCTCATGGTATCCCAAGGATTAGAATGAGCAAGGGTTCATGATTTTCTTCCTATTCCAACACCTCAAGCCCTGACAATCCTACTCCTTTTACTATGAAAACCCCAAATAATGATGGGTTATCTAAAAAACAAGATCCGATCAAGAGTCGGCCAGCCTCTGATACCATTTTTTCACTAACCAACCTGGGTTGACCCTGAACCGGTCACCCGAGTCGGCCCACGAAAAGGTCCAATAGGCATTCCCAGTCATCTCGGGATGGTGAAAAGCACCAGGGCATCAATAGAGAGCAATTTGGAATGATTTATCCCAATAAAAATAAACTAAACATAAAAAATAAAATAGAATAATGCAAAATAAATAAACGACATGAAAGGGGAAGAACGACCAACAACACATACTAACCTAACAATGACCACAAATCCTTACAACCCTGAGAGTTTCTCACCAATCCACAACCAACTCTCACCCATGGCGAGAAAGCTCGAGTCAAACCTACAAAAAAAACTAAAAATATGAAAACTCTATAGGTGTGAGTATTAAAACTCAGTTGGCGTGCCCAACAAACTGTTCCCAAAGCACTACCTTTAAATAAAGAATTTATTAATTCCATGTTTTAAATAATTATATAAAATATGGGTTTCCACACACACTTTCATTTCTAAAACAAATAATAGTCTATTTCCCTTTTTAATTTAAAGACAAATTTAATGGTTAAAGGAAAAAAGGTGCATTAAATTTTTAAAAAAAATCACAAACAATTTAAAATCTAAAAGTTTAGTTGTTATTCAAGAGGAAAACCACACACAACACACAATAAGGGAAATGCTAAAGTGGAAAACAAATACCAGAAACTGAACTAGGCCTTTTAATCATTCACCACATACAAATAAGCATTAAAGAAAACATGGGTCGAACCTAGGAGCTTGTGAAAAATCCAGAATTTACTATATGTGAGACTTATCCTGCAAGCATGCCTACTCTTAATGACGTCATACCACCCAAATGCTCAGTGTTTCCCTACCTATTCTAACCGAGGGGCCCAATCCCCTAACAGATAAAAGTTCGTACTAAGGGCCACTAGCCAGTAGGTATTCTAAACTAGTTCAATAATCGTTCTCATAATATTCACTTATTATGCCAAGTTCTCATGTCGAGTACTATATAAAATGGGGGTGATTCAACAATGTTAATAAAGTAACCAGTCACAATCTACAAACATCACACACAACAAACTCACAGAATCAATGAACACAACAAGGTCACCCCTGAGTCATCCCAAAGAAAGTTTTTCAAAATGATTTATTTTTTTAAAGTGTCAAATAGGCTTTAACCGACTTTAAATAAAAACGTCATTTCTCAGGAGAAATGAAAACATACACTCTTGCACCAAATGAAAACATTTACCATCATACCATAGCCACACTTGAAAATCTGTAAATTATTTTCAAATTCCAAATGTGCATTCTTTCAATATTGTGTGCCAATTCACCAAGAAAATTTTTCAAGTGTCGTGTATAAAATAAACGGATTCGTTTACATCAAGTAATTATTCCAAAAAAATAATTATCCAATAATATTTATCATTTATTGAAAATTAATGAAGTATCAAGTAATTAATAAATTCTAAATTTAAAGGAGATTGCAGTGGGGGAGCTATCACAATTTTCAACTCGAACATAATGACATGACATGCCTTGAAAAGGCACACAAGCACGCACAACCTGCTGACCATGGTATTGTGGACTTCCTCTTCCAACACGCCACAAAAGTCACAAAAAAACTAAAAACACAAAAGCATAGAATTAACATAATCCAAATGAACAAAATTCCAAAAATCACCTAAACCCCAATGCAGGAGAAACGACATGAGTAAAAAGGGAAGGGGTCAGTGTCGGGGTGCGGTCGATCAATGGAATCGTGCGAAAGATAGAACGACTGGAAGGATGTCGAAGAAGAGTGTGGACCAACTAGGAGGGAATGTGATGGCCAGAAAGGAGGTATTCCCACTGGAAACGCACATGTTGTACCGATAGGGGCTGTCTAGATGGCGCACGGCGAGTTGGAAGGTGCGCGACTCGTGGGTGTGTGGTCGGAAGGCACGGTGGGAGGGCGCGCAGCGACCAGAGTGGTGCCAACCTGTCAGAGTATTCTGACAGGGAGGCGTGCGACCAGAAGGAGATCTGGCGGGTGAGCAGCAGCCAGAAGGAGGCTCGGCCAGAGGTGTGCGTGGCTAATATGGTTGGTGGGTGCCCGCAGGAGGAGCCTGCGATTGATGCAACGAAGGGGGTAGTCATGGGGTTGCTGGCAGGGGAGATCACCGGAGATTTCATGTGGCTAGACGGCCTAAGGCCAGAGGTTGTGGGGTGGATGGAAGCACAAGAGGTGGCAAGAACATGTTTAGAGGCATCCGGAGGTGCAATGTAGGATGAGGGGAGGTGCCACTGTGAGGTTGGAGCACTGAGGCTGGGGGGATCCACTACAAGGTTGGAGAACGGAGGTTGTGGGTTGGGTCTGCTGCGTGAGGAATGAAATGGGGAGCGGTGTGAGGGTTGCAAACAGGAGGCAGAGGGTGGGGGAGTGCGTGGCAGGGTGATGTAGGGTAGGGCTGAGGGAGGCGGGAGGTGGGTGGCATGGCGGTCTGGCGAGTCCGGCAGGAGGGCGCTGGGAGACTAGAAGCACGCAGGAGGGCGATAGGCATATATAAGCACAAAGGAGAAGGGAGGCTGAGGTGGTAGGAGAGGAAGAGGAGTAGGGTAGGGTGGTGGTGTGGAAAAGAGGAGCATAGGGAGGTGGCCTCCGTGATGGGAAGAAATAACAGAGGGAGGGGCGTCGCCTGCATCGCACACAAGGGTAACCCTAAAAAAAGTAATAAAAAATAAAGACAAAAATAAAATAAAAATAAAATATAACGAATTAATAAAAAAAAATTGATAACAACAATAATGGTAATTGTAAATCTTTAATAACATTAATAATTTATTTTAATACATTATTAATAATAATAATTATAATAAAACTTTAATAAAATAATAATAATAACCAATCTTTTATAATAATATAATATTATGATTCATGTAAAAATAATATAATTACTACAGTAAGTTATTTATTTAACTAAATTTTAATTTTTCAACCCATTTAATTGATTTTTATTTGGCCGACTCAATCTCGGTAGTCACATAGGTGTCTGGGCTAACCGTACGACTTCCTCTAGCCATGCGGTGCCCACGCATCGGCCCAAATATTAATAGTAGTAGTGATAATAATAATAATAATAATAATAATAATAATAATAATAATTCCTTAATTATAATAATAATAATAATAATAATAATAATAATAATAAATCCTTATTATTAATAATAATGATAATAACATTAATAATTATACTAATAAAAATATAAATAACAAGAATAATCAGTTCACTTTAACAATAATAATAAAATCATTAACAAAAATAGAAATTTTAGATAACACAATCAATGAAAAAAAATTCATTTTAATTTTTCCAAATATAGGAGGATTGTGTCATTGCCTAGGTTAAGTCGGGCGGGGTTTCCAAAACACTCTCCGCTCTTACGCCCAGTGATGTCAACTCAAAAACACTCGCTTTTTGACAAAACTCAAAAATCTCATTAGAGATTTAACCTATACCTCAGAAAAAAAATTTAAAATCCGAATAAAATAATAAAATAAAATAATTATATAGGTTGGGTATGACAATTTCGATCTATATAGAAGATATTGGAAACCTATATTATTTTATTTAAATTGATGTTAAAGTTATCACATTCATAATTTAATAAGTATAACATTTTTAATGTTGAATTTTCTAGAATCTAAATTATAATAATATTATTATTATAAAAGATAGTATATTTATATTCATCATTTAATTTTTTTTTAATTTTTACTCAAAAAATTAGTATATTAAATAATTACACAAAACTGATATAATAATTTTTTTATTAATGGAAATATAAAATTATTGTTATAAAAATATAAAAAAATTAATTAGAGATAATTAATATGTCCAATGATTTTTCTAGATGACCTACACACAATAGGTATATAATAAAATAATTGTATCATTGATAAAATCTTATCTTTGTATTTTTACAAAACCATGAATTGAATAGTGTCAAAATTGACACTACTGTTATTTTGTTAAAACAATGGTTTAATAAATTATTTAAAAATAGTTAAATATTTATAAAAAATATTTTATAAATATATTATGGTATAAAATTCTCTAAGGTACTTATTTATGGTCTAATTGACATCAAATAAATAAATATTTTACCCTTTTAATACTTAAATATTTTTTATCTTACATAAAAATAATTAGAATAATTGTGTGTTAATTAAAATGATAATGTTATAATTGATATAAAAACTTGTATAAAAATTATTGGTTGGTTATATTACAACATTACCTCATTTAAGATTTAAAATTGGTACATTTTGGATGTTTTTTAGTGGTTTTTTATTTTATTAGAAATTAATATTTTTGAGGTTTCCAAAAGTGAACCTCACCTCAATTATAAAAGAGTACCTCCTCCCTCACTTCTTAACATTAATTTGAGCCTTAAATCTCTTCTATACCCTATCTTTTTCACTTATAAACATCCTTATTTATATTCTAGAGGTTCTTTTATTCTTTAAAGAATAACTCTAGTGCTCTAAGAAGATATTTGGAGGAAGTACATCGTAGAAGAGGTAATCTCCTCTACCGATTCTTTCAAACTTCTTGCCTCTTCTACTTCCTATTCATAATTAGATTCATTATAAAGTAATAAATAAATTATTAATTATATACTTAAATTTTATTATAATTATAAAACAAACATATTCCACTTTCTATCCATCCTATAAAAAATGAACTCACCACACATGTGTACGTGTGGCTTACCGTCTCCACACCATGGTGTAATTTGTTTTTCACCACCACCATACTTGGATGGGTATAATGATTGAAGTAATAACTATATATGATTATTAAGACATTATATTAATTCTTAAATATTATACACCATCCAATGTAATACCATTCAACAAATTTAGGAATGATATTGTTGCTCGTGCGTAAGTACGGCTTACCGTCTCCACGATGTGATGCGATTTATTCTACATGATATTCATTAAAGAATGATTATATAAATATAAATAATGAAAAAATATGGTATATCCTATGTTGATATCACTTTTTAATGATATAATTATTACCTAATAAGTAGAATCATAACTTATTTTACTAAACATATATAAAAACATAAAGTAGTTAATATCTGGATAACGAGTAACAATGAAATGTTATCAAAAAAACAGATGATAATATAATAATATATGATAACATAAAAATGAATATGATTCTGGAATAATTCAATGACATTATTTAAATCATTATATAGGAGTTTTGGATACATACAAAGAAAATCAGACCTACGGTAAGGGGTAATTTTAAAATCTCGTTATTATTCAATATTTTTATACGTAAGTATTTACTAGGGTATATTTATCATCCACATCCATGTTTCATAAGTATGTAATATTATTTCTATTATTATAAAAAAATTAAAGTCAATTTTACACATTTGTGAATTTTTATTAAATGGAATGAAAGGAATCTTCTTCGTTTTCGGTACAATGGGCTTTAAAACTTTTTCATCAAAAGTACAAGGAGAATATATTTTTAACTTATATGGCATGAAGGAATTTTTACGTTTTCATAATTCCTTATTTAAATAAATCTTCCTCAATAATTTTTTAAGTTTATTTTCAAATAAATACTTTTCTTTTAAAATTTTGTGGAATTTTGAGAAAAGAATATGTTTTTGAAGAAGAAAGGATATTTTCCTCAATAATTAATTTAATGTGTTTTATCAAAATTATTTTCCATATAAGATGATTCCATTTAAAGAGGTTTATTTTTCTATACCTATTATTACAATTATTTTATTTTTTTAATAAAGTAATGGTATTTTATATGGATTATTTTATGGTGGAAATATGTTTAAAAAACCAATTTTAATTTCTTGGGTTTTTCTATGATGAATGATTTATGTTTTTGTGGCACATGTAATAATGATTTCATTATGAGATGGGTGGGAACTATATCACCCTCCAATTCATTAAGTAAATATTTATATCTCATTAGATAGACATTTATGGAACAGAAAGTAAATATGGTTTTGAAATACAAGGCTGAAACTACAAATATATCGGGTTTACTAATACAAGGTTGGAATGAGGAGTGAACTCAGTTATGTACTGGACTTTGTCCGCTATGACGGTCTTTGATATGAGTCTTGTCTAATATTGAAATGGTTTTCTATGCTTTTGTTTTTTTTTCACAAGTTCATGTTTTATGTTAATTCTATGTTATCATGGTTAATGTTCATTTATGATATATTCTTTAAATACTACCAATATCTATTTTATGACTCGTGATTTTGATATTAAAAAGTTATGTTCATGTTTTTACATCCTTATGTTTATGTTTTGTATGTTGTTTTCCATGATTACCCTTACTAAAAATTTGATCTCACCATTTCATGTGTTATCCTTTACCTAGGATATAAATAAAGGTTTTAGGCAGGAAAACTAATGGAGGATATATTTATGGGAGATTTTAAAGATTTTTCACCAAGATAGAAGAATGTGTTATGATTTTCCAAAGACACTAAAATAATATGGTCTTTGGACATCTATTTTTGTAATGTATTAAGTATTCCAAAAAAGAAATATATTTTCTATGTACGACAAGCATGGGTCATTAGAATACATTCATTTACCGAATTTAGGGTTTGAAATAGTGTGTCGAGAGTAATTCTTATAATGTCAAATTACATTAACCCGTATAGGAATTCATAAAAAATAATTTAATAAAACTACATTATAAAACAAACAAGGTTATTTGTGAACATCCAAATTATCATAAATTATTGAGTATTTTTGAGACAATACATTCCCAACATAGGCAAGAAATGAAGTGGTCCCTTCTATTTCATCATAGTCCTCATTATGTCATCCAGTTCTTCGATGCAGCCTATGGGTACATGTCACGGTCTTTAGTTCTTAAATTGTCCTATAAATACCCAAATCCTCTCTAAACTAGATTTTCACTCTTATTTTTTCTCTTTACCCCTAGGTTCCTAAGAGAGCTTTTCAAAATCCTTTTAATCCCATTTCAATAAAATTTGATCCCTATCTTCCCATGTTTGAACTATGGTAATATGAAGTGAGTTATTCTTCTTTTATTATGGTTTCTTCTCTATTTGATATTTTTTCCTCCCATTATATATTTCCATGTTATGTAGATTGATCTCCATCATTACAATGTGGTTTATATTGATGTTTGTTTGTGATGTTTCCATATGGCCTTCTAAGAGGGACGTAACATTTTTTTTAGGAGAGGTGATTAGAGATCCATGTTATTGTTCCATTCTCATATAAAGAACATTAAAATGTTGAGGTAGGTAATTTTTTTCTTCTTCTTTTAATTATGTAAAATCATAAATTGACCATGGTTTAGTTCTTTTTTGTGGTAGTTAATTTAACCATAATAAAGGGTAAACTAGATTAATGAAATAAAAATTTTTGGTCAGTGAACGTATGACTTTTTTGATAATGATAAGGATTTTCCTCTTGATTTTCTAGATAGTGTTATTTCTAGGTTATTCTTGGTATAACATGTTTGGTATTATTTTTTTAGCATGTGTTGATTTTATTAAATTGGTAAATAATCTAAATTAAATAATTTTTTTGTTGGCCAAAGAACTTAAATATTCATGTTTAATGAATCCTTAGATTCTTCTAATTTTATTATAATAAAACTGATGCTATCTTCACATTTAATTATTTGTTCTTCCATGTGTTAATGGACTGGTTTAATAAGATGAAGATGTAATACTTGTTGTGGCTAATAATAAAGGGCTTGTTAAATGAGAAATATTGTTCTCACAATTTGTTGAAACTATAATTAATGCTAAATAGAATGTTTAACAAATGTAAGATTTTAATATTTTATTCCTTAGTTTACTCATAGTACTAACCTATAAAAAATGAATAAATTACTTCAATATGGGAAAATGGTTATTTAATATGGATAAATTCATTGGTCCAAGTGAGACCATTTTTATAGGATGAATATCTAGTTATTTTGGTTGAGCAAGACCTTTTTCATGGGAAGGATAAACTTCTTTTTATTAGTCCTGGTTTCCATGTTGACCTTTTTGGTTTTTTATTTCCCTGTGTGTTTCCTTGGATGAAATCATTTCTATGAAACTTGATTTGATCATGGGATATATAATGAGATATGGGTGAGTATTCCTAAGTATGTGGTAGAGGTTGACACCTTTGGTGGCGAGATTAATTGTGATATTCATGAGGGTGTCAGTATAGAACCAGATTTGATGTAACATGTTTAGTTTGTTCTTACCTATTGTTGTTATTTAATCATGGATGATTTCTTATTAATTTATTACTTATGTTTCATATGGATGGGTTTTTTGTTATCTACATTCCTTTCCCCAATGCCTAAGATATCTAAATATTCTTATTTGCGCATCTCTTTTTGGTATCATAGGATGTTTCCTATAGTACCTAAAATTATGGATTGATCATATTTCTTAATAATTGTCTTATCCAATGTGATTATCACTTTTTAGAATGTTAGAGAGATGTTAATCTTGTAAAATCATGGATTCTGTAAGATTATCACTAGTGCAGAAAACATTTTTTATGTCGGTTATTTTTCATTTTTTACGTCGGTTTCTAGCCGACGTTAATACGGGCGACGTTATAAATAAAGTTTTTGACGTCGGTTATTTTAAAACCGAAGTCAAAAACATAAAATCGCGATGTTTATAATGTTGGTTATTTTATAACCGATGTGATAAATAAAATGGGAAGGGTTTATCACATGGGTTATTTAACAACTGAAGTGATAAAAGGCCTGGAAAATGGTTTATCAAGTCGTTTCTTAAAAAACAGACGTGATAAAAAGATGGGGTAATGGTCTATCACGTCGGTTATGAAATAACCGACGTGATAAACCAGGGGCGGGGGGTTTATCACGTTGGTTATTATAGAACCGCCGTGATAAACCGGGGGGGGGGTTATCACGTCGGTTATTAAACAACCGACATGATAAAACAGGGGGCGGAGGGTTTATCACATCGGTTTTTTAATAATCGACATGATAAACCGAGGGAGGGGGGTTTATCACATCGGTTATTATATAACCATCGTGATAAACCGAGGGGATAGGGGTTTATCACGTCGATTATTAAATAACCAACGTGATAAACCTGGGGAGGTGGTTTATCATGTCGTTTATTAAATAACCAACGTGATAAACCATTTTCTAGGCCTTTTATCACGTCAGTTATTTAATAACTGATGTGATAAACCATTTTCAAGGCCTTTTATCATGTCTGTTATTAAATAATCGACGTGATAAACCATTTCCCAGGCCTTTTATCACGTCGGTTATTAAATAACCGACGTGATAAACCCAATTTTTTTTAAATTGAATGCAGTCATCTGCTCTCCACCAGAATCAACCAGAAAAAAAAAATCAAGAAACCATACCACAAAAACAGAAGTAGATCAAAATTAAGCATGTACATTGATAACATATAAAACTTACCCCCTAGACAACCCCCACCATCATGTATACCCCATGGACAGCCCTCCCCCACCCCATTGGAGCTCCCACCCTCATGTATACCCCTTGGACAGCCCTCCCCCACCCCATTGGATCCCCCACCACACTCCTAGACTACCCCCGACCCCCATACAGCCCCAAACACCCCTCGATAACCCCCCACCTACCTGAACAGCACCCCCTCACCCCCTCACCCCACTTGACAGCCCTTACCACACCCCTGGACAACCCCCCCCCCCCCCCCCCACCCTCATGTATACCCCCACCCCTAGACAGTACTCCCACAACCCTGGAATGCCTTTCCACACCCCTAGACAGCCCTACCACCCCCCTGGACTGTCCCCCCACCCCATCGGACAGCCCTCCCAGACCGCTGGACACCCCCCAACCCCACTGAACACACCCCCACACCCTTAGAACCCCTCCCCCAAAAACCCAAATCCATACCAGAAAAACCATCATAAGTCAACCAAAACAAGAAGCAGAGCAAAATTAAACATTCACTTATATAACATTCAAAACATACACTGTCAACTTCAAAAAAAATCAAATCCAACCTAAACAACTACAAAATACACAATTAAAACGACAATATTCAAAATTAAATTTTACATTACAAACAACAAAAAGTCAATCAAACCTGTAAAATAATTTGACCACTCCACTTGTAAGTGTTTGATGTCTTCAGCAGTATAGGGTTTAGTGTTATCAAAAAGCTACAAATGAAAAAGAAAGTATTTAACGTGTATAATGAATAAATCAAATTGAAATATTATGGAAAAGTTTAAGAGGAAATCATACCAGGTAAAAATTAACAACTGTCCCAGTTGTTATTATTTTATACATAAATCTTAACATATAATATCTGTATTCGATGAGGCCTTGTTATTCATGACAATTCTGTTTGAATGAGTGTCAATTAAATATATTATTTTTATGTAATAAATCAAAAAGTACAAATTATAAATGGATATTTACCTTCGCATTTACATATTTGATCTTTGTACCTCTTTTCTTTGTGTTTTTTCGAAAGTAGGCCCATGCACTGTTAGAAAATAATACGAATGGGGTAAATTTAAAATTCATTATAATATATAAAACTATTGAGAAATTGAAACTTACTTTTCCAATATATTCTTAAAACTATCTTGCACATCACCATGGACAGAGCATATCCAATAAAGGGCTTTCTCCCTTGGGAAAAAACCCCTAACATCCAATGATCACTGATAAAAGGAAATTTGACGTTATTGGTTTTTTATGGTAAAAGATAATTAACTCTTTGAGAGAAATTTGTTTCATACCTCTCACAAAAAGGCATCATCCAACATTGTGTGATTATATTCTTTTCAAATATTTCATCAATATAAACCATTCTTTGTTCCTCATTCAATGCACATGCTTCAGGGGAAATCAATTGAGGGTCCATGAATCCATATACTTCTGTCAGCTCATTCCTCTCACAAATTTTATGAAGATACCTAATACAAAACATACATAATTATACATTTTTAATAAATATAATGCAGGGAAAAGGTGTTAAGACTTACATGGAAAAAATTTACACCATGTTGATGCCCAACTTATCTCCAGTAACAAGCTCCATGATATCTGTTTTTATAATCCCCACTCTTATTTTACATCCACAAACATGAGCTTCCATTGGAAACTCATAATAACCCGACAAAAAATGTGAATATCTTGACAATCTGTCAAGACCATTTGAATCTGTATCTGATGTCATAGCCATTTGTCTTTGTTGTTGTCTATACAGTATTTTTTTACCTTTGAAGTATTCCTGTAAAAAAATGAAAAATATATTAGTTTTCAAATGATAAAACAACTTTAATAAAAAAATAAAATAAAAGATATAACATTCATACCTCTATGGTAATGAGTCGAAGAAGTCTGGATGTCCAAATTAAAAAAATGGCTGATACTCTGTCCAACTGTCGCCACCTCATCTGTAGGTATTGGTACCCTAGCTGATCTATCTATAATATCCTGTACAGTGAACCTCTAATTCTCTACCTCTAATTGTTGATGATGAACTGTATCTCCTATACAATATATCAACCCATATGCTACTACATGATGTTGAGAATCATCAACATACAACTCGCAATAAGTAGGAAGCTGCGGCCGAGGCGTAGGATAAAAAATGGGGTCCGCAGGCTAAGGTGGGGGAGTGGGAGCAACTGGCAGAGGTGAAGGATAAATAATGGGGCCTGCAGGGGGAGGTGGAGGAGTGGGAGCTGCAGTCTGAAATTGTCTTTGCATTTCTGCAAACATAGACTGCACCGACTCTCTAATCTTGTCCTCCATCGTCGCATTAATATTATGAACTTCAGCCTCCAAGGATTCTATTTTTTTATAAACCCCCTCAATGTTAGAAGTTGAATAACGTGGAAACACTTTTCTTACCAATACACCTGCCAGATATCCTCTTACACGACCAGGATGTTCAGGCCTTCCCAATGCTGCAAATAAAATATCTTCCCTCCCAGTAGCTGTAAATGTCCCCTCTGAACTCTGCTCCTCAAGAGAGTCATGTATTAATTAATTGAACATTTTTGTAATTATTGAAATTATATGAAGAAAATAGTTAACTTAAATAAATAAAATAGATATCTTACAATCCTCTCAGCTACGATTCTCGATTCTTCCGAAAGATATTGCCCTTTTTTCCCTTCCGAGCTCTCTTCCATTTTTCATGTCTAGATGGAGGGGATGGAGGGGCCACCTCTCCAGAACTTGAAGACTCAGCTCTTAGTTGTTGAAATTTTTCCACCATCATTTTTTCTTCCAATAATGCATACCCTCCCAGAGATAAACAATGAGGGTATACATTTTTAGATTGGATCTCCTGATGAGTTTTCCTTGTTTTCTGTAATTTAATAATAATAAATCATTAAAAAAACATTAATAAAATCATTTATATAAGAAAGTTTATAAAATTTTACATTGCCCTTACCAGAAATGACTCTTTTCTTCTACTTTCAAAAAATTGTCTCCATGTGTCTTCATCTATAAAAGGATATATACGACATGGATTGTCATGACTCCTATGACCATAAATGAAATCAGATGAGAGGGTTGATTTGAAATCCCTCCATCTCCTGGAAGCCAACGATAAGCATTTCTTCCTGACTCCTCCAGTGTCATGAATATCAAATTTCATCTGATAAAGAAGAGGATAAACATATTATATATACTAGACACATTAAAAGAATAGTCAAACAATGACAAAAGATCTTACCAAAATCGTCTCCCACAACTGAGAGATAATCAGTTTATCCACACTTCTCCAATCATCAAACAGAATGCTTACTTTTCTCTTAGCCTGAGTTGCTACAAAACTCTTAAAATCTTTTGCATTCGGACCTCTAGGAATATCATCATCATCAAACTCAACAACTATCCTCTGATCCTGCGTATGGGAAAGTGATAATTTTGGTAAATGTGTGCACCCACGTTTACCAACCTTTGAACTCTTTGTTGTAATAGGAGCATGTGAATGTTCATCCCCAGAGGTATGACCAGCAATATGCTCCTCTCCAGAATCATGTGGTTGATCATCTGAATGATCTGTCATTATCCTTCACATCAAAAAAACAAACGTCAGTTCAAAAATATACAAATTCAAATATTTTAATACTACTGTAATTAGAAAATAGAAAAGTGTACTAAGTTACATAATAGTAAACATTGGTAATATGGTAAGCATGTTAAACAATGGTAAATATGGTAAAGATGGTCAAGATGGTCAAGATGGTCAAGATGGTCAAGATGGTAAACATGGTAAAAATGGTAAACCTGGTAAACATGGTAAACATGGTAAAATAATTGTCAGTGAACAAAAATAATAGATATGTAATTCATGTAATGGTTATAAACATGATAAAGTAAACTAAACAAACTTAAAAAAAACAAAAACATATACTTATTTTGTTTTAAAACATGTTTTAATAAATAAAAAACTTACAATATCTAACATTTATGGAAAAAATAAATGTAAACAATAAATAAACATATGTTACCTGTAATTTTATGAATGTACAAATGGATTGTTTTCCCAAATTCCTTTATCATGATCGTTCCTTATGGCACAAACTATGTCTTCAACATGATCATCATTATGTTCTGTTAATCTTTCCATGGAAGTAGGGATCTCACATAAATCAGCATATTCATCAACTTCATCCTCACCAACATATTGTTTTTTCCCTTGTAAAACAACAACCCACTGCATATCTGATTGATCTACTACATAGAAATTTTTTTTTCATGTGTTGCCATTATAAAAGAATCAGTTGTGTCTTCCAATCTATTCAGATTAACAAGTGTCATTCCAAATTCATCGTGTCTGACACTGTTATTACCATTAAACCATTTACAGTTAAAAATGGAAACTTTAATTTTAAATTAATCAACCTCCCATATGTCTTCAATCACTCCATAATATGCACTTGATGCAGAAATTGGGTTTTTGTCCTTAGCACTCGAAAAATGCATTGCTTCTGAAAACACCAATACACCACTATTTTGAACTGCACTTCTGTTGTCCTGAGCTTTCGTATGAAATGTATAACCATTAATGTCATAATCAGACCATGTTATCACATTTAAACATGGACCACCCACTATCCATTTTAATGTCTCTGATACATCTGATCTACCAAGCAAAGTCTTTTTAATCCATGACAAAAAAATTCTGTTGTGCTCATTCAAAATCCACATTTCTTTCTTCTTTGTATGACATTGTTTCAACTCATTAATATGCAATGTGATATACGGTTGAGAATCATCTATGTTATTCAAGATGTATGATTCTAACTTCTTCATCTGTTCAGCTGACAATGATTTGACTTTCAAGCCGTGAATCCACTTTCCCTCATTATTAACTCATTCATGGCGAGATGGAGGAAAACCTATGTGTTGCGCCGCAACCAAGTAGCTCGTACAAAACTCTGCTACCTCATCAAAAATATACTTTTCAATAATGGAGGCTTTAGGTCGATATAGATTTTTAACATACCCCTTTAATATTTTCATATACCTTTCAAAAGGATACATCCAACGAAGATATACAGGTCCACAAAGATTTATTTCTCGAACCAGATGAATCATTAAATGCACTATTATATCAAAAAAGTTTGAGGAAAATACATTTCCAGTTGACAAAGTATAAAAATTGCACCCTTTTCCAAAATGTTTAAAGCATTCACATCAATCTCCTTGTTACAAATTGAATTGAAAAAATAACACAACTTCATTATAGTCTTTCTGACACAAATGGGAAATATTCCACGCAATGAAACTGGTAGAATTTGTTGCATCATGACGTGACAATCATGTGATTTCATACCTATCAACTTCAAGTCCTTCAATGAGACAAAATTTTTTACATTAGAAGAATAACCTTGAGGCACTTTGGTATCATGAAGACACTGACAGAAGCTAATTTTCTCCCTCTTTGATAATGTATGCAAGCCAGGGGAAGAAATGTTCATCTTTTTTTAGGAGTGGGAGCTAACTCCAAACGTATTCCCATTGATAGTAAGTCTAATCTTGCATTCAACACATCTTTATTATTTCCTTTAATATCTAACAATGTTCCAATCAAAGAATCACAGATATTCTTCTCCATGTTCATGACATCAATATTATGTTTAACTTCATTATACCTCCAATACGGTAGCTCAAAAAAATTGACCTTTTCTTCCAAATATTTCTATCATTACCATATTTCTGTGTCTTTCCCAATGTCACATCAAGGTTTTTCACCCTCTCAAAATACAGATTCGGGGATAAAGGTTTTGGAGCAGTATCAAATTCTTGTGAGCCATTGAATTCCTTTTTTAGTCTTCTATAAGGGTGTTCCATAGGCAAAAACTTTTGATGACCCATGTACATTGTTTTCCTCCCATAATGCAATTGACAATATGACGTCTGTTGTTCGAAAATTGGACATGCTTTATGCCCTTTAACACTATATCCAGACAAATTTCCATATGCTAAGAAGTCATTTATAGTGAATAGAAGCACTGCATGCAGTTGAAAATATTCTATTTTATAAGAATCATACACCCTAATACCATCAGCCCATAACAGTTTCAAATCATCAATCAACGGTGACAAGTAAACATCAATATCATTACCGGGTTGCTTTGGACCAGATATCATTATACTCAACATGAAATATTTGCGCTTCATACAAACTTCAAGAGAGAGGTTGTAAATTACCAATAAAACAGGCCATGAACTATGTGTGCTACTGAGGGTTCGGTATGGATTCATTCCATCTGTGCACAACCCTAGTCTGAGATTTCTAATTTCATTTCCAAATGTAGAATACTGCGCATCAATTTTCTTCCATTGTGGACAATCAGCTGGATGACATATTTTTCCATCACATACCCTCTCTTCAGCATGCCATCTTAACCTTTTTTCATCATGTGAATTAGCAAATAAACGTTTGAAACGATTAATTATAGGAAGACACCAAAATAACTTTGAAGGGAGCTTTGTAATCTCTACACCAGCCTGTGATTTTTCTTTCACCTTATACCGTGATGTCCCACATTTTGGACACTCTGACAGAAATTCATATTCCTTCCTATATATAAAGCAGTCATTTGGACAGGCATGTATTTTCTTGTATCCCAATCCCATCGGGCATAATATTTTCTTGTCTTTGTAATGTGAATCTGGAAGATCGTTATCTTTTGGAAGAATGTCTTTCATCAATTGTAGCAGCTCTATAAAACTTTTGTCACTCCATCCATGTTTTTCCTTCAGGTTAATCAATCTTAACATTGCCAACAAAACCATAAAATCTGTACAACCAGGATATAATGGTTTTTTAGCATCACCATATAGACGTGCAACTGTCGGTTCTATCTCAATTTGTTCTTCTACAATATCGCGAATCATTTCTTCAATTCCATTGGAGTTACCATCTTGCGAATCATCATCATCAGTTACATTCCGTCCAGTTTCACCATGCCAAATCCAAGGTCTGTAACTCGGATTAAAACCATGACAAATCAGATGATCTTTTATCTCTCTACTTTTCAACTTCTTCATATTCAAACATTTCAGGCATGGATAGAAAAAAATGTCACTACTTGGAACATTTCATTTTGCAAATTCCAAAAAGGCATCAAAACCTTCCTAAAATTCATTGCTCATTCGATGTGTCGTAATCCAACTTCGACTCATTATTAACTATAACAAATTTCAACAAAAAATATATATTTTTAAGATAAGACAAATATATGTTTATATGAAAAAATCATAATTTGAATGTAAAACAATTTAAAATATAAAACAAATCTATGGTTATTTAAGAAAATATGCTTGAATATTATTTTTAAAACAAAATATAGTTAGATATAATAGTTTTAAATTTCATTGAATCAAAGAAAACCATGCCGCCTACATAGTTGATGGAAAATTGGAGAAAATGGAGTAAACCTGAGAATCACCCCCCACCCCCCAGACAACCCCCAAAACCCTCTGGACAGGCCCCCACCCCCTTGGACATCCCCCCACTCCCACCCACCCCCTTGGACCACCCCTGGACACCCCCCAACCCTCCAGACAGCCCCCCACCCCTCTAGACAGCACCCCCCACCCCTCCTGGACACCACCCCCACCCCTACCCCTTCAACACCCCCCTGGACACCCCCCAACCCTCTGGACAGCCCCCCACCCCCCCCCCCCGGAAAACCCCCAAAACCCTCTGGACAGGCCCCCACCCCCGTGGACAGCCACTCACACCCACCCACCCCCTTGGACACCCCCCCATACACCACCCGTTTCCACATTTTTTATATAACATTTTTTTAAAAAAATGTGACATTATTAAAAACGTTTCATGAAATATGATGAAGAGTCCAATCATATTTCTTATGAAATTTTTTTTAGTAGAAAGGGTCTTAGTATTGGATAGAATAATAAATAAAGTGGCATAAAACAGCAATATAATCCTAAAAATTGCATATAATCCAGCTTAAATATTTGAATAAATATGTTTGTAATCAACCATCAAATCAAAAGGGTGTATGAGAGAACAATTAGAGAAAAACTGGAAATGAGAGATCATAGTCATTAAGGGGGGATGGTGTCAAAGGAAACACAAAATCAAATGAACCGAGACCACTTTATGAAGTAATCCATGAAAAAGAAAAACATACATCAAATAAAATCGTGAAACATCAAAAAACAAACAAATACCCATTTGAAATAGAATCTAGTATCTTGATTCAGAAACTCTAAAAAATAAATAAATCACAATATCATTGATTAAATCCTGAATTTCTAAAATAGAACAATACACTGGTTTCACTTTGGTTGGTGGTACAATTATTTGTTGTATTCAATCATCAATTAGTTATGTGACATAAAATCAAAAAATCTTGTGAAATACATATAAGTAACATTCATTATTCAAGTTCACATTATTTTTGTAAAATTACCCATGTCTATATTATCATTAATAAAAAACATTATCATTATTCTCAACTAAAATCATGAGAATTGTGATATTCCCATTTTTATAAACATATATTAATGATGTTATGATAGATTTTATCATAACTAATAATATAAAAAATGGTATACTTATCTATAGTAGAGTCCTATAAGACAAAATGGATACACGATATTTCTGTGACATTTATATTTTTTAAAGGGATATAATGATGTTTAATACTTCCCAGAAGGGTGAAATTATAAGGGAGTTTAGTGTCTTCTAAAAATATAAAGTGGGTAAAAGTGAATTTGTTTCCATTAAAGAAAACAAATGGTTTATCATAGATTTATTAGACTCTATGAGGGTGAATGATAAATATTTATTTTATTGTGTTCCATTATAACTCATATGTAAATATTTATTTTAGTTCAATTAATGAATGATAAATGGTTTACATTAATGGTTTTTGTTTTCTAGAAAAATGACATCTTCAATATGGATGATTGATTCCTATTCTATGATAAGACACTCAACAAGGATGATTCACTATATATGATGATAATTTCTTTTAATTCTCTAGTCACATAAACATTATTGGTTATCCAACTACAAAATTGTTAGATGAACCTAAGCGTTAAATGAAATATAGGATAAAAGGAATGGATGAATCAAACATACCTAAAATTTCTTTTTTATAATGAAATTCAAACTGGTCAAATCAGGAAATATTCCAAATATTTCCTTAATCACGCCATAGTCCTTCAATAAATATCCCCAAATATGTTTCCAACATAGGAGGATTTTGAGTCATTAAATGCAAGGTAATATATCAAAATTTGTTTTATAAAGAAATACAAAAACAAGACACTCAAGATAAAAACGAATGTCTGGTGCCTATGATATTCAAAAATATGTAATAGGGTTAGAAATTGAAGAATATAACCTAGTTTAAACAAAAAAATAGAAAAACATAAATATAGACTATCTGGGAAAAAAACGAACGAAATAAATTTGTGGTATGCTTACTTGAGTGTTGCGAGTTGAGATGATAGATCCGAGGAGACTAAGATGATAAACGATGAAGCCAAAATGAGTTTAACGCAGGTCGATCGACGAGCAGATTAGGGTTTACCACGCGAGAGAGACGAGTCGGCGGACTGTCGATCGAAGAAACGTAAATGACAGTCCACGGGGCTTAAAATTTTTAAATGTTTTATAAAATCAGTTATTATATAACCAATGTTATAAACTATTTTTAAATTTATAACATTGGTTATTTGAAAACTGACATAAAAAACCCCCCCACGCTTTGGTTTTTTACGTCGGTTATTTTATAACCGACGTAAAAAACTCATTGATATCAAGTTTTTTACGTCGTTTATTTTATAACCGACATAAAAAACCAAATCACGGGGGGGGGGTTTACGTCAGTTATTTTATAACCGACGTAAAAAACACGTAGATAACTCGTTTTTTATGTCGGTTATTCTATAACTGACGTAAAAAAAACCCCCCGTGCTTTGGTTTTTTACGTCGGTTATTTTATAACTGATGTAAAAAACTCGTAGATATCTCGTTTTTTACATCGGTTATAAAATAACCGATGTAAAAAAAACCCTCGCGCTTTGGTTTTTTACATCAGTTATAAAATAACCAACGTAAAAAACTCGTAGATATCACATTTTTTACGTCAGTTATTTTATAACCGACATAAAAAACCAAACCGCAGGGGTTTTTTACGTCGGTTATAAAATAACCGACATAAAAAATGCCTAGATATCTCATTTTTTACGTCGGTTATCAAATAACTGACGTAAAAAACCCCCGCGCTTTGGTTTTTTACGTCGATTATGAAATAACCGACGTAAAAACCGAACACGTGCGATTTGTAACGTCGGTTATTAAAATAACCGACATTAAAAAGCTACTCAACGCATTTTTTACATCTATTATTAAATAATCGACGTAAAAAACCACGATTCACAAATTCTCACGTCGGTTATATATAACCACCTTAAAAAATGGTGACGTAAATAACGTTTTCTGCACTAGTGTATGCATGGAGGGTATGGACATCACTATATTGGTTAATAAAATGTTAATAGTCTAATTTTAATTAATGGATAGTGAATTAATTAATTTAAAGTTATATGTTAAAAGGAAATAATTATTTTAGAAAAAGTCCTCTTAAAATATTTTGTGTTTATATGATATCTAGCACTTAACGATGGAATCCAGGTATCCATGAGATGATAGATTCATTTGAGCTAAAGACTAGGTTAACACCCATATTATAACCAATATATTTTGTGTTTCCATATGCTTTCTCTTCACATGTTGGTTAGTAAACTGACACCCAGTGGACTCTAAGAGGGTGTTTTCTCCAAAATCTAGGTTAGTGAGGGATGGTGACTGACTACCCCCTTTGGACCTTGTCTCTTCTCCTGGTATTATTATGTGTTGGTTTGTAAGGGTGTAGGTTTCCCGAATATATGTGTGTAGAGGGTTGTAATGGCATGTGGTTATTTCACACACATGTATCTTCAGATATAGTATCCTAAGTATTATTATAGTTATTTCATGTACGGGTTCTGATGTCTAAAAGTACATTTCTCGATGTATGGGATGTGATGGAATGAGTTAAAATACCAAATTTATGATATAAAACTTATGGGCTATGTTGAAACCTATAATCTACTCAGTAACTATAAGGAGATGTAGATCTGATTATGAGATGATGTGAAACATGAGATGCTTATTATGATACTTAACCTAGGTTTCTTCATGTTGGATTATTTTAGGGTGATATGGTTTAGGACGTATGATTTTATGTCTTAAAGACAAACTAGTGGAAAATCAATAGTGGGGTGCCCTTGTTTTATTACTATAATATATCATCCCTTCAATGTGATACTTTGTAAGAGTTAGTCATGGTGAGGCCAAGAACTTAGTATACTTGTTTTGGTATTGAGTTAGTTTCACTTTTTCTTCACTAGGATTTAGAATTCATTATTTATCATTTTTATAGATGATATCTAGAATGATCCTACTAAGAATACCTATTATTCTCACCCTATTTATATATAAATTTTTTCTAATTCTGTCGGATTAGGTTAGAGATCAGGCTGGATATTACTAGCATGTGGTTGTTCATGATATGTTTGGGAGTTATAGTTTAAAATGAACCATTGTTTTTTAACTTGTAATTTTCCTTTCCAGTTGCTTTAGTCATGTATAATTTTACATGTATACACATTGGATATATCTTTTATCTGATAAGTATTTGATTGGTGTTCTTGTCTTATCTCTCTCTTCTTCATGTTCTTTTAGAGGGAAATGCCTTCCATTTTTTGTATGAAACACCCTTAGTGTTATTCCAAAACCCATGGCCTATTGAAGGTGATCTTAGGGTATTTATCATATCCCTTCTATCATTTTTTACCTGGGAGGGGTACCTTTGGGGGTAGGGGTTGTGAATGAGTGGTTTCAAATGTTCAGGTTGAAGGATAGGATGATCTTTGGAGTTATGTATAGGTGATAACTACATGGGTTGGTAGGGAAATTGTGTTAAATATGCTTAGTAAGTGATGTTAACAAGGGATAATGGCTAAGACATGGGTATTAAGGGCCCCATGTGATTTGATTCATATAACTTTAATTTTACCAAGCCTACTAAGTGAAGTGATACTAGATATGGGGTAGATACCTATGAAAGGATCATACATAATTTCTCTTTGAACCTATGTTTAAAATGGGTAGAACTTGGGATTAGGTTAAAACATAAATTAATAAAAAAAATTAATTGATTAATTGATGAAAAATATTCATTATTCTATACTTAGGAGTTCCTAACTTTTTCTTCTTTTGTAGGTATGGATCCAAGTTGATGTGCTCATCAAAGACATAATGAAGATGTCTGGTAGGATGTGCTAGTATACTGATGAAGAGTAGAGGTTGATGATGAATAAACATGGAGGATTAAAATCCAAGAGTTTTTTATAACATAGTCTATATATGTACTAGATCCCAATTTTAGACTAAGTTAAAGAAGACTAGTTATAAGAGGTTGAGATAGCCATTAGTTCAATCTATGCTTGGAAATATCACTAGGTAGTGTTGTCTATGAAGATGTTGTGTGGATAAGTGAGGTATTTGGGGATTTTATTCCTCATGGATCATAAGGATTCATATGTCTCATGTTATAATTTTAGATACCATCTCCATGAAGAGTTTCTTTCATCAATCGGTAAGATGGCCATTCATCTAGAGCTTCATACCCCTCATCAGGGGATTTCCAGTGAGCAGAAGTTTATGATCCATTTCAAGACCCTGATTCATTATTCTTCAAACCTATTTCTAAATAAGGAGTCTAGGGAGAGGTGTTTTAATGAGTAATTGTTTCCAATTACATATCACTAGGTCAAACTACTCATTTTTTTGACATATCTCAAGGTGCGAGTGAGAGCAGATATTGTAGATATAATACTTTCAAAAATTAGGTCATCATGAGATAAGACTCTTGTGGATTCACCAGATAACTATTCTGGGGTCTAGGGTTCCCATTTTTATAGACATAAGAGCCTTTGGATAGCTTTGGGTAGGTCACAGACCTCATCATATAATTTTTTTGAGGGTATAATCTCCTCAATAGAATCTAAGGGATTAGATTCTTTTTTAAAGGATGAGGTCATCAGTGGTGAGTGTGTCTAACCATTTTGAGAAGGTAACATGCAGTAGTTATTCTGCTTTAGGTTCCTCTGTTGTGGTAGTTTTATCCAAGTCAATAGGATAAGGATTATTTATCCTAGTATTAGTTGATAGATTAGGAGGGAAGAGGACATCCCTAATATATTCCTCATCCTCATAGAGAAAAAATTGTCCTTGGAGGTGTTCTTGAACAAGGTCATAGAGGTCATGGAATAATCATGGTTATCTTTATTATCTAGAATTTTCATTATTGAGAGATCTCTATGTCACTCAAGGTACCCTTTTCGTATTTTCAACTTGGGTTTATGTCTTGTTTGATTCAAGAGCTACAGTATCTTTCATATCCCCTTCCCCAGTCCATGATTTGGGTGTTGAGGTGGAGATACTTCCAGTTCCCTTAGCATTGATTATGTTAGTTGGAGGTTGATCTTATTTGTATAATGTATATAGAGATTGTAATCTATTGCTGAGGAAACACCTCTATTTAGAAAAATTCCAATGTTTATGGATATAATGATATGACCTAATCCTTGGCATGGATTGGATGTATTTGGTGAAGGAAATTGTGGATTGTTTCTAGAGGCATATTTTGTTCTATGATTCTGATGGAGATCCATTTTTGTTTTTTGGTGGTAGATAACCTCATATGGTTCAGAGGAATGCCTCATACTTTTATTCCTTGATGGATGATCTAACTCTAAGTCCTTTTAAGGTTCAGTAGATGGTGTTTCTCAGGTTTATGGAAGAGTATCCTAATGTTTTTCTAAGGATTTTGTAGGGTTACCCCAACAATGAGTGGACATGTTTGGGATTGAACTATAACCGACATTTATTTGATATAAAAGTCTCTATTTATGATGGAACCTTCTGAGTTATGATGTAACACCCCAACCCAGAAGCCACTATAACTAGTTCCCTGAGTCGGGTCTCCACATAATCCAAGGCACACCTCCCCATATTCAAGAGGTTGCTGACTAGCAGGGATGGACTATAAAGGTTCTATGGGGAGACTGTACCTGCATATAATAGTAAAACCATAGGATAGATAATTTGAATAGATAAATCAACCTATAGGAATAATAAATATATAACATACAATAAGAACTAAGAAATAATTAAATAACACTTGTTATAACAGTGTGATGAATACACTACAGATTAGGAAGTTATAAAAATAAGGACTCCAATTCTAAAACAGCAAAAAAAATCTTGAACACAGTCTCGATTTCCTTATAGATCTAGAAATACCATACTCCATCCCAACATCCCATGCCCTAACTAAACACTTGGCCCCATCCTGAACCAGTAACATAAATGAAATAGAATCTACTCAGGTACCCAAGTGTCATGGAGGCTCGAGCAGGGTGTAAGTAAAACTCAGTAGTCCACCACCAATAGTGTCTAAAGTAATAACCAGTCTGTATGATAGTGCATGCATATAATCAAGGTGAAATAAATAAAAAAGGAGAGAAAAAGAAGATTATTTTCACATTTAAATAATTATTCATTAACCATTTAACGCTTTCAAGTTCAATCATGAAATCTAACCAACCTAACCTTCTTTATCCATACCATGATCCTAATATATAACTTACAATGGTTACATACTTCTAGTTACAAGGGGGGTTCTCTAATAATTTCAAGTTAACCATATACCTTGGAGAATCAGTTTGGGTAACCATGTCATGTTCATACTTTGGGAGAACCTTATTCTAACATCCCAAAACCTGAAATACATCAGTGGGGCCTAGAGAATTAGTCTAGCCTAACCCAAATATAAATAACCTCAATACAAGATCCAGAACTATCTAATATATCGGTGGGGCCTAGATGATTAGTCTAGCCCAAACCAAAGATGAGTATCCTCATTCCAACATCCCAAACCATACAATACATCAGTGGGTCCTATATCATCAATCTAGAAAGACCTAAAGATGAGGATCCTTATTCCAATATCGCAAACCATTCCATTTACTAAATAAAACATGATTAATTTATTATTTAGCACATTCTACCGCATAGCAATCCATAACTCATTTAACTCTCCATGTTAATACAAACATCCCCATTTATTTCTTATTCATTCCCCTTTAAAACATTATACCATGAAACACTTTGAACAATTACCCTTTTTAACTCACCATGAAGACACCATATAAAACATGGGTCTTCCTTTGAAATCTAAATAATGGACTAAACCATAATTTCCCACAAAACTATCCAAATATCCTCTAAGTAATTTTCACTATAAGAGTGATCCATTCCCTCATTTTGAATCATAATTTTATATATATTGAAAAAAGTCATTTTCTTAAATAACCTTGAGGTCAACATCACCTTTTAAAACATTACATAATTTCAAAACATCATTTTCATTTATTAAAAACCATGATCTCAAAAAAATAGAAAACACACCATTTAAACCAATCCAAAATACTCTTAGTAAATTCATAAAATCTAGTATATATATATATATATTAATCATCTATTTAACCATACCTATTTTCTATGAACCAACTCCCAACCATTCATTACCAAAATTTCTATGACTCAATATTTACCAATTAATTTCACCATTTTCAATGGTTTGTTATACCCCATGGGTAGCTCTAGGTTTTGTATCACATCTTAAATTGCCTTAAATGGGTCCTTGAAGGGTATATCACCTAAATTATGGTCCAAACTAACTTCCTTAGTCAATGACACACAAAACCCATAAAAGTAGTACATAGGACCAACCACATACACTTATAAAACAACAATACTATGGGAAAATCTTCTTGACCTCCTACCTCATGCTTGTAGATAACCTCATGGGAAACATTCACCCCTAATCCAATCCCAAACAAAATTTAACATCTAAGCCTAGAATCTTTTGTAAAGTATGGTTTCATAGTTTTGTAAGGATAATAAACAACCAAAAAATACACTTTTAGAAAATGGAAGGTAATGTATTTTAATGATTACCTAGAGCATAGATTATCCCCCAACGGTTCTTAAATGGCTATGAATTGAGGGATAAACACTCATGGATGAGGGGAGATCTCCTGTTTCTTCACCCTTTCTATAGGGGGTCGAATGGGGTAAAAAATTAGGGAAGAGAAAAATAATTTCAAGAAGTAAAAAAGGTAAAAATCACTTTTAATGAGGTGTATGTTTGGCCATATGTTTTTTCAAACTCTATGTCAACCTTGTGGTTCCCTCAGTCAAAGAGGAAAATGATCCACACAGTTTTTCTTGCCACTTGCCTGGTTTGAAAAACCATGTTGTGGTTATACGCTCACCAATATCCAAAGGAAACTCAAGACACATAGTCTCCAAGTACACCCTACATGGTTTCCCCTAATAGTGCCCAACCTTCTACAGGCCACATGGTTATGTCTCATGGTTACTCTTAACCATACTCCATCCATGCTCTCAATATAGATTGGACTCTTTTCCTTATTTTTCATGTCTCGAACCCTTAGAACACCCCTCACACCTATCATACTCCCAATAATCATTCCATAAACCAAAAATTAAATCTTTTTCATACCTTATCTTATGGTAGGGATCCTACATCTTCCATTACTTTTAACAGCTCATCCTTGAGCTTATTTTCCCATCAACATCAAGCCTCCATAACAACTGTTCGGATCACCAGGCCCACTTATCAACTTCATCTCTTGATATTCCTACTAAACATGGCCATGTTGTTACAGAATTTAGATCAAAGGATGGTCTTTCCCCATAAGCCTTCCTTTTGTGATTCAAAACACCATCTGAATGCTCCTCAATGGATGAATCTACCTCAAACTCAACATTACTAACATCAACAGATAAGAGAAAAGCCCGAGTAATACCAATAAAAATTCCAAAAAAAATATTCATCAAATGAAGCACTACCACTCTGGGGGGGGAAATTGAAACACCTCCAGTCTAATCCTTCCCACAACCCCAAACAACTCACACACTAGGTTACTAACCTATCCTACTTTCCAAACCCAATGATGACCCAAAAAATACATTACATAGAGGAATTCATGAATTTTCCAACAACATCCCCCGACCTATGTCAGTAAATAACTCAACGCCCAATGATCTCACTCAATATCATCATTCCCATAACATAACCCAAGTAAAACATTCATCTTGAGTTCTCAACTGGTCAAAATTGGTCCAACATCCTCTATCCAAACCAAGGTACTAAAATAGTACTTACCCAGGCCCATCCAACCTGTAACATTGACCATGTCATCAATTGAACATTATCCAATTATGGTCCTTTCCACTATATGTTGTATTTCAAGACCACTATATTCTGGTATTTGACACTCATCACCGAAAAGACCTCTAGAACATTAGAATAAAACATCCACAACAAACCTGAAAACTTCCCCAACTTAACACTCCCAAAAACCCATGAGAACACCATCTATCAGGACTATCCATCCTTTCCATTGAAATCACCTAGAATGGATGAAACTCCACTATCCATAGATAAACTATGGACAAATTGGATTTTTCTCAAAGATCAATTACATTCCCAAAAAATATTTCTGATTCCAAAACATCAACCAATTTTAGTTTACAAATCAACACCATCGTTCCTTTTTTCCATGTTGTTTTGGACTATCCTTGGCTGACTCACCCTAAAAACTCCCAACTCCCACTAATACATCACAATATATACACCCCAGATTTATTTTAGAACCACCCTGAGCCCAATTCCAACAATCTTCCTAATAAATTACCACATCTAAGGACCACCTAGCCTTCATGGGAAATCCAAACATGTACTTCATAGGTTCCTCATTCGAATCTCAATGCCACCATGTCTGAACGATTACCTACTCCAGACATCTATGATTGACATATCACTCCCCACATTAGGAGTGTCATTTTCATCTTTTCATCAGAAAATTCTCACCACAAAGGTCCATGATCTAATTATACTAACCTAGGAAGTATATTTGGCCACCCCTCTCTCACATGAGTGATAAAACAAAATGTCAACCCTTGCCTTCCCTCATCTTCTAATAATGAAATCCATGGAATTTTTTAACACTCGGTCTATTGTGAGGACCTTGCTAAATAATAGCGATGGTGAACCTACCACCATGCGTCATTCCTTTAAATTACTCCATGAAAAAAACTCCAAGAGGTTCTCCAACTAACCAAAATAAAACTTTTAAGTATCTCATTGTATATTCAATTCTCTCTTAGTAAACTCATGAATATTCCAAGATATCATGCATAATCATATTTAATCCCAGAGTAAAATAATATGTTATTAAGGGGTACCACCACAACTATTCATTATCGATGCCACCTATCATTGCAAAGACACTATAACCCACTAGCAAGCCTCGGGCTTCCTCACCCACATAGGACTCATCAATACCTAGACATCATAATCAGATAGGGCTACCAACCCAAATCTCACCACCACCCCATGACTATCTTCCAACAGTCATGATCCAATATTCCTCATGGAACTACTTCTACTACACCACTCGAGTTCTCCCAGAACAACCCTGGAAATTCACAACAAAAATATATTGATCCACCATGTTGATCCAAAACCAACAACCTCTCACATAACCAGTTCTTCCCACATTAGTTTCATGAAAATGATTAGTTATTACTCATAAGTAAGAATTTTATATGTTCCAAATGACATCACACATCTCTATCACATTCCCAACACCTGGTCTTCATCATAACCCTCGATGTCACACACATTCTTATGGTCACTCACCGAACACAACTCAAAAACCCAAGAGTCATAATGTTACTAAAACTGGGCTCAAACACTCACTTACACAACCAAAAATAAGTGCGCAAGTGGTTCATTGAGAAAGAAATTGTGGGATAACCATGAACTTTTATCAAGATTCGATTTCACCTGTTGTGCATCAATTCCATCATTGAAGCATCCAAATGGGATTCATATTCCATGGAACCTGAAACACTGGGCTAACCTCCCTCAAGGTTACCCATATTTTCTAATGAACACAAACATATGACCAAAAATAAAGTCGCTTATCCTAAAACAATTTACTATTATTATTTACCAACTTGGAAAAACGGCACTAGGAATTACTCTTTTTCTACCACCATCAAGCTCCAAAATGTATACATGTGCCACATGCACCCAAAAGCAGTAGCAACCAAGCTGACCCCTATCACAGGTCATCATTGAAGTTAAAATGGAACCAACTCCCTAAACTGGATCCACATCTAAAAAATTACATTTTCTCTCCCTCTGATCCATACACATAAAACCTAAAAAAATTCTTCTCTCTGAAGGAACTCCTATCCCCATTACAAAACACATTGCACCCAACACACCCATGTAATTACTTAATCTTGGTTCCACACCCATAACCACTCTACCAATACTAACCAAACCATAACCAAGACACCCATTATTAATTCCAAAAGTAAACTACATGATTAAAATCCATAAGGGGTGCAATATCCACATTACAACACAAAATATCAAAACCCAAGACCCAGACCTACCAAAGGTACAATAATAAACATTTCACTAACCAGGACAACCCAACCATTATGGACTCACAATCTGTAACCAAAGGTCCCAAAATTAGGGAACTCTCACTGTAGAACCATCCATACATGGGGTCCAATCACAACACTTGGGATACCTTCTCCAGTTTCCATAAAGGTCCCATAATTACCCATCCATCTTTAATTAACTTTACTATTTTAAAAAACTAAGAATTCACACTTCAAAACATTCTATTTTTAAAATATAAGGATTAACATATTCCAAAACTCTTTAATTACCAAAAAATTCAAAAGTACCACATTTACTCAAATTAATATTTCAAAACATTTTCATTAAAAAACATTTCAAAGAAATATCAACATGTATAATCCATATACATAAGTCACACTACCAGCTTATAAATCCCAAGGAGATACCAATTATAGGAAACATATGGATAAAATCCCTCCTATGTGCCTAGAATGATGCATGAACTGATACAACCTCTCTTTCTATACTAAGAAAATAGATAAACCCTCATAAACCAATAACATAACATCCAAGTGCACCACTTTATATGGAATTATCAATCAAAGGAAAAAATAGAACATCAACTCCCACCCATGGATACTTGGGGTTTCCTTTGTAAGTAAGGTTGGAGGAACCTAGGAATGATCTCATTACCAAGATATGAAAAGATCGTAGTATTATATATACCTTTTCCAATTATTTTGAAAAACAAATTGGCTCTAATACCACATTGTAATGCCCCAACTCAGAAGCCACTATAATTGATGCCCCGAGTTGGGTTTCCACATGACCTCAAGTGTGAAAACCCTATACACCAGAGGAATTGAACTAGAATTGAGGGTTTATGAAGGTACTATAGAGAGACTATATCAAATATAATATTTAAACCGCAATATTTTTAATATCTATAGACAAATAAACTCGCATGAACAATAAATAGACAATATATGAAAAGAACCAAAAGGTAACTATGTAACACATGCTATACCGACATGATGAATACAAAACACATCATGCAGTCATAAAAATAAGGACTCTAATACCAAAACCATAAAATATTCTAAAAATAAACTCAATTTCCTTCCCTTTCCATCCATCACATGCTCCAACCCTTTATCCCATGCCCCGAACAAACACTGGGTCCATGTTCTGAACTAATACCAGAAAACAAGTAGTATCAGCTTGGGTACCCAAGTGTCATGGTGGCCTAATCATGGTGTGAGTACAACTTAGTAGTCCATCGCCAAAAGTTTATAAAGAAATGACCATTTTTTAATAGTTCATAAATATAATCTAGGTGTAATAAATAAATAAGGTACCCAAAGGAATCATGTTTTCACATTTAAACAATTATTCATTAACCATATTATCCTTTATGTTACATCATGAAATATAACCAACCTATTCCACTATATCCATGCCATGAGCCTAAGATATCACATAAAGGGGTTAAATAATTCTAGTCACAAGGGTAGTTCACTAATAATTTTAAATTAACTATTTACCTTAAAGCATCAATCCATGAAACCATGTCATGTCCATACATTGGGGGCATAGAGCCTTAGTTTCACATCCCAGTCCATATAATACATCAATGGGGCCAAGACAATCATTATAGAGTAACCCAAATATGAGGATCCTCATACCAACATCCCAAACCATTCAATACATTATTGGAGCCTAGACAATCATTCTAGCCTAACCAAAATATGATGATCCTTAGTCCAATATTACAGACCATGAAATACATTGGTGGGGACTAGAGCATTAGTTTATCCCAACCCAAAGATGAGGACACTCGGTCCAACATACCAAATGATTTCATTTACTACATAAACATTATTCATTAATCATTTATCACATTATTCCACATAGAAATCAATAACTCATTTAACTATTCAAGTTAATACAAACATCCCCTTATATCTATTCCTAATTTACCTTTAAAACTTTACACCATGAAACATTTTGACCAACTATAATTTTTAACACACCATATAAAACATGTATTCCTTTGAAATCTACACCAGGACCAAGACCTTCATTTCCAACAAAATCGTCTAAAATATCCCCTGAGGAATTTTAACCAAGAGGGATATCCACACTTCCATTTTGAATAATTATTTGAAATATATTAATAGAGATCATTTTTTTAAATAACCTTGAGGTTAATACCTTCTTTTTAAAAATTACCTATATTCAAAACATAATTTCCCTTCATTAAAAACCATCATCGGATCAAAATCCAAGATACACCATTTAAACATTTTAAAAGGCCTCCTAGGTAATTCACAAGAGATAGCACATAAACATTTTAATCATCTCTTTAACTATTCCCATTAACTAAGTACCAAATCCCACAAATACATTAAAAAAATTTCCATAAATCATTATTTAAAAATTCATTTAACCATTTTAAATGGTTTGGCATACTCCAGGGGTAGCCCTAGTTTTGGTCTCACATCATAAATCCCCCTAAAGGGGTCCATGAAGGGTCTATCACCTAAATTACTTCCCAAAAAACATTCCTTATTCAAGGATGTGAAAAAATTATCAAACTAGTCCATAGTAACAACCACATATAATTATAAAATAATAAGACTATGGAAAAAAAACTTGTAGACCACCAACCTTATACTCATAGACAACCTCTTGACCAACCTTACCCTTCATCCAATCCCAAACAACCTTTAACATCCTAACCTAGAATCTTCTAAAAAATTGGGTTTTATAACTTTTTAAGTATTTTAAATAACTAACAAATAATCTTCCCAAAAAATAGAAGGAATCTTAGTCTAATGATTATCTGGAGCTTCGATTTTCACCCAAAATCACTCATAACCCCTAATAATCAAGGGAGAAACACCCATAGAGTAGGGGGAGATATTGGTTTGTAACCCTTGTTTTAGAGGGTTGAATGGGGTGTTAAAATGGAATTATGAAATAATATTGAGAGGGAAAATGGTAAAAATCCCCCTTATAATGATTCCCAAGGTTTAGCCACATGGTTTTCTAAACCATCCCCAATCATGAAGTTCCTTATATCCAAAAAGAAACTGAGATACAAGGTTTTCCTAGCCACTCGCATGGTTTGAAAAACTATGTGGTGGCCATGTGATCACCACATTCCAAGGGTACCTCAAGTTTCATGGTCTATTGGGCCATCCAACATGGTTTCCCCTAACCATGCCCACCTTGGGCATCACCAGTTTTTTTATGAAGAAGGGTAATTAAATTTTAAATATCTATATAAATTTTCATTTCATAAATCAAGTGACAAGGAATAATTTCTAATCACTTCCATTCATTAGTGATTTTTTTAATCAACTAAATTGAGAAAGTTGTTTTCTAAATATTTTTCTACAGTTAGGATATCATCAGAAATGAGTAAAGGATGATGATATTCTAAATACAACTTTTCAATGTCATTATAGTAAGTACAAGTTCATTTTAATTTTATTTGGTTTTATGAATTATTCATCCATGTTTATTGGTTTTATGAATGTATTTCTAATAAAGTTTCTAGATCAGTCAATGGTGGTTTTCATCGACGACATCCTTATGTACTTTATGTCTGAAGAAGAGCATGCAAGGAATTTTTATGCCATTTTGGGAGTAATTAATCATCATGATCTATTTGGGATGTTTTAAATGTGTGAGTAATAGGCTATTAAAGTTTATTTCATAGGAAATGTAATTTCCTAATAAGTAGTGTTTATTATTCCTTTGAATTTCAATTCATTCATCTCTTAGGAAGACCCTTAAGAATATTTTAAAGGTGTGGAGTCTCTTTGGTATTTTAGGCTATTATAGTAGTTTTGTGGATAATTTATCTTATTTTATGACTCATATGGTATACTTGACTAGAAAGGACTAGAAATTATTATGGATTGACTAGTGATATGAAATTTTTCCATACCTAAAGAAGAAGTTGGTTAGTGTTCCGGTTCATTATTTTCTAGAAGAAGGACTTTAGTTTGAGGTTTGATGTGACATTTAAAATTTTGGTTTGTGTTATGTTTGGATATAGTGGAGATCAATTATTTCATATGGGTCATGGAAACTACACACCCATGAATGTAATTATTCCACCCATGATATCAAGTGACAATAATTTATGTTTTCCTTGATGTTTTGATGAATTTACCTCATTAGTGATCATTTTTTGGTTTTTACCATCCATAAGAGCATGAGGTGTGTCTTCTCCTAGCTTGTATTGAACTTGTGGTTTTAATGGTTGATATAATTCATACATGATTATGACTTAATTATTTCATATATACTAGTAACAGGTAATTTTTTTGCTAATGTACTGAGTAGTAATTCGTGTAGTGATGTTGTGCATGAATCTGTAGATTTGTAGAGAGTTATGGAGGAGATCGCATTGATGCATATTGTTATGAGGGATTTTGGAGAAAGATATTTCCTTTTTCATATGAAAGTGTAGTTGTATTTGTTGAAATAGGTGGAAAAGTACCATCTAGGGGATTCTGAGGTTAATGTATATAGAGATATATTTGTCTTTAGTGATTCCCTTAATGGTTGTTTTGAGGATAAATAACACTAAGTGTTGTTATAGGGGTGGACTTTCATCCCCTTGGAGATTCCTGAGATGGTTCTCCATGAGTTTCATAGCCCACCATTGGTATTATATCCTGGAATGAAAAATATTTACCGATCACTAAAAGGGCAGTTTTGGTAGCCTGTGTTGAAACCTACAATTGTATAGTTTGTGTATCAATGTTTGGTCTGCTAAAAGGTGAAGGTTGAGCACTGTGTTTCCAATGGTTTTCTCCAATGGTTGGATGTTCCTTAGTAAAAGTGGGAGGAAATATCTATGGACTTCATTTCCAGATTACCTCTATCTTAGTAAGTATTTTATGCGATATGGGTGATAGTGAATCATTTTATTAAATCAACCCACTTTATATTAGTTAATGAGTCTCTCTATGTTAAGGTTTCATCAAGAAAATATCTAGAAGAGGTGGTGATACTCCATGGATTCCTATCTTTGATCATGATCCTCATTTTACCTATAGGGTTTCGAGTTCTATTAAACCTTATTTTATCTCTCAGTTGTAACACCCCAAGCTTATACGGTACATTTCTCTTTGAATAATCCAATAGCTTTCATTGTACGCAACTTCGAGATTCTAACACACCGTGACCAATCAAAATAGCCGTTATAAATAGTAATACCCACTTTTTGAAATTTTATAAATTTTATCTTTAAAAATTGGATTCATTTTTGGATTCTTAATATCGAAATTATCCTAGGGGGAAATTTTGGTATTTTTCTGAAAACTTTCAATTTTTGATGAATAGTGAAAATTACTAAATTTTAATTAAAAATAAATTTTTTAATCAAAATAATTAATAGTGATAAATTATGAATTTGAGTGGTTTTAAAGTATACTTATAATATATTTTTACCATTTAATACAATTTTTTTCATTGGACATAATTTCACATTTAAACCGGACATAAACAAGTGTCAATATTTTGATAGTTATTATTTCTTAAAAACACGCTTTTTGTTTTGACAGCGGGAATTAATTTTAAATTAATTTCTGACACTTCTATGTTTTGAATTTTGAAAAATGGATTCCATATTTGGAATTAGGATTTCCAAATTGTGTAAATAGGTAACTCTTATTTTTATACATTTTGAATAATTACTTCGGTAAATATTTTATTTACCATGGTTAAAGGGTAAATCCGATAACTAAGGGTAACAAAATAATATTATAATAATATTAAATTACCCTAAAACGTGTCCTAACCCTATTGGTTAATACATGTCCGACCATGGGCATCTTTGGGTCGATTTTGGGACTCCATGGAGCCACTTGTAAGTGATAATGACACTATATTAATTAAGTTAAGGTAAATACAAAAATGACATAAGCATATATCTTTTAGAAAAACAATTTTTACATAGGGTTATATATGTTATATTTTCAAATATAAATATTAATTAGAAATATAGAAAGATTTCCAATATAATGGTATTTTATTTATAATTTTTAGACATTGAATAATTAAATTTATTTATGACACAATAATGATGTAGTATTTTCCTTATTAATGAAAGAATCAAATAATTGGTATTATAAATGTTAAAATAAATATAATTTTAATGTTTTGATGCCATAAACTAATTTTATTGGTTAATACTACATGTTAGTATTCCTTAAATAAATTTGGTTCGAATTAATAAATTTTTTAATACTTTAGCAAAAATCAATTATTGAATAGTGTCAAAATTGTCATAAATGAGTTTTTAAAACAAATATTATATTATTAATTGATATTCTATTCCTAAAAATCTAAGGTTTGGAAAAAGGACTTATATAATAATATTTGTATCATTAATGGACCACTTGAGGGTATCTTGGAAGTATATAGTAAGTTTATTAACTATATAATATAAAAATACAAAGTGACATGGTAAATGTCAAACTAATTAACTAAGAGTTAAAACTAAAAGATAAGGTTAATAAAGTTACCCAAACCTGTCTAAAACCTATTTTTTGAGTTTTTTTCGACCCATAACCACCTTATACTTTGAATAATACAATTTTTATCCATTATAAACTAAATATTAATTTATTATAAAATAATATTTTAAGTTTTTTCTACAGTGCCCCTCACCCCTCTTATAAAAGGGAACTCCTCCTTCACTTTAATTCACACCTTTTAAGCCATTTGGATCGGCCAACCCCTACCCAAATACCCTCTAAACTATCCTAACTTCAACATAGAGGCCTTTTTTTATCAGAAAGAAAACCTAAGGATCCATTTTGATCAAATCAAAAGGAAGAACCCGAAGAAGAGGTAATGATTTCACAACCCTCTTTCAAGTTCCTTTCTTCTTCAACTTACTTTTTCTTTGTTGTTTCCATTCTAAAATAATAACTCCAGTATATTATATATACTATGATGTTATTATAATTATGTTACAACCAAATTCATTATTCTATCCACCCTTTGAATGACATGTCACCATACGTGCGTACGTACGTCTTACCGTCTCCACGTCGTGGTATAATTGTTATTCAATACATTATTATTTGGATGGGTATAATAATGATGTGTATTTTATTTAAATAATAAATATAACATGATAATTATTCTGTATATATGATATAACATCCAATTATATATTATTTTAAAATCAAAATAATGATATTTTTTCTCGTGCGTACGTACGGATTACCGTCTCCACGACGCGATGAGATTCATTTCGAAGTTCACAATTCATCGATGATTATAAAAATATATATTACTAATAAGTATGTAATATATGAAATAATAATGCTACTTGGGATATATATATATATATATATATATAATTATTTATGTACTTACACATATCTTATTCACTTACTTCCATTCAATACTATATGAAAACGGAAACAGCGTTTATGCGTACGGACGGACTACCGTATCCATAAACGGTGTTTTCCCTTTCATATATACGTATATGATACATATTTATATTCTAAATATATATGATATATAAATCATGTTTTATATTCTGGAAGTATTTAAATCATGATCTATGTGATACAATCAAGAGAAACAAGTTAAAACATGTACGATAAAGAAAGCGATTATTACCTGAAATATTAATATAACATGGAAATTGTTATTAAATGGGTAGTATGAAGTCATAAATTAATAATGTAGGATATCATAAATATTAATATGGTTCTTTTATAATTTAATAACATACTATATTCTTCATACATGAGGTCATACATACCCTCAACTAAAGAAAAGTGCAAGGTAAGGGGTTTTCATCTCACTCCTTATTCCTGTGAGATTCATGCCATATTTCCACTATTACCTTTTGTGTGGTTTATGTACTACCCATAATTGTATTTTTTTTATAATACACTTTAATTTATGTGTATTTACATATTCATTGTATGATGCCTCTTTCATGGGGTGTATGTTTCGTAAGTTACCAAATTGGTAAGGGTTAATTTCACAATCTCTTTATTATCTGAGGTTGTTTTTACGTAAGTATCTACTGGGACATATTTACTATCCATGTCCATGTTTTATGAAAGAGTTTTCAAAGGTATTATTTTAAGGGACTTTTTTTACTGAAAAATCATTTAAAATGTTTTAAATATTTATTCTTCTAAATCTTTCCCATTAATGTACATGTCTTCAAAATGGTTTTTAAGGATTTATTTATATGGACATGAATTTTTTTAAAATTTTAATTACTTTAAAAAGTTTCAAAGTGGTATGGGACACTTTGATTAAAAAATGTATTTAAATGTCTTCTTTTCTAAATTGTGTGACTTTTAAATGTTTTCAAGAAAAATGGATATTTCTCTCAAAAAGTTTTACAAATCATTTTAATCTATGTCAACATCCTTTGATTGATTTTAAACTTGTTTGAAGATGATTTATTATGATACAAATATTCCATATTATATTTAAGGTTTTGGGATATGTTTGACTATGGATGTGTTATTTTTATACCATTCAGGTTTTATGGAGAAAGTATTTACATTTTGTATGCTAGTTTTAATATGAATGTTTATGTTATGTTTAAACCTATTCATATGAGTAATGCATTGGACTTAATAATTTATGGGTGGAGCCCGCTATAGATCCTCAATGCATTAGTAGGTCTCATGATACAAACTAGTGTCTTGTCACAAGGCCTTGACAAAATCTTATTTGTAGTCTTGGCACAAGTCCTTGACTATGTGGTTATGATATTCTGGCATTATGCATTCCATCATTATGAAAGTGGTTAGTGATATTTTATGTGATTATTCGACTAGTATAATATCCATGTGAACAATTAAATTGCATTACTTCATTTTATTTTTTCCATATTATGCTAAATTTCAAGTTTAAAAGGATTTTGTTTTAGTTATACATTGCCTTAAATGTTTATGATTATTTATGAAGGTTTCTGCTGTATTGTTATACTTACTGAGAATCTGATCTCACCCCTTTCTATGTTTTATTTTTCCCAGGATTACAATAAGTGTATTGTGATTGATATGTAGGGTTAAGCCAAGGGAATAATGACGTTCGTGAAGGATTATTTATATTGTTTTTTTTGTTATGAAGTGTAATGTAACATTCATGTATGTAATCTATTTTCCAAGAATGCTAAACTGATCGGTCCTTCGGGACTTGATTCCTTGTAATCATTCCAATGTATTAAAATATGGCACTGACTCTGGGTAACTGGGGTCGGGGTGTTACATCAGTTATACCTTAGTGATTCTTTTCATCTATAGACGCACAGTTAGAAGGAGAAGACTATCCAAACTATTGAAGGCATGTTTAATTATTATTTCTTGAATTTTGGAGGTTTTTGGATGAGGAACATTCCTTTGGTTGAGTTTTCTTTCAAAAATAGCTTTCAATATACCATAAGTATGGTACTATTTGAAGCTATGTATGGATGATCATCTTGTTCTCCATTGTGATGGACTGGGGTCACAGAGTCGTCAATTCTAAGGCCATAACTAGTGTATAGAACATTTGATATGGATTAGGTCATTCATGAGAGGATAAAGGTAGAACGGGATGGGAAAAGGTCATACTCTAACTACAGGAGTAGACCTCTAGAGTTTGATGTTGGGAAACATGTGTTCATAAAGGTTAATACTCATAGAGGGAAGTAAATGTTTAGTAATGGGACTAGAATTTATCCCTTGTTTGTTGGGCCTTTATAGGTATTAGATCATGTTAGAGTCTTGGTGTATCAGATAGTACTTACCACATAGATGATCCAGATACATGATGTTCTTTATGTGTCACATCTCCTCTATTAACTTCATGATGATTCAAACATCATTTTTTTGGTGAAAATGATGTTGTAGATGATTTGACTATCAAGGAGTGGCTTATGTAGATCCTGGACAACTAGAAGAAGGTGTTTCATGGGTGTTCTATTCCATTGGTTTGTTTCCTATGTTATAATAATGGAATGGGGGAGATAACCTTGGAATGTGATTCACTAAAACATTCTTAGTATACCAATCTATTTTTTCTTTAGCTTCTCTCTTGTAACATTGCATGTTTTGTAGAAGTTAACATCTTCTAGTTTATAAGATGGTTTTCTCTCAATGTTTTATTAGTGTCATTGATCTCATTTAGGAGGTATCTCCCCTAGGATACTTCTTATAAGATGGTTGTTTATTTTTCATGGTCTTGTGCTTATTTTCTATAAGTGGTGTAGTGGATCTCCAGTGATAGTGAGATTCTTGATAGGTATCGCATGGAGTGGTTTTCATACAACCCATTTTCTTTTATTCTCTCTGTGTGTTGGATTAAATTTTAAATAATGGTAATAGTTTTAGTGGTATATGATTTAATTAAGTAGACCCTAGTAACCCTTTTCTATTGTAATTTTGTGTATTGGGGGTTTCCAGAGAAGTTTTAAATGTGTTTTGGAGGAAAAATTAGAAGGTAAGAAAATTGTATGCCATAGATACCATGGTTATATCATAAGGGTGGTTATGGTGGCATAGTGCATTTGGATATGATATAGGGTCCTAGCAATGGGTTTTCAAATCCATTATTATTTTAAATATAGTTATGGTGTAGAGACATAATAAGGAATAGTGTGGATGAATTCTAATTCATTTTGGTCTCAGCTACACTATAGTCTCTCTCCACATTTAATAAGATCTATTCAATGGAATTAATAATATTCCTTATAGTTTATTTGACCAAGAAGGATGTTTCATGGTATATGATGATGCAATATAGTCTTTCCTATGTCATCAAATTCTTCAATGTGGACCAGAAGAATGCATAGGGGTTTTTATTTTCAAAGTTGGCATCTAAATACCCAAAACCCCTCTGAACCATATTTTATCTCATATTTATATCTCATCCTTTAGGTTCTCAAGAGATCTTTTCTAAGGCCTTTTAATCTCATTTCAATTGTATTTGATCCCTGACTTCTATTGTTCGATTTATTGTGATCTGAGGTGAGTTCTTCCTATTTTCTTAGGGTTTCTTATCCGTTTTATCTCATTTCCTCCCATTATATCATTCCATGTAATTGAATTTGATATTAATCATTAGAATTTTGTTTTTTTTATGTTTGGTGTCATGGTTTTGGCATGTGGATCTTGAAGGTACATAATTTTATTTACGAGAGTGGTGATCATAGATCCACATTTTTTCCATTAGCATGTGAATAATGTTGATATCTTTAGAATAAAGATCAATTTCTTCTCTTTTCTATATGAAATCAATAATTAAACATGATTTTGATCTATTTTATGGATTTGCACTTAACCTTAATAAAGGATAAACTAGATTAATTAAATAATACTATATTATTAGGGATCACATGTCTTTTTCGGCCATGATAATGGTTATTATCATAATTTACAAGATAGTGTGCAATCTAGGTTTTGTAATGTATATAATGTTTGGTATTCATTTGTTATAATGTATGGATTTTATTAAATTGGTAATGAATGTAAATATAGTAATTTTTATCTTGTTTAAATAACATAAAGATGTATGTTTAATGAATCATTATATTCTAGTAATTTGATGGTAATCAAATTGATGCTAGTTTCATGTTTAATTTATTTTTCTTCCATGTGTTAATGGATTTGGGTAAGAACTTAAAGATATAATGTTTATTTTATTAAATAATAAATTTCATGTTAAATGATAAATATTCTTCTCATAGTTTTTTGAAACTACAAATGATACTAGAGAATAAGTTTAATAAATGATAACTTTTAATAGATGATTCCATATATTTATAATAGTAGTAATCAATCATAAATGAATTGTTTAATTCAAAATGGAATAAATTAATTGTTTGATAAAGATAAAGGTTTGGGTACAATTGATCCCATTTTATTTTAAAGGTTGAATGCCTCATGTTTGAGGTTGTGAGAACCCATATTTATGTTATGGCTAAATTCCTTATTTTAGGACCTAGTTTCCCTATTGAGCTTGTTTATTTTATATTCAATTATTTTTTCTCTATATGTGATCCTTACTATATGATGTCATGTGATCCTGAGATAGGTGATGAGATATAGGCTAGGAGGTTCGGGTTTGTGGAATCAGTTAACGCTTGTGATGGTGAGATGCATAGTAATATACATGAGCGTGTTGGGGATATCATCAAAATTTATGGAATAGGTTGAAGCTGGGCTTACCTATTGTTTTTCTTTAATCTAGGATTCTTTCTTAATAATGTTCAACATAAGGTTCGGATGGATGATTTTTGTGTTTATCTCCATTCCTTTCCCCACTACTTGAGGAAGTTGGATGTTCTTGGTTATGCATCTATTTTTGGTATATTAGGATATTTCATAGAGTACATGAAATTATAGAATGATTATAATGATTAAAAATGTAATAACCCATGGAGTTGGTTATTTTTATAATTCTATAAATATTTTAACATTGATAAATATTGTACTCGATAAGATTATTCCTGGATGGAATGGACTTCAATCTAATGGTTAATGAAATGTAAAATGGATATTATTAATGATTAGATAATGAATTAATTAAATTGATTTAAAATTTTAAAAGGAAATAATGCGTTTAATGTATTTATTCTTAAATTCTTATGTGATTATAGGATATCTAGATCTTAGATGTGGTAGCTAAGTGTCCATGAGATGATAGTTGCAGTTGAGCCTAAGAATGGGATAATTCCATTAGTGTGGTTGTGATATATAATATATCCTGAATGTTTTATTATTTTGTATGATACCCTACCCATGTTGATATGGAAATTGACACTCAATAGACTCTGGAAGGTTTTTCCCCTAATATATTTATTAGATATGGATATATGACTGTCTAACCCCTCTATCCCATCACTCTTCCCCCAATAGTATTATGTTCTAGTATGTACAATGGTTAGTTTTACCCACATATGTGTGTAGAGGGATGTAATTGATTATGGTTATTTCACACACATATCTCTAGATATAGTATAATAAGGATTATCACAGGTATTTCATTAACGGGTTTGGATATCATAGGATACATTACTCAGTTTATGGGTTGTGACGATTTGTGGTATAATACCCGAAGTATGATAAAGGACATACAGTATGTGGTGGTTCCTAGAAACAACTTGATTACTATATGGATATGTTGATGGAATGATGATATGAATTGATGCATGATATTCTTGTTATGATACTTAGACTAGGTGTGCTTGGGATAGCTTCTTTTAGAGAGAGATAACTCAGGATGTGTGATATTGAGGTAGAGTGGAAAACCAATGGGGGATAATTAAAAGGGTACTGTTATTTTATTTCTATAATATATAATCCCATGTATGAGATACTTTATCCATGGTGAGGCTTTTAACTTAATATATCAATTTAGGTGATGAGTTACTTTCACTTGTTATTCATTGGGCTTTAGTTTTCTTTGTTTATATTTTACACAAGTTTCACAATATAGAGGTTCCTATTGAGTATACCTATTATTCTCACCCTATGTATATATAAACTATTTTTTATGTCATTAGGATTAGGTTTTAGATCGAGTTCAATATTACTAACTTTTTATTTTCCATGATCAATTTAGGATATATGGTCACCGCCAAGTCTATCTTTTAGTACTTATAGTTTTCCTTTCCATTTGTTTTATTCTTGTATGAAATTACATTTATGCACTTGGGATCTTAATTTTATCTAAGTTGGATTTCATTAGTATTCTTGTCTTATCTCTCTCTTCTGCTTGTTCTTTTATAGGGTAATTTCTCCCATTTCTATGTATGATACTCCCATGGTTCTTGTCACAAACCCATGACCTATAGAATGTGGGATTCAGGTAGTCACCATATCCCATATCTCATTGGTATACTAGAATGGGTACCCTTGGGTGGAGGGTTTCATTCCACTCTATGTTTTTGGTGGTGTAAAATTTTCATTAATATTTAGCTATTAATTTTTTTCATATCTTATGTTTTTCACTATAAATAAAATAATGTGTTAATTGAGATACTCTCATATGGTGGAGATAATGTGTAATTACTAGAATAAGTTTTAATATATCCCTATGTAGAAAACAATTGTTAAATATATTAAAAATGTGAATAAAATTAGTGTTTTTGATTAAAATTAAACTAAATTTTTAACAGATGAATATGTTGGAAATTATTGGGAATTATTATAAAATCAAAGGAAATGAATGTGAGGTATTAATTTTTTCTATGAAATACATTTTTTAGATTTTCCCCTTATTCCCTATTCTTAAAATAGGAAAATTAAGATGATGATGTCATTATGAATTGGTGAAATATAAGAAAAGAATTTTAATTTCAATAAATTATTGGTGGTGAGAATCAGGATATTAATAAATTGTGTTAATTGTGGAATTGTTTTAGGTGACACAAATTATCATAACTTTAATAATACTACTTAATATACTATGCCTAATATTTTTCATGTTTGTTTTATGATTTATAATAATCATAAAGAATAAATTTGTGTTAAAATTTTAAATTAGATGTGTTTTGTGAATATAAAAATGGTGGAATAATTTTTATTGATGAAAATATTGAATTTTGGTAGATTTTAAATTCCACATATTATTATTAGTGAAACTTAATATTAATGGATATTATATGTAGATATTATTGAAGATATAAATATTTAAATTTATTATATGGATTGATGGATATAAAATTGATTTATAATGGATATGAATATGAATTAAATGATTTTTTGTGAATATTTTTTATAATTCATATATGATTTATTAAGAATGTGTTTATATTTATATATTGAGGTTGATTATTGGATATGTTATTTTTATGAAATAATTTATATATCCCCTATATAGATTTTGATCCCCCAATAGTAAGAAAATGTATAAAATAACATGGATGTGAGAGGGTGGAATTTTCATACCTTAGAATGGGTTATGCTAGTATTACTTGGGGGCTATTTATTGAGTCCACTTGTTGTTGATTTTTATTTTTAATCAAAAAAATGAAGTCAATAAACATTATTTCAATATGTGTTTAAGAAAATATTCTAGTAAATACAGTGAAGTTTCAAAGAATGTTAATAAGAAGATTATGTGAAATTCCCAACCAATAGGTAATCATGTAGTGAGTTGAAGAAGATTGTAGAATATCATAAAGATCCATGATTTACGTTTCCTCAAATTCAATTCATGTAAATGATGGTTTTAAATAAAGGGGTAGAAATAATTGAGGTACTTCAATTCTATATTATATTAGATATCCATTAATGTATGGTTAAGGTTAAATAATTTTAGGAAATAGAACTTTAGGTTTTGAAGTTATTAGTTACAGGATTTTTCATATTGGGTAATGGTAAGATAGTGAAAATCATTGAGAAGTTGATGATATAAAATATGTGTTTTGGAGGTTTCAGTGAGAATATTTTGGAAAATGAGTAACTGGGAGTTGAGGCTCTATAACTAGTTATTTGTTTAATAGGTTTATGTAGTGATAGAATCATAATAAAAATCAAGTATTTATATATTGTTTAATGATTTAGTATTATTCTAGGGATGATTTAAGATTATTTGAAGTGTTTGAGATGATTGGTAGATTTTTTTAGAAGGATGGGAAATTCTCAATTACAATTTTTTAGAAATATGAAAATATACATGATATATAATATATTTCTTAGACAAAAAATAGGTAAAAGCCTTTGGAGTCTTATATTGTGATACATAATATCCTTTCAAAATATATAATATATGTGTATATATATATATATATATATTTCTATTCTTGAAAAAATGAAAAATTAATAATTCACATAGTGATATATAATATCCTTTTTGGAATGAAAATGGTTTTTGGGCGATATGGAATATATTTGGATAATATATAATATCTCCTTATATAGTGAATAATTTTAAATGTATAGTTCCAAAAAAGGATATATATGAGTTATTTACTCATATGTAAGGTTTTTCCAAGTCACCCACACATGAATTGGGAAATGTATGAATCTACACTAAGATAAATAATTTTCAACATCCAATATGTTAGTATTTATAAGAAATATGTAAGGGATGATACGTAAGGGTCCCACAGATGTTTCTAGGGATACATAATGTTTATTTTGAGCATTCCTAAAATTCAAAATCTGATGTATAGGTTCATACATAAATAATTCTTCAAAGTGTTTATCTCTCCACAATGATGTATAAAATATTTATTATGTATGATTTTTCATATCAAATCAATGTTATATATCTAGAGGTATAAATTTAGAAGATGGTATATTGATCATAAACTCATAAAATCAAGATTATTTTATGAGTAATCTATAATAAAATCAACTGGTTCTACTAATAAATAAAGAATGTCATGAATTAACTATCTATCATGAGGAATAATAACACACTAGTAAGTTTTATGAAGATTAAATTTTAGATTGAGTAGGTTTTTTTATATTGAGAAACAGTCATTCCATGCCGAGAAGTACTTGATGTGGTGTGTGATAAATAAATATTTGTGGCAGAGATTCATTATATTATGTTATGTTTAGGAATTCTGGCATTGTTCTAGAATTAAACATTTTGGTCCACCATAATATAGGATATGACACATCATAATCAAACTAATTATGATAAAGGTAATTCTTCACTCACGTAACAAAGGATTTGTTTTACTGAAATTATATTCATGTTCATTTGGTCAATATTGGAATCATTGATTTTAAAGATAATGGTTTTTGGATATTTTATGAATAAGGAAATAATTTGATACAATTAAATAATATTTCACAGAAGGAAAGACATTTCTAATGGACTAAATAGTGGAGATATTAATTGATTGTAAATAAGGAAATATTAATGTGAATTTTTTTTATTTATGGAAAACGTTCAATAGCACGGGATCGGAAGAATAATTGTAGAAGGAGAACCATAATCCAAGATTAAATGGTTTTTATATTCAATGTATAAAATATTTATCCACAAAAAAACCTGAGTATATAAGTGCTGAAGAAGTATAAGAACAAACAATTGAAATAATTATATATGAACCTTTTCCCATTTTACAGATCATTTTTTTGAATAAAATTGAGATGTAAAACTTTTTTATCATTAGTGTGCATAAAATAAAAATAATATTATATGTGTGAGGAGTTGATTCTACTACTAATGAACATCCTAGGTATCGAAGAACATTTAGGATCCTAGTATATGATATCTCTATATCATGAGGATTGAATATTATGTTTAGAATATATTTATGGTTGGGTTAATAACATGAGATTATTATACACTAAATAATAATATCATAAATTTTTTTGGTCAGACGTTACATGTGTTTTCATGATAATAATTATTTAAGTGGAACCAGTTGAATCTGTTTTTTTATAGGAATGACTTGTTAGTGCATGATCCTAAAAATAAAAAGTTGGTGTTTGAATCATACCTAGTAAGTGAAAGTAGTATATCCTTAAGTATATTCCCTTGTCTAATATTCTTCTTGATATTAAAATAGAATTTTTGTGTGTGTAATATGAAAACCACTATACATAGGGGGTGTAGTTATATATCTTAGAGAAAAACCTTGTTAATAAATCATAGTGTTCAATATTTTTTTCATTCATTTTTTCTATTCAATGAATTATAACCAAGGTGTAAGTAAATAATGTGAGGTAAATTCACCATAAAAGAGAATAGGTAATAAAAGGGAAAAACATTTAACATGTAATGATCCACTGGAATTGATTCACTAGCCCTATTGTGGTTGGCACGATCTATGTGAAACAAAAATTTATATTAGATCTATATTCCACCTCTTATTTTATTCTAGAAGTTTTTATGATAGGGATATTTTTTATTTTTTTTATTTTTTTGAATTTCTCTTCTAAAGGAAGAATGATGTGATGACTTTGAGAAATTTTATTAATAATAGATTATATTTCTATCTCTTGTACTACTCTAAAGAATATAAGGGATAAATAGAAGAAAATTTTGAAGATGCCATCCCTCTTATGTAAATAGGAATATTTTTCAACTTCATGTCATGCAATCAGAAAAGAAATCAAATCTATCCTTAATGGAGAAGATATGGGGGAAAATACACTATTGAGAAGATAAATTGTACTTCTACCTTAGTTAGTTAACAATCCTTTCATAAATAAGTGTTAACTAATATATACTTTAAAAACTAACCCATTTAAAAAAATAAACACTACTAGGGAAGATCAGATATCTAAATATTCATGATATGAATAAGTTAATTCCTTAATGAAAATTTTATACAATTATCATAAAGAAATAATCACTTTTGTGTGTGTATATTTTAGTAGTTTGTAGGAGGGGATCAACCATCATGATGATAATAGTGAATGGATGTGTAATGAATTAGAGAAATTTTTTTAACATGTGTAAAATGATCAAATAATGAACAAGTCATGGGTTCTTGGAATGAGGAAATAAAAAAAAGTTTTTCTATATTTCAGAATTGGTGGATTAATACAATCCAAAAAAAGTTTAATCAAAGAAATATTTTAAAATGAGGTTCCATGCATTATAGAAAAGATTAAAGTCTACCATTTATGTCAATAATCCAAATATATAATTCAAGTAAAATATAATTAAAGATATTGACAATCTACTTTAATAGATGTATAAAATGAATGAAGATCGTGATAATCATATAGAGGATATAAGATGATATTATGACTGAATAATTATGTTTATTGAAGATCATAGAGAGTCACTTAATCTAAAATATCTTTATCCTAACTAAAATATGAAGGATCTTAAAATTGATCAAGCTAAGCTTTCACAATAAACCATGAAAATAACCACCACCAAACATTTTTATTGTCACGACCCGCCCTCGGGGTCCGTGTCGTGACTACCCCAAGCCCGCCTTCCATAGGCCAGGGGATGGCGACTAGCACCAAGGCGTAAATCCGAGTAAAAAGGGAAGGCATTGCCTTTGTAAAGTAAACAAACACCATAGAGTAAGCAAGCGGAAAGTAAACACTAAACAAAAGCAGAGTACAACTGAAAGTGCGGAAAAGTAAATGGGCCAGTATACAAACCCAAACTGAAAGTAAAGTACAACTCGAAAGAGAAAACAGCAACTAAAAAGTAAAAGCCGTTACACCGAGCTGTCCACTGGAAATCCCACCTGAAGGGTGGGTACAGATAGCTCTACTGCTCCCTGGGTCCCGCCGTCCGCTCCGAGCACGTCCCGCCCAGTGGTCCACCTCCGGGTACCGTCCCGCTCTGCAAGCCTCAGCCAAGATCAATGCTGTCCGTCGTCTGCAACCAACACAACGTAGTGCGGGAAAAGCCCGTGCAGGGGTGAGTATAAGCTACTCAGTAGGGACCCCGAGACCCCTGAAGGTCTCTCAAAATCCACAAAGGATAAACCACAAAGAAAGGTACAATCACGAAGTAACAACCGACACTGCTTAGGTATATGCCCATACATATACCTAAGTCATCAATTCAAATACGCTTCAACCTCCGAGCCCAAGTATAACTCAGTCCACACAGGAAACTAAACGTATTCCACACAGGAAAGCAAAACGTAATCCACACAGGATAGCACAACACAATCCACACAGGAAAGTAACAGGATTCAGCTCACAAAGGATTTTCATTATCAAAAATGTAACTACTGAAGAGCCCCATCTCTGAAGTGTACAGTGTCCTACCACGACTCTGAGATACTGCTCACTAACCTAAGAATGCTGAGGTACTCCTCCTGTCGAGTACCGCGGGTCTGCCGCCAGCTACCGGGCGCTCCGTTCGCTGAGGGTCTGCTGCCAAATACCGGGCGCTCACCCAAATAGCCTACAGAGGTACTCCTCCAGTCGAGTACCGCGGGTCTGCTGCCAACTACCAGGCGCTCCGTCCGCCGTGGTTCTGCCGCCAAATACCGGGCGCTCCGTCCACTGGGCTAGTCGACTCACTCCAAGTCGAGTCGGTCGAGCAGTCTTCAGGTCTCCGCCGGCTACACGGTCTCCGTACTCCGTACGCTCGTCTCCAGTATCGCGGGTCTGCCGCTACAACCAAGCGCACCACCTCTATCGAGTAAAACAAAAGATTCAGCTCACACAGGTATACTTCTTTGGATGACGATAAAGATGATCACTGAACCATCTAAGTCGTCGGACCCACGAAGGATCGATAGGTACTAACCCCCGCAGTGACCTACACAGGATCGGACCCACACAGGATCGGGCCTACGCAGGACCTGTAGCACTGATCCACGTAGGATCGCTGAGTGCAGTAGTCGTCGTAGTCCACTGCGGATCTCTGCACAGTCGTCACCGCAGTCCACTGAGGATCTCTGCATAATCGTCGCTGTCGGAGAAGCAGTCGCAGCCAGCACTAGGGTTCCCGCACACAGCAAGCTCGTTCGGAGGGTCCGCTTCACGAGCCGAGAGGCTGATACATCAACTGTCACAAAGTCCAGAGTTGATGTATCCAAAAGTTCCATATCGTCAACAGGAACTCAACGCAACAGACGGCGCGTCGATCGGACGCCCGGTCTGAGAGTTATTGGCATTTTCGTCCCCGGGGCCCGGTTGGTTTTTAAGGCAAAACCAACCTGACCGTACTCCACCTGCGTCCAAACCTCGGGCGGAGCATGCCAAAAGAACCGTCTCACTAAGAGGAACACAACAAAACTGACGGCACGTCAATCGGACGTCTGTAGCTCAAGATATGAGCGTTTCCGCTCCGAAGGCCCGGTTGGTTTCGTGAACGAACCAACCCGGCCGAACTCAAAGTGTTCTGAAACTTTGAGTGCGATATACCGAAACGACCGTCTCGATCCAAGGATCGTGTTTCCGCAGACGGTTCGTCATTCGGAGGTCCGTGGCTCAAGTTATGGCCAAAAGACCGAAACTGATTCGAAAGGGGGGGTCCGGGTCCGGGCCGACCCGGCCCGACCCCCCTGGGTCGGCCCGAACCGGGTCGACCCGACCCGGATCCGACCCGAACCGGGTCGGCTCGACCCGGTCCGCTGGACCCGGCCCGGCCGGCAGCGCGGCCCGGCCGCTCAGCTCATCCGGTTGGCCGAGCGCAGGTCGAGGGAACGGGGGGCGCACCCCCCCCCCCCCCGTGCTTTGCAAATCAACGGCCCCCCTCCACGTGGGGGGCCTTCTCAGCTTCCATCCGGGGAATTAATCCCCTGGAAATCCAGGAAACGGCCGGCCGTTTGGCCGGCCGAAATGTGAAACGCGGGACCCTAAAGGGTCCCGCCCTGTGTCTGTCGCGGCCGGCTTTGCCGGCCGCCTGCTGACCACCGCGGCTTAGCCGCGGTGGGTTACTCCGGCGGCGCGCCTCCGCCGCGGGTCGTCGGCGCCACCGCGCCGGAGCGGCGCGCGGCCGCCGTCTTCCGCGGACCACCGGACGCGCTCCGGTGGTCCGTTCCACTTGCGGTCCTCGCCGGCGATTTTCTCGGATCGAGATCTTCGGAACGGATACCTCATTTTCCCATTTCGAATTCGATTCTTCTTCACTATCAAATCCACGCACCAAAAACAAAAATTACAGAGGGTTGTCGGGCCATGTTCGTTCGGCCCGCGCCCTCCGCATTAGATGCTAACAATCGGGAATAACCAACACCCAAATGGCAAAATTTTAATTAATTAAAATTGAACCTTGTTTCAAATGATTCACTCATAAATTAAATAAAATTACCTACAATCCTCATCAAACACTTTTCCCAATTCCACAATAGATTTAGAAGGGATAAACATGGAAAGTGATATTCAAATTGTAGTAAACCCCTACCTCGATAGTCACACGTTGACGTAGTCGTGGGAAGCGGTCGTCGTTTCGTTGACGTTGGTTAGAAGACGAAGAAGTCGAGGAGGAAACAATCAGAGAAGACGAGTCAAGATGTCTTCGTCGGTGTTCTTCGTGGGCGGCGGACGTTCTTCGCGTTCTTCCACGAAGGAGATGAAGATGGTGGAGGATTTCTTCAGCTTCTCTCCAAAGTTCTTCCACACTTCACCCAACAATCTAAATAAAATAAGGTCCCTCCTTATTTTATTTACTAAGCCAAGCTTTTCAAAAACTTAAATTTCAAAAACAAAACACTTAATTAATTATATATGAGTTGTGTAATTAATTAAGTGTCAAGTTAAGTTATCATGTTTTAAAGAGGGAGAGTGGGGAGTTAGGGGATTTGAAAAGGTGGGGTTCGGGTGGGCCCCTCCTCACCTTAATCCTCTCTTAGGTGGTTATACCACCCAACTTCCAACAAAAGGTTATAACCACTAAAAGATATAAAATAAATATTGTATCACAAATTTATTTTACTCTTCATTTCATCCAGAAAATTAAACATCTCCTCCTAGGCAAACGCAACTTCGGAAAAGGTCTTCTTAAGCGAATATCGGCGTTGCGAGTTCATCGGTGTCCTCGGATTTCAATTCCGAGCATCGGATCAAAAGTTAGGAAAACCCGCTCGTTCGTTCACTGAACGTACCCGAGCCAAACTTCGGAAATTGATTCCGGGCACACCGGGCCTCGGAATCAGGTGCCGTTAGAAACCGCGCTCTTGTAAAATTCCAAATAAAATTAAGAAAAAATTTCCCTTGAATTTTACGGGTCTTTACATTACTCCCACCTCAGGGCTTTACGTCCCCGTAAAGATACATCAAAAACTAGGGAAACAAATGAGGGTACTGAGCACACATCTGAGCCTCCCGCTCCCATGTGCTCTCCTGGAGATTCCCGTGCTGCCATCTGATGCGCACAAGAGGAATCGATCTCCCACGCAGGACCCGCTCCTGTCGATCCTCTATCTCCACCGGGACCTCCGTAAAAGTCGCCCCATCGTCAACGTCAAGCTCCCCATGGTCAATGATGTGCGTCGGGTCGTGCACGTATCTCCTCAGCTGAGACACGTGGAAGACGTCGTGCACCCGGTGCAACTGAGGTGGTAGAGCCAGGCGATAAGCCACCTCACCAATCCTGCTGAGGACCTGGAAGGGTCCGATGAAGCGCGGAGATAACTTGCCACCTTGGCCAAATCTCCGAATACCACGTCGAGGTGAGACCCGCAAGAAGACGTGGTCGCCATCCTCGAACTCTAGTGGCCTCCGCCTCCTGTCAGCGTATGACTTCTGCCGGCTCTGTGCTGTCCTCATCCGCTCCTGGATGACCTGGACCTTCTCTGTCGTGGCCTGGACCATCTCTGGTCCCACCAGAGCTACAAGATTTCTTCTTTGCCGATAAGAGAAATATGGTCTCATACCCTGGATGAACCACATTCTTTGCCTAATACAGTCAATCCTAACATGGATGATACTAATCCATACCAAGGATGACATCGTAAGGCCTCGACGCTACTACTAAGAGATTCAACCGTTACTCTCGCCTCCAAGGGTTGAGTCACATTGTCGGCATCAGTGTGTGGTAACTGGGTCTCCTCCAGTAGATGTCTCACAAGTGAGGGTCAATTCAACAGTCAAAACTGGAACCTCTTAGTAACATCACGAAAGAGGACAGGAACGAAAATATCACAAAGGTATGCGTTTTTTTTTATTATTGCAGCTCATAATACAAGACGCTACACAAAAGCAACAAGGAACCAGAAGTACAAAGGACGTATCCACTAGTTCTGCTCCTGTCCATCGGCTCCCAGAGCTCCATGATCGAAGGCCTCGGCTGCCTGAAGCTGATCTCTCGCATGTTCACCTACTCCCTGTGGTCGGGGTGGACCTCCTGGTGGTGGTGGTGGCAGAGCCTCAAAGCGTCTCCCACCACCGGATGCTCGTCCAGCTCCTCTGCCTCGTCTGCCTCCTCCCTGCGGACCGCCACGGTCGAACCTCTGCCTCTGCCTGGGAGGTTCTTCACTTAACTGCTGATCATCTGCATGGTGGGTCGGACAGTCACAATCCATGTGACCAATCCCGCCACAGGAGTAACACTGCCCACTCTCGGCACGCCTGGCTCTGACTCCACCCCGGCTTCCCCGCACAACTGAGCCTGAGTCGTGCAGTCGGCCACTGGTAGGTCTGGTCTGCCTGGAACCCTGAGTCATCCGTCGGATACCTGTTGCCGAAGACTCCGCTATCTGCCGCCCTGCGGTAGGTCTCGCTGTGGACTCAGCCAGGAAACTCTCGATCAGGAGGGCTCGCTCTAGCACTCCTGCCTGGGTCGGGATGCTGAGGGAGATCAGTGATGCCCTGATCTCGTGTCTCAATCCCTGCTCGAAGGTCCGGGCCCGGAAGAAGGGGTCTCGTACCATGTCTGTCGAGTACCGAGAAAGTTCGGTGAACCTCGCCGCGTACTGGGCGACCGTCAAGCTGCCCTGCCGCAGCTGAAGAAGTTCCTGGATGCGCACCGTACGGAGGGTGGCTGGGACGAACTCTGAGCGGAAGAGGCTCTCGAAGTCCATCCAGATGAGGGTGGCATCATCGTGTACCTGGAGCATCAGGCTCCACCATCGCCCTGCTGCTGCGTGCAGTAGGCTCACCGCGAGGATCACCATGAGGTCTGCTGGTGTCCTCACTAGCCTGAAAACTCGGACGACCGCCTCCAGCCAGTCCTCTGCTGCCTGGGGATCCGTCTCCCCGCGAAACCTGGGTGGTCGCTGGCGCTGAAAATCATGCAGTGCGTTGAGGCGACGTGCATCATCAGCGGCTGGTGCTGGAAGCATCGGGGGCTCGGCGGGTAGAGCTACCGCCGGTGTCACTGCTGACAAAGGGCCCTGCACCGAGGCCTCGTCGCTCGGTGGGCTGTCGTCACGCTCGACTCTCGGAACCCTAGCTGGATGTCGTCGTGGGGCCATCCTGAAAAGGAAACAGGTGCGCCACGGTCAGAAAAGTATACCTGGTGAGCTGATATAAGTAATCACAAAGAAAACTTTGAAACACACATGCAATCAATGGTTTCGTGTATTAAGTCGGAAATCAGAAGTCAGGGTCCTGGTGTACGGATACGTCGGCCGCCGCACCAACACTGGACTCCCTGGACTGATAACCACACTCAATACGCTAAACATTATTGCTTCACATAGAAAAGATCAGAGTTCGTGGTAGAACCGAATTCCTCTGATACCAATTTGTCACGACCCGCCCTCGGGGTCCATGTCGTGACTACCCCAACCCGCCTTCCATAGGCCAGGGGCTGGCGACTAGCACCAAGGCGTAAATCCTGGTAAAAAGGGAAGGCATTGCCTTTATAAAGTAAACAAACACCACAGAGTAAGCAAGCGGAAAGTAAACACTAAACAAAAGCAGAGTACAACTGAAAGTGCGGAAAAGTAAATGGGCCAGTATACAAACCCAAACTGAAAGTAAAGTACAACTCGAAAGGGAAAACAGCAACTGAAAAGTAAAAGCCGCTACACCGAGCTGTCCACTGGAAATCCCACCTGAAGGGTGGGTACAGATAGCTCTACTGCTCCACGGGTCCCGCCGTCCGCTCCGAGCACGTCCCGCCCAGTGGTCCACCTCCGGGTACCGTCCCGCTCTGCAAGACTCAGCCAAGATCAATGCTGTCTGTCGTCTGCAACCAACACAACGTAGTGCGGGAAAAGCCCGTGCAGGGGTGAGTATAAGCTACTCAGTAGGGACCCCAAGACCCCTGAAGGTCTCTCAAAATCCACAAAGGATAAACCACAAAGAAAGGTACAATCACGAAGTAACAACCGACACTGCTTAGGTATATGCCCATACATATACCTAAGTCATCAATTCAAATACGCTCCAACCTCCGAGCCCAAGTATAACTCAGTCCACATAGGAAAGTAAAGGTATTCCACACAGGAAAGCAAAACGTAATCCACACAGGATAGCACAACACAATCCACACAGGAAAGTAACAGGATTCAGCTCACACAGGATTTTCATTATCAAAAACGTAACTACTGAAGAGCCCCATCTCTGAAGTGTACAGTGTCCTGCCACGACTCTGAGATACTGCTCACTAACCTAAGACTGCTGAGGTACTCCTCCTGTCGAGTACCGCGGGTCTGCCGCCAGCTACCGGGCGCTCCGTCCGCTGAGGGTCTGCTTCCAAATACCGGGCGCTCACCCAAATAGCCTACAGAGGTACTCCTCCAGTCGAGTACCGTGGGTCTGCTGCCAACTACCAGGCGCTCCGTCCGCCGTGGATCTGCCACCAAATACCGGGCGCTCCGTCCACTGGGCTAGTCGACTCACTCCAAGTCGAGTCGGTCGAGTAGTCTTCAGGTCTCATCCGGATACACGGTCTCCGTACTCCGTACGCTCGTCTCCAGTATCGCGGGTCTGCCGCTACAACCAAGCGCACCACCTCTATCGAGTAAAACAGGAGATTCAGCTCACACAGGTATACTTCTTCGGATGACGATAAAGATGATCACTGAACCATCTAAGTCGTCGGACCCACGAAGGATCGATAGTTACTAACCCCCGCAGTGACCTACACAGGATCGGACCCACACAGGATCGAGCCCACGCAGGACCTGTAGCACTGATCCACGTAGGATCGCTGAGTGCAGTAGTCGTCGCAGTCCACTGCGGATCTCTGCACAGTCGTCGCCGCAGTCCACTGAGGATCTCTGCATAATCGTCGCTGTCGGAGAAGCAGTCGCAGCCAGCACTAGGGTTCCCGCACACAGCGAGCTCGTTCGGAGGGTCCGCTCCATGAGCCGAGAGGCTGATACATCAACTGTCACAAAGTCCAGAGTTGATGTATCCAAAAGTTCCGTATCGTCAACAGGAACTCAACGCAACAGACGGCGCGTCGATCGGACGCCCGGTCTGAGAGTTATTGGCATTTTCGTCCCCGGGGCCCGGTTGGTTTTTAAGGCAAAACCAACCCGACCTTACTCCACCTGCGTCCAAACCTCGGGCAGATCATGCCAAAAGAACCGTCTCACTAAGAGGAACACAACAAAACTGACGGCACGTCAATCGGATGTCCGTAGCTCAAGATATGAGTGTTTCCGCTCCGAAGGCCCGGTTGGTTTCGTGAACGAACCAACCCGGCCGAACTCAAAGTGTTCCAAAACTTTGAGTGCGATATACCGAAACGACCGTCTCGATCCAAGGATCGTGTTGTCGTAGACGGTTCGTCATTCGGAGGTCTGTGGCTCAAGTTATGGCCAAAAGACCGAAACTGATTCGAAACGGGGGGTCCGGGTCGGGGCCGACCCGGCCCGACCCCCCCTGGGTCGGCCCGAACCGGGTCGACCCGACCCGGATCCGACCTGAACCGGTTCGGCTCGACCCGGTCCGCTGGACCCGGCCCGGCCGGCAGCGCGGCCCGGCCGCTCAGCTCGGCCGGTTGGCCGAGCGCAGGTCGAGGGAACGGGGGGCGCAGCCCCCCCCCCCCCCCCCCCGTGCTTTGCAAATCAACGGCCCCCCTCCACGTGGGGGGCCCGCTCAGCTTCCATCCGGGGAATTAATCCCCCGGAAATCCAGGAAACGGCCGGCCGTTTGGCCGGTCGAAATGTGAAACGCGGGACCCTAAAGGGTCCCGCCCTTTGTCCGTCGCGGCCGGCTTTGCCGGCCGCCTGCTGACCACCGCGGCTTAGCCGCGGTGGGTTACTCTGGCGGCGCGCCTCTGCCGCGGGTCGCCGGCGCCGCCGCGCCGGAGCGGTGCGCTGCCGCCGTCTTCCGTGGACCACCGGACTCGCTCCGGTGGTCCGTTCCACTTGCGGTCCTCGCCGGCGATTTTCTCGTATTGAGATCTTCGGAACGGATACCTCATTTTCCCATTTTGAATTCGATTCTTCTTCACTGTCAAATCCACACACCAGAAACAAAAATTACAGAGGGTTGTCGGGCCATGTTCATTCGGCCCGCGCCCTCCGCATCAGATGCTAACAATCGGGAATAACCAACACCCAAATGGCACAATTTTAATTAATTAAAATTGAACCTTGTTTCAAACGATTCACTCGTAAATTAAATAAAATTCCCTACAATCCTCATCAAACACTTTTCCCAATTCCACAATATATTTACAAGGGATAAACATGGAAAGTGATATTCAAATTGCAGTAAACCCCTACCTCGATAGTCACACGTTGACGTAGTCGTGGGAAGCGGTCGTCGTTTCGTTGACGTCGGTTAGAAGACGAAGAAGTCGAGGAGGAAACAATCGGAGAAGACGAGTCAAGATGTCTTCATCGGTGTTCTTCGTGGGCGGCGGACGTTCTTCGCGTTCTTCCACGAAGGAGATGAAGATGGTGGAGGATTTCTTCAGCTTCTCTCCAAAGTTCTTCCACACTTCACCCAACAATCTAAATAAAATAAGGTCCCTCCTTATTTTATTTACTAAGCCAAGCTTTTCAAAAACTTAAATTTCAAAAACAAAACACTTAATTAATTATACATGAGTTGTGTAATTAATTAAGTGTCAAGTTAAGTTATCAAGTTTTAAAGAGGGAGAGTGGGGAGTTAGGGGATTTGAAAAGGTGGGGTTCGGGTGGGCCCCTCCTCACCTTAATCCTCTCTTAGGTGGTTATACCACCCAACTTCTAACAAAAGGTTATAACCACTAAAAGATATAAAATAAATATTGTATCACAAATTTATTTTACTCTTCATTTCATCCAGAAAATTAAACATCTCCTCCTAGGCAAACGCAACTTCGGAAAAGGTCTTCTTAAGTGAATATCGGCGTTGCGAGTTCATCGGTGTCCTCGGATTTCAATTCCGAGCACCGGATCAAAAGTTAGGAAAACCCGCTCGTTCGTTCACTGAACGTACCCGAGCCAAACTTCGTAAATTGATTCCGGGCACACCGGGCCTCGGAATCAGGTTCCGTCAGAAACCGCGCTCTTGTAAAATTCCAAAGAAAATTAAGAAAAAATTTCCCTTGAATTTTACGGGTCTTTACATTTATAATGATCTTGTTTAGGTTAAAAACCCATATATCATTAGAATGAAAATCTTGGGATCATCTAACGATAAATCAATAGCATGATCCAATTAAAATGTAACACTTGTTCAAGAAAATTCATTTTCACTAAATCTATTTACATGTATATTGTTTTTTTTAATTCTAAATATAGAGAAATGTGGATGGAGATAAATAGTGAGAAACTCACCACTACATATGGGATATAGAGAATAAAATATAGAATAATTAGTTCTATAATTAAACACCAAATTGAATATGTAAGGTAATAAAAAATGGTAACCAATCAATACTATTATGAATTATATTAATAATGAAATTATAGGGATGGATGGATACTGTTAAGGTTATCTAAGTTTTTGTTATAAGAAAATTTAATTTGGGCATAAATGAAGCCTATAAAAAGAGGGAAAAACTTATTTAAGAAAAATTACATATGTATAAGTAAAAAAATAAATCCATCTTTAATATGTTTTTAAATAATGGAAAATCTCTATCGAATTTTAAATTAGAGTGGTTATAATGGATAAGCATTCTTCTGCAATTGAAAAGATAATATTTTTAAACTTTTTATTAAAGAATACTACATAATTATATGTTTAATATAAGTGAAGTTAATTTATCATTGGGTAGAAAAAAATGAAACATTCAAAAAAATCATCCCAAATATGTCTAAGAAAAATGCCTCACCAAATAAATATACATATTTTATAAAAAAATTGAAGAAAAGGTTTATTATAGACTATATAGGATTGTTGGTGTCAGTGGAGGAATGTTTGATCTATAAATAACAGTTTCATTAACAAATTAAATAAGTGGATAGGTTTGGTAAAAGAAATTCTGAATAAACTATGTGTAAAATACATTTAAACTAAGCATGTTCCAAAATAATCATGCCTGAAAAAGAACTCAAATTTGATAATAGGTTATCAATAAAGGATAAAGTTAGAGATATTTATAATATATAATGGATTTTAAATGAGGTTGCATAAAACTCAAAATATTATTTGATAATACTGCAAACACAAGAGGTGAATCTAAATAAGATGTAATAAGAACTAAGTGATAATTTTTATTTATTAGTTGTTGCAATGAATAAAGACTCGTGCAAAATAAAATATAAGAGATTCAATTAAACCATGATACAAATTATTTCTACTTAAAATATATGGGATCATGCAAAACATGTTCAAAAAACATGGATTTATAAAGAAAATAATATCATTGTAAAGAATAAACTCCTAATATTCTTTATCTGACTAAGAACTTTAGGTGTTCCTCCTTATTATCATAAATATTGTGTTTATTATTTTTATATAGGGAATTGCATCTTATTCATGATTTATGTGAGTAAATAAAAATTGATAATTTAAGGTTAATTATTTAAGACTTCATGGAATCCACCATTATAGAGTGATTAGTTATTTTTATCTTGAGTACTATATGATTAAGTGATCTAAATATATGAGGTAAAGATATAATGTATCCCTTGAGGTTGGAGGTGTTTAAGAAGAATTATAGAATATATCATTTCATGTTAATCTATAATTTCGGTAATGTTCTTGAAAAAAATCCATTGATAATGTATGTCTATATATTCTTGAATCTATTTATTATAAGAATAAATAATGATGTTAAGGGGGTGGATTAATAAGAAGACATAAAATTATGAATAAATAGAAAAGTGAAGGTAATATTATTGAATATAGTACTATTATTTATTTTTATTTTTTTAAATTTGTATGTTAATATAAGTACAAGAATTTAGGTTAAAAATATTATGAGAATATAAGTACTAAATAATTATATTAACTTGAAAATAAATTTTAACAACCTCTGTGAATATAATTTAGAGATGATATCATATTCTGGTTTGGTTATGTACAAAATTGTATTCTATATTAGTCCCTTTTATTTTATATATTGATAATTTATCATATTGTAATAGATTGGGATAATTAATGACACATTAATTTTGGATAAATGATATAACCCTCTCTTTGGTTTCTTTGTATTTATTATCAATGCAAGGGAGATATAATTAAATGAAATAAGAAATATTGATGTACATTTTCTATATTTAAAGTCACAATAAATACAAAGGGGGAGATTATTATTCCCACATTGCACAGAGTTTCATTTTCTTTCAATAAGAATTATGTTAATGTATATTAAATAAGATAAATTTTAATATAGATTAAATTACCAAAGCATGTTAATAAGAATATTAAGTGAAGTTCCCAAGATAGATTGCATCATGTTTTAGGTTGATGAATAATGAAGAACATTTTGAATCATGAATATTATCATTCCCTTAAATTCAATTCTTTGTAAATAAGTCTATCAAAATTGGAGAATAAGAACACGAGGTAGTTCCATTGCATATTATTGTAGTGTTTTTTTAATTTATGAAAAATATTTAATATGTTAAATCTTCAAAACATGTGGTTCCTAATTTTTTTAATTAAAATTCTCCATATTTTTATTAACTCAATTTTGAGTAACTAAAATATAGTGAGAATGAAAAAGAATTTTAGGATCAAAAATAGGAGGTTTGAATGATTTAGTGAAAAGATGTCATAAAATTGGTAACTGAAGTTGAGACTCTTTATGTAGTGATGTATAAGATAATTTTAGGTGGTAAAAGACCCATTTAAATAATAAAAGGAGTATTTGTATGATAAAAAATTATTTATAATTATTATAGACAGGATTAATGATGATTTTAAGTTATTTTTATGTTTTATAAAAGTTTGTATGAGGATGAAAAATTCAAGGGTTACAGGTTGTTGGAAATCATACATTATACACGAAAGATAATATATTTCTCAAAAACTAAAATTTCAAAAAGTACATTATACTAAGATACTGTGATATGTAATGTCATTTCAAGAATATGTATGATTTAATCTTAAGTTTATGAAAAATATAAAAGGCATAATTAAAATTATGATATGTAATTTCTTTAAGTAATGTTTAAGGTTTTCGATAATAACAAAGATATTTTTCATATATGTAATTTCTCCAAGAGTGGTGAGGAATTCGTATATTATATAGATGCACTATGATATGTAAGATTTATTTATTTATATATAAGGGTTGTCCAAACCATTAAATAAATAAATTTGAAATTATTTAATCCATACAAAGATATGTAAGGTTCAATATTCAATATGTATAATGATTGATATGTAAGGACCCCTCAGAAGTTTTTATGGATATGTATTAGTTATCCAAAGGATATATAAATGTAAATATCCAATATTTAAGATTCATAGAGATAGAAATTTGAAAATTATTTAGATCAACACTATGATTCATAAGATATATCTTAAATAATGTTTTTTATAGTAATGAATTGAAATAAAGTTTTTAGTTAAATGAAGATTATGTTATGTTGATATTCAAGTAAAAATAATCATGATTATTTTATGATTGAGTCATAATTAAAGAAACTGGTTTCTATTAGGAAGAACGAGGAATATAAATAGACTATACAATGTGAATAAGAAGATTATGCTAAAAATTAGTCTTAGGATAAATGTCATGTTGAAGCTAGTTCTATATATTGTGATGTATTAATTCCATAAGAAGAAGTCCATTTCAAGGTTCATGATGATGAGAGTGTTTTAGGAGATCTTGACTCTAGGATATTATTTTATGAAATATTGGAACAAAGATAAAATGAAATAATATACTAGGTAATGCCATTATATGATATTCTACTTCAAAACCATACCAATCATTAGAAAGTTGAGAGTTCACTCACACTGTGAAGTTTATGTTGCAACAAAATTATATTCATGTTCATATGATAATAAATTCCAATGATGATTATGAATATATGTATTTTATATATAAGTAAATAATAAGGAAAGAGACTATGATAATTAATGAACATCACAATTAATGAAAGCTGGGTGTAAAAGATATCATTATGGGGATAATGATTGGATATAAAGAAAAAAATATGAATTGGATTATTGATAAAATATTTGTGTGGATACTTGAACATCACATAATAATAAGTAGAATTGAATTATTATATCATGTGTTTGAGATTAAATGGTTTTCATATTCAACATAAAAAATTTATACCTGGAATGTAATAAGTATATTTGAAAAGATGAAGGAGAAGAAGAAATTACTAAAATAGAGATACCTAACACTGCTTTCATTATATAGATCAATTGTTTCATATAATAGGGAGATCAAAAAAATAGTATATATTTTCCTTGTGTGTTATAGAAAGAGAATAGTATAAGAAATAGAAGTTGATGTTCTTAAAAATCATAATCTTGAGAATCAAAGAACACCGACGATCCAATTATTTTATTTCACAATAATATAAGGATCAATTCTTACCATTCCTTTATATCACATGTTTGGATGTATCCCTTGATATTTATGCTCAATGAGGAAGAAGATAATATCATGTTTAGACAAGAAGTGACATTTTATTTATAATAGATAGATATTTTTAAGGATTCAACCAAATATATAATTTTGTATGGAAGGGCCATATAGGTTCAAAATCCTAAAAACAATATGTTGGTGCCTATATTTTACTTGGTTTGTGCCAGGAGTACTATTTTAGGGATATAAACTTTACCGATAATCTTAATGATAATAAAATAGTAGTTTTATGTGTGATAAATCTTTTATTTATTGAATGTTTTTTTAATAATTATTATAATTTCCCTACATGTATATTTATACAATTATTTAATAGAAATTTTTAATTATAAGATGATTTTATGAATTCCTAGAAAAAAAATTCCCATTTAAGACCACACAAGTGTTTTTAAAATAGAATTATCTATAAGTTGAATTTTGACATGATATTTTGTAGATAAATTTCTAAAAAATTACAATACATTTTTTGTTTGAACTATGATAGCTAGATCCCATGTTTTAATGGTGAAAATTTCCATGATATTAATGATACACTGAACTTGACAGAATGAACCACACCGCAGCATTTAAGCTATAAAACTTTTATTTATTATTTTATTATAAGGAAATATTAAAAAAAATATAAAGTACATTATATTGCTAATTTTAGTGAAATTGAATTATATATAATTCACATGGTAATTATATTTAAAAGGTGGAACAAATACAAGTTACTTTATATAGAAGAACATATAATGAACCCTTTTGACATTTCAAACATGGGACTTACTACAATTTTTTATTTTTATTTTTAAATTTTAAGGTGGAATGGTCATTTATTTTGGATGGTGTATCTAAAAAAAGTGGTCTCATTCCACTTTTATAACTATTTTAGAGAAATATATATTTTTAATGGATCTATTCTAAGAAATATCAACTCCACTTTTACTTTTTATTACATTTATTTTGTGCTTGTATTCTCACTTATAATTCAAAAAAATATCTTTGTTCCTATATTTGTATCATTTTATCTTGATTTCTTAGTTTATAATATAAGGGTACATATGAGATTGTGTTTTACTATTTAAATCTTTTGTTTATAAAAATCATCACCATAATGAAAACTATGCCCATAGAAGACTAGATCTCATTCATATTTTATCTCATTCTTACTCCATTAATTTATTATTTTAAATAAATTAACATAATTTAATTAATAAATATTGATCAATTTATTGAGTATAAATTTTTATTGAACATTATTAATAAGAACTGAATACATGACTTCGGTCTTGGGTGAATTATGGAAGCAATACATTAATCAACAAATATAATTAGATTATGACTAAGTTATAGGCTTTCAATATAATACCAAAAATAAAATAATTTTATTTGATAGGAAAGATATGTTTCTATATTTATCTAATAAACATATTTTTTATTTTCACTGATATCAAAGGAGTGTTCAATGATAATATATCCCAAAGTTATCATAGGGTTCATTATTTTCTATATTTATGGTCATGTTAATTTTAATAGGATTTTAGGGTTGAAAATATTAGAGGATTTTAATTAAATATATTTAATAATAAGATAAAATACTAAATTAATAATTAAGGTGTTCATTAGATAAAATATTTCATATCATATAGGTGTTTTCAAATAATTTTTTTCTTATTTTCTTCCTTTATTTTAAAATCAATCAACAAACCCCCCTCATTTTCACACTTTTCCATTTCATATATTTGTTTTATAAAACCTATTAGGGGATGTTTAACTCACATATTACATAAGATAATGACCTAGGTATGGCCCAATCTTTATATAGTGAAAATATACAATATTTTGAGAGTTTTTATGAAAACACTCAATAAAATTAGCATTGTTTCCTAGGGAAAGAATTTTTTATAACCCTTTTATGTATTTTGTTTTTTTTTTCATTATTGTTTTTATTCTATTATTTTTATTCTTCCATAATTTTACCCATTTAATCCATTTTTATTTTTATTTATTATCCAATCATCCATTCTTTTTTAAACTATAAATTAAAACATTTTCATATCACATTATGTTCTTCTTTTTCTTTTCGACTATTGACTTTTTTTATTTTTGGGATAACATTCCCATTCATTATTTTTCAATTTATTTTTTTTTAATATTTCTCATAATAAATTAACAAGTCATTTTAGGATGAGTTATTTGGATCATACATAATTAAAATACTCTTTATTGGAAGTGCTTCAACAATTGGTATGTCAGATTGGACAACAATAATTATAGCCCACATAAGAATATGTTTTTAGTGGAGTATGGGAGGAATAAAAATAAAATATCAAAAAACAAAAAAAATAGAATAATTTATAGTTTGTGTTAAAAAAATAGAACATGCTCTCTTTATTCAAAAAAGTATAAGAAACCCCCAAATTGGGCATTGATGGTTAGTTCTGGGAGATGTAGGGAGAATAAAAAGCTAAATTAATTAACTTAAAATGTAAAATGGAGAAAATAAGGGTCAAACTAATAAGATTAAAACTTTAGTGAATGATCACATGAGAAAAACTGGGAATAAATTGTATGAAATAAATGAGGATGATGTTGAATAATTTATTTAATCAATTTATGATGAAAAATTTTATTACTGGAGGGATATTTGGATGAAAATAATTTATTCTCTACCCATTCCAAAAATAATAACTAATCCTTTGATGAAAAAAAAGGATAATCACTAGAATAAATTAGGGATATTTCACACAAATTAATATGCACTATTTTAATCATTACTATATTGATATTTAATAAAATATTCTTTATTTTAAAATTGAAAAATAAAATGAGTTTTTTATTTCTCTAGAGTATAAAGAGGAGACCACACTCAATGGAGTTCAGTTAAAATATATAATTGAGGAATAAGTTATTCTATTTATTTATGCACTTGATAAATATAGAACCCAATTATAATATCATTAAGAATCTGTTTTTAAATCCAAATTTATATAAGAGATAAATTATTAAATTTTCATTAAACATCCTCTATATAATATCATTCCTTAAGATGGAGATATGGTGATGGAACCCAACATTATTTTTCCACTCTAACTAATCTAAATATTAATAATTGAGGGGTTATAAATCAATTTAAATGGATTTAGTGACCCCAATAAGAAGAAGGAATGTTTTTTGGAGCCTTAGACATACCAAGATGTGGTGGTTCATAATAACAAAGGCACACACATCATTGGATTTCAAATAATTTTTTACCATTATCAAGCTACAAAAATTATAAATAAAATTATTATTTGGATGAAAACCCAGTTTAGTTTTACTAATTTTATTTTATTTAATATCTTTTTAGTGAATGTTTAATATTTTTTTCCTTTTAGGTATATAGTAATCTTGATAGATAGTGTCTGTGTTCTAAAATATTTCCATCAGAATAAAAAAATAGTTTATATTATACCCCCCTCACATAAATGTTAATTTCCAAATTTTATTTCTTTAGTTTACATTTATATATCATTTAAGAGTGTCACATTGGATAAAATTTATTAATTTAGGTCTGGGTGAGAGGATAACATTCTCAGCATCTTCTTTAGGTTTTTTTATAATTATTTTTTCAAGAATAAAAAATTAACATAAAAAAATAATTCCATAATATTTTTACTATTTTATAACATATTTAAAATACATGTTTGGTATTTATAGTCTCATTGGTATCAAGTTAATCATGGGAATTATTTCATCTTTTGTGGTTGGTTTTGGAGAAAATTATTGTTGGGTAATGATTTGATTGATTTTATGTTTATGAAACCATTGATATGTTGACAATATTAATTAATGTAATTTTAGTATAAAATTATATCATTTAATTTATCCCATAAAATCCCAAATAAATATGAATTATATGTTTTTATTACCCAATTAAATTTATAATCAGGTTAAATAATTTTTTCACCTAATAATATTTTTTTACTTATACATTCATTCTACATCTAATCAATTTCTATACTATGTCAGATTGAACTATAAATTTGTACCAGATAAATGACTATTTTACACCCTTAGAAACAAAAAAAAAATTTAAAACAAAAATAATAATTATAATAAATATCAGAGTGATATAAAATATAATATAGAGAGATATATTTTTCAAATGATTAAGGTTTGACTTTTTGAAATTCTTATCAGACAGGGAGTTGAAAAGTGATTCCAAAATATGTAAAATAAGTTTAGAGGAAAAGAAATTAGTGAATAGAAAAGATTAACTTTACCATAATATATTGGGTAAAAATTTGATTTAAAATCTTATATGGTTGGAAAACATATATGTGGGGAATTGGAGGAATAGTGGACTCCAGGATCATTTTATCTAGATTAGTTTCATAAATCTTACTAGATTTTGTTCTAATATAATTTATTATATAATCGAATTATATTGTATTTATATTGACTTCAATTGTTGATATATTCATTTCTTCTATTAATATCATTAATTGAGAAATGTTAATATCGATCATTTTCTAGATTATGTGACATGTGAATGTTCCTAGAAGTGTGAAAGGTTAATTTTGTGGGGTTATAAATCATTTTTTATTGAAATTTATTCTTATAATAATTTATATAATTTCCCAAAAATGAGCTTTATTTGAATATTTTTTGGAAAAATTTCATTTGAACATAAATTTGGAAATTCCATGATTTTTTTTTTAATTTTAAATTTGATATAGTTGTTTTAATAGATTTTAAAATATGAATGATTATTTCAAATTTTATTGATGAATTATCAAATATTTAGGATAAATTTTTCATTTATAAAATTATAGTTAGAACCCATTTTTTATGGGTTACAAGTATTGATGATGTCAAGGACAGAATGGACTCAAAATAATATAACTCACCTCCATATTTGGGCCATAACCATTTTAACCATGCTTTAATGGAGATAAAATCTAGATAGGTATTAAATATCTAGATATTTATAAATTAGTTCTAATTGAATGATATTTTGATTTCATGGGAAGTAAGTGGAAAAGGATTATCAAATCCAAGTAACTTTTAGAGAAAAAATTCTTCATATACTTTTATTGACATTTAAAAACATATCCCTCCTCTAAACTATTTATTTTTATTTTTAACATGTGGGGAGGATTTTTTATATATTTAATAGGTTGAATCAAATGATATTTTTCTAGATCTAAATCTCTAACCATTTGGAGTAATGAAGTATTATAGCAATGATCACTTCCGTAAAGTGTCTCCTACTCTTCTTCTATTTTTTTCTACTTTTATTTTTTCTCATAATATCAATTATACATCAATAAGAATTATTTTTTTATATTTTTACATTTTTTTATATTTATTATTTTGGATATAATCTATTATTAGAGATGACATTGGCTTTTAACCATTAAAATTGTTTCTTATTCAAATTCAAGGGAGGGATTTTTTGGGAATCCAATCTCTTTACTTTCTTATTTATATAAGAATTCATCATAGTTGAATCCCATGGTTTATCTCATAGGGAGTCCACTCACATATATCTAATAACTATTTTCACTATTTATAACTAAAATATACTACAAATAAGATATAAAAATATAGTGGGAGTTTTTAAAATATATGTATATAATTATTTAAATATAGATGCACATAGAAGAAGAAACACTAAGATACAAAGTTAATAGAAATAACATTTTATTCATTGGGAGTTTACAGTGATGTAATAATTGTTCACTAAAATAAAATAATCAGTATTTTATTTTAGGTTACGATCCACCACCATCACCCAACACCTTCTTATTTTAATTATGATAATACAACATCAATAACTCCACATATAGAATAGCCTCCCTCACACTTTGGTTATAAGAAAACTAATCCACATATCACCGAATCAATAATACTCCATTGTATACATAATTAAAATGGTTAAGGATGTAAGATTTGAGAGATTAGGGTAATAAGTAAATTAGGGTAGTCCCATAGCAAAATCATTTTAACTAATATTGAAATATTAGAAATAAATAATATAAATAATTAAAGCATAAAAACTCTATAAAAATATCTCCCACACTCAAACAACATGAAATTTTAACTCTATATTTTCATAAATATGATATTTAAAGGGGTTATATTATAGATAATAGGATAGAAGAAGAAAATAAAAATAAAACACAAAAATATATAAAAATGTAAAATAGTACAACATAAAAAGTCCCACATTAGCTTCTAAAAATATCTAACTTCTTTGAAAGGATATAAAAGTAAAAAAATATAAAAAATAGGGGTGTATATTTTCCTTTCAAAATCTATACTTTTAAATTTAGTTAATTTTTGTCCAATTAAATGGTCAAATATCATAATGTGTTAATTTATGATGTTTTTTCTCTATCTTATATGTTTTTCTAAAAAAATAGCTTCATTATACATGATTAGACAATGATATTATTGCAACAATAAAGGAAAATTTTCATGTCCTGGAAAAATCTTTGAATTATAAATATCAAGATTCCCAAAAATTTATTTCTTTGAAAACAACAAAATCACAAGTTTCAATTGTTAAATTATATCTTTCTTGGAATATTCTATTTTTCAATTTAATATTTTAGATCATTTTTTTGAACTTTTAGAGATATGTTCACATGAATGCATCATTTTAAACATATATGGTTAAATTTGTCTTATGTTACTATTAAATTAAATGAATCCTCCTTAATATTGATTCCTAAAAGTTGAATTTATAAATTTGTATTACTGTATAAAATGTTGTAACAAAAATATGAAAATGATTAAAATAATCTAAAAGGTTAAAATTAATCCATTTTTAATGGATTTATTTGGGTATATAAAGGGTTATTATATTTAAAAGAAACTAATATATCCATCATCTATTGATCACTATGAAAATATATGATAACTTTGTAAAAAATAGAAATGAAGAATACATTAAATAATAATATTACACACTGATGATGCCTCTACAGAATTTGGAACTTCATATAATATGCTTGATCAAGATCAAAAGGGTGTAAGTAAAAAAGAAATAACATCTCAAGAGGTATCCATGGGTTACACCAAAATCATTCAATATATGAATGGGAATCTCATTCACCCATGATGTGCAAGAAACTTAATGTCCTAAGGATAAAGAACAAGAGAGATTCGTGTTTTTGAAAGTTTTGACCAAAACTAAATATTAACCAACACATAAATGTCTCATGTAAATGGATTTATATATCTTTAATGATGCACTTCAGTGTTAATGAATTTACTCATGAAGTTTAACATATGAGTAAATTTCATAACAAGATTATGTATCACATACATGAATGATACTCCACCCTAAAATTTCATCTCATGAAATGACCCTTTACATGATATAAATGTGGATGATAAATCTTCCCAAACTATCAAAGATAATGGAATTCATATTCTAATTACTCGATATAGCCATTCATAATATACAGGTTATAGGTTTAGTGTATATCTTCTTCAATTTACAAATTTCAATAAATAGTAAATGTATTTTTTTCATTTAATATTATATAATATCATATACAATAATTAATAGAATAAAATTTGAAAACCCAATCATATACCTTCTAAAACACTTATGTAAATCTATTCTAAAATTCACCATGTATTAAAACTTCTGTAATACATGTGAATATCCATCCAAAAAAAATTTTCATTAACTATAAAACACTTCTATAGTAACTATCAAATTCATTCCCAATACCTTTTCAATCAACAACAATGTGTGTCCCCGTGGTAATTTATAACAATGAAAACAAATAAAAATCACTTAATATATAAATGTATGAAATTAGAGGCCTCTAGAAAACCATCAATTATAATTAATATATAAAGGGATATTTCATGATCTCTATAAAAATCATGTATCTCTTTACCTATGTCCCCCAATCTCCATCATATATGAACATGTGTTATCATAATTTCCATTTTTATATGACATAAATTGACCATGGGAGCTGGTTTATGAAAATATTATAAATCCTACCCCTATTTTATTGATTGTAAGATCATAGACTGACTTGGTTGATGAATACATCACCTATGATTCACCTTCATAGATGGTTAAATAACATTTTAATCAACCATATATATATATATATATTCAAATCATATGTACTATCATAGCATTCCCACACACTACATAGCTTATCTCAATTAAGGGAATATATGTCATAATTTATATATGAGAGGACAAATCCCATCATGGTTAATCTCCAACTATCAACATGATTAGAAACATACCCAAACACCCATATATTAAATAAGTAAACATTTTTACATATGCAAGTATGGTATCAATGTATGAATATTCTCTTACTTGGTTTTTGTCCATCCTTAGATAATGTAGTCTCATATATGATCCATACACCCCTAGTATACCGATGAAATTTATATACTCCACTGCATTTATCATAATTAGTGGGTCATTCATTAAATACATATTTTTATACCGAATGATCGTATATATATCCCTATAAGAATTATACTCATGTTAACCATAACATTTCATCATAACCTAAAATAATCCATTGTAATAATCCATTAGGGATAGCTCAATCTCATACTATGAGAGGTCAATTATTAGTACATAACCTGAAATGTATATCTATATATATATACATCCAATGTGAATGAATGATAAATTTGATATTTCCCCTAATGTGATAAATTTTATAACTATAGAAATAGTTTAAGAATATTTAACAATACCAAAATAAGGTCATAACATATATTTTAAATTGTTAGTTTAACATTATATATGCTTCACTTTTAGGAGTTATGTTAACTCATTGTATTATATATAATTCATGTCACATATCTATGTGACCATCTTATAAAACACTCCCACTAACTATTTTTTTATCATTATTATTGATGAAAGAGATATTTAATAACATTGAGATATAAAAAAACACATTCCTGACATTCAAATCATTTAATATATTAAAACTAATTAACTTCACAACATTATATGTTCTGGTGTTAACTTTCTGTTTTCTAATTAGAACTATTTTAATGTTCATCATCATTATCCTTAGAACCCAATTCCATAAAAATATTTCATTGAAATAATATAAATAATAAAAAATTATTGTTTGCAACTATATCCAAAAATCTTCTTTGATAAAGTGATATCTACTTTATTGGAGTAACTAATGAAACCATTTCAATTTCTCAATACCATACCTCAAAATATTTTAAGATATAATGTTTAAATAACTTTATAATCATACACTAGTATAATCAATTATTTATAAACATTGAAATACTTTATGTTCAAACATACTCCCACTATCCTCTTAGTAGCCATATTCATTTCAAAATTTCGTTGTTGCAGGTTATGATAGAGGGGAAAAAACTCTTGGTTGGTTCTTATTTTGATGTTTGTTTCTCATTTGGAAATTGGGTTCATGTAAGGACTTTGTGCCATATTGGTGATTTTGTTCTCATTTGGTCATTGTAATGTGTTCCTTCTTTTCCCTGTTTCCAAAAGGAGATCTTTTTTTAATAAAAGGGTTTTCCCATCAATTTATAAAAAATAAAAAATAAATAAAATATCATTAAATTGTTTCATTCATTTTAAAATATTTTATAATTATAAAACATGTAAAATATATATTTTGTATTAAATACACTTAAATTTAAAGAATTTATTTCTGTAACACTTATACCTTACATGAACATTCTATGGAGTTTCCTAAACTCATTCAGCTATTTAAGATAATATAGTCAAACATAGTTATTACCCCTCCTTCCTAATAACCCTATGATTTAATGGCCTATAATTTCAACTTAAATAAACATTTATTAAATTTTAAACTAACCTTTTTTCTTATAGTTTAACCATTTATCCACTTATTTTTTCAAACTTTTAACAAATAAAACATATACTCAATATATATATTCTCATTATTATTGAGATTATTTGGTAAACTTAATTTAAATTCATTCAAAATTATGGAACATTTATATAAATGACAATGTGATTAATTCTCAAACCAGAATTATCCATTTATAGTCTCCCTTATTCCATTTTATAAAAATAAGAAAATATATAAACTATCTATATTAGAAACACCCAAATAATTTTATTTCAAAATATATATATATGCTCTTATCAAGAAATAAATTAGATAAAATACATATCTTATAAGAAGTGTATTTAAGATTGAAAAATCAAATACATAAATGTAGAGAGTCCATTTATTCATTAATTGAAAGATAACACCAAGATCCAATCATCAATTATCTCTTATCTGATGACTTACAATATATTTACAATATTTATAAAACAAAAAAGAAAATTTCAAAACTATATCAGAATAATATAATTTATTTCTATAACATTTATACCTGATGTTGTAATCATTTAGGGTATCTAGAAAATGTCTTCTCTAATGGAAATTTTTCCCCAATGAAATCATTATCATTTTTATTCTTCTTCATCTTAGCTGGTGGTGTTGACTCACTAATACCTCTTTTATTCACCATTTAGACAAAATATTTCCTTTTATCCTTTTATAACATTAACATTAAACTTGATCCCTGACTACCCATGTTCTTCTTATAAATCCTCAATATATTGAGAAGATCTGAAAAAGTTTTATAGTATTCATTAATATTATATTTCATAAAAACAAAAAAAACATTATGGTAGTGAATTCATATTAAAATCTATGTCTAATTCAATATTAAGAGGTTTACCTAGCATCTTTAATTTATACCCAATAATATTTTCTATATGAGTGTAGATATATGTTCCTTATCTAATATTTCAATGAAAAATTAATTTAAGAACTTTATTTTGCTCAGGACAAACCTACTCTAGATAAATCATTTTCTTGTTATATATCAATTAATTGGAATCCAGGGTCTCATATTGATTTTTAAATTTTGACTTCATATAATAGAGAATGATTATGGAGAATTCCTATGAATCCTTCATATGTTAGTCATGTTTATATAAATCCTTTTTTTAATAGCTTCACCAGTGGGTTTCTTCTAAAGAGGATGTACCAATATATAAAATTTTCCTTCATGTTTGAGAATAGTTCTTAAATTCCAACACCAATCAAGGAAGTTATGACCATTTATTTTCCCCTTTTTAAGGATTGATCTTATATTCATGTTTGATGATAATTTCATTTATCATGAAAACTAATTTCTTATTAGTTGAGTATCATTTTTATATATATTTATTATGGAAATTTATTATTTAGTTTCTCAAGAAAATGATGCCCCGTATTTCATACAACATATCTATTAGTAGGTAAAGATTCATATTTCACTAATCCTAGGGTCTCTTTTTTGTTTCTCCCATTATTCAGGTATTTATGTAAAGTATAATTAAAATCATATCATATAGTACTCTTATATATTCAAGTAGACAACACAATAACCAATACATTATACAAATAAACTCGCCATTATTTTTTCAATAATATAATCTTATTTGGGTCTTTAAACTCATGAAACCCAAAGAATGATCCAAAATAAAGGTAACAAATAACAATCTAGGGGAATTCTATATTTATCATAACCCACCTTGTAGGACAGTCTAATTCAAACTATTTTGTTCCTGTCTTATAATATATAATCCAGTGACACCATAAATTAGAAGGAAAAACTAGGTTGGATGATTAAGGTCTTGAAACATACCATGTTATAAGGAATATAACACTTAGTGATTGAAGTGGTGTTAATATCACTATTATATCCCATGTTTATTCTCCTATGTATATATGCTTCTAAATATTTAATTTTTAAATCATATTCCCTCCAAAGATCAAATATGTTCAAATTATATTTTTTTTAGTACTTTGCAAAACCCAAAAGTTTATGTTACTCTCCAAAATTTAGGAACCAAACATAATTATACATATCAAAATTAATTTTATCTATAATTTACATGAACACTTCATGTTATGATTTATAATTATCTAAGATTTAAAATCTCTATATGTTTAGGCTCATACTAATAGATATCCAACCCCATTCACTATTATAGAAAAGGCCTAAACCTTCAAGATGGTAGGAGTACTGACCTGAACTCCCTCTCCTTGGGAATAAATTATTCAATAGAGAATTAAATTCATAAAAACTTTAACACCTAACATTAATAAACTATATTTAACATCTAAATTCACATTGATAACTAGTTATGGAAATGGATCGGGTACCCAGAAAATTTGTGGTAACTAAACCCTAACGAGTTTATTTTTACAAATCCAAAACCTTAACCCTAACCTAATTATCTTTTGAAGTAACTATTATAATTATACCATATTATATTTTTAACTATCTATTTAACTACCCAATCGTTTTTTAATATTAATTTATAAATAAAAAATTTTAAAATTTATTTATAAAAGTAAAATAAAACAATGAAACAATTATATAAATATATTTTGTAATTTTAAATTATTTAATACCACATGGTAAATGAATTCATATTAAATCATTACTCACAAATATATTATAAACTGAATTTAAAATAAATAATTATTTTATTTTTATTTTTATTTAAAATTTTATTATTAATTAGTTAATAAAAAAATTATATTCGGGTGAAATTATATAGTGCCCTAAGAGTATTATCCTAACCCTTCCAGTTTATTAATAAATTTTTCAATTTTATTATATAACATTATAAATACCCATTTAACATATACCATAAAACTATTTAATTGGGCCATATAGTGTTGGGTTCCCAGTTAATGGCTACCCATTTTCATCCCAATTCAAAACATCAATTACATATCAAGGTAATTTTTTGTGAAAAAAATAATTTTATTGAGTCATACCAAGAATGTAATGTAAGGATATATATCCAAGAAGTATCTTAATAGTTAATATGAATAATACACATTCATAATATAAGAAACTTCTAAACATGAATAAAGCATGGAATATATCATGACCTGACCCAAAGAGGCCTGAGCTGCTAGTTACTAAGCATGCCTCTAATATGCCAGGGATTGGAAAATAGCTTCTACAAAGGAATATCACATAGATGGGAGGCATTTTCCTATGGTACCTATACACACACACACCCATAAACACCTATATAAAAAAATAAAAATATATATAAAAATGTAAAATAAAATGTATGCATACATCTATCCCAAACTAGAGTACAAAAGAAGTACTAAAAGTGTAAACAGACCAAAACACATGCCCCCAAAAAACTATAAAAGTGTCCAAACTGCTCATAATGAGAGGATCACTATCAAATGAAGATCCTGAAGATCTCATTAACCTAGCTATGGTAAACACCTCAGTCTGTCTAGATAACTAATCTCTTCCTACCTCAGGTCCTTTGGGGACTTAGTTGAAATGCCAACAGTTTGTAAAAGACACAAAACATGCAAGAAATTACCATGTAGGGGTGAGTATAATAATACTTAGTAGTCACCCCAAAAACCCAAAACCAAAGGGAGAGACTAAAATGAATTAGTTCACTGAACCCATCCATAGAAAACCCAGTCAAGAGAGAAACTCCATCTCAAAACATCCTCAACTATACATGAACAGTTAGCTCATTATATAAGGGGTGTAAACTAAGACACATGAAAACACCTCAAGGACTCCCAAAATCACCCATTTATAATCATCTTAGACTCCAAGTCTAATGAGGTTCCGAACATATATCCATCTATAGGATTCTACTCAAGGCTCGAAGGTATAACCCAGGAATGAGAACAAAATACATGATCTCAACCATCCTAGATGGAACTCTTCAAATAGATACACTCCATCGAGAACATGTCTAACATTATTAACAGTACATTTGAGAGAACTTTCTCCATCAAGAACAAATCACAAGGTAAAACTCTAATGCCCAGCACCAGAGGTTCTATCATCACTACCTCATGCCTAGCATAAGCTAAAATAATCCCAAGTGGAAAGGCCCACCCCTCACCTATAATAATAATTTTGGGACTAGTACTCTAGACTATGCACCATTTTCATCCTCTCTAATGATATAGAACGGATGGACTTTCACCTCACCACTTCCCTATAGTTTACAGAGTACTAGATTCTAACTAACTTGCAAAACCTAGGTCTCTCCAGTATGGATTTTCCGATTCCTCTATCTATCAAAGGAGAAATAACTCCTAAACCAGTATTTCACATAACAATTGTAGGGTCCTGCTCCTCGTGATTTTTCTCCGCAACTGGGGGGCTCCGGCTCTAGTGTAAGACCTACTTCTTATCGCTACTCAAATACAGGGGATTAAAACTCTATATATAGAGGAGCCACGCCTGGACATGTTAGGGTAGTACTAATATGCATATGAGGACACATGCCTTGGTATGATAGGGGAGTACCAATAAATAGATAGAGGACCAACACCCTAAAATGATAGGGGAGTACCACTCTGTGGATAGAGGACCCGCACTCAGGTATGACAGGGGAGTACCGCTCTACTAGTATGATCAGTATGGGAGAATCACACCCTGAAATGATAAGGGAGTACCAATTCTAGGCTATATGACCTTTTCCCTAGTATGATAGGATAGTAACAACTCTATTGGAACAATACATATTGAGGACCCACACCCTGGAATGATTGGGTAGTTCCAACTCTAAGGATAGTGGACCCACACCCTATCCAAGTAGGTGAGTAACCACTCTATTTATACATCGCATAAGAAGGAATCACACCCTGATATGGAAGGGGAGTACTGACTCCGTATATAGATGACCTTCACCCTTATCCCACAGGGGAGTGCCAACTCTATCTTTACAAAAAGTATGGAGAGCCTCCACCCTGACACGACAGGGAAGTGTTTTCTTTAACTACATGAATAATATGGGTAACCCATTCCCAGGTTCATCATGGGAGTATTGACGAAGGAAGAACTACCCCATGTGTAGATAACCCTCACACATGATGTGGGGAGTCCTATTTTTACCAATACAGAGATGTAAGGGAAACCCACACCCTGATGCCACATGAGAGTACTAGTCCCAGCATTTTTTTCTAAGAACCACACTGATCTCCATCATCGGTAAAGCACCACTGAAATAAGTGTCACACTCATCATACCACACATCACAACACTACCATTTTTAGGGGACCTATTCCCTAATACAACAAGGGATCACCTCTCTACTGGCCTAAAGAGTCTAGGGGACCCACATACTGAGATTATAGGGAAGGGTTCCAACCCTGAAGTCAACTCATTGATCCACCCCGATCACTATAGAAGGTTAAGCACCACTACTATAGATTCATTATTAAAACATGGAACATTGTATATTTTAGGCCAAAATGGAGGCCACTATCACATTCTATATGGAAAACTAATTAGGATGGGATACTCACAAACCTGAATCTAAGCCCCAGAGAATGAGATACGTAAGGAGAAAGATCCCAAGAAGATTGTAGGGAAGTACACGGTGTTCACTAGTGTCCCCATGGTGTTTAAACCCACTGAATCACCTGTAAGTATCCTATCATTTCATTACTTGGCTGCAAATTTAGGTGTACATAGCATGTATGATATGTACATAGCATGTCCTTCCTCACCCCACCCCTCGAGTTGTGTCATTCCCCACATAGCTTTGTTAGTCGTGTCTCACACATGTAGTCCACCCGTGGTACATGATGTGTCCAAAAAACTTTTCCACTTGGTAATGTCTCTTAAACATGATTGTGTATGGCACCCCATATCTTTGTACTTTGGTTGTGTAATTCTACATGGCCATGTCCCATGGCACGTTATCCCTATCCATGTCATGACATGGGGTCCCTACATGACGTGTAACCATGGTACATTGAATTTAGTCCTCAAAATTCATCTTCCCCAAATAAGAAAAACATGCAGTGTGTCCCACTAGTTTACATTATCTGTAAATAGAAATTTAGATGGTAATTTACCTATGAGTCAGCCAAATCACCACAGGTTTCCCTGAAACCTGCATATTGAGCAAGAAGAGATCTCTAACAATCATAATAGGGATCTACAACCATAAAACAATGCATAAAAAATGGGAACGGTACTAAAACTAAAATACTTATACAACATAGTGAATCACTGAATCTTGGAGTCTAAAATAACACCCAAATAACACTACTCCTCGATCTGATGGAAATTGGTGTCAAAAATAGAGATCAATGGAACCTATTCACCTTGATTCGGCCTCATTTCATCATCATCACAAAGAGAAAAGGGATAGGGTTGTGCCTATCTTTCTATTGTGCACACCAAATAGGGTGATAGGGGTATAATTTATTTAATTTAATCAAATAAATTAAGTCCATTTTTAATATGTTGGTTCTAAATCACCCCAAACTAAAAACTCGATTCCAGAATATTTTATTTCATACCTAGGGTAAACATGAAGTTCTAAAATCAAATACAGTATAAGAATTATGATCTAAGACACTAGTTGGGATGTATTTTATGTTTATAAATAAACCACACATACATGATAAAATATATTTAATAATTTTAATATAACCACTTTGAGGATCTAGGGGCCTTGGAATCCCATTCTGAATCAGTACCTGGCTTTAGATATATTCTTATAAATATTCCAATACCATTCAATCCAAAACCTAAGTCATTAAATTCTCCCAAACTCAAGGCTTTTCAACCCTAGAAAGTGAAAGACTAGGTATAAGGGAAAAAACTGATCTATCCACTAGAAATATCTTGCCTGTGATCTCGTTAAGATTTCATGCTCTGCTTACAAGCACGCACATAGGGGAACCACTCAGGTCAAAATAAATACATGTTGAGCTCCAACAAGGACTACATTTCACAAAAATCAAAACATGTCTTCTTAGATATGGTAGGTGGAAAACACCAAGCACCGTGGTCCATCTACACCCATAGGGTCTAGCGGCACACCATCTTGCTAACCTGACATAGATACCAACATAACCCCACAATTCACATCCACTCCTAGATAGACTGAACTACAACCTCCTTGATGGTATTTCATATAAGTTTCACTCCAAGCACATAAGGGTACCCATGAACAAAATAGGGATGGATGAGTGTAAACACTGGGTCTTACTAGGACCTTAGACAATGAACCTCCAACTGTAACACAGCATACCAAACCAGAAACACTGCCACACCCACTATTGGAATCCCAACTGAGTATGGATAGAAGGGATATACACAATAGAAACATAATAGGGTATAACTCTACCACTAAATAATGGTTCTATACAAGGACCTCCCTCCACCAAGGATGTTAAAATAAAGGTAGTATAAATGGTTCCACTATTAAATATATAACCTACTCTGACACACCAGTGCATAGCCTTGACCCAAAGACACAAGTCTAATGAACTCTTCCACTACAACTCGACACTATCCATTTTGTATAGAACTGACTTTTCCACACTGTTTTCATCATGTCACAAAAACTCATCTTGGTGGGGAATGAATCCCTCTTCCTCGGGGTTCTAAAGATATGTCAAAAAAATAACATAGGATTATACTGATGCATTGTTTCACCCAGGTTAAACCTCATGAAAGAAGCAGAGAGAAAAGAGAAACTCACAATATTGTCTAAAAATTAATACATCATAAAGTAGAAAGGACATAGAGCATACCTTTATTCATCCCCAGTGCTTCTAGGTCAAATTCATCTATGGCCTAAAGATTCCCCTGCCTCATCCTCTAACTCCCTGAGCCTGGCGTGAACCTCCTGGGGGTGGTGGTGGAAACACCTCAAATCATCTTCCACCTTCTACTTCTCTACCCACTCCTCCTCTATTTCTGCTATCAGGTGGAAATCCATGATCCAAACGCTGCCTCTACTAAGACAGTCTGTGGAATGGATCACACTTAGCATCATGATGGGTTATAAAATATCTAACAAGAATTCCCTGATTGTTGCAAGTGTAACACCACCTCTACTACGGGTGACTTAGTCCTCGGCAGGACTCCTATGCTATAGGACCACACATATATGTTTGGGCATGGTTATGCCACCTATTCCAAAATCATGTGACCTTAAATATGCCAACTATTGAAGATAGTTGAGCCTCATGACCACCACTGTGGGCCACATCCTCCTATCCCTCCACCAGGAAGCTCTATACTACCATATATCTCTCATGTACCACCGTATAAGAGGGAATACACAAGTAGACCACACATGCTCATATGTATCTGAGGAGTCCCTACTCAAATGTCTAAGCTATGAAGAATGGTTCTTGAACAATATCTAAGAAGTAATGTGATAGGTCTATGAACCTCACTAAGTACTCTTCCTCATTCATGACCCCTACCAAATCTATAGAATCTTTTGTATATGTACTTAACTCAATGTGACTGGGTAAAAATCCTCCATGAAGAGTTTCTAAAACTCTTCCCAAGTTATTGTCACCTCATCATGGGTTTGTGTCACCATACTCCATCATCGTTAGGTCGATCCCTATAGAAGGCCCTCCGTTGGGACCACCATCTGATTGGGAAGTGTCCTCACAAGGAGAAAAAATGCGTGACTACCTTAAGCTATTAATCATATTCTTGGTGGGTCTAGGTAACCTCGATACCTAAAAGATTACTACATATGTTACTTGAATAGTTCACTCTACCTATATGCCTCCTTGGCTGGAACTTCCAACACAACCAGCAGCTAAACGGGTGGTGCTCGATTGGAGGACCACCAGGAAAAATCGCCTCAGAACTAGCGTCTTGTAATGAAGCCTCGCCATGGGGTGGATCATCATCATAATCTGGTCAAGGAACCCTATCTATATATCATCATGGTGGCATACTAAAAAGAAATCAGGTTGTGTCATGGTCAAAGACTATATCTGGAGAGCTGACTCAAGAAGGAAAAAAGAACACAAAACCCAATCCTACATGATTCATGAACCATTATTTCCCTATGACCAGTTTCCTAATGTACAAGTAAAAAATCTGGCTATCAAAGTCCTGGTGAATGAAAATGTAAACCGCTGCCCCAACATTGGAACCAATGGACTAAGACCCAAACTCAAAAAACATTATCATTTTCACTATTCAACCCAAACCAATCACATAGAATTGCAGTCCCAAAGTGGAACCCACTTTGATACTACCCTATCACAACCCGACCCAATGGGGACCATGCTACAACTCCCCAAGATATCCCTCTAATAGTCTAGGGGATATTGACTAGTGATTAGTAGGAATATCACACATATGGGAGGCATTTGCCTAAGGTACTTGTACGCACGCACCACAAACACCTCCATGCCATAGTATAGATATAAAAAACTAAAAACTAAAAATCATTCATACATATATCCAAAAAAAGTACAATAGAATTAATGAATGCATAAAAAGGAAAAAAAATACAAGACCATCAAAAATTATAAAAGTTTCTAACCTTCTAAGATGGAATAGATCACTATTAATTGAAATTTTCAAAGAGATATTTGGCCCAGATCTAATAGATCACTGGTCTCTTTTTCCCTTTGGTTCTATAGTGACTCCATTGAAAGGCATGTGTTTTTCACAAGGTACAACATGTGTAGGAAAAGCTCATGTAGGGGTGAGTATAATAATACTCTGTAGGTTCCCAAAAACTGAAAAGAAAAGGGTGAAACTAAAATGCATCAGTCAGCTAAACCCATATAGAGGGTACCCAATCAAGAGAGAAACTCCATCTTGAACCATCCTCAACTATACATGACTAGCCAGTTCATTCTGTAACATCCCAAACCCGGGTGCCACTCAACGGGTGCCCCGAACTCGGTTCGCCACGTGACCTCAAGCGCATTTCCCCAAACGCTAGAGGCTGCCGACTAGCAGCGAGGGCCCAGGTCTGATAGTGGGGAAACTATGCCCTCATTTGTCAAAGTGTAGTGCAGCGGAATTTAAATAAAACATATAATAAACGGCGAAAGCAGTAAACCATACACAACTGAAATAAACCACAGTAGTGGATATAACCAACAGTATATAAATAATGATGCTACATGTCTCAAGTTCCAATAAAACATCCAGAACATGTTATATATCAATATAATACAACCAAAAGCAGAGTACAGCAAACAAGGAAAAACAGCTGGCAGCGGCATCGTGATCCAAGGCTCGGTCCCATGCCCTCCTACTCCTCTGCAACAGTCATGTACCTATATAGGGACTCTTGCCACTATCTACACCTGCAGAAACATAATATGGTTGGGCTGAAAAACATGACCCAAATAGGGTGTGAGACATATATCTCAGTAGGCACCCACCGAAGGCCCATTCCCAACTACGTATAAGCATGCAACAATAGTGTGCAATAATAAAATGCAATAAAGTAAGCAGTACAAAAAGTAACTAACTTAACAATTATATTTCTATTTTATTATTCATTTAATTTATTTAATTTAGTAAAATTCTTGTGCTCAACAGCACCATGCCCTCAGGCTAACCAGAACCATGCCCTCGGGCTAAAATAGTAACCACGCCCTCAGGCTTGCCCTCAAGCCATACAGAATCCAACCCGCAGTTATTCCCTCAGGCGTAACAGAAATTTCCCTCAGGCGTAGGAAGTGTCGCCCTCAGGCACATAAGTCAAGCCCTCAGGCATGAAAGGTTACCCTCAGGTGGAATAACGATAGCCCTCGGGCTAAAACAGTCACGCCCTCAGGCTAATCACAACAACGCCCCCAGGCCAAATACAACAACGCCCTCAGGCTAAACAGGTAATCGGTCCATGCCCAATAGGTAAACAAGCAGTAACAAACAATTCCTCTCAAGGAAATTCTACAATTACTACTTTAAAGACATACCCTCAGGTATCCTGGCCAAACGGCTAAACAGTGAAACACACCCCGGGGGTGGTTCCAGATCCAAGAAACGATCCCAACCAGAATTTTATTATCATGATTTAATCACCTATGCAAATCTAGGCATTAAATATAGCAACAGACTCAGCCACACGGCACCCCAACATGGGTTTTTGGCACGAAAACGCACAAAAATGCACAAAAGTTGGAAATTGAACACAAATCCACCTACCTTAAACGCCAACGAACGTTATACCCGAACGCCGACTCCAGAAATGCCCACGAATGGCGTAGATCTGATGAAGAACAAAATCCATTCAATTTTAAATAACTTACGTTTGGAGAATAATTGGTAAGAACGGTACTAGGAGGGGAGAGGGCTTACCCGTGCGGTTCCAACGAAATCGTCCGAAGCTGAAACAGATTCCAGACGAATGCCCTGTGGATCTTCAAAGATCCGGCCTCCTCCTTTGGCTCCAAAATGGCTCAAACACCTCCTATGCCAAGTGAGGAGGCTACTGCCTATTTTAATACGAAAAAAAAGTACACGGCGTGTACTTCTGAGTACACACCGTGTACTTCTTTCATTTAACTGTTCATTTGGTGGCACTGCCACACTGTTCATCCGTCAACCTGAGTACACGACATATACTCCCAAGTACATGGCGTGTACTGTCGTCCAGCTGGCAGCGACTCCACTGCCTTACTGTTCAAGCCTGCCGACTAACTACACGGCGTGTAAGGTACCACTACACGGCGTGTAGTTGGTTCCTACACCCCTCGTCGCCGACAAGGCTACACACCCCGTGTACTCATCCTAACATGGCCAAAAGTACACGGCGTGTGGACAAAGTACACGGCGTGTAGTTTTGAAATTTATCATTTTTTCCATTTTCCATATTTTCTCAAAAACACTTAAGGAAAAGGAAAAGGAAGAAGCATGTGCCTCAAAAATAAGAACCGGGTTCTTACAAACTTCCCCCCTTATAGAAATTCATCCCCGAATTTCCCTTCCAAGGGTGGAGAAGATAAAGCTCAGAACAGATCTGGCCACTGAGCACGTACGTCGGCCTCCCGCTCCCAGGCCTTGTCCTGCACTCGGCCATGCTGCCATAGCACCCGTACGAGAGGAACTGACTGGCCTCAGAGAACCTTCATACTCCTGTCAACGATACGGATTGGATTGTCCTCAAAGGATGCATCATGCTGAAGCTCAACCTCCTCAGGCTGAAAGATGTGAGACGGGTCTGAATGGTAGCGACGTAACTGAGACACGTGGAAAACGTCGTGCATGGCTCGGTACCGCTGTGGTAACTGCAACCGATAGGAAACCAGCCCGACTCTCCCCAGAATCTCGAATGGCCCTAAATACCTCGGTGCAAGTTTTCCCTGTCTCCTGATCCACTTGTGTCCCAGCCTCGGCGAAACACGTAGAAAAACCCGATCCCCGACCACGAACTCCAAAGGTCACCTGCGGCGATCAGCATAAGACTTCTGACAAGACTGTGTGGTAGCCATCCGCTTCTGAATCAACTGTACCTGCTCAAATGTCTCCTACACGAGCTGTGGCCCAAGTAAAGCTGCCTCACCTGCCTCTAACCAGCACAAAGGTGATCGGCATGGCCTACCATATAAAGCCTCGTATGGTGCCATCTCAATAGTTTCCTGAAAACTATTGTTATAGGAAAACTCAACTAAGGGTATATGCTTCTTCCAAGAGCCCCCAAAGTCTATGACGCATGCACGCAGAATATCCTCTAGCACCTGTATCGTCCGCTCTGACTGGACATCTGTCTGAGGGTGGTATGCTGTGATCAGAAGCACCTGTGTACCCAGCGCCCTCTGAAAACTCTTCCAGAAATGAGACATTAAGTGGGCGTCCCTATATGAAATGATAGAATGAGGGACCCCATGAAGACGTATGATCTCTCGGATATACAGCCTTCCGAGCTCGTCCACACCGAAGGTCTTCTTGATCGGAAAAAAGTGAGCTACCTTTGTGAGTCTATCCACAACAACCCACACGGCGTCATTACCACGAGGTGACCTCGGAAAACCCGTCACGAAATCCATCACGACATCATCCCATTTCCACTCTGGAATGGGTAACTGTTGTAACAGTCTAGCTGGTCTCTGATGCTCTGCCTTCACCTGCTGACAGGTGGAACATCTCGTAACAAACCCAGCTATCTCTCTCTTCATACCCAGCCACTAGTACTGACGTCTCAAGTCTCGGTACATCTTGGTAACCCCGGGATGAACTGCCCAAGATGAAGCATGAAACTCCCGCATCATCTCCTCGCGTATATCCCCTGGAACCCATACTCGTCCATGGAAACCCAAAACCTCATTGTCGCCTATCGTCCAACTGGGAGGAGGGTCCTCACTTGCCACTAATTTCCATAGAACTAGGCCTTCTGAATCAGATAGTTTCCTCATCCTCACTCTATCCAGGAGGGTAGAAGTCATAGATAACGAGGAAAGATAAGTTTTCCCCTGACTATCATGCACATCCAGATGCATCTCAGAGAACAAAGCCATAAGCTGCCACTCACCATTGGCCTCTTGCACTGCCTGTATCTGAGTCTTCCTGCTCAGTGCATCATCTACTACATTACCTTTACCAGGTGTATAGGCAAGCTAAAATCGAAGGACTGTAGGTACTCAACCCACCTTCTCTGCCTCAGATTCAGGTCACACTAAGTTAAGATATACTTGAGGATTTTGTGGTCGGTGAAAACCACAAAATGCTCTCCCAATAGATAGTGTCTCCAACATCGCAACACATGCACAACTACAGCCAACTCGAGATCATGCGTCGGGTAATTCCTCTCATGTGGACTCAACTATCGAGACTCGTACGCGACAACTCGGTCACCCTGCATCAAAACGGCTCCAAGCCCAATCCCTGATGCATCACAGTAAACTGTATATCTCTTCCCCTACTCTGGGAGTATCAGGATCAGTGCTGATGTCAACCTTCCCTTCAAGTCCTGAAAAGCTGCCTTGCAAGCTTCCAACCAAAAGAACTTCACACCCTTCTTAGTTAGACCTGTCAACGGTGCTGCTAAGTGGGAGAAGTCTTGTATGAAGCGTCTGTAGTAACCATCCAGCCCTAAGAAATTTTGTATCTCAAACACATTCTAAGGATGCTCCCAGGAAACTACTGCTCTCACCTTCTCTGGGTCTAATGTAACTTCTGCCTCTAAGATAATGTGACCCAGTAAGTGAATCTGGTTCATCCAAAAGTGGCACTTTGAGAGCTTAGAATATAGACAATGCTCTCTTAGTGTACTCAATATCATCTCAAGATGGGTGGCATGGTTGTGTCGAGTGTGGGAGTACACCAAGATTTCCTCTACAAATACTACCACAAACGAATCAAGATACAGATGGAACACACGATTCATCAGATCCATGAAAACTGTTGGCACGTTCGTGAGTCCAAACGGCATAACTGTATACTCATATAGACCATACCTACTCTTGAAAGCTATGCAAGGTATATCAAATGGTCTAACGTGCAGCTGATGATATCCGGATCTCAATTCAATCTTCGAGAACACCCGTGCTCCATGAAGCTGATCAAACAGATCATCTATCCTTGGAAACAGATATCGGTTCTTAACCGTCAACTGGTTCAGCTTTCGATAATCCATGCAAAGCCTAAGGGTACCATCCGCCTTCTTTGCGAAAAGGACCGGAGAACCCCAAGGACATGTACTGGGTTGGATAAAACCCTTCGCATGCAACTCCTCTAATTGCCTCTTGAGTTCCTGCAACTCAGGCGTGGCCATCCTATAAGGAGGAATGGACACTGGTACTGCTCATGGCACAAGCTCGATAGAGAAATCCACCTCACGCACCGGGGGTAGACCTGAAAAGTCGTCTGGGAAGACATCCTTGAAACGATCGACAACTAGAGGGAAATTAGTCTGACAAGTCCCCTGGTCATCCAGATATAAGCTCGCAATCTGGCCTATGACTCCACCTCGCCCATGATGCTCTGGTCCAGCTCAAATCGCCTAAACATCCCATTCTCCCTTGTATAGAAACTCTCCTCCCTCTGGTGACGTGAAACGCACCCTATGACGATAGCAGACTACAAAGGCTTGGAAGGGGACCAACCAGTCCATCCTGAGAATGACATCATAGCTCGTCATCTCTAATACATAGAGGTCCCAAAGGAAGTGACACCTATCAACCTCAAGGGGGAACTCCTTGCACTGACACACACTAGTCGTTCTAGTCCTCAACGGAGTTTCTAGCGTCATGATATTAGAAGAAGAAGAAACACCAAGCCCAAGGCTCTCCACAATGGGTACAGATATGAAACTATGCGTAGCACCCGTATCAAAAAGTATTGAAGACAAGACAGAAGCTACTAGAATAGTACCTCTGACTATAGAAGGTCCGGGATCCTGCTCCTGTTGGGTCTGTTACACTGCATATGCCTGCCCAGTGCCACGGCCCTGCGACACATCCTGGCTACCCTGAGCTATCCCGCCCTGCTGCCTCTGAGATCTTGGTGTCTGGATAATACGGCCACGACCACCATCTTTGCTTGTACTCCCTGACGTATTCCAATTCCTAGACTGGAAAGAATCCATTGGTCCCTCTCCAGCACGCGGAGTCTGCACAAAACCCCTCTCACTAGCCACCAGTAGAAATGCCCTGCAGAAGCGCTGCAGATGACCCATCTTGCCGCAAGCTCGGCACTCCACTGGGCCTCATGGACACTGCAGTCTCTTATGCCCCTCTCTACCACACTGGTAGCACCTGATCGGACCACCTGTAGAAGCTGCATGGCTGGTACTACTGCCCTGAGAGAAGTCCATATGTCTCTTCCTCTTGCCAATAGAAATAGTACCAGTAACTGGTGCTGAACCGCCCTGGCCCACACCACTAGATTCACTCAGGTTCCTCTCTGTGATCAGCACCTGGTTCACGATGGTGTGTACAATAGGAAACCTGAAAACATTCACCAGCGCTTGGATGTCATACCGAAGACCATCCTCAAAACGTCTGTCTCTCAGCGTCTCATCACCCACCAGCACGGGTGAAAAGCGCTGAAGCTCCGTAAAACGAGAAGAATAGTCCATCACTGACATAGCGCCCTGCTGCAGATTTATGAACTCTCGATCTCTATCTGACCTCAGCATCTCAGGAAAGAAGAAGTCATAAAAGACTGCCTTAAAATCTTCCCATGCCATGTCCCTGTAATGCTCTGACTGGGTGGTCACATCCCACCACCTCTTGGCAGAATCACACAGCATGTAAGTCGCGAGCTTGACCCTCCACCCTGGAGGCATATCAAGATGCTCAAAAATAGTCTGCATCAATACTATCCAAGACTCTGCAGATTGCGGTCCTCCATCCCCTAAAAATGTAAGCGGATGCTGCTGCTGGAAGATATGCGTCAGCTTGGCCATAGATGTAGCAGCCTGCGGTGCTCCCTGAAAGGTCTGCATAAACCGCATAAAACCTTCACAGAACTGCGCCTCTGCGCCTGTGTCCGGTATAACAGCTGGTGCCGCATCTGGCTCTGCTAGTGGATCCACTAGTAGCCCATGTCCTACTATCTCCGGAGTATAATCGCTGTCGCTCTCATGGCGAACAACTCACGGTCGTTTCGGCGGCATGACACTACAAGGTCAAAAGCACACCTCAGATTCAAGATTATTAAGACCAAAAAGCGAAGGAACCACAAAAGAATAAGAGGAAGAAGGCATTCAAAATTTTTCAAAACAAGACTACACAACATGTATAATGACTACACGGCATGTACATGACTTCCCTTCCCCTGCCCGGGTCCTTTTACACGGCTAAGCCACACGAATTCCGTTCAACAACACTACACAGCATGTATAATATCTACACGGCGTGTACGGTGTTATTTTCGAACTTCCCGTGTCGTCTGTGACATGACCGACTACTCAACTTACAACTACACGGTGTGTTACACCCGCATACGGCGTGTACACCACCCCTATTTCCCAGCAACATGGCTAAGTCCACACGGTCGGTCCTCGAACAAGACTACACGGTGTTTCCCATAGGTACACGGTGTGTTCAAGGAGAGGTGACACCGACCCGTGTTGTTAGTTACACGGCCGAGTCCCCAGGTCACACTACACGGTGTGTGCATCATTGACACGGCGTGTTCTGTAAAGGAGTTTACTGACCCGTGTTGTTAGTTACACGGTCGGACTCCAGGTCAACACTACATGGCGTGTACAGACCTACATGGCGTGTTTTACCCAATCCCTTCCCTACCCCGTGTCGCCGCCCACACGGTTTGTGACACGGGAATAGAGTACACGGCGTGTACTCCGAGTACACGACGTGTACTCAAAAAGTTCATTTTTCTTCCCGAACAGAAGAACATACACGGCGTATATAAAAATACTACATGGCGTGTATACTGGGATTCCGGACAGTATGCCTCAGAAACTTCTCCGAAACCTAGAAAATACTGAAAAACAACACCTAAGTGTCAAATTCCGACCCGTGGGGGACCATACTCCCCACGAATCAAAGTTTGACATCTTATATGTGTTATAACCAACAATAAGTCAATGACCCACCAAATTCCAGTCAATGGGGGCCCATACTCCCCAAAAACTAAAGTTTTGCGTCCATTCTATAAAAAATCTCAACTAAAATACCAAATCACATGGCAGGTATTTACCACGCAGCTATCACAACAACATGCTTTATTAACACAACAACTATCACAACAACATGCAAATTCTAATGCACCTACATGGCATGGAAACTATGCATGGTATGTGATATCTAGCATGTGCCTATATGATGCATGAGATGGCATACCCTCATCTCATCGGGTTGCAACTAAATCGAACCCACAGATAAAATATAAACAGCACAATATATGTGTGTCACCCAATAGTGAAAACATATCAACCGTAAAATTGCAAAATCCAAAGAATGCAAAATATGAGGTAGACTGGATTTTCCCTATAAACGGGTTAGCTACGCCCGAGCACAGCTTATTACCAACTACCGTTCCATCCTATCCCTGACTACGGCTCCAAATAGTAATTCAAGAAAAGAACCTCCTCTGATGCCACTTTGTAACGTCCTGGACCCGGGTGCCACTCAACAGGTGCCCCGAACCCGGTTCGCCACGGGACCTCAAGCGCATTTCCCCAAATGCCAAAGGTTTCCGACTAGCAGCGAGGGCCCAGGTCTGATAGTGGGGAAACTATGCCCTCATTTGTCAAAGTGTAGCGTAACAGAATTTAAATAAAACATAAAACAAACAGCGGAAGCAGTAAACCATACACAAATGAAATAAACTAAAGCAGTGGATATAACCAACAGTATATAAATGATGATGCTACATGTCTCAAGTTCCAAGAAAACAGCCAGAACATGTTATACATCAATACAATACAACCAAAAGCAGAGTACAGCAAACAAGGAAAAATAGCTGGCAGCGGCATCGCGAGCCAAGGCTCGGTCCCATGCCCTCCTACTCCTCTGCAACAGTCATGTACATGTATAGGGACTCTTGCCCCTATCTACACCTGCAGAAACGTAATCTGTTTGGGCCGAAAAATGTGACCCAAACAGGGTGTGAGACATATATCTCAGTAGGCACCCACCAAAGGCTCGTTCCCAACTGCGTATAAGCATGAAAAAATAGTGTGCAATAATAAAATGCAATAACGTAAGCAGTATAAAAAGTAACTAACTTAACAATTATATTGTCGTTTTATTATTCATTTAATTTATTTAATTTAGAACCATTCTTGTGCTCAACAGCACCATGCCCTCAGGCCAACCAGAACCGTGCCCTCAGGCTAAAATAGAAACCATGCCCTCAGGCTTTCCCTTAGGCCATACAGAATCAAAACCGCAGGTATTGCCCTCAGGCATAATAGAAATTTCCCTTAAGCATAGGAAGTGTCTCCCTCAGGCACATAAGTCATGCCCTCAGGCACGAAAGGTTGCCCTCAGGCAGAATAATGACAGCCCTCGAGCTAAAACAGTCACGCCCTCAGGCTCATCACAACAACGCCCTCAAGCCAAATACAAAAACTCCCTCAGGCTAAACAGGTAACCAGTCCATGGCCAACAGGTAAACAAGTAGTAACAAACAATTCCTCTCAAGTAAATTCTACAATTACTACTTTAATGGCATACCCTCGGGTATCCTAGCCAAACAGCTAAATAGTGAAACACACCCCGGGGGTGGTTCCGGATCCAAGAAACGATCTCAACCAGCATTTTATTATCACGATTTAATCACCTATGAAAATCTAGACATTAAATATAGCAACGGCCTCATCCACACGGCACCCCAACATGGGTTCGTGGCACGAAAATGCACAAAAACACACGACAGTTGAAAAATGAACACAAAGACACCTACCTTAAACGCCAACGAACGTTATACTCGAACGCCGACTCCAGAAACGCCCATGAACGGCGTAGATATGATGAAGAACCAAATCCATTCAATCATAAATAACTTACGTTTGGAGAAGAATTGGTAATAACGATACCAGGAGGGGAAAGGGATTACCCGTGCGGTTCCAACGAAATCGTCCGAAGCCGAAACGGATTCCAGACGAACGCCCGGTGGATCTTCAAAGATCTGGCCTCCTCCTTTGGCTCCAAAATGGCTCAAACGCCTCCTCTGCCAAATGAGGAGGCTAATGCCTGTTTTAATCCAAAAAAACAAAGTACACGGCGTGTACTTATGAGTACACGGTGTGTACTTCTTTCATTTAACTGTTCATTTGGTGGCACCGCCACACTGTTCATCTATCGACCTGAGTACACGGCATGTACTCCCAAGTACACGGCGTGTACTGTCGCCCAGCTGGCAGTGACTCCACCACCTTAGTGTTCAAGCCTGTCGACTGACTACACGGCGTGTAAGGTACCACTACACGGTGTGTAGTCAGTTCCTACACCCCTCATCGCCGACAAGGCTACACGCCCCGTGTACTCATCCCAACACGGCCAAAAGTACACGGCGTGTGGACAAAGTACATGACATGTAGTTTTGAAATTTAGCATATTTTCCATTTTCCATATTTTCTCAAAAACACTTAAGGAAAAGGAAAAGGAAGAAGACTGTACCTCAAAAATAAGAATCAGGTTCTTACACATTCCATAAGGGGCGTCAACCTAGAAATGTGAAAACACTATAAGGACTCCAAAAATTACTTAGATATACTTGTCTCGGACTCTATGTCATATGAGGTTCCAACCTCATATCCAACTATAGGATTCAACTTGAGGATAGAAGGTAACATGGAACCATGAGAACACCCTCCAAGACCTCAGCCATCCCAAATGAAACCCGTCAAAGAGATACACTCCATTGGCAAAATATCTACCATTCCTGATAGTACATTTGAGATAACGCACTCCATCAGGAAAAAAACACTAGTTCAAACTCCAGTTCCCAACACTAGAGATCATATCATCGCTACCTCACACCTAGTGCATTCTAAAATAAACCCAATTCAAGATACTTACCCCTCAGAACATCACACATTTGAGAGATCACTGCTCCAGACTATATACCATGCGAATCCTTCCTAATGATAAATAATGGAGGGCTGAGCACCTTTCCACTACCCTGTAGTCGAGGGAGTATTATCTCCTAAATCATCCGTGAAACCTATGTCACTCCTCTATAGAGTGGTTTTCACCTCTCTCTGTTGAGGGAGAACTAACTTCTAATTAGGTGTCATACATGACTAGTGGTGGGGCCCTCTCCTCATGACTATGCTCCATAGATGAGGGAGCTCTGACTCTAGTAGATGACCCACTCCCCATCACTACTCGAAGATAGGGGAGTCCAACTACGTTGATAGAGGACATGTACCCTGAAACGGAAAGAGATTATTATTCTGTATATAATGACCTATCCCCTAGTATTATATGGTAGTACCACTCAATTGATAGAGGACCCACACCCTGGGATGATTAGGGAGTACCACTATGTGGCTAGATAACCTACACCCTGGTACGATAGGGGAGTACCTCTCTACCAGTATGATTACTATGGGGGACCCTCACCCTGACATGGAGGGGGAGTACCGACCCCAAGCTAGAGAAGATAAAAAGCTCTCAATTTGATGATGAAAATCTATAAAAGAAAATTATTTCTGTTAAGGATGGGAGATTGGAAGACTTCATGTATGAGGAAGGAGTTATGAAGTTTGGGAAGAGGTTATGCATCCCATCAATACCTTACCTAAAAAGGGAACTATTAGACGTTTCTCATAGCTCAAATTTCTCTATACACATTGGTAGCACAAAGATGTATAGATATCTAAAGGAATATTTTTGGTGGGATAATATGAAGTAGGAAATTGCTGACTACGTGTAAAGGTGTCTAGTTTGTCAACAAGTGAAGGAAGAGAGATAAAATCCTAGAGGAGTGATGAAACCTCTACCTATTCCTATGTGGAAGTGTGATACCATTACAATAGATTTTGTCACTGGACTACCAAGGACACCTAGAAGGAATGATGCAATATGGGTAATTTTTTATTATCTCACAAAATCATCACATTTCTTTCCTATAAGAGAGGATTTACCACTTGAGCGCCTATAAATACTTTATATTAATGATTTTTTAAGACTTCATGGTGCACCTCTATCGATTGTTTCTAATCGAGATCCCTGTTTTACATAAAAATTATAGAAAAGTCTCTAGAAGGATTTGAATACTGAGCTTCGTATGAGTACTGCTTATCACCCCCAAACTGATGGATAGTCTGAAAGGACCATTAAAACTCTGGAATAGATGTTGAGATCATTCTCTCTTGACTTTCTAGGTGTGTGGGGTCAATACTTACCTTTGGTGGAATTTTCCTACAAAAATAGTTTCCATTATAGTATTCAAACGGATCCATATGAAGCATTATATGGAAAGATATGTCAAACTCCTACTTGTTGGGATGAAGTTGGTGAGAGAAACCTATAGTCCCAGAACTTATTGAAGAGACCACGGAAAATGTGAAGACAATACAAGCCCATATTAAAGTATCCCAAATTAGGAAGAAGAGTTATGCTGACAACCAGATAAAGGATTTGTAATTACACGTGGGAGATTATGTCTTTCTGAAAGTATCTCCATGGAAGGGTGTCTTAAGTTTCAGTAAGAAAGGGAAACTGAGCCCCATGTACATCAGACCATTTGAAATTCTAGAAAGAATCAGACTTGTAGCTTAACTTTTAGAAATTCTTCCAAGTACCTCCAAATTCCATGATGTGTTTTATGTGTCATTGTTGAAGAAATACATGTTAGAACCAATGCATGTACTCACCTATGATGAAATGGAACTAGAACCTGATATGTATTATTGTGAAGATTCTGTCAGGATTCTTGACACAAGGGAGCAGTTAATGAGAAATAGGACAACTCGTTTAGTATATATTCTTTGGAGAAACCAGAATATGGAGGAAGCAACATGGGAACCTGAGGATATTATGAAGAAGAACCACCCACATCTTTTTGGTGGGCTTTATACATAAAAATTCGAGGACGAAATTTCCAAAGGAGGGAATAATATAACACCCCAAACATTTTATGGTATGCTTCTCTTAAATATATTCTATTCATACCCTATATTTCATAAAGCATTTTTTTCCTTTGAAACAGCACTTGATTATTTAGGAGATAGCCATAACCTAGCCATTAAACAGAAATTTTCCACTTCAATGTTTTGAATTTTGAAAAACGGTCATCTAGAGTTGCGACCAGTAAGTCATTTGGAGTCTGATAAAACTAACTTGATTTTTTTTGGAATAGTAAAAAACCCTTATGAATAGTAATATAAACCTTATTAATAGTAAATAATGATGATATTTTATTTTCTTAAGGTAATAATATAATGAGATCTTAATTAATTTTTTAATGTGATATAAAACTAATTATACCTATAAAATTGTTATTTTTGAATAAAGTATGATTTTATTTAAAAATAATATTAAAAATACTCAGAAAATTATTTTCAAAAAATGTAGTTCATTATTTAGTTATACACTTCAAAAAATGGTTAGGGTTAATTTTTTGTGTTTTTCTAAAATACATGAATTTTTCATGAATAGTAAAAATACAATTTTGAGTTTTCGGTAGTTTAATGGAATCATAATGATATAATAATTAATATAAAATGATGGTCAACTTGTGTACATTAACATGGGACATTAGGTGTCCCAAGTGGCTAAAACCATGGTAAGATACCTTGGGAAAGACCATGGTTTTTCAAAAACCACTAATGAGGTGTCCCTTTTAATTAATAAAAAACTCCCTCATAATTACTATAAATACCAACTCAACCCCTTCATTTTATTTCATTCCAAACTCATTATCCTTGAATATTTGGTAGTATTACTTCCATAGGTGTCCTCCCAAGGTTTCCTCAAACCCCCAAGTTCCCAAACTTCATGTTTTGGGAGTTACTCTACAATATAAGAGAATCAACCACCCTTCTCTTTTCTTAAATCTTTCGTTTATGTTTTCTCTATTATTTTCAATTGTATTATGCTGGGATATGTAATTTCATATTCCCATTAATTCCCACATTATGTATGAATGATGAGATACCCCCTTTCTCTCATCAAACTATTTTATGAAATTTTAAGCGACGCCACTAGGCTGCCGAATTTTCATGAGAGATTTCTCAATTTTTCTTCTATTTTGAGTTCATTTATTTTATACTTCTTTCCTCATATCCCCTCATCCAAATTATATGATAATTACATTACCTTACATGAACTTAAATTATATTATTCTAATGTAATATTTCATCATCATCTCTCTTTCCCCCTCCTCTTATTCTAAAATGAAAACACCGTCTGAGATGTGTTAATTTATCACATTCAAGGACGACGAGTTCTCAAATTTCATTACCATCATTAATTATGTACATGAAACAATTTTTATGGTTAAAACAGATCATAATACATTTATTTAATCTCATTAATGTTCTTTAATCCCTATACACTCATAATATGGAATAATAATACAAAACAAGTTCATTGTGCACAAAACTGCCAAGCTAAATCCAAGCGTTTATCAATGACTTTTAACTAATGAGTCATCCTCAAGTATATAACTTAGAATCGTTATAAGATAATTTATATCTATTTAATTTCACTAATAATATATATTAACAATTATATATGTTTAACCACGTTTCAAACGAACTTCCATTCATGAATACAAGTACACAAATCATGAAAACCAAGGAAGAAAATGCTTCCAAAACAATAAAATTGAACCTCTTAAACCCATAAAAAGGGCCATTAATGAACCTATTAAAGTTATAATAAATAAATTAAATTTATAATAGTTTATGTACTTATTAATTAATTAAGATAAATTTTATTATTCATGTCATTAAAACAAACAAAGAACACACTCGAGCATAAGGTAAGGGGTTTCTCATCTCACTTTCATTTTTGTGAGATTTTCATTGTTCGCCACTTATTTCTTTTATGTAGTATATGTGTACTGACATTTGATATATAATAACATTATTATCTTTATATTCATGTAATTAAATGATTAATTTGATGGTTATTAAGTTCTGTTTAAATGATTCGACTGATTACATTGTGGTAAGGGACTTTGTCTCAACTACTATTTTGTTGTGACTAACTTTGTATTGTGCACATAATAATACTTATGTGGTGTACCTACTGCACATTTGAGATCAATTTTAATTTGAAATTATATTTATATTAAATATCCATATTCTCATATTATGGATATGTTTATTGTCTAAATTGTATACCATTTTACATACGGTGTTTATTTGGAATGTTGTTTTAATTGTGGATATATTGATGAATCTGTATCCTCTACTCTATACGGATATTGAGAAGGCAGATTTTACTTGTATTAAATATAAGTATAAATAATCATTTGGAAATTAAGTGGTAGTTGGGGCCCTCTATAGCCCCTCTATTCATCGACAAGTCTCATGAGACAAATCAGTTGGCGACAAACCCTTCGAGTTTGTTTCCAAAAATCAGATGAGTTTCTACCGACAGAACTAAACCATTTTAATAGTATTATGGTATCATGTGCCAGATACATGACATCCAATTAATAATCATTCTCTTTATTCATTATTAGTTATTAATATCCATGAGGTTTTCACTATGACAAAATCTATGGATGCAGTTTCATTCTCAGTTTATTAATGGCGTGATTTTTTCATTTATTCACCATTCCATATTGATTATGTCAAATTTTTTATGATTCTATTACTATTGGATTCATGATTCCACTATTTTTAACCCTTAATGATTGTTTGAGCTCACCCCTTTCATTGTATACCTTTAACAAGTGATGAAGAGGAGATCATTTATTAAGTTCTTGTGGATGCAGTTTTTAGTTTTTGTTATATATTGTATTTTGTAACCTTTTCCAATGTAATTTGAGTTACATCTATGTATCTAGTTTCTTCAATAATAATAAACTGATCTTTCCTTTAGTATTTTCATTCCTTCTAACCATGCTAATATAATAAGTAATTCACTGGCTCTACTCTAGAGGTGTCGAGGCATTACAGTTGGTATTAGAGGAAGTTTAGTAGCAAACTTGAAAACTAGAATGGAAAATGTATAGTAGGGAACAAAGACCTAATATAGTATTTGAGGATAAACATACAAAAACATCCTGGTATTTTGGTAAGGAATATATTATGTGAATATTTCTAGAAAATACATTCCTATCTAGATACAAACAGGTAGAGATGGCTCTGGCACAAATGTACCTAAGAGTGAAAGCTCTGATAAGGAGTTTTAGGCTTAACCCAGGGTATCCTGGTACATGACAATGGGACTTATAGTATCTTCATATTGACACTCCTCAGGGATATGCTTAGGATAATTCACATTTTATTTACAATCCATTTTGAAGGATTTTAATGTAAATTTTCCTCAAAGAAGACATGTTTATGAGATTAGTTATGCGTAGAATTTCAATCTATGTTAAGTGATTTTATATTTTATATTCATAACCTAATCTAGTGTATTCCATTATTTATAAATGGAATCTAATGGAATAAGGGGAATCAATTCACTTGGGAAATGTAGGGATCTCCCCATTGATCAAGTCAATATAGTCAATGTTGGAGCAGATCAGATCATGACCATATTGGGACAACTTACTCATGTTATAACGAATAACCATTCCACACCTGTGTTGGATTGTTTCATGTAGTAGAATCTCCCATATTTCAATGTGACTACTAATCCATTTGTTTTTGAGAAATAGATCAAGTCCCTTGAAAATATATTCATGGCTTTAAGATGCAATAAAAATGAAAAGGTAGTACTAGCAGTATATTGTCTTAAGGGTTTCGTTGATCAATGGTGGTCCTTGATTTAGAATACCACAGAGGAATAATAAATATAATATATGGAATGGAGGAATTTTAAGGAAATATTCTTTGAAAAATATTTCCCCCATGAGGAACGAACCGAAATGAAGAGGAAATTCCTTGGCCTAAAGAAAATGGAAGAAGATAGTGTTGTAGAGTATAAGGCTACCTTCACAAGGCTGGCCAGGTATGTCGTAGATTATGTATGTGACTCTGTAGACAAGATTGATCATTTCTTTGAAGGTCTTAATACAAGTCTTCATAGTGCAGTGGCTTCTTAAACATTTTCATCATATGGTAAAATTGTATCAAGTTCCATCAAAACAGAGAAGGAATTTTCTAGATCAAATTTGTTCAAGGGAAACCAAGATAAAAAAGCGGTACTCTGATAACCAAGGGAAAGGTGAAGCACCAATGAAGAACAAGGTAATGAAGAAATTCCCATTATGTGATAACTGTGCAATGAATCATCTCGTTAAATGCTTGAAAGTCATGGGAGTCTGCTATAAGTGTGTAGAAAAGGGTCATTTGTCTAATGAATGCAAGGGGAAGAAACAATTTGATGATGTTCAATGATACAATTTTAGAGAGATTGGACACTATGAAAATGAGTGTCCTAAGAGACAAGGAAACATTCCTTAGAAAAGGCTAAGAGATCAAGGGAGAGCTTATGCAATTACAACCGTAGAAGTTGAAGTTCCTAATGATGTAGTAGAGGGTACTTTAATTATTTCCTCAAACTTAGCCAACACTTTATTTGATTCTAGATCATCACATTCATTTATATCTTCCATGTTTTCCAAGAAAATTAGACATGTCCAAATTGATTTAATAAATGAGTTATCAATCAAAACTCTTAGGGGATGCATCATTGCAACAAAGGCATGTCAACTAGTCCCCCTCATCACACATAAACGTGCTTTAGTTTCTAGCCTTATCATCACACCAATTATTGACTTTGATATAATTATCAGTATGAATTGGATGAAAATCTATGATGTGAAGATTTATTGCAAGAAAAAGGAAGTTACAATTTTTGAAAATGGTGTAGAATCTCTTATCTTTAAAGCAGATACTTCTCCATCTGGTTCTTATCTAGACCCACCCCCAGTAGCTCTATTGAATGAAATTCTTAGAGAGGAAGATAACCCAATATCTATGGGTAAGGAAATAAATCTTCAAATTGAATATGTGTATATAGTGAAATAAATCATTGATGTATTTCCATAGGATTTACCTGGACATCCTCCAGAGTGGGAAATTGAGTTTTCCATTGACTTAATTCCTGGTGAAAGAACTATATCAAAGACCCCCTATAGAATGGTCACTGTGGAGTTAGTATATCTAAATAAACAACTAGAGTAGTTGAGTGAAAAAGGATTTATTCGACCAAGTGTTTCTCCATGGGGATCCCCAGTCCTGTTTTTCAAGAAGAAAGATGGATCCATGAGGCTATGAATTGATTACATAGAAATCTATGCTATTACAATAAATAATAAGTATCCCTTGCCTTGGATTGATGATTTATTTGATCAAATTCATGTAGATCAATAATTTTTAAATATTTAACTTTGATCTAGATATCGTCAGATACGTGTGAGGAAGGAAGATATTCCTAAGACAGCATTTAAAACCAGGTATGGGCATTACGAGTTTACAATGATGCCTTTTGGATTGAATAATTCACTCTATGTTTTCATGGATTTAATGAATAGAGTTTTCAAGGAATATCTTGATATTTTTTTGTGATATTCATAGATGATATCTTGGTATACTTAAAAATATATAAATACTATGAGGATCACTTGTAAGTTATTCTAAAAACTCTTAGAAGAAATAAATTATAGGGGAAGTTTAGCAAGTGTGAATTTTAGCTTCAATAAGTTTGTTTTCTAGGCCATATTTTCACTAAGGATGGAATACTAGTTGATCCTACAAAAACAAAGGCAATACAAGATTATCCCATGCCAACAAAAATAACCGAGGAATGCAGTTTTATTGGATTAGTAGGTTACTATTGGCATTTCGTTCAGAATTTTTCCCGACTGGCTAACCCTCTAACCAACCTCATACGTAAAGAAGTTAAGTTTGTGTGGAAAAAATAATGTATAGAATTCTTCGATGAATTGAAAAGAAAATTGGTCAATTATCCAATTTTGAATCTTCCATATGGAAGTGATCGATTTATAATATACATTGATGCATCAAAGAATGGGTTGGGTTTTGTCCCTATGAAAAATGACAAAGTTATTGCTTATGCATCAAGGTAGTTGAAGACTCATGAGAAAATTTATCCAACACATGATCTTGAGTTAGTAGCTATAATCTTTTCTCTAAAAATATAGATACATTATATTTACAGTGAAAAATGTGAGATATACACATGTCACAAGAGTTTGAAATACATTTTCACACAAAAAATAATTCAACATGATACAAAGGATATGGCTCGAGTTACTCAAAGATTACGATTGTTCAATACACTACCACCCAGGAAAAGCAAATAAGGTGGCAGATGTATTAATTAGGAAAGATCAGGGACTTCTGACTCGAATGAGGATTAAGAGAGATCCTATATTCATGGATCTACTAAATATGGATACAATAACTATTAAGGAAGGGGAAACATATTTCCTCTTTCAAATGATTGCTAAACCATTTTTACTAGAGAAGATAAAAATCTCTTGATATGATGATGAAAATATACACAAGAAATTTATTGTTGTTAAGGATTAGAGATTGTAAGACTTCATGTATGAGGAAGGAGTTATAAAGTTTGGGAATAGGTTATGTGTCCCATTAGTACCAGAACTAAAAAAGGGAACTATTAGATGGTACTTATAGCTCAAATTTCTCTATACACCTGGGTATCACAAAGATGTATAGAGATATGAAGGAATATATTTGGTGGGATAATATGAAGTGGGAAATTGTTAACTATGTGTTAAGGTGTCTAGTTTGTCAACAAGTAAAGGCAGAGAGACAACATCCTATAGGATTGATGCAACCTCTACCTATTCCTATGTGGGAGTGGGATAAAATTATGATTTATTTTGTCATCGGACTACCAAGGACACCTATAAGGAATGATACAATATGGGTAATTGTTTATCATCTCACAAAATAAGCACATTTCATTCCTATAAGAGAGGATTTAACACTTGAGTACCTGGAAAGACTTTATATTAATGAAGTTGTAAGACTTAATGATGCACCTCTATCGATTGTGTCCAATTGAGATCCCTGGATTACATCAAAATTATAGAAAATTCCCTAGAAGGATTTGAATATTGATCTTTGTGTGAGTACTACTTATCACCCCCAAACCGATGGATAGTCTCAAAGGACCATTCAAACTCTAGAAGACATACTAAGATCATGCTCTCTTGAATTTCTAGGTATGTGGGATCAATACTTTCCTTTGGTGGAATTTTCCTACAATAATAGTTTTTATTATAGTATTTGAATGTCTCCATATGAAGCATTATATGGAAAGAGATGTCGAACTCCAACTTGTTGGGACGAAGTTGGCGAGAGGAAACTTATAGTCCTATAACTTATTAAAGAGACCACGGCAAAGGTGAAGACAATACAAGCCCATATTAATGCAGACCAAAGTAGGTAGAAGAGTTATGCTGACAATTGGAGAAATGATTTTGAATTCCAAGTGGGAGATCATGTCTTTCTAAAATTATCTCCATGTAAGGGTGTCTTAAGGTTCGGTAAGAAAGGAAAGTTGAGCCCCAGGTACATCGTACCATTTGAAATTCTGGAAATAATCGGAGCTGTAGCTTACCATTTGGAAATGCTTCCAAGTCTCTCCAAAGTCTATGATGTGTTCCATGTGTCATTGTTGAATAAATACATGCCATACCCAATGCATGTACTCACCTATGAAGAAATAGAATAGGAACCTGATTTGTCTTACTGTGAAGAGCATGTCAGGATTCTTGACACAAGGGAGCAGGTATTGAGAAATCAGAGAAATATTCTAGTAAAGGTTCTTTGGAGAAACCAGAATATGGAGGAAGCAACATGGTAACATGTGGGGATTTTATGAAGAAGAACCGCCCACATCGTTTTGGTGGGATTTATACAAAAAAATCGAGGAAGAAATTTCTGAAGGAGGGAATAAAATAACACCTCAAACATTTTATGGTATGCTTCTCTTAAATATATTATATTCATAGCCTATATTTTATAAAGAAATGTGTTACTTTTGAACAACACTTGGTTATTTAGGATATATTCATAACCTATCCATTAAACATAAATTTTCCACTTCTATTTTTTGAATTTCAAAAAACAATCATCTAGAGTTGTGACTAGTAAGTCATTTGGAGTCTAATAGAACCAGCTTGATTTTTTGATGAATAGTAACATACCTTTATGAATAGTAATATGAATAGTAATATGACCTTTATGAATAGTAAAAAATGATAATATTTTATTTTCTTAAGTTAATAAGATAATGAGATCTTAATTAATTTTTCAATGTGATGTAAAACTAATTATACCTTTAAAATTCTTATTTTTGAATAAAGTATGATTTTATTTAAAAATTAGATTAAAAATACTTAGAAAATTATTTTCAAAAAATGGATTTGATTTTTGAATTCTACACATTGAAAAAAATTTAGGGTGAATTTTTGGGACTTTTCTAAAATACTTGAATTTTTGTGAATAGTAAAAATACAGTTTTGAGTTTTCGGTAGTTTAATGACATCATAATGATATAATAATTAATATAAAAGGTTGTTCAACTTTTTTACAGTAACATGTAACATGAGGTTTCCCAATTGGCTAAAACCATGGGAAAATACCATGTTAAAGCCCTGGTTTTGTAAAAACCACAAATTAGGTGTCCCTTTTAATTAAGAAAAAACTTCCTCTTAATTACTATAAATACCCACTCACTCCCTTTGTTTTATTTCATTAAAAACTCATTATCCTAGAATATATGGTAGTATTACCTCCCTAGGAGTCCTCCAAATGTGTCCTCAAACCCCCAAGGTCTCAACCTTCATGTTTTGGGAGTTACTCTACAAGGTAACAGAATCAACCACCCTTCTCTTTTCTTAAAGCTTTAATTTATGTTTTCTCTTTTATTTTCAATTAGATTATGTTGGGATATGTAATTCCATAGTTCCATTACTTCTCATATTATTTATGTGTGATGATATCCCCCATTCTCTCATCAAACTATTTTATGAAAGTTTAAGTGACGTCGTTAGGCTGCCTAATTTTAATGAGAGATTTCTCAATTTTTCTTCTATTTTGAGTTCATTTCTTTTATAATTCTTTCCTCATATCCCATCATCAAAATGATATGATAATTCCAGTAACTTAAATTAACTGGAATTATATTATTATAATGGAATATTTAATCATCATATCTTTTTCCCCCTCCTCTTATACTAAAATGAAAACATTGTCCGAGATGTGTTAATTTATCACATTCAAGGACGACGGGTTCTCAATTTTCATTACCATCTTCAATTCTGGACATGAAACCATTTTTATCGTTTAACCAAATTGTAATACATTTATTTCATCTCATTAATGTTCTGTAATTCCTACACACTCATAATATGTAATAATAATACAAAACAAGTTCATTGTGCACAAAATCGCCAAGCTAAATCCAAGCATTTATCAACGACTTTTAACTAATGATTCATCCTCATGTATATAACATAGAATAATTATAAGATAATTTATATATATTTAATTTCAATAATAATATATATTAAAAATTCTTTATGTTTAATCACATTTCAAATGAACTTCCATTCATGAATACAAGTAAACGAATCATGAAAACCAAGGAAGAAAATGCTTCCAAAACAATGAAATTGAACCTCTTAGACCCATAAAAAGGTCCATGAATGAACCTAATAAGGTTATTATAAATAAATTAAATGTATAGTAGGTTATTTAATTATTAATTAATTAAGATAAAATTGATTATTCAGGTCATTAAAAAAATTAATAACACACTCAAGCATAAGGTAAGGGGTTTATCATCTCACTTTCATTTCTGTGAGATTTTCATTGTTCGCCGCTTATTTCTTATATGTGGTATATGTGTACTTCCATTTGATATATAATAAGATTATTCTATTTATATTCATGTTATTAAATGATTCATTTAATGGTTATTAATTTCTTTTCATATGATTCGACTGATTACATTATGGTAAGGGACTTTGTCTCAACTACCATTTTGTTGTGACTAACTTTGTATTGTGCACCTAATAATACTTATGTGGTGTACCTAATACCCATTTGAGATCAATTTTCATTTGAAATTATATTTCTATTAAATATCCATATTCTCATATCATGGATATGTTTATTGTCTAAATCGTATACCATTTTACATATGGTGTTTATTTGGAATGTTGTTTTAATTGTGGAAATATTGATGAATCTGTATCCTCTACTCTATACGAATATTGAGAAGGAATATTTTACTTATATTAAATCTATGTATAAAGAATTATTTTTACTTTTAGTGTTATGTGGGGGCCACTATATCCCCTCGATGCATCGGTAGGTCTCATGAGACAAATCAGTTGGTGACAAACCCTTCGAGTTTGTTTCCAAAAATCAGACGGGTTTCTACCCACAGAACTTAACCATTTTAATGGTATTATGGTATCATATTCCAGATACATGATGCCCAATTAATAATAATTATCTTTATTCATTATCATTTCTTACTATCCATGAGGTTCTTACTGTGGAAAAATCTATGGATGCAGTTTCATTCCTAGTTTTTTAATGGTGTGAGTTTTTCATTTATTCACCGTGGCATATTGATTATGTCAAATTGTTTATGATTAGATTATTATTGAATTCATTCTTATGCTATTTTTAACCCTTAATGAGAATTTTTTCTCATCCCTTTCATTTTTTACCTTCAATAGGTCATGAAGAGGAGATCATTTATTGAGTTCCTATGGATGCAGTTTTTAGTTTTTGTTATGTATTGTATTTTGTAACCTTTTCCAATGTAATTTGAATTACATATATGTGTCTAGTTTCTCCAATACTACTAAACTAATAATTCCTTTAGGATTTTGATTCCTTCTAACCATGCTAATATAATAATTAATGCATCAGCTCTTCTCTAGAGGGGTTGGGGCGTTACACTTAACCATCTTAAACCTATATCCTAGTTAACAAGGGTAAACATATTATAATTATTCACATTCTTTTAAACACCCATTTTTTCAAATTTTTCATCATTTTAAAATGTTAAAATTTCTTTATTAGGCTCCAATTATAATTCAATTTCATAAGAAATGGAAAATATTTCAAGTTTAACATCACTATTGGAAAACTAACCTATACCAACGGTTTGGAACCGTTGGTATAGGCCTCCAAACCATTGGTATAGCCTATACCAATGGTTTGGAGAACCGTTTCCAAGTAAGCCATTGGGATAGGTCTATACCAACGGTTTTGGGAAAACTATTGGTATAGACCTATACCAATGGTTTTGGAAACCATTAGTATAAGTAATATGAAAATCTATACCAATGGTTATGGAACCGTTGGTATATGTATTTCAAAAAAAAAACATTCGCTGGGATTTGATCCCAGGACCCCCTAGTTTATCATTGAACGACTTAACCACTAACCTAACATGACTTTTGTGAACATAATTACATAAATATATATATGTATTGTCATAATTATTTTAAATTTTGATTTATATAATGTTCTCGGTAAGAAGATCTGATAAAAATTCAAAGGACCTATACCAATGGTTGTCAAAACCGTTGGTATAGATCTATACCAATGATTGTGACAACCGTTGGTATAGGTCCTAATTCTAGATCCAATTTTGGGTGGAAGGTTGATATATTAGGGACCTTTCCCAATGGTTTTGGCAAACCGTTGGGATAGGTATACCCTTTCCCAACGGTTTGGCCAAACCGTTGGTAAAGGTGTCCAAAAAGTGGACTTTTCCCAACAGTTTTCCAAAACCGTTGGGAAAGGGTATGGCTTTCCCAACGGTTTGTCCAAACCGTTGGGAAAGGTGGCCACAAAGTGTACTTTTCCCAATGGTTTGGAAAAACCGTTGGGAAATCCATACCCTTTCCCAACGGTTTTCCAAAATAATTGGGAAAGGTGGCCTCAAAGTGGGATTTCCCAATGGTTTGGACAAACCGTTGGGAAAGGGGACCTATACCAACAGTTCTTACAAACCATTTGTATAGAAGCATTGGGAAAGATCATATTTCCAGTATTACATCTTACCCAAAACCCATTTTCATGTTTATGCCTAAAATTATGCATGTAACACAATAATCCTAAGTTCATATAATGATTCATTCATACACAACTCTAGTGCCTTACCATTCCTTGAGTTATAACTCAGAATATCTCAACAGATCTCTAAAAAAATAATCACATAACACAATAAGTGTGTCACCCAAGTTGAAATAATATTCAAATGTAATAGAAAACAATAATAAAAACAATCCCACCCTGGGTACTTGGGTTTTCCCCCATACATGGGTTTGAAACTCCCATTCATGGTCTCATAACCAAGGCTTGACTCTCCCTAATCTATGTTCTACTATTCCCAAATAAGAATATAAAATAAAAGAAAAAAATGATCTTTGATACCCCTTTGTAACGTTCCATCCTAGGTGCCAAACACTAGTTCCCTGACCATGATTACCACATGACCTCAGGCATGCCTCCCCATATGTTAAAGGCCACCGAATAGAAGTGGGGTTTTGATATATCAATCATGGGGAGACTATTCCCTCTTTTATCAGAGTAATACACCAGTGGGAAATAAGAAATAATAATTGAATAACATAAAATTATAACCTAAAAGAACCAGTATCACAAGATCACTAAAAATAGAAATAAAATATCAAACTAAAGTGGAAAATATTCCATACCAATGTAAGTGTCAATTGTATAAAATGAAAAAAATAAAAACAATAACAACTCCTCCAAACAAGTCCCTAATTGTCCATGGATCCCTAATCCAAGATCCATCCCAAATAATCCATCTAATATATGTAATTTTCCCTTAACCAGTCCTACAACCATGAAATCTATTCGGGTACCACTCAGGAAGCCTGAGTAGGGTGTGAGTACAACTCTATAGGCCACTAAAAATAGTGTCTAAAACAATATCCAGTCAATAATAGTGTATTCAACTATATAAATAGATAATTACAATGCATAAATAAATATTCATCCCATTATCATTTATTATTTATTTTACAACATAATTCCCCAGGTTCTAGTGGACACCCAAACCTCAATACCTGCTTTGGATTGTTCTAGAGTCTGAACTATCCTCAAGGGATATCATATATATAAATTCCATTATTACCATTTATTATCAAAAAAATTATCTGATAAAATGCATCAAACATATAAATCAGTTTGGAATGAGTAATTTTCACATAGGTCTCTAACCTCAAGGGTATAATGTGAGTGAGACTAAACAAATAATAATAACTTTCTAGGAAAACAAGTAAGTTCTCATGGTATTTTCCCTAACCTAACTCCAAGATCCCTCACGGTCCCTTGGAAAAATAAAAATGGAAGATCTCATAGTCTTCCTCCCCAAATGATCATATGGTACTTTTGAAATAAAAATAGAATCTCACATGGTCTTCCTCCCTAAAGGCTCACACGGTCCTTTGAGGAATCCCTCGCACAAACCCCGATTAACCCAAGTGCTACTCCACACCAACATAATAAAAACCAAGTGATATACAACCAAAATTAATTTCACAAATCATCCATTAATTAATTAAAAAATTAATTAATATTTCTTAATTCCATTAATTAATATAATTATTAATTAATCATGTCACTTTTATTAATTAATTCAACAATTAATTAATCACATCACTTTCATTAATAAGTTCAATAGTTAATTAATCATATCCATCCCATTAATTAATTTGGCAATTAATTAACTAAATCTCTTATATTAATTAATTCATAAATTATTTAGCCATATAAAATCCATTAATTAATTTAACAATTAATTAATCATATATATATATATATCTAAAAATCGAATATTTAATTCACTAATTAATTATTCTCAAATCATAATACAATGTTCTGATAAATTAACTCAATAATTAATTATCCCAAATTCACAATTCAATACTTTTATAATTATCTCAATTCCACAATTCAATACCTTGATAAATAATTAATCAATTAATTATATCAATTCCACAATTTCATTATTCAATCAAATTCCTAATTCCCCAATTAATTAATCAACCGCATTAATTAATTAAATTAAGTAATTTTAATCTCTAAAATAACCCTATAAATTTTACAATCACATACACATAATGGATATCATGACTATGGGATTTTAATAATATAACACTTACCTCAAATCATTGACGAACGATTGCCCAATGGAAATCCCAAAAATTTGAGCAGCAGAACAACATAGAATGAGATTTAGATATAAAACCCTAAATAAAGATTAAATAAATTAAGATTCATTATATATATATATATAATCATAGATCTAGATTCAAAATATTAGATCTAAATATAACCAAAAATAGAAAGAACAACTACCAAAATATAGGTATAAGGAATAAAGAATGGGAAACCAAGTGGGTAGAATTTACTTACTAGGAGAGGTGCATATCTTTGATCTGGCCTTACATTTGTGAATAAAGGAGGTCAGTAAGGCTTGGAATTCATTTGGGTGGCTCTAAAACTGAGATAAATTGAGTTAGTCTAAGTTTGGGTCAATAGGGTGTGTTTTAGGGGTTCAGGTGATTTAATATCTAATTTTTAGGTGAATTAAAAATTCACACATGGTTTATTAGGCAGGGGAAAAAAGTATCCCCTAACTATGCACCTAAATTGTCCACCACTTTTATTGGGGTGCATGGTTACTCCTAATAGGTCACGTAGTATTAAATATCATACATCAAACGTGAAATTACCCTCTATCTAGGGTTTCTAGGTTTGTTGGGCTGGGGCGTATGGTTTGCCCTAACCGTGCGCTAACCATACACAGCCCTCTTTCATTCATTTTTCTCAAATTTTTCACCCAAACACACCCCAAAGTAAAACCCAAATGAAAATTACTCAGGAAAAGGAAAAAAGGTACCTATAAATGAGCCCAAGATAACTCCATAAAAGGGAAAGATCTTATATATATATATATATATATATATATATATAACAGTCATATTACATTCCTATATATATCCATACATACAATTACAGAATCATATATCCTATTCATTTTTTTATTATCATAATTTCTATTATTTTTCCTTATTTCCATAGTTAGAATCATATGTATCGTCTTCAATGAAAAGCACACGGTTAAGAATTTCAAGTTCATGGAATTTTTATCTTTCTTGTGGTTTTTTTCATCTTTTTGTTTAATTGATGATGTTTTATATTACATTGTCATAATATATTGATGTCTATCTTGTATTAATAAAAAACCTCAATAAAATATTTCATTGTTCATTTTATTCAATGTTTCATATGAAGAAAGTTATTCAATAAGATATTTTTTATTGAAAGAGACATATTAAATCTCATAGGGTTATAATTTCTCATTAGTGTGTGTGAGATAAAAACCTTCATAAACTATGGTCATATTCATATATCTTCTAGAATAACCCCATTAATAAATCATATTGATCCATGTTGTGTTACTTTCTAATTTACTATTGCACACATGTTAACCCAAAATTGAGTAAATAGAGAGAGATCTGTTTATAGAATATATGTAGTGGTAATAAAGGGAAAAGTTTCTAACTTTTAATATGTTAGAAACACTGATCCATCCCCTCAGTGTGGTTGTGTAGATCCTAGTAGAACAACACAATTTCATTTTCTAGAAAACTAAATAGAAGTGTTATAGGGGGTTATGGGGTGAATTGATAACATGATAAATAGTTTCATGCGATATATTCACGGGATAATGGAATATTTTTGGGTTAGGCGAAAAATTTTTAAGTGAGTTACATGGGGTGGTTTGATTTATATAGGGTTATTCCATATTGAGATATGGCTATTCCATTCCTATTATAGGTCATATATCATAATAGATTTTAAGAATTATGTTTTTGTTTGAGATGATAATTGTAACAACCCGATATTTTATGATAAGTATTCTTTTTAATTTATTTGATTTCATGTGTTTTATGATACAACAATACTATCTTGTGATATACACAACACTGTATTATCTTACAGTATACGCAACACTATTCTTAGATTGTGTTACACACAATTTCGATTTCGTTGGATAATAGTCACTCTACGCAACATTGAGTGTATATATATATATTCAATGTATAAATGAAAAATGGTTGGATTCTGTTATAACAAAATAACAAAGGAGTCTTGCACAACATGCAACCCTGACTTGGATTGCATTACACGCAATCACGACCTTCCACGATAGCATGTGTTGTACGCAATACCGAGTTTCACTAAACAACGATATGCTATTAAAATATTATTAAAACTAGTCGTTATGAATAGTAATACCCACTTTTTGAAATTTTATAAATTTTATTTTTGAAAATGGACTTCATTTTTGGATTCTTAATATCAAAATTATCATAGGGTGAAATTTTAGTATTTTTCTGAAATTTTTCAATTTTTGATGAATAGTGAAAATACTGGGTTACTTTTTAAAAAACGAATTTTTATTTAAATAATTATTTATTTTGTTTAAATTTATTTTAGGTCAAAATTGATACATAATAACTATATAAGTTCAATGTAATTCATTGGATTCATTTTATAATAATTTTAGATATATAAAAATTTTATTGAACTTGTGACCGTCTTTTACCCACCTCCTAGGAGAATTTGAAAATTTATATAAAACTTAATTTTACCACTTCTGTGAGTGGAATTTCAAAAATCTGAGAGACACAGTTGATTTCAGTAAGTAAAATTTGGTTCAATGAGATAAAAATAATTTTTGGTGAATAGTAACTTTTTACTTTTTTACCACGGTTAAAAGTAAATAGGAAAATTAAGGGTAAAAATGATATTATTATTACCCTAACACATGTCCTAATTCTATTAGATAAGTGTAATTCGACCAAAAACAACCTTAGTAATAAAATATGACCATTTAGGCCCACTTGGATTTGATTAGGACATTTATTATTAATTTATTTAAAGAAGGGTTAAAATAGTTAAAATCAAAGTTTAATAAGTAAATAATTTTTAATATAGGGTTATACATAACATAAATTAGACTATAAATATTCATTAGAAATATAGAAAGATTTCCTATATAATGGTATTTTATTTGTAATTTTTAGACATTAAATAATTTAATATATTTATGACACAAAGATGATGAAGTAATTATCTTATTAATGAAATATTGACATAATTGATGTTATAAATACCCAAATAAATGTAATTTGAGACTTTTTATGAATTCCACTGATTTTATAGGTTAAAATGACATGTTATTATTGATTTAATGAACTTTTTTTGAACTAATCATTCTTTTATGATTTTCACAAAAATCAATTACTAAATAGTGTCAAAATTGACATAAAATAGTTTTTAAAACAAATATTATATTATTAATTGTTATTTTATTCATAAAAATCTAAGGTTCGGCCAAATTACTTAGATAAGGTTATATATATTAATAATAAACAACTTGGGGTTCTTTTGGCTTCTTATAGTAAGTTTATTAACCTTATATTGTAAGAACACAAAAAGATACGGTAAAAGTAAAATTATCTAACTTAAAGTTAAATCTAAATGATAAGGTTAAAATAGTAACCTAAACTTGTCCAAATTCTATTGTATGAGAGGATTTCGACCCATACCCACCTTATATTATAAATAAATCAATTTGGATCTATTTAAAACCGAATATGACTTTATAATAAAATAATATTTTTAGTTTTTCCAAAGGTGTCCCTCTCCTCCCTTTTAAAAGGGAACCTCCTCCCTCTCTTCCTCACACCACTTTGAGCCTTCAATCTCGCCAAAACCCTACCAATTTCTCCTCTAAACTTCCCTAGAAACATCTTATAGGTCCTGGTATTCTTCAAAGACCAAATTTAGTGCCCTAAAAGGAGGTCTCAAAGAGGCGCTTCAAAGAAGAGGTAATGTCTGTTACCGATTCTTTCAACTTTATTTTTTCTTACAATTCTTCTTATTTAGTTGTTTAATTATGAAGTAATAACATCAGTATCACACATATACTGATATGTTATTATAATTATGAAACAACCCTATTTAACCATCTATTCATCCTACGGAAAACGAAATCATCGTGCGTGCGTACGTACGGAATACCGTCTCCACGCCGTGGTGTAATCTATTTTCCCACCACCACCTTACTTGGATGGGTATAATGGTGCAAATAAATAACTATATATGATTATTGTAAAGTGTTATTGATTATGAAATAGTATGAATACACTCCAATACAATTCCACGATCATGGAAATGATATCATCGCTCGTGCGTACGTACGGACTACCGTCTCCACGACGCGATGAGATTCATTCTCCATGTTAACCATTTAAGAATGATTATAAAGTATATATAAGCAATAATAATGAAATATATGAAATTATAAAGATACTGGATTTATGTATATATATATATATATATATGTATGTCATCTACTTAATTTCATTCAACTCAATAAGGAAATGAAAACAGCGTTCATGCGTACGTACAGCCTACCGTCTCCATGAACGGTGTATTTCTTTCCATTTATCGATATATTATATATATATGTATATTATGAATATATATTATATATAAATCATGTTTTATATTCAGGAATTAAGTAATCATGATCTAAGTAATCATATGAATAATTACAAGTCAAAATACGGACGCCAAATGAAACGATTTTACCCAAAACGCTCTTCAACATGGAATTTACAAAAGAACGGGTAATATAAAGTCATAAGTGAACCATATACAATATCATAACAATTAATATGATTCTCTAATAAGTCAATGACATTATTTAAATCATTATACAGTAGGTTTGGATACATACGAATCATATTGGACATAAGGTAAGGGATAATTTTGCAAATCTCATTTTTATCCGAGATTGCTTATACATAAGTATTTACTGGGGTTATTGTTATCATCTATGTACAAGTTTTATAAAAGTGTTTTCATGTATGTTTAAAGCCCTTTTTACCCATTATTTACTTTTAATACATGGTATGTAAGGAATCTTTCTTTTGTTTACGTTACGAGGTACTTTTTGACTTTTCCGGTAAAAGTATGAGAAGAATTTTTTTTTAACTTATACGGCACGAACGGATTTTTTACGGTTTTATAAATCCTTATTTTCATGAAGCTTCCTCCAAAATATTTCATTAATATTTTCAACAAAATCCCTTTATTTTAAAATTGCATGACTTTTTGTCAAAAGAAATTTATTTTGAAGAAGAAAGGATATTTTCCTCAAGAATTCATTTCAAATGTTTTATCAAAACCATTTTCCATCTAAGATGACATTATTTCATATGTGTATGTTTCAAGTATCATGTATCTATGATTTACATGGCTTCACTTTTCTTATTATGAAATGATATCCATTTCTTTTATATGGAATATGTGATGATGGTATGATGTTTATGAAACCCATTCTATTTATTGGGTTATTATGAATGATGTATGTTTATTTTGTGGCATAAGTAAGAATGATTTCATTATGAGATGGGTGGGACCTATATCTCCCTCAAATTCATTGGGTAAATATTTGTATCTCATGAGATAGACATTTCTGGAATGGTAAGTAAATCCGGTTCAGTGTTACAGGACTGAAACAAGGAGTGAACTCGATTCAGAAAGGGACTTTGTCCACTAAGATGGTCTTGGCAGCAATGTCTTGGCTACTATGGAAATCATAACAAGTGATGAATGGTTTCCACAATTACATGTTTTATTCCCATGCTATTTTATCATGATTGAGGTTCCCTTATGATATATGCCTTATGTACTTCCAAGATTCATGTCTTTGCTCAAGATTTTGATGTTTAGATTTTATGTTCAAGTTTTTGCATTCAAATGTTTATGGATTGTTTTATGTTCTCTATACTTACCCTTACTGATCATTTGAGCTCACCCTTTATATGTTTTCTTTTCCCCAGGATATAAAGAAAGGTTTTAGGTAAGAAAACAAAAGGGGAAGATCTTTATGGGAGATGTTGAAGATCTTTCACCACGATTAGAAGATTATAATCTGAGTTTCCAAAGACACTAAACTATTACGGTCCTTGTGTGTCTATTTTTGTTATGTATTAAGTATTCTGCAAAAGTAATGTAATTTCCATGTATTTCAAGCTTCGGGTCTCTACAGTTGGTATCAGAGGAAAGGTTTAGTCAACCTTTGGAAACTAGGATGCAAAAACTTTAGTGAGATCCCTAGAGATATTTCTAAGGTATGTCTATGGATGTCCCTAAGGATAAGTATACGTATAGGATATAGTCCTAGAATTATAGTAACAATCTTAGAATTTAACCTACAATGTTAGATATTGAGGGTACTCCCCCTTTACTATGTTGTTTTCCCTAGCATGATTTTTTCCTCTCACACTATTCTTTTTGGTTTTTAGAAAATGGCTGGAAACAGGAAGATTCCCGATAATGGAGGATATGACGGACAATAGAATGATATTCTTCATGAGCAACCAAATGAAATGGGATTTGGAAGTCCAAACATCGTTATTATGCCTAATCAGAAATCTCATAATATGATCAATAATCTCAACTTTGGTAAGTTTCCCAACTCATATAATAAGAGAAAGATGCAGTTTCATGATGATCATAGAGGAAAGAAAGTTCAATTTCCCTCATGTAAGTCATGTGGGAAGAGGCATCAGGGAGATTGTTTCAACGGAACTAGAAGATGATTTGGGTGTGGAAAAGAAGGACACAAATCCATTAAGTGCAAAGGAAAAGGTTCAGTTAACACCATGGACAAGGATAATGGTACTGCTACAACATCAACAATGATTAGATGTTTTAAATGTGGAATGTACGGGAATTATGCAAACCAATTCCCTAAGGGAAAATATCATGAAGAGAATCAGCATGGTCATATGGGTAGTATTTATGTGGATGATGATGAGGAGACTACAAATGATATATGAGCTGAAAGAAGTATTGAAGCTCAGTCAGTTGCTTAAGAAGGTAGTGGAATTATTGTATGTTTATCAAGAGTTATGTTGTATAGTTAATGATACTATGGAATAAAGAATCATCTAAGGATTGTTACACTATTGTTTTTCCTAAAGTATTTGAAAGTATATGTTGAATTGTACCGATAACCATGAATAGTTATTCAGATATTTTTGGAAGGAAGATGATATGCGGATAAGGAGAAAATAATATATTTGACAGTATTCATGAGCTCATGATTGATATAAAGACTAAGTGATATCATGGTTTGAGTATATAGAATTTTGAGGATTCTGGTATGTGGAAAGTGTTAACTTTTAACTGTATTCATGTTTTCACTAAGGTTCAATGGGTATTTGTTCTTTAATAGAATACATGATTAAGGTATTCACATGTTTGTAATTTGACCAACAAGATACATCTTATGATATATGGGGGATAAATGATGGCATTCACATGATTATTATGTGAAATTTCAAGTAATCATTTTCTTTATACTATGATCTTGGACCGAAGTATTTTAGATAATCCTAAAGATTGGAATGGATTATGTTGTACATAAGTTAGTATTGTTTAAGGATAGAACTTTTTTTCAATATTATTGATGGGATTTTATATTAATGTAGTTTTAGAAAAAGGACAACCTACAGGATGGGCGACAGCTCATCGCGTCAGACAAGGCTGTGGGAATCGAACCCACAACCGAAGTGCGACTGGCCTTTATCGCCTACCACTGGCTTACAGGAAGTCCCTGGTTAGTATAAACTAGTTTTATTAAGTGGTATGATAGATGAAGTATAAGTCCATTTTTGGAACGATAAATGGACTTATGTATATAACTATTGCTAATCTTTTGATTAAGACAGATGGAATGACCCATCATTCTATCACATGATCTGTTAACACTTCACGAATAACAAATTCAACTTCATTTCTTTAAGAGATGAAGTGGAAATTGTTCAAGGCACGAACAACGGTGAGATTATATCGAAATAAAGTAAGTATTTCCTCTAATTAAAATTCTTCAACTTTAGAGAAATGATCTTGAAAACCAAAAATATTGTCCTAGTGCCCTTATATTTGATGAATAAGATGCTACCTTAGATCATTAAAAATTTATGTATTTGTGATTGTTGGTTTTTTCATAGTCATGTTCTCTACCACTCTCCATCAGAACTTGATGGTTAGATTTCTCTTCCATATCCATATTTTCACTTATGTTCTCCTACGTGGAAACCCAGTGATGAGTTAATTTGGGTAACTGTTACGTTTCATACTTTAGTTTTTAAAGTTAAGTTTCGGTATTTCATTTTACGATGTGGGTTTCAATTAAATAAACCTTCAAGTAGAAAACCATGTATAACACTGACGAATTTCGAGCGTGAAATTCATTTTAAGGGGGGTAGAATGTAACAACCCGATATTTTATGATAAGTATTCTTTTTAATTTATTTGATGTCATGTGTTTTATGCTACAACAAGAATATCTTGTGTTATACGCAACATTGTATTAGCTTACAGTATACGCAACACTATTCTTAGATTGTGTTACACACAATTTCGATTTCATTGGATAATAGTCACTCTACGCAACATTGAGTGTATATATATATATATATTCAATGTATAAATGAAAAATGGTTGGATTCTGTTATAAAAAAACAACAAAGGAGTCTTGCACAACATGCAACCCTGACTTGGCTTGCATTACATGCAATCGCGACCTTCCACGATAGCGTGTGTTGTACGCAATTCTGAGTTTCGCTAAACAACGATATGCTATTAAAATATTATTAAAACTAGCCGTTATGAATAGTAATACCCACTTTTTAAAATTTTATAAATTTTATTTTTGAAAATGTAATTCATTTTTGGATTAGGAATATCGAAATTAGCCTAAGGTGAAATTTTGTTATTTTTCTGAAAACTTTCAATTTTTGATGAATAGTGAAAACACTGGGTTACTATTTAAAAAACGAATTTTTATTTAAATAATTATTTATTTTGTTTAAATTTATTTTAGGTAAAAATTGATACATAATACCTATATAAGTTCAATGTAATTCATTGGAGTCATTTTATAATAATTTTATATATATAAAACTTTTATTGAACTTTTGACCGTCTTTTACCCACCTCCTAGGAGAATTTGTAAATTTATATAAAACTTAATTTTACCGCTTCTGTGAATGGAATTTCAAAAATCCGAGAGACACGGTTGATGTCAGTAAGTAAAATGTGGTTCAATGAGATAAAAATAATTTTTGGTGAATAGTAACTTTTTACTTTTTACCACGGTTAAAAGTAAATAGGGAAATTAAGGGTAAAAATGATATTATTATTACCCTAACACATGTCCTAATTCTATTGGATAAGTGTAATTCGACCAAAAACAACCTAAAGAATAAAATATGACCATTTAGTCCCACTTTTATTAGATTAGGACATTTATTATTAATTTATTTAAAGAAGCATTAAAATAGTTAAAATCAAAGTTTAATAAGTAAATCATTTTTAATATAGGGTTATACATAAGATAAATTAGACTATAAATATTAATTAGAAAGATAAAAAGATTTCATAAATAATGGTATTTTATTTGTAATTTTTAGACATTAAATAATTTAATTTATTTATGACACAACGATGATGCATTAATTATCTTAATAATGAAATATTGACATAATTGATGTTATAAATACCCAAATAAATGTAATTTGAGACTTTTTATGAATTCCACTAATTTTATAGGTTAATATGACATGTTAGTATTAATTAAATTAACTTTTTTCTAACTAATCATTCTGTTATGATTTTCACAAAAATCAATTACTAAATAGTGTCAAAATTGACCTAAAATAGTTTTTAAAACAAATATTATATTATTAATTTTTATTTTATTCCTAAAAATCTAAGTTTCGGTAAAATGACTTAGATAAGGTTATATATATTAATAATAAACAACTTGGGGTTCATTTGTATTCTTATAGTAAGTTTATTAACCTTATAGTGTAAGAACACAAAAAGACACGGTAAAAGTAAAATTATCTAACTTAAAGTTAAATCTAAATGATAAGGTCAAAATAGTAACCTAAACTTGTCCAAATTATATTGTATGAGAGGATTTATACCCATAACCACCTTATATTCTAAATAAATCAATTTGGAGCTATTTAAAACTGAATATGACTTTATAATAAAATAGTATTTTTAGTTTTTCCAAAGGTGCCCCTCTCCTCCCTTATAAAAGGGCACCTCCTCCCTCTCTTCCTCACACCACTTTGAGCCTTCAATATCATCCAAAACCTGCCAATTTCTCCTATAAAATTCCCTATAAACATCCTAGAGGTATTTTTATTCTTCAAAGACCAATTTTAGTGCCCTAAAAGGAGGTCTCAAAGAGTCGCTTCAAAGAAGAGGTAATGTTCGTTACCGATTCTTTCAACTTTATTTCTTCTTCCACTTCTTCTTCTTTAGTTGTTTAATTATGAAGTAATAACATAAGTATCACAAATATACTGATATGTTATTATAAGTATGAAACAACCCTATTTCACCATCTATCCATCCTACAGAAAACGAAATCACTGCGCATGCGTACGTACGGAATACCGTCTCCACGCCGTGGTGTAATCTATTTTCCCACCACCACCTTACTTGGATGGGTATAATGGTGCAAATAAATAACTATATATGATTATTGTAAAGTGTTATTGATTATGAAATAGTATACATACACTCCAATACAATTCCACTATCATGGAAATGATATCATCGCTCGTGCGTACGTACGGACTACCGTCTCCACGACGCGATGAGATTCATTCTCCATGTTAACCATTTAAGAGTGATTATAAAGTATATATAATAAATAATAATGAAATATATGAAATTATAAATCTAATTGATTTATGTATATATATATATATATTTCATCTACTTAATTTCATTCAACTCAATACGGAAACGAAAACAGCGTTCATGCGTACGTACGGCCTACCGTCTCCATGAACGGTGTATTTCTTTCCATTTATCGATCTATTATATATATGTAAATTCTGAATATATATTATATATAAATCATGATTTATATTCAGGAATTAAGTAATCATGATCTAAGTAATCATATGAATAATTACAAGTCAAAATACGGACGACAAATGAAACGATTTTACCCAAAACGCTCTTTAACATGGAATTTACAAAAGAACGGGTAATATAAAGTCATAAGTGAACCATATATGGTATCATAACAATGAATATGATCCTTTAATAAGTAAATGACATTATTTAAATCATTATACAGGATTTTTGGATACATATGAAGCATATCAGACATAAGGTAAGGGATAATTTTGCAAAGCTCATTTTTATCCGAGATTGCTTATACATAAGTATTTACTGGGGTTATTGTTGTCATCCATGTAAAAGTTTTATAAAAGTGTTTTCATGTATTTTTAAATTCCTTTTTACCCATTATTGACTTTTACTACATGGTATGTAAGGAATATTTCTTTTATTTAGGTTACGAGGTACTTTTTGACTTTTCCGGTAAAAGTACGAGAAGAATGTTTTTTTAACTTATACAGCACGAATGGATTTTTTACGGTTTTATAAAGCCTTATTTTCATGAAGCTTCATCCAAAATATTTCATGACTATTTTCAACAAAATACCTTTCTTTTAAAATTTCATGACGTTTTGTCAAAAGAAATTTATTTTGAAGAAGAAAGGATATTTTCCTCAAGAATTCATTTCAAATGTTTTATCAAAACCATTTTCCATCTAAGATGACATTATTTCATATGTGTATGTTTCAAGTATCATTTCTCTATGTTTTACATGGCTTCACTTTTCTTATTATGAAATGATATCCATTTATTTTATATGGAATATGTGATGATGGGATGATGTTTATGAAACCCATTCTATTTATTGGGTTATTATGAATGATGTATGTTTATTTTGTGACACAAGTAAGAATGATTTCATTATGAGATGGGTGGGACCTATATCTCCATCCAATGCATTGGGTAAATATTTGTATCTCATGAGATAGACATGGCTGGAACGGTAAGTTAATCTGGTTCAATGTTACAGGACTGAAACGAGGAGTGAACTCGATTCAGAAAGGGACTTTGTCCACTAAGATGGTCTTGGCAGTAATGTCTTGGCTACTATGGAAATCATAACAAGTGCTGAATGGTTGCCACAATTACATGTTTTATTCCCATGCTATTTTATCATTATTGAGGTTCCATTATGATATATGCCTTATGTACTTCCAATATTCATGTCTTTGATCAAGATTTTGATGTTTAGATTTTATGTTTAAGTTTTTGCATTCAAATTTTTATGGATTATTTTATGTTCTCTATGCTTACCCTTACTGAGCATTTGAACTCACCCTTTATATGTTTTCTTTTCCCCAGGATATAAAGAAAGGTTTTAGGTAAGAAAACAAAAGGGGAAGATCTTTACGGGAGATGTTGAAGATCTTTCACCATGATTAGAAGATTATGTTCCAAGTTTCCAAAGACACTAAACTATTACGGTCCTTGTGTGTCTATTTTTGTTATGTATTAAGTATTCCGAAAAAGTAATGTAATGTCCATGTACGTCAAGCTTCAGGTCTCTACAATAATGGTGTTGGTAATTAAATCTAACAATAACCCCTTGATAATCTCTATATTGTAAATCTAAGAAGGATCGAATGTGTAGTGATTTAATAAATTAAGCGGCATAATTAAATGGGGTCATTTGATATTTTTTTCTATATGATGAGGTTTTGGTACAATAGTTATGAGCCTAATAGATTGTAGTGATTTTATTTTCTATCAATGATAAAGTTAGTAGTAAATATGTGTTGTGTAATTATGAATAAAATAATGACTAATTAAGGTGAAAATGTGAGATGTATCTTGGATACTGTTTTAATAGTTAAATGTGTTTCAAATGAAATCTAAAACAATGATGATGTTATTTATTGAAATTTGTGGATAATTAGATTCAAGGAAGGAACCTATATTTTTATGATTTTGAAGCTAACATTATTGTGTGAATTAATTAAAAGTGTTGAAAGTTTATTTGTGTATTTTCAACAATAGATTTATGGATGTTGAGAATGTTGGCTTTATTAGAGAAGTATTAAACCGGGTGGATGAGTGTGAATCCATCCTTGTATTATTAAGCACGAAAACTACTATATTAAATAGAGTATATCAAATAGATAATGTTTTGTTAAGAATAATTTGATGTTGGAAGTGCTAATGTTGTTGGACATACATGTAAATTTTCACATGTTGTCTACATAAATTGCAAGCAACTTTATGAATTTTAATAAAGATATTTGAGAATATTTAATAAATTCTTGAAATCATTTTATAACACATTGATATTTTAAAATATGAAAATCATATTTGATAGATTTTATGACATGAAACACCAATATTATAATGGAATATAACATCCTAAGACTTTATGATATATTTATTTCTAAATAAATTCATTATATTTGATAGCTTATAATGCACACAATATCAGGTTTGAATAAAACACAATACTCTATTAAATTATTATTATTTAAAATTTTCCATTATAACCTAGAAGTTAAATTAGAAGGTATAAATATAAATAAATAAATTTTGTAAATTATGGTTACCTATTTATTAGAAATAAAATAATAATAATTTGAAGGAAAAATGAGAAATGTTTTCTAAAAAATGGAATTTTTTCTGAAAGATGGTTTAGTCGCTCTATGCGTAAATAATTTGAAATTAATTGTTACCAATTTTAGAAAAATTATTTGTTTAAAATGAAATTAATTTTTTTAAATAACAATATGAAAATTATCTTAGGGTGAAGTTTTTATATTTTCCTAAAATGATTCATTTTTCAATGAATAGTGAAAATACTGATTTTTACTAAAAAACATTATTTTTTAAAAATTATTGATAAATTTAAATTATATTTTTAATATTTTTTAATTATAATTAGTTAAATAGTTTATAAATTAATTAAATTTAAGTTATTTTAGTCATTTTTATTTTGAATTTTGATATAAAAATGTTTAAAACTTTTGAACATTTTCCCTTTGAAAACTCACTTTCTCGTCTCGTCTGCAAGAATAATTTTAAGTTAAATTTTTCAAATTCTATGAATGAAATTTGTAAAAATTTATTAAATATTTGTAATAATCATAATTAAAATATCTAATAAGTTCAAATTATTTTTTTAAAATAATGAATAGTAATAATAGTAAAAGTTATTTACCACGGTTAAGGAAAAAATAGGTTTACTATGGGGTTAAGCTAAGAAGATAAGGGTTAAAAATAACCTAACAGCTTGTAAAAATATTATTTTATGGAAATATATCCACCTTATCTTTTCCAATTTAGAATATATGTTCATTTAGAATATTTTTATCTATGAATGGCTTTATCATTTTGGATTCGTTTGGGAAATTTCCAAGTAATTTCCAAGTAATTTCCAAGGAGGTCCCATTCCCCTACTTATAAAAGGGAACTCCCCACACTAACTTATTCATGCATTAAAATACATTTGGATCAACCAAACCATAAAATATTCTCTCCAAAATATCCTTAGTCACATTCTATAAATTTTTTTCCTCCAAAAATATCTTTCCTAAGGTCCTTAATTGGATATCCAAATGAAGTTTCTCTTAGAGATGGTAATTATCTTAGCAAAGATATTATATTTTCTTTCTTCATTTTCAACATTGAACTATTTATTAACACATAAAATATAATAAAATCAGTATCTAAAATATAATTATACTTTATTATGTTTATTTCATAATATCTATCTATATCCACTTCAATCAAATGGGAAATGAAATCCTTAATCCTGTGTACAGCGGACTACCGCCTCACGAACTGATGTAGTTTGTTTTCCATAAACACCTTTAAATGGTGGATATAATTATGGATTTACCTAATTTATATTATATTTATAATATTATTAAACTTATTAAATTTTAATTTCACATATAACTATTAGCTTTCCATTTCGTTTCAAATATGATAACGTCGCTCGGGTGTACCGTGAACTACCGCCCCATATAGTAATGTGGTTTGTTTTTCACTTACGCATTACATGGAATGTAATAAGGATAAAATTAATGAATATATGTAATAAATTTGAGAGTATATTGATTCTATAAATTTAATATATCACCCACTTCATTACCCTCTCACTTATTAGGGAAATGATATTGTCTCTTATACGTACATATGGCCTACCATCTCCACGAAGCGATGCGATTCATTTTCCATGCCCAACTTCTAGATTGGTTATAATAATGTATAAACTAAGTTAATATGATATGTATACCATTATTATCATTCTATATATAAATTAATTAAATATAATATATAATAACCAAAACTTCTATTACAAAACACGCATGAGAAAATAAGGCAACTAACACCCAAAATAGTGAAAATAATGGAAAATTATTAACAAATGGGTGGTAAAATGTTATAATATGATGATATATGATATTATAAATATGATTATGATTCTATTTTTACTTAATAAAATTTTTAAAACCATTATACAATATATTAAAACATTTTCAACTAAAATGAAGTATGAGGTAGGGTTTCTCATCTCACTTTTACTTTTGTGAGACATATGCCATATTCACCACTTATTTCCTTTATACAGTGTATTTAATTTCCCTTTTATATGTTATATAATGAATATATTTATATTCATGGTGGTTAAAGTTTAATTTTATGTCATTTTGTTATGTGGATTACGATTCAGAACTTGCCAAAGTGGTAAGTGTTTATTTCACAATCTCTTGATTATTCAGGATTGTTTATGTTTATGTCTCCCATAGGGGAATTATTTAAAAAATTGAATCTTAAAATCAATATTTTTAATTAAAATATGGTTATTAATGATATTTTTCAAGTAATATTACCATTTTCAACTCTTTTTTACTACAAATTATTGAGAAAATGTTTCTAGTAAACTACGACTTTAATTCTCTCTTCCGTCAAAAATACTTTTTCATAAAAACAAAAGTTTTATAAAAATGTTTCCAAAAAAAATTAAAATATTAATAATTATTTATTAAACAAAATTTTACAAATTTTTTACTTTTTAAAAAAAAAATAAAGGAATCTTCATAACGTTTTCAAAGTAATTTCTGTTTGGATTTTACCAAAAATTTAAAAGGAATATTTACTTTAAATTACTTAGAAAGCATGTAATTCTGTACCATCATGACCACTAAATTTTTTAAAAAATAATTTATATATTTCAAAGGTTATTTTCAAAGATAAGTGTTTTCAAAATGTTTGGTGAAATTTTAGTTTTAAAAGGTTATTTTCAAAATTGAATAATATATTTTCCTCAAGAATGTTTTTAACAATATTTTTATGGTATTTCTATTCACCAATGATATCAATACTTTACTTTAATTATGATACACTGAGTATATATTGTATTTACACCATCCTTGTTATTTATATGGATGTTTTATGACCAGTTTTTCTAGGGATGTACTATATTGATAGCATTCACTTTACTTTTTATAGTTTATGATTGTGTTTATTGATCGAGGAATGTGTTTACATTTTGTATTATAGTTTAAATATGAATTTGTATATGCATTATGTTTCACCTATATCATAAGAGGAATGTATTAAACCTTTTAAGTAATGGGAGGGGCCCTCTATAGCCCCCAATGTATCTTTAGGTCTCATGAGACAAACTAGATTGGGTTTTGGTCAAGGCCTTACCCATTTATATAGATGTATTAGTAAAATGACTCAATGATATTATATTTATTCACATAAGGCCTCAATGGTATTCGATGTATTGGAACAAGGCCTTGAAGGTATGTTTTATATGTTTAGCATTATGCAGTCCATCATTATGAATTCAGTTATTGATATTCCTTATGATTATTTGATTAGATAGAATATCCATGGTTAAGTTTCATGCACATATGATTATTTATATGCCATTATTTGATCGTCATTTATTCCATTCATATTATGATCAAGTTATTGTTTAAATAGAATGTGTTTCATTTACTTACCTTGATATATTGATTAGGAATTATTTATTCAAAGATTATGATGTACTCTTAGCCTTACTGAGCATCTGATCTCACCACTTTCTTGTGTTTTATTTTTCCAAGGATTCCAAGAAGTGTTTTTCAATTAATATATATGGATACAATAAGTGTAATAATGGAATTATCAAAGAAATTTATTTATGTATTTTATGTTTTAAAATGTAATGTGAATTTCATGTGTGTATCTAGTTTACAAATACTACTAAACTATCTGGTACATCAAGATGTGATTCCTTATATATTATCCCAACTTAATATATTAGACACTAGCTCTGAGCTACTATTATCATGGTTTATTCACATTTTCTGTGATTTGAGATGAGCTAGAGTGGCTAGAGAAGCCCTGGGATGATTTGAAGGGATTTAGGGATTATTTTAAGAAGATTTGTAATTCTTAGTTGGATATGTAAAATTAGTATACTCATAAATATTTAATATTTAATCAAAGAGTATTAGTCATATATAACTATACTTATAAAAATTTTCTAGACACATAAGGGTTATACCGATCTTTATTACTATAAAATTAGAAAAATGGAGAAATATTCCTAAATATATAGGTGAAACTCTATCATTTTGATGTATACATAAGAGTGAACAAAGAATTAATGTAAATACATAAAGGTAGTATAAACCACAATGATTTGAAATTGTAAAAAGTAACAATCAGCATTGTGATACATAATAGTAATTTTCTTGATACCTATAAGTTATCAAAAGGTAAAATAATGGTATATAGAGGGATGATTATTTGAAAAGTTTCCATGTCAAAATTATGATACATAAGAGTTAATAGGAGGATATGTAAGGTATATCACAATTAAAATAAAATGTATATAAATAGTATAAGGATTGATGTTTTTGAAAATTACCAGAGAAGTACATCGATATGTAAGTTTCATTCCATAATTCCAATAACTATATAAGGGTTAATATAAGGATACATATGGGTAATATAAATATTATCAAGGATATGTAAAGGATTTTAAGATGATATTTAATGGTTAACTGATCTTCCAAGGATATATGTGAAAGTTGAAAATCCTCACATGAGTGTAAACGATTTTAGAAAATTAGATATTTCTTGAGATATATGTATGATAGTTCTTTATTGATATTCAAGTCATAAACATCAAAAAATTGAGGTAATTAAGTTTTGATTAAAGTTATTTCAAAAATAAAATTAAATGAGAATAATTTTTAGAGGATCTTTCAATGATAAATCTAGGATTTTAAATAAAATATTTGAAATAATTTATAAAGATCCAAATTTCAGGATTTATAAAGAATATTTTATACAAATTTCAATTGAATTATGGTTATAAATATAATAATACTTGATATGAGAATATAATATTTTGAGATAATGGGGAATAGGATCATGTGATTTTTTGTAAAATACAATGTGATGATTAATATGATCACAGTGCCAAATATCATGGGATTTTAATATTCAAAATATGGAAGTGATATTCTTGTGATTCTGAGTAGATAAAAATGTAGTAGAATATTATAATAAAGATATAGATGTGACATAAAATAACATGATACTATATTCTAAAAGAATAGATTTTTTATCAAATAGATTATATTTTCTTATGACATTAATTGAGTATGAATCTTATGTGTTGAGTAATAATATAAGATAAGTGAAGAAATATGACAACTATATACTACTATTACACAAACAATTATATTTGAATGTAGAATAAAATTAAAAATAATAATAAGATAATGGTTGTGGAAGGGAGACGGTGCTGATTATTTTTCTTGATTTGTGTATAATTGGTTTTGAAGAAGAAGGATGTTGAGTGAGTAAGAACATTGATCCCAATACTGAATAAGGCCTAGATGTTAGGATACTTGAATAAAAAAGGCCTACATGAATGTTTTTATAGAAGAAGATAAATTGGGAGTCCAAGAATAATTATAGGGGAAGAAAACATTATCATTTTTGTAAAGTGACATGGTAGAGATAAAAGAAGAGTTTTTTCATTTGGGATTTTTAAAGGATCCATTTAATAAAATAGGGATGTTGTCTAATATTAGACAAACTAGTTAGGGAACATAAAATATGTGGGATCTAGTATGAAAAATCTATTGAGTGAAAGGGAATTTTCTAAGTATGTAGATGTCATCCTTGCCAAAAAGTTTCCTTTAGAAGGAAAATAATATATATAGGTGTTGTGTTATGCTTGATACCTTATCATCCATTGTAATCACTTTTCAAAACTCATCATAAAATATGTTTTTATAATTAAAAGTAACACAACATAGATTAAATTATCACATAGGGGTTGAAACATATTAAAATACCATGTGCTTCCATGTATAATCATTTATTAATTTTCATATGGTGTAATGTGTTCAGAAATACTATATAGATCCATTTATCTTAACCAGTATAGAGGATTGAATATTAATAATGGAAACTAAAAGGGTAATGAATTTGGTAAAATAGGGTCACACTAATTCATCCCCCTCTAAGAGACTTTATATGACACTGATGGGGAATTTCAAGTAGTATCAAAAAAATTATAGGTTCTTTATGATTGTATCAACATTCTTTTCAAAAAATTATCATATATATATGATATTAATATTGGTAGAAGGTTCTGTGTTACCTCAGATTGAAAATAAAGTTCCCATCATAGTCAATACCAACATTCATGTTTCATCCAAAAGTATGAAAAATAGGAATATGAATAAAGTTATTATGAAATACCTTGGTATTTTCAAAGAATACTATGTTCGATAATTTATACAACATGAAACATTGAGCTTAAATGAAACATGAGATAATATTATTTTAAATATGATCGTTATAACCTAGCCATTGAATTAAAAGGTGTGAATAGGATAAACCACTTTATAAAATATATACATAACGGTCCTACTCAATAAAAATCTATTTATTAGTTCTTTGAAAATAGACACACAATTTCTACTGAATTCATTTTATGCTTCAAAAATACCTTTTCTTCAAAAATTGTTTTTTATAAGAAAATATTATAATTAATTTAAAAAACTTTTAAAACTTTTAATTTATAAATTTTCTATCATTTTTAAAAGAAAAATATCAAAATTATCTTATGATAAAATTTTCATATTTTTCTGAAAATATTAAGTTTTCTATGAATATTGAAAAAAATAAAAATTATATAAAAAATATGGATTTTCATTAAACTATTTAAAAATTCCTATTTTTATCTTACTATGTTTTAATATTTAATTCATTACATTTTATTATATATAATATAATTAATCTCATTGTAATTTATATTATGCTTAATTTTTTCATGAAAACATTTTTATACTTAAAAATTCATTTTTCTCCAAAACAATTTGTCATCACATTTTATGGTTTCATTTTAAATGTAATTTCTACCAATTATAGGGATTAAATTTGAAAATATATACTCAATATTTTTAATCATAATTCCCAAATTTGGTAAAGAGGTCAACTTTATTTTTGATCATAATGAATATTAACCTTGGTAAAATGTTATCACAACGGTAAGGGTAAAATGGGTAAAACAAGGATAAAAATATGAAATGAGGATTTTTAATCATCTATAAACTTGTCTATATTTTATTATATGAGTTTAATTTTACCACTACCATAATAAATTCTAATTAATGTAATTTTGGTTCCTTTTTTTATACAGACCTTTATATTATTTTATGTAATGTAAAATTCTAAATTGTCTCTTTATTGCATTTAATATGTATAATATTTTTTAATATGGATAAATACAAGTTATTAATGTATATAAAAGTTTTTTCAAAATATTAATAAATTTATTTTATTATGTATATTTATTTTTAATTTTTATGGAATATATAATTACCTTAAATTCTTATGCAGGGTTAACACAATGCTTGAGCAAGCTGTAGAAAAATCCAGTAAATGATTTTCAAAACTATTAAAGTAATATTTTATGGGTAATTTATAGTGATACAAGAATTGTATATATATATATATAATTTATTTTTTATGTTTTAAAAGTTTATATTGGAATGACATTATTTTTTGGATAAATTTTAAAGAAAAAATATCTGGATCTACCTAAGATTTACTTTAATAGTATTTTATATTAAATAATATTTTAGTAAATGATTTAAAATTTATAAAAAAATTATAATTAGCCTAGTGAATATGATATGGTCTATCATATAATACATTATACATTTATTCATCACTTCTCCTTATATAGTAACTTTCTTGACCCCTAAAGTGTAAATAAATATTGTTATTATCGCAATCGTAAAATGGGTTAACGGGGTGTAAAAACTATAAGATAATGGTTAAAACGTCACATAAGCATGTATAAATTTTATTGGAAGAGATTATATTGACTTATATTCATAATTTATTCTAAATATAACAATTTTTTGACATGAACATGAATATTAATTTAAATTTATTTAATACTTTAAGCAATTCCAAGGGTGCCCATATCCTCTCTTATATAAGGAACATATCTCCCCTCTTCCTCACACATCATGTGCCACATAGCTCTAGCAACCCCTAAAAGAACCTATTATTAACATACATATAAATTATATAATATTTTTATTCTTAAAATACCATCCCTATGGTTATTAAGAAGATATCTAAAGCCTGTTCTACAAAGAGGAGGTAATCGTATCAACCGAGCATTTTCATTATACTTCTTCTTATACCCCCATTAAATTATTTCCTAATAATTCCAATGTAATATCATCAGTATCTAACATATAATAATATTTTATATTATTAATAACATAACCTTATTTATCTTTATTTTCCTTCAAATGGGAAATGAACCCATTGTTCCTTAATACGTGCGGACTATCGCTTTGTGAACCATTGAATATCATTTCTAAAAACTTCCATTAATTGATGGTTATTATGATGTATTTAATATATGTATATTATATTCATGACATAATTATTATTATTAATTTATATTATATCATGTATCATTATACCATTCCAATCATTAAAAATAGAATCATCACATGTGCTTACGTATGGACAACAGTCTCTATGTCCTGATATACATCATTTTTCAAAAATAGATTCCCATGGCTGGTCGTGGTGATAGATTTTATGAAGGTATTTAATGTTTATAAAATTATAATAACTATATGAATATAATATTTTCTTTTCTTTCTTTATTTTCCATCCAATGAAATGTAATATCATTTATCATCTATATGTGTGAACTACCACCTTACGAGCCAACATATTTTGTTTTTCATGAATTATTTTCTTGGATGACTCAAAAAAATTGATGTCTAAAAATGATAATTATTCCATTATTATTATTATATATATTATGTATCAATGACCCCTTTAACCATAAAAAACCTACCAATTTCGTTTTTCAATTATGAACTGAATGTCCTCAATACACTCAGTGTTGACTTAACAAATTGATTAATTAAATATGTTATTGAAATAAATAAAATAAGTGGTTTAATGATATGATATTTTATAAATCCCAATTATATATTTTATTTAATTACTATATTTTATTTATATTAACTTTTTTGGACTTATCATGTGTTGATTTGGGTCAATTTTGGAATTTTTTAGTGTTTTTAGGCCAATGCGTATTGGCATACTGTTAGAGAAAACTATGCAAGTCAGTCTATGAAACCATCTTCCATGTGTTTAAATCCTAGAGGATGGTGAAAGTTCAAGAAAATGGTTAGTATATATAGTTCATCCTACCCCTAAAACCATGTATCTTGGGACATTGGTTTTATGCACGGTTGGCATGCAATTTTTCAAACTATATAGCTAAATTGTGAAACTCTTTTAGTATCCAAGATGGGGATTTACACTTTTCTGAAACATGTGTAAAAATCATGAAACATGAATTTATTATTATGAATTTTTCTTTCAATAATTGTTACTTAACAAAATTTCATCATTCTTCTCCCACTAGAATAAGTTCTCAACCATGGAGACTCCTCTTGGATATTTTGGGGTTTCCTTGACTCTTTGTGATTGATTTCACTCTATCATTGATTGTTACATCTTTATTTTCAAAATAATTATCTAGTTTCTTATCTCTCTTATTTTTTATTTCAGATCCTCCCTTCTCTTCTTGAACCTAACAATAGAATGGGGATTTTGATTCCAGAACTATTTTTTGTGACATGATCTCTTTGAATTTCTTATATATTCAACATGTAATTTGGATTTGTTTCCTAGATATTTTTTCCATTTCAATCGTTTTAGGAATCATTGAGGTAAGTGATTTATCTATCTTCCATTGTTTTATTAATAATGAATAAGATATTATTATTAAATAATTTTTTTTATAGTATCCCTTTTTGATTTATTATACCGTGGGTCTCTCTATTCAATTATGGATCCCTTGATGGGTGATGATGAACTTGTGAATTGAGGTAGGTTGTTTTGTAAGGAAATTTATATCAATTAAAAACTCTGATGTATGTTTATTTGGAATTACATTTCTAAATGATTTCTAAATCTTTATTTGAGTTACTTTATTATTATTTTCTAAATGGAATGTTGTGTGTGTGTGTGTTTTGAACATCTTGATCATGGATTTTCAAACAAAGTATTGATTTTTAAAAAATGTATTAGAAATGAAAAAATAATTTGATAAAATACATTGATGATTATCCTTGAGAAATTATGGAATAAAATTTTTTATGATTTTGAAATTAAATGAATTTTTTAAAGGAATGTGTTTTAAATAAAACTAGTGGGTGATTCTTTTTTAAATGAAATGTCATGTTTTAAAACTTTAACCTGGGGACGATTGAAGTGATTGATTGAAACTATTTCTGGTTTTTTGAAATGAATAAAATTCCCTTGTATGATTGATTGAAATGAAACACATGTGATATTAGGTAGTTAGTTGGGCAGTCCACTAAAATAATGCCATGCATGTATTATATCTACATTTTCATGGATTTCTGATGAAAATAATTCATAAATCATGTGGGAAGAGAGTTCATTGATTGTGTTTTTCAATCATTCCTCCTAGGATCATGATCTAGTGACATGTGTACACATAGAGCTATATTTCAATGATATGTGTAAGGATCCTTAATCCTTGATCTAACTAACCCCTGGAGTTCTAACCATGGTATTATGATTGATAATTATTTATACATGACAATGTTTATAAATTTATTTATTCCTGCATGTTTTGATGTAAATGAACTTTTTTTCATATTTTATACAATTCATTGAAATATTTTGAAATGAAAGTTTCAATATGAACTATGAAAAGATTACCATGCCATAATTTTCTTAAAATTGAGAATACATGGTTTACTTTTTATAGAAATTATTATAAAATGATTTTTTAAAATCATACTGGGATATTATTTCATAGACCCTACATTTTTCCTTTGGGATTCTTTATAATTTGTTATGCTTGGTCTAGGAAATGAGAGTGCATCGCTTGAAGGTGGTGGATGTCCTTGATTAGCATGACCTTGGGAGTTGGTGGTGACTAGTGGAGTATAAGAACCACTTTTTACGTGTAGGTATTAAAGTTATGTTTTTCATGGATATATGATGACTTATATTGTCATTCCATTTATGGTACATGCATTTGTATACTTGTGGCACTTTTCTCTAAATGAGTGTTAATGACATCCCTATTGTTTATGTATTCTTTCAAAAAAAAATTGTTTCATCTATCCATCTGGAAAAGGCATTCCTTTATGTTATTTTTGTTTCCCATGAGCTAGTCTCCACTATATGGGGATCATGAATTCCCTTCGGACCATGTCAAGATTGGTTCGAGAATAGTTTAGGCAGGTTCTCTAGGTCAATTCATGAAAATTTATTTCAAATAAGGTTTTTTCACTTCTTGGATGTCACTGTATAGTTTGGGATATACATAAGGGGTAGGTTACAAGTGAGTGTTTGGAAATCTCTCATCATATTGATCATTAAGTTACCTTAGGTTATTGGAAAAAAAATGTATTTAAGGTGTTATTTTATCTGATTATAGAATCTTCCCAAATTTTTATTTGAGATTTTTTTTACAAATTTAATTATGGTTGATATAGTTATTGATCTTAAGTGTCTTGATTGATGTTTCCTTGTTATCTATTAATTTTATGTAGTACAATTCCACACTTAAATTTTTGAATAGGAATTATGAGGGAGTTCATTGTGAACCACAGCAAGAAACCCTCCAGTTGACCAAAACCTCATTGAGGTAGTTGTGAATGTGGTCCAAGATTTGGACCAAGGAGAAACACATCTTCCTGTTTAGACACCAGAGGTGGTACCTAGAAGGGATGATAATATAGATCATTCCTAGGTGTTTTTCACCAAAATCCACCATCTCATCAGGGAATGAAAGATCCTCAGGAGGTAAAGGATTGACTACAAAATACTGAGTGATTCTTCATGTTTTTAAAGATTCTGCATCCTATTAAAGTGAAATGTGGAATCCTCCAACATGAAGTTCGTAGAAAGAGATGGTTAGATTCTTAGTCCTAGTAAATAATAATGTGGAATTGGAGTGAAAAACATCAAGAATCATTTTACCGAGAAATCCTATAAATAATTTTTCTAAACATTCTTAGTATTCACCTAAGGTATTATTGAATGATATTTTGAACGCTTATATGTTTCAGATTGGTCTTTAGTTAGATATTTTATCTCAAGTATTTATGATAAATCTTGCCTCTTAAACTAATGTTTTGGATAGATATATCATGGTAGAAATTAATCTAGATGGTTATTATTGTTTCATGAGAGTTCCTAATACTCCTAATAGCTACTTAATTAGTCCCTTTAATGGGAAGAGGATGTGGGATGAGCCTTGTGGTGGAAACTGTAGTGGTGTATCTCGACAGAAGTCTTTCTCTAAATCATCTACAGTGACTAGTAAAGGCCCACTGACTTGTTTCCAGTGTGGAAAGGTTGGCTACATGAAGTGTTCTTACATAGAGCCATCAAATATTTATAGCTCTTGTGGACACTAATGTATCAACTTAAGTTTTGTTCGATTTTTCCTTTGAATATGTCTATATATATATATATATATATATATATATATATAGATTTATCCTCTGAGTTGGTATAGTGTTTGGGTTTCTTAGGACCTCGAAATTAATATATTAAAAATATTAATATATTTTAATTCACATGCATTAAACATTTTTTTAATTGTTTTTATCATTGTTTGAGACCCCGTATGGGAAATTTGTGACCACGATTGACTCTGAAATGAAGGGTTTACCCTATGCGTGACCTAAGGTTGGTCAGCATCAGACGTTCCGATGGAGGTGATTGTTGGAGGGCGTGTTTAAAAAAATAAATAATTTATATATTTATATTTATTAAAAAATCCAAAAAACTATAAATATACCATTATAAAAAATCTCTAGGGTTATCTACATAACTACTAGAGGATTTGAGAGGAGGAAAACAATCATTCTTTTTTGGTAGTTCAGGATCAGATAATGAACTATGATAGGTTCGAGATGGATCAAGAGGCATCGAACAAAGCGGGTCGACTTTACCATTGAAAAGTGCATTCTCCACCAATGATTGATCCAAAATAGATTTAGGGCATGTTATTTATGGATTTACACCCTTTTTTGTTTAATAAATCGTGGATTCTTTATCTACTTTGATTTCCAGGATCTTTCATTATCACATGATCACATTTTTATAAATTGAATTATTGATTCTAAATTGTTTTTCTTATATCATGAATCACCCTGAGATATCCATGTTTATGTGATTGTCAGCCAAGAAATCTTAGCCAATGAATGGTTAACTTCATTCTTATGCATTTCTTCTAGTCATTCTTCACGTTCTTCACTGTTGTCTCATGGGGTCATGGTTCGACATTATCAGAGTGGGTTAGAGCATGATCAAAGCCCCAAATTCATGGAGGGTTTACGAACAATGAATTGGATTGTAATTTTCAAATGGATTGGGATGGATTGTGAGTGATTCTTTATGGATTTAAGATTCAGATAGGCAACAGGTGATAGGAGGTGGATGAGATTTATGGAGAATCATTAGAAGATGATTGGATTTATGATTTTCGGCCACCAGAGGACAGGATTCGATGGTCAGAAGCATAATCCTTTAATTTAGGGTGGTCAAGAAGGAGATCTCATGGTAGCAAAGGTGGATCTAGATCCATGTGAATAAATGGAGTTATTTATGAACAAATCAACTACACATCATGTAATGTGCATAACACACACTATGTAGTTCCCAAGCTGCAATAGCTAGTGTTTTGGACGGAGATAAATATCACATGCCATGTGGAGCCACTACATGTCACGTGGCGTTGGGTTTTCAGCTAGGTGTGTACTTCGGGAGTACATGGGAATAGACATGGCTAGAAACATAGGCATGGATAGAGTACACAGGCATGGTCATATACTTGAACATGACTAGGATACCCAAACAGGGCCTTGTATACGGTCACAGTCTAATGTGGAAGGGAATGACTAGAAGAGAATGGGCAGGTCACGGGTGGCCGAGACCTACCGCGTACAACCAGTACACACTGTGTAGTGTGACAAGGCTTCCCAAGCCATTTCTATAGGAGAACATTTCTAGGTATCGAGGAGAGGTCACACACTATGTGGACCCGCACAAACACCATATACTTCTCCCAGTAATTTCTACCTTCGGTATCACCTTCTTCAGGACTTGTATTTTTCCCTCTGATTATCTTATCATGAGTATTTTTCTATGAAGGAACCTTCTTTTGAGAATATGAGATACGATGTGAGGTGTTCTGATCATAACACTTCATCGGGAGATGCATGACAATGGTAGTGATCGGGGAAGGATCTTCAGAGTGATGTTGGAGTCGGTACATGATTGTGGAATGGACATTGGTGCGTCGGTCAAATTAGAAATTCATACTCCTACTTGCTACTAGATACCAAAAATTTGGGTCAAACCACATGGAAGACTGGAGAGATGTTCTAGGGCTCTATTAGCTGTCTTAAACTATTAAAACAGTTGGAAGAAAGTGATGAATTAACAGGTGAGTCATGTATGAATGATGATGAGAAATGCATTGTTAATTTTTTTAAAAACTAACTATATTAATGAGAAGAAACATGAAATAATATTACCAAGAGAAAATATAAAGTTCGGTAAATGTATTCCCACGTTTTCATAGTGATAATAGAAATCAAAAATTCAAAAAGATATGGTCAAAATCACAGTAGAGCAGATTAACCGACAACCGACTGATTTTGCAGCTCTCACATACAAAACTCATTCAATTGTTAAAATCAAGAAGTGGAAATAAATTTCAAAAAGATTTCACAAATGAAGATTAGAATATGAACTAAATCAATAAAAATCTCTACTCAATTAAATGTAGTGCAGGTTTACAGATGGGAAACACAAACACGTGAAATTGAGATACAACAGAAGTAAAAGAGAAAGACAGAAGAAATCTCATCAGTCGGGTTGAATTCAATCCTTCTTCACTTCATCTATGTCTCTCTCGTCCGATGAATCGCCTTCTCTTTCTCTTGAATAGATTCTTCTGGTCTTGCTCTAGAGCATCCATCTCAAAATTTCAATAATGTCTTCCTAAAAAAATGGCAGTATCTCTTTTTATTACTTAATGTGATCACCGACTTACTATGCTAGGATCACAATTAATGTGCCCAATGTCATCAACATATTGGCATTGATCTTCATAAAATTGCATTTGTCATCATAAATTCTTTGAGGAATTTTAGATTGAAAATGCAGACCACACATTTCTTTAGCACAACAGCCGCAACAATGGAGGACAACCACACCCACTCCACTGAAATTGAACCTGTATAGGAAAAACAATAATCTGAAGCACAAATAATACTCAACAAGGTCACATCCTTGATTGTGTTCCTCATTCACAACAACAAAAAGGCTCTTTAATTATTGAGGGTATCGAGCTTCCAGTTTCAGTCTCGGAAATTCTGAAACTTCAATTTAGGGTCAGCATCTTCAACACTTTTTTCCTGTTCAAAACATGGTTGACCCCCCCCCCCCCCCCCCCCCCCCGCATAAATCTGACAAACAACAGTGTTATATTCATGCCCAGAAATCCATTAAATAGAAAAACCACAATAGTGGCCTCGACATGGAAAGTTCAACCAACTACACCTTCAATCAGCTTCAACTGCAACGATGGTCAGTGTCGATCATTCCTTCATCGATGCTTCAGAATCGGCTTGAGCCATCTCAATATCAACAAACATGGCTGAATCGATCATCTTCATCCGATTTCACATAGAAAAACTCAGGTGAATCTCAACATCCGACACCCAAGGCTATAACAGATTTGATCCCGCCGGCGATTCCTCCGCAAAATGTGCTCATCTTGAGTTTCTGTTCATCAAATCCGAGCTCCGTCAATGAAGAACATGTGTCTGGTTCAGTAGATCTGGAAAGGGCTTGAGATCTTCATCAATGACGAACCACTTCGACAGCTTCCCCAATAAGCTTCGTCGATTTCAAGAAACAACAACTCAAGAAGCGCTATCATCAGAAATCGGGCTGTAGAACTCAGAATGTGTAAGATCTTCATGATCAACCTGACTGAAAATTCCTCAAGCTCGGGAAGATTGTTTCTCAAATTGAATCGACGACTTCTTCGGTTTGGTTTTCCCAAATTCAATCCAACCAATGCTGACTGGAACTCGACACAGCACCACATAAATAGGGTTCGGCTTCAGCACCGGCGTCGTTTCCATTCATGAAGATGGATGAATGGATTAATCATCTTAAAATCCATGGATTTTGTGCTTCGATTCAACTAAAAACTCGTCTCAGGCTTCATCGAATTCAGAGGAATCAGCCCTTGAAGCTTCATCAACACATATCGGTCGAGTCGCCCAAATTTGAGCCTGGTTCCTTCGGGCAGAACTCGCTTAAGATAAATTATCTTACACGAGTAAAATAATTATCTAACAATCATAAATAATTTTATGAAAAATTCAGCATATCTCCAAATTTATCTTACACATAAAATAATTCCCTTACACAAGTGGTAAACTGTATCACAACCAGCACCAAAATAAATAAAAAATTACTAATGATGGCTTCAAAATAAAATAAATAAAAACAAAGAAAAATAACTCAGCACCGTAAATTAAAATTTTAGAAAAAATAAAAGAATCAAAAATTAATAGAGAATGGCATTAATTAAATTTTTACTGAAACAAAATTATCAAAATAATAAATTTACAAACCAAAAATATGTTAACAAAATTAAAATTAATATTTAAAAATAAATTTCAAAATAAACAAAATAAACAAAAGAAGAAAGTATAAACAAATAATGATTTAAACACAAAAAACACACAATTAAACCAAAAACTTCTTAAATTTAATAATTCTATAACCAAATGAATGCAACGCTAAAATTAACCAATTAATAAATGACACAAATTAGCATCAAATACATAGGGTATACATAAAAATAGAATTGAAAAAACATATGAATAAAGTCCACATCAAATTCCTCCACACTTAAATATTATTAATCCTCAAGCAATTACATAGTCAATTTCATTGGAGAAAAATAAATCTCAAAAAGTGATAAACTGTAATTCAACAAATAATTAGTTTCCAAATAAAGTTTCCTCCATAGATTCACGTAGGTTTAAAATGTATTTCCCCCCTCAAAGTCAACCAAATTTAGTGCAAAAATGACATCTTGTTTTACAAAAGAGATTGAAGATGAAAATTTTGAAAATAATTAAACAAATGTCAATTTTCATCCAACTTGAAGTCCAAAATTCTCATTACCTCCAAGTAAGCTGACTCAAATAATTAAATGGAATAATAAATTGACGCTCTATTTAGATGAGAATTTTAATAATTACAAGAAGAATAAATAACTCATCCATCAGCTTAAAGAATTAAAGAATGAAGGAATGAAGAATTTGTGGCTCAACCCAGATTAGAATTTTCAGTTAATAACTCATTCGAATGCATATCGTATGAGTTTAACTCAAACCAAAATTTCTAAAATAATGAAAATTATAAAATATTCCACCAAAATTTTGTTGAAAACAAATTTTTTCAAGAGGGAAATAAAATGTTGTGCTCAACTCCAAATATTTGATTGATAATTTTTTTATTACCTCAAATTTTAAACTTAAAAACTATAAGTTAGTAGAAAGAAAAATATTGACTCCTTGGGGAAGGTAGACTGAATGTTCATTTCAAGAAAGAAAATAAAAAACAAAACACACACACAAATATGAAAAAAATATGATTTGATATTTATGAAGTGAAAACAAATGGACGAAGAAAGAAACGAAGAAGATGAAGATTATTGGGAAGCAAGGGGATTTTCAACTGATTATTTTAATAAGTTTTTCATCTTTCATAGAAAATTAATTGTGAACACTTCAACAAAAATGCCTAGGTCAATCTCCTACACAAAGAGATTAACCAGCAGATGGATGATTCTTGTATCTCATCACATTCAAGAAACATCCAACTGAGAATGTTTGAATAAATCACAATCAAAACAATTTCACAAAAAAAAAATTATTTTTGATAAACAATTGTAAAAAATGCAGAAATTTTTACATCGAGAATCGAACTCACCATTTGATTATGATGTATAAAAAATTGTGATGCAATGATGTAAAAGAAATAACCAAGAAATTATATCCCCCAAGATATTTTTTATCCAAAAACCACTCTGAAAATCAATAAGAGGAAAGTTACAATTCACAAAGAAAGAAAGAAAAAGAAGATGATAAATGTAATGGCCCGAACCTCTCCGGTCCATTACTTTGTGAAAATGTGGTGTTTGAGGTGTTCCGGGAGGTCAAGGTGACTTATCCCCAGTATTTTTTTTCCAAATTTCCAATTCTGTGAACAGTTCCCTCAGTGAATAGTGTTCTATCAGTGAGGATTCAGTGAACAGTGTTCCATTAGTGAGCATTTAGTGAATAGTGTTCTACCTGTGAGGTTCTAACATCGGACTTCTAACAGCGGACTTCTAACATCGGACTTCTAACAGCGGACTTCTAACAGCGGACTTCTAACAGCAGACTTCTAACAGCGGACTTTGAATAGTGGACTTTGAACAGTGTTTCCAGCTTCCTACAGTTTCACCCCTTTGACGTTTCCTTTGACGTAAAATACATTTAAAACCTTATTTTAAGGACTCTTAAGGCTGATTCAAAGACCATAAATCCTATATTAATTATTCCTATGGTTCAGGATGTTTTTACTTGGTCAAACCGCATGGGTTAATGCGATCTGCTTTTAATGGGGAATTAAGCGTATCTTAAACCGTCGCCCCATTAAATTTTCAAAAGGGACAAGATATCATCCTCCCTTGTTCTTCCTCTTTGTTCTTGGCTATGAGACGCTAGAACCTTTCAATCCTTCCCGTAGGAGTTGCACAATCAAACTTTACTCCTCGGATTGGTTCCGCTCTATTTTGATGCAACCGAGCTATATCGGTCAATCTTCAATATAAGGTATGTTTTATAGTCGTTCCTTTGGGGATCATCTCCTCCTGTTTCTCCTTTCCATTTTATAGCATGTAATCTCTATGCTTCTAATGAGGTTTTTCTTGGGGTTTGGTTGGTGTTGTCGTACTGTGACATCCTCGAGTGGATGCAGTTGTCGCGAGAGGAGGATCGTGACCTGTTGTGTGGATAAAGAACGTGAGGAACTGTTTGAGGTAGGGGATTCGTTGCTTCTCTTTCTTTTACGTGCAACTGTATTTTTAGCATGTTTAATCCCACTGGATGATAATGGAATTGACATAATAAATATTTTAACCGGATAAATAAATTGATATCGATCATATGTTATTGTCTCTTATTTTGCTAGATAGTGTGATATCTATGCTTGCTTTTCTTAGTTGTTTGTTCTTTATGGAAATCGGTAAAGAATGTAAAATGGGATTAATTGATAATTGTTGGCTAAAGATAAGAGGCATGAAAACAAATATGGTTCTTGTTGTAATCTGATGTTAATCAAATTAGTGTAGTAAGCATGTTTATTTATTTGTGATAACTTACTGGTTAGGTTTCCCAAATTTGGAACCAACGAATAATAAATTGGTTAACCCAAGATGAATTAAAGAAATGATGGTTGTTAAAAGATAATTGCTTGTAGGGTTTTGAGTTGCCCTCTTGTTTGTTTAAGGGCCAAGAGCCCAATTGTGAAGATGTTTGTTTTACTGTTGCTTGTGTTTTAATGTGAGCCTGGATGGTTGTGGTAATATATGGAGGCATGGAGGCCCTTTTGGTTGTGGTAGCAAATGACGCCTAGAGTGGTGAGATGCATCGGTTTATGCTTGTGGGTGTCAGGGAGGACACCAGGGATGATGGAATGGAGTGGATGTGATTGTTGGATGCTTGGTAATTTTGATTGGTTGTTTATCTGCTTTACTTTTCCCCACTGATCAAGGCACCTGGTCTTACTTACCCTTCTTCCGAAAGAGGCGAAGACACGCGGGGTATGCCACGTGCTTTCCGTGTTTAGCTTCTCAAGGAAGGATGGGTATATGCTCTTGCTATAAGCGGAAAAGACTCGACGGGTAGTACATCTACTCACCGTGTTGAGCCATCTTGTGTTTAGTAGCATATAATGTTTTTCTAGAATTCCTGGGAATGTGGGAAAGTATTTCTATAATGAATAATTGAATAAATGGTGTTAACCCATGGGGATGGAGATGCTGGAACATAATGATGAGGTTGTAATTTTTGAAGGAACAATTGACTTTGGGTGTGATGCTAATGAAATTTAATGTGGAGTTGTTCATGGTTAATTAATGTTTAAATAATTAATTAACATAAAATGGAACTGATAAAAAGGGAATGAAATAATCTAATAAAGCTCTTTAAATGGTTGTGTGCTTATAGGATACCTATTCTTAGAAGTAGCAGACCAGATTCTGAGAGACGTTAGCTGTAGTTGTGTCTAAGACTATGTAATGCCCATAGTGTGGTTGTGAGATATAATATATTATGTACTTTTTGTGTTTCTATATGCTACTTCACCATGTCAGTAAGGGAAACTAACACCCCGGGGATTCTGAGTCCTAGGGGGGTGTTTTCCCCAACATTCTGGTGGGAGGATGGATGACTGACTACCCCCTTTGGCCCCACTCTCTTATCTTGGTAGTTACTTGTGCTGACAGTCACATTGGTTAGTTTTACTCATATATTTGTGTAGAAGGATGTAATGGCTTGTGGTTGTTCACACACATATATTCTGGATATAGTTTTCTATATATTACTATAGGTGTAACGTGTATAGGTTGTGATGGCTTGAGGATCCTTACTCGGTGTATGGGCTGTGATGGATTGAGGTATAATAACCGACGTATGATACATGTTATGCGAGCTGTGGTGGCTCCCAGAAACTACTTGGTTACTTTGGTGTGTGGACGTGGTGATTTTGTTGCATGAGGTGCATATTGTGGAGCTTCTCCCAGGTGTCTGTGGGAAAACCTTTTTGGAGAGAGATGCTCAGGATGTGGGACGTTGGGGAAAAGAGGAAAACCAGTGGGGAAGTAGTAGAGGGGTACCCTTGATATTATTTATTATATGTTATATTCTTGTATGCGTTACTTGGTGAGAGTTTCCATGGTGAGGCCAGGAACTTAGTATACCTGTTTAGGTGACGAGTTAGTTTCACTTGTTGTCCACTGTGCTTTAGCATGCTTTCTTTACTTTTACACGAGAGGATTCAGGGAGGATCCTAATGAGTATATTGTTATAATCACCCTATGTATATATAAACTGTTTTTCAGGTCATTAGGAGTAGGTTGGAGATCAAGCTGGTTTCTACTAGCTTGGGGTTGTAGGAGCTGTTCGGGCTTGTGGTTGCTGCTGTTTTTACTTTCTTTTGGGTACTTGCAATGTTTCCCTTTCAGTTGTAGTACTTTTGCATGACATTTCATATGTGTACTTGGGTTTTCATTTATATTGTTGTCTGAGTTGGAGTTGATTGGTGTCTATCTTATCTCTCTCTTCTGCATGTGTTCTCTTAGAGGGTAATGCCTTCTATTTTGTGTGTTACTATACCCTCGGTGCTAGTCGCCAACCCGGGGCCTACTGGAGGCGGGACTCGGGGGTCATTATCTCCCTTCTCGCATTGCCGGCCCAGGAGGGGTACACTTTGTGGGGAGGGGTTCGTGACAATAAATCTTCCCTCGATATTCCTCTCTTGAATAAACTCTTGTCTTCTTGCATAACCCACCTTTTCTCCACTCAAGAAGTCTAAAATGTGTTCAGAAAAATATGGCTGAGTCTCCTATTTTATTTCTTATTTTGATCATCGACTTACTATTCTAGGATCACTTGATAGCCTTCACTGGAAGTATTTTTTCTTTATCCTTCTACCATCTCTATTGTCACTTTAATATTTCCCTCAAAAAACATCTACCAAATGATCTGAAAATTAATGCACCCAATGATAGGTCGTCACCATAATTCCATTGAACTCTATAAAATTCAATTTTTCATCATAACTTCCTTGAGGAATTTTAGATTGAATATGTTGATTGTTCATTTCTTCATCACATCAACCGCAAAAATGGAGGACATCCATGCCCACACCACTGAACTTAAACCTGCATAGGACAAACAAGAATCTACAACATAAATAATCATCAACAAGGTCTCGGCCTCAATTGTGGTCCTCAATCAAAATAAAAAACTCCTCTTTGATTATAGTTGATGTCGATATTTAGGTTTCGGTCTCAGAAATTATGAATATTCAAATTAGGGTTATCATATTCAATGCTTCTTCCCTATTCAAAATATAGTCGATCCTCATTCATAAATATGACAACCAATAGCACTACAACCATACCTAGAAATCTATCAAACAAAAAAAAACAGTAGTGGCCTCATCTTGGAATCATGATTGTTGATACCATAAATTATTGGCCCACTAGTGTAGTGATAATTATGAGATAAAATAATGTGAAAAATGTGGAAATAAATTCACACCGAATGTAACATGGAAAACCCCCAAAATGAAATTAGTAAAAACCCATGGGAAAATAGGAGGATCCATATTGGTAAAAGTGGGTATACACTTCCAAAATATTACAATGAGAAAACCCTCATAAATATTTCTCTTGAATAAGTGGGGAAACTGCCTCACTAAATACCTCTCAAAATAAAGAAGTGTTAGTGATGAGAAGCTCAGTGAAGCTGATGTTGGAAACCAAGAGATCCCATTGCCTTTTATAGGAAAAGCTCACCCCTTCCTATTGCCTTATCCCATTGGTGGGTTTGGGGGGGGGGGGGTTCCACCAACCCATCTATGATAGAGGGGGTGGTGCCATCAATGGGAAATAAAATGATGACACATATCCCACTTAGATATTGATTGAGAACCAATCATATATCCACAAATCCTTTAAATTTTCCAAACCATTTTACTTATGGATCTGTGAGGTCACTCGAGGATCTTCACCATATGAACTTATCAGAGTCAATCACCTTCGTCAATAAATCTTCCAAATTTTATTTAGTGTGTATTTTATGCACATCCACACTTCCTTCCTCCACCACATCTCAGAAACAGTGATATTTAACCCTAATTTTCTTCATCCTAGGATGAAAAGATGGATTCTTTATAATGTTTAAGACGATATGACTATCATAAAACAATGGAATCTGGTCATGTCTATGACCAAGCTCCTTCCAAAACCTTCTCATCCAAATCACCTCTTTGCAAGCCTATGTATCTTCCATGTACTCTTCCTCCATTATAAATGTAACTTTTAAATCCAACTGACAGCTCATTCTACAAGAGTAAACACATAACAAGTAGTGGATTTCCTCCGATCATAATTACCTACAAAATCTGAATCAATAAAGCCTCTGATAGTGAAATAAGATCATCTATAACATAATGCTGCATCTGAGGTCTCTTTGATGTATCTCAAGATCCTCTTCACTGTGCTCCAATGTGAAAGTGCCCAGTTAGAGTATTGTATCACTGAGAGGGGGAGGGGGTGAATCAACCATACTCTTTTTATTTTATATTTCTATTCAATTGAAACAACCTTCGCCTCCTGTTAAAGTTTTTAATTCCCTGTTGAGAAACAAATAAACACACATCCAAAGGAACATAAAGATTTACAAGGTTAACTATTCAATAAGAATAGCTACGTCCTTGGTATGGTTTGGAAATGATCCAATACCATACAATCCACTAGAAATAAATCCTTGGATTACAATGAGTAGGATGTACCCTTACACTCACGTAGTGTAACGTCCCGGATCTGGGTGCCACTCAACTAGTGCCACGAACCTGGTTGGTCACATGACCTCAAGCACATTACCTCAAATGCCAGAGGTTGCCAACTAGCAGAGAGGTCCTAGGATTGATAGTGGGGAAACTATTCCCTCATTTGTCAAAATGTAGCGCAGCGGAAAAAAATAAACATACAAAAGCGGAAGCAGTAAACAATATAGACTTGAAATTGACAACGAAACTGAAGTAAAAGATAACCAAAAGTCATATATATGATTATGCAACATGTCTCTAATTCTAAGGAAGCAGCCAAAAAAGGATACACTGCAATCTGATACAATACAACACAAGGTACAAAGTATAGAAAAACAAAACCAAAGCAGTGTAACAGGAACACAACAGCATTGCAAGCCTAAGCTCAGACCCATGCTCTCCTAATCCTCTGCAACAATAATGTACCTGTTTAGGGACCCTTGAACTTATCTAAACCTACAACAATATAATCTATTTGGGCCCAAGACATGACCCAAACAGGGTATGAGAAATAAATCCTAGTAGGAAACCACCAAAGACCCGTGCCCAACTATTATTGAAAAAGTGCAACAACATCGTGCAATAATGAAATGCAGTAAACTAGGAATTACTCAAAAGTCACCATTCATACCATTTACATTGCCATTTTATTAATTATTTAACAATTCAATATAATTAAATTATGAGTTTTCTGAGACTCGGCCTCGACCGACAATCTCCTATACTAGTGCCACAGTAGAAACCACAAAAGACTCTCTAACAAGTAAAAGATAATAATAATACCAAGACTGTGCTTTATCTTGGTAGCTACAACATAAGAAATCACCATAGTGAATATTCAAAGTAAACATTGTCCTTATAAATGCAAGACCTTACCCTCAGGAAAGCAGAAACAACCCCCTCAGGTGACTGCCCTCAGGCATAATGAATATTTCCCTTAGGCATATGAGATATCGACCTCAGGAACGGAAGCTACTTCCCATAGGTATAAGAAACATTTCCCTCAGGATAAAAAAACATTTCCCTCAGGCTAAACAAAACACTTCCCTCAGGCATTCCATAGGAAAAGCAAGTAAAAGGGCTGAACCCAATGCATAAGCAAGAAATTTATATATGTTTCCTCTCAAAAAAACTCAAAACATGCTAGAATCACGACATACCCACAGGTATCCTGGACAAATGGCTAAACAAAGGAAACTCACCTTTGGGGTGGACCTAGATCAAAGAAACGATCTCAAACAGCAGTTATACTTATTCATTAGATTACCTATGAAATTCTAGGTATCTCAACAGTCAATGTATCAACCATACGACACCCCGAACATGGGCGCATGACACAACGATACACAAAATCAACTCGATAGTTGGAATTAAACACAAGACCACCTACCTCGATCTCCTCTGATCAATATACGTGAAAGGCGCCTCCCGAAACAACCAAGAACGACGTAGATATGAGATAAATGATTACCCATTAAAACCTAAATAACTTCCCTTAGGGAAATAATTGGAAGGAAAGATTCAAGAAGAGGGAAGACCTTACCCGCCTGGTTCAACTGAGACTGACGGCGGAAGAATCAGAGTCTCGGTGAGCGATCGGGATCTCCTCCAAGTCTCGGCCTCCTCTCCCACTGCTCCTAGTGAGCCCTCTGCCTCCTCTGTTGAATGAGGAGGCTAATGCCTGTTTTTAATGAAAAAACATGACTATATGGTGTTTACTATCAAGTACACAACGTGTACTATCCTTTTTAACTGTTCCTCTGGCAGATACTTTCCACCGCCTCACTGTTCATCTGCCGACTGATTACACGATGTGTATTACTAAGTACACGACGTGTAGTAAGTTTTTACACCATTAATCGCCGATAAGCCTACACGCCCTGTATTCTCATCCCACACAGCCAAAGTACACGGAGTGTGCACAAAAGTATATGGCGTGTGTACAAAAGTACATGACATGTACCCATAAATTTGGGATTTCCCCCACATTTCCCTTGTTTTCTCAAAAAACACTTAGGGAAAAGGAAAAGTATAAACCCGTACCTCAAGAATAAGAACCGGTTTCTTACAAACTTCCCCCCTTAAAGCAATTCGTCCCTGAATTTCCCTTCCAAGGGTGGTGAAGAAAAAGCTTAGAATAATTCTAGCCAATGAGCACGTACATCGGTCTCCCGCTCCCAGGTTTCGTCCTGCACTCGTCCATGATACCATAGCACCCGTAAGAGAGGAACTTACCGGCCTCAGAGAACCTTCATGCTACTATAAACAATACAAATCAGATGCTCCTCATAGGATGCATCAACATGAAGTTCAACCTCTTTGGGATGAAAAATGTGAGACGGGTCTGAGTGATAACGGCGCAGCTAAGATATGTGGAAGATGTCATGCATGGACCGATACCTCTGTGGTAACTGAAACCGATAAGAAACCAGCCCGAATCTCTCCAGAATCTCAAATGACCCTACATACCTCGGTGAAAGTTTACCCTGTCTCCTGATCTGCCTGTGTCCCAACCTCGGTGAAACACACAAGAGAACCTGATCCCCAACCACGAACTCTAAGGGTCGTCTGCGGTGATCAGCATAATATTTCTGACAAGACTGTGAAATAGTCATCCACTTCTGAATCAACTATACATGCTCTTAAGTCTCCTACACAAGATGTGGTCCCAGTAAAGTTGCCTCACCTGCCTCCAACCAGCACAAGGGTGATCAGCATGACCTACCATATAAAGCCTCGTAAGGTTCCATCTCAATAGTTGCCTGAAAACTATTATTGTAGGAAAACTCGACCAAGGGTATGTGTCTCTCCTAAGAGCCCCAAAAGTCCAGGACGCATGAAAACAACATGTCCTCTAGAACCTGTATTGTACACTCTAACTGGTCATCAGTCTGAGGGTGGTAAGCTGTTCTCAGAAGCACCTGAGTACCCAATGCCCTCTAAAAACTCTGCTAGAAACAAGATGTAAAACGGGCATCCCTATCTGAAATGATAGAATGAGGGACCCCATGAATATGTACTTCCTTTCGGATATTAAACTTCTCATGATCATCAACACAGAAGGTATCCTTGATCGACAAAAAGTGAGATACCTTCGTAAGTCTGTCCACAACAACCCATACGAAATCATTGCCTAGAGGTGACCTCGGTAACCCAGTCATGAAGTCCATCGCGACATCATCCCATTTTGAATCTGGAATGGGTAACTGTTGTAACAGATTGGCTGGCCTCTGATGCTCTACCTTCACCTGCTGATAGGTGGAATATCTCGTAACAAAACCAGCTACCTCTCTATTCATACCCGACCACAAATATTGACGTCTCAAGTCACGGTACATTTTGGTAACTCTAGGATGCACTGCCCAAGCTGAAGGATGAAATTTCCGCATCAACTCCTCACATATATCCCCTGGAACCCACACTTATCCATGAATACGTAGTACCTCGTCATCGCTTATCATCCAACCAGGAGGAGGGTCCTCACTTGCCACTGACTCCCGTAGAACTAGGCCTTCTGAATCTGATAGCTATCTCATCCTCACTCTATCTAGGAGGGTAGAAGTCATAGCTAAGGATGAAATATTGGTTCGACCCTGACTATCGTGCACCTCCAAATGCATCTCATAAAACAAATCCATAAGCTTCCACTCACCACTGGCCTCCTACACTACATGTATCTGAGTCCTCCTACTCAGTGCATCAGCAAATGCGTTACCCTTACCAAGTGTACATGCAAGATCAAAGTCGAAGGACTGAAGGTATTCAACCCACCTTCGCTGTCTCAAATTAAAGTCACGCTGGGTAAAGATGTATTTAAGAATTTTGTGGTCCGTAAACACCAAAAAATGTTCTACCAAGAGATAATGTCTCCAACAGTGTAATTCATGAACAACTACATCCAACTTGAGATCATGTGTCGGTTAATTCCTCTCATGTGGCCTCAACTACCGAGACCCGTACACAACTACTCAATCAACCTACATCAACACTACTCCCATCCCAATACATGATGCATCACAGTAAACTGTATAGATCTTCCATTGCTCTAGAAGTATCAGGACTGGTGCTGATGTCAACCTTCCCTTCAGCTCCCGAAAGGCTGTCTCACAAGCTTCTGACCAAATGAAATTCATACCCTTCTTAGTCAAACCCATCAATGGTGCTTCTAAGTGTGATAAGTCCTTTATAAAGTGCCTGTAGTAACCAGACAACCCCAAGAAACTCCGTATCTCAAACACGTTCTTAGGCTTCTCCCAGGAAACTATTTCTCTCACTTTCTCTGGGTCTACCGCAACTCCTGCCTCTAAGATAATATGACACATGAAGTGAATATGGTCTATCCAAAAGTGGCACTTTGAGAGCTTATCATATAATCGATGCTCTCTCAGTGTACTCAGTACGATCTCAAGATGGGTGGCATGGTCATGTCGAGTGTGAGAGTACACCAAGATATCATCCATGAAGACTACCGCAAAAGAATCCAGATATGGGTGGAACACACAATTTATAAGAGCCATGAAAACTGCTGGCATGTTTGTGAGTCCGAACGGCATGACCAAGTACTCATATAGACCATATCTACTCTGAAAGGATGTAAGCAGTATGTCCAATGGTCTAATGTGCAACTGATGATATCCGGATCTCAAGTCAATATTCGAGAACACTCGTGCTCCTCGAAGTTGATCAAAAATATCATCAATCCTCAGTAAGGGATACTAGTTCTTAACCGTCAACTAGTTCAGTTTTCGATAATCCATACAAAGTCTTAGGGTACCATTTTCCTTCTTAGCGAAAAGTATAGGCGAACCCCAGGGAGAAATACTGGGTCGGATGAAACCCTTGGCTTGTAACTCCTCTAATTGCCTCTTGAGCTTCTTTAATTCTATTGTAGCCATCCTATAAGGAGGAATGGACACCAGTGCCGCTCCTGGCACCATCTCAATAGAGAAATCCACATCTCTCTTTAGAGGTAGACCTAAAAAGTCATCCAGGAAGACATCCCTGAAATGATTAACCATAGGAGGGAAATCCTTCTAACAAGTTCCCTAGTTATCCAGATATAAACTCGCAATCTGGGTTGTCACTCCACCTTGCCCACGATGCTCGGGTCCAGCTCGGCTCACCTGGACATCCCATTCGCCCTTGTATAGAAAATCTTCTCCCTCTGGTGATATAAAACTCACCATACAATGATAGCAATCTACAAAGGCTCGAAAGGGTACCAACCAGTCTATCCTGAGAATGAAATCATAGGCTGTCATCTCTAAGACATAGAGGTCCCATAGAAAGTGACACCCCCAACCTCTAGGGGACACTCCTTGCACTGACACACACCCGCCGTTCTAATTCCCAATGGAGTGTCTAGCATCATAATATCCAAAGAATAAGAAACACAGAGCCCAAGGCTCCCCAAAATGGGCACAGATATAAAGCTATGTGTGACACCAATATCGAATAATACAATAGATAAAACAGAAGCAACTAGAATAATACCTCTGACAGTGGAAGGTCTAGGATCCTAATCCTATTGGGTCTATTGCACTGCATATGTCTTCCCAATGTCTCGACTTTACGACACAACCTGAATACCTTGAGCTGACCCACCCTATTGTCTCTAAGATCCTGGTGTCTTTCTACCACGGACATGACCACCACCTCAGCCTGAACATCCTGACATATTCCAATTCCTTGACTGGTAAGAATCTGTTGGCCCTGCTCCTGCACGTGGATTCTGCCCAGAACCCCTCTCACTAGTCACTGGTGGAAACGCCCTGCAAAAACACTAAAGATAACCCATATTTCCGCAAGATCGGCACTCCACTGGGTCTCGTGGACACTGAGGTCTCTTGTGACCATCTTTACCACACTAGTAGCACATTACCTGGCCACCTAAAAAGTTCTTCTGGCTAGTACTGCCACCAAGAGAGAAATCCATCTTCCTCTTCCTATTATCAGTAGAAATAGTACCAGAGACCGGTGCTGAACTTCCCTGGTCCGTACCACTAGCTTCCCGCAGGTTCTGCTCAGTAATCAATGCCTGGTTTATAATAGCATGCACTATAGGAAACCTGACAACATTCACCAGCACTCGGATGTCATATCGAATAACATCCTTAAAGTGTCTAGCCTTCAATGTCTCATCACCCACCAGAACAGGTGAAAAATGTTGTAGCTCGGTGAAGCGAGCAGAATAGTCCATCACTGACATGGATCCCTACTGCAGTTTCATGAACTCTCGAGCCCGATCTTCCCTTAGCATCTCTGGAAAGAAAAAGTCATAGAAGACTGCCTAAAAATTTTCCCATGCCATGTCTCAGTGATGCTCAGTCTGGGTGGTAGCATCCCACCATCTCTTGGCGGAATCATGCATCATGTATATAATGAGATTAACCCTCCTCCCAGGAGGTGTCTCCAGATGTTCGAAGATCATCTGCATAGAATCCAGCCATGACTCCGCAGCCTTTGGTCCGCCATCCCCTGAAAACATAGGCGGATGCTACTGCTGGAATATACGTGTCAGCTCTGCCATAGATGTGGCAACCGGTGGTACTCCCTGGAAGGTCTGCATGAACCGCATGAAGGCTTCACAGAACTACGCATCCGCTCCTACGTCCGGTATAATGGCTAGCGCCGCATATGTCACTTCTGTAGGATCAATCGGCATCCCATTGCCTACCATCTATGGAGTATAATCATCGCCACTCTCTTGGAGAAAAACTCATGGTCGTCTAAGTGTCATGACTCTACAAATTCAAATTCACTCCTTATATCAATATCATCAAACACTAAAAACTATAAGCATAAGAAAGGAATAGGAGAAATAAATCCTTCAAGTTTTACAAGACTACACGGTGTGTATAATTACTACACGGCATGTTCCTTTAAGACTTTCACATGAGTGTGTAATCCTGTCAGAACTGGTCATGTAACACCCCAAACACATAGTGTGTTTTCTCAACACACAGCGTGTACTTGAATTCTCTCCCCCTGCCTGAGTCCTTCTACATGGCTAAGCCACATGGTTATCCTTATAACAAAACTACATGGCGTTTTAGTTCAAAACACGGCATGTAATAGAAGAACCTAACCGACCTGTGTTGTTCATGACACGGCCAGATACTCGGCTCACACTACACAACATGTTCCAGAAGGACACGACATGTACTTCTTAGGTTTCAACTGCCCGTGTTGTTAGTGACACGACTGGATACTTGGCTGACACTACACAACGTGTTCCATACGGACACAGTGTATATATCCTAAGATTTCTCTGTTTGTGTGGTTAGTCACACGGGTGGACACAGGGTCAAGCCGACACGACGTGTACATCTGGTACACACCGTGTTCCCACAAGAACTTCCCTATCCCATGTCTCTGCTCACATGACCTATGACATGGTTAGAGATTGCGCAGCGTGTATATAAGGTACACGATGTGTACTTAAGAAAAACAGTTTATTCCTGAACAGAAGAACACATGGCATGTAGTCAAAACTACATGGCGTGTATTCTAGGGTTTTCTGGACAGTAAGCCTTAGAAACTACTCCGGAGCCTAGAAACAAACTGAAACGAACACCAAAGTGCCAAATTCCGATCTGTGAGGGCCCATAATCTCCACGAATCAAATCTTGGCATCTTATACATGTTATAAACAAGGAAACAAGTCAATGATCCACCAAATTATGGTCAATGAGGGTCCATAACACCTTAAGAACCAAAGTTTTGTGTTCATTCAAACAAAACTTTACTCAAACAATACCCTATGAAACAACGAGTATTTTTATCATGACAACTATCACAACAACATTCATTTTCTATCACAACATCTATCACAAAAATATGCAATTTCTAATGCACCTACATGGCATGGAAACTATGCATGACATGTGATTCTAACAAGTTCCTAAATGATGCATGATATGGCATACCCTCATCTCATCGGTTTGCAACAAAATAGAACCCAAGTATAAAAATATAGACAGTACCTCACAAGTGCATCACCCAATGATTAAATCAAATCAACTGTAATAATTTCAAAACTAGAAAAATTGCAACACGAGGTAAATTGGATTTTCCCTATACATAGGTTAGCTACTCCCGCACACAACTTATTACCAAGTACCTATTCCGCCCTATCCCTAGATATAGGCTCCAAACAGTAAGTCAAGAAGAAAAGAAACTCTTCTGATACCACTTTGTAATGTCTTGGATCTGGGTGCCACTCAATGGGTGCCCCAAACCTAAATGGTCACATGAACTCAAGCGCATTTCCCCAAACGCTAGAGGCTACCGACTAGCAGTGAGGGCCTATGACTAATAGTGGGGAAACTATTCCCTCATTTGTCAAAGTGTAGCGCAGGGGAAAAAAAATAAACATACAAAAGTGGAAGAAGTAAACAATATAGACCTGAAATGGACAATGGAACTAAAGTAAAAGATAACCAATAGTCATATATATGATGATGCAACATTTCTCTAATTCTAAGAAAGCATACAAAATAGGATACATTGCAATTTGATACAATACAACACAAGGTACAAAGTATATAAAAAAAACCAAAGTAGTGGAATAGGAATGCAGAAACATCGCAAGACTAAGCTCGGTCCCATGCTCTCCTACTCCTCTGCAAAAATCATGTACCTGTGTAGGTACCCTTGCCCTTATCGACACCTGCAACAATATAATCTGTTTATCCCCAAGACATGAACCAAACAGGGTGTGAGAAATAAATCCCAGTAGGCAACCACCAAAGGCCCATGCCCAACTATCAGTTAAAAAGTGCAACCACAGTGTGCAATAATGAAATGCAGTAAACTAGGAAGTTCTCAAAATTCACCATTCCTACCATTTACATTGCCATTTTATTAATTATTTAACAATTCAATATAATTAAATTATGAGTTTTCTGAGACTCGGCCTTGACCGAAAATCTTTTATACCAGTGCCACAACAGAAACCACAAGAGGATATCTAACAAGTAAAAGATAATAATAATACCAAGCCTGTTCTTTAGCTTGGATGGTACAACATAAGAAATCACCACAGTGAATATTCAAAGTAAACATTGTCCTCAGACATGCAAGTACTTACCCTCAGGCAAGCAGAAATGAAACCCTCAGGTGACTGCCCTCAGACATAATTAATATCTCCCTCAGGCATACGAGATATCACCCTCAGGCATGGAAGCTACTTCCCACAGGCATAAGAAACATTGTCCTCAGGCTAAACAAAACATTTCCCTCGGGCTAAACAAGACACTGCCCTCAGGCATTCCATAGGAAAATCAAGTAACCGGGCCGAGCCCAACACACAAGCAATAAATTTATATATGTTTCCTCTCAAGAAAACTCAAAACATGCTATAATCACGACATACCCACGAGTATCCTAGCCAAAAGGCTAAATAAAGGAAAAACACCCTCGTGGTGGCCCTAGATAAAAGCAACAATCTCAAACAACAGTTATACTTATTCATTATATTACCTATGCAATTATAGGTATCTCAACAGTCAAAGTCTCAGCCATACGACACCCCGAACATGGGTGCGTGGCACAATGGTACACAAAATCAACTCGACAGTTGGAATTAAACACAAGACCACCTACCTCGATCTCCTCTGATCAATATACATGAAAGGTACCTCCCGAAACAACCAAGAATGATATAGATCTGAGATAAATGATTACCCATTAAAACCTAAATAACTTTCCTTAGGGAAATAATTGGAAGGAAATATTCAATAAGAGGGAAGACCTTACCCACGTGGTTCAAATGAGACTGACGACGGAAGAATCAGAGTCCCGGTGAGCGACCGGGAGCTCCTCTAAGTCTCAGCCTCCTCTCCCGCTGCTCTTGGCGAGCCCTCTGCCTCCTCTGTCAAATGAGGAGGCTACTCCCTATTTTTAATGAAAAAACATGAATACACAGTGTGTAATATCAAGAACACGGTGTGTACTATCCTTTTTAACTGTTCCTCTGGTGGCTACTTTCCACCGCCTCACTGTTTTTCACGAACCAAGCCAGGTCTCCATCTGACCCGGCACCTGACCCGGTCCCCGACAAGACCCGAGGGGCGTTCCCGATCCCCACGGGCTGGCACAATTGCCTGGGTATCAAAAAAAAACAAGGGAACGATTTACCTGAATTAAACATATTAAAATGACCAACAAAAACTAAAAATTTAGATATGATAAATTCAGTCAAAAACGCCCTTAACAACTTTCAAAATTAATGATTTACAACGTTAGACAAAACCAAAAAGTACTACGACAGGGGAGTAACAAAACCATATAACAAACCTCTACACAACGATAGAGGTGCAACATCCACAAGCAACCAACAAGGACCTGCATGAGAAGGGCCACTAACGACTCGAACAATCATCACCGAGCATGATGCCTCAACCTGAAATATACAAGAAATAGAAACTACATACACTCAAAGGTGTATGTAGGGTGTGAGCCAAGTACCCAATAGGATACCACCAAACCAAGAGATTCCATGCCACAACATCAAAAAGATAATTTAACATGTTTATTCAAATTCATGCCTTTTAAAACTCTTTTAAAGAAAACATTTAGAAATTGAGATTTAAGAATGAACACTTGAAGAAAATCCATTTCATAAATACTATTTTAAAGCGGAAAATAATATTTATAAAGAGCACACACACCCGAGTAGTCCTTCATATGCCGACAGAAGGCACCATGTCATGAATAGTAGAGCACCATGGGTAAATCCCCTAAGGGTCATCTAGCTCATGTGGGTCCCTAGAACCTCGTACCTCGGTGAAAAGTAACCATAAAAAATATTTGTTCTCGTGCATGATCCACTAGTAGGGAGCATACCCATAACCTAGTGGTCCCCAATCATCTCTAATATAGCTTTTGTTAGTGTTGTCATGTCAAACTTGCTAAGTGAACCATGGCCAAAACCCCTCCGTTCAATAACATACTATTTTCGGTCCTCCCACCTAGATACTCAGGGTTTCCCTCGTGCTGAAACAAGTTCCATATGTCACAAAATACCAACTATACTTAAAAAAATGCTATTTTCACTCATAATTTCTACTTTAAAATAATACACACACCAATGCTTTCCTCAAAAACCATTTTCATCACTTAAAAATTCAATAAACTATTTGCGCAATTAAACAACCATTTTCACCGTTAAATAAGGCACTAAGAAAAATTATAAAATAATTTCAAGAAATCCCACATGGCTTTGCACACAGAAAAACTCACCCGTACCCCACACATAAAACATATAACATGCCAAACCTTTCAAAAATGTATTCCTCATTGCTCACACAACTTAATAAACCATACACATAATTTTTGAAACCCTTGTAAGAAGCGTAACATGACTTTACACCAAAAACACACTCAAAATCACCTCATTAAAACAAAACTCACATTAAAATCTTTCAAATAGGCTTCTCATCACATTCACAATTCAATAAACCACTTAAACATTTTTCCAAACAATTTCAATGGTGCACAAAAATATCAAAACATCAAAACAATCATTTTTCCATTGAAAATATCCTTTAAATACACATGCACCCAAGGTGCCTTGAAAACACATTTCGCACCAACCAAACAAACCTGAAAACCTTTCCAACCATGTTTCACATTACAAAATTAATTAAAAAAACTATTTACACAATTTATAAAACACCCAAAAGGAACGAAAAGATTTAACACAGGGTCTCACTTAAAAACACAACAATTTTTACATGAAAAAAAAACCATTTTAAAATAAAGTGCACATGAAAACATTTTTTTTTCATCTCTCAAACAATTCAATAAACACTTTCAAGCATTTATATAATAACACACACATGCGATAAGACAATATTATTTAGGAAATTCAATGTCATCAAATGAGTATTCCAATAAAAATTCTAAAACATGGTTCACAACATCAAATTAAAGCATAGAAAATGTTAAAATTATCTAAACAAAAAGTTAAATTATCAAAAAAATGCAAGGGCATGGAATCACCTACCTCAACGTCAAAAAACACAAAATTGGTAGGAAAACATCAATCTCACCCTAGTCTCACCATGAGGGACGCGAAGTGAACCCTAAAAACAAGATATCGAACCACTAGCGTCAAAACGAGCCAAAACACACAAAACCCTAAATCAAAAATTTACCAAAACGAAGGAATAAAATACCGGAGGGAGGAGCGTGCATCGACGAAGTCACACAAGGGAGGCGGTGAGCTCGCGGCTGCCGGAGGAGGGAGGCGCGGCTGGTTTGGTGCGCCGCATAGGGATGGAGTTCGCCGGGGGCTCGGCCAAACAGGTCATGCGAGGGGGGGTTCTTGGGGGTGGCATGAGGCGGTGCGAGGGGAGCCAGGATGTCGGATCATGGTCGCCGGAGGGGTGCGGGGCGCTAGAGGAGGCGTCAACCATGAAGGGGCTGGTCCGGCGGACGACGTGGGCGATGAAGAGAACGGGGAGACGGCTGGTCCGGCTGGTCCGACGGACGACACATGCGAGGAGGAGGGCATGGAGCCAGCTGGTCCGACGGACGGCGCATGCGAGGAGGAGGGCAGGGATGGAGGTGCAGCGTGACCCAGGTAGGGAGAAAGGGGCTTCGTGGAAGAGAGGGGAGGGAGAGAGAGAGGGTAAAGTAAACCCTAAAAAAAATAAAAAATAAAAAAATGAATAAATAAAACTAACTTAAAACAATATTAATATTTATAATCACAATGACAACAACATTATTAGTTTAATAAAAACTAAATTTTTTAACCCTAAAATTATATTATTAATGATATTGATGATAAAATTAATATCATTAATAATAATAATAATAATAATAATAATATCCCCAAATAACAATATTATTATTATTATCATTATAGACAATGTTTATTAATTTATTAACAAATATTTCTCATTTTTCTTTTATTCTTATTCTTCCACACCTTAAATTTATTTCATCATTTATAATTCATTTTATTTGGTTAATTTCACTATGGATGGGTCACACGGCGGCACTGGCGAAGTCGCACGACTTCACAATTATGCTTCGTCTGTGTGTCACATGCTGTCAAACCCCAAAAAACTCATTTATCGACTAAAACACCAAATCCAACCAGGACTTGGCCCGCACCTCGACGAAATGTTTCAAATACAAATAAAATAAAACAAAAAAAAAAGGATATTAACTTAATTTAATATTAACGATAATAATAATTAATACAATATTAATAACAACTTAATTAATTTTTTCTTCTAAACTCTATTAATAATAATAACAACAATATACTCAACAATATTATTATAATTAAAATAGTCCTTTAAATTTTATTACACTTCTCATTTTTATTTTATTTTATTTTTATTTTACTATTCATCACATTCTATTTATCAGCCTTGAACATCATGCAGGTCATGTGGTGAGTCGGGCGAGGTCACGCGGTGACTCGAGAGAGGTCCCGCGGCTGCAAATGTGGTGCGCCGAACGTTGTCAAGGAAAAAACACACGTTTTTTAAATAACTCAAAAATTTTAAGGCGGGCCTCGACCCGAACTACCTAATGCCTAGAAAATTAATATAAAAAAAATTTATAGATGATGGTGGGTGTGAAAAATCTACCCACCATAGCGCTTTCCATCCCTGGAAAGCCACAACTCAGGTTGAACCACCAAAGCATAAAGCGATACCCACTTATGGTTCGAAAATAATTCCTACGAAAAACGAGTGAAAAGAGGCAAGCACATCATGCTCAAAGAAAGTTTCTTAAATGAAAACCTCAAGAAACCCGTAAAAAGACTTTTCTTTAAGTGTCACCCACCTGAAAGGTTACAACACCTCTAGTTTATTGATCAAGGAAAGAAAATCTCGCACCCATAGAAACCAACTTCTCAAACTGAGACACCCCAAGCCCCATTAAACGAAAACCACACCGTTTGTCTGGAACGAACAGACAAGATCAAACCACAACCAAAGAACACTCTTATCATCTACCACTAAGCCATCTTTAGGAGAAGAACCCAAAGGACAGCATGGGGAAGCCCGAAGAAGTTCCCCACCATTAAAAATAGGCTATCATCGATTTACACATGAGGAATTTCAATGAGACCCATGGTGGGTCTCCCCACCATAAAGACCAAATAGATTAACAAGCTAAAACAAACTGACATAGAAGGCGCGACATGAGCTTACCAGGGGGATTCTTGCATAACTTAACACCCCACCGCAAGGGCCTGATCGCAAAAATACAAACCACAGAGAAGAAAACACTTGGTTCGTCGTAAATAAGCAGGGTCCTCATGGTCCCTTCATCCAACTAGACCGCCTAGAACACAATAGATTCACAGAAAACTCAAACTGTATTCTTTTCCCAAACTGAAAATGGACACTGGACTGAGGTCCCTCACAACCCCAGGGGTTTCCTGACTACACACCAGCTTCACTCCGAGACCTATGGTTGGAGCTCTGATGATTGAAGCATCTCCTGCCTTGTAGTCAGGCTTTAAAAACCCCTTGAACGAAACTTATCCTTCTAATGTCATGAATGACCATACCACGACCCAAATAACACCATCAAACGCAGCCTGCTTCGGCATCCATTTTTTTCACATATCACTTCACCGAAATAAAGGGAACACGAAAGACCCAAATTCCCTTTTTAAAATAGTGACCCACATTGACAACTCCAGAATACTTCTTTGTTTCTCAACAGGAACTTCTTTTTCCCCTTCCAGACAGGACTTACAGCCTTAACGATGTTGAACTCCACCGTCAACAACTCAATCAACATAAGAGACCAAAGTTTCTTCCAACTCCTCTCGCATATGCTCTCCCACTGCGAGAGGATCCACTAGACTGCAAAAAGAGAGGTGAATTAATATTCCGATGTTCAAAAAGAAAAAGTTCTTACACTGATCAACTGGAGGATCCGCCCACAGAAAATTACCCGTGGTTACACTTCAACCTTGCACTAACTCTTTATGGGGGCATACACTAGTTGATGAGGATACCTAAGAACCTGATCAAACTGTTCCTGTATTAAAATTTGATTCTCACAGTTTTCGAATAAGGGTTTAAAAAAAAGTTTTTGGGACCGAAGGAGACATAAGACGATTCAAGTGGAAACTAGTGTCGATGGGTGACTTAGATATATGGTTGGCGGCCATATGTCAGTCACACCACCGTCACGGAGAGTATTCTATGACAATGTCACCAACACCACACGACTTTCCAGGACCTACGAGCTCGATGAGACCATTGACCTTACTCCCTTTTCATTTCCCCCAAACAAGATTAACCACAAGGACCAAAGACTCAAACAAACTTCAACTTCCCCTGGTAACTCAAGTCCCACCATGAGGTGTGCTGTCCAGACACCTTACTCGTAGTCAGAAATTTGAGTTCTGACAACCCTAACTCCAGTCTACCCTGACTCTTCCTAAAGGGACACGAACAAAGAGACTCAACCTTCATCTGATACCATTTTGTCATGAACCAAGCCGGGTCGCCATCCGACCCGGCGCCTGACCCGGTCCGTGACAAGACCCAAGGGGTGTTCCCGATCCCCACGGGTTGGAACAAGTGCCTGGGTATCAAAGAAAAAACAAGGGAATGATTTACCCTAATTAAACATATTAAAATGACCAAAAAAAACAAAAAAAATCAGATATTATAAATTCAGTAAAACACGCCCTTAACAACTTTCAAATTTAATGATTTACAACGTTAGAAAAAACCAAAAAGTAATATAATAGGGGAGTAACAAAACTATATAACAAACCTCTAAAAAATAAGAGAGGTGCAACATCCACAAGCAACCAACAAGGACCTGCATGAGAAGGGCCACTAACGACTCGAACCATCATCACTGAGCACGATGCCTTAACCTAGAATATACAAGAAACAGAAACTGCATACACCCAAAGGTGTATATAGGGTGTGAGCCAAGGACCCAATAGGATACCACCATACCAAGAGATTCCATGCCACAACATCAAAAAGATAATTTAACATGTTTATTCAAATTCATGCTTTTTAAAACTCTTTTAAAGAAAACATTTTGAAATTGAGATTTAAGAATGAACACTTGAAGAAAATCCTTTTCAAAAATACCATTTTAAAGTGGAAAAGAAAATTTATAAAGAGCACACGCACCCGATTGGTCCTCCGTATGCCGATGGAAGGCACCATGTCATGAATAGTAGAGCACCATGGGTAAATCCCCTAAGGGTCATCTAGCTCGTGTGGGTCCCTAGAACCTCGTACCTCAGTGAAAAGTAACCATAAAAAATATCCATTCTCATGCACGAGCCACTAGTAGGGAGAATACCCATAACCTAGTGGTCCCCAATCATCTCCAATATAGTTTTTGTTAGTTTTGTCACGTCAAACTTGCTAAATGAACTATGGTCAAAACCCCTCCATTCACCATCATACTATTTCTAGTCCTCCCTCCTAAATACCCAGGGTTTCCCTTGTGCTCAAACAAGTTCCATATGTTACAAAATACCAACTATACTTAAAAATAATTCTATTTGCACTCATAATTTCTACTTTGAAATAATACACACACCAATGCTTTCCTCAAACACCATTTGCATCACTTAAAAATTCAATAAACTATTTTCGCAATTAAACAACCATTTTCACCGTTAAATAAGGCACTAAGAAAAATTATAAAATAATTTCAAGAAATCCCACATGGATTTGCACACACAAAAACTCACCCGCACCCCACACATAAAACATATAACATGCCAAACCTTTCAAAAATTTATTCCTCATTACTCATGCAACTTAATAAACCATACACATAATTTTTGGAGGTGCAATATCCACAAGCAACCAACAAGGACCTGCATGAGAAGGGCCACTAACGACTCGAACCATTATCGCTGAGCATGATGCCTCAACCTGGAATATACAATAAACAGAAACTACATACACCCAAAGGTGTATGTAGGGTGTGAGCCAAGGACCCAATAGGATACCACCATACCAATATATTCCATGCCACAACATCAAAAGGATAATTTAACATGTTTATTCAAATTCATGCTTTTTAAAACTCTTTTAAATAAAAAATTTAGAAATTGAGATTTAAGAATGAACACTTGAAGAAAATCCATTTCAAAAATACTATTTTAAAGAGGAAAAGAAAATTTATAAAGAGCACACACACCTGAGTGGTCCTCCGTATGCCGACGGAAGGCACCAAGTCATGAATAATAGAGAACCATGGGTAAATCCTCTAAGGGTCATCTAGCTCATCTGGGTCCCTAGAACCTCGTACCTCGGTGAAAAGTAACCATAAAAAATATCCATTCTCATGCACGAGCCACTAGTAGGGAGCATACCCATAACCTAGTGGTCCCTAATCATCTCCAATATAGTTTTTGTTAGTGTTGTCACGCCAAACTTGCTAAGTGAACCGTGGTCAAAATCCCTCCGTTCACTAGAGTACTATTTCTAGTCCTCCCACCTAGATACCTAGGGCTTCCCTTGTGCTCAAACAAGTTCCATATGTTACAAAATACCAACTATACTTAAAAAAATGCTATTTGCACTCATAATTTCCACTTTGAAATAATACACACACCAATGCTTTCCTCAAACACCATTTTCATCACTTAAAAATTCAGTAAACTATTTTCACAATTAAACAACCATTTTCACCGTTAAATAAGGCACTAAGAAAAATTATAAAATAATTTCAAGAAATCCCACATGGCTTTGCACACACAAAAACTCACTCGCACCCCACACATAAAACATATAACATGCCAAAACTTTCAAAAATGTATTCCACATTGCTCACGCAACTTAATAAACCATACACATAATTTTTAAAACACTTGTAAGAAGCAAAAAACGACTTTACACCAAAAACATGCTCAAAATCACCTCATTAAAACAAAAGTCACATTACAACATCTTTCAAATAGGGTTCACATCACATTCACAATTCAATAAACCACTTAAACATTTTTCCAAAAAATTTCAATGGTGGACAATAATATCAAAACATCAAAACAATCAATTTTCCATTTAAAATATCCTTTAAATACACACGCACCCAAATTGCCTTGAAAAGACATTTCACACCAACCAAACAAACCTGAAAACCTTTCCAACCATGTTTCGTGTAGCACCCCTGGTTTGAGGTATGTGGCCTTTTTTTATGCATTTTTATGTGTTTAAAGTACATGGGATGAGTTGGGAAAATTTTGGGAGAGTTTGGAATGGTTTTGGATGAGTTTGGAGGCTTTTAAAGGGGTGCACGGTTTGAGCACGGTTAGTGGAAACCATGTGGGCTCTCCAGGAAACCGTGCAGGTGAGACAGTAGGCTTCACACGGCCTGCGCATGGTTTTCCAAACCGTACAAGGAAACCATGTGGACCCTTTCTCCCAAGGTAGTAGAGTGTGCACGGTTAGCGCACGGTTTTCCAAACCGTGCGGGCTAACCGTGCGACCACTTAAAAATAGGGTTATAAAACCCAGGCTCACTCAGGATTGCCTCATTTCACTCTAATCTTCCTCCCACTCGATCCTCACTTAGGATTTTGGGTTCTCAGGGGTTGAGGGTTCTCTCCCACTCAATTTGGAAGCGTTTCAAAGGGGTTTCAAGGCGTTTTGAAGGTGGGTTCTCCCGGGTAAGTCTCTCCTCTTATTTCTCTTGTGTTCTCCTCTAGATCTACATCCCTCTCTTTCTTGGTTTTCTAGATCTACACTTGTTGTGTGTAGATCTAGGGTTGTGGTTTCCTTGAATGTTAATATTAAGTCTTGTGGATGTTAGGGAAGGGGATCTAGAGAGGTTTCAGTGGTGCGTTCGCCGGTTTTGAGGTGCGGTGGCTTGTGGGTCAATTTCTCAGGAACCCTACAGGTAGGTGGCTTCTCTCTCGACTCCACTTTGTTAGAACTAGTTGTTACTTGTTAAAATTAATTATTTTTCTGAAAATTAATTGTGAATTATTATGCGAAATTGGTTGGAAATCCCTTGGGTGATGTTTTGGGGATTTTTGGAAAAAGGGTGTTTTATGGTGAAATGTTATTCTTGTGGATTTTAACATGAAGATTTTAAAATGGGATGATATGGTTGATTTTTGAAAATGATTGATGGAAAGGGTTTTCAATAAAAGGGTTGTTTTATTGAAATGTTGTTTTGCATGGAAAATGGTTTTCAATAAATGGGTGATTTATTGAAGTGGATTGATATGCAATGGAATTGGTTGATTGCATGTTGTTGTGACCTTGGTGGGTTTATGCTTGGTCTGGTTTGATTGAAATGTTGTATGGAAGTGGGTGGGAAGTCTCACTATAAAAAGGGGATGGATAGTGGTCGGAAGAACCACCATATGAGTAGTGGTCGAGAAGTACAGCTAGTTGTGAATGGGTGAATGGGTTGGGCGGAAGTCCCACCATTTTGATTGTTTTGGTGTGAATGGGTGAATGGGTTGGGCAGAAGTCCCACCGTTTTCGTTTCTTGTTGTGCATTGCTTTGCAAGATGGAATTTTTGTGCTAATGTGTAAATGTTGGGGTGATTGTGGCTTGTTTGGTTGGCTTTTCCCTGGTTGTTTGGTTTGGGTGTGATGGCTTAGTAAGAGCATGGTAGTCTTATGGTAATGGTTTCACTTGGGATTTTTTATATAAACTGTTTTATATAAATGTGCTAACGGTTTTATCCTAGTGGCATGTGTAGGGAAGTCATATGGGGAAATCCTATTTAGTTTAGTACTCACCCCCTGCATTGGAACGTTGGTGTCTTTGCAGATGTCATGTACCATGACGTGGTAAATGGTAAGGCATCAACCTCCTTTAGTGTTGCGTTGTGATGTCTCGGTAGAGCTTGGAGCTTGGAGCTGGGTGTGGAGCTATAGAGGTGTCATGGCTTGTGGTGCTTTGGTTGTTTAGTTTCTGCTTGTACTCTGATGTTGGTGGACATGTCTCATTGTATTGGTTTTGAGTTGTGTTTTGAAACAACTTGGTTGTCTTTTGGGAATGCATGGTTGGGTAATGGAATTGATATGCATCATATAGTAGCTGTTAGTGGATGGTTTGGTTGGTTTTGTCTTAAGGGAAAATCTTTCCCCAACTTGATCTTGAAGCCCTCGCCATTTATTGCCAGCCTTTGGCACCTTGGGAATGTCTCTTAAGGCCAAGTAGCCCTCACCACCTCCTCAAGCCAATGAGGTAGGGGTGGGGTGTTACAAGTGGTATCAGTTTGTTCGGTCCTTTGGAGTTGATTCTTGGATTTGGTGTTGACATTCGTTCTGTTACATTCCTTGAGTCGGGATGGTAGCAAGGCGTAGGATTGTCGGAACTTGGAATGTATAGCATAAAAGGATGTAGCTAACCCTTTTATGCTGAAATTCAAGTTACCAGAGAGTTGGGTACATAAGTGTTTTGGAGACACTTATAGGCATTAGATATCTCATTGTCGTGGGTGTAGCCAATGAGATGATCATGGCATGCATGGTAGAAATGACTTCCCTCTAGGATGCATATTTCATTGGGGTATAATGATTTATGATGTGATATGAATGTGTGAAATTGTAATGTGAATAAATTGGTATTTTGAAAATGGTTTGGTTTTCAAAATGGTGAAACATGTCACATGTGAAAAAGGATGGAAAGCCTTGTTGTGATAGTGTTGTGTAATTTGATTTGAAATGGGATTTTTTGATGTCTATGGAAGTGATACTCGTGGTTGTTTGTTTTCTGTTTATAGAAATGGCACCGGGTAGGTGTTGTAGAGACCAATCAGAGGAGGCTTCTGAGAATGTGGTAGCACCTGAGCCTCAGGTGAACCAGCAGCTAGTGCAAAGCACAATGCAAGCTTTCCAAGATGTGGAAATTGGAAACAAAATGGATGAACCAAGGCATGTGGATCATGCAGTTCAGTTTCAGAAGAATAATCCACCTATCTTCAGGGGTGATTTAGAGCCAGAGAGGGTAGAAGCATGGTTTAATAGAATGAACAAGATCTTCGATTTCTTGGGAACACCGATAGAGTTAAAAGTGAAGTTGGCCACATATATGTTGGAAGATCTTGACCTTCAGTGGTGGGAGTTGGTAGTCCAAGTAGGGATGAACCAAGGTATGATGTGGGAAGGCATTGAGGAATTGTTTAACAAACAATTCTACCCACATATGTTCATAATTCAGCGTACGACTGATTTCTCCAATTTGAAGCAAGTGCTTATGTCTATGACGGAGTATGCAGCTAAGTTTATGAACTTAGTGCGGTTTGCACCCGAGGTGGTAGGTAGAATGTCGTTGAAATCAAGGATATTTGAAGTAGGGTTAAGGTAATAAATACATTCAAAGATAGCAGTACTGTGTATAGATGATTACACATAGATGGTGAATAGAGCCTCGATGGCTGAGCGGGATCTGTTGGGTGCTCTGGGTGGAGGAAGCATGGTGGTACCCATGGGGAATAGTGGGAACTCTAACACTGGGTTCAAGTGGAGGAGGTACACTTATTCCAAGGGTAGGAATATGGAATATAATATGACGGCAGGATCGGTAAATATTCCTTCGAAGCCCCAGAGCAAGCAATGATATTTTCAGTGTGGTTCTACGAGCCACATCAAGCGGGATTGTACGACACAACCTCGAGCATGTCATAATTGTAAGCATATGGGTCATCTGCAACATTATTGTCGGAATGCTCCAAGGTCGGGTGCGCGTGACACTCCTCAGGGATCACAGACGTCATATGCTTCGACGGGATGGGGACAATAGCACACCCCTCGTCAGTAGATTAAAGTGGGTCATGGTGATTCTCGGAATACCACGACGCCTCAGCAGGGAAATAAAGAGCAGAGTGTGTCAAGAAAAGATGTGTTCGGAGCTGAGCAAGTTGTGGTGGATGATCAGTTGGGACCATCCATGGTGCGAGGTACTATTCTTTTAAATTCTACCTTGATGCAACTGTTTTTTGATACGGGTGCTTTACACTCTTTTATTGCTGCACGTGTGGTTGATTTGCTGGGTTTAAGGGTAGAAATTATGCCCTCGGTTTTGAAACTTCAAACTCCTCTGGGCCGAATAGAGTGTCGAGCCTTCTTGTGTAGAGAATGTTGTATCGTTGTGGGCGAGGTTGAGATAGTGTGGAATTTCTCAATGCTTGATATGGATGAGTATGATGTAATCCTGGGAATGGATTGGCTGGTGGATTTTAAGGCTCACATTGATTTTGATGCGCGAAAAGTGGATTTTATGACACATGATGGCGTTAGACATCTATTTAGAGGAGAGAAGCATGAAAGGCAGGGTGCAATGGGTTTTTTTGAAACCAGCAGTGGGTACGTTATCGTATCAGTTGGCGGTTTTGTCGTTGGAATCAGTATAGGGTGTTTAGTAGAGTGTTCTTTCGGCAGTGGTGGATCAGTTCATGGATGTTTTTCTTGAATAATTCTCTGGGTTACCTCTCGTAAGAGAAGTGGAGTTTACGATTGATCTCCTTCTAGGGAACAGTCCTATCTTACTTCTGTCTTACCGGATGGCACAAAATGAATTGCGGGAATAGAAAGTCCAGTTGGAAGAGCTAGAAAACAAAGGGTTTATCTGGCCTATCACGTCTCTGTGGGCAGCACCGGTGTTGTTTGTGAAAAAGGTGGATGGAACTTTGAGGCTATGTGTTGATTATCATAGACTTAACCAAGTTACGATAAATAATAGATATCCACTTCCATGAATTGATGATTTGTTCGACCAGTTGAGGGGATCCCAGTGGTTCTCCAAGATCGACCGGAGGTCGGGATATCATCAATTGCGGGTGAAGAAGGAGGATATTCCTAAAACATCTTTCAGAAGTAGATATGGACATTATGAATATGTGGTTATGACCTTTGGTCTAACGAATGCGCCAGTGGTGTTTATGGAATTGATGAATCGGATATTTCAGAGATATCTGGATTCATTTGTGGTGGTGTTTGTAGATGATATTCTGGTGTATTCAAATACAAGGGTGGAGCATGAGCAGCACTTGGCGACAGTGCTAGGGATCTTGAAGGATCATCGGTTGTATGTCAAATTGTCAAAGTGTGACTTTTGGATACAAGAAGTTCATTTTCTTGGCCATGTGATTTCTGAAAGGGGTGTTTCAATGGATCCAGAAAAGATATAGGCTGTTGTCTCATGGAAACCGCCAACGAATGTGTTTGAGATACGAAGTTTTCTTCGTCTAGCTATGTATTATCTGCGTTTTGTTCATGATTTTTCACGTTTGGCTTTGCCGATGACAGCTTTGACAAGAAATAATGTTCCATTCCAGTGGAATGAACAGTATCAATAGTGTTTCAAAGAGATAATAATCTCCTTACATCTGCACCAATCTTGGTTTTTCCAGAACCAGGAAAAGGGTACGTGGTGTATTGTGATGCATCGGGATCAGGGTTGGGGTGCGTTCTCGTGCAAGGGAATTGTGTGGTTGCATATGGCTCACGACAGTTGAGGGTGCATGAGAAGAACTACCCAAATCATGATTTGGAGTTGGAAGTAGTGGTCTATTCTTTGAAAGTGTGGAGTCATTATCTCTTTGGTGATAAATTCACGGTATATACAGATCATAAGAGCTTGAAGCACAATTTCTCACAAAGGGATTTGAACTTGAGGCAAAGGAGATGGATGGAATATCTCCAGATGTTTGATTTTGATTTGATGTACACACCGGGTAAGGGAAATTCGGTGGCGGATTAATTAAGTAGAAAATCATATGATCAAGTGGTGAAACATGCATCAAACCAGTGCCAGTTGATGTCACTTATAGCTGATATGTGGTTGGAATGTGAGGACCAGGGCGATAGAGCGGTCTTCTTTCCAGTTTTTTTGATTCCTAACTTGGTTGGCCTGGTTAGAAAGGCACAGATATCTAATTCTGAGTGTGTAACCATGGGGTTGAGACTCAATGGTGGGGAGACCATTGAGGGTTGGAAACTTAATGGATATTCAGTTTTGTGTTTTCAAAATCGGATTGTTGTACCAGTTGTTTGTCAGGAGGATCTTCTCAGGGCGTATCATCATTCCAGGTGGGATGTTCATCCTGGAATTCAGAAAATGTACAAAGCATTGAAAGTGCAGTTCTGGTGGGCTGGTATAAAAAGAAGTGTGGCTGAGTTTGTTTTGAGATGCATGACTTGTTAGTAGGTCAAGGCAGAGCATCAGAGGCTAGTGGAAATGTTGCAGTCTTTACCAATACCTGTTTGTAAGTGGGAGCAGATATCGATGGATTTTGTCACAGTTCTCCCAAGAACGGTCAGAAAGAACGATGCCATCTGGGTGATAGTGGATCAACTAATGAAGTCGGCCCATTTCATTCCAATTCGTAAATCTCATACGGTGGAGGATCTGTCCAAAATCTATATCCGAGAGGTGGTAAAGAGGCATGGTGTTCTAGTTTCTATTGTATCAAATAGATATCCAAGGTTTACATCTCGTTTCTGGAAATCCTTACAGCAAGCCCTTGGAACGCAGTTGACGATGAGTACGACGTATCACCCTCAGAAGGATGGTCAATCCAAGAGGACGATACAAACTCTGGAGGATATGTTGCGGGCTTGTGTAATGGATTTTGGTGGCTTGTGGGAGGATCACTTGTTGTTGGTTGGGTTATCATACAATAACAGTTATCAGGCATCCATACAGATGGCTTCGTTCGAAGCGTTGTATGGGTGTCCATGTTGTTCTCCACTATGTTGGGTGGAAACGGGTGAGTCCTCGATGGTTGGACCAAGCCTTGTCCAGGAGACTACGGAGAAGATCAAGTTGATCAGAAAGAGAATGGAGATGGCTCAAAGTCATTAGAAATCGTATGAGGATCATCGTCGATGACCTTTGTCATTCGAGGTGAGTGATCATGTGTTCCTGAGGATCTCTCCTAGGTTGGGACATCGTCGGTTTGGGAAGTAGGGAAAGTTATCTTCGAAGTATATTGGACCTTTTGAGATTCTTGAATGGGTTGGTGAGGTGTCTTATCATTTGGATTTTCCACCTAGGTTCAGTGCAGTGCACAATGTGTTTCATGTGTCGCAGTTGAAAAAGTATCAGCCGGATCATGACCATGTGATTCGATGGGATCACGTTGAGCTAGAACCGGATGCTTCGTTGGTGCATGTGCCAGTGCGGGTTGTGGATAGGCAAGAGAAAGTCTTGCATGTTAAAGTCATCGGTTTAGTTCGTGTTTTGTGGAAACATGGTCAAATTCAAGAGGAGACTTGGGAACGAGAGAAAGAGATGGTCGAGCAGTGACCCGATCTCTTTCGGTAAAGGGCGGGTTCACTACTTTCCGAGGACGGAAAGTCCAATGGTGGAGAGAATGTAGCACCCCCAGTTTGAGTTATGTAGACTTTATTTATGCATTTTTATGTGTTTAAAGTGCATGAGATGAGTTGGGAAGAGTTTGGGAGAGTTTGGAATGGTTTTGGATGAGTTTGGAGGCTTTTAAAGGGGTGCACGGTTTGAGCACGGTTAGTGGAAACCGTGCGGGTTCTCCAGGAAACCGTGTAGGGGAGACAATAGGCTTCGCATGGCCTACGCACGGTTTTCCAAACCATGCAAGGCAACCAAGCAGACCCTTGCTCCCAAGGCAGTAGAGTGCACATGGTTAGCGCATGGTTTGCCAAACCGTGCGGGCTAACCGTGCGGCCACTTAAAAATAGGGTTATAAAACCTGGGCTCACTCGAGATTGCCTCATTTCACTCCAATATTTGTCCCACTCGAGCCTCACTAATGATTTTGGGTTCTCAGGGGTTAAGGGTGCTCTCCCACTCGATTTTGAAGCCTTTCAAAGGGATTTCAAGGCGTTTTGAAGGTGGTTTCTCCTGGGTAAGTCTTGCCTTTTGTTTCTCTTGTGTTCTCCTCTAGATCTACATCCCTATCTTTCTTGGTTTTCTAGATCTACACTTTTTGTGTGCAGATATAGGGTTGTGGTTTCCTTGGATGTTAATATTAAGGCTTGTGGATGTTAAGGAAGGGTATCTAGAGAGGTTTTGATGGTGCGTTCGCCGGTTTTGAGGTGCGGTGGCTTCTGGGTCGATTTCTCAGGAACCCTACAGGTTGGTGAATTCTCTATCAACTCCAATTAGTTAGAACTAGTGGTTCCTTGTTACAATTAATTGTTGTGCTGAAAATTAATTGTGAATTGTTATGCAAAATTGGTTGGAAATCCCTTGGGTGATATTTTGGGGATTTTTGGGAAAAAGGCTGTTTTATGGTGAAATTCTATTCTTGTGGATTTTAAAATGGGATGATATGGTTGATTTGTGAAAATGATTTATGGAAAGGGTTTTCAATAAAAGGGTTGGTTTATTGAACTTTTGTTTGGTATGGAAAATGGTTTTCAATAAATGGGTGATTTATTGAAGTGGGTTGATATGTAATGGAATTGGTTGATTGCATGTTGTTGCGACCTTGGTGGATTTATGCTTGATTTGGTTTGATTGAAATGTTGTATGGAAGTGGGCGGGAAGTATCACTATAAAAAGGGGATGGATAGTGGTCGGAAGAACCACCATATGAGTAGTGGTCGAGAAGTACTGCTAGTTGTGAATGGGTGAATGGGTTGGGTGGAAGTCCCACCATTTTGACTGTTTTGGTGTGAATGGGTGAACAGGTTGGGAGAAAGTCCCACTATTTTGGTTGCTTATTGTGCATTGCTTTGCAAGATGGAATTGTTGTGATAATGTGTAAATGTTGGGGTGATTGTGGCTTGTTTGGTTGGATTTCCCTTGGTTGTTTAGTTTGGGTGTGATGGCTTGGTAAGAGCATGGTTGGCTTATGGTAATGGTTTCACTTGTGATTTTTTTATATAAACTGTTTTATATAAATGTTCTAACAGTTTTATCCTAGTGGCATGTGTAGGGAAGTCATTTGGGGAAATCCTACTAAGATTTAGTACTCACCCCCTACTTTGGCACGTTGGTGTCTTTGCAGATGTTGTGTACCATGATGTGGGAAAAGGTAAGGCATCAACCTCTTTTAGTGGTGCGTTTTGATGTCTCGGTAGAGATTGGAACTTGGAGCTAGGTGTGGAGATATGGAGGTGTCATGACTCATGGTGCTTTGGTTGTTTAGTTTCCGCTTGTACTCTGATGTTGGTGGACATTTCTCGTTGTATTAGTTTTGAGTTGTGTTGTGGAACAACTTGGTTGTCTTTTGGGAATGCATGGTTGGGTAATGGAATTGATATGAATCATATAGTGGCTGTTAGTGGATGGTTTGGTTGGTTTTGTCTTAAGGGAAAATCGTTCCCCAACTTGATCTTGAAGCTCTCAGCATTTATTACCAACATTTGGGGCCTTGGGAACATCGCTTAAGGACAAGTATCCCTCACCGCCTCCTCAAGTCAATGAGTTAGGGGCGGGGTGTTACATTTCTCATTACACAATTAATTAAACAAACCATTTACACAATTTATAAAACACCCAAAAGTCACAACAAGATTTAACATAGGGTCTCACTTGAAAACACAATAATTTTTACATGAAAAAAACCATTTTAAAATAAAGTGCACATAAATACATTTTTTTCATCTCTGAAACAATTAAATAAACACTTTCAAGCATTTATATAACAACACACACATGCGATAAGACTATATTATTTAGGAAATTCAATGTCATCAAATGAGTATGCCAATAAAAATTCTAAAACATGGTTCACATCATCAAATTAAAGCATAGAACATGTTAAAATTAACTAAACAAACAAGTTAAATTATCAAAAAAATGAAAGGGCATGGAACCACCTACCTCAACGTCAAAAACCAAAAAATTGGTAGGAAAACATCAATCACACCCTAGTCGCACCACGAGGGACGCGAAGTGAACCCTAAAAACAAGATATCGAACCACTTGCATCAAAACGATCCAAAACACACAAAACCCTAAATAAAAAATTTACCAAAACGAAGGAATAAACTACTGGAGGGAGGCGCGTGCGGCGGTGGAGTCACACGAGGGAGGCGGCGAGCTCGCAGCTACTGGAGGAGGGAGGCGCGACTGGTTTGGTGCACCGCGTAAGGAGGGAGTTCGCCGGGGGCTCGGCTGAATAGGTCGTGCGAGGGGGGGTTCGTGGGGGCAGCATGAGGTGGTGCGAGGGGATCCAGGATGTCAGAGCATGGTCACCGGATGGGTACAGGGTGTTGGAGGAGGCGTCGACCATGAAGGGGCTGGTCCGGCGGACAACACGGGCGAGGAGGAGAACGGGGAGCCAGCTGGTCTGGCTGGTCCGACGAATGACACATGCGAGGAGGAGGGCAGGGAGCCGGCTGGTCCGGCGGACGGCGCACGCGAGGAGGAGGGCAGGGATGGAGGTGCGACGTGACCCAGGTGGTGAGAAAGGGGCTTTGTGGAAGAGAGGGGAGGGAGAGAGAGATGGTAAAGGAAACCCTAAAAAAAGAAAAAATAATAAAATGAATAAATAAAACTAACTTAAAACAATATTAATATTTATAATCACAATGACAACAACATTATTAGTTTAATAAAAACTAAAATTTTTAACCCTAAAATTATATGATTAATGATATTGATGATAAAATTAATATCAGTAATAATAATAATAATAATAATAATAATAATAATAATAATATCCGTAAATAACAATATTATTATTATTATTATCATTATAAAAAAAGTTTATTAATTTATTAACAAATATTTCTCATTTTATTTTTATTCTTATTCTTTCGCACCTTAAATTTATTTTGTCATTTCTAATTCATTTTATTTAGTTAATTTCATAATGGGCGGGTCACACGACGACACTAGCAAAGTCGCATGACTTCGTAATTATGCTTCGTCTGTGCATCGCATGCTGTCAAACCCTGAAAAACTCATTTATCGGCTAAAACACCAAATCCAACCGGGACTTGGCCCACACCTCGACGGAACATTTCAAATCCAAATAAAACAAAACAAAAAAGGTTATTAACTTAATTTAATATTAACGATAATAATAATTAATACAATATTAATAACAACTTAATTAATTTTTTTTCTAAACTCTATTAATAATAATAACAACAATATACTCAATAATATTATTATAATTAAAATAGTCCTTTAAATTTTATTACACTTCTCATTTTTATTTTATTTTATTTTTCTTTTACTATTCATCACATTCTATTTATCAGCCTTGAACATCATAAAGGTCATGTGGTGAGTCAGGTGAGGTCGCGCGGTGACTCGAGCGAGGTCCCGTGGCTGCGACCGCGGTGCGCCGAACGTTGTCAAGGAAAAAACACACGTTTTTAAATAACTCAAAAATTTTAAGGCGGGCTTCGACCCGAACTACCTAATGCCCAGAAAATTAATAAAAAAAAAATTTAAAGACGATGGTGGGTGTGACACTGTTCATCTGCCGACTGATTACATGGCGTGTATTACTAAGTACACGACATGTAGTCAGTTTTTACACCATTAATCACCGACAAGCCTACATTCCCTATATTCTCATCCCACAGAGCCAAAGTACACGACGTGTGTACAAAAGGACACAGCGTGTACCCATAAATTTGGGATTTTCCCCACATTTACCTTTTTTTCTCAAAAACACTTAATAAAAAGGAAAATAAGAAACCCATACCTCAAGAATAAGAACTGGGTTCTTATATGTAGCACTATGAAACAATACAACTAGTTTATGTGCACCCACTTAGATCAATAGGGCAATACATTTTTTTTGTATCATCTCATGTTATCTGTGCTTCTTTTCAATTCACCAAATGTATTCAGTTGTAAAAAAATTCTTCTTTTCCTTAACCAGAAGAAAGGTAAGAACCTCCTAGACTATGTTAAACAATCAGTCTGATTACCTTGAGTATGATGATCCCAATCTGATTCTTCTTGGTCCAATCTTTCAATTGAATACAATAGAATAGAATCGGAACCACTATAATACTTACATAAAATAGTCAAGAAAAATAGATTCAACACCACTTCAAAATAGTTATGTAATAGTCAATACAAATAGAATCGGCACTACTTCAAAACATGTATGAAATAGTCAAGACAAATAGCATCGACACAACTTCAAAACCTCTTCTTCTCTCTCTAAAAACAGAGCTTCTCTATCATCTTCTATAAAAATTACATGTTATCAAAAAGTACAAAGTACCTCCTCCTTTTATAGGTGATAATTGGCGGGAATCCAAAAGTTTTTCCCGCTCACTCAAATTTTTCCAAATTTGAATTCCCCCATGAAATTATGGGATACATTTTGACTTCATCACAATTTCTCAAAGCTTCTTGAATCTTATAGAAACTTAATCTAAATATTTATCTCTTTAATTTATATCGCCATACCCATTTCTTATTCTAGAAAACCAAAATAGTTTTTCTTTTAGAAAACCATAAATGTGGGTACAATTGTTTCTGGGTACGATGGTCTTTAATCGTCACCATCTCTTTTCTTTCACTTTCACCTGTGAGTCCGATGTAAACCAAAGTCATTACCCTGTTGGAATGACAGGCATCATCTCTTCACTTTTCCTTTCCATTGGCATGCCTCTTTCCTCTTTTCCATCAACATGATTATTTCCATCGGCACGAATCTTTCCTCTTCCATCGACACAGCTATTCCATCAGTATGACTATTCCATCGGCATGACTATTCCATCGGCACAACTATTCCATCGACATGACTCTGATTCTGATGAAAAACAAAGTCATTACTATGTCATCATGACATGCATCATATCTTATTCAATCGCCATGACTATTCCATCAGTACAACTATTCCATTGGTATGACTATTCAATCACCATGACTATTCCATCATCACGACTCTGAGTCTGATGCAAAACAAAGTCATTAGCATGTCGGCATGACATGCATCAACTCTTCTTTCATTGGAATGACTGTTCCATTAGCACAACCATTCCATCAACATGACTATTCCATCAACATGACTATTCCATCGGCATAACTCTGAGTCTAATGAAAAACAAAGTCATTACCATGTAGGCATGACATGCATCATCTTTTCTTTCATCGGTATGAATCTTCCATCGACACAACTATTCCATTGGAACAACTATTCCATCGGCACAACTTTTCCATCGGCACAACTCTAAGTCCGATGCAAAACAAAGTCATTACCATGTCGTAATGACATGTATCATCTCTTCTTTCATCAGCAAGACTATTCCATCGACACGACTATTCCTTCGGTATAACTATTCCATCGACATCACCATTCAAAGTTTTTCAATAGTCACCACCATTCACAGATTTTAATAGTCACCACTATTCACATATTTTCAATAGTCACCACTATTCACATATTTTCAATAGTCACCACTATTCATAGCTTTGAAATAGTCACCACTATTCACAACTTTTCAATAGTCACCACCATTCACAGCTTTGCAATAGTCACCACCATTCACAACTTTCCAATAGTCACCACCATTCACAGCTTTTACATAATCCATTATTCCATCAATCTTTCATCATAAGTTCTACCACTTTACTTATGATTTATGAGAATTCCAAAATAGCAAATCATATTCACATTTAACATTGAAAAGTATCATAACTTTACATTCATTCTAGTTTCTTTCTTTCCTTATCATCCTGAGGAAAAACTTTTTGAAAACAAGAGTTTGATTCTTTTTAAAACAAAAACCCAAAAAAATTGTTTCTAAAACAAAGTTAAGTGATTTATTTTCTTCAAAACCAACCTTGATAATAAAAGACAATTCTTTAAACCTTCATCACCTTTAACATCAGCTTGGTCCCAAAAATCTCCCCCTTTGGATTTTTTTTTCAACCAAGTTTCATAAATCACATAAATTTGTAACATCAAGAAATGGATTACATATCAATAATTCTAAGCCTATGTGAGATAACTCTTTGTAGGAAACAAGAATCATTACTAGAAAAACCATGCTATCCAAAAAAAATGATGATGGAAACTTTCTTTTCTTCATTCTTCCTGGAAAACAAATAATTTTTTTCCTATAACCACTCCAACAAACAGTTAGAATAGTTCAATTAAAAAACAATTCTAAATTCACAAAACAATGTTGAATTCAAATCTTACCCACAACTCTCTCTTTTATGAAATAGATTTATGAAATAAAAAAAATATACCCCATGAAAAAATAATCCAAAGGTAAGATGAGAGAGGGGAAAAATACACATACCTCAACCTTGAAGAGAAAGAGGTTGGACACCCACGTTCAACCTCATTTTTTAAAATTATCCCTTTAATAAAATTTTTGTGAAGATATCAGTAACTTGATCCGATGCTAGAACACAATCCAGCTTCAATTCATTCTTCTCCACATTCTCTTTGATGAAATGATATTTAATATCAATATGTTTTGAACGAGAATGTTTCACTAGATTCCTAGTTAGTTTGATTGTACTTTTATTGTCACAACCCAAGAGAAAGGTTAACTTCACTTCTACAAGTAAATATTCCAATTGTGTTTTCATCCATATAAGTTGAGTAGTAGCTTGAGTAGCAGCAACATACTTAGATTCAGATATATTTATATTTACTGAATTTTGTTTCTTTGAATTCCAAATAAAAATATTCTTTCCCAAAAAGAATACCCCACCAGATGTGGATCTCCTACCATCAACATTTCTTACCCAATATGCATTTGAATACCCAAACAATTCAATACAATTTGAGCTATCATATTTGATTCCAAAGTTTGTTGTTCCTTTTATGTATCTAAGAATTCTTTTTACTAGAAAGTAAATGTGATTATTTTGGAGTACTTTTAACCCTTTCACATAAGGTGATAACATACACAATGTCGGGTCTTGAGGCAGTCAAATACAATAGACTTCCAATCATCTTCTGATATTCTTTTTGATCAACTTCTTTTCCTTATCCATCTTTACTTAGCTTTTTTCCCACTAAAATGGGTGTGGAAATAGGTTTTGAATTTTCCATGCCAAACCTCTTGAGAAGTTATTTTGCATACTTTTCTTGGTAGAGGAAAATGTATTCTATATTTTGTTGGATTTGTAACCCAAGAAAGTATTTCATTTCTCCCAGTATGGACATTTCAAATAAATTATTTATTTATTTAGAAAATCTTTCACATCTTCATTCATAATTACCAGTAAAGATAATATCATCAACATAAAAAATTACAATGAGGGAATACTATTGACTTTCTCTGATGTAATGATTGATATCCACTCTTCCTTTGTTAAAATTCATATTTCTTAAGAATGTATCCAATTTTTAATACCATGACCTAAGATCTTGTTTTAGGCCATACAATTCATTTTTCAGTATTCACACATAAACTTCATCTTTTACAATAACAAATCCACAAGGTTGTTCAATATAAACCTCTTCTTCAAGATCACTATTTAGGAATACGAATTTAACATCCATTTGAAAGATCTTGTATCCTCATTGTTCAGAAATAACAAGAAAGATTCTGATTGTTTCAAGTATTACCACTGGAGAAAAGGTTTCATAAAAATTAGTACCCTCAATCTGTGAATACCCTTTGCAAACTAATCTTGCTTTGTTTCTTATAACTTCACCTTTTTCATTCAGCTTGCTCCAAAAAACCCATTTTGTGCCAACGATGTTTTTGTTTTCAAGATTGGTTATGAGTTCACATGTTTTATTCTTTTCAATATGATAAAATTCTTCATTCATGGATTGAACCCATTATAATTACTCAAAAGATTTTTCACATCATTCAGTTACACTTTTGAATATAAAGAATTATGTGTAATGAAATTGGTTGTTCTTCTTGTTTGAACCTTCTCATGTTAATCAATAATTATATTCTGTGCTTACACATGTTTTCTTATCCTTGTATAAGATTTTTTATTTTCTTCCTCATCACTGGAAATAGCTGAGTCCGATTCTTCACCTTTATTAGGATTACAATCGTTTTTATCTTTATAAAAATAATCTTCTTCAACTTGATTAACTTCATTGTCCGCCAGGACATGTTTCTATTTCTCAGATACTTCAATCAATTTTACATCAACTGAATAAATAATTATTTTTGTTTCTTTGTTAAAGCATATTTACCCTATTCCTTCTAGAGAATAGCCAAGAAATATTCCATCCTCACCTTTCTGCTCAAACTTACCATAGTCTCCACCTTTCTTATTTACAATAAAAGGACTCCTGAAAACTCTAAAGTGATTCAAACTTGGATTTTTTCCATAAAATAATTCATAGGGAGTCATACTTGATTGAGGCCTATAGAAACAATAGTTCTGAATATAAACAACAATACTCATGGATTGTATCCAAAAGTAATGAAAAAGGTCATGCTCAAGTAACATGGTTCTTCCCATTTACATCAGGCTTCTATTATTTCTTTCAGCAACCCCATTTTGTTGGGGAGTGTATAAAGATCTATACTCATGCTTAATTCCATGCTTCTCAAGATAGTATTCAAAATATTCACTTATTTATTCACCACCATTATCAGTTCTCAACTTCTTTATAGAATACTCACATTCTTTCTCAGATTTTCTTTTGAAACTTTTAAACATTTTCAAAGTGTCTGATTTGTGTTTCATGAATATAACATAAGTAATGAAAATAATGAAGTACTTATCTCCATGTGTTGATTGTTTTCTCATTGTCTCACATACATCTGAATGGATCATCTCTATGGGTTTTTCTGAAAAAATATCAACTTTCTTATGCACAAAATTTGTAATTTTTCCTTTCTAGCAGATAGTGAAACACCAATATCTTCTTCTTGGAATATCAAGAATGTCTCAAACACTATATCTTTTAGATAAATTTATCATGTTTCTCTGACACATATGTTCAATCCTTTAAGGCAATAATTGATTCTATTCCACCATACTCATGTAACAAGAATTTTGTGAATCACCAAACTGAAACAAATTTCCTTTCGTATGTTGGCATCTTGTAATAATCTTTCCATATTCCGCACTTTTTACAATGAATCCATATTTCTTGAAGATAACCTTGTTACCCTCAGCACAAAATTGTGAAACACTTAGCAAGTTGTCTTTCATCCCATCAACATACAATGTTTTCTTAGATTTCATCTTTTCTTTTACAATAATGGCTGACCCAACACCTTTTATTTTCAAAAATTCATCATTTCCAAATGTCACTATTCCTTCTTTATAGTCTTTCACATCATTCAAAAATTTCATGTCTCATATCATGTGAGAAGAACATCCATTATCAATTATCTAGGTTCGTTATCCTTTCATGTCTTTTAATGTAGTTTTAACAACAAGCACATTTTCTCCATTATTTTTATTCTTCACCTTCGGCTTTTGAGAATTGAGAATATTTTTCTGATCTAGTAACAAAACAAGACATACTTTTTCAAGGTGTCTAGGTTGATCACATCTCTCACAAATATTTTCTAAGAATTAGAACCTATTTTCAATATTTAATTCATTCTTTTCAAATTTCTTCGTGACAACATTCTCATTCTTCCTTCTTTGAGGAGATTGAATCCCCATTAATCTCTGCCTTTCATAACCTATGGGATAGTAGTAATGTTTTTTATTGAACCAACACATACTTGTTGTGTGTCTAAATCCCCCACAATACTAGCAATACCAATAGAAAGATTATTTGCCTCTGAAACCTCCATACTAATAAGAATTTTGAAAACATTTCTCAACCATCTTATTTTCACTTTCAATTGGACTCTTCTTCTTATTGTCAACCTTTATTGGAACAGAAGTATTTGAAACTTTTTCAGATCCAGGTAAAAGCTTTTCGAACTCAGGATGTTTTGTAACTTCATAATTCTTCACTTTGACCACATACATAACTTTCCCATCATTCTTCTTTTTAGACACAATTCCATTCATCTTATCACCCTTTGAAGGAATATTTTGTTGAAACTTCTAAATTTTCTCATTACGATAACATTAACCAACTTTAGTGATAGAGTTTTGGAAATATAGACTTTTATTTTCAGCTTCAAAGAGTTTTGGTTGGACAAGTTTTAACTCTTCTTCTTTTGCCTTCAGATTCACTTCCAAATGCACATTATGATTCTTTTCATCTTCAAAAGACTTATTCAAATCACCAATCTCTTTAACCAGATTTTATTTATCACCAAAAAAATTCTTTGTTTCTTGAGTATTCATATTCTAACATTTTGTTTTTCTTTTCAAGCCTTATGATCTTTCTCAGAAATTCTTTCAACTCTTCTTTAAATTTCATTTCAAGCTGAGTTTCTTCTTCTTCAGAACTACTACTTCTGAATTATTCATCATTAATTATTTCAATGAAAGTATTTTCATTACCATACTCAATGGATTTTTCATATTCATCATCACTCTCTTCTTATTCATCATCTTTGGACAAGAAAATTTTTCTTTTTGATTTGAATAATTTATTTTCTTTTCCTTTGTCTCCTTTTTTCTTCCACAATCTTCTTGTATTTCTTTCTTCAATATCACTATCATCTTCTATCTTTCTTAGATGAAAATTAGCTGCAAAGTGACCAACACCCCCACATTCAAAAAATTTCAATGGAATTTTCCCTTTGTATTTATCTATACATATTTTCATATTGTAAGTAAACAAGGATAGGATTTCATTGAGATTTTTACATACCTCATTTTCAGAGTCAGAATCACCAGTTTCATCTTCAATAACAATCTTCTTTGAATTTTCATTCTTTATAGCCTTGAAAAAAATTTATCCATCAACCTTTTTTTTTCTTTTCATAGCATAATCTCTTCTCATTTCATATGTGATAAGAGTGCTATGTAAATAATCAAGAGATAATGTTTCAGGATCTCTGTCTTCCAATAAAGAAACTTCTGCATTGAATTTGTCAGGTAGGATTCTCAAGATATTTTCAACAACTGTAGAGTCTTTCAGCTTTTCCCCAAGACATCTGATAGTACTCCCAATATCATTCACCCTGGTAAATAATTCCCCGATAGATTCATGCTCACCCATCTTCAAATATTCATACTTCAATCTCCATATTTGTAACTTTTCCTTCTTCACTTTTGCATTGCCTTCATATATGTTTTTCAATTTATCCCATATTTCTTTAGATGTGGAAACACCTTTCACTCTCAATAATTCAATTTCAGAAATTGATGATAATATAACATTCTTGGCCCTTCCATCATTCTCAAGAAACTTCTTGTCAATAGGTGTAAGTGGAGCACTATCATCAATGGGAGGAAAACCAATTGTTGCAGCTTCAAGAACATCATAAATGATATACATAAGATATGAAAACATTCTATCTTTCCAGATATGATAGTTTTTTCCATCAAAGACTGAAATACCTTTACTATTCACACAATTAACATTCTCCATTATCAATGAATAACATAGGTAACCTCCCTCTGATACCAATTGAAAGTGCACAGTCGGAGTATTATATAACTGGCACTACTAGAAACTTAGGATATATCCACGGTTTGGAACTATGGCTATAATCCCAAAAACTACGGCTATAGGTTATAGCCACAGTTTATTGAACTGTGGCTGGTATTGGCATGGATATATGGTGAACCCTATAGACACGTTTTCAAACCATGTATATAGCCCTATATCCACTATTAAAACCGTTGCTATAACCCTATATCAATGGTTTTAAATAGTGCCTATACCCCTATAGCCATGCCAATACCAGCCATGGTTTAATGAACTATGGATATATAGATTTAGACATAGTTCAAACCGTGGCTATAAGGATATAGACATAGTTTAAAATTGTGGCTATATCCCTTCCCATTTCATAAAAAAACCACCCCCGGATATACCCCCCCTCCTAGACAGACCCCCCCGCCCTCCCCCCTACAGACCTGCAGACCCCTTGTGCACCCTTAGACAGAAACCCCCTTGCACCCTGTAAAGACCCCCATTGCACCCTAGATAGACCCCCGCACCCTAGACAGACCCCCTTGAAACCTTGGATAGACCCCCCTTGCACCTCTGCAGAACCCCTTGCACCCCTGGACAGACCCCCTTGCACCCCTAGACAAAACCCCCTTGCATCCCGGACAAACCACCCTTTCACCCCCATAGACCCCCTGCCCCCCTCCACACTACCCTACAGACCCCCTCTCCCTGGACTGACTCCCCTACCCCTCCCCCCTACACCTGAGACATACCCCCTATACCTCTGGACAGACCCCCTTGCAACCTGGACATACCCCCCATGCACCCCTACAGACCCCCTTGCACCCTTGGACATACCCCCCTTTCACCCCTTTCTCCCTGGACAAACCCCTCCCCACTGCCCTGCAACCCCCCCTCCCACTACCCTACAGACCCCCTTCCCCTCCCCATCCTCCCTGGATAGACCCCCTTACACCCCCCTTTCACCCCTGGACTGACCCCCTTGCACCCCTACAGACCCCACTACCCTACAGACCCCCTTACCCTCCCCCTTGCACCCTTGGATAGACCCCCCCCCCCCTCATTGCACCCCTGGATAGACCCCCTACCACTGCCCTGCAGACCCCCACCCCCTCCCCACTTTCCTGAAGAACCCCTGCCCCCTCCACCCCTACACCCTCTCCCTTGCACCCTAGACAGACCCCCCCTTTCACCCCTGGACAGACCCCCCTTGCACCCCTAGATAGACCCCCACCCCACTGCCATGCAGACCCCCTGCCCCCTCCCCACTGCCCTGCAGACACCCCCCTCACCCCCCACACCCCCACCAGTTTTCCCTCCCCCCACTGCCCCTTGCACCCCCTGCCCCACCACCCCACCCCCTTTCACCCCTACCCTGTAGACCCCCCTGCAGACCACCACCCCCCTTACATCCCACCTTCCCCCTCCCCCTCCCCCTGCCCTGTAGACCCCCCCTACAGACCACCCCCTACCCTGCAGACCCCCACCCCCCTGCCCCTGCCCTACAGACCTCCCCACTCCCCCCTTCCCCTGGCCCCTCCAACCACCCCTCCCCCTGCCCCTGGCTTATAGACCTCCCCCATCCCCCATCCCCTCCCCCCTCCCCCCTCCCCTGCAGACCTCCCCCCCACCCCCTTCCCCTCTGCCCTGCAGACCTCCCCCTCCCCTACCCCTACCCCTGCCCCCCTCCCCCCTGCCCCTCCCCCTCCAACTGGTTCCAAAAAATAGCCCCTAAAGGAACCCGTTTTATTATGCTTAAACAAAATGTTACAAGTAACAAACCAGCAGTATTAACAATAAGAAAATAGAAATGATAAAAATATTATATTTTCAATAACTAAAAAAGAAAAAGTAGAGTGCTTACAACCCAAAGAGGGTGCCTCTTAAATAGTTCTGATCCCTTTATAATGTAGAAAAAACCTCTGGATATGATGGTTCATAGTTCTTTGGGACCTTCTAAATCAAACAGACAACCAAAATTATTCTTTATGAAGGTATATCATCAACACTCCACAATGAATAGTTTAATAAGAGTATAAAAGGAGGAAGAAAGGCTGGTAATGATCTCAAATGAAGTAGATATCGGTATGGTGAGCTATGGTTTCACTAAAAAATATTTAAAACCCATCAATGAAGAGTGATCCATATAAAATTAATCTCTTGGGGAGGACATAGCCATAGGGTGTTATTAATTAATATTCATGAATGAAGGTAAAAAAAAATAGGAACCTTCATCATGGGATGTGGTTCTGGAAGTTCATCATAAATAAAAATGGATATAAACATGACCCTCCTAGACACCCATCACCCTTCTAGCCCCCCCACCTGCGAGCCCCCCCCCCCCCCACACACACCCTGCGAGCCCCCCCTGCAGACCCTCCTGGACACCCCCTCCCTCCTACCAGTCCCCCCCACCTACCAGCACCCCCAACCCTGTATACCCTCCTGGACCCCCTCCCCCTGCCAGTCCCCCACATGCCAGTACCCCCACCCCCACCCCCTGCAGACCCTCTTGGACACCCCCTCCCCTGCCAGTACCCCCACCCCTACAGACCCTCCTAGACACCCCCACCATCTAGTCCCCCCTTCCACCCCCTAACACCCCCCTTTAGACCCTCCTGGACACCCCCTACCCCTGCTAGTCCTCCCTCCTAGACACCCCCTCCCCCTGCCAGTCCCCCCATGTAGGATCTTTTCTATTGGTTGTTTAAATGTGGAACCATGGATTCTAGATCATCCCTGGTCATTTTCTTGGTGGGTATGGTTTATTTCTACTCACAGTGGTTGACTAGTGTATTGATAACCCTTCACTACATGATCTCCATAAGGGAAAGTGGGTGAGGTAGATAGTAGTCATTTCATTTGAATAAGGGTTTTCCATGTTTTGGTGATCATGGGTTTTAGTAGAATCATGAAAACTTATTCTACCCCTACACCTATTAGCAATGGTTGGAGAACGTCGCCTATCAAATCTATTTCTTGGAATTCCATAAGATATTTTGAATCAAAATTTGAGTATTTTTTATGATTATAGTTACTAATATTCCCTATGTTACTCATTATATCATTTTTTAAGGATACATAATTCTTAATGGGTTCACCAATCCTTGAAGTTGATGACTAATGATACTCATCCTCTATATGTAGAAGGAAAGTGAATTAATCTCAGTTTCATCAATTTTTTTTCAGAAACTTTACTTTAAGACCATTGTGTTAGATTACACTAGGATGGTCATGATCCTTATCTCACATGCCTAATTTTTTAAGGCAATCAGCATGTCACCATAATAGAGATGATGATGGAACCTTTAATTGAAATGGGAGGATGGGAGTTTAAAACATATCTTTATGGTTTTAATTCCCCATTCTATATTTCTATTATATAATTAACACATGCCCATGAATCTTGTTCTTGATTCCATCTCCATGTGGACATCGGTTAATAATGTCACTTGATTCTTTATCAAGGTGACAGCCTAATGATCAAAGTTAACTATAATTTCAATTAAATTGTATATTTAGACAATCCCATAAGTAGCTTTCTCATTTCTGTAAGTGAGGGAATCTTGATGGATCTTCAGTTATGATCTGGATAGGAAGGTTGTTATATATTATTATATCAATACATATAGACATCTTAGGATCATAATCTAAGGAATACTATTCTCATCACCTATATAATCCTAGCTTCATCACCAAAGTCATCATAGGCTAGTCACATGTGGTATTTCAGGCTCATCACTTAATGAAATCCATACTCATCACCTATGGAATTACATGATCATCGCATGAGGAAGGATGGGATTATGATGCATTAGTAAAGGTGAATCATCCTATTATTATCACATAATAAATCTTATACTTTTCATATATGGAAAGGTAGGGTCCTATTATGCTCATCACAGAATTTTAGTCATGATTTTAGGTCTAGTGGGGACTAGTCCCCTTATGCTCATCGCATAAGTCTGGTCACAATTTTAATTCTAGTGGGGACTAATCCTTTTATACTCCTCACATAATATAATTAATGGTTTAATGACTAGTGGATACTACTATGAGGTTTAGAGTACTCTTGGAATATGGTCAGGAATCAGATATATTGGCTCAAAAGTGGTTGATGTGATGGTGATGATATTGGGATGTTGTGAATGAACCTTGAAGAGTTATACTATGTATCTTGTTTGAACAAGAATAAAAACCCTCATAGTCTGATTTACATAATTTATTTTCATATTATAGGATCATCAATATTTTTTAACATCATGTAGTAAATATTCTTTTGTTGGGAAATAAGTGACAATATGCGATGTATTAGGGCTACGCATTAGTGTTTCCAAGTTTGGTTCAACGTGGCATGTGGCTCAAGTGTGGGAAGATTGTGGGGTGTAAACCTAGTATGACACCCACTTGGAGGTATGGATCATCGATTGGATAAGGTATATAACACTCAATGAGTACATGGTTCCTTCTTACCCCAAAAAGGATTCTAAGAACATTCATGGAAACTATAAGGATACATGTGGGGCATGCATGTTGAGTTGTCTTTCTATTATTTAATAAAAAGGAATAAAATGTGGGATACAATAATTCTGGTCAAGTGTATAAAGTTTGCATTATTAGTCTAAAATTAGGTAGATATGGGTCCCATGGTCCATAAACCCTCATGAAAATTGGTCTCGTAGAGGATGCAATCCCCTAAATCTATAATATATGAAATAACCTTGTAATCTATGGAGTATTCATCGATATTAATTTTGTATAGGACCTCTTCGTATGGGAATAAATTAAACTATGAATATATCCCTATAGACTTGATCATTTGTACTTATTTCTTTGGAAGATGTTGGATCCCAGAAAAATAAATTAAATATACAATATAAGCCTACATCAAGGAATCATGAATGGATTTTTGGAATTTTTATGTATTAAAATGCATGGATACCCATCCCTATAACATCTAGAATAGCTCGAAGATATGGAATTGGATTTTTTCTTGTATATGTGATTTAGAAACCAATATATCTTGGGATGTATTAATACCCTTAGATTGTTTTTAACTCCTCCAGTAATGTCACCATCACAAATGTTGTTGACCTCATATCAATATATGATTCATGAATGGGTATTATATATATTATTTCCAACATGAAAAATAATATAGCAAGTTGGAATTGAGGATCTACATCATGGATGAAACACCAACCTCATCTACCATACTAACCATAGTCTAATTGGGGAATGGAAGTTATTGGGGCCCCCTTATGGTAGGTTGATCTCACTATTTTTAATGAAGATGGAAGTTGATTTGAATGAGGGAGAGGTAGTGAGATTCCATAAGAGTAATACCCAACCTACAATTCTTTTGAAGACCATTGGGTACTTCTAGGATACCAACTCAAATTCTTTAAATCTAGTTAGTTGGGAAGGATGGGTTAAAAATTGAATTATGTATCCTTACAGATTCGGTCCCTAGAGCGTGATATGTTCACACCATTCCTTATACAATATTTCAAGAGGAATATTATGGGTGAGTTCCATGATACCAGAGAAGATTTAAGGAATATTGGTATTGGAACTAATAGATCCTTAAATTAAGTAGTGGTATTTTATGATGAATTTAATGGGAAGTTGAATGAGATCATGAATGTATCTAAGGATAATCAAAGTATGGATTTTAGATCTCTTGTTCTAGTATTTAGAAACTACTATAATTTTTTAAACTCTTTGAACAAGGTCTATAAATAAGTTCAAGGGCTATATTTATATTCTTCCTTGAAAAATCTCATTTTTTAAAATAATTATGCAATTATGGAAACCAGTTTTAAAAAAAATTAGGCAATTATAGAATTCAAATTAAAGGTTTAGGCAGAGGGAACCTACCTCAACCTCAAGACGCATTGATTTTGACGACAAAAACTTGAATTTTCCTTTTTTACGCTTGCACGCAAATAAAACTTAACATATATATAAGTACACCTAGACTTTATGTACATATTTTCATGGCCAAATATACACAAGGGGGTCCTTAGATATATGTTTATACTTGCATATACCCCTTTAAACTTACACATGTACGCATTTTTCATATCTATATATAAGAACACCTAGCCCCAATATATATATTCATACTACCATGAGTGAAAATATATAAAGGGGTAACTTATATATGTATATTCCTACCTATGAATACACATGTAATGCTTTGTCAATAGAGACTCGAATCCACCTCAATAAAATCCAAAACGCACTACAAAAATTTAAGGAACCCAAAAATAAAAAAACCCCTAATTAAAATTGGGCCAAAGAATAAAAATGGAATAAACCTTACCCAAATACAATGTTGAACTCACTATCTTCGATGGTGGTGGATAGATAAGAATAATTAAGAAGGAGCCTAAATGAAATTTAAAACATTATTGAATTAAAGAGTCTAATAGAGGGACCCTACCTCAAAGGATCCAAGACACACTCGACGCTCGACACTTTTATCAACAATAACTCTAAGATGCTCCATCCATCCTATGACCATATGCACCTTTTCATATACATAAGTATTCCCTAACCCCTATGTACGTTTCTACATGGCCTTGAACACGCATAATAGGATCCTTATATATATGCTCACATGCATAAGCCCGTTATCACCCACACACGTATGCATTTTCCACATATATATGCATAAGCACACCTATCCCCTTATATGTAATCACATTACCATGGGAGGATATACATATAATGGGAGAACTTATTATATATATGATTAACTATGCATACACAGTGAGTCGCCTTTGACTCTGGCTGTTGCAACATACATAAACCGGTCCTGAGAGACTTCAAAAAAATGCCAATGATCTGATTAATCATCATTAATGGAACCTAAAAATAAAAGTGGGAGGAACATGATTAGTAAGAAAGGAAATAATATGACAGGTGATGATGATAGAAACATAAACATGCAACATCATTATAAATCGAAAGAAACCTTACCTGAATCCGATGTCGAACTCACTGCCTTCGATGGTGGTGGATAGAACCAACCCCATCATAAGAAACCACCTGTAAGTAAATAATGGGAAAATAAGTGAGATATAATGACTTATTATATATATGGGATCATTTTTTCAATTGTACATGATAACTAATACATGAATCCATAACCAACAATGAACAAAGAATATTCATATTGATATGTAAGTGTAATAGAAAATTTTTATTAACAAATTTTTTGTGAGAAGTTAATCATGAATTAATTATTCTATATCTTAAATTATAGATTTTTTATAGTAATATTAAACTTTTATATTAATAGCACAAAGTTTATCCAATAACAAAGATAACATAACAGTGACATAAAATCTTATATATGAAAAGAAAAAACCATTATATATTTGTCATATTAGAAATATGGATGTTATGTTTACATTCTTCCTGTAGTCCTAATTAGTTAATGTTTTTAATATCATCACAAAAAAATCATCAAGTATAACCGTATACATGATGGATTAAGCAAATAATGTTAAAGAAAATCATGTAAGAAAATAAACTGTGTAAATCATATCAATTACCCCTTAAAAAATCTTTAATAGATTCAATAAATTCATTATCAATCTAAAGAAAACTCAAGGAGTAACATGTCAGTATAAAAGTGATATATTGAATGATTATCATAATTACAAGGTTGTAAGGTATTATTTATTAGAAATGGGTTCATCAAAGGTCCTTCATAAATGTTAATATAGACTAATATATTTCAAATCACCGCTTGATTAATTTAAGACTTCACCTTTTAAGGAAAAACATATCTCCTATAGAACACATGAGTAAATTAATTTTAAAGTTATAAGTGTTCATGACCTAAAAGAATGTTTGGAAAATAACTTCCTCAATCACTATTTTAATAGTTTTACAACTCATATTTTAGAAAACATTGGTTTAGAAGATAAAAAATAAAAGATAAAAAGGGAAAAGGGGCGAGTTTATTAATAAACACATTTTGATAAAAAATATAAAGGAAGAAATGAGTTTAACCAGGAAAATGTTTTCAAATCATCATCATCATTATCAAATTTTTATTTAGGAATACAAAGGGAAAAACAAAGAAGACGAGAAAACAAAACAAGAGACAAATAGAAAGGCACCCGGGAACTAGGGGGTATAAAGTAATGAAAACCAAGAGAATCTCCTCTTATCAAATTAACCCCCTAGGGTTTTAAGATATTGGTTAAAGGGAGGAAAGTGATGTTGGAGCCCAGGATCACTATTGACGCAAGATGTTCTGCAACTCTGTTCCCCTCCCTCCATGTGTGGGTCACTCTGACATTGCGGAAGAGAGTGTGTAATTTTATAACTGTGTAGGATATTGACCAAGGTGTATGAACTTTTCCATTCAGATACTTGTAAAGAATTAAAGAATCAGTCTCCAATTGAGTGATCACAATTTCCCTCTATTTGCAAAGGGATAGTCTGGTGAGTAGGGCTTTGGCCTCTACCTGAAGCAGGGTGCCTTTCCCATAAAAGAATTGAATGCCAACACAACATTGCCACACCTATCCTGAACCACACCCCCTCCTCTCATATCGCCTAGAAGGCAGGAACCATCTGTGTTGAGCTTGTAGCCTGAGGCCGGAGGGTGCCAACATATCCACTGCCCTTGTGGCCAACTATAGGGAGGATTAACCAGAGGATCACTTACCTACAACAACTTCAATGAGGGAGCCTCCTGCCAGTTTTGTATGAGCGTGACCAGGTCCAACAATAGGTTCCACATGCTCTCTATAATGGACCTTGTAGTATGGGTGGCTCCTTCGAAGCGGGCCTGGTTCCTAGAGTGACACATGCTCCAGCACCCTGCACTGAAAATGAGAGACCGCGTCATCCTTTCCATATCTGAACAATACAGCTTGTGGAACCACCTTTCTAGAAAGGGAGAATCCCCTTGAAAATCAAGGGAGAATGTCGCGAATCCTCCAAAAAAGAACCATACACTGTGTGCCCACTCTCTCTCTAAGAATAATTATATTGTACTCTCTTCGTGTTGGCTACGATAACAATGGAATTTGGAGGCCAGAATGATACCTTCCTTCTTGACCTACTCATCCATAGCCACCACATAGTTTCTGATTCTCTATTTTAGGAAATTATATTTAGAAGGAATCTTCTTGCACTAAACAGTGGTATTCCAGATATCTCAAGGGCCCTGCGAAGCCGAGAGCCTTCGATACTCCTTGGAAGAGAAGCACCTCGATGAGGAACCAGTGAATATACATGTGTCTGGGTCTGCGTTAATACCAATTGAATCAAGGATTTCCTACTATTCTATGTCCAACACAACTTTGGTAAATGATGGGTGGATACTTTCTTCTTTAAAGGTTATCAAGGCGGCTGGGCAGCCTAGAAAACCCAGAACAGAGCCAACCCAATTATGCCTCCAGAAGAGGATCTTTCCCTCCCCCACAATCCAACAGGAATGCGGTTTCATGGTGTTTATGAGAGGGTAAATTATGGACCAGAATGGGGAACCATTACTGCCAGTGTACTCCTCTTCCCCCACCCAACTATAGGACATGGACTTCCCCCATAGGGTTTCCTTTCGATCACTTACCATGACATCTTGGCATGCATACAGTGCAGTGTGTAATCAAGGATCCTCATTTCAACTCCCCCCTCCTAGATTGGATTTTCCATTCTTTCCCACGAAACCCAGTGAAACTTCCCCTCAGAGAGAGCATCCCACACAAAGTGATCCAAGAGCTTATCAATAGTTCTGATGAATCCTTTTGGAACAACAGTGAAGGCCATTGCATGAATGGGGATGACCGACATAACACTATTAACCAATGTGATCCGCCCCCGAAAGGAAAGGAAATAGTTCTTCCAGTTAAGGACCCTGAGTCTCCCTAAAGAAATTGGGGTTCCAAGGTAATCCATGGGAAATAACCCACGATGCATGTCAAGCCTGCTTCAAAGAGAAGAATCTCTGCTAGGTATACACTTATTGGAAATGTAAAGGTTAATGTTAGCATTATTGACAACCTTCCCACTCCAGTAACAATATTCTTCAATAATTTTCTTAATTCCATTAATATATCTCCTTCCACCATTGATAAAAATCAAAGTTTCATATGCGAACATCAGATGGGAAATTGGAGGGAGGTTCAACTTTCTATGATAAGGGAGTAAGTCACCATTGGATAAACCCCTATTAATGAGACGACTAAGAGTGTCCTGAGCAAGAATGAAGATGTTGGGTGAGATTGGGTCTCCTTTCTGAAGCCCTCGGGTGGCCTTGAAAAATCCATGAGTCTTTACCATGAAGGACACAACCATCCAGGAGGAGATGAAACATCTAAAAATGAGATTCGAGGCCTCATGAGATAGGCCCATCGCTAAAAAGACTCTATTAATGAATCCCCACTCTATTCTATCATAGGAATTATTCATATCCAATTTTATGGACATATTTGAGCCATGAATATTTGTGTTAATATCTCTCATAAGTTCCTGGTCCATGACAATGGCCCCTTATATTGACCGACCCTTAACAAAGCCATGTTGTTCAATAGAAGTCCACTGAGGAAGGAGTTTGGATAGCCTCAAGTTGATGATACTGGCCATGATCTTTTAGGGAAAATTAAACATACTCACTGGTCTATAGTGTGAGAGAGTGTAGGGGTCTCTAACCTTCGAAATGAGCACTAAGGTTGTGTCACAAGCGATCCTCGGGAGGCTACCACCCTGAAAGAAATCCTGGACCACAACATTGATATCATCCTTAACCACCTCCAATGAATCCCTGTAAAAGGAGACAGGGAATCCATCAGGGCTGACAGTGATCTCAAGATTGAGGTTGATCATGGCCAAGTGGATTTCTTCCTCGTCAGGGATCCTTTCAAGACAAGCGTTGTCCTTTTCAGAGATAGATTTGACCACTGCCTCCCATATGGCCACATTGCCACTGGGGTACCCCATGGCCATCCTCAGGTTGGGGAAATCTAGGAGATCCATGAATAATGAGTGCGCCATGGTTACCACTATGTCTCGATCATTTGTGTAAGACCCATCTTTGAGCAGAATGTTTGGTTCCATGGGTCGCCTTCTTTCCTTCAAATAGGAATGGAAGAAGGCCAAGTTCTTATCACCCTCGTGCAACCAATTAATCCTGGATCTTTCGCGTGCCACAAGTTCTTTCTTCAGGATCATCTCCGCCCATGAGTTATTTCGAGCCGAGAGCTCCTCGAAAAACATGTCTCTCTGGCTCTCTTCCAAACTAGATTCTAGATTCTTGATACTCAGTTTCATTTCCTCCATGTTCTGGTTAGGGGGAGGGAGATCCTTGGCCCACGCTTTCAACCCAGATTTCAACTGACGTAGCTTGTTGTGGACCGCAACCCACAAATTCCCCTGTGTCAGTTCCCCCCACAACTTGTTGATGATCTGTTTGTAGCCAGGGTTGCGGGTCCAGTAGTGATAGTACCTGAAACCCTCCAAAGACTCCATCCTGGGGGATAGAGAAACCAACAGTGGAGATTGGTCTAAAATACCACAGACAAGGTTCTTGACCTTGGAATTGGGGAAATTGGAAATATCATTGATATTTTTAAGGACATGATCAAGATGGATCCAGTACCTTCTACCTCCTTTCTAATTATTACACCACGTGAAGGGGTCTCTGGAGAAGCCTAAGTCCATTAAACCGTTCTCAGCCATGAAGCGGGTGAAATCCAAGCTGGCCCTCATGGGGAATTACCCTCTACCCTTCTTCTCCGTTGGATCAGCTATGACATTGAAGTCACCTCCCATGATCCATGGAGAGTCCCCCGAATCAAAGGAACTAAGATCTTTCCACAATCTTTCACGTCTGTGGGCGTCGCAGTTGTCATACATGAAGGAAACCAACATACTTTCCCCACTCTTCATTATCTTTGTGGTGATGAAATGGTCACCTGAACATATTAGATCAACCGAGACTTCCTTTGAACATAATATCCAAATGTGCCTGTTAACTGGATCCGATTTCATGGCACCATGCATATTGATCTTTCAACAAAACTCCTAGATTTTAAAAGGCTTCTTCTTATGTTCTAGGACAGCAACCACATCTGTTTTGTTATTCCTTACATCCATAGAAATGAAGTTAGATTTTACCTGGGCTCCAAGGCCTTGGGTGTTCCATATGATTAAGGATAACATTAAACATGAAATAGCTTGGCTTTGACCCCATGCCCCTCAGTCTCTCTGAGTTGGGATGAAGAGTTTTCCCTCATCTGCCTTAGTTTGAAACGGGTACAAACTCCTGATCTTGAAGCATGGTGATGAGTTGAAAATGGGGCTGAAGAGGGGTCCATCCTGTTGGTCTTACCTCTCACAGCACTAGGTGGGGATGGAGGTTCTGGTCGCTGGACCCTAGGCTCCACGCCATCCAACTAGGCCGCACTGTCAGCTTGCTGTACACTCACATCAACCAGAGGTGGAAGGAAAAGCACTAAACTGGCATTTTTTGGCCATACAGTAGCACTTGGGGATCCTTTATCCACTGGTGAGGGTAACCTCAGAGATGCTGAGAGCCTAAGGGGGCGACCCAGTACTCTTTCCAACAGGTTCCCTCCCTAAAGAAACTAACTTGGGTTGCAGAAATGACCAAAGAACACCTGGTCCATAGAGGAGGCCATCGGGGCAAAACACTCCAACTCCTGGAAGTTAGGTACATCAGCTGGAGGGGTACAGAAGGGAAGAAGCATATTCTCTAGGGTAGGGGGAACTAGATGGTCCACAACTAAAACTTTAGGGGCACCCTGGGAAGTTCCAGGCTCAGTGATAACCGAGGGAGTTGGAGCACCGCATGGGGAGGGACGAGAGGGATGACTCCGACCGCCGTGCCTTTGGTTCCTGCAAAGCTGGGCAGAATGACCTTAGAGAGTGAATGAAGTGAAATACCTGGGGAATATCAGGAAGACTAGGTCCTTCCTCCAATCCACTGAGCCTTTCACTTTTAAAGAGATAATTTCCAGGAGAGGGAGGGAGATGTCTATTTCCACATAGATCCGAGCTTCCAGAAAAGCCTCACCGCTACAAGTTCGATCATCCGTGAAAAGAAAACCCCCTAGAGAATCCCCAATGGCCTTGAGAAAAGCACCATTCTGGAATGGCAGAGGGAGCCCCGGGAGGCAGACCCAGACTACAACATAGGTACTCTCCTTCCCACGATGGGAATCCATTGACCACCGCGATAGGTTAAAGTGCCAGCGACCAAAGGACCTAGGTGAAATACACCACAGATGGACGAAATCCTTTTCTGAGGCTAGAATCATACAGAAATAATGCTGATGGATAGAGGAAATCCTCACCCAATCCTGCAACCTCCGAGAATCCACGAAATTCCTGAAGACCGGGAGAGATGGCTTCGCAGCTCCAAATCACATAACAGGGGTCCACCTAAGGCACTCTAATGCATCATCAAACACCGATGGAGGAAATTCCAGAGAGATGCACGAGCCCACCCGTGACACTGATGGGGAGATCAGACAAATTCCTAGGAAAACCACCTGCTGGGCAGAAGACGATCCACACACCATGTCCCTGAAAGAGAAAGCCAGCCGAACCAGCTTGGGAGAGGACACCGGTAGATGAGAAGGCTTGAAAAAGGTCAGATCAAGGCTAGGATCGAAGGACCATGGGCCTGGGAGATCTTCTGGAGCACTGGTGACCGTCGCTGCAACAGGCGGGAAGGTTTGAAAAACCGAAGGCATGTGGGGAGTGTTCTTCGCCATCCCAAAAAATCCAATATCCTCCAATTTTTCAAAAGGATTCAATAAAAAAACATGGTTTTTAATTAAAAATTCACTCACATTAAATATTATAATAACCATTTTAATTATCAAAAACCAATACATAAGGTTAAAAGCAAAACCATTAGGATTTTAGGTTAATTAAAATCCTCACTTAATCGATCCAACCACTTCATTGCCACTAAATCACTCAACTCTCACTATGACACCTAGGATCCCGTGACTATAAGAAATGTTGGAGGTGAGTAAAAAATGTATATATTACATAAAAAATTCATATTGGAACTTACCTAATTTTATATTCTTCAATGGGGATCGTTATTGATGTCAATATAGAGATATAGAAATATTGTAAGACATCTTGTCTAGGTTAGGGGTAGGGAAATCTTATAGACCATCCCACCCAGGTGCACTTCTGGAGTCAGGTCCTAATCCCATACCATGGAATGGGTAAGGATTATACAAAGTGGAGGCCTCATCCCAACCCATGGAATAATTAACTGGGTATACTTATTTATAACTCAAAAACATATCCCATGTAATTTACATGTACATAAATGGATAGAAAACATACTTAACAATATATAATAAAAATGAAAAATATAAACATACCATTTATAGCATGACCATAATCATATAAAAGGGTCTTCTATGAATATGGTTGATATAAAAAGGTAAAAATTGGATAAGTAAGGTTCTTTACATAGTGAAAATCCTAAATTTTGGAATTTATGACTAAAATATCCAACTTATGAATTTTGTAAATTTCATAAATACAAATTATATTATACAAAACACATAGAAAAAGATTAATAATTCCAGAATAGTAACTAGAAACATAATAATTCTAGAATAGTAAATAGATGACAGAATAGTAAATAGATTAAACCATGAATACTAGAATACCAGATTAATTATGATAATTAGAATGAAATATAAACCATGAAATACTAGTGAATAACAGTTGACAGAATACCAGTCAACACAAGAGAGCCACAAAATAGTTTACAATAAACACAAACCCCTCCTTGAACTCCTCCTACAAACAAAAAACTACCAAAACATAATGAATACTATAAACAGTATTCAAAGAAGCCACAAAACAGGAGCCAAAAAATAGAAAACACACTGAAACACAAATAGAATTAATACTGCAAACTAGGAGCCACAAAAACAAACTACTGCAAATGCAAACAGAATGAATACTGCAAACTCCTCCTGAAAACATAAGGGATCCAAAAAATAGGTTAAAAAAATGCAAACAATATCCACATAACAGAATTAAGTAAATCAGAAGAAAACTTAAACAATATGTCAAGTAAAAAAAATTGTGTAGATATGAAGGAATAAGAAACACTGGTATAAAACAAGGTAGTAAACTATGTATAAGTGATCAAGACCACACCTCATACAATAGACAGTCTCTCTCTAACATTTTTTGGGTCTGGTCAACTATATAAACTCATCACACCTCATCATCACAACCTTATCCCTAATATACATAACTCACCCGATTCATCATCATATGAGGGGGCTGAACTAGCTATTGAGGTCCCTAGATTGTCCCATGGCTCGATATCTACATCTGAATCGAACCCCCATGAGGCTTAGTTCATTATGTCTTTGATCAGAAATGTTATAGATTCCCCATATTTCTACAACAAAGACACTTGATATGAGGGTTTGATTATGGACTATGATAATTCCCCCACTTTCCATAGTTGAAATGCTAAGGACCTACTTCCCCTACTGAAGGTGATAAAGGGACTTTTCTCATCTTTGGATGCGTAACAATTCTCTAACACAAATCTTCTACATTCCTCTTCCTACCAGTGGGGGTATCACTAGGTTTTCTATTGAAATATAAAATACGACCAGCAGATCTATCCTCACCTACACCCTTTTTGATCATCAAGGACTTGTGAAGAACCTGAGTATAACTCATCAGGTCGAAGTTACTAACCTGGAATCTCAACTTTGGAAAAAATATTGATCTCAAACTTCTTGGATTTCTATGACTCATCCCCAACAAAGAGAGTAGCGAAACATAACAATTATGTAAAAAATATCGAATAAGAAGACATTATCATCATCCCCTGATGAATATCCATGGAATACTATGCTCGGTCCTACTTTAGTTTACCTAGGAATAACTCCTTGATAAAAATTTATTTGAATTTCACCCACATGAGACCCTCACACCTTACATTCTAAAGCATAACATCCAACCAATGTCTAACAATGCTCTAAATCACAAAGGTTTCAAGCTTGATATTTTGATCTTATGAGGTCTCTACCATGTCAAATATTATCTCAATGATCCACATCAAGTCCTCTATATCCATAAGTACTCTAGTTCCTTGGAAATATGGAGGATAATGGAGTTGGATGTATCATTTATTGTCGACTGTAGTCTTGGTGACTCCCCTACCTTGGAAAGACACTAAAAAGAAAAATACTGGCTGTAGTGGTCCTTTCACCTGAACCATTAGGGTGGGTGTGGAAGAATTCTACTGCACAACTGGTGGTAAGACCTAAACCTCCTCCCTCATGGGAGAGTTCTGGTCTACTCATCCATATGATCCAGTTAAGCATCTGCAAGGCTAGTTTTTTGATAAGTGAAGATTTTTTTTGGAAAACCTAGTCTTTAGGATAAATCCTAATTAGTATATGGAATCACACAAATGTTCACCGAGGAGACTACCCATAACCCAAGGTACATACCTATTAGTACCAACCATTTTCCTCCATCCTACACATTAATCACAGTCACATATATATAAAAAATATAATAGAATACTTAGGTTTAACTAACTAATTCAAACATAGATATATCATAACAACATGGAAACAAACATATCACATAATAGAGAACTGGTGCCAATCCTACATGATAAGGGTTATTGAGTATAAAAGAGAAGAAGAAAAATCCAAGGTTATAATAAAAAATTACCCAATGTTCAATAACCATCGATGGTAATCTTTAAGTTTGGTTGAAGAAAAAAAAGGAACCGTCTCTCTTGGATGGAGATAAGAGGAGAAGTCACCAATAGAATTCCATCGACCCTAAAGAAGGTTACTGATGCACCAACACTGGGATTAACTCGCTAGATTACACAAGGATTCATCATCTAAGCTATAAAAAAATTAGTTGGGCCAACACACTGTATGGAGGAGGAAGGCTCGAATAAGGGTATGGAGGGAGGAACCCTTCAGCCAACGCACCGAATAGAGGAGGAATGACCCAAGGGTATGGAGGAGGGGAGTACCGTGCAAGGGATGGAGAAACCCCAAATGGAGAAGCTGAACCGAAATAGGATAATCTGTGCCGTGAATGAAGGAACTGCAATGAAAGATGGAGGAACTAAAGCCAAAGAGGAAGAAAGAGAGATGGAAGTAGTGAGGGTGAGAGAGGAAATCCATGAGGGAAGAGAGGAGAGTGCGGTGAGAGAGGTTATCGGGGAGGAGGAGAGGTCGTCAGGGGAGGGGGGTACCGCGGTGAGAGGGTCGCGTATGGGGGATGGAGGAGGATCCTGACAGGAATAAAAAAAATAGGATGCAAATGGGTAGCCATGGATCAAAATTGAACCATGGATATAAACAAGCTATATCCACGGACCTATAAAAACGTGGCTATAGGTATGTGGCTATAACTTAAATTTCTAGTAGTGTGAGAGGGGGAGGGGTGAATCAGGGATACTATTTTTCTTTTATATTTCTATTCAATTGAAACAAACTTCATCTCCTATTAAAGATTTTAATTCCCTGCTGAGAAACAAATCAACACACATCCAAAGGAACACAAATATTTACAAGGTTCACTATTCAATAAGAATAGCTACATCCTTGGTATGGTTTGTAAATGATCCAATACCATAAAATCCACTAGAAATCAATCCTCAGATTACAATGAGTAGGATGTACCCTTACACTCATGTAGCACTATGAAACAATACAACTAGTGAATGTGCACCCACTTAGCATAATAGGGTAATTTTTTTTGTAACATCCCATGTTACCTATTCTTTTTTTCAATTAACCAAATTTATTCAATTGTAAAACAATTCTTCTTTTCCTTACCCAGAAGAAAGGGAAGAACCTCTTGAACTATCTAAAACAATCAGTCTGATTACCCTGAGTACGATGCTCCCAATCCCATTCTTCTTGTTAAGATATTTCAATTGAATACAATCGAAGAGAATCAACACCACTCTAATACTTGCATACAATAGTCAAAACAAATAGAATCAACACCACTTCAAAAAAGGTATGTAATAGTCAATACAAATAGAATCAAAACCACTTAAAAACATGTATGCAATAGTCAAGGAAAATAGAATCGACACCACTTCAAAACCTCTTCTTCTCTCTATAAAACATGGATCTTCTCTCTCCTCTGTTGTGAATAGTACATGTTATCCAAAAGTACAAAGTACCTCCTAATTTTATAGGTGACAATTGGAAGAAATCGAAAAGTTTTTCCCGCTCACTCAAATTTTTCAAAATTTGAATTTCCCCCTGAAATTATGGGATACATTTTGACTTCATCACAGTTTCTCAAAGATTCTCGAATCTTCTTGAAACTTCATCTCAATCATCAGCTCTTTCATTTTTATCTCCATACCAATTTCTTATTCCAGAAAACTGAAACATTTTTTCTTTTAGAAAACCATCAATGTGGGTACAATTGTTGAGTACAATTGTTTCTGGGTACGATGGTCTTTAATCAGCACCATCTCTTTTCTTTCACATTCACCTGTGAGTCCGATGTAAAACAAAGTCATTACCCTATTGGAATGACATGAATTATCTCTTAACATTATCTTTCAATTGACACAACTCTTTCCTCTTTTCCACCAGCATGACTATTTCCATCAGCACGACTCTTTCCTCTTCCATCAGCACGACTATTCCATCGTCACGACTATTACATTGACACGACTTTGATTCCGCTGCCAAACAAAGTCATTACCATGTCGACATGACATGAATCATCTCTTATTTCATCATCATGACTATTACATCAGCACAACTATTTCATTGGCATGACTATTCTATTGGCACGACTATTCCATCAGCACGACTCTGAGTTCGATGCAAAACAAAGTCATTACCATGTCGGCATGACATGCATCAACTCATATTTCATCGGCATGACTGTTCCATCAACACGATTATTCCATCGGCAGAACTATTCCATCGGTATAACTATTACATCGGCACGACTTTGAGTCCGATGCAAAAAAAAGTCATTACTATGTCGGCATGACATGAATCATCTCTTCTTCCATCAGCATGACTATTCCATCGACACGACTATCCCATCACCACGACTATTCCATCGGCATGATTGTTCTATCAGCACAACTCTAAGTGCAATGAAAAACAAATTTATTACCATGTCAGCATGACATTCATCATCTCTTATTTAATTGGCATGACTATTCCATCAGCACGACTATTATATCGGTGTCACCATTCACATTTTTTGAATAGTCACCACCATTCACATATTTTCAATAGTCACCACCATTCACAGATTTTCAATAGTCACCACTATTCATAGATTTTTAATAGTCACCACCATTCACATCTTTTCAATAATCAACATGATTCATAGATTTTAAATAGTCACCATCATTCACAGATTTGCAATAGTCACCACCATTCACATCTTTTCAATAGTCACAACCATTTACAACTTTTCAATAGCCACCACCATTCACAGCTTTTACATAATCCATTATTCAATCAATCTTGCATCATAAGTTTTACCACATTACTTATAATTTATGAGAATTACAAAACAAAAAATCACCATCACATTTAACATAGGAAAGTATCATAACTTTCCATTCATTCTAGTTTCTTTCTTTCCTTCTTATCCTGAGGGATTATTTTTTGAAAACAAGTGTCTGATTATTTTCAAAAAAACCCCAAAACAGTTATTTCCAAAACAAAGTGAAGTGATTTATTTTCTTCAAAACCAACCTTGAAAACAAAAGACAACTCTTGAAACCTTCATCACCTTTAACATCAGCTTGGTCCCAACACAATGCTCCCCTTCTGGATTCTCTATGTACCAACTAAATGATCCCAGTCCATGTGTAATGTATGGTCTAGTAAAAACTGTACCAAACATCTAACTACCCACTACTGATGCATACGGTACTCAAGGAATCTCTATCCTCTCAGATTCAATATTCGAACTCATCGTAGATGATATCTTGAAATTAACAGGAAGTCGGGTAAAGATTGGCTTATAGTATTACATGTTTAATGATTTCAAAATTGTACATAAGTAATTATTATGTGATAGAAAAATATTCCAATTATTTTTATCTCAGTAAATATTCATCCAAATAATCTTGTGTTTTGGTCCCATGTCCCACATATTAAACTCCCTAGCCAAACATGACTTAGTCTCTTGGATCTAATCAATTTTTTGGTCATCAACCAACATGTCACCCACATACAATTTAAGAATGGTGAAATTATTACCATATGAACCCCTAAAATATGTACAAGGACCTGAATGAATTATGTTGTATCCAAGGCTCATGATATATGAATCAAATATCATGTACCAACACCTCGAAACCTACTTGAGACCATACCAAGATTTGTTCAACCTGCAAACCAAGATCACTTTGTCTTCTTTTGAAAAACTTCTGGTTGGAGCATATAAATATCTTCATCAAGATCATCATGGAGAAAATAATTATTTATATACAACTACTCTAGATATAAACTATATATAGAACACATTACCCGAACTATTCAAACAATCATCAGTCAAAAAATAGGGGAAAATATATCGTGCACGATATCTTTCCACCCAATCCTTTCCACCCCGATTGATCTTAAAGACCCATTTATTTCCAATGAACTTATTTCCATGAGGTAATGGAAAAATATCCCAAGTCTTGTTCTTATGTAGGGATTCAAGTTCCCCCTCATCACTAAAATTTATGAGGATACATATAGACTCTGTTTTATCTCCACAAAAGTAGATGGCTCTCCATCCTCTATCAAAAAGTAGTATGCAATATTGCTCTCAATGACATAGTATGAGTTCCATAATGATGATATTTTTCTCCAGAGTTGACCACTATGTTCTAGACTCAAAAGGTACTTAATTATCATGCTTTGGTAATGCATTAGAAGAAACTGGTTCATCTTTGTATTTTTCCTCTAATTTAACTGTTGTGTCTTCCATATTCTCTTTCTCCTTGTCTTCATAAATTTTCATTTTTATCTTGTCTTATGAAAACATGAAATCTATTCCGATGATAAGTGTGTGGGTAATGGATTCCCACAAACAAAACCCCTTCAAACCATCAATATACCCCAAGAAGATACATTTCCTAGATCTCAAATCCAACTTCAATATTTCTTAGTCATTAAAAAATTCATATACAAGACTTACAAATGTATGTAGCTGAGAATAGTCAGTGGGTTTACTAGTCCACATATCCATCATTTTCTTCAGATCAGTCACCATTGAAGGAGATTGTTTGATCACATAATAAGTGGTATTCACTGCTTCTGCCCAAAATGTTTTGGAAATTCCTACAGTCTTCAAAATTTCCCTTTTCCCATGAAATAAGGTTTTGTTCATCCTCTCTTTCACTCTATTATACTAAAGAGTGTATTCCACCATAAACTATCTCCTGATTCCTTCCCATTGAAAAAATTATCAAACTCCTCTCTTGTATATTATATTTCATTTTAATTCCTTTGAAACTTGATCTTATTTATATATTCAACCTCATTTTTCATTTTTAATGTTTTAAAAACTTTAAAAACATCCACTTTCATCTTTATTTTATACACCCAAAATCTCATGAAATAATCATCAATGAATGATAGAAAGTACCTTTCTCCTACTAGGGATATAACTGGTGTTTTCTAAACATCAGAATGGATCAACTCTAATATCTCTCTGCAACATATTTTTGAAATCCCGATATTTAAACTATGTTTCTTGCTCAAAACACAACACTCACAAAATGGTAAGGATGCCTTTTTAATCCTAGACATAAACTTCTAATAAACAAGAATATTTGGGCCTCATTCTGATATATAGAAAAAATTATAGGGTTATAACATCATTAACACTTATGTCAAGGTAATTTATGTGAAAACTATCTCTACTTTATTATACATTTCACCTATAAGCATGTACTAGTCCTTTGATATCTTCTATGACTTCGTTACCACAAAAGATATCTTCACAATTCTCATAAATCCATTCCCGATGCAATTCTAACATATGATATCATCCAATTATAAAAAAGATAGTATGTTCATCTTCAGGACCCTTACATGGCATACTCCTTGGATGGTTTGAGAAATACCATCATGAATCATTGGTTTGATGGTACCAACTCCAAAGTTCTAAAATGTGTGATTATTCCCCATGTACACAAGTCTTTCCAAGAGAGTTTCATACTAATCAAATTATTATCATAATGAAATCATGTTCCATGTTCCTCTTGAGTGATTATCCATGCATCATTGAGATGCTTCCTACTTCCATTAGTAGTCACTTCTTCACTAACAAGAATATATCAACTTAAATAAGTACTCATCACATTCCCATGAGATATATTTTCACTACTCTTTTTATTCCAAAAATCCTTCTTGATGTGACCCATTTTCCACAATTTAAAAGTGTGAAAATATTCTTCATAATCCATGATTTGGTAATTCTGTGGTTTTGGATCCCACTGGAACAATACTCCATCATCATTACTATCTCTATTGACAGAGCCTATTCTTGGTGTGAAGTTGTATATCCATCCTCCTTGTTCTTGAATCATATTTATTCTTCAATAACTACATCTTCAACATTATTGAAGGGAAGAATATCCATTAGGATATTATTATAGAGGTTGATGATGAGTTGGTCATATGAATATATAAAACTCAGGAATAGAATCTCTAAACATTTAGTATCCACACTTTTATAGTCCAAGACCATGAGTTGAGAGAACAAGGTATTGTAGTTATTGATGTGGTTGGTCCCTTATGCCGACTCCTCCATTCGAAGAGCATACAATTTTATCTTTAGGAAAAAAAAATGTGTAGTGACTTGGCCTCATATAGCTTCTTCAAAGTATCCCATATTTCCTTCAACATATTTTTCTCCACAATTATTGATATGATCCCATCATTCAAAGCCAAATGGTTGTTGGAAATAACATTCCCATCCATTTCATTTCATTTCACATCTATTAAACCTCTCATCTTTTCACCAATTTCCAGAAGAAAATTATCCTTCCGTATCACTTCCTGCATCTTTATTTTCCAAAATGGAAAATTATTCCTATTAAATTTATTGATCTCTAATTTCACCACCATAAGGACACATTTTAGGTCTATAACCTCCTCTATTTCATAACGGTGTATTTAATAATCTCAATAAACTTTTTCTGATGTGAAATATCCACCATGGTCATAATCACAAAGCATACTCAAATTAATGATAATTATGAATAACCAAAAACATGAAAATTACTAAGCTAGAACCTTCCTCTGATACCATTTATTGAGAACATAAATTATTGGTCCACTGGTGTAGTGAGAATCATGAGAGAAAATAAATTTTAAATTGTGGAAATAAATGGACACCAGATGTAACGTGGAAAAAATCCCAAAATGAAAGGGGTAAAAACCCATGGGAAAAAATAAGTATCACTATGGGTAAAAGTGTTTATACACTCCCTCACTATTACAAGGAGAAACCCCTCATAAACACCCCTCTTTAATAAGTTGTGAAATAAACTCACTAAATACTGATCAAAATAAAGAACTGCCAGTGATGAGAAGCTCAGTGAAGCTCATGTTGGAAACCATGAGATCCCACTACCTTTTATAGGTAAACCTCACCCCTTACTACTGCCTTATCCTGCTGGTGGGTTTGGTGGGGTTGAACACCAACTACCAACCTCCATCTTCCCCTCTTTGAGAAAGGGGTGGTACCATTAATGGGGAATAAACTACCGAAATCAACGAACCACACCATCAACTAGATTTAAATATATCGATAGTCAATTTCATCCATTATTTTATAGATTCTTTAGAATTGAATTGATCCATATTATTATCGAAAAACACATCTAAATCGATCATCTTTATTAGATGTAACATAAAAAAACTTCGGCACAACTTGACATCCGACACCCACAACTACAACAGATTCGGTCTTGCCAATACCTCCTTCACAAAATGTTCTCAGCTCGAGTTCATGTTCATCAAATTTAAGCTCCATTGACAAAGACTATATGACTAGTTTAGTAGATATAGAAGGGTTTTGAGATCATCTTTAATGAATATCTACTTCGACAACTTCCTTAACAAGATTCATCGATGTCAAGAAATAACAACTCAGGAACTTCTATCATCAGAAATCATACTATAGAATTTAGAATGTGTAAGATATTCATTATCAACCCAACTAAAAATTCATCATTTTTGATTGGATTGATTATTAACCAGTGTCATAAAATTCTTCAGCTAGGTTTTCCCAGATTCAAAACAACTAGTGTTGTTGAATTCACTGAAAAATATTCAGGCTTGAATGAAATTTTTTTTATCTCCCCCGTTCATCCATAGGATACAGATCCCATAAAATCTAATCTTTAATAATTAACTAGAACTTGATAAAGCATCACATAAATGTTTTTCAACTTCAGTACTGATATCATTTATATTCACTCAGGAGGATGAATGGGTTAATCATCTTAAAATACATTACATTGGTTCTCATCTTTGAACAAAACATCACCTCATCCTTCATCATATTTTGAGAAATCATCCTTCAAAGCTTCATCAATACAAATCGTTTTAGTCGCCCGAATTTGCGCCTGGTTCATTTTCTCATGGATATTTTTTTTTGTCCTAACTCCTGTAAGATAAATTCTTTTACATGAATAAACTAATTATCTAATAAAAACCTATACAGTAATATATTATCTTACACGTATGAAAAGTATTTTATGCATAAGTTAGAATATCTCTAAATTATATGATTATCTTATGTCCAACATTTCTCTTATGTGGAAGCATGGAAAATTTGTCTTATGGATTGCATAAAATAATTCCCTTATGAAGGTAGTAAATTGTATCACACACTGTACAAAAATAAATAAAAATTTACAAATTATGGATTAAAAATAAATAAAATCAAAACAAAGAAAAATAAGTTTATCACCATAAATTAAAACTTCAGAAAAAATAAAATAATAAAAGAATAAAAAATTAATAAGGAATAAAATTAATTAAATTTTGAGTGAAATAATATTATCAAAAGAATAAATTTATAAAGAACCAAAAATATTTTAAAACAATTGAAATTAATATTTAAAAATAAAATAAAAATAAAATAAAATAAACAGATGAAGAATTAATAAACAGATATTGATTTAAATATAAAAACACACAATTAAACCAAGAATTTATTAAATTTAATAATTATATAAAAAATGAATGAAATACTAAAATTATCATATAAATGACATAAATTAAAATTAAATACATATGCTATACATAAAAATAGATGTGAAAAAACTCATGAATAAAGATCACATAAGATTCCCTCAAACTTAAGCATTTCTTGTCCTCAAGAAATTACTTAATAAAATATAGTAGAAAATAATAAATCTCAAGAGTGATTAAATAAAATACATCGATGAATTATTCTTCAAAAATATTTTCCTCATGGACTTCTTCAAGTTTAAAAATTAATTTATCCTTAAAATCAAAAAAATTCAATGAAAAAATGACTTCTTATTTTACAAATTTGATTGAAATTAAATTTTTTGAAAATAATTAAACAAACATAAATTTGAATCCAAATAGAAGTCCAAACATATCTCTACCTCCAGGTGAGGTGAAAAATAATAATTAAAAAGTATAATAAATAAACAATCTTCTTGGATGGACATGTTTAATATTTATAAATGGAATAAATAACCATATATTAGCTTAAAGAATTAATGAATGAAATAATAAAGCATTTGTGGCTCAACCCAGATTATAATTTTCATTTCGTAATCCATTCGAATCCATTTCTTATGATTTTAATTCCATCATAAAATTTCAAAACCAATGACATTTGTAAAACATTCTACCAAAATTTTACCACAAAAAATATTTTTTAAGAGGTCAATAAAAATTATGTGCTCAATTAAATCCATGGATTAATAGAAATTAATCATCTCAAAGTGGAATAAAAATATTCAAATATAAGAAAGTAATGAATGAACTGGTGAATCATGTGTGCATGATGATGAGTAATGCAATGTTAATTTTTTTAAAATTTAATTTTTTGTAAATGTATTTCCTCATTTTCAAAGTGATAATATAAATCATCATTCAAAAATATGTATTCAAAATCTCATTTGATCAGATTAACCAATAACAGGATGATTTTGAAGTTCTCATATAAAAAACTCATTATATTTTTAATATCAAGAAGTTAAAATCAATTTAAAAAAGATTTCAAAAGTAAATATTAGAATATGAAATGAAACAATAAAAAATACCAACTCAATTAAATACATTTTATGTTTATATATGGAATGAAAAATAACATGAAATTGATATAAAACAAAAGGAAAAGATAAAGAGAGAATAAACATCATCGGTTGAGTCTAAGTCAATCCCTCATCACTTCAGCTCTGTCTCTCTCATCTGATAAAGTTCTTTATCATGCTCCTTAATAAATTAATTTTCCCTTTCTCTAGAGTTTCCATTTAAAAATTTTCATAATTTTTTCCTAAAAAATATAGTAGAGTCTCCCCTTTAATTTCTTATTGTGATCAGTAACTTACTATGCTAGGATAACTTGATAGTAATCACTAGTAGTATTTTTTTCCTTTAGACTTTTTCACCACAAATTCACTTTAATATTTCCCTCAAACAAATTCTAAAAAATTACCTGAAAATTAATTCACCCACTGACAAATCATCACCATATTTCTATTGGCCTCTAGAAATTTCCATTTTTCATTGTAATTTTTTTGGGAATTTGAGACTGAAGATGTCGACCGTGCATTTATTCAGCGTAGAATCCACAACAATGGAGGGAATCCATAAACACTAAACTAGAATCAAACATGCATTGGACAAAAAATAATCTACAATTGAAATAATAATCAATAAGGTCTTGTCCTCGATCATGTTTTTCACTCACAATAACAAAAAACCTCATCGATTATAGTTGGCTTCAAGATTTGGGTTTCTGTCTCACAAACTTTGAAACATAAATTTAGGGTCATCATATTCAAAACTTTTTTCCCTATTCCAAACTTTGTAAAACCTCTTTGGAATCTATGCCTAGAAATCCATCAAATAGAAAAATAAAATAGTGGCCTTGACTTGGTAGCTTCAACCAACTACACCTTTGATCGAATTCAACTAAATCAATAATCAGTGTCGGTCATTACTTTATCGATGATTGGGAATTTAATTGATCCATATCAGTATAAAAAAACATGGATGAATCAAATATCTTCATCAAATTTTACATAAAAAAAATCCAGCACAACTCAACATCATACACCGACGACTACAACATATTCGGTCTTTCAGGTTCTTCCTCCACAAAATGTGCTCAACTTGAGTTTGTGTTTGTCAAATCATAGGTCCTTCAACAAATAACACACACCTAGTTTATCAGGTCTAGAAAGGGTTTTAAATCATCTTCAACAACTAGCTGCTTTAATAACTTCCTCAACAATCTTCTTTGATATCAATAAACAACAACTCAGGAAGCACTATCATCAGAAATTAAAATGTAGAACTTTGAATTTGTAAGATCTTTATTATCAAACAAATCATTATTGTTGTATTTTATAAAAAATCCTGAAGCTCACATGACCTTTTTTTCATCTTCCCCATCCATCCAAAGGATCCAAATCCTTGTATATCCAATCTTGAATCATTAACTGGAACTAAATATAGCATTACATAAATGGGGTCTGGATTTAGCACCATCATCGTTTCCATTAATGTAGATGGATGAATGGGTTAGTAATCTTAAAATCCATGAATTTGGTGTTCATATTCGATCGAAAAATCATCTCTCTATACATCATATTCAAAGGAATTATCCCTCAAAGCTTCATCAATACACATCATTTGAGTCACCCGAATTCAAGTCTAGTTCATTATTTTATGGATCTTTTGTTTTAGATGAACTCACATAATATAAACTCTCTTAAATGAGTAAAATAATTATCTTATAAAAACTCACCACATTATATATTATGTTATTTGGATTATTCATTTATGAAGAATTCATTATATCACCAAATTATTGATTGAATATGATCACTAATGATACCTTATAAAATATTTTATTGAAGGGTATATGATCATTTTGACTATGGATGTGATATTTTGATACCATCCGTGGTTTACGATTGAAGTATTCACATTTCGTATGCTATTTTTTCAATACGAATGTTTATGTTGTTTATGTTTCACCCTTTTTATATGAGGAATGAATTGGACTTAGTAAGTGATGTGTGAGTCCCATTATAGCCCTGTGATGCATCGATAGGTTTCATAAGACATACCATATATGTACTTGGTTGAGACCTTTCCCACTTATTTTTAGATATGAATTTGGATAAAGCCTTAACCAATTATTTTCAGATGTCCTAGACGAGGACTCAACAATATATTTCAGATTTATAGAATTATTAATCCCATCATTATGAGATTAGTTTTTTATCTCTATGTGATTATTAAAAGACCTGAATATCCATGGTTAATTTTTCTATCCCACATGATTATTTAAATGTCATGTTCTTTAGTTATTTACCATTCCATACTATTTATTCAATATTTACTCATAGATTCCACTATACGCTTACCCTTACCGAGCATCTGATCACACCCCTTTCTTATGTTTTACTTTTACTAGTATTAGAAGATGTATATTATGATTGATATGTAGGTTTAAGATAGAAGAATATTTATTCTCTTAAAAGATTAACTATATTATATTTTATAGTTTCAATTTTAATGTAAGGTTATTGTATGTAATATGGTTTCCAATACTATTAAACTGGTTGGTCCTTTGATATTAAATTCTTGTATCTATGCCAATGTAATAAAGTGAGGCACCATATCTAGGATCCTAGGGTCAAGTTTGTTACATTTTTAATAATTAAAAGGTCACATACATTATCCAAAAATAATTTTTAGGTATGAAATTCATACCCACATGCCTCACCAATTATTTACCTACATAATTCCACTAATTCACCAATCCCACCCAACACCCATTTTATTCCATTCCTACCCCTTACCTAACATTAGTATCCATGAGAAAGACCATCTTTTCACCTATAATAGGGGCATATCATCAACCCTTAAATACCACATTAAAAATTAAGTATCCTAAAAAAATTATACCCTTTTTCTTCCCATATCATCCCCTTTCACTCTCATAATACAATAGATTATCAGAATCCATTCCTTTCCAAGGAATAATCCAACAGATACCCAAGGTTCATAACATAAGTTCAATAATTTCAATAAAATCTTTTCCTTTTTATCATAAAGTTTAAAAATTTATTTTTCCCAATCATATATGATGAATTTTGTATTTATATTATAATTAATTTTCTTATATTTTGGAAATAATAACTAACCACCTTTTAAAATTCCCTTATGAAAAATGAAACCATGATTTGTGTGTTGTGGGGATTACCACCTCCATGACCCAATATGTTTCATTTTCCTTCACTGTCTTAAAAGGTTCGGTCTAAGGATGTGATTAAAGGATAAATATTATTTTTTATGATATCATTAAGGTTATTTTATAACAAATTAGATTACCTATAAATGAAATGATAAAAAAACAACAATCATTAATTTAATATTTTAATATAAACATACTAAGAGTGTAAACTTTTTATTCAAATTGTGTAATATTTTCATATCCATTAACTATTCTTATAATTACTCCCAATTATAATATATAAAACTAATAAACACTAAATGAAATCAATATGATTCTAGTATAAGTATATTATAACAAATCCACCTCATAATCATTCATTAAATCAAGTTATGTTCATGTTTGGTTAGATTTAACAACTTGATTTAAAAATACTTTTAATTTACATCATTAACGAATATGGAAACATAATTAATTGTATTATATGATATAAATGTGAAAAGAATGATTTTTTTTTGGTTTTGGATATGTTATATAAATATTTAATTCATTAAGTAATAAAACACGCTTCGATCGTGAAGAATAGCCAAAATATGCTTGTTATTGATTTCAACTTTAAGGATAAAGAATAAAACATTCATAATTTTTTTAAAAATCATTAAAAATTATAAATAATACATAACGGTAACATTAATTGTCTAGTACAAATGAAATTTGGATAAAGAATGAATACAGAAATCGATATTATGAAACTAGTACAAATGATTAAAACTATAAACACTCGATGTGGAAAATTGGTTGAATTCACATACATAATGATTATTTATGAAGAGTATGAATGAAAATGGATATGATTAAGGTTATGAATTACATTATTAAGATATAAATGTTTGTAATACTTGAGGAAAATTAATGTTCATGGAATTTTATACAAGGGGTAAGGGTTTTTCATCTCAAATTCCTCTCTTCAGAACAAGTTTGGTATTATGCTCTTAACTTCCTTTAGTTGGTGTATAAAAGACCTATTTGAGATGTTATATCATGAAATTTCTTTATTCATGGATGTTAATGATAAATTTTAATCCTTATATTTTTATGTTTTTATGATTTAATTGCTACCAAATCTATATCTGAGGTCTTTTCATCTCAATTTTAATTCATTGAGACTCATATTATATTTGCCACCTGTTTTATTTTGTGTGGTGTATATATATATATGGATGATTTTTTCCATATTTATAATAAAATTACGGTCTTTAAAATTTTATATCTATATACCTCTCTCATATTATTCAAATTCAAGAGTTACTAAAACCATTTTAAAACCCAATCTTTTTCCTGGTGGAAAACCATCATATGTTTTGGTAAAGTAAAAGTGTGTGTAATTTCATAGAAAATAAATACATGTATAGATACTAGAAGGTTAATTTGATTGTGGTATAGATTCACCTAGGGATAATCACACAAAAAAATGGTTGGTTGAGCATTGACTCAATTATCACCCAGATGTGCGATTAGGGAACCTAAGAACACACACCATATGAGACACTCCTGGTGGATATGATTTGGAATATTCACATGATCTTAATGAACCATGATAAATGATTTTTCCTACCATTTATTTGGCCACCTAGCAAAGAAAATTATTAAACACATTACTATATTCCATGGATAACTCAACACATTGAAAGTACCCTAGCCTTTATATTTCTTTGATGAGTGTGCTTCATGTTAATTTGGTGATACCCCATTGCTTCTCATATGATTAAGGGATGTTCTACTAAACTTACCAATTATTATGTTTAATGGGGTAGTATTTTATTTTTTTTATTTCCCATTATATGGATATCCAAGTTATATTCAGTTAGAGGTTATTTAAGGAATTAGATGAAAGGTTTTGACGACTCTTATAGGGAATGCATTGGACTTTATTTTGTGATGGGTGGGGCTCAAAATTATATATCCCCTTAGTTAATCTACACGTCTCATGAGATAAAAAAGTTTAGGTTTTGGTGTATACCTCCTATCATAATAGGAATTGTCTTTGCACAAGGTCTTGAAAACATGTTGTCATGTCCAAAATTATTAATTCCATCAGTATAATATCAATAGTTATTATAATAAATGATATTATTTATTATTATGGGTACATAATCCCTTAATTTTTAGTTTATTATGGCTTCATTTAATTCATTTATTCCTTACATATCACTTAGTATATAATTATGTTATGAAATATTTCATTGTATTCTACTCCTTACCAAGCATCTGAACTTACCCTTATTTTTTTTCCTTTCCCTAAGAAACCTAGAGGTGGTCTATGTATAATTTTTAGGGACATGATAGAAGGTATAATAAGTTTATTTAAATCTTTTAATGTTTTTTATTATGTTTTAAAATGAAATTCATGTATTTATCTAGTCTTCCAATACTACTAAGTCATTTTATCCTAAAAAAAATACTGTATTGTGTACCAAAAATGTAATATAACTATCTAATATGGGATACTGGTGTCTGATAAGTTATAGTTAGTATCCTATAATGTTAAGTAGAAATATTGGGGACTAGTTTTAAAAGAAACATGATAGATAAAATAAGTTATATGAAAAGTTCTTAATATTTCTAGGGAACACATTGGAAAAAATAATAAGGATTTTAATTTATTGTTAAATATCATGACATAATTATGTGTATGACATCATAAAAATATGAGACTAACATGATGAATACAAATTGTATCAACACCCATAGTTAATGAATGGATATTACCCCTAAATAGTTTAATGATACTATAGTTGAGGCTAATCAGATCATAAACATATTAGTAAAGATAACCAAGGTTATGGAAAATAATCTTACTCACATGGATCAAACGAATAATCCAAAACATGGTGTACCTATGTTAGACCACTTCATGTGATAACAAACTCTATAATTTAGTGAAACTTCTAATCCATTGGTAGTTGAAAAATGAATCAAGTCCTTAGAGAATAACTTTATCACTTTGGGAAGTAGTGGAAAGGAAAATTTCATCATAGAAGACTGTATTCTGAAGGTAGATTCATACCAATTGTGGTCAACAATTAAAAATTATAATGAGAATTATGATATCAAATATATGAAATTGGTAACTTTTAAATAGGTATTATATGAAAAATATTTTACTCATGATCAAAGAGAAGAAATGGAAAGAAAATTCATAAATATTAGCCAAAGGGAGGGGGAATTTTTTTTGAATACATGGCTAATTTTACATGTTTAGCTAGACATGTTGTGAAATATGTTCATAGTACAAAAAGAAATATTGATCATTTATTTGATGGGTTAATGATGATTCATCAAAGGGATTTGGTCTCTTATACCTTTCATCATATGAATATATAGTCTCAAACTCCATTAAGACAAAAAGGGAGTTCTCCTAGATGTATTTATTTCCAGGAAATAAGAAGACCAATAGGTTAGTTGAGAATTATGGAATGAAAAATGTGTCAAGGGGGAAGAAAAGAAATATGATAATTCCCATTTGTGATAACAATGGGAAGAAACACCTTGGGGGTTATAATAAGGGAATATGAGTGTGTTACATGTGAAAATAAAAATCCATTAAGCTCGTGAATAGAACTTCAAGGAAGAAATTTTTGATGTTCAATGGTTTAAATGTATAGAGAAGAGAAATTATGTTAACTAATTCCTTAAAAATATAGTGAATATTCCTCATAAGAGTCCAAGGGAGTAAGGAAAATCTTATGAAATTGCCACAGTTGAAGTCAAAATTCCTAATTACGTGGTGGTAGGTATTTGATTGCGTCCTCAATGTTAGCTAATGTTTTTTTTATTCTGGATCATTATACTCTTTTATATATTCCATGTTTTTAAAAAAACTTATATATTTCCCTAGAATATTAGTAGGTGAATTATCAATGAATAAAATGAGTGGGAATATAATGGAAAAAATATGCATTAGGTAGTTAGAATTATGAATCATGGGAGTACCCTATTTTTAAAACTTGGTTATCATACCAATGAATAAATTTGATATAATGCTTGTTATGGATTGGAATTCAAAGTATAATGAAAAATTTTATTTCCCAGAGGAGGAGTTTACAATTTACAAAGTTGAGGTGTAATATCTTATCTTTTGAGGGGAAACACTACTACAAAACTGGTGTTTAATAGCGTTGGTATTTATCAGTGCTAGAAAAAAGCACTGATAAATGACATCTTTATCATCGCTAAATAAAGCGCTGATAAATTAAACCCATTATAAGTGCTTTCTTTAATGACGATAAAGGGTTCCTTTATCTGCACTTTATTTTTATCACTGATAAAGGGAACCCTTTATCAATGCTTTATTTTTATCACTCATAAAGGGTTCCCTTTATCAGTGCTTTATATTTAGCACTAATAAATGGGTACCCTTTATCAACTCTATCTTTTCAACGCTCCTAAATTAATATTTTATGAGTGTTTTTTAGCATTGATAAAGGTCCAAATAAATAAAATACAATAATAAAATAAATAAAAAAAAAATAAAAAATGAGTTTACTAAAAAAAATATTTCAAATTTTATTATAAATTATAAATACTAATAAATAGTATGTATTTAATATAAATATATATATATATATATGAAAAATTAAAATTAAACAAATTCAAATTAAAACTAAGTAAATTGAGAAAAATATTAAACATTTTATTAATTAGATGATTATTGATAATGTTAATAAAAAATATATATTAAATATATAGATATATATTAATGTATATATATATGATTTATATATTACAAAATATTTTAGCGCTTTACATTAAATAGTCATATATTTAGTGAATAATGGTTTATAATTAAAAATTAACATGAATTAAAAATACTTACTAATTACATAGAGTAATGGACATATAATTGAATATCGTTTGATTTTTCAATTTAACATATATCAAATGTGTGTTATATTGATTTGACATATACACAATTAATGCATTTTTATGTACAATTCACACACACAAAACTTATCCATTTTTTCAATATTGTTAATGTGTACTTATTTTTAATTTATTCAATTTCACTCTTTTTTAAAATGAATTCACTTAAAATTAAATATTCATTAATAATGTTAAAAGATTATTAGTAGAAAAATATTTATAAATAAATATATTAATAAATAAATATATTTATAAATATACATCCTATATTTATAAAATTTAATATTTGTAATTATAAAGAAATAAATATCTTTTAAAAAAATATTTATATAACTAAAAATAAATCATTCTATATATTCAAATAATTATATATATTTAAATAATTATTAAATTTATAATAAATTTAATTAAATAATGAATTTATTTACTATATATATATATTAAATATATATATATATATATATATATATTTATATAAACATATATAATGATATAAATATTATTTTTTAAAAATATTTATATAATTATAAATAAATAATTATATATTTAAATAATTATAAAATTATTATAAATATATTTAAATAATTATAAAATTATTATAAATATATTTAAATAAGGAATATGTTTATTATATTTATATTTATATATTTTTATTAAGTATATATATATATATATTTACAAATTTCTTAATTTATAATTATAATTATAAATCCTTTTTCAGTGATTTTTTAAAAGCACTCATAAAAGTGACCCAATCTATTTAAAAAAACCTAACTAGTTGTGAAACCGTCATGATATTAGAAGCTTTCCATGAAATAAAACCACTGTCCGTGCTCCTCGGTGAATCAAAGCTCAAATCACACAAAACCACTCGAATCACACAATCCCACTACCTCTAGTTGCTCGAACATCATCCAGCACACGATGTTCGCTTGCAGTTAAGGTTTCTGAAGAAAACATTGAGATCTTGATCTGAGGGTCTCAAATTTTCTTCAACCTATCAAGGTAGGCATGTGTTTCCCTTTGTTTGTTCTAATTTTATTTATGTATTTGTCATTTTTTTTATTTCTTCTTTGATGATTTCATCATTTATTTATGCTCCAATCATTTTATATTATTTGGATTTTGTTTATGATTCATTGTTTTCTTGACTACTTATTTGGATATTGTGTTTTTGTATTTTTAAATTATTATTTTGAATCAATTTTCTCCGTTGCCTACATCTATACCCCAGCATGCTCTTTGAGCTTAATTTGGTCGCTATTTTGAAATCTTAGAGAATCACCTCTAGTATACAGATAAAATAATTAAATAAATATTTATACCACTGAATAAATAGTGGAGGTTTTGGATATAAAAACCTTAAATGAATGATTAAATTGATTTTTCAAAGCAATTCTCAATTTGGTGATGGTACGAAGCAGCAACTGAAGATGATTTTATGCAATTCATGCAAGGTAATTTATTTATTTAATTTTTTTTATATTTTGGTGTAAGGTTTTTTCCTTAAAAATTTATTTTCTTAGAATTGTGTTGTTTTATTTTAAGAGAAATATTATTAAGAGTGATACCATATTTATTTATTTTCAATGTCTCAGTATATTCAAAATTAGTATGGGGTCGTATTTATTTTACTATGTTGTGATATTCTGTTGTAAGGGTTACATGTATTTTTATCAATTTATGTTTATTATATATATACATATATTTAATTATATATGTATATATATATATTTCTTTCTATTTATATGTGTTTTCCAAAGTTATAATTTAAGGGTGATTTTATAATTATTTATTCACAAATTATGGTTCTAGATTTCCAAATTAGGATGGGTTTATATTTATTTTGAGTAAAAATTATGTTTAAATGTGCATTTTATTTTGAATTATGTGTGTTATAAATTACATTATATATATATATATATATTTAAGTGTGTATGAGATAGACGTTACAAGGGTTGGTGTGTTTTTCTCCCTTGTTTGTGACATATCTTATTTATGTGTATTATTTCTTTATGCCAACTTCTTTATCAAATTCCCTAGAATCTCAATGATGGGTCCATGTGTATTGGATGGAATCCCTATAATCCTTTAGATTATTAGATCTGATGTGATGACCTCCCTAGAATCCTTGGGATGGGTCATTGTGGTGATATGACATCACATGAGTCTTGAGGTGTTTTCAAATATTTGATATAGAATTAATTTTAAATATAATAATTCCTTAGGTTGCAACATAAATTATTCCAAAGAAAAAGAATAGAATCTATAATATTATATATATTAGAAATAATTTTTAGGTATTCATCATTTTAGATCTATATGTATTGGTTCCACCCCTAAGAATATCTAATTAATATCCATGTATATTAAATAACTCTTTATTTATTAAAATGTTTTATCAATATATTTTTATATATTCTTGTTGATTAAATGAGAGTTTATTATTCTTGTTTATCATATTTGGGTTTCTTATTACTCTTTAATTTCCTATATTATATTTTCATTTGTTTTGGCGATTAAAGACAGACTTGATGTGTGTTAGACACCAGTTATTATTGTAATTCTTTGCTTGAGACTCATCCCTCATCTCTTTTGTAGACAACTATCATCCTCATCAACTTCATCTCTCGAATAGTCATTATTTAAATTTAATGCTTGAAACTCATCTCCCATCTCTTTTATGGTTCTTGTACTAATCTGATCATTATTAATCCTATGGATGATTACTTCTTATAGTATTTCAAGCAACATAGGTGCATGTCCACAAGAAATGAAGGATGTGTCAATTAACAAAATGCAATGATAAATGTTCAGGAGATATGTTTATGAGAATGAGTTGTCTATAACTTCCACCTTTTAATTAATTCATAGGATAACACCTTCCATAGTTAAGTAATTCTTTTCTTAAATTCAATTATCCATTTTCATCAACATACTGAAATTCTTTGAAATAATCAAATGTTGAGTTTCCCTAATTATAATTGTCTATATATTTCACCTTTGATAATGAATATATTGTGTATTTATTTATTTATTGTAAAAATTTAATCTTTTATGAATCTAATAGAATGGATATGAATCTAAAATGGATGCATGCTAATCGTTGGATAAAAGAGAATGAATATGGAGTTAAAGAGTTCATCAAGTTTTCAAGAGATCATACATACGACCATTCTAAAATCCTTTGTTTGTGTTTATATTGTTTTTATTCGAAAAAAATTAGTACAAAAGAGTTGTAAGAACATTTGATTTGTCAGAGAATAGATCAGAGCTATAAATATTGTACTAAACATGGGGAAAACTGAATATGGACACCGATTGAGATGATATTATGGTTTATAGATCATTTGATATGAATACCAGTGTAAACGATGATGGATATTGCATGGAATAAATGAAAATAGAAATTGAAGATGCCCTTTGTGATTTTCCGAAGTTGTTTGAGGAGTTAAATAATTGTTCTAAGAATCCATTGTATACTGATTGTACTAAATACACAACATTTTTATCTATATTGAATTTATATACTTTGAAATATGACACTGGATAGAGTGACACCAGCATTACAGAACTATTTGGTCTCATGAATGATATGATACATGAAGAAAATGAACTACCATGCAAAGAATATGACGCTAAATGAAGATTGAGTTCAATGGGAATGATCTATAAAAATATTAATGCTTGTCCAAATGATTTCATATTGTTTTTTAAAGACCATGAATCACTCATAAAATTACCCAAGTGTAACACATATCAATACAAGAAAAATGAATCAATTACTTTGAAATTTGTATGGTACATTCCTATATTTCCACATTTTATAAGACTATATAGATCTTAGGAAACCATAATAAAATTGACATGGCATATAGATACAAGAATTAAATATGGGAACCTACATCATCAAGTAGATTCCCCTTAATAGAAGAAAATTGATTATGAGTATCCTGAATTTGAAAATGAGCCAAAAAAACTTTCATCTTTTGTTATCTACAGATAGAATAAATCCTTTTGGTGTAGATATTAGTACTCACAGTACATGGCCCATCATGCTGGTAAATTATAACTTTCCACCATGGTTATGCATGAAGTGAAAATACATTTGTATCTGATTATATCTAGACCAAAGCAACCCGTTGATGATATTGATGTCTATTTGGCTCCATTGGTTGAATATCTAAAATTGATGTGGTATACATGTGTTATAATTTATGATGCTTATAGAAGTGAAGAATTCACTTTTAGGGTCATGTTGTATATAACAATAAAGGACTTCCCCGCTTATGGAAATTTATCAGGATATAGCATTAAAATAATGTTGGGGTGTCCCATTTTTGAAAAATGAACATACTCATTTGGTTGAAACATTACTTAAAGACTATGTTTTTAGAAAAATATAAAGTTTTACCATAATGACATAAATATTTATCTCAGATGAAAGATTTCAATGGGAATAATCCATACCTCAATCTGACCCATAATGTGACTAGTATGACTCAATGTGCGTATTTGTATTTAAAATCGACATCAATTTAAGTAAAATAGAAAACTGGACTAATCAAAACTAAGAAAACACATTCAGATCATTTTGATACTTTATGAAAACAACCCATAAGTCATTTTTGATGTGTAGGAATCAAACACACCTCAATCTAATACATGATGTGTCTGGTATGACTTAAAGTGTTCTTTATCAGTTTAAAATTGATATTTTAGTTTACAAAGTGTAACTCATTGAAAACTGATCAAACATGCTCTGATTTATTGATAATTTAGTAAAATTATTCACAAGTCATTTTTTATGTGTAGGAACTGGTTTCACATAAAACTGATACACGATGTGATCATAATGAGTCCAAAGTTCGTGTTTCTGGTTTAAAATGACATTTTAGTAAAAAAGACAACTGACATACTCAAAATTGAGAAAATGAATTTATATTGTTTTGATAATTTAGGAAAATGATCAACAGGTCATTTGAGATGTTTTATAATTAGTTTCACCTCAATTTAACACAAGGTGTGACTGATATGACTCCAAGTACATATTTCTTTTTAAAATTAACTTCAATTTTAGTAAAATTAACATCTATTTTAGTAAAATTAACACTTTATGTTAATTTATTTATTTATATTATTATTATAAAAATAATATTTTTTTCTTATATAGGTGAATTATTTTTCTCAATTAGGGGTGGTTTATTCGAAAATAGAATGTGTTGGGGTCAAGATTAAAAGATAAAGGAACATTGATGTTTTTGAATGTATGTAATATTTTTTATTTATGTAATTGTATAAACTAATGTTTTAAATGTATATAATATATTATTTTTTTCTTGTATTTTTGATTTAAATTTCATTTAATTTAAATTCTATATTGGAACTTTTTTTGTTGATATTCGGTGTGTTTTTGGTGCTATGGTGTGCTGTTATAGCACATTGCACTAGTGCTGTAGTGTACTATTGTATCACACTACAACATGGACCTTTATCGGTGCTTTTAAAAGCACCGATAAAGGAAACATTTATCAAAACTTTTAAAAATCATTGCTAAAGGACACATTTTTCAGTGCTTTTAAAAGAGCTTATAAAGGTACACTTTATTAGAACTTCTATAATTGTCGATAAAGGATCCCTTTATCAGTGTTTTCTTAGCGTTGATAAAAGGCTAGGGATTTTAATCTCACTCAGGTATTCAACAATTTTCTAGCACTGATAAAGGCCATTTATAGAACTATTAAAGGACACTTTTGTAGTATTAAAACTTCATCATCTTAATCATGTATAGATACTCCCCCAATTTCTCTCTATAATGAAATTCTAGGAAGATAAGTAGATCAATCATATTTTATGGATAAGGAAGATTTTACAAGGATGGATAATGTACCTATGTTATAATTTTTTTTGAGTTTTTCCATAATAATTACCTAGTAATCCACCAAATCGTGATGTTTTGTTCTCAATTTAACTCATTCCTGGTGCAAGTATTATATCTATAAATCCCTATATAATATCACCAGTGGATCTAGTGGAGTTGATTAAATATCAAGAGTTGTTGAGTGATAGGGTATTTTTACACCCTAGTGTTTCACCATGGGGATCCCCTATTTTATTTGTGAAAAAATAAGGATGGGTCTATGAGACTGTGCATAGATTATGGAATGATTAATACCATCACTATAAAGGCTAAGTATACTTTACCAATCACTGATGACTTATCCAATCAACTTCAAGTATCCTAATACTTTTCAAATAATTTTCACCACTCGGGTAATCATTGACTAAGGGTGAAGAAGGATTATATACCAAAGATGGTATTTTGAATAAGATATGGACATTATGAGTTTACGATGATGCCTTTTGGATGGAATAATTCGCCTATATATTAATAGATATAAATAATATAGTTTTCAAAGATTATATTGATAAATTTGTGCTGGTATAAATTGATTATATCTCGGTATAATTGATATTAAGAGCATGATATTCATCTACAAATAATTTTAAAGACCCTTAGAAAAAATGATTTATATGGGAAATATAGTAAGTGTAAATTTTTTCTTAATAGAGTTTATTCACTTTGACATTTTCTCTCTAAGTATGGAATATATATTGACCCTTCAAAGTCAAAGTCATCCAAAGAATAAAATACACCAATGAACATAAATAAGATCTAAATTTTACTAGGATTAACAGGTTTATAGAGATGGTTTGTTCAAAAACTTCATGATTGGCCAACCCATTAACAAAGTCATCATGTAAAGAGGTTAAATTCACATTGTTAAGGGAATGAGAGGAATGTTTTGAAGATATGAATAAAATACTGATTAATGAACTAGTATTAACACTTCCATCATGAAAGGAAGGATTTGTAATTTATAGTGATGTATCAAAGAAAAGACTTGGTTGTTTACTTATGCAGAATGATAGTGTGATTGCTTATGAAATAAGGAGATTCAAAATAAATGACAAAAACTATAGATCACATGACTATGAGCTGTAAGCTACAATATTTTCTTTTAAAATGTAGAGACACTACATATATGGTTAAATATTATATATCTATATGGACCATAAGATTTTAAAGTATATATTATATTATAAGGAGATCAAAATGAGAAAAATAAGAAGTTTGGAACTACTCAAGGAATAAAATTTCTTAATACACTACCATCTTAGGAAGTAAAACATGGTCAATTATACATTAAGTAGGAGGGAACATGGATTTATAACCCAGATGAGTATTAACAAGGATCTTATATAATAAGATCTAGTAATGATGGATATGGTGATTTCTAGGTAAGGGGATCCATCATTCCATTTCCAAGAAATTGTAAAAATATAATTACTAGAAAGGATAAGGAAGTCCTATAAGAATAATGATGACTTTAAAAGGATGATTAAAGGCATAAATTATGGGATTTGAATAGGCTAAATCTATATAAATAGAGTGTTGACGTTTAGAAAGATTTTATGTATTCCATTTATACCAGAGTTGAAAAGGGAATTTCTATATGAACCACATAGCTTAAATTTCTCTTTACACCCTAGTTTCAAAAATATTTATAGTGATTTAAGAGTATATTTATAGTGGTATGGTATGATTTGAGAAATTGAAAATTATGTTTCTAGATTCTTAGTATGTATGTAGGTAAAAGATGAAAGACAATATCCTAGGCGAGCTATGAAACCACTATATGTATCATTGTGGAAGGAGGATAATATTATAATGGAATTTTTCACTGGACACCTAAATACTCTAAGGAAAAAAGATTCTATATGGTTCATTTTTTATCATCTTACTAATTCTTCTCATTTCATAGTGATAATATATGATCTACCCCTTGATATCCTTTCCTAGCTCTATATCAATGAAATCATACAGCTTAATGGGGAACCTTTATCGATTATATCTATTTTTCTACCCTCATTTCACAAAAAATTACGGAAGATTCTTCAAAGGGATCTAGGAACTAAGATACGTTTAAGAACAACCTACCATTACATGTCTAATGGTAAGTTTGAAAGGACTATCCAAACTTTATAATACATGATAAGATCATCCCCTCTTAACTTCCATGGTATATGGGATCAGTATCTACCTTTCATGTAATTTTCATACAATAATAGATGCCATTTGAGAATTTAGATAGTACCATATGAAGCATTGTATGGGAAGATGTGTCACAATCCAACCTATTAGGAAGAAGTTGGAGAAATAAAATTAGTTGTCTCAGATCTTATAGGGGTTATTATTGTTAAATTATAGACTATTATGGATCATATTAAAGCATACCAGAGCATAAAAAAGATCTATACCAATAATAGAAGGAATTTATTTGAATTTCTAGATAGGGATCATGTATTCTTGAAGCTTTCAACATGGAAGGGAGTTGTATTATTTGTAATAAGGGGAATTTAAGCCCTTGGTCCATTGGACCATTTGAAATACAAGAAGGAATTAAAGTTGTAGCTTATCGATTAACTATTCCACCCAAAAATTTTAAAGTAAATGACATATTCTGTGTTTAACTATGATTTAAGTACATTCCATATCCAATTCATGTGATTACATCTCAAGAAATAGAGTTGGATCCTGAATTCTCTTATAATGAAGAACCTATCAATATTCTTTACACTAGCGAGAAAGTGTTGCAGAATAAAAAAACTCAATTAGTGAATGTGCTTTGGAGTAATCACAAATTACAAGAGGAACCCAAAGAGATTGAAGAATATATAAGGAAGGAGTATCCAAATCTTTGAAAAACTTATGTATACTATAATTTTAGGGATGAAATTGTTTAAGATGGAAGAATGTAATACCGGAGACCCTACTATAGCAGATAAACACCATATCCTGAACTATCACATGATAAACACTCTGAAGAGCCTTTATTCATAAGTATATTTAAATATTTAATTTCTGAATGTTATAATTTTATTTTAACAACATAAACTTCATTTTTTATAATTATTCAAAATGATATTAGTATAAGATAAATTTTTATATTTTTTTTATAAAAAATAGGTTTTTTGAGGGAAAATATTAAAATTGATTTTAGCTAAAAATATTAAAATTATTTTTTAAATTGTAAATTATCATTATAATAAGTATCTATAAATTATCTAACTACACGATTATTATTTTTATTCATTTAAAATAATTTACTTAGGAAAAAATTTAACTACCATGGTAAAAGTAAAATGGTTGTTATCAAAGAATTAATTTTATAAGAGTTATATAATTTTATATAAATATATTATTTTTAATAAAATTTAAAATAAAAAAATAACATGATGTTTAAACACATGAAAAAATATATATAAACATCAATTAAATTAATATGTAATGGTAAATAAAAAAAAAATAATATAAAAAAAGAAATTTTTCTATAAAAACAATTTTTATTATATCTTGTGTTTAAATTTAAATATTATTTTTATCATATTAAGTAATTTAATCAGGTTAAATGGATAAAAATTAATATTCATCATATAATAATTTTTTATGAATCTTTTTATTATATTTTTAGTAATTAAATTATTATTGTGGTTATTTTTTAATCGAGATTAATAAGGGTAAAATGGGTAAATAAGGTATCTTTATTTTTTAATAATTAAAAGTTCACATAAACCTTCTAGAAATCCTTGATAGGTATGGATGTTATAAACACATGTATCACCTACCATTTTCCCACCTAATTTACCTAACTCACCAAACCCACATAACACCCATGTTATTTCATTCCTACCTCTTAACTAATATTAGTGTCCATGAAAATGATCCTCATTTTCTCCTATAAAAGGGGCCTCTCACCACCCCCTTCAATAAAACTAAAAAAATTACATTTACTTCTAAAAAACTACTATATTTAATTCTAATATCATCCCATTTGACTCTTATAATCATCATAATATATTATCCTAAGACTTTCCTTTTTAAGGAATCCTCTATAGAAATCCAATGTTCTTAGCGTAAGTTTAATCTTTTCACTAACATATATTAATTTTTATCTTTACATTTAAAAAAATTATTATTACCAATATTATATGATAAAATAATTATTCATAGTATATTGAATGTTTTTTCATAATCAAAGTATGTTCATGATTAGGTCAACTTAACCACTTACTTGTACAAGACTATGAATTATATAATGAATGAATATATGAACATAATTATTGGTATAATTTTTTATAATTTTTTATAAATTATTAAATAATTATTATTTATAGTTTTGGAGATGTTATTTTGATATTTAATTCCTCAATTAAGAAAACATACTTTGATTGTGAATAATCATCAAAACGTGCATTATTATCAATTTTATCTCCAAGTATAAAGACTAAAACAATCATAAAATTAATTTAAAACATCATAATTAATTATAAATCTAAACTAGTAGTAAATTTCATAATCTAGTGATAATAAATTTTTTATGAAGAATAAATATAGATACCACTATTATATAACTGGTACAAATGATGAAAACTATAAACACATGATGTATAAAATCAAAAGAATCCGTATAGAGAATGAATATTTATGAATAGTATGAATTAAAATGGATATGATCAAGGTTTTAAAGCAATTAATTAAGATATATATGTTTTTTAAACATGTGGTTAAAGTATTCTCGTGAAATTTAGCAAAAAAGGTAATGATTTTTCTTTTCAAATTCCCCTATTTGGGCCATGTTTGGTATTATGCATATTAATTATTTTATGTGGTGTATCTAATACCTATTTTAGATTTTATATCATGAAATGGATTTATTTAGGGAATTTAAGATTAATTTTAACCCTCTATTTAAAGGGTATTTGATTGAATTTCTACCCAAGCCTAATGTGGGGTTTTCCCTTCTCAATTTTCATTATTTGGGACTCATGTTATATTCACTGCATATTTTATTTTGTATGGTGAATATATTTCAATGGAATACATTTTTACATATTAATCATGTAATTTATTTTATTTAAAAGGTTATATTTGTATCCCTATATCATAATCATTTTATTCAAGATTTACTAAAACTATTTTAAAAATCAATATTTTCAATGTTGGAAATCCATTCAAAGTTTTGTTAAAGTAAAAGTGTGAGTAAATTACTAGAAAATAAATCCCCTTCTGGATATTGGAAATTGGTTGCAGTTGTGGCACAAATGAACCTAGGGGTAATCACCCCCAAAAGGATTGGTTGAGCATTATCATAATTATCACCTTGATGCATAACGAGCAGGCCTAATAATGAAAAGATATAGAGACACCCACAAGGTATATGCTTTGGAATATTCACACACTCTTAATAAACCATGATAAATAATTTTTACCACCATTCCCTTGGTTTCCTACCAATAAAAACTATTAAACCAAATTATTATCTTTAATGGATAACTCAGAATGTTAAAAGTACCCTCACCCCAATTTTTATTTTATGAGGGTAATTTATGTTACTTTGAAGATAGACTATAACTTTTATGTTGATAAAGGTATGTTCTATTATACATCAACGTTATTATATTGAATGGTGACATATTTTATTTCCATATTTCCAATTATATAGACAACCATGTTATATTCAGTAAAATCTTACTTAAGGAATGGATGAAAGTTCTTGAAGACTATTATAGAGAATGAATTATACTTAATGAGGTTATGTTTAGAGATAGAAATTATATAGACTCTCAATTCATTGACATGTCATGTGAGACAAAAAATGTTGGGATTTTGTGTATACCTCTTCACATAATAGGAAACTGCCTTGGCATAAGGCCTTACTAATATGTTTTGATGTCCAAAATTATGCATTCAATTAGTATGAGATCATTGGTTATTGTTATCCATGTTTTTATTTATTATCATATATATCTATTTTAGTTAATTATGTATTCATATTGGTTTATTTATTACTACCATATCAATTATTCGATGTTTATGTTATGAAACTTCCTTTATATGCTAAACCTTGCTTAGCATTTGAACTCACCCTTATTTTTTTTCTTTTCCCTAGGGAAGCTAGATGAGGTTTATGTATTATTATTATAGAAATAATGTAAGGGATAAAAATATTATAACGATATTTTCTTGTGTTTTAATATGTATTCAAATTTAATTTTTTTATGTATCTAGTCTTCTATGACTAATAAGTTGCTTGATCCTATAGGAACTATTGTATTTTATACAAATAATGTAATTTAACTACTCAATATGGTATTATAGAGTATAGATTATTATGAAAGAATAATTTAAATGATATTTAGTGATAAATAAATTTTAAGTAACATATATGATGAAGATTTCCATGCATTAGAATAAATATACAAAACATCTATGTGTGTTGAAGTTTTGTAGATGGAAATCAAAGAAATAAGGATAATGGTGATTTATAATTTTATACATTAATCAAGTAATATTCATGAATGAGATTAAAATGTTAAAGAGATAATATTAATAAATATTATGAATAGTTGAGGTTGATAAAATTACCCATAACATGACATGTCTTGAATAGGAATTCAAATTGAGAATCCAAAAAGTAACATAAGATAAATATTTCCAAATGGATGAAAAAATAATTGGATATACCATGAATGATTCTAAAAGTATTATTATCTATAAAATACTTTCTCTAATGAAAATAAGATCATGAAATAGTGTCTTGATATACCCATCACAAACTCATTGAAAAAGTAAACCATTGTCCATGAAATTTTATGTTTATTAATAATTTTTATTCTTCTAGTACAGGATAAACATAAAAATTAAGATAAATATGGGTATAAAAATATGTTAATAAATCAACCATAACATCAATGGTAGATCTGATAGTACATAAGAAAAATAAATCCAAAAAAATATATGAAAAAATAGTATTTCTTCTGAAAAATAAAAAATCACAAATGTTATCCAAACTATGGTTTGAGGAAAAATATTAAATTTTATTGGTAAATATTAGTGTCATGGATGGTTTCGTAATCAATTCATTGAATGTTGGAATAAATTATAGATCACATTAATGTAATTAAAGCGTATACTAAGGGGTAAATATCTGACGATAGGAATAAACTTACTGATTTGAAGAAAAATGGATAAGGTGGGGTAAATATGTTTACTAAAAATAGAGTTTGGAGTTTAGATAATTTCCATTGAATCTTTAAAAAATATTTTCCTTATGATAATGAGTGATGTTATAAGTCTACCAAAAATGACTCATATATTATACGAGAGAGAATACCATAAATTCAAAAAAATTATCAAATAAAATTAGGGGACTCTACCGTATGAAATAATAAAAATAAAATAGTTCATTAGTTCACACCCAAGAATAATTTTATGAAGGATACTACACCATCAAAGATATTATTATATTTTGGGAAATAAATTTCACATCAGGGACCTTTAAAAATAGAACACAAACATCATCATTAGAGGAATCATGATAATGTAACAAATATAATTTATACAAGAAAGACATAAAATTATTTTTTATAGAAGATATCAAAGAATAATTACTATATAAGTTTCAAATGAATGGTTACTTAAAAGATATAAATGAGTTCTATGTTAAGTGGAAATAAACTAGTTATACACTTAATATATTCATGAAATTTTTACTATGATAGAAGGATATTTTAACAATGAATAATAAAGTGTGCATGAATCCATGTTCTTGGAATTATTCTGTAAAATAGAATTTTCCATGAAAGGATAAATGTATAAATTTTCTTATTGAATGCATGAACATATGGTCAGTATATTTGGAAAAATAAATGAAGACATAGAATGCCCAAAAGAATGAGAGATATTTTTTATCTATTTTTAAAAATCCCATTCCAGTTAATTAGAATAATTAAAAAAAGAAATATGATTATAACCCTACGATTAAGTGGGAAGAATATAATTTATAGAATACCAATTGTGAAAAGGGTAATAATATTATAAAATAATGGATATCATGACCAAATGATTATGTTGCGAAATTAAATGAGATTATTGAGTGGATCATGGTGTGGAATTTTATAGGATTTATATATTCAAGATTTTGAAATAATATTAACATGAATCTATGAAGAAAAAAATCAAATGAATAAGATAGTGAATATCTTGAAGTTAGATACTATAACTTAATACTATATTCCATATAAATAAATTATGCATCTATTTTACCCTGGGACACCCTAAGAATGGGGTGAATCATAGTGTTAGAAAAATTAAACTTTTCTTATTTATTCAATTTAAATTTCCTTATGATCTTTTTCCCATAATGTAAATATCTTTGTTTAACCATTCACTCTTAATGGATCATTCATCGAAACAAAAAATAATATTACAAAATTTAAAATAACCACAGATCATCCAAGTTTTATTTAGTTAACCAAAAAGTTCCAGTTCATGGATAATATATATAGTATTGTGCTTGAAGCATACCACACCTACACTCCAAGATCTGGTTCTAAAATCACATCATTAAACAATATCCTTGATATAAAGCAAGATGAATCTATCTTTATTTTACAAAATTACCATAGGATAAACATTATAATTCATAAAATATCTTACAATCCCATGAATAGAAGATTTAATATCTTTTAGGATCAGCCATATAAGAAATTTATTTTATGATACTTGCAAACATTTCTCCACATTAGAACCACATTATATCCACTTATATAAATATCCTTTGTTATACTCATCTTTATAACCTGGTTCATAAAATTATAAGAATAGGGTAAGCTATAATTACCAGTAAGGGAAGAATTATCAACAAGTTATCTAGGTTCAGATTTTCAGTATATGAGAAAAATGTTCATGGGAGAAATTACTTATTATTAAAAAGAACATGGAACAATATGAGCTATCCATAAGTCTTGTTAGAATAATATGAAATATAAAAGAAATAATCATATACCATGGAAATAATGTGCAGAATCACGAGACATTAAACACGATTCAAAGATAATAATAATAGTAATATAGAAATATGCCATGTCATTGAATCATATTTTAAAAAATAATAATGGAACAAATATAATCATAGAAAATATTGTGAACAAAGATTCCCACATCATGTTAACTTAAAGACTTGTGAATAAATCTAATCATAACTCATTTAAAAAATAAAATTATGGAAAATGATTCTCATGTATCATTCACACAACAAAATTTTGAATAAAACTTCTCACATCTCAATCACATGAAAACTTGTGAACAAATATTCCCATATCTCATTAATAGAAAAATCATTTGAATAAATATTCCCATGTTTAATTCATAAAAAAAACATGTGAAAAAATTCTATCCGCATCTCATTCAGACAATAAAAATGTGAACAAATATTATCATATCTCATTAAAAAAACAAAATTATGATCAATGAATCATGTAACTCATTCATAAAAAAAACTTGAAAATAGAGCTTCACGTATCTCATTCATACAAAAACCTTATGAACAAAAATTATCAAATCTAATTCATGTAACATTTCATTATGTCATGTAATTTGAGACCTTAACCAATGCATTTGAGGGAGATATAGGACCCCACCCATAATGAATCTAAAAATATGTGTAACATATGAAAAATAAATATTCACCATATCATTAAGTACCCATGGAAAAATGGGTTTCATGAACCTTTTAAAAACATCACATAACATGAATATAAAAAAAATCATATGATATAAAAAATATAATTTTTGAAAAGTAATCATATCATAATACCATAAAGAGGGTGATAAAAATATCAATTTATAAAAGATAAACCATAGAGGGTAAATAGAAGTAGAAATACAAAATATTTCACAAAATATTTTAAAACAATGAATCAAAAACATTTTTTAAGGGAATGAGAATACTTATGAAAAAAATATTATAAATATGTCAAAATAAAATATCCTAGAAAAATAATGGTTATCCAAAAAAATATGGATTTAAAGATATAAAAATTGATTTTGAAATATTGGAAAACATTTAAAATATTCAAAAATTATTTTGTTGAAAACCCATATAGTAAAACACGTAGTAAAACATCCATTTTAAATGAGGATGTCACACCCCCTTCCCACCGAAGGTACCCCACCGAGGATAACTAAGGAGAAAGGGATATAATATGAAAGGACCAGTTTGGGATATACCTAACACTGAGAGGGGGGGTGAATCAGTGTTGGGGACTTTTTAAACCAATTCCAACTTTTTATCCCTGTACCTCTATACTTGTTAGGATCTTGATTCTCTTATTCTCTTTTCCCTGTCGCATGCAATAATAGAAAGCAGTAAAAATGTGCACACGATATTTTTACAAGGTTCACCACTCAATAAGAGTAGCTACGTCCTTTCCATGCATGGATATGACCACTGCATGGATTCTCCACTATAAAGTAAAATGTTGTTACAATGGAGTGGCTAAGAAAACAATCCTCTAGCCAGTGTGTGTCCCTACACTTTGGAGGGGGGTGGGAAACAATCCTCTTCCCTGGAATGGTGAAAGCCAAGTCCAACTTGCAGCCTCTAGCTGGTTCTTTATACTGCCTATCGAGACAGTCTTCTTCCTTCTTCAAAAGGTTGGTTCTGCTCTTGATCTATTGTAGTGCTCTTCACTTGATTACTTGCAAAGCAGTAGGCAAGCAATTCTCTTCTTACTTTCTCTTCATCTCTAGTGCAAAAACAAACTGCACTAGTTCTTCTTCCTTCTTCCTCTTAGTGCAACAACTGACTGCACTAATCACCTTCTTTCTTTAGCTAGAATCACATAAACCAATGTGATTATTCAAACACTGAATATCTGCTCACAAAGCATCATCTGAATTAAACTGCCCTGAATAATTGTCAGCCTTCAGTTGGGCATACTCTATTCTTCTTCTTTTCTTCCTTCTCTTCTCAATACCAACACCTGAGTGTATTGGTATACTGAATTCTTCCTTTGTGCAGATATGAGTTCAATTGCACGTCTAGTTCTTCTTCACTTCGCAAAGCACAACGAGAGTGTTAAACACCAGTCGTGTGAGTGCGGTTCAACTTCTCTTTGTGAAACCGAATGGTTCACAGTTCTTTCTTCTTCACAAAGCTGCTTCGAGAGTGCAATGCACCTATCGAAGGCCTGCGGTACCCTCAAATTTTTCGCGCACCCTTCTAGGAGACTTGCGCATAAAATTCAAGCCTTGCGCGGAAAAACACCTTTTGGTGCGAAAAACCTTTTTCGCGCAACTCTTCTTTTTCGCGCAGAACTTCCTATTTCGCGCAGCAGTTCCTTTTTCGCGCAGCACTTCTTCTTTTCGCGCAATACTCTATACTTCAATTTTTCCGCGCTTCAGAGCTCAGGATTTGTCTATGTGTCGAGACTCTACAACTAACAAGAATTAGCCTCATATTTATAGGCATTTTTGAATCCGCGCGAAAAACACTAATCCGCGCGTAAAACCTCCTCCATGCGCGTAAAAACTCTTTTATGCAACTTCATATTTCACGCCATGCTTCAATATTCCGCGCACCTCATGCCTTTTCCATCTTTCATCCTTCTAAGCATGAAGCACCAATTGCGCGCAAAATTCCGCACCGCGTTCCATATTGCGCGCAAACCCAATCTTTCCTGCAACATCAGATTTCGCGCACTGCTCCAATATTTCGCGCCTTTTATGCCTTTGCCAATTTTCAATCTTCTGATATCGAACCATCATTTGCGCTAAAACTTCATTCCTCAATTTCGCGCACCATGCCAATATTTCGCGCATCCCGCAGATTTTTCGCGCAACCCGCTACTATTTCGCACATCCTGCAGATATTGCGCGCACCACTTTATTTTTGCGCGAAACATGCCTAAGTTTCTGCGCACTCCATTCCTTTGTCATTTTCCAACGTTCTGACCTTGAATAACTCTTTTGCACGTATAAACCATCTTCAATCTTATGCGCAACATCCATTGCCAAGAACATTTCTTCATCTCCCGATTTTCAGGCCCTAAAATTTGGCAAACACTGGAAAACGGCGCCACCTTAAACTGTGCTTTTCTGCCATCCCCAGATTGTCTATTGCTTTGCCATTTTGTCTCTTTACTTCTTCCCATAACCATTCTTCTGCTCTTATCACGAATCCCACTATCGTGATATTTATCCTTTGATAGATCAGCTTAAGCATCGTCAGAGTTGCAATGGGAACTGAATCTTTCCTATCTTCCAGCAGCATCATTCCTTCCAATAAAAACATTATATGACTGGCATCATCGTTTCTCCCCCTTTCCTTCATAAGTCTTGCATCACAAGTTCTCCTAACTCATGATTTGTGTGAAATACATACCAGCAAAGCATCGTCTGATTTAGATACAATGTGAAATGCCTGTCTACCTCAGAATGTCAAGCCCTTCCACATTTTCTCTTCTTCATAACCATTATTCTGCAAATCATATGATTCTATTCTTCAAGTAAGCTCTTGCATGGTTCACATGCAATCATAAATCATTGCATTGTCTTCTTCAAATCCTCATTCTTCTTCAACCATCCTTAGATAGATGATAATTCACCATTCTGCTCCAATCATCCTCAAATGGATGATACTTCTCCATTCTTCATTGTTGTAAACAATGTGTCACCATTGACACATGTTCTTTGAACTTAGGATTAGCTCAACAATCGTCTGAATTTATCGTCTAAGAGAATTGCTCAATTATGAAATCCAATGCTATGATTCCATAACAATTCTCCAGGCAACTTCACTTCAACCGATCTCCATTAACTTTGGAGTTCTTCTTCATATCCTTCTTCATTTTGACCAGCATTGACAACTGTTGACAACAAATACAATCTTCATATACAAAGTGGTCCCAACAATCTCCCCCTTTGTATTTTGTTGTCAATACATTAAAGTCTCCTCAGATGAATGTGTCAATGTCAAAATGAGAATCTAATCTCTCTCCCTTTACTTCATTTTCTCTCCTAGACATTCATTTCATTTCTCTCCCCCTTATTGACAAGAAATACAAAGATCATGGTAGAGAGGGTATCATTCCGTACTTAAGAAATGTGCCATCAATCATTTCACTCTAAGTCTACTTGAGCAATTCTCGGTGTTGAAAACAAGAGGATTTGATTTAGACAACAAAGATGTCCATTACCCACATAATATGACACCTCATGAGATGAGAACTCATACACTTGTCTTCAAGGGTTTTTCACTTTCATTCCAGGCCGAAGATATTGAGTGTGAAAGAAATAATCAACCTGAAATTCCTGCACTCACTTCAACAAATGGATCAAAAACATTCTTGTTCAATTGGCAGGATAAGTGGCCTTGGGGAACTTTCACTCTTCTTATGTCATTGATTATCTTTGTTACTCCCCCTTTATAAAAATATATTTATTTTGAGTAATCAAGGATGAGAGATTAAGAAACGACATACCTTTTCCAACAACATGATCTTCAGACAATATTCAGAGTAATTGAATTTTATACCAACAAATGTTGATATTGATTGAGATAATGACTCTGATAGCTTCTTCGTGTGTCTCTCGCTCAAGGGAACATTTCTTATCATTGAATCTCAGGATCTCCCCCTGAGATCTTGCTTCACCTTCAATTACCTATATTATCAGAACAAATACAATGCACAAGGATTTAAGTGAATAAGGTGGATCCTCCATGCTTCTTCAATGTGAGCAGGAAGGCTGAGATGATTTTCTCAACCAATATGCTCCATTTTCTCCACACCTCACACTTTCACATTTGATCTTCAATTTTGAATGTGGCTGTGTGGATCTCAAAACTTCTTCAATCTCTTTGTGTGTGAATCTTCTTTCTTCATGAGCTTTCCATGAACTAGAATATCCTGGTGTAACATTCATCCTCTTCAAGAATTCTTGTTGGGATGGAATAAATTCAAAGCACTTTCTAACAGTATGACCATCCTTGTTGCACCTCACACACAGAACTTCACCGTCTTCATGTAGAATCTTTTGTTTCCTTTTTGCCTTAGCAATTGCCAGTGCTTCATCTTCAGCTCTTTGCAGATCTTTGGCAAGTTGCGACTGATTTGGCCATATGACTAGTAAGTCACTTGGAAGTGTGGCCTCAGTTCTGGATATTCCACATGGTTCCTTCAATGCTTTCAAGCTACCTTTCTTAGGCAACTTGTTTTCAATCAATCCCTTATGCTTCATCTGGATTGATTGTCTGTTTGAGTCCAGTCTGCTTCTATTCAGTTCCATGGCTTGTTCACAAAGATCCATGGTGTGTCCTTTCTTTCCACAGTAGAAGCATGTTTTCTTGGTGGTCCTTCTGGATGCATCACCCTTCTTGGATTTAGACTCCAAGGACTTCTTTTCCTTTTTCGAAACCTTCTTGGGAGCATCTTCAAATTTCTTCTTGCTTCCCAAGGATTCCATTTTAGCCAGGTTCAATGATCTTATCTTCTTTTTAGCTCTGGATACAGTTGGAGATTGACATGTATCTTTTTGACCACTTTTGCAATCATCCCAGATGTTGTCAAGTAATCCAAATCTATTTGCAGTAAACATATGTCTCTGGACCTGTGGATGTTGCTTCTTTTCTTCTGGCTTTCTCCCCCTTGAAATGTACTTTCTCTGTACTTTTACATTTAAGGGATTGTACCAAAAATCCCGTGCACAATGCCCAAATATATTGCAGCACCAGCATTGACCAACAAACCTTGAATTCTTGTCATCTTCTTGATAAGGTTGCTGAATCTTCTTCTTGGTATGTTGTGCTTTCTGTGGGGACATATCTTCCACACTCTTTCCCCTAACCACCCTAGCCATGGTGGTAGGTTTCTTATCACTTTTCTTCATCCATACTTGTTTAGAAATTTTCTTCCAACCTGCACTTTTTGTAGAAAAAATTTTCGAAACATTAGTACAAGTTGGTATGGATAGTACCTTCTTATCAACTGCTTGTGATAGATCAATGAGTGAAGCCATGATATTCTTATCACATGTTGGAGGTATTTTGACAGTAGAATCTTCCAGAAAACATTGAGTTCCAACAGCTACAATTTCCTTCTTTTGTGGAGACTCAATATGTGTCTTCTCAAGATTGGTTAGTTCGGCATCCAATTCTAGACATCTCATATTGAGGATGACTTCCTGGTTTTCAATCTTAGTCATCTTCTCTTCACAAGCCTTTTTTAATCTTTCAACTTCATATTCATGAATCTTTAATTTGTTTTGTAACAAAGAGTCAAGTTCATTGATCTTTTGGGAGTTATCTTCCAAATATGACATCTTGAATTCATTGCCCCTTTTTAGCTCATCTTCTAGTGCATGGATATTATCTTACAGAGTCTTGTTGACTCCCTCCTTTTCTTCAACATCTTTGAGCCACTTTGAAGAATTTTCTTCAAATCCCCTCTTTGTTTCTTCAAAGGCTCCAACCTGTCTGGAGAGCTTTAAACATTAGACAATTTTTTCTTGTAAGACTTTCTCCAAAACATCAGTTTCTTCTTCCAACTGAGTGATATTTTCTTGCATGCATTGAAATACCCCGCAAACCAGGGATGCACTCTTTTCAGGAATACCATGTAGAATAATTCTTAATCTATCAACTGATATTTCTTGAGATGTTGTAGATTGTTCATCACCACTTGTGCTAGCATTTTCATCATGAGGGTAATTTCCAAATGTACTAACACATACCTCTTGATCAGTTGATGTAGGAAGGTTTTCCATCTTCTTGGTGGGTACTTGAGCCACCTTCTCATAACTTTCCAAGTCTGGTGTGTCGTCAACATCAGCCAAATATGGAGAACCAGATGCTTCCTCCTGTTTAGATACGAGGGAATTCTTCTTCAACTTTCTCTTCTCTTTCTTTTTCCTATTCATCATGGTCTTTGTAGATATATCTTTCTGCTCAGAGATAGCTGAATCTTTACAAACACTGCTCTTCATTGATAACACAGGAAAGAATCTCAGGTCTTCAAAAGAGAATAACTTCACTATAGAGAATCCAATAGAGGTGAACCTGTCCCTCTGATACCAATTGAAAGGACCAGTTTGGGATATACCTAACACTGAGAGGGGGGGTGAATCAGTGTTGGGGACTTTTTAAACCAATTCCAACTTTTTATCCCTGTACCTCTAGACCTGTTAGGATCTTGATTCTCTTATTCTCTTTTCCCTGTCGCATGCAATAATAGAAAGCAGTAAAAATGTGCACACGATATTTTTACAAGGTTCACCACTCAATAAGAGTAGCTACGTCCTTGCCATGCATGGATATGACCACTGCATGGATTCTCCACTATAAAGTAAAATGTTGTTACAATGGAGTGGCTAAGAAAACAATCCTCTAGCCAGTGTGTGTCCCTACACTTTGGAGGGGGGTGGGAAACAATCCTCTTCCCTGGACTGGTGAAAGCCAAGTCCAACTTGCAGCCTCTAGCTGGTTCTTTATACTGCCTATCGAGACAGTCTTCTTCCTTCTTCAAAAGGTTGGTTCTGCTCTTGATCTATTGTAGTGATCTTCACTTGATTACTTGCAAAGCAGTAGGAAAGCAATTCTCTTCTTACTTTCTCTTCATCTCTAGTGCAAAAACAAACTGCACTAGTTCTTCTTCCTTCTTCCTCTTAGTGAAACAACTGATTGCACTAATCACCTTCTTTCTTTAGCTAGAATCACATAAACCAATGTGATTATTCAAACACTGAATATCTGCTCACAAAGCATCATCTGAATTAAACTGCCCTGAATAATTGTCAGCCTTCAGTTGGGCATACTCTATTCTTCTTCTTTTCTTCCTTCTCTTCTCAATACCAACACCTGAGTGTATTGGTATACTGAATTCTTCCTTTGTGCAGATATGAGTTCAATTGAACGTCTAGTTCTTCTTCACTTCGCAAAGCACAACGAGAGTGTTAAACACCAGTCGTGTGAGTGCGGTTCAACTTCTCTTTGTGAAACCGAATGGTTCACAGTTCTTTCTTCTTCACAAAGCTGCTTCGAGAGTGAAATGCACCTATCGAAGGCCTGCGGTACCCTCAAATTTTTCGCGCACCCTTCTAGGTGACTTGCGCATAAAATTCAAGCCTTGCGCGGAAAAACACCTTTTGGTGCGAAAAACCTTTTTCGCGCAACTCTTCTTTTTCGCGCAGAACTTCCTATTTCGCGCAGCAGTTCCTTTTTCGCGCAACACTTCTTCTTTTCGCGCAATACTCTATACTTCAATTTTTCCGCGCTTCAGAGCTCAGGATTTGTCTATGTGTCGAGACTCTACAACTAACAAGAATTAGCCTCATATTTATAGGCATTTTTGAATCCGCGCGAAAAACACTAATCCGCGCGTAAAACCTCCTCCATGCGCGTAAAAACTCTTTTATGCAACTTCATATTTCGCGCCATGCTTCAATATTCCGCGCACCTCATGCCTTTGCCATCTTTCATCCTTCTAAGCATGAAGCACCGATTGCGCGCAAAATTCCGCACCGCGTTCCATATTGCGCGCAAACCCAATCTTTCCTGCAACATCAGATTTCGCGCACTGCTCCAATATTTCGCGCCTTTTATGCCTTTTCCAATTTTCAATCTTATGATCTCGAACCATCATTTGCGCGAAAACTTCATTCCTCAATTTCGCGCACCATGCCAATATTTCGCGCATCCCGCATATTTTTCGCGCAACCCGCTACTATTTCACGCATCCCGCAGATATTGCGCGCACCACTTTATTTTTGCGCGAAACATGCCTAAGTTTCTGCGCACTCCATTCCTTTGTCATTTTTCAACGTTCTGACCTTGAATAACTCTTTTGCACGTATAAACCATCTTCAATCTTATGCGCAACATCCATTGCCAAGAACATTTCTTCATCTCCCGATTTTCAGGCCCTAAAATTTGGCAAACACTGGAAAACGGCGCCACCTTAAACTGTGCTTTTCTGCCATCCCCAGATTGTCTATTGCTTTTTCCATTTTGTCTCTTTACTTCTTCCCATAACCATTCTTCTGCTCTTATCACGAATCCCACTATCGTGATATTTATCCTTTGATAGATCAGCTTAAGCATCGTCAGAGTTGCAATGGGAACTGCATCTTTCCTATCTTCCAGCAGCATCATTCCTTCCAATCAAAATATTATATGACTGGCATCATCGTTTCTCCCCCTTTCCTTCATAAGGCTTGCATCACAAGTTCTCCTAACTCATGATTTGTGTGAAATACATACCAGCAAAGCATCGTCTGATTTAGATACAATGTGAAATGCCTGTCTACCTCAGAATGTCAAGCCCTTCCACATTTTCTCTTCTTCATAACCATTATTCTGCAAATCATATGATTCTATTCTTCAAGTAAGCTCTTGCATGGTTCACATGCAATCATAAATCATTGCATTGTCTTCTTCAAATCCTCATTCTTCTTCAACCATCCTTAGATAGATGATAATTCACCATTCTGCTCCAATCATCCTCAAATGGATGATACTTCTCCATTCTTCATTGTTGTAAACAATGTGTCACCATTGACACATGTTCTTTGAACTTAGGATTAGCTCAACAATCGTCTGAATTTATCGTCTAAGAGAATTGCTCAATTATGAAATCCAATGCTATGATTCCATAACAATTCTCCAGGCAACTTCACTTCAACCGATCTCCATTAACTTTGGAGTTCTTCTTCATATCCTTCTTCATTTTGACCAGCATTGACAACTGTTGACAACAAATACAATCTTCATATACAAAGTGGTCCCAACATAATAACCCATGAGTACTACATCCAGTAAAACCCTGGTTGGAAGCTAGTACCAAGGGTATAAATAAGGTCATTCATATGGGTGGAATTACCCTCAATAGAAAGAAAAATAGGAATGGGATATAGGATATAAAACACAAAACAACTCTATAACATATGAAAAGGTAAAATCCACAATATATCTAGATGCATGTAATTACATATGAATAAAAAAATCTCTAGTAAATTATCAAAGATAATACCATGGTAGTAACCTAACAAAAACTACTATTCCCAAGCTAGTAATGTCTATCTTAGTCCCTAAAGTCCTCTTCAAAACCTAAAAAAATCTTTATATATACATTGGGTGATCATAAGATTTATACGAAGTAAGAACATACTCAAGGTCTATCATGAAAATATGATGATATCATTCTAATCCCCCCATGAAAAAACAACATAATCAAATAGAACTTATTAGTAAAAATATTTTATGACCTCACCAATCTTTCTCACCAAATAACATATCCATATATATTTACATAATATAAATCATAGTGATAAAAGGTAAACCCACAACACTTTCCAATTAATCTAACACTCTCACACCCCAATTTAGTATATCATGGAAATCTTATAACTTCTATATAATCCTTCCTGAATACACTTGGGAAAACACATCATGCTAAGAACCCATGTGAAACTGGCCATCACATCCCACCTAAAGACACCTGAGTGAACATGTCACATCTCACCTAAAGACACCTGGGTTATCACTTCACATATCACCCAAAGACACCTAGCCTATCACATCACATCTCACTCCAAGTCACTCAGGCCATCACATAACATCTCTACCATGGTTATAAATCCAAAATAATATGCTATTTTTAACATAAAGTACATCAACCCCATTCCCTCATCCTACCATGCATGAACCCCATCATGAAAAACCTCTTAATCTTATAAAATATCACCACTAGTGAACTTTTTACTTTTTCACATCATCTCTCATGTATATAATCCTTACTATAAGATATATTGGGGAAGAGTTGGTAGCCATCCATCTGTCCTCACCATCTAAATGTTGAAAAAAACACCCCCAAAACAATTGGGTGTCGGAACATAGTACTCATATTAGGTGTAGGGTGTATAGAAATCACAATGAAAATGAAATATATAATCATCAAACATATAATCCTAATTTATGAGTTTTAAAAAGGAATACCATCCCATTCACAAAATAGACACAAAGACCTCACAACATCCACAACTTTCACCGCCACTCCTAAATGAATCCCATGACACAGGAAAACCAAAACCATAGACCATATTTTGTATTTATTTTCAAGTTATTTCATTTTTATATTTACAAATTACCAACCATATTAAATTATTAATCCCATCCTTATTATACTAATAATCAACCACTTTAACAACACTTCCCATTTTAATTCAAGCATTTATTATCCATTCCAACCCATACCATTTTAGTTTCATTATTAATATTTTATTCCACCACTACTAGGAAACTAGTACAACACAACACAATACAATAACAACTCATCCAACCCATTCCAACTAACCCAAAATTTCCACAATCTCACATCAAAACCACTTACCATCACAACTTCCACATATCACAACCACACGAAACAAACACTTTAACATATTTTAATTCATTTAAGCTAATTTACACACATCAATTCCATAGTTGTAAATTTACCACATAAAATACCAACCATTTTCATATTCATTAATAATATTCTCGTATTCAAATTAAACATAATAATACCATATTCATTTTATTTATTTCCAGCGATAAACCATTTACCCCAACCCAAGTTCATTTAATTAGAACTCACCAATTTTTAAGAATTTCATAATTACTAGGAAACTACCAAGACAACACATAATTCAATCAACCATTCCAATATAAACTCTGTATTCCTTCATCACACATCACCACCAAAGCCCTATATGTCAAGCATAGAAAATAACTACACCTATAATTCTATCTATTACACATATCATCACATTAATGAACTTAACAAGAGAGGGACAACACAAAGAAATATTTCATGAAAAATATTATTAATTTCATCACCAAATAATAATTCTGTTTTAATTTTTTAATTTACAAATCATAAAATTAAATCACTTTATGAAATTCAACATTTTCATTTTAAAAGAAATATAAACAATATTAATGTATTCATGTGTAATAAATTTCTATTTCTAAGATAATGTTTAAATTATATAAATTAATAAAACATGATATAATAAGAATAATTACTCTTTATGCATTGATTAATATTTTATATGGAATAAAATATCTATAAATTGACGAAATTAGGTAAAATACAAGTGAAACTTTTCATCCCCTTCAATTTCATATTTTATATAATTAATTATATTAATTAGGTAAAATATTAATATCCACAAAAGGGGAAAATCATTCTAATATAAAAAATGTAATGTAAATAAAGAGATAACCTAGATTCCTTACCTAGTATTTCTTTCCCAGTGTAAATTTTTGTACCCATAAGGATAGATAGGAGAGAGATAGATATATTTTCACATGAAGGAGAAGAATAGATCATTTGTAGATTGATTTTAAAGACTATAGATGAGGCTTTAAGATCATCCAGACTCAATAGAGGAAGATATAGTCATGTGTGGAAGATCTAAGATATTTTTATGATATACATATATAGGTTTTTTCAGATATGAGACCTACATTTAATTAGTTCCTAAATAATTGCCACATAACACATTCATAAAACCTAAAGTTAAGAAGAGTCAAAAGATCACATTTTTAAATTTTTAATATGTTAGATAAAATTTTAAACCAGTAAAAATCATTTAAATCCCTGATTTTAGGCTTTAAAAATTCTTAAAATGGAGTTCATGTGGTTACAAATCAAAGAGAGGAAGGAAATCTAAAATTATGGGAAAAACAGATACCCATATGCAGTTTAGGGATTCTACATAAGGGTAACTTGTTTTACCCTCACAAATATCTATAGAATGGATCATGTAAGGTTAGTTTGATATTATCCTTATGCATGCTATGAAAATTTCACCTTACCATTATGCGTGATTGGTGGTCTATGTAAGGGTAACTTATTTTACCCTTACACATCATTATTACAGGGCTCACATAAGCATAGTTTGATCTTAACCTTACAAAACCTTTATAGTTTTGTGGTTTCCCTTAAAAAATATTCATATTACCATTACATGAGATGGCATGAATGATTTATTTTTATGTGAGTATGGTTTACCCTTATTTTTGGTTTAGAAACTTGGACTTACCCTTTCATGAGGAACAAATTACCGTTATGTTGCCTTTAAAATCAATGGATGAATTATACGTAGTGTAGAATATACCCTTATTCATACAGTTTAAATATTGGCTATCCCTTACACAAATCTTTTACCCTTACACAACTCAAAAAAACGAGCTTTACCTTTACGCAACATAAGGAAAGTGAAACATACCCTTACAAAAATAATAGAAAACATCTTGTACCCTTACAAATACCTTTAAAAATAGTTTTTACCCTTATTTAGAAGCGTGATCATCTATAAGGGTAAGACAAACCATAAAAATATTGAATTTCCTTTCATAAAATAATATAAATAATTATGAGAAATCCCCATCATCACTTCCAAAATTCCAAAAAAACTTCAAATTGCTTTAAAATCTGCAAAAGTAAATTCCAAAAAACTTTTAAAACTTTGAAATTACATCCAAAATTTTTAACAAAATTTTAAAACCTATTTAAATTTTACAAAATAATTTTGAAGAAACTTCCAAATTTATCAAATTACTCTCAAACCACCGGAAAAACAAGAATTAAAAATGAAGGTATTAGAAAAACTCCAACCCTTACATTAGATACATCTCAAACAATTCTCATCCTTGAGAATTAAAAAAAACTGGGAGGGAGAGAAAAGGAAAGGGAGATGATTTAACCACCCCATGATATGCCTATCAAGAATCACACTATATTTAGAATAAAGAAACAATTATAAAATCCATCTATCAGAGGAGACACATTTCAAACAAGAATAAGTCCACATAGATGGACATAACAAACCCAATAAGAAATATATACCCAATTAAGAAAACATAATACTAAAAAATACTTTCAAAGGAACACTTAAAAAAACACTTCAAATTGGTTAAATAAAAAGTCATAAAACCCTATTTTGGATAAAAACATATTTATCTATATATTTTAAACAATTTTAATTTGGTATGTTATAAAATGAAAATATTTATAATTATTAATTCATCATAAGTTATTTATCAAAATATTATATGAGAAAATAATTTCAATACACTTTTAAACCTATTTTTAAATAAATAAAGTTTCATGGATTAATTGAAATTATTTATTCAAGAAAACTTGTTATCATAATTTTTTTTTGAAAATAGGGTCTCCATGAATATTATTATACAACCTAAAAAAATTACATGGATGAAATAATCAAGGTAAATATTCCTTTTCCAAAAATATCTTCTATTTAACATGAGCGCCATGATAACTCACATACATTGGCAATTTTTATGCTTTCATCAAACTCTTTTATACTCAAGTAATATAGTTATACAATGTTCTTTAGAAAATTAATATTAATGCACATAACTTCTAAGACACTAATAAATCAAATTAAACATATAGAATTCATAAAAAATAAGACATATGGTTAGAACAATCCACTTTATCCAGCTATAAAATTTTCAATGTTTTTTAACAAAACTTCATTTACTAGGATCACACTCATGAAAATATTTCAAAGGATTTAACATTCCAATTTAAATTTCCCATAGGTGGATTCCATTTCATCCAAGATTTAAACATAATATTTATCAATCAAAATATCAACTTATATTAATATGTATAGAGATACCACAAGGATAAAAATGAAAGGAACCCATCTAACATACCATGATATTAACCAAGTTGGATAGAACTAAATCACCTGTACAATTTTAAACCATTTCATAATATAAAATGTCATGAAATGTGAATTTTACCATCATTAATATGATTGAATCCATAAAACTTTCCACCAATATAAGATAAATCACAATAAACCCAACCAAAAAGATAGAAATCAAACACTTCCATCACTTCCTTCATAATAAATTAGGTGTGAAAATCAAGATCACCTTAAATAATTTCAATATTTTCAACCCCCCCACTTTAACTGATTAACCTTTTTATGGGAGTTATGTGATTCCATCAACACAATAAAAACACAACACATAATCACAATAGGGATTCATGTTCTCAATAGCATGTGACATCATCTCAAATGTTACATAGTTATCAATATTAAGAAAATATAAAGGGTTCATTGACTATGATTAATTACAGAACATATTCTTCCTAAAAAACTTTTAAAACATTATATTTTAATTCAAATATATTTTCAGCAAGTAATATCAACACTTTAGTGTAGCAATAAATAAATAATTCGACTAAAAAAATAGTCAACATTTTCAATTCATTCCTAGGAACACATTTTTCATTCGATTTAAATAGCTCTAACATGAGTCCAAGTCAAAGATAAAAAATATACATGTGTTATCCCATGCATCATGATTAACAATATTAAATATAACATTCTAGTATCATATTGTTACCGAGGAAACACACTTCCAAATTCATATAAAAATTTGATCATCCTAGGTTCTTGTACACAATTCAAATACACCATTACATATACAACATGATTTTATTATTTTCAAAGTAAAACATTCTATCAGATCAAAAAATTAAAAATACACATCTTGTTTTACTATGATTCATTCTTATCATGCTCGAACTAAACATTATTTAAACATTTTAATTATTTAGGAAAATATGATTATATATTTTAATAAGGGTAATATGATTTTAATTATATATTTAAATACACCATGATTAGGGTATAATATGCTTTGATTTTCTAAATACAATATACAAAACATTCTATGTGATCAAGACTCACATACTATAAATTTTATAGTTAGAAAATAAATATTTCCAATTTTTTAGATATGATTCTAATCAAAAATTTCTCATGGATTAAAGTGTGAGGAAAAATTATCTTAGTACTAACAAAATTATCAATCCTAAAAGAATAAGTTCAATCATTTAAACAATTTTGAGTCTCAAAAGGTTATTAAAAATAATTATTATCATTTTACGTGAATTTAGAAACAAAATTTACAAAAAACATTATCCTTGAAATAAATTCCCATCACATGCTTACAAAATGTGAATATATTGAATATACAGAATTGAAATCATGCCAAAATGGAAATACCAAGATATTCATGTCAAAGTTATCAAATTTATATTTGAATTATAAGTATTCATGATGGAAAATTTTAGAATTTTCATAATATAAGTGTCTAATTTTTTTTTACAATAATTCCATAAAACATACCTATGATAAATTATGAATAGAAAGAAATGCATGGAGACCAGAATACTCTTAAGTATGGTTTTTAAAATAGTCACTTCAGTATGTACATTTGAAATAAAATCAAGAAAACATGATTCATAAGGGTTTTTTATGTTCAATAGATATTCAAAAACAATATACTATATATGATTCAGTAAAAATTTCAAACATTATGAAAATAGGTTAGCATGTTATGTATTTTAAAAATGGAAAGAAAATTTAATTCCGAAAGAATCACGTTATAATTGGCATGGGAATGACACATTCAAGTTTTAACAATGTTTTAAAAAAATATCACTTTTTAGTTAATCAAAATTTTAATATTTACATTTAAATTATAAATATAATTCAACAAAAAAAAAATAGTTCATTAGAAACCATATCTTTGTCATAGACATAGAGAAACATATAAAATTTCAGTATTTATTTAGTTAAATTCATTAACTTCCCAAAACCACCTTATTAAATCACAAGAACAGTATATCATGATGCAAGTACCTCTCCTAGGTCTCTACCCTAAATGAAGAACCATGCCACCTAGTCATTCGGTAGGCTCATAGTCTTTGCATCGGATCGTGGGAGGCCTTAAAATGTGGTGTCCTAGATGGTCTCCCTGAACTATGTCATTCACCATGGTCAATTAGAACTATTTACCTACCATCCCATGAAATCCTTATAGTTATAAACTCTAAACATCATCCAATATCTCTACATAAACCCCTTATTACCACTTTTTTATGAGCTCCTCCCCCAAAAGGTACCCCTATTGGGACAAAAAAATATAATAATAGATAATGACCCTGAGTCTATCCTCCAGTAGGCACTAGGATAGTGATTAACACTGAGGGTGTGAAGAAGGGGACATATTTGGGAAGAATTACCCTCAATAGAAAGAAGATTTGGACTGGGAGATATGATATCAACCACCAAAAAAAATTATTTCCTAATAAAGGATAAAATACACAATATATCCTTATGAATTTAATGTCATAAAAATATACAGAATTTCTACAAGTAAAATATCAAAGACAACCCAATAGATGTAACCAAACAATAGCTCCAATACCCAACCTAGTAATGTTTAGCATAGTCATTGATGTCCTCCTAGAAACCTGAAAAATAGTTTATATATACATAGGGTGATAATAACATGTGTACCTAGTACGATTATACCTAAGGTCTCTCAAGAAATTGTGATAAGATCCTATTAACTCCCCCAATGAACAAATAGTGGAATTAATAAGAACCTATTAGCTCAACTAGTTTTCTGCCCCATCAATGCTCGCTCTCTAAATAAAGCATCCAATTATAGTAATATAATCTGAATCATATCGATAAAAGGGTACCCCTCACAACTTTCCCACGAATTATGTACTCTCACATCACAATATAGTATGTCCTGACACTCCCATCTATTTCATACAATCCTACCTAAATACACTCGAAAAAACACATAATGCTTAGAACCCCACATGCGACTGGACATCACATCCCATCCAAAGACACATGGGATGACATATCACATCTTTCTTGAAGACACCTAGTCCATCACATCACATCTCATATGAAGACACCCCGTCCATCATATCACATATCTCCTAAAGAAATTTATGCCAACACAACACATATCTTCCACTTTTATATATCTATAATAGTAGGGTATCATAAAAATTAAGTACATCAACCTCATTCCCTCCTCCTACCATGCATAAAACCCACCATAAACCACCTCATCATCACATCAAACATTAATTGTAGTGTATTTTTGACTTTTTTACATCACATCCCATACATATATACCTTCCTAGAATAGAGATAAGGGAAGAGTAGGTATCCAGTCCTCCATCCTCACCATCTGGATGTTGGAAAACACCCCCAAAAAATTTAGGTGTTGACACATGGTTTTTGACTCTTGTGAGGTGAGTATAAAAATAAAAATGAAAATAATATATATAATAGTGCCACAAATAATCCGAACCTTTGTTTTTTCAACAATAATTTCATCCCATTCACAATATTACCACAATTTCCTCATAATATTCACTAATTTAACTACCACATCTAAATTCATCACATCATACAAGAAAAGCATAATCGTAAACCACATTCTAAATTTCTTTTCAATTTAAGACATTTATATATTTACTAATTACCAACCATCTTCATTTATTAAGACTATCCTTTTCATATTAATAATCAACTAATTTATCCAAACTTCTTATTTTAATTCATGATTTAATTTTCCATTCCATAATATACCATTTTCATTTTATTGTTAATAATTTATTCCATCACTATCGAGAAACTAGCACAACACCACAAAACAGAACAACAACCCATTATATTTATTCTAAAAATCCCCTCACTTACACTAATTCCAATAAAAATAAATTCCCATCATAATCACCATAAATCACAATTTCATAATAGAACACATTTTCATATATTTCAATTCATTTAATCTAGTTACAACACATAAATTCAATAGTTCTCAATTAACCACATTAAATACCAACCATTTACATATTCAATAATAATATTTACATATTCAAATTAAACATAATCATATCATTTAAATTTCATTTATTTCTATACCCAAACTATTTATCCCTACGCAAGCTCATTTAATTAGAACTTGCCACTTTTCAAGAATTTCATAATTATTGGGAAACTACCAAGACAACACAAAATTGCATCAATAATTCCCATATAAAATACATATTTATATATCATATATCACCACCATAGACCCATAATTAAAAATCAGAAAACAACCACCCCCATAATTACATCCATTAGACCAACAATCACACTAATAAACTTCATAATCATGGGGTATCCTGATAAGTTATTTCATGAAATGTAATATTAATTTCATCATCTAATAATAATTCTACTTAAATTATTTAATTTCAAAATAATAAAATTATGAAAACTCATGAAATTCTACCTTTTTATTTTAAATAAGTAAAATAAATATTAAATCATTCATGTGATAATTAGTTAATGTTTCTAGGATAACCTTTCAATTATCTAAATTAACACAACATGAGATAATAAGAATAATAATTATCTATGCATGTGATAATATTTTCTAGAGAATAAAATATCAATAACAGGAAAAAATTAGGTAAAATATTGGTGAAACTCCTTATCCCCTTAAATTTAAAATTTGATCCAATTAATTATCTTCATTATTAATACTCTTATCATTCACCCAAAATGAAACAAAATAATGATAATATCATAGGTGTATAGGAAATAAAGAAATAACTTGGATCCCATGATTAGTACTTCTTTTCCAATATGAATCATCACAAACATAAGTATATATGAGAGAGTGATATAAATAATTCTTCATCATTTAAAGATATGATTAAAAAATTATGAAGAAACTAGGATCAATTATGGATGGATTTATAGGACTCTATATGAGACTTTGAGATCATCTAAAATCAGGAAAGGAAGAGATATTCAAACAGGGAAGATCTTGTATTTTTTTAGAATATATAGATATAGGTTCACATAGATATTAATTACATATTTAATTATTTCTCAACTAATTCCCACAAAACCCATTCATAACTCCAAAAATTAAGAAGAGTAAAAATATCACATTTAAAACATTTAAAAATGTTAAATAAATTTTTAAACAAGTCAAAATAATTTAATTCTATGATTTTAGGCTTTAAAAAATAATTGAAAATGAATTCTTATGGTTACAAATAGAATAGAAGAATGACATTAAAAAATATGGGAAAATTTATTCCAATATTTATGTTAGGGGTTTTACAAAGGGGATCTTGTTTTAAACTTACCCAGCACTATGTAAGGGCTTGTGTAAGAGTATACTGAGATTACCCTTACACACACTTTAAAATTTCCACCTTACCCTTATGCACATTAGGTGGTCTGTATAAGGGTAACTTATTTTACCCTTACATGGTAGTATTACAAGGATTGTGTAAGGGTAGATTGATCTTACCCTTACGAAACCTTTATGATTTTTTGGTTACCCTTAAATGATATTTGGATTACCTTTACATGAATAGGTATGATCCCTTACATGAGATATCCTAAAGGTTTTACATTTATACAAGCATAGAGTACCCTTATATATGGTTTAAAAAATCAGAATTACCCTTATGTAAGGACCAACCTACCCTTATGAAGCCTTTAGAATCATTGGTTGAACCTTATTTAGTGGGGAATCAACCATTACACAACCAATTTAAATGTTGTCTTACCATTATGAAACTCTTCAGCCCTTACATAGCTCGTAGAAAATGAGATCTACCTTTATGCAACATAAAGAAATTGATACTTACCCTTGAAAAACTAATATAAAACACTATTTAACCTTAATAACCCCTTTAAAAACATGTGTTGCCCATACACATAAGCATGTTCAAGCATAAATCTAAGAATAACCTTAAAAATATTAAATTTCTATTTACAAAAACATATAAATAATTATGAAAAAGCCTCATCATCACATCCAAAATCCCAAATAACATAAAATCCATTTAAAATCATAAAAATTAAATTCCAAAAAACTTTAATAACATTGAAATTATATCCATAATTAAAAAAAACCACTTTTATAAATTACAAGTCATTCTAAAACATAAATTTTTTTAAAATTTTTCCCAAACCACCGGACACCCCAAAATGACAAAAGAACGGCTTGGGAAAATTCAATACCTTATATAGGATAAGGTAAATATAAAGGTCATATGAGTAAACACATTTTGGGTTTAAAAATAATAATGGATTTTTTTGTACAATGAACTTGGAAATGGAATAAACGCCATCATTAAAGAGGGTACCATTTTTTCTTAAAAATATTTCACTTTTATGAGAATGGAATTCATTGATAAAGAATATTTGAGTTAAAAACAACATTTTACCCATAGATAAAATAGAAAATATCTTATGGAAAAGGAAATAAAAGGATTTATCAAACATAAAAGAATGAGGCCCATGTAAATTTACACATAATAAAGTTAAAGGTAAGAATGTACCCAACTAATATGAAATAAGTTCATGAAGAAAAATCATAACTTAATGACTAGGAATTGAGTTTCCCAAAATGGTAATTGTAATGGTAATATAAGAATATGATGGTTTCCATGAAATTTATATTTTCTTATCCTAAAATGAGATATATTCATTATACTTTAAGGAAATATCAAATTTAAGAAACCATATAAAATAAATAATTATTTAAAATATCAATCATGTCTCATGGATTTGAAAATAAGACAAATAAAAACTTACCTTAAAATATCAATCATGTCTCATGGATTTGAAAAGAATATATCATTATTAAATGATATTACCATTATATGACAAACCATATTATTTACAACATAATTTTTATATAATTTTTTACAAAGGAATTTAAATCGACACAAATGGTAATGTGTTATAATGATTTATAAAGTATGGGGTTATATTTAGATAATACTAATGTGACATAAATAGTAGATTACAAATTTTATAAACATCATATATCCTCATTAAATCCTCTATATGAACCTTTAATATAGAGACCTAGGAAAACATGCCTTTCTTTTATATCCTTTACTTGATTTAAAACTTATATTTTATAAATAACAATATCCAAGGACAAATATGTTCGTTGTCTTTAGAGACTACTTTCCTCATAATATTATTTTGTAAAACTCATGGTCATTAATCCTTAAATTCAACATAATAGATTTTATTTTATACATATAATTAGTATGACTTGACTTTATAACTTGAGGAATGAAAAAATAAGAAATTAGTGAGCTCAAACACTCAGTAAGGTATGAATAAACATTTAATCAATGATTAGTTCATAATAATAAGTAAATAAAAGATCATAAGAGATATATAATGGCATAATGAGTGATAAAAATAAAAGATAAGTGATCTTCAAAGGAAATTGTATAAGAACTTAAAGCTATAAAAGATGAATGTGGAAACATAATATCCAAAATATGGATTAGAAGAATTTAACATAAATATTGAATATTTAGGGAATAAGATCATAAAGAATAACATCCCTTAACTATATCACAAACATTATCATAGGGAAAAATTACTTTCATGATACACACGATGATAATATAATATTATAATATATAACATCTTTCAAATATGGAACATACATTAATGAAGATAACATTAATTTTATGATCCACACCATCTATGCATATACTTCTGAGAAAATAAAATTTACTCATGAATAAGTTTATCATTATATATTAACTTTTAACCTAGTCATTGGAGGGAAATATAGGACACCACCCATTATCATCAAAACTTATCCCCACAAAATTAAAATCATTCACTTTTTACATCATAATGAACCCATGTAATTAAAATGGTTTTCATAAATAATCCAAATGAAATCATTCAATTTTCATAAATATCCCTTGTTAATAAAATTGGGTTCATATAACATCCAAATGCCATAAATAACATCCTAAATTAATTTTTTTGATACTGAAAACTTGATCACCAAAAATAATAACAGAATAAAAGAAAATATAGAGTAAAAAATGAAAAATATCTCTATTATAGGTATATTATTATGAATATAGAGAGAAATATTAATACTAACTCATGAAAAGAGAATTCTTGAATACCTTTTTTATTTATAAATGTAAAATCCGTATTTTCAAATCACATTTCAAAAGTATATATTTTTTTAAAATTAATTGAAAAGAAAAACATTAATAGAAAATGATTATGATAAAAAATTAATTTTCCCAAAGGTAAAAAGATAAATTTAATCATAATTTAATTTATTAGAAAAAAAGTTTAATAAGAAGTTATATAACTCAATTAAAAGAGATTGAGTTACCATGTCCATTACATTTAAGCTTTATTTCCATAGAAGTGATTTAACCTATTATATTATAAAGATAAAAAACAAAATTAAATATTTTATAATTTTATTCATGTAAATTTTTATTTACAATATTAATTAATAATAATTATATACATGTATTATATTTTTGTAATCTCTTTTCAACATCAGGTGTTAGTAATCTTAAACACTTTGAACTAGGTTTGTAAATGTAGTGTTGATAATTATTTTCCCACAAATATATCCAGTTATAAAACATTAATTATATTTTTATTTATGTTATATAAATAATTATTATTTCATAATTTAACTACATTGGAGTTTTTGTCATGTTTCATGAAGATGAGAATAAGGAAAAACTAGTTTTGGTTTATTTAACGATATTGATGGTTTACTATATAACATTTTTTACTTTTTGTGTTATCCCAAATTAAATATATTAATGATATATATTAATTATATATATCACATATAATCATAAAATATAATCTAAAACCATCCGTGTATGGAATTGATGGAAAATGTGACAAGTGTTTTTCTGGAGGCGGTAATCCACACAACGCACAATTCTCGTTTTTTTTCATTACGGAAGAGGGGAGGATGGTTAGAAATTGTACCATAATTATAATAACATACCAGTATAATAATGATATTTATGTTATAATTTTATGATGTTGAAATGAAATTTATGGTTGAATAAAATCAAATAAAGAAATAGAAAATATAATGATTGGTTAGGAACTTATACCACATTTACTAGATTATATCTTATGTGAAGGGAATTAAACCTTTTAGGGGTGGTTATTTGTGAAGGAAATAACCTAATTAAGGTGTAAAAGTGTGTGTAGGAGAGTTGTTATTAGTTTTTAGGCATAAAATTTTAGGTTTTCCTGTGAAGGAAGAGAGAATATGAGTCCCCTTTTATAAGTGAAAAGAGGTGAATGCTTTTTAAATACCATAACATTTTAAATAATGGAAAGTCACTATCAAGGAAAATAGATCCAAAATTGAAAAATTATATAAAAGAGAATATATAAGGTCAAACAAAACCTTAAATACTCTATTAAAACATGTTTTTAACATGCTTTTTCTCTCTACTTCTTAGGTTACACATTTTTACCATTTTGGTTTTCACCACAATAACTGGTTTTTACCTTTATAGTTTATCCTCTATAACCAAAAATAAAATGTTACTTATTATATAATTTTACCTAATTATTAAATATTTTATATCCATTTATTTTTATTAAATATTTAAAATTGAAAAAAATTAATTTTAAAATTCTAAATATATAATGGTTTATTATTATTATTATGAAAATTATAACTATTGTTTTAAAACATAAAATATGGGTTTTTAATTTTTTTAAATTATAAATACAACTATAAAATAAATATTTTTATTATAAAAAAGGTTTCATGAATTTACAATTCATACAAATATACTAATAATTTCACAAAAGTCATGTTATATGTAAAAATGGTAGTTTTCACTATTCTGATGTTGGTGTTGTATCCAAATCAGATTTTGGATTTTTTTGTGAGGTGATTTTTTTAGGGTTCTCACTAAACCAATAAACGTGATTTTTATTGAAAATAAAAATATTTAATTAGAGTAGTTTTTACTATTCACCTAAAAATAAAACTTTTTAGAAAAATCCTCAAAATCATCATAAGATAATATTATCATGATAAATAAAAAATGAAAATAATTTTTCAAAATTCACATTATAAAAATTCTAAATATTATTTGTAATTAAAAACATAAAAACTAGTAAACATCCATTTTTTATGAAAATAAATTTTGGTATGCCAACTATTTATTTTCCTATTTATTACTTATTGATATATTGTTAATCCATTATTCATATAAATAATATATTATACTTAAAAATAATTAAATTTTTGAAAAATGATTTTATTAGTTTCTTAGCTACAATAAATAATTCTACATTCAAAGTTAACCTTTTTCTTCTTCTTTATATATATATATATCATAATTTAATATAATTGTTTATACCTTCAAATTCTATGTTTACTTTAAAACAATATATTTTTTTTTGGTTTTAGTGTTTCATGTGGAGAAAACTGTCAAACATGGTTTTTATTTATGGTGGAAAACCATAGGTCACTATATTATCCACCCATTAAAAATAACTTCTTTCTTGAAATAATTTTACATGAAAGAAAACAAATGAGGTTACTTTTATCTCATCACATCCTTAGGTTACCATGTATCATCTTCAAACTTATGATTTTACCATATTATTTTGAATAGATAGGTGGTATTGTTTCTAAGAATATTTTCTATTTGATCTAATATTTCTACATGTCATTCTTCATACAAAAGGTAATGTTTTTATTATACAGCTTTCGAGCTCAGTACATGTGTTGGATATGGTATATAATTCATAAAAAGTGAAACATGAAACATATAGTGAACTTGAGATAATTACAGATGGATCTTTAGGTGATGTGATATGATCCTAACATGATCAATGATATTAAATAAACTAACGTATCTTGGGGATCATATTATATTTCTTTCCAAACCTCATAACACCCTTCAATGTAGATATTCAAAGGAACACCATTTCACTAACTTTAAACTCTAAATCTCATTTATTATTATCTACATGGATATTTTGTCAAATTTTTACCACATTCATATGTTTCTTAGTGGGTTTAACCTTCTCTATTATTTCATAGACAACATTCAACATATCATCTTACTCTATCGAATTACATTCCATCAATGTTAGATTCCAACATCTCTTCCCATACAGATTCTCATATGGTTCGATCAAAATTATATAATGGAAACTATTTTTTATTATAAAACTTCTATGGTAAGGTTTTGATCCAAATATCCTTATAAATCCATCAAAATTATCTCAATGTATCCCCTAGAGGTATATTTTACTCTCAGACTAACCATCTATTTGATAATGATAATTAGTGATAAAGCTTAACCCTATCTCTAAATATTTCTATATACTTTTCCAAAATAATAGGGTAGACCTGTGGTCCTAATAAGATACAATGTATAGTGGTACACTATATATCTCACATCCAACCTTATTTATATCTTTGGGAGTTATAAAATGGAAAAATATTCTCTCATAAAACTAAAATGTGATGACTTCATAAGGCAGTTGACTAAAACTAAAATTGAATTATCTCCATTATACATTTTATATAGTCTTAGAGAAATTTCCATGGTGATATTTTATTATTCCCATACGTTTATGGGTAATGGTTGTAACATACAATTAGACATCAGTCGTTCATCATTAAAATTTCGGTATATCAAGTATTGAGATACTTATTTAGTAATATCTCCCCTCATGTTATCTCACAAGACATTTTTCTTTAGATATATATACATCTTTTTGATTCCTAGATGAATGGATAAGGATGATCAATGAGAATAATTAAATAATTCATTCTTCAATTCCAGGTTTAATGGGACATGAATTCGGGTTCTAAACCTTATATCTCTATCTTTATCAAAGTTTAGCTTCATAATATTCTCTATCATTTTCTATATATATACATTATAATTCTAGGCTTCTTTTATCTTTACATGAATAGAAATATGATCTATTAGTTGGTTAGGATTGAATTTTTCTCCTCCCATTATGAATTTAAGATTCACCATATACAAATCCATGAGTATTGGGTCTTTTTTAATCCTCATAATGGATAGAGTAGTATGGTCTTTCCTTATTAAATAATGATCCACCTTATTTTCCTTCCTCGGGTTGTAATGTATTAACAATTCATAATCTTTTATCAATTAAAACCATCTTATATAGAACATATTTGACTCAATCTATGTGAATATATATTTCAATCTCTTATGGTAAATATATATATATATATCACACTTTTATTCATAGAGATAATGTTGTGAAATTTTCAATACAATGATCACTATTGATATCTCCAAATCATGCATCGATTAATTCTAATAATGAGTTTTTAATTTTCATAAGGCTTAGGAAATTAAATTTTAATTTTTCATGAGGACACATCCAAAGACCTTATTTGAGGCATCATTATATATTATAAACAATTTCCTACTATATTGTAATATAAGTACATGTGGTTTGAAAAATATGTTTGATATATTAAAACATTCTTTACATTCCTCCATCCAATGTAAATTCACCCCATTCCATGTAATATTGATTAGTGGATTCGATAATCATGAGAAATTTATCAAAAATCATTGATAGTATCCAACTAACTTGAGAAATATACAAATATCATTTTTGTGGCTATTCTAATCAATTGTTAAATAACCTATATTTTTAATATACCGATATATTCCCTTATTAGTGATTACATGACCTAAGAATTAACTCTTTTTATCTAAAATTCACCTTTTCTAAATTTAGATTTAAACTTCTTCTTTTATAAGTTCATCAACATAATCCGAAAATGATCATCATGATCTTCCTTACTCTTTGAGTATATGAGAATATAATCTATAAAGAGGAACAAAAAATGATCCAGTTTGTCTCTAATGACTCTATTCATTAGATCCATGAATATGGAGGGTGGAATTATTCAATCTGAATGGCATCACCATAAACTCATAGAGTCCATAAATTGTCTGGAATTTTGTCTTTGAAATACCATTCTTTTGACCCTTAACAGATGATATCCATATCGAAGGACAATCTTTGATAAGTATTGAGTTCCTCTAAATTGATTGAAGAGGTATTTAATATAGGGTAATAGATATTTATTCTTAATTGTTACCATGTTAACTTCATGATAGTAAATACAAAGTTACATTGATCCATATTTTTTCTTAACAAAGAGGTCTGATTCTCCCCATAGTAAATCGTTATGGTAGATAAAACTCCTGTTCAAATTCTCCTTCAACTAATTACTTAATTCCACTATTTAATTATGATTCATTCTATATAGACTCCATGATATTGGCATAGATATAGGTATATATTCAATATATAACTTAACCTCATGCTCTAGGGGAACAGTATGTGGTTCATCCAAAAATACATCAGAATGCTATCATATACTAGGCATGTAATTAATGTTGACTTATTCCCCAATAATTTGATTCAATAGTCCCTCATTGTTGGGTATAAAAATTGGTACTATAGAATTTTTTCTAAAGGAGAGATCATCCTTATGATGATACATGGTAATATGATGACCTAGAATACTAAATGAGATCTCATTCTCATGATAATTGATTTGGGATATGTGTAGGGATATCCAATATCTACCCAAAATCACATCAAATTAAATCAAGGGATAAATAATTAGATCATTTATAATTATCCTCACATAATTATCAAATGTAGAAGATTTATATATGTTAGGGATGATCATTTTATCACTAAGTGTTTTCACAAATAGCATGGTATCCATCACTTAAGGTGGTGATTCCAAATCCTTAGAAAAATTGTGTAATATGAAATAATGTGATGAACCAAAATAAAATATGATACTTTTATACCAAGAATAAAGATTAAGTGTTCATCATATTAATTTTTTATCATGATCTACCATAGCGGTATTGATTAAAATTCCATTCATTGTTCCCTCTGTTTGGGAGGCTATTGAGGCCTATTTTATTCATTTATCTGAGAGTTAGGGAGTTAATTTTCATCATATCCAAACTCCTTGCACTGAAGCATTATAGTGTGCATATATTATTACCCCAGACCTTCTTCTCCCCTATTTTTATAATCATAATCTTATCCATACTTCAATAATTTTTGGTTTGGTGTCCTAATTTACAACACTTATAACATTTCACTCATATTTTTTGTCAATTACTCTAGTGTTTCCTCCCACATATTTGGAAAGTAGGGGGTTTAAATTTCTTCTCACCATGTGACTTACCATCAGGGTTCCCATAGTATTCCTCCTTACATTTTCCATCTATGAAGTACTGAGAGAACCTAAATTCCATATATACCTTTAGCACACAAAGAATAATCTCTCCATAGCTTCCAAAGTATCTTATGTCTAAATCCCTTTGAATACAAGGTTTTAATCCACTTAAGAAATGAAATATTTTACTTTATAGATCAAAGATAAAACCAAAGGCGTATCTTGCACAACTAGTGAACTTTTTTCTATATTTCCCAAATATTTCATCATCCTTTTCATTCAAATACTTTAATTACCTATCCATCTTCAAGTGAAGATCTAGAGGAAAATAATTATTAAATATCACTTTCTTAAACTCTTACCAATACATTGAGTCTATATATTATTTATTCATTGTATTATTAATAAGAGTCGACTAGTGATCTGCCTAACCTTCCAAATGATAAACATTAATAACATACTGCTTATGTTTTGAGAACTGGAGAATGAAAAATATCTATTCTATCAAATTTATCCATTGATCAGTTATTAGTGTATTTGAAGAGCCAATGAAAGAGGGTATATGTTTCCTCCTAAAAGACTCTATATAAAGTTATTACCTCCTTGGTTCATTAAATAGATAAACATGATTCATGTTATTATTTATAGCTTGAGATAGTTGAGTGAGTATTTTTATGAGGTATCATACTCCATCTCACATTATATTGGGGTTTTTATTAGGGAAACCATCACATCATTCTTGTATCCATTGGTAAACTAATTCCTTCTATTTTTATTGATTAATAAAACCAAAAGGTAGTTTCTATGAGAAATGAACAATTAACATCATAAGGTAAAATGGAATTAAATAAATTCAATCTTAAATATTCTTATTCTCTGAAACTATCATACTAGAATATAAATATTTTATTTCAACCTTTATCATTCTTGGTTAAATATTCTCTTGGGTTTTCTCAAACTTCTAAACCAAATCCATTAAAGTAACCAGGAAATAAATCCTTCAAAATGGTTTATAAAAATTATTATATCAACAAAATCATATCCCCTAGTAATTTATAACTATTTGTGGTGTTAATCCTTATTGTCGTGCACCAATTTATAGGGTAATTAATACCCAATATTCCCTATTCAACATTATTAACCCTAGGAATGACTATGCCCGAACCTGTATCCACATTCATGAATCTAGATTGGGATTTATTTTCTAGTAAAACCACATACTCAGTACATCACAAATATTTCATGATATCATCATATATATATAATCATCTATAGGGTTTCCCATTAAGGTTTTGTAACCTTAATTCTCAAAACATCTTATCTAATCTCAAAAAGTAACTAATCCTTC